>CM026559.1:684130-3171630 GCA_015143295.1 Tetracentron sinense | reverse complement strand
TGAAAGAAGCCTTTGATGATCAGAAGACAGCCTCCAAAGCTTTGAAAAACCTTAGCTTAGGCATAGACTTTAGAGATGAGCATATCCCTGTCCAATGGGGATGCCGGACATCCAAAAGCTCAGGAAAGCCTTTTAGCAAGAAAAAGCTGAAGAAATATAAGCAGAAAGCTCATAAAGAAAAGGACTTTAGACCTATAAAACGAAAGAAATACAAATTTCGAAAGTCTAAGACCTTCAAAGAGCTAGGCAAGAAAAAAGACAAGAAGTTTCTCAAGAAGAAGTTCTTTAAGAAGAACGATTCAAAGAAGAAACAAGTTCCTAACTACCGGAAAGAGAAGTCTAAAAAGACTACCGGAAAGGAATGCTGGACATGTGGAAAAGAAGGACATTTTGCTCCACAATGCCCCGACAAGAACAAGCAGGCAAACATTGTTGACTGTCTGCTAGCAGAAGCTGACATACAAGATTTAGATATTATCTATCCGTCTGAGCTTAATGCGTTCTTAGAAGATGATTCTGATGATTCGGAAAGCATCTACTCTGTGACAGAAACCACCGACAGTGAAAATGAATCTGAAACAGAAACAGATTCAGAAAACTCGGCTAATGAAGTTAATATGTTCCAACAGGCACAACCCTTCAAAGAGAAAGCTCTTCGTGAAGAAGAAACTATGGAACTAGACCTTCATGACTTCGAAAACCAGAAATGCTGGTATGCAGGAACACAAGGGTTCCTTGACAAAGTCAAGCCCGGATTATATTGGCAATTTGACTTGAAATGGTCAAACCAATTAGTCCAGTGTGATAGATGCAAAGGCATGACCACTGGTCAAATCCATATTGAAGATTGTTTCATGATTGAGCCAAACTTCAAAGTAATCTATCATAGACATTGCTTTTTGCTTATGGCAGATCATATAAAGCAAAGGCAAACTGGTATTCTCAATACCTATGCAAACTTCTGGAAAGAAGTAGAAGAAAATCGGTTGAATATAGCCAGAAAGTTAGAAGACTATAGGGAAGAAGGACAAGAAAATGTTCTACCTCTTCCAGATCTACTTTCAAAGCCCGTGTCCAATATTGAAGAAAAGCATACCAATATTGGAGTATTAAAAACTTTGACTGGGATGAAGATCCCGAAGATAGCCTAAGTTTTATTGCTCAATGGGATCAAGAAGGATATGAGCAAGACCCTGTCTATAAAGAAGATAGACCAGAAAGTTCTATGAAAAGAACAGAAGCTCTTGAAACAATGGAGCTCGAAGAAGATGAAGGTGGAGACCGAATGGAAGTCCAACACCTAAATCTTTCTGGACCACAATTAGGAATTAGTCCTGCTATCAGATTAAAGATAGCTAACTATAATAACAAATCCTTTATCGCCCTTATAGATACTGGAGTAGTAATGTCATTAACTGGACCACACCTTGTTCCAGAAAACCTTATTTCTTTCTCACCCGAAGGAATATCTGGTGGAACAGCCAACGCAGGGAAATTCCAGAGTCAGAGGATTACAAAGACTCTATTTCTTGAAGTTGAGAAAAGCCCAATTCTCCTTGAACAGAAGTTCTGGGTAATAGAGGAATTCACCTCTCGTTTCGACGCCATACTTGGAATGGATTTTATAGACAAATACTTCCCAGTAAACGTCCAGAAGAACGCAGTCTCCTTAAGCATTAGGAAAACCTATGACTTAAAGATACCTCGGGAATTCCCTAAGGTAAAGTGTAATTGTCCCGACAACAAATGTAGTAGCATATGTAGTCAGATAACGGAGACAGCTATAGAAAGCCTCCTAGATGTTTGTTTGACACAGATTGAAACTCATCATCTGAGACAAGCTTAAGAAAGGAGAGATCGAAAGAAAGATCTCACTAAGGTAAAACAAGATACCTTAGACCTGCTTAAAAACAATTTAAGCACAAGTCCTACGGACAAATGGAATGTAGAAAAACCTACATGCACCTTAGTCCTCAAACACCCTGAGAAGACCATAAAAGGTAGGGCCTTTGCTGCTAATCCTGACGAAAGGAAGGAATTAGCAAGACAAGTTAAAAAGCTTCTTAGCTCTAAGCTAATAAGAGAATCAACCTCTAGACATTCTTCGACTGCCTTCCTGGTAAATAACCACTTGGAGCAAGTCAGAGAAGAACCAAGGATGGTTATTGACTACAGGCTTCTCAACAACACTGTTGACGAGAACTACCAGATACCATCTAAAGACAACCTTATCCAGCTAATTATGGATAAAAAATGGTTTAGTAAGTTTGACTGTAAGTCAGGCTTCTGGCAATTTGCAATGCATGAAGAATCCATACCCTGGACAGCCTTCACCATCCCACAGGGAAAATACGAATGGTTAGTAATGCCATTTGGCCTCAAAAATGCCCCTCAGATCTTCCAAAGAAGAATGGATCAGATCTTCCGAGACCATAGAGACAATTGTTTAGTCTATATTGATGACATTTTAGTGACTTCAAAAACCCTTGAAGAACACTACGACCATTGCAAAAATGTGATCCATGAGATCCAAAAACATGGAATAGTTATTTCACCTACTAAAGTTGAAATAGCTTTAGAAAAAATCAAGTTCTTAGGTGTAACCATTTCTAATGGAACCATTACTCTACAAGAACACATTGCTAAGAAAATCTTAGAATTTCCTGAGCAAATAGCTAATCGAAAGCACCTACAATCATTTTTAGGTTTGCTTAATTGTGCTTCTGATTATATTCAGAATATAGCCAAATATAGAGGAAGTCTTTCCACTAAATTAAGAAAGACAGAAATCACTAACCCTTTTAAATGGGATACACGTGACATACAAATTGTTAAAGAAATTAAGGAACTGGTTAAAAACCTTCCAGCCTTAGCATTACCCTCTAAAGACGATGAATTTGTAGTCCAAACTGATGCCTCCGAAAAACAATGGGGAGCAGTTTATCAAGCCATCAATAAATTCGATAAAGAAAAGAAAAGACGAATTTGTTGTTATAAGTCAGGTACATTTCCAGATATGGTATCTCGATACCACATCCATGAAAAGGAATTGTACGCAGTCATAAAAGCCTTTGAAAAATATGAGCTTTTCCTTAGACAAGATGAATTCCTCCTAGAAACGGATTCAACATTTTTCAAAACCTTCCTTAAAAATAATCTAGGAAATATTAAGCAGTCAAGACTCCTTAATTGGCAAATGTATTTATCTAGTTTTAAGTATACTGTCAAACATATACCCGGAAAGAAAAATATACTTCCAGATATTCTTTCTCGTGAAACTGTTTTTGCTAACAATTCTTATGTGCAGGCAAACATGTTCTCACAGAATCCTCGTGGCCGAGATAGAGGCCGTGGTCGCATGACTTCTCGAGGTCGTGGACGCCACACTGAAAAGCCACCCTGGTTTGATCCTAATCAGGATTTTGCTTCAACTTCATCAGAAGCAACTAGACAACCATTTTTAGCAGAAGAAGCTGAAAAAATCAGACAACTTCTCAAAAATTTGAGAGAAGAAGACACTCTCCCAGACAAAGGATTAAAACCAGACACTTCGAAAGAAGAATCCTCGGAGAAAGCTATTAATTTAGCTAGTCCAACCATCATAGAAGATGATGAAAATAGTCACCCTTTCACTATTGTAGAAAGGAAAAAAGAGCCAACGAGCCAAGAATACATTGATGTATTCGATATGAGAAAAGACACTGTGTTATGCCCTCCTGGCATGAACGCTCAGAATAAGATAAAATTCCAGAAATTTGGGAATGTTTATCTAAGAAGACACTTGAAGAGAGAACGTTTCCCTCTTCATAACCAACTCAGGCAGCTCTCACTAGCAGGTGAACTAGCCGCAGTAGACACGGTTTGCAATGCAGCGCAGAATAACCTGCATGTCGAATTCAAACAAGGTCTCTATACCCTTCTGATAAAGATGAGACAGCAGCGAGCCTAAAATTGCTCAACTCAAAGGAAGAATACCAGGGAACAGCCCTTCTTCCTATGCCAATATAACTAGCCTATCAAAGCTAGTATTTACTAAAATTCAGTATAATGTACGATACCTTGTACCGACTGAATTGCAGACCAGACCCGTTGCTAGTATGGATTTTGCACTAGCACAACAGCTCAACGAAGGAATGTTACCCCTCATGGGTCTTCTCGTTGAAGGATTCGTGACAACGATCCCAAGACTATTTATCGATACCCATGAGTATCCGATAACGAATACTAACGTAGCCCGAACATTGATCGACTACGGGTATCTTGCCAGCATACTTGCTTGGGGAGAAGAAGATTTGAGTATACTCCTTCCAGAACATCGGAAGATAGTTACCCTCCTCCTCAAAGACCAATATCCGAAGTATATTGCCTTCTGGACTAATCAACAAGAAGACCAGAAATTCAGCCTCATCCGGATTTCAGAAAGCCGGATATTTAATTTTGACCCTCAGATCGAAAAAAGAGATCTGGATTATCAGGCTTTGCTAGGACATCAGACCGGTCTTACTAGTGATCTCGCCTTCAGTCTCAGTACAGACGGTGAAGATTGGTGGACCCTTTACCATAGTCACGGATGTATGATCCAGACCCAAGATATTTACGGCTCTGAGATCACTGTAAAACGACGCCCTCTTGACAGCCCACCAGAGGAGATCGTGATATATTGTACCATCCCACAGATCGCAGCCATATGCCTCAGCGACAAGCGAGCTACTAAGGAGACTCTTAGCCTGCTCACCAATGAGGAAGCTAAGCAACTACAAGACCTCCTCTTGGATTATTGTTCCCCGGACGATAAAGAACAGCCCTTCCGGCTAGACGAAGAGGAAGACCGAGTTGAACGGGAAAGTTCAGCCAGCCCAGACGTGCCGACTCACTGAGTCCCGTGCTACCGACACTACCGACTGTCCAAAGACACAGTCTACAATAAAAGAGTCCACGCGTCAAAAGCCGCGTAAAAGATTCTTCGGCTCCTGCCTAAGGAAAGACGTCCGTAGAAATCGTAAACTCTAAAAGGAGAAAAGCAAATAGACAAAAAGTAGAGAGGAATCTGCTTTTTCATAAATGTGGAGAAGAAATAAGAGATGTTACTCTTTACTAAAGCATTAGTCAGAGTGGAAACATCACTCATTCTGCAGAAGACCCGTAAGCGCCTGATAAAATCAGAGTGCTCAGACCCCAGTCACGCATGCAGCCAAAGAAATTTTCGGCCGCAGCAAACTCAAAACTTTGAGAGATTGTACAAACTTTGAGGTCCGGACTCTATATAAGGGCACCTCATCATTAGTAAAGATTATCCCGTTCTTGAGCATAGCCATACCCCGTATCTCCGAAGAACAAACTCTCTTCTCTCTCTAAGCCCGTTTGGAGTTTCAGTCCATCTCCAACAATCTTGTAAGTTACTTAAGTTATGGCAGGCTAAGCCTAGGGGAAACCCGACGGCGATGCCATAGCCTTTTTTTCTGTCTTTCCTCCTACACTAAATAAAAGATATTTATGTTTCCTTTTATTCCGTTATATATTTCTGTTCTTTCTTTTTATTTATTCACTGCTAAAAAATTAAATACCAGTAAACTGAATTTTATTTAAGACCGGAAAAGGCCGTAGTGCGTCATGGGGTTGTACCCGCCCAAGTCAATTTAAACCTATTGCCATTTAGCCGTTGCCGGTGTGCGTAGGCGTTTTGGCGTGTTGGTATGTTAGGACTATAGGCATAGTCAACCAAGCCAAACCACGGTAAAGACGAGTCCGGATCCTGTTTTTAAGTAAAACCATTTTTATGGTACCCTCCCGTGAGGGATGATGATGAATAGTAAAAAGACCAGATAGGAAGTAGACGGAAGAAAAGTGGACCATAACCCACAGGTGTAGCCTAGTGCATAGGAAAACAGAAGGTTATGTGCTGAACCCAACGGTTCCCTTCCCAAACACTTAAGTCACTACAAGTGTTGTACGTGGAAGACGGTAAAAGAAGTAGTCACTTTCTCTTTTAGAGAAATTTGATAGCCACACTAAAAGATACTAAGGCTTCCTTGCCTTAGATTAGTTCTCGTAAGTTTGGTTTCAAAGAACCAAATTTTGCACGTCACTTTCAAGCTTGCTTTTTAATTTATAAAAGTGAACTTCAAAAACCAAAAGGAATTCCGCATCCGAATTTTGGTATCAGAGCCCGGAAACCGGTTTTACCGGTTTATTTCGACCCGAGTCCGTAGTGGATTCGAATAATAGACCCGACCAAAACGGTCAGACACTGGACCCGTTAGAGGACCAAATAGCCCGGAAAACCCGCCTATTCATGACCTATGTAATCAAATGGATCTTATGAGGTACCTTACTCACCTCTACAAATACGAGGAAAGCCTTAGATTTGTAGGAACATATATATCTACTCATTCTTATCATAGGGATTGACCCTCTTATATACGAGTAAACCCGTATATGGACACAACTGTCGAAGTCCGGCAGTATGTAAACGCAGTTATTTATTATTATAGCCTAGAAGAAGACAGTAGGAGACTCTTTCCAGCCATTGGACAAGCAATCTTCCTACAAAGACAAACCTTGATGGAAGAATACCATGCAAGGTATGCCCGTCCAGCATATAATGAGACACATTTCCAACTACGTAGGCGATACTACGCTAAGTTGAATGCTTTGAGAGAATCCAATCAAGTATATTTACATATATTGGATAGAGCTCGTACTGTTCGTCGAGATCGACAAGAACAGGCAGACCGAGAAGGACACGATCCACTACTTGACGTAGATTCAGTATTAGATCGCTTCTCAGACACCGATGAAAGTTTTGATGATTAGACGAAACTCATCAAAAGAAGGACTTTTCCCTAGACTATACGATTGGTTATACGGGAGAAAGTACCTAGAATCTCTAGACCCTAACCTCCTCCCTACAAATGGAGTTTGGTTCGATGAAAAGACCCATACTCACCAAGAGTATATCCCTACTGAAGAGGTGGTTACCCTTCAGACCTTAAGTCAACAAGGAAATTATATTGCCAGTAATCTCAGATGGATTATGGAAATCCTTGTAAGGATGTGTGTAGATAGCAGCTCTTGGTTTCGTAGACAAGAGATCTCTGTAGAGATGGATTTTAAAACCCTTAACAAGACTGTTAAAATAGGGCTTGACGCTCTAAGTTTTAAAATTGAGACCCGCCTTCCAGATAATTTATCGGAAGCCATTGAACATATCATAGATCTGTACTACGATACAAATCTTGATACTAAATTAGAAACTCTAGAGCAAAACCTAGAAACAAAAATAGGAAAGCTTCTAGACAGTCATACAGGAGCCGTGTGTTGCCCGCAAAAATTAGAGTTTAAGTTTTTAAATCAAAATATTGACGCTAGAGCAAACAAACTAGATAGAAGGATTGATTTGCTTTCAGACCACTTGAATAAGAAACTCCTCTCTATTCAAGAAGCCATTGGCGCAAGAGAAGAAGAACCTTCTCTAGTAGACCCCACTAGGGTTGTTCATAATGTCTGAACACCTTATGGATATTTCGCCCTATGAACCTTTACCGGTTCCGAGACAACCATTTAGACCAGAACACTCTGTAGAATGGTACCTAGCCCAAATCGAACAAGATATGAAGCTAGCAAGATCATATCTAGTCAGAACTGATAATCTTCAGATAAAGACCATTAAAGAATTAGAAACTTTGTTAATACAAAATCTAAACTTTACATGTTCAGGCTTAGTCCAACTTCATACACAAATCCATAATAGTTGTAACGGATAAAATTCGTAAAACCAACTCAGCGTTGGAGGACGAGCTCGTTTTTGTCGTTTTGTTCACGAAAGTGACACGTGGATACGAGTTGGGGTCACGTGCTTAAAATTTAAGGGTCACACGTTGTCTAATGCACAACGATCCCGTTGTGCGCATTACGATGTCTTTGTTCTCATGCAGAACAACGTTTCCGTTGTGGCTTTGACAATGTCGTTGTCATTACGCGAACAACGAGTCCGTTGTCTCACCGAAAACGATGTCGTGCTGTATTTTAAGGCATCTACGCCGTAACCGAGCTTGAGTCAACAACGAGACCGACTCGTAGGAGGAAGTGATCAAGAGGCGATCCATAATCCCGACAGGCGTGCCGAACGCGCCGTTTCGTGCCGAAAGCACTGTCTTGGAATTTAATGCTGGTCACTTCTGCGTACCGTCCGATTGGACTTATAGGAGGCTCTCACGTGTAATGCAACCGGCGGCAGATATGTCTAAGATATTTGGCAATGAGTGCAAAGACACGTGGTATGGACACCTATGGCCATCCATGGTCATCGATGGCCATACCAACCCTTGCCCTATAAAAACCCCATGATTTTTAGTGCACAGGACACTTGTTCATTAACCCAGACCTGAGAATACGTGTGTTCAGTGCTTCCTGTGCCTTGCGAAATTCTCAGTGACTGTTCTTGTGTTTACTGTTCATCATCTTCAACACTTACTGACTTTACCATCGGAGTACAGGTCAGGGTGCCACACCCTCCGCTCCAACCTTCTACCAGTAAACCAGAGCGTGGAAGAAGCTGCTGCTGACGCGTGTCCTTCCGGTATTTTTCACCTCACAAAATTGGCGCCGTCTGTGGGAATTAATAAACGGACCCCCCCTTTGCTCTCTGTGATCATGGCTGATCAGTCAATAGTGTTCGGGCATGAGGATCAAACCCCTCACGCCACTTCTTTCATACCTTCTGTCGTGCATATTCCTGGAGTGAGTCCTTCATCTGGGCAACCAGAGAGGACCATGCCTCCCCCTGCTGAGCTCTCTGTTTCAGATCGCATTTTGGCGATGCTACAAGTGCAGCAGTCTGCTCTGGATCAAATCACCAGGCAGCAGCAAATAATGCAAGCGAGGCTGGAGGCGTTCGAGCATAGCAGGCTCGAGGTGGATGAGGTGCCACTGCAGAGGCCTTCCTTGAGACGTCAATTTGACTTCTCTTCTTCTCCTTCTGCCCCAGAGAACCGTGAAACCAGGTTTGTGCTTCTTCCTACTGAAGGGGATGTAAGGCAACCTCCGGTTCGGGCAGAGCAGAGCATTCCTTCTGATCGTGTGGATTTCAGAGAAGGGGCAGGAAGAGAAGACCTGAGAGTGGGTACTGGAGGCGCAGACACCCAGAAGACTTGGGTAACAGCCAGGGAGGTGGAGGCTTTAATCGGTGCTCGTGTTAAGAGCATGAAGGGAGGAATTCCTGACCACTTTGCTCAGTCAGCAAAGGACAACGTTGAGAACTCTCCTTTCACGGATGCCATCAACCAGTCCTATACTTCTTCCAAGTTCATAACTCCGATCTTCCCCATGTACACTGGAAAGACGGACCCGGAGGAGCATTTGTTTGACTTCAAACACGCGATGGTTGTTCGCAATCTGGATGATGACCTGTATTGCAAGGCTTTCCCCAACAGCCTGTCTGGGGCAGCATCGAAGTGGTTTCGGAACTTGCCTCCTGGTTCCATCAGCAACTTCTCGGAGCTCAGGTCGGCCTTTATTGATCGCTTCATCATCAATAAGAAGAAGAAGGCAGGTGCAGATACTCTCTTCTCTTTGAGGATGAAGCCGGCCGAATCCTTGAAGGACTTCATTTCGCGTTTCACCGATGAAGTCCACAACATTGACAAGGTTGACGAAGCGAGCTGCATCGCTGCTTTCAAGAATGCTATCCCCAAGCATTCCGACCTCTACAAGTCCTTAGCTCTTAACTATCCTGTCAAGATGGACGAGTTGATGGTACGTGCCACCAAGTACGGGAGGTACGAGGAGGACGTATCCGTTGTGTCAGCACCGAAGCCCAGAGCGAGAGTGGTGGATGTCGTGGAGAGGACACACCGATCATCGAAGAGGAAGGAGAAGAAGCAAAGGTACGAGTCTTCATCATCTGAGGGCTCGCCACCAAGGAAGCAGAGAGAGAGAGTTGTGTATGTGACCCAGCGGGATCAGCCGGATCGGCGCCCGCTGGAAAGAAATTTTAATCAGCAACAGAGTAGGACGGAGAGGCGTCCTAATGACCAGCAGGCGAGGCAGCAGTATCAGCCACGCCAAGTGCAGCCTCAAGTACAGCACGAGAGAGGCGTGCAGTCTAATGAGAGGCGATCTTTTGCAGATCGAGCCCCACACATCAATTTCACAGTCAGCCCGGCAACCATCATGAGGTCAATGGAGGATCAGCCATACTTTGAGTGGCCGGCGAGGGCAGTGCCGGATATTACATCGGGACCACGGGTGCATGAGTATTGTCACTCTCACAAGTGCCGTGGTCACCTCACCAACCGATGTCGTATTCTGAGGGAATACTTGGAGAGGCTTGTTCAGGAGGGGTACTTGGGGGAGTATCTTGCTTCTGACAACGGAGGTGCTGGGCGTACCAGGGAGCCGGTGTCCCAATCTCGTGGAGGAGAACCCGCCAATAATCCCAGTACCAGTGGAGGAGCTTCCTTGGGCACGATCAATGTCATTTGCCGCGTGCAAACGCCTGAAGCTGATGTGGAGAGGAACTTCAGGGCGAAGGCCAGGAAGCTGTCTCATGAGGCTACAGTGTGCCAGGTGCAAGTGCCTAGCAGAAGCGTTGAGCATGCACTCACCTTCATTGATCGTGATCTGGCAGGAGTGATCCGACCTCACTATGATGCTCTTGTTCTCACCATGAGAATAGGAGACTTCGACATCAAGAGAGTGCTCGTAGATTCTGGGAGTGGAGCAGACATCTTGTACATTTCATGCTTTCACTCAGATGAAGCTGGATCCTTCCGTCCTCATCCCTGCTCAGACTCCCCTGTACGGATTTGATGGCAGCTCGATGAAGCCTGTAGGCGACGTTGTCTTGCCCGTTGTGGCTGGACCCGTTGTCCTTCAGACCAGGTTTTCTGTCCTGGACGCGCCATCACCGTACAATGCTATCTTGGGTCGTTGGTGGACCCATGAGATGAAGGCTGTCCCGTCCTCGTACTACCAGGTGTTGAAGTACCCAACGCAGGACGGGCCTCAGGAGATCAGAGGTGATCAGTTGGCATCGCAGAAGTGCGATTTTCGTGCTTCCGTTGTGCCTTCGTAGCAGTTACAGGTCGCTCCCGTTGTGGAAGAGACCTCGGAGACATCGTTGTGCAGACCTTCCGTTGAGCCCACGAAAGCTGTCAATTTGGGAACGGAAGAAGAGCCAAAGGTGTTGCAGGTCGGGACGAGCTTAACAGCAGAGGAAGAGCTCGAGTTGCTGAGTTTTCTTAGGCAGAATCTTGATGTCTTTGCATGGTCTCACAAAGACATGACTGGCATCGATCCGAGTGTTATCTGTCATCACCTCAATGTTGATCCTGCTATCCCTCCAGTGAAGCAGAAACCTCAGAGGCTTGCTCCAGCTTATCATGATGCGGTGAATGAGGAGATCGACAAGCTGATCCAGTTCGGGTTCATTCAGGAGGTGCAGTACCCTGATAGCCAATGTTGTAGCTGTGCCTAAGAAGAACGGGAAGGTGAGAGTTTGCATTGACTTCACTGGTGTCAATAAGGCGTGCCCCAAGGACTTTTTTCTCATGCCAAGGATAGACAGGCTCATCAACGCCACTGCTGGCCACGAGATGTTATCATTCATGGATGGTTATTCGGGCTATAACCAGATCCTCCTGGCGGAAGCAGATCGAGAGAAGACCACCTTCATAACAGAGCGAGGTTTGTTCTGTTATCGGGTGATGCCTTTTGGCTTGAAGAATGCAGGTGCCACCTATCAACGTCTGATGAATCTTATGTTCGGGTCACTCCTTGGCAAGACGATTAAAGTGTACATCGACGACATCGTTGTGAAGAGTCGAGTACGAGGTACTCTGGTGGCGGACCTTGCTGAACCTTTCTCTGTGCTGCGATCTTTCAATCTGAAGATCAACCCAGAGAAGTGCACCTTCGGAGTTACCTCAGGGAAATTTTTGGGTTACCTTGTGAGCCAGCGGGGGATTGAGGCTAATCCAGCTCAAATCCGTGCTTTGCTGGACATGCCAGAGCCCAAGTCGAAGAAGGAGATCCAGAAGCTGACAGGCCGGATTGCTGCGCTCAACCGGTTTATCTCCAAGTCATCTGATCGTTGCAAACCTCTGTTCGAGCTGTTGAGGAAGGACTCCATTTTTGCGTGGACTTCGGAGTGTTCCCGAGTTTTCCTTGCCTTGAAGGAGTATTTAGGCTCAGCTCCTATCCTTTCGGTGCCAGAGCCAGGTGAAATCTTATATCTCTATCTGTCTGTTTCAGAGCAAGCCCTTGGATCCGTCCTGGTGAGGAGCTATGATGGCGTGGAGAAGCCTGTCTATTTCATCAGCAAAACCTTTCTCAAGGCGGAGTGCAATTATAGTAAGCTCGAGAAGGTGTGTCTGGCTCTTGTCTTTTCTGCGGAGAAGCTTCGTCCGTACTTTCATGCTCATTCTATCGTTGTCATCACAACGTATCCTTTAAAAGTCGTGCTGGGACGACCCGAGCTGGCGGGGAGGATGTCAAAGTGGGCTGTAGCTCTGAGTGAGTTCGATATCCAGTACCGGGCCAGGAGTTCAGAGAAGGGGCAAGCGATGGCGGGTTTTCTTTCTGATTTCCCTGTGGAGGAGGAGGCAGAGGACATGGTTGTTGATCTTCGGGAGCTCCCAATTGAAGTCGACAACGGAGATGCCGTTGTGGAGGGGGCCGAGTCGTCAGAGTGGAGCGGTTGGCTGTTATACGTGGACGGATCTTCCAATTTCAGTGGTTCGGGACTGGGCGTTGTGCTTATAAGTCCGGAGAACATTAAAGTGCAGAAGATGTCGCGTTTTGGGTTCACTGCCTCCAACAACGAAGCTGAGTACGAAGCCTTACTCCTTGGGTTGGAGAGTGCACGAGAGCTGCAGATCTCCACGTTGAGAGTGTTTTGTGATTCACAGCTCGTGGTGAATCAGGTGAATGGTGTTTATGAATGCAAGGACGATCGGATGAAGCAGTATGCTACTCTCGTTCGTTCGTTGTGTGAAACATTCACCGTTGTGGAGATCAGGCATACCCGGAGAGATGAGAACAGGCATGCTGACGCTTTGGCATATCTAGCTTCCATGGTGCAGGCTAACGAGCCTAAGGCTATTCTGATGGAGTTCCAAGAGTATCCTTTGATAACTCTTCAGGCACAGCGAGAAGTGTTCTTTGTCAATCCAGTTCCGAGCTGGATGACAGGGTTGGTGGCTTATCTAAAGGACGGAGTTCTCCCTATCAGTGTGAAGGAGTCAAGGCGCATTCAGTCCAAGGCATCTCGTTATACCTTGGTGCAAGGAGAGTTGTACAGGAAATCTTTTGGTGGGCCTTTGCTGAAGTGTGTTCATCCTGTAGACGTGGAGAGGATACTTGCTGAGCTGCATGAAGGTATATGTGGTATTCATTCAGGCGGGAGAACCATTGCCCATCGAGCGCTAGGGCAAGGTTACTTCTGGCCTTACATGCAGGCTGATGCTCAGAAGTATGTGAAGAGGTGCAGCCAGTGCCAGCGGTTTGCTCGTTTGATTCATGCTCCAGCTCAAGAGCTCAGCACTGTATCTCAGCCTTGGCCGTTTGCGCGGTGGGGACTTGATATTGTGGGACCTTTCCCGAGGGCTCCAGGGAATCTGATCTTCCTTCTAGTGGCAACTGACTACTTCTCACGGTGGATTGAAGCTGTTCCCCTTGCACGTATCAGAGAACAAGAGGTGAAGAAGTTCTTGTGGGAGCATATCATCTGCAGATTTGGCATACCGCAGTCCATCATTACTAACAATGGGAAGCAGTTCTCAGGACGTTTGATCGCCGACTTTTGTAGCGAGCTGAAGATCAAGCATGTCTTCTCTTCTCCATATTATCCCCAGGGGAATGGATTGGCCGAGGCAGCCAACAAGAATATTCTCAATGCCTTGAAGAGGAGACTGGAAGATTCGAAGGGGAGGTGGACCACCGAACTGCACAACGTTTTGTGGGGATACAGAACGACTCCAAGGAGCCCCTACCAATGAAACTCCTTTCTCTCTAGCGTATGGTATGGAGGCTGTCATTCCTACAGAGATCAGTTTACCTACAGTGCGCTCTTGGCACAGCAAGAAGAAGGATGGAGAGAAAGATCAGAACGCAGAGCTCATGGCTATTCATCTTGATCTGCTAGAAGAGAAGCGAGAAGATGCCAGCATTCAGATGAGGAGGTATCAGCAGCGATTGAGGAAAGCCTACAACAAGAAAGTACAACGGAGAGTACTGCAGGTCGGTGATCTCGTCCTCCGAAGAGTGTTCCAGAACACAAGAGAGCTTAACAGTGGCAAGTTGGGACCAAACTGGGAAGGGCCTTATATCGTAGAACGATTGGGAAGTCCTGGAGTTTGCTACTTGAAAGACTTGCAAGGTAACCTCATCTCGAAATCTTGGAACATCATGAATCTGAGGCAATTCTTTCAATAGAATCTGTGATATGCTATTTACATGCATCGTTGTGCTTACAAGTTTTCGGTGATTTTACATAATCATAATGTTCATATTTCAACATGTGATTTGCAATATTATGTGCCTGCTCGTTGTCTATACTATTCTCTGTCTGGTTCATCAGTGTAATATTGTGAATGTTTTGCAAGTAATTCAAATAAAGTTTTGACTGAACAACGTACTCATAACGAACACGAGTGGCTTATATAAGGATGTCATCTGAGCAAATCTAGTGGCTTATCCTAATGACATCCTCTGAGCATGTGCTTCGGAACTGAGTTACATTGCGTTCGTCCTATGATTTTTATTTGTTAGATTGCATTCACAGTGAACTACGCGAATGATGTATTTGGATCAGTGCTTGCTCGTAGTGCTTGTTTATAAGCGATTGATCGTAGTGCTTGTTCATAAGTGATTGATCGTAGTGTTTGCTCGTGGCGCTTGCTCGGAGTGTTAGCTCGTAGTGCTTTGATCGTAGTGCTTTGCTCATGGTGAACGCTCATAGCGAACGCTCGTAGTGCTTTGCTCGTAGTGTTTGCTCGTGGTGCTTGCTCGTAGTGTTAGCTCGTAGTGCTTTGATCGTAGTGCTCTATTCGTAGTAATCTACTTGTAGTGCTTGTTCGTTGTGCTTTGATCATAGCGTTCTACTCATAGTGTTCTGCTCGTAGTGTTTTGATCAAAATAGTTTATTTAGTGTACAACAGTTATAATTTCATGAACATTCAAACATTCACATAGCGAAGTACCGCATTAACATCGGTACAGTGGACTGTGAAAAATCATTCAACTACTCATGTTGTGTTTTTTTTTTCTTATTCTGTGTGCATGCGTTGTACTATGCTACGAGGTGAAAAGAAGTGTAAACATAAAAAAGAGGAGCGATCCATTCATATCAAAGGCCCATTTCTGGGTAATTACAGTGATAACCTCCCATAAAATGGAAAAAGAAGAATTTACATCGTCAAAAAGAGAAGCAGAAACATAAAGAAGAGCAGGGGATCAGAGGGGCAGCAGTTCAGACGAGCTCAAGGTCAGCATCTGTCGTCGTTGCAGCAGGGACAGAAGTAGAGGCTTCAGCAGTTGGGGTCTCTACCGGAGTGGCTTCATCGGCAGCAGCGGGGAGTTCTGGAGCAGCTGGCTCGGAGGATGGCTCGGCAGGGAGGGGTGTAGGACTTTCAAGAAAGTGAGGCTGCTCGACGCCTTGCACCTCGGGCTCGTTGTCGAGCTCGATCAGTTCTTTGCTTTGAAGCTCGGAGAACGTGGTGGCGTCCTCTTCATTGTCTTCTTTCAAGCGTCCTTGTTGGCGGAGCGAGTCGAGAACCTCCTTCTCGGTCTCAGCCCGATCTTCATCTAAGAGCGTGTCCAACTGAGACTGATAATGTTGCTGCAGTCTCAGGGTCACGGACCTCTCAGTGTCCTCTTGAGTTTTCTTGGCCTCCTCGAGCTCCTCCGCCAGTGCTGACCTGGCTGCCTCAGTTTCTTCTAACTGTCTGCCCAAAACTTGGGAGACATGCTCCAGTTCGCTGATGCGTACAACAACGTTCTCTACCTCCTGCTTGGCCTTCTTTTCGGCCTCCTTTGCTGATCGTACCTCAGCCTCAGCCTCAGCCTTTTCTCGTACCTTGGTGGCGGTGTTTAGCCTTACCTCAGCACGAACAGTGTCAACCTTGGCTTGAGACAGATCAAAGTCTGCCTTGAGTCTCTCTTCAACGAGAGTCTGCTCCAACGTCTCCGTCCTGTCTTTCCAGTAATTAATCCCGTCTCGCAGTTGAGTGTACTTATTCTGGCTGCGGTCACAGAGCTCTTGCACGAGCGTGTTCATCTGCAAGGAAGTGTCTGGGCGTTAGCACAACGAGAAGTAATATTTCAAACAGTTGAGGAAGAAGACGAGAGAGGGAGAAGCTTACTGTCGCCACCGACTGGCAGGCGGCGTAGGACAATTCGGACAGGTGAAGTTTGCCGACCTCAGCGATGTCCCGGGGCAACCTCATCACGTAAGTTAGAGCTCGGGCGGCCTTCTCCGAGCTCTTCACCGATTCGTTCACGGTCGGTACCCCGAACTGAGAAAAGTCGGGTGACCAGTGCTGAACGAAGGACGGCAGCATACGAGCCGGGAGACTCGTTGTGCCGGCTTCCGTTGCGGCCAAGGCAACGACAGCGGAGCTCGTGCTGGCGGGGGCAGTGGCAGCTCGAGAGGGGCCAGGCGCCGAGCTGGCCTCGGGCACTGCCGTTGTCACCTCGGCTCCTGGACTTGTTGGAGGAACGGCAGAGGTGGAGGGGGGAGCAGCAATGGCTGCGTTCTCTTTCTCCAGGCGTTTGTCCACCTTAGCCTTCTTTCTGGCCTCGTACTCGGCCTGGGTGGGCATCTTTCTCTTCGGGTCAGCAGTCGCTGTACCCTTGGAAGAGTGGCTCCTCTTCTTCTTCGGCGGTGGTGGCGGCTGAACCGCAGGGCGAGCAGACCTCGGCTTCCTGCTTAGTGGAGGTGGGTCTGTGTCAACCATGCCTTCTTCTTCTTCTTCTTCTTCGGTTAGATTAAGTGCTGGTGAAGGTGCGGAAGTGGAGGCGCCTTGTTGCTGTTGCTGTTGCTGTTGTTGTGGTTGTTGTTGAGTAGTTGCTGGAGTGCTGGAGGAGATCCGCGTGTCAGACTCGAGTGGTTTCCACCTGATGTATTCCCCACCTCGAGCACGGCGGATACCGGTAAGGAGGCCTTCTTCTTCTGGGGCCAACTTCTTGTACGGGAACTTCTTTGGGTCAACTGCACACAGGAAAGCAAAATGAGTATAACGAGAGAATTAGCAGGACAAGAGCATACAACGTACAACGAGAGCGGAGTCAGGACAATGGTGCACAACGGACAACGGATGACTATAGTGGTATACCTGCTTCCGCTCGGAAGACGTTGGGGACCGAGGAATTCTCTGCCTTCCAGCCACCAGAGATAACGAAAGGAGTGGCTTTCCATTTTCTTTCTCTATCGAGATTGCCTGAGACGAGCTCTGGGTATCGAGGTTTCTTGTTCCACGAATAATAGGAGTACAAACCATCGTCATTGCCTCAGCATCTGACGGCATGGCAGAAGTGGAATAGGTGCCTAGCCTCTATGGGGTATCCGTCCTTGATGAATTTGATCATCATGGACATGTATTTGTGAAAGCCCGGGTGCATTTGTCCCGGTGCGAGTTGCAGGGTGGACAGAACTTCATCCAAGACGGGATGAAGAGGGAAGCATAGGCCAGCCTCAAGCTGGGAGAGATAGACAACGGTACAGGCAGAGCGCCTATCTATGATAGCATCATCTCGCTTGAAGTGGAGATTGACGTTGGAAGGGAAGTCGAAATGTTCCCTGTAACGGTTCAGATGTGCCAACTGGTGCTGGCGCAGAGCTGAGGATTTTTCAATGTAGGCACCATGAGGTGCGCTACCTGTGCAACTAGCCTCATCATCGGTAGGGCCTCTAACTTCTTCTAACCTAGCGGGTTCTACGGGAACGATGGCAGCCATGGTGATTGGAAGAAACAGAGAAGAGGGACAAGAGCAGTGAACAGAGCAATGGAGTATGCACAGAGCAGAGTCACCCCAAGAACCAGAGAAGAGAGAAAGGGAGAAACAGTAAAAAAAATAACAAGAAAAAGGGTGAAGAGCGTACTGAACCAAAGACAACTCAGAGAGACTGTTGAGAGCTTGAGGAAGATGAACTTTCGGTTGAGAAGAGAATTCGGCAGAGTAACAGTGCTTGAAGAAACAGGGTGAAAGAGAAGGAGGAACACCACTACCCTTCATCTGCGCCGTACACCTGTATCAACGGAAAGAAGAGCAGTGGCAAGATCGTCTTTTCACCAAAAGAGAGTAACCGTCAGAGTTATTAAAGCGTTTTCGAAATTCAAATCGGCGATGATGACAGCCTGTTCGCATTAAAGAGACGTGACGGTTCGCACGCGTAACCAGCTGGCGTGAACGGTCAACCTTCTCAATAAGCGTTTAAAGCACGCAACGTTTCGTCTTCCGGAGCGGTGCCAGGTATGATCTTTTGTCCGTTTATGACGCTTCGAACTACGTTCCAAGCATCATAAAGGGGCAAATTGTAACGGATAAAATTCGTAAAACCAACTCAGCGTTGGAGGACGAGCTCATTTTTGTCATTTTGTTCACGAAAGTGACACGTGGATACGAGTTGGGGTCACGTGCTTAAAATTTAAGGGTCACACGATGTCTGATGCACAACGATCCCATTGTGCGCATTACGACGTCTTTGTTCTCATGTAGAACAACGTTTCCGTTGTGGCTTTGACAACGTGCTCGTTGTGTAAAGCACAACGTGAACGTTGTGCTCTTGACAACGTCGTTGTCGTTACGCGAACAACGAGTCCGTTGTCTCACCGACAACGATGTCGTGCTGTATTTTAAGGCATCTACGCCGTAGCCGAGCTTGAGTCAACAACGAGACCGACTCGTAGGAGGAAGTGATCAGGAGGCGATCCATAATCCCGATAGGCGTGCCGAACGCGCCGTTTCGTGCCGAAAGCACTGTCTTGGCATTTAATGCTGGTCACTTCTGCGTACCGTCCGATCCCGTCCGATTGGACTTATAGGAGGCTCTCACGTGTAATGCAACCGGCGGCAGATATGTCTAAGATATTTGGCAATGAGTGCAAAGACACGTGGTATGGACACCTATGGCCATCCATGGTCATCGATGGCCATACCAACCCTTGCCCTATAAAAACCCCGTGATTTTTAGTGCACAGGACACTTGTTCATTAACCCAGACCTGAGAATACGTGTGTTCAGTGCTTCCTGTGCCTTGCGAAATTCTCAGTGACTGTTCTTGTGTTTACTGTTCATCATCTTCAACACTTACTGACTTTACCATCGGAGTACAGGTCAGGGTGCCACACCCTCCGCTCCAACCTTCTACCAGTAAACCAGAGCGTGGAAGAAGCTACTGCTGACGCGTGTCCTTCCGGTATTTTTCACCTCACAATAGTGATGAAGAAAACCGAACTATAGCCCATACCATTTACAATGGTATTAAGCAGAGTCACGAGAACTTTGTGGAATTTACCAGCAAACTCTCAGATGCTTTAGACAGACTTGTTCACAGGGTTGAACAGAGTCAAGAAACCCACAAAGACACCTTGACAGAGGAAATATTTCGTTATTTCAATCAAGGAAGAGCAGACTTCGAGTATATCTCTCGAAAACTCGAAAGCATCCAGACTGCCAATACAAGAGACACCACTAAAATTCTTAGTGATGTTCATCAAATGATCATAGATCGACGAATAGTTGATACTGAATCAATCAGCTATATGTTACATCCTACTTTTGAGAATCTCAAAAATGAATTAGGAATCTTTAAAGAAAGATTAGATCAAGTCTCAGCCCAGAGTAACACTACTCAGGCTATATTCACAGATATCTTAGGGAAACTAGACGATCTACCAACCAAGATAGATCTAAAGAAGTTTCAAGATGACCTTAAAAGAAATCTGTTAGGCATTAGACAAAACCCGCCTCTCCAGACTAATTCTTCTAGAATTATAAATGATGGGAGAGAACAGGCAAGGCTCACGGTTACTAAACCGCCTTTGTCTAGCCACGAGTGCAATATGCTTGCCCTCAGAAAAATTGGGAGACAATTATCCACTAATGTCAACAATCGGAATCTTCCCGATATCTCTTGGCATAGTGACGATAAAACCCTTGAAGACTATATTATGTATAATCTTCGAAAGGAAAGGTTACCAGAACCTAAATACAAAGACATTTTTCTCCAATGAACTACTCTTTTAGGAGATAATTATGAAATTACAAGATGGAATAACACAATTGACATTACCCCTGATCAACAGGTTATTTCAGTCTTTAATGACAAATGGATCACTAAGTATAAGCTTAGAGGATACAAATATATGTCCTTCGGACTATTTCAATGTCGTATCCAAGGCCTCCATTTACCAAACTCTCGATTCCGAGTTTGTGTCGTCCTGATAGATGAACGTTATCAAGAATTCCAAAAGAATGTGCTTGGAATGGGAGAATTACAGATCCAAGATAATGTCGCCTATTTCCAGGTTATCCCTGGTTACGTTACTAGTATTCACTGCTTAGATCAGTTTAAACTAGTAATTGACACGGATGGATATGATGACACTATCTATCCTTTAAGACATCAATTAGCAATCCAATATCAGGCATTGGTAATGTTCCATGAGCAATCTCAAACAGGTTTGTTACATGAGATTCCTACTGGAAAGTTCGGACAGCAGTTGATTGTACGAAGTGTAAATCCTAGCAGGCTTCCTGACTACACTTTTGCTTACAATAATGCAGTCACGCAAGTCGAGCACTGCCAACGTACTAAACAATGGCATTTTCCCGACCTTACCCCTCAGGTGTCGCAGAAAGCCCAGCTTGCTTATATGCTCACCGACAAGCAAAGAACCACCTTTGCTTTTGGCCCCGGGAAACCTATGGCCCCTGCTAGCGACCAGCACGCCCCGTTTTTTCAAAACTTCGCCCCTGGCCGTCAGAGTACCTCGCAGCTCGAACGTGGTGAAGAAGGGACACGTGAGAACCCTAACACCCTAAACCCTAAACCCGAAACCCGAAACCCGAAACCCGAAGCCCGAAAGCCCGAAGCCCTAAGCCCTAAGCCCTAAGCCCTAAGCCCTAAGCCCTAAACCCTAAACCCTAAACCCTAACACCAAACCCCGAACCCCGAACCCCGAACCCCGAACCCCAAACCCCAAACCCCGAAACCCCGAAACCCCGAACCGAAACCCGAAACCCCGAAACCCGAAACCTGAACCCCGAAACCCGAACCCCGAACCCCGAAACCCCGAACCGAAACCCGAAACCCAAAACCCAAAACCCTAAACCCCTAAACCCGTATAGGGCCCTAACTCAAACACTCCTGACCTTCATCTGCATTTATTTTCTATACTTTACCTTCTTCCTATACTGACTTAAGCATCGGAGTGTCTTAACAGAATGGATGACCCCTCCTCAACAAACAACGACCTCTATTACGACCTTCTACCAGTTAATCAGATTAACACATCAGTGACACGTTGAGGTTCTAGAATTTCCATCACAATAATCAACCTACCCCCCCTTTGAATTCTCTTATACTATATACTACAGAAATAGGATGCCAACATGGCATCCTTCTTTGCTCTTCATTTTCCATTTTTGATGTATGTAATCTCAATAGTATCCACAATAAATGCATCTCCCTCATTTGTCCCCGCCCTATTAATTACAATTAATCTCCCACTACTCAATAAATGCATCTCCCTCATTTATCCCCATCCTTTTAATTGCAATTAATCCCCCATTACTCCCATTAATCTATCCTCACCCCAATTAAGTATACTAACTAAATTAATTAGTATTATTAAACTCATTAAGAAAGCTACCTTAAGACCCTATTAATTAAAAAAAACAAGAGATTAAAGATAATCAAGTTGGTAACCTTATGTTTTAACACCCATTTCATTGTAGTTAAGATTCACTCATCTCTAGGGTTCTTCCATCTACCCTTGATTTTAAAAAAAATATATAAATTATTAACCTTGGGTTGTCTAATCTAAATCACAGTTAAAGCATACGCCTGAAAGTTGCCACCTGTTCTTTTTAACACTCAATAATTGTGGTTAAAATTCACCCATCGCTAGGGTTCATCCATCTGCCCTTGATTTTTAGATTGTTTGGGTTGACTAACCTAAGCCACAATTATGTGTGCGCATACAGGTTACCACGTGTTCCTTTTAACACCCACTAATTGTGGTTAAGATTCACTCACCCCTAGGGTTTGGTTCATCAATCTACCTTTGGTTTTAGAAGAAAAAATTAAAATAAATATTAACCTTGAGTTGACTAACCTAAACCACATTTAATGCAAACCTACCGATTGCCATGTGTCCCTTTGAACATCCACCAACTATGGTTAAGATTCACTCACCCCTAGAGTTCATCCATCTACCCTTGGTTTTTATCAAATAAATATAAAAAATATTAACCTTAGGTTAATTAAGTTTACGCATGCCTATAGGTTGCCACATGTCCCTTTTAACACTCACTAAGATTCACTCACTCCTAGGATTTATCCATCTACCCTTGGTTTTTTTTTAAAAAAAAATTTAACCTTAAGTTAATAAACCTTAACCGAGGTTAAAGGGGTTAAAAGGGGCATGCGATAAGAGGAAGGGTTGCTTTTAGTTTTTTCTTTCATTTTTTATTGTTAACAATTATTTGACTTATATCTTTTTTTTCTTCTACCACTATCAAATACCCTGTGCGATGCATGGGATGAAGAAATATTTGAAAATTTAAAAAATATTATAAATTATATTTTATCATATTATAATTTAAATATAAAAAAATATAGAAAGAATAAATATAGGCAAACAATTTATTGAATTAAGTGACTAATCTACGACAAACTATAGAGAGCTAGAAATAATAATAAAAAATTAATTAAATTTTGAGCCCGATTGAGGCTCAGTTTGGCTCTAGCTCGGCTTGAATATTATATATAAAAAATAATAATAATAAATCATATTATATATATATATATATAATATAATTATTATCTTTACTATTATAATAGGAGAGGTAGGCGTAGCCTGATTTTTCCAAAATTCCCAAACTACCCTCATATAAAACAAAACTTTGATTTAATGTTTTACTTTAATTCCCAAACTACCCCTTGCTTATCTATCTATTTAAAGAATAGAATCATAGCCAATCACGATTGAACTTGGGGAGAGTTCAATCACACCTACGGGTTAACACGTGTCCCTTTTAACTCCTATTAACTGTGGTTAACTCCTTCCCCTCACTCTTACGTGCATCGCACATGCCACCCGAGAAACATCATTTATTTTATTTAAAATTAATCTTTTAATAATTCAAGCCTACCAAATTCGACCTGAACTTTTCGAACTACATATATGCATAGATGAAAAAATTCAAATTGACCCGAGCATGTCCAAGCCTGACTTGTATGTGATGGAGCGATGAGGCTAACCCTGCTGGAAACTATGTGAGAGAATGCATCCAATTCTATCAGATCAAGGTTTAAAATTCGTTGAAATTTTGCGAAATTTCTGTTTCGGCCAACCCTAACACCATCGAAACTGGGTTTATTTCAAAAATCAGATTTCGACCGAAATTTCAAGTCAAATTTTGGATTTCGAGATTCGGCCGAAATCTGTTTTTTTTTATTTTTAAATAGGTTTTTTTTTATTTTTCTTTTTATTAAAATTCTGAAATATTTCAAAATTTTTACTGAAATTTCGTGAAAGTTCGAAAATTTATATATTAATTTTAAAAATAAAAATAAAATTTTGAAATTTCGCCAAAATCCCGCAATTTTTCAGGATTTCGGTTCGGGTTGGCTGGCCGAAATCGTCACAAATTTATGTAACGTGTGTGAGAGAGGGTGTGTTAATGAGGGAAGGAAGTGGAGATTAATATTGTTTTAATTAGGATAGTTAATGGGGTGGAGATAGATTAATGGGCTAATAGGGAATTAATTGAAAACATTGTGGGTCCCACCAGTTGGTTTTAGTTTGATGATGTGGCCTCATACTCACCTAATTAATTTCAGAACATAGGTCGTATGCATAATGAGAAACCTAAATCACAAATTTCAACTAACTTCATTTCTATATAGAACTACTCCCCTTCATCAAAAAATGACAAAACCACATTGCCCATTTAGAAACTCCCAAATATCTTGGTAAAACAAAAACAAAGAGAGTCAAAAGATAAAGAAACCCAAGAGCTTATTTGATTTCCTACCTAATCAATACCTAACCATCCAATTCAATTCCACTCCCCCAATATAGTACTACCAATCAAAGAGCTTTGAATGAAATTCAAAACCGAACCAAAACATGAAGAACCTACTTGAAAAACAACCTAAACCACAGAATCTTAACTACTTCAACTCAATTTCTAACAAAATAGAATTTCAAATTAAACAGAAAATTAAGCTAATCAAACCTAAACAAAGAATTAATTAAGAGCAAATTCTAACCTAACTTCAGATTAAACAACTAACTAAATTATTCTAAAACCCAATTTTTGTTAATTAAAATTAATCTATGAAAATCAGAATCAAAGAAAGAGATGGGGGGATTAAAATTAGGGGATTAAATTACCACTTTTGGTAGTGGAGAAGGAGATGACGGCACAAGGGCGGTCGTGGTGTCCAACTGCACTACGAGAGAAATACCTACAGAGAGTAGACAGAGAGAGTTAGAGAGAATAGAGACTACGAGAGAAATAGAGAGAGAGAGTTGATAGAGAGATTAGAGAGATAGAGAGAGTTGAGAGATTTGAGAGAGACATATTAGAGAGACAAAACGCTTGCCAGTGAGGGGAGCCGGCGGTGGGGCAAAGCTTGCCGATCGTGGAGAGGGTCGGAAATTGCAGGGAACATCGTGGTGAGGTCATCAGAGAGAGAGAGAACACTGGGGAGACACTGTCAAAGAAAGAAGGTTTTCATGTTTGAGAGAGAGAGAGAGAGAGAGAGATAGAGATTACTGGAGATGGTCGGAGCTGGGTGGAATTGTGGAGCTGGCGTGGAGGTGTTTAGAGGTTGTGGAGCTGCTGGAGGTGGCCGGAGACGTCGAAGGTGGTCGGAGAGCAGAGATGGGAGAGCAGAGAGAGGGGAGAGCAAAAATCGCATAAAGAGGGGAGAAAAGAGAAAATCATCGGGGCCCTATTTAATAGGGGCCCTGGCTTGTCTCTGGCGAAGCCAGAAAGGCTTATCTCGGGGTTCCATAGAATAGGTGACAAGTGGTGGGGAAGTCAAAAATGGTGGGCCCCATGATTTTGACTTCTCCACCCATAAGAAGACATGTGGCGATAAGTGAGTGAGAATAAGAGGGAGAGATATCAAATGGGGAGAAATCAAAAAAATGGGAGAAGATTAAATGACTTCTCCCCACTTGTCACCTATTCTATGGAACCCCGAGATAAGCCTTTCTGGCTTCGCCAGAGACAAGCCAAGGCCTTTAATTGGCTATCAGCACGATTTTTTAAAACCCGTCGTGAAATTCAAATCTACAGCAGTTTATTATAAAACCACTACGCATATGTTGGCAGGAATGGTCGAGGCGGGAAGAGAAAATAATTCAAGAAAAATAATCGACGGCGGTTTAAAATAAACTGCCGTTACAATGGTTATATGAACAGCGGTTTTCTTACTAACCGCCGTTATAATGGTAATACGGATGGTGGTTTTTCCAAACCCATCACTAATATTGTACCTGGTACTGTAATAGATGACGGTTTTATATAAGGGATGTATTCTTCTCAGTCGTAACCGGTTTTGCCAAGACCGGTTATGCCCATGAGGTGGCCACATGTCTCTTTTGACACATCTTAACTATGGTTAAGATTCACTCACCCTTAAGGTTCATCTACCTATTCTTGGTTTTTAGAAAAAAAAATAATAAATTTTTTTGTTAACTGTGGTTAAAATTTACCAACTCCTAAGGTTAATTTTTTAAAAAGAATTTTTTCTAAAAACCAAAGAGAGTGGGTGAACCCTAGGGTTAGGTAAATCTTAACCACAATTAAGGAGTGTAAAAAGGGACATGTGGTGACCACAGGATTGTAACCGGTTTTACTCAAAATCGGTTACAACCATGTTCTAGCGGCGGTTTTGTCTAGCCATTGCTAGAAATTCGCTGGCTAAAGAGATAGTATCTTTAGATATGAAATATAGTACGTTTAGATAGGCCTCGGATTGTCTCTGGCGAAGCCGGAAAGGGCTTATCTCGGGGTTCCATAGAATAGGTGACAAGCGGTGAAGTTAAAATCATGAGATCCATGATTTTGACTTCTCCACCTATAATTAGACATGTGGCGATAAGCCTGTCACTAAGAATAAAAGGAACAGATAGGGAGAAGTCAAAAAAAAGGAGAGAAAATAAAATGACTTCTACCCATATTTTTGTCAACTCTCGCACAATGTATGGAACCGAGAGGAGCCAGAGACAAGCCAAGGCCTTTTAGATATGGTATAAAAAAAAGGCAAAAGGGGTTGGTACCTCCCCCCCCCCCCCCCCCCCCCCCCCCCATTTTGTTGCAGAACTCTCGACACGGCTCTCCTTCATCTTCTCTCTCCTAGACTGAGATTAACCACATGGTCCTCTCTCCTCGTTCTCTCCTAGTGTTTCTTCATCTTCATTCTCTCCTGGACTAAGATTAACTCAAGGCAAAGCTCTATAGGGTTCTATCTATTTTTCTAAAACCCTAAAAAGCCTTCTTTAACCATGAATTTAATGATTTGCAACAAAAAAATTATTATTTTTCCAGAATTTGCAGAGACATCCCCAGCCCTGCAATGTGCGGCATGAGCAGCCCAACTAATGGCTAAATGAAAAAGAAAAACAGCATAGAAAATTTCTTTATACAGGCGTTTGCTACACCAACGTCCTGCGCTCATTGCCAAATGCTGGACCAGAATAGAAGGTAGTCCCAAAAATAGAGATCTTTGTTGTAATCACACACTTTTAACTTTCAAACATCCCGGGGATGAGAAATGCAAGGAGGCAAAGCCATGGATGGGGATTTAGGTATCATGAATGAGGTTACAATAATATTCACATGGGGTCCCAGTGATGGCGTCGCAGATCAGGATTTTTTTTTTTTGGCTGTATCACGTTCTGTTCCCAATTACTCACATGTACGTGTTGCCCAGCATTTGAGACAGCTGAGGGCCTAATTTTAAAAGCTATTATGTTGTTCATTCCGCTGAATTATTGTTGATTGAACAGGAGCATACTATTATGGTCTTTCCTTCAAGAAACAAATTTGATTTTTCTGATTTTCTATAAAATTTCTGTCATATGTTGGCCAAGTAAAATCACCCCTGTTAACAGCTTTCAGAATACCGAAAATGGTGGCTTAGTGATCTGTGAGACTGAAGCCCTTACTGTGACTGCATTAAAGACGAATGCCATTAAAGTGGAAAGGAAAGAGCTTTGCCGTGAATTTCAGAGAGGAAACCTAGAAGACAGAAGCATTGTTTCCGTACAAGATATTTCTCGGAGGAATCGGAAATGTAGGTGCAAGTGAGGAAACGAGAGAGCCGTGCGCGGAGCGAGGGTTCTGGAACCAAACGAGGGGCAACACCGGGGAAGGAAGGAGAAGACCTTCAATTCGTTCCAACGAAGGCATCAGCTCCTTTTTGTTTTTGTTTTTGTTTTGAGGAGTGCGTGCTAACCCTACTCTCTGTCAAACACTCTCTCACTCACAACCAATTACTTCTTCACTTTCTATTAGTGATTAAAACACTTTTTTCACCAAAAAAAAAAAAAAAAAACAAGACAGCGGTTGATTAAAGGTGAAAGTATAAGTTGACTGAGAGTAGGGTTAGCATTCCTCTTTTGTTTTTTTTATTCGGAATCAATATTATGTCCGTATTAGGTATTACAAACTAAAAATAACGGCTTGGCTTGGTGTGGCTTCGCTTCCATGTTTTTAAAAGTGTCACCTCAGATCATTATTTGCTTCAGACGGGTAAGATTCGGGAATACATACCTTTTAGATCGACTCTTATATCTCATGCCACTGACATGGTTTCAAACTTAGCTCTTAAAAAAGAAATTAATCCTTATTGGTAATATCTATGACAGAGAAGATGTAATTTACGTGCTTTTTGCCGTCTTTTGTGGCCACTTTGTGACAATAAGAACAACAAAAAAAAATAAAGATTAATTCAAACATCTAAAACAACAATGATCTTGAGAAGCGCATAATATTCTTATCATCTTCAATTACAACTTAGGAAACTCTATAATCTTGTTAATAATGAAAATATATTGATAAGTTGTATGGATGTAAATTTTAATCAGGATTTTAAAAAATTAATATTTTTCTAAAAATATTAAGCGGTGTCAAAAGAGACACATGACAACCTCAAGGGCATAACAAGACTCCAACTATGGTTAAGATGCACCCTTTAGAAAAAAAATGAAATTTTTTTAACCCTAAAAAAATCTACCCTTAGAAGTTAGTAAATTTTAACCGGGGTCTAAAAAAACTAATATTTTTTTTCTAAAAGTGAAGGATTAGTGGGTGAACCTTAGGGATGAGTGAATCTTAACCATAATTAGAGTTCTTTACGCCCTTGAGATTGCTATTTGTCTCTTTTGACACCTCTTAATAATTTTAGAAAAAATATTAATTTTTTAAAACTTGGTTGACATTCACTAACTCCTAGGATCAAGGGCGAAGCCGGAAATTTTTACTTGGGAGCCGAACTACATATATCAAGAAAATTAATGGTTTGGGGTATGGGGCCTTGGGGGTTTGGAGCCATAGGCGCCACTATATATATATATATATATATATATATATATATATATATATATATTTGACTAATAGGTCCTTCATGGTCATAAAATTTGTTAATGTTGCATTCCAAAAAGGGGTTAAGTAACTAGAAAAAGTGAAAAGACGATCGCCATTGGTTTCTATCAACAATTTTAATACCCACTAATTGTGGTTAAGATTTATTCATCCTTAGGGTTCGATAAGTGGGTGAACTCTAGGGGTGGGTGAATCTTAACCACAATCAAGGGGTGTCAAAAGAGACATAGCAACCTCAAGGAAGGGGTGTCAAAAGAGATACATTGCAAGCTCAAGAGCGTAACTGGACTCCAATTGCAGTTAAGATTCACCCACTCGTAAGATGCACCCACTTATCCTTGGTTTATAAGAAAAAATATTAAATTTCTTTAAATCTTGGTTAAAATTCAATAACTTCTAGGGTTACAAAATTTTCTAAAAATCAAGGATAAATGGGTGAACTCTAGGGGTGGTGAATCTGAACCACAGTTAAGGAGTGTTAAAAGCAACACATGGTGACCTCAGTGGCGTAACTGGACTTCTCGCTATCTTAGCAAAATGCTCTGAAAGAAGAACGTCTTGCCAAGGCCTCGCCTATCCCTTTTCTTTACTATTTCCAAAATGCCTTAAAGGTTTTTGGTTCTCAAAATGTCTCTACGTTATATTTCTATAACTAATGTGTCTCTTACATTTTTTTTTATATACAAAATGTCTCTTAAGTTTTTATACCCAAAATATTTCCTTTTTTTTTTCCAGAATACCCTCACTAGGGTCCCTCTTCCCAATCTCTCTCCCCTTCCCCTCTCTCTCACGTGCATCCCATGCGTCCCACTAGTACTATATAATAAAATTATATACAATTAAATCTAATCCATAACTAGTACAATAATTTTATTTAACTTTAAATATCTTAATCTAATTAGCACTCTTTATTTTACCTTTATACTATTATGCTCCGTTTGCTTTGATGTAAATTAGAGGAAAACAAAATAATTTCATGAAAAATGTCATCTTTCGTGTGTATTTTCTATAGGACAATTGATATTTTCCATGAATTTCAGTTGTTTTTCCCTTTTTTACATACGGAGCATTACTAGAACCTACTAAAGGTATTAGGAATGACTTGGTCAATATAAATTTAAGCCATATACGAAATTTGTTTTTTTCTTATCAGTAAATTACTTACTATCAAAGGGGATCTAAGAAAAAAATTGGGGTGAAGTACATATCCTTATCAAAAAAAAAATATTAAGATACCCTATCCCAAATTGGTAGCTCGGGTTGTGTAGAAAATTTTGAGGCATGGAGAAGGTTTCCGGGAAGGCATAGAAAAACCCTATCCATATTTCAACATTGATGAATCTCACCAATGGCTTCATTGGGTATAACCGTGCAAAAGAGAGAGGAAAGAGAAAGAGAAGTCACCTGGCTGCAGCTATGGCGATGCCGACAGAGGTGACCAGCGACGCGACGTTGAGATGGGCTGCAGAGGATAGAGGAGATAGGAGGTCGAGCACAAACACGTAAAGGCTGGCACAGAGGAGAAATGAGGGAGAATGGATTTGATTTGAGCCTTAAAAATAAAGATTTTTTAGTGACGGTTTCATAAAAACCGTCCCTAATTTCCTGGCGAGAACTGATTTCGACTGATTTCAACAGAGGTTTCTTAAAAACCATAGCTAATCTCGTGGTGGGAACTGATTTCAGTCCTGGCAGAACTAATTTCTGTGGCGGTTTTATAGACACCGCCACTAATCTCCTGGCAGAAACTTTCACGGCGGTTTCGTGAAAACCACCGCTGTAGGGTCTCTAAATGAACCACCGCTAATTCACCGCAACTAATACCCTTGAATTTTGAAGTGCATGTATCGAAAAAAAATTACTAAGTTTGGGAGGGCCGGGGGGATTTTCTTAAATAAATTTGGGGGTATGGGGTTTGGGGACCTTGCCACGAATATTTTTTGTGTAATGTGTACATCATGGTCATAAAATTCGTTAATGTTGTCTTCTAATAGAGGTTCAATGCACAAGAAAAAAAATAGTCCTCCTTTTTTGGGAGGGAAATTATATAATTAAAATAAACCATATTTTTTATTATACATATGAAAAAAAAAGGGCTGATCAGGAGTTAAAATATAAAAGTTGCTCACGACATGTCCCTTTAACCCTGGTTAAGATTCACTAATTCAAGAATTAAATTAAAAGACACTATAAAAACCAAGGGTTGATTTATTAACCATGGGAGTGATTTAGTCTTAACTACAGTAGGTAGGAGTTAAAAGGGACACGTGGCGACTAGGGTGGTGTCCACATTCCCCAAAAAATTCAAATTCTGAAAGGGCCAAACTTCCCACATAAACACTTGCGTCCTATTTGTAATTAAGTTGTATTGTAAGTTATATACATGGCAAGTTCACTCCGCCCCTGCTTACTATCTGTGTATATTTTAGAAGTTGTATTATAAGTATAATACTTAGAGCCGTGCTAGAGGTTTAGAAGTTGTATTATAAGTTTAATACTTAGAGCCGTGCTAGAGGTTTAGAAGTTGTATTATAAGTTTAATACTTAGAGCCGTGCTAAAGGTTTAAATCATGAAGATATTACCCAATAAAGTTTCATTTAAGGGATAAAATTCGTAAAAAAGAGTAAAAAGAAGGGGTAAAATAGGAATTTCTCACTCTAACAAATTCTAACAATTTAGCCGACATAAGCCCACTTGGGCTATGTGCTGGCTCACTTGAGTGTTGTCTGACAGGTGACCTCATCATGACTACACAAGTCATGATGACTTCAAATGCCTATAAATAAGCAAGAATCACCAGAAAGAAAAAGAGGATGGTGCGAAAGGCAAGAGAGGAAATAAAGGGCAGAAGAAGAAGAGGAAGAAGGAGATCTGAGAAGCTTGAGTCATTCACACCCCTACCCCGAAGGGCTATGCAGGCGGCCACTCACCTGATTCTCTCATCTTCCTTTGGTATTATCCGGCTACTTGATGCTCTTTATGGCCTCACAATCTATTATGGTCACCAGATTCTCTCAAATTGGCCATGAATAGTGCCGAATCCGTTGTCACGTTGTGCTGTGATTAGTGCCGAGCTCGTTGTCCGTTGTGAGCTGTACAACGTACCCGTTGTCTGATGTACAACGTACCCGTTGTCTGATGCACAACGTATACGTTGTCAGAGCTATGTTATCCGAGCTAGAGCTGGGTTCTCAGAGCTACGTTGTCTGTGCCTTGTCAGAGCTACGTTGTCTGTGCCTTATCCGAACTACGTTGTCAGAGTTACGTTGTCTGTGCCTTATCTGAGCTACGTTGTCTGTGCCTTATCCAAGCTACGTGGTCAGAGCTACGTTGTCTGTGCCTTATCCGAGCTACGTTGTCTGTGCCTTGTCTGAGCTACGTTGTCTGTGCCTTGTCCGAGCTACGTTATCTGAGCCATATTCTTTGTTCCTCCTGAGCTACAATCTCCAGAGCATAACACCAGAGCTCGTCCTCAAGTGCATATACCCAGTGACCTCACGATAAGTATCTTTATACTATTATGTTCATATGTTCATGTGCTTGTGCCTTATACTGACTTTACCATCGGAGTACAGGTCAGGGTGTTACACCCTCCACTCCAACCTTCTACCGGTAAACCAGAGCGTGTGTGGAGCTGGTGCCTTATCCGAGCTACGTTGTCTGTGCCTTGTCCGAGCTACGTTGTCAGAGCTACGTTGTCTGTGCCTTGTTCGAGCTACGTTGTCTGAGCCATATTCTTTGTGCCTCCTGAGCTACAATCTCCAGAGCTCGTCCTCAAGTGCATATACCCAGTGACCTCACGATAAGTATCTTTATACTATTATGTTCATATGTTCATGTGCTTGTGCCTTATACTGACTTTATCATCGGAGCTTATTTCAGGGTGCACACCCGCCCCCTCAGATTCATTCACAGGTGGAGTTTTGCTAACATTCCTCTACCAACTAAGTAGCTATAGACGTGTGGCATGTATGAGATTTTTCCCTTTGAAAATGGCGCCGTTTGAGTTACCCACTCAAGCTCACATGCAAACTCCCCCAAAAGAAAATCCCAAAATATATGTCTCTCTCTCTCATTTCAACCCTATGGCCACAGGCTAGCCCCTAACATCTGGCTAACCATCCGAATAACCTCCTGCTCTCCTTGAGCTACCTCGATCCAAGGGACCAGTGCCCATATATCGTATAAAGTACCTGCCAACATAAAAGTACGGCTGAGTATGGAATATTCAGCGAGTACAAGCTATTCACTAACAATAGTGTGAGGAGAAATTACCGAAAGGACACGCGTCAGCAGCAGCTCCTTCGTACGCTCTGGTTTACCGGTAGAAGGTTGGAGTGGAGGGTGTGGAACCCTGACCTGTACTCCGATGATAAAGTCAGTAGGTGTAGAAGATGATGAATAGTTAAAAATTGCAGAGAGTTTGAAGGTCTTAGCTCTTGAAAATTCCCCCCCTTCACACTGTTTTTCACAGGTTCTTATAGGCCACTCCTGCCATGGCCATGGGCACCCATGGATGTCCATGCACACCTCAAATCTCTGATGTGTACTTCAGTAATCATTTTAGATAGATCTCCCGGTCATTCGTACTGCACGCGTACCTGCATATAAAAGAGAGCAGACATAGAGTAGGAACTCGTCCGAGGTGACTAGCATTAAATGGCATTTAATGCTGCATTTAATGCCAAGACAGTGTTTCCCACCTACCATCGTAGAAGTAGGATCAGTCCCAGGCGACTGGGCAGTAGCGCCGGATCTCATTACGTGTTGGGATACGGGGTCGTTGACAATAAGACGACGGGTACGTTGTTAGAATGAAGACGTGACCGTCGTCTGTGCGACAACGGGTACGTCGTCAGAACGAAGACGTGATCGTCGTCTTTGAGACAACGGGTACGTCGTCAGAACGAAGACATGATCGTCGTCTATGAGACAACGGGCCCGTCGTCGAAGAGACGACGGAAATGAGCTCAAACGATAACACCACACTGAGGACGAGCTCGTTACTACCATACTTAGGGTTTTACGAAATTTACCCATTACAAATTGCCCCTTTATGATACTTTGAACGTGGTTCAAAGTGTCATAAATATAGCGAAACGAAGGAGGAGAAGATACTGCTAACCTCAGAATGGTGATAGGTCACGTATTCTGCGCGCGAAGATGTAGCGTCGTGCCAGCTGTATTGCGCGTGCCGAAACGTCATACCTCATAAATGCTTGGCAGGCTGTCATCATTATCTTCCGGACGCTTCGTTTTTCCCGACGGTTATTTAACTCGGTCAGAAGACCATCCTGCCCTTCACGTTGTCTGCATGCGTGGACACGCGTACGGTATAGATCGAGGTCATTATCGTCCTTCGAATTATGGACTGGTCTATAAGTACCGAAGGCCTGGTACTTCTTCTTCTTCGTTTGAATTCTTGCATTCTGCTACTCTGCCAGAATTTCTTCTCACCAACGGTCTGCTGTTCTGCTCCTCTCTCTTCTCTGGCTGTGCTCCTTGCTTCCTAGATACAGTTTTTGGTAAGATCCTCCTCTTTTTTCTTTTGTTCTGTGGTCGTTTCCCTGTATTTTTTTCTTTTTCTACTTGTTTGCCACCATGTCTGCCGAAGTAGTTAGGATAGACAGTGCCGATGAGGCCAGTTGTTCAGGCAGTGCCTCTCACGGTGTTATTACCAGTGTTTCCAAACCCAAAACCAAACCAGTTGTCAGATATGCACTTGACCATTACAGAGCCCTTTTCCAAATTCCCCCTCATGTCCATATTCATTTTGAGGAAGAAGACGTTCTTCCAGACCACCGTTCTTCCTGCACTATCGTCTACCTCGCCCAGTTCGAGGCTGGGCTTCGATTTCCTTTATCTCCCATCACGGACTCCGTCCTGTCCGTTCTCCAAGTTGCCCCGGGATAAATGCACCCGAAGTTCTACAAATACATGTCTCTGATGGACAAGTTCAACAGAGACGGGTACAATGTAGAGGCCAGGCACGTCTTCCACTTCCGCCATGTCATGAAATGTCCCGGGGTTGATGAGGAGGGAGAGAAAACATACTTCACCTGGAGGCAAAAACCCAGGATCCCCGATATCATCTCACACCTCCCTGATGTGGAACGGGACTGGAAGGAGATGCCTTTCGTGGTCTCCGGGGCTTGGAGGGCAGAGACTGCCCGTCCTGTTCCCCACGAATTTACTTCAGGTCTGTTACTTTTGAATCGTTCTCCGTTGTCTGTTCTGAAGACGTATTCCTGTTACATGGCTAACAACGTTTCACTCTTTCTGCAGTGACTTCTAAGCCACGCTTCTCTGAACTTTCCGCGGAAGAAGAGTACGCGCTTCGGAAAGTTCGCATCGATAAAGGGGACGCTTACGTCACCTGGAAGCCGTCCTCCGCTCGAGAGACAGGGTCCGCTGTAGAAGCAGGGACCTTACCTAGAAAGTCTCGTCGACCAGCTCATCCACCGTCTCAGAGACCTCTCGGACCGGCAGCTTTCCTTGACGAGGAGATAGAGGAAGACATGGCTGACCAACTTCCCTTACCACCGCGATCCTCACATGCTCCAAAGTTGACTCGTCCTCCCCGCCCTTCTTGTCCCTCCCGTCTATCCGCGGCGGATAAGAAGACGGAGAAAAGAGAGAGGGAAGAAGCTCTCAAAGCTCTGAAGGCGAAGAAAGCTAGGCGAGAGGCGGAGCACGATCAACGGGTTCAAGAACGGGACTCAGCCGGGGTGTCATCTACTCAAGCCGCAACATTCGGCGAGGGGAGTGGTACCCCCGTGGAGGAGCCTCCAATTATTAGCACCGGCCCTCCCGTGGACGTCGTAGCTGCTCCGTCTATTGTGGCAGATACGGCTGCCCCTGTGATTGTCCCGGCCTCTACTTCCTCACCAGCCGCAAACGTGGCTTCATCTTCTGCTTCTCCATCTTCTGCCCTTCCTCGAGAGAGGATCACCATGGGGGGCCCCGCCGAGCTGTGGAATCCCGTCTTCCCCCGAGGATATACTCGTCCTACCGTCGTCCATTCGGCGATGGAGTACGACTCTATTGCCACATCGATGATGTTGGCGATGAGACTCCCAGCGGATATAGCCGCGACGAGAGACTTGCACTAGATGGGGATGTTCAGTGCCGCGAGTCGAGCTGTTGCCACAATACGTTTTTGTTTTTTTTTTTTTTTTGATACCATCTCTCTCTCTTCTTTTTTTTTAGCTGGGTAACATGCTCGCCGGGATGTACGAGGTCACCGCCGAAGACAGGCGTACTGCCAATGGGCTGAGGGACAAAGTCCTTGACCTGGAGAAGAGGGGGGCCGAGGACGTGAAACGGCTGAACCACGAGTTGATGTCCGTCAAAGCTAAACTGCGGTCTGCTAAAGGCACGATTGCCACGGCCGTGAAACAACGGGACAAAGCTCGGGACGAAGTCCGTAAGGCGATGGAAGGAGAGAAGGCGGCGGTAGAACAGGTCGAGAGGTCCGTCCTTCGGATCAGCGAGATGGACGAGATCGTGAACACTCTCCGTCAACGGCTAGAGGCGACTGAAGCCGAGAAGGCAGCGTTGGCCAAACAGCTTGAGGAGGCCGCGGACGTGAGGGACATGGAGGTTGAAGCCACCAAGGAGGCTTTAACGGAGTCTCTTCGAGCCCACTTCCAGACAGAGATGGAACGGCTGATAGCCGAAGATCGGGTTGAGACGGAGAGGGAGCTGATGAATGAGCTCCGAGAATCGGGACGACTGGTAGAGTCTCCCCAACAATCGAAGGACGAGGCTACTCGTTCTGAGGCTGTGGGCATGGAGTTCCCGCTCGGTGAAGAGCCCGAGGTACAAGGAGGGGGGCAACCCTCGTCACCTATTGGACCATCTCCCGTTCTCCCCGAGGCTCCAGCTGAAGTTGCTTCCGCCGATACCGCTGTTCCTACTGACAACGTTCCGATCGTTCCTGATGACGCTGTCATAGTTGTTGACGTTGGCGAAGACTGATCTTTCCTCCTTCCTATCCCCTTCTTTTCATATTTTGTATTGGATGTACTCCTGTTAGTAAATTTTATATATATATCCTTTTGTGATCACCGTGTAGCAACCGATCGATCCGGAATAGGCATCTCGTTCAAATAAGACAAATATCATATAATTAACTCGTGATTGGATACAAATCTCATAACGAATATAATTCACTATATCACTCTCATAACGGATTGTCAAAGACGCGGATTAATTTACTATGTCACTCTAATAACGGGTTGTCAAAGACGTGGATTAACACTACGGACGTACTTCGACAAAAGTCCATTTCATAAAGACGAACGTGTGGTAACTCGTGGTGGGACACCATGCTCAGAGGGCATTCCATTAGTATAAGCCACCAGTATGCTCAGATGGCAATTCCTTTGTATGAGCCACCTGTGTCCCGTGGTGAGTACCCTGTTCGTGTGAAATGCACCCGCTGTGGTAACTCGTGGTGGGACACCATGCTCAGAGGACATTCCATTAGTATAAGCCACCAATATGCTCAGATGGCAATTCCTTTGTATGAGCCACCTGTGTCCCGTGGTGAGTACCCAGTGCGAGTGAAATGCACCCGCCGTGGTAACACATCTATAACATTTTACCAAGTACTGGATATGTCAATAAAAACGACTGATCACATGCTCATAGTAAATGCTCACAACGCACAAGTTTATTGGAAAAATTGCTTTAAATTCATGATGTTCCACGACTTCTGAATTACATTACCTTGTAGGTCTTTAAGGTAGTACACCCCGGGACTCCCGACACGGTCCACGATGTATGGCCCTTCCCAGTTGGGACCCAGTTTTCCGCTATTGACTTCTCGTGTATTTTGGAAGACTTTTCGAAGAACGAGATCTCCGACTTGAAGAATCATTTTTCGTACTTTCTTGTTGTATGCCTTTCGTAACTGTTGCTGATACCGCTTCATCTGGATACTAGCATCTTCTCGCTTTTCTTCCAGCAAGTCCAAATGAATAGTCATCAATTCGACGTTTTTGTCTTCCTCTCCGTGCTTCTTTCAGGAACGTGTTGTTGGCAGGCAGACTTCGGTGGGAATAACAGCCTCCGCCCCGTATGCCAAAGAGAACGGGGTCTCGTTCGTAGGGCTCCGCGGTGTTGTCCTGTATCCCCATAACGCATTATATAACTCGCTGGTCCACTTTCCCTTGGAATCTTCCAGTCTTCTTTTGAGGGCATTCAAAATGTTCTTGTTAGCTGCTTCGGCAAGGCCATTCCCCTGAGAATAATAAGGAGAAGAGAAGATGTGCTTGATTTTCAACTCTCGGCAAAAGTCGGCAATGAGTTTCCCTGTGAACTGCTTCCCGTTATCAGAAATGATGGACTGCGGAATACCGAATCTACAGACAATATGTTCCCACAAGAACTTCTTCACTTCTTGTTCTCTAATACGCGCAAGTGGAACAGCCTCGATCCACCGGGAGAAGTAATCCGTGGCTACCAACAGAAAAGTTAGATTACCGGGAGCCTTAGGAAAGGGTCCTACGATATCAAGTCCCCAACAAGCGAAAGGCCAAGGTTGAGATACGATGTTGAGTTCCTGAGCGGGGGCATGACTTAATTTCGCATGACGCTGACACTGACTGCATTTTTGTACGTACTTTTGTGCGTCGGCTTGCATGTATGGCCAAAAATATCCTTGCCCCAGAGCACGATGAGCGATAGTCCGTCCTCCCGAATGGATGCCGCAAATCCCCTCGTGGAGCTCGGGTAAAATCCTCTCTACGTCTTCAGGATGCACGCATCTCAAAAGGGGTCCTCCAAAGGATTTACGGTACAGTTCCCCATCCACAAGGGTATAACGGGGAGCTTTATATTGTATTCGTCTTGCTTCCTTTGTGTCAGAGGGGAGAATTCCATTCTTCAAATAAGTTATTATGTCCGTCATCCAGCTTGGCACTTGATTCACGGATAACACCGTGCGTTGTGTTTACAGTTCAATGGAGCGGCATTCCTTATACTCCATGAGGATTGTCTTGGATTCATCAGTTTGCATCATTGAGGCGAGGTATGCCAGTGCATCAGCATGCCTGTTATCGTCCCTTCGGACATGTTTAATCTCGATGACATCAAAGGCCCTTCGTTGTTCTTGTAAAAGTGCAGCGTAGCGTTTCATCCGTTCATCTCGACATTCGTAGATACCGTTGACTTGGTTCACCTCGAGCTGTGAATCACAGAACACTCTGAGTTTAGAAATTCCCAACTCTCGTGCGCTTTGCAACCCAAGTATCAACGCTTCATATTCAGCTTCATTATTGGAGGCAGCATAACCAAGACGCGTCAGCTTTTGTACTTTAACATGATCTGGGCTGACAAGAACAGCACCAAGTCCCGAACCGCTGACATTAGACGACCCATCTACGTACAAGACCCAGTCGCACCACATCATTAGTTTGGTTCCATCTCCTGCCTCGTCTTCCACAACGGTATCCTCCTCCGCATCGTCTGGGAGCTCATGACGGTCGGGCTCTACTGAAGTTTCGGCCTCCTCCACGGGGAAATCGGCCAGGAAGCTTGCAACGGCCTGCCCCTTCTCTGCGGTTCGGGCCTGATATTGGATATCGAACTCGCTGAGTGCCACTGCCCACTTTGACATACGTCCCGCAGTTTCAGGTCGCCCCAACACAGTTTTTAAAGGGTACGTAGTGATGACGACGATGGTATGTGCCTGAAAATAAGGACGTAACTTTTCAGCAGAAAAGACAAGAGCCAGGCATACCTTTTCCATTTTTCTATAGTTGGATTCTGCCTTGTGGAATGTTTTACTGACGAAATAAATAGGCTTCTCTACGCCGTTGTGACTTCTGAGCAGCACAGAGCCAATGACTCGTTCCGAAACGGAGAGATAGAGGTACAACACTTCACCAGGTTCAGGTACGGAGAGGATCGGAGCGGAGCCTAGATACGTCTTCAAGGCGGTGAAAGATCGGGAACACTCTTCTGTCCACTTGAAAACGGAATCCTTCCTCAGTAACTCAAACAGAGGTCTGCAACGGTCAGAAGACTTCGATATAAACCGGTTAAGAGCAGCGATACGTCCTGTCAGTTTTTGAACTTCTTTCCTTATCTTTGGTTCCAGCATATCTATCAGAGCATGGATTTACGTGGGATTTGCTTCGATGCCCCGCTGACTGATGAGGTAACTAAGGAATTTGCCCGAGGCGATGCCGAATATACATTTCTCAGGATTTAACTTCAAATTTAAAGTGCGTAAAATAGAAAACGGCTCCGCCAAGTCGGCTACAAGAGAAACCCGAGTTCGGCTTTTCACAACGATATCGTCAATGTACACTTTCACCGATTTACCAAGCAAGGGTCCAAACATCAGATTCATTAACCGTTGATAAGTGGCCCCGGCATTCTTCAGGCCAAAGGGCATGACCCAGTAACAGAACAGGCCACGCTCCGTTATAAAGGCCGTCTTCTCTTGATCGTCCTCAGCTAAGAGGATTTGATTATAACCCGAATACCCGTCCATGAAGCTCAACATCTCGTGACCCGCGGTGGCAGTGATAAGTCTATCGATTCTGGGAACTGGGAAGAAGTCTTTCGGACAAGCTTTATTAACATTAGTGAAATCAATACAGACTCTGACTTTCCCGTTCTTCTTCGGAACAGCTACTACATTAGCTATCCACTCTGGATATTGGACCTCACGAATGAATCCGTGCTGAATTAACTTATCAATCTCTTCATTGACGGCCTCATGGTACGCCGGAGCAAGTCTACGAGGCTTCTGTTTAACCGGATTCACTACGGGATCAACGTTGAGATGGTGACAGATGATTTCAGGATTGATACCCGTCATGTCCTCGTGGGACCAAGCAAAAACATCAAGATTTCTCCTCAGAAAATTTATCAAATCCTGCTCTTCGTCCGTTGTCAAACAGGTCCCAATTTGTAGCGTCCTTGGCTCATTCTCCATCCCAAGGTTGACAAGCTTCGTGGGTTCAACAGAGTGGTTCGTCAATGATTCACCCGTGTTCTCCTCTTCCACGGACCCAATCTGTAATTGCTATTTGAGTGGGTCGGGTGAGGCATAATCACACTTTTGTGATGCCAGCTGGTCTCCTCGTATTTCACTTGGTCCGTCCGGAGTAGGGAATTTCAGTACCTGATAATAAGACGACGGAACAGCTCTCATTTCGTGAGTCCACCATCACCCCAAGATGGCATTGTATGGGGACGGCGCGTCGACAATGGAGAACCGAGTGGACAGGATGATAGGTCCAGCTCTGACCGGTAGGATGACTTCTCCTACGGGTTGCATCGAGCTTCCGTCGAATCCTATCAAGGGAGTCTGTGCAGGGATGAGAACCGCAGGGTCCAACCCCATCTTTGCGAAAGCATGGAGATACAGAATATCTGCCCCACTCCCAGGGTCAACGAGCACTCGCTTGATGTCGAAATCGCCAATTCGCATAGTCAAGACAAGAGCATCGTAGTGAGGCCTGACCACAGTTGTCATGTCCTGATCAGTGAATGATAAGGCCTGCTTGACTTCCTTCGTTGTCGATCGCACCTGACAAACTTTTGCCACGTGTGATAACTTCCTTGCCTTCGCTCGGAACTGCTGCTCAATATCTACTTCCGGTACTCGAGTGCAATGGATGACATTTATGACTCCCTTCGGAGCTTCTCCGCCCGGGCCCATATGACCAGATGGTTCTCCCTCATGAGATCGAGTGGATGGATCTGTGATACGCCCTTCTCCTCTTCCAGAGTCCACATATTCTCCCAGATAGCCTTCACGGACTAATCTTTCCAGATATTCTCTCAGGATGCGACAACGATTTATAAGGTGCCCGTGGCACTTGTGGTACTGACAATACTCATGCGCCCTGGGTCCCGAGGTGACATCACGAACGGTCCGTGCTGGCCATTCGAAGTATGGTTTGTCTTCCATCGTCTTCATAATCGTCGCCGGGCTCGCTGAGAAGTTGACTTGACCAGCGCGAGATGCAAAAGGACGTCTTTCTGTTGTCTGATTCTCCCTCTCCTTGTAATGCCCGGGTTCCTCTCGTCTCTGATAGGCACGATCGTCCCGCCGTTGGGAGTTGGGACGTAGATCCGTCCTCCTTGATGAGTCTAAATCTTGGCGGACTCCCAACGAGTGTCGGTTCGGTTCTTCCCGTCGTTCAACATACACCACTTTTTCCTGTCGTGCGCGCCACCGTGGTTCCTCGTCACTGGAAGATGATTCATACTTTGGTCTCTTCCCTCTCTTCGAGGAGGGTTTGCTTCCCCACTCCACAGCATCTACCCCTCGTGCTCTAGGTCTCGTCGTTGCTGCAATATCTTCCTCCATCCTCCCGTACTTAGAGGCACAGACTATCAGTTCGTCCATCTTGATTGGACAGTCAAGGGCAAGAGATTCGTAGAGCTTAGAACTCTTGGGTATGACATTCTTGAAGGCCGCTATGCAAGTGCAGTCTTCGATCTTATCGATATTAGAGACTTCATCGGTAAACCGTTGAATAAAGTCTCTAAGGGGTTCCGCCGTCTTCATTCGCATGGCGAAGAGTGAATCTGCGCCTGCTTTCTTCTTCTTGTTAATGATGTACTGGTCAATGAAAACTGACCTGAGATCAGCCATACACCTGATCGACCCAGCGGGTACATTACGGAACCATCTCGCAGCCGCTCCAGTCAGGCTGCTAGGGAAGGCTTTACAGAGGAGATTATCATCCGGATTACGGACAGCCATGGCATTCTTGAAGTCAGTCAGGTGGTCAATAGGATCTCTCCTCCCATCGAACTTAACAAAATTCGGTACCACGAATTTTGATGGGGTATAAGATTCGACAATCTCCTTGGAGAAAGGGGACTTCTCCTCCTCGTCTTTGTACTTCTTAGCGTATTGATCGAGAGAGGCCCCGCTCGTCGCTCTTCTGACTCGAGCATTGATCAGAGCTTCCACGTCTTTGAGGGTTAAGCCTGTCTTCAACCCATCGTTGCTGACACGGAGATCTCGTTGTTCAGCATGAGCACCAAGAGAACGAGGATAGGCAGTCTCGTCAGTAGAAGGAGTGAGAGTGAATCTTCTCTCCAGATTCTCTGGTGCAGACGGCGAGATCGGGACTGTTCCTTTGGGAGGAGGGAAAGAAGGGAAATTGAGTTTACGAGCCGCAGAGCCCCCTCTAGGAGATTCGTCATCGATCTCCAAGTTACCATGCTCTAAAGCATCAAGCCGCTCCTGCAGTGACTGCTGCTGGCTGACTATCTGGGCCAGAGTGGCCTGTTGTTGTTGTAATAATAACAGGATGGGATCAGGTATGGTCATGGGCCTTTCTGGTTGTCCAGAAGATTGGCCTGATGCGAATGTTTGCATGGCGGAAGGGGTGCATGGAATAGCTTGAGGGGGCTGGTTTTCGACGATAGACTGAGGAGTTTGGTCTGCCATGCTGACCGGGAGAGGTGGTGTGACCAAAGGGTGGGTTCGGCTAAAGTATCCCACAGAAGGCGCCAATTTTGTGAGGGGAAATTACCGAAAGGACACGCGTCAGCAGCAGCTCCTTCGTACGCTCTGGTTTACCGGTAGAAGGTTGGAGTGGAGGGTGTGGAACCCTGACCTGTACTCCGATGATAAAGTCAGTAGGTGTAGAAGATGATGAACAGTTAAAAATTGCAGAGAGTTTGAAGGTCTTAGCTCTTGAAAATTCCCCCCCTTCACACTGTTTTTCACAGGTTCTTATAGGCCACTCCTGCCATGGCCATGGGCACCCATGGATGTCCATGCACACCTCAAATCTCTGATGTGTACTTCAGTAATCATTTTAGATAGATCTCCCGGTCATTCGTACTGCACGCGTACCTGCATATAAAAGAGAGCAGGCATAGAGTAGGAACTCATCCGAGGTGACTAGCATTAAATGGCATTTAATGCTGCATTTAATGCCAAGACAGTGTTTCCCACCTACCATCGTAGAAGTAGGATCAGTCCCAGGCGACTGGGCAGTAGCGCCGGATCTCATTACGTGTTGGGATACGGGGTCGTTGACAATAAGACGACGGGTACGTTGTCAGAATGAAGACGTGACCGTCGTCTGTGCGACAACGGGTACGTCGTCAGAACGAAGACATGATCGTCGTCTTTGAGACAACGGGTACGTCGTCAGAACGAAGACGTGATCGTCGTCTATGATACAACGGGCCCGTCGTCGAAGAGACGACGGAAATGAGCTCAAACGATAACACCACACTGAGGACGAGCTCGTTACTACCATACTTAGGGTTTTACGAAATTTACCCATTACAAATAGTAATAACGATAACATAACATACATAATATAGTTCATCATCACATTTCTAAAATCAGAGTGCAAAAGCAAGAACAAGTAACAATGAATGTGAATATCATATAATAAATCATGTCTTATGTTCATGCCTTAACCAATCTTGTTTCAATTACCTTGTGAGTTTCTTATGCGTCTTATGTATCTTGTGGCGTCTTATGTATCTTGTGGTTACCTTACATATCTTATGAGATTATTCTTGTCTCGTGAGAATCAAGCATGTCTGCTTGTTTACTTGTTTGATTGGGAACAGATGATAATGCCCGTACCTGATCTTAGTACATTATCATCCTTCCATATTTCTTTATTCTTGCTTGGAGATAGATACTAGTACCCATACCTGGTCTTAGTATACTAGTATCCTCTCATACTTGTTGAAAATAGATGTTAATGCCCGTACCAGGTCTTAGTACATTAACACCATTTCATGCTTGTCATTTTACTTGGAGACAGATGCTAGTATCCATACCTAGTATTAGTATACTAGCATCCTCTCATACTTGTTGGGGAACAGATATTAATGTCCGTACCTGGTCTTAGTACATTAACACCCTTCCATATTTTTTTAATCTTGCTTGGACACAGATACTAGTACCCGTACCTGGTCTTAGTATACTAGTATCCTCTCATACTTGTTGGAAACAGATGTTAATGCCCGTACCTGGTCTTAGTACATTAACACCCTTTCATGCTTGTCATCTTACTTGGAGACAGATGCTAGTACCCGTACCTGGTCTTAGTATACCAGCATCCTCTCATACTTGTTGGGGAACAGATGTTAGTGCCCGTACCTGCTCTTAGTATACTGACATCCTTCCATGTTTCTTGATTCTTACTTGTCATGTTTTCTTATGAGTTAGGTATGACATATCCTAAGGATATGCCCTACCCTTGACATTCATGCTTGTTTACTTGTGAGCCAGGTATGACATATCCTAGGGATATGCCCTACTATTGACATTCATATTTGTTTACTTGTGAGCCAGGTATGACATATCTTAGGGATATGCCCTATTATTGACATTCATGTTTTTTTACTTGTGAGCCAGATATGACATATCATAGGGATATGCCCTACCCTTGACATTCATGCTTGTTTCACAAATTCACATTTCTTGTTCTTGTTGTTTTCTTATGTACATATACTTGAAAAGCCGATTCATGCATGCATGTGTGCTTGTGGGTGTAACTAGTGAACATAATAATAGCATGGAACAATTGAGGATAATATATAACATTTGAATAGTTATAGCCATATGAGTGATTTAAGGAATTCATAAAACAAATCATCATTTTTACAAATTCTTGGAGAAATAACCCTATCTCATATCTCATAGATTAGGTTTCACATTTTATACATGCATTTAATCCAATACCTTGCATGCCACATTTTTCTTCATTTTCATTCATTTGCTCTTAACCTTAGGTTTTTATCTCATTCATACATTTTGTCATACACATAGTGTTCAAGGTTCTTGTAAGCCTTTATTTCATGTTTTATCATTCCCACATTTCATCAACACATGGGTATATTCATTATGAGTACAATGTCCTTCCACCATTTTCCAACATACATCCATCACAACCATACGGCATCCAATCGTCACAACCACCATTAACACATCCACAATTTCTTCTTTATCTTGTTTAATTTAGGGATTTAGTAAAGAAATCAAGACAAGAATGAACTAAAGGAATCTACAAGCATGCTTTGAAAATAAACATAGGTTATTGCTAAAGTAGTTAGTAGGGTGTACTAACCTTGAATACTTGAAAGATATCTTAAGGGAAATGGGATCCAAGCTTCAAAGAAGAAGGATCTTGGCCTGAGAGAAGAGATCCAAGCTCCAATGGATCATCCAACCCACCTTGCACCAAAACCCTTATTCCTTCCCTCTCTTCTTTCTTTAAATCTCCCAAAACTTGGGCTTAGGGTTTATGAGGACCCAAACCCACGAATTTGGGTTTATAGAAAAAGGGGTGGTCAAATGACCATCCTACCCTTAAAAATTTCGGTAAAACAGACCAAATTAAGCAAAATGCTCGAGGAGCGGTCGACCGGTAGGCGAGAGGTCGACCGGTCAAAACCCCCTCTCTGGAAAAATCTCCCGTACAAGTTTTAGTGCGATAGCGATTGACCGGTGGGTAGAGCGGTCGACCGGTAGGCGAGCGATCGACCGGTGGTCAGAGCGGTCGACCGGTTGGTTTGTGTTTTGCCCATTTTACTGATTTTTCTTATCTTTGTATTTCAGCCATAACTTTTGACTCGTTCGTCGGATTTTGACGATTCAACTTGCGTTAGATTCGTCATTTGATGGGGAATATTTCCGGCGTTTAGAATTTTCAAATTCTTCTATATTTATTAATTGAACTACGTGAAAGGTGAATTGGCTATGAGAACACTATTCATTAGGTACGAAAAGTTCCGGGGTGCTACATTCTTCCCCCCCCCCCCCCTTACAAAAATTTCATCCTCAAAATTTGGACAACACGAAATCAAGCGGGGACACCTTTCTCACACACAAGCTTGAACTCTGTCACCTAGTTATACTAAGGACATACTAATCCTTCATCAACCAACACAAGACTAAGCACTTGTTTGTTGGCAAGGCACTTAGGTTTTTCTCACAAGCGAAACATCAATCCAACCAGCTAGGAAACTTTTATAATATGAGGTAGCATACTTACATACATAGGAAACTGACTACCTATGACAAAACACAAAATATATTCCTTCTACAAAATTTCTTCCCTCTCTCCTATCTTTACGCCATATCATTTGGTGCCTGAGCATCCTGTCCTGTTATGGCAAAGGCTTGTCCCTGGTTAGCCAGATGAAGCGGATGTGTAGGTTGATGGGGCCTTGAAGCCTGAAAAGAATCCTGTTGCATGGGCAGACTAACGGGAAGTCTAGTTCCCTAGGTTTGAGCGCGTGGCCGACAGCTTGGACAATCTCTAATGCGGTGTCTCGTGTCACAGCAATGGTAACATGCTCCCGTAAGAGCTCGACAATCCCCAACCAAGTGCTTCCTCTTACAGTAACTGCAAAACTCGAAAGTAGATGTAGAAGATGCTGGTTGCACCTGTTGAGTAACTTGCATAGGGCGAGGGGCCTAGGGTGCAAGAGAATGGCTCTGCACTTGCGTAGGTCCAGAGAATTGGTATGCAGTCATTCTAGCCCTCCTCTTCGGCTTTGTTGAGCCACTGGACTGGCCGCTCAACAATTCTCTCCTCTTGTAGAATTCCTCAACATTCGTTTCTGCCAATTAGGCCTCATCCACAACCTCGGCGTAGGTCTCATACCTAAACATGGAGACCCTGTCTTTGATGTAGGCCTATGACCCCCTCTCGAATTTCCTGGCCTTTATTGCCTCTGTGGCTATCAGGTATGGAGCGAACCTCGCCAATTCGGAGAACTTGGCTTCGTACTCTGCCAGTGTCATGTTTCCCTACTCCAAGGTAATGAACTCTAGTTCTTTCTTTTCTCTAACTCCCACTGAGAAGTATTTCTTGTAGAAAACATCTTGGAACTCTTCCCAAGTCCATTCTTGACCTACTCGAGTCAAGTCCCTCATTCTGATGGCGGATCTCCACCAGTGATCGGCCTCACCTTCCATCATAAAGGCGGCCCATGCAACTTTCTCTGCCTCCATAGGCATCAAGACGGAGAACAACTTCTCCAACTGCCTGACCCATGCTTCTGCAACCAATGGGTCTGTGCCACCATAAAATGTCGGGGGCCTCATCCTCCGAAATGCCTCTATCCTCATGGCATGATGTGCAGGAGTAGGTACAAGTGTCGTAGTAGGAGTGGGGGTAGAGGGCTGCCTAGCTGCGAGCATAGCTAAGGTCTTAGCTATCGATCCTAATACTTGTGTAAGGTCAGGTTGCTCATCCTCTACTGGAGCGTCACCTCCGTTTCCCCTAGTAGGGCATCCGCGACCTCGATTGCCACGTCTCATGATCAAATCCTGAGGACAATAGCAAAGCATGAGCCTAATTTGGAACCCAACTTATCTCGTCCCTAATTTCAACAATCATTTCATGTTTATTCATACATAATCATACATCGAGGTATACAATAAGATAATGTAAGCATACCATTAATGTTTCCCAGCGTACGACACTAAGTGCCAACTTATCTCGGTTAAGATATTAACCGATTGCATACTTAAGGCATTACCTAGCTTAAGATTAGGACTAATGACTAGTTCATTTATTTGAGTTAATTAAGTGAAATCTTCTTAATTTTGGTGACTTGTATGATGTTTCAAAATCTACATGATGCATACAGGATGTGTGTGATGCTTATGATGTGTATGAAGTGCATGCCATGTATGATGCTTGTGCGATGTATGATGCTTATACCATACATGATGCTTATGTGATGCATTATGCTGATGCCATGCATGATGCTTATGCGATGCATGATGCTAAGCCATGCATGATGCTTATGCGATGTATGGAGTGCATGCTATGTATGACAGTGCATAATATGCATGATCATCCTTGAAGTTATAATGTATTTCTTATTTTGGACCGAGCATTGGGTCTAGAACGTACTGCAGAATTAACGCACATCTGTGTCTAGAAACGTGCATCAGACACCCATGTGCTTGTCCAATAATATATTTATCAGTTGGGACTGAGCACTGAGTCTAAGACGTGCTACAAATAATGCGCATCCGTACCTACAAGCGTGCCTCAAACATCCCAGAGTTGGTTAAAATATGTTGATATCCGTATATGTTCCTACTAGTCGTAGGGTTTCCTGAACTCACATGGACTTATCATCACATCATGACGTACGAGTTATGCTTATTGTGATATAAGGTAAGACACATTAAGTATAGTCTAACAAATCAAATTACACTGGATACGCATAATAGTATATATATATATATATATATATATATATTAAAACCTATGTCCCTATTTTTGCAACGACTCTAAATATACTAGACTTGTAAGACCTATGAGCATCCTATAGCCTCTCTAGGGAAATAATTCCTACCTGGATCTAATAACACTATGTATGATAAGGGACTTACCTTCTCCTTGTCAACTAACACCTAGGCTAGACTCTAGCCTAAATATCGCCCAACTCATGAGTCTAACTGGGAATTCGTTCATAAAGCATAGGTCTTCACTTACGTATAACATATAGTATGCACCCAACACATAACATATACTACCACATAACAATACAACACATAATAGTATAGGTATATAAAATTTTTGGTTTTCTATCGAAATTAAACACTACTTCGGTTGAAATCAACTTATTCTGGACAAAGACTAAGTAATTAATCTACACTTGGAATACGACTCTTTTCTTAGACCTAATGCCTTGTATTCATTATGGTATCGAACTCTAAGCGACCCTAGAGACCTAATGCCTAAGCTCTGATACCACTTATGTCGCACCCCAAAATACCCCCTAGGAGTTAGGATACTATGGCGATGTGACTTATACTTAAAACTAACTTGCAAAGAGTATACAAGGTATGCCAAATACTGATCCGGAAAATTTCTTTAAAATAAATGTAATTCCAAGTGTCAACATAAACAACGATTGAATAAACTACAATGATCACAAGGGGTATAATGTAGGGGATCCGGATAAAAATTAATGCGGAAACTGGATCCCCCAAATCTTAACACTATAGAAAGCATTAAAATTATCTAAGGGTTTTAATCATATCACCTTGGTGAATGCTTTTCACCGGTGAAGCTTAATCCACTCGAACCGTCAGAACTCTTTATAGAGATTTCTCCGAAAAAATACTAGAAGCTCGATCCTAGTTCTTCGCTATCCCCACGAAGCTTTAGAATCTCCTTTGGAATTATAAAAGCAAGAGGAAGAAGAGAGAGAGAGGAGAGAAGAGAAAAAATTCTGGAAAAAAGTGCTTAATGGTCTAGGGTGTTGGAGTATATATAGACTAGGATCCTATCCTAATCCTACTCCAACTTGATCTTATCTAGTAGGAATTATTAATTAACAATAACTCTTATTATTAATTAAATAAACTCCAACTTAATCTATAACTACTTTAGTTATAGTAATCCTACTAATTAAAGAGTCCCAACTATAAGAGGATTCCTTAATTAAAAGGGATAAATCAACATCCTAACTCAAAGAAGGAAACCTAGTCAAACTAGGAGACCAACACCAAGGGGGGGCATGAGATTCTATGGGGCGTGGACTTTGGTGAGTTAAACACTCCTTTTTGTAATCCAATTACAATTTATCCTCATCCTTATTGCAATCCAACAATTGGATTTTAATTCCATAATTATAGGAATTATATTTCAACAATTATTTAATTAAATAAATCCTAATCCAATTAGGATTCCTCAAGTGGGCGCACCACCCTAGGGTTTAAACCCATGGGCTTTGGCCCATATTAAAGGTCCATTTTAATGGGTTTATCGATATGGGTTCCCATTTCCCCTTTAATTATGTTAATTAAATAATTGCTAAAATAATCCATATGTTTAAATTAACAATTAATTTAAACAATAGATTAACTTTTAATCTATTTAATTAAATGATTAACTTTTAATCACTTAAAATAATTGATTAACTTTTAAACAATTATTGAGCTTGTATTTATTATGTGAACACCTCCACAAATTGCTCTGAGACATTCTTACCTTGACTTACCCAATGTTATCTCATTGACCCTAAACGGGAATTATATCGGAATTACAAGTGACGTGAGATATCCATTTTGCAATTGAATCACAGTGTATGAACATTAACAATTACGGATCCCGCCACATGAAATTTTAAATTCGATTGATCATTCCAAATACATTATCCCTAATGGGCCTTCGAGATTGACATACTATCTAACCCATACCCCATTGCAAATCATCTGACTTTCCAAGACTTATGATTAAGCCATGAGAAACAATTTCTCATGAAAAAATTTTTGAAAAAAAACCTTTTATAAGTATAATAATTTTTAATAAAAGTATGTTTAAAAACTTATTTTATTTTCAAAATCACCTACCCAGGATTTGAACTTAATCAACTGTCTTACCCGGAACTTGGATAATCTCTCAAATTAATGAGCATGGATTTCTTGTTTGAAATTCATCATGACTCGAACAACTTTCTGACTATCCAACTATCACTGTATTGTATTCATTAAGTTAGAAAATACGTTGGTGGAATCAAAACAGTCAGATCATCGCTCAGTTATAGATGAACTCATTAGATCTAAGGATCATCGAAACCGTTCAACGTAAATGAGACACCAACTATCTGATAGTATATTTATGCAAGAGGCCTCTCATTGAATTCAATCAGTCAGAATACATTTAAGCACCCATATGCTGATGTGTAGTCTCCACTACAATAGTTCGAGGTAGAACTACATCTCAAATATTGAGAACATCTTAGCATTCTGGCAGCCATTTAAGTGAAGTGTCCAGCTTCACCCATAGCTGTGACTATATAAGGAATAAGGAACCAGAAAGTTATATCTGCCTGTGATAATCTAATCACATATCTTTCCTACAATATATCCTATGGACCTTTATCGATATCTCATATCGTATAGATCATCTCATGATCATGGTCAATTATCCATAATGAATACACAATAGATTAAGAAGAAGCATTTATTAATCAAATTAATAAGGTTCTAACAATCTAAATGACTTTTCTCGGCATCATGTCTAACAATCTCCCACTTGCCCTAAAAGTCACTGTGCTATAGATTTCAATCTCATACTATCTAAGTGTGTTACAAATACTTTATCTGATAAAGCCTTGATCATCGGGTCTGCAACATTAAGTTGAGACCTAATCTTTGTAACAACTACATCTTGCCTATCAATGATCTCACGAATGAGATGATACTTCCGCTAATGTGAAAAGTAAGCATATAATCCTTAGTCCTTTTCAGGTACTTCATGATGTGCTTCATTGCAGTCCAATGATTAACACCTGGATTGCTTTAGAACCGACTAACAACTCCAACTGCATGACAGATATCTGGTCTAGTACATAACATGACATACATGAGGCTCCCAACTGCCAAAGCATAAGGGCACCTCTTCATCTGCTCAATCTCATCAACTGATGTAGAGGCCATCTTTTTAGACAAAGTGATACCATATCTAAAAGGAATGAGTGTTGTCTTACAATCACTCATACTATACCTAGACAAAATCTTGTCTATGTAGGAAGTTTGGTTCAATCCTAACATTTGGCATTTTCTATCTCTCAGAATCTTTATTCCGAGAATATAGGATGTCTCTCCCAAGTCTTTTATTGAGAAATACTGAGAAAGCCATATCTTGACTGATGACAACATCTCTACATCATTTCCAATGAGTAGGATGCCATCTACATAAAGAATTAGGTATAGTACTGCTCTCCCACTGTCCTTGTATATACAAGATTCTTCCAAATTCTTTGATCGAAAGATTAAATCTTTAGTTCCAGCTTCTAGAAGCTTGTTTCAAACGATATATCAACTTGCATACCATGTTCTCCTGGTTAGGAGCAATGAAGCCCTCTGGTTGCTTCATATAGATGTCTTCATCTAACATTCTATTAAGGAAAGCAGTTTTGACATCCATTTGTCATATCTCATAGTCATGGTGTGCAACTATAACTAGCAATATCCTGATGGATTTGAGCATAGCTACTGGAGAAAAGGTATCCTCATAATCAACTCCTTGAATTTGAGTATAACCTTTTGCAACAAGTCTAGCTTTATAGGTCTCCACGTTACCGTCGGCACCCTTCTTCCTTTTGTAAATCCATTTGCATCCAATTAGCCTTATACCATCTGGTGGATCTACTAAAGTCCAGAGACCATTGTCATACATGGAATCTATTTCAGCATTTATGGCTTTATTCCATTGAGATGCATCTACATCCAATGTAGCTTCCCGATAAGTATTAGGATATGTATCCTCATCATCAGGGGTAACTAGATAAACTTCATTATTGTAATACTGAAGTCTATCCGGTGGTCTAGAAACTCTTTCTGACATTCTTAATGGAACAGAATTAGGAGAAATTAAAGTGAAACGATTAGGTTCAGGTTGGTACTGGCTGTGTCGTCTTTCATCTCACGAAATTCAACATTTTTAAAGAGATCCATTTCTTCCTCCAAGAAAGTGGCATGAAGCCTAACAACTATTGTTCGGTCTGCCTTGGAGTAGAAATAGAAACCCTTAATTTCTTTTGGATATCCTACAAAATTCCATTTCTCTGTCCTAGATTCCAACTTAGTAGGTTCGAGTTTGCGAACATGCGCAGGACAACCTCATACCCTTAAATGTTGTAAACTAGATTTTCGCCCAGTCCACAATTCATAGGGTGTAATCGGAATAGACTTAGATGAAACCCGGTTCAGAATATAAATAGCAGTTTTTATAGCACATCCCAAGAGATATGAAAGAACATGGGCATGACTTATCATAAAGCGAACCATATCTAATAAGGTCCGGTTTCTTCTTTCAGAAACTCCATTTTGTTGAGGAGAGGCAGGACTTGTCCATTACGAGATAATCTCATTATCCCTTAAGTAATCCATAAACTCATTGGTGAGGTATCCACTACCTCGATTTGATCGAAGTGTCTTTACGGATTTGTCAGTTTGATTCTCAACTTCTAATCTGAATTCTTTGAACTTTTCAAAAGTGTCAGATTTGTGTTGCATCAAATAGACATATCCATATCTGGAATAGTCATAGGTAAATGTGAGAAATTACCGGTATTGACCTCGTGCAACAATGTTAAATGGACCACATACATCACTATGTATTAGTCTTAATTTTTCTTCTGCTCTTCCTACCTTTTTAGGGTAAGGCTTTTTGGTCATTTTTCCTTCGAGAAAAGACTCACATGTAGGGAGTGGTTCTACCTTGAGGAAGTCAAGGGGACCATCTATTACTAACCTCTTGATCATATCAAGATTAATGTAACCAAGTCTCTTATGCCAAAGATAAGTAGACTCAGTGCAATGTCTCTTCATTCCAGACATTCTAGACGATGAGACATTGTCACTTTGCAGACATTCATTATTTACCAATGAAAATATTAAATAAAGACCATTAATGAGATTACCAGTTATCAAGACCATTCCATCTTTCTTAATTTCAACAATTGAATTAAAATTGATAGAGAATCCATAATGTAAGAGTCTAGATACTGAAATCAAATTACGATGTGATGAAGGCACATAAAAGTAGTCTTCTAAAATTAATGTCTTTCCATTAGGTTAATAAAGAGTAAACAAGCCGATTGACTTCACTGCAACATTTGCACCAAAGCCAACTTTAAGCTTCTGCTCCTGTTTGGTCAACTCTCTAGTTTCCTTGAACCCCTTCAAACAATTGCATATGTGTACAGTGGATCCAGAATCCAAGCACCATGAGTTAGGAGGACCGTTCAAAAAGTTAGACTCAATAGTAATATGTACTTCAAAGTATCTCATACCTTGAGTACTTCCGCTACCCTTCTTAAGAGTTGTGAGGTAAGTCCTGCAATTCCTCTTCCAGTGGCCTATTTTACCACAGTGGAAACACTTTCCATTACCCTTGTTTTCCTTGCCAGCTTATCTTGAAGAACCTTTGGCAACTCTTGCCTTACCCTTATTGTCTTTAAACTTTCCTTTGCCTTTATTCCATTTTCTAAACTTTTTAGATTTCTTGGAGGTATCAGGTTTATTGACGATTAAAGTTTCACCTTTAGTTGACTTTTGAATCAAATCTTCTGCAGCCACAAGCGAGTTCATAAGCTCACTTAGTGACATTTCACTCTTGTTTATGTTATAATTTAACACGAACGAATTGAAGGACAAAGGGAGTGACTGCAGAACAGTGTCAACTTGAGTGATGGCATCCATCTCTCCACCAAGAATTTCCAATTCATTCAATAAGCCCATCATCTTTATAATGTGCTCCCTGACTGGAGTTCCCTCAACCATCTTGGTGTTAACAAGGGATTTCAACTTTACTTGTCGAGCTGACCTATTTTGCTCACCAAACATCTCATGAAGGTTTTGCAAAATGTCAGAAGCCTTATCCATGTGTTCATGCTGGCTTTGCAAAATGTTAGACATCGAAGCCAGTATCTAGCACTTAGTCATCTGATTGGACCTCTCCCATTGCTCTAACTCAGCCTTTTGGGCTGGTGAAGCATCTGGAGGAATTTCGGACTTAGGTGTCTTAAGACATAGGTCAAGGTTATCCACGGAAAATACAATCCTAATTTTTCTTTTCTAGTCTATATAGTTAGTTCCAACTAACTTTTCATCACAAAGAATTTCAGTCAATGGGTGTAGGCCTGTCATGATCTAATCAAATGACAAAATAGGCAGTATTAGAGATCTATTGTATTCATTAATACCAATTAGATTATGGGTCTGTTTCTAATGGTATTGTCAATTTGAGAAGAATTAATTGACATCAAAAACCTAGACACTGGTTTAATGTGATCTTACCTTTGGGCACATCATCACATCGCTTTGAATAGGCAGATAGAAACTATCTTCTCCAATTTCACAGATCGCATCTTGTGAATTCTGGAGCATTCGATCTTCTGTCTAATCTATAAGGGATGTTATACTCACGTTTTGGTGTTATTGTATAATATCTCTTATTCATGTGCCCACCTACCATGAACCTAATAAACATCTAATGAAAGCTCACGCTTTGGCGTTATTGCTCCCACTATTTGCTTATTCAGTTTTCACTATGTTCACTCATAGGTGAGAGGGATTGGGCCCGACTTTGGCCTGTCAGCTTACTCACACTCCCCACTATAGGATCACATAGTGTATGGTAGAAAATCATAATACTTAGGGACTTGTCCCCAATCTTATATACACATGATATATCAAGGGCAATTATTTCAACAGAATAATTAAACATATAAACGGATATCATCTCATGATAAAATAAACAGCAGTTATCATCTCATGATAATAAAACATTAGTATACGAGATTAATCGTTATGGGTCAATAAATTAAAATGTATGGATGCAAAGGAATGTGATTAGAATAAAGGTAGCTCGCAAACTCCTTCGCGATCCCTTACTTTATCATCTTATTGAGATCACATCGCAACATCCTCCTCCGCAGCATCTCCACCAATGCATTAAACAGAATTTAAATGGCATTAAGGAAACCAGTATTCTATTCGTCATTTTCAGGGAAACTGAATGAATCTGCCCTTTACAGATTGTCAAAACCTACTACATATTAACCTCTAATATGAATGCATGAATGATAAACAATTTATCATAAATATGACCCATAACTATAATCTCATATAAAATAGATGCTACATGGTGATGAAGTACTTTTTCTTATTTTCAAAAAGGATTTAAAATTTGATAACAATTATCAAATCGCTTGATAAAAATCTATATCTTATATAGATGAAACCTCGGAAAAAATAGAACAATTATATTTTCCATAAAACAATTTTCATAAAATTATTTTTAAAATATAAGATAGAATTTTCTTAAAATCTCTACAAAATTTTATTTCTTTCCCGAATGCAAGATCCTTTCTTGAATGCAAGATCCTTTCATATAGATTGGTTCTACTATTATCCGAGATTGGTTCTATTTTTATCCAGGATTCAAATAAAAAATAAGATAATCGAAAATCCTAAATATGATCATATCATAAATTAGGGTTTTATAATTTTTTGAATAAAATCTATTTATGGGAAAAATCATTTATTAATTATTTTAAATAATTAATAAGTATATATTAAATGATCAAATCATTTAAAATGAATTTCAAAATAAACTCTTTATTTCGAATTTAATTATAGCATATATAATACTAGTTTTTAAATTTATTTAATTATCAAATCTCATTCAATAATATAAAAAATATTTATTTATTCATCTCATGAACAAATAAAATAATAAAAACTACGAGCAATATTAAATAGATCTAAATTAATTCATCTCATGAATTAAATCATTCATTTAATCACCTTATCAAAATAAACTAAAAATACTCCTCACCATGAGCTCTGATACCACTTGTAGGGGATCCGGATAAAAATTTATGCGGAAACTGGATCTCTTAAATCTTAATACCATAGAAAGCATCAAAATTATCTAAGGGTTTTAGTTATATCACCTCGATGAATGCTTTTCACCAGTGAAGCTTAATCTACTCGAACCGTCAGAACTCTTTATAGAGATTTCTCTGAAAAAATACTAGAAGCTCGATCCTTGTTCTTCGCTATCCCCACGAAGCTTTAGAATCTCTTTCGGAATTATAAAAGCAAGAGGAAGAAGATTGAGTAATGGTATAGACCTTCTATTGCCAAAAACACTAAGGTTCAAAATCCTAGATTTGCAAAACCCAACTTTGGACCACCTAGTAGCTCACGAAAATCCCTAGGGGTATCCCCTAAGGCTCACGGTTTGGAGAGAGAGAGGAGAAGAGAGAAAAAATTCTGCAGAAAAGTGCTTAATGGTCTAGGTTGTTGGGGTATATGTAGACTATGATCCTATCCTAATCCTACTCCAACTTGATCTTATATAGCAGGATTTATTAATTAACAATAACTCTTATTATTAATTAAATAAACTCCTACTTAACCTATAACTACTTTAGTTATAGTAATCCTACTAATTAAAGAGTCCATATTATAAGAGGATTCCTTAATTAAAAGGGATAAGTCAACATCCTAACTCAAAGAAGGAAACCTAGTCAAACTAAGAGACCAACACCAAGGGGGGGTGTGAGCTTCTATAGGGCGTGAACTTTGGGGAGGTAAACACTCTTTTTTGTAATCCAATTACAATTTATCCTCATCTTTATTGCAATCCAACAATTGGATTTTAATTCCATAATTATAGGAATTATATTTCAACAATTATTTAATTAAACAAATACTAATCCAATTAGGATTCCTCAAGTAGGCGCCCCACCCTAGGGTTTAAACCCATGGACTTTGGCCCATATTAAAGGTCCATTTTAATGGGTTTATGAATATGGGTCCCCATTTCCCCTTTAATTATGTTAATTAAATAATTGCTAAAATAATCCATATGTTTAAATTAACAATTAATTTAAACAATAGATTAACTTTTAATCTATTTAATTAAATGATTAACTTTTAATCACTTAAAATAATTGATTAACTTTTAATCAATTATTGAGCTTGTATTTCTAATGTGAGCACCTCCACAGATTGCTCTGGGACATTCTTACCCTGGCTTACCCAATGTTATCCCATTGACCCTAAACGGGAATTACATCGAAATTTCAAGTGACATGAGATATCCATGTTGCAATTGAATCCCAGTGTATGAACATTAACCATTACGGATCCCGTCATATGAACTTTTAAATTCGATTTATCCTTCCAAATACATTTTCCCTAATGGGCCCTCGAGATTGACATACTATCTAACCCATAGCCCATTGCAAATCATCCTGCTTTCCAAGACTTATGATTAAGCCATGAGAAACTATTTCTCATGAAAAACATTTTGAAAAAAATCATTTTATAAGTATAATACTTTTTAATAAAAGTATATTTAAAAACTTATTTTGTTTTCAAAATCACCTGCGCAAGATTTGAACTTAATCAACTGTCTTACCCGAAACTTGGATAATCTCTCAAATTAATAAGCATGGATTTCTTGTTGGAAATTCATTATGACTCGAACAACTTTCTGACTATCCAACTGTCACTGTATTGTATTCCCTAAGTTAGAAAATACGTTGATGGAATCAAAATAGTCAGATCACTGCTCAGTCATAGATGAACTCATCAGATCTAAGGATCATCGAAACCGTTCAATGTGAATGGGAGACCAACTATCTAATAGTATGTTTATGCAAGAGGTCTCTCATTGAATATAATCAGTCAGTGTACATTTAAGCACTCATATGTTGATGTGTAGTCTCCACTACAATAGTTCGAGATGGAACTACATCTCAACTATTGAGAACATCTTAGCATTCTGACAGCCATATAAGTGAAGTGCCTAGCTTCACCCATAGTTGTGACTATATAAGGTATAAGGAACGGGAAAGTTATATCTGCCTGTAATAATCTAATCACATAACTTTCCTACAATATATCCTATGAACCTTTATCGATATCTCATATCGTATAGATCATCTCATGATCATGGTCAATTACCTATAATGAATACACAATAGATTAAGAAGAAGCATTTATTAATCAAATTAATAAGGTTCTAACAATCTAAATGACTTTTCTAGACATCATGTCTAACATATAATTGCTTGAGTTACCCACTCAAGCACATATGAAAAATCCCCCAAAAGAAAATCTCAAATACATGTCTCTCTCTCTCATTTCAATCCTATGGTCACAGGCCAGCCCCTAACATCTGGATAACCATTCGAATATCCTCCTGCTCTCCCTGAGCTACCTCGATCCAAGGGACCAGTGTCCATATATCGAATAGGATACCTTCCAACATAAAAGTACGGCTAAGTATGGAATACTCAGCGAGTATAAGCTATTAACTAACAATAGTAATAACGATAACATAACATACATAATACAGTTTATCATCACATTTCTAAAATCAGAGTGTGGAAGCAAGAACAAGTAACAACAAATGTAAACTCTTGAATATCATATAGTAAATCATGTCTTATGTTCATGCCTTAACTAATCTTGTTTTAATTACCTTGTGAGTTCCTTATGCGTCTTATGTATCTTGCGGTTACCTTAAACATCTTATGAGAATATTCTTGTCTCGTGAGAATTATGCATGTCTGCTTGTTTACTTGCTTGATTGGGAACAGATAATAATGCCCGTACTTGGTCTTAGTACATTATCACCCTTCCATATTTCTTTATTCTTACTTGGAGACAGATACTAGTACCCGTACCTGATCTTAGTATACTAGTATCCTCTCATACTTGTTGCAAACAGATGTTAATGCCCGTACCTGGTCTTAGTACATTAACACCCTTTCATGCTTGTCATTTTACTTGGAGATAGATGCTAGTACCCATACCAGCATCCTCTCATACTTGTTGGGGAACAGATGTTAATGCCCGTACCTGGCCTTAGTAAATTAACACCCTTCCATATTTCTTTATTCTTGCTTAGAGACAGATACTAGTACCCGTACCTGATCTTATATAGTATACTAGTATCCTCTCATACTTGTTGAAAACAGATGTTAATGGCCGTACTTGGTCTTAGTACATTAACACCCTTTTATGCTTGTCATTTTACTTGGAGACAGATGCTAGTACCCGTTCCTGGTTTGAGTATACCAGCATCCTCTAATACTTGTTGGGGAACAGATGTTAGTGCCTGTACCTGCTCTTAGTACACTAACATCCTTCCATGTTTCTTGATTCTTGCTTGTCATGTTTTCTTGTGAGCCAGGTATGACATATCTTAAGGATATGTCCTACCCTTGACATTCATGCTTATTTACTTGTGAGTCAAGTATGAAATATCCTAAGGATATGCCCTACTCTTGACATTCACGTTTGTTTAGTTGTGAGCCAGGTATGACATATCCTAGGGATATGCCCTACCCTTGACATTCATGCTTTTTTCACAAATTCACTTTTCTTGTTCTTGTTGTTTTCTTATGTACATATACTTGAAAAGCCGATTCATGCATACATGTGTGCTTGTGGGTGTAACTTGTGAACATAATAATAGCATGGAATAATTGATGATAATATATAACATTTGAACAGTTATAGCTAGATGAGTGATTTAAGGAATTCATAAAACATATCATTGTGAGCAAGAGATTTCATTCACTCGGAAATGTCTCATGGGATTTAGAGTCGCCGCTTATTAATTCAGAAGGGATAAGTCCCCAAGAAATATTGGATAAGGCTTGGTCCGTGATCAGAGATCGGGTAAGAGGTTCGGTTAACTTCGGGGAAGGGGTTAGGCACCCCGACACTTCCACACATGGTGGTTCCCGACTTGCTAGCTTTAAGCCAAAATTAAGATCAAAATTAATTGAATGCCATTTAGTGTTTAACTTAATACTAACTGGAAGAAAGTAAAAGCTAATTAGGGCTGGGCCCGTGTTGGGCTGCCTACGTACTCACATGAGGGGTGAGATCAGAGCAAGCGTAGTTCTAACATTTGAACCCATGCTAAGGCGAGGGAGGCGTGTGTGTGTGCACCAAAAGGCGGCTAATGGTCCTAATCCAGTAGATTAGGGTTTTGATTGACCGAGGTTGGTCAATGTGCAAAGTGTTGGGCCCGGTAGGCTGAGGGGTACTCCGGTAGACTAGGGTGAGGCCCAGAGGCAAAGGGTGAAGCCCAGAGGCAAAGAGATGTGTTAACCGAGGGTTAGGGTTGCTAACCGGGGTTAAGAGGGTGTTAACTGTGGTTAGGGGTGCTAACCAGGGTTAAAAAGTCCAAGATTGAGATTTTTTTGTCTTTTGCATTTTTATGGATTTTTAGGGATTTTTTCATATTTTTTGGTGGGTTTAAGTGGTGCTTAACCATGGTTAAGGGTCATGGTCAGTCAAAAATGGGCCCAAAAGGTATGGCAGGGCCTAGAATGACCTCCTACCAGGTTTGGGCCCTGTACAAAGCCCGAAATCAAAATTTTATAGAATAAAGGTACTCAGATTACCTCCATTTCTGTAAAATTTTAACTAGGGTTTGTGAAGATATAACTGGGGTTAGGGACCTCCCTTGAGTAAAGTAAAAGTATGCACAAATAACCTAATGTGTCATCTTTCAAATGGATCAGGTGGCAGCCTCTGAATAAGCCAGGTGTGGGTCCCATAGGGATTCAAAGTTTACAAAAACAGTGTCTAAAATATCGGTAGTCAGACTACCGACACACTATTACAGTTCTTAACCTGGGTTTGGGGCCTTGCTAACCCTAGTTAGACTTGGCCCCTAAGTCTGAGATTTTATAGGGAGGTAGTTGGATGTCTAGGCTTTCCAACAAGCTGCTGGTGGGCCTCAGGACAGGTATCATGTGGGCCCCACAAGGGCCTGAAATATGGTAAAAACAGGCCAAAAGTGTCGGTAAAGGAAGTGACGACAGAGGTTTTTTAGCTTAATTCCAGAGGGTCAGTAATGTGATTACCGACCACTAGCAGTTTCTGCAAAAAACGGTTTTTCTCCACTGTTGGCTATACAAGCGAGAGTCTAGGGGTTCCCTCATGGCCTGAGGGCCCCCAAACCTTTGTGGAGCTACCATGCACGGTGGGGAGAGTGTTGCACCCGTATAAGCCTCGAGGTATCTTCCCACACCTATGACAAAGGTAGGGAGGTCCTGTCCTTGGCCGAGAAGGTGAGTGAAACAAAAAGAATGCAAAAATGGGACCCTTGGATCAGTATCAGGGATCCCTTACAGTGGCAAGCTCGAGAACAAAAGGAGGTGGGTCTGTTACCCTTGTACGGTGACTATTCACGGGGGTGCAAGGGTACATGCGGTGGTGGTCGGCCTTGGGAGCTCCTGGGGGTGCCCTGAGATCTACCTAAGCTGAGGGTAGAGGCTGAAGGCTATGGAACCAGGCTGGATTGGTTTTGACGTGGAAAATGGGATTGGATTTTACATGGGGGTGGCTTTGCACTTATATAGGAGAAGGGAGAAGGCCCAGGGGTATTTCAGGTATTAAGGAAGTCGGAGGGGAGTCATGGTGGAGGTCCCAAGCGACTGGGGTGGTTGCAGTGGAGCCTGCACATGCAAAACTGGAAATCCAAGAATGACGGTAATCAAATTACCGCCATTCCCAAATAAGGCTATTTTGAATTGTCGGTAATTCGATAACCGACATTATGGTTATATTGCCATTTCGGGCTAGGCCCAAATCCACTTGGACCAAAAGGATTATGGGCACCTACTTCGGGCATTTCCCGCCCATTTCGGATTTGGAGGGTGTGAGTCCTACCCATGTGATCCTCATGGGTTGAGGTGGGCCCAAGTGTGGGCCCTAAAGTGTTTGGGCTTGGGGATTTGAGGGTTTTGGGATTGGGTTGTGTAGTGGGCCTTGAGCCCATAGGGCTTTGTCCTAGGTCTTGGGCTAGGGTTTAGCGAGGGCTAGGTCTAGGGTTTGGTCTAGGGCTCACCTAGGGTTTAGCCTAGGGTTTAGGGTATTCCTAAGGGTAATGGGCCTTGAGCCCGAGGTTTTAGGTCCTAGGTTTTTGGAGTTCAAGGCTCAGGATTTTGGGCATTCCTAGGGTTTAATTAGGGGAAATAACCATATCTCATATCTCATAGATTTGGTTTCACATTTTACACATGCATTTAATCCAATAACTTGCATGCCACATTTTTCTTCATTTTCATTCATTTGTTCTTAGCCTTAGGTTCTTATCTCATTCATACATTTTGTCATACACAGTGTTCAAGGTTCTTGTAAGCCTTTATTTCATGTTTTATCATTCTCATATTTCATCAACACATGAGTATATTCATTATGAGTACAATGCCCTTCCACTATTTTCCAACATACATCCATCACAACCATGCGGCATCCAATTGCCATAACCACCATTAACACATCCACAATTTCTTCTTTATCTTGTTTAATTTAGGGATTTAGTAAATAAATCAAGACAAGAATGAACTACAGGAATCTACAAGTATGCTTTTAAAATAAACATAGGTTATTACTAAAGTAGTTAGTAGGGTGTACTAACCTTGAATACTTGAAGGAGATCTTAAGGGAAATGGGATCCAAGCTTCAAAGAAGAAGGATCTTGGCTTGAGAGAAGAGATCCAAGCTCCAATGGATCATCCAACCCACCTTGCACCAAAAACCTAGTTCCTTCCCTCTTTCTTCTCTAAATCTCCCAAAACTTGGGTGTAGGGTTTATGAGGACCCAAACCCACGAATTTGGGTTTATATAGAAAATGGGGTGGTCAAATGACCATCCTACCCTTAAAAATTTCGACAAAACAGATCAAATTAGGCAAAATGCTCGAGGAGCGGTCGACCGGTAGGCGAGAGGTCGATCGGTGGTGAGAGCGGTCGATCGGTCAAAACCCCCTCTCTGGAAAAATCTCTCATACAAGTTTTAGTGCGATAGCGGTTGACCGGTAGGCGAGCGATCGACCGGTGGTGAGAGCGGTCGACCGGTTGGTTTGTGTTTTGCCCATTTTGCTGATTTTCCTTATCTTGGTATTTCGGCCATAACTTTTGACTCGTTCATCGGATTTTGATGATTCAACTTGCGTTGGATTCGTCATTCGATGGGGAATATTTCCGGTATTTTAAAATTTTTAATCTTCTTAATTTATTAATTGGACTACGTGAAAGGCCAATTGGCTATGAAAACACTATTCATTAGGTACGAAAAGTTTCGGGGTGCTACAGTGTGTCGGTAGAATTAAATTGTCATGGCTACTAACATGGAAACTCAATTTATGTTTTCTCATGAGATTCAAAAATAAATTCTAAATAAAGGTGTGACAAAGCAATTTTTTTTGGTTAAGTGACGGTGTCCCACACCTTCGAGCCAAAGACTAGTCCCTTCAGGTATCGCACCGCCAACCCACTCGAACTGACCTACGGATACCGGGTTAAGTCAAGGAGTGGGAGTTGAACACACGACCACTGAGAGCAAAGCTAGGACGCAAGCCAACAATACCAACCCATGGTGTGTAACTTTACGTCATGGTGCTAAGCAGAAGTGTACATGGGCTAAAAAAATGGGAAAAGATTACCTCTGGTGGTTGCCCGAGCTTGGCCCTCGGGCATCCACAAACCAGTGGGTAGATGGTGTTTTAAAGGGGAAAGATATCAAATGGGGAGAAGTCAAAATCATAGGGAGAAAATGAAATGACTTCTCTCCTAAATTATCGCCAGGTGCCCAATGTTTTGTGGATGTCTGAGCGGCTAGCTCGGGCAGCTAGGGCGTATTTGAATTGAACTGTATCAGGATTTGAATTGTAATCAAAATGTCGAATCTCTCATAAACCTAGGGTGTATTTGAATTGAACTGTATCAGGATTGGCCAATCTCCAAGCTCGGCTTGATCATGCTCGAGCTCAGCTTGAGGTTAACTCAAACAACCTTGATTGAGCTCGAACTCTCTTCAAGCTAAGACCAATTCGAGTTGACTCAAGCTTGATTCACGGAATTACTTTATTAATTTGACATGATTTTAATAAAATGTATTATTAAATTATATTATAAAAAAAAATACACAAATTAATACATTCACATACAAAAAGATTTAAGAATAGTCCTTCAATTCTGATAAAAATTACAAAATTTTTGCTATTAACTTCTTAACTCTTTTTCTAATTATTATCTCTTTAACTTAGGGGCTGTTTGGATACACTTCCATTTTTCTGTTCTATTTTATGTTTTAAAAAATTGGAAACGACTTTCTGTTTTCAATTTTTTTAAGTAGAAAACACTTGGCATTACTAAATTGTTACTTGTTTTAAAGAAAGGAAAACAAAAAAACGTTTTTGGTAGATATGATTAAATAGTTTCAATTCATGGTGGTGGTAGTGGTGGGTGGTGGTGGTGGTGGTGGTGGTGGGTGGGTGGGTGGTGGGTAGTGGTGTAGTGGTAGTTGTGGTGGTAGTGTGGAGGTGCATAGTGGGTGGTAGTGGGTGGTGGTGGGTGGGTGGGTGGTGGTGGGTGGGTGGGTGTGGTGTGGTGGGTGGGTGGGGGTGGTTTTCGGTGGGTGGTGATAGTGATGGTGGTGAGTGGTATTGTGATGGTGGTGTCGTGGTGGATGCTGGTGGTGGTGGTGATGGGTGGTGGGTACTATTGTGGTGATGGTTGTGGGTGATGGGTCCATGTTTTCCATTTTTGTTTTTTGTTTTCAAAACAGAGGTAACAAAGAATTTCTGTTATCTTGATTTTCAAAAATTTTATTACTCACGTTATTTTAAAAAATATTTTTAAAAATATTTTTTTAATTGTAGTGGAGCAATAGCCTCATATAGCCCTACGCATCCGTCGTCCAGTGAGAGTGAGTGGATAGAGAAATTGAAAAAGGATAAAAAATATCTTTGCAAATTTAGTACAAAGGAAAAATAGAAAATGAAGAAGGGGGATATTTCTCTCCTTGTTATTTCTTTCTTAGTCCGAATTTATCTCTCCACTATCCATCCTAAATCTTTCAGTCTACACAAAACCAAAGCAAAAATATCAATTATAAAATCTCCAACCATTAAAATAAACATCAAAATTAAAAAAAAATAGGCAACTTTAAAATTCACAATCATTAAATAAAACATCAAAATTAAACAAAATGACCAAAAGTCGAGATAGAGACTTCTAGCATTCTCTTCCGTGCATGGCACGGGCTCCTTCCTAGTGAAAATATGTAAGAACTAAGGATATTGGTACACCAACGCATGGCTCCTTCCTTGAACAAAGTCCAAGACGTTTCATCACTAAACATTACTTGGCAATGAAAAGTTTTTTTGGAAGGTTCTTGGCAATTAATTATATAAAGGAAGAAAAGTAAGCAGTTGAACTAAGTCCAAAAGACGTTTCATCACTATAAAGATTACTTGGCAATTAATTATATAAAACAAGAAAAAAAAAACAGATGAGGAGAAGAAGAGAAGAGCGTGTGTGTGTGTTTGTGACAGGCACCTAATCTCATGCAGGGCAGTCAAAGTTAAGATAATCAGAAGTCAAGGGCTTAAAGACATCAGCAGCCTCTTTCTCTAACAATTCGAGGTGACTTTTCAAGAGGTGCATGTACACAACCCAGTCTCCGTCCTTGGTTGCGCTGGGCATGGGCATGACGTAGCCAGCATCACCACCCCACGGAAAATGGTAGGAGCCGAAAGCCGGTCTACCCCATCCGAAGTCCATCTTCGAGACGGGAAACCTCTGCCCCGAAGACACAACAAATGCGGCTCCGTCCTGGGTCCCGTCGCAATATATCTTTGCCAGCGCCGGCTCTGGTCTGTGTGCTTCCACCCAATCAATCAAATCCAAGAAATGGTCCTTGGTGACTGCGCGCTCCAAATAGTCATGGACGGCGTCCGCCACCCAACACAATGGCATTGAAGTGAGCTCGTCAATGCTTGCGTCACCGAAGGGAATTGAGAGGACATTTCCGAAGTAGGTACCCATCAAACATTCCCCTTCATGGTCATCACTTAATCTGCTCCTTCCGTCAACCACGATACCCATCTTGCATCTCTTGGCATTCTCCCCAGCGCCTCTAGCCACAATCTGCCACAAGAATGCGCTAAAAGCCTCGAGTTTGCTCCTCCTGTAGCCACCGGAGCTGGCCCGTGACTGAAGCCCATTGATGTCTTCGGCTGTGACATAGTATATGCGGCTTATGAGATGATCGGCTCCAGGTTCAGGATCTGTTGGCGGCAGCAGCATCGATACGGGCACATACATGTTGTCAAGGGACGCATCATAGCATCCTGGCCGTCGCGGATTGAGCAGTGACCGCCGGAAAGAAGGCTGGGAAGATATCTCTTTGGACTGCGCAATCTCAGCCCATGCAACCAAAAACATGTTTGCCGAGTGGGCATCGGCAATGCGATGGTCAAATGTGCACGCCACAACCACGCCGCCACATTTGAGTCCACTCACCTGTGAGGGCCACCCACTCAAATCCATTAGTTCAAATTTACATTTGAGAACCAACTCAAAGATTCAATAAGATGTGACTAATAAAATTGTTTTTGTTGGAATATATTCTTGCTGCTTGGAGTCTTGAACTTATATTACTTTTAATAATTACACTGAAACTTTGCGGCAAAGGGCCGAGACCGCACATGCGAGGCACAGTTTTCAAAAATTTTATAAATCTAATTTTATTTTTTCGAGATCCACTCGTTACATGCCACCCTTTCAGAGTTCGGATGGACAACAACGCTTATTATTATTGTGCTGTTGTTATAAAATGGATCACATTTTTATCATTTGGTGATTCCCATATAAATAGTAGGTGAACCCTTATTTTATAAGACACATATGAACAACAGTGCAACAACAAGCTTGGCCATTCGGGTTCCACCCTTTGATCTCATTAGGATTTTCCAATTACAATGCTACCCACACGTTTTACACACTTAAAAGGGGGGCTACCACACTTTTTACACTCTTAAAACTGGGTTCCTGTTATCTCTTGAAGGGCTTTGGCTTGCCTCTGGCGAAGCCAGAAACTCCTCTTCGGGTTCCATACATTGTGCGGCAGCTTGCAGAAAAATGTGGAGAAGTTATTCCATTTTCTCCCCTTGATTTTGACTTCTCCTTATTTGATATATTTCCCACCCCCCCCCCCCCCTCCCCCTCCCCCTTTATTCTCACACTTATTGTCACATGTCTTATTATGTGGGGAGAAGTCAAAATCATGAGCCCCATGATTTTGACTTCTCCACCACTTGTCATCTATTCTATGGAACCTCGAGACAAGCCCTTTTTGGCTTCGCCGGAGACAAGCCAAGGCCCTCTTGAAGAGGTCCTTAACCGGTTATGACTGTTGACAAGACAGCTGTCCTTGCTTTTAGTGAGTTGTTACGCTGTTGACGATAACATGGATGGAGAAGGAAGCCAAATCCTCTACGGTGATAATTGGATTTGGCAAATCTGATTATCACCCCTAAAGGTCTCCACGTGAGTTTTTTTTGACACATTCAACTACCCATCCTTGGTTTTTAGAAAAAAAAAATTAATTATTTTTAAAAAATATTATAATATTAAAAAATCCATAAAAACATTAAAAAAAAAAATTTAAGTAATATTTTCTTCTAAAATCAAGGATGGGTGGGTGAATCTTAACCTCAGTTGAGAGGTGTCAAAATGGACACGTGGAAACCTCTAGGGGTTCTAGATTTGCCAAATTGGGTTATCACCGTAAAGGATTTGGCTTCATGGACAAGACACATATCTCATCTCACCAATTGTAACTGGTCTGAAAGAGAAACCGGTGCGATAGAATCTCAAATCATATTTAAATTCTGGAACCAAATTCTCTAATCATGTTAAAACCGTAGAGGATTGGGTTTCCTTAAAATCTAAACAGAGTCTATTCTAGTGGAGCCATGGTCACGACCCCTAATAAAAGACATGTAAATTATATCAGAATCTTGGATGCCAACACGGGACTCTTAAGATACACGTATCAAAAATCAACTCGATCATAAATTTATGGGCCATTTGATCAAAGATGGAAATATCATTTATTTTTAATGAAGCTTAAAGGATTATAACGCTAACAAAGTATGATATATCTCATTCCAGTGCTTGCACTTGTTTGTTTATAACGCTTAAGTTGGTATGGAATGGATTGAATTTATTGGGAAATGCTTTTGAGAACGCAAAAGGACCCGGTCAACCGAGATTATGCATCCATGCAAGGGATTTTAGGGGCCTTGGATTCTCTCTGGCGACTCTAGAAAGGCTGATCTCCGGCAACCACAAAATAATGGACATGTAGCGGAGAAGTCACCATGATGCCTTCATGATTTTAACTTTCATACACATTATGTGACACATGACGATAAAATGGTGAGATAAAGGAGAAGAGATATCAAGTGGGCGATGACAAAATAATTGGGAGAAAATAAAATGACTTCTCTATTTTTTATTGCCACATGTCACCTATTTTGTGATTGCCATGGCAGACCGATTTTAGGTAGTCCACCATGTGAACGTGAGCTCCACAAATCCCGTGCACCGATGCACTTGGTGGTCTCGGCACCTTGGCCATCTCAGCAGCTAAGTATTTATTTTATTTTATTTTAGGAAAGTAATCACCTCCACGGTTGGTGACGTGAGGAGGGGCATCAGGGCTCCCATTTTCTTGCCACATGTCTTCCTTTTAACCCTATTTAACTTTGGTTAAGATTGATCCACCCTTAGTGTTTAATATCTACCCGTTTTTAGAAAAACAAAATTAAAAAAAATTAACTAAAGGGTTAAAAAAAACTAACCCCACTTAATGGGAGTTCAAGGGCCGGGCATGTGAGACCGAGGAGCAATAGTTGGCTCCTCGCCAGTGGAGCGAACTATTGCTCTTTATTTTATTGTTCCAGTATTATCCTTCCCGGATCCATCATATTACTCGTTCTATTGCCTAGATATTAGACAGAAAAAGCATTCTCACCTGAACGGAGAGCACGCCATTCTTCTTCTTGGGAACCAACTTGCCTTCGACGCTAGCATCCGGATTATACAAGTCCAGTTCTCGGAGCTCCACATCGGCATAGGCTTCGACGAAATCCACACCTTGATTGTTGCAGAGTAGCTCGGGTTCGCCTGCAGAGTTCTGCACAACTTCTCCAGCGAATGCATAGTAGGAAACGAGTGCCTGAGCCATGGCTTTCTTCAGAACACTGACTACTGATGCAAATGTGAAGTTTTCGCGTTTTGTGGGTTTTCTGTAACAGAAGAAAACACTCACGTCTACAGGAGGCAGGATTAAGTCTAGGTTTGAGAAGGGTAGCCAGTGTTCATGCAAGGGCAATATGGACGCCACTACCTCTTTGCGGGTTATGGTTACTGCAAAGTCGCCGGAACCCATGTTTCAGAGTGAGAGAGAAAGAGAGAGAAAGAGAGAGAGAGAGAGAGAGAGAGAGAGGGCGAGGAGTTTGGAAGGAGAAGGGTTCATTTATAGGAACTCTAGACAGTTTAGGGTCCTGTCCAGTAAAACTTTTGAGTCAAATTAACGAGGGTCCCTCCAACAGCTCCCTTTTTTTTTTTTTTTTTTTCAATGGTATTATCCAATCGGACAATGCTAGCCTTAGACGCTACTTCCATTTGACAAGTTTAAGCCAGCTACTTTGATAGCAGGTTAAATCTTTAGTTTAATAAAAAACCAAAGTTATAAGGCGTAAAAGCAAGCCTTTTTTTTTTTTTTTTATAACTCTGACACTTTTGTAATTATCCAGAGAACACTTTTGTAAACAATTTTTTTTTCCATTATTATAAGATTGGAACTACCAATTTGACTCGAGTCCGCCTACCGCGTACTCTCTGATCTTAATTTTTTATAATCAATCACTAAAGGATTGGATTTGAGTTGACTTATTTTATCTTTAATGCTACATCAATTCTAATCCTAATCATATAAGGAAGCACATTTTGGAAGTATCCCTGGACTAATTCGTTAGACTGGCAAAATAAATCATATAACAAGAGTATTAGGTTCGGCCTGACCCTTGAGGATAGGGTTATGGCCTAGTCAAATTCAGGCTCTTGAAAGAATAGCATAGGTTTAGGGTCTTGCCCTTATAAGAGAATGGTTAGGATACTATGATTAATTTTTACTGTAAATTCTAATTTCCTAATACATTAAGTCACTAACATTGTGATTAATTTTCAAATGGGAAAGATTTTCTCACTTTTCTTTTTCGCCATATTGCCCTACCCTGGCCCTTCAAGGCAGGGTTTAGGGCCTAGTTAAAGGGTTAGGACATGGTTAGGGTCTTGCCCTTATAAGTAAGGGTAGGATTAGGACCGATCCTTGCCCAGTCCAACCCTACCCCTTGATAGACCTACCGCTAATAGGTAAAAAGGGGAGCTTTGCTTTTATGCCTTGAAGTGGAGCTCGGCTTTGTATTTAATTTCTTAAATATAAGTAAAAGTGATTCGTAAAAAAGTGTTGAAATTTTTTGTTTTAACTGATTATAAAATGAATACTAATTGTGTCATCAGGTACCGTCTAAGGAAGCCACATCTGACGTTGTCATTCATTCCCCTTGCTAATATATCAAGATGAGAAGTTTTTGATCTAAAAATTTTAAATAAGCTAACCCTTTTATAGGCAATTAAAGGATTGATTGTAGCCTACATAATTGTATTTTGTTACTATCATTACAATCAATTATATATATATATATATATATATATTTAATTTCAATAATTGACTTTATTGATTACATGGTAAAATTTTGATAAATTTAAATTATTCAACAGTTTAGGCCCGGCACATTCAACTTCTCTTCCTGCTGTTGTCCCTCTCCCTTTCATTTTCCTTCCCCCTTCGGTTGAGTTCCATAGAAATTGTGGTAGACATTCCAATAAAAAATATTGTACATTGACTGCCACGATCTCATATAGGCTCGTGCTCTTGTATTGTTGAAGCGGGCATGATGAGGATTTTTTTTTATATTAGTGGGTATTTGGTTATATGAGAAAATTTTATTTTGCATAGAAAATGGTTACATGAATAGTGGTGCATTGAAATTAGAATGTTAATTCACATGCTTAGTTTGAATATGAAGTTGATTTTTATTTTCTATATAAGTCACATGTATAGAAGATGTTCGGCTTTGCAATACTGTGTAATCAAAGTTAAAGTGTGTTCATAATATTACTTCCATTGTTATCTAAAAGGAGTTACGTCTACTTCTCTTCTTATAAACTTTATTTGGTTGGATCTTTTGTAATTGAAGATTGATGTTTTTTCCTTCCTACTTGTTCACTCGAGTTGATCTCAATTCAAGGTGATTGGTTTCATTATATGGTATCAGATCCATCGGTGTTCTTGTGATCTTTTGAAGATCAACAAACCCAAGATTTCAAGAGAGAAGATTTCTGAAAGTACGGTACTTGTCCAAGTAATTTAAGATGGAGTCCAAATTATTGAATCAATTTTGAATGGAATTACTATCATGGTTGATCAAATTACTTGTATTACAAGAACTTAAGAGCCTACTTTCAAAGACAAGATTGTGGGAGATCGTCGCCAGAGGTGAAATAAATTTTTTGGGAGATACTTTGCAAATTTCAATGATTAATATGCCTTAATTCCAAATAAAATACAGGACAATCTTGAAAGTTTATTTGTGATTTCTTAGAAATGAGATTGGTCCCATGTACAAGGTAAACTTTCCATCTCTTCGTGAATCTTTGAAGTTAAAAATTTGTTTTCAAATATTGAATGAAAATGAGTTGGTGAGTGAAGCCCGATTGCATTCTGCCCTCATTTGTGGCTTCAAGTAGTAGGGTCTTTATCTCACCTCTCTTCATGGATTAATTGAGTTTACGAAAATTTCATTCCAATAAAATAATTAATGTAAAACATTGAAAAATCATTTTAGAAATCAGTTCAATTAATTAAACACTTTTTTTTAATTAAAACAACCATTTAATTGAAATCCAATTAAATCACAAGTTAAATACATTTATTTAACTTAACAAAACCTATTAAATCATTAATCTATTTTAATCTAGAGTCTAGGTCAACCATACAGTTTTCTATTATAATTTTGACAGCATAACGGTATATGGACCAAAATGGTCCAATTGGTTGAGTCCGTTTAGACCATCTCAATTTGATCAGTAACCTTAGTTTAGTCCGTATACAAACCGGTTAGACTATCTGTTAGAGGGGTCCATTAGGACAACATTAGGCAATCTGATTTAACAATCTCAAGTCGATCTGTCAAATTGGTTAAGTCTGAAAACTAACCGGTTAGATTGATCTGTTTGAGTGGATCAATCATATAGATTACCAAAGGCTAACCCTTTCGGCATTACTACCATGATTGGGCTATAAGTACCACCAATCTGTGATTAACCATTTCTAGAATCACAAACTGTTCTGTTCAATTAGATCTAATCCAATCTGAACAACGAACGAGCCTATGATTTGACCTTCTCTGGTTGGACTGGGTATGGAGGTATTTTTCCTCCTTGGATGGTCTGTCTTCTTTCTTTGGACGGGCTAGATCTTTGGTTCTTTGCTCTTTTTGTAATTCGGTAGAGTTTCTGAGCTCTCTAATTCGTCTGGTGGGTTTGAGCCTTCTCAATTCCTCATTTTATAAAGCCTAAGTGGTAAAACACCTTTTCGTTAGGCCTAATAATCACCTTAACTGCCCACGATTCAGATTCATTGAATCTGACCGCTCTAACTGCAACCGATGGGTTGCATGGAGAACCCAGGTCCGCCAACCCACCCAGATCCGTGTGGGTCACACCCACACGGCCCGCCACGTCTCCCTAGGAGCACACGATCTCTGTCCACCTAATTGACATCCCCGATTAGATCAGACAAATAAAAAACTGATCAATCGCGACTAGCGAAGTGCAAAGTGTGCCTCATAGCGCCCAAAGTCCATTGTCCTTTGCACGCCACTCGCACGTCAAAGATATGGTCTAAATACTATGAAGATGTGACTCTCCTACACCACAAGATTACACTCTAGTAGAGTTTTAAAACACTTATAAATAAATAAATTTTCTTATATTTTTCTAATGTGGGACTATGTTTTCAAAGAGAAAATAGACAAGTGAAATAAACTTGTCTCACAATGAGACCAAGCTTCAAGTCACCCCAAATACAAAAGAACACTACTTTTGAATTAAAATAGAGATCTTTATGAAATAAAGCAAAACATTTTTAGGGATTAGAAGCTAATATTAAAAATTTAAAGAATCAAATTTTAAATATTTTAAAATTAGATTCAACATCATATTTAAACTTTTAGGTTATAAAAATGATCTCTACTACAATTATCTTTACTATTATAATGCCGAAAGGGTCATAGCCTGATTTTTTTGAAATTCCCAAACTACCCTTATATAAAACAAAACTTTGATTCAATGTTTTACTTTAATGTGTTAATGTTTTATCGTAATTTCCAAATTATCCCTTATTTATTTAAAGAATACAATCACAGCCAATTGCGATTGAACTCGGGGAGAGTTCAATCGCACCCGCGGGTTAACACGTGTCCCTTTTAACTCTTATTAACTATGGTTAACTCATTCCCCTCGCTCTCACGTGCATGCACTTACACATGCTAGTAATATTATAATGAGAAAAAGGGACTAAGAAATTAAATTTGATTGAATTTTGTCCACAAAATTATCAAACTTATCTTTACCCCATCGTAGTGGTAGCTGAAAATAAGTATGACCAACTAACTGAACAGACGTTTTAAAACACAATACTGTTTGGCATGGTTGCACATTTCATTTTGGTATACGACGTCACTTTGTCGCCTCTGTTTTTCAAAAAAAAGCAGGTCTAGTCCTATCAACCTCTTTTGGATGTTAGCACCCACTTACCCATTTTTTGTTAGGTCTCCAAAGGGAGAGTCAATCTTGGTGTACACCGCTGATTTATTTCCAGTGAACAGGTACTACGGACTCCATCATCAATTTTCTTGGTCAAGTATGATCTGCTCAACAACTCTTATCACTATCGAAACCAGATTACTAGACAATTTCTTTTTCATTACTATAACATTTTGGCAGTGTAGCCACCAGGATTTAAGAGAACTCCTAGGGATTAAATAATGAATATTAATCAGTCTAAGAGCACCACCTAACCAACATCCTTTATACGTTTCCCGTACGCATGTAGATTCCCGTCTCGGCAGCTGACTCGGTCTTTGACACACTACTTATTTACTCTGTATTATATTTATCCCGAGATTTCAAACGGCACCTATCACTGTAGTGTAGTGACGTTTATAATATATATATATATATATATATATATATATACTAGCAAAAAGCTCGTGCATATGCACGAGTGTCAAAAAAAATTGAATAAACAAAAAAAAGATAGGGGATATGATGATAAAATTAAAAATAGATAATAAAAAAAGAATAAAAAGTAAAATAAAACAGAAGAAAAATGAAAATAATTCTTCACCGTACGATATATTTTTATATGTATTCTATTGAAAAATAACTAGTGTAATCATTTAAAAATCACTAATTTTATTAATATATAAATTTTTATCTCATGTTATATTAACTTTAAGAAAGTAGATTTGCATGATTATAATTTTTATTATATCATCTCATCTAAAATTGAATATGTAAAAAGTATTTAACTGGTGTAGAGATGATGTTATTTATCATCGATAAATAAGTTTTGTAAGTAATTGTATTTAAATTATTAATTATTAGAAAGAAAAATTTACATAGAAGAGAAAATATTAATCTCCTATTCTTCAATCCGAAACAACATCTAATTAAATTTTGTCTAATGAGACTCACTTTAACACTACCATTAGTTTGCATGGTATAACAAAACACAAAATAAAAATCAAATAGAGATACTATGTCAAGACACCCAATTTCTTATAGAGTATTTACTAATTAGAGAGTTAATATAATTATTATATGTTAAGTAAATAATATAATATATATAATAAGCGATTAAGGGTAAGGCATTATTTTAAGAAATATCTCTTTTCTTCGTTTATATAGTGTTAATTTTTTTTTTTTTTTACAATTAATTGATAGATTAAAGACTTTAGAGGAAACCACTTGATACTTTGACACAAATGAATATCAAGAATAATTTGAATTTAATTTTATAACTTTTAATACCAATAATAACGTAAATCTCATTACTTTCAATGAGGATAATCCATGCTATTTTAAATCGTTGCTCAAAGAAAAAAATAGAAGACCCAAAATAGTGCCTGAAAATGTAACCATACCCAACAAAAACTCCATGTCGAGACCCACCAATGGAAGGGTAAGTAATGCCAAAACCAAAATCGAACAGCTTCCAATAGCATGGGATTAAAGTAAGATTAACAAAATATTAACGTCAAGTACATGTATAGTTAACAAATAATGAATAAAGCGCCTAGACTCAAGAGCTTCCCAATAGCAGCCGTAAAAACAAATCTCTGAAAATTTCCGATAGAGATACTCCAATGTTTAGGAGAAACCTCCCTCGCGAACCACACTAACTTAAGAGCATAAGACATGCCAAACCCTTACATGTTAGAGAATGAAAAGTATCTTGAATTTTTCTACTATTTATAAGAGATTAAAGAGAATGCAGACCAAGAGTTAGAAAAATGTGAGAATGATAGGCATTGTAATTTAATAAATTGCAATTAAAGAATGAGGATGGAGATGGAAGAAAGAAGAGACCTTTAGGCTTCATAATTTAATAATTTAAATATTACAATTTAATTAGTTATAATTAAATAGTAGAATTAGAAGAAAAAATAATTAATGTTTAATGTTACAACTTAATTAATTGTAATTAAAAAATAGAATGCGAGAGGGTGAGGTGAGGTCGACTGAGTGTCTAAAAAGGAACCACAACAGGGTATTTTAGACACCTGTTCGACCGCCCAGAAAAACTAGTCCACCGACTGTCTAAAAAGGGTTGAGAATAGGGGTTTTTCAACAGTCGATCGACCGCCCAGACCATCCGATCGACTGACTATTGGCTTTTGTGCCTTAGCTGACCTACTATTGCTTTTGGGATATTTTGAGGGGTTTTTACAACCCCTTGAGCCCCCTTTTGTGTGGTTAGAGTTTACACAAACTCTAAGACATAATTTTGAGAGAGAAAAGAGAGAGAAAAGCTAAGGTTTGCTAGGGGTTGTGCTAAGATCAAAGGGAGAGCTTTGAATTGCTTCTCGAGCTCGGATCTCGCTCCATTGGTGTTACTAAAGCGCTAGACTGTAGAGATTCAGTCTTGGAAAGGTAGATACTCTTACTAATTTGCTTGTTGTATTCCCATTGATAGATAGTAGGAATTGGATGGTGTTTTGTTGAAATTATAGTCTATGACCTTGATTTTTGGTAAACCATGATTTGAGGAATTATATGCTTAAGGATTTCCGACTTGACTATTGCTAATGAATGATATATGATCATGAACACTTGTATGACGAGTTTTGTATTGAATACAAGTATTGAAAGAATGATTTTGTTTCAAAGCATGATTTCCGTTCAAAGTACGATTTTCGCTCAAAAGATGATTTTCGATTCAAGGGTATTTTAAATACCTTACTGCAACTCATATGCCGGTTAGCCCTCCTTTACCAGCTAAATCTATTTCAGATTCTGAAAATGAGATTAAAGGAGATGATGTGATCCTTCTTCTGAGGAACCTTCTCTATTAGACGAAGTGGGGGACACTTTAGCTTTTGAAGGAGAGATGATCATGGATCATTTTTTTGCCGATCACCAAAGCTTGCTAAATTCTCTACTAACAACAAAACCTAGATGGGTATTCAAACAGAAGAAGTATACCCAAACTAAGGAGATTATTCAAGGTTAGTTTGATTGCCTCTCTGAATCCAGATTGGCCAAAGAAATAGAGATGGAAAATGGGGCATAATTCCTTAAGCAATGTACAGATCTAACTTCAAGATCGAAGGCGTGAGATGACCTTCAATATGAGAAAAACACGGGTGAAAAGGTCCAAGTGAAGTCTTGTGAGCCTGCTGACTCTAGGAGAAGTTCTAAAGTTCAAGGGGAGATTGAGATCCCTAATGGGCTTGGTAATCAAGAGCAAGTTCGTGACGATATTTTTATTAAAGAATTCGAAGAAAAAGACAGTTTTCAACCAGTGACTTCAAGGAGAAATAAAAAAGAAGAATAAAGCATTAACAATTGATTCGTCCCAAAGAAGACCAAAGAGGGAGTTTAAGAAACCTATTCGATTTAAGGAGTAGTTTTGTTCACAGTTAAATATTATGTCTTTGTGTTCTTGTAGGGCTAAGGTTTTATGTCCCCTCATTGCTATTTCTTATTAATAAACAGGGAGGGGTCTGCCAAACCCCCCAATTAAAAAAATAACCTTACTTGCAAAGTATTTCTTAGTTTCAATTCAAAGGTGTTCACCACCTTGCTTGTAAAGTATTACTTAAAGTTTCGATTCAAGGTTGTTCACACATTGCTTGTAAAGTATTGCTCAAAGTTTTGATTCAAGGGTGTTTGCTATCTTGCTTGTAAAGTATTGCTCAAAGTTCATTCAAGGGTGTCTTTACCACCTTGCTTGTAAAGACTTGCTTGAAGTTGCTCATAAGTAGACTCAAGGGCTCTTGTAGCCTTGCTTGTAAAGTTTTGAAAGGAAAGCAACTCAAAGTATGACTCTAAGTGACTTGTAAAGTTTAATTTTGAAAAGTATGCACATGTTAAGTTTTGCAAAGAAATATGATTTCCGCCCTCCGATTAAAGTATGCTTGTCTTGCTTGTCCTATACCTTATTTTGCCTTGACATGAAAGCATGCTACTACCTTGTTGTTGCCTTGACATCACTACTAAACTACATGCTTGTAACGGCGGTTTTACAAAACCGCATTAATAGGTTACTTCTAATGACGGTTAATTACAACTGTCGTTAAATCCTGGTTATCGCCTCGGTATAACTACGGAATGTTAATAACCGCCGTTACTTCATTTATTGCAACGACGGATTTGTGGTAAACGTCGTGATAAACTTAATTGCTACGGCGGAATTTTGATAAACGCCGTGGAAAATAGTTCCCTCCACCTTTTCAGCTTCCCGCCTTGTCACACCCGCAGTGTATATAGCGGCGATATGTTTAAAAACCGTCGTTATAAGCATTTATTATAGCTGCGGTTATAAAATAAATGTCGTTGGAAATAAATTGTACTGGCGGTAAGTAAAAAACGCCGTTACAAATTTTTAATAACCACCCCGATGATTTCCTCTCATTTCACCATGTTTCATCGTTTTGATGCTGCTCCCCTCTCCTTCTCTGTGCGCTCTGGCCTCCTCCTCCAACCTCCCGAATCTCCGGCCACCTCCTGCATCCCGGGCCACCTCTAGCATCTCTGCCCAGCTCCAACATCTCAGCAGCACATCCAGCCACCTTTGCACGTGTTCCACGTATGCTCAGCAGCACCTCCGGCCACCTCTGCAGTCGTCCTCAGTAGCACCTCCGGCCACGTCTAGCTCCGGCAGCTCACCCCTTGACACTCAGGTAATCATCTCTCCGTCTCTCCCTAGTTCTCTCTCTCTACATGATGTTTTTTCCTTTGATTTTTTTTCATGCATGCTCTCCCCTATACCTTTCCTAGCATAATGAATAATTTAAAAAAAATGATAATTTAAAAAATGATATTTTTAACCCTCAGTATAGCAATTTGGAGATTGAGCCCACCCTTGAACACAGTCGAAGTGGGTTTTTGGAGATTGAGCTCCAAATATTTTTAACCCTCACTGATATTTATTTATTTTCTTTTTATATTTTTGGAATTTCGTGATAATGGGGAGGTTTTGTGAAATTTTTTAACAATCGAGGTTATATTGTTGAAACCCAAGAGTTAATAAATCTTAACCATAATCGATTGAGGTTTATAGGGACACATGTTAGCAGGGTTGGAGCTAGGTGGGGGCCTGCGACCCTTATTGACCATGGTTAAGATTCCCTCTCCCATATGGTTTAATTTACGATCCCTTTTAGTCTTGGTTAGTTTTAATTAGTTAAAAATCTGTAATTTTATTGATGTATGATTAGTTTTTATGGTTTAATTTATGATCCATTTGAGTTTTTTTGTTAGTTTAATCTCTTGTTAATGGTAGGGTAATATTTAACTAATTAAAATTTGATTTATGACTTAGTTTGTAATTAGTTTAATTCTGATTTTGTTGTTTATTTCTAGCTTAGTCTAAATATGTTGTTAACTTTTTTAGATTAGTTTTAGTCTTAGCTTAGTGTAAATCCTTTTTGGTTAAGTTGGCTAGTTAAATTCTGATATTTAAGTAACCCCTAGGTTAGTTTCGTAGGTGATTTTTCTTTGGGTAAATTACACTCACCTCTCCTGAGGTTTGGTGAAATTTCACAAACCTCCCCCAGAGGTGATACTCGAGCCGAACAAGCCGAGTAGTGGTGTGTTCAAGCTTGTTCGTTTATTAAACGAGTTCGAAAATCATGTTCAAGCTTGACTCATTTATTAAATAACCGAGCTCGAGCTTTACTAGCCGAACTTGAGCTGAGCTCGAGTAGTTCACGAGAAACTTGTTTTATTGGATATAGCTATTTATATTAAGTAAAAAATTCACTTTATTATCCTAGGCAAAGAAGTCCTGGTGTTAACTAAAATTTTAGTATAAGATTATAATTATATAATGGGTATTCTAATCATATAAAATACATTATATACTATTAATCTTTACTAATATATAATACATATACTTAATTTTAATATTTAAATGAAATAAGTATATTTTAAATATTTTAGTATGTTAATATGTTTATATAATCGAACTGAGCTTTTATCGAGCCAAGCAGGGGTGTGTTCAAGCTCGGCTCGTTTACTAAACGAGTTCGAAAATGGTGTTCAAGTTTGGCTCGTTTACTAAATAAACGAACGATACTCGAGCTTTTAACGAACCGAGCCTGAGCAGTTCATGAACATTTTGTTCAATAACCACCCCTAACCTCCCCTCTAGTTTCTGAAATAACACTACTCTCCATTCAACTTTTGTTGTCTATAACAGATACCCCCTTCCCTTAAGTTTACTGTTACTTTATGAATGGACTTTGATGATGTCATCTTTTAAATATTTTAAAATGTCTAAATTACCCTTTTTAAACGCAAGGTTAGCTAATAAAATAAAATAAATGTAATTGGTTTCGTAACCAAGGTTAAACATAATTAACCTAAGGTTAATTTTTTTTATTGAATTCTAAAAATCAATGTTAGACGGATGAATCCTACGGGTGAGTGAATCTTAATCACACTTAGTTGGTGGGTGTTAAAGGGGACACATGGCGGCCTGTAGAGCCCCCTTTAATTGTGGTTAAACAATCAACCTAAGGTTTTTTTTTCTTAAAAATCAATGTTAGATGGATGAATCCTATGGGTGAGTGAATCTTAACCACAGTTAGTGGGTGGGTGTTAAAGGGGACATGTGGCGGCTTGTAGAGCTCCCTTTAATTGTGGTTAAGCACAAGCATCCTAAGGTTTTATTTATTTTTCCTAAAAACCAAGGTTTGATGGATGAATCCTAGGGGTGAATGAATCTTAACCATAGTTAATGAGTATTAAAAGGGGCACGTCGCGGCTTGGGAGTTTATGTTTTTCTTTGGTTGAGCTTTAAAACGGTCAAATGGGGCTGCCATGTTTCCTCAATCAAGTAATAGGGGTCAAATAGGAAAATGTTAACATTAGTTAAAAGTGTTAAGATGATGAGCCTGATAGGGGAGGGTAGTGTAATTTCGGAAACTAGAGGGGAGTCTTCTGAAATTTAACCAAACCTCAGGGGAGGTGAGTGTATTTACCCTTTGTACTTTTTTGTTTGTTTCTTGACATATTATGCATCAAGCAAACGGTCCTTTATTTGTAATTTCATTATTCTTTTCTTGTTTGTTCCTTAATGTGATGTGTTTTAAGTCTGTAGACATTAAAGATTGCAAACTTTGACTAGTTTGTAGGGATTGATTATCATTTCAAATTAGGTTTCTCTGTTCAATCTTGAATTAAGTAAAATTTCAACTTAAATAAAAGCTTAGATGGCATTTGGTAACACTAATCCAAATAGGGAGAGATTATTTCAAAATTGTGCTTAGTTGGACTTGAAATTGTTAAGTTGAAGGTTAATTGGATGTCTACATCTTTTTAAGTAGAGCTTATTACTTCAAAAAGTTGTAGATATCCAGTTACTCTTGAACTTAACAATCTAAAGTCTAACTAAGCATGATTTCGGAATAAACTCTCCCTATTTAGATTAGTGTTACCGAGCGCCACCTTAGCTTGATTATTGAAGTCTAAAATAGAAACTAGAGTTTGGTTAGAATGAGTTGAGCTCACGCGTTAGCTTAGCTAGAATGCAACCCTAATCACACATCCATTCCTCTAGTTAATGGGGTTTCATTTGCTTCATATGCCTCAGATGTAAGGATATACGCGTATACAGATAAATCGTGTTCAGAAACTTTAAGCCCATGATTCCTCATTCAAATGTCTTTTTGATGGTATTTGTAAATCAGTAACTATGTTAACTGTTTAAAATGCTTATAAGTGTATTGAAATACGTGTTTATGATGGTTGGATTTTTGTATTGGTTTAATTTCATACACATGCATGCATAGAACCTTAGATCTCCCGTTCAAAAATCATTGTGTGACAAGTGCATTTCTTGTATCACCTATTTGGATGGATTAGTTGTAAGCTATGATGTTTAGTTCTCTTTTGGGGCTAAATGTAGGTTCACAACTTTTCGGTCTTGTTTGTGATAAAGTGTATTTATTTATATATGATTCTTGAATTGTCTGGTTGGACAGTTTGGGAATGCATAATTTTCAGTATAGTCAGTTGCTCATGTTTTGTCCAGATTGAGGAAAATTTTGGCAGCCGTTTCTCTTTTTCTCTGGGTACATATTTAGACAATGTGGGTGGCTTGCCCCTAGTCTAAGTCGTGTACTTGGAGAATCATAGGGAAATGCTGCTGAAATTTCCTTCAAATGATACAAAGCACCTGAGCTATTGACTGATGGAGATTATGCATTCCTGAATGGGATAGGAACACCCCACCCTTTAGAAGAGGATTTGATGGCGATAGGAAGCATGCATACATATTGTAATTGACTGATGATATCGAATTGTTGCTATTTCTCAAAATAGTAAACGAAGGACTAAGAAATCTTTTCCGTACTCTCATGGATAGGAGTTGGATTGAAATGCCAATGTACTTTTTGTCCTTAATTTTGTAAGCAGCATTGAATGATAAAATGTTAGTATCTAAGCAATTGTGAGTGTATTTTTTGTATTAAATAGGGTTTCAAAGGAATATATAAAAGGGGTGAAAGAGTTCATAGAGTTTGGGATAGCTCGTGGAGCGACCAATAACACCGGTGATATAAAGTGTCTGTGTCCCAACTGCAACAATGTCCTTTATCAAGATAAAGTTACAGCGTATGAGAATATGATCTGTGATGGATTTGACTTGAATTATAAAATCTGGTGTCATCATGGGGAGGACATATTACAGCACCGACCAGTTACCTAAGTGTCTCAAAATCTTGACGTTTGTAGGTTAGATAGACAAAATGAGATGGAAGAGATGGTGCACGATGTGTTCGGGGGTCCAAACAAAGATGAGGGTACCAGTAGTCGGGATCCCAATCTTGAATCTGATAAATTTTTTCAATTGATAAGGGATGCAGGACAACCTTTATATTTAATATGTAAAAATCACATGAAGTTGTTTGTCATTGTAAGATTATTTCACATTAAGTGTCTTAGTGGATGGAGTAATAAGTTTGTCGCGTCCCAAAACCCACCCTAGGAGTTAGAGTGAACTTTGGACGACTAATCATGACTTGCTTGACAAACCATCCTGCAAGAACCTATAGAGCATATACAAAGAGGATATAACAGCGGAAACATACTCTAACATGGTACAGCGGAAGTCTACCAAACCTCTATGTATATACATACGTAAATGCAAGTTTATACAAAAAGGAAACCAAAAGAAAGTGCGGATATGCCTGCCAAAATACATGGATATATCTCTCTCAACTCACACACAGCTACATCACTCAGAATCGACTACCATCTAATAGTAACCCTCGACCGGAGGTTCCTCTAAAGGTTCTTTAACGTACTCCTCCTCCACCCAAGGGCTCGGAGCACAGACATCAATATGAGCAGCTGCTCCGCTATCACCTACCGACATAAGAAGTACGGCTGAGCATTGAATACTCAGCGTGTACCAAATACTAACCAACAGTCATAGCATAAAAATGGCAATACATAAAGCAGGAGCAATTCATATATGTAAAACGGGAACAAGTCATATTATACTAGGAAGTAAAGCAATTTATAATCATGCTTGTATTTCTTAGAAAGCCGGTAAAACCCTTGAAAACACCGTGCACTTGACTTGACCTAAAGTACCATTTTCGTGCTTGAAAACTCGTCTTGTCTATCTCGCTTGATTCTTGTAGATCATGTCATGTCATGCATGCTTGCTTGTGATCATGTAACTTGTGAGATATACTTGTAAGATGTACTTGTGAGATGTGCTTGTGAGATGCCCTGAGAGGGAAGGGAGACCCTTCTTTATGCAATGCACTTGAGAGGGAAGGGAGACCCTTCTTCATGATATGTATGTACTTGTGAGGGAAGGGAAGCCCTTCTTTATGCTATGCACTTGTGAGTGAGGGGAGACCCCTCATGGAATGTTTGTTCTTGTTTTCTTGTGAAAAGCGAGATAAAACATATCGTAGGATATGTCCCACCTCTAAACCTCGTTCTTGAAAACCTCGGTAAATCATGTCATGCATGCCGTGCTCGTGGAATCGTGTGCATTTGAATTTAAACATGACATTTGGGGGATTTCACAATGTATAGCATATAGCAATTTTAAACCAATAAACATTCATAATATTTTAGGGAAAACAAGGTCTCACAATATCAAAGGTCCTAACAAGTTACATAAGTATTTAAGCATGCATTTTCTTAATTTATAATTCATTTATTTCATCTTGGCATTTCATCAAACATGGGGTGTGTTCATTATGTATTAAACCTATATCATGCTTTTCTAGGTGGAATGACGTTCACTTCACACATGTATGTTCATTATAGATACAATGCCCTCCCCATTTCATTCATCACAACCATACATACGGCATCCCATCGCCAATATCCATCTCCATTCACACCATTTACACATTTCAACTCATATTGTTGTTATAGATGGGGGAAACAAAGAATAGAAAAGAAAAGAGAAAGTTATGACTAAGAGGGTGGCACAAGGTACCGACCTTGAAAAATGAGGGAAGGAACTCTCCTCTAAAACGTGCGTGAGTTGCTACCCTAGCTTGGGGAAGATGCTCCTCACGAGCTTGAATCGGAATCTTGAAGCAATCCAAGCTTAAGGTGATTGTGGGTCTTGAAACCCCTTTGATTTCTCCCCAAAGCAAACCCTAGGTTTGGAAACTCTTCTCCTTTCTCTCTATCTCTCAAAAGACTCTAAGGGTTGTGTATGAACCCTCAAATGATCGGACAAAGCCTTTAAGGCATGAGTGAAACGCCCAAAAGACAAAACACCCTTAATGAAAATTCTGCAAAAACATGAAGACCGAGCGATCGGTGGTTATAACCGATTGATCGGTTGCCTACCGAGCGATCGGTGTGTTGACTGAGCTCTCGACCAAAAATTAACTCTCTGGAAAATTTCCCCATACAAATTCTTCGACCAGTCGATAGCTACCGATCGATCGGTTTTGGACCGATCGATCGCTCCATGGACCGAGCGATCGGTGCTCTGCAGGTCCAAACTGTTTTGGCCATATCTTTTGACTCGCTCGTCGGATTTTGATTATTCAACTTGCGTTGGGTTCGTACTTCGAAAAGAAACATTTCTAACGGTTCGAAATTTTCAATTTCTTCCTTATTTATTAATTGTACTACTTTAAAGGCAAATTGGCTACGAAAGTGCCATGTATCAAACATGAAAAAGTCCGGGGCTCTACAAAGTCATTCACCATGTTGCTTGAGTTGTTAAGGGAGATACTCCCCGAGGGCTCAATACTACCAGATACTTACTTTCAGACGAAAAAGATGATGTCAGACTTGGGGCTTAACTATGATAAAATGATGCATGTCCCCAATAATTGAATGCTTTACTAGAAAGAGTCTACAAAGAAGACAGTATGTGACATCTGTGGTGAATCAAGATGGAAGACAAAGAATTGTGAAGAGGAATGCAAGAAGAAAACTCCAGCAAAGATTTTGCGTCACTTCCCGTTGAGACCCAGGTTACAAAGGTTATTCATGTCGTCCAAGACTGCTTCTAAAATGAGATGGCATAACGAGGGTCAAACTAGGGATGAGAGGTTAAGGCATCCTGCAGACTCACCGGCGTGGGAAAATTTGAACAAGTATCGTTTTTTTGCTTCAGATGCTCGAAATGTCAGGCTTGGGTTGGCGAGTGATGGCTTTAACCCATTTAGGACAATGAGTATTGCTCACAGCACATGGCCTGTGGTTCTTATTCCCTACAACTTATCGCCGTGGCTGTGCATGAAGCAACCTAATTTCATTCTGTCCTTGCTTATTCCTGGTCCCTTCGGGCCTGGAAATGCCATTGATGTGTACATGAGGCCTCTAGTCGAAGAGTTGAAGGACTTGTGGACGAATGGGTTGCCAACTTATGATGCGTCGAAAAAGGAGACATTTATATAACATGTGGCATTGCTCTGGACCATTAGTGACTTCTCAGGGTATGCCATGTTGTCAGGTTGGAGCACAAAAGGGAAGTTGGCATGCCCTTCATGCCACAAAGACACTTGCCACTTATACATGTCTAAAAGTAGAAAGCATTGCTACATGGGGCACCGTCGTTTCTTAACGGCGGATCACAGGTTCCAGAAAAATAGAAATTCTTTCGATGGAAATTCTGAGTTCAGATGTGCTCTAACTCTAATGTCTGGGTCGGATGTGCTGCGTCAATTAGAGGGTAGTATATTCTCCCTGGGGAAGCAGGCTGGGCAAAAACGACCAAGGCAAACGGGCCATGAGGATATGCCCTATAATTGGAAGAAGACCAGTATATTCTTCGAGTTGCCATACTGGGAGCACAATTTGTTGAGACACAACCTTGATGTAATGCATATAGAGAAAAATATTTGCGATAATGTGCTCAGGACTTTGTTAGGTTTGGAAGAAAAATCTAAGGATGGCTTAAAAGCTCGGCTTAACTTGGTTGATATGGGCGTGAGACGTGCACTTCACCCTGAGTTCCAACCTGGTAGAAGCAAAGTTTATTTGCCCCCTGCATGCTTTTCGATGGACAAGAATAAGAAAGAGATGTTTTGAAAGGTTCTGAAAAGTGTGAAGGTTCCAGATGGTTACTCCTCAAATTTTGCAAGACATGTTAATGTGAAAGAGAGTAAAATTTATGGACTGAAGAGCCACGACTCTCGTATTATAATGCAACAATTCCTACCATTGGCTGTGAGGAATGCATTGCTGAAGAATGTAAGTTCAGTCCTAATTGAATTGAGCAACTTCTTTATGACATTATGTTCCAAAGTCATTCAGGTCGAGGATTTGAGACGGTTAGAGGAGAAAATTGTGCTTATGCTTTGTCATTTAGAGAGAATTTTCCTGCCAGCATTCTTTGATGTTATGGTGCACTTGCCTATACACTTGGCTGCAGACTGCAGAGGCAAGGCTAGGTGGACCTGTCCAATACCGATGGATGTATCCCATCAAAAGGTATGTCATCAATTATAATTTATCAAATGTTGAATTTTTGTATTATAATTGTTTTTTTGTCTTACCTAAATTTAATTCACAAAGGTATCTATATACATTGAAAACTTATGTCCGCAATCGAGCTCGACCTGAGGGTAACATTGCAGAAGGATACTTGGCGGAAGAATGCTTGACATTCTGCTCAAGGTACCTAAATGATGTGGAATTGAGATTGAACAGGCTGGTGAGAAATGACGATGAGACTCCAATAGGGGGTGCACAGCCATTCGCTCTAAGTGAATTAGAATGGTAGCAGATACAACGTTATGTGTTATTCAACTCCGACGAAATCACAACATATCGAGAGTAAGACAAATATTACGAATGCTTTCCTTTGTTATCTTTTGTTGAAACTCTCGGTTTTAACTTAACAAAGGAGATTTGAGCACCACTTGGCATCGAATGGTTCCTTGCAGTTAGCACATGAATGAACTGAGGATGACCAATCCAAAACTTATTAGGTCGGCTCCCCACATGCTCCAAAAAAAGCACAGTGAACAATTTAGCTCATGGTTTAGGGGCTATGTAAGTTATATTTTCTTAATTGGACACATTTGTTCCCATCCCATTATTAATGTTTGCAATTTGAATTAATTGCATCTTGGTCTTCAAATAGGTTCAACTACTGCGTGATTCAGGCAACCCGGTGTCTGACAAGATTACATGGCTCTCATACGGTCCACAAAAAGCCACAACAAGGTTTACGTGCTACGTTATTAATGGATACAGGTTTTGTACAACACTTAGGGAGCGTGGACGTAAGAGTCAAAATAGTGATGTTGCGGTCACAGCAACGACTACAAGCTATGCAACATCCAAGGATAGAATCCCCATTATCACAGATATCACCTACTATGGTCACTTAACAGACGTAGTTGAGGTGACGTATTTTGTAAGGTTAAATTTTTTATTGTTTCAGTGCGATTGAGTTGATGTGAAGACATAAGGTAGAGGAATAAAGACCAATACATTTGGGTTTAAACTCGTGAACTTCACACGTTTGTTCTCGGCACACTTGGTGACGAGTGAACCCTATGTTGTGGCATCTCGAGCTGAGCAGGTATTTTATGTCGAAGATCCAACGGAAGAAGATTGGCATGTCGTCATCAAGACTAAACCAAGAGACTTATTTGATATGAATGAAGAATCTCTTACAGACAATTACGCATTTAGGGAGAACAAGTCATTCAACGACCAACAGTTGGATGACACCTCACCTAATGATGATGAAGGTGCCAGATGGGTGAGAGTAGGGATTACTGGAGCAACTGTTGATGCGCTTCCTGAATTGCTACAACAAGCATCTTCTACCGAATCCAGTGATGATGAAGTTGAGAATTCGGCCCTATAACGATGAAGTTGAATGATGTAATTTGTTGCTACCATGTAAAATTACGATGTAATTAGTTGCTACCATGTAAATGAATGAGAATTTGACCTTCAATACATTATTTTCATTTTAGTGATCTCAATTTATAGACTTTTTTGTGTTTATTGTTCTCGGTGTATGATAAATATGCTCTGGGTTGTTTATGTTCATGTTAGTGAAGAAATCCATAAACTTTAATGTGTTTAACCTATGTACTTATGAAAAATCTTCTTTGAGTTGTTTATTTTCATGTTACTGAAGTAATCCATACACTAATAAATGTTGTTTATTTTCATCTTAGTGAAGAAATCCATATACTTTTATGTGTTTAAACTATGTACTTATGAAAAATCTGCTCTGAGTTGTTTATTTTCATGTTAGTGAACTAATCCATATACTATGAAATGTTGTTTATGTTCATGTTAGTGAAGAAATTCATATACATTCATGAATTTAAACTATGTACTTATGAAAAATCTGCTCTGAGCTATTTATTTTCATGTTAGTGAACTAATTCATACACTATGAAATGTTGTTTATGTTTATGTTAGTGAGGAAATCCATATACTTTTATGTGTTTAAACTATGTACTTATGAAAAATATGCTCTGAGTTGTTTATTTTCATGTTAGTGAACTAATCCATATACTATGAAATATTGTTTATGTTCATGTTAGTGAAGAAATCCATATACTTTTATATGTTTAAACTATATACTTATGAAAAATCTGCTCTGAATTGTTTATTTTCATGTTAGTGAACTGATCCATACACTATGAAATGTTGTTTATGTTCATGTTAGTAAAGAAATCGATATACTTTTATGTGTTTAAACTATGTACTTATGAAAAATCTGCTCTGAGTTATTTATTTTACAGATGGACCCTACACAGGCGCAGGGGGGGAGACCTCCACCCTCGGTACATCTGGTGCAGCATTGCCCCTTCCCCCTCCAGGACCTATTAGGAGGAGTCGAGGCAAGAACAAGAGTCTTGCCCTGCATAGACTCCTCCCGAGTGAAACAGAGGGTATTGATCGACGAGTATGCACAGCCTGTAGGAAAGGCTGCGATGATGTTGGTTGATTACCTCTGTAATCTTGCTCGGGATGGGCATTTGTTTAGGCTCGATGTGCCCAGTTGGCTTCACATCGATAAGGAGCAGAAACAGCGAGCTTTGGAGTTGGTTCGGGTTAGAATCAAAAATATCTAAAATTGGGTTAATATTTAGTTTTTAATTACATATCTTTTTTCTTACTATTTGCTCGTGGTTTAATCATATGAAATCGTGTTTCAGGTAAAATTTGATATCAAACCATTCGCTGAGAAATTCATTCTTGCTTCCCTCAGGCATAAATACCGAGATTGGAAGGCGAAGTAACGTCAGGAGAACGTCATCCCGGGGGCTACGCCGGAGCAGCTGCTTGCTGCGTGGCTGGCAGATGTGGTGGCCACCCAGTGGCCTACATTGGTAGCTTTTTGGTTCTTCGAGGAGGGCCAGGTATATATATTTTGTTTGTCATCATTCTAATAGGTAACTTAGATAAATTGTGCTTTAACTCTCTTAATTAACCATAATTTAAATTTGTTGCAGAAACGAAACGAAAACAAAAGGTCCCCCATACAAGCGGCATGAAGAGCTTTGCCAGGGTCAGGCATGAGGCGGTATGTTCAGTTAGATTTGTTAAAATATATTTTTATAATTTATTTGTATTGTATTGACTAAATTTTAATTATTATTATGACTGTCATAGCGAGCTGCGAGCCCCACTTATACGCCCCCAGGTCGTGCAGAGGTGTACATCATCACGCACCAGCACAAGGATGGCACGCCAATTTCGGTAGAGGCAGGGGAGAATATTGTATGTACATTTACTTATTTGAAAATATTAGAGTTTCCCCTTTTACCTACCAAATATCAATTGTCTCCAATTTTTTGCAGTGCCAGATGCAGGAGTTGAGGGCGCAGGCACCAGAGTCCTTGTAGGATACCACAGGCCGAGATGATATATACGCTCAGGTCATGGGGCCTGAGAGAGCTGGACGTATCCGAGGACTTGGGTTAGGCCTGATGCCCACCCAGTTATGGGGGTCACAATCTATGGGTCCCTCCGGTGCCTCTCACCTTGATCCTCAGACTGCCGAGAGGATCAAAGTTCTTGAGGAGTCAAACACAGAGAAAGACTAGCTGCTAGCGAAGACTCGGATGCGTGTGGCATCCTTGGAGCGTTTTATGCATGATTATATGACGGGACACACATGTAATATAAGAAAAATTAATTATTACTTTTTAATATTTAGATATTCATTCATGAGGATTTACCCAATTTTTTCACAACAGGGTGCGAATCAGCCTTCCAAAGCACCACATGCGATTCCGGAGGTAAATGTTAAGTTTAAAAGATTTTAATTATAATTTCAAATCTGTTATATATCATGGTGGTGGTGTATGGTAGTGGGGGTAGTGGTGGTGGGTGGTAGTGGTGGTTGGTGGTGGTAGTGGGGGTTGTAGTGGGTGGTGGTAGTGGTCGTGGGTAGTAGTCGTGGTGGGTAGGTAATGGTAGTGGTGGTGGGTAGGTGTCGTGGTGGGTAGTGGTGGTAGTGGTGGTGTTAGTGGTGATGGTAGTGGTGGTGGGTAGGTGATGGTAGTGATGGTAGTGGTGGTGGTAGTGGGTGTGGGTAGATGTCGTGGTGGTAGTGGTGGTGGGGGTGGGTAGTGGTGGTGGGTAGGTGATGGTAGTGGTGGTGGGTGGTGGGTGGTGGGTGGTGGGTAGGTGATGGTAGTGGTGGTGGGTGGTGGTAGTGGTGATGGTAGTGGTGGTGGGTAGGTGATGGTAGTGATGGTAGTGGTGGTGGTAGTGGTGATGGTAATGGTGGTGGGTAGAGCATTCCTAGCAGCCTCACCAAATTTTAGACCTCTTTAGTTAGTATGTTAGTAATGGAAATACCTCATATTCATAAGTTGGAACACTTTACTCTGCAAATCTAAATCTTATTGTATGTTAGTAATGGAAATACCTCATATTCATAAGTTGGAACACTTTACTCTGCAAATTTGAATCTTAGACCTATTTAGTTAGTATGTTAGTAATGGAAATGCCTCATATTCATAAGTTGGAACACTTTACTCTGCAAATCTGAATCTTAGACCTATTTAGTTAGTATGTTACTAATGGAAATGTCTCATATTTATAAGTTGGAACACTTTACTCTACAAATCTGAATCTTAGACCTATTTAGTTAGTATGTTAGTGAAGGATAAACCTCATATTCATAAGTTGGAATACTTTACTCTCCAAATCTGAATCTTAGACCTATTTAGTTAGTATGTTAGTGAAGGATAAACCTCATATTCATAAGTTGGAATACTTTACTCTCCAAATCTGAATCTTAGACCTATTTAGTTAGTATGTTAGTGAAGGATGAACCTTACTTTTGTGAGTTGGACTCTATACCTTGCAAAATCTGCAATATATGTGATTGCTTAGCATGTTAGTGATAGAGATACCTCACTTTGGTGAGTTGGAACACTATACTCTACAAATCCGAGATTTAGTCAGATTAATTGGAGATTTCCTAAGGTTAAAACTTAAGGGTTTGCTTCCAGATTGGGAATTTGGCTTTTCAGTGCCCAAATCGGGCATCAAAAGGTATTGATGTAACTCCAACACTAGCTAACACTAAATTCAGAACAAGGATAAACTTTGACTTGTAGATTGCATGTTATGCCTCAATGTAGCACCCGGTTCCTGCACTATTTATTACAACTGCATTTATGGAAGAAGATATTCGATAAATTTTCTTACTAAATGACCCTTACAGGAGTTAGGAATGTCCTCATTCTTAGACTGCTCATGCGGACATTCTTTACAATAAAAGTTTGGTGATGTTGAAGTTCGTGATTAATAGATATACATTCTTTTAGAACCTCTTTCTTGACCAGACCTTCATGTGCACATGCACACAGAATGGATGATGATGATATACAATGACCAAAACAACGTGCACAACAATATTCACCTTTGGTTATATCATTAACATCGTGGAGGGTTCCGTGTTACTGAACAACCACCAAATTATGTGAATTTGAATAATCTGAACTTTTTTATTTTGTTCTCTTCTTATCCTTATTGCCATTACCATTCCCGACAACTTCCTTTTTGAAATGAAGGTCATCTAAACTATTCAAAGATAGAAGAAATGATATCTCGGTGCCCAAATCGGGCTGACTTCCAAGTACCTGGTCTAAATCCAGGTATAAAATTAGTGGAAGACATAGTTGTTCAAATCGGCAATATTTGCATTCCAGGTAGTTCTTCGAAATGGATAGCCAAATGAAGTTGTCACAAACGGTACTAGTGAAAGGGATAAGTCGAGAAATGAATCCAAATTTTCAGCCTATTCAAATTCAGGTATTTTGGTGATTCTTCAGTACGTAGCACGAATTCCTCCATGATGTTAATGAAATAAATCAAAGGTAAATAATGTTGTTCACATTATTTTGGTCACCGTATGTTATCATCATTGATTACGTGTGCATGCTGACGTGAAGGCCTGGTCCAGGAAGATGTTTTAAAAGAATGTATATCTATGAATCACGAGCCTCAACATCATTAGACCTTTTATTGTAAAGAGTGCCCATATGAGCGGCTCATTGAATGAGGACATTATTGACCCTTGCAAGGGTCATTTAGTAAGAAAATTTATGAAGTATGTTCTTCCATAAATGCGGTAGTAATAAGCAGTGTAGGATTTGGTGGGTGGTGGTGCTTTAGTGGTGCTAGTGGTGGTGGATGAGTGGTGCTAGTGATGGTGCTAGTGGTAGTGGATGGGTGGAAGTGTGTTAGTGGTGGTTGGGTGGTGCTAGTGATGGTGGATGGGTGGTGGTGTGTTAGTGGAGTTTGAGTGGTGCAAGTGGTGGTAGATGAGTGGTGGTAGTGGTGGTGGATGGGTGGGGGTGTGGTGGTAGGGAATTGAAGAGCATCAACTTCTATTCTCTTTTCTTGACCGGGACAGTAAGACTGGAGGTAGTTTCTATTATTATACAATTCATCTTCCTTAAATGGACTAGATGATCACCTTTCAGAGCTTGAAGAGGGTCAACTTGTTCCACCTAGCAAATCTCGATGGGGTCGATCGGTTTATCTTTTTCAAGCTTATGGGGAGATTCGACCAAAGGCAGGGCCAATTGTCCTTCTTTTCTTTGGGACTTTGGGTGTATTTCAACACTCTTTTTGGAACTGTAATTTAGGATTTTCGGGCCACTTTCAACCTTATTCTCTTTGGGTTTCTATTGAATGCTTCTTTGGGTACTTTTGACATAAAAATACGTATTTACATAATATGCCTCTGCATCATTGAAAGGATCATCATCAGCATTGATCATTGCTTGCCTGTTCCCCTGAGGGTATTTGAGGTATTAGTGATAAGTGTATGACACAACTAGATGGTTATGCATCCATTGACGCCCCAATAAGGCGTTGTATGATGTATCAACATCGATTACCAGAAATGTTATAGTTTTAGCAATATCCCCAAACCTGGTTTTGAGGTTGATCATGCCCATGGGCTTCTGCTCATTTTGGTTGAAGCCTTGGATGATCAAGTTGCTTTTAATGAAGGTAGCTTATTTGTACGCCAACCTTGGACAACATCCTTTTTGGGAGGATATTGACAGTCGAACCTCCATCAATCATTACTCTGGAGATGCTAGTTTCATTAACTAGACGTATGATAAACAGTGGCCGATTGTGTTGGAGAGTCTCAGCTTGTATGTCTTCATCATCAAAAGTGATTGTGAAGAGGCAGGAAGTCCTTATTTCAAGAGACTGCGGCTGTTGGCTTGTAACTTCTTCAGAGAAGTCTTTCAGATTGGAGCGGGCATATATGAGAGAACTTCTTAATTCAGGAGACATCTTGAGAGCAACATAGACAGTTAGCAAGGAAGGAATTTTCTTCAAATAGGCCAGAATATCATACTTAACCCTCTCATTACCGGGAGCTATTTGGGCTTGGGCCGGTTGAGCTCTAGTCCGATTTTTATGTTGGACTGGCACAAACCTCAATTGTACCTTTCTACCTGACCGGAGGTTGAGTTGATAAACTTTGGTAATCGTCTGATCTATTATTTCAGATGACTCTCCATCCAGGAGTTGGAACATGTTCACGGAACTGAAATCCAGCTTCTTTTTCTTGCTTTGAAAGGGCGACCGACTTCTTCTTTCAGGTTGGGCTGAAATTTGTTCAGATGCCAGTGAACTGTCGGCTGGCCCTGAATTTAGGACTGATTATTCTATTGGAGGGTCCTTGTTTAAACCGACTACAGCAGGTGAATCTTGATTCTCGGGCTGAGTTGAGATTTACACCGATCGTCGTATCTGACGATGGTTTTGATTTGGGACTTCAGGTGTATTTAGCCTTTCTTGAGAGGAATCAAATTGTACTTGTTCATCATCCGCCTCTCGTTCTCCTCCAGATGAAAATCCTTCAGAAAGATCTGAAAGTCCCGTAGGTGTCCGTCCTGGTGTGGATGGTCTCCTTTCTAGGAGTTTAATATCTTCAGATTGATCTAGCCAATCCTGAAATGTCTGGTGTCTTTCTGGACTGCAGGCTACCACTTGTCTTAGTACATTCATCCATGAAGGGTCTTCATTTGGGACCACATCGATGACATATCAGGAGAAGATATTGGATTCATCTCCCAAGTCTGTTAACTAGAGGCTATCATAGTCACAGTCGGAATAGAATCCCGGAGGGTTGAAATCCATCAAGGTGATTGCCATTAATGGCTTTTGTTCCAGAAGAGTGTCTTAGGTGGGGCCATTTTTCTTGGCTTTCCTCACTTTTTTCTTTCTCTTCTTCTTTTCGGCTTTAGCTATACGCTTTCCTGATTTTCTTTGGGCTTGAGCCTACCTTGTAGCCTGAGCTTGCTTTTTAGCATCGGCATTTTGGGTCAATTACTTCTTCTTCTTGGCTCATTTGCTTTCAAAGAGAGTCCAATTTTCTTTATCTGATGGTTTATCGTCAGAAAGGTTACCACTTGAAGATGCTTCTTCCGTATTGGATGTAACTGCTTGTTAGAGATCCTGACCAATGAAAATTTCTTTATTGTCCAGAAGTCTTTGAATGATGTCCTTCAGTAAAAAACAGTCACCTATTTTGTGACTGATTATACAATGATAAGGGTAATATTTGGGATCATCTTTTATTCCAATCTCTCGAGGTCTCCTGCTTTCTGGGAGAGTGATGAATTCATTGGCGAGGAGGTCTTCAAACATATCTTCGACAATATCTTCAGATAATGAATATGTTTTATTCATTCTTTCTTCAATGATGATCTTCTTTGTTCGGTTGTGCTTATCTTGCCATTATGGCCTTCTGGCTCCACCATGAGCTGTTTTAGTACCAATCTTGACTGGTGCTCGACCATTGTTTGATCGACCGATCGGTCTACCTGCACTTAGTGCTGGTTGCACAGTCTTTTTCGTTTTAACTACTTTGCATGTTGAGGATTCAAGGCGACTAATGCCTCTACCTTGCCTTCTTTTTCCTATGTGGCTCTCTATGTCGTGTGCTTTTGTGCATAGCTCTTCGAAACCAATAAAGGTTTGAGCCATGAGTACGGTCGTCAGATCATGCCTGAAATTATTGAGGCACATCCGGATAAGTTCAAGTTGCGTGAGCTTTTGAGGACAGGAGAAGGACAAAGCTCTCCATCGAGCAATGAAATCTGTTACAGATTCATTGTCTCTTTGTCTAGTCTCAATCAATTATAGAACACCCACTCTTCTTTAAGTGTTGTAGAATTCCTTACTGAATTCATTCACCATCGTGCTCCAATCAAGGATCGAAGCCTTCGGGAGGTTGGCATACCATGTGAAAGCAGCACCTTCTAAGGATTGCACGAAGAGTTGGAGGCAAAGAGCTCCCATCTTGGATGCCAATCCACACCTCGAAAGGAAATGAGACAAATGTTGTCTCAGATCTCCGGTACCATCAAACATTTTGAATGTTGGTTTAACGAAGTCTGGCGGGAATGGAACCGCATCCATGATAGCTGGATAGGGCTTCACGATCATCTAAAACATCCTCTTCTTTTTCTTTTGCCTGCCGCATTTGATTGCGAACAGTCTCTTTAATTGCAGTAAGAAGAGATGGTGAAATTCCTCCTATAAGGGCGGCCTAATTTGGAATGGGACCTGTTCCGGGTACCATTGGACGATTTAGAGGTGCAGGGGCTGTGCCTTGATTACTGTTATCTCCTTGGTATGGGAAACGGGGTTCTGGTATCGATTCAGATTTGAGAGCTGACAATTGAGTAGCCAACTCTTGCATTTGAGACATCATAACCATGATCTCATCATCCTTGTACCGGAGTTGAGCCTGTAAGGCCGCCGTTTGATCATTTGATGGTGGAAATGCCGAAGTTGAAGGGTTATTCCCTTGACATGCGTTCCCATCAAAGTTTGTCATCATAACCTATACTAGTCATTCTGACACTGATCCCCATAGCTGGAATAAACTCGGAAATTATTTTTTCGTGAAGTAAGTGTCAGGCATCCTGTATAGAGGATTAGGTGCATTGAAAACCATTTGAGATATTTCTAATACTACCTAAGTCATTCCTGACTGGACCACTGGTTCGTCAGAGTCATAACCCTCGGTTGGAAGGTTTCTTCCTAATTCTCTTGGAGAGGTTATCGGGGTCGCTTCTTGTTCTGATCCCTCTTGGTATCCACTAACATTAGGTTCTGGTGCTGATTGAACTAGGTCTTGGGCTATTTCTTTGCCTTTGGCCTTATTTATGTGGCTTCTCCTCCTTTTCGGAATTATTTGACTAGGACCTATTGTTTCAACAACTCTAGAAGATTCTGCCTCGTCTAAAGCAGCTAAAATGGAAGCGCCTGAGTTCTAAGAACGTTGCCTTTCTGAGAGATTTTGCTCGAGCGGTGTACTGGTTCCTTGGAACAACAGAGTTGTAAACTGCTCTAGATCGGGGTTGTTCCTTGGTTCCTCCCGAACACGTTGAGTGTGAGATGACCTTTGCTTTCTAGACCTTCTTGGCTTTGACCGGTAATTGTATGCCCTCGGTCGAGGGGTATTCAGCACTTTAACCCGAAGGTCATACGGTGCTCTGGTTCTTCTTTCTGGTTCCGTATTGTTTAGCCCCAGAATGAGTTGACATCTCTAGACGGAGGCCGTTGATGTTGATGACGAACAGTTGCCGTCATTGCTGAGAAGGTCACCAGATTAATGTCTTTGAAGGCATTTGGACCTAGCCTGAACAACAAGTTTCTGTCTGTTAATGCTGAGTCCATTTTTGTATTTGCATTAACAGCTGAGTGACTTTGATCACACCTGTTAATGCCCCTTGTATAGTTTGAAGAAACTTTCCAGTTCGCACCTTCACTTCTTGATCTAATAACATCGTTGATGATGTCATCAGGTGTTGAGTGCTGTCCCAGGGGGACTTTGTTCCTCTTGGCCTTCAACTGCCAGGAACTGTCTGTGGATGAGGTTGACTCTATCCATAGGTCCCTCCCTCTCTTAAGAGGAGCTTGTCTGTGGACTCTTCTATCCGCAGATTCAGGTCTGCTTCTGGACCTGTCTGCGGAGTTGCTTGTAACTCTGCCCGTGGGATAAGCCTGACCTAGACTCTTGGGTCTGGCTGGGTTTTGGGTCCGTGGACTTTGATTGGTATCCGTGGATGGGCATTGCCCTTGCCTGTGGAGTGTCCTTGGCAACTTCTTCCATCCGTAAGATTGGCCTGTGAACCAGTCTTCTGATCCAGGGATCTGATCCGTGAATTAGTTCCTTGAAATTTTGCTGAGGAAGTTTCTGTAAAATCTTTTAGGCCAGTGACCTTATTCTTTTGCCTTGAGATAATTTATGCAGCATCAGCCTTCTGTTAATAAACTTTTGAAGGGTGAGTCCCAACAACCAACTTGGGTTGGAGGATCTCAATAGTCTGTCTTAGGATCAACCCATTGGGCTTTTCCTGTTTAGACCTTGATTGGCTTATGGTTTGGGCTAGAAACGAGCTTGATCCATTAGTTGACCCTGAAGGGCTAACAAATTTGGAATCCCTTTTCAGGGTTTCCAGTTATATAGGTCTACCTTTTGGGCTGACCTGTCACTAAGTGGCTGAGCTACTTTGCCTTGTGTGCACCAGATTGGGTGCACCCCCCCTGATATCCGCGGACAGATGTCTGCAAGTGGGCACTTCTTTTATGAGGTGCTCGCAGGCTACTTGGCATCCTCTGGGATACCCGCGGGTTGACGGCCTACTATTGGTGGACAGTCTGATGTAGGCTGGCTGCCTGCCTTTGATTTAGGTGGGCAGACTGTCTTTCCACCCCTGAGTTGATGGGGTGGGTCCTGCTTCTGGTGCGGACTGGAGCGTCTTCAATAGAGGCTTGGTCTAGTGACCATGACCTTTTTTCAGAGGTCTGGTCAGTTGGCCGGACCTGCCTGGCTGGAGCTACTGCTACCTCGGTCCAGGTGAGTGGATGAGTCACTGGGATCCGGATCGGGGGTATATACACCCGCTGATTGATAGTCAGGATGTAGGCTCGACGAATGTAGACGGTCTCGATGATCCTGGTCAGCGACAATGAGAAAAGAGAGGAAAGGATCACTCATCTTTTCTTTTTTGTTTTTCTTATTTTTTATCATTTTTCAAAGATGAGAGGAGAAGAAAGTTCCACCAGGCGTGCCATTAATTTGTAAGCGTTAAATTTGTTGTTTGCTAATCAAATTTCTTCCATTGTTTTATGGAGTTTATTGTTTGTTGTGGGGGACTATCCTTCTAATCTGAGTAAACTCAGACTGTTAATTACCTTCCCTATTTGGGGAAGAACCTCTGTTTAAGAAGACAGATTAAAGAAGAACAAATTTTGAATAAAATATTTTATTTATTCAATGGGGTTGCCCAGATCCCATGTAGGCGTTACAAGATAGCTTATACAGGTTTTAGCATTAAAAAAAAAGAAAAGAAAGAGCGGTGGTCATATTGAGGGTTCACCTGACATTCTCCATATGGGGGAGATCCTTCTTCTTCCTCCTTGGGTGTTGTTGTTCCTGCAAAAAGAAAGCTTTTTCTTCCTTCTTTAGTACGTACGTGCGTATTTTTGCGTTAGGAGTTTCTTGTGAGAAACTCCATCTTTTTATATCTTTTGGAGAGTACTCTTTGGACTCCCCTTTGAATTCCTCTTTTTTAGAAAATCAAAAGAGGCCAACTCTTTTTAGAGAAGGCCACCTATCCAAGACAGCTGGTTTCTCTTATCTTAGATAAACCATAAGGGTAGGAGTCCTTTTTGAAGGACTCCAAATTTGTTTCCTTTTCTATGAAACTTAGAAGGATCAAAATTTCCCCCCAAAAAGGGGAAAAATTCTTATCTTTCCAGAAAAGGGAAGAGATAACTTCCCCTTTTGGATAGGGTGCAATATGGTACTCTCTCATTAGAGAAAGAGAGAGGAATTCTGTCTTGAGATCCCCCAAAGCTGGCAGAGAGTCATTTTTGTTAAGGATTCCTTGCCACATGGCGGTCATATAATGGCTACCATCTAGGAAAAGACTGGCCTTGTTTAGTGTGCAATTAAAGAGGTGAGACCCATGATCTCACCCGCAATCTAGGTCAGGTCCTAGTATATTCGAACCATGGACTAGGGTCCGACCTTAGTCAGTCCGTGGACCAATACAGGGTGGGACCATAGGTCCAACCCTTGGTCTAGGTTAGGTCCATGACCTTTTATGGTCATGGGCTGGGCTAGTCATTGACTGGCCCGCGGATGGACTCGTGGAGTCTATCCGTAAGTTTGAATATGGGTCTGTCCACGAGGACAAACCCTATCCACGCGTCACTTCCCTAAGGACTGACATAAAGGATGTTCATGGGGCATTAATGCCCTGCTGCTAGCATTTAATCCTAAGCAGGCTGGCGGTAAGCCAGCCCTTGGCTAGCCAGTGCGCGTGCCTTTGGCATGTGAGGAGCCTAACCGCCCATTCAATGGGTGATGATCCTGTGTAGGCAGGTGCACCATGCACCCGCCTTGTGAGCAGTGGGATTTCATTGCCCACACACATATGAAGGAACAAATTAAGTTAAAGAAGAAAAGATTAGCATGCTTGTTCACAAGTATGAATTATTTAAAATAGAAAAAAGATGAATCAATAGGTGACATGTTTACCCGCTTTACTAACATCATTAATGGATTGAAATCTTTGGGTAAAGTGTATACAAATGCAAAAAATGTGAGGAAATTTCTTTGTTCACTACCTAAGGAATGGACTCCATAAGTTATAGTCATTCAAGAAGCAAATGATCTCACCAAGCTACCAATGGATGAGCTGTTGGGATCTCTGATGACCCATGAGGTCATAATAACGGACCAAACTACAAAGGAACCGAGAGCCGAGAAGGAGTTGGCCCTAAAGTCCTCTCTTGTGGAAGAGAATGATGAAGAATCAAGTAGTGATGATGAAGACATTGCCCTCATGGCCAGAAAATTCAAATGGTTTCTCAAACACAAGAAGAACTTCAAGAAGAGACCATATAAGGAGTTCTCCAAAGAGGTGTCCAAAATGGATTCAAGCAAGAAGGAGCATACGATGAATGCAAGAAACTAGGACACATTCAAACCGAGTGTCCTTAACTAAAAAAGAGCAATAAATTTAATAAAAGAGTCATGAAGGCTACTTGGGATAAAAGAGTCATGAAGGCCACTTGGGATGATTCGGAAGGGAGTGGGTCAGAAGACTCAAGCGATAAGGAAGTGGCAAACTTATGCCTCATTGCAAATGAGGAAGAGGTAACTTCTAGGTATACCTCAAGTCAACTTCTAGGTATGCCTTATCTTGTAGGTATGCCTCAAGTCAAACTCCTTCAAGACAACTTGGTTCTTGGATAGTGGATGTTGAAGGCACATAACCGGGAACAAGAAGCTTTTCATTTCATTCACTCCTAAAGATTGGGGCATGTGACCTTTGGAGACAACACAAAGGGGAAGATCATTGGCATAGGTAGCATTGATAAGAATAACTCTACTTTTATTGAAAATGTTTTACTTGTAAATGGTCTTAAACATAACCTTATTAGTATTAGTCAATTATGTGATAAGGGGTTAAATGTGTATTTCAAATCCAACCTATGTATGATTAAAGATAAAGACAACATTAACACTATGTTCATAGCTCATAGAAATGAAAATGTTTATATTTTAGAATTTAATGAGCTTCTATCACATGAAGCTAGTTAATTATGACATAGGGGACTAGGACATGCTAGTATGGATCTTTTGTCTAAGTTATCTAAGAATAATCTAGTTAAAGGTTTGCGTAAAACTAAATTTATTAAAGACAAAATATGTGATGCTTACCAACTAGGAAAACAAATAAAAACATCATTCAAGAAAAAGAAAGAAATATCTATCTCTAGGCGTCTAGAACTCTTGCATAAGGACATTTTTGGACTAAATGAGGTAGCTAGCCTAGGAGGTAAGACATATGACTTTGTAATTGATATTAGTGCTTATTGTGAGCACGGGATTTCGCTACTCACGAAAGTAAGTGTTAAGAGTCGCCACTTATTAATTCAGAAGGGATAAGTCTCTGGGTTATGGATTAGGTCTTATGGTTTGCGTTAGAGTTCTAGGTAAAAGGTTTGATTAAGTACCGGGGAAGGTGTTAGGCATCCCAGGATCCCCATTTTACAATAGTTACCTACTCCCTAGGTATATGCCAAGTTAAAGTCAAAATTATTCAAATGCCTAAGTGTTAAGATTACACTAACCTAAGAAAGAAAAGCTAACTAGGGTCAAACCCTGATTGGGTTGCCTACGAAATCACAAGGGTGAGATCAAACCAACCGTAGTTCTAACACATGAGCCCGTGCCAAGGCTAAGGGGAGTGTGTGTGTGCACCAAGATAGCTAAGGGTCTAACCCGGGGCTATGGTTTGTTTGACTGGGTTGGTCAAGTGCTTGGTTTGGGCCCGGAGGCCAAAGATTAGTCAAGTAGACTAAAAGATAGGCCTGGTAGGCCAAGGGGCTAGTCCGGTATACTAAGATTAGACCCGGTAGGCCAAGGTTGGACCCCGGTAGGTCAAGGGTAAGCTCAATAGGCTAAGAGATTAGGTCCGGTAAGCCAAAAAGGATTTAACCATGGTTAGGGTTGCTAATTGAGGTTAAGGGATAAGTTAACCATGGTTAAAAGAGACAAGGTATGATATTTTGGTCTTTATGCATTTTCTGAATGTTTTTGCTATTTTTTTGAATTTTTCCAAGGGTTAAAGGACTTAACCGTGGTTAAATATTAACATGGGTTGAGCTAACCCTAGTTAAAGGTCTAGGTAGGGTCTGGATTGGGCCCAGATAGCACGGCATGGCCTAGAATGGCCTCCTATCTTGTCTGGGCTCTGTACAAAGCCCAAATAGCAGAATACAGAGATTGGCAGTAAACTCCTTATCGCTAATTCCAAATATGCATAGATTTGGAATGGCGGTAGAGAGTCTACCGCCACTTCCAGTTATTTCCAGTACTGGGTTTGCTAGTCTGGGGCTTGGTCATAGATAAACCTATGGGGTCATGGACCTTCAAGGCAGGATAGGAGACTCCCCAAGGTATCCTGGGCCTGTTGTGGGCCGAGGGGTTGGCCTGAAATGGGCCTACAGTGGGCCTTTAAACACTATAACAAAAAACACAGAATAACGGTAGCTTATATCGCCATTTTGGACAATTTCCATCTTGAGGGGTTTTAACCATGGTTAAACATATGAGGTTAGCCTAAAAGGACCAGGATAATAGAGGAAGGTCTTAGAAACCAATAATAGGGCTCGGAATGGACCAGGGCCCACCCAAATGAGGTGCAAAGCTACTGTAAGGGAAATAACCAGGAATAGCGGTACTGAGTTTACCGTAATTTCTGGTTCTTTCCATAAACTGAAATTTCCCCCTTTGGGGTACGTCTAGGCCACGTCCAGGGGATCCCTCATGGACTGAGGGTTCTCCAGAAGTCAAGGGGAGGTGTCATGCACGTGGGGGCCCCATAGCCAAAGCCTTGAACCCTCAAGAGAGTCCCCCCATGCCTATGAAGAGGCAAAGGGGGCCCCTGTCCTTGGGTATATAGAGCAAAACATAAATGAAAAGGGCCCCTAGAATAGGACCAAGGGCCATACAATGCTTTAACAGAAAGAGAGAGTTGTAGGGGATCATACCTTACTGTTTGGCTCCTTCGGGTTGCAGGTGGTGGTGTACAGTGGAGGAGTACTAGGCGATGCCTGGGATAACTCCTGGATAGTCTTAGGATCTCTCCTAGGGTGTAGGAATGAAAGAGGGGTGTTGGGTTTCAATTTGATAGAGCTCCAACAAGGTTTCACCGTAAGATCTTGGAATGAGATTCATGGCTTGAAGGGGGGGGGGCTACTTATAGGATTGGGGAGGCCTTAGGGGTAGTTTAGGGATTATTGTGAAGGTGGAGGACCCAAGGGAGGTGGAGTTGGAGTGGTCCAAGGGTGCCAGATAGTGTTTTGAAACAAACACTAGGAATGGTGGTAATTCTAGTACTGTCATTACTGATTTTGGCTAAATAGGGAATGACGGTAGAAACCCTACCGCCATTACCTGACTCATGCTAAAATAGGGCCAACCCAGTTGCAATTGACCTAGGTTCACTGTAGATTTTGCCAAAATAGGAAATGACGGTAAAGTTATTACCATCATTCCTGAAATTTGGCCTATGGGCCCCACTCATAAAGGTTTCTAGGGTATGTGGGCCCATGTTTGGGCCCACAGGGTAGTTTTGGGTCTCTGGGCTTTTGGAAATGGGCCTTAGTCCCTAGGGTCTTAACCTTGGGTTAAATCCAGGGTTAGGCTTAGGGTTTTCTTAGGTTTGACCTAGGGTTTGACTAAGGCTTAACTAGTGTTTACCTAGGGTTAGACCTAGGGTTTGACTAGGATTTACCTGGGGTTAGGCTTAGGGTTTGCTTAGGTTTGACCTAGGATTTGCCTAGGTTTTGACTAGGGTTTACCTAGGGTTTGACATAGGGTTTGACTAGGGTTTACCTAGGGTTAGACCTAGGGTTTGACTAGGGTTAGGCCTAGGGTTTGCTTAGGTTTAACCTAAGGTTTGCCTAGGGTTTGACAAAGGCTTGACTAGGGTTTACCTAGGATTTGATTAGGGTTTATCTTAGGGTTAGAGGGTGTTAACCATGGTTAAGATGGTTAACCATGATTAGGGAGGGGTATAAAAATTAGGTGCGTACACTTATTTTCACTATTATTCTTTTAAGTCTTATCAAATTATCTTATGTAAAACCTTCATTTTTATCAACTTTTCTACGTAAGAGTTTTCTCCATTGTATAAAACATTTTGTTCTGGTCAAAATGGTATATTAGCATGAATTAAACACATTTATGGAAGTCTAGATATAAAGCTGTTTCGATAAACTCTCATTACGTGTTTTTAACTGTCTCAAGAACCTTGACTAGATGAATTTCAAGAACCATCGAGGCCTATCATTGAAAGCTAAAGAGACGGACTAATTATAGGCTGAGCCAGTGACTAAACAAGGACAAAGGATCTACAGAATAAATTTCCAAGGGAAAAATGACTAAATTGATAAAGATTCTTCTACAAGACAAAGAAAGAAGAAAGCTTAATTGGTAAAGGCCGGGGGAGATCATGTTAGAGACCAGGGTTCAAGACCTTTTGCTTCTTTTTGTTTGTTTTTGTTTTGTAATTTTTAAACCCTAACTAATTTCCTCTCTAATTAATCCTAGCCACCCATTCTAAATGTCGCGACCCAAAACCCACCCTAAGAATTAGAGTGAAGAACGACTTATCATGACCTACATGACGTGCTTGACGAATCATCCTGCAAAACACTTGGAGCATGTACAAAAGAGGACATAATAGTAGAAGCATAAACTAATATGGCATAGTGGAAGTCTAACCAAAACCCCTATGTATATATATGATCCAAGTTTTGTACAAAAGAGAAAACAAAATAAAGAAGGTGCGGACATGCCCGCCAAAGTGCATGGGTGTAAATCTCACATGCTCACCCACACTCACCTAGAATCTACCACCTAATAGTAACCATCTACAAGAGGCTCCTCCACAGGTTCCTCAATATACTCCTCCTCCACCCATGGGCATAGATGTCAAAAGGAGCAGCCGCTCCACTAGCACATGTCGACATAAGAGATACGGCTGAGCATGGAATACTCAGCAGGTACCAAATACTAACCAACAATCATAGCATAATAGTCACAAAATAAAGTAGAAAGCAATTCGTATAATTGACAGGAAGGTAAACAGTTTATATTTTATGCTTGCACCACATCAAATTCGGAAAACTCTTGGAATCAACGTATGCTTGACTTGACTTAAACTACTCTTTTCGTGTTTGAAAAACTTGTCTTTTCATGTTCTGTCTTGCTTGTCTTGTCGTGTCATGCATGTCATGTCATGTTCTTACTTGTGCTCATGCTTGCTTACTTGGAATTTAAACATGCTCATGCAACTTGTGAGATGCACTTGTGAGAGAGGGTGGTATAGAACCCCCTCTTTTAATGAAATACACTTGTGAAGGAGGATGGTATAGAACCCCCTCTTTTCTTGTGAGATGCACTTGCGAGGAAGGGTGGTATAGAACCTCCTCTTTCAATGAAATGCACTTGTTCTTGTCAAAAGAGAGGCAAAACATATCTTAAGATATGCCCTACCTCTATTTACCAACCCTTACATTTGGCCTTGTCATAGTGTTCGTGAATCGAGAATAAAACCCTTGTCTTGAAAAAAACAATGATAAACCATGTCATGCATGCCGTGCTCGTGAAATCATGTACAATTAACTCGTGAAATTAAATAAAACATGATAGGCCATTTCTGGGATTCTACGATCGATCGTAACTTCACCCACGATCGTTCATAGGGTTAGTATGATTGTTCGTAACTTTTGCAGAAATTTTCTAGATTTCCCGTTTTCGTATTTCGGCCATAACTTTTAACTCGTTCGTCGGATTTTGACGATTCAACTTACGTTGGATTCGTCATTCGAAATGAACATTTTTGGCATTTTAGAATTTTCAATTTCCTCTTTATTTATTAACCAAATTGCCCCTAAAGTTAACTGATCCGCAAATGGAGTTCAGTAAACCGGATTTTTAACATATCCGACTTAGGAATCCCACTTCTTAACACTTAAAGTTCTTTAAAATTTCTCATTTCATAGAAATGGAAGATTACAAAGGCTTAAAGCCTTGGCACGGGTTCCAATAGATGAGCAAAAGTTTCGGGGTTCTACACTAAATCTATCTTAACCATCCATTTCATATCCCTACTTTCCCTCTCTCACATGGTAACTCTAATCCCACAATATCTTTCCTCATTTAGCTCTCCCTAAATTCTCCCTTGTGTTAAAACCCTAATCTATTTCTCTACAAAATCCTATCCATCCATCTCTTTTCTATCAACAAACCCTAATCCTAGCTACCCATCTCTTTCTAAATACCCTAGCCCACTTTTCTAACCCTAATCTTTATAAAACCTTAGCCAGCCTCTATAAACACTCACCCCTCTCTCTCCCTTACCATAGTTGCATTCCCCCTAACTTCTCTTCTCACCTCTCTCTCACGTTCTCACCCTACGCCTAGGAAAAGAACATTTCTCACTCCATCTCTATAACCCACGAGTTTTCTCATCCCATCTCATACCATTCAGATGTCCCACCGTTTCTCTGCACATGCTGGTGGTTCTCGAAAATCTCTATTTCTTCTCTCGAAGCTACACTATCATCCCATCTCATACCATTAGGTCTTGATAATCTCTCAAAAAAATGTTTTAAAAATCGACTCATCGTTCTCATCCCTTCATCTTTCTCGAAGCATTCTAATGTTTTTATTTTCTTTATTGTACTAACTAACTAACCCTGAGTGAGGATACGACATCCAACATACCACTATGCATAATTCATATTTTGCAGGAATTTAAAGAATCAGATTAAAACAAAAGTATTGATAGTAGGTGATTCTAAACGACGGAAAAAACCTACTTTCAAATGGTACCGTTGCTGCTCATGTGAAGGAAGTGCATACACAAAGAAGAAAAAAAAAAACAGCAAGGAATTTTTGGATTCCATCCTTCTTTTCTTCTCTTTTTACTACTTTATTTTATTTTATTTTTTTTTAGCCTCGGATGGCCGAGTGCAAGTTGTAAGACTTTTTAATGGACTTTTTCTTTTTAGATGGTTGTTCAAGTGTTTAGCAACCCTCGATTAAGTGCTAAAAAAAAAACAAAAAAAAACAGCATATAATAGCACACGTTTTTCTTTGTTAGTTGTTGTTTCAAAAACACAACCACCAAAAAAAAAATATGTGTTGTTTTCTTTGTTGTGAAAAAAAAAAATCAGCACTTTGAAATTTTGATTCTTTTAGGTTTTTTTATTAAGAATACAAAAAAAAAAAATGTTAGATTTACTTTCTATATTTTTCGGTGACTGGATTTTAGGAATTAAGCATATTGGGAAGTTTCCAAAAAGATTTTTCTCTCATTTAGGCAATTTCCTTCTTTGGAAAAAGTCTATGAAAAGCAGTAATTTTCTTTTTTGGAAAGCTTCCAATGTGTCCGGAATTCTTATTTGGAAGGTTTCCAACCTTGGAATAACTCAAAAATAGTAGTTCCCTTATTTAGGATACTTCTAAATTCAAATTGGAAACTATTTGAAACCTACCTTAATTTCCTTGATTGACTTGTGCAAACCCTAAAGGCAGCAACATTCCAAATCAATTCCCTAACTTGACCTATTCTTTATTTGTGAATTAACTCTTCTGCAGAGAAGGAGTATGAGTAGGGAGTATACGCTTGGAGTGGGCCCAAGCCCATTACCCTCCCTACCTCATGAAGGTGACCCAGTGGCATAGCCCATGAGTAGTTAAGATCTTTCAACCTCGCTTATTAGAGAGATCTTGGGTAGTTGAGCAACTAGGTGGTGCTTGTTTATTTCATTCTGTACCTTTTTCGAACTGGGTGGAAGGCCAAAAAATACATTAATTAAAAGAGCAAACCCAACTCTACTTGAAACTGGTGGGATTTCATCACCCACCTCATCACTCTAGCTTGTGTGATCCCTAGCTCCACATAATAAAATGAACCAACTCTTTAGAGCCCAATTCTAGATCGGTGTTCATAGGACTTTCACAATTAGTGAATCCATTAATTTCCTAGTCGAATAAGTCCACGAGCGCGGGTCCCTATTTCCAAATACACCCACAAGTCCCTACTACTTTAGTATACTGAGCTCATTAGTGGCCTCCTTGGATTTTTGATGGTTAGCTGGTTGTTGAAAATAGGAACACAAACCAGCCCAAGTTTGTCTTTCGGGAATACACTTGTCAAATTGCTTGACTAATCCGGCTAGCCTGGGACGTATTTAAGATAGTCATTGTGATGCACGTCTGTCAAGGCTACGAATTATCTTGCCATTAACTCGTGTTAGTACTGGAAGGTGATCTTGTAAGTGATACCCTTGTGAGAACCAAGAGTGCAAGTTAGTCCAACGGTTTAAACAAGATAAAATTAGTGGTCCCGCCCACTGTCATAACCTGTTTGCCAACAAAGATAACAAGATAACTCCCAGAAAAATGTTGATTGTCTAGCACTGGCTTAGGGTTATCTTTGTGCTTTTCTGTGCATCATTTAGAGTCACTAGGTTAGTGTATCGTTTGGTAACTTTTTGCCAACTCTAGGGCGTATCTTTCAAGTATATGCCCTGTTGGTGTTGGATTCGATTTGAGAGTCATTCAATTCTCCTGGAATCATCTCCAGTTTCATCACCATCTTCTTCACCTCCCTCCTCCTTTTGAGTTACCATGCCAGTAGAAAGGCCCATCATCAAGACTTATGCTCCCATCTCCGTTAATCCCCCTAATTGCATTGTGCTCCCCCAGACTACGGTGGCTCAATTCGAGATCCGGCTGCACATAGTGCAAATGCTTCCTACTTTTCATGGTCTTCCCAAAGAGGACCCATACACTCATCTCAGGAAGTTCTTGGATACCTGCACATTGTTCAAAAATCAACATTTGGATGAAGAAAATGTCAGATTGAGAGTATTTCCATTCTCTCTCCAAGATAAAGCCTCTGCGTGGCTATATTCCCTCCCTGTTAATTCCATTACTACATGGGCCCAGTTAGTGGGAAAATTCATGTCCAAATTCTATCCCATGTCTAAGACAAATGAGATGAAATAGATCATTCAAGACTTTCGACAGAAGTCTGATGAGAAATTTTATGAAGCCTGGGATAGATTTCAGGACTTTCTGACCAAGTGTCCCTATCACAACTTTGAAAAGGGGAGTTTGGTTCACCTATTCTATAAGGGACTTACTGATGAGTCCCAGATGATGCTAGAGTCGATGTGTCAAGGCAAATTCATGCACAAGATTCCTACAGATGCCTATGATTTCTTGACAGAATCAGGAGAAAATTCTTAGCATTGGACGACAAATTCCGAATTTAGTCGTGATACTCTAATCTCACGGACCTCCATGGGACATGAAGTGAAAGGTGATCCAGAGCTGAAATCCTTGATCTTAGAACTAACCAAATCTGTCTCTGCCCTAGCTATCTCTGTTCAGAAACAATTGCCATCCAATTCTATCATGAATGTGGGTCATGCAAACCCAATTGAGCTATGTGAGTTTTGTTTACAGAATACTCATACCACATCTACCTGTTCCTTGAATGAAGGATGTGTCCCACCTATCCAGGAAGAGGTCTGTAACTTTAGCACCTTCAAGCCACCGACGCAAAATTCCTATAGCCAGACTTACCATCCAGACACTAGGAATCATCCAAATTTCTCTTGGAAGCAACAATCTGCCCCACAGTATCGACCACAACAGGGTACTTATCCTCCCGGGTTTCACCAACCCAATAGGTCATATCATCGATAGTACTCGCAACAACAGTACCACCAGTATCAGCAACCTCATCAGAATTCTTATTCTGGACAGTAGAGAGCCCCTTCACAACTACAAAATCAGCAGTTAGTACCAGTAACACCTCAATCCTACAATTACTCTGCCCCTTTGAGCTCTAATAGAGAGTTTGTGCAACAACTTCCCTAAACTGCACCTCAACATTCTACTCCTAAACTAGGTCTAGAAGACCTTCTCTCTCAATTCATCACTCGACAAGAACATTCCTTCCAACGCCTAGAGCAACGTCTAGGTCAATTAGAGGCTGAGAGAGAAAAAGGCAAGTTCCCCAGCTAACCTATTACTAATCCCAAGGGAAATGTGAAAGAGGTAGTCTATGAAGTCGGTTCACAATCCATGAACTAAAACTTTCAGGGTGAGGTACAAGCTGTTACCACACTCCGCTCAGGCAAAACTATTGACATGGGAGTGCAACCAAGCTCGGTGCAATCAAAAGCACCAACTGCTAACTTAGAGGAACCTAGCTCTAAATCTGATGCTTCTACCTCTACACCTAAATCCATTATTCATGTGCAGAAACTTCAAGCTAAGGGTAAACCAATTTTTCAGTTGAAGCCACCTTTCCTAGAAAGGCTTGTCTAGAATAAACGTAATCAACAATTCTTAGAGATCATGGAAGTCTTCAAAGACTTACAGATCAATATCCCGTTCCTTACTGCTATCAAACAGATTCTACCCTATGCTAAGTTCCTCAAGGACTTATGCACTGTCAAGCGGCGTACTCATGTACCCAAGGATGCCTTTTTGGCTAAGAAGGCCACTGTGTTCATTCAACGCAATGGTATTATAAAATTTAAGGATCCTGGAAGCCCCACCGTTTCGTGCGAAATAGGGAATGATTTCACCTGCACCGCCTTGCTCGACTTAGGAGCCAGTGTGAATCTCCTACTGTAAGTCCAAAATATCTTGGCTAATTATGTATCAAAACGTAAGTCTAAGTGGAGTCATTTTTAAGTCAACTTGTCATACTTGGTAAAGCTTCAAAAAGCCGAAGAAAAGAGAAGAAATCTACATCAAGTATCACCTCCGGATCTAGGAAGGTAAGTGACTTAGTGATCCAGTACCTAGGTTGGTTTTTGACTTAGAACACCTTTTTATCAACCTAGGAGGTTAGTATAATTCCATAAAAAAGTTATTGTATTCAAGTCATTCGAAATATTCGAAATTGGCTAAGTATGGAATGAAGGATCTATCCTTCTCCATGTTGGATAGGTCGGTGGTAAAAAAATATGTATGAGGATTTTTTCCAGAGACTCATGTTTTGAAGGATCTATCCTTGGTAATGACGGATAGATCGATCAACATATAGATAGATCTGTCCTTGGTGTGATAGATAGATCGGTGCTAACTTGGATAGATCGGTGCTTACATGAATAGACTTTGAAGGATCTATCCTTGGTGATGACGGATAGATCCGTGGGCAATGGATAGATCTGTCCACACCATGGATAGATCCATCCCTGCTAAATAAGAGTTCTATTCACATGCAATCTCTTTGGAATCTATAAATACGAATTCTATTGACCTAATTCATGGAGATCTTATTAGTTTGTGAGAGTAGAGGCTGGAGAACTCTCTCCTTGGGTTTCTTTTATTCTTCATTGATTATAGTTGATCCCTCCTCTCACAACCTCTCTAGAGAATGCAAGAATAACTTTTCTATTCTTAGCTCTTGTATTATGTGATCTTCATGGTTTTAAGATCCCTCTAGAGATTGTTAGAAAATTAATTTGACAATCCCGACACGTGTGTGTCTTTGGCCGGTGTTTGTGATCTGGAGCCTTCGTAGAAGGAGATCGATCCGAGAAGGATTGTGGTTGTTGTGGAGATCTAAGAGAAGTACGAGCGACTGCGGTTGATCACGGGACTTGCGGGTACATGATGACTTTTCGAGGCGTGGAGGACTAAGAACTGAAGGATCGTAGTGTCGAGTCCGAAGGAGTCAAGTTCGAGTCTTGTAAGTTCTTGTTGACTTTGTCTTAGTGATATCTCTTTGCTGGACTAGGTCCCGTGGTTTTTCGCTGAAAGGTTTCCACGTAAAAAACCTTGTGTTGTGGTTTGCTTGTTTTCCTTTTCCGCACTTGATTATTATTTTCCCTTAGTTAATAATTTAATTATTAAATCTTAAAAAGAGTAGAAAAAATTATAGGGAAAGCTAGCCATCCCCCCTTGGGTTTGTGAGTTCTCAAATCGAATATTTTATTTGGGGTTCACCGAGTGATTTTTCAATTGGTATCAGAGCGGGTTCACTAATTTATTAGTGCGATCTCATTCTATATTCGGTGAATATGAATCTCCAAAAAGAAGGAGGATCCATCTCTTGTCCCCCATTTTTTGATGGGAACAATTATGCCTATTGGAAAGCTCGTATGAGAGCCTTTCTAAAATCCTTGGATGAGAGAGTATGGATCTCTGTTGAACAAGGTTGGACCTCTCCAACAACGACCATAGATAATCAAACCATCCCTAAACCTTCTACTAACTGGACCACTGTAGAACTTGAAAGTTGTAGATGGAACAATAAGGGTCTAAATGCAATCTTCACTGCTGTCACACCCGAAGAATTTCGGCGTATTTCTAAATGTGACACTTCGAAGGATGCATGGGACATTCTTAAACTTACCCATGAAGGGACTACAACAGTCAAGATCTCCAAACTTCAAATGCTTACTTCGAAATTTGAAAATTTGAGAATGAATGACAATGAAACTTTTGATGGTTTGTATGCTGATCTGAGTGATATTGTTAATTCATGTTTTAACCTAGGAGAAAGTATATCTGAGTCCAAAATTGTTAGGAAGATCTTGAGATCTCTGCCTGAGAGATTTAGATCAAAAGTTACCGCCATCGAAGAGAGCAAAAATATTGATGCTCTCAAAATTGAAGAGTTGGTTGATTCTCTCCAGACTTATGAGTTAAATCTGCACCCATTTAAGAAACCAAAATCAATTGCCTTGAAATCTGTCAAGGAATCTATAGATGGTTCAGATAGTGACTCTGAGGAGGATGAAGAAGATATGGCTTTGCTTTCAAAGAAATTCAAAAAATTTCTGAAATTCAATAAAAGATTTAATCCTAATGGACAAAGATCTTTTGAAAAGCCTAAGTCCAAACACTATGAATATAAGAAACATGTTAAAAGTGTGGACAGTAAATCCCAAGGCCTTCAATGCTATGAATGTCAAGGCTTCGGCCATATTGCTGCTGATTGCTCAAATGAGAAGAAATCTAAGAGCAAGGCAAGGGATGATAGTGAATCTGAATCTGAAGAATCGAATAGTTCTTCTTGTGAGAAGATTAGGAATTACATGGCCTTCACTACTTCCATAAATGGGATTGAAGAATCTTCTTCAAATTTAAGTGTGAGTAACCAACACCATATTGATGGTGAGGATGATGAAGAGAGTCAAAATGACTCGAATTCTGAGGAAGATCTCGAGACAGCCTATGATGAGTTGTTTCAGGAATGCCTAAAGTTGAAAAAGGGTTAGATTTCCTTGACCAAAAAGGTTAAATTTATTGAAAAGGAAAGATATGCCTTAGACCAAGTGACTTCTGGATTGAAAGCTCTTGTGTCTCAGCTTGAGGAAGAGAAGGCTTCCCTCCTTATCAAGACTCAGCTTCTTGAATCTGATTTGCATGTTTGTCTTGATGAAAAGACAAGTCTTGAAATCAAGTTGGCTGATCTTAAACAAAATCCGAGGTGTGGAGATGAGAAGGGAACTTCATCCACCTCGAACACTAAGCCTGGTGATAAAAGGCACCCTCTTGAGAATAGGAAAGACCCTTCTACTCAGAAATTCATTTCTACATGTCATAAATGTGGAGTGATGGGTCATATTAGGCCTCGATGTCCTAAACTTTGAAGAATGCCTAATCATGATTCTAGGAACCAAATCAATTTTAATGGGAATCTTCAAAGGAGAGTTGATATCCTAGTAGAGATGTCTAGGAAGTTAAATGATGGTATATTGAATATCTATAAGAACTCTAAACAGTGGCATGGTCATGACACTCCTTATGTTAGAAATAAAGGAGGTAACAGGGAGAACCATAATGCCCGCCATAATTCTAGGACTCAATCTTGGAATAGGAGGAACAGGAGGAAGAGGCAAAAGGTCATACCTACCTCAACTGAAATGGTTAGTGACCAATGGGTCAATCAAACTGCTAAAATTGTTTGGGTGAGAAAGGAAGACCTAAAGGGCTTCACTTAGCCTGTGTCTATCATAGCCTAGGGTGTACTGTTAGTGTTCTATCTTGTCCTAGTGCTATGAAGTTTGTGTATACTAGTAGTTTTTTATTTTTACTAGTTTTTATTTGCTATGGTCTATTTTTTTGTTTTATTTATTTTGAAAAATCTCAAAAATATTGAAAAACTATAAAATCCAAAAAGATTTTTGTCATGTTGCCCTTGTAAGACTTGCATGATTTGCATTCTTTGTGTGATCTTTATTTCTATACTTGTCCAAGGTTGAACATGAGTTTGTTGCTAATTGAGGATATATCACCTCATAGTCTCTTGGTTAGGCTGAAAATTAGACTAGTTTTATCTTGCACGGTTAGAGACTTATCCATGTGTGTATGCTTTGCACTATCACATGCACTCTGACTGATTCTGTTGAGATGTCTATTTCTTAATCTGTAGGTGTATGACTTATCCATAAAGTGTGACCTAGGATGATCTGTCTAGATTGACCATACAGTTAGTCATCCCCATTTTGTATATCCTCCATGAGAAAAAAATTGTTGTAATAAAAAGGGCTACCTACTAGGCTAGTGTGAAAGCTACTATTGGGTGCAAACAGTAGTAATGACTACCTATGTCAACAAGTTAAGTATCTTTCTGAGTTACAAGAGTAAAAGCCCCTACTGCCAATAGAGAAGAGCTACCTACCTGGATAGTGTGAAAGCCAATATTGCATGAAAAGATATGTTCAGAAAAAGAACATCAAAATAGTGAGGATGTTTTTTACCAAAGTAAAATAAAAATATTAGGTCAAATCAAAATGGATAAAGGTGCACTAAAATGTTAAAAAAAAAATAAAATCAGCATAACTGGATCTAACTAGGTTTGACTTCTTAGATTTGAGTCTCTAGGAGTCCCCTTAGTGGTTAATGTCATATCCTTAGAAAGGGAAAGAAACCTTGATTTAGTATCTAGTCAGACCACCACTACACACAAAGCTTCACTTTTGAACTGTTCACTAATTGTGACTAAGTGAATTGGTTATGCTTTAGCATTCCGCGAGATTTAGTTAGATGTTTATCCTCAGTTGGTCTAACTAATCATGTTTTTTCTTTGGCCTAGTAATTTTAAATTACTATTGCTTGGAATGCTTATAATGCATGTTTGTGTGACACATGATATTTTTTAGTTTATTATTTTGTGTTTTTTCTTTTTTGTTGGCATGGGCCTTTCTAGTATGAGTTGCTCTGTCCTTTAGGTGGTGTCCTTGATCTTAGGGGGAGAAGATCAAGTTGTGGTGTTGAGGGGGAGTTTTTGCTTTATATTACTTTATCTTGTTCTCCGCTCTAAAGTCCCCTCATTGTCTACAGTTGCTTGTTTGTATTGTGGTTGCTTTGATATTACATATGTGATTAATTGGTATATCTATTGTGATATTGGCTTCCTATCTACCTTTGGCATTTTGTGCCAAAAAGGGGGAGAAGTTTTGAGCATACTTAAGTTTACCTATGGCCTATGGATTATTATGTTTTATATCTATTTCTCCATGCTTCATAGGTATTCTTTGTTTTTAGCATTTGTAGATAACAAGTTCCAGACTTCGACATTGAATTGCATGAGAAGTTTGATGAGTCATTTGTAAATGGTTACATCATGTAATTTTATTTTTTGAGTCATGTAAAGTTCATCTTTCCTTTTATGAATCAGTTTTTGGAAGTCCATCCTTTATATGTTTGTCTAGGAGTTTTGACACAGAATTGCCAAAGGGGGAGATTGTAAGTCCAAAATATCTTGGTTAATTATGTATCAAAACGTAAGTCTAAGTGGAGTCATTTTTAAGTCAACTTGTCATACTTGGTAAAGCTTCAAAAAGCCGAAGAAAAGAGAAGAAATCTACATCAAGTATCACCTCCGGATCTAGAAAGTTAAGTGACTTAGTGACCCATTACCTAGGTTGGTTTTTGACTTAGAAGACCTTTTTATCAACCTAGGAGGTTAGTATAATTCCATAAAAAAGTTATTGTATACAAGTCATTCGAAATATTCGAAATTGGCTAAGTATGGAATGAAGGATCTATCCTTCTCCATGTTGGATAGATCGGTGGTGAAAAAATATGTATGAGGATTTTTTCCAAAAATTCATGTTTTGAAGGATCTATCCTTGGTAATGACGGATAGATCGATCAATATATAGATAGATCTATCCTTGGTGTGATAGATAGATCGGTGCTAACTTGGATAGATCGGTGCTTACATGAATAGACTTTGAGGGATCTATCCTTGGTGATGACGGATAGATCCGTGGGTAATGGATAGATCCGTCCACACCATGGATAGATCCATCCTTGCTAAATAAGAGTTCTATTCACACGCAATCTCTTTGGAATCTATAAATACGAATTCTATTGACCTAATTCATGGAGATCTTATTAGTTTGTGAGAGTAGAGGCTGGAGAACTCTTTCCTAGGGTTTCTTTTATTCTTCATTGATTATAGTTGATCCCTCCTCTCACAACCTCTCTAGAGAATGCAAGAATAACTTTTCTATTCTTAGCTCTTGTATTGTGTGATCTTTATGGTTTTAAGATCCCTCTAGAGATTGTTAGAAAATTAATTTGAAAATCCTGACACGTGTGTGTCTTTGGCCGGTGTTTGTGATCCGGAGCCTTCGTAGAAGGAGATCGATCCGAGAAGGATCGTGGTTGTTGTGGAGATCTAAGAGAAGTACGAGCGACTGCGGTTGATCACGGGACTTGCAGGTACGTGATGACTTTTTGAGGCGTGGAGGACTAAGAACTGAAGGATCGTAGTGTCGAGTCCGAAGGAGTCAAGTTTGAGTCTTGTAAGTTCTTATTGACTTTGTCTTAGTGATATCTCTTTGCTGGACTAGGTCTCATGGTTTTTCTCGGAAGGGTTTCCACGTAAAAAACCTTGTGTTGTGGTTTGCTTGTTTTCCTTTTCCGCACTTGATTATTATTTTCCCTTAGTTAATAATTTAATTATTAAATCTGAAAAAGGGTAGAAAGAATTATAGGGAAAGCTAGCCATCCCCCCTTGGGTTTGTGAGTTCTCAACTCAAATATTTTATTTGGGGTTCATTGAGTGATTTTTCACCTACCCTACTCAATCTATCAACAGTTAGGCTTAAAGGACATAAATCCCACTAGGGTCATATTAAAACTTGTGGACCAATCTATAAAGATCCCTAGAGGTATCATTGAGGATGTCCTAGTAAAAGTTTCAGATTTTTACTGTCCAGATGATTTCATCATTCTCGACATGGAGCCATGTCCCGACAATCAGATCCCAATCATCTTGGGCCAACCATTCTTAGCCACCATTGATGCACACATAAGGTGTAGGGATGGAAACATGTCGATCTCTTTCGGCAACCTCAAGGCAACGGTTAACATTTGTCGCTTAATGCACCAACCTGTCGATCTTGACCCAGTTGAAGAACTGTGTGCTATTAAGAGTCTAACTCCGGACTCTCCTAAGGATATTCTGCATCAATGTCTAGAACACTTTTGGGCTGACTCCCATTCTAAGTTAGCCCTATCTTAACTTCATGATCTTCTGGAGCCAGCTCCATTGATATCTTTTCCCACTCTACTCATTGAGTTTAAGCCATCGGTAGGTGTTAATTAAGGTCGATCTAATTGATCATATCTTTGAAGACTAATGACTCACTCAGTCTCTATGTGCTTCATTTTGTTTAGGAGTGCTTTTATGTACCCCTGTTGTGTCTGGCTGAAGACATTAAACTTAGCGTTGTCGAAAAGGCAATTTCAAGATTCCTAGAGTCATATGAGTCGCATGCTTATTATGCATATCTTATGGCAGTATTTTCAGGTTGTACAGATATCATCACTTCAGCAGATCATCAGATACCCAACATTGTACAATTTTTGCCAAGCTGGTAATACCCTTCCTCAACTTTTGCATCTTATAGTCCACATTCATATCTTTTTGTCCTAGTCATGAGCACCGAGGACGGTACTATCTTTTGTTTGGGGGTGGGTATTTTCCAAAACTCATGTTTTTCTTTTGAAAAAAAAAATCTTATGCTAACTCTTTGGAGCTTTAGAGACTGTGAAAGCTTCCGGCCTGTTCCATAGGCCGCCTAGGAGGTAGAACTCTGGGTTTTGCGGGTAGGACATCTAGGCTTATTTTATTTTTTTTATTTTTTTTTAAATGAAAAAAATAAAGAAAGAAAGAGTTTTCTAGTACTTTCAAAAATGTTTTCAAGTACCTTTACAATGATGAGACAAAAACTAACCGTTAGTCTACTTATTGAAAAGGATGTCATCTTTTGAAATACATGTTAGCGCTTAGTTCAGTACTACTGTGGATTAATATGTTTAAAAAATTCAGATTCGTCACAAATTGCACAAAATCAACATCAGAGTCATCCAAAGTTCAGATTCTCTAGAGATCCTAAAAGAATATTTATGGAGACCTAACCCAGTGAGTGTTTGAGCTTGTCATCATTTCAGAGGTTTATACAAAAATTCTGAGTCATAAGTTGACTCACGATTTCTTTCAGCCCATACTTATTCCTTTGAGAGATCTTATTAATTCTTGATTTGATCATTAAACTCAGAACGACATCAAATATTGGATTATTATGACAGAACTTTCTCTGTATCCATTCAAGATATAAGAAATGAGAGTGCAACCCTAGAAAGTGATTTAGACCAGGTTTGTAACCATCCAAACTTTTTAGCTGACCTAAATTTTGCATCTTTAGAAACCCTTTTTTGAGCCTTTAATGAAAATCTTTTCTTGTTAACCCATTAACTGAAACCCAATCCAGATAAGAAGTATGACTCGCGACCCTATTTCTAAGAAGGATAAAAGAGTGATTGGTATGGGTACACCATGAAAGATAGAAAGTGAGAAAGGAAAGAAAAACCAAGTGGGTTCAAGTTAAGAAGAAAATTTGAAAAGAGAAGGTAGAAAGCTAGAAAAGAATTGAGCTGCCTCAAAAAGATCAAGAGAATGGAAAAAAAAATGAAAGAAAAAGATTTGGTGTTACACCCTCCGGAAAAGTTACAAAGAATATCGAGATATCCTCTCAGAAATTTGAATCCATTTGACCCCTTATTTTCCTAAACCTATCACAAGCCTCAATACAACCTAGTAAAGTCATACTTGATTATGAGTTAGCACAATCATATGATGTGTAGAATGGAGAAAGAGTAACTATAGAGTTTGATCTAAGGTTCTGAGTGACATGATATTCCTATCATGAGATCTTCTGATTTCCTAATGTCCTCATTTCTAGACAATATATGTGAGATATTTGTCTGTTCTCATCATCATATCTCCTCACATATAACTTGAGAGAAAAGATAAAAGACCATTTCTGAGTGATTCACTTCTGAATGGTATACCAGTGAGAATTGAGGTAAAGACATACAATCTTAGAGGTGATCTGAAAGTATTTACTGCCAGATAATGATGATGTTAAGCACACACACATGCTGAGTCTAATTTTCTTTATGTTGAGAATCCATCTGTATTCTTACTACAATTCACTGACTAAGTTCTAACGTCTAAATAATGTTAACATCCTTGGAATAATTTAAGAAATAGAGTTCTCTCTGAGTAATGAGAAATAGTGTGTAGCATGTGCCAAGCCCTTTCAAGCTCCATTTTCTCACACAAATTGCCAAGGACTAACAATATACTGGTTGGGGGTTGTGATATTCGCTTAAAAGTGTTTATTTTCACTATTATTATTTTAAGTCTTATCAAATTATCTTACGTAAAACCTTCATTTTTATCAACTTTTCTACGTAAGAGTTTTCTCCATTGCATTAAACGCACTTTTCTGGTCAAAACAATATATTAGCATGAATTAAATACATTTATGAAACTGTAGATACAAAGTTGTTTCAATAAACTCTCATTACGTGTTTTTAACTATCTCAGGAACTCTGATTGGATGAATTTCAAGAACCATCGAGGCCTATCATTGAAAGCTGAAAAGACAGACTAAGTATGGGCTAAGCCAGTGACTGAACAAGGCCAAAGGATCTACAGAATAAATTTCCAAGGGAAAATGGACTAAATTGATAAAAATTCTTCTATATGACAAAAAAAATAAGAAAGCTTAATTGGCAAAGGCTGGAGGAGATCATGTTAGAGACCAGGGTTCAAGACCTTTCGCTTCTTTTTGTTTATTTTTATTTTGTAATTTTAAAACCCTAACCAATTTCTTCTCTAATTGATCCTAGCCACCCATTCTTAATCTATCTTAACCATCCATTTCAATTCCATACTTTCTCTCTCTCACATGGTAACTCTAATCCCCAATATCTTTTCCTCTTTAGCTCTCCCTAAATTCTCCATTATGTTAAATCCCTAATCTCTTTCTCTACAAAATCCTAACTATAAAATCCTAACCAATTTCTTCTCTAATTAATCCTAGCCACCCATTCTTAATCTATCTTAACCATCCATTTCAATTCCATACTTTCTCTCTCTCACATGGTAACTCTAATCCCTAATATCTTTTCCTCTTTAGCTCTCCCTAAATTCTCCATTGTGTTAAAACCCTAATCTCTTTCTCTACAAAATCCTAACTATAGAACCCCGGACCTAGGCGATATGTGATGGCATGTATTAAAGCCTTGAGAGTGTTTTCTTAAGTTTATGGATGTTTGGGATGAAATAGTAGAGTATGAAATACACTAAGTGTCAAGAATAAGAATTTCTTAACATCACCTTCAACCTTGAGAAGTTTAATTTTGTCTTAGGTAATTAAAACCTCAAAATTAGGATTTATCCATTTGACACAAAATTGTTCCCCTTTGAATGACAAGTCCAACACAAGTTGAATCGTCAAAATCTGATAAGCGAGTCAAAAGTTATGGCCGAAATACCAAAGCAAAAGAAAAACTGGAAAGTTCTGTTAGAATTACGAACGATCGTAAATCACCCACGAACTATCATAGAAATGCTATGAACATTCGTAGAAAACCTATGAATGATCATAGAGTCCTAGAAACTGGGCAAACTCTTTAGGATTATGATCGGTCGTAGGAAGCCTATGAACAATCGTAAATACACGAATCAGTTTAAAAAAAAAAACCGCGGATTTTAGGGTTTTAACCCTTTTGCCTATAAATAGGAGACCATTTGGGGGGTTTTTGAGTTAACCTAAACCTAATGAGAGAGAGTAGGAGGGAAGGAAGGTTTCCAAGAGAGGATTTTCATTCTTGAGTGAGAGATTGAACATTGGGTGACCTAGATCATCCCCAAATCCAAGGCAAGGCACGTAAGGAGCATCTCCTTTAAGCACGAACAACAACTTCCACAACCATTTGCTAGCGATTTCTCCCCCATTTGAAGGTCGTTACCCCTATTTCCCAACTTGCCACATTTTCTTCCCTTTCTTACTTATGTTTCTCCATTTTCTTGTTTTTCCCTACAATTTTCACAAGATATGAGACGGATTTTGTGAATGGATGTCATGGATGGTTGAGATGTGATGAGAAATGGGAAGGGCATTGTACACAGAATAAACACACTTGATATGTTGGATGAAATGAGCATTACTCACTTTCTAGAAAAGCATGACTATAGATTTACTCGCTTTCTAGAAAGGCATGATTGTAGATTTACTCGCTTACTAGAATTGCATGATTGTATATTTACTTGCGTTCAATTAATTGTTGCCTTGAAATGCTATATTCAGTATTTCATGCGTTGAATTGTACAGGATCCACGAATACGACATGTAGATCATGAATTAGGATTTTCAAGCATGAACACCTAGTTTTGTTTTCAAGAAAACAAGAATAAAATGACTCGATTCACAAACACCATGACAAGGCCAAATGTAAGGGTTGGTAAAAAGGTAGGGCATATCCTCGGGTATGTCTTACCCCATTTTTCACAAGGACAAGCAAGATGTTAGTGCGTCTTTCAAGCATGCATGTTTCCATGAAGGGTGCTTGCACCTGACTTCAAGTTGCTTTTATTACATTTTCACTTAAGGGAGTTTATACACTGGACTTCAAGTAGTTTGACATGTTTCGCTGAAGGGAGTTTACACTCCCGACTTTAAGTTGTTCAAGAGCACTAACATCCCAAGCATGCATGATAAGCAAGCACGTTTAATTCCAAGCAAGCAAGCATGTGCATACTCATGTCATGACAAGCATTCATGCATTTGCATCCTCATTCAAGCAAGTTTTTCACAAGAAAACGGACATGAATGGACAAGGGACAAGACAAGCTTTCACAAGCATGAAAACTAGTTTCAAAATTTAAGAAAACAAGTCAAGACAAGAATATGATGATTTGCCGAAGTTTTACCACTCATGATTCAAGCATGCATGAATATTCACTGCTTATCATTGTATTATTGTTGTTTATTGTTTGTTGTTTTGCTTATTATTATTATTATGCACTACTTCTATGACTTGTTGGTTAGTAGTGGGTACCCGCTAAGTGTTTCAATACTCAACCGTACATTTGATGTTGGCAGGTGTTAGTGGAGCGACTGCTCCTTTTGACATATGTGCTCCCGGTCCATGGGAGGAAGAGGAATACGTAGAGGAGGTTCCAGCTGGTGAGCCTCATGGTGAGGATGGGGAGAAATGACCCTATCTAAATTATGTCTAGTGAACATTGAGATTTGGTGAGGGAGAGATACTTGTATATTTTGTGGTGGACATGTCCACCATGTCTTTTGTATGTAGTACATAACTTGAGATATTTGTTTTTATATATATATAAAATATATATTTTGCTTCCGCTGTGTCATGTATTTGCTTCTGCTATTGCATGCTCTGACTCTCTTTTGGAGGATGGTTTGTCAAGTCATGTCAAGTCCCGTCCAAGATTCACTCTAACTCCTAAGGTGGGTTTTGGGGCGCGACAGGTTTGGTATCAAAGCCTAGGCTTTAGGTTATTAGGGTCACTTAGAAAATGGTACCACGACTTGACCAGAGCATTAGGGTCAGGAAGAGAGTCGTATCCCAAATATAGACTAACTCTTAGTCTTGGTCCAAAATGGTTGAGTCCAACCAAGTATGTGTCTAGAAACACTAGAACCCTAAGTATATTATAAATACTCTAATGGCTTGATGTGATGTATATGATAATTACTATACCATGCTAGTAATACTTGAACTATTGTGAAGTTTTGAAACTTATAAATTGTGGTTTTAAGTTAGACTCATATGTGCTATTGTTCTCAGGACACTAGTAATGAGATGTGGCTCACGGGGTCTCGGATACCACACTCATGGATCTTCTCTATCTCCATCTAGGGATGAGCAGCCTGACCTCACACAAGTCTTAGGCTCGATAGCAGAAACATTGGCCATACTGGTGGCTAGGCAGGCTACTCCACTGACTACGGCACGTACACCTCCTCCTGCTACTGCACCCGTGCCTACTCCAGCACCTCGCTTAGCAGGAGTGGGGGAATTTAGGAGGATGAGGCCTTCTACATTTCATGGGAGTGTTGATCCACTGGCAACTGAGTCATGGATTCGACAGTTAGAGAAGATCTTTTCAGTGTTATCTCCTACTAAGGAGAAGAGAGTGGTATGGGCCACTTTCATGTTGGAAGGAGAAGCAGATCATTAGTGGAGATCTACAGAGAGGACTAAGGATCTGACCAGACAGGGTCATCCATGGACTTGGGGAGAGTTCATGGATGTATTCTACAAGAAGTATTTCCCGGTGGGAGCCCAAGAGAAGAAGGAAAGGGAATTCAACACCCTTGCACAGGATTCGATGTCAGTGGCCGAGTATGAGGCCAAGTTTGTAGATCTTTCACGCTTTGTGAAGGGGGATCCGGATAAAAATTTATGTGGAAACTAGATCCCCTAGATCTTAACACCATAAAAAGCATCAAAATTATCTAAGAGTTTTAGTCATATCACCTCGGTGAATGTTTTTCACCGGTGAAGGTTAATCCACTCGAACCGTCAGAACTCTATAGAGATTTCTTCGAAAAAATACTAGAAGCTCGATCCTTGTTCTTCGCTATCCCCACGAAGCTTTAGAATCTCCTTTGGAATTATAGAAGCAAGTGGAAGAAGATGGATCAATGGTGTAGACCTTCTATCACCAATAATACTAAGGTTCAAAGCCCTAGATTTGCAAAACCCAACTAGGACCACCAATATAGCTCACGAAAATCCCTAGGGGTCTCCCCTAGGGCTCACAGTTTGGAGAGAGAGAGGAGAGGAGAAAAAATTCTGGAGAATTCTACTTAATGGTCTAGGGTGTTGGGGTATTTATAGACTAGGATCTTATCCTAATCCTACTCCAACTTGATCTTATCTAGTAAGATTTATTAGTTAACAATAACTCTTATTATCAATGAAATAAACTCCTACTTAATCTATAACTACTTTAGTTATAGTAATCCTATTAATTAAAGAGTCCCTATTATAAGAGGATTCCTTAATTAAAAGGGATAAGTCAACATCCTACACCAAAGTAGGAAACCTAGTCAAACTAGGAATCCACAAGGGGGGGCGTGAGCTTCTATGGGACGTGGGATTTGAGGAGTTAAAACTCCTTATTGTAATCTAATTACAATAACATCTTAATCCTAATTGCAATCCAACACTTGGATTTTAATTCCATAATAAAAGGAATTATATTTCTATAATTATTCAATTAAACAAATCCTAATCCAATTAGGATTCCTCAAGTGGACGCACCACCCTAGGATTTAAACCCATGGGCTTTGGCCCATATTAAAGGTCCATTTTAATGGGTTTATGGATATGGGTCAAACCCATTTCCCCTTTAATTATGTTAATCAAATAATTACTAAAATAATCCCTTAGTTTAAATTAATAATTAATTTAAACAATAGATTAACTATTAATCTATTTAATTAAATGATTAAATTTTAATCACTTAAAATAATTGATTAACTTTTAATTAATTATTGAGCTTGTATTTCTTATGTGAGCACCTCCACAAATTGCTCTAGGACATTCTTACCTTGGCTTATCCAATGTTATCCCATTGACTCTAAATGGGAATTCCATCGGAATTGCAAGTGACGTGAGATATCCATGTTGCAATTGAATCCCAGTGTATGAACATTAACCATTACGGATCCCGCCACATGAACTTTTAAATTTGATTTATCTTTCCAAATACATTATCCCTAATGGGCCTTCGAGATTGACATACTATCTAACGCATAGCCTATTGCAAATCATCCGGGTTTCCAAGACTTATGATTAAGCCATGAGAAACAATTTCTCATGAAAAACATTTTGAAAAAATTCTTTTATAAGTATAATACCTTTTAATAAAAGTATATTTCAAAACTTATTTTGTTTTTAAAATCACCTGCGTAGGATTTGAACTTAATCAACTGTTTTACCCAGAACTTGGATAATCTCTCAAATTAATGAGCATGGATTTCTTGTTTGAAATTCATCACGATTCGAACAACTTTTTGATTACTCAACTGTCACTATATTGTATTCCCTAAGTTAGAAAATACGTTGGTGGAATCAAAACAATCAGATCACTGCTTAGTCATAAATGAACTCATCAGATCTAAGGATCATCGAAACCGTTCAATGTGAATGAGAGACCAACTATCTGATAATATGTTTATGCAAGAGGTCTCTCATTTAATTCAATCAGTCAGTGTACATTTAAGCACCCATATGCTGATGTGTAGTCTCCACTACAATAATTCGAGATAGAACTACATCTCAACTATTGAAAACATCTTAGCATTCTGGTAGCCATATAAGTGAAGTGCCCAGCTTCACCCACAGCTGGGACTATATAAGGTATAAGGAACCGGAAAGTTATATCTACCTGTGATAATCTAATCACATAACTTTCCTACAATATATCCTATAGAGCTTTATCGATATCTCATATCGTATAGATCATCTCATGATCATGGTCAATTACCCATAATGAATACACAATATATTAAGAAGAAGCATTTATTAATCAAATTAATAAGGTTCTAATAATCTAAATGACTTTTCTGGGCATCATGTCTAACACTTTGCACCTCATATGATTTCCATAGAGGCAATAAAGTCGAGGAGGTTTGAGCAGGGCCTCAAGGACTTCATCATGGATAGGTCTCTATTTTCAAGCACGCCACCTATGCAGAGGTGGTAGATAAAGCCTTGTTGGTTGAGACCAACTCGAAGGCATTTTTAAAGAAGAGGGATTTGGCAAGAGGCTGAAAAAACTCGGCATTGAAAAATCAAAATACGGTGAATCCCAAATCTATGTTTGAGTTGAGAATCTCACAAGATAAGGGGATGGTTCGGTTTTCCTATAAGTCTTTCTACCTTTTTTATGTTTTAACAATTAAGTTTATTAATTAAAGGGATAATAAAGTTAAAGTGCGGAATAAGGAAAACAATCAAGCCATAACACAAGGATTTTTACGAGGAAACCCTTCCGAGAAAAACCACGGGATCTAGTCCAGCCATGAGAATCCACTAATAAAAAGTAAACAAGAACTTACAAGACTTGAAATTGACTCCTTTGGACTCGACACTTCGATCCTTCAGTTCTTAGTCCTCCACGCCTCGAAAAGTCACCACGTACAATCAAGTCCCGTGATCAACCACAGCCTCTCATTCTTCTCTTTGTGTCTCGAAAACAGTCCACGATCTTCCGATCGTTCTCCGTCAATGACGGCTTCGAATTCTATCGACCAAATCACTCTACCACGATCCTTCTCGGATCAGTCTCCTTCACAAAGGCTCCGGAATACTCCGGCCAAGGTGTTCTATCCAGAACGGGTTGATGGTTTGATATAAATCAATATCTAGATGGACTCCTTCAAAGGACAAGTCCAAACAAGCAAAACTGGAACTTTAGGCTTGTAAACTCTAGGTTTAATGCACTAACAAAAGGGGTTGAGAAAAATAATTTCCATAGGTTTATAACCTTTGGAGAAACTTAAAAAACCTCTCTACCCACTCCCAAGGTTATACTCCACGAAGTGGAAAGGTGGTTCTATATATAAAGGGAATCAAAAAATATGTTTAGAAGTTGCTAAAATAGGTTAAAAACCAAAGAGGCAAGCAAAGGGCTTGATTTAGCAAAACTCCCAAATCAGGGTCAACCCACAAGGATCCTTTGGTCGACCAAAATGTACACTTGGGTCGACCAAAGGATCCTCCAGGGTCTACCCTAAACGCCAGGGTCGACCCAGAGGCTACAAACGATTTTAAAAATTCGTTTTCAGCTCTTGGTCCCTTCCCAAAAGTTGTAGTTCTTTTCGATGCGATCGATTTGACATATTATAGAGTAAAATCTGAGCTACGGTTTGGGAGATATACCTCTCGCAAGTAACCTTAGTTTTTTGAAAAATTTCAGCGTTGTTAACTTGTTTTGCACTACTTATCTCATTACCTAGGGTCCGTATGATTAGACTAGGACACTTACCACCTAAGGCATCACGTTAGGATTATTCTAGGTCAAATCCCACCTATGGTGGTATGGTATCGAGGTCACTTACCATCGTATGAAGGAAATGAACAACCGAGTGGATCAACCGGTCTTCTTTAGTCTTCAACTTCGCTTTTGGCGTGGATGTTTGAAGGTAATGAAACAAGACACACACTTAGACACCTAAACTCACTTTTTTTGACACCGGAATACGCCAATACAAAAACATAGACTTTACAATCTCCCCCTTTGGTAATTCCGTGGCAAAACCAAACTGAAGTACATGACTTGACACAAACTCACCCAAACACATCAAAACAGTGAATTAAGACATTACATGACTCCAACACTCTTACATGACATCAATTGACAAATCATCTTAAATTAATTAAGAAACTTAAGCTCTTGTCAAGTATAGTCTATCTGCTGCAGCCCTGCACCTGCACATGCTCATAAACAAAACACCTAGTGAAGCATGTATGAAATATAAAACTAAGTAAGCACAGGTAATGCAAGGAATGTACTGAACTTGGGAAATAATACCCAACATTCTCCCCCTTTTTGGAACAATTGCCAAAGGTATTCATGAAGCCAATATCACAAAAAAAATATGCCAATATAGCAAATGTGAAATATTAAGGCAACCACAGTAAAACCAATCAAATGCAGACAATGAGGGGACTAAAAAGTGGGGAACAAGATAGAAATATAAAGCACAAACTCCCCCTCAACTACTCAAGCACAAACTCCCCCTCAACAACTCGCCCTGATCTTCTCCCCCTGAGATCAAGGATACCACCAAAAATATGGCACCTATGCTAGAAAGGCCCATGCCAAAAGAAAGAAACACACACAAAAAATATCATGTGCCACAAAAACATGCATCAAAAGCATTCAAAGCAGTAGTAATTTAAGAATAAAAATCCAATGAAGAACATGATTAGTTAGTCCAACCGAGGATACACATCTAACTAAATCTCACAGAGTGCTAAATTATAGCCAATTCACTTAGACACATTTAGTGAACAGTTCAAAAGTGAAGCATTGTGTGTAGTGGTGGTCTGACAAGATACTAGATAAAAGTTTCTTTCCCTTTCCAAGGATATGACATTAACCACTAAGGAGACTCCCGGAGATATACATCATAGAAGTCAAACTCAGTTAGATCCAGATAAGCTAATTTTTTACATTTTAGTGTTCATTTTTCCATTTTATTTGACCCAATATTCTGCTTTTATTTTTGGTCAAATACCTCCAAACATTGTAAGATTTCTTTTGATGATCTTTATCTGATCATATCTTTTCATGCAATGATGACTTTTACACTATCCGGGTAGGTAGTCCTGGCTATTGGCAGCAGGAGCTTTCACTCTAGTGACCCAGATAGATACCTACTGTCTGCCTAGGTAGCCATTTCATACTATTTACATCCAATAGTGACTTTCACACTATCCCAGTAGGTAGCCCTTTTCATTGCAACAATTTTAGCTCATGTAGGATACACAAAATAGGGATGACTAACAAAATGGTCATTCTAGATTGGTCATCCAAGGTCACACTATTAGGATAAGCCAAACACCTACAGATTGGAAAATAGATCTCTCAACAGAATCAGTCAGAATGCATGTGAAATTTGTGAAGCATACACACATGAATAAGTCTCTAATTGTTCAAGATAAAACCGGTCTAATTTTCAGCCAAATCAAAAGACTATGCAGGTGATATATCCTCAATCAGCAACAAACTTATGTTCAACCCTGGACAAGTATAGAAATAAAGATCACACAAGGAATGCAGATCATGCAAGTCAAATAAGGGCAACATGAAAAAAATCTTTTTGGATTTTATGTTTTTTCAATGTTTTTGGATTTTTCAAAATAAATAAAACAGAAAAACATACCAAAGTAAATAAATACTAGTAAAAAAGAAAGACTACTAGTATACAAAAATAGCACATCATTAGGACAAGATAAAACACTAACAGTACACCCTAGGCTATGAAAGGCACGGGCTAAGTGAAGCCCTTCAGGTCTTCCTTTCTCACCCAAATGGTTTTAGAAGTTTGATTGACCATTTGGTCTCTAACCATTTCAGTTGAGGTAGGTATGACCTTTTGCCTCTTCCTCCTGTTCCTCCTTTTCCAGGATTGAGTCCTAGAATTATAGCAGGAATTATGGTTCTCCCTGTCACCTCCTCTATATCTAACATGAGGAGTGTCATGACCATGCCACTGTCTAGAGTTGTGAGCCATCTTCATCACATCTTCACACAAACTCCTAGACTTCTCCACTAGGACCTCAACTCTCCTTTGAAGATTCTCATTAAAGTTGTGTTGGTTCCTTGAACCATGATTGGGCATTCTTCGAAGTTCAGGACATCGAGGCTTAATATGACCCTTCACTCCACAGTAATGACATGTACGAATGAATTTCTGAGTAGAAGGGTCTTTTCCTTTAGTAGGAGGGCGCCTTTTAGCACCAGGCTCAGTGTTTGAGGTGGATGGAGTTCCCTTCTCATCTCCACACCTCTGATTTTGCTCAAGATCAGTCAGCTTGATTTCAAGATTTGTCTTTTCCTCAAGACAAACATGTAATTCAGATTCAAGAAGTTGTCTCTTGTCCAAGAGGGAAGCCTTCTCTTCCTCAAGCTGTGACACAAGAGCTTTCAACCCTGAAGCCACTTGGTCTAAGACACCTTTTTCCATTTTAATAGATTTGATTTTTTTGGACATGAAAAACTGAATATTTTTTAGCTTTAGGCATTCCTGAAATAGTTCATCATAGATTGCATTAAGGCCTCCCTCAGTATCAGAGTCATTCTGACTCTCATCATCCTCCTCACCATCACTACATTGTTGGTTGCTCACAGCATTTGAAGAAGATTTCTCAATCCCAGATAAGGATGCAGTGAAGGCCACATAACCCTTAGTCTCCTCACAAGAAGAACTATCTGATTCCTCAGATTCAGATTCACTGTCATCCCTTGCCTTGCCCTTAAATATTTTCTTATTAGAGCACTCAGCGGCAATATGACCGTAGCCTTGGCATTCATAGCATTAAACACCTTGGGATTTCTTATCCACACTTTAAAAATATTTCTTGTTTTCAAATTGCTTGGACCTAGGCTTTTCAAGGGATTTTTTTCCTTTCAGATTAAATCTCTTATTAAGTTTTAAAAATTTTCTAAATTTCTTTGCAAATAAAGCCAACTCTTCTTCTTCATCCTTAGAGTCACTATCTGAACCATCTATGGATTCCTTGATGGATTTCAAGGCAATAGATTTTGGTTTCTTAGATGGTTCAGATTTAACTCATAGGTTTGGAGTGAACCAACCAACTCTTCAATTTTGAGAGCATCAATATTTTTGCTCTCTTCGATGGCGGTAACCTTCGATCGAAATGTCTCAAGTAGAGATCTCAAAATTTTTCTCACAATTTTGGACTCAGGAATTCTTTCCCCTAGATTGAAACTAGAATTGATAATGTCACTCAGATTAGCATAAAAATTGTCAAAGGTTTCATTATCATCCATCATCAATTTTTCAAACTTAGAGGTAAGCATTTGAAGTTTGGAGATCTTAAAAATTGTAGTCCCTTCATGGGTAATTTGAAGAATGTCCTATGCCTACTTCGAAGTGTCTGGCGAAGATCGCATTTAGACCATTGCTATTCCATCTACAACTTTCAAGTTCCCCATTGGTCCATTCAGAAGAAGGGTTAGGGATGGTCTGGTCATCTATGGTCTTTGTTGGATGGATCCAACCTTGTTCAATGGAGAACCATACTCTCTCGTCTAATGATTTTAGAAACGCTCTCATTCGAGCTTTCCAATAGGTATAATTATTCCCATCAAATAATGGGAGACAAGAGATAGATCCTCTCTCTCTTTGGAGATTCATATTCACCGAAAATATGAGACAAGATCATACTAAAAAGTTAGTGAACCCGCTCCCATACCAAATGAAAAAACTCGACATTGAAAAATCAAAATACGGTGAATCCCAAATCTATGTTTGAGTTGAGAATCTCACAAGATAAGGAGATGGTTCGGTTTTCCTATAAGTCTATCGATCATTTTTATGTTTTAACAATTAAGTTTATTAATTAAAGGGATGATAAAATTAAAGTGTGGAACAAGGAAAACAATCAAGCCACAACACAAGGATTTTTACGTGGAAACCCTTCCGGGAAAAACCACGAGACCTAGTCCAGCCATGAGAATCCACTAAGACAAAGTAAACAAGCACTTACAAGACTCGAACTTGATTCCTTCGGACTCGACACTTCGATCCTTCAGTTCTTAGTCCTCCACGCCTCGAAAAGTCACCATGTACTCTCAAGTCCCGTTATCAACCGCAGCCGCTCGTACTTCTCTTTGTGTCTCGAAAACAGTCCACGATCTTCCGATCGTTCTCCGTCAATGATGGCTTCGGATTCCACCGACCAAATCACTCTACCACGATCCTTCTCATATCGATCTATTTCACAAAGGCTCCAGAACACTCCGGCCAAGGTGTTCTATCCAGAACGGGTTGATGGTTTGATATAAATCAATACCTAGATGGACTCCTTCAAAGGATAAGTCCAAACAAGCAAAATTAGAATTTTGGGCTTGCAAACTCTAGGTTTAATGCACTAACAAAAGGGGTTGAGAAAAATAATTTCCATAGGTTTTATAACCTCTGAAGAAACTTAAAAAACCTCTCTACCCACTCCCAAGGTTATACTCCACGAAGTGGAAGGGTTCTATATGTAAAGGGAATCAAAAAACATGTTTAGAAGTTGCTAAAATAGGTTAAAAACCAAAGAGGCAAGCAAAGGGCTTGATTTAGCAAAACTCTCATATCAGGGTTGACCCACAAGGATCCTTTGGTCGACCAAAATGTACACTTGGGTTGACCAAAGGATCCTCCAGGGTCAACCCCCATACTAAATTTTTGCTATTCAGGGTCGACCCTAAACGCCCAGGGTCGACCCAGAGGCTAAAAATGATTTTAAAATTTTTTTTTCAGCTCTTGGTCTCTTCAAAAAAGTTGTAGATATTTTTAACGCGGTTGATTTTACATATTATAGAGTAAAATCTGAGCTACGGTTTGGGAGATATGCCTCTCGTAAGCAACCTTGGTTTTTTGAAAAATTTCAGCATTGTTAACTTGTTTTGCACTACTTATCTCATTACCTAGGGTCCGTATGATTAGACTAGGATACTTAACACCTAAGGCATCATGTTAGGATTATTCTAGGTCAAATCCCACTTATGGTAGTATGGTATCTAGGTCACTTACCATCCTATGAAGGAAATGAACAACCGAGTGGATCAACCGGTCTTCTTTAGTCTTCAATTTCGCTTTTGGCTTGGATGCTTAAAGGTAATGACACAAGACACACACCTAGACACCTAGACTCACTTTTTTTCACACCGGAATATGCTAATACAAAAACATGGACTTTACAAAGGCCAATCCAGTAGCTTGGTGCCACTGAAGAAGAGGGCAAGGACTACCCCATATCAGTATTCGTGGCCAGTGCCACCTCAGAGGCCACCATTGGTGCCACTTGATCCATGGCCTTACATGCCCCAGGCACCTAGAACTTAGGCAGTCTAGGCTCTACACCTAGCATTTACGCAGGCTGCGTTACCTGATCCTTCACTAGCCCCAGCGTTCATATATGAGATCTACCCTCTCTGTGGCAGAAGACATCCGGCTGGAGATTGTTGGAAGGCTACAAGAGGATGCTTTCATTGTGGTCACCATGGCCACATGATCAGCGATTACCCAAGCAGGCACTTTCCAGGCCAGTCTCAGGGGAGTAGGCCCCCAGCTTGACCAGCAACATCCTACCGGGGGTCCTCCCAGCCAGCGAGGTCTACACCGCCATCTCACCAAGTGAAACAGGGGCAAGTCTTCGCTGTGACAGAGGGAGATGCACAGGCATCAGATGATGTCGTGCAAGGAGCATTAGTAGTCAATGAGTATTTGGCTCGGATGTTGATTGACACCGGGTCGACACATTCATTCGTCTCAACGAGTTTCTCCCAAGGCTTTTCCACAAAGTTTAGTTAGTTGGAACCGGAGTTGTCCATCTCGACTCCGCTCGACAGGACCGTTGTAGCAAGCATAGTGTATAGAGGCAATGTGGTTCAGGTTGGGAGCCATGAGCTTGTAGTCGATCTTATCATCCTTGGATTCCAAAACTTTGATGTCATTGTGGGGATGGATTGGCTAGCTGCTCACCATGGGCATGTGGCTTGCTTTGAGAAGATGGTGTACTTCAAGCCAGTGGAAGGAAAGTCATTTCATTTTAGAGGATTAAGGAGTAAAGACATCACGGTGTTAAGTCTAGCAAACCCGGAGGTAAACGATTCATCTACTATTCCAGTGGTGAGTGAATTTCTGGACGTATTTCCAGAAAAGTTACCTGGGTTGCCTCCAGCTAGAGAGATCGAATTCATGATAGAGCTTGCGCCCGACACTGCTCCGATCTCTAGGGCTCCTTATAGGATGGCCCCAATTGAACTCAAAGAGTTGAAGGTGCAGTTGGAAGAACTACAAAGCCTGGGATTCATTAGACTGAGTGTCTCACCATGGAGTGCCCCAGTGTTATTTGTGAAGAAGAAAGATGGCTCAATGTGTATGTGCATTGATTACATACAGTTGAACAAGGTCACTATGAAGAACCATTATCCGTTGCCCAGGATTGATGACTTGCTCGACCAATTAAAGGGAGCAAGGTATTTCTCGAAGGTCGCCTTCGATCTGGCTACCATCAGTTGAGGATCAAGGCAGAAGATGTTCCCAAAACTGTATTCAGGACTCGATATGGGCATTACAAGTTCTTAGTGATGCCTTTCGGTCTCACGAATGCACTGGCAATCTTTATGGATCTGATGAACTGGGTGTTCTGACCGTACTTGGATCGATGCGTGATTGTAGAACCCCGGAACTTTTGTATATGCCTTGGAATGTGTGTCAAGGCATGATGCCTTTATAGTCTCCATTTTCATGAAATGAAAAGTTGGAAACCTCTGAGAATTTTATTAGAACGCTCTAAATAATTAAACAAAATATTTATTAATATGTCATAGCCTTAGAAAGGTCCTAGTCATGTTTAGAAGACGTTAGAATGGAAGTGGAATAAGTCCAATTAGTGGATTGAGTGAAAAATGGACTCAGTGGCGAATTTGCAGAGCAATCGATCGCTCGGTTCAATGTAGAGATTGATCGGTCCACAACCGATCGATCGGTAGCTATCGACTGGTTAACTTTTTTGTATGGGGAAAAATCTAGAGAGGGTGTTTTCAACCGATCGCTCGGTCAAAAACACCGATCGCTCAGTTGAGCGCCAATCGATCGGTCATAACCACCGATCACTCGGTCCTTCGTGTTTTTGTAGAAAATTCATTAAGGGATTTTTCGTCTTTTAGGCGTTAAACCCTTGCTTATATGGGCTTGCTCGAGCATTTGGGTCCTCATACACCCTCCTTAGAACATTTAGAGAGAAAGGGAGAAGGATGAAGAGGGTTTTTCTCCTAGGGCATCTTTGGTGAAGAAAATCAAGGGTTTTGTAGACCCAAGATCATCCATTTGGCTTGGAATCATCAAATCCACCCTCAAGCTCGTGGGGGAGGCAGTGTTTTCCCAAGGTATTCCTCAAAGGATTTCTTTCCCACTCAAGCATCCTTCAAGCAAGGATCCTCCTTTTCCAAGTTTGGAGCTTCAATCAAGGGTTCCCATCCAAGATCAAGCCTTGATTCAAGGTTAGTACACCCTACTAACTCCCTTAGAAATAACCTAGGTTTTCTAGTTCAAATGATGATTCTTGATCTCATGTTTTATTCCCTTTGAAATATGATATTTCCTTACAATGTAAACAAGATAATAATGAATGTGGTGATGTGTGGATGGATGAGGGGTTGAGGCGATTGGATGCCGGGTTGTATGGATGTTGTGTGAGGTGTGAAATGGAAAATGGTGGAAGGGCATTCCACAAATAATGAACATACCTTGATGATTTGATGGAAAATATGCACTAAAAAGAGTAAATGAAACTACAAAGGAATGATGCACACTGGGTGTTTGATAAAATGCCTAAGCTAGGAGTAAATGAAATAAATGAAGAAAATGGAATAGACCTTACACAATTGTTCTTATAAATGATGAATTGACCCAATGCCATATAGATTTCTCAAATTCTCACATGTTTATACTATGAATTGAAATGCGATGCACTATCCTTCATAGCATACTTGTCATCATGGTTTTCACTATTGATACGCACACAAGCACACGCATGCATGCATGAATCGGGTTTTCCAAGAGTAATTGTACATGATGAATCAAACAAGAAAACAAGCATATGTCAAGGAGGTTAGTAGCCCAAGTGAAGGGTGCTAGCCTCTGGCTCACACGAAAATGAACACAACGTCAAGGAGGTTGGTAGCCTAAGGATGTGCGGGTGCTAGCCTCTGGCTCACAAGTAAATGAAACAAGTAAACGAAATATCAAGGAGGTTGGTAGCCCAAGTGAAAGGGTGCTAGCCTCTGGCTCACAAGTAAATGAAACGTCAAGGAGGTTGTAGCCCACGAATGTTTGGGTGAGGCTCATAAGTATACAATGCAAGATAAGACACACATACATGATTTTCACAAGCAAGACCGAGACATGAAAGAGATTTCCAAACATGAGTTTTACCGGATTTTTTGCATTCATGCATGCATGTCAAGATATTTATATTGCTTCATGTTCAATACTATTTATCTTATGCTACTATTATTGCTTTAAATCGATATTTTTTATTGTGTTCACTGTGGTTGTACTTTTGTTGTAGCTATGGTTAGCTAGTAGGTTGTACTCGCTGAGTATTCCATGCTCAGTCGTACTTTTATGTCGGTAGGTACCGTAAATGTCCTCGACCCTAAGTCTTGGGTCGAGGAAGAGTATGTTGAGGAGAGGGAACCCCCTATCTCGATCCAGTCGCAGGAGGATAGAGATCTCGACGTGTGGCTGTACCTCGACTACTGTTGAGAGGAGAGTGTGAGAGAGTTCCTTTTTGTATTTTGATAGGTGGGCATGTCCACCTTTACTTTGATTATGTTTTGTACATAAACTTGGAATACTAAGATGGTTTATGAGGAAAGAAAAAGTTAGTTCCTGTGTCCGCATCCATGATATAGTTTCCGCACTCTGATTATTATTGTATTATATCATGTTTAGCCTTGTTCATTACAAGATGGTTTGGCAGGTATGTATAGTCACACCTAAAATATCCCTTAACTCCTAGGGGGTATTTTGTGGCGCGACAGAAGTGGTATCGGAGCTCTAGGCATTAGAGTCCCTAGGGTCACTGAGTACTCGATACCATAATTGAACAAGACATTAGGTGTTATGAAAGAGTTGTATTCCAAGTATAGACTCACAAGTTAGTCTTGGTCAAAACTGGTTAAACTTGAACCAAACCTAGAGTCCTACGCTAGGAATACGGATTGTATGTTATGATATTGTGTTGTATACCATGTGTGCATTATTCTGTGCGTAGTAAATATGCTTTATATGAAAGGTGAAATTGTTACTAGATGCGTATCCAAGTTAGACTCATGTTGTATTGTCGTTATTAGGAGAAATCATGAGATGCAATACCCGGGGTCACGGATACAACACAAGGGGCAATGGAAGGGATGCTCCATCGGGTGATGATCAATCCGACTTTGCCCAAGCTCTTGCCTCAATAGCCGAGACCTTGACTATGTTAGTGGCAAGGCAACCGACTACTCCTCCTAATGCTGCGCTTATACCTGCTCCTCCCAATCGAGCACAAGCCGGAATAGAGGCTTTTCGGAGGATGAGGCCTTCGACCTTTTGTGGGAGTACTGACCCGCTTGTTGCCAAAGGATGGATTCAGCAATTAGAGAAGATATTCTTTGTATTGGCGCCTACAGAGGCAGAAAGAGTTACTTGGGCCGCCTTCATACTTGAAGGTGAGGCCGATCATTGGTGGAAGTCCGCACTCAGGACCTGGGAGTTGTCCCGACAGGGTCAAGACTGGACTTATGGAGAATTCTTGGATGCCTTCAACAAGAAGTACTTCCCATTAGGGATAAAAGAGAAGAAAGAGGTCAAATTCATTACCTTGGTGCAAGGAAATATGTCAGTAACAGCCTATGAGGCTAAGTTCTCAGAGCTATCTCGATTTGCTCCACATATGATAGCTACCGAGGCTATGAAAGCCCAAAAATTTGAGAGGGGATTAAAGGCCTACCTCAAGGACTGAGTTTCGATGTTCCGGCATGAGATATATGCCGAGGTAGTCGACAAGGCACTATTAGCAGAGGCTGATTCTAAAGAGTTCTTCAAGAGAAGAGGGATGGAGAAAGGCCACTCCAATGGCTCGGCAGAAAAGAGAGCTAGGACTATGTCATACCCATCCGCAGGGCCAGCGTAGTCACAAAGGATGTACTCTACACCACAGGCTCCCCACCCTTTTGCTCCATTGGCTTTTCAACCGGTTACCTCATATGCTCCTCAGCCGACATTACCTCAGACTACGGGTTATGCTCCTCCCACATATTCACATGATGTCTGCACCCTTTGTGGAATGAGGCATCCAGCGAGGGAATGCCGGAGGGTTACAAGAAGTTGCTTCCATTGTGGTGACCAAGGCCACATCGTTAGAGATTGTTCCTGACGTCACTTGCCAGCTTAGACTCAAGTGAGCAGGCCCCCTGTTAGGCAGATGTCTCAGTAGGGCTCTTCCTAGGCTTCGAGGGCCTCATCGTCTACGCGGCCACCTCGTTAAGCCACTCAGGGCCGAGTTTTTGCCCTATCTGAGAGAGACGCACACGCATCCGATGATGTCGTGCAAGGTACGTAAGAATTCTAGAAGTTTTAAGTTGTGAAAAAATTTCCATTATATGATGAGTTGCTATTTATACTAGGGGTTACCTATGTATGATGTATGTCTTGTTTGAAATCTATTGATGTTAGTGTTTAATCGTACAGGCGCCTTATTAGTGAACGAGTGTCTCGCCCAAGTGTTGATCAACACAGGATCCACTCACTCCTTTGTTTCACCCAGTTTCGCAAAGGGATTTTTGACTGAGGCTACTCCGTTAGAGCAGGAGTTGACCATTGCAACTCCACTTGGCAAGTCGGTTGATATGGATAAAATATTTAGAGATTGTGTGGTTCAAGTGGGGGAGAATGAACTATTAGCCAATCTCATCATCCTAGATTTCCAAGACTTGGATTTCGATGTCATCCTAGGGATGGATTGGTTGTCAAACCACCACAGCCATGTTGCATGCTTTGAAAAGATGATGAACTTCAAGCCGAAAGGAGTTAAGCCATTTCACTTTCGAGGATTGAGAGAAAGGGATATTGCTCACCTGGCAGCCTTGAGCTTAGCAAACCCAGAAGCACAAAACTCCTCGACCATTCCAGTCGTGAGTGAGTTCTTGGATGTGTTTCCAGAGGAACTTCCCGGGTTACCCCCTGATAGAGAGATCGAGTTCGCTATAGAGCTTGCTTCAGGCACCGCTCCGATTTCAAGGGCACCGTATAGAATGGCCCCGATAAAGCTTGAGGAGCTGAAAAAGTAAATTGAAGAGTTACAACAACTTGGTTTCATCCAACCAAGTGTCTCTCCATGGGGAGCTCCAGTCCTCTTTGTAAAGAAGAAGGACGGGTCGATGAGAAAGTGCATAGATTACCGGTAGTTGAACAAGGTCACTATCAAGAATCGCTATCCCTTGCCACGGATAGACGACCTATTTGACCAACTGAAAGGAGCGAGATTCTTCTCAAAGATTGATCTTAGATTGGGATATCATCAGTTAAAGATCAAGGCGGAAGATGTTCCGAAGAAGACTTTCAGGACTCGGTATGGGCACTATGAGTTCCTTGTTATGCCTTTTATGTTGACGAATGCACCGACGGCGTTCATGGATCTGATTCCGATTATACTTGGATCGATGTGTGATTATGTTCATTGACGACATTTTTGTGTATTCCCAGACACGGGAAGATCACACACGAGATCTCTGCCTTGTTCTGGAGATGTTGAGAGAGCATAGGCTATATGCAAAATTGAGTAAGTGCGAATTCTGGTTAGAGAAGGTAGCATTTCTCGAACATGTAGTGTCAGCTGAGGGCATTTCTGTTGACTCGGAGAAGATAGAGGTAGTTATGAGCTGGGAGAGACCCAAGAGTGTCACCGAAATTCGGAGTTTCCTTGGATTAGCGGGCTATTACCAGAGATTTGTGGAGGGATTCTCCAGTTTAGCTACACCTCTCACTTACTTGGCGAGAAAAAATGTCATGTTCACTTGGAGTGACAAATGCGAAGTGAGCTTCCAGGAGTTGAAGAAACGCCTTTCCACGGCTCCCGTCCACACAGTGCCTTCCGGGAGCGGCAGTTTTGTCGTATATAGCGATACCTCCCACGTGGGATTGGGATGTGTGCTCATGCAGCATGGAAGGGTCATTGCTTACGTCTCAAGGCAATTGAAAGAGCATAAGAAGAATTATCCCACTCATGACTTAGAGCTCACCGCGGTTGTGTTTGCATTGAAGATTTGGCGACATTATCTCTACGGAAAACAGTTCGAGGTGTTCACGGATCATAAAAGCCTAAAATATTTGTTTTCTCAGAAGGAGCTGAATTTAAGGCAAAGGCGATGGGTGGAATTTTTGAAAGATTATGAGTGTTCCATTCAATACAATCCACGCAAGGCTAATGTAGTCGCAGACGCACTTAGCAGGAAGTCTACTACACGCTTGGCTCATATGATGGTGCATGAGTGGAGGTTGTTAGAAGATGCATCCAACCTCAACATCAGTTTCAGTCTCCCTACCTTTGGGCCGGTAATGGCTAACGTCACAGTTAGGCCTTCTATCCTGGGCATGATCCAAGGGTTACAAGGAATGGATGCCAAGTTGTTTTCTTACCGAGATAAGTTAGTTAATAGCGGCAACAAGGATTTTGTGGTGAGGGACGATGAAATGATCACTTTCAAGGGAAGAGTATGTGTCACAGTCGATGAGAAGCTTAAATGAGAAATCTTGTACGAGGCTCACCGGTCCAAGTATACCGTTCACCCCGGGGGTACCAAAATGTATAGGGACTTGAAGAAGCACTTTTGGTGATGGAACATGAAGCAAGAAATAGCGGAGTACATGTCCCGATGCTTGGTGTGCTCGCAAGTCAAGGCCGAGCATAAGAGACCGACAGGACTTTTACAGTCTCTCCCTATTCCCGAGTGGAAATGAGAACATATCTCTATGGACTTCATTGTGGGGTTGCCGAAGACGGTTAGAAACACCGATGTTATATGGGTTGTAGTTGACAGACTCACGAAGTCCGCCCATTTCTTACCGTACCGGACTACCTTCAATTCCAATCAATTCGGTTGTATGGGGTACCAGTGAGCATTGTGTCAGATAGAGATCCTCGATTCACTTCCAGGTTCTGGAAGAGCTTTCAGAGTGCTATGAGTTCCTGGTTGGACTTTAGCACGGCCTTCCACCCATAAACTGATGGGCAAACTGAGCGAGTGAATCAAGTTATTGAAGATATGCTCCGGGCATGTATGCTAGACTTCAAGGGAATTTGGGAAGATTACCTACCTTTGGTGGAATTCGCCTACAACAATAATTACCAGGCAAGCATATAGATGGCACCTTTTGAGGCTTTATATGGGAGAAGTTGTAGATCCCCGTTCTATTGGGATGAAGTTGGAGAAAGAAAGGTGTTGGGCCCCGAATTAATTGAACAAACCGCGGATAGGGTCAAGCTTATCCGGGAGAGGTTGAAGACCGCACAGAATAGACAGAAGAGCTACGCTGACAATCGAAGGAGAGACCTTGAATTTCGAGTTGGCGACTTGGTTTTTGTCAAGATTTCACCAACCAAGGGTGTTATGAAATACGGGAAAAGAGGCAAGCTTAGCCCAAGATATGTGGGCCCGTTTGAGATCATTACTAGAGCCGGTAAGGTGGCTTACCGTGTTGCTTTACCCGCTCATATGGCGGTAGTCCACAACGTGTTCCACATCTCCATGCTTCGGAAGTACATCCCGAACCCTTCTCACGTCATCGAGCTTGATCCGGTAAAAATCTGGGAGGATCTCACACTAGTTGAGCAACCAGTGCAGATCTTGGACAGGCGAGATCAAGTCTTGCATAACAAGACCATTCCCTTAGTGCTTGTGAGATGGCAGGACCATTCAGTAGAGGAAGCTATGTGGGAGCGAGAGGCCAAAGTGAGAGAAAAATATCCTCAATTGTTCATTTAGGACTTTGGCTCTCTGTTGTAATTTCTTGTCGTTTTGTACATGTATGTATCGTCCAAATTTTGGGGATGAAATTTTATAAGGGGGGAGGATGTAGAACCCCGGAACTTTTGTATATGCCTTGGAATGTGTGTTAAGGCATGATGCCTTTGTATTCTCCATTTTCATGAAATGAAAAGTTGGAAACCTTTGAGAATTTTTTTAGAACACTTTAAATAATTAAAAAAAATATTTATTAATATTTCGTAGCCTTAGAAAGGTCCTAGTCATGTTTAGAAGAGGTTAGAATGGAAGTGGAATAAGTCCAAGTAGTGGATTGAGTGAACAATGGACTCAGTGGCTAATTTACAGAGCAACCGATCGCTCGATCCAATGTAGAGATCGATCGGTCCACAACCAATCGATCGGTAGCTATCGACTGGTTAAATATTTCTATGGGAAAAAATTCCAGAGAGGGTGTTTTCAACCGATCGCTCAGTCCTTCGTGCTTTTGCAGAAAATTCATTAAGGGCTTTTTCATCTTTTGGGCGTTAAACCCTTGCCTATATGGGCTTGCTCGAGCATTTAGGTCCCCATACACCATCTTTAGAACATTTAGAGAGAAAGGGAGAGGGAAGAAGAGGGTTTTTCTCCTAGGGCATCTTTGGTGAAGAAAATCAAGGGTTTTGTAGACCCAAGATCATCCATTTGGCTTGGAATCATCAACTCCACCCTCAAGCTCGTGGGGCAGTCATTCTCGAAGCTAGGGCAACATTTTCCCAAGGAATTCCTCAAAGGGTTTCTTTTCCACTCAAGCATCCTTCAAGCAAGGGTCCTCCTTTTCTAAGATTGGAGCTTCAATCAAAGGTTTACATCCAAGATCAAGCCTTAATTCAAGGTTAGTACACCCTACTAACTCCCTTAGAAATAACCTAGGTTTTCTAGTTCAAATGATGATTCTTGATCTCATGTTCTATTCCCTTTGAAATATGCTACTTCCCTACAATGTAAACAAGATAATAATGAATGTGGTGATGTGTGGATGGATGAGGGGTTTAGGCGATTGGATGCCGGGTTGTATGGATTGAAAGTATGCCTCTTTTTAATTTTAGAAAAACAGTTCTTGGGGGGGCATACATCGAATCCCAAGATCTGACTAAGATTCTAATTGATTTTATTCAATGAGAGTAAAAATCACAATACCTTTGCGACTTTGAAATTGTTAAGTCAAATCCACGATAATAGCGATACCGGCAAAACTTCACAAATGCCAAGTCTCCTTCGCAATCCACACGAACCTTCTTTTTCTTTAAAGCTTTTTCTAATGGAAGCTAATGGCCCTTCCAAATATCCAGCTCTTGATTCTTGATTAAAAGATCCAATCTTTATATTCAAGAATGGGTTCTTGAATCCCTTCTTGATATTCAAAACTAAGAACACAAGATATGAGATCAAAGGGGGAAGGGGGTTGACCGTACACCACTTGGGAGAGAGGGGAGGGCGTGAGATCGAGGGAGAGGATATTATTTCCAAATCTGGAAATTCTGGAAATTTTTTTTTTAATTGTGTCCAACTCCTTGGACGTCCACCTCTTTATAGGATATGCTTGGGTTGCTTGCAACCCAAGACTCCACTTTCTAATCCAATTAGAAGTCCTCAATTAGTTTCCTATTTGGTTTCTCCTTTAATTAATTAGGATTAATCAAAATAGAAACTAATCTTATCCATTAGTGTCCAACTAAGCTTATCCTTATCCTAATCCAATTAGGATTCCTTGATTAGTAAGAAACTAATAGAATCTCTAACAAATAGGGAATCTTTAATTAGTAACTAACTAACTAACTAACAAACCTTACCTAAAAAGGATTTTAATTAATTAGAAACTAATTAATAATGACAATAATCATTATCCCTTATGGAGTGGGCATCCCACCCTTGGTGGGTCCCACTCCCACACGTCCTCTAGGGTTCTAAACCCATTTTGGTCACTTTAAATATCCTTTTAAAATATTCCCCAATGGGTCCTACCCATTTGGTTTTTCACATTTAATGTGATTCCATCTTTTAGAGCTTCACTATACCATATAGTGATTTCTTAGAGAAATAAATTATTAAATTAAATACTTTCAGAAAGTCCTTGTGTGTGGGATCTAAAGGGATCTCCTATTTCCGGTTGTGGGACCAAGTACTCAACCTTTTGGTTAAAGTATTGTTACTAGGAAACACCTTTCCTATACTCCATTAGGATTATAGAATTTTATCTATATCCCTGGACTTCCACCAATCACAATTAATGTCCATTAACACAATGTGATTAACCCCCAGAAAATAGAGAATTACTTGCAGGTATTTCTATCTCAAGATTTTTTTACAGATCATTCCCTCCACTTCCAATATTGTTATAAGCTTACGGGACAATATCTAATACTTTCTTTAATCCCTGGCTTATATTGAGAACTCATTCTCTTTGATGCTTTTAGTCAAACTTGGACTTGCAAAACATTTTAGAAATTCTTTAAAAGAAATAATAATAATAATTACATTTCTTTTATACAGAAAATAAATTCCTCGATAAAACCATTTCATCGATAAATACTAGCGCTGGGTTTTTCAAGTCCGGTTTTGACAAGAATCAACTCAATATTATTTACTCTGTAAGAGTAGTGGAATCCTTGTCGAGCGTACACACACTTCTTCTAATACAGCGTACATAACCCAACGAGCCCGTATTTAGTCCGGTGTGTTGGACATTGACGATTGACTACATCAAAGCTACATAGGCAAATACTAGAGAAGATGTCGACCTCTCAGGTTAAGGACAATCTGTCAAATGGACTACCCTAAATATAAAGACAGTATATTTCTAAGGGTATCCACTGAGCGATCCAATTGCAATATAAGTACTTCTTACTTATATCCACATCTTAGTCAAGAGACCCTTCTCTCAGTGATTGAGATTCATCACTCCATCATATGGAACTAACAATGTATAAGTTATTAGAAATACATTATCCAGATGCATCCTGATTAACTTAGAATAATTTTAGGTCTACAAGGAACTGGAAAAACCATATCTCTTTAGCAATTAGTTATCAACTAATTGGATGGTTTTCCTACAATGTTACCTAAGGGACAAAGTAGTCTCATCCAATGAAATACTTTTGATATATTACCCAATGTAGAAAACAATGTGTGAATGTAAAATATGCATTTATTGATTAAAAATTGATAAATACAATTCCGGAATGGCTTTGTGAGCATATATGTCTAACAATCTCCCACTTGCACTCAAAGCCAATCTCCTATGTATCTAATACCCATCGACTCTAGATGTTTCTCAAACACCTTTTGAGGTAGTGCTTTAGTAAATGGGTCCGCCACGTTATCCGCTGATTCAATCTTGGATAACTCAATGTCTCCTCTCTTGACAATGTCTCGAATCAGATGGAATCTCCTTTCAATGTGCTTTGTCTTCTTATGTGCTCTAGGCTCTATGGCTTGAGCTACAGCACCACTATTATCACAATAAAGTGTGATAGGAGATTCAATTGAGGAGACAGCACCAAGTTCATGAATGAACTTCTTTATCCACACTGCTTCCTTTGCAGCATCACATGCAGCAACATATTCAGCTTCAGTTGTTGAGTCAGCAGTTGTTGATTGCTTGCAACTTCTCCAACTAAATGCTCATTTCCCAAGAGTAAAGACAAATCCTGAGGTGGACTTTCTATCATCAACATCTGCCTGAAAATCAGAATCTGTGTATCATACAACAGTCAGATCTTCTCCACTATAAACCAAACAGTGGTGCATTGTCCTCCTCAAATACTTGAAAATGTGCTTAATTGCTGTCCAATGCTCAGGACTCGGATTTGATTGATATCTACTCACGATACTCACTGCGTGACAAATATCAGGTCTTGTGCACAACATAGCATACATGAGACTTCTCACTGCAGATGCATAAGGGATATGACTCATCTGCTCTCTTTCATCATCAGTCTTTGGAGACTTTGATTTGGAGAGACTAATTCCATGTCTACAGGGTAAAAACCCTTTCTTGGAATTTTCCATGCTATATTTGCGCAAAATCTTGTCAATGTAATTGACTTGGGACAATCCCAACATCCTTTTCTTTCGATCTCTAAACAATTTAAGACCAAGAATATAGGAAGCTTCACCGAGGTCTTTCATTGCAAAGTTACATGAAAACCAGATTTTAATCGTTGATAACATTCCTACATCATTCCCAATGAGTAGAATATCATCTACATAAAGAACTAGGAAAGTTATTGCACTCCCACTGACCTTCTTGTACACACATGCCTCATCCATGTTTTGTTGAAAACCAAACGATTTGATTGATTCATCAAAACGAATATTCCAACTCCAAGAAGCTTGCTTAAGGCCATAAATAGATTTTATCAATTTACAGACTTTATTATTTTGGCCATGGAGTTCAAAACCTTCGGGCTGGTCCATATAAATATCCTCTTGAATGTTTCCATTCAAGAATGCGGTTTTGACATCCATTTGCCATATCTCATAATCATAAAAGGCTGCAATTGATAACAGAATCCTGATGGACTTTAGCATTGCTACTGGTGAAAAGGTTTCCTCATAGTCGATACCAGCTCTTTGACTATACCCTTTCGCCACAAGCCTTGCTTTAAAGGTCTCTACCTTTCCATCGGATCCACGTTTCCTCTTGTAGATCCATTTGCACCCAATAGGTCTAATTCCCTTAGGTTTTTCAACTAGGGTCCAGACACCATTCGAGTACATGGAGTCCATTTCAGATTCCATGGCCTTTTTCCAATTATCAGAATCAATATCACATATTGCTTCTTGATAACTGTAAGGATCATCATCTAAGGAATCCGATTCCATAGAATATACCTCATACTGATAAGACAATCTATCTAGAGGTCGACTGATCCTTGTACTTCTCCTGGGCTGTTGTGTATTTAAAGGTTCAGTTAAGATGGGATTAACCATGGTCACTTTATCCTGACTTTGCTCCTCAAGATCAATTCTAAGTCCATCTTTTCTATTGAGGATCATATCCTCTTCTAGAAAAATGGCATTCCTGCTCACAAACACCTTTTGTTCACTAGGATTATAGAAATAATATCCGAGAGTTTCTTTTGGGTATCCTATAAATAGGCACTTCTCAGTCCTACTTTCCAACTTGTCAAAGTTCTGCTTTCGCACATGAACTGGACAACCCCATACTCTGACATGCTTTAGACTAGGCTTTCGCCCATTCCATAGCTCAAATGGAGTTTTGGAAACAGACTTAGAAGGTACCCTATTCAATAGATAGATTGCAGTCTCTAATGTATATCCCCAAAAAGATATTGGCAAATCAGTATTATTCATTATTGAACGAACCATATCCAATTGGGTTCAATTTCTTCTTTCTGAAACACCATTAAGCTGGGGTGTTCCTGGGGGAGTCCATTGGGATAAAATTCCATTATCTCTAAGATAATCTATGAACTCATTCGAGAGGTACTCTCCTCCTCTGTCGGATCTGAGAGTTTTAATACATTTACCTGATTGCTTTTCTACTTTATTCTAGAATTCTTTGAACTTTTCAAAAGATTCTGACTTGTGTTTCATTAGATATATGAAATCAAATCTAGAAAAATCATCTGTGAATGTAATGAAGTAGACAAAGCCACCTCTGGCTGAATGATCCATGGGTCCACATACATCAGTGTGAATTAATTTCAATATACTTATGGCTCTCTTAGGTTTGCCTGTAAATGGCCTTTTGGTCATTTTACCTTGCAAACAAGGTTCACAAGTTGGATAAGATTCAACATGTAAATGGTTTAAAGGACCATCCTTTACCAATCTATTGAGCCTATCCAAATTGATATGGCCTAATCTGAGATGCCATAAGTATGTTGGATTCATAGAATCTCTACCTCTTTTCTGAGGTGTCACACTGGTGGATTCTTTATCCTCAATGTTATTTACAGAATTGCTTACTGGATCAAGATAATAAAGACCATTAGACAATGTGCCGGAAACAATAAAACTATTATTGTATTTGATAACTACATTAGTATCAAAATGTACTGAATAACCATTAAAGATTAAACTAGAAACAAAAATCAAATTTCTGCGCATGTCTGGCACATATAAACAGTATTTTAAAACTAAGATCCTATTAAAAGCAAATTCTAAAATATAAGTTCCGATGGCGATCGCAGCAACACTTGCTTCTGTTCCCATCCTTATTTTGACTTCCCCATCACTGAGCTTTCTGCTCTCCTGAAACCCCTGTAACATATTACAAATATGTGAGGTAGATCCACTATCTACACACCAAGAGTTTGAGGAACCAATAATGAAATTGGATTCAATGATGAAAGAATCTGACATACCTTCCAAAGGCTTGTCCTTGAGGGATGCTAAGTAAACTTTGCAATTCCTCTTCCAGTGACCTGGTTTCTTGCAATAGAAACAGACATTCTGATTCTTTTCCTTGTCTTTCTTCTCAGAAGCTTTCTTGTTCTTATTCTTACCCTTCTTGCCTTTGAGGAACCTGGAGAAATTGGACTTCTTCTTTTTCTGGCCTTTGCCCTTAGGCTTGGGCCTTGAAGGTCCAACTCCCTCTGCCACATTTGTATAGAGCTTAGTACGCTTCATAAGGTCCTCAGCTCCTTGCAATATGTTTAGGAGCTCTGGCAGAGATGTCTCCAATTTGTTCATGCTGAAATTCAACACAAAAGCAGAAAAGGATTCCGGGAGAGAGTTCAGGATTGCATTTGTTTGACTATGTTGATCAAGATCCGCTCCAATGGTCAAGAGTTCATTAATGAACCCCATCATCTTGACAACATGCTCCCGGACTGGGCTACCATTAGACATCTTGGTCCCCATCAGTCCTTTCATTGCCAACTGCCTAGCAGTTCTGTTCTGTTCCCCAAACATCTCCCTGAGATTAGTCAATATGTCCTTAGCTGTAGCAAAACCCTCGTGCTGTTGCTGAAGGACAATCGACATGGATGCAAGCATGTAGCATTTGGCCAAACTATTTGACTCATGCCACTTTGAGGCTTTCTTAACTGCCTCAGGGGTTTGAATTGCCTCATCAAATTCTAGATAGTCGGATGTGAGGACATAAGCTATCTTCTGAGAGATAAGCACAATATCAAGGTTTCTTTTCCAGCCCACAAAATTTGGACCAGTCAACCGATTCTCTTCTAGAATCTTGGAAAGGGGATTCATGGCTTATCTACACAATAAAATAAGCATAAATTATTACATTTATTTTGACACATATATTCATCGGATTTTTGGGATTTTAAAATCTGATGATCCTCTCATCTTTCTTCAAATTTCATCATTCCCTTCAGTATATGAAATTAAGGAATAAACCTTTTATTCCAGATGAGTATTGGGATCCTCATAACACACATGTAATCTTCCATGCTAGGATAATACCACACATGCACTACAAGGTGGAAAGTAACCATCCATCACTGAGCATCTCATGCATAACTCCTTATGTAAATCAGTGATTCCCAATTTTCTTGCGACCTACAAGGACAACATGACTGTCACTGTGTCAGCCGCCATGTTTCCTTGTTTAAGTGAAACCCATTATTCTCGGTTGTCATATGATCAAGTAGAGATGTGCCCCCATGCTAGTTGACACTCCCTATCAAGCCATATACAGACCTATCTACAATAGAAATAATGCACTAGGAGTTTAATTTAGACTGAATTATATCGAACTCCTATCAGAGAGACAAGACTCAGGCTAATTAATTCCTAGTCTTTATTGATAATGGAAGGCCTTAGGATTAATAATCTCATTTATTATCAATTAATATTTTTCTTGAAGGGAATAATATTAAACAGGCATGATCATATCATTATCCAAATATTCATCATATGATTTATGAAAATTTTCGATAATAGGATTATAAAGGAGTGATAAACTCCCACTAGCCCTTACAGGGGGTTTTGATCATTAGGATTTTAATCTTATAATCAAAACTTACTCATCCCTATTACCTTAGGGTATTTGGATGTCAGTTTAGTGATCCATTTACGATTATTGTCTTTTCATACACGATTATCCAATAATCTCGTATGCAAAGATTTTACGTAAAAATCTTCGCATGGGTCACAAACTCCACGTCCAAAAGAGTACTAGTAATGTATTGTGTCTAAATATAAATAATTTATAATTAAACACAATGCATTAATAGAAGTAAAATCCAATTATCCTAAATTATCATAAAAGCGATAATCTCAATTATCACAACTTCCGGGCTTAAAGGAGAAATTATTAATCATCACATGAATAATAAAATAATAATTATAATCATATTATAATCTCACAATGGGTTCACAAAAATCATACGACCTTATTTAATTACAACTTGGGAGAGAGGGGAGGGCGTGAGATTGAGGGAGAGGATATTATTTCCAAATCTGGAAATTCTGGAAAAAAAAAATTTAATTGTGTCCAACTCCTTGGACGTCCACCTCTTTATAGGATATGCTTGGGTTGCTTGCAACCCAAGACTCCACTTTCTAATCCAATTAGAAGTCCTCAATTAGTTTCCTATTTGGTTTCTCCTTTAATTAATTAGGATTAATTAAAATAGAAACTAATCTTATCCATTAGTGTTCAACTAAGCTTATCCTTATCCTAATCCAATTAGGATTCCTTGATTAGTAAGAAACTAATAGAATCTCTAACAAATAGGGAATCTTTAATTAGTAACTAACTAACTAACTAACAAACCTTATCTAAAAAGGATTTTAATTAATTAAAAACTAATTAATAATGACAATAATCATTATCCCTTATGGAGTGGGCGTCCCACCCTAGGTGGGTCCCACTCCCACACGTCCTCTAGGGTTCTAAACCCATTTTGGTCACTTTAAATATCCTTTTAAAATATTCCCCAATGGGTCCTACCCATTTGGTTTTTCACATTTAATGTGATTCCACCTTTTAGAGCTTCACTATACCATATAGTGATTTCTTAGAGAAATAAATTATTAAATTAAATACTTTCAGAAAGTCCTTGTGTGTGGGATCTAAAGGGATCTCCTATTTCCGGTTGTGGGACCAAGTACTCAACCTTTTGGTTAAAGTATTGTTACTAGGAAACACCTTTCCTACACTCCATTAGGATTATAGAATTTTATCTATATCCCTGGACTTCCACCAATCACAATTAATGTTCATTAACACAATGTGATTAACCCCCAGAAAATAGAGAATTACTTGCAGGTGTTTCTATCTCAAGAGTTGTTTACAGATCATTCCCTCCACTTCCAATATTGTTATAAGCTTACGGGACAATATCTAATACTGTCTTTAATCCCTGACTTATATCAAGAACTCATTCTCTTTGATGCTTTTAGTCAAACTTGGACTTGCAAAATATTTTAGAAATTCTTTAAAAGAAATAATAATAATAATTACATTTTTTTTATACAGAAAATAAATTCCTCGATAAAACCATTTCATCGATAAATACCAGCGCTGGGTTTTTCAAGTCCGGTTTTGACAAGAATCAACTCAATATTATTTACTCTGTAAGAGTAGTGGAATCCTTGTCGAGCGTACACACACTTCTTCTAATACAGCGTACATAACCCAACGAGCCCGTATTTAGTCCGGTGTGTTGGACATTGACGATTGACTACATCAAAGCTACATAGGCAAATACTAGAGAAGATGTCGACCTCTCAAGTTAAGGACAATCTGTCAAATGGACTACCCTAAATATAAAGACAGTATATTTCTAAAGGTATCCACTGAGCGATCCAGTTGCAATATAAATACTTCTTACTTATATCCACATCTTAGTCAAGAGACCCTTCTCTCAGTGATTGAGATTCATCACTCCATCATATGGAACTAACAATGTGTAAGTTATTAGGAATACATTGTCCAGATGCATCCTGATTAACTTAGAATAATTTTAGGTCTACAAGGAAACGGAAAAACCATATCTCCTTAGCAATCAGTTATCAACTAATTGGATGGTTTTCCTACAATGTTACCTAAGGGACAAAGTAGTCTCATCCAATGAGATACTTTTGATATATTACCCAATGTAGAAAACAATGTGTGAATGTAAAATATGCATTTATTGATTAAAAATAGATAAATACAATTCCGGAATGGCTTTGTGGGCATATATGTCTAACATGGATGTTGTGTTAGGTGTGAAATAGAAAATAATGGGAGGGCATTCCACAAATAATGAACATACCTTGATGATTTGATGGAAAATATGCACTAAAAAGAGAAAATGAAACTACTAAGGAATGATGCACACTGGGTGTTTGATAAAATGCCTAAACTAGGAGTAAATGAAATAAATGAAGAAAATGGATGTAGACCTTATGCAATTGTTATTATAAATGATGAATTGACTCAATGCCATGTATATTTCCAAAATTCTAACATGTTTATACTATGAATTGAAATGCGATGCACTATCCTTCATGGCATACTTGTCATCATGGTTTTCACTATTGATACACACACAAGCACACGCATGCATGCATGAACCGGGTTTTCCAAGAGTAATTGTACATGATGAATCAAACAAGAAAACAAGCATATGTCAAGGAGGTTGGTAGCCCAAGTGAAGGGTGCTAGCCTCTGGCTCACACGAAAATGAACACAACGTCAAGGAGGTTGGTAGCCTAGGGATGTGCGGGTGCTAGCCTCTGGCTCACAAGTAAATCAAACAAGTAAACGAAATATCAAGGAGGTTGGTAGCCCAAGTGAAAGGGTGCTAGCCTCTGGCTCACAAGTAAACGAAACGTCAAGGAGGTTGTAGCCCACGAATGTTTGGGTTCTAGCCTCTGGCTCACAAGTATATAATGTAAGATAAGACACACATACATGATTTTCACAAGCAAGACCGAGACATGAAAGAGGTTTCTAAACATGAGTTTTATCGGAGTTTTCGCATTCATGCACGCATGTCAAGATATTTATATTGCTTCATGTTCAATATTATTTATCTTATGCTACTATAATTGCTTTAAATCGATATTTTGTATTGTGTTCACTGTGGTTGTACTTTTGTTATTGCTATGGTTAGCTAGTAGCTTGTACTCGCTGAGTATTCCATGCTCAGCTGTACTTTTATGTCGGCAGGTACCGTGGATATCCTCGACCCTGAGCCTTGGTTCGAAGAAGAGTATGTTGAGGAGTTGGAACCCCCTATCCCAATCCAGTCGCAGGAGAATAGAGATCTTGACGTGTAGCCGTACCTTGACTACTGTGTTAGACATGATGCCCAGAAAAGTCATTTAGATTGTTAGAACCTTTTTAATTTGATTAATAAATGCTTCTTCTTAATCTATTGTGTATTCATTATGGGTAATTGACCATGATCATGAGATGTTCTATACGATATGAGATATCGAATAAAGGTCCATAGGATATATTGTAGAAAATTTATGTGATTAGATTATCGTAGGTGGATATAAATTTTTGGTTCCTTGCACCTTATATAGTCACAGCTGTGGGTGAAGCTGGGCAATTCACTTATATGGTTGCCAGAATGCTAAGATGTTCTCAATAGTTGAGATGTAGTTCTATCTCGAACTATTGTAGTGGACACTACACATTAGCTTATGGGTGCTCAAATGTACACTGACTGATTGCATTCAATGAGAGACCTCTTGTATGAACATACTATCAGATAGTTGGTCTCTCATTCACATTGAACGGTTTTGATGATCCTTAGATCTGATGAGTTCATCTATGACTGGGCAATGATCTGATTGTTTTGATTCCACCAACGTATTTTCTAACTTAGGGAATACAATACAGTGACAGTTGGATAGTTAGAAAGTTGTTCGAGTCATGATGAATTTCAAACAAGAAATCCGTACTCATTAATTTGAGAGATTATCCAAGTTCTAGGTAAGACAGTTGATTAAGTTCAAATCCTGCGCAGGTGATTTTGAAAACAAAATAAGTTTTGAAATATACTTTATTAAAAGGTATTGTACTTATAAAAGGATTTTTTCAAAATGTTTTTCATGAGAAATTTTTTCTCATGGCTTAATCATAAGTCTTGGAAACCAGATGATTTACAATGGGCTATGGGTTAGATAGTATGTCAATCTCGAAGGCCCATTAAGGATAATGTATTTGGAAGGATAAATCGAATTTAAAAGTTCATGTGGTGGGATCCGTAATGGTTAATGTTCATACACTGGGATTCAATTGCAACATGGATATCTCACATCACTTGCAATTTCGATGTAATTCCCATTTAGGGTCAATGGGATAACATTGGATAAGCTAGGGTAAGAATGTCCCAGAGCAATCTGTGGAGGTGCTCACATAAGAAATACAAGCTCAATAATTGATTAAAAGTTAATCTATTATTTTAAGTGATTAAAAGTTAATCATTTAATTAAATAGATTAATAGTTAATCTATTGTTTAAATTAATTGTTAATTTAAACTAAGGGATTATTTTAGTAATTATTTGATTAACATAATTAAAGGGGAAATGGGTTTGACCCATACCCATAAACCCATTAAAATGGACCTTTAATATGGGCCAAAGCCCATGGGTTTAAACCCTAGGGTGGGGCGCCCACTTGAGGAATCCTAATTGGATTAGGATTTGTTTAATTAAATAATTATTGAAATATAATTCCTTTTATTATGGAATTAAAATCCAAGTGTTGGATTGCAATTAGGATTAAGATGTTATTGTAATTAGATTACAATAAGGAGTTTTAACTCCTCAAATCCCACACCCCATAGAAGCTCACGCCCCCCTTGTGGATTCCTAGTTTGACTAGGTTTCCTACTTTGGTGTAGGATGTTGACTTTTAATTAAGGAACCTCTTATAATAGGGGCTCTTTGATATAACTAAAGTAGTTATAGATTAAGTAGGAGTTTATTTAATTAATAATAAGATTTATTGTTAATTAATAAATCCTACTAGATAAGATCAAGTTGGAGTAGGATTAGGATAAGATCCTAGTCTAGACATACCCCAACACCCTAGACCCTTAAGTAAAATTCTCCAAAATTTTTTCTCTCCTCTCCTCTCTCTCTCCAAACCGTGAGCCCTAGGGGAGACACCTAGGGATTTACGTGAGCTATATTGGTGGTCTAAGTTGGGTTTTGCAAATCTAGAGTTTTGAACCTTAGTATTATTGGTGATAGAAGGTCTACACCATTGATCCATCTTCTTCCTCTTGCTTCTATAATTCCAAAGGAGATTCTAAAGCTTCATGGGGATAGCGAAGAACAAGGATCGAGCTTCTAGTATTTTTTCGGAGAAATCTCTACAAAGAGTTCTGACGGTTCGAGTGGATTAAGCTTCATCGGTGAAAAACATTCACCAATGTGATATGACTAAAACTCTTAGATAATTTTGATGCTTTTTATGGTGTTAAGATCTAGGGGATCCAGTTTCCGTATAAATTTTTATTCGGATCCCCCTTCATACTGTTGATAAGAGAGTGTGAGAGAGTTCCTTTTTGTATTTTGATAGGTGGGCATGTCCTCCTTTACTTTGATTATGTTTTGTACATAAACTTGGAATACTAAGATGGTTTATGAGGAAAGAAAAAGTTAGTTCCTGTGTCCGCATTCATGATATAGTTTCCGCACTCTGATTATTATTGTATTATATCATGTTTAGCCTTGTTCATTGCAGGATGGTTTGGCAGGTATGTATAGCCACACCTAAAATATCCCTTAACTCCTATGAGGTATTTTGGGGCGCAACAGTGATTATGTTCGTTGACGACATCTTGGTGTATTCCCAGACTTGGGAAGATCATGCGCAAGACCTCCACCTGGCTCTAGAGACGTTGAGGGAGCATAGGCTATATGCTAAATTGAGCAAGTGTGAATTCTGGCAAGAGAAAGTGGCATTCTTTGGCCACGTTGTATCTGCGAAGGGTATCTCAGTTGACCTGTTGAAGATTGAGGTAGTCATGAGTTGGGTGAGGCCCAAGAGTGTTACAGAGATCCGCAGCTTTTTAGGTTGGCAAGCTATTACGGAGATTCGTCGAGGGGTTCTCTAGTCTAGCAGCACCACTCACATATTTGACCACGAAGAATGCCAAGTTTGTGTGGAGTGATAAGTGTGAAGCAAGCTTCACGGAATTAAAGAAGTGGCTCACTATAGCCCCCATCCTTACAATGCCATCAGGGCATGGTGGATTCGTAGTTTACAGTGATGCCCCGAATATTGGGCTAGGATGTGTTCTTATGCAGCATGGTAAAGTCATTACCTATGCCTCAGGGTAATTGAAGGAGCATGAGAAGAATTGTCCCACTCATGATTTAGAACTCACCAAGGTTTTTTTTGCCTTGAAGATTTGGCAGCACTATCTCTATAGGGAGCAGTTTGAAGTGTTCACGGACCACAAAAGTCTGAAGTATTTGTTTTCCCAGAAAGAGCTGAATCTGAGGCAAAGAAGATGGGTAGAATTTTAAAATTTTTTAAAATTATGTATGTAAACACCTCGATTTTGCACCCCTCTTTTCTCTTTCCATACCTTTAAATTCAAAAACCCTCTTTTAAAACCCTCTTTCCCTGTGCTTCGATTTTCAGAAACGCCCTTGAGATAAAAATGACCAAAATGCCCCTGGATTTCAAAATGACTAAAATACCCTTGAAAAGTTCAGAAAAATTCACATTTCATTTAAATATTTTTTTTGATTTTATCAGTTCAATTTCGGCTATTTTTTTTATCAAATCGGGCTTAAAACAATAAAAATGACCAAATTACCCCTAGAGTACAAAATGATCAAAATGCCCCTAAAAAGTTCTGAAAATGTGACATTTTATCTTAAGTTTTTATTTTGGATTTTATCAGTTTAATTTTGACTATTTTCGGGCTCAAGTCGGACTTAAAACGAGAAATTGGGTTTTCGGCAAACTAGAGAGCAACGCGCGCCGCCCAAAAATAAAAAAATAAAAAATTTGTTTTTTTGATAAAAAGTATTCCTCGAAATATCCTAAGAATATTCCTTAGGATATTTCCTTAGAATATCCTAAGGAATATTCCTTAGAATATTCCCTAGATATCCTTTTTTAAAACCCATAAATACCATTCACTTCTTCATTTTTCACTCATCCCCTCTCCTTTCATCTCTTCTCTCTCCTCTTCCAAAAATCCCTCTTTAGCGTTTGGAGATCCCCGGAATTTGATTTCGAAGAATCATTCTCGGGAGCACTTATTTCAGAGACCCTTTTGGATTTCCCAGAAGGTAAGTTTTCTCCAAACACTGACTTTTACTTTGTCTTTTAGTAGTTTAATTAGTTTTTTAATTATTTTTTAAATTGCTTTAATTGCTTAGACTGCTTGCTTAACCTACCTTGTCGAACCTTTGCCCGAACTTCAGTTCAAATTTAGCATACCCTGTTGAACCTCTGTCCAAACCTCGCTCCAAACCTCGGTCCAAATCCTGGTTCTAACCCTACTTACCTAGTCGAACCTCTGTCCAAACCTCGATTCAAACCCTACCCACCTAGTTGAACCTCGTTTCAAACCTTGGTTCAAATCCTACCAAATCCTACCCCAACCCAATGCTCCTTGACATGAGCTAAAACTGTCCAAATGCTCCCTAGCAAGAGCTTAAAAGGCCTAGGCGCTCCTGAATAGAAGCCCATGCCATTCAAAAACACCCTAACATATAAAGACAAATCTCAACCTATCAAACACCCACAATCCAAATAAATCAAATCAAACCATCAACTACCCATCTCGAATTACGTGTAATTTGATTCCACTAACAATGGATACGTAGGCAACCCTGATCGGGTTCAGCTCACCGAGGATAGAACCCCTATCCTGCTCCTGCTTATTTCAACTTGTATATTACTGTTCATATAATACCTATCAAACATATAGATAAAATGAAAGCTTCTCTTCTAGTTTCCCCACTTTAATTCAAACCTAGGGAGTAGGTAACCATCTCCGGATGGGAGTTTAGGAGTGCCTAACACCTTCCCCTAACTCAAATGAATTCTTACCTTAAACTCTATTTCTATACTAAAGCCTTATCGAACCTTTTCAGGAACCCTATTTTCCCTCACAATCTAAATAGGTGGCGACTCTCTCTTTTCTGCATTTTTAGCACTATTCCTCCTTGGGTTCAATCCTGATCGGGAGTGGGGTTAAAATCTCAGGTCTACAGCTTGACGACTCTGTTGTGACTCTGGTTTCGCAGACTGGTATTCAAGCCAAAATCTAAGTTTGAACTAAACTTAGGAAACCATATCAGAAACTTTCAATTACATCTATATGTGGCTAATTTTACTAATCTGTACATATGCTAACTTACTTCTATCATTCATCGAATCTCGGACATTTGTTTGCCAACTTAGCAACATGCCTAGGATTCCATTTCTTTTATTCATTGCTTGATTTTGATTGATGCATATACATTCATATTCATTGCATACCAGAATAAGGACCGTTCACCTATCTAGTTGGATCCAATAAGCTTACAATCGAGGGATGGTTATCCCCGATGCTGGAGCCCAAAGATCTGTGGAAAGTACTGGTTGTAAACAAAAGGATGGTTATCTCCGGTAAACACGACTAGTCTTTCCCACTTGCACCAATCGTCCCTTTTCAGGTATGTTCTATACCGGAGAGTCGCATATACGGTCAAGTGCTCCTCAAACTTTTAGACAAAAACCTTGCATACACCAAGATAAGCATATAATTATAGGTCTTTGTTTGGGCATAAACCAAGAGCATCCGTCAGGAGGGACTACCTTATCCCTATTCTGCTAATGGTTTAAGCCTCTCCTACATCATTGTTTAGGTATAGGGACAATCTTATCCCTATACTTAAACCATTTTCGGAGCTTGTGTGAGCCTTGATTGCTAGATAGGTCTAACCCTATTCCTTTCTAAGTCTGCTACGTTGTGAGGGTTAAAATCCTAAACTCTATACGAATCATATGAAGAAGTCATTGATTCATATTTGATCTTGACCCATTGGGCTCTAGCTCTTAACAACCCAGATTAGTGAAATGTATCTCTATCTACTCACCTCTTTGGGTCACACACTTTGAGTTGACACATCCTTTTTTTTAGTATACTTGCTCAATTCATTCTTTCAATTCATTAAAAAAAATTCATTTTATTTGATTCAAGTCAATTCAAAAACTTCATTCAATCATTTTGTTCATCATCATATTGTTTAAATCATATATTAGTCTTAGGACTTTCCGCGTCTATCATTTTGTGCATACTTATATTCATGACCAGATAAAGGGGAACGTCCCATGTCAAAAAGTCATCCATTAGATCATATGTGTGTAACATCATTGCTTTCATCATTGTCTTAATTCAGTCTTCATTTAGTATCTTGACTGTCATCTGACCCATCTGTACATACCTCTTATTACCATCCAGTTTATTGCACCCTGAGCGAAAGCAGTACTAAGCTATTTGCCCTCTTTGAGATGACTCCGGTAAGTATTAGATTGACTGATCGAGATGAGCCAATTGTAGAAGGTGTGGAAACCAACCCTGATAGTCCAATATCACCTCAACATGTACTGCAGCAAATCCCTGATTTAGAGGCGAGGGTATTTGGAACTGAATAAAGCATCCTAGAGGTGAAAAGGATTATGCAAGACATCTTGAATGCCGTGAATAGGAAGCAATCATCCTCTTCCTCTATCCCGATTGTCGAACCACTCACCCTAAGCCGATCAAACCAACCATCTCATAACCCATCACCTCCAAATCCACCATTTCAAAACCCACCACCTCCAAATTCACCATCTCACAATCTACCACCTCCAAATCCACCATCTCACAACCCACTACCTCCAAATCTACCATCTCACAATCCACCACCTCCAAACCAACCATCTCACAATCCATTACCGTTGAACCAACCATCCTTTAACATCTCGCCACCACCCATTGACCAGTATCAAGAAGAGGAAGCAAGGATTGCACAGAATACAGAACAGTCAGACATATCAACCAGCTCAGCCCATGCTCCAGACTTCTACAAGGATAGGATTGAGAGGTTAGAATAATTGGTGAAGAAGGCACAGGGGTCCTACAATTTAGCATCCACTGACTTCCGAGATATGTGTTAGCATCTGGGGATTCAATTGTCTCGAGACTTCAAAATATCCTAATTTGAGAAATACAATGGAAAAGGATGCCCGAAGACACAGCTAAAAGTTTACTGTGGAGATTTGTTCCAGCTAGAGCACGGTGACAAGCTGCTGGTGCAGCTATTTTAGAGAAGTTTGAAGGGACCAGCCCTACAGTGGTTCACCAAAGTTGACCCAGCTAAGGTCTGCATATAGGAAGGCCTCTGTGAGGTGTTTGTTGCTCAATACTCTTACAATATTGACTTGGTCCCACAGAGAACAGATCTGGAGAGAATGAATCAAAGAGGGAATGAATCCTTTATCGAATATTTTGTTCAATGGAGGAAAAATGCTGGAAAGATGAACACTCCTCTGCCCGAGGATGAGTTGGTGACTACATTCCTCCGCACACTCAAGCATCCATTCAAAACTCTACGAGCAGCCCAACATTTTCTAATTTCAGCACTATGGCCAAATGTGGGGCCAGGATTGAGGCTACAATGGGAGACGTGGGAGCAGTTGACATGTTCTCAGGATCCAAGGGGGCATCATCCTCTAGTCGTCCTCAACCACGGCGAAGAGATATAGGGAGAAGAGAGAATGAGGTGCAAATGGTGACAACAATGCCTATCCAAATTCTCCATTTATCCCAGCAACCCCGACAACCCGAGCTGACTCAGCAACAACTTCTCTCACAGCAGATGACATTTGAGCAGAAAAAGAGAAGAGTTTTCACTCTCATGCCATATACCATGACGCAACTCCTCCCTACTAGATAAGAAAGTGGTCACGCTGAGGGAACCCAACCCAAGCCACCACCAGTCACGCTACCAAGGATAAACAGGGCTGACCAGCATTGTAGGTATCATCAAGCCCCGGGGCATTCCACTGATATGTGTTTTGATCTAAAGCATACAATCCAAGACCTGCTTGAAACGGGAAAGATTCAGTTTGAACCAGGGAACACTGACATCAACTAGACCCCTCTCCCTAATTATGCAGCAGTAGGAAACTGAAGCGCACCAACCTAAGCCACTCTATAGCCGACTTTGCACAGTCTCACCAGTTTTTTTGTCTTTTTGGTTTATTCCTTAATTTCTTTTTTTTGCAAATGGCCATGATGGCCCAAGTTGAAGTCTTTCCGGTTAGTTAGCATATTGGCTAATGACCACCTGTCTTTATCTTCTGCAATTGAGTCTGTACATCCTTTCGTATTCTAATAAAATCTCCCACTTTTGTTAAATCTATCTTACTTATTACTTCGAGATGCCTAGTTTTGGGAACTGAACTAGATTCTAAGCCTGCAAAGGACAATTGATCATCAGGTGAGTAATCTTAAAACTCACGACCCTCTTATGAACTAGAAAGGTACTCTCCTCCCCAAAGATTTCAAGACGAGCTACCAATCCATCAGAAGACAAGAAGCAAAGAAGTGACGAAGACCTCCCCGAGATATCAAGCATCAAACATATTTGAATAAGGATAATGTAATGACCACACATGCTCTTGACCAATCAAAGAAAGGATAGGAGTTCATCCTTGGTTAACCCTTAAAATCTATTTCGTACCCATGCAATAACATACGCTAGTTAGCCCGTCAAGCCTAATAGCCTTTCTTTCTAAACTCATACACTGGCACACCCTATGAATGACAAATCAGTAGAGCGGAATCCAACCAATCAAAAATGAAGCTTATTTTGAACTACGACATGACCTAATTCCACTGATCGTGGATACGTAGGCAACCTAAAAATAGGTTCGGTCACATTATGGCAATTTTTCATCGATACCAGACAGCTAGCTATCTCTAAATAGCGCACAAATAGCCAAATAAAAAAAAGCAAAGAAAAAAAAAATGAAAATGGTAAATCTCCAAAATGATGAAGAGAAGCCAACTTGTTTTGTCTCTGTATGTAACATCAAACAAACATTTTAGGGTGTCCTACCCCACAAGCAAATTTTGAGCCTCAATCGTTTCTACCCCTACTACATTTCATCCTAGTAACTAAGCCCTCCTTGATCTTTAAAAGGTCTTGAGCATTAGTGGTTAGAAGCATTAATCTCTACCATTTTACCAGACAATGACGGGAATAGATTGATCAACTTATCAAAAATCGCAGGCCTAGTAAAAACCAGAAATGGCACTGAGGCGCAAAAATTATGCGAGCCCAGCCCTGACATTGTTGTCAGGGGTAAAAAAGGAAACAAATTAATCAAAAATCGCAGGCATGAGTGAAAACCAAAAACGGCCTCATTGCGCAAAAACTATGCGACCCCCAAACTTGGTTATTCCAAGGATAAAAAAGGGATAAAAGCTGATTTCATAGGCTTAGTATGGAATTATCAATCCTACTAGAGCGCAAAAATAATGTGAACCCAGTCCTGGTGAAACTTGTTAAGGTCCAGGGGTAAAAAGGGGAAAATCATATCAAGCGCCACCACCAGCAATCGGCTAGTACAATCAAGCACTATCTTATGCACCAGGTATATGGGGAGGACATCCAGGAGCAGATTTACCTATCTATCTCAAAAGCAATCAACCCAGACTTATTCAGTTTCTTTCTAAAGCAAAGAAATCCTAGCTAGGCTTCCCATCAACAGGCAATATCGAACATCTTTCAAGTTACTTATGTCAATTTTTCAATTTGTCAGTTTGTTAGTCTATCATCAAGACATCGGTCTATTATGTCAAGTCAGAGTCATGTCCTCGCGCAAGTCAGCTCAAATTTAGCTAATTCTTTTGGTGGTGCAATCGAATCTCCTGAACTTAAGACTAGTTCAAGCAGATTATTTCAGTTGGACAAATCCAGGCATAACCTCAGTGCAATTTTGATACATCAAGCAGAGGGCAGATATCAAATAGAGGGTCAGGGTCATGTTCCATTCTCTCACCCCTCATACCCCATCATTCATTTGATTTGCTTGCTTATGGATAAGCCACGTGGCTATCCCCTTTCATGCATTTATATTTTGCTTGCTCATGAACTAGCCATATGGCTATCTCCATTTATACATATATCGCATTCATTTGCTTGCTTTGCATTCATTCTCAGTGAAGACGGTTGTGTAACCAATCCTCACTAACCTTATATTTTGCTTTTTCATGGGTTAGCCGTGTGGCTTTCCTCATTCATACATCTTGCTTGTCAAATGGAACAACCGCGTGGCTGTCTCCATTCATCATAAATGTTTCTCGCGGACTAGCCGTGCGGCTATCTTCACTAATACATCTTCTTGCTTACTTGTGCGAAATTGGTCATGCGATCATTTCAAATCTGACTTCATGTATCTTGCTAGCATCTTACCCAATGAGGCAACCGTGTGGTTTTCTGCGCCATGACATAGTATCGGGTGCGGCAATCGTCTGCACCATGGTATAGTACCCGATGAGGCAACCATGTGGTTGTCTGCACCATGGCATAGTACCCAATGAGGCAATCGTGTGTTTGTCTGCACCATGGAATAGTATCGGGTGAGGCAACCGTGTGGTTGTCTGAATTATGGTATAGTACCCGGTGAGGCAACTGTGTAGTTATCTACAACATGGCATAGTACCCGGTGAGGCAACCGTGTGGTTATCTACAACATAGCATAGTACCCGGTGAGGTAACCGTGTGGTTGCCTGCACTATGGAATAGTATCCGGTGAGGCAACCATGTGGTTGTCTGTACCATGGCATCTTACCTAATGAGGCAACTGAGTGGTTGTCTGCATCATGGCATAGTACCCGGTGAGGCAACTGAGGGATTGTCTGCACTATGGCATAGTACTTAGTGGGGCAACCGTGTGGTTGTCCGCACCATGGCATAGAACCCGGTGAGGCAACCAAGCGGTTGTCTGCACCGTAGCATAGTACCCGGTGAGGCAACTGTGTGGTTGTCTGTACTATGGCATAGTACCCAGTGGGGCAACCGTGTGGTTGTCTGCACCATGGCATAGTACCTAGTGGGGCAACCACAGGGTTGCAAGCACTGATTGCATCTTACCAATTATTTTGAAGGAGTAACTAAACGGTTGTCCGATCGACCTTTAGTTGCGGCCCCTCGTGAAGCTGGTTGTGTAACCAACCTTCACTCATTTGCATCTTTCACCACATGTTCACATTTCACTTCACTGCACTACACTACACTACTTGCTCACTATTAAAGGAGTAACTGACACGGTTGTCTGATCGACCATCAGTTGCAGCCTCTTGTGAAGCCAATCTTACATACTTCACACACTGCACTATATTACTTGGTCACTCTTAAAGGATTAACTGCCACGGTTGTCTAATCGACCATTAGTTGCGGCCTCTTGTGAAGCCAGTCTTGCATACTTCACACACTGCACTGCATTACTTGCTCACTCTTAAAGGAGTTACTAACATGGTTGTCTGCTTGACCATCAGTTGCGGCCTCTTGTGACGCTGGTCTTGCACTCTTCACAAACTTCACTGCATTACTTGCTCACTCTTAAAGGAGTAACTGACACGGTTGTCTGATCGACCATCAGTTGCGGCCTCTTGTGAAGCCAGTCTTGCACACTTCACCCCAATTTTCACCCCTCTTTTCTCATTCCATACCTTTACAAACTTTTTCAAAAACCTTCTTTTAAAACCCTCTTTCCTTGTGCTTCGATTTTCAGAAACGCCCATGAGGTAAAAAATGACCAAAATGCTTCTGGAGTTTAAAATGGCCAAAATACCCCTGAAAAGTTTTGAAAAGTTCACATTTCATTGAAATAGTTTTTTGGATTTTATCAGTTCAATTTTGGCTATTTTTTAGATCAAATCGGGCTTAAAATAATAAAAATGACCAAATTGTCCCTAGAGTACAAAATGACCAAAATGCCCCTAAAAAGTTCTTAAAATGTGACATTTTATCTTAAATGTTTTTTTTGGATTTTATCAGTTCAATTTTGACTATTTCCGGGCTTAAGTCGGACTTAAAACGAGAAATTGGGTTTTCGGTAAACCGGAGAGCGAAGAGCACCGCTAAAAAATAAAAAATTTATTATTTTTATAAAAATTATTCCTTGGAATATCCTAAGAATATTCCTTAGGATATTTCTTAGAATATCCTAAAGAATATTCCTTAGGATATTCTCTTAGAATATCCTAAGGAATATTCTTTAGGATATTCCCTAGAATATCCTTTTTCGAAACCTATAAACACCCTCCACCTTTTCTTCATTTTTCACTCATCCCCTCTCATTTCCTCTCTTCTCTCTCTTCTTTCAAAAATCCCTCTTTAACGTTTGGCGATCCCGGGAATTTGATTTAGAAGAATCATTATCAGGAGCATTTATTTCAGAGACCCTTTTGGGTTTTCCGGAAGGTAATTTTTCTCCAAACACTGACTTTTGCTTTGTCTTTTAGTAGTTTAATTAGCTTTTTAATTATTTTTAAAATTGCTTTAATTGTTTAGACTGCTTGCTTAACCTACCTACCCTGTCGAACCTCTGCCCGAACTTTGGTTCAAACTTAGCCTTCCCTGTCGAACTTCTGCCTGAACTTCGGTTCAAATTTAGTCCACCCTATCGAACCTCTATCCAATCCTCGGTCCAAACCCCTGGTTCTAACCCTACTTACCTAGTCGAACTTCTATCCAAACCTCGGTTCAAACCCTGGTTCAAACCCTACCCTCTTAGTTGAACCTCTGTCTGAACCTCATTTCAGAACTTGATTCAAATACTACCAAACCCTACCCCAACCCAATGCTCCTTGACATGAGCTAAAACTGTCCAGATGCTCCCTGGTAAGAGCTTAAAAGGCCCAAGCGCTCTTGAATAGGAGCCCAAACCATTCAAAAAAATTCTAACAACTAAAGACAAATCTCAACCTATCAAACTCCCAAAATCCAAATAAATCAATTCAAACCATCAATGCACTCCTAGGTAGAACCCCTATCCTGTCTGAAATTCCTTATTCCAATGCACTCTTAGACCTAGAGGAGGGGTTAATAGGTCTACTTTAATTTTCTCTACCAATTTTAATTTTAATCAATCACACACAGCCAAACTCACTTGAACACACAAGATTTTTACGTGGAAAACCCTTCCGGAAAAAACCACGGGACCTAGTTCAGCACAGAATCCACCATGAGAAGATTTAAACAATACAAGACTCGAATCTTACCCAACCGGACACGACACAACGTTCCTCGTTATCGATTCCTCAACTTGCAAACCACGAACACAGCACGTTCGATCTCCGCAACAGCAGCTCCGGTTCCTCACCGGCCAATCTTCCTCAAAGTGATCAACCACGGTCTCCGAAGACCGATCTCCGTCCTTGATGGCTTTAGCACAGGCTAACCAACACTCATAGTAGAGAAACAGTGGGTTTTAGGGTTTGTAGAAGCCCTAGGGTGATCTCTTAATGTTTAAGGATCATCTAATGCAAAGTATAGGAAATATGCTTTAGAACCATGCAAAACCTAGAGGTCAGTTATTTGAGATGAAGATCAATGAACCAAAGAGTTTTCATAAACTCAAAGCAAGCACAAAGTACTCTAAAAAGTCTCCAATTAATCATCCTCACGGATTGGGGGAAGTCCCCTATATATAGGAAAGGTTCAAGAGATTAGAAGTTGCTAAAAAGTAATTTTAGAATATTTTTTTCATATCAAGGTCGACCCTGGGGGTCCCTGGGTCGACCCATTATAGCAAAATCATCTTCCACCCTAAAATCCATATCAGGGTCGACCCATTGGGCACATTCGGTCGACCTGATGGAGCCTTTCGGTCAACTGGATGGTCCTCAGGGTCGACCCTCATAAATATCACTCTCTGCCAAAAAACCTGGTACAAAATATGGGCTCTTCAGGGTCGACCCTGGGGTGCATTTTGTTTATTTTTTTTCATCTTTTTAATCATTGAATGCATTCCCCTATCGACCCTACCCTTTTTTGACTTAAAGTTAATGATGAATGAGCACTTTCATAAGGCATCATAGGGTCATCTAAGTCTCTCACTAAATCCCAACGTTTTAGCCACTCTGAGTGATGAGGCTTCAAGAGTCTTCATAGCTTCTACTTCACTTTGTCTTCAAACCGGATGAGACCTATTATGACCTAGATACAACCTTTTGGGCTTGGAATTTGCCAACAACATTTTGACTTTACAATCTCCCCCTTTGGCAATTTCGAGACAAAACAACCAATAACACTAATGGTCATGGTTTTACATACTCTCTTAAACCCACAAGAAACAAAGAGAATGAAAAATACATAACACTTGACATTTGGACTTATTCCATGGAGTAGTAGGCTTTACAAGACCATTGAAGCATTAATCAACCCTGAAACACTGAAACAAACAATACCTTTGTGAAGCATGGGGGAAATTCATAAAATAAAATAAAATAAACATTGGAGCAATGACCAACATGCAAAGTGTATGATATCTGCCCCTCAATCTGAGATCCCATATGACAAAGTTTTCAAAATCATAAATGGGAATATAATATGTAACATGTCAATATGAAAATAATATGCAACCGGAGATAGCAGTTGCACACTTGTACATATGATCCAACTTGTACATATGATCCAACATGAGATCAATCTTAGGCAACTTCTCCCCCTTTTTGGCTTGAATTGGCAAGGGAAGAGCAATCCTGCAAAAAGAGCAACTCTAGCATGAAGCAATAAGATCAGCAAGGAGCAATAGCATAGAGAAACACAAGGGAGCAGATGCATGAACTAAACTACAGAAGTAAGCCAAAAGCATCCCATATTCAGTAACCAAGTGGGGCACAACACATAGTCCAACCACAGACACACAACAACCAAACCGAACTAGCTGCAGCTAGCATAAACTAAGAGCAAAACAAGGTAGAACCCATCATCGCACTAATAGCTAATCATCCTGGGGCGAAGGAAAGTGATGAGCAACATCATCCTGATATCGAGAATGAAAATCGCGAAGCTCCTGGCGAGATGCCTGCACTATGTCAGAAAGTGCATCAATCCGGCGATTAGTCACCAAAAAACCGTCCTGAGTAGCAGCGGCATGAGAATCCAGGTGGGCATAAAGATCAGTAGCAAAATGTGACTGAGCAGCTGACATATCAACAAGCATGGTAGCCATTGTCTTGAAGGACCAGGGACCCGAAGGAGCTTGAGCATGGCTGGAAGTGGGACGGGCACCCGGGGCAGAAGGAGCGATATCATCATCAATGTCCTCCTTATGCTCCGGCATCGCAGCATGGGACAGACTACTAAACAGGGTGCAAGCACAGATGGGTCTCAAGGAAGGCTTGGTAGCCTCAGAGGAATGAGCCTTAATACCCTCAGCAAACATGAGATTGGTGATGAGGACGCCAAAAGGAAGAGCAGCTCAATTTTGATGCACAGCAATAGCCTGAAGGATGAGGTTAATAATGTGGGCACCAGTATCAATAGTGTCTCCAGTCATGATACTATACAGGAACCGAGCCCTATCAACACTCAGGTTAGTAGAATGCACCTTGGGATGAATGTTGGAACACATAATAAAATGAAGTAGGCGACCCAAATATGAAAGACTGGAGTGAGGTAAAGAAGGATGAGTCCATTTTTGTGAGGGATCATCACAAAGATTGCTGGCCACCATGTCCAAATCATGCTTATCCTCATCGGTAGGATATTGGTAAGGATAATAGGCACTCAGAATCCGAGGGGCACTAATGAAAAAGGTAATAACATCCGGATTAATGAGAAATTTCTTACCCCTAACCTGAGTTTTGAAGGAAAAAGTTCGAGGATTGATAGAATAAATGTTCGCAGAAAATTCTTGAACAAGGTCGAGACTAGCATAACCGATCAATTGTAAAAGACCAGACCATTGACGAGATGCAATGATTGCCTCAAAACCAGGATGGGTGAAATCCGAAATGACAGTGGCCCGTTCAAGTGTAATAGCCCAATTTTTAAGCCAAGCATTGTAAAGCTTTTCATTCCCAGTGGTGCAAAACCGTACAATTTCAGGCGCAGGAGTGCGGACCTGAGATTTACCCTTAGATTTGGCCGAGGGTTTTGAACTGGAAGCACCCATGGCTTTCTTATGGGAAGATGAGGGTGGAGGAGCCCTAGAATGTACCGCACGGCCCACATGGATACCATAGCCCTCATCATATGATGCATCGGCAAACTCAGGGACATCATCTTCATCCCGAGAGATGACGAGGCGGCGCTTATGGCGTCCAGCCATGAAAATAGAGGCAATGAGAAGAAGATATTGAACAGCCATGGATTCAAATGCAAGAATACCGTGAAGATGGATCCAAAGGTGAGGGTTTACCGTGAAGAGACGGTTGGAAGTCCGAAGAATACCCCCTGGAACTGAACCACGACAGGAGGGAGGAGCATATGGCACTGAGGCAGAAGCACCACGGCTGGGCAATGAGCACTACGGATCCCAGAGACCCTCTAGTGAAGGGAGCAGCTCTCCTGTGAAGACGATGGAAAGATCTGTATCTTGTGAAACACACGATCAGTGAAGCCGTGAGCCTAGAAACCAAAAATTGACTGAGATGACGCATGTGATAGCTGAAAGAACAAGAATCCCAGCTGGATTCTTGCAGAAAAAAACTCCAAAAGGAAAGGAATCTTTGAAAATCAGCAAGGGGGGGTTTCGAAATCCCCATTTCAGGTGTTCGGTCGACCGAATAATCACTCAAGGTCGACCCATTGTGACTGAGGTTCTGAATCCGTGTAAGAGATGAGGGAGACTAATTTGGATGCATGTGAGGGGGTAGCTTTGTGGAGAAGATTCTCTGAAAAATCTTAAAGATAATATCAAATTCCTCCAAAACAGATATTAGAACAAGCTTGTGACCCAAGGACTACAACACTTGACGGGCAAGGGTAAGATCTTTTCATGAAAACCTCCCAAAATAAACCAACAACATGCAATATGCTAGAAAAGATTTTCAACAATTTGTTATTTTGCAAATCAAATTTCTTCATGATAATTTCAATAAGAAAATCCATGATGTGCAATTTTTGCAGGTAACCAATAATACCATGTCCAAGAATATGTAGAATAAAATGATGAGTAGACGAGGATATGTCCATCGACACTATGCACACGGGATGGCAAGACACAGGCACATAATGTAATGTACAGTTAGTAATAGGCTGTACTATCAATGTGCAGTGAAGGTGAAATTCTAACTATATACCTTTAAAGGTAAGCACCCTTAGATAGATAAGGACATTAGTGCAGATCAGGAACACCAAGCTTCAAAAATAACTGAGAGATACATATAGGGTAATCCAAAAAAAATGAAATTTTTGTTAATGGAATTTTTGTTTGCTGAAGCTATTCGTGATCAATCTTTTGCTTTTGAATTTTGAGATGCAAAAGGTGGCTTTCACACTAACTGGGTAGGTAGCCCTAGCTATTGGCAGCAGGGGCTTTCACTCTAGGGACCCAGATAGATACCTACTGTCCTCCTAGGTAGCCATTTCATACTGTTTGCATCCAATAGTGGCTTTCATACTATCCCAGAGGTAGCCCTTTCCCTTGCATAAAACTTTTAAACGGGGGCACATTTTTGGGGGATGTACCTTCATGATCAAATCAGATTTTGTCAACTGGAAGAATCATCATGACTAATATCATTGCCTATTCATAGGGATATGTACCATTTTCAGGAGATAGACAAAGTGCTAATGTAGATGATTATGCAATAGTATTTGCCATATTTCTAACTGTATTTAGCAAGATAGTCTATGTGCACTTCCCTAAAACATTTTGGTAGGTATGATATCCTCATGAACTCAATAGAATCAAGTATGTATCTTGGACAAGCATTATGAGCACAAGAAAAATTCAGCAAAGCACACCACAACAGGTCACAACCAATGCCAACAAAAATCTTTTTGGTAAGGCCTAACTAAGAGAAAACAAAGAGTATTTTTGGAGTTTTTTTTCTGAATTTTTAATGTTTTTGGATTTTGGAAATAATTTGAAGCAAACCAAAACAGTAGTATACAAAACAGATAATATACACCGGAGGAATAGATCTAGGAAGAGATATGAATATGAGGTTACCTAGTCTATCAAGAAGCACTCAACTACTCAATACAGCACACACCGATGGATTTCCTAAGAAACTCAAACCTAAGGGAGTCTAGAGGTTTGGTTAGGAGATCTGCAAGTTGAGTATCAGTTTGCACATATTCTAATGTAATGACACTTTGCTCAACCAGCTCTCGAATGAAGTGGTGTCTAATGTCTATGTGTTTGGTGCGAGAGTGTTGCATGGGATTTTTGGAGATGTTGATGGCACTTGTGTTATCACAATACACAGTCATGGTGCCCTGTTCTATCCTGTAGTCCTACAACATCTGTTTCATCCACAGAAGTTGAGTGCAATAACTGCCGGCTATAATGTACTTAGCCTCGGTAGTAGACAAAGAGATGGAATTCTGTTTTTTGCTAAGCCAAGCAACCAAACAGTTTCCAACATAAAAGCATCCTCCGGAGGTGCTTTTCCTATCATCAGTATTTCCGGCCCAGTCGGCATCGGAATATCCAACAACCACAACATTAGTATCAAAGGGATACCAGAGGCCAAAAGAGAGAGTTCCACTTACATATCGAATAATTCGTTTAACAGCAAGTAAGTGTGACTCTTTGGGGCTTGCTTGATAGCGAGCACACGCTCTGACACTAAAGGCAATATCAGGACAACTGGCAGTGAGATAAATCAGACTACCAATCATACTTCGGTATGTGGTTTGATCGACACTTTTGCCTGAAGTATCTTTGCTAAGTTTGGTGGTGGTGCTCATAGGAGTGCGAGCATGTTTAGCTGAGCTCATGCCAAATTTCTTTACATGGTCTTTGGCATATTTGGTTTGGGAAACAGATATCCCATTGCTCATTTGTTTTACCTGCAGACCAAGAAAGAAATTCAGCTCACTAACCATGCTCATCTCAAATTCATTCTTCATTTGTTCAGCAAAGGAGTGTGCATGTGAGTCTGATGTGGAACCAAAGACAATATCAACTACATATATCTGAGCAATAACCATATCATCCTTAATATTTTTAAAGAATAGGGTCCTGTTTACTCCCCCTCTCGAAAATCCCTTTTCTAAGAGGTCTGTAGTCAGTCTCTCATACCAAGCTCTTGGAGCTTGTTTCAAACAATAGAGAGCCCTTTTTAATCGGTAAACCTGATCAGGATGATTAGGGTCCTCAAACCCTTTTGGCTGTTCCACATAGACTTCTTCCTGAAGAATACCATTCAGAAAGGCACTCTTGACATCCATCTGAAAAAGTTTGAATTTGAGATGGCATGCAACAGCAAGCAAGATCCTGGTTAACTCTAGTCGGGCAACAGGAGCAAATATTTCATCGAAATCAATGCCCTCAATCTGAGTATATCCCTGTGTAACTAACCTAGCCTTATTTCTTACAATCGTACCATGTTCATCAGATTTGTTCTTGAAAATCCATTTAGTACTAATAACATTTGTACTTTTAGGTCTAGGGACTAAAAACCATACATCATTCCTTGTAAACTGATTAAGCTCTTCTTGCATGGCATTTATCCAGTTTTCATCAGTAAGAGCTTCAGTTACATTTTTTGGTTCAAATGTAGAAGTATAGCAAAAGTGACTAACTTCATTTTTGACTTGTTTTCGAGTTCTCACTCCACTTTCAAGGTTTCTAATTATTTCAATTGAGGAGTGAGGCCTCATAACCCTAGAATGTGTAGGTTTTTTAGGAGGTGACTTTGAATGTGATTCATCTTCTGATTTAGTTATTAGAATTTTCACACCTTCATCAGCATTGTCATCCTCTAGTTGCAAGGACTCAGATCCTAAGTCATCAACCACCACATTTATAGATTCCATAACAGTAGAGGTTCTCAAGTTGTACACTCGATAAGCCCTACTATTTGTGGAATAACCAAGAAAGATCCCTTCATCACTCCGGGAATCAAACTTACCCAATTGCTCTCTATCCCTAAGGACATAGTACTTACTTCCGAATACTCGAAAGTACTTGACATTGGGTTTCTTGTTGTACCACAGCTCATAAGGTGTCTTCCTAGTTCCAGGCCTAGTATAGACTCTGTTCACAGTATAGCATGCAGTGCTAACTGCTTCTGCCCAGAAATGAGCAGCTAGGTTGTTGCTGTGAAGCATCACACTAGCCATCTCTTGAAGCACCCTATTCTTTCTTTCCACCACACCATTTTGCTGAGGTGTGATTGGTGCTGAAAATTCATGCTTGATGACCGCTTCATCACAAAACTCATTGTACTTTGAGTTTTCGAACTCCTTTCCATGATCACTTCGAATACGAGTGATAGGGCATCCTTTCTCATTTTGCACTCTCAAACAAATGTTCTTGAAGTTCTCAAATGCATCAGACTTCTCTCTTATGAATGCCAACCAAGACATCCTTGAGAAATCATCAACCATCACAAGGAAATATCGCTTTCCTCCTAGACTTTCGGTTCGAGTTGGACCCATGAGGTCCATGTGTATTAGTTCTAGTGGGTGTGAGGTAGCGATATTTGAAGCCTTCTTGTGTGAACTTTTAATTTGTTTGCCAATTTGACATGGCCCACACACAGCAGTAGAGGGCTTCCCTAGCTTTGGCACACCTCTCACACGCTCGTGTTTTGAGAGTTTGCTTAGTTCTTTGAAATTCATGTGACCTAACCTCCTGTGCCACAGTTCAACTTCTTCAACTTTAGCCCTGTTGCACATTTGGGAAGAACCAACACTAGGAATTAAACCATAGCAATTGTCAGTGGTTCTTGACCCTTCCAGAACACACACACCTTTGTCATCCATAACAAAACACTTGTTGTTGGTGAAGTGGACAGCATGGTGATCATCGCACAATTGACTTATGCTAATTAGATAGCTTTCAGTCCTTCTACAAACAAGACATCCTTCAGTTTAGGAATGCCTGGTGTTTGGATGACACATTGTCCTTTCACAAAGCTTTTGCTTCCATCACCAAAAGTAACAGTCCCATCTGAGCATTCCTCAAGATAAGTAAAGAGAGACTTGTTACCTGTCATGTGTCTGGAGCATCCACTATCGAAATACCACATGTCAGAATTTTGGGCTTTCAAAGCGGTGTGGATGACAAGGCATTTTAGATCATCCTTTCTCACATAACTGAACTTAGACTTTTGGGGAACCCTAAGGTCTTTGTTCACTTCATTTGTAGGCATGACCTTCTTCTTGTTAGATCTTCTATTCTTCCTTCTTTTCTGGATGATCCTCGGATTTTGGTCCATCCTGTTACCTTCTTCATGATGAGCATGAGAAGTGTCACGACCATATTGTGTACTAGAGAGTTGAACAATTTTCATCACTTCTTCACTCAAACTCCTAGACTTTTCTGCTAATGCTTGGATTTGCCTTTGGAGATTCCCTTGATGTTGTGTTTGGTTCCAAGAACCATTTCGGAGATTTCTCCTAAAGGCATTACAGTTAGGTCGGATGTGACCCTTCACTCCACAATTGTGGCAAGTGGGAATGAACCTGGAAGGGGGAGATCTGTTAGCCTGGGACTGAACTTTTGTTCTCTCAGTTTCAGTTGAATTTTTACCTTGTCCAGATGTGACAAAAGTTTGGTACAACTGAGAGTTTGGCATCCTGGATGTTGATCCTGAGGGGTTAGAATCCACAAATCTTGGATTTTCATGTATTGGCTCAAATGTTGCAGTAGACATTGTTCCGACATTCAAAGGACCGGATGGTCTATCTGGATGTCCTATGCCGGACATGTTTACTGTTGAGCGCTGCATGCTAGCCAGTTTATCCAAGATTTGAGTGTTGCTAAGGAGTCTAGTTTCTTTTTCGAGTTCAGTTACTTTCTTTGCTAGCCCATCCTTAACTTTCAGAATATCAAGAAATTCCTTTTCTAGAAATCTAACTTTTTCAATAAGGTTATTTCTTTTAGATTCCAATTCTAAAATTCGAGTCTTTGACTCTTCAGATATACTCATGGAGTTATCTTCCTCAGTTTCTAGAACCTTGATCCATTTGGATAAAGAGGAATTTTCTTCCTCAAGGTATTCTAGTTTGGACACCAGTTCAGCCTTTTCACCTTCAAGCTGAGATACTAGAGCATTCTTCCCTTCTGCTTCTAGTTTGCAAAAGTCCCTTTCTTGTTGGGTAAATTTAAGTTGTTTGTTCAAAGAGATCTTTGCTTTCTTCAGCTTAAGGCTTTCAGAGAACAACCTTTCATAGGCTTTGTCCATATCTTCATCTGACTCGGAGACAGTGTGACTCTGATCATGATCTTCACTAGACTCACTTACTTGATCTTCATCACTCTTCTCTTTGTGAGTAGTGGGAGGATGGTCTATCTCTGATAGGGTGACAGTGAAAGCCATGTGATTTTCAGATTCCTCACTTGAGGTAGAACTTTCAGATTGTTCTTGATCCGAATCACTGTCATCCCATGTGGCATTCATCACCTTTCTCTTAGACTTCTTCTTGTTAGGGCAATCAGGTGAAATATGGCCATAGCCTTTGCATTCATAGCATTGAATGCCACGAGATTTCTTATCAGTTCCTTTGGGGACTTTCTTGTTATCCCAAGGTTTTGACTTTGGCTTTTCAAGAGGTTTTTCCTCCTGGTTTAGGCTTGAACCTTCTATTTGTTTTCAGATATTTTTGAAATTTTTTAACAAATAGAGCCAATTCCTTCTCTCCCAACTCAGCATCACTGTCCTCCTCATCCACGGTTTTCTTGACAGTTTTCAAGGCTACAAATTTGTTTTTCTTGGATGGTCGAAGATTGAGTTCATAGGTTTGGAGTGATCCAACCAATTCCTCAATCTTGAGAGCATCAACATTCTTGCTCTCCTCGATGGTAGTGACCTTAGATTGAAACCTTTCTGGTAGAGATCTAAGGATTTTTCTAACAATTTTGGACTCACTGATTTTCTCACCCAGGTTGAAACTGGAGTTGACAATATCACTTAGTTTAGCATAGAATTCATCAAAAGTGTCATTGTCCTCCATTTTCAAATTTTCAAATTTTGTGGTGAGAATTTGCAGCTCAGAGATCTTGACAGTGGTTGTACCTTCATGAGTCATTTCTAATATATCCCAAGCCTCCTTTGCTGTTTCACATGAAGAGATTTGCCTGAATTCTTCAACAATGACTGCAGTAAAGATGGCATTGAGACCTTTCGTGTTCCAACCACTTGTCTTGAAACGGGAAAGATTCAATTTGAACCAAGGAACACTGACATCAACCAGGCCCCTCTCCCTAATTATGCAACAGCAGGAAACTGAAGCGCACCACCTTAAGCCACTCTATAGCCGACTTTGCACAGTCTCACCAGTTTTTTTGTCTTTTTGGTTTATTCCTTAATTTCTCTTTTTTGCAAATGGCCATGATGGCCCAAGTTGAAGTCTTTCCGGTTAGTTAGCATATTGGCCAATGACCACCTGTCTTTATCTTCTGCAATTGAGTCTGTACATCCTTTCGTACTCTAATAAAATCTCTCACTTTTGTTAAATCTATCTTACTTATTACTCCGAGATGACTAGTTTTGGGAACTGAACTAGATTCTAAGCCTACAAAGGACAATTGATCATCAGGTGAGTAATCTTAAAACACACAACCCTCTTATGAACTAGAAAGGTACTCTGCTCCCCAAAGATTTCAAGACGAGCTACCAATCCATCAGAAGACAAGAAGCAAAGAAGCAACGAAGACCTCCCCGAGATATCAAGCATCAAACATTTTTGAATAAGGATAATGCAATGACCACACAAGCTCTTGACCAATCAAAGAAAGGATAGGAGGCCATCCTTGGTTAACCCTTAAAATCTCTTTCGTACCCATGCAATAACATACGCTAGTTAGCCCGTCAAGCCTAATAGCCTTTCTTTCTAAACTCATACACTGGCGCACCCTATGAATGACAAATCAGTAGAGCGGAATCCAACCAATCAAAAACGAAGCTTATTTTGAATTACAACATGACCTAATTCCACTTATCGTGGATACGTAGGCAACCTAAAAATAGGTTCGGTCACATTATGGTAATTTTTCATCGATACCAGACATCTATCTCTAAACAGCGCACAAATAGTCAACAAAAAAAAAGCAAAGAAGAAAAAAAAATTGAAAATGGCAAATCTCCAAAATGATGAAGAGAAGCCAACTTGTTTTGTCTCTGTATGTAACATCAAACAAACATTTTAGGGTGTCCTATCCCACAAGCAAATTTTGAGCCTCAATCGTTTCTACCCCTACTACGTTTCGTCCTAGTAACTAAGCCCTCCTTGATCTTTGAAAGGTCTTGAGCATTAGTGGTTAAAAGCATTAATCTCTACCATTTTACCAGACAATGACAGGAAAAGATTGATCAACTTATCAAAAATCGCAGGCCTAGTAAAAACCAGAAATGGCACTGAGGCGCAAAAATTATGCGAGCCCAGCCCTAACATTGTTGTCAGGGGCAAAAAAGAGAACAAATTAATCAAAAATCGCAGGCATGAGTGAAAACCAAAAATGGCCTCATTGCGCAAAAACTATGCGACCCCCAAACTTCGTTATTCCAAGGGTAAAAAAGGGATAAAAGCTGATTTCATAGGCTTAGTATGGAATTATCATTCCTACTAGAGCGCAAAAATAATGTGAACTCAGTCCTGTTGAAACCTATTAAGGTCCAGGGGTAAAAAGGAGAAAATCATATCAAGCACCACCACCAGCAATCGGCTAGTACAGTCAAGCACTATCTTATGCACCAGGTATATGGTGAGGACATCCAGGAGCAGATTTACCTATCTATCTCAAAAGCAATCAACCCAGACTTATTCAGTTTCTTTCTAAAGCAAAGAAATCCTAGCTAGGCTTCCCATCAACAGGCAATATCGGACATCTTTCAAGTTACTTATATCAATTTTTCAATTTGTCAGTTTGTTAGTCTATCATCAAGACATCGGTCTATTATGTAAAGTCAGAGTCATGTCCTCGCGCAAGTCAGCTTAAATTTGGCTAATTCTTTTGGTGGTGCAATCGAATCTTTTGAACTTAAGACTAGTTCAAGCAGATTATTTCAGTTGGACAAATCTAGGCATAACCTCAGTGCAATTTTGATACATCAAGCAAAAGGCAGATATCAAATAGAGGGTCAGGGTCATGTTCCATTCTCTCACCCCTCATACCCCATCATTCATTTGATTTGCTTGCTTATGGATAAGCCACGTGGCTATCCCCTTTCATGCATTTATATTTTGCTTGCTCATGAACTAGCCATATGGCTATCTCCATTTATACATATATCGCACTCATTTGCTTGCTTTGCATTCATTCTTAGTGAAGACGGTTGTGTAACCAATCCTCACTAACCTTACATTTTGCTTCCTCATGGGTTAGTCGTGTGGCTTTCCTCATTCATACATCTTGCTTGTAAAATGGAACAACCGTGTGGCTATCTCCATTCATCATATACTTTTCTCGTGGACTAGTTGTGCAGCTATCTCCACTAATACATCTTCTTGCTTACTTGTGCAAAATTGGTCATGCGATCATTTCAAATTTGACTTCATGTATCTTGCTAGCATCTTACCCAATGAGGCAACCGTGTGGTTTTCTGCACCACGACATAGTATCAGGTGTGGCAATCATCTGCACCATGGCATAGTACCCGGTGGGGCAACCATGTGGTTGTTTGCACCATGGCATAGTACCTGATGAGGCAACCGTGTGGTTGTCTGCACCATGGTATAGTATCGGGTGAGGCAACCATGTGGTTGTCTGAACCATGGTGTAGTACCCGGTGAGGCAACTATGTGGTTATCTACAACATGGCATAGTACCCGGTGAGGCAACCGTGTGGTTATCTACAACATGGCATAGTACCCGGTGAGGCAACCGTGTGGTTGTCTGCACTATGGCATAGTATCCGGTGAGGCAACCATGTGGTTGTCTATACCATGGCATCTTACCTGATGAGGCAACTGAGTGGTTGTCTGCATCATGACATAGTACCCGGTGCAGCAACTGAGTGATTGTTTGCACTATGGCATAGTACTTAATGGGGCAACCATGTGGTTGTCTGCACCAGGGCATAGTACCCGGTGAGGCAACCAAGTGGTTGTCTGCACCGTAGCATAGTACCCGGTGAGGCCACCGTGTGGTTGTCTGTACTATGGCATAGTACCCAGTGGGCCAACCGTGTGGTTGTCTGCACCATGACATAGTACTTAGTGGGGCAACGACACGGTTGCAAGCACTGATTGCATCTTACCCATTATTTTGAAGGAGTAACTAAACAGTTGTTTGATCGACCTTTAGTTGCGGCCCCTCATGAAGCTGGTTGTGTAACCAACCTTCACTCATATGCATCTTTCACCATATGTTCACATTTCACTTCACTGCACTACACTACACTACTTGCTCACTGTTAAAGGAGTAACTGACACGATTGTCTGATCGACCATCAGTTGTGGCCTCTTGTGAAGCCAATCTTACATACTTCACATACTGCACTGCATTACTTGCTCACTCTTAAAGGAGTAACTGCCACGGATGTCTAATCGACCATCAGTTGCGGCCTCTTGTGAAGCCAGTATTGCACACTTCACACATTGCACTGCATTACTTGCTCACTCTTAAAGGAGTTACTGAGATGGTTTTCTGATCGACCATCAGTTTCGGCCTCTTGTGATGCTGGTCTTGCACTCTTCACAAACTTCACTGCATTACTTGCTCACTCTTAAAAGGAGTAACTGACACGGTTCTCTGATCGACCATCAGTTGCGACCTCTTGTGAAGCCAGTCTTGCACACTTCACCACACTGCACTGCATTACTTGCTCACTCTTCAAGGAGTAACTGAAAAGGTTGTCTGATCGACCATCAGTTGTAGCCTCTTGTGAAGCTAGTATTACAACAATCATCATTCATTTTCATCTCACCCACTTATATCATGCCCCCCGTTATTTGGTCGTGTGATCGATTAGCAAGCAGCTTCATACACCATAACCCTCTCCATCCCCAGCACTTGCCGACTTGGCACAAACATACCCTTCCTCTGTCACCATTCAGTCATCCTGTCCATGGCAAGCAGTCTAAGCAGAATTTATCTTTTCTTAAGCTTTAAAGGTTTTCCACACACACACGTGTGCAAAATTGAAGCATTATCAGCCTTTGTCGTTCACGTGCCTGCACCCTTCGACAAAGCGGGGCAACTGTATACACCCCAATTTGCACCCCTCTTCTCATTCCATACCTTTACAAACTTTTTCAAAAACCCTCTTTTAAAACCCTCTTTCCCTGTGCTTCGATTTTTAGAAACGCCCCTGCGGTAAAAAATGACCAAAATGCTCCTGGAGTTCAAAATGACCGCAATCCCCTTGAAAAGTTTTGAAATTTTCACATTTCATTTAAATAGTTTTTTGGATTTTATCAGTTCAATTTTGGCTATTTTTTGGATCAAATCGGGCTTAAAATAATAAAAATGACCAAATTGTCCCTAGAGTACAAAATGACCAAAATGCCCCTAAAAAGTTCTTAAAATGTGACATTTTATCTTAAATATTTTTTTTGGATTTTATCAGTTCAATTTTGACTATTTCCGGGCTCAAGTTGGACTTAAAACGAGAAATTGGGTTTTCGGTAAACACCCTTCACCTTTTCTTCATTTTTCACTCATCCCCTCTCCTTTCCTCTCTTCTCTCTCCTCTTTCAAAAATCGCTCTTTAGCGTTTGGCGATCCCGGGAATTTTATTTCGAAGAATCATTATCAGGAGCATTTATTTCAAAGACCCTATTGGGTTTCCCGGAAGGTAATTTTTCTCCAAACACTGACTTTTGCTTTGTCTTTTAGTAGTTTAATTAGCTTTTTAATTATTTTTTAAATTGCTTTAATTGCTTAGACTGCTTGCTTAACCTACCTACCCTGTCGAACCTCTGCCCGAACTTTGGTTCAAACTTAGCCTACACTGTCGAACTTCTGCCTGAACTTTGGTTCAAATTTAGTCTACCCTATCGAACCTCTATCCGAACCTCGGTCCAAACCCCTGGTTCTAACCCTACTTACCTAGTCGAACTTCTATCCAAACCTCGGTTCAAACCCTGGTTCAAACCCTACCCTCTTAGTTGAACCTTTGTCCGAACCTCATTTCAGAACTTGGTTCAAATACTACCAAACCCTACCCCAACCCAATGCTCCTTGACATGAGCTAAAATTGTCTAGATGCTCCCCAGTAAGAGCTTAAAAGGCCCAAGCGCTCTTGAATAGGATCCCAAACCATTCAAAAACATCCTAACATCTAAAGACAAATCTCAACCTATCAAACACCCATAATCCAAATAAATCAATTCAAACCATCAACTACCCATCTTGAACTATGTGTAGCTTGATTCCCCTAACAGTGGATACGTACACAACCCTGATCGGGTTCAACTCACCTAGGTAGAACCCCTATCCTGTCTGAAATTCCTTATTCCAATGCACTTTTAGACCTAGAGGGGCGGTGAATAGGTCTACTTTAATTTTCTCTACCAATTTTAATTTTAATCAATCACACACAGCCAAACTCACTTGAACACATAAGATTTTTATGTTGAAAACCCTTCCTGGAAAAACCATGGGACCTAGTCCAGCACAGAATCCACTATGAGAAGATTTAAACAATACAAGACTCGAATCTTACCCAACCGGACACGACACAACGTTCCTCGGTATCGATTCCTCAACTTGTAAACCACGAACACAGTACTTTCGATCTCCGCAACAGTAGCTCCGATTCCTCACCGGCAAATCTTCCTCAAAGTGATCAACCACGGTCTCCGAAGATTGATCTCCGTCCTTGACGGCTTTAGCACAGGCTAACCAACACTCACAGTAGAGAAACAGTGGGTTTTAGGGTTTGTAGAAGCCCTAGGGTGATCTCTTAATGTTTAAGGATCATCTAATGCAAAGTATAGGAAATATGCTTTAGAACCATGCAAAACCTAGAGGTCAGTTATTTGAGATGAAGATCAATGAACCAAAGAGTTTTCATAAACTCAAAGTAAGCACAAAGTGCTCTAAAAAGTCTCCAATTAATCATCCTCATGGATTGGGGGAAGTCCCCTATATATAGGAAAGCTTCAAGAGATTAGAAGTTGCTAAAAAGTGATTTTAGAATATTTTTTTTCATATCAGGGTCGACCCTGGGGGTCCCTGGGTCGACCCATTATAGCAAAATCATCTTCCAGCCAAAAATCCATCTCAGGGTCGACCCATTGGGCACATTCGGTCGACCGGATGGAGCCTTTCGGTCGACCGGATGGTCCTCAGGGTCGACCCTCATAAATATCACTCTCTGCCAAAAAAACCTGGTACAAAATATGGGCTCTTCAGGGTCGACCCTGGGGTGCATTTTTTTTATTTTTTTTAATCTTTTTAATCATTGAATGCATTCCCCTATCGACCCTACCCTTTTTTGACTTAATGTTAATGATGAATTAGCACTTTTAGAAGGCATCATAGGGTCATCTAGGTCTCTCACTAAATCCCAACGTTTTAGCCACTATGAGTGATGAGGCTTCAAGAGTCTTCATAGCTTCTACTTTACTTTGTCTTCAAACCGGATGAGACCTACTATGACCTAGATACAACCTTTTGGGCTCGGAATTTTGCCAACCACATTTTGACTTTACACTGTCCTTGCTTATTTCAACTTGTACATTACTGTTCATATAATACCTATCAAACATATAGATAAAATGAAAGCTTATCTTATGGTTTCCCCACTTTAATTCAGATTTAGGGAGTAGGTAACCATCTCCGAATGAGAGTTTAGGGGTGCCTAACACCTTCCCCTAACTCAAATGAATTCTTACCTTGAACTCTATTTCCAGACAAAGCCTTATCGAACCTTTTCAGGGACCCTATTTTCCCTCATAATCTAAATAGGTGACTGTAGCACCCCGGACTTTTTCATCTTTAATGAATGGCACTCTCGTAGCTAATTGGCCGTTTTCGTAGTGTAATTAATAAATAAGGGAGAAATCGGAAATTCTGAAACATCAGAAATGTTCGTTTTCGAAAGACGGATCCAACGCAAGTTGAATCGTCGAAATCCGACGAGCGAGTCAAAAGATATGGTCAAAACAGTCCAGACATACAGAGCACCGATCGCTCGGTCCAGTCAGCGATCGATCGGTCCATAACCGATCGATCGGTAGCTATCGCACGGTCAGAAAATTTGTATGGGGAAATTTTCCAGAGAGTGAGTTTTTGACCGGTCGATCGGTCATTAACACCGATCGCTCGGTAGGCAACCGATCGATCGGTCATTAACACCGATCGCTCGGTCTTCGCGTTTTTGCAGAAATTTCAGTAAGGGCTTTTTCGTCATTTGGGCATTTCACCCTTGCTTTATAAGCCTTGCACGAGCCTAAGGGTTTCATAAACCCTTAGGGCAGATATTTGAGAGAGAGTGGGAGAGGATAAAGGGGTTCTAACCTAGGGTTTCATCTTGAGAGTGAATCAAGGGTTTAAATACCCAAGATCATCCCAAAAAGGGCGTGGATTCATCAAATCCAACCTCAAACTCGTGTGGCATTCCCATTCCAAGCTAGGGCAGCGATCCTACGGCATTTTGAAAGGGGTTTCTTTCCCAAATCAAGCCTTCTTCAAGTAAGGGTTCTTCCCTACCATTTGAGGTTCGATTTCAAGGTTTCTTCAAGGTCAAGCCTTGATTTCAAGGTTAGTACACTCTACTAACTTCATTAGTGATAACCTTGATTTTCTTCCTCAATTATGATGATTTTATATGTTGTATGTCCCTTTTTATTGAGTTGTGATGAAATCCCTATAATAAATAAGATAAATGGATAAAGGTGTGGGGAATGTGTGAATGGATGGTGGATTGTGGCGAATGGGTGCCGTGTGGGGTGATGTATGTAATGGGATGGATAATGGTGGAAGGGCATTTTCAACATAATGAACATACCTTTGTGATGGATGAGAAACATGCACTAAGCAACTTAAATAAAAAGGCTATCATAGTGATGCTTACCAAGTGTTTGAGAAAATGTTTAAATGATGATTTGAATGAGTGAACTTGAATTATAAAAGCATGCATTGAGTTATTCTTTCTAAAATGCCTATCTTGATCAAATGTGCTACATGTCATTTACATTTCCATATGCTCATATTAAGAATTGAAATGCTATGCTCATGTGACCATCATACTCAAGTATGTCCTCATGCCTACCACAATTTCTACACACACGCACGCATGCTTGCATGAACTGGGTTTATTTCACGAGTATTAGTGCATGAGAAATAAAACGAGAAACAAGCATATGTCAAGGAGGTTGGTAGCCCAGGGATGTGCGGGTGCTAGCCTCTGGCTCACAAGTTAAACGAACATGAATATCAAGGGTAGGGCATATCCCTAGGATATGTCATACCTGGCTCACAAGAAAACACGACGAGCAAGGATCAAGAAACATGGAAGGGTGTTAGTGTACTAAGACCAGGTACGGGCACTAACATCTGTTCCCCAACACGCATGAAAGTATGCTAGTGTACTAAGACCAGGTACGGGCACTAGTGTATGTTTCCAAGACAAGCATGAAAGGATGTTAATGTACTAAGACCAGGTACGGGCATTAACATCTGTTTCCAACAAGTATGAGAGGATACTAGTATACTAAGACCAGGTACGGGTACTAGTATCTGTCTCCAAGCGAGAATCAAGAAATATGGAAGGGTGATGATGTACTAAGACCAGGTACGGGCATTGTCATCTGTTCCCAGGCAAACAAGAAAACTCACGAGCAAGTCAACAAGAACATACGCATAATACTCACTCACGAGACAAGAACCGGGCAAGAACCTAGTACGTCCGTCCAGTTCATAGTTCGGGTACTAGCTAAACCAGAACAAAACAAGGCAGGTGTGATTTCCACGATACGAGAACAAGTCATGACTTTTGGATACGAATTTACAATGCATGAGTTGATGTTCATGATTCACTTACGTGGTTATGTTGTTTTAGCTTCCGCGCTCTGAATTTGTATCTCTTGGGTGAACTGTATCATGTATTACATGTTATGCTATTGTTATTACTATTGTTAGTTAGTAGCTTGTACTCGCTGAGTATTCCATGCTCAGCCGTACTTTTATGTCGGCAGGTACATTATGCAGCATATGAACTCTTGCCCCTTGGATCGAGGCAGCTCGGGGTGAGCAGGAGATTCTTCGGATGGTTACCTAGATATTAGGAGATTTGGCGTATGGCCAACGGTTGGGATGAGCGAGAGAGAGAGACATGTATTTTTGGATTTCCTTGGGGACTTTTCGTGTGAGCTTGAGTGGGTGACTCAAGCATTTGTACTCTTGTGATTATTGTATTCTATCCAGCTGTTAATGATGTGGACACTTGGAATTACATTTATGTTAAAGGAAATTTTAGTCTCTCTATTTTTGCATGCCTTGTTATGCTCTCGCCGGTTGACTAAGGATAGGTCGCGTCGCCAAAGTATCCTAACTCCTAGGGGGTATTTTGGGGCGTGACAGTGACGACTCTCTCTTTTCTGCATTTTTAACACTATTCCTCCTTTGGTTCAATCTTGATCGGGAGTGGGGTTAAAATCCCAGGTCTACAGAGTGTTCCATCCAATACCACCCGGGTAAAGCAAACGTGGTGGTGGATGCGTTGAGTAGGAAATCACATGGGCTTGTTGCGTATATGATGGTTCGAGAGTGGAAGTTATTGGAGGATGCCTCTAACCTCGACATTAGTTTCGGTCCTCCTACTCATGGGCCATTGATGGCAAATATCACGGTGAAGCCGTGCATCTTAGATTGGATTCGGAAGTTACAAGTAACGGATGCCGAGTTGTTTGCTTTCCGTGACAAGGCGGTTAGCAAAGGAAGGGATGAGTTCACCGCGAACGATGATGGGGCAATCACGTTCAAGGGTAGAATTTGTGTCCTGGCCGATGTAGATCTCCGGAGAGAGATTCTGGATGAAGCCCACCGTTCTAAGTATACAGTGCATCCTAGGGATATAAAGAAGATGTACCGGAACCTCAAGGGGCAGTTTTAGTGGCGGAACATGAAGAGGGATGTTGCAGAGTATGTATCATGGTGCTTCGTGTGTCAACAAGTGAAGGCAAAGCATATGTGACCGGCGGGTCCATTACAGTCTCTCCCTATTCCCGAGAGGAAATGGGAGCACATGTTCATAGACTTCATTGTTGGCTTGTCACAGACAGCAAAGAACTCAGATGCAATATGGGTTGTGGTGGACCGTTTGACGAATCCTTCACATTTCTTGCCCTATCGGACTACATTCAACTCGAACCAGTTAGCGGCATTGTATATCAAGGAAGTGGTTCAGTTGCACGGGGTGCCAGTCAGCATTGTATCAGATCGGGATCCAAGATTCACATCCAAGTTCTAGAAGATCTTTCAGAGCGCCATGGTTCCCAACTAGACTTTAGCACCGCCTTTCATCCACAGACGGATGGGCAGACCGAGAGGGTGAACCAAATCATCGAGGATATGCTTCGGGCATATATGTTAGATTTCAAGGGCAGTTGGGAAGAAAAATTGGCTTTGGTGGAGTTCGCCTACAATAATAGCTACCAGGTGAGCATCCAGATGGCACCATTTGAGGCCTTGTATGGGCGAAGTTTCAGGTCTCCTCTCTACTGGGATGAAGTGGGAGAGAGAAAACTGTTGGGTCCTGAGTTGATTGAGTAGATTGCGAATAAGGTCAAGATCATCTGGGATCGGTTGAATGATGCCCAGGATCATCAGAAGAACTATGCAGAAACTCGCCGCAGGGACTTGGAATTCCAAGTTGGGGATCAAGTCTTTGTGAAGATATCTCCTAGCAAGGGGATCATGAGGTTCGGCAAGAGGGGCAAGCTCAGTCCTCGGTATGTTGGACCGTTTGAAATTATCACTAGAGTCGGTGAAGTTGCATACCGGGTAGCTCTCCCAACTCATATGGCCGCGGTCCACAAAGTGTTCCATGTATCGATGCTCCAGAAATACATCTCCTATCCTTTGCACGTGATCGACCATGAACCGTCGAAAATCCGAGAGGATCTCACACTAGTAGAGAAGCCGATTCAAGTCTTGGATCGGAGAGATCAAGTGTTGCGCAACAAAACAATTTCATTAGTTCTCGTTCAATAGCAACATCATGCTAGAGAAGAGGCCACATGGGAGCATGAGGCCGAAGTCAAAGAAAAATACCCGGAGTTATTTGCATAGGGTGTTATGTATTGCCGTGTAAAATTTTGTTGTTGTTTGGTACATGTATGTATCGTCAAAATTTTGAGGATGAAATTTTTGTAAAAGGGGAGGATGTAGAACCCTAGACCTAGGCGATATGTGATGGCATGTATTAAAGTCTCGGGAGTGTTTTCTTAACTTTATGGATGTTTGGGATGAAGGAGTAGAGTATGAAATACACTAAGTGTCAAGAATAAGAATATCTTAACATCACCTTCAACCTTGAGAAGATTTAGTTTCGTCTTAGGTAATTAAAACCTCAGAATTAGAATTTGTCCATTTAACACAAAATTGTTACCATTTAAATGACGAGTCCAACGCAAGTGGAATCGTCAAAATCCGATAAACGAGTCAAAAGTTATGGCCGAAATACCAAAGCGAAAAAAAAAACAAGAAAGTTTTGTTAGAATTACGAACGATCGTAAATCACCTACGAACGATCGTACAAATGCTATGAACATCCGTAGAAAACCTACGAACAATCGTAGAGTCCCAGAAATTGGGCAAACTCTTTGGAAAGATTACGATCGGTCGTAGAAAATCTACGAACGATCGTAGGAAGCCTATGAACGATTATAGGAACCTACGAACGATCATAGATGCAAAAATCAGTTTTTTTTTTAAATCGTGGATTTTAGGGTTTTAACCCCCTTGCCTATACTTAGGAGACCATTTGGGGGGTTTTTGAGTCAACCTAAACCTAAAGAGAGAGATTGGGAGGGAAAGAAGGTTTCCAAGAGAGGATTCTCATTCTTGAGTGAGAGATTGAACATTAGGTGACCTAGATCATCTCCAAATCCTTGGATTCTTCAAATCCGAGGCAAGGCATACAAGGAGCACCTCCTTTAAGCCCGAACAGCAATTTTCCCAACCATTTGCTTGGGATTTCTCTCCCATTTGAAGGTCGGTACCCTTATTTCCCAACTTGCCACATTTTCTTCCCTTTCTTACTTGTGTTACTCCATTTTCTTGTTTTACCCTAAAATTTTCACATGATATGAGATGGATTTTGTGAATGGAGGTCATGGATGGTTGAGATGTGATGGGAAAATGGGAAGGGCATTGTACACATAATAGACACACATGATATGTTGGATGAAATGAGCTTTACTCGCTTTCTAGAAAAGCATGATTGTAGATCTAATCACTTTCTAGAAAGGCATGATTGTAGATTTACTTGCTTACTAGAATTGCATGATTGTATATTTACTTGTGTTTAATTAATTGTTGCCTTGAAATGCTATGTTCATTTATTTCATGCGTTGAATTGTACATGATCCACAAACACGACATGTAGATCATGAATTAGGATTTTCAAGCATGAACACCGAGTTTTGATTTCAAGAAAACAATAAAATGACTCGATTCACAAACACCATGACAAGGCCAAACGTAAGGGTTGGTAAAAGGTAGGGCATATTCTCGGGTATGTCTTACCTCGTTTATCACAAGGACAAGAAAGATGTTAGTGCGCCTTTCAAGCATGCGTGTTTCTATGAAGGGTGCTTGCACCTAACTTCAAGTTGCTTCTATTACATTTTCACTGAAGGGAGGTTATGCACCCGACTTCAAGTAGTTTGACATGTTTCACTGAAGGGAGTTTACACTCCCGACTTCAAGTCGTTCAAGGGCACTAACATCCCAAGCATGCATGATAAGCAAGCACGTTTAATTCCAAGCAAGCAAGCATGTGCATACTCATGTCATGAAAAGCATTCATGCATTTGCATCCGCATTCAAGCAAGTTTTTCACAAGAAACCGGACATGACAAGACAAAGGACAAGACATGTTTTCACAAGCACAAAAACTAGTTTTTAAATTTAAGAAACAAGTCAAGACAAGAATACGATGATTTACTGAGGTTTTAATGTTCATGATTCAAGCATGCATGAATATTCACTACTTATCGTTGTATTATTGTTGTTTATTGTTTGTTGTTCTGCTTATTATTATTATTATGCATTGCTTCAATGACTTTTTGGTTAGTAGTGGGTACCCGCTGAGTGTTTCAATACTCAGCCGTACATCTGATGTCGGCAGGTGTTAGTGAAGTGACTGATCCTTTTGACATATGTGCTCCCGGTCCATGGGAGGAAGAGGAATACGTAGAGGAGGTTCCAGCTAGTGAGCCTCATGGTGAGGAAGGGGAGAAATGGCCCTATCTAAATTATGTCTAGTGAACATTAATATTTGGCAAGGGAAAGATACTGTTGCGCCCAAAATACCCCCTACGAGTTAAAGGATACTTTAGGTGTGACTATACTTAACCTGGCAAACCATCCTGTAATGAACAAGGCAAACATAACACCATAGAGATATGAAATAGAGTGCAGAATTTCATAATAGTGCGGAAGCGTAAACCAACTTTTTCTTTTCTATACATGTACTGTATTTCAAGTTAGGTACAAAACATAAACAGTAAAGGTGGACATGCCCACCATCAAAATAAAAAATAAAGTTCATGTCTCTCTCTCAATACTCATCTGGGAAGGGCCAACTATCAAGGTTCCTCGCCTCCACCTGAGGCTCAACTCCCGGCTCCACATATGGCTCCTATTGAAGGACCCTGATCACAGATGTCAAAAGGGACCCGTGTGTCTGCCGACATAAAATGTACAGCTTAGTATGGAACACTCAGCGAGTACAAGCTCCTAGCTAACAATAGTAATGACAAGCAAAATATCATATGCAAGTGCTTAAAAGAATACAGTTCATAATCATTCAAAAAAACCAACATACAAAATCATTCGTCAAATCATATTTCCCGTGGAACACAAAACACTATCTGCGAGTCATATGAGTCCTTATGAGTTCTTGTGAGTTCTTGTGAGTTCTTGTGAGCCTTGTGAGATTTTCTTGAGAGCAAGAGGTTAGCACCAACACGACCCTGGGCTACCAACCTCCTTAACAATCTACTTAACTTGTGAGACCTTCTTGTGAGCAAGAGATTAGCACCCGCACAACCTTCGGCTACCAATCTCCTTGACAATCCAATAACTTGTGAGCAAGAGGTTAGCACCTGCACAACCTTGGGCTACCAACCTCCTTGACAATCTACTCCCGCACAACCTTGGGCTACCAACCTACTTGACAATCTACTTAACTTGTGATCAAGTACTTGAAATTCTTTACGAGTTACTCTTATTCATTTCGATTCTTTAGTGCTTATGAGAAAACTTCGATTCATGCATACATGCGTGCTTGGGTGTGGCAATTCGTGGCAATCATACTAACATGGACGATTCAAGGGACAACATATATCATTTCAATTCTATTCATAGTCATGTGAGAATATAAGCAATATGTAGAGCATTTGATCAAAGATCATTTCAGAAAAACTACATAAATCATGCATTCAAAATCTTCATTAAATTCATTGAATTCTCATTTATGCATTTCATCAAACAAGTGGAGTTCAACATTCTTATAGTCCTTTATTCATGTTTCCTTGTTCCAACATTTCATCAAACACAGAGTGTGTTCATTATGTGTAAATTGCCCTTCCACCATTTTCCATCACACACATTCATCACAACCACATGGCATCCAAGCGCCTCAAACATTTACACATACAATCCATCCTTAAATCTTTAGTTTATCTTGTATAATTTAGGGAATCATAGGTTTAAGATGAGAATAGGGGTACACATGCTCAATCATAATCAATTCAAAGGCAAACCTAGGTCACTACTAAGTTAACTAGGAGGGTGTACTAACCTTGAGGATTCTTCCAAATTTTGAAGAAGACCCTTGATGGTGGGAATCCCTTGAGTAGAAATCTCTAGGCTTGATAGAGGAGGATCCTTGTTTGAGAATATTCAAGCTTTGAGCTCCCTTGATCTCAAATCCAAAACCCCTCTTGGATTTCCCCCAATCTCCTCTTCTCCTCTTTCTCTCCCTTAGGTTTAGGAAAACCCCCAAATGACATCCCACTTATAAGCCAAGGGTTTAAAACCCTCAATTTCGTGTTCAGCACCCGCGTGCAATCGATCGCTCACCAACTGCGATCGATCGCGGATCCAGTGCGATCAATCGCACCTGTGGCCGATCTATCGCACTTGAACCCCGAAGGTTTTTTTTTCTGATTTTTCCCTCTATGCAATCGATCGTACGCCCTTACAATCGATCGCAAATCCCTATACGATCTATTGCATTTGGAGGAGACCTGTCGCACTTGGACTCGAAGGTTCTGAACCAATTTCTACTATATGCGATCGATCGCACCATACCTGTGACTGATCGCACATCTCATTTTCTGAGATTTTCACCTGCAGACCCCTTTCGGGTGTTTCCAACTCCATTTCCATCATCCTTAGGGTACTAAACCCCTTCTTCACTCTGCCCATGGGTCACTAACATCCATTTTCTCATAAAATATCAAATTCAAATACGTGGAAAACCATTTGGCCATGAAAACACTATTCATTAGCCATGAAATGTTCCGGAGTGCTACATCCTCCCCCCTGACAAAAATTTTGTCCCCAAAATTAGGATGATACAAGGAGATACAAGAAAACAAAAATACAGAAGAGAACAACAGGTTCTAGACAAACAATTATGGGTACTTTTCCTTCACTTCGGCTTCACGCTCCCACGTAGCCTCTTCCACTGAATGGTGTTGCCATCTTACAAGGACCAATGGAATGATCTTGTTACGCAAGACTTGATCTCGCCTATCCAATATCTGCACTGGTTCTTCCACCAATGTGAGATCCTCCTAGATTTCTATCGGATCAAGCTCAGTAACATGGATGGATCCGAGGTGTATTGTCAAAGAATGGACATATGAAATACATTGTAGACCGCCACCATATAGGTGGGTAGAGCAACCTGGTAAATAACCTCACCAACTCTGGTGATGAACTTGAACAGACCCACATATCTAGGGCTGAGCTTACCTAGCCTCCCAAACTCATAATGCCCTTCATCGGTGAAATCTTGAGAATACAAAATCGTCAATAAGGAATTCAAAATCTCGCCTACAGGTATCGGCATAGCTCTTTTGTCGATCCTGTGCCGCCTTCAACCTTTTCCTGATAACTTTGACCTTGTCTGTGGTCTGCTCAATCAACGCATGGCCTAACACTTTCCTTTCACCAACTTCATCCTAGTATAGAGGAGATCTGCAACTTCTCCCATACAAGGCCTCGAAAGGAGCCATTTGGATGCTCGATTGATAGCTATTATTGTAAGCGAATTCAACCAAAGTCAAGTGATCTTCTCAACTACCTTTGAAGTCTAGCATGCAAGCCCGGAGCATGTCCTCGATGACTTGATTCACTCTGTCGGTCAGCCTATCCATCTGTGGATGAAAGGTAGTGCTAAAGTCTAGTCAGGAACCCATGTTATTCTGAAAGCTCTTTCAGAACCTGGAAGTGAATCTAGGATCCCTGTCTGATACGATACTCACCGGCACTCCGTGCAATCGAACTACCTCTTTAATATACAACGCCGCTAGCTAGTTTGAATTGAATGTAGTTCGATAAGGCAAGACATGGGTGAACTTTTTCAATCGGTCAACCACGACCCAGATTGCATCGGAGTTTCTAGCTGTCCGTGGCAACCCCACAATGAAGTCCGTAGAAATGTTCTCCCATTTCCATTTGGGAATAGGGAGGGGCTTTAAAAGACCTACTGGCCTCATATGCTCGGCCTTGACTTACTGGCACACCAAGCACCGAGACACATACTCTGCTACTTCCCTCTTCACGTTCTGCCACCAAAAGTGACCTTTAAGGTTCCTATACATCTTTGTACCTCCAGGGTGTACGGTATACTTGGACCGGTGAGCTTCGTCCAAGATTTCTAGTTTAAGCTTCTCATCGACTGGAACACATATTCTTCCCTTGAATGTGATAGTCCCATCATCCCTCACAACAAAATCTTTTTTGTCATTGCTAACTGACATGTCCTGGTAAGCAAGTAGCTTAGCATCCATTCTTTGCAACCCTCGGATCATGGCCAGGATGTAAGGCCTAACGGTGACATTAGCAATCACTAGCCCATAGGTAAGAAGACTGAAACTGATGTCAAGGTTAGAAGCATCCTCCAACAACTTCCACTCTTGCACCATCATATGCACCAAGAGTCCAAGAGGCTTCCTACTAAGAGCATTGACCACTACATTCACCTTACCTGGATGGTATTGAATAGAGCATTCATAATCCTTTAAGAACTTCATCCATTGTCGTTGCCTCAAGTTTAACTCCTTCTGGGAAAACAAATACTTAAGGCTCTTGTGATCTATGAACACATCAAATTATTCTCCATAAAGATAGTGTCACCAAATCTTCAATGCAAAACCAACTACGGGAAGCTCTAAGTCATGTGTAGGGTAGTTCTTCTCATGATCCTTTAATTGTCGAGACACATAAGCAATAACCTTCTTGTTTTACATCAAAACACACCCTAACCCGACATGTGAGCCGCTTCTTCAACTCCTGGAAGCTAATCTCGCATCTGTCACTCCATACAAACTTCACATTCATCCGAGTGAGGTACTTGAGCGGTGTCGCTAGACTGAAGAATCCTTCTACGAATCTCCGATAGTAGCCTGCCAACCCGAGGAAGCTACGTATCTCTGTGACACTCTTGAGTCTCTCCCAACTCATCACTGCCTCTATTTTCACCGGATCAACTAAAATGCCTTCAGACAATACCACGTGGCCAAGGAACACCACTTTCTCCAGCTAAAATTCGCACTTGCTTAACTTGGCGTACAATTTATGCTCTCGAAGCGTCTCAAGAATAGGCGAAGGTCTCGATCATGATCCTCCCGTATCGGGGAATACACCAAGATGTCGTCAACAAACACCACGATGCACTGATCGAGACAAGGTCTGAACATCCAGTTAATTAAGTCCATGAATGCCGCCGGTGGCATGACAAGGAACTCGTAGTGCCCATACCGAGTCCTGAAAGTCATCTTTTGAACATCTTCTGCCTTGATCTTTAACTAATAATACCCCGATCTAAGATCAATCTTTGAAAACAATCTTGCTCCCTTCAGTTGGTCAAATAGGTCATCTATCCATGGCAAGGGATAACGATTCTTGATCGTGACCTTGTTCAACTGTCTGTAATCGATGCACATCCTCATCAACCCATCCTTCTTCTTCACGAAGAGCACCGGAGCTCCCCATGGTGACACACTTGGTTGGATGAAATCAAGTTGTTGCAACTCTACAATTTGCTCTTTCAACTCCTTCAGCTCTATTGGGGCCAACCTATATGGCACCCTTGAAATCGAGGCTATGCCAGGAGCAAGCTCTATTGCGAACTCAATTTTCCAATCTGGGGGTAATCTAGGCAAATCCTCCAGGAATACATCTAAGAACTCACTCACAACCGGAATGGCTGAGGAGTTTTGTGCCTCCGGATTCGCTAAGCTTAAAGCTGTGAAGCGAGCAATATCTCTTCCTTGTAACCCTCGAAAATGAAAAGGCTTAACTCCTTCTAGCTTGAAATTCACCATCTTCTTAAAACATGTCACATGTCTGTGGTGAGTCGATAACCAGTCCATCCCGGGAATGACATCAAAATCCAAGTCTTAGAAATCCAGAACGATGAGGTCGGCCAACAACTCATTCTTCCCCACATGAACTATACAATCCTCGGTATCTGATCCGTATCAACCGACTTGCCAAGCGGAGTCAAAATGGTTAACTCCTGATTCAACTGACTAGAATCGGATGAAAAACCCTTCGAAAAACTAAGCGATACAAAAGAATGAGTGGATCCTATGTTGATCAACACTCGAGCTAGGCATTCATTCACTAACAAGGTGCCTGTGTGATTAATTAATTCAAATCAATAAATTTCAAGCAAGTAACACATACATTATAGTGTATAGGTAACATATTGTACATGTAAATAGTCATATCATATAGTAGCAACCATTCACCACTTGAAACTTTAGCATTCTAGCGTACCTTCCACGACATCATCGGATACACGTGCGTCCCATTCTGACAAGGCAAAGACCCGGCCCTGGTTTGCCTTGCGAGGCGGTGGTGTGGATTGTGTGGGTCGTGAGGGTCTAGATGCAGAAGCCTGTGAAGATCCCTGCTAGGAAGTCTGTCGAACTAGAAGCCTGGTCCCCTGAGGCTGGGTGGGCTACAACTGCCTACGAGGGCAATCCCTGATCATGTGGTTCATATCCCCACAATGGAAACATCCGCTCAAAAGTTTGCGACTCTCTGGTCTTGTGTCTTCGGCCACCATAAGGACATTCCTCAAATGATGATGAGGATGTAGGTGTCACATGTCGGGTGGCCTGTGAAAAAGCAGGACGATGTACCGGTGTTGCAGTCGAGCGAAAAGCCAGTGGTACCAAGGGATGCCTCTGTGCCTACATTGGCCTGGATACCTGATATGGGGCTGTCCTAGCTCTCTTCTCCGTAAGGCCACTGGACTGGCCTCTTACCGTTTCTCTCCTCTGGAAGAATTCTTCTAAATTCCTCTCAGCAAGCTTCGCCTTGCTCAGAACATCTCCCTAGGTGCCCACCTGGAACAACGAGACCCTGACTCTAATGGAGGGTTTCAATCCTCACTTAAACTTTCTGACCCCCATAAGTTCGGATGCGATCAAGTGAGGTGCAAATCTCTACAACTCTACGAAAGTAGCCTCATAGTCGTCCACACTCAACTCTCCCTGCTCCAGAGTCATGAACTCAATCTCCTTCTGTTCTCTAACAGCAGCTGGAAAATACTGCTTGTAGAAGACATCCAGAAACTCTGGCCATGTCCAAGGCTCCCCTAACCTAGTAGACTCCCTCTGTCTCTGAGCAGCTCTCCACCAGTATTCGGCCTCACCTTCCATCATGAAGGTTGCCCAGTCAACCCGCTGCTCATCCATATAGTGGAGCGCTCTGAAAATCTTTTCCAATTGCATCACCCATGCTTCTACAACCATGGGGTCGGTAGTACGGTAGAAAGTAGGCGGATGTAATCTCCTGAATGCCTTAAGTCCTGATGTATGGTGAACAGGAGGAGGTGTAGGTGTAGCGGGAGTAATAGCAACAGCTTGGCTGCCAGCATAGCCAAGGTCTCTGCTATAGGTGCATAGGCTTGAGCAAAGTCGGGTTGTTCATCACCCGAGGGGGCATCACTTCCACTACCCCTTGTATTGTATCCCCGACCCCGAGCACCGCGTCTCATCATTAGATCCTGAGAACGACAATACCACATGAGTCTAACTTGGATACACGTTTAATAGTCATTTCATAATTCACTCAACACATATTAAGTATATAACAACATGCCAAGATATACATACAACATGATAGGAATACAATTTTCGTTTTTAGCGTAGGACACTAAGTTCGGTTGGGTTTTTACCGGTTTTGACTTAAACTAGTCTATATTTGGAATACGACTCTTCTCCTTGACCTAAGGCCTTGTACAATCATGGTATCAGTTCTAAGTGACCCTAGGAACTCTAATGCCTAGGCTCTAATACCACTTCTGTCGCGCCCCAAAATACCCCCTAAGAGTTAAGGGACACTTTAGGTGTGAATATACTTACTCTGGCAAACCATCCTATAATGAACAAGGCAAACATAACACCATAGAGATATGAAACAGAGTGTGGAAGCTCATAATAGTGTAGAAGCGTAAACCAACTTTTTCTTTTCCTATACATGTACTGTATTCCAAGTTAGGTACAAGACATAAACAGTAAAAGTGAACATGCCCACCATCAAAATACAAAATAAAGATCACGTCTCTCTCTCTCAATACTCATCCGAGAAGGGCCAACTATTGAGGTTCCTCGCCTCCACTTGAGGCTCTACTTCTGGCTCCACAAATGGCTCCTCCTTGCCATAGTCCTCCTCTATCGAAGGACACTGATCAAAGATGTCAAAAGGGACCTGTGTGCCTGCCAACATAAAATATACGGCTGAGTATGGAATACTTAGCGAGTACAAGCTCCTAGCTAATAATAGTAATGACAAGCAAATTATCATATGCAAGTGCTTAAAAGAATACAGTTCATAATCATTCAAAAAAACCAACATACAAAATCATTCATCAAATCATATTTCTCGTGGAACACAAAACACTATCTGCAAGTCATATGAGTCCTTATGAGTTCTTGTGAGTTCTAGTAAGTTCTTGTAAGTTCTTGGGAGCCTTGTGAGATTTCCTTGTGAGATCTTCTTGTGAGCAAGAGGTTAGCACCCGCACAACCTTCGACTACCAATCTCCTTGACAGTCCAATAACTTGTGATTAAGAGGTTAGCACCCGCACAACCTTGGGCTACCAACCTCCTTGACAATCTACTTAACTTGTGAGCAAGTACTTGAAATTATTTACGAGTTCCTCTTATTCATTTCGATTCTTTAGTGCTTATGAGAAATCTTCGATTCATGCATACATGCGTGCTTGGGTGTGGCAATTCGTGGCAATCATACTAACATGAACGATTCAAGGGACAACATATATCATTTCAATTCAATTCAAAGTCATGTGAGAATATAAGCAATATGTAGAGCATTTGATCAAAGATTATTTCGAAAAAACTATAGAAATCATGCATTCATAATCTTCATTAAATTCATTGAATTCTCATTCATGTATTTCATCAAACATGTAGTGTTCAACATTCTTATAGTCCTCTATTCATGTTTCCTTGTTCCGAAATTTCATCAAACACATAGAGTGTGTTCATTATGTGTAAATTGCCCTTCCATCATTTTCCATCACACACATTCATCACAACCACATGGCATCCAAGCGCCTCAAACATTTACACATACCATCCATCCTTAAATCTTTAGTTTATCTTGTATAATTTTGGGAATCATAGGTTTAAGATGAGAATAGGGGTACACATGCTCAATCATAATCAATTCAAAGGCAAACCTAGGCCACTACTAAGTTAACTAGGAGGGTGTACTAACCTTGAGGATCCTCTCAAATTTTGAAGAAGACCCTTGATGGTAGGAAGCCCTTGAGTAGAAATCTCTAAGCTTGATGGAGGAGGATCCTTGTTTGAGAATATTCAAGCTTTGAGCTCCCTTGATCTCAAATCCAAAAACCCTCTTGGATTTCCCCCAATCTCCTCTTCTCCTCTTTCTCTCCCTTAGGTTTAGGAAAACCCCCAAATGACATCCCACTTATAAGCCAAGGGTTTAAAACCCTCAATTTCGTGTTCAACACATGCATTCGATCGATCGCACACCAACTGCGATCGATCGTGGATCAAGTGCAATCGATCGCACCTGGGGGCGATCTTTCGCACTTGAACTCAAAGGTTTTTGTCTGATTTTTCCCTGTATGCAATCAATCGCACGCCCTTGCGATCGGTTGCAGATCCCTATGCGATCTATCGCACCTGGAGAAGACCTGTCGCACTTGGACCCGAAGGATCTTAACCAATTTCCACTGTATGTGATTGATTGCACCATACCTGCGATCGATCGCACATCTCATTTTCTAAGATTTTCACCTACAAACTCCTTCGGGGTGTTTCCAACTCCATTTCCATCATCCTTATGGTACTAAACCCCCTTCTTCACGCTACCCATGGGTCACGAACATCTATTTTCTCATAAAATATCAAATTCAAATACGTGGGAAACCATTTCACCATGAAAATACTTTTCATTAGCCATGAAAAGTTCCAGGGTGCTACATCCTCCCCCCTTACAAAAATTTCATCCCCAAAATTAGGATGATACAAGGAGATACAAGAAAACAAAAATACAGAAGAGAACAACAGGTTCTAGACAAACAACTGTGAGTACTTTTCCTTCACTTCGGCTTCACGCTCCCACGTAGCCTCTTCCACTGAATGGTGTTGCCATCTTACAAGGACCAATGGAATGGTCTTGTTATGCAAGACTTGATTTCACCTGTTCAAGATCTGCACAGGTTTTCCACTAATGTGAGATCCTCCCGGATTTCTATCAAATCAAGCTCGATAACATGGGATGGATCCGGGATGTATTTCCGAAGCATGGAAATATGAAATACATTATGGACTGCTGCCATATGGGTGGGTAGAGCAACCCGGTAAGAAATCTCACCAACTCTGGTGATGATCTTGAACGGACCCATATATCTAGGGCTAAGCTTGTCTCGCCTCCCAAACCTCATAATGCCCTTCATCGGCGAAATCTTGACGAATACAAAATCGCCAACAATGAATTCAAGATGTCGCCTATGGGTATCGGCATAGCTCTTTCGTCGATCCTATGCCACCTTTAGCCTTTCCCTGATAACTTTGACCCTGTCTACGGTCTGCTCAATCAACTCGAGGCCTAGCCACCCTCTATAAATACTCAGCCCTCTCTCTCCCTTACCATAGTTCCCTTCCCCCTAACTTCTCATCTCACCTCTCTCTCACGTTCTCACCATACGCCTAGGAAAAGAACATTTCTCACTCCATCTCTATAACCCATGATTTTTCTTACCCCATCTCTATAACCTACAATTTTTCTCACCCCATCTGATATCATCTGGACATCCCACCCTCTCTCTACACATGCTGGTGTAGGCCCTGGTTCTCAAAAATCTCTATTTCTTACTTCTCTCAAAGCTAAACTATTGGCTCTACGCCTAGGGCTCTAGCCATCTCTTAGAAGACTAACACTACGCATAGGGTTATCTCTAAACTCTTATTTTCTATTTTCTTTTACAGCTTTATCTTAGATGTTTTTGTATTACTTTTATTTCAAAGAATTGTAAGTGACTTTCAATTTAATTAAGAAATTTTCATGTTAAGTATTTTATGCTTGCTAGCTTTCTTTATTTGATTTCATGTTTTTATTTCATGTTATTAGGTCTTGATAATCTCTCAAAAAAAATGTTTTATAAATCGACTCATCCTTCTCATCCCTTCATCTTTCACGAAGCATTCTAATGTTTTTATTTTCTTTATTGCACTAACTAACTAACCCCGAGTGAGGATTTGACATCCGACATACCACTATGCATAATTCATATTTTGTAGGAATTTAAAGAATCGGATTAAAACAAAAGTATTGATAGTAGGTGATTCTAAACAACGGAAAAAACCTACTTTTAGTAATAGTTGATGACTATTAAAGGTACTCTTGGGTGTTATTCTTATCTCACAAAAGTGAGGCACCCTCTTTGTTTGAAAAAATATGCAAAAGAGTACAAAATGAAATGGCTATGTCGTAATTAACATAAGAAGTGAGATAGGAGAGTTCAAAAATTAAGAGCTAGAGATATTTTGTGATTAAAATGGTTTTAACCATAATTTCTCAGCTCCTAGAACTCCTCAACAAAATGGAGTTGTTGAAAGGAAAAATAGATCACTCCAAAAAATGGCTAGGACTATGCTTAATGAAAATAAACTACCAAACTATTTTTGGGCTGAGGCCATCAACACTTCATGTTATGTAATCAATAAGGTAGTGATCAGAAACAAACTAAATAAAACTCCCTATGAGATTTGGAAAGGAAGAACCCCTAATATAGGATATTTCAAGGTGTTTGGTTGTAAATGCTTTATACTAAATGACAAACACCATCTAAAGAAATTTGATCCTAAATCTATAGAAAGAATCGTCCTAGGATATTCTATAAATAGCAAAGCTTATAAAGTCTTCAATAAGAAATCCTAAATGGTAGTGGTGTTTGATGAATCAAACCCATTTAAAAAGACTCAAAATAATGAAGTCAAAATAGATGATGAAATAGAAAATCTACCAAAAGAAATCTCAAACTTGGAAATAAATGAAATAGATAAAAATAACCAAGTAGAAGAAGACTCTAATAATAAAATCATTGAAGTTGATAATGAGGAAGATAATGAGGATGAAGAATCATATCAACTTCCCAAAGCTTGAAGATTAATAAAAAATCATCCTAAAGAACTAATTCTTGCAAATATGAAACAAGGGGTTAGAACAAGAAGAAATTTAATTAACCTTGCTTTTTAAGTCAAATTGAACCAAAAAATGTCATGGAATCCATTGAAGATGAATCTTGGGCATTGCTATGCAAGAAGAGCTAAATCAATTTGATAGAAATCAAGTGTGGGATCTAGTACCTAGACCATATGGTAAATCAATAATTGGTACTAATGGATCTTTAGGAATAAAAAGGATGAAAGTGGTAATATAGTTAAAAACAAAGCAAGACTAGTAGCTCAAAGTTACAACCAAGAAGAGGGCATAAACTATGAGGAAATATTTGTTCTGGTTGCTAGACTTGAAGCTATAAGAATGCTACTGGCATTTGCAAGTCACAAAGAATTTAAATTATTTCAAATGGATGTGAAAAGTGCATTCTTAAATGGGTTTATTGCTGAAGAATTCTATGTAGAACAACCTCCTTGCTTTGAAGATCATAGATTTCCTAATCATGTGTTTAAATTAACAAAAGCCTTATATAAATTAAAGCAAGCTCCTAGAGCTTGGTATGATAGGTTAAATGGTTTCTTGATTGATAATGGATTCATAAGACGTAAAATAGATAAAACTTTATTTGTAATGACCAAAAATGATGATATGCTAATAATTTAAGTTTATGTAAATGACATCATATTTGAATCAACTAATGAATCCCTTCGTAAAATGTTTGCTAAAACTATGGAAGATGAATTTGAAATAAGTATGATGGGAGAACTAACCTTCTTCCTAGGACTCCAAATTAAGCTAACAAAACAAGGAACATTTATTAATCAAGTCAAGTACACTAGAGAATTGCTTAAGAAGTTTGGGATGGAAAATACTAAAGTAAAGGGTACTCCTATGAGTCCATCAACCAAACTTAATAAAGATGTTAAAAGCAAAAATATTGATGAAAAAGAATATAGAGGCATGATAGGAAGCTTACTTTATCTAATAGTAGGTAGGCCTGACATAATGTTCAGTATATGCATATGTGCAAGATTCCAAGCTTGTCTAAAAGAATCACATATGATTGCTATTAAAAGAACCTTTAGATATTTACTAGGCACTATAGAATTAGGTTTATGGTATCCAGGAGACACAACTCTTGACCTAATAAGTTATTCGGATACTGACTTTGCTTGATGCAAAGTTGATAGAAAAAGCACAAGTGACACTTGTCACTTTCTAGGTCATTCTCTTGTTTCATGGTTTAACAATAAACAAAATTCAGTAGTCCTATCTACAGCTGAGGCTGAGTATGTGGCAACTGGGAGTTGTTGTGCTCAAACTTTGTACATGAAACAACAGTTAAAAGATTTTAATCTTTTATATTCTAAAATTCCAATAACGTGTCATAATACTAGTGTCATATGTATGACTACAAATCTCATTTTACACTCAATAACTAAACATATTGAAATAAGATATCACTTTTAGAGATCACGTGCAAAATGGGGATGTAGTGTTGGAATTTGTTGATACAAATAACCAACTTGCTGATATATTTACTAAATCCCTACAATTTGACAAATTTAGTTAATTGAGAAGAGATCTTGGATTAGGAAGGCTTAATGATTATTTATAAATTCATGTGATGCCAAGTAATCCTTTATGTTGAATGAAAATGAAATTAATGTTTCAAAAGATTATTTAATTATGTAAATTAAAGAAATTAAAATTTTTATCAAAAAGTTCAATTAAAATGTTTAAGAATGATGTATAATGATTAAAAGATGTTTTGGAATGATTTATAAAAGAAAAATGTAAAAATTAATTGGAACTAGAAGAAAACATGATTTTTTTTTCTTCTATCCAGTCAACTGGATGAAGCCATCCAGATGACTAGATAAGAGGAAAAGTCCTCAAAAATGGTATTGAAGCAAAACCGATAAAATTTTGTGTTTTTATTCGATCCAGACGATTGGATGAGGTCATCCAAACGACTAGATAAGAGGAAAATCCTCAAAAACGGATTTAAAACTAAATCGAGCAAATTTTCAAGTTTTTCTTTTATCCAGATGACTAGATGGAGTCATCCAGTGACTAGATAGTTGAAAAAAGTGAAATTTAAGGAAAAGTTGGATTTTAGGTCACTTAAGAAGATTAAACCATCTAGACGACTAGATTAGGTCATCCAGTCGTCTAAATGGTTCAAAGTATAAAATTAATCTTTATTTCAAACTTTTCCCTCTCTCGAGCTCCTGTTCATCTTCTTCCCAAATCTGTTCCATTCTCATCAAATCTCATAGATTTCCATTCAATCCTTCAAATCACCTTTTTCATAACCTCAGTCATTCAAGATGGTTAGAATGAAGAATGTCTATGAGGAACTGAGCCCTAAAAGGCAAAAATCTTCAAAAGGAAAAGTCGTAGCATCGTCTTCTATTCCAGTTCAAGCCCTAAGCTTCATCAATGAAAAATCTGAGAAGCGTTACCATGAAATTTTCAGCAAACTTATAGTGGTATACGATAAGTTTCTTGACCCTGCTTTCTTCACCCTCTAGAGTCTCGAACACATCTCAAAGCTCTTCAAAGCTTTGGATTAGCTCACATTCCTCACTTCCAGTGAGCCAATGTATCCTGAGCTCGTAAAGCTCTTCTATACTCATTTCAAGTATGATGCCACCACTCACATAATTTCTTCTTTTCTCTGTGGCAAGGAAATCATGTTGTCCATTGGAGAATTTAGCAATCTCCTTGGACTTCCTGATGAAGATTTCCAATCTTATACCCTTAAAGAATGGACCATTCATGAATGGTTCAGTCCTCTGGGAGCTCTCAAGCTCATATGCACAAATCAAGACTTCACATAGCCTTTCTAGCGCATAACCAAAGACCTCACCCTTGAGGCAAGAATCATCCATCACATAATTACCTACAACCTCCTTCCTAGATCAGGAAGTAGGAATTACATTTCTTATTTAGATGTTTTCTCATGTGGTGCACATAGATCTTACCTTCATTATTATTCAATCTATGGTAGACAATGTTAAGAAGAAAATTACTTGTCTCTCCTATGGAAAAACACTTACTCTACTCTTCAAATACTTCAAACTTCCTCTTGATTCTGTTTCAGACAAGGTTGCCTCTACTGTGAATGACTTTTACAGTGTACCCACTCTCTTGAGAATGGGTTATCAATGGGACAATGTCACAAAGGCTTGGGTCCCAAAGGCACCTCTCTCAATCCTCCTCTTGTACTCCTGCTACTCAACCATCCACTACTCAAACCTCATCTGAATTTGCTCCATCTACTGAGCTTAGCATCCCTGCTCAAGTTGAACCAGAAGCCACAATTCCAAAACATTCTACTGCTCCTGGTCCATCAACTTCTCCTCTGCCTTTTGAAACTATAGTAGAAGTAGTAGTAGAAAATCTCTCTCCAGATCTGTCTTCTCTTCCTCCTCAAGCATCTTCACCTCCCAGACCTTACCTTGAACCTAATCTACTTGCATTGATTATGGGAAAGCTGGATTCTTTAAGTACCAACATGACAAAATTTCAGTTTGAGGTGAGAGAAAGATTAGCTTAGAGTCAAGGGTAGCAGATCTTCAATCTGAGAATAAAGCCAAGCATGAAGCAAATTAAGGAATATTAGAAGAGTTGAGCATTGAGGTGGATATCATCAAGAACAAAGTAGATTCTGCAACATCCCTCATAGAGAGAAAAGTCCTTGATGCAACAATAAATTTTGATCAAATAGAGCTTGGAGTCTCTCAGATAAAAGGCAAGGCTAAGTCAATGGATAAGCAACTCAAAACTCAAGGTCAAATAGTTAACCAAATGGCCTCCTTGATTGGGAATCAAGCCCCAATGACCCATACCATTATAACCCAAGTCATTGAATTAGCCCTTAAAGTCTCCAATGTCAAAAATCAGACTTTTCAAGTGGTTAAAGGTGGAGCATCTTCTTTAGAAGCTCCCAAGTCATCCAAGATTCAAACCATCTCCTCTAACTCTTCTAGCTCATCAAGTGACACAAGTGGATCAATTGATGATGAGAAACTCCAATCAATGAGAACTCTTCTAGAATAGCTAAGGGTAAAGCAAGAAAAGGACTTCAAGAAGTAGTTTTTTTTTTATGTTGATAGGGGGAGTAAAATGTAATGAATGAATCTGATTTTTTTGGATGTATTGAATGTTTATGCAATGAATGAAATTCCTTGTCTTTTGATCTATATGTCATGACTTTTACTTTGAATATATTCTTCATAAATCATATCTTAAATTGTTCCTAATCAAAATGCATACAGATTGGTAAAAATGGTTTATAATATAGAATGAGTATGTTTAGGGGGAGCTTACCTCAAACTTTTAAATGTATTTACATATTGAGGGAGAGCTTAATCCCAATTCATTCCATTATTTATGTCATCATCAAAAAGAGGAAGATTGTTAGCCAAAAGGTTACAACCCAAAGACCCTAATTGATTTTGATGATAACTTAAATAATGACATGACTTTTAAGGTACTAATGTCATCTTAAGTGATTATGGATATCAGTGATCTAAAGGCATTAGTTGTCCATTCAATTCAAAGTTATGGATATGTCATCAAATGAATGAAAAAGTATAAAGAAGCCAAAGTCTCAAGAAGCTTCAAGCAACCAAAAAGACCTCAAGGAAGTTCATGCCAAACTCTACAAAAAGTAGAAGGAGTCATCTGCAAAGATATCAAAATGGAACATTTGATGAAGACCCAAGACTCTAGAAGGTTATAAAGGATTTAGAACTTTTTGTAAAAATTCCTCAATGGTTGGTTGTTGAAAAAGCTCAATTACCTAGAAAGACCTTAGGATCCTTAAAGACCAAATTAAAATATGTTTAAGGACCTTAAAATGAGTTAACACACTTTTAAAAGTCAAAATTCAAAACCTCGGAAATCAATCTAATCTCTAAAGGTTTAAAAAATCGGATTGGTGCAGACATTGCAACATCCAGTCAACTGGATGGTCCCATCTAGACGACTGGATAGGCCAGAAATATGAATTCTGACCTCTGTGCTTTAACTCTTCGATTTGCTCTCTTTGATCATTCTAAAGATCAATGGAAAACAATGTTAAACCTTTTAAATGACCTTAAAAAGATGTTTATCATATTTATAATCAAAAGAAAAAGGTTTTTGAATCAAATTAAAGTGTCAAAAGTTTGAAAATTTGGATGTGTGCCAAAATTGCACCATCCAATCGACTGGATGGTCCAATCCAGACGACTGGATATGCCAAAATTTTGTTTTCGGCTCTGAACCATTTTTCCAGTTTTTGAATCCGTTCTCGATCATTTAAAACTCAATCTAAATTGTTTTAATGATCATAAAACTTTGATTTTTATCTTCTAAAATGTATTTAAAAGTATTTGGAAACCATTCGGATCTTTATAAGTTGAAAAATATGGATTTGGAAATGATCAGCATCATCCAGACGACTGGATGGTAGCATCCAAATGACTGGATGAAAGTCCAAATTCAATGTCTGGACTCTTCGATCATCCAGACGACTAGATGCTTACATTCAGTCGACAGGATGACCTGAGGCCATCATTAATGCCTTCAACGACTATATTTATAATGGGAAGATTGCATTAAATGCATCCCCAATGGCCATAAATTTCTGGGATTTATAAATAGAGATGAAATATGAATGATTAAGTATCAATGCTCAAATCCAAATCACCTGAATCTCATTTATCATTATTAGAAGTCAAAAATCCCCAAAAACCTCATACTTTGTTTTCTGAGCTTTTTAACGCCCACTGTTGAGTGATTTTATTAGAAATTAGAGTGTTGTTCAACTCATATTCAGCTCAGTTTAGGAGCTTTATTTCGTATTGTTAAATCAAAATTCTTCATTGTAAAAGAAAGTCAAGAATCTTGGATTCTTGCATTTGAAGCTGTTGTTTCGTTTCAACAAGAAAGGGAAGAGCTCTTGCGTTGTAAAGGATCATCCGGCCTAAAGGAGGGTGTGTTAAGGTTCCGCCTTGAACTGAAAGAGAGGCTATAATGGTTTAGGCTTCACCTGGGAAGAAATCTATGCGATTTAAAGAATCGTGATGACTCCTCTAACTAGAATAGCTTGAGGCGGGGAGTAGGCTGGATTTGCCGAACCTCGTGAACAAATCTTGGTATTTGATTCTCTAACTCTAACTCCTTTAAATTCTATATTGTTTTGATTATTCGAAGTAGTTGCATAAATATCATTTCCGCATTGAAATTCCTTATTTCAATGCACTCTTAGACCTAGAGGGGGGCTGAATAGGTCTACTTCAATTTTCTCTACCAATTTTAATTTTAATCAATCACACACAATCAATCTCACTTGAACACACAAGATTTTTAAGTGGAAAACCCTTCCGAGAAAAACCACGGGACCTAGTCCAACACAAAATTCACTATGAGAAGATTTGAATAATACAAGACTCGAATCTTACCCAACCGGACACGACACACCGTTCCTCGGTATTGATTTCTCAGCTTGCAAACCATGAACACAGCACGTTCGATCCCCGCAACAGCAGCTCCGGTTCCTCACCGGCCAATCTTACTCAAAGTGAACAACCACGATCTCCAAAGACCGATCTCCATCCTTGACGGCTTTAGCTCAGGCTAACCAGCGCTCATAGAAGAGCATATAGTGGGTTTAGGGTTTGTGGAAGCCCTAGGGTGATCTCTTAATGATTAAGGATCATCTAATGCAAGTTTGAGAAAGTATGCTTGTACACTTTGCACAACCTAGAGGTCAACTAATGGAGATGAGGATCAGTGAATCCAAGAGTTTTCATAAACTCAAAATAGGCACAAAGTGCTCCAAGAAGTCTCCAATCAATGTCCCTTTCGGATTGGGAGAAAGCCAATATATATAGGAAAGGATTAGGGGTTTAGAAGTTGCTAAAAATTAATTTTAGTAAGTTTTTTTATATTTGGGTCGATCCTGAGGGATCCCTGGTTGACCCACTATAGCAACAAACCATATCAACCGAAATCCCATACTAGGGTCGACCCAAGGGGATGGTTCGGTCAACCAAAGTGTACACTTCGGTCTACCAGATGATCCTCATGGGTAGACCCATGAATTTTCAACTCTCTGCCCAAATTTACCATACAAACTAGGGCCTATTCAGGGTCGACCCAAAACAGTCTCGGTGGACCCATATGTGCAAAAATTCAATGTTTTTCTCATTTTATCTTTAAATGCAATCCCCTAAACTTCTAGTGATTTTTAGCTAAACTTTTATGATGAATGGGACAATTTCATGAGGTAACCTAAGGTCATCTAGGTCTCTCTTTCAAAACATACTTTTTGAGCCAAGCTTAGTAGTGTAGTTTCAAGATTCTTCACTGCTTCTTCTTCACATTGTCTTCAAACCGGATGAGACCTTCTATGACCTATATACAATATTTTGGGCTCGGAATTTTGCCAACAATATTTTGACTTTACAATCTCCCCCTTTGGTAATTCCGAGACAAAACACACAATACAACAGGTGGACATGACTTTACAGACTCTCTTAAACCCATAAGAAACAAAGAGAATGAGAAGGACATGACACTGGACATTTTGACTTCTTCCATGTAGTAGTATGTCTTATGAGATCGTTGATACATCAATCACTCCTGAAACACTGAAACACACAATACCTTTGTGAAGCATGGGGGAGTTTCATAAAATAAAATAAACATTGAAACAATGAAATCATGCAAAGAGTATGAGTTCTCCCCCTCAATCTGAGATCCCATCTAACAAAGTTTTCAAGATCATGAATATGAGAGTAATATGAATATATGCAACATGTCAATATGTAACCAGAGATAACGTGACGTAACAATTGCACATATGAAGTGACCAATCTTAGCAGCATGTCAATATGTAACCGGAGATAATGTGACATAACAATTGCACATATGAAGTGATCAATCTCAGCCAACATGTGATCAAACTTAGGCAACTTCTCCCCCTTTTTGGCTTGAATTTCCAAGGGTAAATCAACGCTGCAGAAAGAGCAGCTCTAGCAGGGAGCAAAATGAGTAACAAGGAGCAATAGTATAGAGAAACACAAGGAAGCAGAGGCAGGAACTAAACAGCAGAAACAAAGTAGAAGCATCCCATATATAGTAACTAAGGGTGCACAACGCAAGGACCAGCCACAGACTCATAATAAACAAAGTAGACTAACTAAATCCAGCACACACGACAAACAAAACAAGGCTGGAACCATCAGAGTAAGAGGTGCTAATCATCCTGGTGCGAAGGAAAGTGGCGAGTAACATCATCCTGATAGCGAGAATGAAAATCGTGAAGCTCCTGGCGAGACGCCTGCACTATATCGGAAAGAGCATCAATCCGGCGATTAGTCGTTGAAAAACTGTCCTGAGTAGCCGCGGCATGAGAATCCAGGAGGGCATAAAAATCAGTAGCAAAGTGTGACTGAGCAGCCAACATATCGGCAAGCATAGCAGCCATTGTCTTGAAGGACAAGGGACTTGGAGGAGCTTGAGCATGGCTGGGAGAGGGACAACCCTGGACCGACGGAGCGATATCATCATCAAGGTTCTCCTCATGCTCCGGCATCGCAGCATGGGACAGACTACTAGTCAAGGTGCGAGCACAGATGGGTCCTAAGGAGGGCTTGATAGCCTCAGAGGAATGAGCCCTAATACCCTCGGCAAACAGAAGATTGGTGATGAGGACACCAAAAGGGAGAGCAACGCGCTTCTGATGCATAGCAATAACCTGAAGAATAAGGTCGATAATGTGGGCACCAGTATCAATGGTGTCTCCAGTCATGACACTATACAGGAACCGAGCCCAATTAGCACTCAGATTAGTAGAATGCACTTTGGGATGAATGTTGGAACACATGATGAGATGAAATAGACGACTCAAGTATGAGAGACTGGAGTGAGGTAACTGAGGATAAGTCCATTTTTGTGAGGGATCGTCACAGAGATTGCTGGCCACCTTGTCCAAATCATGCTTATCCTCATCGATGGGATAGAGATAAGGGTAATAGGCCCTTGGAACCCGTGGGGCACTAATGAAAAAGGCAATGACATCCGGATTAATGGGAATTTTCTTACCCCTAACATGAGTTTTGAAGGAAATTACGAGGGTTGACAAAATAAATGTTCGCATAAAATTCGCGGACAAGGTCTAAACTGGCATAACCGGTCAATTTCAAAAGACCAAACCATTGGCGAGAGGCAATGATTTCCTTGAAACCAGGGTGGGTGAAATCTAAAATGACAATGGCCCTTTCAATTGCAACAGCTCTATTTTTAAGCCAAGTATTGAACAGCTATTCATTCCCTGTGGTGCGAAAGCGCACAAGTTCAAGCTCAGGAGGGGGAACTTGAGATTTACCCTTTGATTTGGCTGAGGGCTTTGAACTGGAGGCACCCATGGCTTTCTTATGAGAAGTTGAGGCTATAGGAACCCTAGAATGGACCGCACGGCCCACATGGATGCCATAGCCCGCATCATATGATGCATCCTCAGACTGGGGAACATCCTCGTCATCCTGAGGAATGATTAGGCGGTGCTTCGGTCGACCCGCCATGAGAAGAAAATATGCAAGAACCATAAATCCAAATGTAAGAAACTGAAGAGAAGGTAGGGGTTACCTTGAGGAGGACGAGGAGGAGAAGAGGGAAGGCTGGGAGTGCTGAGAACAGTTTCTAGAACCAAACCAAGTAGTGGTGGAGGATTCGCACGGCACTGTGGAAGACGCACTATGGCTAGGCAAGGTAACTTCTAGTGGAGTGATCAGCTCACTTGACGCAAGAAGGAACCGAGTACAAAGAGATTATGGTATTTTTTTTTGGTGAAGCTATTCAAGATCAGTCTTTTTCTTTTGAATTGGAGATGTAATGGTGGCTTTCACACTTTCTAGGTAGGTAGCCCTGGCTATTGGCAGTAGGGGCTTACACTCTAAGGACCCAGATAGATACCTACTGTCCTCCTAGGTAGCCATTTCATACTGTTTGCATCCAATAGTGGCTTTCACACTATCCCAGAGGTAGCCATTTTTAATCGGTAAACCTGATCAGGATGTGTCGCGACCCAAAACCCACCCTAGGAGTTAGAGTGAATCTTGGACGACTTGTCATGACCTACATGACATGCTTGGCAAACCATCCTGCAAAAGATACTAAGCATATACAATAGAGGACTAGAATAATGGAAGCATACTCTAACGTGGTACAGCGGAAGTCTAACAAAACCTCTATGTATATATACATGATCCCAGTTTGATACAAAAAGGAAATCAACACAAAGAAGGTACGGACAAGCCTGCCAAAATACATGAATATCACTCTCACGCTCACCCACAATCCTTCACTTAGAATCTACCACCTGATAACCATCTACATGAGGCTCCTCCACAGGTTCCTCAACATACTCCTCCTCCACCCATGGGCCAGGAGCACAGACGACAAAAGGAGCAGCCGCTCTGCTATCACCTGCTGACATAAGAAGTACGGCTGAGCATGGAATACTCAGCGGGTACCGAACACTAACCAACAGCCATAACATAATAATAATAGCATAAAACAGGAAGCAGTTCATATCATAATAGGAAAGAAACAGTTTATAATTCAAGCTTTCATCACAACAAAGTCGGAAATCTCGTAAAAACATCATGTGCTTGACTTGATTTGAAATACTCTTTTCGTGTTTAAAAATTTGTCTTGTCATGTATCTTGTCTTGTCGTATCGTATCGTGCCATGCTTGTATCATGCGTGTCATGCTTGTCATGCGCGTCATGCTTGGCATGCGTGTCATGTCATGTATCATGCTTGCTTACTTTGGAAAATAAACATGATCTTGCTACTTGTGAGGGAGGGGAGGCCCCTCTTCCTAAATGAGAAGCAACTTGTGAGGGAGGGGAGACCCCTCTTTAACGAATGCATTAAATGGAACATGCATGCATAGAGTATTCTTGCGTGGCGGTTTCTTGTTCGTGTCAAAAGCGAGGCAAAACATATCTTAAAATATGCCCTACCTTTATTACCAACCCTTGCGTTTGGCCTTATCGTGGTGTTCGTAAATCGGGAATACAACCTTGAAAACAACACACGATGTTTAATGCTTGAAGGTCCTACTCGTGGACTACATGCCATGCTCATGGATTCGTGTACAATTAAGGATGACATTGGCATAGGAAGCATTTGCAATTGACAATTCATTCAATCAAATAAATGAGCATTAAAACTATTAACAAGCTATTCTAAAAATTAAAGGAATTCACACATGCATTTACTATGAACAAATCATCACCTTCTTCATTGTGGCATTTCATCAAACCCTTGGTATGTGTATTATGCTTATACCTAAATCTTGGATTTCTAGGTGGGTTAAGATCATACATACATGTGTGTTCATTATTGGTACAATGCCCTTCCCATTTTGTTCATCACAGCACATACACAACGGCATCCAATCGCCCTTACTCATCCACACATCTCCACCCATTCATCCATTCTCATTATCTTGTTTAACATTTAGGGAAAACATAGAAAGAATAAGAATATGAACTAGGAGGGTAGTGTAGGGTACCGACCTTGATTTGGGGTTGAAGAACACCCTTGGTGTGTAGTTCCAACTTGAGGAAGAATCTCTCTTTGAGTTTGAGGAACTCTAGTTGCTTGAAGAAGGTCCTTTGCTTGAAAATCTTCAAGAATGAGCCTCCCTTGATCTCCAATCCAAGCTCCTTTGGAGGATTTCTCAAAATCCTCTCTTCCTCTTTCTCCCCTTTTCTCTCCTCTAGGTTAGAAATGCCCCAAAAATGAGGATCCCTAACAAGAAAAGGGTTTAAAACCCTCAAATCTAGAATCTGCTACCGCATGCGATCGATCGCACACTTATCTGCGATCGATCGCAGGTCCTTGCGATCGATCGAACATGGATGCGATCTATCGCACATGAACCCGAACATTTCTGGTCTGATTTCCCCCTGCATGCGATCGATCGCACACTCTTGCGATCGATCGCACACTCTTGCGATCGATCGCAGATCCCTGCGATCTATCGCACCTGGGGATCCATCTATCGCATATGACCCCGAAAGTTTGGGACCCATTTCGCCTGTATGCGATCGATCGCACCTGACTTGCGATCGATCGCACCCTTCAGATTTTGTTGTTTTCTCATATTTTTCCCTACTTTAGTAATTTGGCCATAACATTCAATTCGTTTTTCCGATTTTGACGATTCAACTTGCATTGGATTCATCTTTCGAAAAGGAACATTCCTGACATTTCAAAATTTCCAATTTCTACTTTATTTATTGACTAAATTGCCCCTGAAGTTGATTGATCCGGCAATGGTTTCAGTAACTGGGGTTTTTCGACACATCCGACTTGGGAACACTACCTTTTAACACTTAAGTTGTTCAAAATTTCTCATTTCATAGAAATGGAAGATTACAAAGGCTTCATGCCTTGGCACGGGTCCCAATACTTGGCAAAAAGTTCTGGGGCTCTACAGGATGATTAGGGTCCTCAGACCCTTTTGGCTGTTCCATATAGACTTCCTCCTGAAGAATACCATTCAGAAAGGCACTCTTGACAGCCATCTGAAAAAGTTTGAATTTGAGATGGCATGCAATAGCAAGCAAGATCCTGATTGACTCCAGTCGGGCAACAGGAGCAAATGTTTCATCGAAATCAATGCCCTCAATCTGAGTATATCTCTGTACAACTAAGCTAGCCTTGTTTCTTATAATAGTACCATGTTCATCTGTAGAGCCCCGAATCCTTATTGCACTAAGTGATGAATAGTGTGTGAATAGTGCTCAAGTGTGGACTTGTACACTATTGGGCTTTGCGTTAATAAACGAGTTTAGATTTATAGCGTGCATGTTTCAATGGGTCTTTATGTCACGACCCAAAACCCACCCTAGGAGTTAGAGTGAACTTTGGACGACTAATCATGGTTTACATGACTTGCTTGACAAACCAACCTGCAAAAACCCACAGAGCATATACAATAGAGAATATAAACAGCGGAAACATACTCTAACATAGCACAGCAGAAGTCTAAACAAACCTCTATGTATATACAAATCCAAGTTTACACAAAAGAAATCCAAAAGAAAGTGCAGACAAACCCGCCAAAATACATGAATGTATATCTCTCATCTCACCCACAGCTATTCACTTAGAATCTACCACCACCTAATAATAACCCTCTCCCTGAGGCTCCTCCACCGGCTCCTCAACGTACTCCTCCTCCACCCAAGGGCTCGGAGCACAGACATCAAATGGAGTAGCGGCCCCCTCAGAACCTGCCGACATAAATGTACGGCTGAGCATGGAATACTCAGCGTGTACCAAATACTAACCAACAGTCATAGCATACAGATAGCGATACATAGAGCAGGAAACAATTCACACATACAAAGCAGGAATAATTCATATCATAACAATAAAGTAAAGCAGTAGATAATCATGCCTGCATTCATAAAAGCCGATAAAACCCTTGATAACGCCGTGCACTTGACTTGACTTAAGGTACCATTTTCGTGCTTGAAAACTCGTCTTGTCTATCTTGCTTGATTCTTGTAGATCGTGTCATGTCATACATGTCATGTGTGCTTGCTTTGGATCATGTAACTTGTGAGATACACTTGTAAGATGTACTTGTGAGATGTGCTTGTGAGATGCCTTGAGAGGGAAGGGAGACCCTTCTTTATGCAATGCACTTGAGAGGGAAGGGAGACCCTTCTTTATGATATGTATGTATGTACTTGCGAGGGAAGGGAGGCCCTTCTTTATGCTATGCACTTGTGAGTGAGGGGAGACCCCTCGTGGGATGTTTGTTCTTGTTTTCTTGTGAAAAGCGAGGTAAAACATATCGTAGGATATGTCCCACCTCTCAACCTTGTTCTTGAAAGCCTCGATAAATTCATGTCATGCATGCCATGCTTGTGGGATTGTGTGCATACTTGCATTTGAATTTAAACATGACATTTGGGGGATTTCACAATGTATAGCATATAGAAATTTTTTAAAAAATAAACATTCATAATATTTTAGGGAAAACAAGAACTCGTGCTAGCATAATCCCTAACAAGTTACATAAGTAATTTAGCATGCATTTTCTTGATTTATACTCATTTCATTCACCTTGGCATTCCATCAAACATAGGGTGTGTCCATTATTTATTTCAACCTAAATCATGCTTTTCTAGGTGGGTTATGCTCACATCATACATGTTTGTTCATTATAGGTACAATGCCCTCCCCATTTCATTCATCACATCATTCCACACGGCATCCAATCGCCAACACCCCTCTCCATCCACACCATTCACCATTTCAACTCATAATACATGTATGGATGAAAGAAAACAAGGAATACAAAGAGCAAGGGAGGAAAGAAAAAGCTATAACTAGGAGGGTAACAAGAAGTACCGACCTTGGTCAATGAGGAAGAAAACTCCTCCAAAAACGTTCGTGAGGCGCTGCCCTAGCTTGGAGAAAGTGCTCCTCACGAGCTTGAACCTCGATCTTGAAGAAAACGAGCTTGAGGATGATTGTGGGTCTTGAAACCCCTTTGATTTCTCCCCCAAAGCAAACCCTAGGTTTGGAAACCCTTCTCCTTTCTCTCTATCTCTCAAAAGACTCTAAGGGTTGTGTATGAACCCTCAAATGATCGGGCAAAGCCTTTAAGGCATGAGTGAAACGCCCAAAAGATGAAAACACCCTTAATGAAATTTCTGCAAAAACACGAAGACTGAGCGATCGGTGTTTATGACCGATCGATCGGTTGCCTACCGAGCGATCGGTCAATTGACCGAGCTCTCAACCAAAAATTAACTCTCTGGAAAATTTTCCCATACAAATTTTTCGACCAGTCGATAGCCTCCGATCGATCGGTCCAAAACCGATCGATCGCTCCATGGACCGAGCGATCGGTGCTCTGCAAGTCCAAATTGTTTTGGCCATATCTTTTGACTCGTTCATCGGATTTTGATGATTCAACTTGCGTTCGGTTCGTACTTCGAAAAGGAACATTTCTGACGTTTCAGAATTTCCAATTTCTTCCTTATTTATTAATTGTACTACTTTAAAGGCAAATTGGCCACGAAAGTGCCATGTATTAAGCATGAAAAAGTTCGGAGCTATACACTATATATCGCTAAGGAGTGTGTATTAAGCATAAAAGAGTGTTAGAAGTGGATTGGAAAAGTTTCAAGTAGTGTAAACAAGGGTTTACAGCAAAATAGGGGATCACCGATCGCTCGGTGATACCTCCGATCGACCGGTCAACTACCGATCGCTCGGTAGCTATCAAGCGGTCAACGTTTTTGTATGGGGAAATTTTCCAGAGAGGGTGTTTTCAACCGATCACTCAGCTGAAACCACCGATCGACCGGTAAGCCACCGATCGCTCGGTCTGTACCACCGATCGATCGGTTATACGTAGATTTTTTTCATTAAGGGTGTTTACGACTTTAACCACCACCCCTTGCCTATAAATAGGCTGAGTTCGTGCCTTAGGGTTTCAGAAACCCTCTGTGCCCTAGCTTAGGAGGATTTTGAAGAGGAGAAAAAGGAGAGGAGCTTGGTGATTGTTCAAGCTTGTGGAAGATCAAGTTCTACCATTTCTTTGGTGATTCTCAACCAAGAACTCAAGGTTCTTGCTTGTTCAAGCTTTTAGAAATCAAACTCATTGATTTCACCAAGGTAGATACACTCTACTACCAATTTTGCAATCCTACTAAGTTCCTAAATGATGTTCTTCTAAATCTATACTACTTATGTATATATATCTTGGATGTTTATGGTGTGAAAGTATGTAGTTTATATACTTGGGAGAAAGATACTATTATGATGCACTCTAAGTGTTTGATGAAATACCTCTTAAGGGATTTTTATACTTAAATATGATGATTTCTCTTATATGCTCATATGCTCGTATGTCTCGCATGAATCGATGTTTTCCATTGATTTCTCAAATTACAAAAAGGGGTTTTTCACTAAATGACTAATAAGGAACGATTCTAAGTAACTCTATGATTTCTCTAAGATCGTTTCACAAGCTCTACGGATCATACTATGCTCACAAGGAACTCTATGATAAGCTCTAAGATCGTCTCACAAGCTCTACGGATCATAAATGTAACGCTCTAAGATCTCTACGGATATGCTCTATGTGCTCTATGGTATCTCCATGTCTCTACGGATCATAATGACTCCAAGTAACTCCATGAACTCACAAGAACTCACAAGGCTATGATTATCGCATAACTCACACGGATATGGTTTTGGTTTCGGATTTCGGATTTCATCACATATGCTTACATGGTTTCTACACTTTGCTATGCTTTAAGGATTTCAATCTCCATGCTTTGTATGCTCCATGCTATATTGCTTTATTGTTATTAGTTTGTATACGATGAGTATTCCATGCTCAGCCGATATTTGTTATCATCGGCAGGTGCTCGGGCTCCGTTTGATCTATGTGGCACGGAACCATGGGTAGAGGAATAGTACTTCGACCCAGAGCCTTCTATGGATCATTATCAGGACAATGGTCCTATAAATAAGTGTCGAGATTTCAAATTTTGTTGATCGACAAGCTTAGAACTTTAAGGTGTTATTTTGTTATGTGAGTGTGGGGTTCGTCCACTCCACTTTTGGGTTTCTCACATGTATATACTTTTGTTGGTTCATACTTGAACTGAGTTATAGGAGTATCGCTTTGCTTCCGCTATGTTTAGTATTTTAATTTTCATTGTGCATTCTTTATCGCTTCTGCTAGTTATGTTTGTGTTTCTAACAGGTCTCCACATGTGCCTTATGTATTATACTGGAGGTATGATATAGCGGTCACGAGTCAATGTATCCCTAACTCCTAGGGGGTATTTTAGGTCGCGACATCATCAGATTTGTTCTTGAAAATCCATTTAGTACCAATAACATTTGTATTTTTAGGCCTAGGAACTAAAAACCATACATCATTCCTTATAAACTGATTGAGCTCTTTTTGCATGGCATTTAACCAGTTTTCATCAGTGAGAGCTTCAGTTATATTTTTGGGTTCAAATGTAGAAGTGTAGCAAAAGTGACTAACTTCATTTTCAACTTGTTTTCGAGTTCTCACTCTACTTTCAAGGTTTCCAATAATTTCAGTTGAGGAGTGAGGCCTCATAACCCTAAGATGTGTAGGTTTTTTAGGAGGTGACTTTGGAGGTGATTCATCTTCTGATTTAGATATTGGAATTTTCACACCTTCATCAGCATTGTCATCCTCTAGTTGCAAGGACTCAGATCCTGAGTCATCAACCACCACATTTATGGACTCCATAACAGTAGAGGTTCTCAAGTTGTACACTCGATAAGCTCTACTATTTGTAGAATATCCAAGAAAAATCCCTTCATCACTCCGGGAATCAAATTTACCCAATTACTCTTTATCCCTAAGGATATAGCACTTACTTCTGAATACTCGAAAGTACTTGACATTGGGTTTCTTGTTGTACCACAGCTCATAGGGTGTCTTCCTAGTTCTGGGCCTAGTGTAGACTCTGTTAATAGTATAGCATGTAATGCTAACTGCTTCAGCCTAGAAATGAGCAGCCAGGTTGTTGCTATGAAGCATCACCCTAGCCATCTCTTGAAGCACCCTGTTCTTTCTTTCCACCACACCATTTTGTTGAGGTGTTATTGGTGCTGAAAATTCATGCTTAATACCCGCTTCATCACAAAATTCATTATACTTGGAGTTTTCGAACTCCTTTCCATGATCACTTCAAATACGAGTGATAGGGCACCCTTTTTCATTTTGCACTCTTAAGCAGATGTTCTTGAAGTACCAAATGCATCCGACTTCTCTCTTATGAATGCCACCCATGACATCCTTGAGAAATCATCAACCATCACTAGGATATATCGCTTTCCTCCTAGACATTCAGTTCGAGTTGGACCCATAAGATCCATGTGTATTAGTTCTAGTGGGTGTGAGGTAGCAATATTTGAAGCCTTCTTGTGTGGGCTTTTAATTTTTTTGCCAATTTGACATGGCCCACACACAGCAATAGAGGGCTTCCCTAGCTTTGGCATACCTCTCACACGCTCGTGTTTTGAGAGTTTGCTTAAGTCTTTGAAATTCATGTGACCTAGCCTCCTGTGCCACAGTTCAACTACTCCAACTTTAGCCCTGTTGCACATTTGAGAAGAATCAACACTAGGAATTAAACCATAACAATTGTCAATGGTTCTTGACCCTTCCAAAACACACACACCTTTGTCATCCATAACAGAGCACTTGTTGTTGGTAAAGTGGACAGCATGGTGATCATCGCACAATTGACTTATGCTAATTAGATTAGCTTTCAGTCCTTCTACAAACAAGACATCCTTCAGTTTAGGAATGCCTGGTGCTTGGATGACACATTTTCCTTTCACAAAGGATTTGCTTCCATCACGAAAAGTAACAGTCCCATCTGAGCATTCCTCAAGATGAGTAAAGAGGGACTTGTTACCAGTCATGTGCCTGAGCATCCACTATCGAAATACCACATCATCCACTATCGAAATACCCTATTGTCTTTGTTCACTTCATTTGTAGGCATGACCTTCTTTTTGTTACATCTCATGTTCTTCCTTCTTTTCTGGGTGAACCTTGCATTTTGGTCCATCCTGTTACCTTCTTCATGATGAGCATAAGAAGTGTCACGACCATATTGTGTACTAGAGAGTTGAGCAATTTTCATCACTTCTTCACTCAAACTCCTAGACTTTTCTGCTAAGGCTTGCATTTGCCTTTGGAGATTCCCCTGATGTTATATTTGATTCCAAGAACCATTTCGGGGATTTCTCCTAAAGGCATTGCAGTTAGGTCGGATGTGACCCTTCACTCTACAATGGTGACAAGTGGGAATAAACCTGGAAGGAGGAGATCTGTTAGCCTTGGACTGAACTTCTGTTCTCTCAATTTCAGTTGAATTTTTACCTTGTCCAGAAGTGACAAAAGTTTGGTACAACTGAGAGTTTGGCATCCTGGATGTTGATCCTGAGGAGTTAGAACTCACAAATCTTGGATTTTCATGTATTGGCTCAAATGTTGCAGTAGACATTGTTCCGACATTCAAAGGACTGGATGGTCTGTCTGGATGTCCTATGCCAAACATGTTTACTGTTGAACGCTGCATGCTAGCCAGTTTATCCAAGATTTGAGTGTTGCTAAGGAGTCTAGCTTCTTTTTCGAGTTCAGTTACTTTCTTAGCTAGACCATCCTTAACTTTCAGAATATCAAGAAATTCCTTTTCTAGAAATCTAACTTTTTCAATAAAGTTATTTCTTTCAGATTCCAATTTTGAAATTCCAGTCTTTGACTCTTCAAATGCACTCATGGAGTTATCTTCCTCAGTTTCTAGAACCTTGATCCATTAGGATAACGAGGCATTTTCTTCCTCAAGGTATTCTAGTTTGGACACCAGTTCAGCCTTTTCACTTTCAAGCTGAGATACTAGAGCATTCTTCCCTTCTACTTCTAGTTTGCAAGAATCTCTTTCTTATTGGATAAATTTAATTTGCTTGTTCAAAGAGATCTTAACTTTCTTCAACTTAAGGCTTTCAGAAAACAACCTTTCATAGGCTTTGTCCATATCTTCATCAGACTCAGAGACAGTGTGACTCTGATCATGATCTTCACTAGACTCACTTAGTCGATCTTCATCACTCTTCTCTTCATGAGTAGTGGGAGGATGGTCTATCTCTGATAGGGTGACAGTGAAAGCCATGTGATTTTCAGATTCCTCACTTGAGGTAGAGCTTTCAGATTGTTCTTCATCAGAATCACTGTCATCCAATGTGGCATTCATCACCTTTCCCTTAGTCTTCTTTTTGTTAGGACAATCAGGTGAAATATGGTCGTAGTCTTTGCATTCATAGCATTGAATGCCACGAGATTTCTTGTTAATTCCTTTGGGGACTTTCTTGTTATCCCAAGATTTTAACTTTGGATTTTCAAGAGCTTTTCCTCCTGGTTTGGGTTTGAACCTTCTATTTGTTTTCAGATATTTTTGAAATTTTTTAACAAATAGAACCAATTCCTTCTCTCCCAACTCAACATCACTGTCCTCCTCATCCAAGGTCTCTTTGATAGTTTTCAAGGCTACAGATTTGTTTTTCTTGGCTGGTCGAAGATTGAGTTCGTAGGTTTGGAGTGATCCGACTAATTCCTCAATTTTGAGAGCATCAACGTTCTTGCTCTCCTTAATGGCAGTGACATTAGATTGAAACCTTTCGGGTAGAGATCTAAGGATTTTTCTAACAATCTTGGATTCACTGATTTTCTCACCCAGGTTGAAACTAGAGTTGACAATGTCACTTAGTATAGCAGAGAATTCATCAAATGTGTCATTGTCCTCCATTTTCAAATTTTCAAATTTTGTGGTGAGAATTTGAAGCTTAGAGATCTTGACAGTGGCTGTACCTTCATGAGTCACTTCCAGAATATCCCATGCCTCCTTTGCTGTTTCACATGAAGAGATTCGTCTGAATTCTTCAACAGTGACGGCAGTAAAGATGGCATTGAGACCTTTCGTGTTCCAACCACTTGTCTCGAGCTCTTCTTTGCTCCAATCCTTGGTGCTTTTAGTGAGAATTACATCACCTAGAATATTCACTGGTGGAGTCCATCCATCCTGAATGTACATCCAGATTCTCTCTTCTATGGATTTGAGAAATGCTCTCATTCGAGCTTTCCAATATGCATAATTATTCCCATCAAACAGTGGGGGACGAGAGATGGATCCACCCTCTCTTAAAGTAGTCATTGACTTAAGGATAGACACAGATCACACTTAAGAGATTTAACCTTATGAGTGAACCAGCTCTGATACCAATTGAAATTCCTTATTTCAATGCACTCTTAGACCTAGAGGGGGGCTGAATAGGTGTACTTCAATTTTCTCTACTAATTTTAATTTTAATCAATCACACACAATCAATCTCACTTTAACACACAAGATTTTTACGTGGAAAACCCTTCCGGGAAAAACCACCGAACCTAGTCCAACACAAAAATTCACTACGAGAAGATTTGAATAATACAAGACTCGAATCTTACCCAACCGGACACGACACACCGTTCCTCGGTATCGATTCCTCAGCTTGCAAACAACGAACACAGCACGTTCGATCCCCGCAACAGCAGCTCCGATTCCTCACCAGCCAATCTTACTCAAAGTGATTAACCACGATCTCCGAAGACCGATTTTTGTCCTTGACGGCTTTAGCTCAGGCTAACCAGCGCTCACAGAAGAGCATACAGTGGGTTTAGGGTTTGTGGAAGCCCTAGGGTGATCTCTTAATGATTAAGGATCATCTAATGCAAGTTTGAGAAAGTATGCTTGTACACTTTGCATAACCTAGAGGCCAACTAATGGAGATGAGGATCAGTGAATCTAAGAGTTTTCATAAACTCAAAATAGGTACAAAGTGCTCTAAAAAGTCTCCAATCAATGTCCCTCACGGATTGGGAGAAAGCCAATATATATAGGAAAGGATTAGGGGTTTAGAAGTTACTAAAAATTAATTTTAGTAAGTTTTTTTATATCTGGGTCGACCCTGGGGGATCCCTGGGTCAACCCACTATAGCAACAAACCATATCAACCGAAATCCCATACTAGGGTCGACCCAAGGGAATGGTTCGGTCGACCAAAATCAACACTTTGGTCGACCGGATGATCCTCATGGGTAGACCCATGAATTTTCAACTCTCTGCCCAAATTTACCATACAAACTAGGGCCTATTCAAGGTATTCCCAAAACGGTCTGGGTCGACCCATAGGTGCAAAAATTCAATGTTTTTCTCCTTTTATCTTTAAATGCAATCCCCTAAACTTCTAGTGATTTTTAGCTAAACTTTTATGATGAATGGGACAATTTCATGAGGTAACCTAAGGTCATCTAGGTCTCTCTTTCAAAACTTACTTTTTGAGTCAAGCTTAGTGATGTAGTTTCAAGATTCTTCACTGCTTCTTCACGGCTTCTTCTTCACATTGTCTTTAAACCGGATGAGACCTTCTATGACCTATATACAACATTTTGGGCTCGGAATTTTGCCAACAACATTTTGTCTTTACACGCATAAAAGACTTAGAGTCTAAATATTAAATCTGCCATAGACCCTATTCACCCCACCTTTACGGTCAATACCCGGCCAACATACAACGCTTAATCAAATCATCTGTTAAGATGTACCTGCCTCTGCAAAACATCATCCTGTAAGGCAATCACCATAAGTCACACAGCCTCTGTTGGGTGCATACCTGCCAACACAGGCTAATGCACCCTCAAGGTAACATTGTTGAGTTCATAAACTTCATACATCACTAGGTCCGTAGACCCCAATCCAAACTTGGGTCCATAGACCCGATGTCATCTTAACTCTCCCATCTATTAGTCATGAAGGAACCCCGACTCGTAATAGATACCACATCTCCAGACCTAGTCAAAGAGGGACCACAGATAGCATTCACATAGGTTAGGTTTTCTAACCGTAGAAAATTCCCAATTATTCAAGCCCTGCTTGAATAATTGAACCAGTTGGGCCTCACGCCCATAGACCAAGTTTGAGGTATACCGTCCCGATGTGGAACATTGCGTGACCGATGAACTATTTCAACGTCTTACCACGCTCAAACAACATCACATCACACCTGTTGTTCCGATAAGGAACATATCCGGGCCCATGGATCCGTCCATCACCCTATAAAATTCAAACAACATCCCATCACGCAGAGATCATTCTGAGGTAGAACTTTATTAGGCCAATGAACCTATCATTACCTTACAAGTGTTCAAAGATCATCACATCATTCAAGGTGGTTCCAATAGGGAGCCGATGGGTCCATCCATCGCCCTATAACATTCAAACAAGCATTCTGACAACCTAGGGTGACGTTATCACACACACGGGATCCAATCCGGGCTACCTGGAGGTCTACCTGAGGGTCCAAGCCTCAAGGGAAACAAAAACCCCAATCTGGGCACTAACGATCGATTGTCAGTGTTGGTCGATCGATCGCCCAGGCATTTGCATGTTGGCAATCGATCGCCCCTACAGAGGGATCGATCGCCCAATGCATAGTGACCCTAAATCTGGGGTTTTAACAGTCGAAACCGAGGGCTACACCCCTTTACTTGTTTTCCACGCACATCCAACCCTTCCAAACATCACATAGGGGTCTCCGACCCTTTTCCATCCACGTTAGTCAACACAAACCATTCCACATACAATAAATACCTTAAATAAAGGAAAAATAGAGATGAGGTAAGGGTTTTAACTCCCTACATGGATTTTGAGGCATCGGGGGAAGAAATAGACATTGCCAATGCGACAGGAATATTGGAAAACCTCAAGGTGAAGCTTCTCCCTCTCCAACTCTTAATTTCTCTCTCTAACTTTTCCTCTTTCTCTTTCTATATGCCAATCGAGGTGCTAGGGAAGAAATCAGGCACTGCCAACACGTCGGGAGCGTCAAAATACCCCAAGGTAGCTTCCCCTTTCCTTTGTCTCTCTCCTCTTTCTCTCTCTAGAAACCGGTGCAACAGAGCTTCGCTCTCTAGCCAAAACCGTGAGAAATGAGGGGGTTTACCCTCCTTATATAGAGGAGGAAAGGGCTGAGGTGTCCCATGATGTAATCGATGACATCATTGTGTGATGTTATTGATGACATCACACATTTGACTATTTGACTGATTTCCTATTTTTTCATGTATACAACCTTCATAACGCTACTAAACAATACCCGACTGTGACGAAATTTCAGGTGACCGAACTAGGGACAGTCTGACACCCACTGTACGAATTTCAAGGAAAAATATGATGTTTTGACTGTAAAAAGGAAGTCCAGAAGAAAACTACAAAACCCACTAATTTCCTGATTTTGGATACAAAACACGCTATGGTTTCTTTGTTTGAGATGATGAACTATCAAAACAACAGACGGTCGTCCCCATGGTCGATCGACACACAGTGGTATGAATTTAACGGATTTTTATTAGAATACCCGACAAATATTGAATCCCAATTGAACTTCAAAAATCAATGAATTTCCTAATTTCCTTGTTTTCTTTACATACAAAGCCCCCGCGGTCTCACGAATCGATGCACGATGGAACTGATACGGTAGGTGATCGTCTCGATAATCGACCGACACACTGTGTGTGATTTTTGAGAAAAATACTCAAGTTTTATCAGTACAACTCAGTCTCGAACAAAAACCCACTTTCCACAAATTTACTAAACACTTAACTAATTAACCTCAGTTAAGGACCTATAAACCCATTATTTTATTATATTAGAATTCTGGGTCGTTACAATCTCCCCTCCTTATAAAATTTTCATCCTCGGAATTTGATTAATCCTTTTCTCTAATCGGGGAGAGTATTCATACAATATTTTAACTCTCTCATCTTATCCTTACAACGTGAGTTCGAAATAATAATAGCAATTATAAATGCAACTAGATAACTATTCATATCAACAAAAACTATATGTCATTCATTTTGTCGATCAATACACAAAATGATCGGCCATACAATTGTCTTCATCGATCTTACATCATCTTTCATTCATGATTTCTCAAGAAGCTAATGCACAAAGACAGGAAAGTTAACCGATGAGATCTTTTCCTTGAACTTTCCTTTCCTTTCTCTGATTCTTTTTTTCTTGTCTTCTTCTTCTTGCTTCTATATGCGGTTCATTGCCTTGTTGAATATCTTCCTGTATAATGGCGAAGACATGTCCCTTTTCGCCTGCGATTAACGACTACTTCAGAGTTGGGCAATCTTTCTTAATGTGCCTTGACTCACCGCACTAATAACAGGATGCAACTCTATAGTCTACAGTGCGATGGTTTTGACCACAATGCCCACATTTCCAAGATTGATCTCCCTCTGTAGCATGGACCCCACAATAACTTTCAATTTCCTTTTTCGATCACTATCCTCTATTCCAGTTGATTCTTTTCCCTTGTCTCTAAAAGACTTTTGTATTTCCTCATGCACTTTCTCCACTCTTAATGTTCGGTCTAAAATTTCTACAAAAGAGGCAAACCTTTGAACTACAAGTTTTCCCTTGATTGTTGGCTTCAATCCATCCTCGAACTTGTTGACTCTCCATTGTTCGTCCTCAACAATTCTTGTTGTAAATCGGGAGGGTTGGTTAAATTTTTGTTCATATTCGCTGACTGACATGTCACCTTGGGTCAACTGAAGGAATTCCATCTTCCTTGTCTTCTTCATGGAGGCCAAAAAATACTTCTCGTAGAATAATTCTGTAAATTTTCCCCAGGAAATAGGCTTTTGATCTTCTGATGTAGAACCACGAATCCTTATTTCACTAAGTAGTGAATAGTGTGTGAATAGTGTTCAAGTGTAGTCTTGTAAACTTGTGGGTTTATGCTAATGGAAATGTTGGGATATATGGTGCACATGTGTTGATAAGTCTATATGGCCTAAAGGAGTGTGTGTTAAGCATAAAAGGTGTTAGAATTGGATTGGAGAAGGTTCAAGTAGTAGAAAAAGAGTTTTGCAGCAAAACAGGAGAGCACTGATCGCTCAGTGATAACCACCGATCGACCGGTCATCTACCGATCGCTCGGTAGCTATCGACTGGTTAACTAATTTGTATGGGGTAAAATTCCAGAGAGGGTGCTTTCAACCGATCGCTCGGTTGAAACCACCGATCACTCAGTAAGTCACCGATTACTCGGTCCTGACCACCGATCGATCAGTTGTACGCAGATTTTCTTCATTAAGGGTTTTTAAGTCTTTAACCAATACCTCCTTGCCTATAAGAGGCTTGGTTCGTGCCTTAAGATTTCAAAAACCCTTGAGGCTTATTTTGAGAGGGTTTTGAGACGAAGAAGAAGGAGAAAGCTAAGGGAGTTGCTCAAGCTTGAAGAGAAGATCAAGATCTTCCATTCCTTGGTGTTTTTCAACAAGGAACTCGAAGTTCTCACTTGTTCCAAGCATTTGGAATCAAATCCCTCGATTTCACCAAGGTAGATACACTCTACTACCAATCTTGTGATAACACTAGTTACTAAGAGATGTTCTTCTTATTCTATACTATAACTCTTGATTTTATATGGTGTGAGAGGTTGTTTTATACTTGGATGTAAACTATCATTATTATGCACTCCATGTGTTTGGTTTAATGCCTCTTAAGGGTTTTTGGTGATTAAATGTGTTATTATCTCATATGTTCGCATGTCTCGCATGAACCGGGGTTTTTCCATGGATTTCTCGATGTTACGAAAAGGGTTTTTGAATAAGTGACTTATATGATGATTATAAGAAACTCCATGATATTGTCTAAGATCGATTCACAAGCTCTAAGGATCATGTTAAACTCACAAGAAGCTCTATGATAATATCTAAGATCGGTTCACAAGCTCTAAGGATCACAAATGAAATTGCTCTAAGATCTCTATGGTTATGCTCTACGGTATTGCTCTATGTCTCTACAGATCATAGATAACTCTAAGGAACTCTATGAACTCCATGAACTCCAAGAACTCACAAGGCTATGATTATCGCATGACTCACACGGTTTTGGTTTCGGATTTCACAATAAGTGTTATTTCACGGTTTCCACGCTTTGATATGTTTTAAAATTTTCATTCTCCATGATTCACTTGCTCTATGCTATTATTGTTTTATTGTTAGTAGTATGTATACGCTGAGTATTCCACGCTCAGCCGATATTTATTATCATCGGCAGGTGCTCGGGTTCCATTCGATTTGTGTGGTACGGAGCCTTGGGTAGAGGAAGAGTATTACGACCCAGAGCCTTCTATGGACCACTACTAGGATGATGGTCCGCTAGATAGGCATCATGACTTTGATTTCTATTGACTCCGTTAGTTAGAGGAATATGATATTTTGTTAAGTGAGAGTGGGACTTGTCCATTCCGCCCTTTTGGATATTTACACATTCGTATACTTTTGTTGGTTCAAACTTGAACTAATTGATAGGAGTGTTTAATTATATTTTTGCTTCCGCTATGTGTTTAAATCGTTTCCGTTATGTATGTCTGTGTACTCTGACAGTTTGCTTTGCGTGCCTTATGTATCATATGGAAGGTATGATACGGCGGTCACAAGTCAAAGTATCCCTAACTCCTAGGGGGTAATTTAGGTTGCGACATCTGAACTGTCCTCTCAATGGTCGTCCACCAATGTTCAGCCTCTCTTGACAACATGAATATTGCTAATTCTGATTTAACATCTTCTGAGCATGCCATTGCCCCAATGATCTTTTCAAGTTCTCATATCCAACTTTCGGCTACTAATGGATCGATGGAACTGGAGAACGATGTCAGTTTAAGTTTCCTGAAACTCTGAAGTATACTACTGTCTCCTTGTTCTTGTTCTGAGTTAATAGGGATACGGTTACCACTCTGCTATCATTGAATCAACCCTGCTAGAGCATTGATGGCCTCAAATGCTTCGGCCAGAGTATTTCCAGGTGCTTGTCTCGGCGGCATTATATCCCTAGTTAAGGAAACGACAACATTTTACTATCTAGGAGATAGAAAATATCAAAACCAAAATTTCCAAAAGATTCATTTCATTTCATATGTTCATAAAATGTACAGGGCTTTTATATATTCCATTAAAAGTTTGTTCATCCTCTGTAATATTCTATGAACAAAATACTTAGCGAGACCAGTTACAACATTAAAAATACAATCAAACATTTTCTCGGTCTTTTCATCGTCCTATCCTGATAATGACTTCCTAGTTGGGCAGTGCTTCTTCCTATGCCCCAATTTACCACACTTAAAACAATTGCATGTCCTGTAGTTCTTTGCTCGATGTTGTTGCCTCCCATGTTTGTATTTCACACTTTACTATTTCCACAGTACTTCCTTGGTCAAAGTCTTCAAACATCCTCTTTTTGTCACTACTTTCAATTCCTTTATTTTCCAAGGGTTCCTTCATCTCATCATGAGATTTCTCCATCTCACCTTCACCTCCTTGCTCTAGTACTGGGTTACAAGGAGTGCGGTTCCGAGATTGCCGTAGTTGCATCAGCTTAGCTAGAGCAATAATCACCTCAAATATTCCGGCTGCAGCATCCTCAAACATTTGGGTTTGCTTGGACGTCATCGTATTCCTAGTCATAAGAGAATTCACACTCAATTTCCCTAGACTTAGTATATCGTACGAAGAAAAATGACCTCTCACATACCTCTGGAGATGGTCTATCTCCCTAGCTTTGTTTTTAATACAACGTAAGGTTTCAAATCCTTAGAAGATTCAAAAGCATTGTTATACACGGCATCTAACTGCATCTAATATCCAATTAGAATTTCAAGTAAGATTTGTTATGATGGTTATTGTTGTAGCTCTGATACCAACTATGACACCCCGAACCCGTGCCTAAGGAATCCTGTTCCAAGACGCGTGACCGTTTGTCATTACCACAAAAGTGGAAGACTTTACCCACGAAAATACAAGATTTTTCAAACTTTTATTCAAGAGCTAACATAAACAATAACAACTGGTCATCACAATAACCCATCATAAGCAAATGCATTACCCCACTTGCTATGGTAGTCTTTACTTTTGGCGCCACTAACAAGCCAGTATATTTTCCAAAATCTATCACGCGTAGCTCCTTGCCAATCGATAACCACTTCAAAATCTGAAGACATAAAATAAGAGGAGTGAGTTATAGAGCTCAGAAAAATCAACAATCCATTTAGACTATTTTCCACATAGTAACAATCATCATTAACGATATAGTATTACAGTTCAATTCTCATATTATAATAATATATAATATTGAAATTTGTGATTCGAGATCTTGCAAGACTATTTCACCCGATTCTAACCATACCTTGAGTTGTTTAGACTCACATACACATTTCGAGACAGTCACCCGATCACAATCGAACATTGGGTACATCGACCCAAATAACCTAGAATTCGAAGATTCTACACATAACTCGGGCCTTCACCCAATAGAAACATTCAAGGACTCCAACATCTCCCGACTATCAGTTTTGAAAGAACCCCGGCTCTATACAGGCACCGACTCTCTGGATCTAGTCAAAGAGGAACCACGGATGACCTACTCATATAAACCGCCAATGTACTCAACCTATCTTGGGTCAAACTTGACATCACAGAGCCTTTCACCTCAAAGCATCTTGTCTCTTGGGAACTCAACCTATCTGAGGTCATCCTTTGAATCCATAAGGCCTTTCTCCTCAAAGCATCTATCTCTTGGAACTCAACCTCTTATTGGGTCATCCTTGAATTCACAAGGCCTTTCACATCAAGGTATCTAGCTACACTTAGAATCAACCTATTTTGTGTCATCCTCGACTGATTTCACAAGACCTTTCGCCTCAAAATATCTTGCTACCCTCAAACTCAACCTATCTCGAGTCATCTCCTGCTACTCAAGTCATTTCACCTCAAGGTATCTTATCACCCTTAACCGAACTCTATTGGAACATACCTAAGTACAACGATCCCTATTCCTCAACCTATCTTGGGTCATCCTTGAATCCACAAGCCCTTTCACCTCAAGGTACTATTGGACTATACCAAAGTACAGAGGTCACCATCCCTCTGACATCAAATCCTGTCATCAGATCTTGTTAAGTACAACCCTTCTGACATAAAATCCTATCAGGCATAACACCTCTGACAATACAATACTTAATCAAATCCTCTGTTGGGATGTACCTACCTCTGCAGAACATCATCCCGCAAGGCATTCCCATAGGTCATCACAACCTCTGTTGGTTGTATACTGCCAACACAGGCAATTCCCCTCAAAATAACATCGTTGAGTTCATAAACTCCATACATCACTGGGTCCATAGATCCTAATCCAAACTTGGGTCCCTAAACCCGATGTCCTCTTAACTCTCCTGACTATCAGTCACGAAGGAACCCCGGCTCTTAATAGATACCGCAAGTCCGAGGCATACCATCCCGATGTGGAACATTACCCGACTGATGAACCCATTCATCGCCTTACCATATTTAAATAACATCACATCAAACCTGTTGTTCCAATAGGGAACATATCCGGGCCGATGGGTCTGTCCATCACCCTATAACATTCAAACAACATCTCATCACGTAGAGATTATTCCGAGGTGGAACTCTATTCGACCAACAGACCTACTATTGCCTTACAAGTGTTCAAAGATCATCACAACATACAAGGTGGTTCCGATAGGGAACATATCCGGGCTGATGGGTTCATCCATCGCCCTACAACATTCAAACAAACATTCCAACATCCTAGTGTGACGTTACCACACACGAGATCCAATCTGGGCTTCCCGGAGGTCCACCTGAAGGTCCAAGCCTCAAGGGAAACAAAACCCCAATCTGGGCACTGACGATCCATTGCCAGTGCTGGGCGATCGATCGCCCAGGAATTTGCATGTTGACGATCGATCGCCTAGTAAACAATGAGCCTAAATCCAGAGTTTTGACACTCGTGACCAAGGACTACACCCCTCTATTCGTTTTCCACGCACATCCAACCCTTCCACACCTTGCATAGGGGTCTTCGACCCTTTTCCATCTACACCATTCAAGGCAAACCATTCCACATATAATAAATAACTTAAATAAAGGAAAAATGGAGAAGAGGGAAGGGGTTTTACCTCCCTACATGGATTTTGAGTCATCATGGGAAGAAATAGACACCACCAACGCAACGGGAATGCTAGAAAACCTCACAGTGGAGCTTCTTTCTCTCCAACTCTTACTTTCTCTCTCTAACTTTTCCTCTTTCTCTCTCTACATGCCAATTGAGGCACCGAGGAAGAAATCAGACGCTGCCAACGTGTCGGGAACGTCAAAATACCCTAGGGTAGCTTCCTCTTTCCTTTTTCTCTCTTCTTTTCTCTCTATTCTCTTTCTCTCTCTACTTTCTCTCTAGAAACTGGTCTGGCAGAGCTTGGCTCTCTAGCCAGAACCATGAGAAATGAGCATTGTGTGATGTCATTGATGACATCACACATTTGACTATTTGATCGGTTTCCTACTTTTTTGCGTGTACGATCTTTGTAACACTACTAAACGATGCCCGACTATGACGAAATTTCAGGTGACCGAACAAGGAACAGTCCGACAACCGTTGTGCGTATTTCGAGGAAAAATTGGAGTTTTGACAGTAAAATATAAGTCTGGAAGAAAACTACAAAACCCACTAATTTCTTGATTTTGGACACAAAACACGCTACGGTTTCTTCGTTTGAGATGATGAACTATCGAAACAACAGACAGTCATCCCCACAGTCAATCGACAGGTAGTGGTACGTGTTTCGTGGATTTCTATTAGAATACCCGACAAATATTGAGTCCCAACTGAACTTGAAAATCAATGAATTTCCTAGTTTTCTTGATTTCTTTATATACAAGGCCTCCATGGTCTCACGAATTGATGCGCGACGTAACCAGTATGACAAGTGATCGTCCCGATAATCGTCCAACATATTGTGTATGATTTTTGAGGAAAAAAACTCAAGTTTTATCGATATAACTCAATCTCGAACAAAAATCCACTATCCACAAATTTACTAAACACTTAACTAATTAACCTTAGTTAAGGACCTATAAACTCATAATTTTATTATATTAGAATTTCGGGTCGTTACATCAAAGCAAAGGCTTTAGGTCCATATAGGGAGTCGTATTCCAAGTGTAGACTAATCACTTAGTCTTAGTCAGAAAACTGGTTGATGCTTCAACCAAGTCTTAGCTTCGCTAGGAACCTAAATTGTAAGCTTATACCTTGATGTATTCTTATACGCTTTTACATGCACTATATGCTAGTCAACCTCTATGCTCAATAAACTTGGTGTCCAAGTTGACTTATGATTTACTGTTGTTCTCAGGATTATTACCATGAGACGCGGTAACAGGGGTCGCAGTTACCAGACTAGAGGCAATGGAGGGAAAGCTCCATTGGACGATGAGTAGCTCGACCTCACTCAGCTTTTGGGGTTTATGGTAGAGAACATAGCCATGCTTGCGGCTAGGCAGCCTGCTGCTATTGCTGTACCTATACCTCCTCTTGTACATCACACTGCAGGACTTGAGGCATTCAGGAGACTATGGGTTCCTACCTTTTATGGGACTACAGATCCCATGGCCTCTGAGGCCTGGATTATGCAACTGGAGAAGACCTTTCGGATGCTTCGCTGCACTGATGAGGAGCGAGTGGACTGGATTGTTAGTCTATAGGTGTCCACCATTGGTCTCCTTAGTGATTTTGATGATAACACAATAATAGAACGAGATTAGTGTTACTAATGCTTCTATTGAGTTTATATGAAAAACAGTGTACAAGAGAATTAGAAAAGTCATTCAATGAAAAAGTATAAAAATGTCTACATCTATGAAGAAGATTCATCATCAAGTCAAAAGCAAGTCATTAGATCAAGTTTGGATTATAATGAAGATAATTGAAGATCATATCCAAGCTCAAGTCATAAAGATGAAGAAAGAAGAAGAAGGAAGATCATGAAGCTAATAAAGATGAAATCAAGTCAAGATCAAGATTGAAGACTCTCCTGGGTTTAAATAGGTTTTATATGTTAGTTTGAGAGTGGTTTAGGACTTTTGTAAAAAATCCTCAAAGTTTGGTCAGTTGAATGATCAATGTTAGATTGACCATAGGTGCCTTAAGACCTGATTGAATATCATTATAAGGCCCTAAGACATCATAAGAAATGATGAAAATCATGAAAAAAATAAAGGAATTGACCAAGGTAATTATTCCCATCATTAAGGTTAAGAAAAATAGATTTCAGGATTTTGAGGAAAAATTACTCTATACAGTCAACTATATGGAAGCATCTAGTCGACTAGATGACTCGAGACAGTTTTTACTTTGTAACAGCTCTTTGAATTCCCAATGTGCCTTCAATGGCTCTAAATATGAATGAAATTAACAACTCCAATACTTCCAATGATTCAATTAATCACTCTAAAGCTTAGATTTCAAAATCCATAGAGTTGAACCTAAAAATATTTTGTTTCCTAAAATCCCAAAAAGAGTCATTCTTGAGCTATTCAATGAAAATATGCCTCTTTCTTATTTTAGAAAAACAGTTCTTGGGGGGCATACATCGAATCCCAAGATCTAACTAAAATTCTAATTGATTTTATTCAATGAGAGTTAAAATCACAATCACCTTTGCGACATTAAAATTGTTAAGTTATTATCACGATAGAATGCTAGACCGGCAAAACTTCACAAGTGTCAAGTCTCCTTCGTAATCCACACGAACCTTCTTTTTCTTTAAAGCTTTCTCTACTGGAAGCTAATGGCCCTTCCAAATTTCCAGCTCTAAGATCTTGAAATAAGGATCCAATCTTTATAATCAAGAACCTTGATTTTCCTTCTTCTTGATTTTCAAAACTAGAAGACAATTGAAGAAGAAAAGGGGAGAGAGTGTGACCGTACACTCTAGAGAGAACAAGGATTGGGCATGAGGTTATGAGGAGAGGAGAGGAGAGGGAGAACAAAATCTGGAATTAATTAATTGTCCTCACAATGGTGGACGTCCACCCCTTTAAATAGGATAGCTTGGGTTGCTTGCAACCCAAGTCTCCTAATCCTTATCCAATAAGGATTCCTCAAATTGTTTCTTTAATTGATTTCTCCTAATTAATTAGGATTAATCTATAATAGAAACTAATCTTATCCATTAGTAACTAATCTTTTCCTTATCCTATAAGGAATCTTTAATTAGTAACCAACTAATGAATGATTAGTAACTAACTAATGGAATCTCTAACAATTAGGGAATCTTTAATTAGTAACTAACTAACAAACCTTATCCAATAAAGAGTTTAGTTATTAGAAACTAATTAAACCAAACATTACCTCCTTGAAGTGGGCGTCTCACCCTAGGTGGGCCCCACTTCCACACACCCCCTTAGGGTTCCAAACCCTAAAGGTCAACCTCTTTGATCTTTTATCAAAATCCCCAATGGGTCCTACCCATTTGGTTTTTTACATCTAATGTGATTCCATCTTTTAGAGCTTCACAATACCATTTAGTTATTACTTAGAGAAATTAATTAATTTAATTATTAATTAAATTAAATACTTTAAGAAAGTCCTTGTGTGTGGGATTTAAAGGGATCTCCTATTTCCAGTAGTGGGACCAAGTACTCAACCTTTTGGTTAAAGCATTGTTACTAGGAAACACCTTTCCTACACTCCATTAGGACTATAGAATTTTATCTATATCCCTGAATTTCCACCAATCACAATAAAGTCCATTAACACAATGTGATTAACCTCCAGAAAATAGAGAATTGCTTGCAGGTATTTCTATCTCAAGATTTGTTTACAGATGCGTCCCTCCACTTCCAATATTGTTATAAGCTTACGGGACAATATCTAATACTGTCTTTAATCCTTAGCTTATATTGAGAACTCATTCTCTTTGATACTTTTAGTCAAACTTGGACTTTTAAAACATTTTAGAAATTCTTTAAAAGAAATAATAATTAATAATTACATTTCTTTTATACAGAAAATAAACTTCTCGATAAAATCATTTCATCGATAAAAATCAGCACTGGGTTTTTCAAGTCCGGTTTTGACAAGTATCAACTCAATATTAATTACTCTATAAGAGTAGTGGAATCCTTGTTGAGCGTACACACACTTCTTCTAATATAGCGTACATAACCCAACGATTCCGTATTTAGTCCAGTGTGTTGGATATTGATGATTGGCTACATCAAAGCTACATAAGCAAATACTAGAGAAGATGTCGACCTCTCAGGTTAAGGACAATCTATCAAATGGACTACCCTAAATATAAAGAAAGTAAATTTCTAAGGGTATCCACTAAGCGATCCAGTTGCAATATAAGTACTTCTTACTTATATCCACATCTTAGTCAAGAGACCCTTTTCTCAGTGATTGAGATTCATCACTCCATCATATGAAACTAACAATGTGTAAGTTAGTAGGAATACATTGTCCAGATGTATCCTGAATAACTTAGAACAATTTTAGGTCTACAAGAAACTGGAAAACCATATCTCCTTAGCAATTAGTTAATAACTTAATTGGATGGTTTTCTTACAATGTTACCTAAGGGACAAAGTAGTCTCATCCAATGAGATACTTTTAGTGTGTTACCCAATGCAGAAGACAATGAGTGAATGTAAAATATATATTTATTGATTAAGTAGATAAATACATTTCCGGAATGGCTTTTGTGGGCATATATGTCTAACATTCAATCTCATTCTTTGAGAGATTCTTAGAGAGCTTGAAAGTGATCTATTAACTTGTATTAGAAGAAAAATCAAATTGTAACCATCACTCCTTGAAGTGTCTGTGAAAATCAAGAATCGGTGGATTCTTGTCCTTGAAGCAGGGAGCTTTGGAAGGTCTGGTCACTACCCAGAAAGTGGACTAAGTCTAGGGAGGATTGTTCCCTTGCAAGGTTTGATCTCGATCCAGAAGAAAGATTTTAAAAGGTTTTAGCTTCACCCGGAAGAAGTTTGTACAATAATCAAATCATGGTGAATCCTCTTACAGGTAGCTTGAGGTGGGGACATAGGCGAGATTACCGAATCTCGTGAACAAGATCGTTGTGTTTGTCTTCTCTAACTCTTGTATTTAATTTTCTGATTTGTAATATTTAATCCTGATTAGTTGCTAATTCTTTGATATATTAAATTCCGCACAAAGAATTCAAAGTAGAAATTTAAATTTGTCATAAACCCTATTCACCCCCCTCTAGGGTCCAATCCTTGGGCAAAAATTGGTATCAGAGCCAAGGTCTCTGTGTTTATAGATTTAACCATCATAGAGAAAAGATAAAAATGACATTCTAATGCAAATACCATAGGAGAAGGTCAATCAACCCTAAGACCTCCCTTGTTTGATGGACATAATTACAATTATTGGAAAGTGAAAATGATGTATTTCATTCAAACTCTGGAATATGATTGTTGGAAATTAATTATAAATGGTCTCAACATCCCCACTAAATATGTTAATAGAATTCAAATTCCTAAGGATGAGGATGAATGGACTTAAGCCGATATTAAACTCATTCAAATTAATGCTAAAGCAATAAGCAATCTGTCGCACCCCAAAATCCTCCTAGGAGTTAGGTGAGACTTTAGACGTGACTATCATAACCTGGCAACCGATCTTGTAAAATATACAAGGCATAATCATAGCGGAAACATAAATCAAAGTGCGGAAGCGAATTAAATGCGGAAGCATGAACTAAATTTTTCTTTTCTGTACATAAATAGTATTCCAAGTTTTTATACATAACATGATTAAGTTTAAAGGTGTACAGACCCACCTAACAAAATACAAAAGACAACTCTCCCTCTCTCCCTCTCAATAGTCGCCCTGATAAGGCCAACTATCTAAGTCCCTTGCCTCCACCTGAGGCTTTACTGCAGGCTCCACAAAAGGTTCCTCCTCACTATAGTCTTCCTCGAACCAAGGACCAGGAGCACAGATATCAAACGGTGTACCTACCGATATCAAAATATACTGCTGAGTATTGAAACACTCAGCGAGTACAACTACTAGCTAATAGTGATGTAATACAATTCATAGCATATTGGAATTAAACAATGCATTCATGAGCATGTATAAAACCCAATCGCAAAACCTCATGTAAATCATGTGTGCATAATTCATAACTTTTACTTGAAATTATCTTTTCGTATTTTCAAAACTTGCTTGTCGTGCTTAAAAATCTTGTTCTTGTCTCGTGAGAATCATGTTTGTCTTATCTTGTTTCTTGTCTGAATCATACTTGTCTTGTCATACTTGTCTTTTCATGCTTGTCTTGTAAATCAGTTGTTAGTACCATTGAAGCAACTTGTGAGCCGAGTATGTAAATACCCTTCATCGAAATTCTTGAAAGCAACTTGTGAGCCGGGTATGTAAATACCCTTCCACGAAATAGAAAATGCACACCAACATCCTTGATTTCTTGTCTTGTTTTCTTGAAGCCAGATATGGCATATCCTTGGATATGTCATATCCTTAACCGACCCAAAGTTCAACTTTATCATTCGTTTCATGAATCACTTGTCTTGTTCTTTGGTTTTTTTTCATATACTTATACTTAGAAAACTCGGTCATGCATGCATGCTTATGCATAAAGAATAATGAGCATCATAGTAGCATGGAAATACTTAAAGGAAATCACATATGGCATTTAAAACATTTCTATAGTCATGGAAAAACTTTAAAGCATCTTCGTATTCATGGAAAACTTGAAACGTAGAGATCATGACAATAGGCATCATACAATTGACATAAATTGCATAATTCATGGTTACTTAGCCTATTACATCTATATCATACTTCACAGTTCATACAATTTAAGGAAATCTTAGTAGATTAGGAATTTAAAAACACGCGTGAGCAATTTCAACATCATATAATTGAAAAACCTAGGTTTGAGATCTATATTATCATTAAGTTAACTAGAAGGGTATACTTACCTTGCAAAGACTAAATCTTAGCTTGGAAGGATGATTGGACACGAACTTGAGCTTGGAAATGGAGATCAACGCTCGAGGAAGAAGATCCAAGCTTGTGGAAGCTTGGGAAGCATGGATTTGAGCTCCTTGATCTCAAAAGAAAACCCTCTTTGAAACCTTAAGTTCTATCCATTTTCTCCCAAAATATCTCTCTCTAACTGTTAGAACTCTAAACCCCTCAATAATTGGGTATTTATAGAGTTAGGTTCATAAAAATCCTTTTTTAAAAAAAGAATCTGTGCAATCTCACTCGAGCGGGGCTTCCTCTCGCTCTTGTGGGAAGTTATGTGCAAGGCTCGCTCGAGCGGACTTGGGTCTCACTCGATCGGACTGCTCTATGGAACTCAAAAATGTTGTTTTGGTCAAGTTCGCTCAAGCGGGCTTTCAACTCGCTTGAGCGAGATTTTCTGCAAAACTATGCTTCGGTATTTCGACCATAACGTTTGACTTGTTTATCGGATTTAGGCGATTTAATTTGCGTTGGACTCCAAATTCAAAAACAAACAATTTTGTATCTAATGAATAAGTTCTAATTTTGAATTATAATTTATCTAAATTGGCTTTAAAGTGGAGGCCTTTTCTTAACCAACACGATCACACTTTGATCACCCAAGAGGGTCCTTAGGATCCTCAACTCACACACTTAAGACTTTAACACATGCCATAACATATTTTTAACATATAATTTACAACCCAAAACCATCTTGGTCATTAAGAACCATTCATGACAATTCATAAGGCTTTTAGGCTTTTAAAAGCACTCTTCACAACACTATTCACATGAATAGTGAACCCAAGTTCCGGGGCTCTACATCCTCCCCCTCCCTTATAGAAATTTCAACCTCGAAATAAGGAAAATACAAAAAGATACAAAAGAACAAAATACATGAAAACATACAAATGAAACTATACAAACAATTGAGGGTACTTTTCCCTCACTTCTGCCTCGCGCTGCCACATGGCTTCTTCTCTAGTATGATGTTGCCATCCAACAAGAACCAAAGGAATCGTCTTATTGCGCAAAACTTGATCTCTACGATCCAAAATCTAAATCAGTTGTTCCACCAACGTGAGATCCTCTCAGATTTCCAATGGATCAAGGTTGATCACATGAGAAGGATTCGGAATGTATTTCCAACACTGAGGATATATCGAAATACACTCGTTAGAAGAAACGGCATCGAAATCCAACCTCCGGTTTGGATTTGGTGGAAGGTTGTAGGTTTAAGCCAAAGTATTACCGAAAACTATTATTATTCTGAGATGAGTTTGGTTCTTTGCATATTAATTAATTATTACATCCTAAAATTTTATTATTTTGATATTTTAATAATAAATTGTATATTATTGATTTTTGTACGAGGGAGCCGACAGCACACGCCTATCGATTTTTGGAGCACCGCTAGGAGAGAGCTAGGCGACTACTTTAGGATTTTTTTCTCTTTTTACTATGTGTACTTTTTATGACACTTTTTATGGGCATGTATATATAATTTTATTATTACATGTTTGGGGCATGTTTTTTTATTACATGAAATTTTTATTTTTAATTGGAATTATATATTGCTTAAAGGTACAATACGCGTTAATTGATTTTATATTGCTGACAGGTACAAATAATATAAGGAAACAAAATTTTTCGGGAATTTTTTTTAAAAATTTTAAACTAGTAGCGGCGGTTCCAGCCGCCGTTGTAAAAAATATTAATTTAATTAATTATAACTTAACGACGACGGTTTAGAACCGCCGTTACATGTATTTGATAAAGAACGACAGTTTTTAAACCGCCAGTCTATATTATCCTTATAACGGCGTTACGAGAAGCAGTGAAATAAATTATAAAGGAAGGCGGTTTAACCCGCCATCAAATATGTAATATCTAACAGCGGTTACGTAATGGCAGTTAGATATATGACACAACATAGCATTTTAATAATCATATTAAAAAGTTAACCACGGTGGTTAGAAACCGCCATGAAATATTAATGTACGACGGCGGTTCAATTAAACCACAGTTAATATCCGCCTCTATAGGATTCCTCGACAAGATAATCGACGACAGTTTACTACACTGTCGTTATATCCTATGATGGCAGGTTTTTGTAGTTTAACGGCGGTTTTGAACCACTTTTATAAACCTTGATTTTTGTAGTGATACATGGAATATGTTGTGAACCACCACCATGTGAGTGGGTAGAGCTACCCGATAAGTGACCTCACCAACTCTGGCGATGATCTCAAACAGACCCACATACCTCAGGCTAAGCTTGCCTCTCTTGCCGAACCTCATAATCCCCTTGCTATGAGAAATCTTCACAAAGACTTGATCCCCAAACTGGAATTCCAAGTCCCCGTAACGAGTGTCTGCACAGTTCTTCTGCCTGTCCTGGGCAACCTTCAACCGCTCCATGATGATCTTAACCCTATCCACGGTCTGGTCAATCCACTCAGGGCCCAACACTTTCCTTTCCCCAACTTCATCCCAATATAAAGGAGACCTACAACTTCTCCCATAAAGGCCCTCAAAAGGTGTCATCTGGATGCTCACCTGATTATTGCCCAGCTAATGGACCCTAGAGGGGGGGGATTAGGGTTATGGTAATTTGAAAAAATTTCTACTTGATTTATGCGGAATTTAAATGAATTAATAAAAACGCTACTAGCAATAACAGATTAAACAAAGAGATGGAGAGATAAAAGATACCACACACGAGATTGATATTGGGGTTCAGCAACTTGCCTACGTCCCCGCCTATAAGTTTCTCACTTTAAGGATTTTCACACGATTCCACTGATCGTACTCTTCTTTACGGGCAGAGAGTAAGCCTTTACAATCCTTCTTCACGGGTGAGGATTCCACCTTTTACAATCATTTTCTCAAGCTTAGGATATAACCTCTTCAAGAGAGTGCCTCTCTTGGCTACAAGAAGAACTCTTCTTCACTGGTGCAAGAATCTTTGATTCTTGACTTAGCTTTTTACAATGAGTAGTTGGATGATAAATCTGAAATTGAATGCTCATTGATGAGGTAAATAAGAGTGAAAAGCAAAGCTAATAATCTCTGAAAGATGATTGGAATTGAATGCTCAAACACACAGGGATTGGGATTCTAGGTTTTCAATGAAAAAAACAGAGTATTGAATGCTAGATCAGATTGGATAATCAATGAATAGTATTAGATCCTTGTGTTTGTTTATAAATAAGCTCCATTTATAGCTGAGGAATCAATTTGGCTGTTGTGGGAACATTTAATGCGAAATAGCCCTTAAAAAACTAGCAGTTATGTTCAGTTCCCACAAGTACTCGTCGACGAGTGATGAGGAGTCGTCACCGAGTGGAGAGACAATGCTCAAACATGAGCTACTGTTTAGGTCACTCGTCGATGAGTCACTTGAACTTGTCGACGAGTTCTCTGATTTTTTTATAGAAAACTTATCTTTATGGGAAGAACTCGTCGACGAGTTCTCTGATTTTTTATAGAAAACTCATCTTTATGAGACCAATTTGATAAGAATGAAGTCTTGGTCCATAGGCATTCATAAAATCATTATTTTAATCATTGTTAAGTCCTTAGAATGAATTCCTACCTTGTAGAGACCTAAATCTTTTTCATGCTTTTTATGCAAGTATTAAGTGTAATTAGTATTTCATCATGTGTTAATGCGTGTGTATTTATATCTAATTAATGTGGTGTGATCTAGGCTTAATCAAAGTTGTAAAAAGAGGGAGGCCTTAACACACCCTGAACTTTAGGAAGTTCTAGTTTTGTCACTGTTTATCGTAATTGAGTGATTCTTGAACCATTAAAAAGGTATTAGAACCCTCTTCGAGGTTCATGTTTAACGTTTTTCCATATTTTTAATCTAAGCTAAGTCAAAAATGGGTTTTCCGATGTTTTGTCTGATGAAATTGTAGATCAGTCTACTTGTGAGCCCATTTAGACCATTTAAAACTCCAAATTAGGATTTTTATGAAACATGAAAGTTGCTCCCCTTTCAAAGATGAGTCCAATGCAAGTTAAATCATCAAAATCGGATAAGCAAGTCAAAAGTTATGGTCAAAAGACCAAAGTAAGGTAAAATCAATCAGAATCAGGAAAAGAGGAGTGCGATCTATCACAAATAAGGTGCGATCGATCGCAAAATAGTGCAATCTATCGCAAATTTCTGCGATCAATTGCATTCAAGTGAGTTTTTTTGGGTTTTTAAACCCTTGAGGCTATAAATAGGGACCCTATTTCGAGATTTGTAGGGTTCTAAACTATTTCTAACCTAATTTAGCAAAGGGAAAGAGGAAACCTAAGGTTTTTGAGGGAAAAATTATTTGGAGAATAAGAAGATTGCTAGGAGATTGCAAGGAGAGCTTGGAAATCTTCCTCAAAGATTCGTCAAAGATTCGTCAAAGCTTCTTGGAAGCGATTTGGATCTAATTGAAGGATCCCTAAGGTCGATATACTATCCAAATCAACCCTATTATAATGTTTTGTGAATGTTAATATGATAGAAATGATAGAAATAGAGATTAGATGTGTTTTTCCCCATTTTTGTATGAAGTAAGCTATTATGGATGGAAATATAGTTTAATAATGTAGATGAAATGTATGGAGGATGGAAAATACTATGGAGGATGGGATGAATGTGTGGATGTGGATTGTATTTAGATTGTATGGATGGATTATGGTTTGATAGAATGTTGGAAATGTGAAAGAGCAATGGATTCATAATCTACGTACCCAAGGTGTTTGTGAAAATGCTTGAGAGGATAAATACTAATATATTACTATGGAATTGCTGGAAATTGATTATGAATTGTGCTAAGAATCATGATAAGATATGTATATGTGATTGTTTGTTAAGTATGTCTAATTACTTGCATGGAAATTGATAGTCGGGAAGGTAAGAACTTAGAGGAAAATCTCTCAAACCAGGAATTCTCTAACTATTTGGTATGGGACAGTATAGTGGGGTTTCCATGGTGGGAGATTGGAATCTAAACAATTACCAACTCGAATATTAATTTCGACACTTAAGCACAGATGCACGTGTATTTAAAATAAGAATCTCATAAGTCACACATGTGGACCACAAGCATAAGCATTGCATACGCCTGTCATTCTGAATAAGCCCGGCATAGTCCGTATCCTCCAAGAGCGGCATGTCAGTTAAGTGTATGATCTGAATGACTCATAAGCATAAGCATGGCATACGTATGACATTCTGAATAAGCATGGCTTGGGCATGGTTCGTATCCTCCAAGAGTGGCATGTCAATTAAGTAATTGCATAGGCATGGTCCGTATCCTCCAAGAGCAGCATGTCACTTAAGTGTATGTTCTGAATAAGTGCATAAGCATAAGCATTTCACAAGCACGTGGTCTCATCAGCATAAGCATCTTATAAGTATATTGTCTTCTAAGTCTAAGGTTCTAACTAGTACACGAGTTAAGGTGATGATATGATATATATGAGCACATGTTCTTCCGCACTCTGATTATGTTATTATAATATTGGATATGGTTCTAACTAAGTGCAGGTATACTATGTTGTTGGTTGAATTTTATATACACCGAGTACTTTTGTACTTAGCCAGATTTTATCTTAGCAGGTCTAGAGTAGGAGCACACGGTAGAGCCATGGATTGAGGAGGCATACATCGAGGAAGGAGGTGAAAGTGAGCCTTCCGAGAAGAGAGCCAGGGGCTTTGATAGTTACCCCTATTAGTTTATGTTTTGTTTTGGTTGAGAGATTTGTAATAGACGTTTAGATGATGTTGCTTATTAGATTACTTTACAGTTAGATATTAGACAATTTTGTTTATAGTGGGTTGTATATGTTGATCATAGACTTGAGTAGGATGGTTTGAGTTTTATAAAATCGGAATTTTACTATCCTCATTTTTGAAGACTCGTGTAGTATGCCTTGTATGTATGGATTTTTAAGCAGGTTAAGGAAATGTGACAATTCCAAAGTCCTATTTTAGCCTTGTAGGATTTTGGGGTCGTTACATACCTATTCTAAGTAACCTAAGGTCTATCTAGGTATTTTTGAGCAATCAAGTTCCAAGATCTTGAGGACTTTACATAGTCCTAGATACTCTTAAAATTAACACTTGGCTACTTTGAGAGTTGATCTTTTTTCTGAACTTATGGAACTTCAGTCTTGACTTTTCTTCATGAATTTTGCTTGATTCCTTGAAACTTTTTCCTTGAAGTGACTGATACTTGGCTTTTGAGTTGATTTGCTTGAGTATTTGATCTTTTCAATTCTTCATGGCTTGAATGATACTTGTAATGTTCTTTTTCTCTGAAAGGACACAGACTAAATGGAAACATTAGCATCATAATGATCATTCCATTATTGTGTTATCATCAAAACTATTTAGGGTACTTAGAGTTGTAATATTGAAGTTAACAATCTCCCCCTTTTTTATGATGACATAATAATGTGAATGACTTGGGATTGAGCTCCCCCTCAATATATGTATATCATTAAATTTTTTAGGTTAGCTCCCCCTAAGCATATGCATCTCTATAAAATGGTTCTGATTTCATTTCTTATGCATATTTTCGATCATTCAAGAATAAAACATAGTACTCAATTTTTAGAAATTTATGAGTTTAAACCAAAAGTCCAATTATCTAATAAGCATTTTTTTTTATTTCATTTTAAGTCAAGTCAAATTATATAAGATTATGCATGAAGGATGTTAACCACAAATCATATATATCATATTCATAATCTGAAAAACAAAGTAACCATTCATCCACATTTTTCTCACAAGTTAATCATTCACATTTTTCTTCCCTTTGGCATCATCAAAAATAGATTAGAGAAAATTAATAAACAACTTGTAGATATATCAGAAATGTAGGTACAAGTATGAGCATTGTTTCCAAAAAAATAACAGTTAATACATAAAAAAAAATAGAAAACAAAGTCTTCAGTTGAGTTTCTCTCTCTTCCTTGAGCTATCAGGCTTTGAAGAAGTGTACTTCCTCTTAGAAGATTCTGCTTTGGAGAAGTCTTTGGAGGTGGAAGAGGTGTCACTTGAGATCACTTGCTCTGCTGGTTTTTCTTTTGGTTGCTCGTCTATCTTTTCTTGAGGTTGCTCTGCTGGCTGTGCTTGAGGGTGAGCTGGGACATCCACATCAATAAGGATAGGGATGTGAGACAACTTGTTCCTGATGCTCATCATCTCAATGGCTACTTGAGTAACTCTAGAATTCATTTCCCCAATGACAGGAGCTTGAGCATCTAGCAAGGTGGACATCTGATGAAGATAGCTAGCCTGCACATTTACATCCTTTCCTATACTGGTGACATCATCACTCAGCCTCTCACTCACCACAGAAGCATCCACTGCCTTCCTTTCTATTAGTGACAAGATAGAGTCAACTCTGTTCTTAATCACCTCTCCTGTAATCTCTATCTCCTCAAGCCGAGGCTCTATCTACTCGTCTCTCCTCTTCAACTCAACTTGAATACCATCCATCCTAGACTCTAAAGATGACAGTCTATCTCTAGTCTCGGACTGGAAGCTCTCAAAACTCTCTCTCACTGAAGCCTGGAACTGGATATGGCTTTCTCTCATCTCCCTCTCAAATTGTTCCATGCTAGAAGCCATGGAAGCAATCTGCCCAGCCATAAGGCTCATCTGATCTTCTGATGTTGCAGCCCTAGAGGGTGGCTCAAATACTGGCACTGAGTCATCAAAGTGAGGTGAGTCCTTTCTGTGGGAGGACTCAGGATACTCAGCCTTAACCATCACATCTGGCCACTCAGGCTCAACCTCAGGCTCAGCCTCAGCCTCTGTATTTGGCTCAACATCAAATCTGGTCCTATTGGCTCTGGCTCTGGCTCTGCTGCAGAAGATGGAGGAATGATACTTAGCCTCAACCATACACTAAACATGATATCAAGTGTAGAACCCCAAATCTTCATTTCACTAAGTAGTGACTAGTGTTCAAGTGTAGTCTTCTACATTAATAGGTTTATGCTAATGAAAATGTTTGGATATATAGTGTACACGTGTTGATGGATATATATGGCCTAAAGGAGTGTGTTTTAAGTATATAAGGCATGGGAATTGGATTGGAGAAGATCCAAGTAGTAGAAAAGGGTTTTGCAGCAAAACAGGGAAGCACCGATCGCTCGGTGATAACCACCGATCGACCGGTCATCTACTGATCGCTCGGTAGTTGTCGACTGGTTAACTAATTTGTATGGGGAAAAATGTCAGAGAGGATGTTTTCAACCGATCTCTCGGTCGAAACTACCGATCGCTCAGTAAGCCACCGATCGCTCGGTCCTGACCACCGATCGATCGGTTGTACGCAGATTTTCTTCATTAAGGGTCTTTAAGTCTTTAACCAATACCCCTTTGCCTATAAAAGGCTTAGTTCATCCCTTAGGGTTTCAGAAACCCTTAAGGTTTTGAGAGGGTTTTGAAAGGAAGAATAAGGAGAAAGCTAAGGGAGTTGCTCAAGCTTGAAGGCAAGATCAAGATCTTCCATCCTTCGGTGTTTTTCAACAAGGAACTCAAAGTTCTCACGTGTTCCAAGCCCTTTGAATCAAAGTCATTGATTTCACCAAGGTAGATACATTCTACTACCAATCTTGTGATGATACTAGTTATTACATGATGTTCTTATTATACTATAAAGCTTGATTGGATATGGTGTGTGAATGTTGTTTTTATACTTGGATGTAAACTATCATTCTTATGTACTCTATGTGTTTGGTATAATGCCTCTAAGGGTTTTTGGTGATTAAAGGTGTTATTCTCTCATGTGTTCGCATGTCTCACATGAACCGGGGTTTTTCCATGGATTTCTCAATGTTACAAAAAGGGCTTTGAATAAGTGACTTATATGATGATTTTAAGAAACTTCATGATATTGTCTAAGATCGGTTCACAAGCTCTAAGGATCATGTTAAACTCACAAGAAGCTCTATGATAATGTCTAAGATCGGTTCACAAGCTCTAAGGATCACAAATGTAATTGCTCTAAGATCTCTATGGTTATGCTTTATGGTTATGCTCTACGGTATTGCTCTATGTTTCTATGGATCATAAATGACTAAGAAACTCTATGGATTTAACTCAATGAACTCACAAGGCTATGATTATCGCATGACTCACACGGTTTCGATTTTTGGATTTCATCATACGTACTATTTCACGGTTTCCACGCTTAAATGTATTTTAAGGATTTCAGTCTCCATGATTTGCATGCTCTATGATATTATTACTTCATTGCTAGTAGTATGTATATGCTGAGTATTTCACTCTCAGCTGATATTTGTTATCATCGGCAGGTGCTCGGGTTCTTTTCAATTTTTGTGGTACGGAACCTTAGGTAGAGGAAGAGTACTACGACCCGGAGCCTTCTATGGACCACTATCAGGATGATGACCTGCTAGATAGGCGTCATGACTTTGACTTCTGTTGATTACCATAGTTAGGAACATATGATATTTTGTTAAGTGAGAGTGGGACTTGTCCACTCTACATTTTGGATATTTACACATATGTTTTCGGTTGATTTAGACTTGAACTAATGGATAGGAGTGTTTAAATTATATATTCTGCTTCTGCTATATGTTTAAATCGTTTCCACTACGTATGTCTGTGTACTCTGACAGGTTGCTATGCGTGCCTTATGTATCATATAGGAGGTATGATACGACGGTCACGAGTCAAAGTATCCCTAACTCATAGGGGGTATTTTGGGTCACGACATCAGGTCTACTAGCAGTCAAGTATAATAAACTACCAATCATACCTCGATACTTAGTTTCTTCCATACTTATGCCTTTTTCATCTTTATCCAGCTTTGTAGATGGACTCATAGGAATGTCAACTTCCTTTGAATTGTCTATCCCAAATTTCTTGAGAAGCTCTCATGTGTACTTGGTTTGATTGATGAATGTGTCTTCCTTTGTTTGCTTGATTTGAAGTCCGATGAAGAAGTTCAACTCTCCCATCATGCTCATTTCGAACTCATCTTGCATGGTCTTAGCAAATTCTTGGCAAAGAGTTTCATTAGTAGAACAAAAATAATATCATCTACATAGATTTGCACTATAAGCATATCATCATATTTGGATTTTATAAACAATGTAGAATCAATTTTTTCTCTAATGAAATCATTTTCAAGTAGGAAGCCACTTAGTCTATCATATCAAGCTCTAAGAGCTTGCTTTAAACCATTTAGGGCTTTAGTGAGTTTGAAGACGTGATTAGGCATTTTATGATTTTCAAAACAAGGAGGTTGTTCAACATATACTTCCTCCAAAATAAATTCATTCAAAAAAACACTCTTAACATCCATTTTATATAGTTTAAAGTCTTTATAACTAGCATATGCAAGAAGCATTCTAATAGCTTCAAGTCTAGCAACCGGGACAAATGTTTCTTCATAATCAATTCTCTCTTCTTGGTTGTATCCTTGAGCTACTAGTTTAGCTTTATCCTTTAATGATGTTTCCACTTTCATCCTTTTTATTTCTAAAGATTCACTTAATACCAATTATGAATTTTTTTTAGGTCTAGGTACTAAGTCTCACACTTGGTTTCTTTCAAATTGATTAAGTTCCTCTTGCATAGCAATTCTCCAAGATTCATCATTAATTGTTTCAAGTGCATTCTTAGGTTTAATTTGTGAGATGAATGTAAGGTTATTATAAATATTTCTTCTTATTCTTACACTTTGTTCCATATTCCCAAGTATGAGATCTTTAGGATGATCTTTTATTAATCTCCAAGCCTTAGGAAGTTCATTATCTTCTCCATTTTCATCTAAGTTTTCAACTTCTAAAGTTTTATCATCATTATTGTCTTGATTTTCATTAATATCTTTATTGATTTCCAAATTTGCTATATCTTTAGATATGTTGATTATTTTGTCATTTGGATCATCTTTATCAATTTTTTTTAATTCAAAAGGATTAGATTCGTCAAATATTACATGCATTGATTTTTCTACAATTAGGGAAGTTTTATTAAACACCCTATAGGCTTTGCTATTTGAAGAATAACCAAGAAATATTCTCTCACTAGATTTTGGTTCAAATTTTTTTAAATTGTGTTTGTTATTGAGAATAAAACATTTACATCCAAACACTTTAAATTAACCTATATTTAGTGATTTTCCTTTCCAAAGCTCATAGGGGATTTTATTCAATTTGTTTCTAATAACAACCCTATTGATTACATAGCAAGAAGTATTTATGACTTCAACCCAAAAATAACTAGGTAATTTGTTTTCATTTAGCATTGTTCTACCTATTTCTTGTAAAGATCTTTTCTTTCTTTCAACTACCCCATTTTGTTGAGGAGTTTTAGGAGCGGAGAAGTTATGATTGAAACCATTTTCTTCACAAAAAGATTCAAGTTCTTTATTCTTGAATTCTCCACATTTATCACTTCTAATATTATTAACGGAGTAGTCTTTCTTATTTTGAACTCTTTTACAAAAAATTTCAAACATAGCATGCACTTCACTTTTATGAGATAAAAATAGCACCCAAATAAATTTAGAGTAATCATCAACAATAACAAATGTATAAAGCTTACCACCTAAGCTTGCTACATCATTTGACCCAAACAAGTTCATATGCAATAATTCCAAAGGCCTAGAAGTTGATAATTCTAGTTTCTTTTTAAAAGATGACTTAATTTGTTTTCCTAGTTGGCAAGCATCACAAATTTTATCTTTTGAAAACTTGATTTTTGGTAAACCTTTTACAAGTTCATTTTTAGACAATTTAGATAGTAGATCCATACTTGCATGGCCTAACCTTCTATGCTATAACCAACTAGTTTCATTTATAGCCAAAAAACACATTAAATTTTAAGATGTTAATTCATCAAAATCTATGGTATACACATTTTCATTTCTATGAGCAATAAACATATTATTAATGTTATCTTTATCTTTAATTATGCATACATTTTATTTTAAAGACACATTTAGGACTTTATTACATAACTGACTAATGCTTATCAGATTATGTTTAAGACCATCTACTAATAAAAATATTTCAATGAAAGTAGTATTGTCCTTACCAACATTACCTATACTGATAATCTTCCCCTTCGCGTTGTCCCCAAAAGTCACACGCCCTCCATCCTTAGGAGTGATTGGGATGAAAAGCTTTTTATTCCCCGACATATGCCTTGAGCACCTACTATCCAAAAATCATGTCGTATTGAAGGAGCTAGTCTTCAAACATACCTACAAGATAAGTTTAAGTAACTCCAACATATGTTCCCCCCGGTACCCACACTGTTTTGGTTGGTACCCAAATTGATTTATGATTGTTCTTGGGAGGATAAGTTCCTTTTGAAACCCAAATCATGTTTGGTCCTTTTAAGTTGGTCTGGGGATGAATGTTCCATTTTGGACCCAAACTTTCTTAATCATTTTCTTTCCATTAAAAGTGAAGAAAGCATTAGATGGTGGGTTTAAAAGACTAGTTGATTTGGTGAAGAAGTTTTGATATTCTTTTTTCTTTGCATAGGGATTATACCCAAGTCCGGGCTTACCAAAGACGCACCTTTGTTGGCCCAATAGTCTTTCTAGATTCTTTTCACCCATAGATAAGGTGTGAGCTATTTTAGTCAAATCTTTGACTTTTGCTTGAAGTTCATCACACTCACAAGATGAGCCATGGAATAGATTTTGAAATTCCTTTAATTTTTCATTCAATATCTCATTTTCATTTACTAGTGAAGTCTTTTCTTTTTGTAAGAATTCACAAGAATTTGTAAAAGTAAGAATGGCATTTTCGAAAGATTTGTCCATAGAAGCAATTCTTTTGAATTCTATATAGAGTTCATCAAAAGCATCCCTAATTTCATCAAAAGCATCCTTAATTTCATCATAAGAAAGGGATTCATTGAGTGAAGGAGTTACCTCATCCTCATTGGCCATAAGGCACAAGTTGGTCATTTCTTCATCACTAGAAGCTTCCGAGCCGCTTTCCTCGGAATCATCTCATGTAGCTTTCATAGCCTTTTTTCGGAACCTCTTACTTTTCTTGAGTTGAGGACACTCTGTCTTGATGTGTCCCAGCTTTTTGTACTCATAGCAAATGATCAGTTCTTTCTTACTTGCTTCACCTTTGAATACTTCCTTGGTGACTTCTTTCTTATAAGGCTTCTTCTTAAAGTTCATTTTGTTTTTGAGGAACCTCTTGAATTTTCTAGCCATCAAGGAAATGTCTTCATCCTCATCGCTTTCTTCTTCTTCACTTTCTTCTTGATGAGACAACTTTAGAGCAAGTCCTTTCTTGAGGTTGGGCTCATCTTCTTGATGTCCTTTCATGATTACTTCATGAGTCATCAATGACCCTAGAAGTTCATCCATTTGGACCTTGGTCAAGTCCTTCGCTTCTTGAATGACTGTCACTTTGGGAGACCATTCCTTTGGTAATAAACGAAGCACCTTTCTTACATTTCTGCACTAGAGTAAACTTTAACAAGTGTCTTTAGTCCGTTCAAAATGTTAGTAAACCTAGTGAACATTTCACTAATTGATTCAACTTTTTCCATTTTGAAAAGTTCATATTTTTGAACCAACATATTGATTTTTTCTTCCGTAACTTGGTTGGTTCCTTTATATGTAACTTGAAGTTTATCCTATATTTCTTTGGGTGAATCACATCCTGAGACTCTATTAAACTCTTGTGAGCTTAGAGCACAGTATAAATTGCTAATTGCCTTAGCATTTATCTGAATGAGTTTAATATCAACTTCATTCCACTCTTCCTCAACCTTAGGAATTCTAACATCATCAACTAATTTTGTGGGAAGATGTGGACCTTTGACTATGACTCTACAGCATTCATAGTCAAGAGCTTGGATGTAGAACATCATCCGGGTTTTCCAATAGTTGTAGTTTTCTTCATTAAACAATAGAGGATGGGTGGTCGATTGGTCCTCTCCTAAAGTAGTAGCAAAAATGTTTGCCATTAAAATTCTTTAACTCTAAGATGATTAAATCTGAATAGCTAGAGTACTAGGCTCTGATACCAATTGTTACCCAGCTAATGGACCCTAGAGGGGGCAGATTAGGGTCAATGGCAATTTAAAAGAATTTCTAATTGATTTATGCGGAATTTAAATGAATTAATAAAAATGCTACAAGCAATAACAGTTTAAACAGAGAGAGGGTGTAGAGCCCCGACTTTTCACATGCATTGTTCATGTGAGTAGGTTTGTGAATAGCGTTGTGAACAGTGTCAATTCAAGGGATTTCGTAGCATCCGGGCCTCCTATGCACATGGGTCGTGCCCACGGGTTACCTTAGTTGGCTTAAGAACCTAGGATCATGAATTATGAGAATGGTGTAGAGGTGGGATTCAAGGTAGATAGGGTATGAGAACACCCTAAGTGTCAAGAGGAACGTCTTAACATTATCCTCAACTTTGAATAGCTCTAGTTTTCTCACCTCTTATCATAATCAAATGATTCGTGAACCATTAGAACCGTATTGGAATCCTCTTCGAGGTTCATGTTTAACATTTTTTCATATTTTGAGTATAAGCTAAGTCAAAAAGTGGGTTTTCCGATGTTTTTCTGCTGAAATTGCAAACCAGTCCACTTGTAGGCCCATTTAGACCATTTAAAACTCAGAATTAGGAGTTTTATCAAATATGAAAGTTGTTCCCCTTCGAAAGAAAAATCCAACACAAGTTGAATCGTCAAAATCAGACAAGCGATTCAAAATTTATGGTCAAAATACTAAAGCGGGGTAAAATCTGTCGGAATCCGAAAAATAGGGGTGCAATCTATCGCAAATACGCTGTGATCGATCGCAAAATGGTGCGATCTATCGCAGATTTCTACAATCGATCGCATTCAGGCACGTTCTTTTGATTCCTTTCGGGTTCAAGTGCGATAGATCGCACCAAAGGTGCGATCGATCGCACTCGCACCCAGTTGGCTCTTAAAACCGAGTTTTTTGGAGAAAGGGAAAGGGAAGGAAGATTGGGGATTTTCAAGAGGGATTTTGTGGAGATCAAGTGGAGCCCAAATCAATGTGGGTCTTCCTCACCTAGCAAGGACTCCTCCATCTTCAAGTGGTGTTCTTCCTCAAGCAAAGAGTTCCCAAAACAAGGGTTTCTTCAAAATCTAGCTTTGATCTCAAAGGTTAGTACACCCTACTAACTACCTTTAGTAATAACCTAGTTCCCTTATGAATGTGGTGTATGAATCTTCCTATCTTTCTCTTTTTTTGCCTTAAATTACTTAACTTCCCTAAATTAAACAAGATTAAAGATAAGTGTGGAGATGTATAAAGGATGGTGGATGTTGATGCGATTGGATGTCGTGTTGTGATGTGTGGCATGATGGAAAATGGTGGAAGGGTACTTTACAAATAATGAACACACCCCATGTGCTTGATGAAATGCTTGAACGAGAAAAATATGCATTTAATTAAGGTAAAAAGGTGGGATACCACATGTTTGTTAAAATGCATGAATGGGTTAGGAATATAAGGTTAGGGAAATAAGTATAAGGGATTAAAGAGATATTGCATGTAAGGTGTTCGATATAATACTTGTGTGGAAGGTGAGACTAAAACCATGAGATATGAACTAAGGGCCTTTCCCCAAATGTTTGTAAAAATAATTGTATGCTTTATGAAACTTCCAATGTCTATCATGTGCCTAAAATTGATAAAATGCTTTACATGTTGCCTAAATTCTCATATGATCATGTTATAAATTAAAATGCTACACTCATGTGATCCTTCTATTCAAGTACGTCATCACGTTTACTACAAGTGCAACACACACACACACATGTATGCATGAATCAAGGTTTTTAGGGGTATGTGTATATATGTGCGAAAACAAATAAGAATAAGCTATGTGATTCAAGTAAATAAGCACGAATATCAAAGGTAGGGCATATCCCTAGGATATGTCATACCTGGCTCACAAGAAAACATGTCAAGCAAGAACCAAGAAACCTGGAAGGGTGTTAGTGTACTAAGACCAGGTACGGGTACTAACATTTGTTCCCCAACAAGCATGAAAGGATACTAGTGTACTAAGACCAGGTACGGGCACTAGTATCTGTTTCCAAGACAAGAATAATATAAAAGTATGCTAGTGTACTAAGGCCAGGTACGGGCACTAGCATATGTTTCCAAGGCAAGCATGAAAGGGTGTTAATGTACTAAGACCAGGTACAGGCATTAACACCTGTTTCCAACAAGTATGAGAGGATACTAGTATACTAAGACCAGGTACGGGTACTAGTATCTGTCTCCAAGTAAGAATAAGGAAATATGGAAGGGTGATAATGTACTAAGACCAGGTATGGGCATTATCATCTGTTCCCAAGCAAGGATAACAAGAACCTAGTATGTCCGTCCATTTCATAGTTCGGGTACTAGCTAAACAAGAACAAAACAAGGCATGTGTGATTTCCATGATACAAGAACAAAACAAGAATAAGTTGTAAATACGGAAAGCAGGTTTTGAAAACCACGAAAAGTATATTCAAGAACAAGTCATGACTGTGAATATGAGAGACAATGCATGAGTTAAAATATGATGTTCATGATTTACTTTACATTATTATTTATTTTAGCTTCCGCACTCTGATTATGTATCTTTTTGATGAACTGTATCATGTATGACATATTAATGTTATTACTATTGTTAGCTAGTAGCTTGTACTCGCTGAGTATTCCATACTCAGCCGTACTTTTATGTCGGCAGGTACACTATACGACATATGTACACCGGTTTCTTGGATCGAGGCAGCTCAGGATGAGCAGGATGTCATTCAGATGGTTACCTAGATATTAGGAAATCTTGGCATGTAGCCAATGGTTGGGATGAGTGAGAGAGGGAGAGACGTGTATTTTGGGTTCTTGTGTCTGGGGAGGTATGTATTACTTGAGTTGAGACTCAAGCTAAGGCGTTCATGTACATGTTTTAAATTTCTATCCGATTATTGTAATCAATTGCACTTGGAATATAGTGAGTTATTAAAAAAAAAAATTTAGTTCACTGTTTAGCTTGCCTTGTATACTCTTAGTAGATTGATTTAAGGTTAAGTCACGTCGCTAAAGTATCCTATCTCCTATGGGGTATTTTGGGGCGTTACAGAGGGAGAGATGAAAGATACCACACACGAGATTGATATTGGGGTTCAGCAACTTGCCTACGTCCCCACCTTTACACTTCTCGCTTTAAGGATTTTCACACGATTCCACTGATCGTACTTTTCTTTACGAGCAGAGAGTAAGCCTTTACAATCCTTCTTCACGGGTGAGGATTCCACCTTTTACAATCCTTTTCTCAGGCTCAGGATATAACCTCTTTAAAAGAGTGTCTCTCTTGGCTACAAGAAGAACTCTTCTTCACTGGTGCAAGAATCCTTGATTCTTGACTTAGCTTTTTACAAAGAGTGATTGGATGATAAATTCAAAATTGAATGCTCCTTAATGAGCTAAATAAGAGTGAAAAGCAAAGCTAATAATCTCTCAAAGATGATTGGAATTGAATGCTCAAACACACAGGGATTGGGATTCTAGGTTTTCAATAAAAAAAAAACAGAGTATTGAATGCTAGATCAGATCGGATAATCAATAAATCAATGAATAGTGTTAGATCCTTGTGTTTGTTCATAAATAAACTCTATTTATAGTTGATGAATCAATTTGGCCGTTGTGGGAACATTTAATGCGAAATAGCCTTTGAAAAACTAGCCATTATGTTCAGTTCCCGCCAGCCCTCGTCGACGAGTGATGAGAAGTCGTCGCCGAGTGGAGGGACAGTGCTTAAACATGAGCTATTGTTTAGGCCACTCGTCGACGAGTCACTTGAACTCGTCGACGAGTTCTCTGATTTTTTTACAGAAAACTCATCTTTATGAGACCAATTTGATAAAAATGAAGTCTTGGTCCATAGGCATTTATAAAATCATTATTTTAATCATATTTAGGTCTTTAGAATGATGTCCTACCTATTCTAAGTAACTTAAGGTCTATCTAGGTATTTTTGAGCAATCAAGTTCCAAGATCTTGAGGACTTTACATAATCCTAAATACTCTTAAAATTAACACTTGGCTACTTTGAAAGTTGATCCTTTTTCTAAACTTATGGAACTTCAGTCTTGACTTTTCTTCATGAATTTTACTTGAGTCCTTAAGGCTTTTTCCTTGAAGTGACTGATACTTGGCTTTTGAGTTGATTTGCTTGAATTTTTGATATTTTCAATTCTTCATGGCTTGAATGATACTTGTAATGTTCTTTTTCTATGAAAGTACACAGACTAAATGGAAACATTAGCATCATAATGATCATTCCATGATTGTGTTATCATCGAAACTATTTAGGGTACTTAGAGTATGTTATTGTAGGCGAACTCAAGCAATGGCAAGTGTTCCTCCCAACTGCCTTTGAATTCCAACATACAAGCCCGGAGCATATCCTCTATAATCTGGTTGTCAGACATATATGCCCACGAAAGTCATTCTAGAATTGTATTAATCAACTTAATCAATAAAAACATATTTTACATTCACACATTGTCTTCTACATTAGGTAACATATTAAAACTATCTCGTTAGATGAGACTACTTTGTCCCTTAGGTAACATTGTAGGAAAACCATCCAATTAGTTATTAACTAATTGCTAAGAAGATATGATTTTCCGGTTCCTTGTAGACCTAGAATTGTTAAGAAATTTATTGCTAAGGTAAAATTTAAATGGTAACTTCACCTTTTTAAATTCGCATATATCTTCTTGTTTTAGAAACACTTAACTCACAACGAGAACCTTCGATACATAATTGCTTTGAAGATTCAGTGCAATATCAAGTTTGAATAAGGAACGGCCTCCTTCAGAGATGGTATCACTGTTAATTTCATAAACAAATAGCACAACCCAAGGCAACAAAAATGGCAGCTCGTGAGCAGGTTAGAGCTCAATTATTTATAGACAAGCCTAGCTTGAGCTAGCATTCGAGAGCTCAAATCAAGTTTGAGCCGAGCTCAATCCAACATATATTTGTCACGGGCCGAGCTCGAACAGTACCCAGCTTGGCTCAACTCGGCTCATTTACACCCCTAGGACTCACCTTGCGTCATTGCTACAACCAAGAGGGTGAAAAGGTAACAAGGACAAGATTTTAGGTCCCGCTATTAGCTTAGATGTTCCCCAATCTAGCATTAGAAACCAAGGACAATTCCCATGTAATGTCTTAGATGTTCCCCTATCTAGCATTAGAAACCAAGGACAATTCCCATGTAATGTCTGTTTGGCAGGAACTGTCTACCATCACCTAAGCTTAAGTAGTAGCCACTGCCCAGAATGATAGTGCATATAGTCCTGATACCACCACCACCACCACCACCACCATATGTTGCTATGGAAGTTCAACACATTCAAGACATGCCACCATTTCCAGCAGACCCCTCCTACTGGGAATACACTTCCAGTAGTTGCTCCCCCAAACCATCCTACTGGGTTGAAAAGTCTTACCATTGATGATGCTTCTAGTCCTGTAGGCATGGCTGCCATCATTGTATATATGAAAACAGTTTTTCTGAATGCAGAACCCATTACTAATTTTCTAGTTGTAAATAGACTTCAAAAGGTGTTTCACAAGCTTTAGAAGCATTACACAGTAAACTCAAAACTACCGACTTAAAACTAAAGTGTCTCGCGAGGATGATACGTTTGAAGTTCCCCATTAGTGTATTACCGTCCATGTCACTATTTTCTCACCCAAAATACCTCTGAATAAATATTTAACACTCCCTTGCCCTGGACTATACATGGCCACTCGCTCTCTACATGTTTCCGAGTACATCCCTTATCTAACAACCCTAAGCAGAAAAAGAGAGACTGTTGTCTTTACAATAGAAGACGCAGAGACACATGCTTCCTAATTCCATGCTTTGCAATTACAATTGTTATCCCATCTTTTCATCTATCTTTTTTAACATCTTTATCTGGATTCCCCCAGTTGAAAATTGGAAGGCCCTTCCTCATTCATAACCCCTTTGGAAATGTTTATACCTCCACAATCCGAGTCCATCCAAGCCACGTCATCATTTTGGCACCCTATTTCCTGCGGCTCCTCAAGAATCCAATCATCCATGGGGTCAATGTCTTCAAGCACGATGTTACCTCCATCCGCAACTGACAGAAGATGCTGCAATTGGAGATTATAATGAACAAATGTCAGATCATTCAATCTCTGTTTCTCTATACTATTCCTTCCATTTTTGTGCAGCTGCTCAGACAAGTCCCTCTTGAGCTCGTATCTGGAGGCACCAGTACATGTCTGACTTAGAATTCGGATAGCAAATCTTTGCAATTCAGGACAATGCCCTCCATAAGAGGACCACCAAATATCTGCAGTCAAATTTAACAGGTAATCAAATTAAAATTTTACCTTATACGACTTGGACAAACTAGAGAGCTTATGAGATTTGAGTTTTTCTAACCTGGAGGAATCTTCGTTCTTTGATCGATGGCACTCTGCTGACCAAAAGCACCCTTAGCCTCTCGATACTCATCAAGCTGTAGAGAGATTAAATCCTGGATGTGTCGATCCTCTACCATTCGGACTATACAGCACAAAAGACCACTGGCAACCTCGGCATCGGCAAAGAAATCACTTGAATAAAAGAGGCTTGGGTTCAAAAAGTAACCTGCTGAATGGAGAGGGCTATGGAGCTGGTTGTCCCAAATCCCATCAATAATTTCCCAAAATGGCAGGTAATTGGATCTCTTGTCTTTAAATTCCTTTTTTATTGTTTCCTTTGCTTGATCCATGGTTTCATATATGTAACCCAGTTGCGGTTTATTATCACCTCCATTGATCAAACACAGAACTCGTACAAGCGGAATGGTTGCCTTCAAGGCCATCCTGGCCCCACTCCAGAAAGAAGGTTCCCCCACTAAATCAGCTAATCTCTTTCCCTCAGTTCTAGAAGCCCAAATCGATGAGGTCCACGCATATGAGAGAAACATGTTCTTCAGGTACTCCTCTTCAGAAACAATATTCTCCAATGTCAAGAAGGGCATTGCGGACCTAATCCGGGAGGGCTTAACTAGGTCCCACCCACAAGTATAATTTCTCATAAGCTTCAACACTGTTGCGTGGCTGTAAATGAACTTTGTAATTGTCTTGGCCTTGTTCAATATTCCTCTGATGGGACTCCTCATCCCAATCTTCTCTAACATGAGATCTATGCAATGAGATGCACACGCAGTCCAAAATATCGTCCTGTGTTTCTCCATTAACTGCTTTCCCACAGCCTCCATATAACCGGATGTAGAATATGTGATGACTTGAACCACATTCTCAACCCCAACCTCCTCGATAACTCCATCGAGTAACAACTGTAAGGCATCAACATCTCCTGTGGAAGCTGAAATATAAGAGGACCTCAGAAATATAGGGCCTTGCGGGCAATCAACAAGAAAATTAATCAGGCTCCGTCCCTTCTCATCGGTCCAGCCATCCAATAAGATGCTACACCCTGTACTTCCCCATGAATGTCTAACCTCCTTCACATATTGGTGCATCTCTTTCATTTCCTCCTGAAGGATCCACCCTTTAAGTTCCTCACAACTGGGGATCTTATACTTGACTTGACCCCAGCACATAGCAGCATCTATCATTCTTTGGAAGCTAGGAGATTTAGCAGCACTAAAATCAATACCTGTTTCATAAAAAAATCTACCAATGCATCGCTGTGCGTTCCTTGACATTTCTTCCTTCCCGTCTTCGCTCTTAACGACTGTGTGGTAATCTGGCATCGTAAAGGGATACAAAACCCTTTCTGTTACATCCTCGTCCAGCATAGAGTCTACTACATGCTTTCCTCTCCGTGACACGGTGGGTTGGGTGGCTTCAAGCTTATGATGCTTGAGACTGGTAGAGTTAGGGCACCAAATCCTCTTCCAAGGAAGATCCGGGTGGTGCAGTTCCCCAACTTCTTTGCTAAGACTTCCTCTCTTCGATTCAAGTAAGCTGTCTCTCATTAGAACCTTCACAGCCGTTGGAACTTCTTCACAAGGTACTACATCCCCACGTACACCTCCTAAGTGGCACTTGAGACGGTTGAAGCCACTCATCACTTTGAAACAATACTTGCATTTGACTCTCTTCTTTTGCCCATCAACAGCCGAACCGTGATCATGGACATTCCTAGACACAACGTTTGTAGCCATTCTATGGATAGCACGCCTCGTATTGGATGTGGTTACTTGAAAAGATATAAAACTTGATTCACCCTTTGATTACTTGATATACAGTATCCAAGTTTACTTTAACACCATTCCGTTAATCCGTATGGCATTGATGGTAGAGACAATTGAGAATAAGTGCACAGAAACATAGCTTATTATCATGAGAAGTTTGCAATAACTTCACCCAAATTTTGTATCACAACAAAACCTCTATAGCATATTACCAGATGGGCATGCAACTATCCTCCAATCTGCAATCCAAATTTGGCTACTAGAGAATAAATCACTCAATCGCTTTAAACCCACAAACCACATCTCCTCTCAGATTGACAAGCCACTTTGATCAAGTTAACTACCACTAGACAAAAAAAAATGTTCCAACCAATCTGCATTGGAGCTCCTTGCCCTCAACAAGAAAAGCCAGTGACCATTCAAATCAAAGAGATGAAATAAACTGAAATTGTCCCCAAGTGTTGGCAGTTTCCCCTGCACTCAACCCAACGTTAAACAAGTCAGGCAATTAAAAAAAAAATAGAAACAAGTACTTCCCAGAAAGCTTGACTAACAAATGCACAAGCATAAACCCTATAAATTGTTACTTCAGAAACCTTCATTACTAGAAAGAAGCAATCAGTACATCAAATCACATTTCCTTTCCTGGTGCAGCTAAAAACACTTCTCTACTGAAACGGTTATTCTTCGAAATCTTATGTAAAACTGAAAATTTTAATTGTTGAGTGTTGGGCTAAATCCCTCACGCATGGCCACTCAAAATATACAAACGTAATAAAACAACGAGAATTAATTAAAATTGAGAATATCACTTAGTTGAGATGCACTACAAAGAGTCTTTCTCGAAGATAATCGAAGCCTCTCATGTGCAAGAGATAAATGGCAGCACTATCTTCAGGATTTAACTCCACTCGGATTCTCTCATGTGCGAGGTACAAAACATCTTTTATGATGACCAAAAAAAAACCTTTTTTTTTCTAGAAAGCAACCAGATGGGTAAGTGGTTATTTAATCAAATTATTAGGGCTTGAAATTATCAATTTATCTTATAGTCCCAATTGTATCAAAGAAATTGTCCAGTTAAATTATTTTGTAATTGGAATCTGTCAAGATCGATTAATTTATCCTCACGACCATCAATTTAGGTAATGACAGTTTTTCCCTTAGTAACTTAAGATCCCATATGGTTACAGATTTAAACTCAACTTGATTTAAGTCTGATTTAGTTTATGGCTTTATGCATGTTCTGATTAAATATGGTTACAGGGTTTGAGTGGATCTTGGTTAACTCTAGTCCAAATCCTTGTAGTTACAAGTTTACAGTTAATCTTGTATAACTTGGTCCAAATCTATTTGGTTATGTTTATTATTGCTCAAGTCCATTTTAGTGACTTTTCCAAAGTCAGTCTATTCCATAGTTCAAAAACTCAGCGAGTCACCCGAGTAACTCAGCCGAGTTACTCGACTTAGATGAATTTCGAGTCGAGTCACCTCAAAACTCGAAGAAGACACTATTTGTCAAGTTAGTCGGGTGACTCAGTGGAGTCGAGCTGAATTTTTCGACTCGTCAGACTAGGTCAAGTCATAGAAGGGTATTTTTATCATTTTTAAAATATAAACTTGAACATCACACTATATTTGCATCATATTTTTTTGGATTTACAAAGACAACCTATTATGGGTTCCGTTAAACCTAGTTTATAGATTCGAGGCTACAAAACCAGTATACTTTGAGATCTTTTAACCCAAGTTTTTCAAGTTATTACATATATATTCCGAGTTAGAACGAGTCGAGTTTTTTTCGAGTTTTCCGAGTTACTCGACCCGGCTAACTTTCGAGTCGAGTCGATTCGAGTCTTCGGGTTTTTGAACCATGGTCTATTCCACATGGTAAGTTGGTAACCCTTGTTTGGGTGCACAATAGTCCTTCCTTGGGATTTAATGAAGGTCTCTGGTTCAGAGACTTCCTCTTTGGGCTTCAATAGAGGTCTTTGGTTCGGAGACATCCTAGTAGATCAAGGTTTACTCTCTGGATGGCCAGGTTTACTCTTCCAAGAGAGGTGAAACACCTAGTTACCCCTTTATATAGGGATAGGTGGGCTGGTCTACATGTGCATGGGCTTAGCCACCTTGAATTTAGGCCCTACCCTTTGCAAACCATGAAAGGCAAGTTGTGCCTCTGGCCCCAGCCCAAGGCACATCATGAGCCTGAACCACCCATCATGAGTATGTGCACCTTGAGTAATGTAAGTCCATATTTTGGATTGGCTTATTCCATTGCCAAAACTATGTGTCATGTGTCTTGTGTCCTTTCCTACAAGCATCCAAGATAAGGAAGATGAAGACCGAAAAATATCAACTGAAAATATTCTGATCGCCTTCATTTCACTAATAGGATGGTAAGTGAACTAGATACCTAGCTTATACCTTAGGTGGATTGACCTAGTAAAGTTTCTTTCCTTAGGTGGTTAGTGGCTTGCCCTTAGTTGAAACTTTCGAGTCAAAATTGGCAAAATCGCCTTTTTATAAATAGAGGGGTATTTTGGTCATTTTGACTCATCCAAAATTTATGAAACTTTTAGGTTAAATTCTAGATGACCTAAAATAGCTATGGTTCAAATTTCAGCTTAATCCGATAAGAATCAAGCTCTCTAGAATTATTCAAAGTTCAGTGGCAAAACTATAAATAGGGTGAACAATAACCGTGTGAATAGTGTTTTTAATATTTCTAAACACTTCAAACTGTGTTTTTGGCCTCTATTAATAGGGTTTGTTCCCCAGAATGAACTAAAGTAGTTTTGAGAATTTTGATAGAGCATTATTGAGAAATTTAGATTTTCCCAAAATCATTCTCCTCTCCTCTTCCATCCTAGAGTATGCAAGACATTGTTTGATCATTTTTGCTTGTTTATTCCATTATTCGAATCCATCTAAGGTTTGTTAATTGAACAACCATCAACCCGTTCTTTCGAGAACAACTTGGCCGGTATTATCCGGAGCCTTTGCGAAGGAGATTGATCTAAGGAGGATCGTGGTTGTGTTATTTGGTCAGTGAAATCTGAAGCCGTCATTGATGGGGATCAATCTTTGGAGATCGTGGTTTTGGAGATCTATGAGAAGTACAGGCGACTGCGGTTGATCACGGGACTTATGGTTACGTGATGATTTTTCGAAGCATGGAGCACTAAGAACTGAAGGATCGTAGTGTCAAGTCCGAAAGAGTCAGGTTCGAGTCGTAAATTCTTTTTAACTTTGTTTTAGTGATATCTCTTTGCTGGACTAGGTCCCGTGGTTTTTCTCGAAAGGGTTTCCACGTAAAAATACCTTGTGTTGTGGTTTGTTTGTTTCCCTTATTCCGCATTTTAATGTTCATCCTCCCTTAGTTAATAATTTAATTGCACTATTTAAAAAGGATAGATAGTCTTGAAGGGAGACCTAGTCACCCCCTTGAGTTTGTGAGTTCTCAACTCAAAATATTATTTTTGGGGTTCACCGGATTTTTCAAGTAATAGTCCCATTGTGCTACCACCTTGATCAGAAGGCTTTTATCAAACTCATACAATGGCAATGATTAAACGGTTCTAATAAGCCTCTAATGATCTCCTGATGGATATCTTCTCAGATCATCAGCATCAAGGCTATAGACGACCATGATTAATTAAAATAGATGGTGACCCCAATGCAATTCCACGACAATGTGCACAAACAAAGTGTGAAGTGCGCTTTGTAGTGCCCAAAACTCTTTGCCCAGACCCAGACCCTATGCCCATGTGCTCGTTGCGAGTGTAACTCACATACCCAAGTTTATGTCTAGTCTCAATAGTTTACATCTAGTAGGTACTCAAGTCTATATATACCCATTTAAGAATATTTCCTTCCAGCAATTTGGTACTAAAGATTTAAAAAAAAAGGATCTTCCACTATTTTGGCGTTCTCTCAACTAAGAGATCAAATACTTATCCTATTCCAACAATGAAATCATGGGGGTTTTGTTCTTTAATCAAAAACGGAATAATGACTCTTAGAGCCGATTCTATTTTAAAACTTTAAATCACACCAACAATCCCCCACTCAATTTAAATTCAATAAAACAAAAAAATATTATATATAAGAAATTTATTGGAAAAAAATTTGGGCATCCAAGAATATCCTGTACATACATGTAGGTGTCTTTCGACTTGATCTTTCATTGTGCAAACAAATTAAGATCAGCTAAAGAACCCAGTAGACTATGCCTTGAATTGTATAACCCTTGTTAACCAATCAGACTTGTCGCACACGCATTGGTTTTAGATGTTGTGTACACTACAACTCAGCACTTTTATGTATGTGCTTTAATTCCAATCTTATTGAGAGCTCCATAGATAAGCCAGAATCTCATAGGAGGTGATGAACCTCCTACAGTCAGAAAGGAAAGCATACCAAGAGTACTTCTACAACACTCCAGCCCATTGTAGGCCTATAGTTACTCATTAAAAAAATCCATTTAACTTTTCAACCTCTTCACAAAATCATCTATATGTTGGCAGCCTACAGGAATTTCGCACTATTAACATTATTTTCAGGAACACATCACAAAATGAGACAAATGGCATTTTTTTAATAGCACATAAATAGTCTTTTACAAAAATTATTATTCCCATTGAACCTAGGAGACTCCTCAGGTTGGGTTCCCACGTAGTACAACTATTCGATAGGCTTAAATCACATTCCTTTAGATGTCTATATTACAAGGTTTGTGCTAAGGCCCTTGGATCGGGGGGTTAGCCAAATTGTCTTTGGACTTCACATATTGAATCGTGATTTTATTATCAACGATCAGACATGGTTACGCTCTAGACAAACCTGTTTGGATTTATCATTATAATTCTCATTATACACCTTCAACAAAGTGCCCTGATTATCAAAGTAAATTGTGATTGCCGACACTGTGTTCCCCAAATTGGAACTGTAATCACCCCCATATTTGTACCCCTATAGGGCCTACAAGACTACTTGTACCCCTTTAGAAAATACCCATCAACCCTTTTCAAAATGACCAAAATACTCCTAGTCGAAAAATTACCCAAAAAAACCCTTGACCTATTTGAAATGAAAGATATATTCTTTTACTTATCTTTACTAAAGCAATTAATTTAATAAATATCTATAGCTTTAAGATGTAGACCAAAATAGGGGGTCCTTCGTTCTGTATTTTGATGAATGGAATTTGGAAAAATCAAGGTTTTTCTTGAAATTAATAATCTAGAATTCAAAAGGTCAGTATAAACCCTTAAGTTATCAATTTCAATATTCAAACTCAATCCTCACTTCAAAGTATCAAATCAATCCCAAAATTCCCAATTTCTATCAATGACCGAAATATCCAAAATAGGTAATTCTCAATTGATCAAGCTTAGGTTAGAATTAGATTTAACCAAAATAACATGAACACTCCAGGTAAGGTACAAAACATATTCTCATCTTCAATTTCAAGTAATGGTATGAAAATCAACAAACCCCAATTAATAATGTAGGGTTTTCTCCAATTTTGTGGAAAACCTTGGTCCATTGGAATATCAAGCAAGTGAATCAAAACTCAAATCCCCTATTTAATATGTTGTCTGAAATCAACCCTAACTTTAGGGTTTCAAAATTTGATTTATACTAATAATTGTCGATTCGATCAAAGAGAACAATGATCTTCTTGATAAATCAGCAACTAAATGAACTAACAATTCAATAAGATCAACAAATAGGCTATGATAAGCCAAACTAAACAATAGACATGGAAAAGGGAAGTAAATTTACCTCGATTGATGGATGGAGAGAAACTAAAGATCTCTTCCTAAGGATAATAAGAAGTAAACATTTCTTCTAATTCAGCATTAGAAAGCTTGGAGGGGAGTTCTTCAATAATAATAAATTAATCTCCTTAATGAGTTACATAACTATTTGTAAGGAAAGAAATCCTAAAACTCTAATTAGAAATAAACTAAAATAAGAAAACTATGACTTGTTTCTATTAATTATGATAGGAAAGTAAATAAATTAATAATTGCTGAAAATTCCAGATATCCTGTAAAAAATCAGAATTTACCAAAATACCCCTAAGAAAGAGATTTGAAATATCTCCATAACTAATGACCTGAGTGGAGCCATAGGGGAGGGCATACTACTTGGGAAGTTGTCCCCTAGCTTGCGGTTGGGTAGGTTAGACTAGGGTGGGTCCATGTGGGGGCCCACTCTTGAAATTCTTTATTTTGACTTTTCATCCTCCCAGGTCTTCAGACTCTAAATATATGTGGATTGGTTGGCATGCGGAGCTATTGTATTTAAGGGTTCAAATTATTTCAACCTCTAATTTTGAATAATTAATATTAGACATTTGTGCCCATAAAATTCATTCTGGACTTGTATTAATCTACATTATTAATATAGCATCTTTCACACATGGTCTTCTACATTGGGTAATATATTATAAAGTATCTCATAATATCATACTACTTTGTCCCATAGGTAACATTGTAGGAAAACCATCCAATTGGTTTTGAACCAAATGCTAAGAAGATATGGTTTTCTGGTTCCTTGTAGACCTAGAATTGTTCCAATTTATTTAGGATACATCTGGACAATGTATTCCTACTAAACTTACACATGGTTAGTTCCATAAGATGAAGTGATGAATCTCAATCACTAAGAGAAAGGTCTCTTGACTAAGACGTGGATATAAGTAACAAGTACTAATATTGTAACAGGATCGCATAACGGATACCCTTAGAAATATACTGTCTACATATTTAGGGTAGTCCACATCTTCTCTGGTTGACATCTTCTCTGGAATTTGCCTATATAACTTTGATGTAGCCAATTGTCAATGTCCAACACACCGGACTAAATACGAGCTCGTTGGGTTATGCACGCTATACTTAAGAAGTGTGTGCACGCTCAACAAGGACTCTAACGCTCTTCATCTAGAATTATATATATTGAGTTGATACTTTTCAAACCAGACTTGGAAACCAACGCTGGTGTTTATCGATAAAATTGTTTTATCGAAATGATATTTTTCAAATAAAAGAAAAGTAATTATTATTATTCTTTCAATGAATTTCAAATTGTAATTAAAAGTCCAAGTTTAACTAAAGGTATCAAAGAGAAAGAGTACTCAATATAAGTTAGGAATTACAGACAGTATAAGATATTGTCCTGTAAGTTTATAACAAAATTAGATGGTGGAAGGACGTGTCTGTAAACAAATCTTGTAATAGAATATACCTGCAAATAATTCTCTAATTTTTGGGGGTTAGTCACATCGTGTTAATGGATATTATTGTGATTAGTGGAAGTCCAGAGATTTAAATAAAATTCTATGATCCTAATGGAATTATAGGAAAGTGTTTCCTAGCAACAAGGCTGCAACCTAAAAGGTGAAAGCATTTGGTTCCACAACCGGAAGTAGGAGATCCCTTTAGATCCCACACACTAGGACCTTCTTAAAGCTTTTAATTTAATTGAGAATTAAATTAATTAATTTCTCAATGTATTTCACTATATAATATAGTGAAGATCCAATAAGTGAAATTACAAAAGATGTGATCAACCAAATGGGTAGGACCCATATGAGATTTTGACAAAGATCAAAAGGTGACTAATAAGTGTAACACAAAAGGGAAGTGAGAATTGTGGGGCCCACCTAGGGTGGGACGCCCCCCACATTATGGATATTTCCCTCCTTTAATTAGTTACTAATTGGTTGTCTGTTTCCTAGAAAATAGGGAATAGATAATGGGAATTAAATGGGACTTCTAATTATATTAGAAGAGTTTCTATTTTGATTTAATTCTAATTAGAATTCGATTTGATTTGTGGATTTTTGGATTTGCATTTGATTATAAGAATCAATACAGTTTCAGTATTCGGGTCATAACTCTATGACCGTAACTTCGATTTTGGTCCGATAGTACATCATTTCGAAGCCATCGGAAAAATCTACAACTTTCATGAAGAAAGTTTTTCCAGGATCAATCATTTTGAAAGTCAAAACCTCAGCCGAAAATCCAAAGCGGGATAGTCATAATAGAATTAGAAAGAGAATTCTAATTGAGAATTTCAGCCACCATCAAGAGGATCTTTATAGATTCTTGATGATTAGACAATCATTATTATCCATATGGTAAAGGGATCCCCCTCTATTTTGAATTTAGGGTGGATAGAATTAATTTTGATCAAGCCCTTTTAATTATTGAGTCACTAATTTAGTTATAAATGTATCCAAATGCTTCACAAAATTTTCATAGGGATAGGTATATAGAGATATAAATTTGGTTGAAGGCCTTTTAGGATTTGAGAGATTTGTTTTGCATATTGTTAATGTTACTGTTATTACTCATGAGATGTTTAATAATATTTCTTTTTAAGCTTGGAGGCTGATATTTGTTATTTTCATTTTTACGATAATTTAGGATAATTGGAGTATATCTTTTTGAATGAGTTGTGTTTAATTCTAAATTGTTTATATTTAAACACACCACATTACTAGTGCTCTTTTGGACGTGGTGTTTTTCGACCCATGCGGAAATTTTACGTAGACCTTGGCTTTGTCTGATAAAGGCATTAAGCACTATAAAAGGTTTTTACGTAAAATATCCAGAAAATTTACATAGACCTTGGCTTTGTCTTATAAAGGCATTAAGCACTATAAAAGGATTTTATGTAAAACCTCCAATAACCCTGAAGGTAATAGGGATGAGTAGGTTTCAACCATAGGGTGAAACCTAATGGCTGAAACCCCCTGTGAGGGCTAGTGGGAGTTTATCACTCCTTGATTAATCCTATTATCGGATAATTCATATATTTCCATATTTTATATGATAAAAGTGCATGTGGTTATATAACTTATATTAATCCCTTCAAGAAAAATATTAAGTGATGTTAAATGGGATAATTATCCTATGACCTTCCATTATCAATAAGACTAGGAATTAATTAGCCTAAGTCTTGTCTTACTAAAAGGATTTTGACATAACTCAGTCTGAATTAAACTCCTAGAGCCTTATTTCTATAATAGATAAGTTTGTGTATGGCCTGATAAGGAGTGTCAACTAAATTGGAGGCACGGCCTTACTCGATCATATAACGAACTAGAATAATGGGTTTTACTTAAACAAGGAAACATGACAGATAAAACAGTGACAGTCATTGATTAACATAAGGAATTATGCTTGAGATGTTCAGTCTGATGGGTAGTTACTATTCACCTTGTGGTGCATGTGTAGTAGTACTATCCTAAAATAGAAGATTGCATGTGTATTATGAGGATCCCAATACTCATCAAAAATAAAAAATTTATTTCCTAATTTCATATAAAGAAAGGACTTAAGAAATTTGAAGAATGATGAGAGCATCATCGCAGATTTAAAATCCCAAAATCCGATGAATATATGTGTGATTAATAATGTAATTGTTTATTCTTTATTTATGTAGATCGCCATGAATCCCCTTTCTAAGATTCTTGATGATAACCGATTGACTGGTCCTAATTATGTGGACTGGAAGAGAAACTTTGAAATTGTGCTTACCTCTCATAAAGTGGTTTATGTTCTTACTTTCGATTACCCGGAATTTTCTGAGGAGACTCAGACCCCAGAGCAGGTTGAAAAAGTCTCTAAATGGAATGAGGCAAATAGTTTTGCCAAATGTTATATGCTTGCCTCAATGTCTAATGTCCTACAACAGCAACACGAGGGTTTTGGTACTACTAGGGATATTATGACAAATCTCAAGGAGATGTTTGGGGAACATAATAGGACTGTTAAGCCGTTGGCTATGAAAGGACTGATGGGAACCAGAATGGCTAATGGAAACCCAGTTCAGGAGCATGTCATCAAAATGATGGGGTTCATTAATGAGCTCTTGACTCTTGATGCAAATCTTGCATCAGAATCAAACGGATGCGATCCTTAACTCTCTCCCGGAATCCTTTTCTATGTTTTTTGTTGAATTACAACATGAACAAATAGGAGACTACTCTGCCAGAGCTCCTAAACATGTTGCAAACGGCTGAAAACCTTATGAAGTGTAATTAGTTGTTTGCATATGTGGCAGAGGGTAGCGGACCTTCGAGGCCCAAGCCTAAAGGCAAAGGCAAAAAGAAAAAGCCCAACTTCTCCAAGTTCCTCAAAGGCAAGAAAGGGAAGAACAATAAAGCACTTTTTTAGAAGAAAGACAAGGAAAAGAATGTCTGCTTCTATTGCAAGAAACCAGGTCACTGGAAGAGGAATTGCAAAGTTTATTTAGCATCCCTAAAGGACAAACCTTTGGAAGCTATGTTCGATTCATTCATCATTGAGTCCAATTTAATTGTTGATTCCTCTAACTCTTAGTGTGTAGATACCGGATCTACCTCACACGTTTGCAATATGTTGCAGGGATTTCAGGAGAGCAGAAAGCTCAATGATGGGGAAGTCAATATAAGGATGGGAACGGAAGCAAGTGTTGCTGCAATCGTCATCGGGACTTATATTTTAGAATTTTCTTTAGATAGGATCTTAATTTTGAAAGACCGTTTATATGTGTCAGACATGTGCAAAAATTTAATTTCTGTTTTTTGTTTAATCTATTTTGGTTATTCAATTTATTTTGATACTAATGTAGTTATCAAGCACAATAATAGATTTATTGTTTCAAACACATTGTCTAATGGTCTTTATTTTATTGATCTCATATGCAATTCTATTAATAACATTGAAGATCATAAGTCTACTAGTGTGATACCTCAGAAAAGAGATAAAGATTCTATGAGTCCGACATACTTATGGCATCTCCGGTTAGGCCACATCAATTTGGATAGGATCAACAGATTGGTAAAGGATGGTCTTTTAAATCATTTGCTTGTTGAACCTTATCCAACTTGTGAACCTCGTTTGAAAGGTAAAATGACCAAAAGGCCATTTTCAGGTAAACTGAAGAGAGCCACTAATATATTGGAATTAATTCACACTGATGTATATGTACCAATGAATCATTCAGCAAGAGGTGACTTTATCAACTTCATAACATTCGAAGATGATTATTCCAGATATGGTGACATATCTGATGAAACATAAATCGAAATCATTTGAAAAGTTCAAAGAACTCTGAAATGAAATGAAGTAGAAAAGCAATCAGGTAAAAGTATTAAAACTCTCAGATCCGACCGAGGAGAGTACCTCTCGAATGAGTTCATGGATTATCTTAAAGATAATTGAATATTATCCCAATAGACTCGCCCAGGATCACCTCAGCTTAATGGGGTTTCAGAAAGAAGAAATCCAGCCTTATTGGATATGGTTCGTTCTATGATGAATGAAACTGATTTGCCTATTTCTTTTTTGGGATATACATTAGAGACTGCTATCTAGTTATTAAATAGGGTACCATCTAAGTCTGTTTCCAAGACTCCTTTTGAGCTATGGATTGAGCGAAATTCTAGTCTAAAGCATATCAAGATATGGGGTTGTCCAGTTCATATGCGAAAGCAAAACTTTAACAAATTGGAAAGTAGGACTGAAAAGTGTCTATTTATAGGATACCCAAAAAGAAACTCTTGGATTCTATTTCTATAATCCTAACGAACAAAAGTTGTTTGTGAGCGCCATTTTTCTAGAAGAGGATTTCATCCTCAATAGAGAAAGTGGATTTAAAATAGATCTTGAGGAACAAGATCAGAATAAAGTGACCATGGTTAAACCTATCTTAACTGAACCTAATTGTATGCAACAGCCTAGGAGAAGTACAAGGATTTGTCGACCTCTGGATAGACTGTCTTATCTACATGAGGTGTATACTATGGAATCAGATGTTGCCCAGTATATGAACCCTAGAGGGGGGTGATTAGGGTCAATGGTAAAATAAAATTTTTGCCTCAATCTATTTTAGGGAATTAAAGAATTTAAGGTAAATGCAATAAGCAATAATTAACAAAAGAATAGAGATAAAGATAAGGAGTGCAAACACCAAGGCTTTGTTCACGAGGTTCGACAACTTTTCTACGTTCCCGCCTTTCAGCTTCCCGCTTCAAGGATTCCCACGATTTTACTCGCACAAGCTTCTTTACCGAGTGAAGCTCAAACCTCTACAATCTCTTGCAAGCTAGAATACCACCTTTACAATCTCTTCTAGGCTAGGATACCACCTTTACAATCTCCTTTCACAGGTTGAGATCATAAACTTCAATGCAAGAGAGCACCCTCTCTTGACTTCACAAAGTTATCCGGCTTCACGGACATGAATGCACGATTCTTGATTTCTTTCAATACAAAGTGTGATTGGATTTGAATACAAATACAAAAGCTCCATGATGAGCTAAATAAGATTGGAATACTCTAAAAATCTCTCAAAAGATTGGGAGTTGAAAGCTCAAATACAAGAGATTGGGATTTCTAGGTTTTCAATGTATAATCTTGATGAGAGTTGAAAGCAACTAAAGATTTGAGATCAATAATGATTCAAGAGTTGTTCAAAGGTTGTTTGATGTTCATAAATGAACTCAATTTATAGTTGAGCATTCAATCTAGCCGTTGGAAACTCATTAATTGCGAAAATGGCCGTTAAAAACTAGTCGTTATGAGTGTTCCCGCAGGTTTCCATCGACGGATGGGATTCCCATCCTTTAAACCGTCGACGGTTCATGGGACAGAAAGTTTAAAAACTTTTTGTAACCTCAACCATTGACAATTGACCATTCCTCTGGCTCAGCCATCGACAGTTCATGAATGATTTTCCCATAAACCTCTGTTTTCAAAGACCAATATGATGAGAGTAATTTCCTAGGGTTTTTGGCATTCCTTAGTCATAATTTTAACTATATTTTAAGATGTCCTAGGGCCTTAGAATATTTTCTAATAGTTCTTAGGTTCCTAAGGTCAATCTAGGCACTTTCAGCATTTCAACTTTCCAAGCATTTAAGGATTTTTTACAGAAGTCCTAGACTCTTCAAAGTAATAAAAAATAATCTTTAAACCTTCGTGAGAGTCTTGATCTTGAATGATTTTCACTTTGACTTCATGATCCGACTTGGGCTTTGGGTGAGAACTTCAATCTTCATTAAATCTTCAATTTTGGTTTCAACTTTGAAATGATTAGTTCTTCACTTTTGATATAATCTTGAATTCTTCAATGTGATCTTGCAATTTGAGTCTTGAGTTTGATGGCTTTTTCTTGATAGATCATCTTTGACATGTGATGTCCTTTCTTTAGTTCATGCCTTGAATGTTGGGCTAATGTTCTTCCAATCTGAATTTTATATAAACTTCATAGAACCATTAGTATCAAAGTGATCATTTCATTATTATGTTATCATCAAAATTATTAAGGGTACATAGAGTTGTAACTTTTAGGCTAACAATCTCCCCCTTTTTGATGATGACATATTAATGTAATGAAATGGGAATAAGCTCCCCCTCAATATATGTTTTTAATAAAAATTTTGAGGTGACTCCCCCTAAACATATGCATTCATATAAATTTTGCATTTTCAAGTAATATGCATAGTTTAGAACATTCATTTCCAAATTCAAAAAGATCCAAAGAACATCTTCAATGTCTATTTAAGATACCCAAAAAAAATTGAAGTTTCATTCATATCAATCAAAAGTATTGGCATTTACATGTGATCAATGTCAATTCATGTCAAATGCACAAAAAGTAAATCAACAAGATAAGTCTCATTCTTATTTAAAACAATCAAAGTATGACTTGCTTGTCACTTGTATACAAGAAAGTATAACGAGAGACATTTCTAAGATTGACAAAGAGTACAAGCCATTTATAAAGAAATTCATTTCATTCATAACTGGAATTCCAATGGAAATATATTCATATGAGTTTTTAATTCGTATTTCCAAGACAAAAAAAATTATAAATAATTATATTTCATTTCATCAAAAAGAGTACTCAAATAGAGTACAAGGGAATGTGAAATATAATTATTTCATTAGATTTTCTCCCCCTTGGCATCATCAAAAAAAATGTAAACATCAAAGCACAAAAAAAATTCTATTGATCTTTTTCTTCTCTTTCTTTTTGTCTTATGTGACACTTTTGACATAGTTTCTTTTCTCTTTCCTTTAGGGTCACTAGGAGAGGTATCATCCAAGATGACCGGCTCCTAGGATCTCTGCTGAGTATCGGCCTCGGTATCGGCCTGAGGTCTCTCTAGAGCTTGAATATCCACTGGCATTGGAATGTGAGATAGCTTGACCTTCAGGTTCGTCAAGTCAATAGCTGCCTAAGTCACTGTAGTGGCTGTCTGATGGATGATCGGAGCCTGAGTACCCAGTAAGGACGACATTTTATAGATGAAAGAACCTGAAGCCTTGGCATCCTGACTGATATTGGAGATCTCAGCTTTCATCTTCTCACCTTGCTCTAAGGCATCTACAGCCTTCCTCTCAATAAGAGTGAGAATAGAATCTGCTCTAGTCTTCATGACATCGCCAGCAACCCGAATATCCTCTAAGCGAGTCTCCACTATCTCAACTCTAGCTCCCAGCTCAGTCTGAATGCCATCAATCCTAATCTCGAGAGATGACAGTCTATCTCTAGTCTCGGACTGAAAGCTCATCATACTGTCTCGGATGGCAGACTGGCCGCTCAACATTCTCTCCAAACTAGATCCAATGGAGGTTATCTGGTCCATCATGAGGCTCATCTGATCTGCACTTATCTCTGGTCTCCTAGGAGATTCATAGAATGGTCCAGTATCCTCAAAATGAGGTAAGTCTGAGGTCTTTGATTTTCGGTTGGAAAGCCTTTGAGATGTTTTGATTGACACAAATAAGCTTTAAGGCTTCCACGGGATCGAATCCTTCATGCACAGTCCATTCTTTCACAGTGTATGATTGGAAATTCCCTACAGGAAGTTCAAGAGCAGTGGTAAATTCCCCAAAGGAAAGTGCAATTTCCTACCCACAGAGAAGTGAGGTGATTTCGTGGGTAGAGGAATCATATTTTAGGTGACTATAGAAGAGCTTGACAAGCTCTGGATACATTGGCTCACTGGCTTGAAGAAAAGAAAGCCAATCTAGGGCATGAAAGATGTCGGTGATATTCCTAAACCCAAGATTCTAGAGTAGAAGGGTTAAGGAACTTACCATAGACTATGTTTCTCAGATTGATGGTTGCCTTGAATTTCTTCTCGAACTTGGGTGATCTGAACCGCCAAGAACCTTCGATAGATGAGGAAGAGGCTACAGCTTTTCCTTTTTCTGGTTGCTTCCTGTTTGGGCTTGATTCTTCACTAACAGTCTTTGTTCTTGCCATTTGGAATTTGATTGAGGAGTTTGGAAGGATTTTTGAATGATTTATGAAGGTTTAGAATGGTTGGATTTGAAGAAAAGGATTTTGGAGGGAAGAGGAGATAATGGATTTCGAATAGGAAGTGATCGACTGGATGCTGAACCTGACCGTTTCTCAACCTGACCATTTTTCTTCTATTTAACCAACTGGATGGAGCTGCTGAACCAGCCTGACCGTTTTTCTTCTATTTAACCGACTGTAGAGCCCCGAACTTTTGACATCTATACATGACCCTTTCGTAGCCATTTTTCCTTTAAAGTAATGCAATTAATAAATAAGGAAGAAATTGGAAATTCCGAAACGTCAGAAATGTTCCTTTTCGAAGTACAAACCCAACGCAAGTTGAATCGTCAAAATCGGACGAACGAGTCAAAAGTTATGGCCAAAACAGTTTGGACCTGCAGACCACCGATCGCTCTGTCCATGGAGCAATCGATCGGTCCAAAACCGATCGCTCGGAGGCTATCAACTGGTCAAGATTTTTGTATGAAGAAATTTCCAGAGAGTGAAATTTTAACCGATCGATCGGTAGGCAACCGATCGATCGGTCATTAACACCGATCGCTCGGTACTCGCGTTTTTGCAGAATTTTCACTAAGGGCATTTTCGGCATAAGGGTGTTATACCTTTTCTTATATAGGATTGCCCGAGCCTTTAGGGCTCATTCTCAACACTTAGAAGATTTGGGAGATTAGAAGAGAGGAGAAAGGGTTCCTAAACCTAGGGTTTCCATTTTGAAGAGAAATCAAAGGGGTTTGAGACCCTAGATCATCCTCAAGCACGTTTTCCTTCAAGATCTCGGCTCAAGCTCGTGTGGAGCTCGTGTTCCAAGCTAGGGCAGCAACTCACGGTCGTTTTGGAAAGGGGGATTTCTTCCCCACTTGATCAAGGTCGGTGCTTTTTACTACCCTCCTAGTTATAGCCTCTCCTTTCCTTATTTCTTCTTGTTTTCCTTCATATATATATATATATATTATGAGATGGGTGGTATGTATGGTAAATGGAGATGGATGTTGGCGAATGGATGCCGTGTGAATGATGAAATGAATGAATGGGGAAGGGCATTGTACTAATAATAAACATACAAGTGTGATGTGAGTATAACCCACCTAGAAAAGCATGTTGTAGGGTTAATAAATAATGAACACACCATGTTTGATGAAATGCCAAGATGAATGAAATGAATAAGAAATTAAGAAAATTCATGTTTAAGGTTTATGGAAATTTGCTAGAGTTATGATAGTGTGCCTTCTTGTTTTCCCTAAATTACACAAATATTGAATTGCTCAATTGATTGATGTCTATGGATTGTTATGTATTGTTAACTCTCCAAATGTCACATTTAAATTTAAATGCAAGTATGTACACGCTTCCACGAGCACGCATGCATGACATGATTTACCGAGGTTTTCAAGAATGAGATTTAGAGGTGGGGCATATCCTACGATATGTTTTACCTCGCTTTTGGCAAGGATAAGACAATCATACATTTTCATAAGAAGGGTCTCCCTTCCCTCGCAAGTGCATCTCACAAGGATACCTCACAAGTGAATCTCACAAGTGGAAGGACAAGCATGAGCATTCTAGGAAGAAGGGTCTCCCTTCCCTCACAAGTAGTTTACTTTTTCAAGCAAGCATGACAAGACATGGCATGACAAGCATAAGCATTCTAGGAAGAAGGGTCTCCCTTCCCTCACAAGTAGTTTACTTTTTCAAGCAAGCATGACAAGACATGGCATGACAAGCATAAGCATTCTAGGAAAAAGGGTCTCCCTTCCCTCACAAGTAGTTTACTTTTCCAAGCAAGCATGACAAGACATGGCATGACATGCATGATACGATAAGATAAGACAAACATGACAAGTTTTCAAGCAAGGAAATGGTATTTTCAGTCAAGTCAAGTGCACGGTGTTTTCAAGGGTTTTATCGGCTTTTATGAATTCAAGCATGATTATATACTCCTTTACTTCATTGTCATGATATGAATTATTCATGCTTTATAGGCTTGAATTGTCTCCTGCTTTATATATGCTACCTGTATGCTATGACTGTTGGTTAGTGCTTAGGACCCGCTGAGTATTCCATGCTCAGCCGTACTTCTTATGTCGGCAGGTTCTGAGGGAGCTGCTGCTCCATTTGATGTCTGTGCTCCTAGCCCTTGGGTGGAGGAGGAGTACGTCGAGGAACCTCCCGTAGAGGGTTATCAGTAGGTGGTGTTAGATTCTAAGTGGTTTAGCTGTGGGTGAGCATGAGTGATTATATCCATGTATTTTGGCGGGCATGTCCGCACTTTCTTTGTTTTGTTTTCTTTTGTATTAAACTTGGACCATGTGTATATATACTTAGAGGTTTGTTAGACTTCCGCTGTGTTTTATAGTTATGTTTCCGCTGTTATCCTCTATTGTATATGTTCTGTGAGTTTTGCAGGTTGGTTCGTCAAGCAAGTCATGTAAGTCATGATTAAGTCGTCCAAGATTCACTCTAACTCCTAGGGTGGGTTTTGGGTCGCGACAGAAGTGGTATCAGAGCCTAGGCTTTAGGTCTCTAGGGTCACTTAGAATCTTATACCACGGCTTGACAAGAGCATATGTTAGGAAACAAGTTAGGAAGGAAGTAAGTCGGGAGCGAGTCTGGTTCCAAGTGTAAGACTAAACTTTAGTCTTAGTCAAAATGGTTGTTTCAACCAAGTACGGGTCCTAGGTACGCTAGAACACTGAAGTATAAGTATAATGTGATGAATACTCTGATGACTTGATGTGATGTATATTAGTATTATACAACTAATACCAATTGAATTATTGTGAAATGACATTGAAATAAACTGTGGTTTCAAGTTAGACTCATGTGGTGTTGTTATTCTCAGGACTTTAGTAATGAGACGGAACACACGGGGTCGTGGACCACATACCAGAGCTTCCTCTTCTTCACGGGATGAGGATGAGCAGCCGGACCTCTCTCAGGTCTTAGGCTCTATTGCTGAGACACTTGCCATACTGGCGGCTCGGCAAACTATACCGGCATCAGCGGCACCTACTCCACCGCTTGGAGCTCCAGTACATCGTACAGCTGGAGTTGAGGCATTCCGGAGATTGAGGCCTCCATCCTTCCACGGGAGTGTGGACCCTCTTACTGCGGAGGCTTGGATCCTCCAGGTTGAGAAGATATTTGCGGTGCTCTCTCCTACAGAGGAAGAGAAAGTGGCATGGGCAGTTTTTATGCTAGAGGGCGAAGCCCACCATTGGTGGTTGTCCGCATTGAGGACACGGGACTTGACCATGCAAGGTCAACCGTGGACTTGGGAGGAGTTTAAGGACACGTTCTATAAGAAGTATTTCCCGGTTGGAGCTCGGGAAAGGAAAGAGAGAGAATTCATCAACCTTGAGCAAGGTTCGATGTCTGTGGCCGCTTATGAGGCCAAGTTCTCGGAGCTATCACGCTTCGCGACACATATGATTGCCACCGAGGCAATGAAGGCGAGGAGCTTTGAGCAAGGGCTCAAGGATGTCATCATGGAGAAAGTGTCGGTCTTCAGGCACGCCACTTACGCCGAAGTAGTGGATAAAGCCTTGTTGGTTGAGACCAATTCAGAGACCGTGTCCAAGAAGAGAGAATTGGCGAGAGGCCAATCTAGTGGTTCGGTACCTTTAGAGAGGCGGGCCCGGACTGGTCCTTATCAGTATACATGGCCAGCACCACAGATGAGGCCGACTTATGTGCCTCCAGCACCCCGGCAGTATGTACCCCAGGCACCTCGACCTCAGGCTCTTCCGGCCCCACGGCCAGTTACACCTCAGGCAGCGAGGTATACACCACCTTCGGCCCCTCCAGCCTACACATATAAGGTCTGCACTTCATGCGGCAAAAGGCATCCGGCAGGAGATTGCCGAAGAGCATCTGGTGGATGTTATCATTGCGGTCGCCAGGGCCACATGATCAGGGATTGCCCTAGCCGGCATTTACCAGGCCAGTCTCAGGGTAGTAGGCCCCCGACACGCCCAGCAGGATCATATCAGGCGTCATCTCAGACTACCCGGTCTACACCTCAGTCTCGCCAGGCGAACCAGGGGCGTGTATTTGCTTTGACAGAGGGCGATGCACTTGCATCTGATGATGTGGTGCAAGGTACGCGTTTGGAATTATTTTGTTATTCATGATTGATATGTTGCGCTTTATTCCTTGTGTACATACTTGGTATGATATATATATATACCTATGTGTATACTCTGTTGATGCATGGATTAACTCCGCTAGTTAAAAATTTCAGGAACCCTACTAGTCAATGAGTATTTGGCTCGAGTATTGATTAATACCGGGTCTACTCATTCGTTTGTCTCGCCGAGTTTTTCAGAAGGTTTTTCTGCAGGGCCAAGTCAGCTAGAACCGGAGTTAGCCATTTCGACTCCTCTCGGCAAAACAGTATTGGCAGATAAAGTGTATAGAAATAGTGTGGTCCAAGTTGGAAGCCACGAATTGGCGGTTGATCTCATCGTCCTTGGATTCCAGGACTTCGATGTTATATTGGGAATAGATTGGTTAGCAGCACATCATGGGCATGTAGCTTGCTTTGAGAAAATGGTACTCTTCAAGCCAGTAGGAGGAAAGCCATTCCACTTTCGCGGGTTGAAAAGTAGATCTATTGCTCGCTTTGCGGTGTTGAGCTTAGCTAACCCCGAGGCAAAGGACTCATCGACTATTCCGGTTATGAGGGAGTTCCGGGATGTATTTCCAGAGGAGTTGCCAGGACTGCCTCCAGACAGGGAGATTGAGTTTATGATCGAGCTTGCACCAGGCACAGCTCCTGTTTTCAGAGCTCCATATAGGATGGCCCCTATTGAACTCAAGGAGTTGAAGACTCAGTTGGAGGAATTGCAAGGCCTTGGCTTCATTCGACCAAGTGTCTCACCGTGGGGTGCCCCGGTGTTATTTGTTAAGAAGAAGGATGGCTCGATGCGGATGTGCATTGATTACCGTCAATTGAACAAAGTCACTATAAAGAATAGGTATCCATTGCCTAGGATTGACGACTTGTTCGATCAGTTGAAAGGAGCGAGATTTTTCTCAAAGATAGATCTTCGATCGGGTTATCACCAGTTGAAGATTAAGGAGGAAGATGTTCCCAAAACTGCTTTCAGGACTCGGTATGGACACTACGAGTTCTTGGTGATGCCTTTTGGACTCACGAACGTGCCGGCAGCCTTTATGGATTTGATGAACCGGGTGTTCCGGCCATATCTTGATAGGTGCGTGATTGTATTTGTTGATGACATTTTAGTCTATTCCCAGACACGGGAAGATCACACACGCGACCTATGCCTTGCTTTAGAAACGCTAAGAGAGCACAAGCTATACGCCAAAATTAGCAAGTGTGAGTTTTGGTTGGAAAATGTAGCATTTCTGGGCCACGTTGTGTCCGCGGAAGGCATCTCCGTAGATCCGAAGAAGATTGAGGCAGTAATGAGTTGGGCAAGGCCCAAGAGTGTTACGGAGATACGCAGCTTCCTTGGGTTGGCAGGCTACTACAGGAGATTCGTAGAGGGTTTCTCTAGCCTTGCAGCACCGCTTACTTACCTGACAAGGAAAAATGCGAAGTTTGTTTGGAGCGACAAGTGCGAGATCAGTTTCACGGAACTGAAGAAGAGGCTTACTACAGCCCCGGTCCTTACTGTGCCATCTGGACCTTATGGGTATGAGGTGTATAGTGATGCCTCACACGTTGGACTTGGGTGTGTACTCATGCAGCACAAGAAAGTCATTGCCTATGCATCAAGGCAGTTGAAGGAGCATGAGAAGAATTATCCCACGCACGACTTAGAACTTGCCGGGGTCGTGTTTGCACTTAAGATTTGACGTCATTACCTTTATGGGGTGGAGTTCTATGTGTTCACTGATCACAAGAGTCTCAAGTATCTCTTTTCCCAAAAGGAGCTGAATCTAAGGCAACGGCGTTGGATGGAATTTTTGAAAGACTATGATTGTACCATTCAATACCACCCGGGTAAAGCAAATGTAGTGGCTGATGCTTTGAGTAGAAGACCTCCGGGGTTATTAGCATGCATGTTAGTGCAGGAATGGAAGCTACTTGAAGACTTGGCAAATCTGGACATTAGTGTGAATGACTCTGTCCGTAGTCCTATCTTGGCAAATGTCACGGTTCGGCCATACATTATAGATTTGATCCAAGAATACCAAGCCACGGATGCTGAATTGTTGGCTTATCGGGACAAGGAAGTTGCTAAGGGTAGTGAGGACTTCTCTCTCACTAGCCGAGGTGCTATCACATTCAAGGGAAGGCTGTGTGTTCCAGCCAATGCAAATCTTCGGAGGGAGATTATGGATGAAGCCCACCGGGCAAAGTACACTATGCATCCAGGGGGTACGAAGATGTACCGGAACCTCAAGAGTCACTTTTGGTGGCGGAATATAAAGAGGGAGGTTGCGGAATATGTAGCACGGTGCTTGGTGTGCCAACAGGTGAAAGCAGAACACATGCGGCCCGCAGGTCTATTACAGTCCCTTCCGATTCCCGACTGGAAATGGGAGAACATATCCATGGATTTCATAGTTGGCTTGCCAAAGACGGCAAGGGGTTCAGATGCGATATGGGTAGTAGTGGATCGTTTGACGAAGTCCGCTCACTTCTTGCCTTACCGAACTACTTTCAACTCTAGTCAGTTAGCTGCTTTGTACATCAAGGAAATGGTGAGGTTGCACGGAGTGCCTGTCAGTATTGTGTCGGATCGGGATCCAAGATTCACATCACGATTCTGGAAAAGCTTTCAGGAAGCTATGGGTTCCCGACTTGATTTCAGCACTGCTTTTCATCCACAGACGGATGGACAAACTGAGAGGGTGAACCAAGTAATAGAAGATATGCTTCGGGCTTGTATGCTGGATTTCAAAGGCAGTTGGGAAGAGCACTTGCCTTTGGTGGAGTTCGCCTACAACAATAGCTATCAGGCGAGTATCCAAATGGCTCCGTTCGAGGCTTTGTATGGGCGAAGCTACAGGTCTCCTCTCTACTGGGATGAGGTAGGAGAAAGAAAAGTACTTGGTCCGGAGTTGATTGAGCAAAGTGCTAGTATAGTCAAGATCATCCGGGATCGGTTGAAAGCCGCTCAAGATCGCCAAAAGAGCTATGCAGACACGCGCCGCAGGGACTTGGAATTTCAAGTAGGGGATCGAGCCTTTGTGAAAGTATCTCCTAGCAAAGGGATTATGAGATTCGGCAAAAGAGGCAAGCTTAGTCCTCGCTATGTTGGACCGTTTGAGATTATCACGCGGGTTGGTGAAGTTGCTTATCGAGTAGCTCTTCCACCTCACATGGCCGCGGTTCACAACGTTTTCCACGTGTCTATGCTTCGGAAGTACATTGCGGACCCTTCGCATGTACTAGAATTGGAACCGTTGGAAATTCGAGAAGATCTCACGTTGGTTGAGAAGCCGATTCACATATTGGATCGGAGAGATCAAGTGCTTCGCAACAAGACAATCCCTTTGGTTCTTGTGCAATGGAAACACCATGCTCGGGAAGAAGCTACATGGGAGCGTGAAGCCGAAGTCAAAGCGAAGTACCCGGAATTGTTTGAATGAATTTTGTATAGGTTTTGTATATGTAGCTTGTAATATTGTTTGATTCTGTAATGCATGTCTCGTCCAAATTTCGAGGACGAAATTTTTTGTAAGGGGGGGAGGATGTAGAGCCCCGAACTTTTGACATCTATACATGACCCTTTCGTAGCCATTTTTCCTTTAAAGTAGTGCAATTAATAAATAAGAAAGAAATTGGAAATTCCGAAACGTCAGAAATGTTCCTTTTCGAAGTACAAACCCAACGCAAGTTGAATCGTCAAAATCGGACAAACGAGTCAAAAGTTATGGCCAAAACAGTTTGGACCTGCAGACCACCGATCGCTCGGTCCATGGAGCGATCGATCGGTCCAAAACCGATCGCTCGGAGGCTATTGACTGGTCAAGATTTTTGTATGGAGAAATTTTCCAGAGAGTGAAATTTTAACCGATCGCTCGGTTATGAAACCGATCGATCGGTCATTAACACCGATCGCTCGGTACTCGCGTTTTTGCAGAATTTTCACTAAGGGCATTTTCAGCATAAGGGTGTTATACCTTTTCTTATATAGGATTGCCCGAGCCTTTAGGGCTCATTCTCAACACTTAGAAGATTTGGGAGATTAGAAGAGAGGAGAAAGGGTTCCTAAACCTAGGGTTTCCATTTTGAAGAGAAATCAAAGGGGTTTGAGACCCTAGATCATCCTCAAGCACGTTTTCCTTCAAGATCTCGGCTCAAGCTCGTGTGGAGCTCGTGTTCCAAGCTAGGGCAGCAACTCACGGTCGTTTTGGAAAGGGGGATTTCTTCCCCACTTGATCAAGGTCGGTGCTTTTTACTACCCTCCTAGTTATAGCCTCTCCTTTCCTTATTTCTTCTTGTTTTCCTTCATATATATATATATATTATGAGATGGGTGGTATGTATGGTAAATGGAGATGGATGTTGGCGAATGGATGCCGTGTGAATGATGAAATGAATGAATGGGGAAGGGCATTGTACTAATAATAAACATACAAGTGTGATGTGAGTATAACCCACCTAGAAAAGCATGTTGTAGGGTTAATAAATAATGAACACACCATGTTTGATGAAATGCCAAGATGAATGAAATGAATAAGAAATTAAGAAAATTCATGTTTAAGGTTTATGGAAATTTGCTAGAGTTATGATAGTGTGCCTTCTTGTTTTCCCTAAATTACACAAATATTGAATTGCTCAATTGATTGATGTCTATGGATTGTTATGTATTGTTAACTCTCCAAATGTCACATTTAAATTTAAATGCAAGTATGTACACGCTTCCACGAGCACGCATGCATGACATGATTTACCGAGGTTTTCAAGAATGAGATTTAGAGGTGGGGCATATCCTACGATATGTTTTACCTCGCTTTTGGCAAGGATAAGACAATCATACATTTTCATAAGAAGGGTCTCCCTTCCCTCGCAAGTGCATCTCACAAGGATACCTCACAAGTGAATCTCACAAGTGGAAGGACAAGCATGAGCATTCTAGGAAGAAGGGTCTCCCTTCCCTCACAAGTAGTTTACTTTTTCAAGCAAGCATGACAAGACATGGCATGACAAGCATAAGCATTCTAGGAAGAAGGGTCTCCCTTCCCTCACAAGTAGTTTACTTTTTCAAGCAAGCATGACAAGACATGGCATGACAAGCATAAGCATTCTAGGAAAAAGGGTCTCCCTTCCCTCACAAGTAGTTTACTTTTCCAAGCAAGCATGACAAGACATGGCATGACATGCATGATACGATAAGATAAGACAAACATGACAAGTTTTCAAGCAAGGAAATGGTATTTTCAGTCAAGTCAAGTGCACGGTGTTTTCAAGGGTTTTATCGGCTTTTATGAATTCAAGCATGATTATATACTCCTTTACTTCATTGTCATGATATGAATTATTCCTGCTTTATAGGCTTGAATTGTCTCCTGCTTTATATATGCTACCTGTATGCTATGACTGTTGGTTAGTGCTTAGTACCCGCTGAGTATTCCATGCTCAGCCGTACTTCTTATGTCGGCAGGTTCTGAGGGAGCTGCTGCTCCATTTGATGTCTGTGCTCCTAGCCCTTGGGTGGAGGAGGAGTACGTCGAGGAACCTCCCGTAGAGGGTTATCAGTAGGTGGTGTTAGATTCTAAGTGGTTTAGCTGTAGGTGAGCATGAGTGATTATATCCATGTATTTTGGCGGGCATGTCCGCACTTTCTTTGTTTTGTTTTCTTTTGTATTAAACTTGGACCATGTGTATATATACTTAGAGGTTTGTTAGACTTCCGCTGTGTTTTATAGTTATGTTTCCGCTGTTATCCTCTATTGTATATGTTCTGTGAGTTTTGCAGGTTGGTTCGTCAAGCAAGTCATGTAAGTCATGATTAAGTCGACCAAGATTCACTCTAACTCCTAGGGTGGGTTTTGGGTCGCGACACCGACTAGATGCTTCATCCAGTCGACTGGATAAAAGAAAAAACACAAAAAAAATTAATTTCTTCTAATTCAATCACCTTTTCATTTAGCAATTATTAATCATTCAAAATCTTTAATTAAGCATTATTAATCATTCAAAAACAATATTTAGTATTTTTTATAATTATTTTAAATAAAATAATCAAACAAAGGCATTAAGCATTTAACTCATTTTTCAATGAACAATAAGCATCACAAGGCATCATTAAATATCATATATCATTAGGCTTGTCTATCCTTAGTTCTCTTCTCAAGGTACTAAATCTATCATGTTGGAGGGGTTTTGTAAATATATCGGCAAGTTGTTTATTTGTATCAACAAATTCCAACATAACATCCTCATTTTGAACATAATCTCTTATGAAGTGATATCTTATCTCAATATGTTTCGTTTTTTAGTGTTAAATGAGATTTTTAGTCATGCAAATTGTACTAGTGTTATCACATTTAATTGGAATTTTGGTATAGTAAAGTTTAAAAGTTTTCCAATTGTTGTTTCATGTATCGAATTTGAGCACAACAACTCTCAACTATTACATACTCAGCTTCGGTTGTAGATAGAGCTACAGAGTTTTGTTTCTTGCTAAACCATGAAACAAGTGAGTGTCCTAAGAAGTGACAAGTGTCACTTGTGTTCTTCCTATCAACTTACACCCTGCAAAATCAGCATTAGAATAACTAACTAGGTCAAGTGATGTGTTATTTGGATACCACAATCCTAATTCAATTGTGCCTAGTAAGTACCTAAAAATTCTTTTGACAACCATCATATGGGATTCTTGTGGACAAGATTGGAATCTAGCACATATGCATACACTAAACATGATGGCAGGCCTACTTGCAGTCAAATAGAGTAAACTTCCTATCATGTCTCTATATTTCTTTTCATCAACATTTTTGCCTTTTTCATCTTTATCAAATTTGGTTGATAGACTCATAGGAGTATCCATTTCTTTTTCATTTTCCATATCAAATTTCTTAAGTAACTCTTTAGTATACTTGTCTTGATTAATGAAAGTTTCTTGCGTAGTTTGCTTAATTTAAAGTCCAAGGAAGAAGGTCAATTCTCCCATCATGCTCATTTCAAATTCATCTTACATGCATTTAGCAAACTCTTGACAAAATGATTCATTTGTAGTCCAAAAATAATATCATCAACATAGATTTGGACAATAAGCATTTTATTATTCATGGATTTGACAAATAAAGTTGTATCAATTTTTCCTCTAATGAATTCATTATCAAGCAAGAAACCACTTAACGTATCATGTCAATCTCTAAGAGCTTGTTTTAATCCATATAAGGCTTTGGTTAATTTGAAAACATGATTGGGAAATTTATGATCTTCAAAGTATGGGGTTGTTCAACATATACTTCTTTTGAAATATATATATTTAAGAAGACACTATTTACATTCATATGAAAGAGTTTGAAGTCTTTATAACTTGCAAAGGCAAGTAGCATTCTAATGGCTTCAAATCTAGCAACCGGGGCAAATATTCTTCATAATCTATACCCTCTTCTTGGTTGTAACTTTGAGCTATCAATCTTGCCTTATTTTTTATTATATTTCTAGATTCATCCTTTTTATTCCTAAAGACCCATTTAGTATCAAAAATAGATTTATCCTTTGGCCTAGGTACTAAATCTCATACTTGATTCTTTTCAAATTGATTTAATTCTTCTTGCATTGCAATCCCCCCAAGATTCATCTTCAATGACTTCTAAGGCATTCTTGGGTTCAACTTGAGATAAGAAGGCAAGATTATTAAAAATATTTCTTCAAAGTCCTAACCTTTGTTCCACATCACCAAATATTAATTCCTTAGGGTAATCTTTTATTAATCTTCATGCCTTAGGAAATTGAAACTCATTTTCTTGTTCATTTTCTTCCTCATTTTCAACTTCAATAGATTTATCATTATTGTTGGAGTCTTCTTGTTTATTACTCTTTTCTTTATCAATTTATACATTTGAGATTTCTTTTAAAAGATTTTCAACCTTATTACTAATCTCATCTTCATCAATTTTAGTCATTTTAAAATAGTTTGATTCATCAAAGACTATATAAATAGACTCTTCTACTACTAAATAAGTTTTATTAAATACCCTATAGGTATTGTTATTCATTGAATATCCTAAGAAGATTCCCTCATTAGACTTAAGCTCAAATTTCCTTAGATGGTGTTTGTCATTAAGAATAAAGCATTTGCAACCAAAGACCTTGAAATATCCTATGTGGGGAGATCTTCCTTTCCAAGGCTCATAGGGGGTCTTGTTTAATTTATTTCTTATTACTACTCTGTTAATTACATAACATGAGATATTAATAGCTTCGGCCCAAAAGTAGTTTGGTAATGTGTTAATTTAACATAGTCCTAACCATTTCTTGAAGAGATCTATTTTTCCTTTCAACTACTTCATTTTGTTGAAGAGTTCTAGATGCTGAAAAATTATGGTTGAATTTATTTTCCTCACAAAATAGTTGAAGTTCTTTATTTTTAAATTTTTCTCCTCTATCACTTCTTACATTGTTAATGGCATAGCCTTTTTCATTTTATAATCTTTTACAGAATTTTCCAAATAAAGTAGGTGTTTCACTTTTGTGTGATCAAAATAATACTCATGTATATCTAGAATAGTCATCTATTATAACAAAGGCATATATCTTCCCACCTACGCTAGCTACATCATTAGGTCCAAACAAGTCTATATGAAGAAGTTCTAGAGGTCCGGATGTTGAAATTGTTTTGTTCTATTTAAATGATATTTTGATTTGTTTACCTAGTTAGCAAGCATCACAAACTTTATCCTTAATGAATTTTGTTTTAGTTAAACTTTTGACAAACTCATTTCAAGATAATTTAGACAATAAATTCATACTAGTATGGCCAAGTCTTCTATACCATAACCAACTAGCTTCATTTAACGTAAAGAAACAAATCATGTTTGGTGAAGATAATTTGTGACGCCCCGAACCCGCGCCTAAGGAATCATGTTCCAAGACGCGTGCCCGTTCTTCATAACCACGTATGCTGAAGACTTTACCCGCAAAAATGCAGAAATTCTCAACATTTTCTTATGAGTTTACATAAACAATAACAACTAGTCATCACAATAACTCATTATAAGCAAATGTGTTACCTCCCAAGTTACAGTAGCTTTTACTTTTGACACCACAAATACATCGGTACACTTTCCAGAATCTATCAAGCGTAACTCCTTGTCAATCGGTAACCGCTTCAGAATCCGAAAACATAAAATCAGGAGTGAGCTATAGAGCCCAGCAAAATCCATAATCCATCTAGACTATTTTCTACATAATAGCATCCATTCATAACAATATAGTATTACAGTTCAATTCTTATATTCATAATATATAATATCGTAATTTATGACCCCAGAGCACTCAGGGCTATTTCACCATATTCTGAGGTTTCCGACCTCTTAGTGTTTTTCATCTATTAAGTTCATCCAAAATCAACGGTGTTCACAACACTAGGTTACCGTTCCAGGTAACCGCTCACACTTTATCCTTGAGTCCACAGACTCGATTATTAACCAACCGGGCCTATGCCCATTTAACCATACCTTGAGTCTTTAAACTCGATACACATCCAGGCCTTCACCCACAAAATCAACACAACTCATCTGATCTCAGCCACGGTGAGGAACTCTAACCTCACGGCATCTCAATTTAGACAACATAGCCATCTGATCTCAACCACGGTGGGGAATTCTATCCTCACGGCATATCTATCAGATCATATAACACAACCCTCTGACTCAGCCACTATGGGAAATTCTATCCTCCCAGCATATCTATCAGATCCCATGACCACCTGACTCAGCCACAGTACGGACGGCATATCTATCAGATGCATCACAACCTTCTAACTCAACCTTAGTACAGCATATCTATCAGATAACACAACCATCTAACACAGCCTTGGTATGGACGGCATATCTATCAAATGTATCACAACCTTCTGACTCAGTCTCGGTACAGTATATCTATCAAATAACACAACCATCTGACTCAGCCACGATACGGACGGCATTTCTATAATAGGTATCACAACCTTCTGACTCAGCCTCAGTACAGCATATTTATTAGATAACACAACCATCTGACTCAGCCACGATACGGACGACATATCTATCAGAGGTATCACAACCTTCTGACTCAACCTCGATACGGCATCTCTATCAGATAACACAACCATCGCCTCCCCTGACCTAGTCAAAGAAGGTCTATTGATATTAATCCACTCACTCTCGACTTTCAGTCACAGAGGAACCAAAACAAACATCTTTTGTCAGCATCGCCTTTGTTGAGTGTATACCTACCAGCAAAGGTCAATACTCCCTCAAGGTAACATCATTGAGTTCGTAAACTCAATATAACCCTAGTTCCGTAAACCCGATACAACCTTGGGTCCGTAAACTTGATACAACCTTGGGTCCATAGACCCCATGTCATCCTAACTCTCCCGACTATCAATCCTGGAGGAATCCCGGCTCTTAATAGGTACCGCATCTCCAGACCTAGTCAAAGAGGGACCACAGATAGCATTTAACACAGGTTAGGTTGGCTAACCGTAAGAAATTTCCAATTAATTCAAGTCTCGCTTGATTAATTGAATAAGTTGGGCCTCGTGCCCGTGGACTAAGTTTGAAAGTATACTGTTCCGATGGGAAATTTATCCGGGCCGATGGATCCATCCATCGCCATCCAAACAACACCACATCATATAACATTGTTCCGATAGGGAACCTATTCGGGTCGATGGGTCTGTCCATCGCCCTAACAACTGTCCAAACACATCACATCATATAATATTGTTTCGTAAAGGAACCTATCCGGGCCGATGGGTCCGTTCCTAACCCTACAACATTCCAAATCACATCACATCAAACACGATCGTTCCCCCTAGGGACATATCTGGGCCGATGGGTCCGTCCATCGCCCTACAACATTCCAAATCACATCACATCATACACGATCGTCCCTTTAGGACATATCCAAGCCGATGGATCCGTCCATCGCCCTACAACATTTCAACACACTTTTCGACACCCAAGGGTGACGCTACAACATACACGGGACCCAATCCGGGCTCCCCGAAGGTCCACCCGAATGTCCAAACACCAAAACAACAAAAAAATCCCATTCTAGGGGCTGGCGATCGATTGTCAGCCCTGGGCGATCGATCGCCCAAGCATTTGCATGTTGGCAATCAATCGCTCATACAAGGTGATCGATCGCCCAGTGCACAGTGAGCCTAAATCCAGGGTTTTGACACCCTAGACCGAGGGCTACACTCCTCTACTCATTTTTCCACGCATCATCACCCCTCCATACATCATCCATAGGGTCCCCGACCCTTTTTCATCCACGCCAAACAAAAACAAACATTCCACATACAATAAATAGCTTTAAAAAAAATGGAAAATAGAGGAGAGGGAAGAAGTTTTACCAATTATATGAACTTCGAGGCGTCAAGGGAAGAAACGGACACTGCCAACACGTCGGGAGCGTCGACAAACCTCAAGGGGACTTCCCTTTTCCTTTCTCTCTTCTTTCTCTCTTCTTTCTCTCTAGACTCTCTCTCTAAAACCCAAAGGAGCATAGTCTCCCCCCAAAATGTGTGTGATAAATGAGGGGGAGTTACCCCATTTATATAGGCTAAGGGTCATGTGCCTTGCACATGACCACCAATGACGGCACTTTGATCGAGTCAACGGGTTTTGACCGTTTGACTTATTCCCGACTTTTCTTGCGTATATAGTCTGCTTAACCTCACTAGATGACGTCCAATAGCGACGAAACTTCAGGTGACTGAACTTAGGACAGTCTGACACCCGCTCCAAAAATTTTGGGGAAAAATTCTAAGTTTTGACTATAAAAAGTAAGTCCAAGAGACAACTGCAAAACGCGCTAATTTCCTGATTTCAGATACAAAACATGTTATCGTTTCTTTGTTTGAGATGATGAACTGCCGAAACGACAGACAGCTGTCCACATGGTTGACCGACATGCTATGGTATGAGTTTCACGGATTCTTATTAGAATCTCTAACAATTATTGAGCCCTAACTGAACTTCGAAAATCTGTAATTTCCTGGTTTTCTTGATTTTCTTACGTCCAAGGCACTCGTGGTCTCGCTAATCGATACGCGACGGAACCCGTACAACAGGTGATCGTCCAGATAACCGACCCATACATTTTGTACGATTTTCGAGGAAAAACACTGAAGTTTTATTGGTATAATCCAATCCCGAACAAAACCCACTTTCTACAAATTTAACAAACACTTAACTAATTAATCGCAGTTAAGGACCTATTAACCTATAATTTTATTATTTTAAAATTCCAGGTCGTTACAATCTCCCCTCCTTACAAAATTTAATCCTCGAAATTTGATCAAATTGTATCTGTCAACCGTGGAGGGTACCCACTTTAGTTTCTCATGTCAACGATTAATATAACAGGGTTTTCGAAGTCCTCAAGAATTAAGATAGACAAAACATTTATACCATAAAATCATACCATACTTATCACAAAATGCATCCATAACATTACGATGTTTTCCTTATGTACATTTCTATCCAAAACACATGGATAAAACAAAACAAAAAGAGTGAGCACGGCTATGAAGGGAGAACGCAAACTTCTAAAGTTTCTCTTCGGCAACAACATCGCTAGGCTGGTCTTCTTCTTGCAAAATAGCGAAGACACGCCCACTTGCCTCCCTCACCTAGCTGTTGCTTTAAGGTTGGACAATATTTCTTGATGTGACCTGGTTTGCCGCACTGGTAGCAAACCCCGGCCCTACAATCTTCAGTCCGATGGAACCTACCACAACACTCACAACTTCGCTACTTCGCTTCTCTTGAAGTATTACTTTTATTGAAATCTCCAAACTTCCTTTTGTTGTCACTATCTCTCGCTTCGCTCTTTTCCCCCAACTTCTCTATCGGCCCTTTTCCCTTGCCAGCGCTTGCTATGGCCATTTCTTCGTGTACTCTCTCTACCCTGAGTGCTCTATCGAGAAGTTCAGAAAACGATGTAAACCTTTGAGCCGTTAACTTCCCTTTGATAGCAGGCCATAACCCTTCCTCGAACTTTTCCACCCCCCATATTTCGTCCTCTACGAACTTGGCTGCAAACCTAGAAAGTTGGTTAAAATGTTGTTCGTACTCGCTGATCGTCATGTTTCTCTGGATCAACTGCAGAAATTCCATTTCTTTCTTCTTCTTCATGGATGCAAAGAATATCGTTCGAGAACAACTCTGTGAACTTTTCCCAACTCACAAAGTTTTTGACTTTCTGGGACTGTTCTCTCAACTATAGTCCACCAATACTCTGCCTCTCCTTCGAGCTTGAAAATGGCGAACTCCAGCCTGGCATCCTCCGGGCAAGACATAGCCCTAAACTGTTGCTACATGCAACACCTAATGACATCTAATTATCAAATTAGACATTCTGTTAAGTAAGATTTGTTATGATGGTTATTGCTGGAGCTCTGATAGCAACTGTGACGCCCCGAACCCACGACTATGGAATCATGTTCCGAGACGCGTGCCAGTTCGTCATAACCACGCATGCTTACTTTACTCGCGAAAATGCGAGAATTTTCAACTTTTTCTTCTGAGCTTACATAAGCAATAATAACTGGTCATCACAATAACCCATCATAAGCAAATGCGTTACCTCCCTAGCTACAGTAGTTTTTACTTTTGGCACCACAAATGCACCGGTACACTTTCCAAAATCTATCAAACGTAGCTCCTTGTCAATCGGTAACCGCTTCAGAATCTGAAGAAATAAAATGAGAGGTGAGCTATAGAGCCCAGCAAAATCCACAATCCATTTAAACTATTTTCCACATAATAGCATCCATTCTTAATAATATAGTATTACAGTTCCATTCTCATATTCATAATATATAATATCGTAATTCATGACCCGAGATCACTCAGGGTTATTTCACCATATTCCGAGGTTCCCGACCTCTTAATGTATTTCATCTATCAACTTCATCCAAAATCAACGGTGTTCACAACACCAAGTTACCGTTCCAGGTAACCGCTTACACTTTATCCTTGAGTCGACAGACTCGATTATTAACCAACTGGGCCTATGCCCATTCAACAATACCTTGAGTCTTTAGACTCGATACACATTTGGGCCTTCACCCACAAAATCAACACAACTCATCTGATCTCAGCCATGGTGAGGAACTCTATCCTCACGGCATCTCAATTCAAACAACAAAGCCATCTGATCTCAGCCAAGGTGGAGAATTCTATCCTCACGGCATATCTATCAGATCGTTTAACACAACCCTCTGACTCAGCCACTATGGGGAATTCTATCATCACGGCATATCTATCAGATCACATGACCACCTGACTCAACCACAGTACAAACGGCATATCTATCAGAGGCATCACAACCTTCTAACTCAGTCTCAGTACGGCATATCTATCAGATAACACAACCATCTAACTCAGCCACGGTACGGACGGCATATCTATCAAAGGTATCACAACCTTCTGACTCAGCCTCGGTGTAACGACCCGGAATTTTAATATAATAGTCCTTAACTGCGATTAATTAGTTAAGTAATTGATAATTTTGTAGAAAGTGGGTTTTGTTCGGGATTGGGTTGTACCGATAAAAGTTCAATGCTTTTCTTCGAAAATCGACACAGTGTACTAGGCGGTTATCGGGACGATCACCTGTCATACCAATTTCATCACGTATCGATTCGCGAGACCGCGGAGGTCTTGTGCGTAAGAAAATCGAGAAAACAGGAAACATACAGATTTCTGAAGTTCAGTTGGGACTCCATAACTATTGGAGATTCTAATAGAAATCCACAAGGCTCATACCACTACGTGTCGGTAAACCCTGTGGTCGACTGTCTGTCATTTCGGTAGTTCATCATCTCATATGAAGAAACAGCAGCATGTTTTATGTCCGAAATCAAGAAATTAGTGGATTTTGCAGTTTGCTTCCAGACTTGCACTTGCTTTTGACTGTCAAAACTCAGTATTTTCCCTTAAATTTCTACAGCAGGTGTCAAACCATCCCAAGTTTGGTCACCTAAAGTTTCGTCCAAATTGGACTTCATTTAGCAAGGTTTCGGAAGCCGTATACACGAGAAAAGCCAGGAGAAAGTCAACCAGTCAAACCCGTTGACTCGGTCAAAGGGGTCACATCACCATAGTCATATGCCTAGCACATGACCCTTGGCCTATATAAAGGGGCCAAGCCTCCCTCATTCTCACGGTTTGCACAAACAGGGGAGAGTGCTGCCCCAGAATTTCTAAAGAGAAATTCTAGAGAGAGAGAAAAAGAGAGAAAGAAAAGGGGTCCATCTTGGGATATTTCAACGTCCCCGACGCGTTGGTGACCTCTATTTTCTCCCCCAACACCTCGATCGGCGTGTAAAGAGAGAAAGGGAAAAAGTGAGAAAGTAAAGGTTTGAAGGAGAGAAGGTTCACTTTGAGGTTGATCACCCTCCCGAGCGCGTTGGCGGTGTTTGTGTCAACCCTAGACGCCTCGAAGTACGTAAAAGAGGTAAAACCCCTTCTATCTCCTCTTTTCCCTTTTATTTTGTTATATTTTGTATGTGGAATGAATGTGCTGTGTTTTGGCGTGGATGGAAAAGGGTCGGACACCCCGTGGATGTTGTATGGGAAGGTGGTGGAATATGGAAAAGTGAATAGAGGGATGTAGCCTCGGTCTAGGGTGTAAAAACCTCGGATTTAGACTCACTGTGTGAATGGCGTGGATGGAAAAGGGTCGGAAACCCCTATATGATATGTGGAAGGGTTGGATGTGCGTGTAAAATGAGTTGAGGGGTGTAGCCCTCGGTCTCGGGTGTCAAAACACCGGATTTAGGTTCACTGTGTACTGGGCGACCGATCGCCAGTGCCCAGACTTGCCTATTTGGGCTGTGATAAAGCTTGAACTTCATGTGAACCTTCAAGTTGTCTCGATCAGGTCCAGGGTATAATGGATCGTCACTCTAGGGTGACGAAAAGTTGATTTGAGTGTTGTGTAAGGCGATGGAAACCTCCACTGGCTTGGAAACATTCCCTAACAGGACGGTATGTTACCGAATTTGGTCTACGGGCGCGAGACCCAACTATTTCAGTTAATCAAGCGAGGCTTGGATTAACTGGGGTTACTCAGTGGTTAGAAAAACTAATCAGGGTTAAAGTATAGTCCTCCAAAACTGATAGTCGGGAGTGGGTTGATTATTATCCATAGATCTTCTTTGACTAAGTCAGGAATGGTGATGTCGTATAGTCCTCCGTGACTGATAGTCGAGAGTGGGTGGAATAATATTCATAGATCCTCTTTGGCGAGGTACGTGACTAATCGTTAGGAGTGGGTGGAATAATATCCATAGATTCTCTTTGGCGAGGTACGTGACTGATCGTCAGGAGTGGGTGGAATAATATCCATAGATTCTCTTTGGCGAGGTATGTGACTGATCGTCAGGAGTGGGTGGAATGTTATCCATAGATCCTCTTTGGCTAGGTCTGGAGTGGTGGTGTTAAGTGAGTACTCTGTGATTGATAGTGGGGAGTAGGTGAATTTGATATCTATAGATCCTCTTTGGCTATATTTGGAGTGGTGGTATCAAGTGAGTCCTCTGTGACTGACAGTTGGGAGTGGGTGGATTTGATATCCATAGATCCTCTTTGGCTAGGTCTGGAGTGGTGGTATCAAGTGAGTCATCTATGACTGATAGTTGGGAGTGGGTGGATTTGATATCCATAGATCCTCTTTGGCTAAGTCTGGAGTGGTGGTGTTATATTAGTTCTCTGTGACTGATAGTCAGGAGTGGGTGGAATTGATATCCATAGATCCTCTTTGGTTAGGTCTGGAGTGATGGTATGATGTACTCCTTCGTGACTGATAGTCAGGAGTTGGTGGATTTGATATCCATAGTGGTGGTGTTATGTGAGTCCTCCATGACTGATAGTCTGGAGTGGATGGTTATGTGATGCCTCTGATAAAAATATCGTGAGAACAAGTTCCCCACCATGGCTGAGATCAAATGATTTGTGTTGATTCTGCGGGTGAATGCCAGATGTATATTAGTCTAAAGACTCAAGGTATGGTTTGAATGGGCGTGAACCCGGTTTGTTAATAAGTGAGTCTACGGACTCAGGTGTAAAGGTTGTACACGGGCGAAGGCCCAGTCGATCGAGTTTGTGGACTCAAGAATAAAGTATGAGTGGTTATCTAGATTGATAACCCGATGTCATGGATAATGCTTAGATGAACTAGAAAAATTAGAGGTCGGGAACCTCAGTTAGGGTGAAATAGGCCTGAGTGACCTCGGGTCACGGATTACAATATTATATATTATTATAATATGAGAATTATACTGTAATACGATATCGTTATTGATGATTGTTACTGTAACCAGTTAGGTAACGCAGTTACTTATGATGGGTTATTGTGATGACCAGCTGTTATTGCTTATGTAAGCTCATAAGAAAAGTTAAAAATTCCTGCATTTTCGTGGGTAAAGTCTTTCGCACACGTGGTTATGACGAATAGGCACGCGTCTCGGAACTTGATTCCTTAGCCGCGAGTTCGGGGCATCACACTCGGTATGGTATATTTATCGGATAACACAACCATCTAACTCAGCCACGGTACGGACGGCATTTCTATCAGAGGTATCACAACCTTCTGACTCAGCCTCGGTACAGTATATTTATCAGATAACACAACTATCCGACTCAACCACGGTACGGACGACATATCTATCAGAGGTATCACAACCTTCTGACTCAGCCTCAGTACGGCATATCTATCAAATAACACAATCATCGCCTCCCCTAACCTAGTCAAAGAAGATCTATGCATATTAATCCACCCACTCCTGACTATCAGTCACAGAGGAACCAAAACAAACATCTCTTGTCAACATCGCCTCTGCTGGGTGTATACCTGTCGGCACAGGTCAATACTCCCTCAAAGTAACATCCTTGAGTTCGTAAACTCAATATAACCCTAGATCCGTAAACCCGATACAACCTTGGGTCCATAGACCCCATGTAATCCTAACTCTCCCGACTATCAATCCTGGAGGAATCCCAGCTCTTAATAGGTACCGCCTCTCCAGACCTAGTCAAAGAGGGACCACAGACAGCATTTAACACAGGTTAGGTTGGCTAACCGTAAGAAATTTCCAATTAATCTAAGCCTCACTTAATTAATTAAATAAGTTGGGTCTCGCACCCGTGGACTAAGTTCGAGAGTATACTGTTCTGATGGGGAACTTATCCGGGTCGATGGATCCATCCATCGTCATCCAAACAACACCACATCATACACTATTGTTCCAATAGGGAAACTATTCGGGCCGATAGGTCCGTTCATCGCCCTAACAACTGTCCAAACACATCACATCATATAATATTGTTCCGATAGGGAACCTATCCGGGCCGATGGGTCCATTCCTCACCCTACAACATTCCAAATCACATCACATCATACACAATCGTTCCCCCTAGGGACATATCCGAGCAGATGGGTTCATCCATCGCCCTATAACATTCCAAATCACATCACATCATACACGATCGTCCCCCTAGGGACATATTTGGGCCGATGGATCCGTCCATCGCCCTACAACATTTCAACAGACTTTTCGACACCCAAGGGTGACGCTACAACATACACAGGACCCAATCCGGGCTCCCCGGAGTTCCATCCGAATGTCCAAACACCAAAACAACACAAAAATCCCATTCTGGGGGCTGGCGATTGATTGCCCAGGCATTTTCATGTTGGCGATCGATTGCCAGTGCACAGTGAACCTAAATCCGGGGTTTTGACACCCTAGACTGAGAGCTACACCCTTCTACTCATTTTTCCATGCATCATCACCCCTCCATACATCATCCATGGGGTCCTGACCCTTTTTCATCCACGCTAAACAAAAACATACATTCCACATACAATAAATAGCTTTTAAAAAATGGAAAATAGAGAGGGAAGGGGTTTTACATATTACACGAACTTCGAGGCATTGAGGGAAGAATTAGACACTGCCAACGCGTTGGGAGTTTCGACAAACCTCAAGGGGACCTCCCTTTTCCTTTCTCTCTGCTTTCTCTCTTTCTCTCTCTAGACTTTCTCTCGCTAAAACCCAAAGGAGCAGAGTCTCCCCCCAAAATGTGCGTGATAAATGAGGGGGGGTTACCCCATTTACATAGGCTAAGGGTCATGTGCCTTATAATGTTATGTTTAAGACCATCTACTAATAAAATATTTTCAATAAAGGTTGAATTGTTTTTACCAATATTACCTATACCGATGATCTTTCACTTAGCATTGTCCCCGAATGTCACATGCCCTCCATCTTTAGGAGTAATTGAAATAAAGAACTTTTTGTTCCCGGTCATTTGCCTTGAGCATCCACTATCCAAGAACCATGTGGATTTGGAGGTACTTGACTTGAAGCATACCTACAAGATAAACTCAAGTAACTCATTTTGGTACCTAAACCATCTTGGGTCCTACACGGTTAGTTTTGGGAGGGGATGTTCCCTTTGGAACCCAAACCTACTTAACCATCTTCTTTCCATTAAAAGAGTAAAAAAACACTAGATGATTTAGTTAAGGAATTAGTTGTTTTAACAAAGAACTTTTGGTAATTCTTTTGTTTTACCGAGAGATTGTAGCCTAGTCCGGCTTTGCCAAATATAGATCTTTATTGGCCTAATAGTCTTTCTAAATTCTTTTGGCCATTAGTGAATGTGAGAATTGTTCTAATCAAGTCCTTGACTTTAGCTTTAAGCTCATCACATTCACTAGTAGAGTTTTGAGGTAAGGATTGAGTTTCCTTTTCTTTTGTTTTCAACACCTCAATCTCTTTTTGTAGAAAATCTTTTTTCTTTAAGCATAGCATCATTTTTATTAAAAAAATAAAAGATTTTCCTTTTTAAAAGTTTTATTCTTTGAAGCAAGTTTTCGAAATTCACAATATAAATCATCAAATGCTTCTCTAATATCATCATAAAAAAAAGATTCATTTGGAGAAGAGTTTACCTCATCCTCATTACCCATGAGGCACAAATTTAAAACTTCATCACTTGAGTCTTCCGACCCACTTTTCTCGGAGTCATCCGAAGTTGCTTCATGGCACTTTTCCGGAACTTATTACTTTTCTTGAGTTGAGGACACTTCGTCTTGATGTGTCCCGGCTTTTTGCACTCATAGCAAATTGTAGAACCACGAAACTTTTTGACACTGTAGTGTGAATAGTATTTCTTTTTAAAAAGGCCTAAAAGCCTTTTGTCTGTTAATGAATGGTTCTAAATGATTAAGAGGGTTTTGGGTTGCAATTTAACTTTTAAATATGTTATGGCATGTGTTAATGTCTTAAGGGTGTGTGTTTATGGTCCTAAAGACCCTCTTGTGTGATCAAAGTATGAAAGAAGAGGGATGTCTTAACTATCCCTCCACTTTAAGGCTAATTTAGACCATTAATAAGTCAAAATTGGGACTTGTTCATTATAGACAAAATTGTCCGCCTTTGAATTTCGAGTCCAACGCAGGTTGAATCACCTAAATCCGATAAGTAAGTCAAAAGTTATGGTCGAAACACCGAAGCAAGGTTTTGCAAGTCAAAGAGCCAAACCTACTCGAACGAGCTTTGACCAGAACTTCCCGCTCGAGCTAGATTGCGTAGATTCGTTTTTTTTAAGGTTTTTCACAAACCTAACTCTATAAATACCTAATTTTCGAGGGGTTAAGGGTTCTAACACTTAAAGAGAAACATTTTTAGAGAAAAATGGTGAAAACCTAGGATTCCAAAAAGGGGGTTTCATGTGAGATCAAAGGAAGAGCTCGATCCTTGCTTCCAAAGCTTCCTCAAGTTCCGATCTTCTTCCTCAAGCATGGATTTCACCACTTGAAGCTTGGATCTCAGTTCCACAAGTGTTCTCAAGCCTTCTCAAGTCTTTTCCCTAAAATTTTCAAGGTATATACAATCTACTAACTTGCTATGTTATAACTCATTATTGTGTTCTAGGGGGTTTAATAATTGTTGAGATGAAACTTGAATTGATTTAGCTATTTTTATAATCCTCTATTTCAAGTAAGATGTGCAGCACAATTTTGATAAACTAGTTTTATTATGAACCATTGCTTGATAGTAGAGATGAAATGCTTGGTCTTTGGAGTAAATAAGGGTTATTACCTTGTATGTGCATACTAGCAAAACGGTTTTTCAATGAAATTGGGTTTTAACGAATATGTCATACATGATATTACTATGAATGAATTAAAATAGGTATTTCCTTGAACTTGATAGTTCACCATGATATGAATGTTTTAAAATGAAAACCATGCTCTTATGATTTTGATTCACAAGTATACTCTTTAATGCTCACCAATACTCTAAGCACATGTATGAATTCACTATGACTGAAATTCTATGGGCATGTGGTGATGAAAAAAAGCTAAGTAACCCATGTATGTGCTATGCTATGCTATGCTATGCTAAGTAACCCATGTATGTGCTATGCTATGCTAAGTAACTCATGCATATGCTATGCTATGCTAAGTAACCCATGTATATGCTATGCTATGCTAAGTAATTCATGTATATGCTATACTATGTTATGCTAAGTAAACCATGTATATGATACATATTTTTGAGGAAGATAAGGTATATAGTCATATAGGTGTATGTTATTGAATGAAATTAGGTTTCAATAATGTATGATGGTTTCCTCACCTACCATGATAGCATAATCAAAATTTTATAAGAATATGGAAAATGATAGTTTTACCTTAAAAGTAAGCTTGGAATTATGGTTTAACGAAATAAGCTAAGTAGCCATGTATATATGCTATGTCATCTTCATAAATGAAATTTCATGTTTTGTTTTGATGTTTTAACTACTCTCTATGAATGCTATGATGCTTTTAAGTACTTTATAATGTTACTCAATGTTAAAAGATTTCTAGGATTATGATTACCATGATGTTCACAAGCACACTATGCACATGTATGACATGTATGACCGAGGTTTCTCATAAATACGGGTATACGAAGAATCATAAGAAAGTTCATAAAGAAAAGCTCACGAGAAAGGTTCATACGAAAAGAAAAAGAAAGTCATAAAGACAAGAAGAAAGGAAAGCTCATAAGCAAAACTCATAAGTAAATAAGTAAAGCTCATAGGAAAAAGCTCATAAGATAAAAAAAAAGTGCTCACAAGAGGAAGTTCACAAGCTCATGAGTATATGAAAGGAAACTGGTGTACTATAACCAGGTACGAGCACTAGTATATGTTTCCAATAAGTATGAGAGGATGTTAGTGTACTATGACCAGGTAAGGGCACTAACATCTGTTTCCAAGTAAAAATAAGAGAATACTGGTATACTATGACCAAGTACGGGTACTAGTATCTATCTCTATGTAAAAACGAAGTAAGCATGAAAGGATACTAGTGTACTATAACCAGGTAGGGGCACTACTATCTATTTCGAAGAAATATGAAAGGATGTTAGTGTACAATGACGGTATGACCAGGTATGGGCACTATCATCTGTTTCCAAGTAAATATGAGAGGATACTAGTATATTATGACCAGGTATAGGTACTAGTATCTATCTCCAAGTAAAATAAATAATATGAAAGGATGTTAGTATACTATGACCAGGTACAGGCACTAGTATCCATTTCCAAGATAAGTAAGAAATGATGTTTAGTGTTCAATGACCAGGTACAGGCACTATCATATGTTTCCATGAAAGCAAGTTAATAAGAAACTCATAAGCAAGTTATCAAGAATAAGAGAAGATACTAGTATACTATAACCAGGTACGAGTACTAGCATCTATCTTAAAGTAAGTACAAGATAAGTGAAAAGAATGATTTTATAAGAATCTAATAAGACGCATAAGGAACTCACAAGACTTATATGATGCATAAGGAACTCACAAAACCAATAAGATATTCAAAATACGTTTAGTTTAAGCACGAACTCAAAGTATGATTTTTGAGAATATGCATTTGTTATCTTGTTTTAAACTTCCGGACTCTGATTATGTATATGTTCCGATGAACTGTATCTTGTGGCATATTAATGTGTTGTATCATGGTTAGTAAGTAGTTTGTATACGCTAAGTATTCAATACTCAGCCGAACTGTTATTTCGGTAGGTTCCAAGTTGGACAGTCGTGCTCCAGAGCCATGGGTCGAGGAGGTTCATGGAGAGCAGGAGCTTGCTTAGGATTATCATACAGATACTAGGGGCCTTGACCTGTGGCTTTATGGGGATGTTGGATCTTATGTACATGTTGTAGTTTTATTCAGTCTTTTGTTTATGTTAACACTTGGAAGAACTTTTATATAGAAAAAATTTTCAGATTTAATATTTGATAGGCCTTGTATACTCTCTGACAGGATAGTTAAGTATAAGTCATGACGCCAAAGTCTCATTTCTCCTAGATGGGATTTTAGGTCGTGACACAAATTATTGGCTCCTTGCTAGATTCACCCTTGGAGATTTCCTCAGTGAATTCTTTCTTGTATGGCTTCTTCTTGAAGTTCTTATGCTTTAAGAACTTCTTAAACTTCTTGGCCATGAGGGCTATGTCTTCATCTCCCTCACTCTCATTCTCATCACTCTCAACCTCTTGAGAGGATTTTAAGGCTAATCCCTTCTTGGCCTTTGGCTCATCATCTTGTTGACCCTTCATTATGACCTCATGGGTAATAAATGATCCTAGAAGGTCATCCATAGCCATTTTGGTGAGGTCCTTAGCTTTTTAAATGGCCGTCACCTTAGGAGTCCATTCTTTTGATAGTAAGCAAAGTACCTTCCTCACATTTCCTGTATTTGTTTACACTTTACCAAGAGATTTTAGTCAATTAAGAAGATTAGTAAAGCGAGTAAACATATCACCTATGGACTCATCTTTTTCCATTTAAAGAGTTCATATTTATGAACTAGCTTGCTTATCTTTTCCTCATTTACTTGATTTGTCCCCTAATATGTGACTTGGAGTTTGTCCCAAATTTCTTTGGCCAAGTCACAACCCAACACTCTATTGAATTCTTGGGGACTTAAGAGACAGTATAAATTGCTAATAACTTCCCCAGACTTTCGGGTTTTAGTAATGTTTCGAAATGGTAGAATTTATGAAATTTTAAGATTTCAAAAATACCTTACCATTTGAAAGTTGAAATTCTCAAAATGCATTAAAAACAGATTTTGTTCTTGAACTGAAAAATTGACTTTTTATTCTTCAGGAATTTGGATTTAGAATAATTTTTATTGAATTTAAATTGGCGGTGATATTTATATATAAATAAGATAGAGTGAAGCAATGAGCTTCACTCTCATATCCAAAGCCCAAAGACTTTTATAAATACATATATATATAAAAATTTCACTCGATATTGCACGATATCGGCAATATATAGACATTATATCCTTGATATGGTGTAAAAAAATTTAAACAGCAAGTAAATGGGTCGCCAACCAGTGACATCAATAAATATTGGCGACATATCACCGATATTGTCGATTTATTGAACCTTGCTCGTAGGTCACAACTCATAACTAGTCATGTAGGCCCTATAGGGGTACAAAAATGGGTTGATTACAGTTCCAATTGAAATCTTTCATAATATTGTCCCAAACTGTCTCGTACATGTTATTTGTTGCCTAAGTATTGACCCTATAGGAGGGGTGAATAAGGTCTTGGCAAATTTAAAGTTCTTCTTTAATTCTTAGTGCGGAATTTAATTTATCAAAAAATTGGCAACTAACAAGATTAAATAATGCAAATCAGAAAATTAAATGCAAGAGTTAGGGAAGACAAACACAGCGATCTTGTTCACGAGGTTCGGCAATCCTGCCTACATCCCCGCCTCAAGCTAGCCGCGAGAGGATTTACCACGATTTGATTATCGTACAGACTTCTTCCGGGTGAAACCCAAACCTTTTACAATCATTTTCCAAGTAAGGACCAGACCTTTACAATCCCACTTCCGGGTGTGGATCAGACCTTTCTTACAACGGAACAATCCTCCCTTGACCTTCACAAAGCCTTCAGCTTCAATGTAAGAATCCTCAGATTCTTGACTTTACAATACAAGTTTGTAATTTGATTTGAATCCGAAAATTGCTCCTTGATTGAGCTGGATAAGATCCTTTTAAAACTCTAATAAAATCTCCCAAGAGTTGGAATTGAATAGCTCAATACACAGAGGATTGGGGATTTCAGGTTTTCACTAAGGATGTGAGAATTTAGCTTTTAGTGAAGGATGAATGATTATGGATTGATCAATAATTGTTTTTCATTCATACAAGATTTCATTTTATAGTTCAACAAAATTTATGGTCGTTGGTGGGGTAATTAATGCAAACTAACCATTTAAAAATAACCACTAAGGAGCATTTACTATGTTTTACGATTCATCCAGTCGACTGGATAGATCATCTAATCAGCTAGATAGGCAAAATTATCATCCGAATGCAGTTTGGCCTAACTGAGCGTTTTTGGCCTATCCAGTCGGATGAATGGCTTCATCCAGTCGACTGGATGGTGCAGATTTTGCTCAAACTCAATTTTTCGAGATCATGAAGATGGGATTTGATTCCAACGCCTTCTACCTCATCTTTAACAAGATAAATATCATCTTTTTAGGTTCTTTAAATGATTTTTCAATTTGGCCTTAAGGTACCTATGGTCATTCTAAGTTTTTGAGCTTTTCAACACTAACCATTGAGGACTTTTTACAGAAATCCTAAATTCTCTCAAAGACTAAAAATTAATTTTAAAACCATTTGTGAGAGTCTTCTAACTTGATTCTTGTATCTTCAATAAGGCTTCAACTTTGAGATATTCCAAGGCTTCTTCTTTTGATGGAGTTTAGCATGAACTCCAATTTGATCTTCAAGGATGATTGAATCTTCATTTGACTTTAATTGCAATATTACTTGGATGCTTCTTTTTACAACTTGGATAGTAATTTCATGTCTCTTGAGTTGAATGTGAGACTAATATTCTTGTTCACTGAATTATACATAAACCTCAAGAAAACATTAGTACCAAAATGACCATCTCATTAATGTGTTATCATCAAAATTATTAGGGGTACATAGGGTTGTAACCTTTAAGCTAACATTATTTGTCTTCAAATTGAACTATTTCATAATATTGTCCCAACATGTCTTTGTGAATCTCATCCCTTTGCAATTTCCAGTAAAAACTTGCTCATATTCTAAGTCAATGTAAAGCTAAATATTTGTAGAATTCCATACGGCTTTTGGAGCCCTATGGGATGGTTGACGACTTGAACTTACCATGAAATACAATGTCCTAAACAAATAAAGACAAATGCACAAACACTATGCTTTGATTCATAGTTCATTATCCATAACATCATTCAAATAATAAATCCCCATACACCTATAAGCATATGTAGTTATATACAATTATTAATATAGTAAAGCAATCCATTACATATGGGAGCACCACCAAACTACAATTTGTGTCTCCCTAAAAACCATCATCCACAAATTGTAGTATATAATTATGTACAATAGGAAAAAAAAAAAACTCCAGTTAAAACAGGAAAAAATCTATGACAGATCCACAACCAACTTTCTTGCGGACCTATTTCATTTTTTTTCAGTAAAAAATGTATTTCCTTTGATCATCAAAAGCAAAGTTTGATGAGCAAAGTTTGAAGGATATCACAAAAAATGAAATCAGTGTACATGAGTGGAATAATAGATTAGCAACATATATAGATGATAATAAAAAAAAATAGAAAAATAATACTAGATTGGCAAACCAAGGAGGGGTCGTGGAGGAAAACAATCGAAACTTCAAGCAAAATAATTAGTATACAATGCAATTTGACAGAACCTTAACATTTTCACTCATTACTCTCTCGAATCATGCATTTCCCCCATAAACTTTCTCCCTCTCTCTACATATTGTAAAGATTCCTCTTAAATTAAATCTAATTATATTAATTTCTTTAAGGTGGATGAATGAAGTGATGAACTGAACAGTCCCATTCACAGCAGCAGGTTACAATCTCCATTTTTCCAAGTTTTAATTATATTCCTTTGCTTTCTCGTTCTAGTTTTCTCTTTAATTTTCCCTTTCAAAGAAACCCCAGAAATTCAAGTCATAAAGGAACAAAATCCCATGCGGTTTTCTGTAAATATTATGAGTATTTTCATCGTGTGTGTAAATAACGGGTTTTCTTCAAATGGGGAATGCGTACTTTCATTTTTGGATAAACTCAAAAAAATAATCCAATATTCGTCATCTAAGGAAAATAATTATAAGAGTAGATAGTGAGAAAAAACTAACAATAAATCTACATGGGTCCAGTACTTGATGTAGAACACTTGAGCTTCTTTAGCTTCAGAAGTGACACTCTTCATTGTTTCTTACAAGTACAGGAATTTTTAAAATTGATTCGAGTTCATCTCTAATTCACAAAATTTGGGACTACACATAAAGGTTACTGCAACTATCCACTGCTGAAGCAGGCTATTCTTGTTCTGAATCGGGTTATTGTTTAAGGTTTATCTACGTTTAGAAATGGGAGAAACGATCAATAAATCTTCTCCTTGAGGAATTAACAGGGAAAGGGAAAACCCCCATGAAAGATAGCCCATGAAATATCAAGTAAGAAGGAAAGGGAAAACCCCCCAAACGCGTTATAGGTTCTATTCTAGATTCGATTGAATTGAAAAAAGAATTTTAAAAAACAAAAACTTACCGGTAACGTATCTTGATCAGGGCGACGGTAGAAGCAAGTAACCGGCGAAGGAGAAAGGGAACTAAAATGGCTTCAATACAGTCATAGTAGCTAATTAGCATCAAACCTGCAACTGCAACCACAAAGGTTGCAATACAGCATGTCCCCTGATACTCATATGCCTTTCTCGGTCATCCGGCGATTTCCAACAAGTTTTTCACAATTTTTTTAATTGACTGATTATTTAAAGGGAACCAAATCCCTCGACTATTGTTATAACCGGATTTGCGCCACGTGTTCTTTTGACATCCCCTTTAAGTGTGATTAAGATTCACCCACTCGTCCTTAGTTTTTAGAAAAAATATTAATTTTTTAAAAGTATTTTTAATATTTTTTGTTCTAAACACCAACTTTCGGTGGAAAACCCTAAAAATGGGTGAATCTTAATCAAAGTTAAAGAATGTCAAAAGGGACACATGCCAACCTCCCTAGATATCGGTTATAACCGTAAAGGATTTGGTTCCTTATTAAAAATGTCACGATAATGTTTGGTCTAATTTCCTTTTAATTCATTTCTTTCTTTTCCTTTAATCTTTTTCTTTAATAATAAAAAATGGAAGTGATTTAAAACTCTCGATAGTAGTACCTACTATTGACGAGGTGGATGTTTGGATTCAAGATCTAAATGGTATCAAACCTTAAGTGGAGCCATCATTTAAAGCAATGGTAGACATGGCACCATTGGATATTAGACCCAACAATCCAGCTCTCTTGATAGTATGTACTATGAGTTTTTTTATCACTTTCCAATATAAAAAAAAATAGTAGATCCCACAAAAACTGTAACTTTTTTTTATCTTTTTATTTGAAAAATAGAAAAAATGGATTAAAATATAAAAAGAAGAATTGGTCTAGGGATATTCCCAAGGTGTACTCTCAAATATATTTCCAAATTTCTAATCATTTATCTCAATTATCAAACGGTTAGGATTAGATCTTAAGTGGCATTAGGAAAGACAAAATAAGTCAACCTCAAATCCTAGCCCTTATAGCTAAGTTATAAATTAGCCCTTATAGCTAAGTTATAAATGATTAGGGAGTATTTTTAAAAGTACCCATAGCCGGACTCAAAAAGAAAGTAAATAATGCATTGCTCCTATAATATAGGTCTTAAAATCCATTTATAAAACTTTAGGCATGCTTTCTTTTTCCTTTTATTTTTTTTTATTGGGAACTTTTCTCAAAATACTCAGATTCCTTTTCTTCATGATTTTTCTATTTTTCATCATCAAATATGTCATGTGTGAGTCTTAATTCTCATCACATTTTCATAAATTTTTATTGTCGTCAGAACGATCACAGGCTTTTAATTGTTTTGAGTTCGCTGTGTATTTGCCCTATTGTCAAATCCATATGTAAAACTACTCATACTATTCTCCAACCACATAATTTTCTCTCAAAACTGTCTCAGAAACAATTTCTTTTACTCATAAAATCATTCTTATGTCTTCAAATGCTCCAAAGAAAAATCATCTATAAACAAGTTCTCATTTTCTAATCTCTACTTTTATTTACTGTCTAGGGTTAAAATTTTTTCTTTACCCTATGTTTGGTTGCTGAGAAAATAAGTAAAAACATGTAAAAGAAAAGAAAATTGGACAAAATACAACTAACAATTGTTATTGGTCATTAGTGTCTAAAGCTTTGATTTCTTTAGTTATGTAATTGTAACTTTGCCGCACAGGGTTGTCATTGGTCATTTGATGTATAAAGAGAATGTGCAATTCAAATAATGAAGTGAGAGATTAAAATGATATACAATTTCATTAATAAGGTGTTCATAATTGATAAGGATTTATTTTGTGTATATATATAGGTGAATTTTGCCAATTTTTTTATCCTTATTTTTTCACCCAAAACTATATCATATCTCTGGATCCAATTGTTTGTCATCACCACTTTATGGCCATATTTTTCTCAATGCCAAACTCGAATAGTTTTGTAGGATATTTTTATTGTTCTCGAATTTGCTAGCTATGCTCAATACACATACTATCCAAGGGCGGAGCCAAAATTTTCTTGTAGGGGCAAGCGATGGTTTTTTTTTTTTTTATAATGTTAGTAATTGGTGATGGATTTCGTAGAGAATGATTAGACAAGTAAGAAATATTATGGATCTAGCCATGCAGGGATCCCAACCCTATGCAGGTTCGAGCGTATTTCTCAAAAAATTTGAATAACATAGTATAAAAAAAATTCCCAAAAATCCAGGGGACGGCTGCCCCCTTGCCTTATGCCTATGCCCTGTTAGAATATTTTTTTAAAAATCGAAAGATCAAGGGCAGCTACCCCCCTTGCCCCATGGTTATGTCCTGTTAGATTTTTTATGATTTTTGTAATATGACAAAGGGAATTCTTGTAGCAGATGTCCAAGTGTTACACTCAGACAATCTCTTTAAAAGTCAAAAGACATGTGACGAAAAATTGGAAGTGAAATCGGAATACTGTTTTTTTTCTCCTCCAATTTCTCGCCACATGTCTTTGAAGAGGCTATGCCCAAGTGTAATACTCAGGCATATGCCAGAGGAAATCCGTTGCCTCTTGATATTATATTATGTTTTTTTAAGTTCAAGAGGCAGTTGCCCCTGCATTTATACTACCATGTGTCCCCCGGGCACAGCTTTACATACCTTAGTTTTTTGTCAACTTTTTCTAAAACTCAAATGAGTTGGCATTAACCCTAACTAGAATTAATAGGACATGTGGCACAAGGTATTGTCCAGACTCTAGAGAGGATCCTGTATGAAAAAGAAAATATACCCACAGTGGAGAATTGTAGTCATTTAAATTGCCGCAGACAAATTTCTGATTACCATTTATCTCTGGACAAACTGACCAAGCTCTGGACCATATTAGTAGACTAAGCGGAATTCTGTTGAATAAGTGGATGTTGTTGATTTTGATTTAAAATTGTTTTTTAAATTAATAAAAACCGGATCATTAGGATCCGGGGTTTGATATTAATCATGGACTAAAACCCCTCATTAATTTAATATTTGTTTAGGTTGAGTGTTTAATCTCTTGAAAGAGACTAAACACATTTTTTTACTGTATTTTCCTTATTTCTTTAGTCCTACATCGGAAAGAAAGAGTAAATCTAAAGGATTTAATTACCCCCTTAGTTGCTTAGTTGTCAGCAACTAAGAGTATGGTGTAGACTTTGACCCACCAATTCCTTTAGACGATAACTAGGGTACGCAAGCTGCACTCGCAGCGAGCGCGAGCACACACGCACAGGTGCGGTGCGTGCATAGGGCTTTGGGCGCTATGAGGTGCACTTTGCAATTCACAAGTCGCTTGGGTCACTATTTATTTTGATTAAATTAGGACCGTCCATCTAATCAGAACCGTTGATCAAGGTTGACCCTGATCAGATGATCAGAGTGGTTAATCAGAGTCATCTGATCAAGTCTCAGGCTCAGATTGGATTTGATCCGTAGGATCTGGTAGTGAGATCTGATATCCCACTTGGGCTGTCAAGTGGATTAGGTAATGAGTGCCTGGGTCAGTGGTTGCAGGCCCATGATGGAATGTTCTGACCAAGGCTTAACCTAGATAGCCAAGTGGCCTGCCTGGGACAGGAAGGGCCTAGCCAGGTGGCTGAGCCCATCCACATGCAAGGGGACCTTGGTCTTCTATAAATAGTGGACCTTGGAGAGATGTTGAGTTCTGTTAGAACTCAGACCAGAACCAAATCCACAGACTTAGACCAGTGAGCCCAGAGAGAAGACTCTAGCCAGAGTAAGTGCACCCTGGTCAAGTTCGATTGAGCCATGGTCCATCAGGTGGACTCCGAACCAAGGACCTCTTAGGAGTACCCTAACCTAGAGACCTCCATTAATGGTGGACCTTAGAGCTCAGGGAAGAAGATGAAGGCCCAGAACCCATACTCCAGAACCCAGACCCAACAGTCTATCCGGATCGATCTAGATCCATGGATATCAAGAAATGGACTGCTGTCCAACTCCTGATGAGATTGCAAAATGCCTTTGGGCTTCTCAACCGTCCATCATAAAATAGTCCCCATGTGGATCGTTCGATTGCCCGATCTGGGAAACTAGATCAGGTAGAACAATGGATCTGTCATATAAGGATAGAACCATCTTGGTGACCATCCGATTTCGGGTGTGATCCTACCATATCCACATGATGGATCCTATAAGGACCATCATACCCAAACAGGGGTATCTTGTGGAATGGGTTAATATGGACAAGCCTGATCTTGTACCTAAACAGAATCTAGAACTGTTAAAATCGGATTAACTTAAGTCTTGTGACCAAACAAATTAGGAATTAGTTGTGAGCATGAATTTTTTTCTCACTGGTTTATGTTAAGAGTCACCACTTATTAATTCAGTAGAGATAAGTTTCCGGGTAATGGATAAGGTCTTGGTCGGTCTAAGCAAGAGGTTCAGTTAAGCCCAGGGAAGGTATTAGGTACCCCGACACTTCCATTTTACAATGGTTCCCTGCTTACTAAATTTAAGTCATATTAATATCAAGTCGTTAGTCAAATGTCATATGTTTAGTTTATACTAATCGAAGAAGGGGAAAGTTAAACTATGGTCGAATCCAGGTTGGGTTGCCTACATACTCACATTGGAGTGAGATCAAATCGAACGTAGTTCTAGCACATGAGCCTGTGCCAAGGCTAGGGATGTGTGTGTGTATCAAGGGTAACTAATGGGTTAATCCGGTAGATTAAGGTTAAGTTGACCGAGGTTGGTCAAGTGCATGGTTCAAGCCCGGTACGCTTAGGGTTAGTCCAATAGACTAAGGTTTGGGCCCGATAGGCTTGGGATTGGGCTCGATAGGCCAAGAGATGAGCCCAGTAAGCTAAGGTTAGGCCTGGTAGGCCAAATGTTTAACTGGAGTTAAACAGGTATAACCAAGGTTAGGGTTGCTAACCATGGTTGGGTAAGGTCCAAGGTTAGTTTTATGGTCCTTTAATGTTGTTTAATGATTCTTAGGAATTTTGTCTCAATTCCTCCAAGGTTAAGTGGGGCTAACTATGGTTAAGACATGAGTTTAACCATGGTTAGTTCGTTTAACCATGATTAGGCAATCTACAAAGTTATATTAGGAATCACACTGTCTATTTAGATTTTTCTGAAATTTTCAGGATTTTTTAGGGTCTAAGTGGGCTTAACTATGGTTAAACCAAGTATTAACAATGGTTAAGCTCATTTAACCGTGGTTAGGCATGATTCCACAGTCAAAAGTTGATATTTTCTGTCATTCCACATTATTTTGAATTTTTTGAAATTTTTTGATAATTTTCTAAGGTGGTTAGATCAGCTAACCATGGTTAACTCTTAACTAAGGTTGGGTTAACCCATGGTTAAGATATAGGACAGTCTGGAATGGATCCAGGGGTGTTAGGCAAGGCCTAGGGGGCTTCCCACCAGGCCTGGGCCTCTGTAAAGCCCAAGAACAAAACAACAAAGGAATGGCGGCAATCTGTTTACATCCATTCCAAACATTTCCCTATTTCGAATGACGGTAGATAATCTACCGCCACAAAAGACTTTTTTAACTGTGGTTTAGGTCCCTATAACTCGAGTTAGGCATACAACCAGGGTGTTCTGAACCCATGGGGTTCAAGAGGGGACTCCAGGGAAGAGATTGAGCTTGAAATGGGCCCCAGGGGTGGCCTGGAGTGGGCCCCACAGTGGGCCAAAGATGGGTTGTTCATCATCACATAAAATCATACATGGCGGTAGATGATCAACCACCATTATGGACAGTTTTACTTTGGGTATAATTTAATCATGGTTAGATTAAAAGGGAGGGCTTGTAAAGGTCAGGATTGACTCAGGGAGGTCTTAGGTGTCTGACCCATACCCTGGAATGGACCAGGGCTATACTAGGTGGGGCCCATACACAGCAGCTCAAACAACAAGTACCAGGAATGGAGGTACTGAGTTTACTGTCATTCCTGAAAAATTCCAGAAACTGATTTTGCCTTACGGGGCTGCTACTGTGAGGGTTCCAGGGGTTCCCTCATGACTTGAGGGACCCCTAGAAGCCTCTGAGGCCACCTAAAGTGTTGGTGTACCCTTAAGGGGTTCCCCACACCTATGAAGAATGTGGGAGAGTCCCCTGTCATGATTTTTTTGCGAGACAAGAGATTAACAGTCCCCTGGAAGGACCAGGGGCTCACAATGGGAATCCAAACTTAATTAAAAAGAGGTAGGGGAAGCCCTACCCTGCTGCTATGACCCTCCGGCAATGGTGGCGTCTGACAGGGGCGGTGGAGCACAGTGGTGGTGCTGGCATGCGGTGGAGGTGCTGGGAGGAGCTGAGAGGACTCCAGGAGAATCCTAGGGTCGTTGGGGAGAGCTTAGAGTGCACACAGGGGGTCGGACTGAGAGTTTTCCACTGTCCAAAGGCTGTGGGGGGTGTTGGCTTTATAACCCAATGGTTGGGATACCAAATGGATTACAAAGAAGCTCTGGGGGAAGCATGGTGATGGGCAGGAGCGTGCCTGTAATCTAGAGGGGTTGGTGCAATAGTGGAAGACGGTGGAGTGCGCAGGGGGGAAGTTGTAGGCCTACAAATACGAAACTGGGTAATGACGGTAGAATAATTACCGCCATTACCTTGTTAGGCTAAAATTGAATGGCGGTAAATAAATTACCACCAAAGTTGGTTTTTTCCTAATAGAAGCCTGGCACAGGTTTGCACGCGGTATGGGGGGATGAATTTGAATTTTTGGGCCTGGGCTTGGGCCCAGGCCGAGGGGTTGGACCCTAGGGGGTTTTGGATCTTCGGGTTTAAGCCCTAAGGCCTTAGGGCTTAGGTTAGGGTTAACTAGGGTTTACCTAGGGTTAGGCTAGAGTTTACCTATGGTTAGGGCTTAATTAGGGTTTATCCGAGGGTTCAACTAGGGTTTGTCCTAGGATTTAAGCTACGGTTAGGGGACTTGGCTGGGGGTAACCATAGTTAGGAATCCTTAACTATGGTTAGGATAGGGGTGTAAAAATTTGGTGCTTACAACTGCCTCTTTTTATCGGAGAGTGCCAAGATTGGCAATTGAACGACAAAAACTGGAATCATCCTATTTTTACACCAAGATTTGATTTAAGGGAATGATGATGTGATGCATGTTGTGCAAATAGTGAGTGCCATGAAGAGATTATCACCACTGCTGGGGAGTAACGAGTAGCTGGGGAATAAAATGAATGCAGAGATGGCGGGGCCCGGAGGCACTTAGTCAAAAGAAGGTGCCGCTAGAAGGCGGTGAAAGGATTGATCGAATCAGTGTCTCCTAGAACAGATTAACTGAAATGGTGAAGGACGCACGGGGTGTCGGGAACACATGGGGTGTTAAAAGGGGACACACGGGGGCATCGCAAAGGAGATATGCAAGAGGTTATGTTGTTTTGTGATGAAGCTGTCATGGAGCACACAGGATGTTGGGAATACAAGGGGGTGTCTCAAAGGGGGACATGCAGGAGGTAATGTTGTTTTGTGATGAAGCTGTCATGGAGCACACAAGATATCGAGGACACACGAGGCTGCCCAAAAAAGGAGTACATGTGGGTGATGTACACTGTAAAGGTACACACGAGATGTCAAGGACACACGGGGGTGTCACAAAGGGGACACGCGGAGTATCAGGAGACACACGGAATGTTAGGGGACACACGGGGGTGTCATAGAGGGGACATGCGGGTGGTGTACACTTTTAAGGTACACACGGGATGCCAAGGACACATGGGGGTGTCACAAAGGGGATATACGAGTGTTATACACTGTCAAGGTACACACGGGATGTCGAGGACATGCGGGTGGTGGACGCTGTAAAGGTACACAGGGGATGTCAATGACACACAAGGGCAAAGGGGATATATGGGTGGTGTATACTATAAAGGTACACATGGGATGTCGAGGACATGCGGGTGGTGGACGCTATAAAGGTCCGCACGAGATGTCGAATTGGTTTGAGGCATGATGCCAGATTTGATTTTGATATGGCCGAGAGGCGCTGGATTTTGATTATGTTAGATGATGCAGCAGAGTTTGATCACGCAGGGTGTGATGCTATGCAAAGTGATGTAATATAGGGGACAAAGGTGAGAATGATTTCTCATGACTTTGTTGACTGCGGCTTGTTGGAGCGGAATTGGCTTCTTCTGCTTGTCTTACCGGGGCTGCTTGGTGCAGGTTGGTACAAACGAATTTTGATACCAGGAGTTGCTTTTGAAAAATCATGTTTTGGAAAAAGTGTAGAAGACTTTTTGTAAAGATTTTTGCTTTTGACAAAAAAAATACTTATTAGCTTTCTGATTTACCAGTAAATTACCTTTGTTCAGGGCTTAAGGGGAGTTACAGGTCATCTTTTCACTCTTGGAGAGTAGAATATGACTCAAAGCAGGATGCTCCCGACGAAAGTCCAGTATGTCCAAACACTGTTACAGGCTAGCGACCTTGCTGAGGAGAAGTTTTCTGTTGGGTTTCGGAAGCTTTTGAACTCTTGCTAGGGAAGAGTAACGTTAAGAGCCGTTAGAGGCTCCTGCTGGGGATTCGAGGACTGTTCACAGTTGGAGATCCGCTGGGGAGTGAGCTTTCACCATGGGCCACTGCCGGGGAGTTTTAGAGGTGTTATTGTCTACTGAGGATGCCGATTGCTGGGGATAAGAAAGTCTAGTAAGCCTAATTGCTACCGAATTCTATTGCCGAATTGATTTTCAGCTTTTCTCCCTTTTTTACCCTTGGAATGACCAAGTCCTGGGTTCGCATCATTTTTGCGCAATGAGGCCCTTACCGGTTTTCCTCATGCCTAGGAAACTGAAGATTTTTGTCCCTTTTTTACCCTTAGTCACGAGACTAAGTCTGAGGTTACGTAATTTTTGCGCAATGAGGTCGTTGCCGGTTTTCACTCATGCTATCGATTTGATTCGAGAAAGTTGGCATTCTCCCGCAATTGTCTAGAATGGCGCTTCTCTGGGGATTATAAGGATTCTGCTCCTGTTGAGAGTGTAGATGTGCTACTGCGCTTGCACTTGTAGTTTCTAGGGGATCTAGAAGGACTTAGAGTAGGACGAAATGTAGGTTAGGGGACCGAAGTTTGGGACACCCTAGAGTTATAGTTGATTTGCACTCCCTTGGGGTTTTTCTTAGTTCTGCTGTGGAATTTGAGAGAGATTGTCTCATGCTGGGGAGAGTGAGAGAGGTTATCTCTGCTGGGAGAAAGAGTCCGGGGAGTTTTATCTCTGTGGGTAGTCTCTGACTTTGAAAATGTTTCGACTTCTATTTTGGGCTTTCTTTTGATAGAAATTTTGTACCTTTGAGAGTCGACTCATCTGGGGAAGTTGAGAGGGTTTTGATTCAGTTGGTCTCTGTGGAGAGAGGTTTTAGAGGGGTTTGTTGGCTCCACAGGGGAATTACCTATTCTGGTAAAGGCTGACTCCAGGGGATTCTTCCCTATTTGAGGGAGAGGTTATTCTTTTGGGGAGAGTTCGATTCCATAGGGGAAGTAATTTTGAAGAAGCTGATTCTACTGAGGATAAAGATCGGAGAGATTGTTCTACTTGGGGAATCCCTGACTTTTGAGAATGTTTCAACTTCTACTTTGGGATTTCTCTTGATGAAAATTTTGTATACTTTGATGTCGACTCCGCCGAGAAAGTTGGAAGAGTTGGACTCTGTTTGGGGAGGAGCTTGACTCTGCGGGGAGACGTTTTTAGAGATTTTGACTCTACTGGGGAAAGGTTGACTTTAGGTGGAAAAGTCAGGGGAGTTGTGATTCCCTTATAGCCACCGCACTTGATTTGTCAAGTTGCCTACGTACCCTATGCAAGATCAAGTCATGACGTAGTTCAAGCTCGAATTGCCACAGTTTGGCGAGGGAGGGTTTCCTTGAAAAGGTTTTGTGAAATAAAGGTTGTTAGGCTCAAGGTGCTAACTAGCGGATTTCATTAATTTTGTAAACGGGTTACATTACTAGGGATGAGGAGTGTGCCAAGGATGGCTTCCTATCATTTCCTGAAGAAACTAAGAGTGCAAAGCGCCTATCAGATCTAGACCCTAAGTGTAATATCTTTTGACTTTTTCTGTATTGGCAGGCTCTGGGAGGTCTTCGTCATCCATACGTCCGAGTCGAAGGGCGCCGCCGGAGAATTTGTTTCGAACGATGTATGGACTTTTGTAATTGGGGGTGAACTTGCCCCTCGGGTCAGGACGGTTTGGTAACATTTTTTGGAGAACCAGGTCACCGACTTCGATGCTTCGTAGCTTGACCTTCTTGTTGAATGCCCTAGCCATACACCTCTGATAGGCCTGGAAGTAATTATTGGCTTTTAGTCGCCGCTCTTCAATCAGGTTCAGCTGTTTATATCTAGTCTATGCCCATTCTGCTTCTGAGCTGTTTATATCTTGAATTTATGGCAGAGGTCAGTCATCTCTTTGTTGCAAAAATTGAGAGCATTGTCAGTTCTAATCTTAAACGGGACTCCGTACCGGCAAATGATGTACTTTTTCAAAAAAACGTTGAACCACTGAGGCAATGACGTTGGCATAAGAGATTGCCCCATTTGGTAAAGTAATCGATTGTAACCAGGATGAATCGATGACCGTTAGATGCTTTCGGTGTTATGGGACCGATGACGGCAATGCCCCAAGCAGAGAATTACCAAGGAGTAGTCAAGTTGTGGAGCCTTGTAGGTGGTGCGTTGATCTTGTCAGCATAGATCTAGCACTAATGGCACTTCTGTACATGCTTGCAATAGTCGGCTTCTATGGTAGACCAATACTAACCCAGTCGGAGTATTTTCTTGGACAACATTAACCCATTCATGTATGGGCCACAAGTTCCTCCGTGAACTTTTTCAACTACCTGTGCTGCTTTACTGATGTCAAAGCATCTGAGCCAGATCAGATTAGGTGATCTCTTGTACAAAATCCCCCTTGAGAGGACAAACTGAATGGCCAGTCTTCTAATTATTGGGCGATCTATTTTGGTAGCATTACGAGGGAAGGTCCCGTCCTCGAGGTACTGCTTGATGTCCGTATACCAAGGCTTGTTGTCATTCACTGCGTCTATATCAAGGCAGTAGGCAGGCTGATCATGTTGCTCGATTTCAATTGGCCAGAGCATGATGCCCTTGGGGATCTGTACCATGGAGGCAAGGGTGGCCAGTGCTTCGACAAACCTATTGTGATTTCTAGACCTGTGGCTGAAGGTGATTCTTCTTAACTGAGTAATCAGCATGTTAAGGTAGGCCAACTATGGGACTAGCCTGGCTTTTCGGATGGCCCAAAATTCATTTGCCTCATAGATTATCAAAGATGAGTCACCATAGACGTCTATCTCCTCGATCCCGATGTCCAGGGCTTCTTTCAGACCGGCTATGCACGCCTCATATTCTGCTTCGTTGTTAAAGCAGTTCAATTCAGCTTGACTGAGATTGGGAGGTTTGCTCCCTTAGGTGAGATTAGTACTGCTCCTACCGACTGTTGGCAGCTCCGTAAAAGTATAACTCCCAGTCAGAGTACTCCTGCTCTTCCACTTCCGTGTACAAGATGGCTTCGTCCGGAAACTGATCATGTATAAACACATAGTCCAGTGGTAGCTGACTTTTCCAGTAAGTACTTGAGCGGGTCCATCCGAGAGATCAAAATTATCGGGTAAGAAAGTAGATAGTGCCGCAGTCGTTGAGTAGCCCAGACTAGTGCCAGATAAGTTTTCTCAAGAGGAATGTACCTCTCTTCGTACTCCAGTAGACGCTTACTGATATAATAGATGGTCGGCTCTGTTCTGCCTGTCTTGTCATGTTGTGCCAGGACGCACCCCATGGAGGTTTCCTGTACTGAGATGTACAGTAGCAGTGGTCATCCCAGTGTAGGGGGCATAAGTACTGGAGGGCGTAGGAGATACTACTTTATTCTATCAAAGGCTTCTTGGCACTCGACTATCCAGACTATCGATGTATTCTTCCGGAGAAGCTTGAAGATCGGTGTATATCAGAGTGAGCTAAGAGATGAACCGGTTGATGAACTGAATTCTGCCCAGGAACCCGTAGATTTCTTTTTCAGTTTGGGGTGTCAGTATTTCAATGATAGCCCTGGTTTTGGCTGGATCGATCTCAATGCCTCTTTTGCTAACTATGAAGCCGAGGAGCTTTCCTGATGAGGCTCCAAAGACACATTTGGTCGGATTCAGTCTCAATTCAAACTCTCTGAGTCTGTCACAGAGTCTCTTTAGGTCTTCCGGAAGCTACCTGGCAATAGGTGATTTGACGATCATGTCATCCACATAAACTTCTGTCGATTTGTGGATCATGTCGTGAAACAGTGCTGTCATGGCCCTCTGGTAAGTTACTCCTGCATTCTTGAGTCTGAAAGGCATCACCTTATAACAAAACGTACCCTAGGGTGTGATAAAAGAGGTTTTCTCCATGTTCTTTTCCGTCATTCTGATCTGGTTGTATCCAGAGAAACCATCCATAAATGAGAGTGTCTCGTGCCCAGCAGTGTTGTCGACCAAGACGACGATGTGTGGGAGCGGAAATTTTTTCATACGACTCGCCTTGTTCAAGTTCCGGTAGTCGATGCACATCTAGACTTTGCCGTCCTTCTTGGGTACGAGCACGATGTTGGCCAACCATTCAGGATAGGTTGCTACTGTCAAAAAGCCTGCATTGATCTGCTTTTCTACCTCCTCTTTGGCTTTTTGTGACTATTCGGGACTCATCCGTCTCAATTTCTGCTTAACTAGTCTAACTTCAGGGTTCAGGGGCAGTCTACGTACCATTAATGCTGAGTCCAGGCTGGGCATGTTTGCATACGACCAGGCAAAGATGTCACTTTAGCTCTTCAGAAAGCTGATCATGTCCGTTCTCTGTTGTGGGCTCATGGTTATACCAATCTTGACAAGCTGGGGATTGTCTTTAGACCCAAGGTTGATGGTCTCAGTGTCCTCAATGTTTGATTGCAGTAGCCATTCACTGTGTTCCAGGAGATCCAATATCTCTTGAGGCAGTTCATCTTTCTGCTCTGAGTTATACTCAACTTCTGAAAGCTCAAGGAGGGTTTCAGGGGTAGCCTTGGTACAGGCGATTTTCTTGTAAAACATTTAGCTAAGTTTAGCATGCTTATGTTTTTTTTTTTTTTTAGTGGCTTCAGGACACTAGGCCTTCCAGGGGAAGAGTCTGTGTAATTTTGTCATTAGCCAAGATGTTTCTGCAAAACATGTTTTTGGGTCAAAATTAGATTTCATTTATAAAAAACAATATAATCGTTGTGTACAAAAGCTCAAATAAAAAAGTGGCTGACAGTATCCGACATTTGGATTTTGTAAATAGGAGCAAAGAGAGAATAGAGGGGGGAAAAAGGGTGATGCTTCTTCACTGTTTAGTCTGACCGACCTATCCTGCACTGCGGCTACCCCGGCCCTGGCTAGCCTCAAAGGTGAGAGCCTCAATCAACCAACGGATTAGTGGCTGGCGACTGGATTTCGTTTCCGCGCTGTTGGAGAGGGTGCAGACATGCTCTCCCGCTGGATATTCTGCTTCGGTAGCATCTTCGACAGTCAGCTTATCGAATATTTTGGCCATGCTGAAAACCTCTAGAGCTGGAATCCCTGAAGATTCGGCATTGGGCTGGGGTGTTAAGGCAGCTGGTGCAGTGGATGTGTCAGGGTAGGATTGGAAGGTCCAACTGGAAAAGTTACAGATATGTGGGGTTGGGGTTTAGGTTTTGCCGACCGGCTGTTTTTCCATGTTAGCTTTGTAAGATAGTCCTCATATGTGGGCCTGTAACCCAATCTGAATGGTGCTGTGTAGCACAGAGGTACATATCTCTTCCTTATCCCTTGGTTCCTCGCTCCCAGGCCTGCCCCAGGTTGATAATTCATGTTGGTCATCATCTTAAAAAATGGCGGAATCTGCTATCTGCTCTGTTCTTCTATCTGGGCTATAGAACTGACCTACTTGAATTGATATGTCATGAAGACAGTTTCTTGTCCTAGCTCTTGGACGTCCCCAAGGGAACTCACCCACTCCTCTGATATGATCATGGCCAAGTGATCATCCTGAATAAACTTAATTTTTGGTTGGAGAAAGGAGGGGATGGCTCCGACCGCGTGGATCCACGACCTCCTGAGGAGCAAAGTAAATGAGGCAGGCACATTTACGACTTGGAAGATTCTACTAAACTGAACAGGTCTGACCCCAATGGTCAGATCGATATCGCCCAAATTTTATCTTGTTCAGTTGTCGAAGGCTCTGATTATCATGGATCTCTTCTTTACTTGACTGAGATCCATACCCAAGCTTTGTAATGATGATAGGGTGCAGACATTTAGGCTGGAGCCGTTGTCTATTAGCACCGATGATAGAGTTTTGTTCATGCACTGTACTGCGATGTAAGGGGACCGGGTATAGTCCCTGTCGCCGTCCGGTATTTCTTCTTCTGTAAAGAAGATAACTCTAGACTCTAACACTTGTCCCACCATATGCCCCAACTTTCCGGGTGTGATGTCTGGTGTCACGTGGGCACTTTTAAATACTCAAAGGAGTTGCTTCCGGTGGTGCTCGAAAGTCAGAAGGAGACACAAGATAGAAATCTATGCCGAGACTTTACTCAACTGCTGAGTTATGTTGAATTCTTTCGTTTTTTCTAGAAATTTTAACAAAACTGCGGAGTCTGCTACTTCCTTCTCAAGGTCTAGTACACTTGATTTTTCTGTCTCTTTCCGTTTCCCTTTCACCTTTGTCAACTCAGCTGCCGACGGTTGATACACCTAGCTAGATCAGGTGAGATTGACTATGCTCTCACTCTTAATGATGAGAGCGAGGACCAGATACATGGTTGAGGGTGAAAGGTTAAGAAGGGATGTAGAGGATCCTGATAGGGCCAGTAGAAATGGAGGCTTGGGCTGGAGCCGTGGGCCAATTGGCGGGACAGGGAATTGTGTAAACAATCTGCTCTTCGTCTGTTTCAAGAGCGGGGATTTGTACTAGGGCCTGGATATTTGACTGGGGAAGAGGGATGATAACCAAAGGTCGGTAAAAGGGTCTGATGGTGCCGTCATCAACTCCGGGTGCGAGAGGTCTCGGCTGCCCTGTACTGGGCTCTTCCCGCTGTATAAAATTGACTTGGTTGTGTTGTGGGGGCATGGTGCCTGGTTGATGTTGGTATTGCCAGGGGCCAACTCAACCTTACCTTCATCCAAAAGATCCTGGATGGCGCACTTAAGGCCGATGCAGTAGTCGATTGTATAGCCTGGGCCTCTATGAAAGGCGCAGTGTTGATTGACATTATAATTTTTGTTTCTCTTGTCTGGAGGTAAGAGGGGAGTAGGGTCTCTCAATGTGAGAAGACCCTGTTTGGTCAAAAAGTCCAGAAGCTGGCTGAGAGTATAGGGGAGAGGAGTGAAGTTCTTGGGGGGCTTGTCATGTTGACGACTTTACCCCAGGTTAGACCGGGCTGGCCGGATGTTTCTAATAGCTGGCTGTTGCTTAGCTGGAGCTGGAAGTCTGATGAGTGCTGAAGAAGCCACCATGTGTACACTTTCTTTCTTTCTCTGGTCCCGGGGACCACTGTTCCTACTGGTCGAGGCTGTTACTTTGGAAGGATCAAGCCTTAAACTGGAGTGAATGGCCCCACTTTTGATGGCAGTCTCTATAGGGCACCTATCTTGACGATGGTACTGAAATCTACCACTGGTAGTGTTACCATAAGAGTGGAATAAGGCTGCTTCAAGGTGCCCATGAATATGCTGGCCAATTCCTCCTCAGGGATTGGAGTAGGGATTTTGGCTGTTGTTTTCCTCCACCGGGTGGCGTATTCCAGGAATGATTCATTGTTGCGCTGACTCATTTGTTCGAGATGGCTCATATGTGGTCGGAGCTCCTGATTGAAGGAATACTGTTCCACGAAACTGTCCATAGCATCCTATCAAGTCTTGATCCTCTGTTTATCTACAAACATCTACCAAGTAAGCGCTATCCCTTTCAAGCTCTTCTGAAAGTACTGTATGAGGAGAGACTGGTTCTTGTTGTGCAAGAGCATGTCCCCTAGGTACAGCTATAGGTGTTTCTTCGGGTAGCTTAAGCCGTCGTATTTATCAAAGTCTGGCACTTTAAAACCTGCGGGAACAACATCTCCTAATGAGAAAGTCAAGTCCTCTAAAGACAAACTGGTACTGACAGATGCACCCTTCATCTGTCTTATTTCCTCTTTCATCTATTTGATCTTATCATACTGATCACGAAGAGATGGTGTAGGGTCCGAGGATGACGGTTTATCCTGGTTGATGTGTGAGGTCTTGGGCTGCTCTGCCGCCTCAAAATGTTCATACTCCATGTCACCTCCGCCTATACCGGGTCCAGGGTTACGGACGATAATCAAAATATGGTGATGCTTAGAGATAAGTTGCTCAGTTGATTCGTCAGTCGGGATCCGGGAAGAGGGTTCATCGGTTCGGGCTCAAATTAAAATCCTCAGAGATTCCAGAACACTGTTGAGTTTTGCTTGTATGGCCGCTATATCTCTGTCATATGCCTGTAGGATTTCGTTGGTTCTTTGCTGCTAGTCTGCCTGTTCTACCATTGTATCTAAACTGCTTTCTGACATGACTCGGATAGGTACTTGCTCTGAGACTGATACTTCTATCAAGACTGCGTCTGCTACTTCTACGAAAATTGCAGTCATAGAACGAGTCATGGGTCAGCTCATGCAACTGAAAAGAATGCAACGGTTAATCATGATTATGCATGATTTGCAACACAGAATACATGAAATATTTTTCATTGAATGCATGATTAAGTGAGTCGGTACAGGACATTGACTCAAGAAAAAGAAAAAGACTCAACCCTGGGCAGGTTCATCAGGGATGACAAAGTCAAGTGGTCGGGGCACCCCTTCGAGGTCCATGATCTGCTGTTGGAGGGATGTAATCTCAACCTCCATGTGTTCAATTGTTTCCGTAGCATTGAACATGCGGAACCTGAACTGTTGGATTCGATTGGTCATCTCAATCTTTACACTATCAAGCTGCTCTTGCTGGAAGTGCAACTGGGTCTTGATGGAGGCGGTCTCTTTGGCATTACCCCTGTATTTCTTCTGAAGGGACTGGACTATCTGCTCGAGCTGTTCCACCTATTCCTGCATGGCTTGGAGTTCGCGGTGCTGCTCCACTTCCTGTTGCCTGAATGTCCGTTAGGCCTTCCGTAGCCTCTTCTCTTTCTCCTTGATTTGTAACTGCCTTTCCAAGAAGATGTCTCTTCAGGGAACCACCATTTCGGTGATGGGTATGGTTCCTCATGATGGAATTGAAACTGGTGTCGGTAGTTCCCTGGGTGCGGGCATACCAGATGGAATGTCAGGGTCTTCCTCCCATAGTCGGTATGCTGAATCAGTTGGTGGTCCTCTTGTAACCACGAAATTTGGCCATTGTTCTCTCCTGGAGCTTCGCCAATCTGCTTGGAATCGGCAGGTGTGGCGTTCAGACTGTACTGTAAAGTGGATGAAGTCATTTTTTAGATTGTCTATCACCAGAATGCGCTGAGGGGGTCCATACTGGCGGAGGACTCGGAGTGGTACGTCGGCTGTTGAGCCGGTAAGACCTGGACCATGCATCGCCTTTCGACTATGACAACGCGTGGTAGCTGTCTACAGACCAGTCACACGCATTCCCATATAATCAGTTCCTCTATCAAGTTCTGGAGAAGTTGGTAGAGAGTTTTGATATCTGTGGTCACTATCTGGCCCTGATTCTGAGAAATCTTCCTGGGAAGGCTGTATGCATCTCGAGAGACGTCAGACACCGGTAGGATGGTAGGCAGGTGTGATACCAAGCACAAGTGTAATAGTGGTGCACTGGCATGGAAGATGCCATTTCTATGTTCCACCGCTTGGTTGAGAGCCCTGAAAAACTCTGTGAGGATGACTGGGATGACCATCTTGGAGTCACGCATGTCTTCAATGATCCCCACTAATACTGAGTTGGCGAGGGTGCGACATTTGGGGAATACCAGCTGGGACATGATGATCAGTGTAAAGGCATTAAGACCAGGGAGTTCAGCTGTCAGGGAGTCAAGGTTTCACCTGGGCTGGTTCCGCTTCTCAAGAAATTTTATAGACAACCGTTCGTAAGTGCCACTAGCATCGTGCTGCAAGGAGGCAAGCTTGATTTGTAAAAACCTTAAGAGGTCTGCCTGGAATGATGCCTTGTAGCGCGGTACTATGGCAATGCCTTCCATGGTTAAGCCAAGAATACGCTATATCTCCTCTAGTGTTGGATACAGCTCGTTCTTACCAAAATAGAACACCATGTAGGATGAGTTCCAACACTGGATGGCTGCATTTAAAAGGCGCCAATCTGGCTTAACCATGGACAGGTCTAAGGTATTAGCCATTCGGTAGTACTGAGCCCAAGCGAGACGCTGACTCTGAGTGACGACCCCAATTGTGTCATGGAGGGTTTTATCACATGCCCCTTGAGAGAGGAGGTACATGAGCCGTGAAGGCTGACCATTTGATGGAATAATATTTGAAGGACGTACCGTCTACCTGGATATATGTACAGATTGTGAAAGTGTATTGTGTATGCAAGATGTAAGGATGATGCAAGTAATGATGATGTTTTTTTTTAAAAAAAATTTATTGGGTGTGACAGGGCACACGTGATCTGATAAGGCAATCAGACAGAGGTCCGTTATGCTTTATCCGAGTTGTTGGGAACCGAGGCCTATCGGGTCAAGGCATGGGATAGGTGCAGTGAAAACCTAATTGTCTGGGATTTGAACCTCATATGCTATGTCGGGATGCGGCTAGGATGTGTTTTATTACAAGCACAAGTTTGGCTCATCACATGCCCCTAAATGAGTGCTTATCCGAGTAGAATGTACCTAGGTAGTCAACCATGATCGGGGACAGGTATAAGGTGCAAGCAGGTTAGGGTTTTGAGTATCCCTCCAACTTGGCTGCTTGTAGACTATAATCCAACCTAAGCTATATATATACATGTTAGGGTAATGGAAATGTGTTCCTAGTAAGGTGGGGGGATCACTTATACCGTATATGCGACTCCCTTGAAAAGTGATGATTAGTGTAAGCGAGAGCGTTCAGAATCCTTCCCTGAAGATAATCACCCAATATGAGTAACTCAGCAGACCTCCAAGAATTTTAAGCCTCTGTCACTGAGGATAATCATCCAACAGCCGTAAGCGTAATAAGTCTGTCTAATAGGTTTGTGGGTTGTTACAGTACTATGTTATGTATACGATGCACCGTACAAAATACACCCAAAAGGTATAAATATTTAATATTAGATTAAATTCTAAGGCATTTGAGCAACTGTTGATGTTGATTTAGCTTAGGCTTAGGTTCCAGGTTGAACCTTGATATCTAATATTCCCGAGTAGAGTCGCCAGAGCTGTGAGCACAGATTTTTTTCTCACTGGTTTATGTTAAGAGTCGCCACTTATTAATTCAGTAAGGATAAGTCTCTGGGTAATGGATAAGGTCTTAATCTGCTTAGAGGTTTAGGCAAGAGGTTCGGTTAAGCCCGGGAAGGTATTAGGCACCCCGACACTTCCATTTTGCAAGGGTTCCCTACTTACTCGGTTTAAGTCATATTAATATCAAGTCGTTAGTCAAATGTCTTAGGTTTAGTTTATAATAATCCAAGAAGGGGAAAGTTAAACTATGACCGAACCCGGATTGGGTTGCCTACATACTCACATTGGGGTGAGATCAAACTGAGCATAGTTCTGGCACATGAGCCCGTGCCAAGGCTAGAGGTGTGTGTGTGTGCACCAAGGATGGCTAATGGGATAGTCTGGTAGACTAGGGTTAAGTTGACCGAGGTTGGTCAAGTACATGGTTCAAGCCCGATAGGATTAGGGTTAGTCCAGTAGACTAAGGTTTGGGCCCGGTAGGCCGAGGGTAAGCCCGGTAGGCTTGGGATTGGGCCCGGTAGGCCAAGATTCGTTTAACCCGAGTTAAACAGGTATAACCGAAGTTAGGGTTGCTAACCATGGTAGGGCAAGGTCCAAGGTTAGTTTTGTGGTCTTTTAATGTTGTTTAATGATCCCTAAGGATTTTGTCCCAATTCCTCCAAGGTTCAGTGGGGCTAACCATGGTTAAGACATGAGTTTAATCATGGTTAGTTCGGTTAACCATGATTAGACAATCTACAAAGTTAGATTAGGAATCACACTGTCTTTTTAGATTTTTCTAGAATTTCTAGGATTTTTCAGGGTTTAAGCGGGTTTAACCATGGTTAAACCAAGTATTAACCATGGTTAAGCTCATTTAACCATGGTTAGGTAAGCTTGCACAGTCAAAAGTTAACATTTTCTATCATTCTAGATTATTTTGGATTTTTTAGAATTTTTTGAGGTGGTTAGATCAGCTAACCATGGTTAACTCTTAACTAGGGTTGGGTTAACTCATGGTTAAGATATGGGACAGTCTGGAATGAGTCCAAGGGTATTAGGCAAGACCTAGGGAGCTTCCCACCAGGCCTGGGCCTCTGTAAAGCCAAAGAAAAAAACAGCAAGGGAATGGCCGTAATCTGTTTACCGCCATTCCAAACATTTTCCTATTTGAAATGGCGGTAAACAATCTACCGCCATAAATAACTTTTTTAACTGTGTTTAGGCCCCTGTAACTCGGGTTAGGGAAGAGATTGAACCTGAGGTGGGCCCCAGGGGTGGCCTGGAGTGGGCCCTATAGTGGACCAAAGATAGGCTGTTCACCATCACATAAAATCATAAATGGCGGTAGATGATCTACCGCTATTATGGATAGTCTTACTTTGGGTATATTTTAATCATGGTTAAGTTAAAGGGGAGGCCCTACAAAGGTCAGGATGGACTTAGGGAGGTCTTGGGTGTCTGACCCATTCCCTGAATGGACCAGGGGTGCACCAGGTGGGGCCCATAGTAGCTCAAACAACAACTACAAGAATGGCGGTACTGAGTTTACCTCAATTCCCAAAAAATTTTAGAAACTGATTTTACCCTACGGGACTGCTACTGTGAGGGTTTCAGAAGTTCCCTCATGACTTAAGGGACCCCTAGAAGCCTCTGATGCCGCCTGAAGTGTTGGTGTACCCTTAAGGGGTTCCCCACACCTATAAAGAAGGTGGGCGAGCCCGCTGTCATGGGTTTTTTACGAGACAAGAGATTAACAATCCCTTGGAAGGACCAGGGGCTCACAATGGGAATCCAAACTTAATAAAAAATGGGTAGGGGGAAGCCCTACCCTACAGCTATTACCCTCCGGTGATGGTGGCTTCTGACAGGGGCGATGGATCACGGTGGTGGTGCTGGCACGCAGTGGAGGTGCTAGGAGGAGCTGAGAGGACTCCAGGAGAATCATAGGGTTGCTGGGGAGAGCTTGGATTGCACACAGGAGGTCGAACTAGGAGTTTTCCACTGTCCAAAGGCTGTGGGGGGTGTTGGCTTTATAGCCCAATGGTTGGCGACACCAAAGGGATTAAAAAGAAGCTTTGGGGGAAGCATGGTGATGGGTAGGAGCGTGCATGCGATCTATAGGGGTTGGTGCACAGTGGAAGGCGGTGGAGTGAGTAAGGAGGAAGTTGCAGATCTGTAAATACGAAACTGGGTAATGGCAGTAGAATAATTACCATCATTACCCTGTTAGGCTAAAACTGAGTAGCGGTAAATAAATTACCGCCAAAGTTGGTTTTTGCCCAACAGAAGCCTGGCCCAGGCTCGCACGCGGTACTGGGGGATGAATTTGAATTTTTGGGCCTAGGCCGACGGGATGAACCCTAGGGGGTTTTGGATCTTGGGGTATAAGCCCTAAGGGTTTAGGGCTTAGGCAAGGGCTAGGGTTTACCTAAAGTTAAATAGGGGTAGGCTAGGGCTACACCTAGGGTTAAGCTAGGATTTACCTATGGTTAGGGCTTAACTAGGGTTTGTCCTTGGGTTCAACTAGGGTTTGTCCTATGGTTTAAGCTACGGCTAGGAGACTCGGATGGGGGTAATCATGGTTAGGAATCCTTAACCATGGTTAGCATAGGGGTGTAAAAATTGGGTGCTTACATAAGTTAAAATGGTTAAACTTAAAAATTTGTAACCAAACAGGACCTAGGACAGATTTGATTCTGGCCAAACTAGAATCAGATCCTGTGCATGATTCATTCTAGACAGAACCAGATTTTATAACCAAACAGAATATGAGTAAACCTAATCTAGAATTGTTTAAAACAGGATTAGACCAAAACCAAAGTGGACCCAGCCCTCTAACCAAACAAACCCTTAAACCCTAAGAGGTAAAATGGTAATTTTAAAAATTATCTAATTAATTAGATTATCTCTTACTGTAAATCCGATTAGACTTAGGACACTTGGATAATTGAAAAACCCTAATTAAATGAATATATATATATATATATATAATTTTAAAGGGCATCCTAAAGGAAGATAAGCACCTCGTCTTCTATCGAGTGGTTCAAACTCGTTGGGAAGATCGAAGAGAATTCGAGCTGAGTTGTATCTCGGAGATAGAGCTACCACATCCCTTACACATGAGAGGCTTCAACTATCTTTAAAAAAGACTCAATTGTAGTGCCTCTCAATGAAGCGATTCTTTACCTTAATTAATTAAATAACAATTACTTATTTAACTACTTTATTATCTGCCTATATTTACTAAATGGCTGTGTACAGGAATTTAGCCCAATTACACCAACAATTTGAAGATATAGTCAATCTCCATGACTGTTTTGCAAATGCGTGGAATGAACCAGACGAAGCCGATGCCCCGATTTGATGGAAAGAACATCTACCAATGGGAGCAGCGGATAGTGACCGCATCTGCTATCTTCTGCAGCTCTTGAATTTGTTCCATGATAGTCTTGCCATCCACCATCTTAAATTCCATGTAGTAGGCAACATGAAATTTCTTTGTTCCAGACTCCTCTGCTAGGTAGACTAGCCTCAATACTTCTCACAAGTCTCTGGCCTACTTGGTCTTCTTTGAGTGTTGTTCGTACAGCTAGTTCGACAGTGAGTTAAGAATGTGATTCCGAGCTATATCATTATCATCAATCCACCTTTGTACTTGACAATTTGCATAATTTGCATCCAATTCAGATGCTTCGGGACCTTATGAAATTTTCAGCACTCCTCTCCGAGGACATAATCCAATTTTTATTGCTTCAAGAAAAAATTCATCACTATCATTGCTAAGCTTTCTTCATCCTAGAAGGAGTATCGCACAAAGTTAATGAACAAGAAGGAAGACAGGAATCTTAAAACTCTATTACTCCATGTCAGGGTAGAAGAAGAGAGCAGGAAGCAGGACAAGAAGGAGGAGCCAATTGCTAAGGCTCAAATGGTCGATTCAAATTCATCAAGAAAGTTTCACCTAAGGAAGAAAGAATTCAAGAGGACAGGAAAGTTTGGACAGAAGAATGGTTCGCACCAGATTAACAACAGCAACAACAACAATGCTGGTAATTTTAAGAAGGATGTGGAATGTTATTCTTATGGTAAGATGGGGCACTATGCCAAGAACTGCAAGGTTAACAAGAGTTAGAATTTTCAGAAGAAGAGAATGTGAGCATGTATTTTTACCCACTTGGTTTAACTGAGGGTTGGCACCTATTCATTCTTAAGGATAGGTCCCGGGTATTTGTTTGTTTTGGATAAGGCAAAAGGTCTAATCAGAGTTAGGGTAAGCGGTTCTACTAAGCCCTGGGGAAGGTGTTGGGCACCCCAGGACTCCCATTTATAACGGTTACCTATTCTCTAAATTTAAGCCAATTTTAATCTCAAAGCTTAAGGAAAATGTCCAAGTATTTAAGTGAGTACTAATCCAAGAAATATAGAAAGATGGATAGGGTCAAACCCGAGTTGGGTTGCCTACGTACTCACAAGGTGAGATCAGACCGAGTGTAGTTCTGGCACATGGGCCCGTGCCAAGGCTAGGGGGGTGTGTGTGTGCATAGGTGTGGCTTAAGGGTCTAGCCCAGGGGCTAGGGTTAGTTGACCGGGGAGGCCAAGTGCTCAAGTGTGAGTCTAACCATGGTTAGAAAAGTCTATAAAGCCATTTTTGGGATTTTATTATTTTTCATATTTTTGTGATTTTATGTGGTTTAGGGGTTATATACAAACTAAACATGATTAACTAACCAATGGTTGAGTTAATCATGGTTAGGGACCAACTATGGTCAAAATAATGCTAGCAAATCAATATTTTTGGTCCTTTTAGAATTTTATATTTTTTTTGGATTTTATGATTTTTTGTAGATTTTTCCAAATATGGAAGCCGACTAGGTTTAAAAAGTAACTGGTGTTGCACCAACCCCAGTTAGAAGCACAGTTAGGGTCAAAACACGGGCCTGGTAAACATGGCAGAGGCTAAATGGGCCTAGAGTGGGTCTGATGCAAAGCCACTGTTCAAGGGAAACAGGGAATGGCGGTAATTGGATTACCGTCATTCTCAATACAGTTCATATTAGGAATGGCGGTGGATCAATTACCGCCACTCCTGTTTTACTGAAACAGAAGCTTTGCTGCCCAAAGGGGAGGTCAGGGGTGATGTCATGTGGGCTTGTGGACCCAGTTGCCACGTATCTTGGGCCCAGTGTGGGCCCTGGACTTGGTTCAAATGAGGCCCAATAAGGCCCTTGTTATCCCTGGTTCAGAAAAGACCATAGCGTCGGTAATGACTTTACCGACACTATGCACAGTTTTGGCTTAGGTCCCAATTAACCTTAGTTAAGCTAAACCCTGAAGCATGGAAAGCCTAGGGAAGATAGAGGGGGATCTCGGAAGTCCGAAACAGGCACTGGAATGGACCAAGGCCTCACTAAACATGAACTCAGGCCTCTACAAAAGAAAACAGTCCATAGAGTCGGTAATTATTCTACCGACACTGTTGGATTTTCCAAAAAAAAAAATCCAGCCCCTGGGGTTTGTTCCACAACGCAACCAGGGGATCCCTCATGAATTGAGGGTCCCCCAGAAGGCTGGTGGGGGTGGTGAGAGGTCTGTGCTCGGTGGGTGTGAGTGTGGGGGGTTTATGGGGGTTCCACTGCCAATGGAGGAGGCAGGGAACCCCTCCTAAACTAAAACAAAAGAGCTAAACTCCCTGAAACTTGGACCAGGGGTTTACAGGAGCTCTAAAATAAAGAGAAAAAAAGTTAAAGAGGGGTAGGGGTGATCCCTACCCTGTTGAACGGCTTGACAGTGGGCGGTGGTGGTGGTTGCCGACGGTGCTGGGCTGCAAGTGGGTTGGCCTTCGGATTTTGAAATGGGTTAAATGGTTTGAGGTTGTTGAGGGCTTTGAAATCGCTCAGGGGTTCCCTGGAGTGAAATTGGCATGGGTTATAGTGGGTGTGGGGATTGGATTTTATAGGGGAGAAGGTTAGGGACATGGTGGGGATTAAGACCAGTGTAGGTGGGTGTCTTAGACCATGGAGTGGGGGTCTGGAGAGGCTCAGACACATGGGGTGGCGGTATGATAGCCTGGAAGGGTTGGTGGTGCAGGGGGAGGCGCTGCAAGTGTTGTAAACACGCAAACAGGCAGTGGCGGTAAATAGTTTACCGCCATTATCAAACCTGAAGAGAGATAGATGTCGGTAATAAGATAACCGATACACTGAACTTTAAATTTACAGGGCCAGACCCTATTGCAAGACTTGGTCATTGGTTTAGGGCCCATGTTTGGGCTGCAACTAGTTTTAGGCCCTATGGGCTTGGGATTAGGCCTAAGGCATACTAAGGTCAACTAGGGTTACCTAGGGTTTAGGTTTAAGTCCTTTTAGGGTTTAGGCTTAGGGTTACCTAGGGTTTTAACTAGGGTTTAGTCCTAGTTTAACTATGGATTTATCTATGGTTCAGACCTAGGGTTTAGGTGGGGTTAAAATAGGGTTAGGTTGCACTAACCATGGTTAAATTAATTAACCATGATTAAACAGGGGGTGTAAAAATGGGGTGTTGACAGATGAAGTTTGAGAAGAATGAAGAGAAGAAAATCAATGTCAACATGGTCGCAGTCATGACTGAGGCCAATATGATTGGCGAAGAGTCTGAATGGTGGATAGACACTGGAGCCACCTGTCACGTCTGCAATGACAAGAATATGTTCGATTCCTACGATCTAGTGGAGGAAGGAATGAACATGTTCATGGGAAACTCTTCATCTTCGAAGGTCGCAGGAAAGGGAGTGGTGAAGCTGAAGTTTACCTCCGGGAACGTTATGGAGCTGAAAGACGTCCTACATGTACCAGATATCCGGAAGAACCTTGTCTCGGCAGCACTGATCAGCAAGCTTGGATACAAGCTGGTTTTTGAGTCTGACAAGGTCGTTATAACTAGAAATGGAATATTTATCGAGAAGGGATATCTTGTTGCGGGGATGTTCAAGTTCAACACAATGAATGAAACTCTAGTTATTTCTGTTTATATCACTGAGTCCTTTGATCTATGGTATGATAGGCTAGGTCATATTAATTTTATGAAAATAAAATCGATAACCAATGAAAGACTAATAGCTAACACATCCAGTGATAAGCATGAAAAATGTATTGCCTGCAGAAAGTGTAAAATTATGAGACCTCCATTCAAGGTTGTAGAGAGAGAATCGAAGCTATTCGAGCTTATTCACAGTGACATATGTGAAATGACTGACGTACAGTCAAGCGCAGGGAAAAGATATCTTATCCCCTTCAATGACGATGCCTCTCGATACACGCATGTTTTCCTCATCCGAACTAAAGACGAAGCATCTGAGAAATTCAAGGTATTCAAGTCAGAAGTTGAGAATTTTCAGGAAGCCAGAATTAAGATACTTAGAACTGACAGAGGAGGGGAATATATTAATTTAGAGTTCATTAAGTTTTGTGAAGATAACGGGATCCGTCACAAGACAACTGCACGGTCCACACCACAGCAAAATGGTGTTGCAGAAAGGAAGAACAGAACTTTGACAGAAATGGTTAAGACCATGCTAAATAGCTCTAGCGCTCCACCAAATCTCTGGGGTGAAGCACTTTTATCTACCTGTCACATTCTCAACAAAGTTCCACAAAGGAAAGCCGAATCAATTCCATATGAATTGTGGAAAGGAAGAAAACCTCATCTGCAGTACCTTAGGGTTTGGGGTTGTCTAGCCCAAGTCAGATTGCCTAACTTGAATAACCCTAAGGTAGGAACCAGAGGAACTGACTGCGTCTTCATTGGCTACTCAATGTCAAGTAAGCGTACCGGTTTCTAAATCTGGAAACTCCTGCACCATACTCAGTGATGGAAGCCATTGGTGCTCAGTTCTTTGAAAATGTATTCCTATACAAGAGAAGTCAAAAAGTAGTGGGGGACCGATCGGAATCCAATTCCAAGAGGAAATAGCCTGAAGACTCAGTTCCTTCTGAACCAAGAAGAAGTACTCGACCAAGAATTCCAAAGGATTTTGGCCCTAAGTATATTTTTCCGATCGAGAAGGATTCAACAAGCTATACTGAAGCAATGACATGTAAAGACGTAGATCTTTGGAAAGAAACAATGGATGATGAGATACACTCTATCAACACCAACAACACTAGATCCTGGTGGACCTACCTCTAGGAAATAAGACAGTAGGATGCAAGTGGATCTTCAAAAAGAAATTGAAACAAGATGGATCCATAGAAAAGTTCAAGGCTAAATTGGTTGCGAAGGGCTTCAGACAGCAAATGGGTTTTGACTATTTTAACACCTATGCCCCTATGGCTAGGTTGACCACCATTACGATATTGATTGCGTTGGCCTCAATCAAGGATCTAATTATTCATTAGATGGACGTCAAAATTGCGTTCCTTAATGGTGAACTTGAAGAAGAAATATACATGGATCAGCCTGAAGCATATGTTCTGCCAAAGAACGAGAAGAAAGTCTGTAAAATTTTGAAGTCATTATATGGATTAAAGCAAGCTCCAAAACAATGGCATGAAAAATTTAGAAGTGTCCTTCTCGCTGATGGATATCAAGTCAACAGTGGTGATATATATGTATATAGCAAATTCAGAGACAACTCTGGTGTGATAATTTGCTTATATGTTGACGACATGCTCATATTCGTAATGGATGATCAAAGTGTTGTCAACACAAAAGAGTTCCTATCTTCTAACTTTGATATGAAAGATATGGGCGAAGCAAACGTTATACTTGGAATCAAGATTGTTAGAAGCAGCGAAGGAATTGTATTTTCTCAGTCAAGCAACATTGAGAAGATTCTTAGGAGGTTTGATCAGTTTGACTGTACTCCAGCTCCTACACCAGTTGATTCAAGTATTAAACTAACAAAGAATGAAAGCGAAGGTGTTTCTCAACTGGAGTACTCGCAGATAATCGACAGTCTAATGTATGCGATGCATTGCACGAGGCCAGATATAGCCCAAGTAGTGGGGATGTTGTGCAGATATACCAGTAATCCTGGTAAATTACACTGGGTAGCATTGATCATAATTCTGAGGTATCTGAATGGTACATTATCCTATGCTCTGCACTACGAAAGATCACCTGCCGTGCTTAAAGGATTGAGTGACGCGACATGGAATTCATGCCCAGACGAATCAAAGTTGGTCACTGGATGGATCTTCCCGATAGGAGGATGAGCCATCTCCTGGAAGTCCAAGAAGCAGAGATGTATAATTCATTCCACCATGGAATCAGAGTTCATTGCACTTTCGTCAGCTGGAGAAGAAGCTAAATGGCTCAAGAGTATTCTGGTTGATATATCAATCTGGGAGACACCCATGCTACGAGTCACAATCTACTATGATAATCAGGCGGCTATGCTCAAAGCATATAGTGAGAACTACAATGGCAAGTCCAGACAGATCCACTTGAAGCACAACCATGTTAGGGGCCTGATTGCTAATGGAAAAATCGCAATCCAGTATGTGAAATCTAAAGAGAATTTGGCTGACAACTTGTCCAAGGGCCTTGACATGGATTTTGTGATGAAGACATCTAGAGGAATGGGACTGAAGCCAATTAAGCAGTTGAACTAGTTGGAAACCCAACCTGATGAGTCTCTCAGGTTCAATGGGAATAATAACCTTGTAAGAAACTACAAATGCACTATAAATGTAATGTAATTTCCAGTTGTGCCCCTTCCTAAGGATGATGTCAATAGTGCAGTCGATAGATAGTAGATCTATTGATAATTCTACGATAAGGTTGAGAATTTAAATGGAATCTCTTAATGAGTAACTATTAGCCTGTAATAGGCTGGAGTGTTGCAGAATCACTCTTGATAGACTCACCTTTCTGAGTGTGGGAGGCTCATCACCTTCTATAAGATTCTGGCTAAATCTCTAGAGCTCTCAATACGATCGGGGTAAGGCATGGATGTTAAAGTGCAAAGCTGAATGAGTATACATATCTTCTGAAATGAATGTGTATGCGACGAATCCGATTGGTCAATCAAGTTCTACAGTTCAAGGCATAGTCCATTGGGTTCTCTGGCCTTTCTTGATTTGTTTGCACTTAGTGTAGGTTCAAGTCGAAAGACACCTACATCTATGCACAGGATATTCTTGGATACCCGAATTTGTTTTACTTAATTCTTAATTACTTTACTAATTTTAAATCAAGTGGGGGATTGTTCATTTAGATTTAAAATTATTTTTTAAATTAATAAAAACCGGATCATTAGGATCCGGGTTTTGATTTTAATCATGGACTAAAACCCCCCATTAACTTAATCTTTGTTTAGGTTGGGTGTTTAATCTCTTGAAAGAGAGAAAACACACTTTTTAGTGTATTTCCCTTGTTTCTTTAGTCCCACATCGGAAAGGAAGAGTAAATCTAAAGGATTTAATTACCCCCTTAGTTGCTTAGTTGTCAACAACAAAGAGTGTGGTGTAGACTTTGACCCACCAATTCCTTTAGACAATAACTAGTGTGCGCGAGCACACAGGCACACGGGCACGGGCACGGGCTCGGGTGCGGTGCGGGCATGGGGCTTTTGGGCGCTATGAGGCACACGTGCGCATCGTTGCAAATCGTTTGGATCGCTATTTATTTTGATTAAATCAGGACCATCCATCTAATCAGAACCGTTGATCAAGGTTGACCTTGATAGGATGATGAGAGTGGTAGATCAGAGCCATATAATCAAGTCTCAAGCTCATATTGGATCTGGGTCGTCGGATCTGGTAGTGAGATCTGATATCCCACTTGGGCTATCAGGTGGATCAGGTAATGAGTGCCTGAGTCAGTGGTTGCAGGCCCATGATGGGTGCTCTGACCAAGGCCTGACCCAGATAGCCAAGTGGCCTGCCTATAGCAGGAAAGGCCTAGCCAGGTGGCTGAGCCTATCCACATGCATGGGGACCTTGGTCCTCTATAAATAGAGGGCCTTGGAGAGGTGTTGAATTCTGTTGGAACTCAGACTAGAACCAAATCTACGGACCCAGACCAGTGACCCCAAAGAGAAAACCCTAGCCAGATTAGGTGCACCCTGGTCCAGTTTGATTGAGCCATGGTTCATCAGGTGGACTCCGAACTAGGGACCTCTTAGGTGGACTCCGAACCAGGGACCTCTAAGGAAGACCCTAACCTAGAGACCTCCTTTATGGTGGACCTTGGAGCTCAGGGAAGAAGATGAAGGCTTAGAACCCATATTCCAAAACACAGACCCAGCAGGCTGCCAGATCGATCCAGATCCATGGATACCAGGAAACGGACTGTTGTCCAGCTCTTGATGAGATTGCAGAAGGCCTTCGGGCTTCTCAACCGTCCATCATAGAACAGTCCACATGTGGACCGTTCGATTGCCCGATCTAGAAAACCAGATCAAGTAGAGGTAAAACAATGGATCTGTCCTATAAGGATAGAATCATCATGGTGACCATCCGATTTCGGGTGTGATACTACCATATCAACATAAGGGATCCTATAAAGACCATCATACCCAAACAGGGGTATCTTGTGGATTGGGTTAATCTGGACAAGCCTGATCTTGTACCCAAACAGAATCTAGAACTGTCGAAATTGGATTAACTTAAGTCTTGTGACCAAATAGATTAGGAATAAGTTAAAATGGTTTAACTTAAAAATCTATAACCAAACAGGACCTATGAAAAAATTGATTCTGGCCAAACCAGATTCTGTAACCAAACAGAATAAGAGTAAACCTAATCTGGAATAGGTTAAAACAGGATTAGACCAAAACCAGAGTGGACCTAACCCTGTAACCAAACAGGCCCTTAAATCCGAGGGATAAAATGGTAATTTTGGAAATTTTTTAATTAATTAGATTATCTCTTACTGTAAATCCGATAGGACTTTAGGACACTTGGATAATTGACAAACCCTAATTAAATGAATATATATATATATATATATATATATATATATATATATATATATATATATTTAAAGGGCATCCTAAAGGGAGATAAGTACTTTGTCTTCTACCGAGTGGTGCAAACTCGTTCGGAAGACCGGAGAGAATCTGAGCTGAGTTATATCCTGGAGATAGAGCTTCCACATCCCTTACACATGGGAGGCTTCGACTATCTTCAAGAAAGACTCAATTGTAGCGCCTCTCAATGAAGCGATTCTCTACCTTAAATAATTAAATAATAATTGCTTATTTAACTGCTTTATTATCTGTCTGTATTTGCTAAGTGGCTATATGTGCATGGATTTAGCTCAATTACGCCAACAATTTGAAGATATAGTCAATCTCCATGGCTACTTTACAAATGTGTGGACTGAACCAAATGAAGCCGATGCCCCGATTTGATGGAAAGAACTTCTACCGATGGGAGCAGAGGATGAAGTTTTTCTTGAAGCAATCAAAATTGGATTATGTCCTTAGGGAGGAGTGTCCAAAAATTCCAAAAGGTCCCGAAGTATCTGAATTGGATGCAGATTATGCAAACTGTCAGGTACAAAGTTGGATTGATGATGATGATATAGCCTGGAATCACATCCTCAACTCACTGTCGGACCAGTTGTATGAACAACACTCAAAGAAGACCAAGCAGGCCAGAGACTTGTGGGAGGTATTGAGGCTAGTCTACCTAGTAGAAGAGTCTAAAACAAAGAAATCCCATGTTGGCAACTACTTGGAATTTAAGATGGTGGATGGCAAGACCATCATGGAACAAATTCAAGAGCTACAAAAGCTAGCAGATGCGGTCAACTCGGCTAGAAAGGTTCTAGATGAAACCTTTCATGTCAACGCTATCATTGCTAAGCTGCCTTCATCCTGAAAGGAGAATCACTCAAAGTTGATGCACAAGAAGGAAGACTGGAATCTTGAAACTCTGTTGCACCATGTCAAGGTAGAAGAAGAAAGCAGGAAGCAGGACAATAAAGAGGAGCCAACTGCTGAGGCTCACATGGTCGATTCAAATTCATCAAGAAAGTTTCAGCCAAGGAAGAAAGAATTCAAGAGGACAAGAAATTTTGGACAGAAGAAAGGTCCGCAGCAGAAAAACAACAGCAACAACAACAATAGTAGCAACAACAACAACGTCGGTAATTTAAAGAAGGATGTGGAATATTATTCTTGTGGTAAGATGGGTCACTATGCCAAGAACTGCAAGGTTAACAAGAGTGAGAATTTTCAGAAGAAGAGAAAGTTTGAGAAGAAGGAAGAGAAGAAAATCAATGTCAACATGGTCGCAGTCGTGACTGAGGCCAATATGATTGGCGAAGAGTCTAAATGGTGGATAGACACCGTAGCCACCCATCACGTCTGCGGTGACAAGATTATGTTCGATTCCTATGATCTAGTGGGGGAAGGAATGAACATGTTCATGGGCAAATCTTCATCTTCGAAGGTCACAGGAAAGGGAGTGGTGAAACTGAAGTTTACCTCCAGGAATGTTATTGAGCTGAAAGACGTCCTACACGTACCGGATACCCGTAAAAACCTTCTCTCGGTAGCACTAATCGGTAAGCTCAGATACAAGCTAGTTTTTGAGTCTGACAAGGTCGTTGTAACTAGAAATGGAATATTTATCAAGAAGGGATATCTTGTAGCGGGAATGTTCAAGTTCAACACTATGAATGAAACTCCAGTTATTTCTGCTTATATCACTGAGTCCTCTGATCTATGGAATGGTAGGCTAGGTCATATTAATTTTAAGAAAATAAAATTGATGACCAATCAAGGACTAATAGCTAACACATCCAGTGATAAGCATGAAAAATGTATTGCCTGTAGCAAGTGTAAAATTGTGAGACATTCATTGAAGGGTGTAGAGAGAGAATCGAAGCTACTCGAGCTTATTCAAAGTGACATATGTGAAATGATTTGCGTATAGTCAAGAGGAGGGAAAAGATATCTTATCCCCCTTCATCGACGATGCCTCTCAATGCCCGCATGTTTTCCTCATCCGAACTAAAGACGAAGCATTTGAGAAATTCAAAGGTGTTCAAGTCAGAAGTTGAGAATTTTCAGGAAGCTAGAATCGAGATACTTAGAACTGACAAAGGAGGGGAATATCTTGATTTAGAGTTCATTAAGTATTGTGAAGATAACGGGATCCGTCAAGAGACAATTGCACCGTACAAACCACAACAAAATGGCGTTGCAGAAAGGAAGAAGAGAACTCTGACAGAAATGGTTAACACCATGATAAATAGCTCCAGTGCTCCACCAAATCTCTGGGGTGAAGCACTTTTGTTTGCCTGTCACATTCTCAACAAAGTTCCACAAAGGAAAGCTGAATCAATTCCATATGAATTGTGGAAAGGAAGAAAACTTATTTTGCAGTGCCTTAGGGTTTGGGATTGTCTAGCCCAAGTCAGATTGCTTAACTTGAATAACCCCAAGGCAGAAACCAGAGGAACCGACTACGTCTCCATTGGCTACTCAATGTTAAGTAAGTGTACCGGTTTCTAAATCTGGAAACTCCTGCACCATACTCGGTGGTGGAAGCCATTGGTGTTGAGTTCTTTGAAAATGTATTCCCGTACAAGAGAAGTCAAGAAGTAGTGGGGGACCAATCGGAATCCAATTCTAAGCGGAAAGAGCGTGAAGACTCAATTCCTTCTAAACCAAGAAGAAGTACTCGACCAAGAATTCCAAAGGATTTTGGCCCTGAGTATATTTTTCTAATCGAGAAGGATTCAACAAGCTACACTGAAGCAATGGCATCTAAAGACGTAGATTGTTGGAAAGAAGCAATGGATGATGAGATGCACTCTATTAACTCCAAAACCACTAGATACTGGTTGACCTACCTCCAGGAAACAAGACAATAGGGTGCAAGTGGATCTTCAAGAAGAAATTGAAACAAGATGGATCCATAAAAAATTTCAAGGCTAGATTGGTTGTGAAGGGCTTCAGACAGCAAATGGGTTTTGACTATTATAACACCTATGCCCCTGTGGCTAAGTTGACCACCATTAGGATGTTGATTACATTGGCCTCAATCAATGATCTGATTATTCATCAGATGGACGTGAAAAATGCGTTCCTTAATGGTGATCTTGAAGAAGAAATATACATGGATCAGCTTGAAGATATGTTATGCCAAAGAGCTAGAAGAAAGTTTGCAAACTTTTGAAGTCATTATATGGATTAAAGCAAGCTCCAAACAATGGCATGACAAATTTAGAAGTGTCCTTCTAGCTGATGGATATCAAGTCAACAGTGGTGATATATATGTATATAGCAAATTCAGAGACAACTCTGGGGTGATAATTTGCTTATTTGTTGACGACATGCTCATATTTGGAACGGATGATCAAAGTGTTGTCAACACAAAGGAGTTTCTGTCATCTAATTTTGATATGAAAGATAAGGGCGAAGCGGACGTTATACTTGGAATCAAGATTGTTAGGAGTAGCGAAGGAATTGCACTTTCTCAGTCAAGCTACATTGAGAAGATTCTCAGGAGATTTGATCAGTTTGACTGTACTTCGGCTCTTACACCAGTTGATTCAAGTATTAAACTAACAAAGAATGAAAGCAGAGGTGTTTCTCAACTGGAGTACTCGCAGATAATCGGCAGTCTAATGTATGCGATGCATTGCACGAGGCCGGATATAGCCCAAGCAGTGGGGATGTTGTGCAGATATACCAGTAACCCTGGTAAATTAGACTGGGTATCATTTATCAGAATTCTGAGGTATCTGAAGGATACATTATCCTATGCTCTGCACTACAAAAGATCACCTGTAGTGCTTGAAGGATTTAGTGACACGACATGGAATTTATGCTCAGACGAATCAAAGTCGGTCACTGGATGGATCTTCTCGATAGGAGGAGGGGCCATCTCCTAGAAATCCAAGAAGCAGACATGCATAACTCATTCCACCATGGAATCAGAGTTCATTGCACTTTCGTCAGCTGTAGAAGAAGCTGAATGGCTCAAGAGTATTCTGATTGATATACCAATCTAGGAGACACCCATGCCAGCAGTCACAATCTACTGTGATAATCAAGCGGCTATGCTCAAAGCATACAGTGCAAACTACAATGGCAAGTCCAGACAGATCCACTTGAAGCACAACCATGTTAGGGGTCTAATTGCTGATGGAAAAATCGCAATCCAGTATGTGAAGTCCAAAGAGAATTTGGCTGACCCCTTGTCCAAGGGCCTTGACAAGGACCTTGTGATGAAGACATCTAGAGGAATGGGACTGAAGCTAATTAAGCAGTTGAACTAGGTGAAAACCCAACCTGATGAGTCTCTTAGGTTCAATGGGAAGAATAACCTTGTAAGAAACTGCAAATGCACTATAAATGTAATCCCATTTCCGGTTGTGTCCCTTCTTAAGGACGATGTCAATTGTGTAGCCTATAGACAGTAGATCTATAGATAATTCTACGATAAGGTTGGGAATTTAAATGGATTCTCTTAATGAGTAACTATAGGCCTGTAATAGGCTGGAGTGTTGCAGAAGCACTCTTGATAGACTCACCTTTCTAAGTGTCTGAGGCTCGTCACCTTCTATGAGATTCTGACTAAATCTCTAGAGATCTCAGTAAGGGGTAAGGCATGGTTAAAGTGTTAAGCTGAATGAGTACACATATCTTCTGAAAGGAATGTGTGTGCAATGAATCCGATTGGTCAATACGAGTTCTGCAGTTTAAGGCATAGTCCACTAAATTCTCTGACCTTTCTTGATTTGTTTGCACTAAGTGTAGGTTCAAGTCGAAAGACACCTACATCTATGCACAAGATATTCTTGGATACCCAAATTTGTTTTACTTAATTCTTAATTACTTTACTAATTTTAAGTCAAATGGGGGATTGTTCATTTTGATTTAAAATTGTTTTTTAAATTAATAAAAACCGGATCATTAGGATCCGGGGTTTTGATTTTAATCATGGACTAAAACCCCCCATTAATTTAATCTTTGTTTAGGTTGGGTGTTTAATCTTTTGAAAAAGAGAAAACACACTTTTTAGTATATTTCCCTTGTTTCTTTAGTTCCACATCGGAAAGGAAGAGTAAATCTAAAGGATTTAATTACCCCCTTAGTTGCTTAGTTGTCAACAACTAAGAGTGTGGTGTAGACTTTGACTCACCAATTCCTTTAGACGATAACTAGGGTGCGCAAGCTGTGCTTGCAGCGAACGCGAGCCCACACGCACACGCACGGGCTCGGGTGCGGGTGCAGTGCGGGTATAGGACTTTGGGCGTTATGAGGTGCACTTTGCACTTCGTACGTGCGCATCGTCGCAAGTCGCTTGGGTCGCTATTTATTTTGATTAAATCAGGATTGTTCATCTATTTAGAACCACTGATCAAGGTTGACCCTGATTGGATGATCAGAGTTGTTGATCAGAGCCATATGATCAAGTCTCAGGCTCAAATTGGACCGTCGAATCTGGTAGTGAGATCTGATATCCCACTTGGGTTGTCAAGTGGATCAAGTAATGAGTGCCTGGGTCAGTGGTTGCAGGCCCATGATGGGATGCTCTGACCAAGGCCTGATCCAAAATGCCAAGTGGTCTGCTTGGGGCAGGAAGGGCCGAGCCAAGTGGCTGAGCCCATCCACTTGCAAGCGGACCTTAATCCTCTATAAATAGAGGGCCTTGGAGAGGTGTTGGGTTATGTTGGAACTCAAACCAGAACCAAATTCGCGGACCCAGACCAGTGAGCCCAGAGAGAAGACCCTAGCCAGAGTAGGTGCACCCTGGTCCAGTCCAGTTGAGCCATGGTCCATCAAGTGGACTCCGAACCAGTGACCTCTTAGGAAGACCCTAGCCTGGAGACCTCCATTAATGGTGGACCTTGGAGCTTAGGGAAGAAGATGAAGGCCCAGAACCCATATTCCAGAACCCAGACCCAGCAGGCTGTCCGGATCGATCCAGATCCATGGATACCTGGAAATGGACTACTGTCTAACTCTTGATGAGATTGTAGAATGCTTTCGGGCTTCTCAACCGTCCATCATAGGACAGTCCACATGTGGACCGTTCGATTGCTCGATCTGGGAAATCAGATCAAGTAAAGGTAGAACAATGGATCTGTCCTATAAAGATTAAACCATCTTAGTGACCATCCGATTTCGGGTGTGATCCTACCATATCCACATGATGGATCCTATAAGGACTATCATACCCAAACAGGGGTATCTTGTGGAATGGGTAATCTAGACAGGCTTGATCTTGTACTCAAACAAAATCTAGAACTGTTAAAATCGGATTAACTTAAGTCTTGTAACCAAACAGATTAGGAATAAGTTTAAATGGTTTAACTTAAAAATCTGTAACCACACAGGATCTAAGACAGAATTGATTCTGGCTAAACCAGAATCAGATTCTGTGCATGATTGATTTTGGACAGAACCAGATTCTATAACCAAACAGAATAGGAGCAAACTTAATCTGGAATAGGTTAAAACTGGATTAGACCTAACCCTGTAACCAAACAGACCCTTAAACCCTGAGGGGTAAAATGGTAATCTTGGAAATTGTCTAATTGATTAGATTATCTCTTACTGTAAATCCGATGGGACTTTAGGGCACCTGGATAATTGACAAACCCTAATTAAATGAATATATATATAATTTTAAAGGGCATCTTAAAGGAAGATAAGTACCCTGTCTTCTACCGAGTAGTGCAAATTCGTTGGGAAGACTGGAGAGAATTCGAGCTGAGTTGTATCCCGGAGATAGAGCTACCACATCCCTTGCACATGGGAAGCTTCAACTATCTTCAAGAAAGACTCAATTGTAGCGCCTCTCAGTGAAGCGATTCTCTACTTTAATTAATTAAATAATAATTGCTTATTTAACTGCTTTATTATCTGTCTGTATTTCCTAAGTGGCTATGTGTGCAGGGATTTAGCCCAATTACACCAACAGATGTTGCATCACTAACAACATAAGTAGATAGAGGTCCAGCAACCACTCCGGTCTCCGGACCTTGAATTGATAATTACATGTCCATTAGTTTTTGTAGTGAGCTCTTCCAAAAAAAGATATATGCACAGGCGCTGTAAATGTAATGCAAGGAGTAGTGGTCAGTTCACAACTCTTTTGAGTTTATTTCTAAATTCTAATGCTTTCTTTGTTTCAAGCTGCTAAAAAACTAAGGGAATGCATGTCAAGAAACTCTCAATGGTATCTTATATTTTTATATATTGGATACACAAGAGCTGGACAATTTCGAAATGCCAAAATGCTGGATACAATGTTTCGTAAGCAAAGAAGTTTCTGGGTGCGGTAGTGAACCAGTCATTGCACTGGAATTTCAGCTACAGGCTCATTGGAAGTTACTTCTGGCTAGACTTCATTCCGGAACCTTTCAGACATGCTAATTCTTCAGATTCACTGCACTCAGTGGCTTTATGGGAGATTGCCTTCTGTTCTTCCAAAATCTTCTGCAGGTACCTCGCATGTTCCTCTATACGCAACTGAAGCTCCCTTTGTTCCTGCACAAATAAGAAAAAGTAACAATTCTAATCAGTGACAAGAATGCCAAAACACTCAGAGCTGGTAACTTCCTTTCTTTCAAAGAGGAATAATAGTAATGAAAAGGAAAAAAATAAAGCAACAACCTATAAGGGGGAAAATGATCTAACACAGGAACTGGGCATGGTTAAAATAGCTTGTGTGGTATTAGTTAGGAAGATGAGAAATCCTATTTCCAATGGAAATTGTTTAAACAATCAACAAGTTAAATATGCTATGAATTGGACCAATCGAAAATGAAACACAACTCGAGCTGTTCATGTAGCTGTTTCTGAACTTCCACTTGCAAGCGCAGAGCCTCTGTCATTTGCATGCCTCTATCACAAGAATGATAAAGAGAGGAATGATCATTTATCAAATTTCACATGTATCAAGCAATGAAAAAAAATTAAAAGTTGGGGGTGATATTGACCTCTTCATCTGTGCATCACTTTCATTGCTGGTTGAGGCAGCCTTATTCTCTTCAGAGCTCGAACCCTTTTTATCTTAAGAACACAAGGATAAAAGAAAGTGTCAATGTTGAGTTTCACAACCATCAGACATTTACTGCTAGAATAAGTTAAAAGCAATATCAAGATCATTCTAGTATATTTAAATTTTTTTTGAAAGAAAGCACCCAGAACCTCCTATACACATTACCATAAATATTCTCCAATATGTCACCTTGACTGCACAAGGTAGAATATTATGCTTACAGCAACAGACAAATTATGAGTTCTCCCCAGCATAAAAACCATTTAAGAACAAAATGAGAATATACAAATTTCCTAACTACATGTCAGATACAAAGCACAGCTATATACAATGACTTTTTTACCCCCATGTATTGAATAAGCTCTTTACACGCAAGACTATTTTGGTCATTTCATGGATGAGAGAATAAGTGGAAAGAATCAAGGAATCTTTAGTGTACATTTCATTTCCTTGAGGTTTCACCTAGATATATTAGTTCTATAAAATGACCAAATACCCATAATAATGCCAATTTGGTCATTAGTAACCAGGGGCAAAAATGTTTGGTTAATTAAACATTCAATAACTCCGTAAATGGTAAAATCAATATGAGTAGTGATAGGCGGACCCATGAATTCCATTTCCAAACCTAAGGCATCCACCTATTGGTGGATGCCTTAGGTTTGGATAGGTGGATGCCTTAGGTTTGGAAATGTAATTCATGGGTATGTTAACCATTTCCCAATTAATATATATATATATATATATATATATGCTCCATAAATGTGGCCCACTGACACATTGTTTGGACCCTTTTTTTTGGTTGAATCGATCTAGACTTCATAATGGGGGCGAAAATCAAAGGCAAAGAATAGAGGGAAGAAGAAGAGTCTATGCTCTTGCTTTAGATTAGGTTTTCTTCAAGACTGAGTACAAAAGAGGCATAAAGAGACCTTAAATAGGGAACTAAACAAACCCTTGGGATGAATTACAAAAATGCCCACAACGACAAATTACAAAAATGGCACTGGAACCGAAAAATGCCCCAAAAAACCTCAAAAGACCCCAAAATAGGAATCTGAGCACCAAAGAACTGCGACGCAGATCAACCTGGATCTGTCTCATTGAGCTACCCCAAATTCATACATTATAATAGCTAATTGCACTTCCGGATCAAAAGTTATGGCCAAAACAAGTTCTACCATTGGACGGCATTACTTCACAATTGGGAAATTGTCGGATGAGGAGTAAATGAAAGTAAACATCTAACCACGCAATGCTCCATACACGTAGCCCTCTAACTCATTGATTTGGACTGCTCACTCAATAGCCAGCCCTCTTAGATGATGCATAAAACCTTAAAAAAGGAAATCAAATCCAACCACCCAATGCATTGACCACTTTTTCTGCAGCCACTTAAAGAGTTTTTTCTAGACTAACATTCTGAATAACCCATTTAAGGACATTTCTTCAACCTCATCTTACATACTCAATATATTAAACTTGTCTCCAATTGATTTTATATTTGGGTTTTGCCATATCCAAGAGGCCACCAACTTTACAATCCGAATAGATGAATTGAGCCAGATGTATGATATGGGTATGGTGAGTAACGTGAGTTTCTTCCTAAATGTTCATTGTGAGCATTCCCATATTTTATCATTTATGCGTGTAGACCAGCGATGCTTATGGAGCACAGTGTTGGGCAATCAAGAAAAAAAATGTTCATAAAATGAGCATAGCCAAGATTAGGATGTTGAGATGAATGGTGAAAAGACTAGCAAAGAGAAATTTAGAAATGACCGCAATTGATGGAAACTAACAAGGGATAATAGGTGATGAAACAAAGGAGTGGTGAACTGGTGATTAAGATGGTTTAGACATGTACAACGAAGACTAATGATAGAACCAGTGGGAAAAAGTTCTTTGGTAGTGATACAAGTTAATGCTATAAAAGGGCTATGGAAGGATATATACGATGTGGATTAAGGTAGTGAACAAAGATTTGAAATCATACACTTTAACGGAAGAAGTGGCTCTAAATAGACTCTAACGGTGAAGCAAGATTCGAGTGCCGAGCCCAAATAGTTGAAATAAGGCATTTATAATGCTGATGATGATGATGAACATAAGCATAACTTCCTTTTTGTAAGATAGTCTTTTACCTTCTTGCTTCTCCAGCATATACTTCGCAAATCGGTATTTCTGCAAAACAAGGATGCATGAAAATGTAAGCTCCAATGGAATAGCAGCTGATTCAGTTCTAAGATCAAATCCACCAAATGAATCTACAACACTACCTGCAAGTGGCTTTTCACATCGTAGATGGTCAAACCCTCAACGTTCATAAGCTTCAATATACCCTTTGGAGTCGCTTCTACGTTTCATAGTGAAACTTGTGAGCCTTGAGAGAGAAAACGTGTTCTTGTCTCATTAAAAAAAAAATATATATATATATATAGAGAGAGAGAGAGAGAGAAAAAACATGTTTTAGTGTTTTGTAATATTCATAGTTGATTTTTCCTAGTATCTAAGTCCTTGTGTAATAATACCACAGGCCTGGATTCGAAACCAGTCTTCACCCTACTAGCCACTAGCCCTGCTTGCCAATCAAAGAAAAACGTTAATTTGCTTACTCTCAGCTCCATCAAACTTGTTGACAACCTCTATGAAACGTTCATGGAGCTCAGGCGTCCATCTCATTCTTGGCTTGTGGTCAGCCGAAATCCCAGGAGAAGGGTGGCTTGACTGACCATCAATAGGTGGGACCACAGAGTGATGGTTCGGGTTGCATATTGATCTGATGGTCGGGACTGATGAAACTTGAGGCACTTCATATATTGCCTACATAAAATAACATCAATATTCAGAGCAAGATGCAACAATCAAAGTGATAACACACACACACACACACACATATGAGAATAGGTAGCTTATGCATCACACATTTGAGCGATATGTGGCACACCTTTGCGCCCACAAAAAAAATCAGGATGCGGGTCCACCTTCCCTACCCGTGGCAAAAAATTGGAGATGTCTAGGCCGTCCAATCAGACGTTAGAGACGTGCACCGTTAACCTTACTAGGTTATAATTTCCAATGGCCGATCAGATGGCCTGGATATCTCCGAGTGCCGTGGTTTTTTTTTTTTACCATCCATTAGATGAGGAGGGTCTGCAAAATGAGTTTTTTTGGGCCCAAATAAATGTCACGTGTTGCTAAAACGCGTGGCGCATCGGCAAGGTTTCCTATGCACCACACATATGCTACCCATCCTATATACATTGGGACTAGAACATAAGGCAATTTATCAATAGTATAGGAGTACATATAGAACATGCAGTTGGAGGGACCCATTACTTGATTGGTTATTCTTTGAGACCTATCTCAAATTTGAACCGACTGGACAATCCTATGCCATCCAATCAGTGTCATTCTTCTGGTTAAGGGGCAGGACAACAATTGAATGATTAGGTTGATTGTGGCATAGGAAGTCCACTGCGACCAATGTCAGGATGTCGTTACTAGGCCATGCTTGCACTGTATAAGATGAAAAATAAAAATTGAACAATGCATAAAGATGATCCTTTGTCACTTCATTTCTCAGAAAAAAGGTAATAAGATGTAGCTAAAATGTACTCACATCAACACTGGGATTTTCCCCATTGTCGGTTATAGCTATGTCAAGCTCTCCAGACAAAATCCGTAGTTCCAATTGCTCTGTAAGTGTTAAACTGTCACTCACATAATTCATACCATGAAAGTCACCTTCCGAAGCATCTCCCGGCAAACTAAGAAAGTCCTTCAATAGATACTCTGAACGATCGTCCTCACAGTGATTGCTTAAATCCCCACTCAGAAGCAATGGGGATTTTGATGAATGAACATCAGAAATGGGCTGGTTGCATGTCGGCGGATGTGGGAGAAAGGGTAGATTTCCAAACTGCTGATGGGTCTCAGAGCATGTTGAGGATGATAAGTATAAACTGGTACAAAATGTAGAAGACCGAGAAAACATGCTCTTAGGATATTGGAGATGAGAACTATAAGACGAGGAGCTATTCTGTTCAGGGGTTGTACGTAACTTCTGCAGATGGAATGAGGATGCTCGCAAGAGGCTAGGGGAACTGAGTGATTCTGTTTGTATACACAGGGATGGACATGCAGATAAAGACTCACAATCCAATTTGCCTTTTGCTTCAGCATTCATTAAATAATGAATTGGGGAAGGAGCATTACAATAGGTTTGTGTCACTCCTTCTGGAGATTCACTTTGTTTTACGGAAATGATACAATTGTGGTTCATGGTCTTTAGATTACAGCTCAACAACCGTTCATCCACTCTATCAAATTGAAAGATGCAATATTCCCCAACCCTTTAGGTGACCTTCTACAATGGACATTTGAAATGAGAAAGAGATAATATAAGGATTCGAGTTTTTGTATAGAACAAGGTCCACCAGAAACTACAGTATTATCCGGTGTCTATACAAGAATTCAGAGTTCAAGAAAAAAAAAAACTTCAGAATATTCTTTGTAGAGAGTTTTTTTTTTTTTAAAAAAAAAAGAGCCCAAACAATGGAATTCACCCATTTCAGTAAAATCTGAAATAACTCAACAAGGATTCTTCGCCAATCCAATAGCTGACAGAAACTAATCTAATAGTTTAGAGGACAAAGGGGTTTACACTTTACATCATAATCATTACATTACTACATGGGCATAAGAAGGATAAACAGAAGGTTCTTCTCTGGTACAATACCTGTAACACATAGCGCAGGTCATGTGATTAGCGTTGTCATATCTGGCAATGCCAACACATGAAACATGTAACGCGTAAGATAAGTTTTGTTACTTTGATCAGATAATGCATAAAACCAGTTTAGTTTTCTAGCTAGCCAAAACTACTCATATTGATCATTAGTCATTAACCCATAGGTGAAACTGTTATGCAAGACACAGTATTGCAGCTGCATCAGAGCTCAACCATGGCTTGATTGCCCTTGATCTGGAAGTAGTAGTGACCAAGCACATAAGCTGTAACCACTAGCTTGAGCTTTGGGACTCTAATCAACATAATCTCGAAACTGTGAGATAGAGTGATAGAGAACTTCTGGCCAAACAGTATATGTATTCTTCATTCTTCACTCTGCCTTCCTAGGTTCATTATCTTCTTCGCTTTACATTTTTCATGATTCCAGAAAAAAAAAAACTTTAAGAAAACCAAGATACACTCCTTCAGTGAGCTACTTACGAAATACAAAAGGAAGCAATTCTACTATGTGGTTTGTAAAATTATTGGCCAAGGGATTAGTTTCCATCTAATATGTAGACAAACTGTACATATTCTAAACATTTGATAAGGTCCATCATCTAAAGAGGGGCTAAAGCTAATTCTACAAGTAACTTCTTGAGGATAGAGTACAAGAAATAAACTACGGAGTGAATTTGCTAGATGCAGTTTATTGCTTGCCTAGGCAACAAGTTTGTGATATCGTTAGCATACTTAAATGGGGAAGTGGCACAATCTCCATCTTGGCCAAACAAACAAAATCAATCAATGAAGTATCCATCAATGACCCCGCCATAAGCTATAATAGCATCGAAATGTTTCAGTTTGCCACTGTAGACTCAATTACTTCAAAGCAGGAGTGTGCAGCCAAGTAATACAAGTACATGTGGATCACGAAAAATAGACCAACCATGCCAAAGTTGATGGATCGTTGTTGTTTTTTTTTTTTTTTTTGTCGGTAAGAGCTGGATCACTGGTGGGTCAATAAAAAATCAACATGGTAACTCCATCAGGAATAGTTCAATTAATTGGATGAATCCTTTGTGATGCAACCTATAGTATCAAAATTCTGTGTCGCGACTTTTTTGTTAAACAAATAATTCACGAAATATTAGCGACTTGTTGTTTTAGATAAACGTTTTTAAAATGTCATGAATGTTGTGAATTTAAAGCAAATTATTCACGGCTTTTGAAAGGGAAACACCTTTGTTTATAATTATTTAGAATTAGTATCTTGTGAAATATTTTTGTTTATTTGTTTCCAGAGTTTTCTGAATTTTGCCACTCAAAATTATTTTCGCTAGGCGGACAAGGTGACAATGAAGCAACCCCAAAGCAGAAAGCATCAAAATGAGGAAAAACGTGAGAAAGACAATTAAGGTTCCAATATTAGAGAGAGTGAAGTCTAATATAGAGAAACAGAGAGGAATGAAAACTGATGATCTAAGGAAGGAAAAAGAAGAAAGAGAAACATACTTGAATATCTCAGAACGTCTTTCAGGAAATCCTTCATCATCTTCTTCTTCAGAGAGAGAGAGAGGGAGTCGGGACACGACTATATCAAAGCTAAATCGTATTGAAAAACAATCTCCAATCCTGCCTGGAGAACACCGAAACGGCGTTATTATTATTGTTAAAAACAAGAAACTGCTTAATATAATAGAGGTTTTCTCTTGCCAAAGGGCAAAAGACGAGAGCTTCCCTAATCCCCTCCCTTACTATCTATTATCTATTATCTCTGGGCAAGGGGCTGCTTGCTATCCCTCAGATTTCATATTCATATTCATATTCATATTCATATTGGAATTAGTCTAGGGATACTCCCAAAGTGTACTCCCATATATACTCCCAAATCCTCACAGTTGATCTCAATTAGGGTGGGGCCCGGGAAACCTAACTATACTCTACCCCTATGTCTCTACTAACTCTCTACTGATCTCTAAAAAAACCGGGGAGTTTGCCAAAACAGCAATGTTATTGTTATAAACGAGAGAAGCCACATAAAAGACTCATCCTCATCCTCATGGAGGCTGGAAATGGCCATTTTGTTCAGTTCTATTGCCTTTTGGGAAAAATACATTTGTCCGCCATCGGATCAATCACTGAATTGAACGTGGGGAGAGTTCAATCACAATTGCCTGTGATACTGTCTCCATTGGTCAATGCCCCCCTTTTTCCCACCCACTAACCGTGGTTAAGATTCACTTCCAACCAACCTTGATTTTTTATATAAAAAAAAAATTATTAAGCTTAACAATAATTAAAAGGGTGTTAGAAATGTAATCACTGCTCTTGCTTTTTCTCTGCTCCCATTTGCAAGCATCAAACAGAAACAGCAAGAATCAACAACTACGAAGCCCGGCTTCAAGGAGAAGCCAGCCCCACAGGACGTTGAACCACTCTCTTACCACTACCCAACGCCATCTCTAAGCAATGGTCTCCTGAGCAATATTTGTCTTCCTTTGCTCCACCAGTGAGGTGATTATTTTCTTAGCCTTCTTTGGATTTTAAATACCTCCCCCCCCCGGTGGTGAAAAAAAAAGGTAATCCATCCCTGTCCTTGTCAGCAGTTCTGCTTCTGACAAGATGATCAAACTGAATTGATGACAATTCTTCTCAAACAATGTCTGGCGCATCCAAAACAGGGGTTCTGCTTGGTCACTCTCATGTGCTCTTTATCATTGATCACTGAGTTCTAAGCGTAATCAAGGGGCGGCAGATTTATTGAAGCAGCACTACCTTCCGTAATACTCTAACTGTTTGTTCAATTACATCTTTTTAAAAGTTCAGAATTTATAAACTACATTCAACAGTCCAATCCCTGTTAATAAAGCCACCACTCCCACTCCAACTCCAACAATAGAGAGTACACGCAAACATAAAATGGTTCATCGTAGCAGACACAATTTGGGAGGGAATAACAAAACAAACTGACTGCCCCTTCTACCTATCTTTGAGCTCCTGTTCAAATTGAAGCAACTTATCGCGGATGGGCTGCAGAAACAGCTTTAAATCCTGGCTAATCCGCACCTTATCTTGCTGCTTCAGTTCCTTCTTTTCACTATACCTCAATTCAATCTGCAAAGTAAAGGATGAATTCAATGTTAGGGCTAACAAAATGCCAACAAAGACAACATGCCATAACTTCATCTCAACCTAAAAATTCATTTGATGTTAGTGTTCCAATTGTGATCAAATTTTCACACCCATGTAGATAAAATCATGGACCAAAACAACTATGTGCATGCGTAGGGCACGCGTGGGTTGAACAATACTTCTTAAGCCACCTATCACACCTTAGTTTTATGAAAAATGCATAGGAGCCCCCCAAAACCCTAGCCCCCACTAGTGTGTACGCCCCTCTGCCCCAACACATCCACAATAACTCCCTAGGGTTAATGCATCCCCCAGGGGTTTAGAAAAGGGGTTTAGAAAATGCTATGTGTCTGGGTCATTGCGTGCACGTACCAGTGGGATTTTTTTTTAACAGGCATATCATGAAGTGTGGAAACGGATTCTGATTTAGACATGCCAGTTGTGATTCACATAAACAAGATGAGCAATGCTAGGTCCCACTTTCCGGTCGTCCACTCTCCCCTATTTTCATACAAGAAGACAAAATAGTATGACACTTTTTTGTGGGTCCCATATTTTTTCTTCTTGTATTAAAATAGAAAAAACTACCGGAGAGGAGAGTGGACAATCGGAAAGTGAACCTAGCATTGCTCAAACAAGAATCCATGCATTTTAGACTCAGATGCATAGGGGCATGCCTGATGCACAAACTTTTACTGTTTATTAAAAATAATACAATTCCATATAACTAGCATAAATTTCAACAAATTCTTTCTAAAGAGAGGAAGAATCACAATCTATTTATTTCCAACAGAGAGAGAGAATAGGAGGAATTATTGATCCTCGTAACAAAAAAGAAAGGAGAGAGAGGGGAATAGGATGTCACTAGGTTGAAAAACCTCTTTAAATTAATCCACTTTGAGATTAACATTAACATATGTCCATTACTTCATTTGTTTTAATCCATGTCTTATTTATATTGTTTGATGAATTGTAATTTGATACATTATTTAGTATTATTTGCAATAATTTTGCTTTCAAATTTAATTAATTTTCTTTCTAATCTTATATAATATTATTCATATAACATTTAACATATAATAATTATTAAAATATAAAAATAAAATATCCCCCCATGTCGCCAAACCTTTTTTTGGGCTCTGTCTTGTCCGACACCACGCATCAGAGTGCGACACCCATGTCCATGTCCATGTCTGTGCAACATAGGGAGGGCTTTATCTTTCAAATTAATATACTTTATCAAAGGAGATGATAAGAAGGAAAACATTATAATATATATATATATATATATATATATATATATATATATATATATATATATTGTCCTACTAAGCATGTTGGTGTCACCCCATGCACGCCACATTCTTTTCTTTCTGATTTCACAAACATGTTAAGATTCATCACAAATGTACAATTCTACCTTCTTTTATATATTTTAACTTTGAACAAGACATTCACAAGAGGCTAGAGTATGTACCTGCAAGTCATCTAGTTCACCAAATGAGAATTCCGAAACATCTATATGGCCATTGATCTTCATTTTCTCCTCTTGGATTAACCATTCCCCTATTTTCATTGTCCATGCAAACATCAGAGACAGATGAAACAGATTTAAAGGAATAAGGGAAAGAAATAAACCTTTTTAGGCCACCATAACTTGCCTTTGAATTTCAATGCTAGTTCATAAGTATAGCCAACACGTTTCTTGTTTCGCACAGTCACCAAGAATGCCTGTCATAATTTGGGAATGCACTTAGCCCAAAAAAAAAATTTAAAAGACGAAGAAAACTTCCGTTTCAATACTAGATTTTGAATAGTATTAAATGTTTTGACTGTCACTAATACTTCAATAAACTATTCTTGCACCGACTTTTGTTGCCTCTGTTTCACAGAACATGGCCTTCTAGTCCAACGTTTTAAAACATGAAGGTGGGAAGAATGGTGCTCCACATACCTAAGCTTGATGCATAAGCATTGAGGCATAAGGCCTAAGCCTCGTAAACATGCCTATTTTTACACTGATTCAAAAAGAAAGATTCCAGTAGTAAATATATGAGAGAAATTGTCCAGAAAAAAGAATAAATAAGAAATAGTGGGAAAATATATCGAATTAAAATTCTAAGTTTTAAATTTTAGACCAGCAAATTTCAATTAGATTCTAGGATTCAACTTCCCTGCCAAATTGAGATATAAAGAAAAGGTACCCTTGGTTCAGTAATAAAGAAAAGACAGGAAACTTTTGAGGGAAAAATAAAATGGATGGCATCCCTATTAATGAGACCACTCAGTTGAATGCAAAGGGCATTAAATAAAGGGAAAGAGGGAAAAAATGAAAATAAAACGAATTTAAGTCGTCATCTTAATGATGAATGGATGACATTAAAGAAGGTGGACTGGTGGTTATGGCACAACACACGTCATCACGGTATGAGCATGTAGTTGGCTGGAAAAGGAAAAAGACAGGCTCAGCCAAATGGTTCCCGAGAGAGTTTGGGTCTAGGGAGGCCAGGTTCAAGAATAGATGGGAAGGGATGGGGGCCAAAGAGATACACGGAAAACCAGGGAGGACTAAGAAGGTCGAAACAAACCACGATATAGAAGAGATGAGAAGATAGCAAGAAGGGAAGGCAAGGAGTACTGTTAGTTCATGTTCATGATTGCGGAGGAGCAGGAGATAGTGTTCTTGACCCACCTGCTCACAGCCCAACTTCAACGGAAACAGGTGGCAACGGTGGGGTCTATCAGCCAGTCATCTTGTATCAATCGGGGGGGGGAACTGATACAAGGAATCACACTATCTGGGAGGACAGAACAAAAAAAACACCAATACCCATGAAGATCGTGTCATAAGAATGTAACATGCACAGGTTGCCCTGACATGGCTTGATATATTAGAAATCTATAAAATTTAAAATAATAATTTAAAAAAAACATAAATCGGAAATATAGATAATAATTAAAATTGGAGTGGGTCCGAAAAGAACAATGAAAATTGTGAGGAAAATAAGTTTCCATCACAGCTGGCTATTTGGGACGCCATTAGGCTTCTCACGTGGAATTTAGAAGTTTTTGGAACAAAATGGACTGTGACATGGAGATATTGAACACTTCAAGCAGACCTATTTATGCCTTGGTACAGGACATAAACTATGAAATAAAAAGGTTGATTTTGACTACTGCATATGGTAGTGCCTATATCAAAGAAACGCAATCCATGTGGGAGTTTGATTTTGACTACTGCTTATGGTAGTGCCCATTTGATGGGAATCAAGTTTCAAATCCTATTGAGTTTGAGACATATTCTCGGCATGGTTTGAAATTCCAAAATTTTTGACGATTTCGGCAAGCCAACCCGAACCGAAATCCCGAAAAATTGCGGGATTTCGGCGAAATTTCAATATTCGAAATATTAATATTTTATTAATTATATATATTTTTTATTAATATATATATATATATATTAAAAATAATATTTTATTAAATTTTTATATATTTATATAAATATTATTATTTTATTTTTAAAATTAATATATAAATTTTCGAAATTTCAATAAATATTTCGGAATTTTAATTAAAATAACTATTTAAAATTAAAAAATCAGATTTCGGCCGAAATTCCAAAATCTTTGTAATTTCACCCGAAATTTTCGAAATTTTGGCCGAAATCTAATTTTCGAAATAAATCCAATTTCGATGTCGTTGGGGTTGTCTGAAACTGAAATTTCGCGAAATTTCAACGAAATTTCAAACCTTGATTCTCGGAAGAAGAAAAGTGGTCCAAAGCTAAGTGGGGCCAGCATGCACACCGATCTGATCCAAGTAGGGGTGTACCCACTACCCAAGCCAAGCTAGCTCGTTGGCTCGGCTCAGCTCGATCAAGCAGATTTCAAGCTCAATTTTCTGGCTCGATTGAGCTAAGCTTTTATTCGAGCCAAGCCCCATTTAATTCGGCTATGCTTGAATACTATAATATATATTAATAAAATAATCATAATAATAATATTTATTATTATTTTGTAACTTTAGTTTTTTTTAATGACTCAAATCATTATGTTTGAGCTGAGATTTGAGCCTAATTTTTCGAGCTTTAATCGAGCTTGAGCCGAGCTCAACTCAGCTTGAATGCACCCCCAGATCCAAGTGATCCAACCGTAGGGTATGATTACTCGAACCATAAGGGGCAGCACTTTAGTGGGGTAGAAACACTAGATGAAATGAGAGGAATCTAATTTCTCCCATCTCAAGGGCAGTTGTAATAACAGACGGTCTATAAAATTTCATTAATAAGGGCATATTTTTTAAAAAATTACGGTCCTTTAATCTTTACCTCTGTAACAAAAATACTACGTTTTTTTCAAAATTGGTGAATTATTCGTGCATTTTTAAGTTGCTGAATTATTCGAGAATTATTGGAATTGCAAATTATTCGCAAATTTTCCGAACTATTCCCGAATTTTCTAAATTATTTTCTCAAATTTGGCAAAAAACTACTTATTTTGTAATCAAATTGTTCGGTATATTTTTGTATTTATTAATTTATTTTTCCCCAATTTTTCTGAACTTGACCCAGCCGAATTATTCCCGAATCCCGACTTTGTCACTATGGTCTTTACTAAGTATTGTTAGACCTTAGTTATAGTCAAAGTCATTGATAAAGACGAATTTTACACGTTTTAGAAGTTATTTTGTCGATAAGTCAAGTTAGAGTCAAATTAGGGATTTAAAGACCGTACTCTTTCCCTATAAATATGTAATGTTGCTTGGAGAGATTTTAATGAAGCTTTAAAAACAATTCCTCCAGTAATTTTCTGTTATCTTGCCTTACTAGAGCTGAATCTAATTTGAGGGTGTTTGATCCTTCATTATTCCAAAAAAAGGGTGAAGATTTATCCAAGGGCATTAACTTGTCCAATACTATTCCATCTCATTGACAAGGTATTATTACTTTGTTCTTCCACCATTGTTTTAGATCATCATAGTTGAATAACCTATTGATTGCTGCAATTTCACGCCATCTAGAAATAGACTATTTTGATTTCCTTTTGGAACCCTATAGCAAAATTCTTCAAACTTTGAAACCCTAATTTTGAATTTGTTAATTTTAGGATCATCTAGATTTGCATTTAGTTAAGTTATTTGATTGATCCTAGATTAAATGGATTTTCTCTAGACTAGAGAAAACCCAAATTTTTGGCTAACTTGATTTGGGCAGAATTTGATACTATGATTAAAGTTATTATATTGGGGATTTCTTTCTTAGATTTAGATTGATTGATTAGGGTTAAATTCCGCACTTTAAAAGGCCCTGAAACACTAGTTGAGAGGTCCCTGAAGGCCTATCGATTTTCTATATAAATTAGAATACACCCCTAACTACCCTAGGCTACAACAGATTTTGTATTGGTGCCTAAAGTTTGTGCAATTTGGGGTTTTGTTGTCATGACTACTCAACGTGGTGAATATTATCACGGTCAACTAAATGAAAGCTAGTGAGATGATCTATTACAATAAATGCCTGGAAAATTGATGATTTGCATGATCTGGGTGCCACATTGATACTCGGGTTACCTCTATTGAGCCTATGAGGTTGGAAAATTACCGAGGAATTGAAGAATGCCACAACAGAGAATCAGGATGAAAACCCAATCCAAGATGATGTTGGAAACACTCAAGATGCAGATGAGTATTATAAGAGTGCTACAAGTACAGCCAGATGACCTAATCAGGATCCTAAGTTCCTAACCAAGGACTGAGAGATTTCCTATCAGACCAACTAGCCCTAGAATCAATGTTCAAGATCAGTGTTGCCTAGGCACGGCAAAATTTGAAGTGCCAACACTTGGACACAACACAGCATGGCTGGATACGGCACGACATGGCTAGGACGTGCCCATGCTGTGCTGTGAAGAATCCCTTCTTCGATACGGCTTGATGGCACGTCTATAATACGTGTCCCAAAAAGCATAAACTGACTTTAATTCGTTTTTTAGGGCTTTTTGGTTTTTAGAAAGTGGGTTCTGCAGGGGTCAGGTGCTCCAAGAATAGAAGAAAAACAGAGATTAGAGGGTCTCTTTGACAGAAGATTTTGGAAACAAATTGCTGTTACCTCTTTACAGCCTGAGATTGAATGACTAGAGAAAAAGAAAAAAACAGGGTGGATCTGCGAAGAAGGCTGGACAAAGAACATACCTGATATCATCTATCGTCTGCTCCAGGTCCGTGATCTTCCTCTCCTCTATCGTCTGATATGCTTGCACTCTCCCTCTTCCTCTCCTCTATCGTTGCTCGCACAGTCGCACTCTCCCACTTCCTCTCCTCTATTGTATGCGAACAAGGAGAACCGTTTTCTATTTTTTTTTTATAAAGAGAAGGGACAAACGAGCGTCCCTTTGTCTGTCCTCTCCCCCGTCTTAAACCTGCTTTTCATTTATCTTTTGTTTGGTCTGTTGGTCTGTCCACTCTTCTTTTCTTTTTTTTTTAAAGACAGTAGAGAAGGGAGTAAAGAGTGTAGGACCATATCTTTTCCCCAATTCCCTTTTTTCTCTATCTCTTTGATTGGTATGTCGTCTCTTACTTTTATTTTTTTAATGGTATTAGCCTAATAAGTTTAAGAGACCCTGTTTTTTATTTATGATTACAGGTTTAAAGAGAAGGGTCCCTGTCCACTCGTTTGTCCCTTCTCTCAATTTTCTTTTACTAAAAAACAAAGGCATAGAAAAGGGAGTAGACCTGTCTCTCGTTTGTCCCCGACTCCCTTCTCTCTCTCTTTTTTTGGTCTATCCCATTATGTCACTCTTTTGTTCTCCCTTTTTTTTAATGGTAGTAGGCCATTCATTTGTCCAGGGTCTCTTTTTGAGTTTTAATGGGATTTGCAATCCGCCATACGTTCTGTAATTCATAATATACTGTTGTGAACTGAGTGCTTTATTATACTAACATAGAATGAGCAAGCATACAATTGAATTTATGAGAAATATGAAAACAAATAATGATCAATCTGTCCGGATTTGTTTTCCTTTTTGTAGATGGCCAACAAAGAAGGTGATGCAGGGACTTAACCAATACTCCACAAAAGTCGCGACTGATGGGAGCATGTGATTACATCTCTTTATCTTATAGCCCAGGCAACCCGGTTGAGACCTCTAAGTGGGCCCTACCCCGTGGGCCATCCCACCTCAGCGGGCCCCACCCCGTAGGCCACCTCACCCCAATGTGGAGATGCTCCTGCATCAGAAGGTTTAGAGATCCATTGTGGGAATTTATGGAAAATATAGGAAAGATGCAAGTGGAGGAGGAAATTGCAACCTTCGTTGCAAATTATGCAACACTTGTTGTTAAGGGAATTATTATCGGGTGAAAGGACATTTATTATTAACTCCTAATCGCGGAGTTAGACAATGTTCACATGTTGATGAAGACATGTTAGCCAAGTTTCATAAGATGGAAGATGCGGCACAAACAAAAAAGACATTAAAAAGAGCAAGTAGTGGTTCAAGTACTAATATTTCATTACCAAAGTTATGAAGATTTTGGAAAGAAGAGAAAATGAGATAATAGCATAGCGAAATCCTTTAATGTTGTAGCATAGGATGAACTTGATCACTTGATAGTTCGGACATTTTATGCAAGTGGTTTGTCTTTCAACTTATTAGGTCTTCATATTTCAGACAAATGATCAAGCATGCATGTGATAGTTAATTGAAGGAATACACAGTGCCTACATATGTTAGATTAAGGATTATTTTATTACAAGCCGAGAAAGCTATTGTCGAGTTACACCTATCATCAATTCGGCAATCTTGGACTTGTAAAAGGGTGTCAATTGTTAGTGATGGTTGGATTGATTATAATAGGAAAAGGAGCTTGATTATTTGTATGGCAGCGTCAGAGAATGGCTCAGTTTTCTTAAAAGCCGTAGATGCAACTAATGAAGTTAAATCAGCGGAATATGTTGGAAAATTGTTTTTGGAGGTTATTTTTGAAGTTGGTCATGAAAATGTGGTTCTATTGATAACGGACAATGTTGTTGAATGTAGGGCAGTTGGCTTAAAAGTGTAAGCAAAGCATCCATCTATATTTTGGATACCTTGTGTAGTTCATACTCTCAATTTGGCATTGAAGAACATATGTACGCCAAATAAAGACATGTTAGAAATGTACGAGCAATTTGTTGGGCGACTTTTTGGGATTTATGGAGGGAACGGAATAGAAAAATTTTTGAAGATAAGGAAGAGTCGATGCCCAAAGTCATTCTTAAAATTGGGTAGTTGTTATATTCTTGGTCTTCTGTTCTAGCTGATTTTAAAAAGGTCCATTGGTCTGATTTTCTATATAGCTGGTCAAGTATCTTAGCTTGACTCTTTTTGGTTTTTTCTGGGCGATGTTTCTTGCATCGTTTGTATATTCTTGCCTCTTTAATAAAAGGTTCTCGTTATCTATCCAAAAAAAAAAAAAGGTACGAGCAATTTAAGTGGATTGGGCAGATTGACAAAGAAACTAAATTGATAAAGAACTTTATGGTAAACCATAGTGCTGCATTTACAATTTACAACAAGTATTCAAAGTTAAAACTTCTTGGTGTGATTGAAACAAGATTTGTTTCTACATTGATCTTTTGTAAAGTGAATCTTTCAGGTAATTATTTTTGTATTTCTTTATTTATTGTTTTAATATTAGTTTAAGTAAATATTATATTAATGAAACATTAACATTTCAGGTATAGTCAGCATTGCAACGTATGGTTATCGATGAAAGTTGGAGATTTTAAAGAGAAGAAGATTCTCAAAAGGCACAAAAGATCAAAGACATCTTAGTTAGTGACTTGTGGTGGGATAATGTGGAATATTTGTGAGACTTCAGTGAACCAATTGTTTCGATACTTCGAGTTGCTGATATTGATACTCTTATGCTTCATTTGGTTTACGAAAAGTGGGACTCAACGATTGAAGAAATTCGAAAAAAAAAGTATTCGGCATGAGAAGTTAAATACCTTTACAAATGAGAGTAAATTTTATGATGAAGTACATGAAGTATTGGTCAAAAGGTAGAATAAAAGTAGCACTCTGCTACATTGTCTCGCTCATTCATTGAATCCTAAATATTATAACAATGAGTGCTTCGTAATTAGCCGAAGGAATTGGTCGACTTCCTCCAAATCTTGATGAAGAAATTTCAGAATGAAGAAATGCATGTTTTGAGAGAATATTTTCAAGTGTAACTATGCTTCGTAAGGTTCATGAGGAACATGGAAAGTTCGCTGCCGCAATTGGCAATTTTGGGCAATGGGAGGCTCTTAGTGAGTGGTACACAATAACTCCCTTGGCATGGTGGGGCAATCATAGATCTAATGCACCCACACTTGCAAGCATTGCATTCAGGTACAAACTATTTTTTTTTTGTTTATTACTTTATTTTTATTCTTTATTGTAAACGCAAGTGTAATGTATTATTTTATGTATCTTGTCCCCTGATGTAGAGTACTGGGACAACCTTATTCTTCTTCATGTTGTGAAAAAAATTGGACCACTTTTGAAATGATATCAAGCATTAAAATAAATAGGTTGACGTCACAACATGTAGAAGACCTTGTCTATGTCCACTCGAATTTGCGTCTCTTATTAAGAGTAGATGAACATTACGTGGAAGATCCTAACAAGTATTGGGATGCAGTTGGGGATGAATTCAATTTGACTAATTGTTGTTTTTTCCTTTTTGTGATACACATTGATGATATCCTTTCTTTCTATTTTCTTCTATTTCTCTCTTCCATAAACCCCAAATATTAAACCCTAGTTTTCTACTTGGTATCAGAGTATTCGATTCTTGTCAAAAGAGATAAAGAAGGGTTTTATTGTTCGTATCCCAAATGCACCAACAACTAGGACACAAAAGAAGGCTCCAAATGACACCCCCCTATGCGGTTTGTATCCCAAGTAGCTAAGGAATCCATGAGGCTCTTAGAAATAACCCATTGGATGCTAAGGAGAGTTAGGAACCGACTCCAAATCCACCATGAAGAAAAACAGTGCAAAAGTAAATGATCTACATAAACCTCTTCCAAATATTTTTTCACATGTTAGCCAACCTCCATCATCTACTCATTTAAGTGATCGATGGTGAAGATTTTATCCAAGGTTGTCACCCAAAGGAAGATGGAAATTTCCGTCGGGATACCATGAATATGATTCCACACAATAGAATGAGGAAAGGGGGACAGGAATTCCCAAGGAAAATCAATAGAACGACTTAGCAGTGAAGTGGGCCCTTGTTTTTTTTTTTTTTGTTAATATTCAATCTCATGCAGTCATCCAACATCAAAATAAGGTTCTAAATGTCAATATCGCTCAACATGTCGAGCCGCGGAAAAAAGAAATATCGAAGATATATCATTTATCGGTGATTTTTAGAAAAATGACAAAAAAAAAAAAATGAGCAAAATATGGAATTTTGGAGTGAAACTTCGGAAAATGTTAAAATAGATGTTAATACACCTTTTAGAATAAATTTAAAAAAAAAAAAAAACAATATACATAAGAGATGCAATGAGAAGAGAGTAAAGATGTACGCTGACGAGTAACGATAATGTATGATTGATTCATGTTTCATTCATTTCTCAATCAATCATAAATAAATAATTTATAAGATTCATAATAATACAAACATACATTAAACTGGGTGTATAATAATCAATATTAGTTTTTAACATATTAATTTTTGTCATATAATATAATTTCTTCTATGGCACATTATTTTTAGAAATATATGTTTTTAAATTATGTGCTAAAAATAGTATGTTAACTTATAAATTTATAAGTCAACACTTTAATTTATAAATTTTTGAACTAAAAATAGTATGTTAAATAATATGTTAATTTATAAATTATAGCAAAGTGATTATTGATTAGTCAAAGTGGTAGTATATTTTGTTTATTTTTAAAAAGCCCTTATGGGCATAATCTTATTACCTATAAAGAATTTTGAATTTATAAAATATTCATAAGAAATTATTAATTTTTTAATATTACTAAAAAGCCCTTAGGGGCATAATCTTATTACCTATAAATAATTTTGAATTTATAAAATATTATTAAGAAATTTTTCATTTTTTAATATTACTAAAAAGCCCTTATGGGCATAATCTTATTACCTATAAATAATTTTGAATTTATAAAATATTATTAAGAAATTTTTAATTTTTTAATATTACTAAAAAGCCCTTATGGGCATAATCTTATTACCTATAAATAATTTTTAATTTATAAAATATTATAAAGAATTTTTTTTAATATTACTAAAAAGCTGTTATGGCATAATCTTATGACCTATAAATAATTTTTAATTTTTAAAATATTATTTTTAAAATTTTAATATCACTAAAAAGCCCTTATGGCATAATCTTATTACCTATAAATAATTTTTAATTTATAAAATATTATTAGGAAACTATTCATTTTTTAATATTACTAAAAATAATAAAAGAGAATATTAGTAACAAAGAGTGAAGTTAGCATTACCCTTGACCTTGTTAGGGTTTAAAACACTTAAAGGTTTTAACAGATAGTGAAGTTAGCAATACCTTGACCTTGTTAGGGTTTAAAACAGAATGAAGTTAGCATAACCCTTATAAGGGTCTCTTTAAGTCTTCGTTAGTGTTACCTAGGCACTTCAGTTTTCCCAAATTTTGTTGTGCCGATACTTGGACACGACACTCCATGACACGACACGACACTCCTTGATACGTGTCTATACCATGTCATGGTGACATTAACATTATGATTAGACACATGATGCTTCAAGTATGACATGTCATTTTAAAATACAATTGCAAGGAATTTTTTGTCAATTTGTATTGTTTTTTTGGAAACATAGATAAAATTTTATTAGGAGAGCAGCGACAACAATAACGATCAATATGTACATCTCTCTCTTCTCTTCTCTCTTGTTGCTTATTTCTACTCCCTATATAAATATTTTTTTATAACTTATGTATATACTTTTTTAAAACATTGGGGACAGGTGATCCCCCTCTTTTTATTATTATTGTTATTTAAAAAATTTGAGTTATAAATTAATATATATATATATATATATATTTAATCATTTTTAAAAATATGTACATCCGTGCCACCGTATTGGGATTTTCAGAGCTTGCCGTGCCGAACACTCCTAGACACCTGGACACTTGGCACCAGAACCACGTGCCTAGGTAACACCGGTCTTCGTATACTTCAGAACTAAACCCAACCCAAAAAAAAAAAAAAAAAAAGGGCATGCAAAGCTCGGAAAAGGGAAAAGGGGAGAGGAATAAGTTCGACCTTGGCATCTAGTGATCTAGGGCTTTTGCAATCAGCGAAGGCAGCAACTCAGTCTCACGGCAATGGTGATGACGCTTCACGGGTATGTACCATTTTCTTCGGTTCTTCCTTCTTCTTTCTTCTCCTTTCTCAAGTCTCAACCATTTTTTATTTGTTCCTTCTTAATCAATGACTGATTTCAATCCGTGAGTTTTTATGTTTAGGATGGATGCTACTGCACCTTTGAAAAATTTGGGAAAAAACTTGGGTGTCACATATTTCAGTCGATATCGACGACATGTCATCGATATCGCTGATATTTCGGCGATAACTCCCGACATCATGTAAAAAATACCTTACACCGTATAGATGTGTCGGCAAGTGCCAATACCGATAAATATCGGCGATATATTAACGATATTGTCGATATTTAGAACCTTGCATCAAAAGGAGTTCCAAGTTTATCATAGGTGGAGGAAAGAAGAAGGCTCATGTCACTTTGGATAGATGATTTTAAGTATTGAAGACCTCATATGCACACAAAGATCATTAGGAAGACCCCTTGGAAGGTGTGCATATGAGCTGGTTCAGTACTTCAGTATGATTTAGCAAAGTTTTAAAAGCCCAATGGGCTGAACTTTTAGTTAGAGGAAACAATTTATTGTTATTTGGTTATTATAGTATTTTTATTAGTTTTGGTTATTTGAGTCTTTTTACAATTGGGTTTCAACTATTTAAAGACTCTTTTTGTTGTGAATTTTTAGTTAATGAATTTTATGAATAAATAAAAGTGTTTTGAGCATTTTCTAGGGATTGGATTTGGTGTGATGTCATGGGAGTGATTCCCAAAGGATTCTTGCCTTCTTGGTGTGATGCCATGGAAGTGATTCCCAAAGATCTAAGGTATGTTTTTGATCTTCTCTTTATTACTCTCATTGATTTTTATGTTTTCATTGAAACCCTAGATCCTTTTCCGAAGCATGAAATTTCACCCAAACCAAACCCTAGCCTATTCCTCATCATTGTTACAGCTTTTTCTCCAAGCTTAGCTTCCAGCAGCCTCCTTAACCCCTGTCCAAGGTTGCCGCACGATTCCAGCCTTCTCCCATCACTGTCACAGCCCCCAGCTCCAACCCTAGCTGCTGCTGCACCACACCCCAGCCCCTGCAGACCTCCTTTTTGACTGTCCCAACCTTATTCCACCACTGCCGCATCTGTCCCAGACCTACTCCACCACTGATGCACCTGTCCCCTGCTTTGTGACTGCTGTAGCATCCCCACAGACCTTCCCTAGAGCTGCTACAGCCCTCCCACTTATTATACCTTCAACCACAACCCTCTATACCTCTGTCCCTATTCCTTACTGTCCAAAACCCCAACAGCACCTGTCCCTTTGCTGTCCCAATTCCACAACAGCCCTATAAATCCATCTCAGACCTTTTTTCACTTCTATAAACCTGTCCCCATGACTTGTACACCCCTAAACCCTTTTTCTGCTGCTGTTACAGAATCCCACAAATTGCAAAACCCTAAAACAGCCTTAACTAAACCCTAATTCAATTCTGAAACCCTAGAAAAGGTTAGAAAACCTACATTGAATTGAGAGCTAATCCCAAAGCTTGTGGAAACATAGAATTCCATACAACCCTCACAGATATAACTGAGGGCCGTATTGTAGGTTTGTGACTTGGCCTTGAATCATTATAAAATTGCTTTCTTGGTTAATTATTTGTGATAAGATTGCTATTTTATAATTTTCCTTAATTCTTGTTAATCAAATCTTGATCTCAGCACATTAGATTCTAGGTCATTGCATAGTCCTACATCACAATCCCTCCTAGATATGCAAGAATGGATTTTGAGACGATTCAAAAGATTCAGTATGTACCCCACATCCCAATCGTTTAGATCCATCCTCAATCTTGGGGTCCAAACTAACTTATGGTCACTCTCTCAAAACAGGTACCACATATCACTCCTTGTCCAATGCAATGGAATAATAGACACCAAAAGGGGATAACAAAAAAATTTTCCTAGAAAGATGAAAAATGCCATGTAGCACTAGAATCAATTAGGGAGCAACAAACTTAATGAAAGACATAAAGCTTTCACTTAAATAACACACCCAATATCTTAAATCTATTCACTAAGGTGGCGTTTGTTAACACTGGTCTAAAAAGACGTGCTTATTTGAAAATTATGCTTAGTTGGACTTTAGATTGTTAAGTTGAAGGTTAATTGCATGTCTATATTATAGAGATTTTAGGGGTAAAACCTCTACTTTAAAAAGTAGTTCCATAACTACTTTTTAAAGTAGTGGTTTTTACCCCTAAAATCTCTAAATTGTAAACATGCAATTAACATTCAACTTAACAATCTAAAGCATAATTTTCAAATAAGTACTTCTTTTTAGACTAGTGTTAACAAACGCCACCTAATTATTACACTGGCTCAACATGCTGAACACCCTTGGATTGGTCTTCTTTAGTACTTAGTTTCATGTTAATTACTCTGTTTTCCTTTTTTGTTTTTCCATCAAAAAAATTTATTTCCCTAGCAAGAAACTCAACCAAGACAACTAACAACACAACAATGTACACCAAAGGGAATATTGACTCACAGAAACGAAGAAAAAAATAAAATAATGATAATAATAATAATAATAATAATGATGACAGCAATAATAATAATAGCACATCGGTTGTGCATTGACGAAACTTATGAAGTTATATTCATATTTCAAATGATTTTCGAAACTCACATCGCCTTCGCATTTTGATACTTCTGAGATTTCTGCTTTGCCACTTGAGAACTCCAAGGAACCCACAGAAGCAAGCAACTCCTGTAATTCAAATTCAATATTAGAAGGGCAATGAGAGGACAACTTTATTCCAGCAAATAAGAGGTAATATTTGGTAGCTAGCTCGGAAGCCACATGATGGCTTTGTAATCCCAACAGCATGGATTTCACATTAAAAAGTGTTTATACCATGCTGAAATGAGCAACAACTGCTTGTATATCAACACAGGTCAAACACTGTATTATAGGATACAATGGGCCTGATCCCACAAAACTACTTAAGAAGAGCAGCCCTAAGCTATCCAACCTTTCCATATAATTAAACAGACATCCATGTCAACATACTTCAAGAAAATCCAACACAAATAGGAGCTCCTGATGATTTTGTGGAGTAACAAACCTTTATCCTATTGCTTGCCCATGTATTAAGGTTCTTCTCCTCCCAGGTCCCAGCCTAAATATGAAATAAGAGCAATTATATTCAAGGAGCATGCAACCAATTGAAAATAGATCCAACCAAAGGTAACAAGTCACAATCAATGAGGAATTTAAACCAACCTTAATCAAACTTAAATGGATAACCGTATAATTTTCGAACCACATAATCATCTTATACCAAAGTTCAAACGTTACAAAAGAGATTGTGTACATTTCTACCATAGAACTAGTACATTGTACAGAACACTGAAAAACATGAAGGCTTACAGTGACAAATCTGTTCGGAAACAGAGCTCTTTTGTCGCGGAATTAGACCTGCTATTAACGTCAGCTCATCTGTCAGTGGCGTCGGGTCTGCCGCTCAGTTGAAAGCTATGAAACAAGTCTGCGGTAGTTTAAAACTGAAATTGGCACAATATCGCGAAGTGGCCGACAATGTGCCATTATAATTTGTCTACTTTGCATTAGTAACTATACCATTCTACATGGGCAAGGCAATCCCGACTGGCTTCAATTTGGCATGGGGGCCAAGCTTGCCAATTCAAAATTGATTTGCAAAGGAGTGTGACATCTGGAAGAATATGATTACTTCCCGAGTTTCATATCCATCCAGCCATGACAAAAGGCTGTTGTTTCCCATACAAAATCCAAGGCGATCTTGGATCAATCGGCCGGTATTTCCATTACTGTAATTAAAATGTCGCCTAGGCCACTACCTCGCTTAGCTAAGACCACTATATCCTATCATGATCTAGCCGGAATAGTTATTAAAGGCGTCGCCTCAGGCAATCGCCTAGGCGACCAGGCACTTTGTTGGGCTCAGGTAACTGGCCGCCTCAGGGAGGGTCAGACGATCATTATTAAAAATCTGATATATGTAATATTATTATTGTTTTAAGGATAGAAAATTTTATTTTATTTGAATATGATAGTTCAATAAACAAAATGATATGCTATTTTATATATTTCTCGTGTCTTTTACAATATAATATGCTAGGATTTGTATATCCAACAAAAAAAATTTACAGATAAAAGAAGAAAGAAGAGATGAACGGTGTCAAGTACGGTTTTCTCATGTTAACATGTTCTTTCTCTCAATAGGTGGACCAATTGGTTTCTCTCCCTTATTTATAGGTGGACCATATAGTCCTCATATGTTTTTTTTATTTTTTTTGTGGCATGGTTGTTAAAGTACAGTTGGGCTCAAGCAGTCCAATAACATAAAAAGAGCCCTCAAAAATGCTCCAAATTCCTTCTAGGACCCTCAAACTCTAATAAACCAATATTTAAAGAGGTCTTCTATAACTTAAATAAGTGCAGACCTCATAGTTTATATATTTTACTTATCATATTTATTTTTATTACTTATTTTGAGTGTAATCAAGAAAAAGAAAGAGATGAGAGTAAGAGGTACGACATCACCCTCTCACCCCCTCTTCTCTCTCCCATGTTCAATATCACATTTGACTACCAGGCTATTTTTCTACTTTTTATTGTCTTATCTCTCTCTCTCTCTCTCTCTCTCTCTCTCTCTCTCTCTCCTGTTGGGTTGTCGTTGTTGATTGTTGTTTCTTTCTATTTTTAATCCCTCTCTCTCCCCCTCTTTCAGCGGTCATTGTACACTCAATTTTTTATTCCATTTTTTATCTACATTTTAAATTCTCCTTTTTTATTCTTAGAACCGTCTCCAAGGATGATTCTATCAAAGTGCATCCTGACAATAGTGTAATTTATATGAATGTAGGGTCCCTTATAAAAGGAAATGCATCGTACATTGATCTTATATTAGAGAGAATTTTTGCAGCAAAAAGTTCAACAAGCGACGCCTCGGGCGCCTTAGGTGTCCATGGGGTCTGTCCCTTGACAACCATGCTAGGCGGGTACTTGCTAAATTTTTATAATTTTAACAAAATACATTTTGCTCGCCTAAGCATAGTTTAGGGAACCCCCTATTGCCTGGGGGTGGCCTGGACTTTTTGACTAGATTGGTGTAAAATCCAATTTTGTATTGTCTTGATGTTCAAGAACTGTGAAGATGAAGCCTAAAGATTTTGCGATTAAGCTTCGCTCACGCATTTCGGATGGTATGTAAGACTAAGATACGTAGTACATTTCTAGGGGAAATTGACTTAGATCACTTTTATAGACCCTAGATGACTAGATACAAGAGTAGTAAGAGTTAGAAAATTCCGGATTCAAAATTCCGTATGTTTGGGATTGCGGTCTACCAACTTGAAATTCAGCTGACCAACTGATGAAATTTTTGTATGGGAAAAATTTCCAGAAAGTTGATTCTTATTCAGTCAACTGACTTTGAATTTTGGTCGAATGACCTATATACCCGTAAAACCAGTCGATCAGCCGTCTTTAGAACAGGTCGACCGATTGCACATTTTATAGTGTATTGCTTTTCTGAAACCCCTTCTTTGCTACTCTATTTAAACCCACTTTTCCTAATCGTTATTAGGGTTTTAGAGAACATAGCTGAGGCTCCCAAAGCTTATCTAGGGTTTCTCATTCATGCTTGAATGATCCCCATTGTTCCTCCTCCATTGCTCTCTCTCTAGAGTTGCAAGCTTCAATATTGTTGATGTTACACTTGCATTGGTTGATCCCATGGTATGAGATCCCTCTAGAGTTTGTTACTTCAAACTTGTTCAAAACCCTTTGACACTCGACAGAGTGTTTGGTTGGCGTGGAGCCAAAGCCTTCATTGAAGGAGATCAATCCGTAGAGGATCATAGTCGAAGAAACTATAAGAAGTTGAAGCCACCGTAGTGTGGAGATCGGATTGCGATCCATGGTTATCAATACAAAGAGATCGTTGTGTGGAGATACCATGTTGGGTTGCGTCCTGTTGGGTAAAGCTTTCTGAGTCTTGTCTTTGTAGGTCGAACTTGCTTATAGTGGATTCAAAACTCAATTAGGTCTCGTGGTTTTTCCCGGAAGAGTTTCCACGTAAAAATCTGTGTGTTCCTTTTTGTGTGATTGCTTATTGATTTTTGCTTAGTTTAATTGATAATTTAAAATTGGTAAAAATAGTTAGATAGACCTATTCACCCCCCCCCCCCCCCTAGGTCTGATGAAATCGAGGATATTTCAATTGGTTTCCACAATATTGAAGACCAAAATTGTGCGTTGCTACTACAAAATGCGTGGGTACAAACGGCAAGGAGGAGGGGGCAGGGGAGGAAAATAGTGGCACGGGATCCATAAAGCATGTGTGTGCCCAAGGTTGGTGAGAGGTTCAACAAGGGATTCAAGTTATGATAAAGTTACCTATTTTTATCGGTAAAATAAGCTTCATAAAAAAAAGGAAGGAGACAATGCATTGAAATATTAAGTCTAAAGAGGTTATTCTCCATAATAGCACGCAGAGAGCATGCTAACAAAGGAAATTTGGAGTAGCCACCAATCATTGAGCTTGGAGTGTGATTGGTCACCAAAACATCTCGATTTTAAAAAAATGACTCAAATCCGCAAAACTATAAGGAATTATGAGAAAGGGGTTTAGTAATGAATTGCAGAAGATGTTAGGCATCCCAATTCATCCATCCAAAGGACGATTGATGCGAACGTCCAGCATCAAAAGGAGTTTAAAGTTTATCATAGGCAGAGGAAGAAGAAAAAAACCCACATGTCACTTTGGGTAGATGATTTGGGGCATTGAAGACCTCATATGTTGGGTGTGTGTAGTGTTTCCTTGCTTTGACTGCAGCTTACGCATTGTGGTGTAGTTGCCTTAACCGAAAAAAACAATGTTGTGTTTAGTCCCACATCGGACAAGGTTCCAAGCTCTCAATCCCTTAAAAGTTCCATTACGCCCCAAACGGTTGGTACCCATTTTGGGGAGTGTTTGGGTGAAGCTTCTAAGGGTTGAGAGTGTGTATTGTGGTGTAAGGTGTGTGGGTGGGTGTGTGCATGGGTGTGTGAGTGTGTGTAGTGTTTCCTTGCTTTGACTGCTGCTTACGCCTTGTGGTGTAGTTGCCTTAACTGAAAAAAAAGACCTCATATGCACACATTGATCATTAGGAAGACCCGTGCATATGGGTTGATTTAGCATTACTTTTAAAGCTCAACTAGTAAGAGGCCCATGCGATGCACGAAAATGTAAAAGGAAAAATAGAATAAATTTTTAAATAGATATAATTGTTTTAAATTTATTACCTTGGAATAAGCAAAAAAAATATTAGATTTAAGAAGAATTATATACTAAAATAGTCCGATAGTACATGTGTATTTCGATTTCACCCAAATAAGTATGGTACACCACAACCCTTAGTAATGAAATCCTCTACTGTTTTAACCGGACCCAGGGTCCAGTTATGCCTTTTTGGCACTCCTTACTTGTGGTTAAGATTCACCCATCTCCAGGGTTCACCCACCTATCATTGGTTTTTACTAACCACAATTTTTAAAAAAAATGTTTTTTTTTTTTTTCTAAAAACCAAGAATGGTGGGTGAATCATATAATATGCATCAACAACCCGGAAAGAAAATTGAATAACCTTAGTTAAGGGGATGATTCAGTAACTCCTATGGTTAAGTTATCTAACCTTGGTTTCTAGGAAGAAAAAAAAATGAAATACTAATCTTAATTTTTTTTAAGCTTAACCAACATGTGGACATGACATTTGACTACGTAATCAAATATTGAGTGGTGGGCTAATCATTGTCCTGTATATTATCAGGATTCTCCAGTCATATCTTCTTATTGTTGTCTGAAGACTTGAATTTCCAAGCAAAGTAAACTCTTAATCTGAAAACCAAACCACCATGAACTCCACCTCAAATACCCAATATAATCCATGTATAAACACCTCTTTTGATAAATCTCCACTTCATCTTTTATCCCCCTTTGCACACAAAAGCCTTCATAAAAAATATCAGATGTCTATAGCTATAATTTCACACTTCTCTCATATACAAACACATGCTTGGAGGACATTCATTCAACTTCCAAAAACCAAACCTTCATACAAAAATATAATGGAAGAAAAAATATACTGCACAAACGAAAAAATTGGAAAAAAGAAACAGAGTGAATTCAGAGAGAGAAAGTGGAAATGCAATTGCAGAAAAACAACCTGCATACATATAGCAAGTTAATGGCAGAAATAATAGGAACAAATATAATCCACGAATAAAAAATTTTAAAAACAAAAAAAAAAAAAAAAATATATATATATATATATATAGAGAGAGAGAGAGAGAGAGGAAATGCAATTGCAGAACTGAGTAATCAGATCAATTTTTTTTTTAAGATTAAAGGGAAAACAGGGCAAGGGTGAGAGAGTGGAAATTTTGTGGATAGCAGGTTGAGTAAAGAATAAAAATAAATGAAATTAGACAACCCTGTATATCGATTAGAAGGCCACCAGAGACATCCCTATAATATCTACCAACTGTATTTCCTTGCATCCCATCGGGGGTCTAGATATTGATTCGTCCATAAGTGAGAGATGGACTATATGTTGATATATGCAAGATCGGGGGTGGGTATACTTGTAAAAGGGCATATATGTAATGTTCCCTCTTTATATAATATGCTAGTAAGGTTTTCTACTCCCTAACTAAACAATTTACCATAATCTCTATTTTTCCTCTCTTCTCTCTTCTCTAAACCCTAAATCCTCAAAACCCTTTCTCCAACTTGGTATCAGAGCTACATCAAAGGAAGAAGATCGTCGTTTAAAGCCGTAACCATGGTTCAAAATATCGATACGTATCGACTGATACAGGCCGGTTTTTCGAGTACCCGATACCTAGATACGCTAGAAAAAATAAAATACAGCGTATCGAGACCGTATCATGAGTATCGTGCGTATCGGACCAATACAGATCGATACGGTCTCAATACGCAACAGTTGAAAAAAAAATCTTGTTTACAATAATCAGCCAGAAAAAACAAAAAACAAAAAAGGTAGATCATTCGCACGGAACTATGGAAGAATCCATCAATCATAAAAAAAAAAAAAAAAAAGACAGAGATTTGCACTCTATAAATCATCATACGCATGGTATAGCCGTATAGGGGTTCCTATTTACCCCGTGATTCCGAATTTTTGAGAACCTCAGCTTGAGTGCTTTCTCTATAAATATTGAGGGATCTAAAACTCCCAAAAGCAATCTATAGTCTACAGAATAGAAGAAGAAAAAGGAAAAAAAAATTAAGGTACATACCTGTGCCACTGGCCCACAGTAAAGCGCCATCACCTTCAAGGCTTCAATCGACTTGCCGTCGTCGTCCATCGCAAAACCGAAGAGGAGTGCCTTTGGGAGCTTGCCGTCATCATCCTCGCCGTTTCCCTCTTTCGGCCAAGGTAAGGTTAAAACCCTTACTGCGTTTTTTTTTTTTATTGAAGTCTTAGAAGAGTCGAAGACTTTGTAGTTTGTACTAATGAGGATTGCTAGCCTCACTCTGTTTCTGCCACATGAGGATTGCTAGCCTCACTCTATCTCTACTCTCTGCCACAAATGAGGATTGCTAGCCTCATTTTGTCCACATATGAGGATTGCTAGCCTCACTCTGTCTTTACCACATATGATATGATATATTTGGAGTAATGTTAGCCTCACTCAGCCAATAATATAAATTAAGATTCACTAACCCTTAGGGGGCGTTTGGCAAAACTAATATAAGTTGATTAAGGCATCTAAAACAATTTAAGAAGAACCAAGGTTAGACATGTGTCTATTAAACACACCCTAAGGTTAAGAATTTTTTAACTCTAGTTAATTTTTTGATAATTATTTCTAAAAACCAAGATTAGACATGTGTCCTTTTTAGTGACTATTAAACACACCCAAAGTTTAAGAATTTTTAACAATAGCTAATTTTTTTTGTATTTATTTCTAAAAACCAATTTTAGACATGTGTCCCTTTTAGTGACTATTAAACACACCCTAAGATTAAATTTTTTTAACTCTAGTTAATTTTTTTTATATTTATTTCTAAAAACCAATATTAGACATGTGTCCCTTTTAGTGACTATTAAATACACCCTATGGTTAAGAATTTTTAACTCTAGCTAATTTTTTTGATATTTATTTTTAAAAATCAATATTAGACATGAGTCCCTTTTAGTGACTATTAAACTTAGTGACTATTAAACACACCCTAAGGTTAAAAAAATTTTAACTCTAGTTAATTTTTTTTATATTTATTTCTAAAAATCAAGATTGGACATGTGTCCCTTTTAGTGACTATTAAACACACCCTAAGGTTAAAAAATTTTTAACTCTAGTTAATTTTTTTTATATTTATTTCTAAAAATCAAGTTTAGACATGTGTCCCTTTTAGTGACTATGAAACACACCCTAAGGTTAAGAATTTTTAGCTCTAGTTAATTTTTTTGATATTTATTTTTAAAAACCAATATTAGACATGTGTCCCTTTTAGTGACTATTAAACACACCCTAAGGTTAAAATTTTTTAACTCTAGTGAATTTTTTTTTATATTTATTTCTAAAAACCAAGATTAGACATGTGTCCCTTTTAGTGACTATTAAACACACCCTAGGGTTAAGAATTTTTAACTCTAGTTAATTTTTTTGATATTTATTTTAAAAAACCAATATTAGACATGTGTCCCTTTTAGTGACTATTAAACACACCCTAAGGTTAAAAAATTTTAACTCTAGTTAATTTTTTTGAATTTATTTCTAAAAACCAAGATTAGACCTGTGTCCTTTTTAGTGACTATTAATGATACATATTAATCTTCATAAATTATTCTTACATAGATTTCAATTTGAAAGTTTGACATGGCCCCAAAGAAAAATAAAGGTAAAGCAACTGCTGCGCCTCAACCCAAAGAGCATCTCAGACATATAGGGTGGCAGTATGGGGAGTCAATAGACAGGTCAAGACATCTTATACGATGTAAATATTGTGGATTTCTGTCTAAGGGTGGTGGGATAACTCAACTCAAAGAACATTTGGCGGGTGTAAAAACAAACATTCACACATGCCCTAAGTGCCTGAGAAAGATTAATCAGGCAATGATAAAACATCTACAGGAGAACAGAGCTAAGAAGCAACGATTAACGTCAAAGAGGGAAGGCCTTAGGGCTTACGCTGATGGGACATGGTGGTGACAGTGACGATGATGATAAGGGTTATGACGATGACCCTGATGATGGTCATGGTGATGGTATGACTCAACTCGAGAGAAAGCAGTTAGAGACAACCATGAGGCGTTCTAGGTAGGAGGCAATGGATAGAGAGGACATGCAGAGATTTCAAGGTTCTAGGCATGGTTTTGGTGGTTCCCAGCGTGAGGTCGGGGGTTCAACATGAGGAGAGGTGGGATACAAAGGTCACAGAGCATACATGAGACATTTGATCGGTATGTTCCGACATTATTAAATCGAAGTCCAAAAAGGGTACAGGTTTGAGCATTGAGGAGATAGACCCTCACATGTATAGGGAAAATGGGGCATCTCAAAAGAAGCTGAAGGAAATATGGTCTGGAGGGAGTATAGCAAAGAGAGTGAAGAGAGAGATTGGGAAATTCTTCATTTTTAATCACATCCCAGCAAATGCCGCGACATCTCCGTACTATCAAACCATGATAGATGAGATCTAGAAAGGAGGGTCAGGCATAAAGGGACCCAGCCCCTATGAGATCACCAGTTCATTATTAGTATTGGATTACTTTATTCTTTTTATTAGTTTGGGTATTTTAGTATTTAAATAAGTAGAGTTTACATCTATTTAAGCTTATTTTATGTTATAAATTTTTAGTTAATGAATTTTATGAATGAAAGAAAGTGTTTTTGAGCATTCTCTAGTGATTGGATTTGGTGTTATGTCATTGGAGTGATTTCCAAAGGATTCTTGGTGTGATGCCCTGGGAGCATGGTTTGAAATTTCGTATATTTCGACGAAATTTCGTATATTTTGACGAAATTTCTCGATCTCAATAGGTCTCGAAACATCTGAACTATGTCTTTTGGTTTTTACAAGATTTCGTAAATTTCGATCGAAATTTCGTAAATTTCGACTACATTTCGTAAATTTTGACGAAATTTCGTATATTTCAATCGAAATATTTTCTACTGTTTTTTTTTTTTTTACATCTTCTCACACGGTTTTTACAAATTTTCGTAAATTTCGACTGAAATTTCATATATTTCGACGAAATTTCATATATTTCGATGAAATTTCGTATATTTCGGTCGAAATATTTTTATTTTTATTTTTTTACTTATCTATACTTAAGTTGTAATAGTCATTTACAAAATAGAACTTATGTTATAAAATAACAATTTTAAATACCTCTTTATAAATTAATTTCATTCTTATCTATATTTTAAAACCCTCCTTTAGATTACACTAATTACAATTTAAAAAAATTTTAAATTGCATAAATGACCATATTACCCCTGTGTTGCAAGTATTAACCTAATTATATTTTATAAATTAAATATTATTTAACTATTCTTAGTATTGATTTTTATTACACACAATAAAAAATTCAATAAAATCTTAATACAATATTTTTAATTTTAACTATTCTTAGTATTGATTTAACTATTCTTAGTATTGATTTTAATTGTATTTGAGATAATTGTTATGCTTGATTGAGAAATGAATGCAACTTTTTATATAAGTTACATCAATATTAGTGAATCATACATTGTCGTCAGCATCAACACACGTCTTTGACTCCCTTCTCATTGCATCTCTTATATACATTGTTGTTTTTTTATTTTTTTTTGATTTTCAGATGTGTATTAACATCTATTTTAACATTTCCTTAAATTTTATTGAAAAATTCCATGTTTTTCACTATTTTTTTCAATTTTTTCCTCCACGTGCGATATTATTTCCTCGATATCGATATATCTTGCGAAATATCCTCACTATATCTTTTTTCCATGGCTCGAAATGACATGCAAAATCGAAATTTTGAACCTTGCCTGGGATTGATTCTCAAAGGTTTAAACTATGTTCTTGATCTTCCCTTTTTTCTTCTGCCTGATTTTTTGTTTTCATTGAAACCCTAATCAATCAAACCCTAGATCATTTTCCCTTGCAAGAATTCATATCCAACCAAATCCTAGCCTTCCTATCCCTCCCCTTTGCTGTCCTACTGTTACTGTAGCCCCCCTACAACCATCTCCCTGCATTCCCAGTCAAGCCGCAACTCCCCTCTACAATTCCCCTTGCTGCCCCTTCAGTTTACAGCCCCCTAAAACCCCTGCCCTTATTGCCGCACCAAATAGAGTGTAAAGTCCATCTTTGTGTTGGCTGTATTTTGAATCCAAAACAATGTCTAGTGTGTCTTAATCCTTGCCTCCAGTACTCGTGACAAGTGAAGATGAAGTGAAGTTAAAGCAAAGATGAAGAATGAAGAAAATGCAATCAAGCATCACTCTCGCATTAGGAAGGTAAGTGATACTTAGATACTTAGTTTATACTTAGGTGGAATTAACTTAAATCATGTAATTTACCCCTAGGTGACTAGATACAAAAAGCAACAGTGTTGCAAATTCGGATTACCAAAAATCTCAGGAAATTAGGCAATCTGGTCGACCGACCCCTATCTCGATCGACCGAGTGTGATGAATTTTGTATGGGTTATTTTTCCAGAGAGTGGTTTTGAGCTCGGTTGATCCAACTTGACCATCTCGGTCGACAGACCACCATCTCGGTAGACTGACCTGAGTCTCAGTCGAACGAGCTGCGCAAAATGGTTCTCAATCCGAAATTGTAAAGTTACTTTTGGGTTGCTCTATAAATATAACCTTATGCCTAATCCGTGATTAGGGTTTTTATGTATTAGAGAATATAGTGGAGGCTTTCTAAAGCTTCTCCAGGGTTCTGCCTTCCTGGTTGGATGATACCCGTTGTTCCTCCCATATTGCTCTCTTTCTAGTTGTGCAAGACTTCTTAAATTGTCTATCTTAGACTTGCACCGGTTGATTCTCTATGATGAGATCCCACTAGAGTTTATTGTTTAAACCAAATTCAATACCCTCCACACTTGAGAGAGTGTGTTATGTTTGGTTGGTGAGGAGCCAACATCGTTGCTGACGGAGTGAGTCCTTTACGAAGGATCACTGTTTTCCGGAGACCCTAAGAGAAGTTCAAGGTTTGATCACAAGACTTGCTAGTACGTGGTGACTTATTTAAGCGGGAGGGCCTCCGAGTACTGAAGGATCGTTGTGTCGAGTCCGAAGGAGTCAGGTTCGAGTCTTGTAAGTTTCAATTAACTTCGTTAGAGCTTTGACTGACTAGGTCCCGTGGCAGGTAAAAATCTTTGGTGTCGTGGTTTGCTTGCAATTGTTTTACTTATATTCCGCATATACAATTGCTAAAATTAAAATTGGTAGACATCCCTAGGTTAGACCTATTCACCCCCCTCTAGGTCTTTGGGATCATATATGAAGGATACACATATTGGGTAATTTCATAGAGCACCACCTTCCCTTATTTGTTTAAAGTACAAACCCCTACAGATCCCCTTGTTGTCACATCCTCCAACAGCCATTACCTATCAACCACAGCCTCCCAAACCCTTCTACAGCCCATCCCTAATATCTACAGCCTTCCTCCCTTGTTCCCTATTGCTGTTACAACCATTCTACTGCATCAATAATGGAGCCAAAACCCTACAACAGCAATACCTAAATCTTAATTCAATCCCCAAACCCTAAAACAGCAATACCTAAACCCTAATTCAATTCCAAACCCTAGAATTGGATGAAAAATATGCATTGAATTAAGAGCAATCCCTAAGCTTGTTGAAATATTGAATTTCATACAACCCTCGTAGATATAACTGAGGGTCGTATTGTAGGTTTGTGATGTGGCTTTGAATCTTTATAACTTGGCTAATTATTTGTGATAGGATTGTTATTTTAAAAATTTTCTTATTCTTCTAATTCAATCTTGATCTCAACACACTAGATACTAGGTCGTTGCATAGTCCTACATCAACGATGATCTATCTTTCATAGCTTCCTTAAAATTAATTCATTTGAGTTACTGGCTTTTTAGAAACTAAATGAAATATGGATGCATAAATGATGAATTCAAGGATGATTGAGAGCAGAAGGGGTAATGTGGTGCTCAGAGTTGAGACAGGATTTAAATGACTGGGAAATTGACAATTTCGGGAGATTCCTGGTTCGTCGTAGTTCTTCGCCCTAGAGTCCACAAAGCAAGGATACTAAACTATGGTCTAGAGACAACAAGGATCCATTTTCAATGAGATTATTTTTACAATCCTTTAGCTTGGTTCCTTCAGTTCCCTTTCCTCATAGGATTGTGTTGGATCCCAATATTTCAACTTATCCTTCTTCCTCTAGAATGCTGCTTTGAATAAAATTCTTATTTGTGATCACTTGAAAATAGAGGATGGATAATGGCTAATCTTTGTTTTATGTGCCCTCATTTTTTTTTTGATCGGTAAATATCAGAATCATATATATAATAATAAGGGGAGGGAGCATACATAGCAGGGTCACGAAAAGTAAACCACAGGAAAAGGCAAGCAAAATGGCAAAAGATAAGAGTCAAAGTGATACAATGACTAAAAGACAATCAAGGTGCGAAGGTGACCCCCCACGGATCAACCTCTACTCCCCGAGCTAAGCCCCAGACTGAGACTAGATGATGCACCCGCCTTGGATGTGGGAAGACATCACGGAAGAGCCCTCGAATACTCGCCTGTTTTTCTCCTTCCAGAGGGACCAAGCAATTGCCCTTGGGAAGAGAGGTCATACTGTCCCTGCTGGTAGCAGAAGCGCCACTGACAACCAACAAGATAAGAAGCTCCGGAAGGAGTCAGGGAAGACCTAGGGGACGTCTAGGTGCGCAAGGAAATAGGAACAAACCTCTCTTGTCACCGGACAATGAAACAATAGGTGATCCACGGACTCCTCAACTACGCATGTAACATCTGTATGCTAGGGCCCAATCTCTATGCATGAGGTGATCGCTAGTCAAGATTTTGTCTAATATCGCAGTCCATAAGAAGAAAGATACTTTGGATGGAATCACTGGGAACCAAATAACCTGATAAGGAAAAGGTAGCAAAGGTCTAGGACGCAACACTCACAAAAAGGATCCCACTAAGAACCTCCCCTTGTTGTCTAAGGACCAAACTCGACTATCCCTGGCGGAAAAGGAAAGGCTAACCTGCAACACATGGGCCAATAATCCCTCAAAGACTGGGACCTCCCAGTCGAATAGATTCCGTCGTAATATGGGTGCCCAAACCGGAACCCCTCCCTGCCAGTCCAAGTATTCTGCAACAGAGGCCTTTTTGTTGGACGCATGGAGAAAGAGGTTACCGAACAACTGTCGAAGAGTGGCCTGACCACACCAGCAGTCAGTCCAGAAACTGACTTAATCCCCGTTGCCCACCTGAAAGCGAGTATGACAGGAGAACACCTCCTAGACTCGCAAAATAGGCTTCCAGACCCCGACTCCCATAGGGCCCTGCCCTATCTTAAGGCGTCATCTATTGACCGAGCAATGCCTGGCTACCATCACCTCTCTCCACAAACTCCCCTCCTCACCGAAACACCAAAGCCACTTCCCCAAGAGGGCCTTGTTCACTTTTGCAAAGGGAAGAATGTTAAGCCCGCCATTGATCTTAGGGAGGGAAATAGTTTTCCAATCCACTAAGTGGTACTTCCGGATATCCACCTTATCATTCCAAAGAATATCCCGCTGAATTTTTTCAATTGTGGAGGCAATCGAGGCAAGGATGGTAAGCAGAGAGAGAAAATATGTCGATAAGCTGCATAAGGTGCTTTTTAGCAAAGTCAGCTTCCCCCCTTTAGAAAGAAAGCTGGACTTCCAGCCTTGTAAACGCTTAGAGAATCTGGCAATGATCGGGTCCCAGACCGACTTTGCTTTGAACGGGGCGCCCAAAGGAAGACCTAGATATGTCATCAGAAAACTCCCCCTCCAGCATCCTAAGCACGCTACCAACTCCTCGAGATTGGGCACCTCACCTACTCTGAACATCACTCTTCCCAAAATTTATACTCAACCCGGACACTGCTTTGAAGCAACGGAAGAGACACCAAGCAATGGCCAACTTAAAGCAGGACGCTTCGCAAAATAGGAGAGTGTCGTCTACAAACTAGAGATGGGAAATGTGTAGGTTCCCGCCACCAATGGAATCCATCCCCCACCAAGGGCGATGCTACCTGGATAATCTTGCTCAGGGTTTCCGATACAATGATAAATAGAAGGGGAGATAACGGGTCCAATTAGCGAATGCCTCGAGAGCTCCTAAAGAAGCCATGGGGAGACCCATTGATGAGCATTGAGGATCTGACGGACCTTACACACGCTCGCATCCAAGCCCTCCATTTGAGACCAAAACTCATTCTTCCAAGCATGTATTCCAGAAAATCCCAATTGATGTGGTCGTAGGCCTTTTCCATGTCAATCTTGCACACGACCTCTGGAGCCCCTTGGTGAAGATGATCATTTAGACATTCGTTGGCTATGAGAGGTCCGACTAGGATTTGTCTCCCCCCACAAAGGCACATTGACATGGGGAGATGATCGAGTTCATGACCACTTTCAAGCGAAGTTTTAGGACTTTGGCAAGGATTTTGTACACGCTACCCACTAAGCTGATTGGTCTGAAATCCGTGATCTGTTGGACACTTGTCACTTGGGGAATGAGGACTAGAAATGTGCTATTGAGGACCGAGTAGAAGGAATTAGAGGTGTACACCTCCTGGAATACCTCTAAGAGATCATGATTGATTATGTGCCAACATTTCTTGTAGAACTCAATGCAGTAGTCATCAGGACCCGATGCTTTATCACCCGCCATTCCTCTGACCACATAGGACATCTCAGAGAATGGGCACTCCAGTGTGTCGTGCTGGTCCTCGGGTAGGATTGAGAATTCCAATACATCCATTGTTGGTTTGAATGCTCTAGACTCTGTATACAGATGCTCGAGGTATTTCACTGCTTCAGAAGCTATCTCATGCTCCGAATCGACATGCAGATTACCAATGCGGAGACTAGATATCAAGTTACCTTTGTGCCTAGAGTTCGTCACACGGTGAAAGAAATGAGTGTTCTGATCCCCCTCTTTGAGCCACTGCAGTCTAGCCTTTTGTTTCCAAAAAACTTCCTCGAAAGAGAGGAGTTGATAATATTCAGACTTGAGGGCTACTCTGGCATGCAACTCCGAGACAGAGAGAGGGGCAACCTCTTCCCGAAAGTCATTGCGACTGATCTCATCGAGAAGCCTCTTTTCTTGATTGGAATGAGACCAAAAACTTCTTTATTCCAAGCATTGAGTCGGATCTTGAGAGCTTTCAGCTTTAGACTGAATCTAGTACTGCCTGGGCCCCATAACGTATTACTCGACCAAGACTCCTCCACTAGTCTAAGGAAGTCAAGATGGTCCACCCACATGAGTTTGAATTTAAAAGGACGAGACTCCCCTTGAATCTTGGAAGGGTCAATAATAATGGGGACGTGATCCGATGTGGACCTGGCCAGAGAATAGGATCAAGCGTCCTGGTACTTATCCTCCCATCTAGTACAAACTAGAAATCTATCGAGCTTGGAACAGATAACAGACTCTTGAAGATTGGACCAGGTAAAGCGACAACCTATCAACAGACAATCGAGAATAGAGTTTCGAGATAGGAAGGACTCAAAAGCCCTCATGTGCCGGGTAAACAGGCCACGCATATGTGTCTTTGATGCTCACACAGGAAGCGACCCGCAATGCACGCACATGAAGGTTTTCCGGCCCAGCTCGCCAAATTCCCACTAGAAACCTTTGGGCCACCCCTTAGGCCCCCACATACACGAGGGCTAGGCCCTTCTCATTTTAACACACCCATATAAGAAGAGTAAACATATATAAACCACTTCCTAATCTTTTAGATATCCAATGTGGGACTAAAACTTCAAGGCAAAATTTAGTTTTAACTCCAAGCTGTTTTTCCCTTTGCAAAAACCATTTGCAATAACAAACCATTGTGCAAGAAACCATTTGCAAAACCACAAAACAGCAACAGGTAGGATGATCATGACGATGATGATGATGATGAGGTGCGAGATGAAGAATGCCTGGGACTACTTCTCCCCATAGCACCACATCATATGCTGCAAGTTTAAACCGAACAATCATACAAGACATTTCCAATGTTTGCTATAATACTAAACGAAACAGCCATTATAAGCAATCAACCAACACTTGGTCACTATAGCTAATGAAAAAAACACACCAAGGTCAGGTATAAAGCCCTTATACTCTTATGACGTCAGGGAAGAATAGATTATGGGTAAGTACTGTTGTATCTTGCGGTCACATAAGGATACCCAGAATGCATTTGGTAAAAATAAATAAAAAATTGATAAAAGGAAAAGAATGCATACTCGATTCCAGACGGATCCCAAAGCGTTAGGCTGCAGTTGCTTGGAGACGTCGTCGGCTGAGAGCTTGTGAGGAACAGGGAGCGGAGCGGCATCTTGCGTTGCCTCCCTAACCCAATACGTGTACGAAGACTGCTTCTCTGCAACTTCACTCTCCATTCCACCCAAACCCTAGAAACCCAATCCTAAAGGACCAAATAGAAAACAATCTTGATCCCCAACAGAAATTAGCACTCTGAAGCTTGACAATAAAAGGGTTTTCAGAAATCACAAAATCGCAAATACCCGTAATGAGGAAATTCCCACAAGAGATCCAAGAAATGCAAGTTTTAAGGTCTCTTTGGACGGCTTCGAGCGATGACCGAATGACGAATAGAAGCAGATCCAGGGCTTTTATTTTTGCACTTTTCAAAGCGTTTCCCCGTAAATTGGGGTAAGGTTGTCCGAAATTTGACCAAACATTTCGAGACCGCTTCTCGAACCTTCCTTCTGCGCTTGGATGTTAACCGTTTTTAACGTCATCATAAGTTAGGGCTGTAAACGGAGCGAAATTCGGAGCGGTATACCCGAATTTGTATCCGATTATATATTCCATTTCAGAATCCGAATAAATATCCCGCGGATTGTGAAATATGGTATTTATATATGACTCCGATTAAAATATCCGGGTTCATATTGTAAACACCCTAATTTTGCACTCTTGTTTTCTCTTTCCACACTTTTAAAACTCTTTTTCCCTGTGCTTCAGTTTGCAGAAACACCCCTAAGGTAAAAAAAATGACTAAAACGACCCTAAGGTAAAAATGATCAAAATACCCCTGAAAAGTTCTGAAAAACTCACATTTTATCTAAAATGTTTTTCTGGATTTTATCAGTTCAATTTCGGCTATTTTTGGATCAAATCGGGCCTAAAATGGTAAAAATGATCAAAATGCCCTTGGAGTGTAAAATGACCAAAATACCCCTGAGAAGTTCTGAAAAAGTGACATTTTATCTAAAATATTTTTCTAGATTTTATCAGTTCAATGTCGGCTGTTTCCAGACTCAAATCGGACTTAAAACGAGAAATCAAGTTTTCGGCAAACCTAATAGCGCCACGTGGCAAAAAACCCATTTTTTGGGACCCAAACAGGACCTGCGCCTTTTCAAAAGGTGCGGACCCATGTGGGCCCCACCAGCATTGCAAACTTCATTTTTTATTAAACCTCGTTGTTTAAAACGGCGCGATTTCATTTTTATCCGCGTTCTATTTTGCCGCCTACTGTTCATACCGCTTTATTATTCATTATTTTAATATTAATCTCGCCCTTTAAAACGCGCGTGGACACTATTCCGAAAAACTATAAATACCCCTTCTCTTCCTTCATTTCTCATCAATTCCTTCTCCCTCTCTCTCCCTTTTCGATTTCAAAGTTCTTCTTAGCGTCCGGATTCCCGAGAAAGTCGATTGCGAATGGTTGATTCTCGGGACCCTTTTCAGAAATCTTTTCAGATTTCCCGGAAGGTAACTTTTCTCCAAAACTCTGTCTTACTTTGTATTTTAATAGTTTAATTAGCTTGTTAATTATTATTTTTAATTGCTTTAAATTTTTAGACTGCTTATTTAACCTATCCTGTCGAACCCCTACTTGAACTTCGGTTCAAACATAGCCTACCTTGTCAAACCTCTGCCTGAACCTCTGTTCAAACCCTACTTACCTTAGCCGAACCTCTGTTCAAACCTCGGTTCAAACCCTACTCACTTAGCCGAACCTCTGTCCGAACCTCGATTCAAACTCTGGTTCAAACCCTAACCCAACCCAATGCTCCTTAACATGAGCTAAAACTATCCAAATGCTCCCCGGTAAGAGCATAAAAGGCAAGCGCTCCTAAATATGAGCTTAAACCATTCAAAAACACCCTAACATCCAAAAACAAATCTCAGCTCATCAAACACCTACAATCCAAACAAATCAAATCAAAACCAACAACTACCTTCTGGAACTATGTGTGGCTTGATTCCACTAACAATGGATACGTAGGCAACCCTGATTGGGTTTAGCTCACCTAGGATAGAGCTCCTATCCTATCCCTACTTATTTTAACATGTACATAACTATTCATATAACACCTGTCAGAATATAGATGAAATGCAAGCTTCTCTTATAATTTTTCCCACTTTAATTCAGACTTAGGGAGTAGGTAACCATCTTCGGATGGGAGTTTAGGGGTGCCTAACACCTTCCCCTAACTTAAATGAATTCTTACCTTGAACTCTATTTCTAGACCAAAGCTTTATCCAACCTTTTAAGGGATCCTATTTTCCCTTATAATCTAAATAGGTGGCGTGGCGACTCTCTCTTTTCTGCATTTTTAGCATTATTCCTCATCGGGTTCAATCCTGATCGGGATGGGGTTAAAATCCCGAGTCTACAGCTTGGCGACTCTACTGGGGAGCAATCGAGCCAAAACCTAAATCTAAACTGAACAAGGGAAACCATATTAAAAACTTTCAATTACATCTATATGTTGCTAATTTTACTAATCTGTACATATGCTAACTTATGCTTCTATCATTTATCAAATCTCGGACATTTGTTTGCTAACTTAGCAACATGCTTAGGGTTCCATTTTTATTCATTTCTTGATTTTGATTGATGCATTCATATTCATTGCATAATAGAATAAAAACTCTTCACCTATCTAGCTGGATCCGATAATCTTACAATCGAGGGATGGTTATCCCCGATGTTGGAGCCCAAAGATCTGTGGAAAGTACTGGTTGTAGACCGACGGATGGTTATCTCCGGTAAACGCGACTGGTCTTTCCCGCTTGCACCAATTATTCATTTTTTGGTATGTTCTATACCGGAGAGTGACATATACGGTGAAGCGCTCCTCAACCTTTTAGACAAAACCTTGCATGCACCAGCATAAGTATATAGATTATAGGTCTTTGTTTGGGCATAAACCAATAGCACCCGTCAGGAGGGACTACCTTATCTCTATTTTGCTACTAATTTAAGCCGCTCCTGCATCATTTGTTTAGGTATAGGGACAATCTTATCCCTATACTTAACCATTTTTGGAGCTTGTGTGAGCCTTGATAGCTAGATAGGTCTAACCCTATTCATTTTTAAGTCAGCAAGACGTTGTGAGGGTTAAAACCCTAAACTCTAAGTGAATCATATGAAGTAGTCATCGATTCATATTTGATCTTGACCCATTGGGCTCTAGCTCCCGACAACCCAGATTAGTGAAATGGACTTTTGTCCACTCACCCCATTGGGTCACACAGGTTAAGCTAACTCACCCTTCACTTCAATTTATTAAAGATTCATTTCTGTCATCTAATTCAATTTAAATTCATTCATTTAATTTGTATGTATCAACACCATTCAACATACTAACAATTCAAATTATGTGCATTAATCTTAGGACTTTCCGCATCCATCATTCTTTGTGTACATTCATATTCATGACTAGACAAGGGGCAACATCCCATGTCAAAATGTCCTCCATTAGATCATATGTGTGTAGCATCACCACTTTCATCATTGTCTTAATTCAGTCTTCATTCAGCATCTTAACCATCATCTGACCCATCTATACATACCTCTTATCACCACCCAGTTCATTGAACCCTGAGCAAAAGCAGTACTAAGTTATTTGTCCTCTTCAAGATGACTCAAGTAAGTACAAGATTGACTGATCGAGATGAGCAAGTTGTAGAAGGCGTGAAAACCGACCTTGACAGCCCAGAATCACCTCAACATGTACTGCAGCAAATCTCTGATTTAGAGGCGAGGGTATTTGGAACTCGACAAGGCATCCTAGAGCTGAAAAGGATCATGCAGGATATCTTGAATGTCATGAATAGGGAACAATTGTTCTCCTCTTCTATCCCGATCGTCGAACCACTCACCTTAAACCGATCAAATCAACCATCTCACAACCCGCCACCTCCAAATCCACAATCTCACAACCCATCACCTCCAAATCTACCATCTCACAACCCACCACCTCCAAATCCACCATCTCACAACTCATCACATTCAAACCGACCATCTCACAATCCATTACCATTGAATAAACCATCTTTCAACATTCCACCACCACACATTGACCAGTATGAGGAAGAGGATGCAAGGATTGCACGGAATATATAGCAGTTAGACATATCAACTAGCTCGGCCCACACCCCAGACTTCTATAAGGATAGGATTGAGATGTTAGAACAATTGGTGAAGAGGGCCCAGGGGTCCTACAACATAGCATCCACTAACTTCCGAGATATATGCTTGCATCCGGGGATTCAATTGCCTCGTGACTTCAAAATACCCGAATTTAAGAAATACAATAGAAAAGGATGCTCGGAGACACACTTAAAAGTTTACTGCGGAGAGTTGTTACAGCTAGAACATGGTGACAAGCTGCTGGTCCAGCTATTTCAGAGAAGTTTGAAGGGACCAGCCCTATAGTTGTAGAACCCCGGATCTCACTTTCATAGCCTGTGAATAGTGCTGTGAATAGTGATCATGTAATGAAATTTTCTGAATTTGAGATAAAAAGTCCCGGATCTCTACTTTGAGTTAGGATGTTGACTTATCCCTTTAATTAAGGAACCCTCTTATTAGAAGGACTCCTTAATTAGAAGGTCTTCTATAACTAGAGTAGTTATAGATAAACTAGGAAATTATTTATTAAATAATAAGAGTTATTATTGTTAAATAATTCCTTAAGAGATAAGATCAAGTTAGAGTAGGATTAGGATAGGATCCTAGTCTATAAATACCCCAAAACTTTAGACCATTAAGCACTTTTTCTCCAGAATTTTTTCTCTCATCTCCTCTCTCTCTCCAAATCGTGAGCCCTAGGGGATACCCCTAGAGATTTTCGTGAGCTACTAGGTGGTCCAAAGTTAGGTTTTGCAAATCTAGGGCTTTGAACCTTAGTGTTTTTGGTGATAGAAGGTCTATGCCATTACTCAATCTTCTTCCTCTTGCTTTTATAATTCCAAAAGAGATTTTAAAGCTTCGTGGGGATAGCGAAGAACAAGGATCGAGCTTCTAGTATTTTTTTTGGAGAAATCTCTACAAAGAGTTCTGAAGATTCGAGTGGATTTAAGCTTTACCGGTGAAAAGCATTCACCGAGGTGATATGACTAAAACTCTTAGATAATTTTGATGCTTTCTATGGTGTTAAGATCTAGGGGATCCAGTTTCCGCATAAATTTTTATATGGATCCCCCTACAAGTGGTATCAGAGCTCATTGTTAGGAGTAATTTTTGTTTATTTTGATAGGATAATTAAATGAATGATTTAATTTATAAGATGAATTAATTTAGATCTATTTAATATTGCTCGTAGTTTTTATTATTTTATTTGTTCATGAGATGAATAAATAAATATTTATTATATTATTGAATGGGATTTGATAATTAAATAAATTTTAAAAACTAGTATTATATGTGATATAATTAAATTCGAAATAAATAGTTTATTTTGAAATTCCTTTTAAATGATTTAATCATTTAATATATATTTATTAATTGTTCAAAATAATTAATAAATGATTTTTCCCATAAATAGATTTTATTCGAAAAATTATAAAACCCTAATTTATGATGTGATCATATTTAGGATTTTCGATTCTCTTATTTTTTATTTTAATCATGGATAATAGTAGAACCAATCTCGAATAATAGTAGAACCAATCTATATGAAAAGATCTTGCAATCGAGAAAGGATCCTGCATTCGGGAAAGAAATAAAATTTTGTAGAGATTTTATGAAAATTCTATCTTATATTTTAAAAATAATTTTATGAAAATTGTTTTAAGGAAAATATAATTGTTTTATTTTTTCCGGGATTTGATCTATATAAGATATAGATTTTATCGAGCGATTTGATAATTGTTATCAAATTTTAAATCCTTTTAAAATAAGAAAAAGTACTCCATCACCATGGAGCATCTATTTTATATGAGATTATAGTTATGGGTCATATTTTATGATAAATTGTTTATCATTCATGCATTCATATTAGAGGTTAATATGTAGTAGGTTTTGGCAATCTGTAAAGAGCAGATTCATTTGGTTTCCCTGAAAATGGTGAATGGAATACTGGTTTTCCTAATGCCATTTAAATTCTGTTTAATGCATTGGTGGCGATGCTGTTAAGGAGGATGCTACGATGTGATCTCAATAAGATGATAAAGGAAGGGATCGCGAAGGAGTTTGCGAGCTACCTTTATTCTTATCTCATTCTCTTGCATCTATGCATTTTAATTCATTGACCCATAACGATTAATCTCGTATACTAATGTTTTATTATCATGAGATGATAACTGCTGTTTATTTTATTATGAGATGATATCTGTTTATATATTTAATTATTCTGTTGAAATAATTGCCCTTTATATATCATGTGTATATAAGACTGGGGACAAGTCCCTAAGTATTATGATCTTCTACCATACACTATGTGATCCTATAGTGGGGAGTGTGAGTAAGCTGACAGGCCAAAGTCGGGCCCAATCCTTCTCACCTATGAGTGAACATGGTGAAAACTGAATAAGTAAATAGTGGGAGCAATAACGCCAAAGCGTGAGCTTTCATTAGATGTTTGTTAGGTTCATGGTAGGTAGGCACATGAATAAGAGATATTATACAATACCACCAAAGTGTGAGTATAACATCTCTTATAGATCAGACAGAAGATCGAATGCTCCAGGATTCATAAGATGAGATTTGTGAAATTGGAGAAGATGGTTTTAATCTGCCTATTCAAGGCTATGTGATAATATGCCCAAAAGCAGGATCACATTAAGCTAGTGTCTAGGTTTTCGATGCCAATTGATTCTTCCCAAATTGGTAATACCATTAGAAATAGACCCATAATCTAATTGGTATTAATGAATACAATAGATCTCTAATACTATCTATTTTGTCATTTGATTAGATCATGACAGGCCTACACCCATTGACTGAAATTCTTCGTGATGAAAAGTTAGTAGGAACTAACTATGTAGACTGGAAAAAAAAGATTAGAATTGTATTTGCCGTGGATAACCTTGACCTATGTCTTAAGACACCTAAACCCGAAATTCCTCCAGATGCTTCACCGGCCCAAAAGGCTGAGTTAGAGCAATGGGAGAGGTCCAATCATATGACCAAGTGTTACATACTAGCTTCGATATCTAACATTTTGCAAAGCCAACATGAACACACATGGATAAGGCTTCTGACATTTTCCAAAACCTTCATGAGATGTTTGGTGAGCAAAATAGGTCAACTCAACAAGTAAAGTTGAAATCCCTTGTTAACACCAAGATGACCGAGGGAACTCCAGTCAGGGAGCACATCATAAAGATGATGAGGAATGAACTGGAAATTCTTGGTGGAGAGATGGATGCCATCACTCAAGTTGACACTGTTCTGCAGTCACCCCCTTTGTCTTTCAATTCGTTCGTGTTAAATTATAACATGAACAAGAGTAAAATGTCACTAAGTGAGCTTATGAACTTACTTGTGGCTGCAAAAGATTTGATCAAAAAATCAACTAAAGGTGAAACTTTAATTGTCGATAAACCTGATACTTACAAGAAATCTAAAAAGTTTAGAAAAATGAATAAAGCCAAAGGAAAGTTTAAAGACAATAAAGGTAAGGCAAGAGTTGCCAAAGGTTCTTCAGGAAAAGTTGGCAAAGAAAACAAGGGCAATGGAAAGTGTTTCCACTGTGGTAAAATGGGCCACTGGAAGAGGAATTGCAGGACTTACCTCGTAACTTTTAAGAAGGGTAGTAGAAGTATTCAAGGTATGAGATACTTTGAAGTACATATTACTGTTGAGTCTAACTTTCTGGAAGGTCCTCCTAACTTATGGTGCGTGGAGTCTAGATCCACTGTACACGTTTGCAGTTATTTGCAGGGGTTCAAGGAAACAAGAAACTGACCAAACAGGACCAGAAGCTTAAAGTTGGCTCCGGTGCAAATGTTGCAATGAAATCAATCGGCTTGTTTACTCGTTATTTACCTAATAGAAAGACATTAATTTTAGAAGACTACTTTTATGTGCCTTCAGCACATCGTAATTTGATTTCAGTATCTAGACTCTTATTTTATGAATTCTCTATCAATTTTAATTCAATTGTTGAAATTAAGAAAGATGAAATGGTCTTGATAACTGGTAATCTCATTAATGGTCTTTATTTAATATTTCCATTGTTAAATAATGAATGTCTACAAAGTGACAATACCTCATCATCTAGAATGTCTAGAATGAAGAGACATAGCACCGAGTCTACTTATCTTTGGCATAAGAGACTTGGTCACATTAATCTTGATAGGATCAAGAGGTTAGTAATAGATGGTCCCCTTGACTTCCTCAAGGTAGAACCACTCCCTACATGCGAGTTTTGTCTCGAAGGGAAAATGACCAAGAAGCCTTACCCTAAAAAAGTAGGAAGAGCCGAAGAAAAGTTAAGACTAATACATAGTGATGTATGTGGTTCATTTAACATTGTTGCACGAGGTCAATACCGGTATTTTGTCACATTTACCGATGACTATTCCAAATATGGATATGTCTATTTGATGCAACACAAATCTGACACCTTTGAAAAGTTCAAAGAATTCAGATTAGAAGTTGAGAATCAAACTGACAAATCCATAAAAACACTTCGATTAGATCGAGGTGGTGAATACCTCACCAATGAGTTTATGGATTACTTAAGGGATAATGAGATTATCTCGCAATGGACAAGTCTTGCCTCTCCTCAACAAAATAGAGTTTCTGAAAGAAGAAACCGGACCTTATTTGATATGGTTTGCTCTATGATGAGCCATGCTGATGTTCCTTCATATCTTTGGGGATATGCTATACAAACTGTCATTTATATTCTGAATCGGGTTTCATCTAAGTTTATTCCGTTTACACCCTATGAATTGTGGACTGGGCGAAAACCTCGTTTACAACATCTAAAGGTATGGGGTGTTCTTGCGCATGTTCGCAAACTCGAACCTACTAAGTTGGAATCTAGGACTAAGAAATGGAATTTTAGAGGATATCCAAAAGAAACTAAGGGTTTTTATTTCTACTCAAGGCAGACCAAACAATAGTTGTTAGGCTTCATGCCACTTTCTTGGAGGAAGAAATGGATCTCCTAAAGAATGTTGAATTTCATGAGATGAAAGACGACACAACCAGTAACCAACCTGAACCTAATCCTTCCACTTTAATTTCTCCTAATTCTGTTCCACTGAGAAGGTCAGAAAGAGTTTCTAGACCACTGGATAGACTTCAGTATTACAATAATGAAGTTTATCTAGTTACCCCTGATGATGAGGATACAGATCTTAATACTTATCAGGAAGCTACATTGGATGTAGATGCATCTCAGTTGAATAAAGCCATGAATGCTGAAATAGATTCCATGTATGACAACAGTGTCTGTATTTTAGTAGATCCACCAGATGGTATAAGGCAAATTGGATGCAAATGGATTTACAAAAGGAAGAAGGGTACCAATGGTAACATGGAGACCTATAAGGTTAGACTTGTTGCAAAAGGTTATACTCAAATTCAAGGAGTTAATTATGAGGATACCTTTTCTCCAGTAGCTATGCTCAAATCCATCAGGATATTACTATCTATAGCTGCACACCATGACTATGAGATATGACAAATGAATGTTAAAACTGTTTTCTTTAACGGAATGTTAGATGAAGACATCTATATGAAGCAACCAGACGGCTTAATTGCTCATAACCAGGAGAACATAGTATGCAAGCTCAACAAGTCGATATATGGTTTGAAACAAGCTTGTAGAAGTTGGAACCAAAGATTTGATCTTTCGATCAAAGAATTTGGATTCCAAACGAATTTGGAAGAATCTTGTATATACAAGGACAGTGGGAGAGCGGTAGTATACCTAATTCTTTATGTAGATGACATCCTACTCATTAGGAATGATGTAGAGATGTTGTCATCAGTAAAATATGGCTTTCTCAGTATTTCTCAATGAAAGACTTGGGAGAGGCATCCTATATTCTCGGAATAAAGATTCTAAGATATAGGAAATGTCGAATGTTGGGATTAAGTCAAACTTCCTACATAGACAATATATTGTCTAGGTACAGTATGAGTGATTGTAAGACAATATTCATTTATTTTAGACATGGTGTCACTTTGTCTAAAAAGATAGCCCCTACATCAGCTGATGAGATCGAGCAGATGAAGAGGTGCCCTTATGCTTCGGCAATTGGGAGCCTCATGTATACTATGTTATGTACTAGACTGGATATCTGTCATGAAGTGGGAATTGTTAATCGGTTCCAAAGCAATCCAGGTATCAATCACTGGACAATTGTGAAGCATATCATGAAGTACCTGAAAAGGACTAGAGATTATGTGCTTACTTTTCATATAGAGAAGTAATCTTCTCATTAATGAGATTATTGAGAAGCAAGACATTGTTGTTACAAAGATTAGGTCTCAACTTAATGTTGCAGACCCGATGACCAAGGCTTTATCATATAAAGTATTTGTAACACACTTAGATAGTATGAGATTGAAATCTATGGCACAATGACTTTTAGGGCAAGTGGGAGATTGTTAGACATGATGCCCAGAAAAGTCATTTAGATTGTTAGAACCTTATTAATTTGATTAATATATGATTCTTCTTAATTTATTGTGTATTCATTATGGGTAATTGACCATGATCATGAGATGATCTATACGATATGAGATATTGATAAAGGTCCATAGGTTATATTGTAGGAAAGTTATGTGATTAGATTATCACAGGTAGATATAACTTTCTGGTTCCTTATACCTTATATAGTCACAGCTGTGGGTGAAGCTGGGCACTTCACTTATATGGCTGCTAGAATGCTAAGATATTCTCAATAGTTGAGATGTAGTTCTATCTCGAACTATTGTATTGGAGACTACACATCAGCATATGGGTGCTTAAATATACACTGACTGATTGCATTCAATGAGAGACCTCTTGCATAAACATACTATCAGATAGTTGGTCTCTCATTCAGATTAAACGGTTTCGATGATCCTTAGATTTTATGAGTTCATCTATGACTGAGCAGTGATCTGACAGTTTTGATTCCACCAACGTATTTTATAACTTAGGGAATACAATACAGTGACAGTTGGATAGTCAGAAAGTTGTTCGAGTCATGACGAATTTCAAACAAGAAATCCATGCTCATTAATTTGAGAAATTATCCAAGTTCCGGGTAAGACAGTTGATTGAGTTCAAATCCTGCGCAGGTGATTTTGAAAACAAAATAAGTTTTGAAATATACTTTTATTAAAAACTATTATACTTATAAAGGATTTTCTCAAAATGTTTTTCATGATAAATTGTTTTTCATGGCTTAATTATAAGCCTTGGAAACCCGGATGATTTGCAATGGGCTATGGGTTAGATAGTATGTCAATTTTGAAGGGCCATTAGGGATAATGTATTTGGAAGGATAAATCGAATTTAAAAGTTCATGTGGCGGGATCCGTATTGGTTTATGTTCATACACTGGGATTCAATTGCAACATGGATATCTCACGTCACTTACAATTCCGATGTAATTCCCGTTTAGGGTCAATGAGATAACATTGGGTAAGCCAGGGTAAGAATGTCCTAGAGCAATCTGTGGAGGTGCTCATATAAGAAATACAAACTCAATAATCGATTAAAAGTTAATCAATTATTTAAGTGATTAAAGTTAATCATTTAATTAAATAGATTAAAAGTTAATCTATGGTTTAAATTGTTAATTTAAATCTGAGGATTATTTTATTAATTATTTAATTAACATAATTAAAGGGAAAATGAGTTTGACCCATATCTATAAACCCATTAAAATGGACCTTTAATATGGGCCAAAGCCAATGGGTTTAAATCCTAGGGTGGGGCGCCCACTTGAGAAATCCTAATTGGATTAGGATTGTGTTAATTGAATAATTATTGAAATATAATTCCTTTTATAATGGAATTAAAATCCAATGATTGGATTGCAATAAGGATTAGGATGACATAAAGTTGGATTGCAAAAAGGAGATTAAAGCTCCCCAAAACTCATGCCCCTTTAGTGCTCATGCCCCCCCTCCTTGTGGACTCCTAGTTTGACTAGGTTTCTTACTTTGAGTTAGGATGTTGACTTAACCCTTTAATTAAGGAACCCTCTTATTAGAAGGACTCCTTAATTAGAAGGTCTTCTATAACTAGAGTAGTTATAGATAAATTAAGAAATTATTTATTAAATAATAAGAGTTATTATTGTTAAATAATTCCTTAAGAGATAAGATCAAGTTGGAGTAGGATTAGGATATGATCCTAGTCTATAAATGCCCCAACACCCTAGACCATTAAGCACTTTTTCTCCATAATTTTTTCTCTCATCTCCTCTCTCTCTTTAAACCGTGAGCCCTAGGGGATACCTCTAGGGATTTTCGTGAGCTACTAGGTGGTCCAAAGTTGGATTTTGCAAATCTAGGGTTTTAAACTTTAGTGTTTTTGGTGATAGAAGGTCTATGCCATTACTCCATCTTCTTCCTCTTGCTTTTATAATTCTAAAGGAGATTTTAAAGCTTCGTGGGGATAGTGAAGAACAAAGATTGAGCTTCTAGTATTTTTTCGGGGAAATCTCTACAAAGAGTTCTGACAATTAGAGTGGATTTAAGCTTCACCGGTTAAAAGCATTCACTGAGGTGATATGACTAAAACTCTTAGATAATTTTGATGCTTTCTATGGTGTTAAGATCTAGAGGATCTAGTTTCCGCATAAATTTTTATTCGAACCCCGCTACAATCCATTCAAGACTCTGCTAGCAGCCCAACCTATTTTCAATTTCAGCACTACGATCAAATGTGGGGCCAATATTGAGGCTGCAATGGGAGATGTGGGAGTAGTTGATATGTTCTCAGGATCCAAGGGGGCATCGTCCTCTAGTCGTCCTCAACCATCGCGAAGAGATACACAGAGAAGAATGATGAAGTGCAAATGGTGACAGCAATACCTATCCATATTCCCTATTTATCCCAGCGATCCCAACAATCCGAGCTGACTCAGCAACAGCTTCTCTCGCAGTAGATGACATTTGAGCAAAAAGAGAAGAGTCTTCTCGCCCATGCCATATACCATGATGTAACTCCTCCCTTATCTACTAGATAAGAAATTGATCTCGTTGAGGGAACCCAAGCTGCCATCAGTCACACCACTAAGGACATACAGGGCCGACCAACATTGTGGGTATCATCAAGCCTCGAAGCATTTCACTGATATGTGTTTTGATCTAAAGCAAACAATCCAGTACCTGCTTGAAACGGGAAAGATCTAGTTTGAACCAGGAAACACCGACATCAACCATGTGCCTCTCCCAAATCATGCAGTAGTAGGAAACCGAGGCACCCCAGCCTGAGCCACTCTATAGCTGACTTTGAGTAATCTCACCAGTGTTTTGTCTTTTTGGTTTCTCCCTTAATTCCTCCTTTTTTGCAAATGGCCACGATGGCCCAAATCGAAGTCTTCTATAAAATTACAAATTGGCCAGTGGCCACCTATCTTTATTTTCTACAATTAAGTTTGTACATCCTTTCATACTCTAATGAAATTTCCCACTTTTATTAAATATGTCTTACTTATTACTTAGAGATGCCTAGTTTTTGGAACTGAACTAGATTCTAAGCCCGCAAAGGGCAATTCATCGGGTGAGTAATTTAAAAACTCACGACCCTCGAATGAATTAGAAAGGTACTCTGCTCTCCAAAGATTTCAAGGCGAGTTACCAATCCATCAGAGGACAAGAAGTAAAGGAGAGACGAAGACCTCCCCGAGCTATCAAGCATCAAACATATTTGAACGAGGATAATGCAATGACTATATATGCTCCTGACCAATCAAAGAAATGATAGGAGGCCATCCTTGGTTAACCCTTAAAATCTCCTTCATACCCATGCAATAACATACATTAGTTAGTCCATTGAGCCTAATAGCCTTTCTTTTTTTAAACTCATACACTGGAGCACCCTATGAATAAAAAATCAGCAGAGCGAAATCCAACCAATCAAAAGCGAAACTTATTTTGAACCATGACATGACCTGATTCCACTGATCGTGGATACGTAGGCAACTTAAAAATTGGTCCGATCACATTATGGCAACTTTTCATCATACCAGACAACTGTCTTTAAACAGAGCAAAAAAAAAAGCAAAGAAAGCAAATAAAAAAAGAGAGCAAAAATGACAAATCTCCAAAACAATGAAGAGAAGCCAACTGGTTTTGTCTCTATGTGCAGCAACAAATAAACATTTTAGGGTGTTCTACCCCCAACAAGGAAACTTTGAACCTCAATCATTTCTACCCCTACAAGGTTTCGTCCTACTAACTAAGCCCGCTTTGATCTTTGAAAGGACTTGAGCATCAGTGGTCAGAAGCATTAATCTCTACCATTTTACCAGGCAATAACGGGAGAAGGCAGATCAGCTTATCAAATATCGCTGGCCTAATGAAAACCAGAAATGACATTGAGGCATAAAAATTATGCGAGCCCAGCCCTGACATTGTTGTCAGGGGCAAAAAATGAAACAAATTAATCAATTACACAGGCATGAGTGAAAATTGGAAACGGCCTCATTGCTCAAAAATTATGCGACCCCCAAGACTTGGTCATTCCGACAAAAAGGGATAAAGATAAATTTCTGATTTCATGGGCTTAGTATAGAATTATCAATCCTGTTAGAGCGCAAAAATAATGTGAACCCAGTCCTGGTGAAACCTGTTAAGGTCCAGGGGTAAAAAAGGGAAAATCATAAAGTACAAGCTTTCAGCAACATGCAATCAAGCTCCACAAACAACAATCAGCTAGTATAGTCAAGCACTATCTTATGCATCAGGCATGTGGTGAGGACATCCAGGAGCAGACTTACCAATCTATCTCAAAAGCAATCAACCTAGACTTATTCAATCCCTTTCTAAGGCAAAGGAATCCTAGCTAGGCTTCCCATCAACAGGCAATATCGAACATCTTTCAAGTTACTTATGTCAATTTGTTAGTCTGTTAGTCTATCACCAAGACATCGGTTTGTCATATCAGGTCAGTCAGTAAGAGTCGAGTCCTCAAGCAGGTCAACTCAAACTTGGCTAATCCTTTCGGTGGTGCAATCGGGTCTCCTAAACTCAAGACTAGTTCAAGCAGATTATCCTAGTAGGCTATTTCAGTTGGATAAATCCAGGCATAACCTCAGTGCAGTATTGATACATCCAGTAGATGACAAATATCAGATAGAGACTCAAGGTCATGTTCTATTCTCTCACTCCTCATACCCCATCATTTATTTCATTTGCTTGCTTATGGGTAAGCCACGTGGCTATCCCCTCTCATGCATTTACATTTTGCTTGCTCACGAGCTGGCCGTGTGGTAATCTCCATTTATACATATATCGCATTCATTTGCTTGCTTTGCATTCATGCCCGGTGAAGACGGTTAGGTAACCAATCCTCATTAATCTTACAATTTGCTTTCTCATGGGTTAGCCGTGTGGCTTTCCCCATTCATATATTTTGCTTGTAAAATGAAACAACCAGGTGCTTGTCCCCATTCATTGTACACTCTGCTTACTAAAAACTTGCTCATGGACTAGCTGTGTGACTATCTTTACTAATACATCTATTTGCTTACTTATGCGCAAGTGGTCGTGCGATCCTTTCAAATCTAACTTCATTCATCTTGCTGGCATCTTACCCGGTGAGGCGACTGTTGGACATATATGCCCTCGAAAGCCAATAAGAGACTTTTCTATGTTCACACAACCAACTATAAAAGGTATTTATATTAATTACCATCTCATATGATGAAGACATAAAGTTCCATAGGTAACATTGTAGGAAAATCATGCAAAGGTTGCGAGGAGATTTGATTTTTCGGTTCCTTGTAAACCTAATATTGTTCGAAGCCTCTAGAGTACTGGTTGGACACCGTACTTCATCATGGCTTGCACATGTGTAGTTCTATGAGATAGTGTGATGAATCTCATTCACAGAGAGTGGTGACTCTTGACTAACATGTGAGTATATGTAGCAAGTACATAATACTGAACGGGGTCACTAGTGGATACCCTATGGAATACACTGTCAGATTGTATTAGGATTATCCATTTGACAAATTGTCCTTAGACCTGAGAGGTTAACATCTTCTCAGACATCTGTTTATATGGCTTTGATGTGCCAATCGGTAATATCCAATACACAGGATTAACTCCGGGTACGTTGGGTCATGTACACAATATTTGGTGAAGTGTGTAAACACTCAATAAGGAATCCACAACTTCTTAATTGGAGATAATGATATCAAGATGATACTTGTTGAACTGAACTGTTAAATCCAGTACTGGTGCTTTTCGGTAAAATGGTCTTTATCGAAGTTGATATTTTCAATATGGAAAAGTATATATATATATGTCAGTTCTTTTCTAATGTTTCTTCAAAAGTGTTTTGGAGGTTCAGTTCAATGAAAAAGTAATCATGAGAAAGGGTTCTATTCATAAGCTAGGGACTAAGACAGTGAAATTGTTCCAATCCCGGAAGCTTACAAGTGATATCGGAATGTGGAAGGATTTATTTGTAAATATATTGTGAGATGGTACTTACAAGCAATTCTCTAATTTCTGGAGGTTAATCACATTGTGTTAATGGACATTAATTGTGATTGGTGGAAGTCCAGGGATATAGATAAAATTCTATAATCCTAATGGAGTGTAGGAAAGGTGTTTCTTAGTAACAATGCTTTAACCAAAAAGGTTGAGTACTTGGTCCCACAACCAGAAATAGAAGATCCCTTTAGATCCCACACACAAGGACCTTCTTAAAGTATTTAATTTAATTTATAATTAAATTAATTAATTTCTCTAAGTAATCACTATATGGTATAGTAAAGCTCTAAAAGGTGGAATCACATTGGATGTGAAAAACCAAATGGGTAGGACCCATTGGGAATTATTGTAAAAGAATAATTCAAGTGACCAAGAGGGTTTTGGAAACCCTTTAGGCGTGTGGAGTGGGACCCACCTAGGGTGGGACGCCCACTTCAAGGAGGAATAATAATTGTTATTATTTTAATTAGTTTCTAATAACTAATATCCTTATTAGATAAGGTTAGTTAGTTACTAATTAAAGATTCCCTAATTGTTAGGGATTCCATTAGTTAGTTACTAATTCAAGATTCCTTATTTGATAAGGATAAGATTAGTTACTAATGGATAAGGTTAGTTTATTTTAAGATTAATCCTAATTGGAATAGGAAATAATCAATAGAGGAAACTATTGAGGAATCCTAATTGGATTAGGATAAGGTTAATGAATTATAATTGGATTACAATTCAAGCAACCAAGAGGGAACTTATATAAAGGAGTGGATGCCCAGCCCTTTAAGGAATATAATTCTCCAAAAATTTTTTCTTCTCTCCCTCTCCTCAAGTTTACGCCCAGCCCTCTCCCCCTTTGAGGGTGTATGGTCACCCTTCCCCTTCTTCCTTTTTGTTTTGTTTTTGATCTTGATGATCAAGAACAAGTTATTTGAAGATCAAGATTGAATTTTGTTTGATCAAGAAAGGTTCTTGGATTAAAGAAAAGAAGAAAATATAAAAGAGCACATAATTTGGAAGGGCCATTAGCATCGAGTAGAGAAAGCTTTAAAGGAAAAAAAAAGGTTCGTGTGAATCGACAGGAGACTTGACACTTGTGAAGTTTTGCGAGTACTATTCTTCTGTGGATTTGACTTAACAATTTCAAAGTCGTAAAGGTGAATGTTATTCTAACCTTCATTGAATAAAATCAATTAGAATCTTAGTCAGATCTTGGGATTCGATGTATGCCCCCCAAGAACTGTGTTTCTAAAATTAAAAAGAGGCATACTTTCATGGACCGTGTGGTTGTCTACACCATGGCATAGTACTCGGTGAGGCAACCGCGTGGTTGTCTAAACTATGGCATAGTACTTGGTGGGGCAACCGTGTGGTTGTCTGCACCATGACATAGTACCTAGTAGGGCAACCGCGCGGTTGTTAGCACTAATTGCATCTTACCCATTTTTTTGAAGGAGTAACTAAATAGTTGTCTGATCGACCTTCAGTTGCAGCCTCTCGTAAAGCTGGTTGTGTAACCAACCTTCACTCATTTGCATCTTTCACCACATATTCATATTTCACCGCACATCACTTCATTACTTGTTCACACTTAAAGGAGTAACTGACACGGTTGTCTAATCGACCATCAGTTACGGCCTCTTATGAAGCTAGTCTTGTACACTTCACTGCACTACGATACTTGCTCACTTTTAAAGGAGTAACTGACACGGTTGTCTGATCGATCATCAGTTGTGACCTCTTGTGAAACCAATCTTGTATACTTCACTGCACTGCAATACTTGCCCACTCTTAAAAGAGTAACTGACACGGTTGTTTGATCGACCATTCGTTACGGCCTCTTGTGAAGCCAATTTTGTATAATTCATTGCATTGCAATACTTGCTCACTCTTGAAGGAGTAACTAACACGGTTGTCTGATCGACCATCAGTTGCAGCCTCTTGTGAAGCCATTCTTATACACTTCATTACACTGCAATACTTGCTCACTCTTAAAGGAGTAACTGACACAGTTGTCTGATCGACCATTAGTTGCGGCCTCTTGTGAAGCCAGTCTTGCACACTTCACACATTGCACTACAATACTTGTTCACTCTTAAAGAAGTAACTGACACGGTTGTCTAATCGACCATCAGTTGCGGCCTCTTGTGAAGCTAGTTTAACACATTTCACCGCACTTCATTACTTACTCACTCTTTAAGGAGTAACTGAAACGGTTTGACCGACCATCAATTGCGGCCTCTTGTGAAGCCAGTTTTGCAACAATCATAATTGATTTGCATCTCACCCACTTATATCATGCACCTTGCTATTTGGTCGTGTGATCGCTTAGTAGCAACTTCATACACCATAACCCTCTCCATCCTCAGCAAGTGCGAACTTGGCATGAGCGCACCCTTCATTTGTCACCCATCAGTCATCCAGTCAATGGCAAACAGTCTATGCAGAATTTATCTTTTCTTAAAATTTACAGGTTTTCCACATTTTATGTAAAATATTTTTTTAGATTTTATCAGTTCAATTTCGGTTATTTTTGGGATCAAATCGGGCCTAAAATGGTAAAAATGACCAAAAAGCCCTTTGAGTGAAAAATGACCAAAATGCCCCTGAGAAGTTCTGAAAAAGTGACATTTTATTTAAAATATTTTTTTGGATTTTATCAGTTCAATTTGGCTATTTCCGGGCTCAAATCGGAGTTAAAACAAGAAATCAAGTTTTCGGCGAATCGAAGAGCGCCACGTGGAAAAAACCCATTTTTTGGGACCCAAATAGGACCTGCACCTTTTCATACCGCTTTATTATTCATTATTGTAATATTAATCTCACCCTTTAAAACGACGCTGTCACTATTCCGAAACACTATATATCCCCCCCTCTTCTTTCATTTCTCACCAATTCCTTTTCCCTCTCTCTCCCTTTTCGATTTCAAAGTTCTTCTTAGCGCCCAAATTCCCAAGAAAGTTGGTCGCGAATGGTCAATTCTCGGGACCTCTTTTCAGATTTCCTGGAAGGTAACTTTTCTCAAAAACCCTTTCTTGCTTTGTATTTTAATAGTTTAATTAGTTTGTTAATTATTTTTTAAAATTACTTTAAATTCTTAGACTGCTTGCTTAACATACCATGTCGAACCCTTGCCCAACCTTCGGTTCAAACATAGTGTACCTTGTCGAACCTCTGCCCGAACCCTGGTTCAAACCTTACTTACCTTAACCGAACCTCGGTTCAAACCCTGGTTCAAACGCTACTCACTTAGCCAAACCTTTGTCCGAACCTCGGTTCAAACCCTGGTTCAAACCCTAACCCAACCCAATGCTCCTTGACATAAGGTAAAACTGTCCAGATGCTCATCGGCAAGAGCCTAAAAGGCCCAAGCGTTTCTGAATATGAGCTTAAGCCATTTAAAAACACCCTAACATCCGAAGACAAATCTCAGCCCGTCAAACACCCACAATCTAAATAAATCAAATCAAAACCATCAACTACCTTCTGGAACTACGTGTGGCTTGATTCTACTAATGATGAATACGTAGGCAACCCTGATCGGGTTCAGTTCACCTAGGATAGAGCTCCTATCATGTCCCTACTTATTTTAACATGTACATTACTATTCATATGACACCTGTCAGCATATAGATGAAATGCAAGTTTCTCTTGTAGTTTTCCCCACTTTAATTCAGACTTAGGGCGTAGGTAACCATCTCCGGATGAGAGTTTAGGGGTGCCTAACACCTTCCCCTAATTCAAATGAATTCTTACCTTGAACTCTATTTCCAGACCAAAGCCGTATCTAACCTCTTAAAGGACCCTACTTTCCCTCACAATCTAAATAGGTGGCACTATTCCTCCTCGGGTTCAATCCTGATCGGGAGTGGGGTTAATATCGTAGGTGGCTGGGGATTTCTTCACTCACTTTGCATTGGTAACAGGGAGCCTCATTATGTTGACTCCTAGAAATCATGGGCTTCCCGTTAAGAAGCATCCCACTGAGTAGGGAGACTGTTAGTCTCCTGACGATCACTGCCACATGGCAGGATCTGAATGGCTGAATTATTTTCAGCCGTTCAGATCCTGAGGGGCATTTGTGGGTAGTAAAATTTCGTTGTCAATGGGGCAGGCACATGATGCACATGCTTGCACCTGATCATCACCCATGAAATGGACAGTTGGGCTTCACACATGCCAATGGCATATGTGACAGCTGGCCGATGATCGCAGCCCGCTAGTATTTAATGTTGGCAGCAACACAATAATGTCTCGTGGCAGGGCAATCAAGCTTTGCTCTCTCATTAGGATTGTAAGTGAGACTTAAATACTTAGTTTATACTTAGGTGGAATTGACTTAGATCATGAATTATACCCCTAGGTGGCCATATACAAAGAGCAACATGTGTTGCAAATTCGGATAGCCAAATTCTCAAAAAATTGGCCAATTCGGTTGATTGATCCCTAGTCGGTCGACCGATCGAGTGCTCGAAATTTTGTGTGAGTTATTTTTCTAGAGAGTGGTATTATGCTCAGTCGATCTAACTTGACCATCTCGGTTGATTGACCACAATCTCGGTCAACCGACTTGGGTCTCGATCGACTGGGTTGCGCATAACAGTTTATTTATGATTGATCTATAAATATAATCTTTTGCCTAATCCGTGATTAAGGTTTTTGTGTATGAGAGAATAGAGTGGAGGATTTCTAAAGCTTATATAGGGCTCTTCCATTGTGGTTGAATGATTCCCATTATTTCTCCTCTGTTGCTCTCCCTCTAATTGTGTAATAATCTCAATTTTCTATCATAAGCTTGTTGTGGGGAGTGAAATCTTACTACCCATGGGGCGGGTGCATGGTGCACTTACCTGCACTTGATCACTGCCCATGTAATGGGTGGTTGGGCTTCGCACATGTGTAAGCAGCAAAAATTGTCTTTGCTTATCAAATTTCCTTCATTGTCATATGGAGTTTATTATTTTTTGTGGGGGACTATCCTTCCAATCTGAGTAAACTCAGACTGTTAATTACCTTCCCTATTTGGAGAAGAACCTCTGATTAAGAAGAAAGATTAAAGAAGAACAAGATATTGAATAAAGTATTTGTATTTATTTAATGGGAATACCCAGATCCCATGTAGGCGTTACAAAATATCTCATAGAGGTTTTAACATTAAAAGAAAGAATAAGAAGGAGAGGTGGCCATATTGAGGGTTCATCTGGTATTCTCCATATGGAGGAGATCTTTCTTCTTCCACATTGGTTGCTGTTGTTCCTGCACAGAAAACAAAGCTCTTGTGTTTTTCATGTATGTCTCTCTTTTCATGTATCTGTGTGCTCTGGACTTCTTGTCTCGTCTTTTTGTGAGGGTTTCTTGAGAGAAATCTTCTTTTTATATCTTTTGGAGAGTCTTTTTTGGACTCCCTTTTGACTTCCTATTTTTTAGGAAATTAAAAGAGGTCAACTCTCCTTAGAGAGGGCCATCTGTCCAAGACAGCTGATTTTTCTTATCTTAAAGAAACCACACGGATGGGAGTCCTTTTTGAAGGACTCTAAATTGGTTTCATTTTCTGTGAAACCTAGAAGGATTAAAATTTCCCCCAAAAGGGGAAAAATTCTTATCCTTCTAAAAAAAGGTAGAGATAACTTCTCATTTCGGATAGGATGCCATATGACACTCTCTCATTAGAGAAAAAGAGGAGATCTCTATCTTGGGATTCCCCATAGCTGACACAAAGTCTTTTTTATTAAGGATTCTCTGCCACATGGTGGTCAGATAATAGCTGTCATCTGGGAAAAGACTAACCTTGGTCAGTCCCCAGTTAAAGAGGTGAGACCCATGGTCTCACTCGTGGTCTAGGTTAGGTCCAAGTATATTTGGATTGCGGACTAGGGTCTGACCTTAGTCAGTCCGCGGACCAATACAGGGTGGGACCATGGGTCTAACCCTTGGTCTAGGTTAGGTCCATGGCCTTTTATGGTACCGGACTGGGCTAGTCATTGACTGACCCGTGGATGGACTCATGGAGTCTATTCGTAAGCTTGAATGAGAGTCTGTCTGCGAGGGCAAACCCTAACCACGTGTCAGTCCCCTAAGGACTGACACAAAGGATGTTCGCGGGGCATTAATGCCCTGCTGCTAGCATTTAATGCTAGGCGAGCTGGTGGTAAGCCAACCCTTAGCCAGCTGGTGTGCGTGCCTTTGGCATGCACGAAGCCTAACCTCCGATTCAATGGGTGTTCCTGTGTAGGTAGGTGCACCATGCACCCGCCTTACCGGCGATGAGATTTCACTGCCTACAAATACCACTCAGGATTTGAACGACTGAGAATGGTCCACCTATTCAGATCCTGCCATATGGCAGTGAGCTTGGGGAGGCTTATTGTCTCTCTACTCCGCGGGTTGTACCTTAGCGGACAATCCACTACATTCTAGTAGGTTTTCGAGAAACCCTCATGATGAAGGTTTCTCCTCCTTAATGTCAGACGGCGGGAGATCTTCTCCTACCATTTGGGCTGTCCATTCTAAAATGGATGGCCTGGATTTATTTCATCCTATATAAGGAACCCTTCATCCTCAGGGAAGGTACTTGCCTTCCCATTTCCGAAAACCAGAGAGAACTCCGGTTTCCCAAAGCTCTCCTTCTCTCGTTCTTCAGAGAAGAATACCCCTCTTCTCTTTTCTTTTTAATCCTCCCTTGCTTCAAGGTAGGATCCCCCCCCCCTTTTTTGTTAACTAGTTACATGGAAGGACATTTGGTCCTTCTTGTGCTTTATTAGCTTGCAAGTAATCCTTTCTTTGGGTTTCTTTTGATTATAGAAACCAGGATGAAGGATTTTCTTCAGCCAATCATTTCAGAATGCCCTTCTGGGCATTCTTGGGATTTTCCAGTTTGAAAGGACCCCTAGAATGCCCTTTTGGGGCTTCCTACTTTTTGTAGGAATTCCGGTACCATTACCGGATTCCAAGGTTTTCTGATGAGGAGAACCTAAAGGGTCATCTGAGAAGATGACCTCTTGTTCGCAGACTTGTCTGTGGACTGATTTTACCCAAGGACCTTGTTCGTGGGTTTAAAACAATCCCAAATACCATTGTGTCCGCGGGATTTAATTAATATCCGTGAGCACTATGCTTGTGGGCACTAATTACTGCCCGTGTAAATTTTGCTTATGGACTTGGACTTTTCTAAAATTTTTGGTTAAGTCCAAAAATTTACCCGTAGACTTGTCCACGGGTGGCACTTTTCCCAAAATTTTGGCTAAGTCCTAAAATTTTCCTACAAACTTATCTTTGGGCAAGACTTTTCCCAAAATTTTGGTTAAGTCCTAAGGTTTGATCTTTAGATTATTTCAAACCAATTGAGGTTATTATAAAATTTACTTAACTCCCTCCTTTTTAACAAACCTAGTTGAGTTATCTTAGAACTTAGAGTGCCCTAAATGCCTTGACATTTTTTAAGGGATCTTGACCGTTTTAGTCAAGACTTAGGTCCATTTGTGATCCCAGAAATTAAATTATTTCATCCCCTTAAGGATATTGTTAACAAATTTTAGTTATTTGTGTAACATACCATAGCTGATTAACTTTCATTCTTCTTTTGCGCAGAATGACCATTTCTTCATGACATTTTATCGGAAAGCAGGCGCTTTGCTGGGTGGAAATTGACAAGGATGATCAGGCTGGTCAAACTTTGACCCGCCACATCGAGATAATGGGCCCAGATGGTGTTGGAGAAGTCAAACCCATCAGAATACGGGACCCTGCTGAATGAGTGGAAGAGAGTACTGCTCCCATTGCCCTTTTTGATCCCAGATTCGGTACTGTAGGTAGCCGAACTGAAGGTAAGATTTTATACTTGAAACCTGTCAGAGAAGCTGACCTTTCTGTAGAAGAACCGACGAGGGTAACGAAGGAAAAATTCGACATTCTGCTGAACATAATTGACAAAGTCCTTTGGGACAATGCCATGTTGGTGAAAGGTGCTTCTTCTGTAGATACCCGGGACATATGGCTGGTCTGGGTGCATGACATCTACATCCGCTTTCGTACAACGTTGAACGCTGTCGGAATTCGGGGGGCTGTTGCACTGGCCAGGTATGAATATAAAAGAGATGCACATTTCTTACGTAGCCTTTTGAACCGTTGGTACACAACAACCAACACATTACATATGGCTTGGGGGGAAGTTGGTATTCCGATGAATTCCATGTTCCACATCTACGGACTTCCTCTCGACAGATGGATGTATAATGAGTTCGCTCTGTTTAATGCTAACCTTTATTCAGATGAGGTTCCTAGCTGTGCCAGGGAGCTATTTACAGCTTACAACACAATCTTTGACCGTAAATTAGGCGACGTGAAAGGTAAGAAAGTCGCTACAGTGGCTATTGAGCAAGCCGAAGGAGAAGAAGAAGAAGAAGGAGTTGAAGATGCCAAAGCGATATCAAAAGTAAACATATAGAAGAAGGAAAGACTTCATAGAAGAACAAACTTTGCCTTGTTTCCCTCACTCTATGGTTGAATTATTTCTTCCACGGGAAAGCTTGTATCTACTCACGGGTTCCAAAACCTACTCCATCTGATGAAGAGATTCGGAATTCTGAAATCTTGACAAGCTATGGCATAAACCGTGAAGGTTATTTAGTTGCCTTCATCTTCGGTTAGCTTTGCAGCTTTGTATTGCCTTCTCGCCGAGGGGAAGTCATTCGTCTGGAAACTTTCGTGATGGCCGGAAGATCGGCCACGAGAACCAAGCATTGCCTTTTGATTCCAATGATGACGAGTTTGTACTGAGAACTGGAAACCATTTCAAAGAGTCAGTACCCAGGAAATAGCTTAGATCAAGGACCCTTCCAGTATATATATGACTGGATTATTCAGTACTTCGCTTGTTTCGCAAATGAAGTTCATCTTCCGAGTCTGATCTTTATTGCAGACAAAACGCCAACCCGGTTTGACGTCAAGGAACGAGTTAGAGATATGTTTACGTCTCCTTCTTGTTACGAACCACGTCCATTTAGAAGTACTATTGAACACAGAGGAGATATTATCTTAGTGGATGATCCTTTGGAAGGGGATATCCATTTCACAGTGCTCGACTATCTAACTATGATGAGCCTTCACTCTACCAAACTTCTATGGCGTGTTGGAGAAAAGTGCTTCATCGGGCCATATTGTCACGACCCAAAATACCCCCTGAGAGTTAGGGATACTTTGGCTCGTGATGTGCCATAACTGATACCAAACCATCCTGTAATAATACTCAAGGCATGACGTAATAGAACTTTAAATAATGCGGAAGCTTAAATCAAGTGCGGAAGCGTAACCCAAAAATTTCTTTTTTATACATCAACAGTATTCCAAGTTTGTACATACATAAGCAAAAGTAAAGGTAGGCTTGCCCACCTATCAAAATACAAAATGACCTCTCACTATCACTCCACTCAGCAATAGTCTAGATATGGCTACACGTCTAGGTCTCTCTCCTCCTGTGGATGCAACGGGATAGGCGGATCCCTTTCTTCTACATATTCCTCTTCAACCCATGGCTCCGGGTTGCGAGTGTTGAATGAACCTACCGACATGAGATGTACGGCTGAGCATGGAATACTCAGTGAGCATAAACTAATAGCTAACAATACAATAACAATCATAATACCACATACTCGTGCGTACAAGAATACAATTTACAAAATGCATGCTTAAAAACCCGTCATAGAAAACCTTCTATAAAACTTATGCTTTTCTTGGAAATCAAAACATCTTATGCATGCTTATGAATGCTTGTGAGCCTCGTGGTTCCTTATGAGTTCTTGTGAGCTTACGAGTTCTTATAACCTTTCTTGTGAGCCTTCTTGTGAGCTTGTTCTTGTGAGCTTATGATCCATATAGACATTTGCAAGATCTTAGACTTATGAGATTCTTATGAGTTCTTGAAAAGCCTTGCAAGACTTATGATCCATGGAGTTTATGCAAGATTTTAGACTTGATCCTTGTGAGCATGAGTTAACTGATCTTAGAATACCAACCCAAAGTTTGGCTTTATCAATGCTTATGCTTCTTTGTTAGGAACGCCTTTAAAACCTTTCTTATGCTTTTTAAAATACATGCTTATGAGAAACCTCGGTTCATGCAAATGTGCGTGTTTGTGCTTGACAATCATGGCAATCATAATGACATATAACGATTAAAAGAGCATGATATAGCATTTAGAACATTTCTTGAACTAGGCAAGCTTGAAAGTAAACATATAGAATATTTCACTTTATTTCGCTTAGCATATGTTAATTGGGGAAAAACTCCCTAAATCACACTTTTTTTATCCTAGTTTAGTCCTCGTTCATGCATTTCATCAAACACGCAGTATTCAACATTTCTTAGGTCTTTAATTCGTGATTTCACCTACAACATTTCATCAACATCATGTGTGTATTCATTTTTGGTACAATGCCCATCCATCCTTTTCACCACACAACATCATCACATCCTACTTGGCATCCATTCACCTTAACCTCCATACATTCACCACATATCCATACAATTCCATTTATCTTATTTTCATATAATGGGTTTTATGAAAAGAGCTTAAGAACTTGAATCCATATACATTTTGAATAGAAACATAAGTTAATACTAGAATAGCTATAAGAGTGTACTAACCTTGAGATCAAAGCTTGATCGTGAGCGCGGATTTCAGTGACACTCACGGGGAATGAAATGATGTATATACTTATACCCTCATGGGTGTGAAATGTTATGTTTAAGAATCGCCACCTATTCATTCAGAAGGGATAAGTCCCCCGGGTTTGGATAAGGTCTTGGTCTGCGAGTGAGATTAGGGTAAGAGGTTCAGTTAAGTCAGGGAAATGTGTTAGGCACTCCGAGGCTTCCGTTTTACAACGGTTCCGTACTCCCCAGGTATAAGCCAATTAAATGTAATCTTGTTCAAAATGCCAGAGTGTTTAAATTAACACTAATCCAAGAAAGAAAAAGCTAATTGGGGTCGAACCCAGGTTGGGTTGCCTATGTACTCATATGGTGAGATCAGACCGAGCGTAGTTTTGGCACGTGAGCCTGTGCTGAGGCTAGGGGCGTGTGTGTGTGCACCAAGGGTGGCTAACTTGGGCTAGTCCGATAGACTAGGGTTTGGTTGATCGAGGTTGGTCAAGTGCAAGGTACAACCCGTTAGGCTAAGGGGTAGTCTGGTAGACTAGGGCGGAGTTTGGCCTGAGTTAGGGTTGCTAACCGGGGTTAGGCCAAACTAACCATGGATTGGGTTGCTAACCACAGTTAAGGGGTAGTGAGTGTAAGCCCGATAGGCTAAGGGGAGGCCCGGTAGGCTGAAGATAAGTCCGATAGACTTGGTTTTTAGGCCCGGTAGGCAGTAAACCGAAAGTAATCGTGGATAGGGTTGCTAACCGGGATTAAGGGGAGTCTAACCATGATTAGAATTGCTAATCAGGTTTAAGAAAATGGGCAAGTCAATTTTATGGTTCAATTGATTTTTAATCATTTTTTTATTATTTTCCAAGATTTGTAGGGTTAAGGGGTGCTTAACCGTGGTTAAATGTTAACCGGAGGTGCATTTAACCGTAGTTAAGGGTATGATCAAGTCCAAGGTGGGCCCAAGGGGCTAGGTAGGGCTTAAAGTGGCCTCCTACCAGGCCTGGGCCCTGTAAAAGCTCAGAATCAAAATAATTTTAATGTCGGTAAAATGATTACCGACATTAAAAACAGTATTTTTAACTCAGGTTTGCACATTGTTAACTGGGGTTAAGGATTAACCCTATGTGCTCTAAAAGCATGGAGATGTAGAGGGGAGTCCAAGGAAGATTTTAAGCCTGGTGTGGGCCCCAGGGGATGCCTAGAGTGGGCCCCACAAAGGTGCAAAGGTATTGTACCTGCAAACACATATTGGCGGTAGATGGTCTACCGTCAATACCAGAATTGACAAATAAAAGATTGGTGGTAGAAGATCTACCGTCAATAAGTATAGTGATACTTTTTCATGGATTTAAATGGTTAGGCTTAACCCATGTACCTGGAAGGACCACGTTAGGTCAAGGGAGATGAGAGGGGTTCAACCTGGGCCCTGGACATGGACCAGGGCCCACCTAAAAATGCCAAAACTAGCTGTAACAGTAAAGGTCAGGAATGGTGGTACTGAGTTTACCGTCATTCCTGGTTTTTCTTAAAAACTAATTTTTGCCCATGAGGGCTGTGCATAAAGGTGTCTAGGGATTCCCTCATGATTTGAGGGACCCCAGAAGATTCGTGGTGGTCTGTAATGCTTAGTGGAAGTGTATATACCCGTAGGGGTGTCCTTTACCTATGAATAAGGTAAGGGATAACCCTGCGTGGGGTTTGAACCAAAAGCAAACAACAACAAAGAATAGAAAAGTCCCCTGGAGATGACCAGGGGCTCACAGTGATTATAAAAGAGGAAAAATGGGGGTAGGGGGTGCCCTCCCCGAATGCTCTGTTTTTGCCAAAGGGTGGTGGCCTGTGCACGGTGGTGGTGCACACTGGTAGTACTTGTATGAACAGGGGAGGCTTGTAGTAGTCCAAGAGGGATCCTAGGAAGCTTTCATAAGCTTGAGATGGGTTTAGAATCTGGTTTTTTCAACAAGGGTTCACCTATGGAGGTCTTCAGATCATTTAATAGTTGAGGGAGTTGGTTTTTTATAGGAGAGGCAACTAGGGACCTAGGGGGATCCTTTGGAGGTCGAGTGAGGGCTGTGATGGGAGAGTGGAGCATGCAGGAGGACGTGCAGTGTTTGCAAACTGAAGATCACACAATGGCGATAGATGATCTACCGCCATTGTTAAACTAGGCCAAATTGAAATTGGCGGTAGAACATCTAACGCCAATAAGACATTTTTAAAAGAATGGGCCTGGCCCATGCTCACTCAGACTTTGGGGTTTTAGGCTTAGGGTTTTTTTGGCCTTATGGGCCCAAGTCGAGGTCCACACCTTAGTGGCTATGGATTCTAGAGTTTAAGCCCTAAGGGCTCTAGGGCTAGGCTAGGGCTCGGTTTAGGGTTACCTGGGGCTAGGTTTTACACTAGGATTTTAATTAGGGTTAAGTCTAGGGTTTTAACTAGAGGTTACCTAGGGTTTGATTCAGGGTTTGGCTGGGGGTAACCATGGTTAAAAGATTTTAATCATGGTAAAAATTGAGTGCTTATAGCTACCCCTCTTTAAAGGAGAATGCCAAGATTGGCGATTTAAACGGCAAAGACTAGAATCATCCTGTTTTCACACTGAGCTCAGCTATTATGGATGTAGTATGATGACATGTATGCATGCAGTACAAGAAATTGTGAGTGCAATAAAGTGGTACGACCACTACTAGGGGTGAGCGAGTAGTTCAGTCTACTCACTAGGGATTGATGGATGCGAGGGGGCACGACCCGGAGGCACCAGCCGGAGGGATCTGATCAAGTTGGTCGAAAAGACACACAGGGTGTCGAGAACACATAGGGTGTTAAAAATGGTGATATACGGGTGGTGTACACTGTAAAGGTACACACGGAATGTCGAGGACACAAGGGATGGCAAAAAGAGGATGACATGCGGGTGGTGTACACCGTAAAGGTACACACAGTATATCAAGGGGAGGACATGCGGGAGGTGATGCTACGGTATGGCGAGACTACCATGGAGCATACCGGATGCCGAGGACACGCGAGGTGTCGAAAGGGTGACATACAGGAGGTGATGCTGCGGTGTGGCAAGATAGCCAAGGAGTATACCGGTGGTCGAGGACACGCAGGGGTTTTGAAAGGGTGACATGTAGGAGGTGATGCTGTGGTATGGTGAGATTGCCAAGGAGCACACCGGATGTCGAGGACACGTGGGGGTGTCAAAAGGGTGACATGCAGAAGGTGATGGTGCAGTATGGAGAGATTGCCATGGAGCACACCATATGTCGAGGACACTCGAGGGTATCGAAAAGGTGACATACAGGAGGTGATGCTACGGTATGACGAGATTAACAAGGAGCACACCAGATGTTGAGGACACGCGGGGGTGTCGAAAGGGTGACATGTAGGAGGTAATGTTGCGGCATGGCGAGATTGCCAAGGAGCACACCGGATGTCGAGGACACGCGAGGGTGTCGAAAGGGTGACATGTAGGAGGTGACAGTTCGGTATGGCGAGATTGCCAAAGTACACACCGGATGTTGAGGACACGTGGGGGTGTCGAAAGGGTGACATGCAGAAGGTGATGTTGTGGTATGGTGAGATTGTCAAGGAGTACCTCGGATGTTGAGGACACGTGGGGGTGTCAAAGGGTGACATGCAGGAGATGATGTTGTGGTATGGTGAGATTACCAAGGAGTACACCGGGTGTCGAAGACACACGGGGGGGTTCAAAAAGGAGTGACATGCAGGAGGTGATGCCACGGTATAGTGAGATTGCCATGGAGCACACCGGATGTCAAGAACACGCGGGGGTGGTGAAGGAGTTGCGGCATGTCCGAAAAGCACTAGTCGGATTGATTTGAAATGGCCAAGAAGGGCCAGATTTTGATCAAGCATGATGCTGAGGAGTTTGGTCACAGCGGGTGTGATGCCATGTAGGGATTTCATGCAGGGGATAAAGGGGAGGATGCTCTCCCACGACTTTGTTGACTGTGACTCGCGGGGATGCACAGTGTCGGCTTCTTCTGCTTTATCTTACCGGGGTTGCTCAGTGCAGGCTGGTATGACCATGTCTGGATGCCAAAAGGTCCATTTTGAAAACATCTTTGTAGGAGGTATTGGAAAAAGGTTTTGATTTTAAGAGCAAAAATGTTCAACTAACTTTTAGTTTTGCCAAGAAATTGCCTTAGTCAGGGTTTGGGGATCATGTAATCTGTCTTTCACTCTTGGAGAGCGGAGTATGACCCAGAAAAGGTTTCATCAGCATTGGGGATGTCATGGGTAGACCTGTTTGTCTTGTCAATGCTGGAGATCTAGACTCTGGCTGGGGAGAAGCTTGCTGGGGAGCAAATTAGATGCTTCTATACTTTTGCCGGGGAGAGTGTATGTAGAGAGCAATGGGAAGCCTCTTCTGGAGATTTGCTATGGAATACGTCACCACTGTAGACCACTACGGGGGATCTGCTAGGGGATATGACATTGTTATAGATCGCTACTGGGGACCTGAACTCTGTTGGAGACTAGTGTCGGGGAAACTGCTCTTCCTTGTCATTTGTTGGGGACTACTGCAGGGGATTTATCTAGCTAGACTGACTGCTGTCGGATTCTATTGCCAAACTGCTCTTTAGTTTTTTTCACTTTTTTACCCTTGGAATGACCAAGTCATGGGGTTTGCATAATTTTTGCGTGATGAGGCTGTCGCCGGTTTTCCTTATACTTGCAAAGCTGATTGATTTTTGCCCATGTCGTAAGACTAGGTCTGGGGATCGCGTGATTTTTGTGCAATAAGGTCGTTGCCGGTTTTCACACATTCCCGCGATTGCTGGGGAAGTCTACATTTGATGGGAAAAAATGGGTCTTCTCCCGTCATTGCCCTGAATGACGCTCCTCTAGAGATTGGGAGATGATATTTCTGCTTGGGCTACAGATGTGATATTGCACTTGCACTCGTAGTTTCTAGGGGATCTAGAAGGACTTGGAGTAGTACGAAATGTAGGCTGGGGGACCGAGGTTTGGGACACCCTAGGATTTCTCCTGTTGTTGTTGATTTACACTCCCTAGGAGGTTTTGACTTTTGATATAGTTGATTTTCACTCTCTGGTGAATTCTTCTTTTGAAGACTTGTACCTTTGGTTTCCCCAGTGGTTTTTTTTTTGGGCTGCCTGGGAATTTGAGAGAGGTTGTCTCTGCCGGGGAGAGTGAGAGAGGTTGTCTCTGCTGAGGATAGAGAGCCGAGTTTATCCCTGAAAGATTTTTTTATCGGGGAAAGAGTCTGGAGAGATTGCCTCTGTGGGGAGTCTCTGGCTTTTGAAATGTTTCGATTTCTATTTTGGGTTTTCCTTAGATGGAAATTTTGTACTCTTGGGAGTTGACTCGTCTGGGGATTTTGAGAGGACTTTTGCTCCGCTGGACTCTATGGGAAGAGGCTTTTAGAGAGGCTTTGGTTCCACTGGGGATGATCTGGCTCTGTATGGGGAAGTCGGGGGAGGCGTGTGGCTCCTATAAGGAAGAGCTGGCTCCGCGGGGTGTCTTGCTAAACTATGAAATAAGGAAATGTCATAAGAAGTGGCAAATGTCACTTGTGCTTTTCCGATCAACTTTGCAACCGACAAAGTCTACATCAGAATAACTAAGAAGTTCAATGTGTTCTTTAGATATCATAGTACTAAGTCAATTGTACCTAGCAGGTATCTAAAGATTCATTTAACAACCATCATATGAGATTCCTTAGGATATGATTGAAATCTAGTATAAATGCATACACCAAACATTATATAAGGCCTACTAGCAGTGAAATATAGTAAGTTACCAAACATACCTCTGTATTTATTTTCCTCTTTATTTTTGTCTTTTTCATCTTTATCAAGCTTGGTTGAGGGACTCATAGGAATGTCTATCTCTTTGGCATTGTCCATCCAAAACTTCTTGAGTAGCCCTCTTGTGTATTTGGCTTTATTGATGAATGTTTCTTCTTTGATTTGCTTGATTTGGAGTCCGAGGAAGAAGTTCAACTCTCACATCTTGCTCATCTCAAATTCATCTTGCATTGTTTTAGGAAACTCTTGACATAGAGATTTATTAGTAGACCCAAAAATAATATCATCCACATAGATTTGAATAATAAGCATATCATTATTTTTGGATTTCATAAATAAAGTTGTATCAATTTTACCTCTAATGAAGTCATTGTCAAGTAAGAACCCACTCAATCTATCATACTAAACTCTAGGAGTTTGTTAATTTTAATGCATATAAGGTTTCAGAGAGTTTCAATACATGATTTGAAAATTTATGATTTTCAAAATAAAGAGGTTGTTCAACATATACTTTCTCCACTATAAAACCATTTAAAAATGCACTTTTCACATTCATTTGAAAAGTTTAAAATCTTTATGACTAGTAAAAGCAAGCAACATTCTTATGGCTTCTACTCTAGCAATTGCCTATGATTCATCTTCAATAGCTTCATTGGCATTTTTAGGTTCAATTTGAGATAGGAAAGCAATGTTGTTATATATATTTCTTCTTGCTCTAACACCTTTTTCCATATCACCAAGGATAAGTTCTTTTGAATGATCTTTCACTAATCTCCAAGCCTTAGGAAGTTGATATTCATTTTCTTCCTCATTATCAATTTTAATGGGTTTATCATTATTGGAGTCTTCTCTATCTTGCTTATCATTTTCTTCCTTATTAATTTTCATGTTTGAGATTTCTTTAGGTCTGATTCAGTCAGTTGACCACCCCGAGTTTAGGACTGATTCTTCTGTTGGAGGGTCCTTGTTCAAACTGACTGCAGTAAGTGAATCTTTTCTCTCGGGCTGACTCAAGATTTGCACCAATCATCGTATCTGATGATGATTTTGATTTGGGACCTCAGGTGTACCTGGTCTTTCTTAAGGGGGACCATATGTACTTGTTCATCATCTACCTCTCGTTTTCCGGATGAAAATCCTTTAAACAGATCTGAGATTCCTATAGGTGTCCGTCCCAGTGTGGATGGTCTCCTTTCTAGGAGTTTAATATCTTCATATTGATCTAGTCAATCTTGAAATGCCCAGTGTCTTTCTCGACTGTAGGCTACCTATTGTCTTGGCATATTCAACTATGAAGGGTCTTCCTTCGAGACCGCATCGATGACATAACAAGAGAAGATATTGGATTCATCTCTTGAGTTTGTTGACTGGAGGCTATCATAGTCGCAGTCGGAGCAGAAGCCCGAAGGGATGAAATCCTTCAAAGTGATTGCCATTAATGGCTTTTGTTTTAAAAGAGTGTCTTGGGTAAGGCCATTTTTCTTTGCTTTCCTTAGTCTTTCTCTTTTCTTCTTCTTCTCAACCTTAGCTATACGTTTTCCTTCTTTTCTTTGGGCTTGAGCCTACCTTGTAGCCGAAGCTTGTCTTTTAGCATTGGCATTTTGAGCCAATTGTTTTTTCTTCTTGGCTCATTTGCATTAAAAAAGAGTTCAATCCTCTTGATCTGACGGTTTGTTACCAGAAAGGTTGCCACTTGAAGATGCTTTATCTTTTTCAAGTGGCTCTGAAGCTACCACCGTGTTGGATGTAGCTGTCTGTTGGAGATCTTGATCAATGACAATCTATTTATTATCCAAAAGTCGTTGAATGATGTCCTTCAGTACAAAGCAGTTATTTATCTTGTGACTGATTATACGATGATAAGGACAATATTTGGAATCATCCTTCACCCCGATCTCTTGGAGTCTCCTCTTTTCCGGGAGAACAATTAGTTTGTTGGCAAGAAGATCTTCAAACAAATCTTCGACAATTTCTTCAAAGAATGAATATGTTTTATTCATTCTTTCTTCAATGGTGACCCTTTTTTGTGGGTCACACTTATCTTGTCATTATGATCTTCTAGATCCACCTTGAGTTGGTTTGGTACCAATTTTGATTGGTACATTACCTTTGTTTGATCGACCAATTAGCCTACCCGCATTTGGTGCTGGTTGCGCAGTCTTTTTTGTTTTAACTACTGCCGCTGTTGAAGATTCAAGGTGATCAGTGCCTTTACCTGGCCTTCTCTGTCCTATATGGCTTTCCAGGTCGTGTGATTTTGTACATAGATCTTCAAAACCTTCAAAGGTTTGGGCCATGAGGGCAGTTGACAGATCATGCCTGAAGTTGTTGAGACACATCTGGATGAGTTCCAGTTGAGTGAACTTTAGAGGACAGGAGAAGGCCAATGCTCTCCATCGGGCAATGAACTCTGTTATAGACTCATTGTCTCTCTGGCTAATGTCGATCAATTTTGGAACACCCACTCTTCTTTTGAGTGTGGTAGAATTGTTTCCTAAATTCAGATACCATTGTATTCCAATCTGGAATTGAAGTCCCAGCAAGATTGGTATACCATGTGAAAGCAGCACCTTTTAGGGATTGAACAAAAATTTAGAGACAGAGAGCTCCCGTCTTAGATGTTAATCCACACCTTGAAGGGAAATGACATAGATGTTGCATCGGATCTCTGGTACCATCAAACATTTTGAATATCGGTTGAATGAAGCCTAGAGGAAACGGAACTACATCGATGTTAATCGGATAGGGTTTCACAATCATCCGAACATCCTCTTCCTTTTCTTTGGCCTTTCTCATATGATTGCAAACGATCTCTTTGATTGCAACAAGAAGAGTCGATGACACTCCTCCTATGAAAGATGCCTAGTCTGGGACTAGTCGTGTTTCTAGTACAATTGGACGATTTGAAGGTGCAGGGGCTGTGCCTTGATTATTGCTATGTCCTTGGCACGAGAAGTGCAGTCCCTATGCTAAAATGTTTACTTAAGAGCTGAAAATTGTGTAGCCAACTCTTACATTTGAGAAATGATGACGGTAATTTCATCATCTTTGTACTGAAGTTGGGCTTGTAAGGCGGCTGTTTGATCACCTGATGTTAGAGGTGCCAATGCTGAAGGACTATTTTCTTGGCCTCCATTTCCATCTAAATTTGCCATCATGACCACTACCGGTCGCTCTGATGCTGTGATAAGAATAGATTTATAAACTCTTCCTCTATGAAATAAGTACTGGGCATTCCGTACAGAGGGTTGGGTGCATTGAAAAACTATCGAGGTAATTTTGGCATAACTTTCGGCATGGTTAATTGAACAACCAATTCGTTAGAACCATAATCCTCAATTGGAGGGATTCTTCCTAATTCTCTTGGAGAGGTTATTGGGGTCACTTCTTGCTCTGATCCATCTTGGGATTCGTTGATGTGAGGTTCTTGAACTGACTGAATTGGGTCTTGGGCTTTTTCTTTACCTTTGCCCTGATTTCTGTGGCTCCTTTTTCTTTTTGGAATTGTTTGACCAGGAGCTATTGTTTCAACAGCTTCAGAAGATTCTGCTTTGTCCAAAGCAGCCAAAATGACAACAGCTGAGTTCTGAGAGCGTTGCCTTTCCGAGAGATTTTGTTCGAGCTGTGTACCAGTTCCTTGGAACAACGGAGTTGTAAACTGCTCTGGATCGGAGTTGCTCTTTGTACCTACCACATTAATGGACACTTTTTCATAATGGGGGTATGACACTCTGGTTCTTGATTTCCTCTGAACATGAGGAATAGGAGATGACCTCTGTTTTCTAGATCTTCTTGGTTTCGATCGGTAATTATGTGCCCTCTTTGGCGAAGCCGAGGGGTATTTCCGATTTCTGAGTTGGAGGATCTCTTAAGGAGTTTTCTTCCTTGGTATTTTAAAGGGGGAAGAACTTATATTCAGAACTTTAACCCGAGGGTCATATGGTGCTTTGGTTTTTCTTTCCGGTTTCGTATTTGTTCGGTCTCAGAATGGACTGACATTTCTGAACGGAAGCCGTTGATGTTGATGACGAACAATTGCCGTCATTGCTGTGAAGGTCTCCGGATTAACGCCTCTGAATGCGTTTGGACCCAGCCTGATCAACAAGTTCTTGTCTATTTGCGCTGAGTCCATGTCAGTCTTTGCATTAACAGCCAGGTGTCTTTGATCACGGCTGTTAATGCCCCTTTCGTAGTTCGAATAAACTTGCAAGTTCATCATTTCTTTTCTTGATCTGATAACATCATCGATGATGTCATCAGGTGTCAAGTTTTGTCCCAGGGGGACCCTATTTCTGTTGGCCTTTAGCTGCCAACTTATCTCTTTTTTGGAAAGGGAACTGTTTGTGGATAGACCTATGTCCATGTGCTGCTCCTTCTCCTTCTTGAGATGGTCTTGTCCGTGGACTCTCGTGTCTGTGGATTCAGGTATGTTTTGTAGACCTATCCGCGGAGTTGGATGACACTCTGCCCGCGAAGTAATCTTGGGCTGGACCCTTGGGTTTGACTGAGCTTTGGGTCCACGAGTCCGCAAGTGGGCATTGCCCCTTGCCCGCGGAGTGGCCTTGGCCACTTCTCCTTCTATTCGTAAGATTAACATGCGGACCAGTCTTCTGGTCTGGGACTTTGGTCCACGGACTGATTCCCTGCTCTCAGTTATTTTTGTAATTTTTAACCAAATTTATTGGGGAAGCTTTTGTTAAGTGTCTTAGGCCAGTAGTCTTGTTCTTTTGCCCTGAGAGAATTTGGGCATCACCTCCCCTCAATTGATAAAATTTTAAAGGGTGAGTTCCAACAATCAACTTGGATTGAGGGCTCTCAACAGTCTGTCTTAGGATCGACCCATAGGGCTTTCTTGTTTAAACCTTGATTAGATCATGGTTGGGGCCCGAAACGAGCTTGCTCCATTAGTTGACCCCAAAGGGTTAACAATTTTGGAATCCCCTTTCAAAGTTTTCGGTGACATAGGTCTGCCTTTTGGGTTGACCTGTCGTAAAGTGGTTGAGCCACTTTGCCTAGTGTACACCCAGTTGGGTCCCATGGGCTGGCGACCTGCTGTTGGCGGGAAGCTTGATGTGGGCGGATTGCCTGCCTTTCATTTTGGTGGGTAGACTGCCTTCGAACAAGGAGATAACGCCACATTAGGCGAAACCACTTATAGCACTGGTGAGTTTCACAACTGCTGAAGAATCTTCAAGACATCACGGCAGAGAAATTAATACTTTTGACCCGTGGGCATCCAGTTCATCTTCAACAGAAGATTGCTCTCCAATGTCTTCTTCCCCCCAAAAAAAGTCAGCACTAAAAGAGTAATATTCTATTAGTTTAGACTTGGATACTTGTACAGGTTTAGTATATTTGGAAAATTTCAATTTCCGCTTTGTGTATTGCACAAGATGATATGATATGATTTTAGTCACGTGCCAAAAGGTCTCATATCTTCTAAGGGTATTTTGGGTCTCAACAGAGTTGGTACCAAAGTCCAGGCATTAGATCATTGGGATTGAGGTGTAGTTCCAGATTGAACCCATAGAGGCCTTGATATGCTCATCTGAAAGCGTTGGGGCTTTACTCCTTGAGAACTCACATGACCCTCCAGTGAAAAAATACTTCAACCATGCCGAGAAAGAGATCTTCTTCACGGAATCCTTCTTAGAAGAGGTCTTCCCAGAAGCTACCTTCTCCATTGTAGACTTTTCATCGCTAGCACGTTCCTTTATAATGGAGTTATAAATCTGAAATAGCTCCATGGTGCAATCAGGGACGGGACTCGGACAGTACAAGACGTCATTGAACGGATTGAATTCGTTGTAAAAATGACCATCAAACGGCAACCTAGAAACCCGGTTTAATGAATAAAGAGACATAACAACTTCACCCTAGGTCGTAAAAAATGTGTTTGTCTCATGACACCATCGATTTACCAAAGTTCGGAGAAAACCCATGTCCTTATGATAGTTGTACTTCGCTACTCCAACTGCACAATGAATACCCAAGTTATTTTTGCGTTCTACTAATCCATTTTGTTGAGGTGTTCTAGGTGCGGAGAAATTATGATTAAATCCATTTTCTTCACAAAACAATTCAAGTTATTTGTTTTTAAATTCTCCTCCCCTATCACTTCTTATGTTATTGATAGATTAGTCTTTTTTAATTTACAGTTTCTTACAAAATTTAGCAAATAAAATATGTGCTTCACTTTTATGTGATAAGAATAACACTCATGTATATCTAGAATAATCATCAACAATTACAAAGGCATATAGTTTACCACTTAAGCTAGCCACATCATTAGGTCCAAAAAAATCCATATGTAGAAGTTCTAATGATCTAGAAGTTGAAATTTGTTTCTTCTTTTCGAAAGATGTTTTCATTTGTTTGCCTAATTAGCATACATCACAAACTTTATCTTTTGTAAACTTAGTTTTAGGTAAACCTTTAACAAGTTCATTTCTAGATAGTTTAGATAATAGATCCATGCTAGCATGACTTAGTCTTCTATGCCATAGCCAACTAGCTTCATTTAATGCGGAAAAATATATCATATTTTGATAAATTAATTAATCAAATTCAGTCACGGAGGAATTCCGGGCCATACTGGACACCAACTCTCCTGACCTAGTCAAAGAGGAACCACGGACGATACTTAACCCCGGTTAGATTTTCTAATCACAGAACAACCTTGGTTATCTTAAGTCTTGCTTGAATACTCGTGCTTGTGTACTGAGTCCGAGAGTATATCGTTCTGATAGGGAATACAATCGAGCCGATGAATCCTTTCATCGCCTTACACGACTTCTAGACAACATTTCGACACCCAAGGGTGACACTACAACATACACGAGACCCAATCCAGGCTTCCTAAGGGTCAACCCGAAGATCCAAACACCATCACAGCATAAAAATCCCATTCTGGGCACTGACGATCAATCGCCCCACCTCTGGTTATAGCCTATGCTTCTCGGTAGTTGAAAGACCACGAGAAGAACTATCCTACACATGATCTAGAGCTTGCCACAATTGTCTTTGAGCTGAAAATTTGGCGTTACTACCTTTATGGGGAGCAGTTCGATGTGTTCACGAATCACAACAGTTTGAAGTATTTATTTTCCCAAAAGGAGCTGAATCTGAGGCAACGATGATGGGTGGAGTTTCTGAAGATGACTGCTCTATCCAGTATCATCAGGGTAAGGCGAACGTGGTAGCAAATGCTCTTAGTAAGAAGTCTTCTAGGCTCTTGGCTCGCCTGATGGTCCATGAGTGGAAGTTGTTAGGAGAGATGTCTAACAATGCGACCAACTTCAGTATTGCTACCTATGGGCCAGTGATGGCGAATTTGACAGTCAGGTCGTATATGTTGGATCGGATCTAGGAGTTGTAAGGTTCGGATGCCGAATTGCTTGCTTACCGAGAATTAAGTCGTGAGTAGTGACAGTCAGGATTTCGCTTTAAATGGTGATGGTGTCATCACATTCAAGGGCAGGTTGTGTGTTCCTAGCGATGCAGAGTTGATGCATGAGATCTTGGATGAGGCTCATCGTTCCAAGTACACAATGCATCCTAGGGGTACGAAGATGTACTAGAACCTGAAGAGGTATTTCTGGTGGCAGAACATGAAGAGGGAAGTGGAAGAGTATATAACTCCTTGCTTGGTGTGCCAATAGGTGAAGGCTGAGCATCAGAGGCCAACAGGTCTTTTACAGCCCCTCCCTATTCCAAAATAGAAATGGGAGAACATCTTTATGAAATTCTTAGTTGGCTTGCCAAGGAGGGCAAGGGGCTCTGATGCTATTTGAGTGGTGTAATGCGTAAATTTCGTCTTGTGTTTCAAATTACCTCTATTGTTGTATGAAGTTTATTATTTTGTGTGGGGGACTATCCTTCCAATCTGAGTAAACCTAGACTGTTAATTACCTTCTAAATTTTGAGAAGAACCTCTGATTAAGAAGAAAAATAAAGAAAAACAAAATGTTTGAATAAAATTATATTTATTTATTCAATGGGGTTGCCCAGATCCCATGTAGGCATTACAGGATACCTCATAGAGGTCTTTGTATTCAACAAAAAAGAAAAGAAAAAGAGGTGGCCATATGGGGGGTTCACCTGATATTATCCATTAATAGGGAATCCTTCTTCTTCCTCTTGGGTAGTTGTTTTCTTGTAAAAAGAAAAGAAAGCTATTATCCTCTCTCTTCTTTTCTTTTTTCGTTTTCTTCTTCGTCTTTCGTACATGGGGTCACACCAACGAAAGTTAAAACAGGTTCTACAACACCTAATGTACTACAAGCAGGTCTCTCTTAGTATAGGGTCACACCAACGAAAGTTAAAAACAGGTTCTACGACACATACTGTACTACAAGTAGTAGGTAACGATCTCTTTCACCTCCTCGGGCCGAGGATGAGACTATTCCTCTTGGCTCTCACAAACACTTGGAACTATGGTTAAAAAATTAACCATCTCTTGTGGTTAATTTTCTTAAAGATAATTTTTTCTAAAAATCAAGGGTAAATGTGTGAACCCTAAGGTTGACCGAATGTTCACCACAATTAATGAGAGAAAAAAGGGGACACATGGCTCCAAAAAGGGGGGACCAGACGGTAAGTCACCTCCTTGGCCCGAGGAGGTGACTATTTTCCTAAATTAATAGTGGGAAGGGACCACATGCACCATGGACACCTGCTAATGTGTTGGTTTGTGTGTAATAGGTATGCACAGACGTATGTGGAGCCTTCTCACTAGCATGGCATGCTGGCGGTCTCCACGGCAGCACAAGCTAGAGGAGACCGGATTTGATCTGGCTCTTGCAAGACCAAAATCATCCGACCTCCATAAAGCATTGGTATGTGGCCATAAAAAGGAGAGAAGTCATTTAATTTTCTACCCTGTTTTTTTGACTTCTCCACACTTGATATTTCTTCCATTTTTATCACCACATGTCACCCAAATTATGGAGGCCAAATGATTTGATTTTGGTCCGAAGAGAGGTCCCAAGCTGGAGAAGATCCCAAGTCAGTTTTTTTTTTTGAGCAGTGATTAGTATACCTGGGAAATAGATTGTAAAATCCAAGGTTAGATCTCATTGATCCATTCCCTCCTCTTAAATACCAACTAATTGTGTTGGGTATTTAAGAGGAAGGGGGGGGGGGGGAGGGTTTCAATGGGCATGGACCAATGAGGTCCGGCATTGAATTTTAAAATCCATTTCCTAGGTACGATAACTATTTCCTAGAAAAAATACAGGTTTTACGACACCTCTGCTGTAGTTTGTACTCTGTACTACAAAGTATAACCGTTTAGGATATGGATATGGATATATATTAAAGGCAGGGGCATTTCCATAATTCTACAGAAGCACTTTATTATCATGCCACTTTATCCGTCAGTATCTGGAATCTGGACTAGGGAGATGGTTCTCGGAGTCGGAGGAGAGAGCTGGAGCTCGTCTTCTCATTTTCCTTGTCAATCTCCGACTTTTCGGAAAAGAGGTACTCTTGTTCTTTCAATTCATTTGCTTCACTGAAGGAATAATTGAAATGCTCTTTGAATTAAGCATTATTCTTCTGATCGATACTTCTCTCTAAAACAGCCACTCCTCCACCAGTTCTGAGGACCAACTTCAATGGAGGACGCACTGCCACATTTGCATTCCCCCTTTTCCCAAATTCAGCAAGGTTTTTTCACTAAACCCTCCACTTTCCAGTTTTTGGGTGTTTTATCCACCGCCACCGCCACCGCCACCGGGCTCCGTTTTCATTTTTATATACCAAATCCCACAAGATTTCGAGTTTCCAATCGATTAAAAGAGGAACTCTTACTTTCATTAGTTGGTGTTTTCAGTTTTTAGTTGTATAATACATTGACAAATTCTAACTTCCTTATGCCAAGAATAATTAGGATAAAGCTTCTGGGACTGAGACCTCGCCTTAAACCACACACATACAAAATAAAAAATTCAGTGTTTTGAATTTGTATGCAGTATATAATTCTATTTACAGGTAAAACTCTTTTAACTTTTTTTATCCAAAAAAAAAAAAAAAACATGTAAAATTATATGCAGCATCTAAAATAATTTGCTGCTAGCTATTTTAATATTGTTCTAAGGCCATGTCTCAGTTAACCCTAGGATGCCCATGTCTCAGTTAACCCTAGGATGCCCATGCCCCACGACCGTGCGGTCAAAGTCCAAACAAACATCCCATCTCTAGTGTGGATTTTCGACAACATTTGAAACAATCTCAGCTGTAATTTCTTCTTCCCTTTACCGTAATTATGTTCTATCTTCAATTTATGATTCAAGGGTGGCCACACTTTTTCACATAATCAGGGATTTTTCTTCTGTTTTCTTTGATTTAGTCATGTTGTCACTCATCACCGTCAAATAATAGGGATATACCGTTCTTGATTCCAATTTATTTGTTCTTTTTCGCCTCAGTTGTTTTAAATCAACTTGGTTTCAGGAGTAGAAATGAAGTCATCCATGCAGCTAAAGCAGACTTATCAGAGTCCAATGCAAAGAAAGCTAATTTATTCGCAAGAAGGAAGGAACGAATCAAGCTGCCGAATTATGATGATGGTTGTGGTAGGTTGTACCATATCAGTGAATTTCTGAGTCACCCATCAGGGGTCGAAGCAATTTTGAATACAAGCGCCTTGCAAAATTTTCAATCCCTTGATTCTAACACGTTCAGGTCCTCGTGCTCTGTTCTTATTTCTCTGCAAAAATTTTATTATCCTGTGTCATACCAAATGCTATTTTCTTCTTGGCCATTATCATGTAAAAGCTTTTGGTTCACTGAGAAGAATATTGATGATTAACTTAAACCATGGTAGAGATACTAAACGAAGCTTTTGGAAAAGGAGTTAACAATTTCCGCGCACCAACTGACGATACTTAAAGGGCGAGTGTGGTTTAATAGATGTCAAGTTATCAACATACCTATCTACACAATGCATGTAACTATATGATAATTGTTATCATTTCTTGAGGGAGACAACCCCAAAACAAAGACCAAAAACATGTCCATGTGTTAAGAAGCTGGCTAGCCTGTTTTGGTGCAACAGGCTTAAATTATTATTAGGAGAGGTTTTTTTGCATGTGGCAGCTGAGGTGGAGGATCCAGAGGAGCCAATTTGTTCTGGTGGCATCTACCATGCTACCCCTCTTCACGTGTCAATTTCGGCCCAAGGAATCTTTGCTTCATTGAAAACATAAATCTATGCTACATGGAAAGGCGTAGGCCCCCCTTTAAAAAAGAAAAAGAAATCTAAGACGACCATCCACACAGGAAAAGTTTATTACACGAGGTTATGGGGCTGATGTGGACAAGGACACTGTCCATGTGACATAATCCCCCTGCTGGGAAATTAAAGCCTCTTGTTTTAGAATATAAAACCTTCTCTCACATATTAATTACTAATGTAGCCGGACGCAATAACATACTTCTACTTATATGACCTCAACAGTGATCCTGATGGTAAGGTATTAATTGTGCATAATGTACAACTTATGAATGGGGATCTTTAGAGTGACATGAAGTCAAAAACTCAAGAAAACTCTTTATTGTGCATTTTTTTTTGCTTATTTACCTGAATGATCATATGCAATGTCACAGAAATATACACCAAATATGCAACGTGACAGAAATATACACCAAATATGCAAAGTTACAACAAAACTCTATTTGAAGTATTGAATTATTGATCAAATAGGTATGAACATACAGCAGCGAGCTAAGACATTACATCTGTGTTCAGAAGTGGTTACCAATATTACTGAAACATATCCAGGGTCTGACCATTAAGGAGTTGATTCGAATCTATAAATTGATCTGACATTGGGATTACGGAGCCCTTCTAGGAAAAGCACTAGACAGATTATTATGGCAATGTCAAAATCCACACTTACTGTTTTCTTTAGCGTTGTATGTCCTTAAACTCAGTAAATATAAAGCTATTGTCGGTAGGGAGAATGTTCTTGAATGTCTAGTCACAAAAAAAACAGCAAATTGAAATTAATTATTTTACTAGCCTTCTATGCAGGTGCACACTGCCAAAAATTCAACTTCTGAACTTTGAAGTAGCCCCTGTGCTGGACTTACGTGTGACCCCAACAATTGAAGATTGCACAGTTGAATTGTTGTCCTGCAAGGTAATTGTGCTATCCCCAACTTCAGAAAGTTAGAAGGTTCATTAAACTATTTATTGCTTTTGTGAAAAATGGTCGGCTAGAGAAGCTATGAATTTTGGAAATAGAAAGACTGATTTAAGTACATTGTCTGTGAGGACCTTTTACATTTACTAATTAGTATTCATGTGTTTCCATTCTTTTGGAGAGGATAAAAATAGACAGAAATAGGAAAAAATTTCTGCTCAGTTGAGATAGTCAATGTGCCTTTCTAAATCTTCTACATTTCTGATAGAGCTCATAAGTTTTTGACATCTCAGAGCCTTTGGGGATAAGTATTACATTAGAGACTTGAATGTGGATGCATAATTGATGCTTCACTAGGGTCCAGAAATGCTAGATCCGGCATGGAATGATCATATGAGACCATACAAGGGTCAAAGGTTTGAATTTTATAAAAAGTTGTAGGTAAACTGCAAGAAGTCCTTACCCAAGTGTTTGGTCCTTTCCCACTTGCTTGTGACCAGTATAGACACTAAGATGGGGAGTTGATTGCAAATGATCAATTCGATAGCAGGGGTCATTTGCAAAATTGTTATTGAGAAGAATTATGATACGGTAATTGAAGGTTTCTTCACTACTCTTAGGATGGGAGCTGTTGGGAGTGGAGATCTTGGATGAACTTGCACATATCTTCTGCATGTTTTTCCATTTTCAGTAATGATGCTGCATCTGGATGCTTATGAACTTGAGAGGTTTAAGTACGGGTGATCACATTTCTCCTTTACCATTTACCATGGTTGTTGAATCATTAAGTAAAGAGGAGGGTGGAGGAAGCTTCTAGGTGGCTTATGTGTTGTAAAGACAGAACTCTCTAGTCTATTGGCCACTTAATAGCAAGGATTAAAATAATGGTTTCGGCATGCATAAGGGATCCTGCCAAAATTGTTATGTAATGCCGAAACCGTTATGTAATGACTGTTACGAATACGAAGTTTTTTTTAAAAATCGTTTTGGGTATAAACGACATACTTTTTTTGGTATAAATGTCAGATACTATTAGTTTTTAGGTCGTTTTTAGTATAAACGATACTAATAATGCCAATTTAGACCGATGAACCGGATTTTACACGTTACGGGACGTTACATAACGTGTAATGTCCGGTTCTTACTTTTTAGGGTTTTATATATCGGCTGTTGTAACGGCTCGGACCTTACCCAAAGCTTACGTAACAGTTTCTGCGATTTTTATTACCATGATCAATGCTTTTTTGTTAGTGGATTAAGTATGAAAACCTGGAAGTTACTTGAGATGTTCTGATGATGATTTTGTGTTATTAATATCTTAGAAAAGTAAGATATGGAGTAGGTAGGGAAAACTTTAGTTCATGAGAGTGTTATTCGCCTCATATGTGCTTTAAATATTCTTCCTAAGACCAATATTGGCATTTTTCCATGGGCAAATCCCCTTCTCAACTAATAACGGAGAGATTTTAGAGGAACTTTGTCTCATGGAGATAATGACACTTGTTTTTGAGTAGTTGAATTACTCCTATCAAGAATAGTCTATCATAAAATGAGTGTAGCTGAGACAAGGATGTTTAGATGGATGAGTAAAAAGACTAAGAAATATAAGATCATAAATGAGTGCATCTGATAGAATTCGGGAGTAGCTTTATAGGTGATAAATTATAAAGAGTCAATTGAGATGGTTTTGATATATCTAATGAAGGCCAATATGGAACTACTAAGAAGGAGGGAGTTGGTGCAAGTTAAAGTCTCTAAGATGGAGAGAGAAAAGTCATATAGGATGTGGATGAGGACAGTGAGAAATTATTTGTTAACACATGCTTTAATTGAATATATGGCTCTTAACAGACTAGAAAGAAAAAAAGAAGATTTGTGTTGTTGACCTCAAATAGTTGGGATGAGGCACTAATAGAGTCTCTCTATCCTTCTAATGTACTATATGTCCATCTTAATATCCTAGCCTTAGTAACTAAAAGACTGGAAAATAAATAAATAAAAGTGTACAATAGAGGCAACAAGATTTAGCATTTTGTTGGGTTGGAACCTAGTCCCAAACGTTAAATATTTAATGCCTTCGGGCTTTGAGGGTTTGGTAAAATGTATTGATCCTTTCATTTGAGATAGGTGTGGCAATTCAATTTGGAAGAGAGAAGGGATTGGGAAGAGGGTCATCCTAGGGAATATCGATAAGATTGGAGTAAGATATCTTTTAATGGTTAGTGGTTTGGAGAAGGGTAACTATGGATACAGAACATAATGGATTTCAAGAAGTTTGGAGTGGAGGGGAGGGGGGGGGGGGGGGGGGGGGGACTGGTTTGGGAAGAAGAAGGATGTGGTTTGGGGAACTTTAGAATTCCATTCATTGCCCTAGAACCTTAGATTCACACGTGAGTGTGACACAGATACAAGGAGTGGGTACAACTCATTGGTTTCTAAGATCCTTCACAAGGATATAGATATGGGTACTCTACCTATATGTAATATTATATATTTTGTTATCGTTGTTCTATAAGTATCACTTTTTGTCATATTGATAAAAAAAAGTCACTTTGTCATTATGTCATGCCTAGTTGATTTAGTCTTATAAGATTCTTTGTAATATATCATGCAATGCCTTCACAGTAAGTTTCTCTATAGTATTATGTTTTGGAGTTAAGAGAATAATTAATGGTGCAATAGGGAACAATATTATTTTATGCTGCAAGTATCCCTCCAGTAATTGGTACCAGAGTAGTAACCTATAGTGTTGATACGGGTATGCTAAGAATGTGGGAGTATCTTGGTATATAGGTCCCTATTTTATATCTGTTTATCTCGTGGTTAAAGACTATTTTGAACGAAGAAATGAGGAACCATTTTGGTGCCTGGTTTAAGAAATTTAGACGACGAAGAAATTGAGGAGCTTGTATCCCAAGTGAGGAAGGGGCAATATATTGCAAAAATTAAAAGCTACAATCTTTACTTTGTCCATTTTTTCCAATGATGTCATCACTGTGACTCATCCTCGGGGCACCAGATGGTCAAATTTGGGCAAGATGTCTTCTCTTGAAAATCAAGTCTTTTGTTTGGATTGCAGTTTTGGACAAGATTCTCTTTGTATCATCTCATCCATAGAGGAAACTCTCTCCCTAGTGGGTGCATAGAGCTTGAGGGGAACACTATTATTCGTCTCATTCATTGTCTAGTGACGAGTAATAATAGAGATTCTTTTAGATCCTTAGGAGCTTTCTGTTGGATAATATGTAAGCAATTTAAATCAGAGAAGAAAATATACCAGAATATTTTGAGCAGCAGATATATATACCCAGATAACAGTTTGCATGCAGATCTGTAAAAGAAAAAATCACAAACGTAGAAACTTACCAGTATGATTTGATCGAGGCACGTGTTGGACCTGCTGTCCTTAAGGTGAAATTCGTCCCATGCTGGTTCTCTCTGAGGAAAAACGGCGGTCACCCCTAGAATATAATGATCGATATCAAGGAGAAGGAGCACTCTCAGTTCCGTGGTCTGTAGCGAATTCAACAGCAATGGTCAACAACAATGGGAAGATGAACAATGCAGATTCAGTAGTACAATAAGAGAAAACTCTGGAAAATCAGTGTATTTTCGTGTGTAAAACTTGTTGATATATGTAATATGGGGGGTATACTTGTAAAATGACATATATGTAATGTTCTCTCTTTATATAATATGCTAGTAGGGTTCTCTAATCCTTAACTAAGCAATTTACCCTAATATCTCTTTTTCCTCTCATTTCTTTTCTCTTCTCTAAACCTTAAATCCTCCAAACCCTTTCTCCAACTTAGTATCAGAGCTACATCAAATGAAGAAGATCGTCGTTTAAAGCCGTAACAACAACAAAAGGAAGAAGGAGCTACCTGCCACGTTTTTAGCCATACGACTGTCTCTAGCTGTATGGCCTAGGCCTTATTTTTGGGTTCTTCAAAGGTCTATTTTTCAAAGATCTTGATTTTAGATGATTTTTGAATCATATTTCATGAGATTTGGTTAAATATTGATGAACTTATGATGATTTGAAGAAAAAATACAAAAAAATTTGAAGAAAAATACTGTTGTTGGTTCAAATTTTTTACCGCTTGAATGGGTTGTTGCTTCCGCTGTTTATTGGTCATGGTTGGACCGTTTTTCTGATAGGAACATCTTGAACTTGTTTTTTCTTCGTTTGGATGAGATTTGAAGAAGTTGTGATGATTTTACAGCCCCACTTCACTACCGTTTTTTGCTGAAAAATGGTTTTTTATACCCTGTTTGCTTATAATAACAACTTAAGTCATCTCTTTGGTAATCTTAATACCATTAGATTTTTTGTTGTTGATATTTTTGATTGATTGGTTGTTTGCTCCTTGAGTTTCTTCTATGGATGCAAAAGTTGTTGCTCCGTCGGCTCTTTCTGACTCCGTTGTCCACTCTGTCACCAATATTAAATTCGATGGTGATAATTTTCTTGCGTGGCAATGCTCGGTTGAGTTTTATATTGGGGGTCGTTCTAAGATGGGATATCTTGATAGTAAGACCCCACAGGCAGAGACAAGTATTGTCGAAATTGCTAAATGGAAGGCAGATAATTGTATTATTTTGGGCTGGTTGTTCAATTCCATGGAGCCTCAGATTGTCGGGAATTATATTTTTTATAAAGATTGTCATGAACTTTGGGAGGCTCTTATTTAGACTTATACCCTAGTAGAGAATCATGCTCGGATTTATCAACTTACTCGTAAGATTACTCACTTTTAGCAATGAGATATGTCTATTTCAGATTATTTTGGGGCTCTTCAGTGTCGTTGGGAAGAATTGAGTCATTATGAGTCTCATTCTGAATTATCTGCTGCTTCTGCCAAGATTATAACGAAGCGAATTGAGGTTCACCACATTTTTGATTTCTTGGGAAGTCTTCGGGCTAAATTCGAGCAGTTACGGACTCAGATTCTTGCCATATCTCCTTTGCCATCTCTTCGATCTGTGTACTTCATTGTGTTTGATGAGGAACGTTGCCAAGCTGTTATGCCTTCGAGTATCACTCCTATGCCCCTTCCGGATCGTATCGCAATTGCTACTGATTTTCGTGCTACTGCTGGCCGTGGTAGGGGGACTGATAGGTCCATTGTGGTTGTGGCGGTCATGGTAAACTTACTACTCCTTGTAGTCACTGTGGTATAGTGGGACATGATCGTGATCATTGTTACCGTTTACATGGCTATCTCGAGGGTTACCAACCTCGTCGTTTTACTCACTTTACTAAGACTCCTGCTGTTGATCCTCAGTCCTCAGTTGTTGCCAGCAGTGTTACCCAGGCACGTGGCACGGGTGCCAAGTGTCCAGAGGTGTCCGGCACGACTAAGTCTATAAATTCCAATACGGCGGCACGACTATATATAAATGTATATAATATATTTATATTAAATATATAGAGAGAGATAGTGAGAGAGAGATCTTGACATGTAGAATTCATTAAGTGTAATTTCAATACTAAATGAGTAAATGTTTTTTTCATTAAACAATCCTCTAAAATGAAAAGTATATCATCAATGTATATCACAAAAAGGAAAAAACAGCAATCAGTCAATTAGAACCATCCATTTGGTTCCCAATGTTTTCTTTAGTTATAGATTCTACCATCTCATTATCTTCAAAACTCATGCTCTCTAATACTAGATCATCAAGAGTCAAATTTGCAAATTAAAGATCTGATGGCCCCTCCAAATTGAATTCATCTCCAACTGTATCCCAATACTTGCTAGGCCCTTCCACATAATGTTCATTTACTCTTGATAAGAGACAAAAATTCGAGTGGACATAGACTAGGTCTTCTGCACGTTGTGATATTACCCTATTTCTTTTAATGCTTGATATCATTCCAAAAGTGCTCCAGTTTCTTTCACAACATGAAGAAGAACAAGGTTGTCCCAATACCCTACATCAGGGGACAAGACACATATATTACTATATTAGTATATTACACTTTAATTTCAAACAATAAATAGTAAGCATAAAATAATAAACATAAAGATAGTTGTACCTGAATGCAAGACTTGCGAGTGTGGGTGTATAGATCCATGATTGCCCTACCATGCCAAGGGATTTATTGTGTACCACTCACTAAGAGCCTCCCATCGCCCAAAATAACTGATTGCGGCAGCAAACTTTCCATATTCCTCACGAACCTTACGAAGCATAGTTATACTTGAAAATAGTCTTTCAAAACATGCATTTCTTCCTGCTGAAATTTCTTCATCAAGATTTGGAGGAACTCGGCCAATTCCTTTGGCTAACCACTCATTGCTATAATATTTAGGATTCAATGAATGAGCAAGGCAATGCAACAGAGTGCTACTTTTATTCCACCTTCTCACCAATATTTCGTGCACCTCATCATAAAATTTGCTCTCATTTGAAAGGGTATTTTTCTTCTCATGCCTAAATACCCTTTTCCGAATTTCTTCAATCATTGAGTCCCACTTTTCATAAACTAAATGGAGCATAGGAGTATCAGTATCAGCAACTCGAAGCATTGAAACAATTGTTTCACTGAACTCTAACAAGTACTCCACATTATCCCATCACAAGTCACTAACTAAAATGTCTTTGATTTTTTGTGTCTTCTGAGAATCTTCTTCTCTATAAAATCTCCAACCCTCATCAATAACCATACATTGCAAATCTGATTTTACCTGAAATGTTAATCTGTCATTAATATCATAATTACTAAAAAATATTAAAAGAAATAAATAAAGAAAATTAGAATTACTTGAAAGATTCGCGTGACCAAGATTAATGTAGAAGCAAATCTTGTTTCTGTCACACCAAGAAGTTTTAACTTTGAATACTTGTTGTAAATTGTAAATGCAGCACTATGGTTTACAACAAAGTTTCTTATCAATTTAGCTTCTTCATCAATCTGCCCAATCCACTTAAACTGCTTGTACCTTTCTGTCATGTCTTTATCTGGAGTACATATGTTCTTCAGTGCCAAATTGAGAGTATGAACTACACAAGGTGTCTAAAAGATAGATGGATGTTTTGTTTCTACTCTTAAGCCTGCTGCCCAAAATACAACAATATTGTCTGTTATCAATTGTACCACATTTTCATGGCCAACTTTAGAAAAACAATTTCCCAACATATTCTGCTGACTTAACTTCTTCTGTTGCATCTACAACTTTTAAGAAAACTGGACCATTCTCTGATGTTGCCATAAAATTAATCAAACTTCTTTTCCTATTAGAATCAGTCCAACCATCACTAACAATTGACACGCCTTTACGAGTCCAAGATTGTCGAATTGATTTTATGTGTAACTTGACATTTGCTTTCTCGGCTTGCAATAAAGTAGTCCTTAATCTATCATATGTAGGCACTACATCTCTTCAATTGACTATCACATGCATGCTTGATCATTTTTCTGAAATATGGAGACCTAATCAAGTTGAAAGACAAATCACTAGCATAAAATGTCCGAGCTATCAAGTGATCAAGCTCATCCCGTGCTACAACATTAAAAGATTTTGATATGCCACTACTTGTCTTTTTTTTTCCAAAATCTTCAAATTTCGGTAATGGTATATTAGCACTTGAACCACTACTTGCTTCTTTCAATGCCTTTTTTGTTTGTGCTGCATCCTCCATCTTATGAAACTTTTCTAACATATCATCATCAACAGATGAACATTGTCTAATTCCACGATTGGGAATTAATAACAAATGTCCTTTTACCCTATAATAATTCCCTTTAAAACAAGTGTTGCATAATTTGCAACAAAGTTTGCAATTTCCTCCTCATCCTTGCATCTTTCCTAAGTTTTCCATATGTTCCCACAAAGGACCATCATAACCGTCTTTGTTGGCCATCTCCAAAGAAAATTAAAAAAGAAATCTCAACTGACTAATTAATCATTCTTTGTTTTCCATAAATTCTCATAAATTCACAAGCATGCTTGATGGCAGATTGCGAAAAAAAAAAGAATTTGTATGAATTACGAGTGTACGACAGTAACTTATGAATTATAGAATGTATGAGGGTATGATAGATTCCAAACCCCATTAAAAAATTCACACCCGGCATTGCAAACTCACTGTCCCCTTCTCTCTACCAAATCCATTAGGAAAAAGAGAGAGAGAGAAGGGAATAGATGGGTGGGACTGTCCCCTTCTCTCTACCAAATCCATTAGGAAAAAAGAGAGAGAAGGGAATAGATGGGTGGGACTGTCTTTCTCTTGTCTCTATTAAATTCATTTAAAAAAAGACATCGTGCCAGAGAGAGGGATAGGGGCTTTCCCTTGGGCATTTACTTTAAAAAAAATAGAGGGTGCAAATGAGTGGGACAGTTCGTTCCTTATACCATTAAAAAAAGAAGAGAGAGGGCATTAAATTTTTACCATTAAAAAAGGTTCAGAGCAAAAACAAAAAAGGATTTCTTGGGGACAGATGTCCTTTCGTTAATGGACAAACAAGAAAAAGAGGGAAAAATCGAGAGATGGAAGTTGGGAGACTCAGAACACGTTTCTTTGCTTCACTATAACCCAAAAAAAGAAAAGAAAAAAAAAAGAGAAAGACAACATTAGAACGAAAGGAGAGAGAATGTAGTAGAGGAACCATTGGATAATAAACATTAAAATAAAACCAAAGGAGATAGAGAAGGGACCACTGGTCTTTGTCTCTTCTCTTTTCTTTGTTAAAGGTCCCTTCTCTATACCTGAAATCAAAGAGAAACTAAAAGAGACTATTATAGTCTACTGAGGCAGGCGAGAAAGGAGATAGCGAGGGAGAGTAGGGTAGTCAAAGGGCAGGGTCAGGGCAGGGTCGGGGTCAACCCTAGCCCTACCCTTCCCTATAAGAGTAGGGCCCTAACCCAGCCCTAGCCCTTCAAGGGCCGGGATTGATTGGGCCCTAGCCCTGCCCTCAAGGGCCAGGGCAGGGCCGGAAGGGCCGAAAGAAAGAGCGGGTTTTTTTTTTTTGTGATTTGAGATGACGAGATTTTTTTCTACATCGACTGTCAACCTGACATTAAATGGATACCCTCCTCTTTTATCCCGGCTTGGGACCGACATTGCAACAAAAAAAACAATGACAAAGTTAATTTTTTTTTTCCTTGTCAGTGACAAGCATACATGATAGAATAAAACAAAGAAAAACTATATAGAACAAAATTTATATATCAAAATCCTCTAAGCAGGAGGAGGCGATTTCGCATACAAGATTAGGGTTAAGATTCGTAACGAGTGTCGAGGCCTCGAGGGGTTTTATAACGATGGTCATGTGAAATTACTCATTTAACCCTACTATTAAACCATTTGAAATGATGAAATGAGTTTATATATATATACTTTTATGTTTATAAACCTTAGCTATCATGTAGCAACTAAGGAGAAAGGCAGGGCTTTAAAGGGCAGGGCCGGGGTGAGCCCTAGCCCAGCCTTGTAGAAGCAGGGCTTCCGGATTTTGAACCCTGCCTGGCCCAAGGGCCGGGAAGGGCAGGGCTTCAGAGGGCTTTGGAGGGCAGGGCAGGGCCAGGTACCCTTCTATAGGGGCTTTTTTGACAGCCCTAAGGGAGAGCATGCGAGATAAGCATACCTGGATTAGCGCGGTAGATCTGCGTATCAGGTAAGCTTCTTCTGCGTTCTTCTCCAAACCCACTTTTCTTTTCTTTCTCTAGCAATAGTAACTGAGACGTTGGGTTAAAGCTTCCTTTTCTATTCTTGGAGAAGACGAACAACTCCTAACTTTTTTGTTTTCTCTTTTTCCAGTAATACCAACAATAACTATTTCTTTTCTTCTGATTTACAAAAAGCCCTAACAAAATAGGAATTTTTTTTGGACACACAAAATAGACATGCCATCTTGCCGTACCAGATTTGGGATTTTTCATGGCACGGCATGGACACGTTCATAGATGTGTTGTGCCGTATTCTGCTGTGCCTTGTCGTGTCTAGGTTGGCACTCCAAAAATTGCTAAAATGTCATGTCCGGGTAACACTGGTTGCCAGTGATCCTCTGGAGTCCATGAGAGCCTAGGTTGTTGAGATGATCCGAGCTGAGTTCCGTCTGCAGAGTGATTCTCCTGATACTGCTGCTTCATCTGCCATAGGTATCCATGCTCCCTCGGCTTATGCCGCCACTACATCGTCTTCTTCTCATAGTTGGGTTATTGATACCGGAGCTACTGATCATATGACTAGTAAGTCACAGGGTTATTCCATTTATTCACCTTCATTGCCTACTGCTAAGGTTCGTTTGGCTGATTGTTCTTTTACTCCGGTCTTAGGAGTAGGACACATTCCTGTGTCTCCATCTCTCTCTTTATCTCATGTGTTACATGTTCCTCATTTATCTTCTAACCTTTCAGTGAGCAGTCTTACTACTAAACTTAACTGTTGTGCTATATTTTATCCTTCTCATTGTCTCTTCCAGGACTTGACTACGAGGAAGATTGTTGGTAGAGGAGTGGAAAGAGGCGGACTTTACTACCTTGACACTAATTATGTTCCTGATCGAGTCTCCTCTACTGCTGCTACTGTTTCTGTTTTTCCTTTTTCTGTTGATGCTACTCTTGATACTTATCGTTTATGGCATGCCAAGCTTGGGCATATTGGATCTAAGATTTGGTGTTCTTTGATTCCTACTTTTAGTAAACATTGTTCTTTCTGTACTTTTCAATGTGATACTTGTGAACTTACTAAACATGTTCGTACTCTTTATCCTTCTTGGATGCATAAATGTCGTTCTTTTTTTTTTCAGTTAGTTCACTCGGATGTTTGGGGACCATCTCCTGTTCCCTCAAATGATGGCTTTCGTTATTATGTTATTTTTATTGATGATTACACTCGAGTTACTTGGGTGTACCTTCTTAAGTCTAAGGATGAGGTGTTCTCTAAATTTTAGGAATTTAATGCTATGATTGTTACCTAGTTTGGTGGTCTTGTTAAGGCTCTTCCTTCTGATAATGGAGGTGAGTATCTCTCTACACCTTTTGTCCAATTTCTTCAAACTCATGGAATTGCCCATCAGCTTACCTGTCCTTAAACGCCTCAACAAAATGGCGTTGCTGAGCGCAAGTATCGTCATTTAGTTGGTGTCACTCGTTCTTTATTGCGAGGCATGCAGGTGCCTAAGCCTTATTGGTCCATGGCTCTTCTCATTGCATGTTTTCTCATCAATCGAGCTCCTTCTCGCATTCTTGATGACCTCTCACCATATTAGCTTCTTTGCCCTCAGGTTCATATTTTTCCCATTAAGCCACGAGTGTTTAGTTGTACTTTCTTTGTCCAAGATCTTCGCCCCAGTCATCAGAAATTGGATGAGAAGGCCATTCGATGTGTCTTTGTTGGTTACTTTAGCATCTCTAAAGGCTATTGGTGTTATGACCTTCAGTCTCGTCGTTTCTTTATCTCTCTGGATGTTACTTTTTTTGAGACAGTCTCATATTTCTCTCCTGCTCTTACGGTGCCACCTGTCTCTGTGCCTTCACCTACTATTTCTCTTGTCTCTATGCCTTTACCTATTGTAGGAGACCTCCCATAGCAGAAGGAGTTTCTCACGTACTCTCGCCGCTAGCCACTTGGTTCCTCCTCCGATGCGCCTCTACCATAGTCTTCCCCGCAGGCCACTCTTAAAGGTACTTTTTTACCCTTTACTCTTGCTGCTTCTGATCTTGAGATACCTATTTCTCATCGCAAGGGTGTTCGATCTTGTGTTACTCCTTACCTCTTTGTTAAGTATGTTTGTTATTGGGTTGTATCTCCCTTGTACCAGACCTTCCTTTCGGCAATTGACTCTGTGATTATTCGTTGGTCCGTTTGTGATGCTCTTCTTCATCTTGAGTGGAAGACTGCTATGGTTGATGAAATGAATGCTCTTCAGTCTAATTAGACTTGGGATATGGTTCTCATTCTAGCTGGGAAGAAACCTGTAGGCTGTCCTGGAGTCTTCACCGTCAAACATAACTTCGATGGCAGTGTTGCTCGGTATAAGGCTCGTCTTGTCGCCCGCAGCTTTACTCAGTCTCATGGGCTTGACTATGATGCTACTTTTGCAAATGTGGCCAAATTGACTTCTGTTTGTGTTCTCCTCTCTTTTGCGGCAAATCCGAGTTGGCCTCTTTATCAGTTAGATATCAAGAATGCTTTTTATAATGGGCATCCCACCGAGGAGGTGTATATGGATCCCCCTCTTGGTTTCCTACTTGGCTGCTTCAGGGGGAGTCTGGAAAGGTTTATAGACTTCAGAAGTCTATATATGGTTTGAAGCAGTCACCCCGTGCTTGGTTCCATCGCTTCAGTGAAGTGGTCCTTAGAATGGGCTTCCAGCAATGTCACTCTGATCATACTATTTTCATCAATTCTGTTGATGATATCATGGGCTTCCAGTGAAGTGGTCCTGGTATATGTTGATGATATCATCTTGACTAGCGATGACTCCTCATTTATCTCTCATGCTAAGCTTGAGCTGGGGCGTACATTTGATGTCGAAAATCTAGGCCATTTGAAGTACTTTCTTGGTCTGGAAATTGCTCGATCTAAGAAGAGAATTTTTTTGTCACAATGGAAGTATGCTCTTGACCTACTCAACGATACTAGTATGAGTGGATGGAAACCCACTACTTTTGCCATGGATCTGAAGCTCTCTTTGCATGATAGTGAGGGTGATCTTTTTTCTGATTCTCATGCCTATCAGCGTCTTGTGGGTCGCTTGATATATCTTACCCTCACACGACCTGATATTACATTTGTTGTCAGTATGGTTAGCTAGTTCATGCATGCTCCCCGTGCTTCACACCTTGCTGCTGTTCATCGTTTTCTACTATATATCAAGGCTAGACCCAGTTGTGGACTTGTATATCGCTCACATGGTCACCTCGATATCTCTGGCTCAACAGATGTTGATTGAGCCGGATTTGCTAGAGACCGTCGTTCCACCTCGAGCAATTGTGCTTTCCTTGGAGGTAACTTGGTTGCGTGGAAGAGCAAAAAGCAACCCGTAGTTTCTCGGTGTAGTGCCGAAACAGAATATCGTGCACTTGCTCATGACACTTATGAACACTTATAGCGTCGTTCTCTCCTCTTTGAGTTAGAGTTTCCTGTTAAAAGCCCCATGTCTTTATATTTTGATAACGAGACTGCTACAAAGATTGCCTCAGATTCTATGCTTCATGAGCGGATAAAGCACATTGAGGTTGATATTCACTTTCTTCGTGAGAAAGTCCGGGATTGTTCTTTATCTCTTCAACATGTTTCGTTTTCTCAACAACTTGCTGATATTTTCACCAAGCCGGTTGGTCCTGCTATTCTTGAGGATATTACTGTCAAGCTGGACACGCTTAATATTTATGCTCCAGCTTGAGGGGGAGTGTTGATATATGTAATATCGGGGGTATACTTGTAAAATGACATATATGTAATGTTCTCTCTTTATATAATATGCTAGTAGGGTTCTCTAATCCCTAACTAAGCAATTTATCCTAATCTCACTTTTTCCTCTCCTCTCTTTTCTCTCCTCTAAACCCTAAATCGTCTAAACCCTTTCTCCAACTAAACCAAGAGAAACCCTTTTGAAAGGAATCCCAAACGGTAAAGAAACATTACGACTCTCTTAAAAAAAATTAATTTTCTTGAATGGTAATAAAACATTCTCTTGATTGAAAGGTTTAAAGGAAAGAAGATAAAATAAGTTCTAGTAAAAAAGTATCCAAGGACACCCGCCCTGGCCCGGCCGGCCTTGTGTGTGTGTGTGTGTTATCACACAGGACACGACGTGCAACGCACGCACATAAATGTTTTCCAGCTCGGCTAGACAATTTCCCATTAGGAGCCTTTGGGACCACCCCCCCCCCCCCCCCCCCCAGTGCATGAGGGCTAAGCCCATTCTATTATAGCACACCCATATAAGAAGTCAAAGAATATATAAACCCATTCTCATTCTTATCCCCAAGTGATGTGGGAGTAAAGACTAAATTAGTTTTTGTATCTATTTCTGCAGTCTTTTCCTGTCTTTCTAAAATCCTGTTGTTTTCTATCCGGAGTCGAACAATAAGGTCTTCAAGGAGTTCTTGAACTCTTTCCAGGAATGTGGCAATTTGTCTATTACATCTACTACTTGAAACTCTCACTAATGGTCATCCTTTCTTCTAAAATTTCATTCACTCTAATTTGTAGATCATGCACTTTAGAGATTAATGATTTTCCATCTACCATTTTATAGTCGAAATATCTTCCAACTACAAATAATATGAATGGAGTGAAGGAACTAATTATTTGGAATCTTTTACTTTACAGTTACCATCATGGATTGAAGGAACTAAACCGTTCAGAATATAATTCCTACACAGATAATCAGAATGTTCCCATTTTTCCAACTAAAGATCTTCCAGGTTTTAGATCGTTCCCATATGATCTTGGTTCAGTACGAACATGTGCTAAATGCAATGTGTTTAAGTAAAACAACATTTTCTGTTGCATTCTGTTAAAGTTATTCCCATAAAAGGATCAGGATTCTCAAAATTGTTCATCGTAATTTATATTGCATACAGATTAATTACCAATGCAAATTAAAAAGGGATTCGAATTTCATCTTAAGATTGTTGGATAATATGTAAGCAATTTAAATCAGAGAAGAAAATATACCAGAATATTTTGAGCATCATATATATATATATATATATATATATATATATATATATATATATATATATATATATCCAGATAAGAGTTTGCTTTTAGATCTGTAAAAGAAAAAAAAATCACAGTACTAGAAATTTATCAGCATAATTTGATTGAGACACGTGTTGGACACACTTTCCTTAAGGTGAAATTTGCCCCTGCTGGTTCTCTCTAACTGTGATGCTCATAGGACAAACGACGGTGACCCCCAAGATACAACGATCAATACCACGGAGAAGGAGCACTTTGAGTTCCTTGGTCTGCAACGAACTTGACAGCAATGGGGAGATGAAAAACGCAGATTTAGGAGTACAAGAAGAAGAAACTCTGTAAAATTAGTGTATTTTTCTGTGTAAAACCAAAAGAAACCCAAATAGTATATAAAGGAAAGTAGCACCACAAGGAAGTGTTACAGATCTGGAACGGTAAAGAGATAATACGTCTCTCTTAAAGGAAAATTATTTTCTTGAACAGTAATAAAATGGTCTCTTGATTGGAAGGTTTAAAGGAAAGAAGATAAAACAAGTTTTAGTAAAAAGTATCCAAGGACATGCCCGTGATCCGACCCGGCATGGCCAGCCGCACGTGCATGTGTTATCACGCAAGACACGATGCGCAACACCCGCACATGAAGGTTTTCCACCCCCCGGTGCGTGAGGGCTACGCCCATTCTATTTTAACACACCCATATAAGAAGTGAAAGAATATATAAACCCATCCTCACTCTTATCCCCAAGCGATGTGGGACTAAAGACATACGAGAAAGTTTTGTTTTAACACACTTGCTGTTTTTCTCAACAGCAACAGCAACACATTTGTTATTCATATCCTGTAGATGCAATCGTTATGCTTTCAAAGAGGTATTGTTTACCATTTGCAAAAGGGGAATTAAATTTATTTTCCTATGCTGTTAGTTGTGTGGAAACCAGGAGGAAAGGGACTTGAGCATTTTCAAGGTAAATCTTGTCCAAACACGAGGGGGAATGTCAAGAAGCTATTGTTGCGTGAGAATTTGTCAAAAGTTCCCGTCTGGTAGATCAGATTTGGGAAGGTGTTGAGTCTATCTTGAGTAATGTTGTGTTGAAGATCAAGCTGAGTGCTCATTGGTATCCTCCAAAAGGAGAGGCTGTCAGAATTTTTAAGATTGAGATTGATCCATGTGATGGACTCCAATAATGCCAAAGTGAGATCCTTAAGGTTTCCTAATCTACAACATAAGATCTCTTGGTTGAGATTTTCCTTTCGTAGTATCATATCCAGCACCTCATGGTTTCTCCTGTAATTTCCATTTATTTAATGGTCATGCAGATCTTTTGACTGAAAACAGTGTTAAGTGAATCATACTTGTAAAATAGGAAATCACTCCCTGATGCTTTTTTTTTTTTTCTCTATCGTATTTCTAATACAACCATTACTTACGAGTAAGAGGAATTTTCATCTCTTTCCCATTTCTAGTGCGGCCTTGTTTGTGTTTTCATGCCCCTGACTCTTGCATTTGCATTTGGCACATGATGTTTTAATTCATTTCATGTGAGGTTTGTCCATACGAGAACACATTTATATGGACGTGGAAAGGACTGGTGCTTCTGAGATGCTTGTTTTAATATTCTTTGTTTTGATATACTGTTGCAGTTTGAGGGTTCAGAGGTTGTGGAACGCCAGAATGACCATTTTTCAGGTACGTTTTTCAGATGATGTTAGAATATTCTAATTTTTTACCTGGCCTGAAAAACTCCCGGATGAATTAACTTGTGGCACATGGTAGTGGAGACCTTATAGTTTAGCTCCAACCACATTAATTCCCTCCAAGAGTTGACCTTTTTAAGCTTCATTACATCTGGTTAGGTCTTGTGTTCTCTTGGATTATTGAGAGCCTTATTTTCAAGAAACCTTCTAGAATGCTTGAGTGTCCACTGTCTAAGCAATCTCCTGCTCCAAATTTTTTTATATATATTTCATAATAAAAATCTGACTGTTAATTTTCTCACTTAAAAATAGACTTATCGCCAGATTAGTTAGGGGCTTGAGCACATATTTAGAAGAGCATCTCGTGATGCAGTCCAAAGAAGAAAACTGCAGCAATCAAAAACCCACAAAGATTGAAGGACAAATGCTAGACTCCAAGTTCTAGGTTGTCCCAAGAGTGGAGGGAGGTCTTCTATATTGATAATACTCATAAAAACTGATTTTCCAAGGACAACCCCCTTGGTTAAATGGGCTACGAAAGGCTCACATTAAATAAGTCTTGGTAATGACTTTTACAAGTAACTAGGCAAGACTAATTAAGCCTTGGTAGTGACTTCTACAAGTAACTAGGCTAGAATTAAATGCTTCTACAAGTAACTAGGAAACAAGTAACTAGAAGAGTGTAACTTCCTAGGATCAACTTCCAAGATAGCTCATTACTCCAAAGTCCAAATGTATCCATGTGGACTTAAGATCTCTTTAATTACTATGGGCTTGGGCCGAATTTTGGTTTTACTCATCAATAAAGATCTGGATGCTCTTGCATTGAGCACCTTCAGTTGGAGAAAATTCGCCATCAAACTTGATTGTTTATTCTTGAAATCTTCCAAGGCTTGTGCGAATAGCTTTCAAATTATCTTTCGAAATCCATGTAGCATCTGTTGTCGACTTTTCATTTCATTGAACAAGATATTGTGTGTAAGACCGATTTCGGGTGGTGGTGTTTCGCCAATCAAGGGTCTAAAGAATCTCCTTTTGCTCATTTGAAATTTAAGAATCTCCTCTTCAAATTCTTCTCCGGTTTGATCCTTCAAATTACTTTCTTTCTTAGGACATTCAAAGAACCTATGTCCACTCTCATCACACCAAAAACATTTATAGTGGCTGGATTTTGAGTGGATTGGCCCCTGCTAGTAAAACGCACATTAGGACGAACCGATTTTCCAAAATTTTGGGCTGACTGGTTTGGTGCATTTGGTAATGATTGCTTCACATTTGAAGCAGTGGGAACTTTAAAAGAGCTTGCAATGGTAGCCCATTTGTGGTACTAATGGTGCTTCTTCTTTCCATAACTCTACTCAACCTAATTTCAGATTTTAGTCATATTGGAAAACCTTGTCTAATGTCTTTGTTTTTAATATCATGATCTCATCTTATATTGGTATTCTCAATCCGGAAATAAATCGCCGCACCAATTGTTTCTTGATTTCTCTCAATTTATTTCGACTTACTAAAGCATAAAAATTATCCGTATAATCCGAAAGTAACCCGATACCTTGCTTTAAGTGATGAAGCCGTCAGTACAAAGTTTGAGCATAATCGATGGGTAGAAATTTGGCTTCAAGGGTAGCCTTCATGCGTCTCAAATCTCAATGTATAATTCATCACCTTCCTTCAATCTCACGATTCTCTTGCAAGGTTTTCCACCATATCATTGCACGACCTCTCAATTGGGTTTGCACCAATATGATTTTTTGTAAGTCCGGAATGTTCATCTATTCAAAGAAAGACTTCACATTTTCTACCCAATCGGTAAAGTCATTGGGTTGTAGATATCCCGAAAATTCTGCCATATCTTCTCAAATTTCTCTTCAACTTATTCAAAGGCTCAAATAATTCTTTTGGGTAAAGTTACTTCTTCATTATCCCCATCGTTAATAACTTGGATGGAATCCTCTTCATCGGATTCATCATTCTCATTCATACAGTGATAGTTTTTTAATTCAGCAAGTCTCAATCAAATTTCCTCAATTTCGGGGGGTTTGGTGGTGCGATGTCCTCTTCCTCTACCACCACGGGCACAACGACCTCTTCATAGAGTAGCCATCACGCGTATTGCAATGTATTTAGGCGCTAATTAAAAAGAAAGGTGTTGAACAAGTTACATGAACCCGCTCTAATACCAAATGATGCAGTCCCAAGAAGAAAACTACAGTAATTATTAGAGAATACAATAAAGTGGTGTAATAAGGTGAGATGGGATACACTATATTTCATCTCAAAGTAGATTTGAATTTGAGATGAGGTAACATCTATATAAACCCCACTTGGGTCTCTATGCATTCATCCAAATCTATCAATAAATCGTTCTTCTATTATGGTATCAGAGCATGTCAATTGAACCTTAGTTTGAGTTTTTTTTTTCCTTTCAATCTTGTTTTTTTGCTATCATTGATGCCATTGAGTTCTTTTTTTTTCTCCAACAACCAACTTCTCTTTATGTGCTATTAGAAGAGATCATGATGGTTTAATCTAGTGGACCACCGGTTCCGATAGACTCTAACATGAGCGGGATGCGACAGTGATGGACTTCATAGACAAAAGGCTTTCACCTCATACTCTTGCTTCATTCTGAAAATTCTCGAAAAACCTTTGGAGCCTTAGAGAAACCCGACATCTTGAAAAATTGGGAAAACACCCTAGACTTGGGATCTCTATATTTTGGAAATCATCTTGGAAAACCCCAACCTTTGGAACCCTAGTGGAGAAGAGATCAAGAGCTCACACCCTAGCTTCGGAGTTCGCATCTACTTCATTGTGTTTATCTTTAGGTGCATGGAGCGCAATCATAAAGGTTTGCTCGTGAGGAAGTGGAAATTCGGGCGAAAGAAAGAGTTGGAAGAAGAAATCTTCGATTTATGTTTTTTTAATTATTATTTTAAAATAAACTAGTTCTTCTCTTTTCACTAAAATAGGCGGTGCCCCTCCTCTCGAATTGGTCGAGGAGAGTGTGGTCGTTCGCCGATTTAAGGAAAAGGGGTTTGCCGCTCAAGTAGAGAGAAATCACCCCGATTTGGTTGAGGATGGGTGAATTCTAATCTCGAAATAAAAAAATAAAAAATAGAGAAAAAATAATTGTTTAATTAAATTGATGGAGAAAGGTTAAAAACGTAACTGTCATTTGATCGATGAGTTGGGTGTCTAACACCTTCCCCGACTCATAAAAGAACCCCCGAACCCAATCTTGGTTCTTGAACCGAGGTTTTCTTTGTTGTAGGTGACCAATCACACCCGTATATCTTGATTGATGGCGACTCTAAGATCTCGGCTTCTCATTAGTGCGAAAGCATTAATGTGGGGAGATCGACTCAAGCCGCCTATCGCACAACCGGCGACTTTGCTGGGCAGCGAGAGGGTTCAAGCCTTAATTTAAATTTTCTCCATTATTTTAATTTTCTTTTATTTTCATTTTAAAGAAAAAAAAAGAAGAGATTGTTGATTACTATAGTTTATATGCTAATTGTTTCTTTATGTTTATTTATTGCACTACATTAACACCGTTTTTACACCGCATTCACTACCCACCTTTGTCCGTATCCGGACCTACCCCGATCTTTGGAACTACGTGGTTGAGCGCCCGTGGATAGCATCCCGGAAGCGGCAATGAACGTTCCAACCTAAATCATTTGAACAAAAGAAGTGCACGGCTGTGCATGGATGTTCAGTGATTGTGGGACCCATTTAGGATGAATTTTAGTCACCCCTTTTGACCACATATAGAGTTATTTGTGAGGACACTTTGAAATTACATGATGCTTACAATTATCAAAGTGATAGACTAAATGCAATTGATGACTTGAATTCTTAAGTCTCAGATGATTGACACCTATTCGTAAGGAACTTTTTCTTTAGCTAAAGTTTTGTTTTCAAAAAAAAAATCAAAAATCAAAAAATCAAAACATTTTGAGTCATTGTTTCCCCTAAGTCCTATAGGCACCTTAGTTAGAGGATCATCCTCTATCCCACCTTTGTGATTTTTCCCCTAAGTCCTACGGGCACCCTAGTTAGAGGTCCATCCTCTATCCCGCCTTTGTGATTTTCCCCTAAGACTTACGGGCATCCTAGTTAGAGGTCCATCCTCTATCCCGCCTTTGTGATTTTCCCCTAAGACCTATGGGCACTCTAGTTAGAGGTCCATCCTCTATCTCGCATTTGTGATTTTTTCCCTAAGTCCTACGGACACCCTAGTTAGAGGTTCAACCTTTATCCCGCCTTTGTGATTTTTACCTTAAGTCCTACGAGCACCCTAGTTAGAGGTCCATCTTTTATCCTGCCTTTGTGATTTTCCCCTAAGACCTACGGGCGCCCTAGTTAGAAGTCCATCCTCTATCCCGCCTTTGTGATTTTTCCCCTAAGTCCTACGAGCACCCTGGTTAGAGGATTACCCCTCTTTCCCATTTTATTTTTACCCTTTCCCTTTAGACCTTACAGGATATCTTTGACTCACTTAAAAAAAAAAAAAATCGAATCGAATTGAAATTTTAGCTAAAGAAAATTCCCACCAACAAAAGTGTCAATCATTAGAGATTTTTCTATATTTGATCTTTTTTGGTTTTCAAGTTATTCATAAAAGCTCCAGGGAAGGAATCATCATCTTCATTAACTAAGCTTATCAGGAGCCCTTATTTACTGAGGTCAAGACAAAGCATACTCGGGGATGGAAAAAGATAATGATCCCATCCGAGCGAAATTTAAGCAAAAAACCAATGCCAAGCTCATCGAGGTAAAAGGCAACCTTCAGAACTTGACAATCATGATGCAACGACTCTTGGCTCGATTAAACCAGAACAAGGGACCAGAGAACCCTGAAACAGCTGATGTACCTCCCCTAATTCTCCAATACAAACGCGGATAGATGCTCCGCCATCGCCTAGTCCAGGAAACACAGGGGACCAAGTAAATTCGATCTACCTTGAAGAAGAAGAATGGCGTCATGAAAGACTCAAGAGCGCGCTAGCCATATAGGTAGAAAAACTAGCAAAAGATCTGAAATCGGTCAAAGGCTCTGACCTATTTTCCAAGATTGGTATTGACGATCTCTACCCATATTCCGTATCAAGTCTCCCGCCTAATTTCAAGATCCCTGAGTTCAACAAGTACAATGGCCAGGACTATCTTGTGTCACATTTAAAACTCTATGGAGGATCCTTGAGAGTGTGGGAAGAATGAACAGTTGATGTTGTAGCTCTTTCAAATGAGTCTATCTGGAGGAGCCCTTTAATGGTTTTCTCAACTTGATCCCACCAGAATAAAGTGTTGGATGAATCTAGCAGAAATGTTCGTAGCTCAATATTGGTATAATATGGAGGTAATTCTCACCTGGTTAGATCTCTTCAAAATGGAGAGAAAAGCGTTAGTCTTTTAGGGAGCATGTGTACCTGTGGCCCAATATAGCCGCCAACGTCAGCCCCCCATGATGGAAGAGGAGATGGTCAGCACTTTCATTTTGACAGTAAAGGCCCCGTATTATGAGCACTTAGTAATGTAAACGAAGTCAAGCTTCGCAACTATTGTCTAGTATGAGGATGACATTGATGAAGGGGTCAGGACCGGTAGAATCATGGACTATACAACTTTTCAGAAGGTAATGTACTATCATGGTAATGAGAATTTTGCTCCAACAAAAGCATATGAGGGGAACTCTCAATCGTTTAAGGTGCATTACTAGCCTCAACCATCAGTAACAACGCAAGGATACATGCAACCCACTCAAGCAGAAATGCCTCAACAAGAGCAACAACGCATAAATCAGAGTTAAAATTCGCTCTCAATGTATGATGAAGACATCACAACTACCTCTCGAGCAATCAATGTTATAGACATGGAAGGATGCAATGTTGGCCCATCTCAAGACCAATATCAAGCTCATTTGAACAAGAGTCAAGCCTCCCCTATCTCCAACACCATATCCAAATAGCAACCACCAGTTCAACGACAGCCTGTCGTTTTGAACTGGCCCTCCCCCATCATTACCTCATCCAGTCCCACACCACGACAAGTAGTGCTTGATTGGCCTACCCCTCTACCACCTAATCCCACGCTACGGCAAATCGTGTTTGATTGGCCTACCCCTCCTTCCAACCAAACTCGAACCCCATGAACTGTTGTGGTTGGCTGGCCTACCCCTCCATCCAACCAAACTCCCACCCCATAACCTATCGTGCTAGATTGGCCTACTCCACAGCTCCCAACAGACTTGAAAATGGCTCCCTTCGATTGCAATAATATCCAACTAATGAAGTCCGAGGAGAGGTAATTGCCGAGCTCGAAAATTTCAGCGAGTACAGACAAACTTGTAAATCAAACTCGACTAAGGAAAGTGAGAAAATCAGAGAAGATGGGGAAGAAAGAGAAAAGAAGGTGAAAGAAAAAGAGACTGATAGAGAAAAGAAGAAAAAGAGACTAAGAGAGAAGAGGAAGAAAGAGAGGATGAGAGAGAAAGTGGAAAAGAAGAGGAAGAAAGAGAAAAGAGAGGAAAAGAAGAGGAAGAAGAGAATAATGAAAGAAAAGAATCCGAAAAAGCAAAAAGATACAAAATTTGTGGTGATTCTATTTTGGACATCTCTGAACGTGCTAGAAAAGTCAAGTTTTCCACCATTGAACAAATGGCCCACAAGAAAGTGAATCTGAAAAAGACTGGGATGAATGTTAGAATGGTCAGAAAGAAGGTTCAAATTGATCAGGTATTTTCTCTTGTGCTGGGATGAATGACAATCAAAGGGACAATGAAAATTTAATCTACCATTTGAGGGCAAATGAAAAGTTGGAGAATTGGGAAGTGGCTCCCATCTTGTGGTGCAAGCTCGACTATACCCCAATGGTCTCCAGAAAGTAAGGTTTCATTAGATGTTTGGTTACCACCTGAGGATAGGCCTTTGGCCTCGGGTGGTGTTAATTTAGAAGGTCAGTTTTTTTTTAAAAAAAAAACTAAAAAAAATGGAAAAATGAAAAAAAAATAAAGTGTTTTTTTACTAGGCATTTCAAAACAAACAAACAAACAAAAACAAAAAAAAGATGTTTTTATTCACTAGTATTTTGTTTTGAAAAAAGAGACCTTTGGAAAAATATGATGGAAAGAATTTTGACTGAAATAAATGAAAATGGGTATATGAGAAAAATGGATTGTCTGAAAAAATCTCAAATTTTTTGGATCATCATGAGAAAGACGTTAAGAGCTAAGACCAATGTAGGGGAATCTGAATCCAAAAGCCTAGGTTCAAAGGAGAGACCCAAGATGACGACCATTAAAATCTAGCTCACTACTAGACATCAAGCTAATGTGATTGACATATTGCTTGGTCATATGAAGACATGCAGATATGGGATCCTGAATGAAATAATCACAGATAATGCAAAGAACTTCAAGAACAAGCAGATGAAAGCACTATGCGAGTAGTTCAAGATCACCAGTCACAATTCCTCCCGATACAGACCATAGGTGAATGGTGAACCTGAAGCAAAGAATTGAAAGTTGTTCACGCATATCCAATATCAGGCGGTGCAAGTCCATGATGAAATCCAAAACATGATGACACGAGTTTAAAGAAGATGATGCTTCCACATAAATTGATTCACTTCGAGAATTCAAGCCAAATCATCTTTACATGACCGGAAAAGTTCTTTCTGATGGAGCTCTCATCATGACAAATGCAAAAGATCTTCCTGAGCCAATTAATGTCGACTCCGCCAAAAGTTACTATGCATAGTTCAATCTTGAGTTACATGGTTAAAATTGAAAGGAAGAGAGGCCATCCTTGCATTTCTCCCATCAACATCATATATCATTAACTTAGCCCATTTAAGCTTTAACATTCTTTTCACACCCAAACTGGGACATTTTGCACCCACACTGGGGCATTTTGGGTACAACGGAGTAAAGCTAAAAGTTCAAGTTAGCCTAGTGTCCATACACTAGGGCAGTTTTTTGTACTCCCGTGATCAATTATGAAAGACAGAAAAGAAAAAAAAAGTCAATTGCTTCCGCTAAAATTCAAGGTACCCCAGTGTACGGGCACGGGGCAGTTTTATTGTCCCCCATGATTAAAAAAAAGGAAAATCAAAGCAGTACAAGTGGGTAAAATCCAAAAGTTAGAGTTACCCTAGTGTTCATACATTGGGGCAATTTTTTAATGCCCTGGGAAAAAGTTGGGGAAGGAAAAGCAAGACAAACGTGCCTAAGGAAAAAGGAACAAAACCCAAAAGCAAGCCAATGTCTCAGTTCTTCCAAATTATCACAATCTTTGAGTCTTCATCCTTTTTTTCAAAAAAACCTAACCATAGCCTACGTTTCGTCCGACCATTAAAGTCCTCTCCGATCAATGATAACCATGAAATCTTAAAAATTGGACTACGCATATGCATACATGAGTTTAGGTGATGACGGGTTAGAGTGACTGAGAGGAAGCTATAAAGAAAAACATGACTTGAAAGGGCATAACGAAAACCCAAAAGGGCGTTGTGAGTAAAAATGTCGTCATGGCAAGATCAAATTACTGCGGGCATGATGAAAACCTTTTGGAACCTCAGGGGCAAAAAAGGCGATAAATTTTTTTTTTTAAAAGAGGGGAAAAGAAATAAGCTGCAGCAGTCAATTTTACATCATCACCAGGTCTCTCAATACTCGGGCTGGGAACAGAAGCAGTTATAATTCAAACAATAGCCTTTTGTTGTTGCACCATTGAGGGTTAATCTAAGGGACCTAGGCAAATGCGATGAAGAGGATCCTATATTGGTCAGGACACTCCGAAAGTGGTTTAAATTATGCCTGCCAATTTTAATCTTATCATAATTCTCGTCATCATATTTTTCAAGGGATAAAAAAAAAACCCATTTCAACTGGACTCTGCAGTGATTTTTCAGTAGTATTATTCTTCATTTGTTTTATTACAAATTACATACAAAATCAAGAATGCTGAAAAATGTAATCTCTTCCAATGATTCTTGGCGGCACCACTCCCATCATCAGCCTCTGGCTCTTTTCTAGCTTTGCCTACCTGCAAAAGCACAAATACAGGGAGTGAATTGCATTGTTTCCTTTTGACATAATACTACTGCATAAACTGATAACTTGCAGGGAATCAAATGACCAATGTCAAGGTATGAACATGCATGTTTTGAAAGAAATATCAACTAACTAGTATTTACCCATATAGGACTAGACCAACATCGAAGTTCATATCCGAGTCGAAAAAGTACTTTCAGCTGGAGCTTTATGTTGCAAAGCAACAAGAGAATCAACAATGGGTCAAAAAATTTTCTTGCATGCTTACATCGCCTACCTGCAGTCATGTAATGGTTGTATGATTGGAAATCGTGCTACATTAAACTTTAAGTTTATTTTTCAAACTTAATATGCAAACCAATCGACAGTTGGATTCATTCCATAATCATGATTGTTAGACCATTGCCGCTATGAAAGATGATGTATGAATCTCTCAATTGAGTTAAAAATTTGAAAAAAAAAATATTTTGGAAAAATTATTTAAAAACTTTTAAATCTACCTTATTACTACCCCATTTGCATAGGTTCAGATCGAACCCGTGAGGGAGATCGAGGTCCATGATAGTGCCCACATGTCGGACCCGTCTTCGTGTTCCTTTGCCTTTTTCTTACCGATTTTTTGAATTATTTTGGAAAAAATGATTTTGAAAATGTTTGACTGAATCAAGGATGAACACATCATTTTTCGCGTGCAAAATCATCTTGTGTCTATATTCTTAGCCGTTCTTTGTAGGCAAATCCGGCAAAGAGGTGCAGTTGTAGACACCCAATTTTGCTCGGCAAAAGTCCCTTTTTAGCTTCAACTATCGAAAGATGGACTCAATGAAGAAGATCCGAACTCTGAAATAACCTGAGGTTAAGTCAAAGCCAAATCCCAATCCAAGCCCAAGCTAGACCGAGCCCAAAAGAGGAGAGAAATTCATTCTTTAAAAACTGTTTGAGTTTTTAATAGAAAGTTTAGTCCCACATTGGAAAAAAGAAAAAGAAAACCCATTCTTTTTCCATTATAAAAAGGCTTTCACCCCATACTTTTGCTTCATCTTGAAAATTCTAGGAAGAACCTTTGGAGCCCTAGAGAAACCTGACATCTTGAAACATTGGGAAAACACCCTAGACTTGGGATCTCTACATTTTGGAAATCATCTTGGAAAATCCCCAAGCTTTGGAACCCTAGTGGAGAAGAGAGCAAGAGCTCACACCCTAGCCTTAGAGTTCATATCACTTCATTGTGTTTATCTTTAGGTGCTTAGAGCTTGGGATCATTGGAGCGTAATCATAAAGGTATGCAACATTGCCCCACTCCAATTCTACTTCTACCAATCCAAGTCTTTTCTTCATTCGCTTTCCCCTAGTAATCCACAAATTTCCCTCCAAACGGTGGTGAGGAAGTGGAAATCCGGGCAAAGGAAAGAGTTGGAAGAAGAGATCTTCGATTTCTCTTCCATTTATGTTTTTTTTTTTGTTATTATTTTAAAATAAACTAGTTATTCTCTTTTCCACTAAAGTAGGCGGTGTCCCTCTCGAATTGGTCAAAGAGAGAGTGTGGTCGTGGGTGACCAATCACAACCAATCACACCTGTATATCTTGATTGATGGCGACTCTAAGATCTCGGCTTCTCATTAGTGCGAAAGCATTACTGTGGCGAGGAGATCAACTAGCCGGCTATCGCACAAATAACATAAGGTAAAGAAGTAACTCGGATCATCTCAGCAACTTGGGCTCTCATGGACTCCAGAAGATCACTCGCAACAACTGAGGACGGAGGATCGATAGCAGGAGTCGTAGCAAAGTGAGCAGTAGGACAAGATTGGTAACCCTCGGGATAGCCATGCAGACGATAACAATGATCTTGATCATGTCCTACTATACCACAGTGAACACAAGGAGTAGTAGGTCGGCCACGACTTCGATTGTCATGACCATGATGGTCCCTATCAGTCCCCCTACGGCCTGTAGCAGGACGAAAATCAGTAGCAAAGGCAGTAGGATCTTGAGAGGGCATAGGAGTAGTGCTTGAAGACATCACAGTCCGACAACGTTCCTTTCCAAACACAGTGGAGTACACAAATCGAAGAGAGAGTAGAGGAGATGTGGCAAGTATCTGAGTGCGCAACTGCTCGAATTCAGCACAAAGACCACCCATGACGCTCAATTCGCTTTGTCATAACCTTGGTAGAAGCAATGGACAACTCAAATAGAGGTTTATAATGGCTCAATTATTCCCAATGACACTGAAAAGCCCCAAAATAATAAGACATATCCCCTTACTGAAAATAAACAATCTCATGGGTGAGATGGTAGATCCGAGCATCGTTCTCCACTAGAGCATAAGTCTAAACGAGAGCTTCCCAAAGCTCATGACAACTCTTATAGAAAATGTAATTCCCGAAAATCTGAGGTTCTATAGAGTTCAATAGTCAGCCCAAAGCAATTCTCAGCATTTCACTTAGCATTCTCAGGAACATCGGTCGCCGGCTTTGGGGTCTCATCATCAAGATACCCCATCTTGGACCGACTACCAATATTAAGCTCAATAGAGCATTGCCATGCAAGAAATTTATTACCATTGAATTTAATATTGGTAATAGAGTGTATAACGGAGTCAAAAAGAGCTATCGGAGTAAGAACTTTAGCATCCATAGGAGAAACTTAAGTAGAACACTACCAACCAATCAGTATCTCGTCAGCAAATGATCCAAAGGTATTAAGATTACCAAAAAAGGTGATTTAAGTTGTTGTTATAAGCAATGTTTTACAACTTGAAGACGTGAGGCGAGGCGTTAGGACCTCAAGATGCGTGAGGCGTAAGCCTCACAAGTCTTTATGCTCTCTCATTTTAAAAAATAAATAAAATATAAGAAAAATTACAAAAAAAATTCAAAAAGTTAATGAAAGATTATAGTGTATATACATGTTTATATATAGAGAGATACATATATATATATATATGTATTTGTATTCGTGTACATTGTGTGTGTTCGTGTTGGCGCACGCGTACACATACGAAATGCTATATAAATTAGTTGAAACAAATAATAATTTTTTTTTAATAAGGACATTTAAGTCAATTGTGACTAGAAACCTAATTTTAGTTAATGTATGAGACGTACGCCATAGACATAAAGTGAGCTTCAAGGCATGAGGCGTGTTTTAAGGGGTTTGAGCCTCAAGGCGTTTTCCTTTAAGCCTTGCCCCGAGGCAAGCCTTGAGGCGTAAGCCTCGCACGCTTTTTTAAACATGGTTATAAGCAAACATGGCCTAAAAATCCTTTAAACGGTAAAAAACGGTTGTGGAAGGGTGTGAAAAATCCTCATAACTTCTTCAAATTCAAATCTACTTTGAGATGAGATACAATATATCTCATCTCACCTTATTACACCACTTTATTGTATTCTCTAAGCTATCTGTAATAGTAATCAATCAAACATGCACAAAGATTGAAGGAAAAATGGTAGACTCCAAGGTCTAGGATGTCCCAAGAGTGAAGGGAGGTCTTCTATATTGATAATACTTCAAAAAACTGATTTTCCAAGGACAACCCCCTTGGTTAACTTAAATAGGCAACAAAAGGATCAGATTGAATAAGCCTTGGTAATGACTTCTACAAGTAACTAGACAAGAATTAAAAGCTTCTATAAGTAACTAGGCTAGAATTAAATGCTTCTACAAGTAACTAGAAGGGTGTAACTTCTTAGGATCAACATCCAAGATAGCTTATCGATAAAAAAAAAAACTTCCAAAGGTATTTATGTGGACTTGGGCTCTTCTAGAAAGAAATCTCTTTAATTACTATGGGCTTGGGCCGAATTTTGGTCTAACCCATCAATAAAGAACCGGATGTTCCTGCATCAACTTGTTAAGTATACTGCAAGAATCCATGGTTTTTTTCCTTTGATATAATTATCTTTGTTGATAAAAGAGAGATCCATGTTTTCCAGTCAAGCATAATTGAATAATAATGTGTGAAACTTTTTTGTCAATCTTTGCTTTCTATTTGCAGCATCTATGAAAAATTACATTACGTGGGATGCTAATGGTTCTGAGCCATGCTTGGATGTCGACGTGAAGTTAAATCTCACACTTGAGGTTGTCTATCTTCTCCTTTAAAATTCTGAAAGATTCAGAAGTACGTGTAAGTTATTTGTTATGGCATGTCTGCAGAAAGTCAATAGGCACAATTATTTCTAGAGAAATGGTTCTTGTTTTCTTCTAACTTGGTTTTCCCAATTTTAACTCCTGTGCTCAAATGACCATGATTCTTCTTTTTTTTATTTTTAAATTTCAGAGGCTCACATATATCCATTGACTTCATCTCAGTGGAAGCTTCTACTTGAGGTGAAAGCCAAATAGCCCGACAATATTTCAGGAAGGAAGGGATGTCACCCTGTTGTAAGTTAATACGATACCAAGTAAGTCTCGGACATTGGATATGGGAATAATGACGCCACATGCCTTCTTAGTTCTTATGACCTCATTATTCCTCTATCCAACAGCTGGCATCATGATTGTACTATAATGACTTGTGACCGAGATTAAACATCTTCTGTTCCTGAAATACTGCTAGTCGGGTTGTGAGCTGAAGCTGAGCATTTCAAAAACCTTTGCTAGTTGCTGGGGCTGAATTTAGCAGTCTTTCCGGGTTATGTGCCATTTCAGTAATTACTTATACTTTTGTTAACCTAAAATATTAATTCTGGCCATCGATCAATGGACTATGCTATTCCTTGAGTAGTAAGGCTTGTTCCAACTTGTAGAGAATACTCTTGTCCAAGTGATCTTGAAACTCAGATTAGATGCCTTGTCGAATTTTTGGAGTCAAGGAACTTATAATCCAACCCTTTGAGAATTCAATGGAGTTTAATATGACCCAAGTTTCAAGCCAATTGAAATTGACCTTCTGAGTTTCTAGTGTATTCAAAGGAGTTTCTAAACCTAGGCATGTATCTTTTTGCAAACCAAATGGAAACAGTTAGATAACCCTAAAGTCTAAACTATGGCTGGAATTTTTTTAGTCTTCGTCAGAAGTTTGGGGACATAGTCAGGATACAATTCCAGCCAGTTTTTATTTTCTCCCAGTTTTTACCTATGATACACTGGTGACTTAATGAATTGCTGTAAGCATTTTCATAATATATTCCAAATGAGAGGGCATTATCACTTGTTTTTTTTTTTCTGGACAAACTTGTTACTACTTATCCTTTTAATTTTGCTGGTTACAGTGGTTATCTAAATCATATAAATATTACCCTCCATTGTGTACAGATCTACACACAGCCATTTACCATGCTGCCAAAATCTGCTGTTGAGAACCCTGGAAATTTGTAAGTAATTCAACTTCTTAACTTTCATAGCATGCTTCTGTTATTAAGGATTCAGTGGCAAAGTCTGCTAATTTTTCTGTATAGCATCAAAACCTACTCTTATGTTCACTGCAACACCTCAGTGTAACAGCCTTCACCAATTATGTGATGAATAACATAATGTGTGTTCCTTTGTATGATAAATGTATATATATACATATACATACACGAACATACTCAGACATTATATACTCTAATATGACCTCGTGCAACATTTTCAGAGAGTAAAATGTAATAATATGCTTTCAGAAGTTGTTCTGTGGTAAACTTCTTGAGAACACCTCAGAATTTCCCCTACTTCTATTTGAGAATGTATTCCAAAACCAAATATGTCATGACCATGATTTACACTTGAACTTCCAAATCGAAATTCATTTATAAATCCGGATTGTGAACTCAATAACACATGTAGACACCCTATTTTGCATGGGCCTGAGAAAATCCAGTGGTGCCAAGTACTGAGAGAGAGGACGAGATCCGGACTCCCGAATATCGAGGATCAAAGCCAAAAAGCCCAAACCCAATCCAGCTCAAGCCCCAAGAGGGCAAGGCTTTTTTCTAAGCTTGAAATTGATCCGCGCCCTTCATAAGGGCGCGCCCCTTATTTTTGCCTCAAAGCTGGCTCGCGGTCTTTAGAAAGGCGCGGCGTACAGTAAATCCTAATTGCGACCTCGTTTCGCGTGCCAACGGGTTTTGGGTTATATTTTTAGTCCCACATCGGAAAAAAAAAACGTGAAAACCCCATTTTCTCATCCTATAAAAGGAGCCTCACCCCAAATCCATTACTCACTTTGAAAAGACGGAGAAAAGTCTTGAAAACTGGGGAGAGCTTTGAAATTCCGAAGCTTGGGAGAACTCCAAACAAGTTTAACCAAGCCCTCGAATCCCAGAAATTCCAGCCATCAAGCCATCAACCTAGGAAGGATCTTCACCAACTTTGGGGGAAAATCTTGGGAGTTCGGATCTCGTCGAAGCGTTCTCTTCAAACACTTGGAGCATTAAAAAGGGAAAAGGTATGCCACATCCCCATCCTCGGTTTCTACCCGTCCAAGTCTCTTCTTCCCTCACTTTCTTTGAGTAGCTCGGAGATTTCCCTCTTCACGGTTGTGCGGACGAGGAAATCCGGGTGAAGGAAAGGGCCGGAAGACTAGATCTTCGACTTCTCTTTCATTTTTTATTATTAGTATTTTGTCCATTTTCCACCCAAAGGTAGGCGAGGCCCCTCTTAACTCGGTTGAGGAGAGATGTGTGGCCGTTCGCCGATTTAGGGAAAAGGGATTTTGCCTCGCAAGTAGAGAGAAACTCACCTTAATTCGGTCGAGGAGGGGTGGCTTTCCAATCTCGAAATAAAAGAAAACAAGTAGGGATGAAATCGCCTTAACTCGGTCGAGGAGGGGTGGTTTTTCTCGAAATAATAATAAAAAAAAATAGAAAATAATTTCGAATTAATTTAATGGAGAAAGTTAAGAGGTAACCGTCGCTCGACGGATGAGGTGGGGTGCCTAACACCTTCCCCAACTCATAAAAGAATCCCCGGACCCATTCTCGGTTTTTTATTTAATCGAGGGTTCTTAATTGAGGGTGACCAATCACACCCAGAATCTTGATTGGTGGCGACTCTAACAGATCTCGGCTTCACATCGGTTGAAAATCACGGATGTGGGGTGGGGATCGACCCTGGCTGGCTATCGCACAGCTGGCGACTCTGCTGGGGATCTAGAGGATTCAAGCCTCAATTTAATTTTCTCCATTAAATTAATTTTTTGTTATTTTCATTTTTTTTTATTTGTCGTTTTCTTCTGTTTTATCTTGTACACCGTACACGGCATTCACTTTCCCCCATGTTGTCAGAAACCGGACTTACCCCCATCTTTGGAACTAAGTAGTTGAACGACCGTGGATAGCATCCCGGAAACGGCGACGAAACATTCCAACCCCGATCGTTTTGAATAAAGGAAGTGCACAGGTTGTGCATAGATATTCTAAGATTGAGGGACCCTTTTTAGGAGGAACTTGTGAACCCCATATAGAATTATTTGTGAGGATACGTTGACTTGCATGGTTTTGATAACAATATTGAATGATGAAATTGTTTAGAATAGTCATCTGCACAATGTTCAACTGAGTGGTGCCGTAAGTCTTTGGTATCCGCACTGGATATTACAGAGCAACTACCCAAAAAGCTCAGGCATTAGAACATTCCATGTTCACTATTTTGGTTATCTCCATGCTTTGTTATATGTTGATGATTCAAGATTTTTAAGTCTCTGTTGATGGATACTTAGTTGTGGGTAATTTTTCTTTAGCTAAAGCTTCGGACCTCGAAAAAATAATAATTATAAATAAAAGAATTGAGTCATTGTTATATCCCCTAAGTCCTACGGGCAACCTCGTTAGAGGCTAAAAACCTCTATCCCGCCTTTGCGTTTTTCCCCTAAGTCCTACGGGCAACCTTGTTAGAGGTTAAAACCTCTATCCCGCCTTTGTGTGTTTTTCCCCTAAGTCCTACGGGCAACCTTGTTAGAGGTTAAAACCTCTATCCCGCCTTTGTGTGTTTTTCCCCTAAGTCCTACGGGCAACCTTGTTAGAGGTTAAAACCTCTATCCCGGCTTTGTGTTTTTTTTCCCTAAGTCCTGCGGGCAACCTTGTTAGAGGTTATACCTCTATCCCGCCTTTGCAACCTTGACTCATTTGTTTTGAAAAAAAAAAAAAAAAATTTCGAATCGAATCAAAATTTTAGCTTGAGGAAAGTTTCTCACCAACAAAAGTGTCCATCGTCAGGGATTTTTCTATATTTGATCTTTTGGTTTTCAAAGTTATTCTTAACAGCTCTAGGGAAGGAAGTATCGTCTGCATTGACTCAGCTTAAAAGGAGCTTATATTTACTGAGGTCTAGATAAAGCATACTCGGGATGGAAGAAGGCAATGGCCCCGCCCGAGCAAAATTTAGGCAAGAAACCGAAGCTGGTTTGGCCGAGTTAAAAGGCAACCTTCAGAACTTGACACTAATGATGGAACGGCTCTTGGCTCGATATGACCGGAACAAGGGACCGAAGATCCCTGGAACATCTGATGTACCTCCCCCAAATTCTTCAAAGCAGACGCGGATAGATTCTCCGCCACCATATCCACCACATGGGGATCAAAAAAATCCAGTCTACCTTCAAAAGAAAGAAGAATGGCGTCATGAGAGACCCAAGAGTGCGCTAGCCACACAAGTAGAAAAGCTTGCAAAAGATCTGAGATCAGTCAAAGGCTCCGACCCCTTTTCTAAGATTGGTATTGACGATCTCTGCCCTTATTCCGTATCAAGTCTCCCGCCAAATTTTGAGATTCCCAAGTTCAACAAGTATAGTGGCCAAAGCTGTCCTGTGGCACATTTAAAACTCTATGGAGGTACTTTGGGGATATACGGGAAGAATGAGCAGCTGATGTTGCAGCTTTTTCAAATGAGTCTGTCAGGAGGAGCTCTTCAATGGTTTGCAGAACTTGATCACTCCAGAATCAAGTTCTGGATGGACCTAGCAGAAATGTTTGTGGCTCGATATCGGTACAATATGGAGGTAACTCCCACCCGGTTAGATCTCCTCAAAATGGAGAGAAAGACATCAGAATCATTCAGGGAACATGCATACCGGTGGCGCGATACAGCCGCCAGGGTCAGGCCTCCCATGATGGAAGAGGAGATGGTGAGTACTTTCATTTCAACGTTGAAGGCCCCGTATTACGAGCGCCTAGTGACACAAACAAAGTCGAGTTTCGCAACTATTGTCCGGTATGGGGATGACATTGATGAAGGGGTCAGGACTGGGAGAATCATGGATTATACCACTTTTCAGAATGTAATGTACTATCATGGCGGTGAGAACTCTGCCCCAACAAAAGCATATGAGGGGAACTTTCAACCGTTTCAGGTGCACTCTCAGCCTCAACCATCAGAAGGATATATGCAACCCACTCAAGTGGAAATGCCTCAACAAGAGCAACAATGCATAAATCAGAGTCAAAATTCGCCCTCGATGTATGATGAGGACATCACAACTATCTCTCGGGCAATCAATGTCATAGACATGGAAGGATGCAATGTTGGCCCGTCTCCATCTCAAGCCTAATTTCAAGCTCATTTGAACAAGATTCAAGTTTCCCCTATCTCCAACACCGTATCCAAACAGCAACCATCAGTTCGACAACAGCCTGTCGTCTTTAGCCAACCCTCTCCCATCATTATCTCATCCAATCCCACACCACCACAAGTAGTGTTTGATTGGCCTACCCCTCCACCACCTAATCCCATGCCACGACCAATCGTGTTTGATTGGCCTACCCCTCCACCACCTACTCCTATGCCACGACCAATCGTGTTTGATTGGCCTACCCCTCCATCCAACCAAACTCTCACCCCAACAGACTTGAAAAGGGCTCCCTACGATTGCAACAATATCCAACCAATAAGGAATGAAGTCCCAGGAGAGGTAGTTGTCGAGGTTGAACATTTCAGTAAGTGCAGACAAACTTGTAAACCAGACTTGGCCAAAGAAATGAGGAAAATTAGAGAAGATGAGGAAGAAAGAGAAGAGGAGGAAGAAAGAGAAGGGGAGGAAGGAAAAGAGACTGAGGGAGAAAAGAAAGAAATAGAGACTGAAGAGAGGAAAAAAGAGAGGATGAAAGAGAAGAAAAAGAAAAAGAGGATGGGAGAGAAGAAGAAGAAGAAAGAGATGATGAAGGGGAAAAAAGAGAAAGAAGAAGAGAAGATGAAAGAAAAGAATTTGGAAAAGCGAAAGGGTACACAATCTTCAATGGCTCTATGGAGGACATCTTTGAGCAGGTTGAGAAAAGAGAGTATTCCGTCTTTGAACAGATGAGTCCACAAGAAAAGGCATCCAAGGAAGATTGGGATAAAGGTCAGAAATGTCAGAAAGAAGGTTCAAACCAATCAGATATTTTCTCTTGTGCAGGTAAGGAAAATTCAATCTACCATTCAAGGGCGAATGGAAAGGTGATGAATTGGAAGGTGGCTTCCATCTGGTGGCGCAAGCTCGACCATACCTCAATGGTCCCTGGAAAGCAAGGTTTCATTAGTTGTTTGGTTACCACCCGAGGATAGGCCTTCGGCCTCGGGTGGTATTAATTTAGAAGGCAACTCTTTTTGTAAAAAAAAAACAAAAAAAAAAAAATGGAAAATTAAAAATGAAAAAAAATTGTTTGAGTTTTTTTTTAGGCTATTTTTTATCTACTAGTATTTTGTTTTTGTTTTAAAAAAAAAAAAAAAAAAAAAAACTTTGGAAAAATATGATGAAAAGAATTTGACTGAAATAAATGAAAATGGGTAAAATGGATCCTCTAAAGAAATTTCAGATTTTTTTCTGGATCATTATGAGACATTAAGAGTTAAGACCAATATAGGGGAATCTGAATCCAAAAACCTAGGTTCAGAGGAGAAACCCAAGATGGTGACCATCAGAGACAGCAAGCTAATGTGATTGACATGCAGATATGAGATCCGAATGAAATAACTTCAAGGACAAGCAGATGAAAGTACTATGCGAGCAACCCAAGATCACCCATCACAATTCCTCCTGATATAGACAACGGGTGAATGGAGTCATAGAGGCAGCAAATAAGAGACCTGAAGCGGATAATTGAAGGATGTTCATCAAATATCAAGTGGTGTCATTCTATGATATAAGCCAAAACATGATGACACGAGTTTACCTCAAAGACGATGGTGCTTCCACACAAGTGACTCACTTCAAGAATCCATATCAAATCATCTCAACATAATCAGAATGGTGTTTTCCGGGGGAACTCTCATCATGATAGACAAAGAAGATCTTCCTGAGCCAACTAATTTGGACTCTATCAAAAATTCAAAAGGTATTATGCATAGTTCAATCTTGAGTTATATGGTTGAAATTGAAAGGAAGAGAGGCCATCCTTGCATTTCTCTCATCAACATTATATGTCATCTAGTCAGCCCCTTTGAGCCTTAGCATTCGTTTCACAACCTAACTGGGGCATTTTGCACCCACATTGGGGCATTTTGGGTACAATCGAGTAAAGCCGAAAGTTCAAGGTACCCCAATGTCCATAAACTGGGGTAATTTTTGTGATTAATTATGAAAGAAAAAAAGAGGTCAATTGCTTTCGCCAAAATTCAGGGTACCCCAGTGTCCGTACACTGGGGCAGTTTTTTTGAAATGCCCCATGAAAAAGTTGGGAAGGGAAAAGCAAGACAAGCGGGAAAATCGCCCAATGAGAAAAGGAACAAAACCCAAAAGCAAGCAAATGTCTAAGTTCCTCCCAATCATCACAACCTTTGAGCCTTCATCATTTCTTTTAAAAACCCTAACCATAGCCTACGTTTCGTCCTACCATTAAAGTCCTCTCGGATCAATGATAATCATAAAATCTTAAAATTGGACTACGCATATGCATGCATGAGTTCAGGGGATGACGGATTGGAGTGACTGAGAGAAATCACAAGAAAAGCATGGCTTGGAAGGGCACAATGAAAACCCGAAAGGGCGTTGCGAGAAAAAAAAGTCAAGTCAGGGCAAGATCAAATTACTGCGCGCATGATGAAAACCACTTTGGGGGCGTCAATGCGCAAAAATTACACTGGCCAGACCTGTTGAAAACCATAATTGGCATCAGGGGTAAAAAAGGCACAAAAAAAAAAAAAAAAAAGCTTCAGCAGTCAATTTTACATCATAAGCAGGTCTCAATGTTCAGGATGAGAAAAAAAGAAGTTACAGGTCGGACAATATCATATAGTTGTTGCACCATTGAGGGTTAATCCAAAGGACTTAGGCGAAAGTGATAAATTGGATACTATGTTGGTCTAAACATTCTGAACGTGGTCTGAATCATGCCCATCAATTTTAATCCTATCATAATTCTCATCATCATATTTTTTCAAAAAAAAAAAGTGTGTTTGCTTGGATGTTTTTGAACTACGTTGGTCTGATTCTCTTTTCAAGGGATACATAGGCAACCGTTATAGGTGCGACCCCACTGACGGAAAGTTTTCTGTTTGTTTTTGTTTGTTTCTTTATTTTTCTTTCTTTAAAAAAAAAAAAAAGAAAAAAAAAAAAGAAGAAAAGTTTGTGATCCCTATTGGACTCTGCAATGATTCCCAATAATATTCTTCATTTGTTTTATTACAAATTACATACAAAATCATAAATGCAGAAAGTGAAATCTCTAAATCTTTTCCAATGGTTCTCGGCTCAGTTGACTTCAGCGACACCATGCCCATCATTAGCCTCCGGCTCTTTTCTGCTCCGCCTACCTGCAAAGGCACAAATACAGGGAGTAAAATGCATTGTTTCTTTTTGACATAATAATACTGCATAAACTGACAACTTTCAGGGAATCAAATGACCAATGTCTAGGTATAAACATGCATGTTTTAAAAGAAATATCAACTAACTAGTATTTACCTGTGCAGGACCAGGAGCAATATCAAAGTTCACATCCGAGTCAAAAAAGTATTTTCAGCTGGAGCTCTATGTTGCAAAGCAAGAGGAGAATCAATAATGGGTCACAAAAAAAAAAAAAGAAAAAAAAAAAAGAAGATTTTTAAGCATGCTTACCTCGCTTACCTGCAATCAATCAATGGTTGTATGGTTGGAAACTGTGCAACATTAAACTTTGGGTTTTGTTTTTCGAACTTAAAAGCATACCAAGTAACGGGGTGGTTTATTCCATAACCACAGCCGTTAAAATTCCCTATTTTGTCCAATAACGTACTTCGTACACCTTGAAGTTATTTAAAGATTTAAAAGAAATTTTTGAAAAATTATTTGAAACTCTCTTTTCACACCACCTTATTTTGCGCAGGACTCGGATCGAGCCTGTGAGGGGGATCGAGGTTCCATGAGAAGGCCCACGTGCCGGACCCATCTCCGTTTATTTTCCACCCTTTTTCACCGAGATTTCAAATTATTCTGATAAAACGATTTTTAAAATATTTAAAATAACTTCAAGGAGTATGAGTGATCTTCACATGCAAAATAGGCTTATGTCTATTTTTCTTTGCCGTTCTTTGCAAGCAAATCCGGCAAAGAGGGGCAGCTGTAGACACCCTATTTTGCATAGGCCTGAGAAAATCCAGTGGTGCCAAGTACTGAGAGAGAAGACGAGATCCGGACTCCCGAATATCGAGGATCAAAGCCAAAAAGCCCAAACCCAATCCAGCTCAAGCCCCAAGAGGGCAAGGCTTTTTTTTAAGCTTGAAATTGATCCGCGCCCTTCATAAGGGCGCGCCCCTTATTTTTGCCTCAAAGCTGGCCCGCGGTCTTTAGAAAGGCGCGGCGTACAGTAAATCCTAATTGCGACCTCGTTTCGTGTGCCAACGGGTTTTGGATTATATTTTTAGTCCCACATCGGAAAAAAAAGCGTGAAAACCCCCTTTTCTCATCCTATAAAAGGAGCCTCACCCCAAATCCATTACTCACTTTGAAAAGACGGAGAAAAGTCTTGAAAACTGGGGAAAATCCTTGAGAGCTTTGAAATTCCGAAGCTTGGGAGAACTCCAAACAAGTTTAACCAAGCCCTCGAATCCCAGAAATTCCAGCCATCAAGCCATCAACCTAGGAAGGATCTTCATCAACTTTGGGAGAAAATCTTGGGAGTTCGGATCTCGTCGAAGCGTTCTCTTCAAACACTTGGAGCATTAAAAAGGGAAAAGGTATGCCACATCCCCATCCTCGGTTTCTACCCGTCCAAGTCTCTTCTTCCCTCACTTTCTTTGAGTAGCTCGGAGATTTCTCTCTTCACGGTTGTGCGGACGAGGAAATCCGGGTGAAGGAAAGGGCCGGAAGACTAGATCTTCGACTTCTCTTTCATTTTTTTATTATTAGTATTTTGTCCATTTTCCACCCAAAGGTAGGTTAGGCCCCTCTTAACTCGGTTGAGGAGAGATGTGTGGCCGTTCGCCGATTTAGGGAAAATGGATTTTGCCACGCAAGTAGAGAGAAACTCACCCTAATTCGGTCGAGGAGGGGTGGCTTTCCAATCTCGAAATAAAAGAAAACAAGTAGGGATGAAATCGCCTTAACTCGGTCGAGGAGGGGTGGTTTTTCTCGAAATAATGATAAAAAAAAATAGAAAATAATTTCGAATTAATTTAATGGAGAAAGTTAAGAGGTAACCGTCGCTCGACGGATGAGGTGGGGTGCCTAACACCTTCCCCAACTCATAAAAGAATCCCCGGACCCATTCTCGGTTTTTTATTTAATCGAGGGTTCTTAATTGAGGGTGACCAATCACACCCAGAATCTTGATTGGTGGCGACTCTAACAGATCTCGGCTTCACATCGGTTGAAAAACACGGATGTGGGGAGGGGATCGACCCGGGCCGGCTATCGCACAACACACATATCGCACAACACACATATGCAGACGTTAAATTCGAAACCATTCACGATAGTCACCCTAGTAATTTTGTCATACCTAATTTAATTACAACAAATTTACAATCCAAGTTCTTTACAAAAGTTTCCTTCTCGAGTCCAGGTCATATCATCCTTCGGTCCGAGCACGTTCTAGGCATTATTTGTTGACATAAAAAGTCGAATGAGCTTTGAAACCCAACAAGTAAAATCAATCCTATTACTTCAATCCATTTAATACTCTTACTTTAATCTTCATAGTGTCATTTAGTTGTGTGTCATCATTACATACTACCCCTCATTCGCAACTCTTTTGAGTTCTATAATTCTGATAGCTTACTTTGTTAACAAATTATCTTTCGCTTATCATGTTTTAGGTCTAATTTTTGTCTTTGTGTAACATATTCTTTGATCGCCCGAATTAACCCATCCTGTCTTGACACTCACAGTTGGAGAAAGGGTTTGGAGGATTTAGGGTTTAGAGAAGAGAAAAAAGAAAAGAGAGGAAAAAGAGAGATTAGGGTAAATTGCTTAGTTAGGGATTAGAGAACCCTACTAGCATATTATATAAAGAGAGAATATTACATACATGCCATTTTACAAGTATACCCCTGATATTACATATATTAGCACTCCCCCTGAAGTTGGAGCATAAACATTAGGCATGCCCAGCTAGACAGTAATATCTTGAAGAATAGCAGGGCCAGCCGTCTTGTTGAAGATATCAGCAAGTTGTTGAGAAGACGAAACATGTTGAAGAGATAAAGAACAATCCCGAACTTTCTCACAGAGAAAGTGAATATCAACTTCAATGTGCTTTGTTCGCTCATAAAGCATAGAATCTGAGCCAATCTTTGCTGTAGTCTCGTTATCACAATATAAGGACATAGGGCCTTTAACAGGAAACTCTAATTCGGAGAGGAGAGAACGAAACCATAAGAGTTCACAAGTGCCATGAGCAAGTGCATGATATTCTGCTTCGGCACTAGACCAAGAAACCACGGGTTGCTTTTTGCTCTTCCATGCAACCAAGTTACATCCAAGGAAAACACAATATCCCGAGATGGAACGACAGTCAGTAGCAGATCCGGCCCAATCAGCATCTGTATAGTCAGAGATGTCGAGGTAACCATGTGAACGAATACAAGTCCATAACTGGGTCTAGCTTTGATATATCGGAGAATATGATGAACAATAACAAGGTGTGAAGCACGGGGGAGCATGCATGAATTGGCTAAAAATACTGACAGCAAATGTAATATCAGGTCGTGTGAGGGTGAGATATATCAAGCGACCCACAAGACGCTGATAGGCATGAGGATCAGAAAGAAGATCACTCTCAGTATTATGCAAAGAGAGCTTCGGATCAATGAGAGAAGTAGCGGGTTTACATCCACTCATACTATAAGGAGTCATCGTCAGTCAAGATGATATCATCAACATATACCAAGAGAATAGTGCAGCCTGAGGTGCCAGAATGGATGAAAACAGTATGATTAGAGTGACATCGCTGGAAGCCCATGCTAAGGACCACTTCATTGAAGTGATGGAACCAAGCACGGAGTGACTGCTTCAAACCATATATAGAATTCTGAAGTCTACAAACCTTTCCAGACTCCCACAAACTAGGAGGGGGCAACATAGACACCTCCCCGGTGAGATTCCCATTAAGAAAAGCATTCTTGATGTCTAACTGATAAAGAGACCAACTCTGATTTGCCGTAAGAGAGAGGAGAACATGAATAGAAGTCAGTTTGGGCACAGGAATAAAAGTAGCATCATAGTAAAGCCTATAAGTCTGAGTAACAATAGCAAGAGTATGAACAAGAATAACAGAGGGTAAAGAAGTACCTTTAAGAATGGCTTACGGGGAAGATTGTGGTAGAGGCGCATCAGAGGAGGAACCAGGTGGCTGGCGGTGAGAGTACGTGAGAAACTCCTTCTGTTGTGGGAGTTCCCCTGCAATAGGTAAATGCATAGAGACAGGAGAAACAGTAGGTGAAGGCACAGAGACAGGTGGTACCGTAGGAGCAGGAGCGAAATAAACGACTGTCTCGAAAAAAGTAACATCTAGAGAGAAGGAAACGACGAGATTGAGGGTCATAACATTAATAGCCATTAGAGGTGCTAGAGTAACCAACAAAGACACTTCGAATGACCTTATCATCCAATTTCTGATGACTGGGGAGACGATTCTGGACAAAGCAAGTACAACCAAACACGTGTAGCTCAATGAGAAAAATAGGAACCTGAGGGCAAAGAAGCTGATATGGTGAGAGGCCATCAAGAATGCGAGAAGGAGCTCGATTGATGAGAGAACATGCAGTGAGAAGAGCCATGGACCACTAAGGCTTAGGCACCTGCATGCCTCGCAACAAAGAACAAGTGACACCAACTAAATGACGATTCTTGCGCTCAACAACGCCATTTTGTTAAGGCGTGTAAGGACAGGTAAGCTGATGGGCTATCCCATGAGTTTGAAGAAACTGGACAAAAGGTGCAGAGAGATACTCACCGCCATTATTAGAACGAAGTGCCTTAATAAGACCACCAAACTGGGTAACAATAATAACATGAAATTCTTGAAATTTAGAGAACAACTCATCCTTAGACTTAAGAAGGTACATCCAAGTAGCTCGAGTGTAATCATCAATAAAAGTAACATAATAACGAAAGCCATCACTTGAGGGAACAGGAGATGGTCCCCAAACATCCGAGTGAACTAATTGAAAAATAGAACGACATCTATGCATCCGAGAAGGATAAACAGGACAAACATGTTTAGTAAGGTCACAAGTATCACATTGAAAAATAGATGAAGAACAAAATTTACTAAAAGTAGGAATCAAAGAACATAAAGTCTTAGGTCCAATATGCCCATGCTTGGCATGCCATAAATGATAAGTATCAAGAGTAGCATCAACGGAAAAAGGAAAAACAGAAACAATAACAGCAATAGAGGAGACTCGATCAAGAGCATAATCAGTGTCAAGGTAGTAAAGTCCGCATCTTTCTACTCCTCTACCAATAATCTTCCTTGTAGTTAGGTCCTGAAAGAGACAATGAGAAGGATAAAACATAGCACAACAGTTAAGTTTGGTAGTAAGACTACTCACTGAAAGAAAGTTAGAAAATAATTGAGGAACATGTAATACATGAGATACAGAGAGAGATGGAGACACAGGAATGTGTCCTACTCTTGAGACATAATTAAAAGGATCATCAGCCAAGCAAACCTTGGCAGTAGGCAATGAAGGTGAATAAATGGAATAATCCTGTGACTCACTAGTCATATGATCAGTAGCTCCGGTATCAATAACCCAAGTAGGAGAAGAAGACAATGTAGTGGAGGCATAGGCCGAGGGAGCATGGATACCTGTGGCAGATGAAGCAGCAGTATCAGGAGAATCACTTTGCAGACAGTACTCAGCTTGGATCATCTCAGCAACTTGGGCTCTCATGGACTTCAGAGGATCACTGGCAATAATTGAGGACTGAGGATCAACAACAGGAGTCGTAGTAAAGTGAGCAGAAGGACGAGGCCGATAACCCTCGGGATAGCCATGTAAATGGTAACAATGATCACGATCGTGTTCCACTATACCACAGTGACTACAAGAAGTAGTAGGTCTGCCACGACCATGACGACCCCAATCAGTCCTGATTGGTGCTAATTGTTACACATTTATGCACCTCAATCTATAGTTGTTAGTTCTTTAGAGTACTCTGTTGAAGCATTTTACGATACTTGGGTATCTTTGTTCATTACAGGGCGATGGAGAAATACAAGTTAGATTTGAAGATTTAAGTGGAGAAAAGCTTTTAAGAGAACCGCAGGAGAAAGGCGAAAAAGAAAGAAAAAAAATGAAGATTTCAACTAACGATTAATTGTAGCTCTCTGATGATCGATCATAAGGCAAAGACAGTAGTGATTGATTGTAGTTCACATGATGATAGATCATCTACAATCCCGTAACCACTCAAGAATTTCCTGACATGGACGATTGATCATCCAAGACTGACGATCGATCGTCATCGGCGTTTTTCAGCTCCAAATTCCGTGCGCGAAGAGAAGAATCCCTGAGGGAAGTTGCTAAAAAGGAAAAGGAAACCGTTGGAGTAAGTTCTCCATAAAAGGGAAAGCTATAAAACTGAAAAGGAGTTCTGATTTTGGAGAATGGAGGCAGAGAAGGCTCTGGAGATCAGCAATGTTGGAAGATGAGTTCGGCGTGTTCTTCGTGTTCGTCATCAAAAGTGGTGTTCTCTAGTCTCAGCATGAGCTAATTCTTCTGTTCTAGGGTTTAGATGAAACTCTAGCCAAGTAACTGTGTCTCTCTACATTTTATTTGAGTTTATTCAATTATAAACAATGATTGCATAATCAGAGGGTTTTTCATAACCAGAGTTTATTGACTATATTTGATGTCAATGTGATTCTATCCTTGTCTAAGGTTTTATTATTTTGAAATTGAAATCATCCATCTTAATTTTCTATGATTTTTAATGTAGATTTTATGCAATGGTATTATTGTGGAGGAATTGAATTATCGGATATTTTATGCTAAGGGAAGACGAGTGATTGCACAACCTTAGTTTAGCGTGTATCATTCGTGCTAACCAAAGATAAAATATGCCTTGGGTCTAATCCCTTGAATCATTCTAGATGGATGCGTGGAGGCTTGTAGTCATTATCATCCCTATTGTTTACATTGTGATGGACTTGAATGAATGTATAAGAGACCGGCTATAAAGCTAGTGGTGGATTCGAATGCCCTAGATCTTCTCTCAAATTTATATCACCAAAAGACTTTTTAGCTTAATTAGGATAACTCTTCTTTGTTAGTTTAAATTTCACTTCTAGGTTAAATTCAATTAACCCAATCAACTTGTTACTCAGTTATTTAGAATTAATCTTGAGAAAAAGACAACGAGATCAGCGCAGTCTTTTGTGGTTCGACACCCCATACTAGTCACTATTCTACGGAATTGTAACTACTACAAGGTTTAATAAATTGACGATCAAGTCCCCTTACCACGGCCAACAGTAGGACGAAAATCAGTAACAAAGGCGGTACGATCCAGAAGGGGCATAGAAGTGGTACTCGAAGACATAACATCCTGGCGGCATTCCTCACCAAACACAGTGGAGTACACAGATCGAAGAGATGGCAAAGGAGATGTGGCAAGAATCTGAATGCACAACTACTCGAATTCGGCCCAAAGACCTCCCAAGAAATCATAAATGCGGTAATGCTCAATTCGCTTCGTCATAATCTTGGCAGAAACAACAGATAATTTAAAAAAGAGGCTCATAATGACTCAATTCTTCCCAACGACGCTAAAGAGCCCCAAAATAACCTGAAATAGATATATCCCCTTGCTGAAAGTGAGCAATCTCAAGAGTAAGTTGATAAATCCGAGCATCATTCTCTACTAGGGCATAAGTCTGAATAAGAGCCTTCCAAAGTTCATGGCGATCTTTATAAAAAATATAATTCCCGGCAATCTGAGGCTCTATGGAATTGAATAACCAGCCTAAAATAATGCAATTCTTTGCCTTCCACTTAGCAATATTGGCAATACCTATCTCCGGCTGTGGGGTCTTACCATCAAGATCCCCCATCTTAAAACGACCCCCAATATGAAGCTCAACCAAGCATCGCTACACAAGAAAATTATCACAATTGAATTTAATATCGGTGATAGTGGACAATAGAGTCAGAAAGAGCCGACAGAACAAAAACTTTAGCATCTATAGAAGAAACTCAAGGAGCAAACAACCAATCAATCAAAAATATCAACAACAAAAGCTCTAATGGTATTAAGAGATGACTTAAGTTGTTATAAGCAAATAGGGTGTAAAAACACATTTTTCAACAAAAAACGGTAGTGAAGTGGGGGCTGTAAAATCATCACAACTTCTTAAAATCTCATCCAAACGAAGAAAAAACAGGTTCAAGATGTTCCTATAAAAAAAAGGGTCCAATTATGACCAATAAATAGCGGAAGCAACAACTCATTCAAGCGGTAAAAAATCTATACCAAAACAGTATTTTTCTTCGAATTTTCTGTATTTTTTCTTCAAATCATCATAACATCATCAATATTTAACCAAATTTAATGAAATAGGATTCAAAAATCCTCTAAAATCAAGATCTTTAAAAAATATACCTTTGAAGAACCCAAAACTCAAAAATAAGGCTTAGGTCATACGGCTAGAGACAACCGTATGTCTAAAAATGTGGTAGCTAGCTCCTTCTTCCTTTTTTTGTTGTTATGGCTTTAAACGACGATCTTCTTCTTTTGATGTAGCTCTAATACCAAGTTGGAGAAAGGGTTTGGAGGATTTAGGGTTTAGAGAAGAGAAAAGAGAGAAGAGAGGAAAAAAAAAGATTATGGTAAATTGCTTAGTTAAGGATTAGAGAACCCTTCTAGCATATTATATAAAGAGAGAAAAATAGATTTCTATTAGGGTTTGAGAGAGAAGAAGAGAAGAGGAGAGAAGAAGAGAGGTAGAGGTGGAGAAGAGAGAATAAGTTAGGTTGGGCTTTCTCATCTCGTGGTATTTATATTAACTAGGAAATATAACGATATGTGTTGGGCCCAGTCCCAGGCCCATACAAGAAGAGAAGAAATACAAGATAAGAGCCCATTATGATCTACAACACTCCCCCTCAAGCTGGTGCATATATGTCACACATGCCCAACTTGCTAAGTATATCAAGTAAGTGATAACTAGGAACTCCCTTGGTTAGGACATCTGCCAGTTAATCCCTAGTCTTTACGTATGGGATGCAGATCTCTCCAGAGCTAAGTTTTTCTTTGATGAAGTGTCAATCAATCTCTATTTGCTTGGTCCTGTCATGCTGGATAGGATTGTGGACAATGCTGATCACAACTTTATTATCACACTAGAGACTCATAGCCCTTTTTTTTGGGAATCTGAGTTTCCTCAATAGGATCCTCACCCATAGGAATTTACAAATCCCATGGGCCATAGTTCTGAACTCAGCTTCTGCACTAGAACCCACAACTACTACCTGTTTTTTGCTTCTCTAAGAGACAATATTACCCTCAACTATCATGCAGTAACTAGATGTAGATCTTCTATCGGAAATTAATCCTGCCTAATCTGCATCTGTGTATGCTTCCACTCTTAAGTGCCCATAATAACAAAAGAGAATCCCTTTTTTAGGAGAGAATTTCAAGTACATGAGAATCTTGTAAACTGCTTTCTGGTGAGAGGTATTGGGGGCATGCATAAACTGACTCACCACACTCACTGCGTAGGCTATATCTGGACGAATGAGGGAGAGATAAATCAGATGACCAACCAACCTTTGATATCTTCCAACATCTTATAGTGGTTCACCACCATCTTCTGCTAGCTTGTGATTCTGCTCTATCAGCACATTCAAAGGTTTACAACCTAGCATCCCTATTTCTCTGAGAAGGTCTAGAATGTACTTCCTTTATGAGATAAAGATCCATCATTTTCTTGATTTGACAACTTCTATGCCAAGAAAGTACCTTAACTGCCCTAAATCTTTTATCTTAAACTCAGTAGCCAGTTGAGTTTTAACCTCTTCATTTCTTTTTCATCAGACCCTGTCAAAACTATATCATCCACATAAACAATAAGGGCAGTTGTCTTTCCCTGATAGTGTTTGATAAATAAAGTGCGGTCAGCTTGGCTTTGAGTGCACCCTTGTTTCTTCATGGCTCCATTAAACCTCTCAAACCAGGCACGAGGAAACTGCTTTAACCCATATAGAGCCTTTTTTAGTTTACAAATCTTCCCATTTACTATGGGGAAACTGAAACCCGGAGGTACAACCATGTAAACTTCTTCTTTCAAATCTCCATGAAGGAAAGTATTCTTTACATCAAACTAATGAAGAGGCCAGTCTTGATTAGTAACAAGTGAAAGAATTACACATATGGAGTTCATCTTTGTCACAAGAGCAAAAGTCTCATAATAATTAATTCCACGAGTTTGGGTAAAACCTTTTGCTACCAGTCTCGCCTTGTACCTTTCTAAAGACCCATCTGACTTGTATTTCACTGCGAAGACCCATTTGTATCCAACTAGCTTCTTTCCCTGTGGAAGATCTACAAGATCCCAGGCGCAGTTTTTTTCAAGACCCTTTATTTCTTCACACATCGCATCCTTCCATTGAGTATGGGTAAGAGCCTCAAAGACACTGCAAGCAAGGTTGTTAAATCGTAATCGAATCGTAAAATCGTTTTTGGACCGATTCGATTCAAATCGGGATTCAAATCGTAAATCGTAAGATTCAATCCGATTTTTTTTTTTTAATTGTTAAAAAATACTTAATAAATAAATAAAATAGAAAAATCCATTATCCAAAAGATTTCATTCATATCTATTGATAAAAGCAAGTAATGAACATTTCGTTGCATACATTATACAAAATGCGAATGAACTCCATTAAATGAAATATATAACCCCTAACATCATCCAAGTTACATCAAAAAAAGTAAACTCATTGAATCATAGTGTATGAGATCAAGTATCAAAAAGATTTGTACAATAAAAAAGATCAATAAAAGAAACTATCAAGTGTTCCAATAATTCAAGTCTCCAACTCCATCCTCAATTTGAGTACTCATCCGCATCCATGTGAAGAGCAATATCTTCCTCTCCTTCATTTACATCTTCTTCCTCCGATGTGGACATGTAATCATCTTCATCTTCTTCTTGAACCTTTTCTTTTCCTTTTCCTTTTGTTATTGGCATTCTCCTTGGACCTATAAAGGGAGTTATAAAATTAAATAATTAACAACTATTCTTTATTGATAATTAATAAATAATAGTTGTACAATAGTAACATACTATGTACCTCTTTTTCTTTTAGTGGCTACTCGGCTAGTACTTTCATTTTCCTGAAAGCATTCATTAATGTCTAACCAATCATTACTTTAAGGAAGAGCTGGATCCTCCTTCTCAGTGATCCACTCGTCATCAGATTCCATATCAGATAAGCATATTGGATCACAATTGTTCCCTCCTCTCTTTTCTTGCCAAAGTTTCAATTGCATGTTGTATTTGACAAATACAAGTGCATTGAGCCTTTTTTGCTCTAATCTATTTCTTCTCTTTGAGTGGATCTGGATAAAGATGCAGATCACAAAACAAAATGAAATATAATACGACATATGTAAATTTAAACGTAAAAGGTTCAATTTATAAAATTAATAATTCATAATATACGTTCTTACATGCTCAAAAGTACTCCAATTGCGCTCGCATCCACTCGAACTACATGTAAGGCTAAGTATGCGTATAGCCAACCTCTGCAATTCTGGAGCACTATCCCCGTAGCTTTCCCACCAATTTGCTACATATTAGAAGACAAATATTTAAGTATTCAAGCAACCAAATTTCAAAATGAACTAGAAAACTTAAATTACCTGGTTGTTTAGTTTTCCTTGTTAACTTTGCTGTCTCTCTTGCAAATAAGCCCTTGGCACCTTTGAACAAGTCCATTTGGTCATCAATAATAACCCTATCTCGTGAAGATGGGATCATCCTCTCAATGCAATCATACAACCCTTGTTTCACCTCTATGTCTGCTTTAAAGTTTGGATCATAATGGAAGCGAGGATTCAAATAATAACCTGCTGCATGTAAAGGTCTATACATTTGAAGGTCCCAATGCCGATCAATAATGTCCCATATTGGCTTATACTTCTTCTTCGTCCCTCCTAAATTTGCTGCAATTGTTTCTTTAGCCCAATCCATCGCCTCATAGATATATCCCATGGCAGGCCTTTCATCTGAATCAACTAATCTGAGTACCTTAACAAGAGGAACCGTGCTCTTTATACAATATTGTATAGCTGGCCAAAATTCAGAATTTGCTAGCACTATATCTCTAACACGGACCCCATCTGGCCTCTTAGCATATGGACTCCTCTGCCAATCTTCAGAGCCAAACATAGTGATCAAACCGGTCTTCTGTTGGTAGACACTCTTCAGTGTCAAGAAACAAGTAGCAAATCGGGTCACTGCAGGGCGAACTAAATCCCGACCTTGAGTGTGCATGCGCATTAGATTCAAGACCCAACAATGTTTGTAAATGTAGACTGTAAGAGCCCTACATTTAGCTATTGCATCTGCATGGATTGGAAGCTCTCCAATATCTTCAAGCATCAAGTCGAGGCAATGTGCTGAACAAGGTGACCAATATAACATTTTCCTTTTCTCCATCAAAAGTAGTCCGGATTCACATAATTTGAGGCTCCGTCCATGATCACTTGGACAACATTGTCTTCCCCAACTTCTTCAACAACAGAATCAAGAAGTTGGAAGATGTTATCCGCACTCTTCACAATGTCAGAAACATCTACAGAGCGAAGAAACACTGTTCCCATTGGACTATTCACCAAAAAATTACATAATGTTCTCTTCTTCCCATCTGTCCACCCATCTAACATGATGATACATCTTGTCTTTGCCCATTCCTTCTTATAATCTTCCATTTGCACTTGTACATGTTCAACCTCTTTCTTGAGAAAAGTAACTCTCAACTCATGGTAACTTGGAATCTTAAGGCCATGGCTAAAAGATGGGATTGACTTTACCATTTCGGCAAAGGAAGAACTCTTTACCACGTTAAAAGGTACAGCATTTGAATAAAAAAAAGGGGCTATAATTTGGCACACTTTTTCCCTGTCCTCCTTCTTCCATACTTGATTGAGAGTGGTTTGTTCAGTACCTTTATTCTTACCTACTTTAACATAGGCATCCATTGTTCCTTTCTTCTTGCCTATTACTCTTTCCCCTCCGTCTTCAACATCAAGCACTTCTTGGTTCACCTGTCCCGCACTAGAATCAAACATCCGGTCTTCTCGTGCTTGTCTAACCGTATCTCCTTGTAACAAAACATCTTTAAAAAGTTGAATAACTTCTTCAGAGTTTTTTGTACATGCTTTCACATTCTTCCGAGTCCTAGCAAGATGGTGCTTTAAACGGAAAACACCACCATGATATTCTTGACCACAATAATTACATTTAAGTAACATCTTGTTGTTGGGACGAACCGTGATGCAATGCTCCCATGTGATATCTTGATTTCCCATTTATAAACTTCAATTCAAACCAACAAATATAACACTTAATCACCTACATAAAAAAATAATAATAAAAAAAAAAAAAAAGGAAAAGTTGATGCTTGAGCATTGAGAATTTTTATTTGGTAATCATTTGGAATTTGAAATCAATTATAATATATAATCTATTTGTAATCTGAAACCTGAATTGCATTTCTGGGAATTTACAGGTTAATTAACAACCCTACAGGTTAACAACCCCACGTGATGTGCCTTGGAAGACATGGACCCTTGGAAGACATGGACCAATTCCGAAATCTGTGCATTGTAACACTTGTCCTTTTAAAAAAAAAATGCAACTGTGCAACTGTGCATGTTCACTGTTGGAGCTCATGGAACACTTGTTCCTTTTAAAAAGCCATGCAAGTTCACTGTTGGAGCTCATGGGAACACTTGGTCCTTTAAAAAACATTGTAATAATAATTTAATGGAGGTATAGGTTTACTGTTGGAGCTCTTGGGACCACTTGTTCCCTTAAAAAAAAAAATTAATGGGGGTGCAGGTTTACTGTCACTTTGACCCGTGATGTGCTAAGACCACTTGATCCATTAAAAATTAATAAAATGAAAGTGAGGTTCAATGTGGGACCTGTGATGTGTGTACACTGTACAGAGAAATGGACTGATGGAGAGTTTGTGGGACCGCTGGTTTTTATGGCTGTTGCCATTAAAACAAAAAACAAAAAATCGGGACCACTGTTCACACTTTACAATGTGACTTGCCAGTAAAAAAAAAAAGAACAAAAACCAAACTTTCATTAACCATCCTCAGTCCTCAGTCCTCACAGAGAACCAGAGGAGTTAAAAAAAAGAAAAAAGGGGAGATGGCGCTGAGAGAGCTGAGAGAGACGACTGGAAAGAAAGATGGACAGAGATGACGGGAAGAGAGAGGGAACGAGATAGAGACGGGAATGAGGAACATACCTGGCGCGCACAAGGTTAGGGATCCTCTTTCTCCTCTCTTCTTCCTCTTTCTCCTCCTTTTCTTTCTTCTTCTGCTGTTCTTTTTTTTTTTTTTTTTTTTCCTGTTTTAGTTGCAAGATGCAAATAGAACCCTAATAGGGTTAAAAGGGGGCTTTTAAAACGTTTTTGGTCGAATCGCATAAAGCATCCGAATCGCACGATTTAAACGATTTAACGCTTCAACTCGTACGCTTTAAACGATTCAGCTCAAAACCGATTCTTCTGTGCGATCTGTATCGATTTGCATACGATTCGACTTGAGTCGCATGATTTGAATCGTGAATCGTACCGATTTAACAACACTGACTGCAAGGCAAAGACACCGAAGACAAAGAAGAGGCAAAGGTGCGGTATGAAGTAGATAAGGAATTATATGCGACAAAGTTGGAGATAGGGTGCAGATCTAACACCCTTTCTAATGGCAATAGGGAGATCAAAATCATCAACAGGCGAGGGGTTAGAGACATTACCCGAGTTGGAAGGATCCAGATCTGAGGGAGAATCCTGGCAGACGGCGTGAGGAATAGTTCTTGGGTGCCTGGATTAACCTGCAAGTCTTTCCCTTTCTCATTCCTAATAGCAACCATAGGAGAATCATCATCAAAAACAGGAAGAGGAAGAGGAAATGAAGAAGACAACTCCTCAACATTAACTTTCTCCCCCTAAAGAGTAGTCTTTGGAGGAGGAAAGTAAGGGACATCCTCGAAGAAAGAGACATCCATAGACACAAACTTCCGCTTGGAAGGAGGATGGTAGCACTTATAACCCTTCTGAGTGGGGGAATAGCCAAGAAAGACACACTTGATTGAACGAGGGTCAAGTTTAGTGTGGTCAGGTTTGGGCACATGCACAAAGTAGACAGACCCAAACACTTTGGGCGAAAGAGGGAAATGGGAAGAGGTAGGTGAAAGAATGTCCAGTGGAGCTTTGAAGGCCAAGATGCGTGAGGGTATCCGGTTCATAAGAAATACTGCGGAAAGTAAGGCCTCAGACAAAAGGTGAGAGGGAACATGCATGGCAAGAAGAAGAGATCTGGTAATTTCAAGAAGATGTTAATTCTTGCGATCATCTATGCCATTCTGCTGGGGTGTGTGAACACAAGTGGTTTGGTGAACAATGCCATGTTTTATAAGGTAGGTGCACAATGGTCCACTTGGGTATTCCCCACCATTGTTAGAGTGAAGGATCTTAAGCTTAGCATCAAATTAAGTGTATACCATCCTGTGAAAGGTTGTAAAAGAATTATAAACATCAGATTTGGACTTAAGCAGATATACCCAAGTGGCACGAGAAAAGTTATCAACAAAAGTCACAAAATATTTATAACCAAACAAAGAAGTAGTGGGTACAAGACCCCAAACATTAGAATGGACTAATTTAAAAGGTGAATTGCATTTAGAAGTGCTAGGAGGGTAGGAGACCCTACAATGTTTAGACAATTCACAAGTTTCGCATTGAAAAAAAACATCACATAAAGAGAAACAACTTAGGAAACATCCGTTTAAGGAGCAAAAACGATGGATGGCCTAAACAAAAGTGCAATCGCATCAGCTGATCAAAATCACTCCTATGTCTTGAAGAGGACTGATAAACACGCATCACAGGAGTGGAACCTCGGTGATATAGGCCATCCCTCTCACGACCACTGCTAATCATCCGCTTCGTCCCCAGGTCTTGAAAAACACAATGAGTAGGGAAGAATGTGACACTACAATTGAGGGACTTGGTAATACTACTGAAGGATAAGAGATTAGTTTCAATATTAGGAACATGGAGAACAATAGATAAATGCATAAATGGAGAGACATGGATGGTACCCTTACTAGCAATTTGGGACATAATACCATCGACAATCCGGAATTTTCTCTCCCAGAATAAAGATGATAGGAGGAAAAAATGGGGGATATACTAGTCATATGCTCCGAGGCTCCAGGATCAATGATCCAAAAGGGAGGAGCAGATGGAACAGAGACATGTAGGCCAGTGGTAGAGGTACCTGACTGTGCAAAGGATGAAGAAGATACAGCGGAAGGAGTTGCCAACTGGGATATGGCTCTGCGTATGGTGTTAACCTCACGGCGAAGAACCTCCACATCATCTCTAGGAGTAGCCGGGGAGGTAGCAGTGGCTGTGGCAACATGAGCTGAGGAGTCGCCAACTGTTTTGGTGCGACGGGAATCACTTCCAAACCCGCCAGGGCGACCCCCTCTCTGGGGGGACTGCCCATGCAATTGGCAACACTACTCACGGGTGTGGCGAGTCCATTCACAATAATCACACTTCAACTTGTCTTTGTCATTAGGGTAGATGTCTTCAAACCGATTCCCCCGACCCCTAGAATTTCCTCTCCCACCTCCTCGGCCTCCATGTTGAAAGGTGGAAGAAAAAACAAATCGCTCAGGAGGGTAAGTTACCATGCTAGCCACCATCACATCTCGGCTACTTCCTTCACTCTGAATGTAGGCATAAACACGATTAAGGGTGTCAGGAGAAGGATCCCGACCAAGAACCTGTGATCGAGCATTTTCATACTCCTGATTTAAGCTAGTGAGGAATTTAAAGATTCGCATCCCTTTAACCCATTTCTTGAAGGCCACAACATCAACCGTACAACTTGGGTGGAAGTCGGAGTAGTGATCGAACTCTTGCCATTTCTCCTTCAACTTCCCATAATCTAGAAAGCACAGATACTTCAAATAGGTCCTTGTACCCGTATCGAATATGTATTGGATACGGATACGCCTCCGATATGGTGGGATACGTATGGGATACGGCTTAGACGTATCCAGTTAATTTAAAACAATTTTTTTATTTCGGATATGGTAGGATACTGCTTCAATACGGCATGGATACGCTGGGATACGAACATGATTATTTTTTTTATTTTTTTTGGAGACCCAGGGGTGTGACGTTATCTCCTTTGTTTTTGCATGGGCATGGTCTTTTTTATATTTTGCTTAGTGGAGGATGACTTTTTTTTTGCTTAGTGGATGATGAGATAACTCTATTTCTTTTGCTTTTGCATGGACATGGTCTTTTTTTATACATAAACAGAACTGAACCAATGGTTATTTTATAATTATAATACAAAATTTAGTATTATTATTATTTTTAAAAAAATTACAGGCGTATCCTGGTCGTACCCGTATCCTATTTTTTGAGGTTCTTTCGTATCGTCGTACCCGTATCGTATCGTACTCGTATACGTATCCGTGCTTCCTAGCTCATAATACATAGTCAATGACATCTCCCCCTGACGAGTTTGGGAGATATCCCGCTGAAGTTTATACAGACGAGCAAAGTTGCCTATTTTGGAGTAGGTTAGAGAAAAAGTGTCCCATACATCCTCCGTGGTCTTCAAGAACACCAAACCTCGATTGATGTGAGGTGACTCAGAGTTAGTGATCCAAGACATCACAATCAAGTTGTTTTGAGTCCATTTGGCATGTTTAGGGTCCAACTTGGCGGGTTCCTTTATATCTCCGATTTGTAAATGAGGATTGTCATTACTTGATCTCTCATGCTCCACTACAACTCGCGTAGGTCCCACATCCGTTTCCATTTCCGAGGATTGGGATTTGTCTGTCATGGCTTTTTGTCAAACACCCACAATGCAAAAGTCACACCAAACTTGGGAAACTTAGGAAAAATTGGAGTCACACCTCGAACTTGGAAAAAATGGAGTCACACCTCCAATTTCGCTCCTCACACCAAGTTCAAGACATCCAACCTTCAAATGAGCTTGAGAGTAACCAACAATATCCCTGGACATTCAAAAACACCAAGGAAAACATCCAGGTTGCTGTCCAAAGCAAACCGTGGACACTAAGGGCAAAAACAGCAAAAAAGGTACATAAAAGGGGTGAAAAACAGCTCACAGCCCCTTCAAATCTTCATGAAACACACCATGTGTGGTTTCAAAACCTTAGTTGCAAAAAAATGTCCCAAACTGGACCAATAAACAGCACTAAAAACATCCCATTTAAACGCAATCTGCTCTGAAGAACTATAGTGTTTTTTCTGGAATTTTTTCTATATTTTATTTAAATCATCACAACTTCTCCAATATGGATCCAAATCAAATGAAATAGGGCTCAAAAAATCCCTAAAATCAAGATCTCTAAGAAAATACCTTCAAACCACCTCCATGGGTTGCCGAAGTCGTACGGCTGATGTCAGCCATACGACAGTGATGTCACCTTCCTCTGTCTTCCTCCTTTGAGTAGGTTTGTTGGTTGATTTAATCAAACTCCATTTCCTTTATTTGTTGCTCTGATACCAAGTAGAGTTCTATTTGGGTTTGAGAGAAAAGAAGAGAATAGGGGAGAAGAAGAGAGGTAGAGATGGAGAAGAGACAATGAGTTAGGTTGGGCTTTCTCATCTCTTGGTATTTATATTAACTTGGAAATATAACAATATGTGTTGGGCCCAGGCCCATACAAGAAGAGAAGAAATACAAGATAAGAGCCCATTATGATCTACAACAAGAACATTACATATATGCATTTCTACAAGTATACCCCCGATATTACATATATCAACACCCACCTCTCTTTCAAGGGTTTTGTACCTCAAGGATGATTGCTAGCCGATAAATAAATATTCTGTGACCCGCCCCGTCTTGACACTCATCTCTCTTTCAAGAGTTTTGTACCTCAGGGATGATTGCCACGTCGATTTGATTTATACCATTGTCTTTGGTGTCATGCATTTTAATTGGGTCTTTCGTTTGGTCCTTAACATTTACCATATCTGAAACGTACTTTATTTCTTTTCGAATGCATCTTACCCCCCGAAGGAGTCTTACCTCCCGTCTAGAAATAGTTTATCTTTTCCTTTTTTTTAAATCTTTTTCATTTGTCGAGCGATCGTGTTATTTTTTCCTTTCAATTTCACTTTTCTTTGAACTATCATTTCAAAAACATCTATTTACAAATTATGCTTGTATCATTCCAGCATCATATTATGTCAGGCGAAGAGCAATATTTGCTAATTTACATAACCATTCACTAACCTGCCTTAATTACTCATTTGTAATCAATTCATAGCTGGCACATTAATCATCTAACTTCTCATCCTTAGATTTCAATTGATCATTACAAATCATAGACTTAGTTCCTTAATCTGATTTTTAGATATGTTATTCCACACCTCCTTATTTACATTCTATAAAATTTTCAACAGTAATTGACTCATGGATTAATTATTATAAAATAATTAATTTACAGCAGTATTTTTTGTATCCTGAGACTTCCATGATTATTAATAAATCAATGATTCACCATTAAATTCTGAGATTTTATACTAGAATCCTATACATCATCAATAACCTATAGGGAAATTAGCCTGATCATTTAACTTCCCAAATAGCTTCTATAAATTTTACCAACTATAAATTTAATTCTGGAATCTGTAAATCTCTGAATTCTTATAATTTATAGAAATATTATTTAACTCTGATTTTTGGTATGATAACTATATTCATAATTATACACGTACGGAAAAATTTCCAAGGGTGTTTAACATCAATCAGAATTTATATGAATTTATTAATAGATGAAAGAAATTCTGGACACAGTTTTTCTGTGAATTTTCATAATTCATGTACTCCTCCAATAGGTCTAAATTTTGGTCGCAATATCATACATTGTATCATTCCTATATACATAAAAATCATCACAAATAATAGCCTACTGGATTATTTTATATCAAATTACAAAATCAGTTCCACAATTCTGTTCAGATTTTTATTTCCATTATTCTAAGAACATGATCTATGATACAAGGCATATGACAAATAGATTATATAGCTTAACTACATTCATAATCTACAGGTTTAAATCAATCCTTACTATTCATAGCTAATTACATTTATAATTATATTAAAGAAAATTCATGAAGAAATGGAAAAATTACTTGTCTTTTCTCTCTTATACCTTCTTGTGTTCCTCCAAGTGGCTAGGCCACTCATGCACAAAGGCATGTGCCTCCAAATTTTTAAGGTGTCATTTCATACATGTAGCTCTCTTAGGTGTTTACTCTAGTATAGGCTTGGTTAGGTGTCATACATGTAGGTTATCTTATGTGTCACTCATGTAGGTTATGAGCTTTCTTAGGTGAGGTGCACAAGGACATAGCTAGGCTCTAGTTGGCTTGGTTAGGTAAGGCCCACATGGACATATACCCTGATAGCTTGGTTAGGTAATGCCCACAAAGATATAACCTTAATGGCTTGTAAGACCTACAAACACATAGACCCTAATGGGCTACTAGCCTACTATGTATATATATCTATTTTAAGTCCTTTAGTGTCTCTTGTATTATATTCATATTGTTTTTATTTGCATATTTTTATTACTACCATATTAATATACGGTTCGCATATAATATATTGATTCCACGAAAAGAAAAACAAAATAAATAAATACAGGTCGCTACAAAATATCTGTTTCACCGCATGTTACTTTTGTATAATTGAAAATTGTGTTATCCTAACATTGTCTTTTGTGGAAAATACTACATGCACCCTATTAAAACAGTAGAATGACATGCAGAATCATGCAAGCTCTGGTGGATAGGCTCGTTCCAATGCTTCTCCAGCAGCTACTACAAGATTATGACAAGTGGGTTCAGGAGCAATATGAATATTCTACTGGAAATAACTGATGAGTAAGTTCAGAACTCATGGTTTGCACACACACATAAACATATGATGGATTCAGTCAACTGTTGCACTGTCGACAATTCTAGTCCATCAAATTTGTCGACGACACACACACATACATGCATACATACATACATATATATATATATATATATACATACATATACATATATATATGTATGTATATATACACATATATACACTAGCAAACACCCCGTGCGATGCACGGGCGTGTATATAAAGAAAACAAATACTTTGTGCTAGCCATCTTCGTGTCTCTATTAATTTACAGAGTAAGACCAAGGAGTTGGAAGAAAAAAAAACTTGAATTTAGTAGCCCTGAAACTAAGTTACATGCTGATGGGTTAAATGAGTGATCTCCAAATGGATCGTACCATCACTAAATATTCCTCAAGAAAATTTGAAGTTCAGAGAAGAAACCAAAATAAGTTACTTTTAGGCACTGTATGTGATGTGATCAATAGCACCGACAATAGTATAGAGTTCAGTGTCAACAAAGTAATTGAGTAAACACAAATGTTGCTAGACCAACCTTCTCACCTACAAATCCAAAAAAAAAAGACTGCTATGAATCATCCTATTATTAAATTATAGAATCGAAAAAACAAAGATCAATTTTACAACACTTTGGACGAAAAAACCAAATTTATTGACCTTTACTGGAAAGAATATAACTAATAGAATGATGATGCATTCTCATATATGAAATTAAGGTCTACTGAAAATAAATCTAGATAGGAAATTTTTAAATTCAAAGTAAAGGACATACCTCAAGATTGTGTCTCTCTTAGAAAACCACCCTATCATCTATGTTTAGATTTAATGTGCTTCTATTTTCTCACTCTTAAAAAACCCAAAAGCACAGATGTAGTATTTTATTAATTTATGATTGGGGAGAGAAGGGGGTTTCATGGGGGGACAACCCGGGGAGAGAGAGAGTGGGAGATGTGTACGTGAGAGGTGAATGAGAGGGGGTTACATGGGAGAGGAATAGGTCGAGAGAGAGTGGGGATGTTTACGTGAGAGATGAATGGAGAGGGGGGTTACATAGGAGAGGAATAGGCGGAGAGAGGGGGGGTGGGTGGGTTATATAGAATGCATGCATGCAAACATTGATGGGAATGAAATTAATATCTATTTTAATAGGTATTAATTGCCTATTTTAAATACAAATTAAGTAAGTAATAAATAGACGGTGTAGAGTATTTTTATTGGAGGAGTGACATGTATGCAGACACATGACGTCAACTTGAAGAGCAAACAATGAGCTATGAGATGTGGCACGTGGAACCAACCGGCATATAATAGTAGATATATCCAGTGTTTTAAAACCCGAAAACTTGACTCGACTCGGAAACTTGCCGAGTAGAGTCAATTCGGAAACTCGGGCAAAACTCGTCCGAGTAATGACACCTAAAACTCGGACATATATAATATTTTTCTAATACTATATATATGGTATAAATTCAAAATTAATGATAAAACATGCCTAAAATGAGTTATATAATTTAATATATACTAAACACCCTTCATTTGTTTTGTATTTATACTTAAGAGTGGGTGGGGTGTGTTAAAAAAAAGGAAAAAACATAATTTAATCAATCAGGTAAGCAGTTTACTCAATTTTTTGTTTTTTTTTAAAAAGTGCAACAATTCGGGCGAGTCGGGGTGAGTCAGGGCGAGTCGGGGCGAGTTACTCGGTTTTCAGTGTCAAAACCGAAGTTTGCCCCAAACTCGACTCGAAACCTGGCCGGTCGAATCAACTCGGCCGAGTTTCAAGTCGACTCGCGGAGTTTTAATACTATAGATATATCATTCTACTAATAAAATTACAAGGAGTGTACCAAACTTTATGTTGACCAAAATACCCTTCAAGTTAATTTATTTTATAAATAACTTAGGATGTACATACGAAGCTTTAAAGAGATTCTATCTCAATAGAGAAAATTAAAAACCTTTAAACATCAAAAAAAATAAAAAGGTATAGTTAGTTTATAACTCACGTAGAGGACTCCTCATTCATAATCATGTATCCTTTTTTTTTTTATAACTCCATTCTCCTAGGATATATTCTTCTTTCTTTTTCTCCCGAGTTGAACGAGATAAAGGGATTGTTTCTCTCGATACTGGTTAGATCAAAGAGGTCTCTCCACATTTGATAAATACACACCTACGTCCCCCACCTCATGGCTTTTCCGGCTGAGTACCTAAGGGGTAACATCTGTAGCATCGTTAAGGTCAGAAGAAAGGCACTGTTGGGGAATTTGACCAGAGTTTTTTATAAGGGCGTCTTACTTAAACCACTCAGTATCCAGGCAGCTCTTAGACCAAGCCTATGAAGAGTACGGTCACAATTAGGGTGATCTTCTTGCTATCCCCTACGACGAGATACTCTTTGAAGGTTTCATCCAGTCCCTTAGAGATTGCCGGAATGTGAGTTCTTGTCGCTTAACCGAGAAAAAGCTTGGGTTGAGCTTGTGGAGAGAATCAAGACCTCTTTTGTCATGCCCCAAAATCTGTACACAATATATCTCATATTTGTGTAGATCCCAAGGTGTGATCCGAGGACAAACCCCAACAACAATGAAATTTATTCCTAATAAATGTCATTTAGATATATCATCAAGCAACTGAAGTTTAAACAAACCACAAAGAGTAAAAGAGTTAAATCAAATTAATTAAACCTCACTACAGTTCACTCTACCTCAGATAAATGTTCAACTAAAACTCAACAAAGTCTTGACAACTAACTCTATTCTCCCGACTCTCTAACTTCTTCAGGTGTCTCCTGAAAATTTCAATAATGGCAAGAGTGAGCTCACAGCTCAACAAGTGAATACAACAATTATGCAGCAGTTTACAAAAGCAATTGACATTTAATATCCAAATTAAATATGCATTAATTACTGTAGTTAATTCCAATTGGCCTGGTCCTCTGCCTATAGGGTTCGCCCAGAGTCTATCCCATTGGCAGTGGTCTAAGGTCATCTAATCCATCGTTAAGGGATCCTTAAGTCGTATTGTCACACTGAGAATCCCGGACTCCTGAGTTCACAAACACACCTAAGGTTGTCTCACTGAGAAGTCCCGAACTCCCCAGTGGAATCTCTTGGAGATCACTCGTAAACTTAGACTTCTTTGAGAGTATCATACTCTTCACAGTCATCCCTTGGGTAGTGGTCTTTACCATTAACAAAATATACTCTTTTTATTATGGTGTCCCATACCATTATAATAAAAAGGAACAAGAATAAACATGCATTCAAACAATATATATAGGAAGCGAAACAATGATAACACTGCATTAATTAAATAACTCATGTTTTTTAAGTCTATCTATCAAGTTATGAAGTTTTACATAATTGTAACAAATAATATATTATTTTCAATGATCTTCTTTAAAATAAATAAAACAATTTTTTTGTTTATTTCATTTTTTGTTTATTTTCCTTCTCTTCATTTATGTACTTATTATTCCATAAATAATTAAACTCAATACAGTTGCACTGCCTCATGAAATAATAGAAAATAGGGACCTTTATGGTTTTCATAATTTCTTAGAGATTCATTTCTTACCTAAAAATTTTAGGCATACTTTCTGGAAAATAGACTTCCAGAACATAATAATAAAAATATTATAAAAATCAAATTATAATATTTTAAATATAAAATATTGAGTGAAACACAACCTATCTGCAATGAGAAATTTTCTGATAGTTTTGAGACCTTTCACCAATAAATTTACCACATATACAATATAAAAGAAAAAATATGAGACCAATTGGGTTTAAATTCTATTAGATTATAGTTGGTTTAAAATTTTTAAAACAACACATGCATAAAATATTTAAAATATTATAAAACAAGTTGAGTTTTTCTGATTCTGAAATTGCTGACAGGTTTAACACGTCCTAAACATAAATATGAAATCAATATCAAACGAATTCCTTTTTGTTTGAAATTTTGCAGAGGTGTATTTACCAATGTGCGAACTACCCACAAAATTTTGTAATTTTTGGAATACGAGAGAATATATCCCACGACTGATCCTAAAATTCCAGAAATCTAACAACTTCATATTAATTCAATTTAAAATGTCTAAACCTAAAATATGATTATCTTACTTCATATACTTCATAAAAAAACTTTGAATGAAGCTAATCATGATTCAAAAAGAATATATCTACTTTTAAATTAAAGAATTTACATACAAAGACCTAGATCTAAGGGGAGTATTCACTTGCCTCTATTCGAATCCCCACGAGCAACAAAGAAGACTCATCTAGATCCGAGATGCGATCTTCGTGGCTTCGAATCTCTAGATCAAACCCCACAAGTTCTAATGCTTTTCCTGCAAGTTTTCTCCTCAAATCCCTCTTTTTCTACGATGCCTCCTTTTCTCCAATTTAGGTTTTGCTAAAGCTAATGATTTACTAGGTTTAGTTTTATTTATTTATATTAACATCCTAATTTAGTATTTTACTAAAAAGTCCTTACAAAGGGGTGTTTGGTTACTCATTAATTTAATTCAGGTTTGTATATTATTTTTCTTTGTTTCTTTATTCTCATTATTCTATTTAACCTTTAGTTAGGTAAATTATTATGGTTAACTTTAATGATGTAATTACTAACCTACCCTCAATAGGATAATTACATAAATACCCTTAGAATTAGAATAATAATTTGAAGGTCACTACATCTTCTCCATGGCTTTGCAAGATTAACATGGTAGAGAGACAAGAATAAATAACCAGAATCATTGGAAAAAGATCCGGACAGAGATGGATACAACAAAGAGGAAACATCTTATTCCTCACACAGGAAACCTCCTGAAAAAGGAAAATTCCTGAAACAGGAAAACTCCTCAATACAAAGGAAACTTCCTCTGTACACCACTACTGTTGATTGAAGAATCTTAATAGGACTCTAATTGTTTAAATGAAAGAGGAAACTGTAAATATGCAGAATCCTCACCTTGATATCTTTCTCATTGTAATTCCATTGTAATCTCTATAAATACTAGTACAAATCGCATTCTCTTTTACGGTTGAGAGAGAAACCAATCTGTAGTGTTCTTAGAATATTTTCTTTAAAGAAGTGGTGGTAATTGGTGTGAGGCGGTAGTTCAAAGATGCTCGGCTGGCTTTCCTCCCTCCATTAATCGAGCTTTGGGCCAAAGCTATGGCTCCCCATACATAAGCTTCTGAAGAATGGAAGATTGTTACATAGGCTTCTCTTGGATGATCGATGAGTTTTTCATGATTTAAGACATCACACTTGATTTTTCCTTCACCTACATTTCACCCACCACCAGAAACAAACATAAAATCAATATAGTTTGAAAGTGGATGAAACAATAGAAAAGCACGTAGTAAAAGGTGATAATGATACTTCCCATAGTAGACGAAGCAATAGAAAAGAACGTAGTCAAACCCGATTCCTGCATAGATACTTCAACTGGCATGCTTGCTGAATCATTATTTGAGTCTACTCTCTTATCAAGTTAGTTCATCATGCTTGACTCACTTGCTTGTTCTATTTTTTTTATCTTTAAAACTGTTGGGTTAGCATGTGCTGCAATGATCTTCTCATGGTCTCTCTTTAGGAAGGTTTTATGGTATGGTCGCAAGTCATAAACCATATTTGGATATAGATCCGACTAGGAATCCCATCCAAAAGTTCGGACTGAAACTACTTCTCGTTTGCACTTGAGGTTGTCTGGTTTTACGTGCGAGAGTAATACTTGAGTTTAGAGGGTGTAGATAGATTCACAACATGTGAGCCCACTCGAAAGTACAGCGGCAGGAAAATAGAGCTGGTTGACTGTGCGCCAGACTCCGAACAATGGAGAGGAAGGTCTAGAGGGTTGTGACGTTTTTTCGGGCAGATGGGTCCTTGATGATACTTCGTATCCGCTCTACAATGAGCCAGATTGCCCATAAATGTCCGCCCAATTGGCAGGTTGGAAGATACATGTCTGCCCAATTGGCAGGTTGGAAGATACATGTCTGCCCAATTGGCGGGTTGGAAGCACGGGAGATCTGATTTGGGGTAACAGAACTCGAGATGGCAACCCCATAATTGCAATTGGAAGAGGAACTTTTTCAATGCGTTTCAAAGTAAATTACTTTAGGATTTTGAATATCCTATTTTCTTCCTTTTTCTTTCCTTTTTTAGAAAAATTTAATGGTTTTCAGAAGTTGCGATTTACCTTTGTAATTCAGATGTTTTAGATTTTAGTGTTCTATAGGTGGAATGCAACTGAAATGTGGGAGAAATTGAGAGAGAATAGACTGATGTTAGTAGGGGATTACAATTACAAGAATAATCTACCACCTCATACAGTTACTTATCCAAGAAAGTGAGTAGGACCCACCAATAAATTCTCCCAAAAGATGGAATTCTAAACACTTCTTTTAAATCCATTATAAGTCCTCATTATCAATGAGGAATCTATTAGAAAGAGTCCTTATTTTTTATACATGTATAAAACTATTTTAATGTGATTATGAGTACTGATATAAGAACTATTAAAAAGAGTCCTTATTTTTTATACACATATAAGTGGACAGCTATTTGTAACTCTTTTCTAATATTAAATTTCAATTCATAAAAAAAAATTAAATTAAATTACTAAAATATATTCTATTTAATATACTAATATATTGTAAAATAAATTAATATGAAGAGAGTAACGTCTAATAAAAACATATTAAAAATTAATTTTCAAAATTTTTAAAAATAATTACGTTTTTTATTAATAATAAAATAATTATACATGCAAAGCGCGAGCACCTTTACTAGTGTATATATATATATATATATGTGATGCATTCAATCAACTGTTTCACTGTTGACAATTCTAGTTCATCAAATTTGGCCACAACTTTATCGAGAACCAACACGCAAGCAATTGACCTGATAAACTTAGGATATATGATGGGTTCTCATATGCCTACTTGTTGCTTTTCAGATACGCAACCACTTCGATATGGAAAACATTAGAACACAATGTTTTTTTTTCCTGTTAAAAAAATATTAGACATCGTGGCAAGTGATTGAGACAAATTACAAAGGCCAAAAACCTATGCTAGCTGGGTACTGGTATGGGTATCGATGGTTATTGATAAGGGTCAAGTGTCAGACTTGGTTGACCACCAAATCTTAGAATATTATGACACAACTTGTGTCAACAAGGGTTTTTCTTTTGGGTCCTATCATGAATGGATTCGGTAATTTGAATTAATTCTCTTTCAGCATTGTTTGGTTATACAGGCAACTATTATTATATTATGCCCTTTGATGTTTTGTACATAGATCTGTTTTGTCTTGTCCATGAGGTTATCTAAGTTTCTATCTTCGTTTTCTATTGACAGAAGAAACTAGGACAGACTCGAGACTGTAAACATAAGGGCCAGAGGATCGGATTACAAATAAAGTTCAGTAAAAGTCGGCGAGCTCCAAGTAGAGATGATAGTCTAAGAGTTATTGAACCCACGTGTTCGAAAAATGCTAGTGTTCGTTGCAAAACTAACTGCTGAATTCCCATGATTTCCTTTACCCTATGTTTGGTTGTCGAGAAAAGAAGTAAAAACATGGAAAAGAAAAGAAAAGAAAATTAGACAAAACATAACTAAAAATTGTATTAAAAATCCAAAATTTTCTTTTCTTTTCCATGTTTTCATCAATTTTCTCGGCAACCAAACATAGCATTAGTGATGGCTTGGGCATCCTTTCCTAGTTGTGGCTGGGTAATTGCAGTAACTCCCTCTAAGATGCAGAAGGATGTGTAGAAAAAACAGATGCAAATCAGATAAGACTGATCTTGCAGGTCAGAATAATATCCAGATTTGGGGGTTTTCACGAGGCAACAATTGCATGCTATGCCTACTCAAAAGAAACATATAATCCAGTTTACCATAAGACTGCAATCATCTGATCTTCTCCATGTTTATCCAAAGAGTTTTCAAACAAAAATAGGTACAAATGACAGTATCCTATGGAAACATGATGGCAAGAATCTAGACTATCACAAGACATCCAGTGTAGAGATCCAAACTTTCTTTCATGCTAGTAATGCAATTAATAAGGGTAGAATGATCTTTTGTTATGTTAGTATGGATGTGTAACTATATCTAAGTGGTGTGGTGTATTTAAAGTGCTTAAGCGATTAAAAGGGTGGAAAACAGAGCATGCGATCGATCGTAGAGGACCTACGATTGTTCGCACTCAGTCGAAAATTGGGGAAATTCTCTGTTCTGATTACGATCTATTGCAGGGTACCTATGATGGATTGCACTCAGTCGAAAATTTGAGAAATTTTTCTGTGTGGCATGCGACCGATCATTGTATGTACGATCGATCGCATTGGAGAGTTGCAATTGATCGCAATGTTCGAGCAATTGATCGTAGGTCGCGCACCAGGTTTTTAAAAAGTTTTAGAAATCAGGGTTTTGAACTCCTAAACTATAAATAGAGGTTCTATTTCGAAGGTTTGAGGGTTTCTAACTTTTCTAAACCTAATTTGGCAAAGGAGAGGAGAAAACCTAGGGTTAGCAAGAAGAAATTGCTCGGGGAAGAAGGAGATTGCTCCAAGGAGAATGATATAGCTTGGAGATCACCCCCACAGCCCCAAGGAGCTTTCTCTAGCATTTTGGATCGAAGAGAACGATCCCTAAGGTCGATATACTTTCTAATCTAACTATATTAAGATGTTTTGTATGTTGTAGAAAGATGAGAATGAAGATCTATATATGTTTTTTATGTTTATGCTTAAGTTATCGATACTGGAGTATGAAACGAAATTTTTTGGTGATTTAGGGATTTTTATTAACTTTGTTTTGCTATTATGAAATTAGAAATGTCGATGGTTATGGATGTGATGAATGGAGGATGGAAAACACTATGGAGGAAATGTTGGATGTATGACTATGTGTTGTGGATGATGTGTGTGGTGAATGAGCTATAATTGTATAACCCTGGAATCCTATTCACTATTCTGGTGAATAGTGTTGTGAATAGTGCCTAAGGCTTAAAGCCTATGGTAATGCCTTGCATGGTTATCAATGATAATGAGAAACTCGTTTTGATATATTTTGAATGGATGATGTGTTATGACATGTATTAAAGTCTTAAGATTATTTTCTTAAGTTTATGGGTGTTTGGGATAAAGGAGTAAGAGTATAAAATACTCTAGTGTCAAAAAGGGTTATGTCTTAAGATACCCTCAACTTTGGGGAACTCTAGTTTTGTCACCGTTGATCGGAATCGAATGATTCTTGAACCATTAGAAAGGTATTGAAACCCTCTTCAACTCTTCGAGGTTCATGTTTATCATTTTTTCGTATTTTTAGTCGAAGATAGGTTAAATGTTGGATTTCCGAAGTAGGGTTTGCTGAAATTCATTCCAGACTAGTCAGCTTTAGAGCCCATTTAGACAAATAATAAGTTAGAATTAGGATTTGTTCATTAGACACAAAATTGTTCCCCTTTGAATGACGATCCAACGTAAGTTGAATTGTTAAAATCCGATAAGCGAGTCAAAAGTTATGGTCGAAATATTAAAGCGAGAAAAACACAGCTCATTCAGAACACCCAAACGTCGACGTCTGCTTGGAAACGTTGACATTTGGACGAACAGAATGCTCAAAAATGTCCCAGACGTCGATGTTTGTAACCCAAATGTCGACGCCTGGTCCAAACTTCGATGTGGGCATGTGGGACGCGAAAAATGGGTTCTTCAAAAGGGAATAAGCATGATTTTGACAACCCTAACCCTATAAATACCCAATTTTCGTAGGATTAAGGGTTCTAATATATTGAGAGAAACATTTTGAGAGAAAAGGGGAGAAAACCTAGGTGTTCCAAATAGGTTTTTCATTTGAGATCAAGGAGGAGCTCGATTTTTTGCCCTAGAAGCTTGGATCTTCATCTCCAAGCTCGGAGTTAGCTTCTACAAGCATCCTCAAGCTTCCTCAAGGTTGGATCTTCTTCCTCAAGCCTTCTCAAGCTTGGATCGTGCATCCAAGACAATTCTCAAGCTTCAACCAAAGTGGGTTTTTTTCTTAGAAGGTAGATACATTCTACTAACCTACTTTGCTATAACTCTTTATTGTGTTCTAGGTGGTTTAATAAATGTTGAGATGAAACTTGAATTGATTTAGCTATTTTTATAAAATCATCTATTTCAAGTAAGATTTAAAGCATAATTTTGATAAACTAGCTTTATTATGAACTATTGCTTGATAGTAGGATGAAATGCTTGGTCTTTGGAGTAAATAAGGGTTATTATCTTGTATGTGCGTACTAGCAAAACGGTTTTTCAATGAAATTGAGTTTCAATTATGCATGATGGTTTCCTCACCTATCATGATAGCAAAATCAAGATTTTATAAGAATATGGAAAATGATAGTTTTACCTTAAAGTAAGCTTGGAATTATGGTTTGACGAAATAGGCTAAATAGCCATGTATATATGCTATGCCATCTTGATAAATGAAATTCCATGTTTTGTTTCGATGTTTTAACTACTCTCTAAGATTACTATGATGCTCCTAAGTACTTTATGATGCTACTCAATGTTAAAAGCTTTCTAGGATTATGATTACCATGATGCTCACAAGCACACTATGCACATGTATGACCGAGGTTTCTCATATGTACGGGTATCCGAAGAATTATAAGAAATTTCATAAGACCGGAAGAAAGTAAAATTATAAGTAAAGCTTATAAAGATGTTCTTAAGAAGAAAGAGGAAAATGCATAAAGGATGAAAAGAAAGCTCATAAGGAACCATGGAAACTCATAAGACAAGAATAAAATGCTCACAAGCGTATGGAAGGATGTTAGTGTACTAAGACAGGTACGGGCACTAACATCTGTTCCCAAGTAAGTATGAGAGGATACTGGTATACTAAGACCAGACATGGGTACAAGCATCTGCCTCTAAGTAAAATAAAAAGCATGAAATGATACTAGTGTACTAAGACCAGGTACAAGACATGAAAAATATGAAAGTATGCTAGTGTATTAAGACTAGGTATGTGTACTAGTATATGTTTCTAAGATAAGTAAGAAATGATGTTAATGTACTAAGACCAGGTACGGGCACTAACATCTGTTTCCAAGTAAGTATGAGAGGATGCTGGTATACTAAGACCAGACACGGGTACTAGCATCTATCTCCAAGTAAAATGAAATGCATGTAAAGATACTAGTGTACTAAAACCAGGTACATGCACTAGTATTTGTTTCCAAGATATGAAGAATATGAAAGTATGCTAGTGTATTAAGACCAGGTACGGGTACTAATATATGTTTTCAAGATAAGTAAGAAAGGATGTTAATGTACTAAGACTAGGTACGGCTATTAACATCTGTTTCCAAGTAAGTATGAGAGGACACTAGTATCACGGGTGGGGCCATGACCCCCCCAAATTTTTTGTAAATCCTTATATATGTAGTATGAATAGTGGGCCCCTCAATAATTTTTTTTTTCTTTAGTATACTTGGCCCCCCCAATTTTTTTTGTCCTATATAATATAGTGCCCCCCCATTTTTTTTTGTCATATATATAGTGGCCCCCAATGGAGTCTCCTTATGCCCTTGAGGTTGCCACATGTCCCTATTGAGACCCCTTAACTATGGTTAACATTCACCCAATCTCAAGGTTCACCTACTTATCCTTGGTTTTTAGAAAAAAATATTTAAATAATTTCAACCTTAGGAGTTAGTGAATTTTAAACTAGGGTTCGAAAAGAAATTTTATATATTTTTTTAAAACCAAGGATAGGTGGGTGAATCTTAACCACAATTAAGGGGTATTAATAGGGACACGTGGCGACCTCAAAGGCATTACCCGGAAAAACAAATTCTCAAAATAAAAAAACTACCCCAAATTTTTTTTTCTTGGAGGCTACGCCCCCGAACCCCCAAATTCCATACCCTTAAATCAAATTTTTTTATACATGTATTATGGCCCCTCCAATGAAAAATTCCTGGCTCCGCCCTTGACTGGTATACTAAGACCAGGTACGGGTACTAGCATCTGTCTCAAAGTAAGTATAAGACAAGGAAAAAGAATGATCTCATAAGCTAAAAATCTCATAAGACGTATAAGGAACCTACAAGATTCATAAGGAACTCACAAGACTCATAAGATATTTGAAATACGTTTCGTTAAAGCATGAACTTAAAGTATGATTTTTGAGAATATGCAATTGTTATCTTGTTTTAAACTTCCGCACTATGATTATGTATATGTCATGATGAACCGTGTCCTGTATTAAATACTAATGTTTTGTAACATGGTTAGTTAGTAGTTTGTATACGCTGAGTATTCAATGCTCAGCCGAATTGTTATTTCGGTAGATTCCAGGTTGAGTGGTTGTGCTCCAGAACCATGAGTCGAGAAGGACTATGGAGGGTAGAAGATTGCTTGGGATCATCATGCAGATGATAGGGTCCTTGACAGGTGATTCTATTGTTGAGTTTATGAGAGGGAGAGACATGTATTTTGGGTTTTCAATTTAGGATTTTGTCAGACTGGAGTCATATGGCTGAAGTCTGAGGTTATGAAATTATGATCGTTACATTTTGTATCTTGTTCACACTTGTAAATACTTGGAATACAGTTAAGTTATTAAAGAAATTTTCAGTTCACTATTTTAGAATGCCTGATATGCTCTTTATAGGATGGTTTGTCAATTAAGTCACGACGCCAGAGTCTCAAAACTCCTAGGTGAGATTCTGGGTCGTGACAATAACTATGGATGAAATTGTGAATTATGGGTGAATGGTGAGATGAAGGAAATTTCAGAAGTGAATTGTGATGTATATGTTATTATTATGTCTTGAGAAAATGCATAATTATGATAATGAAGTATTAATGATTGGTGTGTTAAACTATGCCCTCTCTACTTGCATGGTGATTGGTGTCCGGTAGGCTAATACTTAGAGGAAGTCTTTCATGTCGAGAATTCTCTAAACAGGTAGATATATCCTGACGGAGTTATTTGGCGGATGATAAGAATCTGAGGGATGACCCATTTGAAATCCAATCACAACACATAAGCACATTTTCACATGCATGATAACAAGTAAGGTTCACAAATTCACATCTCACAAGATCATGCATTGAACACGGTCATGCCACGTATTATGTTATGAAAGAATGATCCCCTAGTTACGAACATAGCACTCTATGCGTTACTACGATATGTGATACATGTTGTAAGCACCCAATTTTTACTCCATCGTTAATCATGGTTAATGGTACTAACCATGATTAGATTACCACTAGTCTAACCCTTGGTTCAACCCTAGGTCAAACCCTAGTCTAATCCTAGGTCAAACCCTAGGTCTAACCCTAACCCTAGATCCCTAAACCGTAGCTAGCCCTAACCCTAGGTCTAACCCTAAACCTAGACCTAACCGTAGAGCCCAAAATCTTAGCCTAGTCCTAGCCTTGCCCTAGACCAATGCCTAAACTATTTCCAAGCCCATCATGTCCATTATCCCTAAACCCACTCACAAAACCTAAGCCCATTACCAAAAACCTAAGCCCACCACCCTAGTCAAGATTCCTTATCCCACCCAATCACAGACATATACTAGCATGTAACCATCACATACACCAACCTACCTGAATGCACCTACTAACCTTATTATCTTTACCTTAGAGTAGTTAAGCACAATGCTAGTAGCATCACTTGCCTTTGAGATTGAAAAAGTATTAGTGAAAGACGTGCTTATCTCTTAGTGGAAGACAATAGCACATGTCTTGCTTACAAAAAAAAAAAAAGTGAGCTTGAAAAGAGAGTAATGTTAGCATTGCCCTTAGTTCTAAATACCCAAAAACCAGCTTAAGACCAGGTCTAAGTGTAACGCCCCAAAATACCCCCTAGGAGTTTAGGGATATTTTAGGTGTCACACTGCGTACCTATCAAACCATCATGTAATGCACAAGATAAAAATACAGTACTAACAACGATAATCAGAGCGCGGAAGCTAACATATATGCGGAAGCGTAAACAAATTTTCATTTCTTCTGATGATCCAAAATAGTATTCCAAGTTAACATAAATACAAGACATGGCTAAGTCTAAGGTGGATAGGCCCACCCATCAAAATATCAAAATACCCAAGACCCTCTCATACTCTCCCCTCAACAGTAGTCGAGGTATGGCCACGCATCGAGGTCTCGATCCGCCTGAGACTGTAATGGAATAGCTGGCTCTCTCTCCTCTATATACTCTTCCTCGACCCAAGGCTCCGGGTCGAGGGCTCCCTCAGTACCTGCCGACATGAAAGTACGGCTGAGCATGGAATACTCAGCGAGTACAAGCTACTAGCAGACCATAACAATAATAAAACACACAATAGTAATATCATACAAGCAGTAATAGAAACATCACAAAGGAAACAGTATAAGGCATGATACAATACAAGCATCCTGACGTGCGTACATGAATGCGAAAACGCCGACAAAACTCATGCTTGAAAATCCATGTCATGTCCCGGTATGCCTCGTAGAAATCATGTATGCGTGCATGCATGAATGCATGATCATCATCTTGTAAACCTCCATCTCGTAACTTGTGAGCCAGAGGCTAGCACCCGAATCTCCCTGGGCTGCCAACCTCCTTGATATGCAATGCACTTGTGAGCCAGAGCTTAGTACCCGAATGTCCCTGGGCTACCAACCTCCTTGTTATGAAATGCATGGTTTTCTTGTGAGCCAGAGGTTAGTACCCGAATGTCCCTGGGTTACCAACCTCCTTGACAATAGGTGTTTTAGGGGTTATCTTGTGAGCCAGAGGCTAGTACCTGAATATCCCTGGGCTACCAACCTCCTTGACAATAGGTGTTTTAGGGGTTATCTTGTGAGCCAGAGGCTAGTACCCGAATTCTCCCTGGGCTACCAACCTCCTTGACATGCAATATTTTCTTGTTGTTTATTATATGCACATGCTCTTGAAATCTCGGTTCATGCTATCATGCGTGCTTATGTGCGTGCCAATAATAACAATCGTGAGGATGCGCTTAACCAAAGAGATATGGCATTACAATTCAATTCATAATATTAGCACAGGTAACTTAAGTAATTCACATGACATTGGATCAATTCATCGTTTATAAGAACACATGCATAAAACCTACTTCCATTTTCTTCATCTAAGTCGTTTATTCATAGTTTAGGCATTTTGTCAAACACAACACATGCAATGTTTCTTAATAATTCATCTTGTTCTTTTTAGCGCATATTTTCCATCCAAACATCAAGGTAAGTTCATTATTGGTAAAATACTCATCCACCATTTCCATCACATACATCACACAACATACATCTCGGCATCCAATCGCCACATCCAACATTCCATCTACACATCCACACCTTTTCCATTATCTTGTTTATATTTAATGGGGGATAACACATTTCATAAGGAGGAAAACATAATCTAAAGAATCACATTTTTATATAGAAAACCTAGATTTTTGCTAGGGTAAGTTAGTAGGGTGTACTAACCTTAGATCAAGGCTTAATCTTGAAGAAACCTTGAAATAAAAGCTCTATTTGGAAGGAGGAAGCCTTTGCTTGAAGGGGACTTGAGTTGGGGAAGAAACCCCTTTCAAAAACGCCGTAGGATCGCTGCCCTAGCTTGGAGAATGAGTCCCCACACGAGCTTGAGCCTTGAACTTGAAGCAACTCGAGTTGGGGTGAGCTAGGGTTCTTAAACCCCCATTGATTTCCTTCTCAAAACCAAACCCTAGGTTAGAGCTTCCTTCTCTTCTCTCTCTATCTCTCAAAATCTCTCAAATGTTGTAAATGATCCCTAAGGCTCGGGCAAGCCTTAAGAAGAAAGGGTTTAACCCCCAAAAGACGAAAAAGCCCTTAATGAAATTTCTGCAAAACGCGAAGACCGAGCGATCGGTGTTTAAGACCGATCGATCCGTTGATTGACCGAGATCTCGGTCAAAAATCAACTCTCTGGAAAATTTTCCCATACAAAAGTTTCGACCGTGCGATAGCTACCGATCGATCGGTTTTGGACCGATCGATCGCTGACTGGACCGAGCGATCGGTGCTCTGCATGTCTGGACTGTTTTGACCATATCTTTTGACTCGCTCGTCCGATTTCGACGATTCAACTTGCGTTGAGTTCGTCTTTCGAAAATGAACATTTCTGACGTTTCAGAATTTCCGATTTCTCTCTTATTTATTAATTAGACTACGCGGAAGGCCATTCAACTACGAAATGCCTATTCATTTAAAGATGGAAAAGTCTGGGGTGCTACACTAAGTTTCAATTGAGGAAAAGGGCAAGGGGCTAGACGTTCTAATATGGTCAGCCCCCTCTTTTGTGATAAACCAGTCCAGCTAGTTCTAGCTGCGAAGGATGGCTTGCACACTGCCATGGATGGCCTGCACACTGCCCTGGGCACCTTGGGGTTGACTCCCAATCGTTTGCCCCCTTTCTCATCTACTCCTTCCATATTACAATCATGCCACTAGCTTCTCAACTTGATAAATACAGTCCAACCTAATTCATGTTTAAATCCATAAGAAAAGTCTTTTTTAGAAAGAAAGATAGTAGAGAAAACCCCTTGCATTCCAAAAATCATACCTCACCTCACCCATCCTCTTCGTTTTTCGGCTACAGGTTTCTCCTCCATCAACTAGTGATATCAGCCCTCTTATGGTGAGGACACACTCTTGACATCATCTCCATATCCCCCACGACCAGCAGTGCCCTTAGCTCCTCTTTGGTTCACGGCAACCACCTACCTCTTGTTTCTCTACCATCCCTGGGACTTAATCGAACTACTTACCCTAACTATAATCGAACCATTAACCTTGATCTAAACTCGGGACCTATCCCTCAAAATAAATAGGTGACGACTCTCAGTCAAACCAATGAGTAAAATCTCTGCTCACACATGCCACGTATTATGTTATGAAAGATTGATCCCCTGGTTATGAACATACCATTCAATGCGTTGCCGCGATATGTAACAAAACAATATGAATTATGCGTTAATGAGACAAAACACTATGAATTATGCATTGACGGGACAATACATTATGAATCATGCATCTACGGGACAAGTTGGTTATCATGGGCACGTATGAGTCATGCATATGTTTCGCACATGAACATGTTTATGAATCACACAAGTACACGAGTCAAGATGATGATATGTATGCTCACATGTTGCTGCACTCTGACTATGTTTATATCATATGAAACTGTTATTGATTATGTAAATATGAATTGGATTATGATATTGATAATGTACATGTTATGTTATGTTGTTAGTTGGACTGTATATACGCTGAGTTTTCAATACTCAGTCAAATTGTTATTGTCGGCAGGTATAGAGCCGGAGCATACGGCTGAGATGTGGACTGAAGATCAGTACATTGAAGAGGGAGAATTAGGTGAGCTTCCCAAAGATGGCGCTAGGGGGTTTGATAGTTATCCCTATTATTAGGATCTGCTTTACATTTTGAAATGATTATTATAAACTCATGTTATTTCAGAATGTTGCTTAGACTGCTTTACTTTTATTAGTGGTTTTGGATTACTAGGGTATAGTGGGTTATGTTAGACATATTTCAGGTGTACAAGATGGTTTGAGTTTTATATATCGAATTTTATTATTGCTATTTTGGATACTCGTGTTTAGTATTGCCTTTGCATGTATGAGATCGACAGGTTTAAGAAATGTATCGGGCCCAAAGTCCCATTAAGTGTTTTGGGGTCGTTTCATCTAGAGAACAACAATATCAACTAGTGTTGCTTTCAAGAGGAAATGGGAGGTTCAAACCTGTTGGAGAAGAGGGGGGGGGGGGGGGGGACGAGGATAACAGGGTTGTTTCAAGTTTTTTCCCAGCCACTTCGTCCTATTAGATGTCCGATAGTTGTTAAGAGTTATGTCCCCCAATTTCGGTGGCATGGAAATCACAGGACTTTAATGCTTGCGTGTGTTTCATGTCCTAGGGCTTTGGACAAAACAAGACCATCGGAAATGAGGAGTCCTTGGACTTCTGAAACCCAACCTCAAAGGCCCAGCAAAAGAAGAGGGGGGGGGGGGGGGGGGGGGGTTGAAGAGGATAACAGGGTTTTTTCAAGTTTTTTTTTTTTTCCCAGCCTCCTTGTCCTATTAGATGTCCGATAGTTGTTAAGACTTCAATGTCCCCCAATTTCGGTGGCATTAATGCTCGCGCGTGTTTCATGTCCTAGGGCTTTGGACAAAACAAGACCATCGGAAATGGGGAGTCCCTGGACTTCTGAAACCCAACCTCAAAGCCCCAGCAAAAGAAGAGTACCTAGAAGCTCTAGAAAATGTGTCATGGATTAACAATACTGAAGAATTATCTGATTCTTTTTGTTCATAGATGAAATTGGTTGGAGGCAAACCAAAACCAAGTTCTGGTGGATTCTCTCCAAGCTGCTCTTCCTCATGAATCAGATAGGTCAATTTGGGGACCCCTGATTTAGGTATAGCTTCAAACTGGATTAGATAACACTTCCTCTCTGCCAACTGTTTTCCTTCTCACACTAAGCTATAACCCAAAAGAATTAAATTTGTCAACTTGAAAAACTTAACTCTAACAGCTTTTAGCAGGTGGCGCATTTGGATCTACTGCTAGTTCTTTAGATGGTTAGATGGAGTTAAAAATAAATAGCATTTGAGCTTTTACAATCAAAAACTTCATTCCTTGGAACCTCGTGATAAAAGAGGCTATTATTAGATTTCAAAAGACCACAGTCCGCTGATCCTGGTAAGAACTTATTGAAATTTTATTTCCATTTCCCCTCCTAAAAGCTACTTCAGAGCTAAAATGACATGACCAAATTCCACCATTGTTGTTGTCAGTGCCTCATTCCAACTATTTTAGTCGGCCAACACGGATCATGATCGTGCATTGGCAAAAAAGAAAACATCATATTATGATCTGCAGACCAGTTCATCTCATCAGACATGATGCTTCTTACAAGAAACAAAAGCCATACTACAAAACCAAGAGAAACACTCCCTTTATAAGCCAGCTGATTTCTAAGAGGTTGCATTCTTTCATTCATAAAGCATTCGCCCAACCACAGCCTTCACCCTCCCTTGTAGCTCCCACCTAGCCCGACTAGGCTCGCCAGCTTTGAAATAGCTCTACCCGGCAGACTAGGATCACCAGCTTTGAAATACTGAAGCACCTATTAAAAAACAATCGGGGATAAAAACACTTTTTTATCCCCCTCATGGTTTCTCACTGTTTTCCAACAAGGAAAAAAAATCAACATATCAAAGACACTATATTGGGTCGGCTCCACAAAGTTCGGCAAACAAAAAGAGAAATTGATGATACTCTCAAGGAAGCTGTTGAATATTCTGGACAATCAGGAGTTTCCATTGTACCAATCAGTCCTTTAAAAGGGATTTTAAGTTTGTAATAGCCCTCACAATATATGCAAGCCTGATACAGTTGAAAGAGGCTATTCATATATTTTAAAAGGAATGACAATTTTACCAAGATAAGTATTCATGCTTGAAATTAAAATATTCATTTATTTGGATCTATCAATTTTTTAGACAGTCCATCCAAACTCACCATGTATACTGCCAGATCCAAGATAAATAGTCTTAGGTGGCGTTTGTCAACACTAGTCTAAAAAAGTGCTTATTAGAAAATTATGCTTAGTTGGACTTTAGATTGATAAGTTGAAGATTAATTGCATGTCTACATTTTAGAGATTTTAGGGGTAAAAACCTTTACTTTAAAAAGTAATTACATTTTATAATAAAAACTTCTACTTTTAAAAGTAGCTATGAAGTTACTTTTTAAAGTAGAGGTTTTTACCCCTAAAATCTCTAAAATGTAGACATGCGATTAACCTTCAACTTAACAATTTAAAGTCCAATTAAGCATAATTTTCAAATAAGTACTTCTTTTTAGACTAGTGTTGACAAACACTAACTTAGTCTCGAAACATGGGCAGATCATCATCGTAGCCGATATTATCGTGCCGCCTCCTCTCATTTGACCGAGAATCTTCAAAACTAACCCTCTTGACATCCATCTGTCTATCCCCTTCGGGTCTTCTGCTTCCACGATCTTCTCCCTTGTCTCTTCTGTCCTTCATCCTCCCGTGCAGCTCTTCTTCATATTTACCATGTTCCTCTTCATCTCGTTTGTGCTTTCTGCTTCCACGTTCCTTTTCTTCATCCAAGATGTGCTTTGTGCTTCCATGCTCTTCTTGATCCCTTCAATGTCTTATACTTCAATTCTCCGCTTCATCCCTTCGGTGCATTCGGCCACCACGTTCTTCTTTTTCATCATCATAATGTCCTCCAGATCGATTCAAGCCTGGGTAAGCTTCTCTCTTCTGGTCATCCCAGTTTCTATATGCTCTACTATCTAACTTGAATTCGTCTTTGATCTTCCTCTGCTGCTCCATATGCCCTCCCTCTCTTCCTAAATTCCGATTTCTTGACTTTAACTCTGGTTGCTCGTCATGGTTCCCATCATCAATCTTTCTTTTCCTTCTCATTTCTTGATTTACAAAGTTCTCATCCCCAGTAGCTCTCCTTGATTCATACTTGTTAGTCTTCTCCAATTTCCCCGTGTCCAACCCTTCATTGTCTAGATGAAAATCATCATCATTGTTGGGACCACTTCTTTCTTTTCTTCTAACATCACTTCCAACAGTCCTAGACTTGAAACCTTTCTCTTCTACGGCAGATCGATGTCCACTTCTGCCCTCTTTGTTATTCATGTAATCCACATGTCCTAATTTATTCTTCTCCTCAATGGACTTCTTCCGATCAGTTCTCTCACGGCTACAATCACTGTCACTGCTGCTCTCATCAGAGCCATCACTGCTACTGTTGTCACTGTCCTCGGTTGGAGAATTTGACTCACTTTCGGTTGTTTTGTGTCTCCCCACTGGTCTGTTCGCTTTTTTCCCATCACAACCAGTATCAGATTTGTTGATGATGGAAAATGGTAAGTTGACATGTGGAAGTTATTTCCTAGTCAGATCAAAATCTGACCTAGTCAGAAGCCACGTGGATAAAAATTATGATAATCCGAAAAAGTTACATTGCTTTAAATTATTTAAGTTAATAGTGTATCAAATGCTCATTTACATTATTTATTGGATTTCTGCTTTCCGAAAGCGTAATAAGCCTTCAAAGCTTAATTACTAACGCCTTTTCTGGCCTAAGTAATATTTTGCAGATACTGTGATAAGCTTTTAGATTCTGGTGAAAAGCTTAATTGATTTAAAAGATTCATTACCTTAAAATATGTTTTGCTTAAAAATAGATTTTGAGTTTATAGCGTATCAGATGCTCATTTATATTGTTTTTATGGTTTAACACTTTTGAGTGTGATAAACTTTCAAATACCTTGAAGTATGTCATGTTCGAGAATAAGATCCGAACTCCGAGCATGCTGATCAACTCACTATGCCTTCAGGGGCTGAAGTAGTTCGAGTATTTCGCAAATGATATGATCAAATGAGCAGATTTTGATCAATTGATAAGCTTTCAGAAATCAAATGGAAAGCTCAAAGACGGTATACTCCGTCAGGACTAAATTCGTCATTGGTAAGATTTTAATAGAATCAGATTACTGAATGTTTTCTAACGCCATTATGATATCTTATTCTTCAAGACAGATCTTGAATCGATGGCGTTACAAGCTTATGCTGATTAGAAACTCGAAGGAGTCATACTCTGTTGAGACAAAAAAGGCGGTTACCGGTTCAACCTCGTCTTCATAGGGATTCGGTGGAATCAGATCACCATGTACCCTATTGCCTTATCAGGGGGTAAAGGTACTGATTACCTTCCTCGTGGGAATGGGCGTGTATGTTCTCCCCATCTTCTATTTTAGCAAAGTGTGGATTACTTCCTGGGATGACAGTCAAGAGAAAATTTTGGGATGTATCTTGCCCCATTTTCCTGTGCCTATTGGAGGAAATTGAGGCATCTATAGTCCCATTCTCTCGTACTAGATAATTGAGGCATGACGGTAGATATCGTATCCATCCTGAGAATAGTACCCTCGTTCAGTACTTATGATTTCTCTAGACAAGGTATCCCAAAGGCTTATGACTTGCCTTTGGTGTATGATGATTTATATATATATGCATGTATCTAGGGGAAGGATTATAAGATGTGGTTTGGAGGGCTAGGAGTAATTCGTTAAAAGAAGATAAACTCATTCTTGAAGTAGTTTAATCTTTTAACCTTTGAAGAATATATCCAAAGTATTGTTTGAGTCATAATAGTTTAAATGATTAAATCATAAATGAAAGTCGGTTATGGTGGTTTGATGAGCTAACAACTCTTTTCTAAAAAAACACATGATATTTAACAGATAGGCTCCATTTAACGGATGTTAACTACTTTTAACAGAATAATCCATTTAATAGATAGGCTCCACTGAACAAATTCTGTCTATATTTTAATAAAAAGACTTCTGTTAATAGAAAACAGCTGACATATTTTGATAAAACAGAATTAGTTAGATGTCACATCAACAAATATTTAGATAAAAATTATTATTAATAAAAATGATTTTCTTTTGTCTATAAATAAGAAAGGACCCGTAGAGATTAAAAAAAAAGGCTTTACATTTAGATTTGGACCTGGAAAACTTTAACACTTGGACTTTTAGGAGATCTTTTTAGAGGAACAAAGTAAAGAGAAGCTTTGACCCTGAGATACTTCATGGTTCTTGAATGTTCTTATGAAGGAAGGCTGCTAGTTCATTGATATTCTTCACTGTTCTCTCTTCTCTCCCTTCGATCACTTTCATCTTTTCTTCCTCTTTTTCTCGCTCTTTCAGGAAACCTGGAGAAGTGCGACGTAGCAAAACTACTTCAAGCTTGTAGAATAACCATAAATTATCAAAGGAGGTTGCTGATCATGGATTTTCTGATTTTACTTGGCAGATCTATAATTACAGACGAATATCCAACGATCTACATTAGTAATCCGAATCCTCGGTTTCAACAATTGGCGACTTTTGCTGGGAGCTCAATAGTTCCATCACTCTTGAAAGAAAGATAATGAACAAGAGAATTAATCGGTCAACTATTTCGGAAGAACACAGAGAAGAATCCTATACTACCAAATCTCCATTTTTGACCCTTGAACAAATTTGTTCATGAGGATCATCTACATTTGGATTGTGATTTGCTTTATTGTTTTTGATTTTGTTTTGTTTTTTTTTTTTTTTTTTATCATAATTGTTACGATATATATATATTTTTTTTGGATCTCTGACTTCTTGTTGTCTCACCTTTTACTTTTGTTTTGAAGAAATACATGCTATCTATTGTCCCAGATCTATCATTCTAGATATATCATCAATGATATGCAGAGAAACTCATTAATGGCGTAGCTCTGGAGGTTGATGTTTTTGAAGATATTACGAAAAGTAGAATCACAAAGTGATGTTGCGCCGAATATTGATATTGAAATTAGTAGGCAGAGCGGATCAAGATTAGGGAGAAGCTCTTTGAGCGATGTTCAGTGAGTACAAACAGCTCGATCAAATAAATATAAATAGATCTGGCCAGAGAAGTTGCAGACAAAGCAGATCTAAAAGCTCCGACGATTCTAATTTTACCGAAAATTTCACTTATCTAAGATACTCCTTCGTCGAAGTTCCTGTCATCAGAATTTGGTGGAGAATCGGTAATGAAATTCTTTATACTTAATATTGATTCCGATCTGAAAAATAGCTCCTCAATCTGCAAAGAATTTTTAAGTTCTTGAGATCTGCAAACCAACCATAAACCTATATGCGATTTCGCTGACCAGAAGGTTTTCCTTTACTTCTATCTGCGTGATCTGTTTAAGTTATGTTCATCCGATTATTTCTCTTGAGCTTTGCCTTTTCCTCAAATTTTCAGATTTGAACAAAACTGTTCTTAAAGAGTTTCCAGAAGTTTTGAGAAGCTCTGTAACACAGAAAAAAGAGAAGTGCTCGAAAATCCCAATCATGGTGATTTTCTCATCTGTTTTAATTTATTCTTATTTGACTAGTTTAAAAGTGGTCAGAAATATTGAAATCTCTTGGTAACTGAGATTTTTCCCTTGTTTGGTTGCCGAGAAAATAGGTGAAAATATGGAAAAGAAAAGAAAATTTTGGATTTCTAATACAATTTTTAGTTGTGTTTTGCCCTATCTTCTTTTCTTTTCCATATTTTTACTTATTTTCTCGGCAACCAAACATAGGGTTAACAAAAATTGTTTTCTTTGAAAAAGACCAAAGGACGAATAAAATGATAGGTGGACAGTGGAGGGCTTCCAAAACCTTGGTTAACAATATCATGGTTAAAGGTGTTTTGGAGTTTCGTGATGGTATTATCTATACATGCATATTTGGACACGTGCTGGTACAATGAAGAAAGAAGGCAATACATGCACGTGATAGTGCATGTTGAAGGTTGTGTACGCCTTGGGGTAGAATTGCTTGTTAAATCATGGAGTTTCATGTGGTTTGGTCTGATTGATTTGGTCCATAGTAGTTACTGGAATGTTTCGGATGTCACCAAGAAATAAAGAAGCTCATGACAAAATATAAGTCCTCAAGCATCTTTAGTAGAAATCTTGCATGTGGTCTAATTGGGTCGAGTTTCTCAATATCGGCATCAAGGGCAATTATCATTTGCGATCGATCGATCCCTCATGAACGATCACCAATTTGAAACCAGAGGTTGATGAAATTATTCTTCTTTGATTGTCTCGAATCTGGTCTTTCAAGCTAAGGCATTTTGGTCAAGTTCATTTCCAAGACATCATGTTATCCAAGGCGGCATCTCATGATGGTTTGTTAAATTCAAGGCGGTCTTTCTCAAAACAGTTTCTAAGTCCAAGACGGTCTCTTGGGGTTTTTTTCAGATTGCCCCTTTAGTATGGGGTTTTTTCCCAAATAACCAGGTTTTAAAAATCCTTCTCTAAATGCCCCCACACACTTGTGCATCTATTCGCACATGCGAATTTTTCCTATTTTATCCAAATCATTTGAAAAAAAGACTTTGGGTATCCCTACCTCATTTCCGACAAGTTCTTCGTTCCCACCCTATTTCCGACGAGAGAACTTCATTCCCACCTCATTTCCGGCGAGAGATCTTTGTTCCAAGAGCGTTCTTTCCATGTTCTTTTCGTGAAAAAACGTCATTAACCGAAGAACAATCCTCATTTTCGGGTTTCTTGTGTTTTAAAAAAAATGAATTCAAAAAAATCATTGCATGTATGATTAATTCATGGAAAAATGTTTATAATCATTGTATTTATGGTTCAAAAACCTTAAATTTCATGTTATATATGTGTTTACATGTGTTTTTTTTTCATTTTCTATGATTTATAATCATGTTTCCAAGCTTGAAGACGACGGTCGATGCATTTTGCACGGGGTCGATGCATTGTATCGACCTAGTGCATTTTGTACGTGGTCAATACATTTTGCACGGGGTCGATGCATAAAATGCACGAGGTCGATGCATAAAATGCACGAGGTCGATGCATTGCATCAACTTAGTGCATTTTGTACGCGGTCGATGCATTTTGCACGGGGTCGATGCATAAAATGCACGAGGTCGATGTATAAAATGCACGAGGTCGATGCATTGCATCAACCTAGTCCATTTTGTATGCGGTCGATGCATTTTGCACGGGGTCAATGCATAAAATGCACGAGGTCGATGCATTGTATCATCCTAGTGCATTTTGTATGCGGTTGATGCATTTTGCATGGGGTCGATGCATAAAATGCACGAGGTTGATGCATAAAATGCACGAGGTCGATGCATTGCATCAACCTAGTGCATTTTGTATATGGTCGATGCATTTTGCACGGGGTTGATGCATAAAATGCACGAGGTCGATGCACTGTATCGACCTAGTGCATTTTGTACGCGGTCGATGTATTTTGCACGGGGTCGATGCATTGCATCAACCTAGTGCATTTTGTACGCGGTCGATGCATTTTGCAGGAGGTCGATGCATAAAATGCACGAGGTCGATGTATTGTATCAACCTAGTGCATTTTGTACGCGGTTGATGCATTTTGCACGAGGTTGATGCATAAAATGCACGAGGTCGATGCAATGCATGTACCTAGTCCATTTTGTACGCGGTCGATGCATTTTGTACGGGGTCGATGTATAAAATGCAAGAGGTCGATGTATTGCATCAACCTAGTGCATTTTGTACGCGATCGATGCATTTTGCACGGGGTCGATGCATAAAATGCACAAGGTTGATGCATAAAGTGCACGAGGTCGATGCATTGCATCAACCTAGTGCATTTTGTACGGGGTCGATGCATTTTGCACGAGGTCGATGCACTGTATCAACCTAGTGCATTTTGTACGCGGTCGATGCATTTTGCACGGGGTCGATGCATAAAATGCACGAGGTCGATGCATAAAATACACGAGGTCGATGCACTGTATCGACCCTGCAAGCAAAAAACTTCGGGAAACTCAGATTTTTGCGATTTTTTCATCTTTTTTTTTTTAATTCTTATTTCAAAATCAGTATAGATGGTAATGAAGGGGTATTTGGAAGATGAGGGGAGTGGGTGAGCTTCATTCATCTCATCCACGTATGTATCTTCTTCTTCTTCTTCTTGGAATGAAGAACTCTCACCGGAAATGGGATGGGAATGAAGATATCTCAACCACTAACCTAAATCCCTCTTCTTCTTCTTCTTTTTTTTCTTTCAAAATCAATGGAGGGGTATTTAAGACTTTTCATAAATACATAATTATGGAAAGTGGATGATAAGGGCATTTAGAGAAGGGTTTTCAAAACTTGGTTATTTGGGGAAGAACCCCATACTAAAGGGGCAATCTGGGAAAAACCCCGTGTTTCTTCGAGTATTCTGATTGATGAGTTCCCTCTACCATATTGTAAAGATGATACACTATAGGGGATGGATGTACACTATCTCTAAGAATTGCGATTAGGTTCATGCAAATTATGAAGTCTTCAAGCATCCCTTCAAACATGTTTCCTCAAGGCCGCTTTTAGGTATCACTCATCTGAAGGAATGTATACTCTATCTCGAGGAATTTGTGCTACCCACTAGTGCCTTAAGGATAGAGTATTGTTGAATCTAAGGATTTGGATTGCTGATGTAGACTTAGATTTTCATCTACAGTTGCAGATCTACTGTGCCACACAAGATTCAGTAAATCACCATCAGCAACCTCCTTCAATCTTTCTAGGTTATTCTGCAAGCCTGGAAGGAGTTCAGCTACACTGCAACAGCTCGAGCTTCTCCAGGAGTCCTGAAAGAATGAAATAAGAGAGAAAATAAGGATAATGGTACGTGATCTGAAGGGAGAGAAGGACAATGAAGAATATCAATGGACTGACAGAATTCCTTCTTTAGAACACTCAAGAACACATCAAAAATCTGAGAACCAGAATTTCTCACTCCAAAAAGTCTTTCGAGTACTGATCCCTAAATCCAATTTGATTTTGTTGTTGTTGTTCTCTTTAATTCCTATTGGTCCTATTCTATTTATAGAGAGAAACTTATTATTTTAATTAATAATAAAAATATTCTTTGATGTGACATCTAACCAATTCTGACATATGATAGCTGTATTTCCGTTAAGTGGAGCCATTCTGTCAGTAACTAACTCACATTATGTTAAAAACAGCTTGCATCCGTTAAAGGGAGCCTATCTGTTAATCATCACGTGTTTTCTTAAAAGGAAGCTACCAGCTCATCAAACCACCATAACCAGCTTTTAGTTATGACTTAATCCTTTAAACTGTTATGACCCAAACAGGCTTTTGGATATATTCTCCAAAGGTTAAAAGATTAAACTACTTTAGGAAGGAGTTTATATTCTTTAAAAAAAATTCTATCCCAGCCCTCCAAACCACATCTCATCATCCTTCCCCCAGATATATATATATATATATATATATATATATATATATATATAAATCATTGTATACCAAAGGCGGGTCATAAGTCTTTAGAATACCTTGTCTAGAGAAATCATAAGTGCTGGACGAAGACACTATTCTCAGAGCGGATACGATATCCACCGTCATGCCTCAATCATCTAGTACGAGAGAATGAGACTATGGAGGTCTCATTTTCCTCCAATAGCTCACAGGGAAATTGTCACGACCCAAAACCCACCCTAGGAGTTAGAGTGAATCTTGGATGACTTATCATGACTTGCATGACAAACCATCCTGTAAAACACACGGAGCATATACAATAGAGGGCAAAACTAATGGAAGCATAAACTAACATGGCACAACGGAAGTCTAACCAAAACCTCTATGTATATACATGATCGAAGTTCTTATACAAAAGTGTAAACAAAAAGAAAGGTGCGGACATGCCCACCAAAATACATGAGTACATGATCTCTCGTTCTCACCCACACTCACTTAGAATCTACCACCTAATAATGGCTCTCTACATGAGGCTCCTCAGCAGGGACCTCCTCGTAGTACTCCTCTTCCTCCCATGGACCGGGAGCACATATGTCAAAAGGAGCAGCCGCTCCACTAACACCTGCAGACATGAGACGTACGACTAAGCATGGAATACTCAGCGGGTACCCAGAACTAACCAACAGTCATCATAGCAAGGTATAACTTGATAAGCAATGTAATAGGAAAAGATAAGCAGTACAAACAATTTATATTCATGCATTCTTGAATTCATGATAGGAAAACATCGGTAAAACCTTGCACTCTTGACTTGTCTAATTCTTTAAATCATTTTCGTACTTGTGAAATCTTGTCGTCGTATCATGCATGTCTTGGTCTTTTCTTGCTTGTCAAGCTTGTCTGGTCGTGTCATACGTGTCATGTCGTGTCATTCATCAACTTGAAGGGAGGGTGGTGTAAACCCCCTCTTTTGAGATATGGAATAAGCAACTTGAAGGGAGGGAAGTGTAAACCCCCTCTTTTGTGAAAATGCAATCTTGCTTGGTGTGTTCTTGTTCTTGTCTTATCGTGTCATGCTTGTCATGTCATGTTCGTGTCTTGCGGGTCATGCTTGTCATGTCATGAAATGCATATGCACATGCTTGCTTGCTTGGAATTTAAACATGCTCATGCGCTTGGGATGTTAGTGCCCTTGAACAACTTGAAGGGAGGGTGGTGTAAACCCCCTCTTAAGAAAATGAGATGCAACTTGCGAGGGAGGGTGGTATAGAACCCCCTCTTACCGAAACATGAAATTTAAACTTGCATGATTGAAGGCTCACTAACATCTTGCTTGACTTGTGATATCGGAGTAAAGCATATCTTAGGATATACCCTACCCTTATTACCAACCCTTACGTTTGGCCTTGTCATGGTGGTCGTGAATCGAGACTTTTGTACTTGATTTTCCTGAAAACAAAACACGATGTTTCATGCTTGAAAAACTCTACACATGGACTACGTGTCGTGCTCATGGTTTCGTGTACATTTAAGAATAACAATGACACATAATACACTTGCATTTGATTAATAATTAAATCAATTAATAAGCATTTAAATCTATCAGCATGCCATTCTAGGAAGTAAGGAAGTCTACACATGCATTTTCTAGAAACAATTATGCTTTTCTTCATTGTGGCATTTCATCAAACACTTGGTGTGTGCATTATGGTTAACACCTAAATCTTGTATTTTTATTTTCTACATGGATCACTCTTCATTTAACCCACATCATGTATGTTCATTATTTAGGTGGAATACCTTTCCCATTTTAATCATCACAACACAACCAACGACATCCATTGCCCATTCACAACTCCATCCATACATCTCAACACATTGTTCTTAGAATTTAGGAAAAACCGAGAAAAGAAGAAGAAAAGATGACTAGGAGTGTAGAAAAGGGTACCGACCTTCCAATGAGGGAAAAATCCCAAGCTTGAGGGAGAAGCAACACTTGAGGAAGAAGATTCTTCCTTGAAAAGCGTGATCCAAGCTTTGATCTTGAGCTCCCCTTCTTCCAAATCCAAACCCTCTTGAAATCCCCAAATCTTTCTTCTCTCTCCTTTTTCTCTCCTCTAGGTTTAGGGTTCCCAAAAACCCCCAAATGGCTTCTATTTATAAGCCCAAGGGTTGAAACCCTTGATTTCGTGTTTTTAAAAAAAGAGATTTTTTGATGACGATCGATCGTTGACAATCGATCGTCCACACCTCCAGTACACTATCCAATTTTCCTGGTCCTCGGCGATCGATTGTCATGCTTGGGATGATCGATTGCATGAGAACCCGAAGGTAGCCCAGATTTCTGGGCTCATGACGATCGATCGTCGTCATGTAGCGATCGATCGTCAATCCCAGATTTTCATCATTTTTCACCTGCAGGCCCCTTGGGGGCATTTCCAACCTCTTTTTCAACACTTTTAGGGTTTTAACTCCCTTGTTCACGCTGCCCATGGGTTATCGGCATCCAATTTTTTCATAATTTATTAATTGGACTATGTGAAAGGCCAAGTGGTTACGAAAATACTATTCATTAGGTACGGAAATTTCTGGGGTTCTATAGAAATGGGGCAAGATACATCCCAGAATTCCCTCCTGACGTTAGCCTAGGAAGTAATCAATACTTTGCTGGAATAGGAGATGGGGGAACACACACACCCATTCCCACGAGGAAGAAAATCAGTGCCTTTACCCACTAACAAGGCAATAGGGTGCATGGTGATATGATTCCACCGAATCCCTATGAAGATGAGGCTGAATTGGTAACCGCCTTTTTGTCTCAACGGAGTTTGACTCCTTCGAGCTCGTGATCAGCATAAGCCCGCAACGCCATTGATTCAAGACCTGTTTTGAAGAATAGAATATCATAACGGCATTAGAAAACATTCAGTTATCTGTTTATACCGAAATCTTACCAAGGACGAACTTAGTCCTGACAGAGTATACCGCCTTTGAGCTTTCTATCTGATTTATGAAAGCTTATCAGTTGATCAAAATCTGCTCCTTTGATCATATCATCTGCGAAATACTCGAACTACTTTAGGCCCTGAAGGCGTAGTGAGTTGATCAACATGCTCGGAGTTCGGATCTTATTCTCGAACATGGCATACTTCAAGATATCTAAAAGCTTATCACACTCAAAAGTGTTAAACCATAAAAACAGTACTATCAATGAGCATCTGATATGCTATAGTCTCAAAGTCTTTTTTTGAGCAAAACATATTTTAAGGCAATGAACCTTTTAAATCAATTAAGCATTTCACCAAAATCTAAAAGCTTATCACAGCATTTTTAAAATATTACTTTAGGCTAAAAAGGCGTTAGTAATTAAGCTCTGAAAGCTTATTACGCTTTCGGAAAGCAGAAAACCATAAAACAGTGTAAAATGAGTATTTGATACACTATCAATTTCCAGTACTTTAAAGTAATAGATCTTTTTGGACCATCATAACCTTTATCCTCGTGGCTTCTGACTAGATTAGATTCTGATCTGACTAGGAAATATCTTCCATGTGTTAATGCATCATTTTCCATCATCAACATTTAACCCCCTGCTTGCAAAGGCGGCAAAATTCATCATCTTTGCAAGATGGCTATGCAGGCAACCAAAACACTTCAGATTATATCAGATTATGTATTTGGATATATTAAATGTATTAGAATATTGAGAAGTATCAGAATGTATTTAAACTTGTTTAATATGTCAGAATATCAGAATGTATTGGAAACATATAGATGTACCAAGATTTATTGGGATATATCAAGACATTGCTAAATATATCAAAGTATATCATCGTATCAAAAGATATCAGATCTTACCGAAACGTACCAGAATATATTTTGTTGTATCAGAAAATATCCTTGATACTCAGAGTATCTCTGCTTTTGAGATAGTATATCAATCTTATGACGTCAATCAATATCCAATTATCAGCTTTTATAGAAATCACAATTTACAATTTCTTACTAACCTTCAGACGCCATTTTGATCATTTAATGTCAATCTTTTCATTGTTGCCAGCTGGCTAACCGACGCCGTCATCCAGCAGTTCATTTTTTTTTGAAAATTGAAACTTAATGATAATCGTCCTCAGTCACGCTTCCCTTTTTTCAGGGTTTCAAGCCCATATTTAATGTTCACCTCTTTGCATTCTTCCATTTTCAAATTTTAGTAACCTTTTATCCAAGAACCAGAACTTCGTCTTTATCTTCTTACATCAAGAATCAGAACTTCTTTTATAACCAGATCATTTATTTTGAGAATCATCTTCCTACTAGTAAGTAGGCTTTGTCCATTCTTTGGTTTATCATTATTTGAAACAGTATTTTGGTCTTGCTTCTTTTAATTTCTTCTTCTTATTCAAGAGAAGCGATGTATCTCAAACTTTCTTGTAACTGGATCATCTGAAATTGCATTCTTCTTTCTTTCCTCTTTTTTTTTTTTTGTCATGGCGTCATCATCTTCCAAGGCATCAACGCTTCCACCGGGTTTCTCAGAAGATCACTTATGAGAGTACGCTGAAAATCATATATGGGATTCATTTCCCCCTACAGATGAGTGGATCCTCTCGTATGGAGATTTTGAAGAGCATATCAATAATCTTCCCCTTCCTTCACTTTCCACACCTTTTAGGCTGGAGAGAGGAGATCATTCCTTCTCAACACCAATTTCCAGTTCTCACAGTGGCCCCACAAAAGAAGTGGTCATCTTGGTGTGAACATATGTTAAAGCATCCGAAGTATGGACCTTTACTGAAGGCTGCTAAGATCTATGATTCCATAGATCTGTCAACGGATTTTGAAATAAAAAGAGGCACATATTCTTTATCCCTGGTAATGACTCGATGGAACTCCCAAACTCATACTTTCATAACTTCTTGGGGTGAAATCACTCCTACTCTTGAGGATGTAAAGGCTTTACCCAAGCTACCGCTCTTCAGAAATCACGAAATTCAAAAGATTTCTCTTTCCTTGGAAGATACAAAAATTGTCCAAGCTTTGCATGAGGCTTCGTGGAATTCTCATATCAAGCCATTGTGGAGCAAAGGCTTTGGTGCACATGCAAACCGTCCAAACTTCTATGGTTGGGTGATATATTTCTTTCGTGAGTTAGGTCCTGTGAACAAGAAAACAAGTAAGCACAAATGTCAATATGGTCCAAAATACAACAAATCTTTGGAACTGCCAGCTTTCATCAGTATGTGGCTGTCCAGGTACGCCTTTGGAGGTTCTCCAGTTGAGAAAGTTGTTGACAGGGTTTTTCCTCTAGCTCTTCGCCTTTCAGAAGGCTTAAGCTTTCCTTTAGCACCTTACTTTCTAGGCACCCTGAATAGAAATTTAGATCAGTTTTTGACTTATCAGACTTGGTCTGCAGGGCAATACCACATAGAAACCTTTGTACATACAGCCTTCTTACAAATTTGGTTATGGGAAAGATTTCCCCAATATGCACCTACTCCAAAAATTTTCAAACCTTTGAAAAATAGGGACCCAAAGTTTAGAGCATGGAGATGGGTCTCTGTGCCCAAGAAGAAAGGGAATAAATTGTCAAACATTTTTGATACAGAGTCAGCTTTTGTTTTCAGACCATACACAGAGGTTATTAAAGGAATCGAAAGACTTTTCTTTCATTCTCAATCTTACTCAGAAATCGTGGATAGGACTGAAGAGGGTAGAAAAAGAATTTCCTTGAAGAAATTTGACTGTTTTGCCTCAATTTCTAAGACAAATTTGGTATGTATTTATAGCTTGGATCATAGTAGGACAAATAGTTTTGTGACAGTTTCTTACAATCCTCAGAGATGTATGAGGCAGTTTGGCGTTGATCAGGTGGTACCTGAGCCATTTCAAGAATTAGTATTAATTAAGCAAGTTATGAAAGCTTTCACTTTAGAAACATGGATTCAAGAGTTAAGGCCAGATGTTACCAGTGTAAGCACCTCAATTTTGCACCACTTTTGACCCTTTAACACCTTTTAAAAACCCTTTCAAAATCTTTTAAAACCCTCATTCCGCGTGCTTCGATTTTCAAAAATGGCCTTGAAATAAAAATGACCAAAATGTCCCAAGGGTAAAAAATGACCAAAATACCCCTGAAAAAGTGCTAAATTTTTTTTATTTGGTCCAAAATAATTTTAGAAAATTTTTGATGAATTTTGGCTGTTTTTAGGAGCAAATTAAACTTAAAACGGTGAAAAATGACTAAAATGCCCCTATGGCATAAAAAGACCAAAATGCCCCTAGAAAAATGTTCGAAAGTTATCGTTTGGCCCAAAATAATTTTATAAAATTTTTGGTTCAATTTTGACTATTTTTGGGATCAAAGTGGAGTTAAAATAGTGAAAAATGATCAAAATACCCCTATGGTGTAAAAAGACCAAAATGCCCCTAAAAAAGTGTTCAAAATGTATCATTTTGTCAGAAATAATTTCACAAAATTTTTGGCTCAATTTTGACTATTTTCAGGATCAAAACGGCCTTAAAACAGAAAAACGACTTTTCGGCGAAGCAGAGCGCGACAAGTGGCAAGTCAAAAGTCAACAAAAAATAATAATTTTGGCCCCTAGTTAAACCCTGATTAAACCCTAGTTAATCCTGGTTAAATCCCACCTAAACCCTAGGTAAACCCTAGCTAAACCCTGATTAAAACCTACCTAAACCCTCGGTAAATCCTAGCTTAACCCAAGTTAAACCCTATCTACCTAGTCAAACCCCTGTTAGAGCCTTGGTTCAAACCCTATTCAAATACCCACTTCTAAAAGCTTCCCGACATGAGCTTAAATTGCCTCATCGCTGCTCAGCACGAACTTAAAAGGCCATTTTGCTCTCGAATCAGTAAAATCCATCAAATCAAATCATCCAACCTTTCGCTCCCGAATCAGTGAAAACCATCAAACCTTTCAATCACTAGCAACCTAGTCCAATCAAATCAATTTAAACCATCAATCCATCCGGAACTACGTGCAGCTTGATTCCACTAACAGTGGATACGTAGGCAACCCTGATCCGGTTCAGCTCCCCTAGGACGGAATCCCTATTCTGTTCTTATCCTGTCTATCTCAATTCATTTATTTCAATCAATATTACATTGCTCAACATATAGATCAAACTGCAAGCTTCTTTATGGTTTCCCCATTTTGATTCAAATTTAGGAAGTTGGTAACCATCTCCGGATAGGAGTTTAGGGGTGCCTAATACCTTCCCCTAACTCAACTGAATCCCTTATCCTGACCTCTGACTTCCAGACTATGCCTTATCTAATCATTTTAGGGACCTGTTTCCCTCAGAATTAGATAGGTGGCGACTCTCTTTTCTGTTAGACATGATGCCCAGAAAAGTCATTAATTTGATTAATAAATGCTTCTTCTTAATCTATTGTGTATTCATTATGGGTAATTGACCATGATCATGAGATGATCTATACGATATGAGATATCGATAAAGGTCCATAGGATATATTGTAGGAAAGTTATGTAATTAGATTATCACTGGTAGATATAACTTTCCAGTTCCTTATACCTTATATAGTCACAGCTGTGGGTGAAGCTGGACACTTCACTTATATGGCTGTCAGAATGCTAAGATGTTCTCAATAGTTGAGATGTAGTTCTATCTCGAACTATTGCAGTGAGACTACACATCAGCATATGGGTGCTTAAATGTACACTGACTGATTGCATTCAATGAGAGACCTCTTGCATAAACATACTATCAGATAGTTGGTCTCTCATTCACATTGAACGATTTTGATAATCCTTAGATTTGATGAGTTCATCTATGACTGAGCAATGATCTGACTGTTTTGATTTCACCAACATATTTTATAACTTAGGGAATACAATACAGTGATAGTTGGATAGTCAGAAAGTTGTTCAAGTCATGATGAATTTCAAACAAGAAATCCATGCTCATTAATTTGAGAGATTATCCAAGTTCCGGGTAAGACAGTTGATTAAGTTCAAATCATGCGTAGGTGATTTTGAAATCAAAATAAGTTTTGAAATATACTTTTATTAAAAGGTATTATACTTATTAAAGGATTTCTTCAAAATGTTTTTCATGAGAAATTGTTTCTCATGGCTTAATCATAAGTCTTGGAAAGCTGGATGATTTGCAATGGGCTATGGGTTAGATAGTATGTCAATCTCGAAGGCCCATCAGGGATAATCTATTTGGAAGGATAAATCGAATTTAAAAGTTCATGTGGCGGGATCCGTAATGGTTAATGTTCATACACTGGGATTCAATTGCAACATGGGTATCTCACGTCACTTGCAATTCCGATGTAATTCCCATTTAGGGTTAATGGGATAACATTGGATAAGCCAGGGTAAGAATGTCCCAGAGCAATCTGTGGAGGTGCTCACATAAGAAATACAAGCTCAATAATTGATGAAAAGTTAATCAATTATTTTAAGTGATTAAAAGTTAATCATTTAATTAAATAGATTAATAATTAATCTATTGTTTAAATTAATTGTTAATTTAAACTAAGGGATTATTTTAGTAATTATTTGATTAACATAATTAAAGGGCAAATGAGTTTGACCCATATCCATAAATCCATTAAAATGGACCTTTAATATGGGCCAAAGCCCATGGGTTTAAACCCTAGGGTGGGGCAGCCACTTGAGGAATCCTAATTGGATTAGGATTTGTTTAATTGAATAGTTATTGAAATATAATTCTTTTTATTATGGAATTAAAATCCAAGGGTTGGATTGCAATTAGGATTAAGATGTTATTGTAATTAGATTACAATAAAGAGTTTTAACTCCTTAAATCCCACGCCCCATAGAAGCTCATGCCCCCCTTTGTGGATTCCTAGTTTGACTTGGTTTCCTACTTTGGAGTAGGATGTTGACTTATCCCTTTTAATTAAGGAATCCTCTTATAATAGGGACTTTTTAATTAATAGGATTACTATAAATAAAGTAGTTATAGATTAAGTAGGAGTTTATTTAATTAATAATAAGAGTTATTGTTAATTAATAAATCCTACTAGATAAGATCAAGTTGGAGTAGGATTAGGATAAGATCCTAGTCTATAAATACCCCAACACCCTAGACCATTAAGTAGAATTCTCCAAAATTTTTTCTCTCCTCTCCTCTCTCTCTCCAAACCGTGAGCCCTAGGGGAGACCCCTAAGGATTTTCGCGAGCTATATTTGTGGTCCTAGTTGGGTTTTTCAAATCTAGGATTTTGAACCTTAGAATTATTGGTGATAGAAGGTCTACACCATTGATCCATCTTCTTCCTCTTGCTTCTATAATTCCAAAGGAGATTCTAAAGCTTCGTGGGGATAGCGAAGATGTAACGACCCCAAAATCCTACAAGGCTAAAATAGGACTTTGGAATCGTCACATTACTTAAACCTGTTTAAAATTCATGCATACAAGGCTACTACACGAGTCTCCAAAAATGAAGTAATAAAATTTCAATATATAAGCTATAACCAACCTACACAAGTCTACGATCAACATCTATAACTCACTATAAACCAAAAGGTATGAAATACACAACTATAAAAAGTCTACTAAGCAACATCATCTGAAAGTCTAATACAAAACTCTCTCAACCAACGAAACATAAACTAAGAGGTGTAGCCACCCAAAACTCCGGCTCCTTCCTCGATGGGCTCACCTTCTCCTCCTTCCTCGATGAAAGTCTCCTCAACCCACGGCTCTACCGTGTACTCATGCTCTAAACCTGCCAAGACAAAAGTTCGGCTGAGTACAAAAGTACTCGGTGTATATAAAATCCAACCAACAATAATAATATACCTGCACTCAGTTAGAAACATATCCAATAGTATAATAACATAATCAGAGTACGGAAGAACGTGTGCGTATATACATCATATCATCACCTTGACTCGTGTACTTGTGAGAATCTTTGACTGAGAAGACAATATGCTTATGAGCTACTTATGCTTATGAGACTACGTGCTTGTGAAATGCTTATGCTTATGCACTTATTCAGATCATACAATGATGTGACATGCCGTTCTTGGCGGATACGGACCATGCTTAAGAATCAAATGGTTGACATGCCGTTCTTGGCGGATACGGACCATGTAATACTTATGCTTATTCAGAATATCATACGTATGCCATGCTCATGCTTGTGGTCTACTTGTGTGACTTGTGAGACTCTCTTCTTAACATACAAGTGCATTTGTGCTTAAGTGTCGAAATTAACATTCGAGTTGGTAATTGCTTAGATTCCGATCTCCCACCATGGAAACTCCACTATATTGTCCCATACCAAATAGTTAGAGAATTCCCGGTTTGAGGGATTTTCCTCTAAGTTCTTACCTTCCCGACTATCAACTTCCATGCAAGTAATTAGGCATAATTATCAAACAATCACATATACATATCTTATCATAATTTATAGCACAACTCATAATCAAATTACCACTATTTCATAAGAATATAATAGCATTTATCCTCTCAAGCATTTTTACAAACACCTTGAGTACGCATAATATGAATCCCTTGCCCTTCTACATTTTCAAGCATTCATCAAACCATAATCTATCAATACCATCCATTCACCATTCACATCCACATATTAATCCCATCCTCCATACATTTCCCATCCTCTATACATTTTATCCACATTCAAATCAACATTTCCATTCACATTTCCATCCATAATTAGCTTACTTCATAAAAAAATTAGGAAAAATGCATCTAATCTCTATTCTACCATTCCTATCATATTAACATTCACAAAAAATTAAAATAGAGTTGATTAGGATATTATATCGACCTTAGGAATCCTTCCCTTGGATTCAAAACGCTACCGAGGTGATTTGGGGAAGCTTTCCAAGCTCTCGTTGCACTATCCAAGCTATCTCCTTCTTCCCCAAGAAAACCCTCTCTCAAAACCCTAGGGTTTTCTCTCCCTTTTTGCCAAATTAGGTTAGAAATAGGTAGAGTATTCTAATGCCCCGAAATAGGATCCCTATTTACAGCCCCAAGGTCTAAGAACAAAAGACCAAAAAGCCCTTACTAAAATTCTGCAAAAATATGAAGGACCGAGCGATCGGTGGTTCTGACCAAACGATTGGTTCTCAACTGAGCGATCGGTGCTCTTGACCGAGCTCTCGGTCAAAAAAGCACTCTCTGGAAATTTTCCCTATACAAAATTTTGGACCAGTCGATAGATACCGATCGATCGGTTTTGGACCGATCGATCGCTACTTTTGACCGAGCGATCGGTGCTCTGTAGATTTCTGACCCATCATACCGTTTTGGCCATAACCTTTGACTCGTTCGACGGAATTTGACGATTTAACTTGCGTTGGATTCGTCTTCCGAAAATGAACATTTTTGGCATTTTAGAATTTTCAAATTCCCCTTTATTTATGGACCAAATTGTCCCCAAAGTTGACTGTTCTTAATTCCATCAGACAAAACATCGGAAAACCCACTTTTGACTTAGCTTAGACTAAAAATATGGAACAACATTAAACATGAACCTCAAAGCGGGTTCCGATAACTTTCTAATGGTTTAAGAATCACTCAATTCCAATAAACGATGCCAAAACTAGAGCTTCCTAAAGTTTAGGATGTGTTATGACTTACCTCCGCTTACAAGTTTGATTATGCCTTAAGCACACTATACCAATTAGATATAAATACGTAAATTGTAAAACATCACAAGGACTATAATATCCCTAATACTTGCAATAAAAACATGAAAAAGATTCGGGTCTCTACATCCTCCTCCCTTAAAAGAATTTCGTCCTCGAAATTACGTACCTTAGGTGAACAAGTGCGGGTACTTTTCGCAGACTTCGGCTTCTCTCTCCCAAGTAGCCTCTTCTCTAGAGTGATGCTCCCATTGCAAGAGTACAAGAGGAATGACTTTAGAACGTAAAACTTGCTCCTTCCGGTCGAGCCGGTTGCTCCACTAGAGTCAAATCTTCCCGAATTTCCAACGGTTCCAAATGAATGACATGTGAAGGATCAACAATGTACTTCCTCAACATAGAGATGTGAAAAAAATTATGCACACCTTTCATGTGAGGTGGCAAAGCGACCCGATAAGCAACTTCCCCGACTGGGGTGATGATCTCAAAGGGACCCACATATCTCGGACTAAGCTTGCCCCGCTTGCCGAATCTCATCACCCCTTTCGCAAGTGAGATCTTTACAAACACAAAATCTCCAACTTAGAACTTAAGATCTCTCCTCCTAGTATCGGCATAGCTCTTCTGCCTACTCTGAGCTGCTTTTAACCTCTCCCTGATCATCTGAACTCTATCCACAGTTTGTCCAACAAGCTCGGGACCCAAAATCTTCCTCTCGCCAACTTTGTCCCAACACAAAGGTGAACGATAACTCCTCCCATAAAGTGCCTCAAACGGAGCCATCTGAATGCTGGCTTGATAGCTATTGTTGTAGGCAAACTCAACCAACGGTAGCTGATCAACCCAACTGTAGAGACTCAAATCTTTTTTTTATGTTTTTATTGCATTGCATTAGGGGTATTATAGTCCTTGTGATATTTTAATGTTTATGTAATTTATATCTAATTGGTATAGTGTGATTAAGGCTTATTTAAACTTGTAATCGGAAGGATGTCATAACACACCTTGAACTTTAGGAAGCTCTAGTTTTGGCACCGTTTATTGGAACTGAGTGATTCTTGAATCATTAGAAAGGTATTGGAACCATTTTCAAGGTTCATGTTTAACATTTTTCCTTAATTTTAATCTAAGCTGAGTCAAAAATGGGTTTTTCGAGGTTTTGTCTGATGGAATTGCAGATCAGTCAACTTTGGGGAGTTTTTAGTCCATAAATAAAGTGAAATTTGGAAATTCTAAAATACAAAAAAGGTTCATTTTCGAAAGACGAATCCAACGCAAGTTGAATCGTCGAAATCTGAAGAACGATTCAAAAGTTATGGCCAAAATAGTAGAGTAGGTCAAAAATCTGCAGAACACCAATCGCTCGGTCAGGAGTAGCAATCGATCGGTCCAAAACCGATCGATCGGTAGCTATCGACTGGTCCAAAATTTTGTATGGGGAAATTTTCCAGAGAGTGTTTTTGACCAATTGCTCGGTCATAAACACCGATCGATTGGTAGGCGACCGATCGCTCGGTCATAACCACCGATCGATCGGTCTTTCGTGTTTTTGATAGAACTTTAGTAAGGACTTTTAGGTCTTTTCATTCCCAACCCTTGGGGCTATAAATAGGGGGTCCTACTCGAGATATTAAAATACTCTATCTATTTCTAATCTAATTTGGCAAAAAGGGGGAGAAAACCTAGGGTTTTGAGAGAGGGGTTGCTTGGAGAAGAAGGAGATTGCTAGAAAATTTAGAGGAAAGCTTGGAGATCGTCCTCAAAGCTTCCCCAAATCATCTTGTGAGCGATTTGGATCCAAGGGAAGGATCCTTAAGGTCGATAAACTCCCTAACTCAACTTTATTAATGATGTTGGTGAATATTAGTATAATCTAAATGATATTTAGTTTGTTTTCTCTAATTATACATGGATTAAGCTTCTTAAAGATGGAAATGGATTTATACTATGGATGGATGGTATGGAGGATGGGAAATATTATGGAGGATTGGGATGAATGTATGGATGTGGAGTGTATTTGGGTTGTATGGATGGATGATGGTGTGATGGAATGTTAAGAATGGAAAAGGGCAAAGTATCCGTAATTAATGTACTCTAAGTGTTTGTTGAAATGTCTAAGAATGATAAATATTAGTATGGTGCTTTTGATTATCAAGAAATTAAGTTAAATGAATATTGTGTTATTATGGTAAATTATGCTCTATTTACTTGTATGGTGATCGGTATTCGGGTAGGCCAAACCTTAGAGGAAAATCCTCCACGTTGGGAATTCTCTAACTAGGGAGATGTAACCTAGCGGAGTTTTCTAACGGAAGATTGAAATCTAAAGGATGACTCATTTGAATTCCAATCACGACACTCAAGCACATGTGCACTTGTATGGTAAGTATTCAAGTCTCATGAGTTCACTTGTCTCACAAGCATGCATGCATTTGATACGAACATGTCACGAATTATGCCATGAAAGAATGATCCCCCACTACGAACATCCACTCTACGCGTTGTCGCACTCATGTTATGCTATGAAAGAATGATCCCCCATTATGAACATCCATTCTATGTGTTGTCGAACACTATGAATTATGCGTTACCGGGATAAAACACTATGATTATGCGTTGTCGGGACAAACACACTATGAATCATGCATGTATGAGTCTATGCATATGTTAAGTTAAGTTCATGGATAAGAATTGCATAAGTACACGAGTTAAGATGATGTTATGACATGTTATATGCTACGCACTCTGATTATGCCTATTTTACGCGAAATTATTATGAGAAAGCTTAGATAGACTGAGTTATGATATTGTTATTGCTCATGCTATCTTATGTTGTTGTTAGTTTGTTTATCCACTGAGTATTCCAAACTCAGTCGACCTGTCATTGTCTTCAGGTTTAGGAGAAGAGCCGTGGACCGAGGAGGTGTATGCCGAAGAAGAGGGAGAAGGTGAGCTTCCTGAGGGGGAGGCTATGGATTTTGACAGTTATCCCTATTGAGTAGTTTTAGCATTTCTTTTTGGAAGAGATGTTTGTATTAGACTTTTGACTTCTAGTAATGTTGCCTTAGTTGTTTTATCCTATAGATGGTTTTAGACTATTTCGTTATGAGGAGCTATGGTGTGTGGACTATTATTGTACAGGATGGTTTGACTTTTCATTATCGAAATTTTATTATCCTCATTTTTGGAGATTCGTGTAGTATGCCTTGTATGTATGGATTTTTAAGCAGGTTTAAGTAATGTGGCGATTCCAAAGTCCTATTTTAGCCTTGTGGGATTTTGGGGTCGTTACAGATGTGGTATCAGAGCACAAGGCGTTAGAGTCCTTAGGGCTAAGGTATTAAGTATAGAATGTAGGAAGATGTTAACCTTAGGGAAGCAACATCAAACTTAGGACTTAAAAATATTGAGGATTCAGTTTTGGTTAAGCGTAGATTTAAGCATTTATGTGAGTGTGTAATTGTTTTCTTCTTCTCAGGATTATAGATATGAGGAGAGGCGGAAGAAATAATAGAAATGGAGGTGGTAGTGTGACTGATGGGGATACCCCAGATGGTACTCCCCAAGCTAATATGAGTTGGGCTATGGAAGCTATTGCTGCAGCTATGGAGAGACAGGCTGAAATTATGGCCCAACAAACTGCATTGCTAGCAGCTGGTCAAGCTAGGCAAGAGAGGCCGGCTGATGTGCACCCACCCCGACAACATGGAGTGGAAGCTTTCAGGAGAATGGGTCCTCCAGCCTTCTATGGGAGTACGGATCCATCGGTGGCAGAGTTGTGGATTATGCAATTGGAAAAGATATTCTCTGTGCTCGAGGCTACTGATGAACAAAGAGTGAGGTGGGCCTTATTTATGATGGAAGGAGAGGCAAAACATTGGTGGAGGGAGGCATCCAGGAAGAGAAATGAGGTATGGTTTGGATAGGAGTGGACATGGGGAGAGTTCCTCGATGTCTTCTATGAGCAGTATTTTCCGACATCTGTGAGGGAGCAGAAAGAGATCGAGTTCTCTACTCTTAGGCAGGGGAACATGTCAGTGGCCGAGTATGAGGCCAAGTTTGTAGAGTTATCCTGGTTTGCGCCTCATCTGATCACGGCGGAGAGTATGAAGGCGAGGAGATTTGAATGAGGTTTGAGGGATCACATCTGAGACAAGGTAGAGATCCTACGTCTTGGATCATGTCGAGAGGTAAGCGAACGAGCTTTGATTGCCGAGAGGAGGTCGGTTGAGTTTTTGAGGAAGAAGGGATTGCAGGAAGGCAAGTATGGCCCGCAGGATAAGAGGCCAAGGATAGCAGGTCCAGCTCCAGTGGCTAGGCCAACCCCGTATCAGAGGCCAGTAGTTGCACCCACTGTTCGCCGTGCTACTCCTCAGGCACCACGAGCCGCCCCACCTGCTCCATGGGTGACTACTTATGAGGTATGCCGTTATTGTAGTAAGAGGCATGTGCTGGGTGAGTGTCGAGCAGTCACAGGGGGATGTTTTCATTGTGGTAGTATTGAGCATCGGATTCGTGATTACCCAGTTCGGAGTATGCAGATGCCACCACAGAGACAGCCTCAGGAAACTAGACCCCTAGTTAGGCAGCCAGTACAGCAGAGGCCATCTCAAGTTCAGAGGCCTCAGCAGCCTCGCCAGCCAGCTCAGGGTCGAGTGTTTGCTACCTCGGAGCGGGATGCACAGGCGTCCGACGACATTGTGCAAGGTACGTCTATTTGTGTTTCTAGTTAATTAAAATATTGTTATGATGTTATGTGTGTGATATTAAATATTATGTAGTATGATGTATGATGTATGTATGCATTCATAATTTGACAAATTAGCTTCGTGTATTAATTCAGGCTCATTGTTGATAAATGATTTCCTCGCTCATGTTTTGATCGATACTGGATCTACTCACTCCTTTGTCACACCTAGTTTTGCACGAGAGTTTCCGATGGAGCCAAGTCTGTTAGATCATGAATTGTCTATTACTACTCCTATTGGTAGTTCACTGATAAGGTTTATCGAGATTGTAATATTCGAGTAGGTCAGAGAGAGATGCCAGCTGATCTGATTGCCCTTGAGTTCCAAGACTTCGACGTCATACTAGGCATGGATTGGCTTTCCAAATACCATGGTCATGTCGACTGTTTTGGGAAGGTAGTCAACTTTAGACCAATCAGTGAGCCTCCTTTCCGTTTCCAAGGGTTGAAGAAGAAAGACTTAGCTCGTTTTGTGGCATTGAGTCTTACTACCTCGGAAGCACCAGATTCCTTAAGTATCCCTGTTGTAGAGGAATTCATGGATGTCTTTCCCAAAGACTTACGAGTTTACCGCCAGATAGAGAAGTAGAGTTTGCAATTGAGTTGGCTCCGAGTATGGCACCCATCTCTAAAGCTCCGTATAGGATGACCCCAGCAGAGTTGAAAGAGCTTAATGAGCAGATTGATGAATTGCTTAGTCTTGGATTTATCCGCCCAAGTGTATCACCTTGGGGAGCTCCTGTTTTGTTTGTGAAGAAGAAGGATGGTTCGATGAGGATGTGCATCAACTATCGGCAACTGAATAAGGTCACCATCAAGAACAAATATCCTTTGCCTAGGATCGATGACTTGTTTGATCAATTGCAAGGAGCTAAGTATTTCTCCAAGATCGACTTAAGGTCAGGCTACCATCAACTGAAGATAAAGGCGGAAGATGTGCCTAAGTCTGCTTTCAGGACCAGATATGGGCATTTTGAGTTCCTAGTCATGCCGTTCGGTTTGACAAATGCTCCAGCAGCGTTCATGGATCTTATGAACAGAATCTTCAAGCCGACTTTGGACCGCTTTGTGATCGTGTTTGTGGATGACATTCTAGTGTACTCCAAGACACAAAAGGAGCATGAGATGCATCTTCGGATCACACTGAAGACACTTCGTGAGCATAAGCTATATGCTAAGCTTAGCAAGTGCGAGTTTTGGCTAGAAAAAGTAGCATTTCTAGGCCATGTGGTGTCAGAAGAAGGGATTTCAGTTGACCCTTTCAAGATAGAATCAGTGGAAGGATGGGGAAGGCCAAAGAGTGTTACAGAGGTTTGAAGCTTTTTGGGCCTAGCTGGTTATTACAGAAGATTTGTGGAAGGTTTCTCTAGTTTAGCAGCTCCACTTACTCACCTAACTCGAAAGAACGCTAGATTCAAGTGGAATGAGAAATGTGTGAAGAGTTTTCTTGAGTTGAAGAAGCGTCTCACCACCGCTCCGATCTTGACTGTTCTATCGGGTAGTGAAGGTTTTGTGGTGTATAGTGACGCCTCACTCGTTGGGTTAGGTTGTGTTCTTATGCAACACGGGAAAGTGATCGCCTATGCTTCTCGGCAGTTGAAAGACCACGAGAAGAATTATCCTACCCATGATTTGGAATTGACAGCTTTAGTCTTTGCTCTCAAGATCTGGAGACACTACTTGTACGGTGTGCAGTTTGAAGTTTTCACCGACCACAAAAGCTTAAAGTATTTGTTCTCACAGAAAGAATTGAATTTGAGGCAACGTAGTTGGATGGAATTTCTCAAGGATTATGATTGCTCTATCCAGTACCACCCGGGGAAAGCAAATATGGTGGCAGATGCGATAAGTAGGCGACCGAATGGGTTCTTGGCACATTTGACGGTCCAAGAATGGAAGCTACTTGAAGAGGTGTCTAGCCTTGATGCGGGTTTCAGTGTGGGAGCGTTTGGAGCCTTGTTGGCTAACATTATGGTCAGGCCAACCTTATTGGACAGGATTAAAGACCTACAGTGGAAGATGGAGAACTGCACGCTGCTATGAATAAGTCACTTAGCAGTGGGTTTGAGGATTTCTCTTGGAGAGATGGTGGAGTTTGTTTTAAAAGTAGACTTTGTGTTCCGGATAATGAAGAATTGAGAAGAGAGATTCTGGATGAAGCACACAAGTCCAAGTACACTGTCCATCCGGGAGGTACTAAGATGTACCAGAATCTCAAGAAATATTTTTGGTGGAAAGGTATGAAGAAAGATGTGGCTACCTTTGTATCCAAGTGCTTGATGTGTCAGCAAGTGAAGGCCGAACACAGGAGACCGGCAGGACTTCTTCAGTCTCTTCCTATTCTCAAGTGGAAGTGGGAAAATATCTCCATGGATTTCATTGTTGGTTTGCCAAAGACGGCCAAGAACTTTGATGCCATTTGGGTTGTGGTTGACCAATTGACTAAGTCAGCTCATTTTCTTCCATATCGGACCACTTTCAACTCCAATCAATTGGCTAACCTCTATATCCAGGAGATAGTCTGTTTGTATGGAGTGCCAGTTAGCAATGTTTCTGATCGAGATCCGAGATTTACTTCCAACTTTGGAACAGTTTTCAGTTTGCTATGGGTTCCCATTTGGATTTTAGTACGGCATTTCATCTGCAGACAGATGGGCAAACTGAGAGGGTGAACCAGATCATAGAGGACATGCTTCGAGCTTGCATGTTAGACTTTCAGGGTAGTTGGGTTGATCACTTGCCGTTGGTTGAGTTTGCCTAAAACAATAGCTATCAAGCTAGCATTCAAATGGCACCGTTTGAGGCACTTTATGGGAGGAGTTGTCGTTCACCTTTGTGTTGGGACGAAGTTGGTGAGATGAAGCTTTTGGGTCCCGAGCTCATTGGTCAGACTGTGGATAGAGTTTAGTTGATCAGGGAGAGGTTGAAAGCAGCTCAGAGTAGGCAGAAGAGCTATGCCGATACTCGCAAGAGAGATCTTGAGTTTCAAGTTGGAGATTTTGTGTTTGTAAAGATCTCACCTACGAAGGGGGTGATGAGATTCGGCAAACGGGGCAAGCTTAGTCCGAGATATGTGGGTCCTTTTGAGATCATCACCTGAGTTGGGGAAGTTGCCTATCGGGTTGCCTTGCCACCTCACATGGAAGGTGTACATAATGTCTTTCACATCTCTATGTTGAGGAAGTACATTACATATCCGTCGCACGTCATTGATTTGGAGCCGTTGGAAATTCGGGAAGATTTGACTCTAGTAGAGCAACCGGCTCGAATTTTGGACCGGAAGGAGCAAGTTTTGCGTTCTAAGGTCATTCTTCTTGTACTCTTGCAATGGGAGCATCAATCTAGAGAAGAGGCTACTTGGGAGAGAGAAGTCGAAGTCCATGAAAAGTACCCGCACTTGTTCACCTAAGGTACGTAAATTTCGAGGATGAAATTCTTTTAAGCGGGGGAGGATGTAGAGACCCGAATCTTTTTTTCATGTTTTTATTGTATTGCATTAGGGGTATTATAGTCCTTGTGATGTTTTAATATTTATGTAATTTATATCTAATTGGTATAGTGTGATTAAGGCTTATTTAAACTTGTAATCGGAAGGATGTCATAACACACCTTGAACTTTATGAAGCTCTAGTTTTGGAACCGTTTGTTGGAACTGAGTGATTCTTGAACCATTAGAAAGGTATTGGAACCCTCTTCAAGGTTCATGTTTAACGTTTTTCCTTAATTTTAATCTAAGTTGAGTGAAAAATGGGTTTTCCGAGGTTTTGTCTGATGGAATTGCAGATCAGTCAACTTTGGGGAGTTTTTGGTCCATAAATGAAGTAGAATTTGGAAATTCTAAAACACCAGAAAGGTTTGTTTTCGAAAGAAGAATCCTACGCAAGTTGAATCGTCGAAATCCGGCGAACGAGTCAAAAGTTATGGCCAAAATAGTAGAGTAGGTCAAAAATCTGCAGAACACCGATCACTCGATCAGGAGTAGCGATCGATCGGTCCAAAACCAATCGATCGGTAGCTATCGACTGGTCCAAAATTTTGTATGGAGAAATTTTTCAGAGAGTGTGTTTTTGACCAATCGCTCGGTCATAAACACTGATCGATTGGTAGGCGACCGATCGCTCGGTCGTAACCACCGATCGATCGGTCTTTCGTGTTTTTGACAGAACTTTAGTAAGGACTTTTAGGTCTTTTCATTCCCAACCCTTGGGGCTATAAATAGGGGGTCCTACTCGAGATATTAAAATACTCTACCTATTTCTAATCTAATTTGGCAAAAAGGGGGAGAAAACCTAGGGTTTTGAGAGAGGGGTTGCTTGGAGAAGAAGGAGATTGCTAGAAGATTTAGAGGAAAGCTTGGAGATCGTCCTCAAAGCTTCCCCAAATCATCTTGTGAGCGATTTGGATCCAAGGGAAGGATCCCTAAGGTCGATAAAATCTCTAACTCAACTTTATTAATGATGTTGGTGAATATTAGTATAATCTAAATGATATTTAGTTTGTTTTCCCTAATTGTACATGGATTAAGCTTCTTAAAGATTGAAATGGATTTATACTATGGATGGATGGTATGGAGGATGAGAAATATTATGGAGGATTGGGATGAATGTATGGATGTGGAGTGTATTTGGGTTGTATGGATGGATGATGATGTGATGGAATGTTAAGAATGGAAAAGGGCAAAGTATCCGTAATTAATGTACTCTAAATGTTTGTTGAAATGTCTAAGAATGATAAATATTAGTATGGTGCTTTTGATTATCAAGAAATTAAGTTAAATGAATATTGTGTTGTTATGGTAAATTATGCTCTATTTACTTGTATGGTGATCGGTATTCGGGTAGGCCAAACCTTAGAGGAAAATCCTCCACGTTGGGAATTCTCTAACTAGGGAGATGTAACCTAGCGGAGTTTTCTAACGGAAGATTGAAATCTAAAGGATGACTCATTTGAATTCCAATCACGACACTCAAGCACACTTGCACTTGTATGGTAAGTATTCAAGTCTCATGAGTTAACTTGTCTCACAAGCATGCATGCATTGGATACGAACATGTCACAAATTATGCCATGAAAGAATGATCCCCCATTACGAACATCCACTCTACGCATTGTCGCACTCATGTTATGCTATGAAAGATCCCCCATTATGAACATCCACTCTATGCGTTGTCGAACACTATGAATTATGCGTTACCGGGACAAAACACTATGATTATGCGTTGTCGGGACAAACACACTATGAATCATGCATGTATGAGTCTATGCATATGTTAAGTTAAGTTCATGGATAAGAATTACATAAGTACACGAGTTAAGATGATGTTATGACATGTTATATGCTACGCATTCTGATTATGCCTATTTTACGCGAAATTATTATGAGTAAGCTTAGATAGACTGAGTTATGATATTGTTATTGCTCATGCTATCTTATGTTGTTGTTAGTTTGTTTATCCACTGAGTATTCCAAACTTAGTCGACCTGTCATTGTCTTCAGGTTTAGGAGAAGAGCTGTGGACCGAGGAGGTGTATGCCGAAGAAGAGGGAGAAGGTGAGCTTCCTGAGAGGGAGGCTTGGGATTTTGACGGTTATCTCTATTGAGTAGTTTTAGCATTTCTTTTTGGAAGAGATGGTTGTATTAGACTTTTGACTTCTAGTTGATGTTGCCTTAGTTGTTTTATCCTATAGATGGTTTTAAACTATTTCGTTATGAGGAGCTATGGTGTGTGGACTATTATTGTACAAGAAGGTTTGACTTTTCATGATCTAAATTTTACTATCCTCATTTTTGGAGACTCGTATAGTATGCCTTGTATGTAAGGATTTTTAAGCATGTTTAAGTAATGTGGCGATTCCAAAGTCCTATTTTAGCCTTGTGGGATTTTGGGGTCGTTACACCAACTACCCTGGAAGTCCAACATGCAAGCTCGTAGCATGTCCTCTATGATCTGGTTCACCCTCTCAGTTTTCCCAGCAGTCTGCGGATGAAATGCCGTACTAAAATCTAAATGGGAACCCTTGGCCTGCTGAAAACTCTTCTAGAATCTGGATGTAAATCTCAGATCTTAATCAGAAATAATGCTAACTAGCACTCCATGCAAACGGACTATCTCCTTGATATAGAGGTTAGCCAATTGATTGGAGTTAAAAGTGGTCCGATATGGAAGAAAATGAGCTGACTTAGTCAATCGGTCAACCACAACCCAAATGGCATCAAATTTCTTGACCGTCTTTGGCAAACCAACAACGAAATCCATGGAGATATTTTCTCACTTCCACTCGGGAATAGGAAGGGACTGAAGAAGTCCTGCCGGTCTCCTGTGTTCGGCCTTCACCTGCTGACGCACCAAACACTTGGATACAAAGGTAGCCACATCTTTCTTCATACCTTTCCACGAGAAATACTTCTTGAGGTTCTGGTACATCTTAGTACCTCCCGGATGCACGGTGTACTTGGACTTGTGTGCTTCATCCAGAATCTCCCTTCTTAAACCTTCATCATCAGGAACACAAAGTCTACCCTTGAAACAAACTCCACCATCTCTCCAAGAGAAATCCTCAAACCCGACTGCTAAGTGACTGATTCATGGCAGCGTGCAGTTCTCCATCATTCCACTGCAGGTCTTTAATCCTGTCTAATAAGGTTGGCCTAACCATAATGTTAGCCAACAAGGCTCCGGACGCTCCAACACTGAAATCTGCATCAAGGCTAGACACCTCTTCAAGTAACTTCCATTCTTAGACCATCAAGTGTGCCAAGAACCCAGTAGGTCTCCTACTTAGTACATCTACCACTACATTTGCTTTCCCCGGGTGGTATTGGATAGAACAATCATAATCCTTGAGGAATTCCACCCAACGACGCTGTAACACTCTTTGGCCTTCCCCATCCTTCCACTGCTTCTATCTTGGAAGGGTCCACAGAAATCCCTTCTCTGGACACCACTTGGCCTAGAAATGCTACATTTTCCAGCCAAAACTCGCACTTGCTAAGCTTAACATATAGCTTATGATCACGAAGTGTCTTCAGTGTGACCCGGAGATGCATCTCATGCTTCTTCTGTGTCCTGGAGTACACTAAAATGTCATCCATAAACACGATCACAAAGCGGTCCAGAGTCAGCTTGAAAATCCTGTTCATGAGATCCATGAATGCTACCGCGGCATTCGTCAAACCGAACGGCATGACTAGGAATTCAAAATGCCCATATCTGGTCCTGAATACAGACTTAGGCACATCTTCTGCCTTTATCTTCAGTTGATGGTAGCTCGACCTTAAATCAATCTTAGAGAAGTATTTAGCTCCTTACAACTGGTCAAACAAGTCATCGATCCTAGACAAAGGATATTTGTTCTTGATAGTGACCTTGTTCAGTTGCCGATAGTCAATGCACATCCTCATCGAACCATCCTTCTTCTTCACAAATAAAACAGGAGCTCCCCAAGGTGATACACTAGGGCGGATAAACCCAAAACCAAGCAATTCATCAATCTGCTCCTTAAGCTCTTTCAACTCTACTGGAGCCATCCTATATGGCGCTTTAGAGATGGGTGCCGTACCCGGAGCCAACTTAATTGCAAACTCCACTTCTCTATCCGGCGGTAAATCCGGCAAGTCCTTGGGAAAGACATCCATGATTCCTCTACAACAGGGATACTTGAGGAATCTGGTGCATCCGAGGTAGTAAGACTCAATGCCGCAAAACGAGCTAAGTCTTTCTTCTTCAGCCCTTGGAAACAGAAAGGAGGCTCACTGATTGGTCTAAAGTTGACTACCTTCCCAAAACAGTCAACATGCCCATGGTATTTGGAAAGCCAATCCATGCCTACTATGACGTCAAAATCTTAGAACTCAAGGACAATCAGATCAGCTGGCATCTCTCTCTGACCTACTTGAATGTCACATTCACGATACACCTTATCAGTGATGACTGAACTACCTACAGGAGTAGCGATAGACAATTCACGATCTAATAGACTTGGCTCCATCGGAAACTCTCGTGCAAAACTAGGTGTAACGAAGGAGTGAGTAGATCCAGTATCGATCAAAACATGAGCGAGAAAATCATGTATCAACAATGAGCCTGAATTAAATACACAAAGCCAATTTTGTCAAATCATGAATGTATACATACATCATACATCATACTACATAATATTTAATATCACACGCATAACATCAGATCAATATTTTAATTAACTGAAATATTTTAATTAACTAAAAACACAATTAGACATACCCTGCACAACGTCGTCGGACGCCTGTGCATCTCGCTCCGAGGTAGCAAACACTCGACCCTGTGCTGATTGGTGAGACTGCTGAGGTCTAGTGCCCTGTGGTGGCCTCTGCTGCATGGACTGCCTGCCTGGGGGCCTGACTCCTTGTGGCTGAGTCGGCTGAAGTCCCTGCTGAAAGCGGAGTGGGCAATCTCGAATCCGGTGTGAAACATCTCCACAATGAAAACAACCTCCAGTAGTAGCCCTACACTCTCCTAATCTATGCCTTTTTTCGCACTGGCTGCATACATCATACAACTGGGTCCCAGCAGTAAGCGGAGTAACCTGAGATGCTCGAGGGGCTATCTGAATAGGCCTCTGATACGGGGTAGGCCTAGCAATCCGCATAGGACCTGACATCCTCGGCCTATTGTCCTGGGGGACAAACCTACTTGCTTGCATCTTCTCTCTCTTCTTCAAAAATTCCTGTGAATTCTTCTCAGCTATCAAGGCACGCTGGTACACCTCCCTACATGTTTCGAGCTGAAGTATCGAAACCTTCTCCCGAATAAAATCCTTCAAGCCTCGCTCAAACCTCTTTGCCTTCATTCTCTCCGTAGCAATCAAGTGAGGAGTGAACCTAGAAAGATCTACAAACTTGGCCTCATACTCGGCCACTGACATTCTCCCTTGCTCCAAGGTAGAGAATTCAATCTCCTTCTGATCTCTCACAAACACCGGGAAGTATCTCTCGTAGAAGATGTCAAAGAACTCTCCCCAAGTCCATTCTTGTCCGACTAGCACCTCATTCCTCTGCCTAGATGCAACCCTCCACCAATGCACCGCTTCGCCTTCCATGACGAAGGAGGCCCATTTCATCCTCTGCTCATCGGTGGCCTCTAGCACGGAGAAAATATTCTCTAGTTACATGATCCATAACTCGATAACTGAGGGATCCGTACTACCATAGAAGGCTGGAGGACTCATTCTCCTAAAAGCATCCACTCCGTTATGATGGGGTGGGTGAACATCAATCTGCCTCTCTTGCCTAGCATGACCGGCAGCTAGCAATGCAGTTTGCTGAGCCATAATTTCAGCCTGCCTCTCCATGGCTGTAGCAATAGCTTCCATAGCCCGACCCATATTAGCCTGGGGAGTACCATCTGGAGTATCCCCATCAGTCACATTGCCACCTCCATTCCTATTATTTCTTCCGCCTCTCCTCATATCAATAGTCCTAAGAAGAAGAAGACAATCCATTTAGAAACACACTCACATAAATGCTTAAGTCTACGCTTAACCCAAAACTCAATCCTCAAAAATTTTAAGTCTTAAGTTTGATGTTGCTTCCCTAAGGTTAACATCTTCCTATGTCCTATACTTAATACCTTAGCCCTAAGGACTCTAACGTCTTGTGCTCTGATACCACCTCTGTAACGACCCCAAAATCCTACAAGGCTAAAATAAGACTTTGGAATCATCACATTACTTAAACCTGCTTAAAATTCATGCATACAAGGCTACTACACGAGTCTCCAAAAATGAGAGTAATAAAATTTCAATATATAAGCTATAACCAACCTGCACAAGTCTACGATTAACATCTATAACTCACTATAAACCAAAAGGTATGAAATACACAACTATAAAAAGTCTACTAAGCAACATCATCTGAAAGTCTAATACAAAACTCTCTCAACCAACGAAACATAAGCTAAGAGATGTAGCCACCCAAAACTCCGGCTCCTTCCTCGATGGGCTCACCTTCTCCTCCTTCCTTGATAAAAGTCTCCTCAACCCATGGCTCTGCCGTGTACTCCTGCTCTAAACCTGCCAAGACAAAAGTCCGGTTGAGTACAAAAGTACTCGGTGTATATAAAATCCAAACAACAATAATAATATACCTGCACTTAGTTAGAAACATATCCAATAGCATAATAACATAATCAGAGTACGGAAGAATGTGTGCGCATATACATCATATCATCACCTTGACTCGTGTACTTGTGAGAATCTTTGACTTAGAAGACAATATGCTTATGAGCTGCTTATGCTTATGAGACCACGTGCTTGTGAAATGCTTATGCTTATCACTTATTCAGATCATACAATGATGTGACATGCCGTTCTTGGCGGATACGGACCATGTCTAAGAAATCATATGGTTTGCATGCCGTTCTTGGCGGATACGGAACATGCTTAAGAATCAAATGGTTGACATGCTGTTCTTGGCGGATACGGACCATGTCATACTTATGCTTATTCAGAATGTCATACGTATGCCATGCTCATGCTTGTGGTCCACATGTGTGACTTGTGAGACTCTCTTCTTAACATACAAGTGCATCTGTGCTTAAGTGTCGAAATTAACATTCGAGTTGGTAATTGCTTAGATTCCGATCTCCCACCATGGAAACTCCACTATACTGTCCCATACCAAATAGTTAGAGAATTCCCGGTTTGAGGGATTTTCCTCTAAGTTCTTACCTTCCCGACTATCAACTTCCATGCAAGTAATTAGGCATACTTATCAAACAATCACATATACATATCTTATCATAATTTATAGCACAACTCATAATCAAATTACCATTATTTCATAAGAATATAATAGCATTTATCCTCTCAAGCATTTTTACAAACACCTTGAGTACGCATAATATGAATCCCTTGCCCTTCTACATTTTCAAGCATTCATTAAACCATAATCCATCCATACCATCCATTCACCATTCACATCCACATATTAATCCCATCCTCCATACATTTCCCATCCTCCATACATTTTATCTACATTCAAATCCACATTTCCATTCACATTTCCATCCATAATTAGCTTACTTCATAAAAAAATTAGGAAAAATGCGTCTAATCTCTATTCTACCATTCCTATCATATTAACATTCACAAAACATTAAAATAGAGTTGATTAGGATAGTATATCGACCTTAGGAATCATTCTCTTGGATTCAAAACGCTCCCGAGGTGATTAGGGAAAGCTTTCCAAGCTCTCCTTGCACTATCCAAGCTATCTCCTTCTTCCCCAAGAAAACCCTCTCTCAAAACCCTGTGGTTTTCTCTCCCTTTTTGCCAAATTAGGTTAGAAATAGGTAGAGTATTCTAATACCCTGAAATAGGATCCCTATTTATAGCCCCAAGGTCTAAGAACAAAAGACCAAAAAGCCCTTACTAAAATTCTGTAAAAATACGAAGGACCGAGTGATCGGTGGTTCTGACCGAGCGATCGGTGCTCTTGACCGAGCTCTCGGTCAAAAAAGCACTCTCTGAAAATTTTCCCCATACAAAATTTTAGACCAGTCGATAGATACCGATCGATCGGTTTGGGACCGATCGATCGCTACTTCTGACCGAGCGATCGGTGCTCTGTAGATTTCTGACCCATCATATCGTTTTGGCCATAACCTTTGACTCGTTCGTCGAAATTCGACGATTTAACTTGCGTTGGATTCGTCTTCCGAAACTGAACATTTTTGACATCTTAGAATTTCCAAATTTCCCTTTATTTATGGACCAAATTGTCCCCAAAGTTGACTGATCTGTAATTCCATCAGACAAACATTGGAAAACCCACTTTTGACTTAGCTTAGACTAAAAATATGGAACAACATTAAACATGAATCTCAAAGAGGGTTCCGATACCTTTCTAATGGTTCAAGAATCACTTAATTCCAATAAACGATGCCAAAACTAGAGCTTCCTAAAGTTTAGGGTGTGTTATGACATCCCTCCGCTTACAAGTTTGATTAAGCCTTAAGCACACTATACCAATTAGATATAAATACATAAATAGTAAAACATCACAAGGACTATAATATCCCTAATACTTGCAATAAAAACATGAAAAAGATTCGGGTCTCTACAGAAGAACAAGGATCGAGCTTCTAGTATTTTTTCGGAAAAATCTCTACAAAGAGTTCTAACGGTTCGAGTGGATTAAGCTTCATTGGTGAAAAAAATTCACCGAGGTGATATGACTAAAACTCTTAGATAATTTTGATGCTTTTTATGGTGTTAAGATCTAGGGGATCCAGTTTTCGCATAAATTTTTATCCGGATCCCCCTTCATTTTCAATTACAATTTATCGCTTATTCTTCCTCGGTATCTATCATGATCAAGAACGGGCGGTTAAAATTCAGGTACTCACAGCTGGCGACTCTGGTTTTGTAGACAAGTATTCAAGCCAAAACCTAAGTTTAAATCAAATACCGGAAATCACATTAGAATTTTTCAGTTTCATCTATATGCTATTTCATTCATTATTATTAAAACCTCGGATATTTGTTTGCAAAACTTAGCAAACATGCCTAGGGTTCCATTTTTATTCATTGCTTGATTTTGATTGATGCATTCATATTCATTTCATATTAGAACAAAAACCATTCACCTATCTAGCTGGATCCGATAAGCTTACAATTGAGGGATGGTTATCCCCGATGTTGGAGCCCAAAGATCTGTGGAAAGTACTGGTTGTAGACCGAGAGATGGTTATCACCGCTAAACTTAACTGGTCTTTCTCGCTTGCACCAATCATCCATTTTCAGGTATGTTCTATACTGGGTAGTCGCATATACGGTCAAGTGCTCCTCAACCTTATAGTCAAAACCCTGCATGCACCAGTATAAGCATGTAGATTATAAATCATTGTTTGGGCATAAACCAAGAGCTACCCGTCAGGAGGGACAACTTTATCCCTATTCTGCTCTTGGTTTAAGCCGCTCCCTCAGTTCTGCTTAGATATAGGGATTTCCTTATCCTTATACCTAACCTATTTTGGAACTTGTGTGAGCCCTATTTGATGTTAGATAGGTGTGAACCCTAACCCTTCTTAGCCAACTCAACACATGTGTGAGGCTAATACCCTAGATGAAACTGGTCAAGGGGCAACCAACCAACCCACATTAAAATGGGTTGTATGGATTCTCCTTTTGTCAGTTTTATCTTAACCCATTTGGGCTCTGGTCTCCTATAACCCAGATAAATGAAAAGGATTCCTATCCACTCACCCCATTGGCTTACACGCGCTGAATTAGCTCACCCTTAAAATATGTTAATTCTTTCAATTCTATTCATTCAATTTCATTTCAAATCTCAATTCCTACCAGCATCATCCATCTTCTGAGTTTACATCTAAACTCAGGTTTTTTTAGTCAAAATTTATTTTGATTGATCCATACTAGTATCTTCCATCTTCTGAGTTTACATCTATACTTAGGTTTTTTTAGTTAAAATTTATTTTGATTAATCCATACCAGCATCATCCATCTTCTGAGTTTACATCTAAACTCAGGTTTTTTTAGTCAAAATTTATTTTGATTGATCCATACCAGCATCATCCATATTCCGAGTTACATCTAACTCAGGTTTTTTTAGTCAAAATTTATTTTTGATTAATATCCGATACCATCACCCCTATTCATCATCTGAGTTTCCATTTTAATCAAAACTTATTTTGGTTAATTCATATTCAATCCATTTCAATTCATTTCATCACCATTCTTTACCTAAGTTTACATCAAGCTCAGGTATTGCCTTTTCAGTCCAATTTTGTTTTGACTAATTCACATTCAATCTATTGCAATTCATCATCCTCATTCAAATTTATTCTATTTGTTTCTATCAAGATTCAAATCTATTTGTTGGCATCATCATCATTCATCATTTTATTTTGAGTTTAACTCAGTCATTTCTTTCAAAATTCAAATTCAAATTCAAATTCAAATTCAAATTCAAATTCAAATTCAAATTCAAATTCAAATTCAAATTCAAATTCAAATTCAAATTCAAATTCAAATTCAAATTCATTATGCTTAAAAATTCAATTCATCATGTGCATATCTTGATCGCATCATCATGCATTAGGTCTAGTTAAGTCTGGTCCATCTACATGCAATATCACATCGGCAACTAGTCCTTCAAATTTGGGTAAGCTCATCAAGCTGCAGGGATTCCCTTGGCTATGAACTAACAATGCTAGCAACTATTCCCAGGAAAAAAAATGCCCTAGATCAACAGATCATAGATCCCAGGGGCATATCACAGTCGCTTGATTTTGTTACCCTTTTATTGAAAGATCAGTAAATAGATCCGACCTAAGCACAGCACTCAGTACCCATATCTTCATCATTGCATAATCTTCATCATTGCATAAACATAATGTTGTTCATTTGCATGAAGGGTCCATCAACATGTCTTGCAACACATCTTGTGTATCATCTCACATTTTATGCATGTTCCCATCATCTTCTATGTCATACATGCCGTATATCATCCCTTAGGTTTTCATGTCATCACTTACACCATCATTTCATCTTTTGAGTCTCATGCCTAGCATCAACTTGCTCTATGTTCGCAGCTCTTATCTTTCCTCGAGTGGCAAATCGAGAGACAATCCCATCAAGGCCGTCCGAAGAAATGGAGCAAGACGAAGCATCAAAGATCAAGAGAAAATCATAGAAATCCTCTATAGGAATGTTCAGGACACCTAGCTCACCATGCGCAGTGTCATCCTTTCTCTCGACAGGCTTGCAGCGGCACTTGAGCAAATCCAAAATCATCCTCGAACCACTCAACTAGTCATCCAAAGCCAAGACTGCATTTCACGTCAGGTCAGGGTACCACCCAGAAAGTTCACCCCATTACCTTGCAAGCGATGCTGGTTTTTACCATTCCTTATACAGAGTGGATTGGTCAAACCTCGAGATCCTACACCACCACCAGCCAATCCGTCGTGCAATTTTTGCGTGGACCAATACTGCGCATTCCATCAAGGGCCCGGACATTGCACTGACCAATGCTTTACCCTAAAGCATGCAATCCAGGATTTAATCGACCAGGGTGATATCGAAATCGGAGGTAACATCTTTGCAGTTGGATACCCCGTCTGCCAAGACAGGCCCATCCATCCTAACCAATGGGCCGCTCCCGTACCGTTTAAGCTTCCAAGCAGAAGAGATGATTACAGCATCACCAGCAAGCTTGCTACTGCGAGATTGATCAGACCATGTTTCAAACTTCGTCTATTCAAATTTATTTTTGTTTTTTTGTTGGCTTCAGTGGTTAAGGAAGTCTGTAAAAATTACTTTTTTTTTTAGTAAAGTCTTGTATAGTCATTTTCTATAAAATGATACTTTTTTCTAAGCATGACTCAACCTTTTTTACAAAATGCCAAAAAATTTCATGATGGTATGACCTATATCTCCTTTGAAGAACTAGTGGTCTAAAACCACCCAAAATATTTTTTGTGCTAACTAAGCTTGTTGGTCTAACGAAGGATTGCCCGAACATTCACCAAGCCATCCACTTTAATTTCATAGTACCCAGGAGTAGCATATGTCAATGAGCAAGAAAAATAAACCTCCAAAAGAGATTCTTGACCCCACTAAGCCAACCCAAGTAAGAGAAAGCTCAATAATGACCCTAAGCATGCAAAGCCAAGTGTTGAGGCCGCACAGACACTACCTACAATATGCTTGCATGATCTCTTGAAGCACTCAATTCGCTCTACCAATTTCAAGCTTCCAATCATCAATATAAGCAGAGCATTCACTAGGCAGATTAGGGCATCATCAGGATAGACATCTTGCAGTCTAAGATATGGGCAATGCCACCATTTGAAGCTTGATGGTTCACATACTGAAGTAATACTGTACAATGTGAGAAGTTAGGCTAATAGACCTCGGTAAAAGGTAGATACTTGTATGAACAAAGTTAGAAGAAGCAAAGCAGATTCCAGTGCATCTCAAGCAGTTGAGCAGTCATATAAGTCAGGGCCACAAGCCAGAGCTTAAAGAAAAATGATCTCATATTCACACAAGAATCATTAGCTCATTCAGTACCAGGGGCAAAATATGTCCAGTTTTGAAGACCCATACGGTTGGTAAAAGATTCTTTAAATACTCTTTGACTCAGCCGCATGGATGACGAAGACCATCCAGAGCCTATCAGCATAGATCAGATCAAAAGAATACACCATGCTCAAGATCTTGTCAGAAAACTGCCTGTACTCTTAGTCACTTTAGGAAATGAAAGAATGCCATGTTTAGCACACCATTCCTCCTTGTTTGTAACCCATCACCTCAATGAAGACTGCTAGTTAACCCTTCGAGCCTAATAGCCATTCCTTCACTACACTTTAATACCTGGACACCCCGTACAAAAGTTTTCTACGAGCCTGAACTACGTCATGACCTGATCCTGAAAAAGGGTACGTAGGCAGCCTGAAAAATAGGTACGGTCAAATCAACCAGCTTTCTTGAGCAAATTAAAGTGTCTTAAAAGAAAAATCAATCAAGCAAAAGCCAAAGGCAAAAAGAAAAAAAAGGCAAATCAAAGGAAAAGACAAAGGTCAAAGCACTACAAAACTGCTCAAGAAAGCTCGAAACAAAAATGGTGTCCAAAAAACTTCGACCCCTAGCCTACGTTTCGTCCTATCTCAAGTCCTCCTAGATCTCTTAGAGATTAACAGTACTAGCAGATTAACAGACAGGTATCCAACAGCACTATCAAATCCACCAGGCAATGACAAGAGAGGACAGTTTGACTCGAAAATCGCAGGTCCAATGAAAACTGGAAATGGCACTGAGGCGCAAAAATTATGCGACCCCAGACCTAATATCATTATTAGGGGTAAAAAAGGGAACAAGTAAATCAACTTCGCAGGCATGAGTGAAAACCAGACATGGCCTCATTGCGCAAAAATTATGCGATCCCCAGACTTGGTCATTCCAAGGGTCAAAAAGGGAAAAGTTGAACTCTAGTAACAGGATCCTGACAACGGCTATCCTAGATCCCCGAAAACATATCTGCAAGCAACTTAGACTGAAGAACTCAACGTCGTTTGCAATCCGAAGCCCTTAGCTCCGAGCAAGACCAGATTCAACATGCAATAAAGTCAAAATCGAGTAACTATCTTCCTTGGCTGAGCACAGAAAATCAAAATTGCTCGTTGCTATATCCTGCCCTATGGGGGCAAAGCGTTCAATCCTCAGTAAGAGCAAATCCCCTCACAAACCAACAAGCAAAGAAAGCACTTATTTTGAAAAACTCAAAAGTCATTTGTTTTCAAAATGGTTTTATTTTGGTCTGTAATCAGTGTCCAATGTGTCTTATGACGTGGTCGAAATCAATCTCACCATTGCAAGCTCTCCAACAAAGGCAGGCAAAGCTCAGGATCTCAAGTCATCAAAAAGTGAGAGCAAGACTGGATTATAGAGTGAGTTATATTCATCGCATGTCATACATATATGTCAACTAAATCGTGCATTGTACACGTTTCATAAATCACACACCAACACATGCACATTCTCACCCATTTCTATTATCTCTGTAAGTCACCTCATTCGGTGCACCATCAGATGTATCACGTTTGATGCGTCACTCTTTATTAGCCACCCTCATTCGATGCACTCATGTTGCATCGCATCTGATGCATCGCTCTGTCTTAGCCACCTTATTTGGTGCACCCCTTGATAGGTTTTATTTGACACATTCACTGTGCACGTACATTCACAATGTTATCTACAGTACATGCTTTCATATAGTTTGTCACACTACGCACACACATTCACCATGTTAGCTCACTATGGACGCACATTAAGTAAGTCACACTCTGCACATACATCTACATAGATTAGTTGCATTATGCTTACTTCCACTTAGCTGCGCACTGCATAGCGACCACATGTGTTTGCACTACATACACACATTTGTCGCTCACTGCACACGTGCATTCACAATGTTAATAACACTTTGCACACACATTCACATAGTTAGCTGCATAGCATTCATAATGTTAGTTGCTCTCTGTACGCACATTCCACATGGTTAACCATGTTGCACACACATAATCACGATGTTAGTTGCACTATTCACACACATCCACACCACAGACACTCACAAAATAAGTCGCACTCTATGCAGACACATCCACGTAGTTGCTCTATGCACTCATATCACACGTAACAAATTACACACACGTCCACTAGCCAAATGAAATAAGTGAAGTTTGATTTTTAAAAGGGTCTCTGCGCATCTTGGCTTTCCATAAGCAATTCCCGGCGCTCTGTGTGCATCTCAGCTTTTCATAAGCATTTCCCCGCGCTCTGTGTACATCTCAGCTTTTCACAAGCATTTTCCCGTGCTCTGTGCGCATCTCAGCATCCCGTATGCACTCCCAGCACTCTGTGCGCATCCCAGCATTCCGTATGTACGCCCCTGGTACCTTGAGTGTACCATTCTGGCATTCCTATGCATTGCACAACACCCACAAACTAAAATTCATGCACTTCCCTTTTAATCCGGCTGACATCGTAATGTGTTGTCATCCACCCTTTCAATCCGGCTGACATCGTAATGTGTTGTCATCCACCTTTTTAATCCTGGTTGATATCGTAATATGTTGTCATCCACACTTTCAATCCGGCTAACATTGTAATGTGTTGTCATCCACCCTCCCGTCACCCATCATTTCAATCTTCAACATTTCAAAATCGATCCCTCCTGTGAAGAGGTTAAACTTTCGATCCCTCCTGTGAAGAGGCTAAAAGCAACATTTCAAAATCGATCCCTCCTGTGAAGAGGCTAAATGCAATATTTCAAAATCGATCCCTCCTGTAAAGAGGTTAAACTTTCGATCCCTCCTATGAAGAGGCTAAAAGCAACATTTCAAAATCGATCCCACCTATGAAGAGGTTAAACTTTTGATCCCTCCTATGAAGAGGCTAAAAGTAAAATTTTAAAATCGATCCCTCCTATGAAGAGGCTAAAAGCAACATTTCAAAATCGATCCCTCCTTTGAAGAGGTTAAACTTTCGATCCCTCATGTGAAGAGGCTAAAAGCAACATTTCAAAATCGATCCCTCGTGTGAAGAGGTTAAACTTTTGATCCCTCCTGTGAAGAGGCTAAAAGCAACATTTCAAAATCGATCCCTCCTGTGAAGAGACTAAAAACAACATTTCAAAATCGATCCCTCTTGTGAAGAGGTTAAACTTTCGGTCCCTCCTGTAAAGAGGCTAAAAGCAACATTTCAAAATCGATCCCTCCTGTGAAGAGGTTAAACTTTCGATCCCTCCTGTGAAGAGGCTAAAAGAAACATTTCAAAATTGATCCCTCCTCTAAAGAGGCTAAAAGCAACATTTCAAAATTGATCACTCCTGTGAAGAGGTTAAACTTTCGATCACTCCTGTGAACAGGCTAAAAGCACATTTTGATCAAGCAATCCTTCTTGTGATGAGGCTAAACCCACATTTTAATTAATCAATCCCTCATGTGATGAGGCTAAACTCACGTGTTTTCAATTCTTTTCTTTGAAACGAGGTGAAGAATTATCTTTCCCTAATCTCGGATGTTTCATCACTTGAGATCAAACCTTCTATTTCTCCTCTATCCCAGCAACTAAACAGGTTCTCCCATCAATACCGTCCTCTACGATCCCATTTGTGGCAAGCAGTCTAAGCATAATTTAACTTTTTTTTAACTCTTTTGTCTTCAAATTCACAAGTTTTTTCGCACATGCAAAATTAAGGTATTATAACCTTTGTTGTTCACGTGCCCGCATCCTCCGACAAAGAGGGGCAACTGTAAGCACCCCAATTTTGTACCCCTTTTGACCCTTTAACACCTTTTAAAACCCTTTCAAAAACCCTCTTTTAGAACCCTCATTCCGTGTGCTTCGATTTCCAAAAATAGCCTTAGGTAAAAAATGACCAAAATGCCCCTAGGGTAAAAAATGACCAAAATACCCCTAAAAAAGTGCTAAAAAGTTTTTATTTGGTCCAAAATAATTTTAAAAAGTTTTCAATGAATTTTGACTGTTTTCGGGAGTAAATTGGACTTAAAACGGTGAAAAAGGACTAAAATGCCCCTATAAAAATGTTCAAAAGTTATCTTTTTGCCCAAAATAATTTAATAAAATTTTTGGTTCAATTTTGACTATTTTTGGGATCAAATTGGAGTTAAAATGGTGAAAAATGACCAAAATGCCCTTGTGGTGTAAAAAGACCAAAATGCCCCTGAAAAAGTGTTCAAAATTTATCATTTTATCTAAAATAATTTTACAAATTTTTTGGCTCAATTGTGACTATTTTCGGGATCAAAACGGCTTTTAAAAGGAAAAAAGGCTTTTCGGTGAAGCAGAGCGCAACAAGTGGCAAGTCAAAAAAAAATATAAAAAATTTTGGCCCCTTAATAGGGGCGCTGCTTCAAACAGCGCCTCTTTTGGGGCCTATTTTTTTGAACATGTCGGTAGGCCACTTCGGAAAACCTAGCTAGGGGCGCTGCTTCAAACAACGCCCCCCAATGTTGACCCATTTTTCCGCCTTACTGTTCCTTGCCGCCCTGCTATTTGGGGTTTTTATCCATAGGGGCGCTACTTGAAGTAGCGCCCCCCCTGTTTTGCAAAAACTATAAATAGCCCCCCTCTTTCATTTCTTTTTTCACTCATTCTCACTCCTCCCTCTCCCTTTTCTTCTTCAAAGCTCCTCGTAGTGCTCCGGATTCCCGAGAACGTCGATTACGAAGGGTCGATTCTTGGGACCTATTTTTATAAACCCTTTTGGGTTTCCCGGAAGGTAAAATCTCACCGAACTCTATATTTTTAGTCTTTTATCAGTTTTTAAAATCACTTTATCGCTTTCAAATACTTAGACTGCTTGCCTGTCGAACCCCTGCCCAAATCCCAGTTCAAATATAGCCTTGCCTAGTCGAACCCCTGCCCAAATTCCAGTTCAAATATAGCCTCGCCTAGTTGAACCCCTACCCAAATTCCAGTTCAAAACTACCCTCGCCTAGTCAAACCTCTGCCCAAATCCCGGTTCAAAACTAGTCTTGTCTAGTCGAACCTCTGTCCAAAAACCCTGATTAAACCCTGGTTAAACCCTAGTTAATCCTGATTAAACCCCAATTAACCCTAGTTAATCCTGATTAAACCCTAATTAACCCTAGTTAAACCCTGGTTAAGCCCTAGTTAACCCTAGTTAAACCCTGATTAAACCCTAGTTAATCCTGGTTAAACCCTACCTAAACCCTAGCTAACCCTAGGTAAACCCTATTTAAAACCTACCTAAACCCTAGGTAAATCCTAGCTTAACCCTAGTTAAACCCTATCTACCTAGTCAAACCCCTGTCAGAGCCTCGGTTCAAACCCTGTTCAAATACCCACCTCCAGAAGCTCTCCAACACGAGCTTAAACTGCCTCATCGCTCCTCAGCACGAGCTTAAAAGGCCATTTCACTCCCGAATTAGCGAAATCCATCAAATCAAATCATCCAACCTTTCGGTCCCGAATCAGCGAAAACCATCAAACCTTTCAATCACTCACAACCCAGTCCAATCAAATCAACTCAAACCATCAATCCATCCTGAACTACGTGCGGCTTGATTCCACTGACAGTGGATACGTAGGCAATCCTGATCGGGTTCAGCTCCCCTAGGATAGAATCCCTATTCTGTTCTTATCCTGTCTATCTCAATTCATTTATTTCAGTCAATATTACATTGCTCAGCATATAGATCAAACTGCAAGCTTCTTTATGGTTTCCCCATTTTGATTCAAATTTAGGAAGTAGGTAACCATCTCCAGATGGGAGTTTAGGGGTGCCTAATACCTTCCCCTAATTCAACTGAATCCCTTACCCTAACCTCTGACTTCCAGACTATGCCTTATCCAACCATTTCAGGGACCTATTTCCCTCAGAATTATATAGGTGGCGACTCTCTTCTGAATTATAATTTATCGCTTATTCTTCCTCGGGATCTATCTTGATTAGGAACGGGCGGTTAAAATTCAGGTACTCACAACCAACTTTCACTTGGTTGGTGAACAGAGAATTGGAAGATGTAATGAGAACTACAAATCTTATTGGAGAGCTTGTTTTACCTCCTTTAAGAATTTTTTTCTATCTTTGCCAAGGATGTGTGGTCAACCAGTATCCTTATTGATGGATGAGGAGAAAGGCTTGAAAGCGCCTCCAGGAACTAGCAAAAAGCGTAAGTCTGAGAAAGAAGCTTCTTCATCATCAGCTTCTCAGGTAAAAATTTCTGCAAAAAACTTTCCATTAAAAAGAAAAATAATTCCCACGACTCAGCCTGGGACGTTTCTTGGCCCTTCGTCTAGGACAAAATCAATAGGTCCAGCTGTAAGTATACTTTTAGCACTTTATATATATACATTTTATTCACAAAATTTCATCTTGTAATCTTTCAACCATTTTTTTAATATAGATTCAATCCCCTTCTCCTCCCAAGAAAAATAAAAAGCCTGAGAGTAAGGATTCTCCTCTTCCTCCCAAAAAGAGTAAAGAGCTTGAGAGTGAGGAGGAAGAAGATGAGATTCCTCTTTTAGTTAAGAAGAAGTCTCTTCAGGAAAAATTTGATCTTTCTACCAAGGCTTCTGGTTTACCTCTTTTGGGAATAGCTGGTCAGTCAAGCAAGTAAATGCTCTTGATTAAACAGAAGTTAAAGTCCCCCTTTTCCATCAGAGCTACCCAAAAGAGGGAAAATACCTCAAGCATCCTTGGCACTCTTAAAAAATTCAAAAATGAGGCAGAAGAAACAAGATCCTCTAACAGATTGAAGGATATTACTAAAGGGATTTCTCTAAAGAGTAATATAGAAAAACCTGTGATCACTGAAGATAACTCATCAGGAGGAGATCCCACTGAATCTTTTGATTCTTCAGCGTGAGATTCTGATGATGCTCTAGTTTCTGATGAAGGCCTAAAGGAAGATGTTATGGAAGCTTTTGACGATGACTTCACCATTGTAGAACCTTTTGATGAAGGAATCATTGTTGAAAAAGATGTTGGCAGAAATGTTATTGAGGAGGAATCTATTGAAGAAGAAGAAGTTTATAGAACAGAGAATGTGGAAACTTTAGCCCATTTCGTACAAGAAACACCTTTTGTTACACCAGTAGCTTCTACCGAAGATCTCAGCATTGGGACGGGCCCTTCTTCTGATCTTGTACCTGAAAGCTTAACTACAGGTATTTTCTTTTTAACATAAATTACCAATTATATGTATATTTATCATACTTGATCATAGAATTGAATCAAAATATTATATATTTATATTTACTATTATATTTTTTTAGAGCAAATTCATATCGAAGGAATCATATTAGACTCTGAAATGGATACGGATAAATCAGCTCCCTCAGCGGAAAATGTTTCATTGGATCCTTTTGCTCATCGTTCTAAAATCCTAGAGAAGGAAGATTTGAGTAATGAAAATGTTGAAGCTATAGAGATTAACATCTCTTCTCCTGTTGTGGACAAAGTTTTTTCTTTTGAAGAAACTCAAATGGGTTAGTATTTTTATCAGTTCATATGCTTAGGTATGTATTCAATCATAAAATGAAACTCTTATATCGATTGACATAATTTATAGAAGAAATTGTAGCTGAAGGAGTAATAGAAGCTTTTACCGGAGAAGCTGTTAATGAAATTTCTGTTGAAATAATTGATACTTACGTGATGGAAGATATGTCAGACCAAGTTGTTTTTACTAAAGGAAATGAAACTTTTGCAGAAGGCTTGGTTTCTTCAACCAAGGAGGATTCTGATCATCAGTCTGTTCCTGCATCTCCAGAGGCTTTAGAAGCCATCGTTGATTTGTACCTGATTTCTGCTGCATCTCTTGACCTATGGAAAAGAGTAGGAAAAAGATACGGTGACATCACCAATTCTTGCCCTCTAACCAATTCAGTCTTCAGGGCTTGTTTTGTAGATATTGTATGTTCTACTGTGGACAAAATTCAGCATATCAATCCCAAAATGTTGAAAGTGAAGGAGATTTCCCAATGGGACGTTGAGCTATAGGAATGAGAGAAAATTAATGTAAAAGTGCAATGGTTGCGGGAAATTTTGAAGATCCTGATTATGGCAGCTGTTGAATCTCATCGTTTTGCATTGGCTACAAAAGCCTTTAAGAGTAAAACCGTCAATATTGCAGAGATAAAGCAAACTATCTCTTTTTGCTTGACAGAAGCTGATGACCTTAAACAAGAGATTATTCAGAAAGAGATTTTGCTGAGAGAGAAAAAGAGAGCTGTTGCTGACTTACGGGAGAATCTTGACAAGGTTGAGAAGGAGGCTGATGCTGCCCGAATTGAACGCGATCTGTTAAAAGCTTCTATTGAGAAGTTAATTGCCTTGAGAACCAAGGGCTTCACCTCTGAAATTTTGTGATGTTAGGTTAAAGAAGTACTTTTATTGTTTCCATCATGGAAAAAACTTATTTTATTTTGCTTGAATCTTTTAAACGTTCAAAGTATGCACTGCTAATGCATCTTTGTACAAACTACTTTCTATTTGAATCTCTTATACTTTGAACTTCTTTGCGATTTTATTAAGCTTTCACGCGTAATATCTTTTTAGCCATTTTACATTGATAGGATCATGCAATATTTCTCCAGAATGAGTGGTTAACAAACAATAGCCACTTTCAAAGCTTTTACGAATGATAAAAGGCCCCTCTTAGTTAGGAGTAAACTTCGAAGCTTTTGTCCCATTCCGAATGTGAATGGCTGTCCTGAGAACCAAATCTCCCTCTTTCAGGACTCGGTGTCGTATCATCTTGTCATAGGCTCTAACAACATTTGCTCTAGCATTAACTGCTTCACGCCTTTCATCTGATATTTCCAACTGAGCTAATCTGGTTGCCTAGAGGCTTTCCACTTCTTCACCAAATACTTCAACTCGTGTTGATGGTATTTTAATTTCTAAAGGTATCATAGCCTCTGAACCATACACTAGGGAGAAAGGGGTAACACCAGTGGCTGATGTTATTGAAGTCCTGTAGGCCCAATAATGCTTTTGGGAGCTTCTCGCACCATTTTTTTATGAGCTCCTTCAATCATCTTTCCAATGATTTTCAGTATAGTCTTGTTGGTTGCCTCTGCTTGACCATTACCTTTAGGATAATAAAGAGTGGATCTCCTATGCTTAATAGCATATTTTTCCAATAAACTCCTCATATCAGAATTAATGAAAGGCGTACCATTATCTGTCACTAACTCATTTGGTATGCCAAATCGGCAAATGATATTCTCCTTGATAAAACCAGCTACAACAACTCCTGTGGCTTTTCTCAAGGGCACAACTTCCACCCAATAGTAAAGTATTCTGTAGCCACTAAAATCTAGACACACCTTTTAATAGGCGGACTGATTGGACCAATTAAATCTAGCCCCAAGTGTGAAAGGTCCATGGAGTAGTAATATACTGCAATGATTGGGCTGGTGCATGTATTACGTTTCCTCTGACTTGACACTGATGACACTTTTGTACATGCATATTAGCGTCTGACTCCATTGTAGGCCAACAATACCCTAAATTGAGAATATGTTGATACAACTTTTGCTTTCCTTGATGAGCACCACAGTCGCCATTATGAGCTTCATATAATGCTGTCTCAATTTCATCTCCTGCTAAACATTTGAGTGTAGTACCGTTGAAGCTTTTTCTGAAGAGTTTACCTTCATCAAAATAAAATCCGGCAGCTTTCTTCACGAATTTAAAAGCTTCCTTTGGATCAGCTGGGACCACTCCTTTATCAAAATATTCAATATAAGGCTTTCTCCAATCCTCCCACTGACCTGCAAAACAACATTCTTCTTTATCTAGATGTGATTGACATACAGAACATGATTTTTGGACATCAACTACACCTTTTTCCATAGTTGGCCAGTATAAGCCAAACCGCTGCATTCTTCTGTACAAACTAACCTCCGGATCATGCGCACAAATGCTATCATGAATACTCTTCATTTGGTGTTCCACCTCTTTTAAACCAATACATCTCATCAATATGCCTTCAGGTCCTTTGAAGTATAATACTTCATTTATTATTAGAAAATCCTTGAGTATCTTCAGAGATATGGTAGGTACAACAGTTGAATCTTTGATATGGCTGATATCTTTTACAATTGGTGCTCTCCAATCTTCTACTTTTAATCCTTCAAGAATTAAATCACTTATTGATGGAGTAGGAACCTGATGGCATACAATTGTTACCTGTGTGGATTCCTTATCAAAAATAAGTTTGGAAGCCAACGTAGCTAAGGCATCCGCATAGCGATTTCCAGATCTTTCTTTGTATCCGAACCTAATAGCTTCGAAGCTTTTCATGATTTGTTGGGCTGCTGTTCTGTAAGGCACTAGGCCAACATCTTTTGACATTGAACAAGCCATTCATCTGACAAATTACCAAGTTTGAATCACCCATAACCTTCAATTTTTTGATACTCATTTCCTTGGCAATCATGAGCCCTATTAGAAAAGCTTCATATTCTGCAATATTATTTGAACAAGGAAAATCCAATTTAAATGAGAAAGAAACAATTTTACCTTCAGGAGCTTGTAGCACAATGCCAGCTCTAGCAGAATTAGCAATCTTTGACCCGTCGAAATACATCAGCCATTCTTGTGGAATATCCATCATCATTACTTCTGGTAATTCTATTGGTAACTCTTCATTTAATGAAGTATCATCTGCTTCGGGAAAATTTGCCAATAAATCTGCTAAGGCTTGTCCTTTAATAGCATGCAGATTGAGGCATGTAATGTTAAATTCCAAAAATGATAGAAGCCATTTAGCTGCTCGTCCTGAAAGGACAGGCTTCAACAATAGATATCTGATTGGATCTGACTTTGTAACCAAGAATACTTTGTGAGATAAGAGGTAATTACGAAACTTCTGTAGGGCATAAACCAATGAGAGACAAATCCTTTCCATGCGGGGATATCTCAATTTTGCATCCCGAAGGATTCTGCTGAGATAATAGATAGGACATTCTCGTCCATCATGATCTTCCTGAGCCAATAAAGAGCCAATTGCACGCTCTGTGGATGCTAAGTATAATACCAAAGGCTTATGCAAGATAGGTGCCATCATAGTCTTCATAGAGCTCATCATCGTTTGAAGTTTTCTGAAAGCTTTATTACAAGTTTCACTCCATTTGAACTCAATATTTTTTCGTAATAAAGGCATCAAGGGTGTAGTAATCTCAGCCAAACCAAGTATGAAATGCCGTATATAAGATACTCTGCCCAAGAAGCTTTTCAATTCCTTGACATTTTTTGGAGCCATCATAGTTGAAATAGCAAGAGTTTTTGCTGGATCAACATCTATTCCATGCCTGTTGACGATAAAGCCCAAGAACTTTCCAGTAGATACTCCAAAAGCACATTTCAAAGGATTCATTTTTAATTGATATTGGCGGCATCTTTCAAAGACTTTCTTCAAATCAGCAATATGATTTTCACGCTTCTGAGACTTGATCACAATATCATCAACATAATCTTCCACAAGATTATGAAACATGTCGTGAAAATGGTTGTCATCGTCCTTTGATAAGTAGCTCCTACATTTTTTAATCCAAATGGCATTACAGTATAAAAGAAATTACCAATTGGAGTTCTGAAGGCTGTCTTTTTTGCATCTTCTGGAGTCATTTTGATTTGATTATATCTGCTATACCCATCCATAAATGAAAGGAATCATGGCCGGTTGTTGCATCAACTAATAGATCCTTGTTTGGCAAAGGAAATTCATCTTTTGGACAGGCTTTGTTTAGATCTCGGAAACCAACACAACAACGTATCTGGCCATTTTTCTTCTTGACTGGTACTACGTTTGCTAACCAAGTTGGATGTTGTATAGGCTTTATGAAACCCGCTTTTAACAGCTTTTCAACTTCAGCCTTGATTTTTCAACCTCTGGATGAAATCTTCTTGGCGACTGCTTAACTGGAATGTATCTAGGATTTATATTTAGCTTGTGAGTCACCAAGTTTGTATCTAGGCCAGGCGTTTCTTCATAGGTCCATGTAAAGACATCTTTATACTCCTTTAGCAATTTTATTAGCTCCTCCTTTTCGCTTGGACTCATCTTTGAACTAATCAATATTGAATGAGGGCTGTCGCCGCCATCTGCGAGGTTTACTTCTTGAAACTCCTCTTGTACTATCTTGATATTATCTTGTAATTGCTCTGGAACTTCTATAACTTCTCAATACTTACTTTCTCCCTTCTGCATTAGTTGCCCTTCCGGCATTGGAATCAGACTAGGTATTGATGAGTCCAACTCCTTGGATTGCCACAAGATGTAGACAACCTTACCATCCGGTTGAATCATCCTTTTGCATTCACCTGAAATTTTCTTCTCATCCTCGCCTAGTGGTCTCTTTGATGGTGTCAAGCTTTCAGAAGTCATTAAAGAGACCTCATCATCCTTTGGTAAAGCGATTATGAAAGGCTAAACCAAAGTATTTTCTCCTTCAACAGCCAACTTATCGTAAAACAATGCATCAGCAACATGAACTTTAGAACGATCAAAAGGTGTTGAGGTGGATGGTATGCGAATACTTCGGCCTTTATATACACCTTTAACACATTGGTGAAAGGTAGATGGTACAAGCTAAAATTTCTGAAGCCAATAATGACCAAGTAATACATGATAATTCACATTGACATCAATGACATGTATTCTAATTAAAACATTAATAGGACCAACTTGCAAATTGACTGAAATAAAACCCACTGTATTTTGACACTTTCCTCCAAAACCAGATATTTCAATTGGTTGCTTTACAATTCTAGAAAGGTTTAGACCCATTACCTTGGCTATTGATAATGGAAAAAGAGTTAGAGAAGAACCTGGATCCACCATAGCTCTTTTGGCTTCAAAATTATTAACCAGGGCAGTAATATAGAGAGGCCTGGTATGAGTTGTTGAAGAAACAACCATGTCATCAGCAGTGAAAATAATATCTTGAATAGCTTCCCGAATCGACTTCTTTGTTGCATCATATGCAAGCAAACAATGCTCAGAAGATTTTTCAGCTATTGCAATTAAGGCAGCTGTAGTAGCTATCCTTGATGTTGCTGAAAACTTTAACTGGTCAAAAAAGATTTTGAATTTTGGTGATCGAGATAAGATATCTATCTCAGAGGGGGCGTTAGAGGTAACAACCTTTTGGATCTTCCTTTTCTACCATCTTCAATGAATTGTGACTAACCATTGCAACCACATCCTTACCATTGTGATTTGGTAAAGGATTCTTATGCACCGACTTCTTTGAGTCAGTGGATATTTTCAAGTATCCCGTAACAATCTTTTCATGAAAAATCCATCGTAAAGTGAAACAATCCTTGGTTGCATGACACACCATCTTATGATATAAACAATATTTTTCATCTTCTTTTACACTTTCTGAAGGCGGATGCAACGGTGGAGGAGGATATAAGATGCCATCACTGATCCATTTACTCAAAATATGAGTCACTTCCGCCATACTGCAAGGAAAAGGCGGTGAAATATCTTCTGGATTAAATTTGAACCTATCTGACTGAGGCAGAAATTACCTTAATGTTGTTCTTCCCCCATGGGCTTCTGCAGCCATTGTTGAACTTCTTCTATCACAACGATTTGGTTTATCATCATAGCTGAATTGAAGAGCAGCTCTAGAAGTATTGGTACGCGAAACAGTAGTGTTATGACGTTGAGCCACATCATATAACTTTGCAAATGTACCGATAACAGCTACTTCCAAGTAAGCTCTATACTCCTTTGTAGTACCATCCACACACAGTTGAACAAGCCTTTCTTCAGTGGCAGGTTCATGAAAATCTAGAACCAGATGCCAAAAATAGCGAACATACTCAGTCAAATCTTCATTGCTCTTCTGCCTTTCCTTAGAGAGAGTATTCAAGGTAATACTCTCTTCTACAGGAAATAACTTCTTTGAAAAAGTGAAGGGGGATCCGGATAAAAATTTATGTGGAAACTGGATCCCCTAAATCTTAACACCATAAAAGCATCAAAATTATCTAAGAGCTTTAGTCATATCACCTCGGTGAATGTTTTTCAACGGTGAAGCTTAATCCACTCGAACCGTCAGAACTCTTTGTAGAGATTTCTCTGAAAAAATACTAGAAGCTCGATCCTTGTTCTTCGCTATCCCCACAAAGCTTTAGAATCTCCTTTGAAATTATAGAAGCAAGAGGAAGAAGATGGATCAATGGTGTAGACCTTCTATCACTAATAATACTAAGGTTCAAAACCCTAGATTTGCAAAACCCAACTAGGACCACCAATATAGCTCACGAAAATCCTTAGGGGTCTCCCCTAGGGTTCACGGTTTGGAGAGAGAGAGGAGAGGAGAGAAAAAATTCTGGAGAATTCTACTTAATGGTCTAGGGTGTTGGGGTATTTATAAACTAGGATCCTATCCTAATCCTACTCCAACTTGATCTTATCTAGTAGGATTTATTAATTAACAATAACTCTTATTATTAATTAAATAAAATCCTACTTAATCTATAACTACTTTAGTTATAGTAATCCTATTAATTAAAAAGTCCCTATTATAAGAGGATTCCTTAATTAAAAGGGATAAGTCAACATCCTACACCAAAGTAGGAAACCTAGTCAAACTAGGAATCCACAAGGGGGGCGTGAGCTTCTATGGAGCGTGGGATTTAAGGAGTTAAAACTCCTTATTGTAATCTAATTACAATAACATCTTAATGCTAATTGCAATCCAACACTACACTTGGATTTTAATTCCATAATAAAAGGAATTATATTTAAATAATTATTTAATTAAACAAATCCTAATCCAATTAGGATTCCTCAAGTGGGTGCCCCACCCTAGGGTTTAAACCCATGGGCTTTGGCCCATATTAAAGGTCCATTTTAATGGGTTTATGGATATGGGTCAAACCCATTTCCCCTTTAATTATGTTAATCAAATAATTATTAAAATAATCCCTTAGTTTAAATTAACAATTAATTTAAACAATAGATTAACTATTAATCTATTTAATTAAATGATTAAATTTTAATCACTTAAAATAATTGATTAACTTTTAATCACTTAAAATAATTGATTAACTTTTAATCAATTATTGAGCTTGTATTTCTTATGTGAGCACCTCCACAGATTGCTCTGGGACATTCTTACCCTGGCTTATCCAATGTTATCCCATTGACCCTAAATGGGAATTATATCGGAATTGCAAGTGACATGAGATATCCATGTTGCAATTGAATCCCAGTGTATGAACATTAACCATTACGGATCCCGCCACATGAACTTTTAAATTCAATTTATCCTTCCAGATACATTACCCCTAATGGCCTTTGAGATTGACATACTATCTAACCCATAGCCCATTGCAAATCATCCGGGTTTCCAAGACTTATGATTAAGCCATGAGAAACAATTTCTCATGAAAAACATTTAAAAAAAATCATTTAATAAGTATAATACCTTTTAATAAAAGTATATTTCAAAACTTATTTTGATTTCAAAATCACCTGCGCAGGATTTGAACTTAATCAACTGTCTTACCTGGAACTTGGATAATCTCTCAAATTAATGAGCATGGATTTCTTGTTTGAAATTCATCATGACTCGAACAAATTTCTAACTATCCAACTGTCACTGTATTATATTTCCTAAGTTAGAAAATACGTTGGTGAAATCAAAACAGTCAGATCATTGCTCAGTCATGATCCAAGGATCATCGAAACCATTCAATGTGAATGAGAGACCAACTATCTGATAATATGTTTATGCAAGAGGTCTCTCATTTAATGCAATCAGTCAGTGTACATTTAAGCATCCATATGCTGATGTGTAGTCTCCACTACAATAGTTCGAGATAGAACTACATCTCAACTATTGAGAACATCTTAGCATTCTGGCAACCATATAAGTGAAGTGCCCAGCTTCACCCACAGCTGTGACTATATAAGGTATAAGGAACCGGAAAGTTATATCTACCTATGATAATCTAATCACATAAATTTCCTACAATATATCATATGGACCTTTATCGATATCTCATATCGTATAGATCATCTCATGATCATGGTCAATTACCCATAATGAATACACAATAGATTAAGAAGAAGCATTTATTAATCAAATTAATAAGGTTCTAACAATCTAAATGACTTTTCTGGGCATCATGTCTAACAAAAAGCGCTAACCATATCTTCCCAGGAATGGATTGTATCAGCTGGTACTGTGGTGTACCCAGAAAAAGCTCTATCTGTGAGAGACTTTGAGAACTCTTGAAGGTGTAAGTTTTCGCTTCCAGCGTACCTGCCCAAAGTATCAACAAAAGCATAACATGCTCTCTAGCATTTCCTGTTCTTCCATTGTAAAGAGTGAATTGAGGAGTGATGTAACCTAGAAGATACTCCATTTGTAGGAGTTTTGGTGAAAATGGTGGTCTGATGTCAAAGACACCTGTAATTCTGGATTGCCGCGCTTGCTCCTTTTCAAACATAATTGAGAAATCTTCCGCTGTGACAAAGGCTACAGTCTTATCATGATCACGATCTCTAGGCTCTCGATAATCATGATTAGGTGATGGAGTGAAATCTCTTCCATGACCACCATGCAAAGGGGTTTTGTTCACCGGAGATCCTCTTTCAACATTCCAATTTGGTGATGGAGTCATATCTAAACGATCTCGATGACCTTCCATTTGATTATGCTGAATATTATTGAAGGTTTTTTCCATGTACTTTTCAGTAGCTAAAATTTGGGCAGCTACTCGATCATGCATTTCCTGGATCTGGTTTTGTAATTGACTTTGCATTTGAGCATGCATCTGCGCTTGGGAAGCTTGAAGTTGCGCAATGATTGGTCCAAAGATAGCATTCAAACTCGATCCTTCTGGCTTGGATGTAGTGGATCCTTCATGAACTTCTTCTGGAATAGCAGAACTAGAAGGATTAGCTCTCTTGTTCACCATCTTCTTTTAGGATGGATGCAATCAAAATTCCCCAGCAGAGTCGCCAATTGTTGAATCCAAGGATTTTGATTGCTGATGTAGATTCAAATTTTCATCTACAGTAGTAAATCTGCCGTGCCACACAAGATTCAGTAAATCACCATCAGCAACCTCCTTCAATCTTTCCAGGTTATTCTGCAAGCCTGGAAGGAGTTCAGCTACATTGCAACAGCTCGAGCTTCTCCAGGATTCCTGAAAGAGTGAAATAAGAGAGAAAAGAAAGGATAATGGAACGTGATATGAAGGGAGAGAAGAAGGACAATGGAGAATATCAATGGACTGGCAGCTTTCCTTCTTTAAAACACTCAAGAACACATCCAAAATCTGAGAACCAGAATTTCTCACTCCAAAAAGTTTTTCGAGTACTGATCCCTAAATCCAATCTGATTTCGTTGTTGTTGTTCTCTTTAATTCCTATTGGTCCTATTCTATTTATAGAGAGAAACTTATTATTTAAATTAATAACAAAAATATTCTTTTATGTGACATCTAACCAATTCTAACATATGACAGCTGTATTTTCGTTAAGTGGAGCCATTCTTTAAGTAACTAGCTCACATTCTGTTAAAAATAGCTTGCATCCGTTAAAGGGATCCTATCTGCTAATCATCACGTGTTCTCTTTTAGAAGGCAGCTGCCAGCTCATCAAACCACCATAACCAACTTTCAGTTATGGCTTAATCCTTTAAACTGTTATGACCCAAACAGGCTTTTGGATATATTCTTCAAAGGTTAAAAGATTAAACTACTTTAGGAAGGAGTTTATATTCTTTTAACAAATTCCCTCCTAGCCCTCCAAACCACATCTCATCATCCTTCCCCCAGATATAATATATATATATATAAATCATTGTACACCAAAGGCAAGTAATAAGCATTTGGAATACCTTGTCTAGAGAAATTATAAGTCCTGGACAAAGGCACTATTCTCAGGGTGGATACGATATCCACCATTATGCCTCAATCATCTAGTACGAGAATGGGACTATAGAGGCCTCGTTTTCCTCCAATAGCCCACAGGTAAATGGGGCAAGATACATCCTAGAATTCCCTCTTGACTGTCAGCCCAGGAAGTAATCAATACTTTGCTGGAATAGGAGATGGGGGGGGGGGGGGGGACACACTTGCCCACTCCCACGAGGAAGGCACTTTACCTCCTGACAAGGCAATAGGGTGCATGGTGATACGATTCCACTGAATCCCTATAAAGACGAGGCTGAACTGGTAACCGCCTTTTCGTCTCAACGGAGTTTGACTCTTTCGAGCTCGTGATCAGCATAAGCTCCCAGCGCTATTGATTCAAGACCTGTCTTGAAGAATAGAATATCATAACGGCGTTAGAAAACATTCAGTAATCTATTCTTACCAAAATCTTACTGTAAGCACCCAATTTTTACACCCCATCTAACTGTAGTTTAAACCTTTTAACTATGATTACTCCCCCGCAAAACCCTACTCTTAGGACCAAACCCTAGGTGAACCCTAATTAAACCCTAGTTAATCCTAGGACTCAATCCCAAGCCCAAAGCTTAGCCCTAGGTGACACTAGCCGATGCCCTAGAGCCATTAGGGCTTGAACCTTAAAGTTCCATGGCCCATAGGGCCTGACCCTTAGCCTCAAACCCTTAAGGCCCAAAAAACCTTAAACATACTCCCCATAACCCGTATATACAGGGTCCAGCCCATTTACCAGTAGAACTCAGAATGTCGGTAGAAGATCTACCGACATTAAAATTTGGCCTAAACTCAGAATGTCGGTAGACCTTCTACCGACATATGTGAGTACCGAGTTTGCAGGTTGCAAATGCCCTGCACACTCCATCCCCTCCTCCATCATGACTCAGCTCTTAGTCGACCTTCCTTAGGTCCAATACCCTTCTCCCCCTTCTTCCTAATCCCTCTTAGGTCCCTGGTGTCCTTGCCTATAAAACCAAACTCCCCTCAACTGTAAAATGGTCTGCATTTTCTGAAGGAGAACCCCTGTTGCCAAAAGCCTGGACCTCTTCCTCTTCAACCCTCTGGTTATAGTTCTAAGCTTCCCCTGGACCTATCTTGAGTTCCCCCAAACGGTTACAACCACCACCGGAACACCACCATCACGGTTGCAGACCTCCACCCTCGGCAAGAAAACAGAGTACAGGGTAGGGACTTTCCCTACCCATTTTTTATTGCTTGTTCATTCCTTGTGAACCCCTGGTCACCTCCAGGGGGCTTATTTGCCTTTACTTTTGGTGTTTAGCTTATAAACAAACCCTCACAGGGTGTTCATCCACCTAAACCATAGGTGTGGTTAACCCCTACGGGTACATCACCATCCTTGAGGCTTCAAGAACCTTCACAGACTCTCTGGGGGTCCCTCACATCATGAGGGAACCCCTGGACATCCCTGTGCACAGCCCCCATGGGTAAAAATCCGATTTTACAGAAATCTAGGAATGACGGTAAACTTAGTACAGCCATCCCTGGTAAAGCCTGTTTCCATCTTGTCGGTGATCCCTCTGCCGACACCCTGTTTTGGCTTAGTTTTTTATTGGCGGTAGAATAACTACCGCCAATATACTATTTCTACTGCAGTAACTTCACAGCCTTGTGGGGCCTACTCCAGGCATCCCTTGGGACTCACACCGGACTCAAAAGCTTCCCAGGAGTCCCCTCTACACTCCCATGCCTTTACTTCACCCTGGGTTACATCTTAACCCTAGTTAGCAGAAGCAAAAGCATAGCTTAAAAACACTGTTATTAATGTCGGTAATCCTATTACTGACATTAACTGTTTTTTTGTTTTGGGCTTTTGCAGGGGCCTAAGCCTGGTAGGAGGCCACTTTAGGCCCTGCCTAGCCCCTGGGCCCATCTCAAACTGTATCAGACCCTTAATTGTGGTTAAATCCATCTCCGGTTAACATTTAACCATGGTTAAGCACCCTTAACCCCACAAACTTTGTGAAATTAAACGGAAATTCCTAAAACAAACTTTGGACCATAAACCTTACTTTGGCCCTCTCCCTAACCCTGGTTAGCAACCGTAACCACAGTTAGACCTCCCTTAACTACAGTTAGCAACTCTAATCGTAGTTAACTTCGGTTTACGGCCTACCGGGCCTAAAAACTAATTCTACTGGACTTTCTTGGCCTACCGGGCCTCCCCTTAGCCTACCGAGCTGCTCGTCACATCCCCTTAATTGTGGTTAGCAACCCTAGCCATAGTTAGTTCAGCCTAACCCCGGTTAGCAACCCTAACCCAGGCCGGACTCCATCCTAGACCACCGGACTACCTCCCTAAGCCTACCAGGCTTAAATACCTTGCACTTGACCCTCTTCGGTCAACTAAACCCTAGTCTACCGAACTAGTCCATGTTAGCCACTCTTGGTGCACACACACATGCCCCTAGCCTCGACACAAGCTCATGTGTCAGAACTGCGTTCGGTCTGATCTCACCCTATGAGTACGTAGGCAGCCCAACAGGGGCCTGACCTCAGTTAGCTTTTCCTTTCTTGGATTAGTGTTAACTTAAACACTTCGGCATTCTAATCAAGATTAACTTTATTTGGCTTAAACCTAGGGAGTACGGAACCGTTGTAAAACGGAAGACTCAGGGTGCCTAACACATTTCCCGGACTTAACCGAACCCCTTACCCTGATCTCACCCGTAGACCAAGACCTTATCCAAACTTGGGGGACTTATCCATTCGGAATGAATAGGTAGCGACTCTTAAAAGATAAAACCCTTTCACACCCATGAAGGTACACAGGTAATTCACACCCAATTTTGTGAGCGGAAGAAATTCCCGAGCTCACATCTCTGGCGACTCTACTGGGGACTGTTTGAACATCTTTAAGGTTCAACCAAGAACCCGGGATTAAGCCAACTAAACCTTAATCTTGATTAAAATGTTTTAGCATTTAACTTAACACTAATCATTTTACACCTTTTTGGTTAATTGTGTACTGTGCATCCATACATGTCATAGTAGTATAATTATCTCATTTAACCCAGTAAGCAGACTTATTACGTTAACGGCTGCTGGATGATCATCCTTAGTGTTAGTGACTTAAACGTCTTGGAGGTCCATGGAGTTACTCCTGATGGGTGATTACTCTCAGGAAAAGATTCTAAACGCTCTCGCTTACACCAATCGTCCATTTTCAGGTATGTTCTATACCGGGGAGTCACATATACGGTGTTAAGTGATCCCCCCATCTTGCTAGGAACACACCTGCTTTAAATCAGCATTCATACATGCAGTTTAGGTTAGGGTATAGTCTACAAGCAGCCCATCCTGGGAGGGCTACTATAAACCCTAACCTGCTTGCACCCTATACCTGTCCCCAATCATGGTTGACTATCTGGGCACATTATATCCGGATAGCCACCCACCCAGGGGCATGTAATGAGCCAAACATGTGCTTGTAATAAACTACATCCAACCCTGCTTCCTGACACCGCACATGGGGTTCAAATCCCAGGTAGGTAGGCCTTCACAGGGTCTGCCCATAACCTTGACCTGATAGGCCCCGGTTCCCAATAACCCGGATAAAGCGGATCACGTGTGCCTTGTCACACCCAATCAAAATCAAAAATCAAAAATATTGCATCATCATTTTTGCATCCCATCTGCATACACAGTACACTTATAGAGTCTGTATATTCTTATCCAGGTAGATGGTAGGCCCTTCAGGAATTGTTCAGCCAATGGGTCGATCGTCAAGACCTATACATCTAACTTCTCAGGGGGCATGTGATGACAACCTCCAGGAGGTAATTGGGGCTTTTACCTCGAGTTAGAGTCTCGTTTGGGCTCAGTACTACAAAATCGGGACTATCCTAGACCTATCTGTGGTTAACCCGGACTCGCGCTTCATGAATGCTACTGTCAAGTGTTGGAGCCTATCTCACATGGTATTCTATTTTGGTAAAAATGAGCTCTGCCCAACACTAGAAGAGATTTAGTGTATTCTAGGGTTAAACATGGACGGTGAAGCCATAGTACCGTGCTACAAGACAACATACTAGGCAGACCTGTCTAGGTTCTTGCATATCAAGCTTGCCTGCTTGCAGCTCTGTCCTAACGGCTCTTTTGATCGGATACCCGTGTCTTTTCTTAAAAAGAAGTACAAGCGTAAGTGGAACCCTGACTCTCTTTCAGCGGAACTTCCCAGTGTCAATGCCCTTGCACTGATAGCCATGTCTCAATTGGTATTCCCAAGGTGCCGATCACTCGTCGAAGCAGTTCTGGTCGGGGTCATCGAAGATATGCACAACTCCTGCTCAGTTGTACCAGTCATCCTAGCTGAGCTTCTCAGGGCTATTAACCTGTCGGTAAACCGTAGAAAGGGCATCTTCCATGCCAGTACACCTCTCCTACACCTCTGGTAGGTAAGCCATTTACCTACAATCATATTGGTACTAGACGGCATCCATGATGCATACAGTTTACCTCGAAATATTTCTTAGAATCAAGGCCCGATAGTAACTACAGATGTTGGAGAGCTCTACCAACTTCGCCAAGACCTTTTAGAGGGAGAAATCACTTGGCAATACGATTGGCTTGTACTGAATAGGCTACGCCGTGTTGTCATCACTGGCAGGCGATGCATAATTCTTGCTGGTCTAACAGGCTCCACAGTCTATACACCACTCCGAGTCCTCCGGTAATTTGGACTCCCTCAGCGTATCCCAGTAATAGACCAGTAGGAAAATGATTGGATCACTTTCACAGTACACTCCGGCAACCTCACCCGATGCTTCCAGTCAGCTTGGCACAGCTCTAAACGAGACCAATGGTCAGACTTCATGGTTACATCAGGACCATCGATTATCTCAGCATACCGACAGTGGGTGGATAATCTTAACATTCTACCCGGCATGCCTGCACCCAGGGAATTACCCACACCAATCGCAGCTCCATCACAAGGAACCATACCCCAAGTAGAAATGGTGGTTCCTTGGACAGACTTCTTCTTGGAGAGACAGCTCCAGATCGAGCAGAAATGGAAAAGGCTATGGAAGGCCCAGCGTGCATTCAGGCAGCAGGAAGCAGAACAAGGTCGTGAACTTAAAGCCGTACAAGAACAGGTTGAACAACTGGAGCAGACAATCCAGTCCCTTCACAGGAAACACAGAGGCGGCACCAGGGAAGCAGCCGTCATCTGGGCTCAGCTTCACTTCCACCAAGAACAACTTGATAGTGCAAAGGTGGAGATGACCTCCCGTATCCAACAATTTGGATATCGTATGTTCAACGCTACCGAAACCTTTACGCACATGGAGGTTTAGGTCACATCCCTCCAGCAACAGATCATGGATCTTAAGGGTGTGCCCCGGCCACTTAACTTTGTGATCCCCGAAGGGCCTGCCTAGGATCGAGTCCTTTTTTTTTCTTTTGAGTCACTCAATCCCTGTACTCACTGCACTCTTCATGCATCAATGAAATCTACTTTCTAGCATCTGCTTTTTGTCATCATGCATAATCATGTTTAGCCATTGCATTCTTTTCAGTTGCATGAGCAGACCTGTGACTCGTTCTCTGACTGCAATTCTCGCAAAAGTAGCAGCCGTAGACGCAGTCTTGACAGAAGTACTAATCACAGAGATACTCCCTTGCACAGCCCAATCAGAGAGCAGCTCTTACTCAGTACGATCAGAAAGCAGTGCCGACTCAATGGCGGAACCTGCAGATCAGCACCAATGAACCAGTGAGATCCTACAGTCACATGACAGGGACATAGCATCCATGCAGTCGAAGCTTAACACTATTTTGGAATCCCTGAAGATTCTAATTGGTACCCGAACTGAAGAACGCTCTACCCAGATCCTGATAGGAGAACCAACCGAGCCTCATCCTCCCCCCTTCATTATACCTGACCCCATACCCACAATAGGTGGAGGAGAGGAATATGACCAGTACGAAGAGCAACCCAAGGCTTCACACGTCCACCAGGACCAGCCATCATGCTCAGATCATACACTATCCTTACAGGACGAGATCAAGCAGATGAAAGAAGAATGAAGGGTGCATCCACCAATACAAGTCTATCACTGGAGGAATTAACTTTCTCATTAGGGAATGCTGTTTCCGTAGGATTCAAGGTTCCAGACTTTGACAAATACGATGGCTTGGGCTGTCCAAGACAACACCTACAATGTACCTGGGGACATACTCCAGCACAACAGGAATCAACATCTTCTCATCCAATACTTCCAGAAGAGTCTGAAGGGGGCAGCCCTTACATAGTGGATGTTTGTGGATAAGCAGAAGGTCAAGACTTGGCAGGATGCCATGGACAGCTTCGTAGAGCAATACTCCTTAACCAAGAGCTCCGCCCTTAGAGAAGCCAGCTCGAGCAGTTAAGCTAGCTTAACAATGAATCATTCTTGGAATACGCCACCCGATAGAGGGAAATGGCAGTCAAGATCCCGACTCCTATCCTTAAGGAAGAACTGGCAGGCATGTTCATGGGCACTCTAAAGTAGCTCTACTCTACACTCATGGTGACCCTACCAGTGGTGGACTTCGGCACCATCGTCAGGACAGGTGCCCGCATAGAGACGACTATCAAGAGTGGGGCCACTCATTCCAATCTAGGGCTTGATTCCCCTAAGGCGACAGACTCGTCCAATAGGAACATCGGTCCCCGGGACCACAGAAAGAAGGAAGATGTACATATGGTTGCTTCTACAGCACCTATCAGACTACCAGCTCCAACAGCGCAGCAACAGTCAGTTAACAGGAATACCCGGTCAACCCGACCAGCCTAGGGGTAGAAGCTTCCTCCCAGAAACTTTACCCCTCTTCCATACACACTCAGTCAGTTGTTGGAATTCCTCACCAATCAAGGTCTTCTCGAGTTGAGAGACCCCACACCTCTCTTACCTCTAGATAAACAGAACAAGAACTACAATGCCGATCACCATTGTGTCTTTCACAGAGGCCCAGACCATGCTACAGACTACTGCATAGGCCTGAAGTGTGCTATCCAAGATCTCTTGGATGACAAAAAGGTTGAGCTAGCTCCCAGTAACACCAGCATCAATCAGGTACCACTGCCCCCACACAACAATCAAATCAATTTTATCCAGTGGGAAGAGCCCAAGGTAGGGCAACCAGAGCCCAGCACACCCGCAGTGAATGACGGTATTATCAGGCCCTCTTATCGATCACCTAATCTCCTTCCCCCAGTCAAATATACGGGCCATTCAGTCTCCGACCCAGATACCTATCCCCGAACAGATCATCTACACCATTCCTTGCCCTACAAATTGGCTTACAGCTCCAGCTCAAGTCTCAACCTCTTCAGGCCCTGTCCAGTTCTCTTACATCCCAGAGCCTCCCTTCAACCTCAATCGAGTACCCGCTCCCCGCTCTCTCATCCTTGAGAGTGAGAGCATAGTCAACCTAACCAGATCTAGCCGGGTATATTAACCTCCTATAACTGAGCCGGCAAAGGTGAAGAGTGCAGAAACAGAGAAAGAGAAAGCAGGGGTGTCAGACCTGCAGAAGGAAGCAGCTGATTCAGCAACTTTATTAAAAATCTTAGAAAAAGCAGAGGAGTTCAATATCACTCAGCAACTGAGAAAGGTCCCAGCACAAATATCCATCTTGGGTCTTCTTCTCACTTCAGAGCATCACAGGAAGCAACTACTCCGAGTATTCGGCAATGTTCATGTGACACCAGACATAACGTCTGAGAAACTGGGGCAAATGGTAGGGCAAATCCTCGAACCCAAGGTCATCTCCTTCACGGAAGAGGAGATACCAGACAACAATAGGGACTATACCCGGGCTTTGTACATTGTAGTTCAGTGCATGGACCGAACGTTATCATCAGTGCTCATTGACAATGGCTTCAGCCTGAATGTCTGCACACTCTCCACGCTATAAAACTTGGGCCTAAACCTCAGTCAAGTGAAGAAGAGACCCATGACCATCAGGGCTTTTGATAATACAACCAGGCAGAACCTGGGTGACATCGATTTGACCATCAAGATCGGACTAGCTCAATTCTCAATGAACTTCTAGGTTTTGAACGTGTCAGCCTCTTTCACTCTGCTCCTAGGGAGGCCATGGATCCATGTGGCTGGAGCCATTCCCTCCTCTTTGCACCAAAGAATCAAGTTCATCCAGGATGATTGTCTGATTGTCATTCTTTCTGAGGAGTTAGCCAGTTCCTTCGGGGACGTACAAGAGCTGGGGCAAGGCACTGCCTTCATGACATTCCAGTTCGAGCAGGTTAGTTCTATTGCTCAAGTAGAACAGTAAAGTAAGCAACCAGTGTCACCGTTTGTCAGTATGATGGCCAGAATGAACTACCAGCTCAGAAATGGTCTTAGTGCTAGGAATCAGGGTATGAAGAAGAGATATACACCTCCTCGCTATACACCTCCCTATGGTTTGGGGTACAAGCCCAGATACGAGGATTACCTCTCTAAGCTGACTAAGAAGAGCAGACAGTTGGTGAAACCTGAGCCCCGACCACACATCTCTGTAACCTTCCCCGTGGGAATCTTCGAAACCTTCCCAGAAACCTCTGCCGCACCCGTTACCTCAACCCCCCAGCCCAGTGACAAGTCTTCTGGGATTCCAGATCCAGAAGTGTTCAACATGGCCCAGATATTCGATGAGTTGACTGTTGAAGATGCTACTGAAGTAGAATATCCAGTGGGAGAGCAGGTTTGTACCCTCTCCAACACTGCCGAAGTGTCATCTAGTCGCCAACCACTGATCCGTTGATGGACTGAGGCTCTCACCATCAGGCCAGCTAGGGCCGGGGCAGGCACAATGCAGGATAGGTTGGTTCGAGACAGCAGTGACCAAGCATCACCTTTCTCCTTCATCTACCTCTCTTTTGCTCCCATTTATAAAATCCAAAAGTCTATCCACTGTCGACCTCTTTTTGTTTGAGTCTTTTTGTAACAAGTCATCATTTTAATGAAAATCATATTATTTTGACTCAAAAATCATGTTTTCAAAAAAAATTTCATATTGGCTGATGACGAAATCACATGGACTCTTCCCTTGGAAGGCCTAGTGTCCTGAAGCCAACAAAATCATCATCATCAAAGCAAGCTAAACTGAAGCTAATTGATTTGCTAGGAAATTACCTCTGATGGGGCTACCCCTCAAACCCTCCTTGAACTCTCTGAAGTAGAGTATGACTCAGAGCAGGAGGAGGAACCGCCTCAGGAAATTCTGGACCTCCTTGAGCATAGCGAAGGACTCTTGCAGTCAAACAGGGAAGACACAGAAATAGTCAATCTGGGATCCCCAGACAACCCTCGGCTAGTTAAGATCGGCACAAGCATGAGCCCGCAGTAGAGAGCGAATATGATTAGTTTCTTGAGAAGCTACAGTGACAGAAGAAGACATGGAGAAAACCTCTGGATACAACCAGATCAGGATGGCAGAAGAAGACATGGAGAAAACCTCCTTCATCACACCTTGGGGCACATTTTACTATAAAGTCATGCCTTTCAGACTCAAGAACGCAGGGGCCACCTATCAGAGGGCCATAACAGCCTTATTCCACGACATGATCCACAAATCCACTGAAATCTATGTGGATGATATGATCGTCAAATCTCCTACCGCGGAGCAACACCCTGAAGACTTGAAGAGACTCTGCGACAGACTCCGAGAGTACGACTTGAGACTAAATCCAGCCAAGTGTGTCTTTGGAGCCTCATCAGGAAAGCTCCTTGGCTTCATAGTCAACAAAGAGGCATTAAGATCAACCCAGCTAAAGCCAGAGCTATCATCAAAATGCCAGCACCCGAAACTGAGAAGGAAATCCTTAGTTTCCTAGGCAGAATTTAGTACATAAGCAGATTCATTTCTCAGCTCACTCCGATATGCGAGCCAATCTTCAAGCTCCTCTGAAAGAACACACCGACAGTCTGAACAGTAGAATACCAAGAAGCCTTTGACAGAATAAAGCAGTATCTCTTGAACCCTCTAGTACTTGTGCCTCCTACATCGGGATGGCCGCTGCTACTCTACATCTCGGCATAAGAGAACTCCATAGGGTGCACCCTGGCACAATATGATGAGATAGGCAGAACGGAACAGGCTATCTACTACATCAGTAAGCATCTGCTTGAGTACGAAGAGCGGTACAGCCCTCTTGAGAAAACTTGTTTGGCACTGGTCTGGGCTACTCAGCGTCTTCGGCACTGTCTTCTTTCTTACCCAGTAATCTTGATCTCCCAGATGGACCCACTCAAGTACTTGCTAAAAAAGCCAGCCACCACCGGAAGGACCGCCCGATGGCTTATGATGTTGTCTGAATTCGACATCATGTACATGATATAGAAGTTAATTAAGGGGCAAGCGATAGCAGATCATCTCGCCCACAGTCCAGTACAGGACTACATGTCTGTACATGATCGATTTCCAGATGAAGCCACCTTGTATACAGAAGTAGACAAACAAGAGTACTCCGGCTAGGAGTTATACTTTGACATGGGGCAGGAGCAGTCCTGATCTCACCTAAGGGAGCACACCTCCCTATCTCAGTCAAGTTGAAGTTCAGATGCTCCAACAATGAGGCAGAGTACGAGGCAGGCATAGTCGGACTAAAAGAAGCCCTGGACATCGGGATTGAAGAGGTAGACGTCTACGGTGACTCATCTTTAGTAATCTCTTAGGCGAATGAATCTTGGGCCATCCGAGAAGCAAGGCTAGTCCCATACTTGGCTTACCTCAATCTACTAATCAGTCAGTTCAGAAGAATCAGCTTCAGTCACCGGTCCAGGGACCAGAATAGAAACACTGACGCACTGGCCACTCCTGCTTCTATGGTACAGATCCCTACAGCAGACATCATGCTCTTGCCAATTGAAATTCAACAACAGGATCAACCTGCCTACTGCCTTCAGATCGAGGAAGTATCAGACAATAAACCTTGGTATGAAGACATTAAGCAGTATCTCGAGGATGAGACCTTCCCTCTCGATACCACTAAGACAGACCAGAAGACTGGCTATTCAGTTCGTCCTATCAGGGGGCATCTTGTATAAAAGGTCGCTGAACCTACTCTGGCTCAGATGCCTAGATATTAGTGAAGCAGCGCAGGTAATCAAAGAAGTTCACGGAAGAACTTGCGGCTCACACATGAACGGGTTGATGTTATCTAAGAAGATACTCAGACTAGGCTACTACTGGTTCACCATGAAATCAGATTGTTTCAAGCACGTACAGAAGTGCCACCAGTGCCAAATCTACGCCGATAGGGTAAATGCACCGCCAAGCAGGCTGCATAATCTCACTGCTTCTTGGCTATTCTCAGCATGGGGCATCGAAGTAATCGGGCCCATAGCTCCAAAAGCATCCAACAGACATCGATTCATTCTGGTAGGAATCGATTATTTCTCAAAATGGGTCGAGGCAGCCTCTTATGCCAGCATCACAGCCTCAGTGGTTTAGTATTTTCTAAAAAGGGATATCATCTGCCGATATGGGGTCCCGTATGAGATTGTAACAGACAATGCTCTCAACTTCTGCAACCAGGGGATGACTGATCTCTGCCAGAAATTCAAAATCCAACATCACAACTCTATGCCATACAGGCCATAGACCAATGGTGCAGTTGAAGCTGCCAACAAAAATTTGAAGAAAATCATCGAGAAGTTGGCCACCAAGTACTCTGCCTGGCATGAGATGCTCCCTTATGCACTCATGGCCTATAGAACGTCCATCTGAACCTCAACTGGGGTAACACCATTCTCTCTGGCCTATGGTATGGAAGCATTCCTTCCCATCAATGTACAGATTCCATCACTTCGAGTGTTAATAGAAGCAGAACTCTCAGAAGCAGAATGGGCACAGACCCGGTATGAGCAGTTGAATTTAATTGAAGAGCGGTGATTGAAAGCCATCAACCACTCTCAGGCCTATTAGAGGTGCATGTCTAGGGCATTCAATAGGAAAGTCAAGCCAAGAAGCATCGAGATTGGCGACCTGGTCCTTCGGAAGATGTTGCCAAACCGCCTTGACCCAAGGGGCAAGTTCACTCCCAACTATGATGGCCCATATGTCGTTCGAGATAAATTCTCAGGCGGTGCCCTTCGACTCGGACGTATGGATGACGAAGAACCTCCCAGAGCCCGTCAACATGGACAAAGTCAAAAGATACTACGCTTAGGGTCTAGATCTGATAGGCGCTTTACACTTATAGTTTCTCTGGGAAATGACAAGAGGCCATCCTTGGCACACTCTCCATCCCTCTTTCCTGTAACCCGTTTTACAAATCAAATGAAATTCGCTAGTTAGCCCCTCGAGCCTGACAGCCCTTTTTTCATTACACTTTTTCAGAGACACCTTCCCTCGCCCTCTGCGACATTGGCCCGAACTACGTCATGACCTGATCTTGCAAAGGGTACGTAGGCAACCTGTCAAATCAGGTGTGGTCACAAAGGGGTATCTACTCCCCGACTCTCCCCAAATAGAGTCCCTCTTTCCCCAAAGAAAAGAGTAAAAGTGTCATCAACTATCCCCCACAGAGTCACTCCTCAAGTAATGACAAACTCTCCCAGTCCCCCAAGCAAGTCGACTCTCAAGGGTACAAAATTTCTATCAAAAGAAAACCCAAAATAGAAGTCGAAATATTTCAACAGTCAAAGACTCCCCACGAAGACAACCTCTCCAGACTCTTTAACCTCTCAGAGACAACCTCTCTTGAAAACACAATCCTCGGGCAGAGATAAACTCTCTCACCCTTTCTCCACATTCCCCAGCAAAAAAAAAAAAACTGTCCCTCCGTCGGGAAACCCAGAAAGCTTAAATTCTCCAGAGAGTTGAAGTCAATTATATCAAAACCAAAACCTCCAAGGGAGTGCAAATCAACAACAAACAGGAGAAATCCCAAGGTGTCCCAAACATCGGTCCCTCAACCTACATTTCGTCCTACTCTAAGTCCTTCTTGATCCCTTAGGAATTACGAATGCAAGCGCAGTATCACATCTGCATCCCTAGCGGAAATATCATCCTCAAATCCGCAGAGGAGTGCCATTCAGGGCAATGATGAGAGAAGACCTATTTTCTCCAACATAAACAAAACTTCCCCAGTAAGTTGCAGGCATGAGTGAAAACCGGCAACGGTCTCATTGCGCAAAAATAATGCGATCCCCAGACCTAGTCTCGTGACTAGGGGTAAAAAAGGGATAAAAATCATCAGCTTCGCAGGTATGAGGAAAACCGGAAATGGCCTCATCGTGCAAAAATTATGCGAATCCCATGACTTGATCATTCCAAGGGTAAAAAAGGGAGAAAAGCTGAAGAGCAGTTTGGCAACAGAATCCGGCAGAATTACGATCCCCAGCAGATGGCATGGAAGAGCAGCTTCCCCGACACTAGTCTCCAGCAGAATTCAGATCCCCAGCAGTGATCTATGGTAATGTCATGTCCCTAGCAGACCCCCAGTAACGGTCTACAATGGTGTTTACATTCCCCAGCGGATCTCCAGTAGAAGCATCCAATTTGCTCCCCAGCAAGCTTCTCCCCAGCCAGAGTCTAATCTCCAATAATGGAAAAACAAGCAGGCCTACCCATGAACATCCCCAGTGGTGATAAAGCCTCTTCTGGGTCATACGCTACTCTCTAAGAGCAAAAGGTAGAATACATAATCCCCAAAGCCCTGACTAAGGCACTTTCCTGGCAAAACTAATAGCTAGTTGAACATTCTTTCTTGTTGAAAGCAAAATTTTTTTACAAAGGTCCAAAACCCTTTCATAAAATGTTTTCAAAAAAGCTCCTTTTGGTATCCTGAATAAATTATACCAGCCTGCACTGAGCAGCCCCAGCAAAACAAAGCAGAAGAAGCTGACACCATGCATCCCCATAAGTCGTAATCAGCAGAGTCATAGGAAAGTATCCTTGCCTTTATCCCCTGCATGACATCCTTGCATCGCGTCACACATCATGTGACCAAACTCCTCAGCATCATTCTTTGATCAAAATTCAGCGCCTCTCGGCCATTTCAATCATCCGGCTAGTGCCTCTTGGACATGCCGCACCCTTTCGACACCCCTGCATGTCCCCGACATCCTGTACATACCTTCACATTACATACCACCTGCATGTCTTCTCTTTCAACACCCGCGCATGTCCTCGACATCCCGTGTATATCTTTACAGTGTATACCACCTGAATGTCCTCCTCTTTTCGATACTCCCGTGTGTCCTCGACATCCCATGTATACCTTTACAGTGTATACCACCCACATGTCCTCCCTTTCGACACCCCCGTGTGTCCTCGATATCCTGTGTGTACCTTTGCAGCATACACCACCCGCATGTCACCCCTTTAACACCCTGTGTGTTCTCGACACCCTGTGTGTCTTTTCGATCAAACTCGATCGAATCCTTCCGACCGACGCCTCCGAGCTATGCCATTCCTGCATCCATCAATCCCCGGTGAGTAGTCTGAACTACTTGCCCTTCCCAGCAGTGGCCATGCCACTACATTGCATACATCATTTGCACTGCCTGTATACATGTCATCATTCTGCATCCCTGTTATCCGAGCTCGGTGTAAAAATAGGATGATTCTAGTCTTTTTCGTTCAAATCACCAACCTTGGCATTTCCAGCAAAGAGGTGTAGCTGTAAGCACCCAATTTTTACACGTCATCTAACTGTAGTTAAACCTCTTAACAATGGTTACTCCCCCACCAAACCCTAGGTGAACCCTAATTAAACCCTAGTTAATCCTAGGACTCAATCCCAGGCCCAAAGCTTAGCCTTAGGTGACCCTAGTCGATGACCTAGAGCCATTAGGGTTTGAACCCTAAAGACCCATGGCCCATAGGGCCTGACCCTTTGCCTAAAACCCTTAAGACCCAAAAAACCTTAAACATACTCCCCATAACCCGTATATACAGGGCCCAGCCCATTTACCAGCAAAACTCAGAATGTCGGTAGAAGATGTACCGATATTAAAATTTGGCATGAACTCAGAATGTCGGTAGACCTTCTACCGACAAATGTAAGTACCGAGTTTATAGGTTGCAAACGCCCTGCACACTCCACTATCCCCTCCTCCATCATGAATCAGCTCTTAGTCGACCTTCCTTGGGTCCAATACTATTCTCCTCCTTCTTCCTAATCCCTCTTAGGTCCTTGGTGTCCTTGCCTATAAAACCAAACTCCCCTCAACTGTAAAATGGTCTACATTTTCTGAAGGAGATACCTTGTTGCCAAAAGCCTAGACCTCTTCCTCTTCAATCCTCTGGTTATAGTTTTAAGCTTCCCCTAGACCTGTCTCGAGTTCCCCCAAGCAGTTATAACCCACCACCGGAACACCACCATCACGGTTGCAGACCTCCACCCTCGGCAAGAAAATAGAGTATAGGGTAGGGACTGTCCCTACCCATTTTTTATTGCTTGTTCATTCCTTTTGAACCCCTAGTCACCTCCAGGGGGCTTATTTGCCTTTACTTTTGGTGTTTAGCTTATAAAAAACCTTCACAGACTCTCTGGGGGTCCCTCACATCATGAGGGAACCCCTGGACATCCCTGTGCACAGCCCCCATGGGCAAAAATCCAATTTTACAGAAATCCAGGAATGGCGGTAAACTCAGTACTGCCATCCCTGGTAAAGCCTGTTTCCATCTTGTCGGTGATCCCTTTGCCGACACCCTGTTTTGGCTTAGTTTTTTATTGGCGGTAGAATAACTACCTCCAATATACTATTTCTACTGCAGTAACTTCGCAGCCTTGTGGGGCCCACTCCAGGCATCCCCTGGGGCCCACACCAGACTCAAAAGCTTCCCAGGAGTCCCCTCTACACTCCCATGCACTTACTTCACCCTGGGTTACAACTTAACCCTAGTTAGCAGAAGCAAAAGCACAGCTTAAAAATACTGTTATTAATGTCGGTAATCCTATTACTGACATTAACTCTTTTTTTAGTTTGGGCTTTTGCAGGGGCCTAGGCCTGGTAGGAGGCCACTTTAGGCCCTGCCTAGCCCTTGGGCCCACCTCAGACTGTACCAAACCCTTAACCGTGGTTAAATCTACCTCTAGTTAACATTTAACCGCAGTTAAGCACCCTTAACCCCACAAACTTTGGGAAATTAAACAGAAATTCCTAAAACAAACTTTGGACCATAAACCTAACTTTGGCCCTCTCCCTAACCCTAGTTATCAACCCTAACCACAGTTAGACCCCCCTTAACTGCGGTTAGCAAGCCTAATCGTAGTTAACTTTGGTTACGGCCTACCGGGCCTGAAAACCAAGTCTACCAGACTTTCTCGTCCTACCGGCCCTCCCCTAAGCCTACCGGGATACTTGCCACATCCCCTTAACTATGGTTAGCAACCCTAACCATAGTTAGTTCGGCCTAACCCCGGTTAGCAACCCTAACCCGGGCCGGACTCCATCCTAGTCCACTGGACTACCTCCCTAAGCCTACTGGGCTTAAATACCTTGCACTTGACCCTCCTCGGTCAACCAAACCCTAGTCTACCGGACTAGTCCATGTTAGCCACCCTTGGTGCACACACACACGCCCCTAGCCTCGGCACAGGCTCACGTGCTAGAACTACGCTCGGTCTGATCTCACCCTGTGAGTACGTAGGCAGCCCAACATGGGCCCAACCCCAGTTAGCTTTTCCTTTCTTGGATTAGTGTTAACTTAAACACTTCGGCATTCTAATCAAGATTAACTTTATTTAGCTTAAACCCGAGGAGTACGGAACCGTTGTAAAAGGAAAGTCTCAGGGTGCCTAACACCTTCCCTGGACTTAATCGAACCCCTTAACTTGATCTCACTCGTAGACCAAGACCTTATCCAAATCCGGGGGACTTATCCCTTCTGAATGAATAGGTGGCGACTCTTAAAAGATAAAACTCTTTCACACCCATGAGGGTACACAGGTAATTCACACCCAATTTTGTGAGCGGAAGAAATTCCCGCACTCATACTTACCGAGGACAAACTTAGTCCTGATGGAATATACCACCTTTGAGCTTTCCATCTGATTTCTGAAAGCTTATCAGTTGATCAAAATATGCTCCTTTGATCATATCATCTACGAAATACTCGAATTATTTCAGGCCCTGAAGGCGTAGTGAGTTGATCAGTATGCTCGGAGTTCGGATCTTATTATCGAACATGGCATACTTCAAGGTATCTGAAAGCTTATCACACTTAAAAGTGTGAAACCATAAAAACAGTATAAATGAGCATCTGATACGCTATAGACTCAAAGTCTTTTTTTGGGCAAAACATATTTTAAGGTAATGAACCTTTTAAATCAATTAAGCTTATCACAGTATTTGTAAAATATTACTTTAGGCCAAAAGGGCATTGATAATTAAGTTCTGAAGGCTTATTACGCTTTCGGAAAGCAGAAAACCATAAAAGTGTGTAAAACGAATATCTGATACACTATTAATTTTCAATACTTTAAAGTAATAGATCTTTTTGGATCATCATGACCTTTATCCTCGTGGCTTCTGACTAGATCAGACTCTAATTTGACTAGGAAATATCTTCCATGTGTCAATGCATCATTTTCCATCATCAACAAGTGTTAACTACATGGTTTGGTCTGCTCTCTTCAAACAGGTAAGTTCTTCCTTAACTTTTAATTATTTGCAAAATCTAGATATTGTTGAGTTTACTACATTCCATAATGCTGAAAATTTTAGTTTGGATGTCTTCTTTTGGTTTGATCACATACTTGCATATTTAGTATGAGTAATATTCTTAGACTGGATGCATGTTTTTTTTAATTCATGAGCTCTCGCAAATCTGTCTCAAACATTCAAGAGTTGATTCAATACTTTAATTTTTGTAAAGTAGAGCCGTTAATGATGTTTGCATGTTCACATCTAACACCTTAATTTTCTCGTAAATTGGCTTGTTATGTATCCTCTTTTTGTGAAAAGTTTGTAAGGGATACTCTTATGTAACTACATAGCTATAATTTGTCAATCCTGCACTTTTAGATTTCATATACTGTTAGTTTTCCATTTATTTGGGTTGCTGAATTAACTTCTCTTAGAATTTTCATAGATTTAAAACTGACTACCACAGTTAAGTTTCACTGCTTTGGTCACGATTCATGATAATCAAGGCTCCTAGTGGTTAAAGGAGGACTAGATAAAGGAGGACTAGATAACAAGAGGTGATGGTTATCTATATTTGATATTACCTATCTTTTGTCTTGTAGTTGATTGCTACCATAGTTAATCTCCTAACCCCTGATATGTATTGCATGGGCTGGAGTTCTTATACATGATGTTTATGCTATATAGGTTTAATGCTCTAGATTAAATGTCATCCGTAATGCCTAAAAAAAAAAAATTGTTTCAAAATGACTCGAGTCTGATTGCTTCTATGACACATAGTACTTGAAACTCATTACTTAGTTAGTTCAATCCAGAGGTCTCTATCCCCAACCTACATGGTTTGATACCATGATGCATACTCAATTAAATTTGACATAAAGAACTTGAGATTCTACTGTACGGTATTTTGGAGGTATTGTTCATATGCTTGGCGTAGATCCAGTTGTGTTATCTTTCTAAATACAATTTAAAGATGATGTGGTTTCGTAGAATATTTAAAGATGATAATCAAGGTAGTTCAATTTTATAACAACGCAGACCAATTGTCTTTAAGCTTAGATATTGAGTCAAATTATTTACTTACTGTTGATTGCATATAATGAATATTTTTCTCTTCTGTGGCTTGTCAATTATACTATTTAATGGACTAGTTGATAAAAGGACGTATGGGCATGACTTGCACATGACCTTAGTGTGAAAACATGTATAATTAAAGTCTCAGTGATAAGATTGTTTAAGCCTAGCGGTTACCCTTGGGGGCTTGATGACCTAACTTGAAGGATGATCATTAAGCCAATCAATTATTTTCTTTGTGTGCTTTAAAAGCCTTAAGTAACATATAGCTTATTCTTGGATGTTTATGATTGACATTTACATTATGTGATGCCAAATGTTTGAACCTTTTAGAGTATTTATGAGCTATGATGGAACTTTCTTTACTCGGCATGATATATTATCTTTATCATAATAAGTCCCTTGTGAAAATAATGATGGTTATCTATTCTGAGTGCCTGTGAGAGGCGTTCTAAACCTTACGCCTCTACATGCAGGGGGCTATTGAGGGCTATTTGCATCTCTTTAATTACTTTCTAATGTTAAAATAAAAAAACTGGATCAAACACCATTCGAACCCTGGCTATCTTGTTATCTAAGTCGACTAGTGTGAACATTTCTTAGTTCGATGCTTGACAAAGACACTAAGTTCATGATGTGCACCATTTATTTCACAATAATCACATATTTTGTATTAGTTGGATATTTTATATGGTTATTTAGATAATGTGAATTTGTCATTAGATACAGGATGGCATGTTAGATACTACTACTTTGTTAGCTAATATTTGAACAATTTAATATAATGTTGCCTAAAGATACCCTTTTGTGTTTTGTTAAGAATTCATCTCTAAGGCGTTATGTTTGAATTCATATCCAAGACATTATGTTATCAAAGGCGGCTCGTTCCGATAGCGGTTGATCAAGTCAAAGGCTATTTTTTGAATAATTGGTTTCAATGGATGTCCTCAAAGGCGTTATATAAAAGTATATATATAGAAAAAGAGATCATTCTTTATATCCCAGGCATTCCACTCTTAGCTTTGAAGAAGCTCAACATGAAAATACTCCTTTGCAAGATTTTGTAACAACGGAACAACTTTCAGCTATGTTTGAGAAAGAACAAGCTCAGTGTTCAAGACTTTTTAAATGCCTTTGGTAACAAATCGTCTTTGACCCCTTTGGTAACAGATCATCTTTCTTTCTAGAATTTTTTCAGCTGAAATATCTGTCAGGTTTTGTTGCTTCTAAACTTATGCTTTGTAAATGGTAGAGGTATAAATGCTTAGGCGAATCTATAGTATTTTTTTAACACCTTTGGAAGGTACTTCAAGAACAAGGATCTACGCCTTTGTAAAGGCAGCTATTGTTTGTTGATTATTTCATTTGATAAAGTATTGCATGATTTTGTTTAGGAGGTTTTAGAAGTAAATCCTTTCTCATTGAAATAAAGAAGTCTTTGAACATATACTTCAAGAATATTATGTTAAAGGAGTTTCTCTTTAAGCTTTTATTGAATAATTGTTACTCACTAATCATTTTCTTCCTTATTATGGATTAAAGATTTTTGGCAGAATGTATCTTTCTTGACATTCTTATGTCTTTGAAGCTATTGCTCTGGGGATGTTCTTGAATCCAGGTTTCACTTATTATATTAGAAGATTCTTTAGATTGAGAAAATACCAATTATACCTTCACCAATGATGTTCATTAATTTAAAAGCAGGAGTTATAGTTGCAACGCCTTTGTTGGTGTCTTTATTATCGGCTTGAAAGACTTTATTGATATATTTCTCTTGGAGGATTTCTGCTTCTTATTTCAACAAGAATATTATCTTCTACTTCTATCAGGAGATCACTTATTGGTAGATATAGAGCTTTTTGTTCTCAATGACTGATGTTGCTTAAAGGCTTATTAATTGTTATTTCACGATAAAGCATTTATACCGCCATTGATTCAGACTTGATTATTGAAGGCTCAATTGTTGAAAAATAATTTCAGCTTTCGAAGGAGGATCATGCCTTCATATAAATATTAATTGTTCTATCTTTCTGGGGACCGTCTGAAGTAAAAGCGTCTTGGTTCTCGCACAAAGATATTTGATTCACTAGAAGACTCAAAAGTGTTATTCTTCTATTAATTAATTTGTCATTATGAAGAATTTATGATTACTGATTCTGAGCCTTGATAAATGTCTTGCTCTTCACGTCTTGATATATGGTCTTACGTTTCGCGCCTTGATATATGTTATGGTTCTTGTTCTCGAGAAAGTTGTTACTGAGACTGATATGGAGAAAAAGGATTGCTACTATATATCATTATCGACGGAGTTTGGCTCTTTTTACAATCAATGAGACATGATTATTTTCTTTTACGGATTCTACTTCTTTACTGTTATCATATGAAGGCGATGATACAAAAATATTATGAGGGCGATGATACAAAAAGATTATTCAAAGGTTACACTACAATGCAAATGATTATATATGTTTTCAGCCTGGATAAAGGAGTTTTGTGATTGCTCTATATATTTCCGCCTTGAAGTTGTTGCTCTGATCTTCAGTACCACAGTTCTCTTAATACGACCTGAAGATGACTGATTTTTCTCTATAAAGATATTCTGATAGAATTCAAAGGATTACAGGGCATTCTCGAGGGATACCGCCATTGAGTCTCTCTCTCAAAATTTGAATCAAAGGTGTATATAGAGGAAAAACTTTACCCTCACCGCCGTCAGGATTATTAGTAACAACAAATTCAAAGATCTTTTCAGCATCACTAGAAGATATAATGCTATCAAAGAGACTGTGGGCATGGATCTGAGGGCTAATGCATCAAGCAAAATTTTGAAAGCTATCATTGCTTATCATTTACTCAATCAGACTCTCATGCAAGTGATAAATGAAATTCTGCCCTAACCTTTGTGGATGGAGGGAATGATATGTTTGAGATTTTATCTATGGAAACATCCATTCAAGACAATGATTTATATACTCAGTTTGATGTGACCTTAAGTCATCATTGATATCTTCACAAGGTAAAGCTCAATCTTTGGGCGAATCTATGGTGTCTCAGGTATGATTCCTAATAGAATCCCATAAGTCATTTGATAAGATATTTCTTAGATAATTTGTCATCATTGCAAATAGCTTTCAAACAGATTAAAAGAGTAAGAAAATACACCTGATTTAAATAAGGATGATGATGATAATAAGTTGAATACTTGTGTGATGGTAAAATTTACCCTTTCAAATACTTTGATTCTTCAAACTACTCTAAAATCCTTAGTTTACACCTATTGATAACATGTTTTAGTTTTTCCAAGTTTGCTAAAAGTGAACCTTAGTGACAATTGATCAATGGCTCCCAAGACGGTTTGCCAAATGATTGACATGATAATACGACATTATGATAATCTAGCCAAAATAACATGGCTGCAACCACTTTGATTTTGTTGACTGACATAGTGTGATTAATTGATTGTTATTTGCTTCGAGGAGTTATCATCGACAAGTTCTGTCCTTAAAAATTGTTGTTTCGCTCGTTGAAGGCTTTGATATGATTATTTTTGTCTTCCTTGCCATTATTTGATCTTTGAGTAATGAGTTCTTTTATGAAAGTGTTCATTATATCTTTTCTTCTTATTAAAATACATTCCAACGGCTTCTCCAAAAGAAGGACTTATTATATCTTCTGTATGGTGGTAGTTGTTTAATAACTTATGCATATTTTGAAATGATCTCATAATCATATGCTCAAGAAGGTGGCCAGCCCCAAAGAAGTTTTCATATATTAGGTTACACATTGATTATCAAGACACAATGTGGAGGGATAAAAATATGTTCATGTTTAAAGATTCTCTTTTCCCGAGTACTTTGATTATTGATCTCTATTATTCCTGCTTGTTTGCTATAGTGCTTCAATTGCCAAAAATACGGTACTATGGTCATTGCTCACACAGTCCTGCATGGGGCCTTGAGCCAACTAGCAACAACAAAGAGTTTGATGATTCGAAGCAATTAATGTAAAGGGTTTGGTTTGACAGCTAGCAGGTGATTTTAATTATCATTGAAGGAAAAGCTGGTAAGATGGTTCGATAGAATGATGTAACAGATTGATAAGTCATCAGAGAGTCAATGATACCCTAGGAATCAAAGATATTCTGGTACATTCTAAATTGGAGCTATCCAAAAATCAGAAATATTTTGAATACATTCTAACATATTTTGATATGCTAGTATATGCTAATACGTTTTATCTCCTGATATATTATTAATACGTTTTGACACGTATTCTGACGTGTTTTAAAACCATCTGATTGAAAACGTCATGTATTGACAAGCTATCAGAAAAACAGAAATCTTCTAGTACATTCTAATTTGATTCTCTCTAGTATGATTCCGATATTCTGATATATTTTCATATATTCTGACATATTCTGATACATTCTACTATATTCTGATACATTCTGATATGTTAATACATTTCTGATACATTTTGAATAAATCTTGATATATCCTGTAGAACCCCGAGTCCGCATTTCACTAAATAGTGAATAGTATGTGAATAGTGCCCAAGTGTGGTTTTGTTCACTAATGGGCTTTATATTAATATACGTGTTTGGATATTTGGTGTGCATGTTTTAATAGGTCTGCATATCTTTAAGGAGTGTGTTTTAAACGTTAAAGGTGTTAGAAATGGGATTGGAGAAGATCCAAGTGGTGAAAACAGGGTTTTTGCAGAAAACAGGGGACCACCCTCGATGATAACCTCCGATCGATCGGTCTTATACCGATCGCTCGGTAGCTATCGAGCGAATAATTTTTTTGTATGGGGAAAAATTCCGGAGAGGGTGTTTTCAACCCGATCGACCGGTAAGCCATCGATCGCTTGGTCTGTACCACTGATCGATCGGTCATACGCAGATTTTCTTCATTAAGGGTGTTTAAGACTTTAGCCACTACCCTTTGCCTATATAATGGCTGGGTTCATGCCTTAGGGTTTCAGAAACCCTTTGTGCCCTATTTTGAGAGATTTTGAGAGGGAGAAGAAGGAGAGGAGCTAGGTGGTTGCTCAAGCTTGAAGGAGAGATCAAGTTCTTCCTTCTTTTGGTGTTTCTCAACCAAGAACTCAAGGTTCTTGCTTGTTCAAGCTTTTCGAATCAAAGTCTTTGATTTCACCAAAGTAGATACACTCTACTACCAATCTTACAATACTACTAGTTACTAAATATTGTTCTTCTCAATCTATACTACATATATATCTTGATTGGTTATGGTGTGAAAGGATGTTGTTTTATACTTGGATGTAAGATAGCACTATTATGCATTCTATGTGTTTGTGTAAATGCCTCTAAGGGTCTTTGGGTGTTTAAACATGATATTAATCTTGTATGCTCTTATGCTCGCATGTCTCCCATGAATCGATGTTTTCCATGGATTTCCTCAACGCTACGAAAAGGGTTTTCAAACAAATGACTTGTAAGGAATGATTCCAAGTAACTCCATGATTTGTCTAAGATCAGTTCACAAGCTCTAAGGATCATAATACATACTCACAAGAACTCCATGATATCTCTAAGATCGTCTCACAAACTCTAAGGATCATAAACGAAATGCTCTAAGATCTCTATGGTATTGGCTCTATCAATATGCTCTATGGTATCTCTATGTCTCTACAGATCATAAATGACTCTAAGAAACTCTATGAACTCTAAGAACTCACAAGGCTATGATTATCGCTTGACTCACATGGTATTGGTTTTGGTTTCGGATTTCGGATTTCATCACATATGCTATACATGGTTTCCACGCTCTTACATGTTTTAAGGATTTCAGTCTCCATGATTTGTATGCTCTGTGTTACTATTTCTTTATTGTTATTAGTTTGCATACGCTGAGTATTCCACGTTCAGCCGATATTTGTTATCATCGGCAAGTGCTCGGGTTTCATTCGACTTATGTGGCACGGAGCCTTGGGTTGAGGAAGAGTACTTCGACCCAAAGCCTTCCATGGATCACTACCAGGACGATGGTCCGTTAGATAGATGTCGGAACTTTGACTTCTGTTGATCTACATATATTTGAGACTATGTTTGTTAAGTGAGAGTGGGACTTGTCCACTTCACCTTTTGGATACATATACAGTTGTATTTTGTTAGTTCACGTTTGGACTAAGTTATAGGAGTGTTTGCTTTGCTTCCACTATGTTTAGTGTATTTTGTTTCCGCTGTGCATTATAAATCATTTCTGCTATGTTGTCTATGTACTCTGACAGGTTTCCATGTGTGCTTTATGTATCATATTGGAGGTATGATACGGCGGTCATGAGTCAAAGTATCCCTAACTCCTAGGGGTATTTTGGGTCGCGACATATTCTGATGATCTGATACACTTCGATACATTCTAATACATGTTCTGATATGTTTTGAAGTTTTCTGATTGTTTGCACTGACATCTAATAAAGATGATGGATTTTGCCGCCTTTGCAGGCAGGGGGCTAAATGTTGATGATGGAAAATGATAAGTTGACATGTGGAAGTTATTACCTAGTCAGATCAAAATTTGACCTAGTCAGAAGCCACGTGGATAAAGATTATGATAATCCAAAAAAGTTACATTGCTTTAAAGTATTTAAGTTAATAGTGTATCAAATGCTCATTTACACTATTTTATGGTTTTCTGCTTTCCGAAAGCTTAATAAGCCTTCAGAGTTTAATTACTACTGCCTTGTCTGGCCTAAGTAATATTTTACAGATACTATGATAAGCTTTTAGATTCTGATGAAAAGCTTAATTGATTTAAAAGATTCATTACCTTTAAATATGTTTTGCTTAAAAATAGACTTTGAGTCTATAGCGTATCAGATGCTCATTTATACTATTTTTATGGTTTAACACTTTTGAGTGTGATAAAATTTTAGATACCTTAAAATATGCCATGTTTGAGAATAAGATCCGAACTCCGAGCATGCTAATCAACTCACTACGCATTCAGGGCCTGAAGTAGTTCGAGTATTTCGTAGATGATATGATGAAAGGAGCAAATTTTGATCAATTGATAAGCCTTCAGAAATCAGATGGAAAGCTCAAAGGCGGTATACTCTGTTAGGACTAAATTCTTCCTTGGTAAGATTTCAGTAGAATCAGATTACTGAATGTTTTCTAACGCCATTATGATATCTTATTCTTCAAGACAGATCTTGAATCAATGGCGTTGCGAGCTTATGTTGATTAGAAGCTCGAAGGAGTCATACTTTGTTGAGACGAAAAAGGTGGTTACCGGTTCAGCCTCATCTTCATAGGGATTTGGTGGAATCAGATCACCATGTACCCTATTGCCTTGTCAGGGGGTAAAGGTACTGATTACCTTCCTTGTGGGAATGGGCGTGTGTGAACCCCCATCTCCTATTCCAACAAAGTAGTTGATTTTTCATAATTTTTGGATTAATTATGTTCTAATTAACATATATATATTTGTTACATAGTCACTCTAATGCTAGACCATACAGGACCAAGTCAATTCCTGATTTTGATAGTCTCTCTTTCATCATAGCCAATGATTCTGCGAATGGTAGTGGAATGCTTAGCGGATTTGATGTTGAACACACAACTAATCAGGATGACACTTTTTCGAGGGGAACTAACATCGAGGATATGAGGACTGGCCTTGAGGACCTTCACGAATGGGATAATCCTATAAGAAATGAAGTACCTGCACCATCAGCACTATTAGGAGCTTCCTCATCTCGGTTAAGCAATGAAACAAGAAAGAAGAAGAAGACTAGGTATGAGGGATCGTCGGACGAATTGTCAGCCATGAATGCTAACTTAAGGTTTATAGCTGAGGCCATAAACAATACTACTACTGAGGTTGACATGGAACCATTGATGTTCAAACTTGAAAAAATTCCTGAGTTAGATGAAGATTTAGTAATTGAAGTTGCTGAATATTTGTCTTCTGATAAAGAAAGGGTGAACTTGTTCTACGGGATGAATGACAACTTGAGGACGAGATGGCTACTGAAGCGTCTCCGCCCATAATTGACCTATTTGTCTAGACTTGTTATTTTAGACATAGATTATTTTCTTTTTGGTTAGGAATATGTTTTTCACACTTGTTAGGTGGTGGTTAGGGATGATTAAAAAGTTTTATAAGATGCTTTTATAGTGTTTTAGATCCTTTTTATTATGCTTGTTTTGTTTATGATACCTCATATTCATTTGATGATATTTTGCTTGTGAGATCACAAAGGTATTGATGATATTAAGTTGATTATTTGTTTTTATTCAAATTTATCATAATTTCAAATGACTCGAAGAATATTGTGGAATGATGATATGGATACACTGAGTCATAAAAAAATGTAAACCACCATCTTCCAACTGATTTCGGGCAACTGAGCAAAGGAAAGTTTGAGAATAGTTGAGAGCTTTCTTCCTTGATTCCTGAAGTTTTTCAGATGAGGGTTTACTTCCTCCCCATTTTTTGCCTTTAACCATACTACTCCAAAAGGGAGATTTTTTTCTCTGCTGGTTCTGCCTGAGTCGTCCATAATAGAACAGTGTTTGATATTATGGCCAAGGATGCCACAATTGAAGCAGAAGGTAGGGAGCCTTTTCAAATTTCACTTCGATGATACAAGGGTCACCATTCTTTCTTCCTGCGATAACGAACTGAACTAGAGGTTGATTTATTAGCTTGATTCGAACTCGGATCCTTAAAAAAAACTTTCCTCCAAGAATCCCATCTGGAGGGATATCAACCTCCTCCACATAGCCAATGTCCGACCCTAACTTCATCCCAATCCACTTTGTAATCCATTCCGCTGGGCCCATAATGATATGGAATCAAAGACTACTTCAGAAACACTTGTATCTTCTTTCCATCTTTGTCAATTGAGCAGATGTCCATTGAAGGATCAGGGTGAGTTGGATAATACCCGATGGATGAAGATCCGATTCCACTAAAAACTTAAAAAGAACCACATCTTTACTAAGATCGATCGAAAGTTGTTACTTCTGATTTTGAAAGCCATGCTTGAAGCATCATCTTCTTTGCTCTGCCATGAGGTTGAAATGTTTATCAACAAGAAATTTTCCAACAACTAGACTGTTGTTGTATTTTTCTTTACCCTCCTCCAGTAGACTATCAACAATTTCAATACAAAGTTTGATTTTGTAACTTGGCTATGAGATCGTTTTCCCAATCCGGGTCCATAACAATGAAACCCCGGATACTGAGATGCGGGAAAACAATATCAAATCTGATTGGGGGTAATAGGAAAGGGAGAGATGGATGTGAAAGTGGTTTTACAAATAGAGAAAGCACCTACTAGAGGTGGGGAAGAGCTCTCCACCAGCGAGAGATAAAATCAAAGTTCAGGGTAATTCGTCTTATCAACGTGGCTTAGATTCATGGGCACATATGTATGGATGGATGGATAGATTAAAGAGGAATTTGGGAACAGAAAGGCTACAACAGCATGTGTTGTGAGGAACTATTTAGGGGTATCCGGTAGAAAGGCTACATATTTTGAGTCACCAACTATCCATTGTTCTTTTACCCAAAAAAAAAAAAAAACTATCCATTGTTAAATACACCCTTCCTCTTTTGTCATTATATGTCTCTATAGATACATACACTCTCCAATCCTAACCGTCTATGGTTAACCACTAAGGGCTAGGATTAATGCATGCTGAAGTGGACACATGATTAGCTTGGCTATGGCCACATCAACTCTAATCTTGACACTTAATTATTTGAATTAAAAGGCTAGGATTTGGGAGTATACTTGGGAGTATCCAGACTATATGTGTTACCATTAGTCAGATGGTCTGACATTCCTTGGTCTCTATAGGTTTCACGTACATGCAAGCGATTTCATATGATTTCTGTACACGCTTCATTTGGTGGCTCCCTGTGGTCGTGTATTCACTATTCAACTCCCACTCCACTTATGCTAGTATCCGTAGGGAAAATTCTGAGTGGATTGGTGCGGATACCTAAAGGGACTAGTCCTTGGCTCGAAGGCTTTGGTACACCCTCCGTTACCGGAAAAAAAAAATTCACTTGGCACATACTCAGGGATCTGGGATTGTCCGAGCAACCCTGTGGCTTAACATTAAAGTTCACACATTCATGACTGAACCATACCATTATCCAGGGCCGGCCCGTCCATTAAGCCATCTAAGCCTGTGCTTTAGGCCCCAAAAAAATGAAGGCCCTAAAGCTTGAGCTTCAATGGCTTTATGAACCTGATTTAGTGAAAAAAAACCTTAAAAACGCTCCATTTTGAAAAAAGGCCCCATTTTTATAGCAAGTCCAATTAAAAAAAACCTCATTTAGAATTCTCGCTTTAGGCCTCCAAATGACTTGGGCCGGCCCTGCCATTATCATGCTCTAACCGAGTCAACCTTGCACTGTATATGGACCCAGGGTCTACAAAATTGGAATCAGACCCAATGGCAGATATATTGGGTTTGGGCCAAAGCAAATACAAAATGCTGCAAACCAGGTTATTTATCTTATCTCGTATTTGGTTCAAACAACATGTTCTGTTTGTGACCCTGAGGCCAGTTTTAAAGACCAAAGATAAGGGCACAATGAAAGCTATTTATGGTCATGACTACCAGCTTATAAAGCCACATTACCAATAAAACTGAAACCCAGGCAAGACCGCAAGAGAAGCAAACACGGATATACTATATTTACAATCTAAGTTCCAACTTCCAAGTACATCAGATGCATGATCATCCTGCCATATTTAGAGTATAATAATATATGAAATGAAATGCGTCAAACACAGATAAAAGTATAAGCTCACAGCAATGCCAGTCTGCTTCCTTTCCATGAAGACACTTTATACCTTAGCTGTCTCATAGTTAGTTGCCAGAACCTGACCATATTCACCTTTAGGATCCTCTTCTTCTAGGTAGTCCGCTCTAGCATTGTGCGTCAACATTTGGCAAATCAACCAGAAGAGCGCTGCATCAAGGGCTAGAAAGGCAGCACCACCAAAGAGACCAGTCTTGGCTGTAGGGCACCCTGTGTTGAGGTTGTGATGCACTTTGCGGCTGAGGTGAAGGTGTTCAGTGATTGATGCCCACAACAACATCCCCGCCCCCATGACAGACACCGCCCTATTTGCACCAGTGCACAAAGAATGGGTAGGCAGTAATATTTTTCAGTCTACAATTTGACAAGAGATTTACAATAACACTGAAATTTCAAAAAAAAAAGGTGGGAAATAGTTAAATGAGAGGCTTGATTAAACAGCACCATGGTGGTTCAAATATACAGTGACTACAAGGAAATTAACAAAAACGATTTGTTGATATGGGAAAAAGAGGAGAGTATACTTACAATGCAATCCCGAAGAACACAACCATGGTAGTGCTTCGGAATAATGCGTTACGTGGAACAGATTTTCCTTTGTAGGGGTAAAATACAGACCAAACCCCCAAAATAGCAGATACAGCAAGAAATGCAACAGATAAGAACCCCAAAGCGACAGTCGGGTCAGATGGATACTTGCAAATAACAACACCTTTACCGGTAATTGGGGTTCCAGATGCAGGCTGGAAAAACCCATGCGAACAAAAAGTAAGAAATTAGATAATTGAGGAAAAAAAATCACAGTTTATAAAGGAAAGAAAAAAAAAAAGGAAAACGAGAGGGAACAAAATAAAAAACATGTACATAGCATCCAAGGAAAACTTAACAGTTTAAAAGAAGGAAAGAGAGAAAGAACTGAACTGATAGAGCTCTTCATATATCATGCTTTTATGAACACATGCTTATATTAAATGAGAAATAAACTACCGTGATTATCACATAACTGCATGGACATGACAGCTAATTATTTCACAAGGACAGAGGCAAACCTAATAAACGCTCTTAAGCAATGAACATACAATACAATAAAACATCTGTGGCCAGAACAAGAAATTCCTACCGATACCACTATCTCTCAGTTATACATGCATTCCTATTTTCCTACTGACCGTGGAATCTTGAAGGTATGTATAATTTGAAGTAAAAATTATTTAAAATAGTAAATCCTTAAATTGTAGAATGATTTTATAATAGTTATTCAGGTTTGTACTATATGAAAAAAACTTCTAAATAGCTACTAATTACCTAAAGTAACACTTTTTTGTAGGTATGGAGACAAAGTAAATTAATTTAAACTAAATTGAGAGCAAAAAAATGAGAGACATTTAAGCTAGTTAATACCTTCATTATTATGACCTTAGCTCCGCCAACCAAGCTATACTCTACTTTCTCATTCCCAAACTCGAATGATGGAAGGCACAAGGTATCAAACTTCGGTTTTAGTATAAACTTCGGTCGCTAAGGAAGTTGACACGTTTCGAGAAAGTTTAAGGAAGTTATGTAAAAATAAAAGAAGTCTAGGAAATATTAGAAAACTAGGATGCAACTTTAGAGTCAAATCGGGTGGGACTAGTGAGGGACGTTAGCGTAGTGCCTAGGGTGTAAGGTGGGGTCCCTGCCTTTGGTCTATCTTGGTATGCCGCTTGGCTCGGGGTTTAAAGCCAAATCAGTGTAGGCCCCAGTTCTGGAGAGATTTGCCAATCGTTTGTCAGGTTGGAAATCGTCTTGTCTATCAAAGGGAGGCAAATTTACCCTGATTAAGAGTGTCCTTAATAGCCTTCCTACATATTTCATGTCTACTTTTACCATCCCTCGGTCAGTAGCTGCCTCCCTTGAAAAGATGCAACAAGACTTTCTCTGGAAGTGTAAGGGCGATAGTTTTCGCTACTATTTATTCGCTTGGGACAATATTTGTCACCCCAAGCCTAAAGTTGTCACCCCAAGCCTAAAGCCGTTACCTCTAGTAAACAAGGCTCTGTTGGGGAAATGGGTTCGGAGGTTTGGTGAGGACCGAGGATGCTTGTGGCATTCAGTCATCGTGGCTAAATATGGTGAGGAATCTGATTGGGTTCCGAGGGTGGTCAAAGAATCCTACGGGGTAGGTTTGTGGAAAGGTATTATGACCATTGCCAACTCAGTTGTGCATCACTTCAGATTCCAGGTAAGTCGAGGGTCAAATATCCAATTTTGGAAGGACAATTGGTGTGGGTCCACCTTACTAGAGAACGACTTTTTCATTATATTCCACTTTGCAGTAGATAGGAATGCTCTAGTGGGGGACTATTTCGAGTGCCAAGAATCAGGAGAAGTATGGTGTCCAAAATTGAGACGAGATTTGAACAACTGGGAAATTGAAGATCTGAGTCGTCTACTCTTACAACTAGGGTCTATCTCTTTGAGGCTTTAGGGTACAGATGTTAGGATTTGGGCTAAGGGCAACAATGGTCGATTCTCAGTTAGATCACTGCTACCATCTCTCGGGTCAACTCCTTATGCACCTTTCCCTCATGGAGTTGTGTGGAATCCATGTATTCCCTCTAAAGTATCTTTTTTTTTCCTATGAAATGCCTCTTTGAATAAGAATCTTCCTTCTGATCACTTAAAATCTAGAGGATGGAGGTTGGCTAACCGATATTTTTTGTGCCTTCAAGCAAAAGAGACGGTGGATCACTTGCTTTGCACTGCTCCATTGTGGGGTGATATGGAGTTTTTCCCTCACCCGAGTAGGGGTGGATTAGGTCTTTCCTTCTTCCCTTCAGCACTTCTTATCTTGCTGGATTTTGGTTAGTGATAATGTGTGGAAGGCAATCTGGGCGATTCTTCCAAGGGCTATTTTGCAGGTAATATGAAAAGAGTGAAACATGCGAGTGTTTGAGGATACTCCCTCTTCCATTCATCATATGTGTTCCCATACCCGTTTTCTAATCTTAGATTGGGTAGCCCTCCAGCTAGAGAGGGAGGATTTGAGAGCCTTGTTGGGATTATACTTTATAGCCAAGGTTTGAAATTTCACTTTCAAATAACCCCCCCACCGGATATTGAAATGGGTGTAATTTAGGAAGTGACGATTTCGGCCGAAATTTCGTTGACTTCGGACGAAATTTCGATTTTATGATATATCGAGATTTTGGCCAAAATTTGATAACTTTTTATTTTTCTTTTTCAGTGATATTTTTTGTATTTTTTTTTATATTTTTGTATATAGTATTAAATATATTTTTATATATTTAAATTTTAAAATACGTCATTTACTAGTATATTACTGTATTATACTTTATAAACTATAGTTTATAAAGTATACTATGAATAGTATATTATTATACTTTATAAAGAGTATATAAACTATAGTTTTTAACTATATTATATATTCATATATTATGATGTGTACATGAAATGAAGTATACTATAAATAGTATATTTTTATACTTTATAACGAGTATATAAACTATACATGAATAGTATATTATTATACTTTGTACTTTTAAAAAATATATTTAGAAAATAATTTTCTCAGAATATTTTGAGAATATTCTGTTCGGATCCCTGAGAAATAAAAAAATCACTGAAAAAAATATAAATTAAGTATTTTAAATTACGTATAAATATTGTAATATACTAGTAAGTATATTACATATCTAGTAAGTATATGACTATATTTTTCAGTGATTTTTTTATAAAGTATAATATGGTAATAGACTAGTAAATTACGTATTTTAAATTTTAAATATATAAAAATATATTTAATACTGTATACAAAAATATATACAAAATACAAAAAAAACCTTTTTTTTTAAAAAAATTAATCAAATTTCGGCCGAAATTTCGGATCAGATTTCGAAATAATATTTTATTATTAAATGAGATTTAGGTTAGATGTCGCCCGAAATTTCGGAAAATTTCGTTTCGAGTGGGGTCCGTTTTCTATTTTCCTAACAAAATTATTAGAATAATAAAATTATATTTTATAATAAGGTCAATGCTAACCACACACTAATGATAAAATTATAATTTATAATAAAGTTAATATAGCAACACTCCTTTTAAAGCTAATTATATTTCTAATAAGGTTAATGTTAGGGACACATGTCTTTCCTTATGAAGAAATTAAGTTTAAAGTGAGTGGAACTAGCATTACCCATTTAAGTTAAACCTTAAAAGCCCTTTAATTTTGCAGACTTTTTCTGTACACTTTGGTTAACTTCCACCGAAGTTTTGTACTTTCTCAACACTTTTTTTTTCGGTCAAAGTTTACCGAAGTTCACCGAAGTTTACCACGAAGTCCAATATTTTTAAAATACAAGTGTATTTTGCTTCAGATACCATGGAAGTCGATTCCATTCGGTCAACTTTGGCAGAATTGAGTTGATTTTTAACACCATGATGGAAGGTTACAGCTGGCAGGAGGTATAAAAAACCATACCAAACCTCCTCCCAAAAATCTTGATATGTTATTTCAACCTTATGGTAGGGATTAACTAGGACGCAACAGGATACGTTTTATCAAATCAAAATAGTTGTTGCAAGTCATTGAAGAAGAAGAAGCATATACGATTCCTCGAACAAAGAGAGAGTGGGGGCTTCAATATGGCTCCTCTCAATTCTGTGCTGATGCCTATCTCAATTCTCATAAGTTCATTTATAAAGTTGCGCTAAAAAATGGTTCCAAAATGACATGCTAATATGCATCTTATTCCATCTGTCCATTCCTTTACCACCTCACATTGTCTTTTGGGCATGGGCTAGTGAGCGGTCAGGCCAAAGAAGACCCCTGCTCAAAGCATGTCTCTTCGAGAGATCTAATCCCTTGCTTAGCATTAAGTCAAAAGACTTTGCATTTTCTATCTCCACGCATACAATTCTTTCTGTCATCCACATCATGGCTATATATATCCTAATATCTTGGCAACTAGGAGTACTTCAAGGGCTGGATGATAGACTGACATCAGGTGGGAAAATTTACCTGATTAGATACATGACTAGGGATTTAAAGGCCACAAATTTTATCCACTGAAATATAAGAGGAGATTTTAAAACCGTTAAATGTTAAAGCCTTGAGCTCTCTTTCTATATATATAAAAACAGACTTCTTAATTCTTCTAGAAAGGGCTTTCCTCTTCTCTTGTCAATCCACAAATGGATAATCTAGTCATCTATTAACAACGCAATCAATTTGAGCTATTTCTTAGTCAAGAGGAAAAGGTCAGTTTTCTCTCCTCTTTCCACAGAAATAACATAAGAGATGAGGTCATTGAACATTGAGAGGCTTGATTAGTGGTTTCTTTCTTAACTCAGTATTCTAAATTTAAACTCAAAACGTATTTGGTAAGTATGCAATTTTATATATTAGATATAATATCGCATACGTCTAGATCATATTATATCTCTTATATATAATTGCATACAAAATAAAATATGAGATATAACATTTCATATGTAAAATATCCTCAAAATATTTGATCCACAAGACATTCAGATTAACATAATATTATACTTTAGTTATTAAATCCCTAAAACAAAATTTTGACAACACCGATCTCATCGAGATCGAGTTAAGAAGTTTAAAAAAAGGTTTTGGTGTATTCTATAATGCTAATATTAGGTAGTAGATTAATGAAAAAGACATTAACGAGAGCACTACGAAGTGCTTAAGCGATCTGGGACTTGAATTGCCAATTTTGTAGCAAAGGTGGTATTTCATTCCCAAAAATTGTCATGAGGTGATGCTCTAAACAAACAGTTTCATGTGCCTGGAAAAAGACCACATCTAGATGACAATTGATGCTTAATAATAAAATCAAACACATACTCCCTCTATTATCAAAAGTTCCCCATACCATTTCCTCTGTATGAAGAATATTTACACCATAGTTGCAGGGAAGCTATATATATAGGGTGGGCCCAGGAAACTCATTTCCCAGAATCGCTTCCTCAGACAAAGTCGCTTCCTTGGAAGCTTGCTTCCACGGACAACCTCGCTTCCATCACGTCTCATTTAGTAGTCAAATGGAGCTGTATGTGTAAAGTGATGGGGTAGACCACAATCTATAGCCTAGGGTGTAGACTCTAAGTAAGTATCGGCGGTTTGAAACCTAAGGCACCTAATTTTCCACAAAATCTCATGTAAGATAAATTCAAAGATATAGCTACCCATAATAACATAATGGGAATAAAGAGCCTATATCTCATTTCTCGCTTCCCATTTCCTAAGGTTTTTTTGAGCCTCGCTTCCCGCTTTTCGCTTTTGTTTTGCTTCTCGCTCTGGTAACTATGATTTACACACCAAAAGGACGAATTAAAAAACCTCTCATATAAGAGTGACATAATTCTCCGCGTATGGAATTTATCTTTCATCAAAATAGCGTTATGAGTGCCAACTTCACTAGGATGGATCAGCCTAAGTCACCATAAGTGAGTTGCAATTTTCGCAAACAAAGCACATTATTGGTTTTTCTAAAATGGATATCTTATATGACAGAGATGCGAAGAAAGCCTTATACTAAGGTGATAAAAGTAGCAAGCCCTTTAATAATAAAATAAGTACTACGGCTTTAACGCTACGAAATAGCAATAGAGGATTGCACGAGGAATGTAAAACCATATAAATGAATATCTCATTTGATTATCTGTCAACACCCACAAACACGTACACAATTAGCTTATTATATAAGCACATGCATGAGATACTCGTCATAAATTAAAAGAGGGATAATTTTTCTCGATAGGTGTATTGTTAAAAATGATAAAATAAGATGTGTAATTGCTGTACTGAAATTATATAATGCATTTAAAGATATCTTACATGGATAAGTGTATTACCATTATCTTTTTGGTTTTTGCTTATAATTTTTTTTAATAAATTTTCTCAAGATTTTTTTGATGGGTGATTTTCCGATTGTGTGATCAAAGTGAGGATCATCATTTTTTTTTGCTTGTAGTTTTGATATTTTAACACATGACACAAGCTGACATTTGCATCCTTGTCCATTGAAGCATAGTCACCAAGTCAGAGTTCGGGAATTATCCACTTATGATTCATTTTGAAATATGACACATTTAAAAACATAATATTATGAATTACATTAAAATTGAATATATTTCATATCTTAAATATTTATTTATTCATAATTCTTTGAACAAGTCACAAAGTAATCATGTTTATTTGAGGAAATTTGTGAATTTTCAAAAAATTGCAATCTTTTAAAAATGAATAATTAGACGATTAATCCTTTGATGAAAATGTTGCAAATTATTAGAAACTCAAAAAAAAAATATTAAAACTTGGTCATTATAACAAGTCTATTTCGAAATAAATTTGTACATCTCGGTCATGTTTCAGTTACTCACATGTATTTTATTTATCTTCATTTTGTTCCACTATTTAAGATTCACTACATCTTGAGGTAAGTATTCAATGATAGAACTTGAAGCAAATAAAGTTCAAAGGCATAAATGAAATGTAGTTGTAGTTAGTCAAAGATTTCATTCTATATAAACTACTGAATTAGGTGGAAAAATAACCTTTTTATTTTCAGCGATTATTCCAAGTATGAAGGACAACGCGCCAAATGCTGCTACTGTAAGAGACATTTGTGCATTACTTATTGCCATTGCTGCAGCAAAAGTAGCACCAACTTGAAAACACAAACCCCTGCATCAAGAACATAAACTGGCTGATGGAAATCAAAGAGAAAAGAAAGAATAAAGATACAATGTCTACAAACTATCATATTTAATATACTATAGACGGTTTATCTTTGTGGTGTTTTACTAACTACAACGTGAAAAATATTAGAATATAACACACGTAGTGGACAATTATTACACATTTGAGAGAAATAATGAGTTAAGGGAAGACAAACACATGTATCACTGTAAACCAATCTTTCTATTACATACATAAAGCGAATATGAAATAAAAAATTTGACTATCAATAATCATTAAAGTATGATAACAAGTGGCCCCGAGGCACTCGTTAAGGTGGGTCATGCACCTGTCTCCTCCATCTTTGTTATTTTGATAAAAAGCAAGATAATGAACTAAACTGTTTTCTATCGGTAATGCAAAACTTTTATTTTACTAATAAAGGTTCAAAAGATGGTTCACCGATTGGTGGCATAAAAAGAAACAGAAAAACCAGCTACCCAAAAAAAAAAGAGCCACTCCTAAACATAACACAAACTGTCCATGAGGAAACAAAGAAGACAAGCCAAACTCTTCAGAATCCTCCTAATTGAACACAAGTCACGTTAATGAACTAAAACGTTGCATTTGATAAGTATATGATACAATAATTACTCTTCTCACCATTCTACTATCATGATTTACTGGTAGAAAATAACTCAAGCGGTGGACCTCACAGCAGAGTCCTGGATAGTTGGAGTGAAAGAGAATTGATACTAACCAAGAATGAGAAGAATAAAATATTAGGATAGGAGAAGAGAATTGATACTATGCAAGCATGAGTAGAATAAAATAATAGGATAGGAGAACCATTTAAGAAACTCGGCCGTGTAAATAAATCATGTGTTTGACTGCTTGGATCCTTTCTCCTCAATTAAAAAATTCTTACTCCTTTTGGGTGTATTCCCTATTGCACAAGTCTCTGGGGAAGCATCCAACCATCCAAAGTAGGGAAAAAAAGAATATTAAAGTCGCTAAGTTCTGTGACCCATTGAACAGATTTTGCATTTGAAAGATGGGAAATCACGATATTTCTTTTCTGAGTGCAACAATTATTGCAAGAGACTTTAGTTAGCTGGTTTTGTGTACTAATTGCAACCAACTTGTGAACATATTTTCCATTTATAGCAAATAAAATAAATCATTTCTAATACAAGGGAATATGAATATTTTACAGTGCATATAAGTACTTCAATTAGGGTGGAGATGAGTGGAGCATAATTCTAATTGCAAGAAACTTCATCTTCAAAAAGAGTTCTAGCATAAGCAGGACACCATCTCAAATTATATACTAAGAATGTTTCATTTTCCCGTCACCATATTTATTTGCAAGTCATACCAAAAAATATGGAAAAAAGATTTACATGAAAGACTCATGCTTTCATGAAACCAATAAACCTTTCTTATAACAAAGTGCAATTCACAAATCACTAATAATTTTATTTTAACAATTTAATATGCAAACTAAATATAAATCCAATAGCCGCAAACAGATTAGATTAAACTTAAAACTCATTGCAAGTTTTCTGAGAGAAAAATGGATAACACTCTTCTTTTGACTCAACAGTAGTTAAAATCAGCAAATCGCAGACTAGCCATTTCTTTACAGAACACAATTTGAAGCTTGATAAGTCTATAAAAATCTCAGTTTATACAGGCATGATTATTAAGAAATTTGGGACGTTATCATGGGTTGATGTGTGCGCCTCTCACAAAGCTGCTAAAGAAAGATAGATTCGAATGGTCTGACGAGGCTGATAATGCGATCAAAACACTCAAGATGGTGATCACATCCACGCCTGTCTTAGCATTACCGAATTTCAATCAACCCTTTATCATCAAGTGTGACAAAACACTTATGAATTCAGCCTATCACCCTCAAAACGACAGGCAAACTAAGAGGGTGAATTGTTGCTTGGAGATGTTTTACTACCACCCAATCAAAGCAATGGGCTCGATGGATTACATGGGCTGAATGGAGTTATAATACTACATACCACGAATCTACCAAAATGACACTGTATGAGGCGGTGTATGGCCAAGCTCCACCATCCATAGAACCGTATATCAGGGGAACCACTTTGGTACATCATGTTGAACAACGAGATCGGATCCTTAGGTTGCTCAAATAAAATTTAACAGCCGCATGAAGATGCAGGTTGAGAAGCGGCGTTCTGAGAGGTCGTTTGAAGTTAGGGACATGGTTTATCTAAAATTACAGCCGTCTCAACAATCAACACTGTCCGGTCGACAAACCATGAAGTTGGCTCCTCGAGTCTATGGGCCATTTCCAGTCTTAGCTCGCATCGAAATTGATCTACCAACCAGTGCGCGAATCCACCCACTTTTTCACATCTCATACCTTCAGAAGAAAGTTGGAAACTCGATGACAGGGCTGGTTAATCTCTACCTCGAGCGCATTCTAGATAAATGGCCAATTAAGCGTAATAATCAGGTTTGGTTGTGACCCAAGTGTTAATTCAATGGGTTGGCATGCCGGAGGAAGAAGCAACAAGGGAATTATGATTCATTGTAGGGCTGTCAACTATCCAGAAAAGTATCTGTATCCGATCCGTATCCGTATCCGTCGGCGGAGCAGATTCAGATAACCCATAATCTATCCGTTTATAAACGGACCGGATACGGATAGTATCCTATCCGGTCCGCTAGTTATCCGTTCCGATTAGATACATATAACTTAATATACCCTTAATGTCCTAACTATTTTTAAAAACTACAATTGATATTAGTGTAATTTTATTAATTTACAAGGTTACAAAAGTAATTTGACTTTTATATATAACCAATCTTATAGATTCAAACCCTAAACCAGTCATCTACAAGTTTCGGCCGCCTGTCCTCTCCTCTCCCCTCCCCTCCCTGCTTCTCCTCTCCTCTCCTCTCTCCTCTTCTCATTTTGTCACATCCTTAAGATCCAAACCCTAATCATTAACAGAGAAACATAACAAATGGGTTTTTGAAGACGGAGGGAATTGCAGAGAGAGTGGAAGTGAAAGAGATGTATTTGGAGGTGTTGAGAGAGGCGACAGTGAAGACAACGACCACAGTGAAGAGGGGAGAGAAAGCGAAGAGGAAGATGAAGTAGCAGAACTGGTAGATCAAGAGGAGGGTCCATTCGTGGTGGGTTTGAGGATTTGACGGAGACTGATTTTTGATTTGGGTGAAGGAGTGGGCAGAGATGACAGATGAGAAAGGGAAAATTAGGGTTAGGGTTTCGAGGTAAGCCTCAAGCCTAGGCACAAATTGATTAATTTAACTTTTTTTATAAAAAAAAAATGGAGAAACAGGCAAGATGGGTTAAACGGTCGAATTCGGATAATTATCCGAATTCGATTAGTTAAATGAATTAGAATTCAGATTCTTGAATTTGTTATCCGCGAGCAGATTCGGATAATAGATAAGATTACTCGGATTGGATACCGATACAGCACTATCCGCTCCGAATTCGCTTCATTGACAATTCTAGAATTATGGTCGAAGATACAACAACATTTTCCAGATTTTCGACCTTGAGGGCAAGGTTGTTTCGAAGATGGGTGGATTGTAACGATCATATATGATATTTAATTTCTTTTTTATGTTTTTAGGATATCCTTGGGATAGGAGGTATTTTAGAAGGAGTCCTGGGGATGTTAGGTGTCTGGGATTCATCACTTATTGGTAGTTGCTTGATTTAGGAGTCTTGATTGCTTAAGGAGTCTTGGGTATTAGTAGTAGTTGTAACCCTTCGTATTGGAATAACAGATTTTCTTGTTTTTTTTAATCCAAATAGAAGATGAGACTCTCTCCATTGAGTTCTAATGTTTCAATCTCCCATTGATGAGATTGGTTTGCTTATTTCTCTTGGAATCATATGTATTATCCCCATTACAGGCTTGAATAAGTTCTAGAGTGTTTCAATCAGATAGCAATTGTTGGGACCTACCCAATACTCCAAGAAGCCACAGGGTGATTAAGGAGCAGAAATCTAGGCTCATAAACCATTGGAGATTGTACAATATTTTCAAACTACAAAAATATAGCAGCAATATCAGGAAAGAAGATGGCTGACAGGGAATATAAATATAGAAGGAAAAAAAAACTTGAATGCTAGTTTATGGATTCAAGTAAACAAGAATTGAAAAAAAATTCACTAGGAGGAAGTCCCAAGAATTCAGATCATTGCATTCACATCACAAATTAGCAAATTATGGAGTAAATTAATACTCTTTCATTTCAATAAGATGCCACTCAATAAAAAGTATAGAGATTAATAAAACAAAAAAAGTAGAAAATAATACAGGAGGAGGAAAACATATTTCTTCCTTAATTTTCCTTCTCTAATGATAATTAATCAGAAACAGAAATTGAAGTTCCTGTGCGTGAACTCATCTTAGCAACAATAGAATAGAGAATAGGAGATACTTAAAAAGCCTTGAAACGTACAAGGGAAAATATACCTATGCGGAAATTGTGGAATCGAAAGTGAATTACTTTCTCTCCTCAAGATCTCCGGTGGAGCTGCTCAAGCTTATTATCTCTTTGAATGGAGAAACCGAGAGAGAGAATATATATATTTATAAAAAAATTTTAGTGTTTGTTTTACCCCAAATTAGATTCCCCATTCGTTGTCACTTTCTCTACTTAGCCTTTTAATCTGGACGGGGATTCCTTTCTGTTTCTTCTTTCTCATTCCCAATATACCCCTACTTATAAATATTATGACCTTTCTTCGTTTATTTAAGAACCGTCACTCTTTTCTTTTCTTTTCTTTTTTTTTTTTTTGGGTACAATTTATACGGTTTAGCCACAACTCTTATTTTATTTAAAACCGTCACTCTTTTAGTTCAGGGGTTGGTGCACCTGGCCTCAACTCTTAGTTTGGTTGTGTGTTCAACTCTTACTGAAGGGCTTAGTCCTTACCTCCAAGGATTTGGGACACCCTCTGCTGCCAATAAAAAAAAGATATACATACATATTAGTATTGGTACGAAGAGTGAAGTCTCTACAAAGGGGAATGTTTTGTATTAGATCTAGAAGCCTAAAATATGTGTATGTGTGGTAGAAAAAACAATTTGAACCCCTTTAAGGCCTAATAAAGAGGCTAGCAGTGATTTAATGAAACAAAATACAACATCTACTATTGTCCTATCCATTAACCATATTTCAAATTCATGTCTAGGTGAGATTTAGACCTACATAATTACACTTACACATTCGCATACACTAATATCTTCACAAGCACTAATATCTCACTAATATCTAAGGTCCGTTCTTTTGTTGAGACGTATAGAGTTTGGCACTGTGTCATTAATGATAGTTGGTAGGAAATTTGAATCACTTTGTTAATATTTTTAACATAATTTAATTCTTGAATCATGAGATTTCAAGTCTAATCATTTTTTTTATGAGATTCGAAATCATTCATACCCCCACCTCTTGTGTGAGTGGTAGGGGTGTGGCCTTCAGTGGAGGAGGTTTGGGGGATCTAATTCTCTTAGGGTATGAGTTGCAAGAGCTCCAAAGCCCAGCTAACTACTGATCATACTAACCCTACTAACGTAGGTAAATGATACCGATACCAAAAAAAATCATTTTGTTGCATCTTAAGAGATAATAAGCACAATACAGTAAGTTTTCCAAATAAACTAAGCAAAGTGCCAGCCTTATAAGTCTCTCCAAAAGAAGGGACCCTCAGTGGAAAACATTGTATTATTCCTGAACAAGGTATTTTCACACCTCGTGGACAAAATCATGAAAATTGCGTTTGGTTGCATGTGTTCCAAAATACAATTCCAAGAAATGTGCCGTATCAAGCACGTAACCAAAAACATATGTTTTCCATAAGGGGTTTTTGCAAATCAACCTCTGCATTCTATCAACTTTGCAAATACACTGTTGTGAATTATAGTTTTGCAAATTAACTCTGTTTGTAACCGTTAGACAAACAACCTTAATCCTCAATTTTGTTATGTTTTGGTTTGTTATTGTTAAGAAAATAACTATTATGCCTTTACGATATTTCATAACCTTACCAAGCTTTCAATTATCCTTGAACTATGGTTAATAAGTTTTAACCCTTGTGATTAAGATTCACACCCTTAGAAATAAAACATCTAACCCTTGGTTTTTTAAATAAAAAAATTAAAGTGTCCCCTTTAAGTTCATTTGACTTAAGATACACTAACCCTTAGAGTTAAAGCATTTAACCTTGGTTTTAAAAGAAAATAAATTAATATGTCCCCTTTGAATTCCCTTTAACTATGGTGAAGATTCATTAACCCTTAGGGTTAAAGCACCTTGAGTTTTAGAAAAAAATTAGAAAAAATTAGTGTGTCTCTTTGTAACTCTCTTTAACTGTGGTTAAAATTCACTCAACCTAACAAAAAAGTTAATCATGTCTTTTAACCGTGGTTAAGGTTCACTAACCCTTAGGATTAAAGAATCTAACTTTGGTTTAGGAAAATAAAAAATTTAAATTGTCCCCTTTTAACTCCCTTTAACTATGATTAAGGTCAACTAACCCTTAGGGTTAAAGCATCTAACCTTGGTCCTTGATATTGAAAAAAAAGTTAATTTGTCCCTTTCCATAAGGGTTAGTGAACCCTAATAATAGTTAAAGGGAGTTAAAAGATAGGTTTGTTTTTGTTCAAAAAACCAAGGTTAGATGCTTTAACCCTAAGGATTAGATGATCTTAACCACAGTTAAAGGGAGTTAAATGCGAACACCTTAAATTTTTTATTTTTTTTCTAAAATCCAAAGTTAGATGCTTTAACCCTAAGGGTGAGTGAGTCTTAACCACAGTTAAAGAGAGTTGAAAGGGGACACGTTAATTGTTTATAATTTTTTTTTCTAAAAATCAAGGTTAGATGCTTTAACCCTAAGGGTTAATAAATCTTAATAATAGTTAAAGGGAGTTCAAAGGGGTCACGTTAATTTTTTTCTTTTAAAACCAAGATTAGATGTTTTAACTCTAAAGAGTTAGTGTATCTTAACCTAAGTTAAAGATAATTAAAATGGGACACATTATTTTTTTTTTTCTTTTTAAACTAGGGTTAAATGCTTTATCCCTAACCTTATGCTTGGTTGCTGAGAAAATAAGTAAAAACATAGAAAAGAAAAGAAAATTGGACAAAACACAACTAAAATTGTATTAGAAATATAAAATTTTCTTTTCTTTTCCATATTTTCACTTATTTTCTCGACAACCAAACATAGCATAAGGGTGTGAATCTTAATCACAAGGGTTAAAACTTATTAACCTTAGTTCAAGGGTAGTTAAAGGTTTTGTGAGGTTATGAAATATCATAAGGGCATAATAGTCATTTTCATAACAATGACAAACGGCCTAACAGAACTAGGGACTGAGGGTGTTTGTTAAACTGTTGCAAGACCATGAGTTAATTTGCAATACTATAACTCATAATAGTGTATTTGCAAAGCTTGTAAAATGTAGCAGCTGATATGCAAAAACCCCTTTCCATAATTGAATCTGCACTTCTTTTCGGGTAACAAACATTTTATTCCCCATCAATTACTCTTATTTCGAATTTTTTTTTTGTTGCGACTCTTATCTCGAATTTAGCTCTCTCTCAATGTTCTTGAAACACCCACTGGGAGACTTTGGAATTCTGAGAATGGGCTAACACTCCTCTCCTTATTAGACTTTTATATATCAACCTCTCCCTTCTCTACAAGAGACTTACTATTTTTCCTTTATCTTTATCACTTTTTAGAGGAGAGGAAAAATGAATTAATGGTATGTTTGGTTGCCAAGATAATAGGTGAAAACATGAAAAAGAAAAAAAAAATTAGATTTTTAATACAATTCTTTGTTGTGGTTCAATCAATTTTCTTTTCTTTTCTCTATTTTTACTTATTTTCCGGGCAACCAAACATAGGGTAAGGGAAACCAAAATTAAACATTGGTTTTTGGCCGAGTAGGGAATGCTAGATAGTATGGCTAGCACGACTCTTAACCACTTTAAATTTCTTTTAAAGATCTACAGTAGAAGAGTCCTTTGGCAGGAATTCAAGCGGATCAATCAACCAATTAAATGTCTTGAAGATAGTCCTTATAAAAGAAAGACACCTTTTACGGGAACTCAGAAGCAATCAATCAAGCAATTAAATTTTTCTCAAAATCTTTTGGCAAGAATTCAATCACAAATGCTACTCTAAAGATCTCAAAGACAATCCACTAAATTCAAACCAGTGCCATACCATCTTGGGTGCTAAGATAACCAAATTTCTCTTCTGAAGTTTCTTCATGAGCTGCAAATTCTCATTTATAGTTTCAAGCATCCTAGTGAGACTGACTGACCACCTATACTTGCACCTATAGCAAATAGCTCCAATACAATGCCAAACTGCTGCTGATGCACCACAAGAACCGACAGCCTTTCAGGATTATTTTTGTAAAAAATATATATATAATAAATCCTGTACAACTCTAAAAACCAATGCACTGTCAAATTGCGGAGCAATAATAGATATAAAAAAAGACTACATTTTGGCCAGATCACCATTTCACCACCTTTTGTTTCTCTACTTCCTCCACAGCCAACCCATTAGCAGTAACAGTACAGAGGCCTCAAACTGAGACAAGATAATAAAGAGATACATTTGATTTCAAAACTTTGTAAGCCATTTGACTCTAATACAACATCCCTAGAGAGATGCATACTGAGGGAAAAAATGATATATTTGCTCTACCTCCTGATCTCTGCTCCAGTATTCTCAGTTAATCTTGGGCTTGGGTCGCCTTGGCCTCAATACAAACCAGAGAACTCCCAGAACGACCAAGAAAGCGGGGATTGTAGCCATGTCAAACTCCACCTGAACTTTCCTCTCTCTGGTGCAATGAATGGGATGGAGAAGGGCTATAGTTGCATTCACGTAATTGACAAACCTGCAAGAGAATGGAATTCTTCAATACACAAAGAGTTGGAACTCAAAAGATACATGAGTAATAGCTTTGGCATGCCACCAATATGAAGAGTAAAATAGCAACATAATTTTTTTTTGTCACTCACTGTTGGGTTGTAATATAGATCAAATCGATAAAATAGCAATATAGCCCCGACTCTCAAGCGATTTGGATATCTATCCATATGAGAAAATATAACCCAAGTTGAATTTTAAAATAAGTATCCTACTTGGAGACTTTATTTGAAGGGGAGAAACCCTAGCTGGTTCCCTTTGTATAGTGTTGATTTTCAGCTTATTATTTTGGAGTTGATCTCCTTTCCCTATTAGTTTGATGATGTAGTTTCTTTTGAAACTTCTATGTTTTAGTGTTATTACTTGGTAGTTTTGGGGAAAAAAGTTCTTTTGCAACAAGCATCTCACAACCGGCAACACTCGAGGTGGTGCTGCATAGCTAGAACAGGTTTGTAATACCCCAAGTTTCCTACTTATGAAAAGATAGCAGACTGTTCCTACCTTTACAATATATGACAATGCTAAACCTGCATATATAGTTCAAACCATGGTTCAAAAACCCGAAAAGTCAACTCGATTTGAAAGTTATCTTGGGTCAAATAACTCGGAAAACTCGAAACAAACTCGACTCGGTCCAACTCGGAATATATATTAATTAGGCAATTACCAACTTCTTGACATTCTATCCAAGATCGAACCACAAACTACTTGAAAACCATGGGTTAAAAGAATCAAAGTAGGCTGGTTTTACAGCCTCAAACAATCTAAAAACTAGGTTTAACGGAACTCATAGTAGGCTGGTTTTGCAGCCCTAAAAACAAGCCGATGCAAAAACAGTGTGACGTTTAAGTTTAGTTTTTTTTAAATGACAAAAATACCTTTTGACTTGACTGAGTCTAGGGGTGGCAATGGGCAAGGTATGGGCTTGAGTTTCAGTATTTTTGAATAGGCCCGACCTGAAGCCTGACATATTTACATAGGCTTTGTAGCCCAAACTTGGCCGATTCCACTCCTAAGTCCAAGTCACCCGAGTAACTCGCCGAATAGTGTCTCCATTGAGTTTTGAAGTGATTCAACTCGAAACTCAATCTAGTCAAGTAACTCGGTCGAGTTTCAAGTTGACTCGCCGAGTTTTCAAACTATGGTTCAAACTACAGAACACTGTTCAGCATCACTTTACCCAAATTTAAGGAGAATTTGATACGACACCAATCACTAATTACCACTTTTAAAAAATGAACAGTGTGAGAGGCTAACCCTTTGGATGCATGCTCAAGAGTATCTAGCAGCTTCATGGCATCCACATAACGCAATTCCCCAGTTACAGTTGATATCTGAAACGTGAGAACAAAATTAATTACCCATGTTTAGAAATATAAAAGGAAAACTAAAGGAGGATGGTAATTCTAGGAAAGATGTAATGAAGAGGGTACTCACTCTTTTCCACAAGCCAATAACATAGTTATATTTATTCACCAGCTCTTGCTCCCGAGAGTGGAAGAGCTTAAAAGTCTGTACAGCTGGTTTTTGTTAAGTCACCATTAAGAGGATCAACGGAAGGCAGGCTCCAAATAGTCCTAGAAAAATTTCTACGATTTAAAACAGGAACATGCACTACTGTGACAAGATGGTTCCATATTGCTCGATATGGCGGTCTCTCAACTATATATTTACAGAAAAGAGAGAAGCACAGGGAAAAAATGCCAAAAATTGTCAAAATTACTAGTTCCACTATGTCATTATTTCCGAAAGACAGGAGTTTTCCCACTTCGAAATGATGCATTAACCCCGGAGTATGTAGTTATCAAACACCAAAAATCTAAGCTACTGCCTTGGTTAAACATTAAATCATTTGCAGGGCTATGGTATGATTAGCCTTCCAGATTTCTCAATTTGAAAAAGAGCTGAGGAGAATAAATATGTCACACTTTTCATGTGCTCTAACACAAAGTAAGGATACTTGTTCGCTCCATGACTAGACGATGAATGGCTGAATTGACAAGTTGTATGGACTCCTCAAGGGTAGTGATGATATAGCTTCGAGCAATTGTATCGGACTGGAACTGTGAGATATGCCAGCCTTGAGAAGTGATGGCCAAAGGGTTGCATCCTACTGACCAAATCCAGTCCTATTACAGTGCAGAATACATGCCTTAGCACAAATTTAACATTCAATACATCAGGAATTGCAAAAGTCCATTATAATAAGATATGACAATTAAAGGAAAAAGGAACAATGGAGACTTCATGAGAATGCCAATAGAGCTTGGTAGGAGCCCTCTCTTCTTTGCAAGACTATTAAAAAAGAAATAAAAATCAAAGATGTCAACTTTCACTTTCTCTAAACCCAATCCTTCACTTGAATTGCATTCTAAGCCAATCTGCACGAGGCGTAAGCCTCACGCTCTCTCTATTTTCAATGGAAAGTGATTTAAAACTCTCAATAGTACCTACTATCGAGAGCTCAGCCACCGGATTAAAAATCCAACGGCATGAAATATCAAGTGGGGCCTACCATTTAAATTCAGATGCACCTTGTTACTGTTGGATGTAAACATCCAACAGCTGAGCTCTCGATAGTAGGTACTAAGTTTTCAACCATTTTAAATAGAAATATTAATTGGAAATAAGAAAAATTGCAGAAACATTCAAAAGTAACAGAAGATTTATACACACAGGATACACTCATACACCTAAAAATTGATTCAGCCCTCATAAAAAATAAATAAATAAAGAGAGACAACCAAATGTTGTAGTTTAGATTTAACTTTTTACAAATCTCAGTGAAGTGGCTAGAGCCCTATTGTGGTTGATGTGGCACATGCATCAGACATGATGCAAGCCCCAAGGAATGAGGCGTGAGCCTCGAGACATTTCTTTTAGCCTCGCTCTGAGACGACTCTTGAGGCAAAAGCATTCCACGCATTTCAAAACATTGTTCTAAATTATGATCAAATGCATTAGTAATCTAGACTCATATTTGATATAAATAAAACCATCTGATTACTGAAACAAAAATCATTTCTCTGTCAATGACAATGCTTCTCAGACTCTCGTTTAGAAAGCACTGAACCTCCTTAATGGTTTAGTCCACTAATAGTTCAAGATAAGAGTCATATAACACCACAATGTGGATCACAGACTACTTGAACCCAAGCCAAACAAAATTCTCAACACTAAAGTGCCAAAATAGTTTCTTGAACTGTAAAACGCTTCTGTGACTTGACTACTTGAACTCAAGCCTCAAGGCAGCAAAAAAATTCAAGAACAGTCCCATCATTAGTGTTAAGTAGAGCATGTGTATGGAAAGATTGAATCACAGCCAATCGCGATTGAACTCGGAGAGAGTTCAATCTCATCCATAGGTCAACACATGTCCCTTTTAAGCCCTATTAACCGTACTTAAGATTCACTAACCCTTAGCGTTCAACAATCTAACCTTGGTTTTTATAAAATAGTTTTTTTTTTTTTAAATAACCTAAGGTTAAAATTTCTTAACCATAAGGTTAATTTTTTAAAATATTTCTTCAAAATAACCAAGGGTAGATTGTTGAACCCTAAGGGTTAGTGAATCTTAACCACGATTAATATGGGTTAAAACAGACGTGTTGACCTGTGGGTGTGATTGAACTCTCCCCGAGTTCAATCGTGATTGCCAGTGATTCGATTTCGTGTAGGGAAGGGGACGAGATGGGTGAACCATCTTCTCTTTCACTACTCAGCGACAACATTTGGAGCTTTTTCATTTCTCTTTTTGAGATCTCTTGGGTCTTCCCTAGTCCCCAGGGATGTGAGGTACATACTCCTGAGTTGTTCTGTGAATGCATTTGGTAGTAGGGGTAACAGGCTTTGGGGTTTGGTGCCTTTAGAAATTTGTTGGGCTATATGGAAGGAAAGGAACACCAAGATCTTCAAGTGTATCAAGTCTTCATTCCCAAGCTATGCTCCTCCATTGGGTGGTGTATATGTAATTTGGCGATCGTGCTCAAGAAATTCGCAAGCACCTGATTTCATGTATACATAAAGTCTTTTTTCCACAAATCATAAGTTTTTTATGTATTTGATATGGGGAAATCTCTTTCCCCAATATATTGTGCACCCTTTCTTCCTTACACATTTTGGTTATTTATTCGAAAAAATAAGTGTCAAAAGAGATACTTCTGATACTAGACCCTAAGGCCAATAGCATTTATATGGATTGCATAGGACCAAGATCTATCTAGTTTGTAAATTCTAATTGAACCTCACCTTTCTCTAGAATGGCCAACCTCCATAGGAAAAACCAACTTCATTTCTAAACTTAAGGTGGATAGGTTTGGAAGGTAAATACAATGAGATAGATGACAGTGTTTTCTCCTTTTATAAGGATTTATACAGGGAAAGAAACCCCTGGTGACTAAAGTTGGATGGTCTCTCATTTAACACCCTGTCCCATGAGCAAAGTGCAGTCCTGGAATCTCCTTTTCACTAGTTGGAGGTGTTGAGGGCCATTCGTGACCTGGCATGTGATAACTGATAAGGTTACGGGCCCCAAGGGTTTCTCAAAATAATTTTATAGATCCTGTTGGGATATCGTGGGAACATTTTTTAGAAGGCGTTTGGGAATTCTACGACATAGACCAATTTGATAAGGTTTCGAACTGTACCTTTGTAGTGTTGATTCCGAAGAGGACAAGAGTTCAGGATCTTAAGGATTTTAGACTAATTAGCTTTGCGAGTAGTGTTTATAAAATCCTTTCTTAAGTGTTGGCATCTAGACTAAAGGGTGCCTTGGGCCAAGTGATTTCCCCTCAACAAATTGCTTTTGTGGGTGGTAGAGAAATTTTGGCTGGAATATTGATAGTCAATGAGAGAATTAACAAGTGCCTTAGATCAAAAATCCCAGGTGCCGTTTGCAAAATAGATATGAAAAATAGCTTATGATCATGTTGATTGAAACTTCCTGGAATATGCGATGAGAAGAATGGGCTACGGCCTCAAATTGAGGAGGTGGCAACATGTATTTCTTCGGTGTCTTTTTCGAACTTAATCAATGAGAGTCTAATAGGGTTCTTTAGGAGTTCCAAAGATTTCAGTCAAGGGTACCCCCTATTCCCCGTTTCTATTCATTATAGTCTTAGAGGCATGGAGTAGAATGCTACTAGAGCAAAGGGGGTGACTTTCGAAGGGTTCTCTGTAGGTTAGGAGAATTTGAGGATTTCCCATCTCTAGTTTGAATATGACACCCCTGATATTCTGTGAGGACTCTTATCCCCAACGGCCCATCTCAAATGCCTTTGTAGATAATTTTAAGCAGTTGCAGGTCCGAAGTTATCTCGGAAAAGAGCGAGGTGATTAGTGTAGAAGTCTCGAATTAGAAGTCTTAGCAGCTTGTTTGAGTTGCAAAGTTGGGGCACTTCCCTTGGTTTACCTAGGTCTACCTCTTGGGTCAACTTTCAATTCCAAGGCTGCGTGGTACCCCCAGTAGTCAAAAGATTTGTCTATAGATTGGCCGGATGGAAAGCAAATTTCCTGTCTAAAAGAGGAATACTAACTTTGATCTTAGAAGTCTCCCCACAAATTATCTAACAACCCTAACTATCACAACTGCAATAGCTTCAGTTTTGGACCGACTGCAAATGGACTTCCTTTAAAATGAAAAATGAGGGAAGTCCCATGGTATCAAAAATCGACTCAATTCCGCTGAGGTTGACCGAATTGAGTCGACTTCCGTGGTGTCTGAAGTGAAATGCACTAGTATTTTAAAAATACTGGATTTCCTAGTAAACTTTCGTAAATTTCGATCGAAACAGAAAAAAATTGTTGAGAAAATGTAGAACTTCAGTGGAAGTTAACCGAAGTGTATAGAAAATATCTGTAAATTGAAGGACTTCAGGTTTTAACTTAAAAGGATAATGCTAGTTTCACTCATTTTAAACTTACTTTCTTCATAAGGAAAGACATGTGTACCTAGTATTAACCTTATTATAAATATAATTAACTTTAAAAGAGTGTGCTAGCATTAACCTTATTATAAATTATAATTTTATTATTAGAGTGTGGTTAGCATTAACCTTACTATAAATTAAAATTTTATTATTCTAATAATCTTGTTATTAGTATATTATGCCCATAATGACTTTTTAGTAATATTAAAAAAATCAAATAATTTCCCAATAGTATTTCATAAATTCAAAATTATTTAACTACCCATCTCCTCCTCTGCACATATTGATTCAGTATTGTAAAAACATTGAGCTCATCAATTGTAGAATGAAATAGGTTTAGAAACAAAATTAAATTTCAATTATTTATCGACTTCAATGTGCATTCATATAAGGTTTTTAGGTTTCCAAAACAATTAACATGGATAATCATTGAAAAATAAAGAGAATACATACTCCTTCACTTGACAAAGAAGATGAAATATAGTTTAAAAAAATTGACAATCCAGATAAATACCAAGAAAAAATTACAGCTCAGACAAGCAAACAACGCATGTCACTTAATATGATTCTCACATTTGAGTACTAGATGCTTGCATCGGTAATATAATGAATTCTAGATGTGTATTTATGCTTAAGTATTGAATTTCTAAAGTTTCATCTTAGAATTCCAATGTTTCCTAAACTTCTTTAATTTTTACATAACTTCCTTGGACTTCCTTAAACTTCCTCGAAACGTGTCAACTTCTTTAGCGACCAAAGTTTATACCGAAACCGAAGTTTAATACCTTGAGTCCAAATATCACTTGATTGCTTGAAACCAAGTCTGCAGACCTCTGAAGGGGGGCGCCTAAACCTTAAACCCTTAGTAGAGGTCAATAAGGCATTGATACGTAAAAGGGTGCGGAGATTTGGGGAAGAAAGGGGTAGTTTATGGAGAAAGGTGATAGGAGCTGAATACGGGGATTCCTCCTGTTGGGATCCAAGGGAGGTTAGAGGCTTGCATGGGGTGGGTTTGTGGAAAGGAATTATGGCGGTGGCAAAGTTGTTAGTCACTGTTCATTAGATATAGGGTGGGAAATGGGTCGAAAGTCCGTTTCTGGAAGGATCTATGGTGTGGATATAAGCGCATATGAACAATTTCGAAAACTTATTCTTTCTTGTCCTAGATAAGGATGCTTATGTTATGTGTAAGAATGTTCAGAAGTCTGGAATAACAAATTGGCCTGGTGTTCGAAACTGAGACGTGATTTGAACTATTGGGAGATTGAAGATTTCCTTTCTCTTGCAAAGCCTTTGCTCATCAACTTCTAGCACCCAAAGTCCGGACACAAGGATTTGTTCTAGAGGCCACAATGGTCGATTTTGAGTGAGATCACTTTAAAGAATTTTGAAGTTAGTTCCCCCTCCAACCTATTTTACTCGCTTATGTACCCGTATACATCTGATCACAGAATGGTGTTGATTCGGCGTAATGACCCAGACCTAGGTGATCTCGAGTGAGAGGAGTTTCGTAACACAAGGTTATATCTCCCCATTTGTCCTTGGGGATTTTGTAGTAGATAGTTACTACATTTTTTGTATTCAGCTTTTTTCTCCCCCTCTCTTTGGAATTCACTACTCAGTAACCTCCAAGCCTTCTTTTTCTCGATTTTGTAATTGACCTTATTTATAAAATTTGATACTTACCGATCAAAAAAATCTGTTAACTAGCATAAACAATATTATCCAGCTTGTAACCGCTAATCAGGTAGTAAAACTGTTGTCAAAACCAAAATAGAAAATTCCACATACCTCTATTGCAGTTTCATGGGCTTGGCTGTATACAAGGTGAAGGGGAAGCAAACCCGCCAGATGTTCAGAAGTAGCAGCCAACGCAGCTTTTACAGGCCTCCTGTGGAAAAAAATGATACTTAACATAGTGGTTGACGATGCTTATCATAAGTTTGAGTTAAACTTTTACACGATCTGCTCAAAGAGCAAAGAAACAGTTGCACTAAAAAAGCATGTTTAGTCTCAGTGAACCAAGCTCTGTTTTGGTAATATAGCAACTAATTATACATATTTTGACCAGTTCTCTTTAGAGTCAAAAGCTGGCAATAATACCACCCTTAACGAAATGCCATATTAGCACTCCAGGAAGCACCACTAGAATTTTCACAAAGGCCACTTGATTCAGAATTTACAGAGATTTTTCATTTGAACAGTACATCTATTTAACCCAGATATTGTGGTAAAACTCAAATATCTTGTGCGTGTTGAATTTGGATCAAGTTGCCTAAACCAATTGTTATTAAGTAGTAAAATAGCCAGGGGCATTTCTGATGTAGACAAATGCAACCACAGATCCCAAAAGACATGACTGATGGGAAGGGCGCAATCTAGTGCCTTATAGCCCAGGTCTAAGGCCTAGAACAAGCACCCCTCTATCCCTTAGGGAGATGCAGACCCGATCCAGGCTCACGGGCAAACCTGCTGCCGGTCACCCAGCAGCATACACCATCTCACCCCCTTGGGAGGAGTCTCAACCCCGAGACCTTTGGCTCCGACACCACTTGCGGATGCTTGTTCTGGGCCTTAGATTTGGGCTATAAGGCACTAGATTGCACCCTTCCCATCAATAATAGATTTTGGGATCAGTGGTTGTGTTTGGTTGCATCAAGTGGTATCAGAGCCAAAAGTCTGGAGTTCGAGACTCCTCCCAAGGGGGTGAGATAGTGTATGTTGTTGGGTGGCCAGAAGCAGGTGTGCCTGTGAGCCTAGACCAGAGCTGCATCTCCGTAAGAGGTAGAGAAGTGCATGTTCCGAGCCTTAGACCTGGGCTATAAAGCACCAGATTGCGCCCTTCCCATCAGTCATGGCTTTTGGGATCAGTGGTTGCGTTTGGTTGCATCAATTTCCTTTTGCAAGGAGGGAAACCCATTAAATATGGGAGATAATGAGCTTCCATATTAAAAAGTCATGCAGGTTCGAACGCATGATCCCACAATCCACATTCCACAGTTTGTAATATGTTCTCCTAAGCAACCAAAAGTGCATTGCTTATGTCACAACTTAAAATGCATGGTTTGCACATTCCATGCTATATAGAAACCAGTGAGATCATTTGATATAGTAACTCACGAGCTACCATAAAGACCTTGTGTAAGTCTCCTAGGGAACATTCATTTCTTTACGAAGGATGGTTCATTCTTCAAACCACAAGTCTCTTCAAATGTCAGATTCTATAGGCAGGAGTTAAATCAGATCAAATTTCCCAAATTTACTTATGATAAAATGAAAATGCTCTAATGATTCTACACAAATTCCTCAATGAGTCTGTAACAATTCACCAGTAATTAACAATTCAATGCTACACATGTTCAGGCAATTTCCCCCAAATTCTTGGCCAATATGTAAGCAATGTTGCACACGGTTGAATATAAAATTATAATAAAAAGAATTGCTATAAGTGTTTGTGTCAAAATATTTGGAATTAAGTCTAAAATTTAAACCTCAAGTCCCACAAAAGCGATCGCCCATTACACTGCAGATAGCTTTCCCAAGAAGATGATGCGGACTGGACAACAATGACCATGTCAGAAAGTGCCTTTGCCTGATAATGCTTGTCAACTAATAAAGGATCGCCATGAATAAACCAAAAGATGGGAACTTCCAGCGTAGACCTGCTAAGAGCATGTGTCCCTGCATTATCGAAGGAACATTAAAGCTTCAATCCCACAACATCTTACAGTCTACCTGCTATAGTGGCAATAATGGTTCAAAACAGTAAGACACAACTGAGTTGTACTAACTTGGATTAGTTACAATGGTCTTAACACCAATCAAAACAAATCCCTCAGACAAGTGAATCTCAAAGTCATATAGAACTTCAAACAAACATAGTGAGGATGACTAATCCAATTTGTATTGTATTATCATTTCCAGGGGTTAGCAGAGGAATGCCAAAACAGAGTTTTTAAAGCTCGGTGATAATCATTCAAAAAAGTTAAAGAATGTTTGGTCGTATCCTGAATGAATATGTTCTGGTATTATGTCTCCAGTGTCGAACCAGTTAGCATCTTCAACATGAAACATAGTGATGTAGGACTATGCAATGGCCAAAAATCTAATGTGCTGGGAACAAGATTTGATTAACAAGGAAAACTATAAAATAGCAATCTCATCACAAATAATTAATCAAGAAAATTCAAGAAAGTAATTTTATAACAATTCGAGGTAATGTCACAAACCTACAAATACGGCCCTCAGTTATATATGCGAGGGTTGCATGGAATTCTATGTTTCCACACGCTTAGGGATTAGCTCTCAATTCAATGTAAGTTTTCAAACCTTTTCTAGGGTTTCAAAATTGAATTAAGGTATAGGGAAGGCTATTTTAGGGTTGAGCAATGTTAGGTCCACTCTCCAGTACTATTTTTATGCAAGAAGAGAAAATAAATGTGGTGGGACCTACAAAAAAGTGTCATACTATTTTGTCTTCTTGTATGAAAATAGGGGAGAGTGGACGACCGGAAAGTAGACCTAGCATTGCTCTTTTAGGGTTTTGCAATATGTAGAATTCTATAACAGCAGTAGAAAAAGGATTAAATGGATGAAAGAGTCATGGGGACAGGTTTACAGAAGTGGAAAAGGTTGGGACAGGTTTTTATGGCTGTTGGGGAATTGGGAGAGCAACAACTAGGGCTGTAGAAGGGTGTAGCAGTAGGGATGGGGTAGTAGGGGACTTGGGACAGCAATAGCAATTGTAAAATTTAGTGTTAGGGTTTAGGACTATGGGGAATGATGGTGATGCAATATTGATGGTGGAATATGACTGTAACAACACTAAAATAGGTTCAGGATTGCTGGAACAGCAATAAGGATTAAGGGAAAGAAGGACAGCACCTGAAAAGGAAGGGTTAGGGCCATGGCAGTCAATGGAATAGGACAGGGATGGGTCTACAGGTGGTTGGCAGCAAGGTAGGGGTTGAGGATAGACAAGGGTTTGGTTAGCCATATAGGTTCTTGCAAGGGGAAAAGGATATAGGGTTTCATAAATTATGATTCAATGAGAAAACAGAAAATCAAAAAAATCAATTGAAAAGAAGATCAATAATATACTTTAGATCTTTGAGAATCACTCCCATGACGTCAAACCAAATCCAATCACTAGAGAATGCTCAAAAACATTTTTTTTCATTCATTAAATAAAATTTACAGTAGAAATTATGTTTAAATAGATGTAAATCCTACTTGTTTAAAGACTAAAATAACCCAATAATAATAAATTGTTTCCTCTCTAACTAAAAGTCCATCCCATTGGGCTTTTAAAACTATGCTAAATCATACTATACCAGCCCATATAGACACATTCCCAATGTGGGGTTTTCCTAATGATCTATGTGTGCATATAAGGTTTTCAATACCCAAAATCATCTACCCAAAGTGACACATGAGTCTTCTTCTTCCTCCGCATGTGATAAACTTGAAACTCCTTTTGATGTTGGATGTCCGCATCAACTCTCCCTGGCTGAAAAGGATTCATCCACGATGAATCATAAAAATGTCAATGATCCAAGATCATAACAATGTCAATGATCCAAGATGTCAAGATCAATCCATTGTAGCTCCTCTCTAGTAATTTATGTATAATCCGCCTCCGGTAGACCTTTTCACTTGACAAGGTACTTTTGATCCCCTCCATGTTTGGTGGAAACCACTTGCTCATCTAAGATATGCTCAATCTCTTCCTTTCCATGAGGTTCGGGTGGTGGAGAAGGTGATAGTGGTGGTAGGGATTGGTAAGGTAGAGTGTCATAGTTCGAGAATAGGTTAAGGCGTGGGACTGCTGGACCTCGAAAAGGCACAAGATCCTCCACATTGAATATTGGGCTAATACCAATGTCTAGTGGAAGGACTAGAACATACGCATTGGAACCAACACACTTTAATACTCTGAATTGACTAGCATTGCGGGTTTGTAGTTTTTTTGCAACCCCTTGCGAGAATCGCTCAAGCCTAACCCAAATAATCAAAAAATCACCCACCTGAAATTTCTTGTAATTACGATGTAAAGCATCATCAAGTTTATATTTATCATTATTCATGGTAATCCATTTCTTAATCTCAACATGCAATTCATGAATAAGATGTGCAAATGTGTTAGCACTCAGATGACCTATGTGCAACTGACATGAGAATGAGATCTATAAGTTTCCTAGGCTTATAACCATGCACTACCTCAAATGGACTCATGCCTAGGATCCTCTTGAAAGAATTATTACATACAAACTCAGCTCCAGGTAAAACTAGATCTCGGGTCCTAATATGATCACCAACTAGACAGCGTAACAAGTTATCCAAATTTATATTGAAAACTTCAGTTTGGTCATCTGTCTGTGAGTAGTAGGCAGATGAAAACTACAGTTTGATGTTCATCATGTTCCAAAGTGTCTTCTAGAAATAACTCATGAACTTTACATCATTGTCAGACACTATGAGTTTCAGTATAGGCAACAGGGTAATGCGTGTTTAATGTCACACATAGGTGGAGCCTATTTGGTAACTCTTTAGGAAATATATCATGATACTCTCTCAACATGGGTTCCACCTATTGTGAGCATAGTAACGAAGTTCGGATTCGGGAATTATTTGGCAGGGGTTATGTTCGAAAAAAAAGGAAAAAAATCGGCAAATTCGGAATAAGTTCAGAAAAATAAAAATTAATAATTACAAAATTAAGAACGTGATACCAACCAATCCATCTACCAATCTGACGTATTGACATCTCTTACTATGTTACTCTTTTATCCCAATTCCTAAAAAACAAGCATTATCTAAACTCGCAAACTCAAGAAAAAGAGTACATAAGGCTTAAGCAAGCTTTATGTAATTTAAGAAAAAATAATAATTTAGATTACATGTTTGCATATGCAAATCAGATTATATTAGCAATTCAAAAATGTATAGAAACCGGAAAAATAATAATCTGAATAAATAAAATTAGAAAAGAAATATGAGTGTATTTATTTGGCTTAACATAGTTATTTAGCAAAATATAAAAATAGCTCAGAATAAATAGCAAAAATCATATTTTCTCTCGATTCGGTCGAAATTCAACAGACTAACTAACATGCAAAATTATCTTTTTTCTCTCAATTCAATCGAATATAATCAAAACCCTAAAATAACCAACTCGAATAGAGTTTTCTTCTTCTTCTATCAATTGGCGATTCCAGTCAAATAGAGATTTCTCAATGTGAAATAAGTCTCAGGTTTTTAGTAATAATTCTATTGCTAATAGAAAATTCATTTTGTCCTCATTCTTATTTTAGAATTCCGAATAAGCATGAACAAATAATTTGTAAGAAATCTTCATTCGGAATAAGTTCGGCATAAGTTTGGAATAATTCATTAGTTCGGGAATTATTCATCAGTTCGGGAAAAAGAAGCCGTTTTAAATATTACCCCTTAAAAAATGAATAGTTCGGGAATTAGTCGAGAACTTTGTTACTATGATTGTGAGTACTCATTACCAAGCTTAGAGGAGGTTTCTTTATTAATAAGTGCAAAAATCATAGCATTTTCTCTAGCCTCATTTTCAAACTCTTTAGGACTAATGATGAGAATGACCTTTGTTTTGGGTCCATTACTATTATCATGGTCCTCATCACTAGCTTTGATGTCAGAATCATGGCCTTCTTCCTCGAGAAGCAAGTTTTTGGTAGAGTCTTTCGGGGGGCACTGGTATGCATAATGCATGAAGCCTCATCTAGAGCACTTGGTTTGATTACTCCCCTTGGAGTTCTCATCAACCGCTCTTTTTTCCTTATTGAATCTAGAATTGGATGGAGTATTTGATTGACCCTTAGGTGGCTGACTCCTAAAAATGGGTTTTACCTCCGAAGAAGTAGGTTGAGACTCGGGTCCACAGGAGTCAAAACCCTAATGACTTGCGGCTTTAGATACCGCTCTAGTTCCTGCACTATTTGGTAAGCATGCTCACAATGTGGGGAATCAACTCCTTTTGGAGCTCTGTATGGAGGCTTGTTCTAAATCTAGAAAGGGTCACGAGAGGGTACTCTCTCACATTGCACTTCATCATGTGTTCATCGAATTTTGCAATGTAATCAGTGACTAACATGTTCCCTTGGCGAAGAGACTGTCATTGGTCCATTAACCTTTGTTGATAGGATAGAGGAAAATATTTTTTTCTAAGTTTCTCCTTTATCTTATCCCACCAAGCAATGGGAAACTTGCCCACTCTCTTAATCTGGCGCTTTCCATTAGTCCAATACAGTTTGGCTTCGCCCGCCAATTTCATTTTTGCAAACCTAACTCGTCGACCCTCAGACATGTCATATCACTCAAAATAGTGGTCCATATCCAATAACCAGTCAAGAAAGGTCTTTGGTTCGAGTCGACCATAAAGCTTGGGGCCTCAACCTTCATTGTTTTCATCAATCGATCATTGGGATCATATGGATTCTAATAGACTTCATGAAGTTGTGAACCAGCTCTCTCTCTATTGCGCATCGCACCGACACCTCTATCATCCACCCTAGCATCGTCATTACGGAGAGAGGTCTCTACTGCTCCTAGACGAGTTATGGTAGTAGTGATTGCGGTATTTCGTACCTCCATCTTAGCTTTCATGTTTGCTAGACGCTCATTGAGGATTTCTAGAAGTTTGGTCAACTGTGAGCACTCCATTTCAGACTCGTGATCACGACCATGATGCTTGTGCATACACGAGGTGACTCTTAGGTATCCTAACAATGAATACAATTCAAACAATGATAATGAACTCCTAAATCTAAATGCAAGACTCACTCCCTAAGCTCTAACCTTAAGCTTTGATACCAAAGTTGATGTAGGACTATGCAATGGCTTAAAATCTAATGTGCTGAGATAAATATTTGATTAACAAGAATAAGGAAAACTATAAAATAGAATCTTATCACAAATAATTAATCAAAAAAACTCAAGAAAGCAATTTTATAACAATTTGAGGCCACGTCACAAACCTACAAGTACGGCCCTCAAGTTATATATGTGAGGGTTGTATGGAATTCTATGTTTCCACAAGCTTAGGGATTAGCTCTCAATTCAATGTAGGTTTTCAAACCTTTTCTAGGGTTTCAAAATTGAATTAGGGTTTAGGTATGCTTATTTTAGGGTTTTGCAATTTGTGGAATTCAATAACAGCAGTAGAAAGGATTAAGTGGATGAAACAGTCATGGGGACAGGTTTACAGAAGTGGAAAAAGGCTGGAACAGGTTTACATGGCTGTTGGGGAATTGGTACAGCAAAGTCTAGGGTTGTAGAAGGGTGTAGCAGTAGGGATGGGGTTGTAGGGGACTTGGGACAGCAATAACAATTGTAAAGTTTAGGGTTAGGGTTTATGGAGTTTCTGTTTTAGGGTTTTGGAATAAGGGGAATGGTGGTGATGCAATATTGATGGGGGAATATGACTAACAACACTAAAATAGGTTCAGGATTGCTGGAACAGCAATAAGGGTTGAGAGAAAAGAAGGCCAGCAGCTGAAAAGGAAGGGTTAGGGCCGTGGCAGTCAATGGAATAGGGCTGGGGATGGGGATGGGGATGGGGATGGGGATGGTTGGCAGCAAGGCAGGGGTTGAGGATAGGCTAGAGTTTGGTTCGATATAGGTTCTTGCAAGGGTAAAAGGATATAGGATTTCATAAATTAGGGTTTCAATGAGAAAAAAGAAATTCAAAAGTATCAATTGAAAAGAAGGTCAATAATATATCTTAGATCTTTGGGAATCACTCTCATAGCATCACACCAAATCCAATCACTGGAGAATGCTCAAAAGCACTTTCTTTCATTCATAAAATTCATCAACTAAAATTTAAGGCAGAAAATGTGTGTAAATAGATGTAAACCCTACTTCTTTAAAGACTAAAATCTCCAAACTAAAAAAAAGACTAAAATAACCAAATACTAATAAATTGTTTCCTCTCAAACTAAAAGTTCAGCTCATTGGGCTTTTAAAACTATGCAAAGTCCTATTAAACCAACCCATATGCACACCTTCCCAATGTGGGGTCTTCCTAATAATCTATGTGTGCATATGCGGTCTTCAATACCCAAAATCACCTACCCAAAGTGACACAAGGGCCTTCTTCTTCCTCAGCCTATGATAAACTTGAAACTCCTTTTGATGTTGGATGTCTGCATCACATAGCCTAATAATGCAACAAACTCTATCCCTATGCCACCCTGGAAAAAGGTAAAAGGAAAACTTTCCCTTGTGATATGGGAAAGAGGAAAAGAAAAAGTGGTGAGAAATTTAAGGCAGTAGAGGACCTTTAAGGGAACCATCATCGTTTAGCCTCTGCAACTGATGTTGGAGAATAGAGGAGTCAAGATAGGAACGAATTGTTGTCCTATATGTGCCATTGACAAGCAATAGTGGGACAGCTGCCGCTCTCCGTGCTACTGAAAAGGCCATCGCCAAATGAGGATCCTCAGAAAGTGGCAACCTACAAACATTACCAACATCAATACAATAACCATACAAGTTGAAAGGGATTACTATCTACTTTCCCTTTGACTCTTTTGTAGAAAGCAATAGATACAACAACAAACTCAAGATATTAAGAAGTGGATGTTAATATCATATTAACATTAAAACAAGAAATCCACGGTTATTTCAAACAATCTAATTTACCTAGTGGCTAACTACATAAAGGAACTTTCAAAGACATTAGAGAAATAATGGGCGCTGCAGAAAACATGTACGTGTTCAGGATTGAATAAAACATACATGTCCGAACTAAACTTGGCCTTTTGGGAAGGTAACAACAAAGACGAAAGCCCATCCTTGAGTGCATTGAGATCCACAGGTAATTGTTTAATATGCCTGACTTTCTGCACCAATAAAATTATAGTGAAGGGAATTTCATAAATATATGGAAGCCCCTTTAAGATTATTAACACATACTGTACCTCCTGTGTAATGAAAAATAGTTGAAAGGATATCATCTCATAGTAGTGGTAAGCCCCATCAGCAATTGAAGGGGTTATAATGTGCCTCATAGACCCCCACAATGTAGCACCTAAATGTGCAAGGAAAGTATCACGTGCAACTGTGTAGTTTTGGAAGTCCTGCACAGAAATAATTGTCATGTTGAAAGGGTCCACTTTTTTTTTTATTCTGACACATGACTACTGCCTGAATCATTACATAGTTGGTCCTCGTTTGGTTCAAATTATTGCAGTCATAATTGATTACAAAAAGTGCTCTCATAAATAATCTCCTTTGATTAGCACTCTATCGATAAGAAATTATCTGATCATCTAGAAAAAGAAAGGGATCTTTTGGGAAATCTCTCTCTCAATCTCAAGGGGAATCTTGTAGGTCTCGCAGGGGTGCAAAATTGGTTACTTACAATAATCCCCACATAATCCTAAAGGTGCATAAGAGGTTAAGCTCCCCCATAATCACCCCATTGAGATTATGGAAACACTAGTTATTTACATAACCGGTTGTTTCATAATCGCTTATGAAGGGTCAACCAAACAATCTTATTCGGTCATAATCCCATCATAAGTGGTTATAAGTGATTAATCGGATCCAATAATCTGAACCAAAACAACCCCTTAATATTGATACGCCATACAGAAACATATGATTTCAATTTTCAGTTCACAAATTCGCAACTGATTACCAATCCTCACAATGAAAATAAATAGTAAAGAGTATCGCAATAAGTAAGCCTTGCATCCATTAATAATATTTGAAATATGAACCACATGTTACCTCATAAGTATCACTGAACAAATTCCAGTTCTCCATTCGTTTCAATGCCTCCACAGCCTTTCTCTTATGGCTTTCATCATTTTCCTCACCCTCAAAAGATTGGAGCTCATTCTTCAAATCCCGCATTCTCTCATCAAGCTCTGGAATTATGAATAATTGAAGATGTATAATCTTACCATCCAAGGATCACCTTGGAAGTTGCATAAGTGAATAATTATGTCACACCCTCGTATGCACACACACACACACACACATACATCCAACATGAGCAAAAGAAGATTCAGAAGTGCATCATTAGGTCATCTTTTTTGGCCCATGCAGGTATTCAACCAACAAGGTTCAATTATCGGAAAGAATTCATGGTTTCCATGAAATTGTTTTAAGTTTTTAAAAAAATGTCAATTCTTGCATAATTAGGCTATTAGCTGAACTTCAATTTCCCAAAGCAAACCAGCATTGCACATTCAAAGAACAAGAATTAGAGATCAACTTCACAAATAAAGAATCAGGCTAGCGGTTATAAGCAAAGTTACCAAGTTGGGGTTCGGGAATTATTCGTCTAGTGAAATGTTCAACAAAATCGATAAAATTCGGAAATTAATCGGGAATATTTCAGGTAAGAAATGAAAAATATTAAATTAGATTACTAATTATGAAAATTATGAATAAATATATTTCATATATTAGATATTTATTCAGGTCTTACTCAAAAAGCCGTGAATAATTCGTGTTTAATTCGCGATATTTTGAAAAATTAAATTTTTTTTCCAAAACTCGTGAATACTTCGGGATTTAATCGTTCGACGAAAAAGTCGGGTATTATTCGGGATTTTTTGAAAAATTCGGAGTACTTGGTAACTATGGTTATAAGTGAACTTTCTTGCATGACATTGGGCTACTGAGTGAGCTTTCCAAAAATAAAAACCAAGCCTCGGTATAAGGAGAACAAGAAGATTACCTTCACAAAGAGCAAGTTTAGCCTTCCTTCCCTTGCAATGTTTAAATGCAAAAAGCTCATATATATCAATCTCCGCCAAAAGGATATCAATGGCCTGATGATCTTTCTGCAACATTTAAAAGCAATGATGGTAAAACCAGGAATAATAGAAACTTCAGGTATTTTCAACAAGTACAAACAAGAAAGAAACAGATTCAGAAAAGGTTATCTCATTGCCTAGTTACTTGTAAATATCCAAGAATGACTTTCATTAGCAGTAAGGATTCTTCATAAACTTCAAACCGGATAATGCAAATGGTACAATCCACATAATAATAGCATCCTCATAAGAAACATGCTTTCCCAAAAAGGCGATAAGATTTTAGCTCCTGGGTTATCTTTATTCTAACAGACTAACATATGATTTCCAGGAAGTGGACCATTTTTCCCATCCCAATTTAACGAAACCACCCAAGGGATCTTCTTCAAGCCTACAAATACTACTATTTCTAAAGCAGGCACATCCAATGTTAGGCTACTTTTCACCACATTTTTCAATGGATTATGAGAATCGTATTAAAAAAGAAAGAATACATGGGATGGGGAATGAGAAGCATGGAAAATAAAATCGCTGAAACCGATATGAAACGGACGATACGTATAGGATTCGGTAGCCCCCTGTATGATATTTATACTGATACGAAACGAGCGATACGTACCGTTTATTAGTTATTTATGTTTTCATTCACTGTATAATTATAATTGTGTTTGTTACTTTGTCTTTGAGTCGCTATCCATGACTTTATATTTGGTAAATTTAGTTCCAAGAACTCATTTGATTTATTAAAAATTTAATTTGATTTTTTCTTTAAAAAGAAGATATCATATGTATTGCCTGAAACCGATACGTATAGGTTTCAGTAAGGACCGATACATCCCCCGAAACCGTATTTTTAATCCTTGATGAGAAGATTCACTCCAAGAAAACACACACACTATTTGATTCAAACTATTCACAAAAATCAATTTCCACCACAATTCTCCATTACCTTTTTCCAAATTAGAAAATTACAGATACATGCCTACATTTGCTTAAATTCTTTTCAGATTATCCTTCCTTCCTTATCATAGAAAGAGAAAGAAAAACTGCATGAATATTCCTATGGAGGAAAAAAAATTCATGACAATTCATATGCTGGTGTCAATGTCAGGACTTCTAAGAGTATCTACAAAATATCAAAATCTTTTGTTAGAACCAAAATTTGGTAAAGGATATTGATGAGCCACCAAGGACTGGAGAATCTCAAGAAACAGAAGTTGTAAATGTAAGAGAAGCTGCCTATCACCTCCAGTTGCACATCAAAGCACGGGCAGAAAATCCTTGGAACTGTCTAGTAAAGGTTGGAACTCCAATTCTTATGGGAATCATCCCATAATAAAAGTTTGACACAGGCTGGACCTGGATTCCTAAGAAACAAAAGTCAAAATTGAACTTCATTAGTCTGATCTAGTCTTCCATTCCAAGAATAACAATATCAGTAGGGCTACTTCACTCTACATTCACTTTCCAACCACTTCCAAAATCCAATATTCTAATGCATTGATTCTTCCATAAGTGCAGCCCAAGTAGCTAGCCTATTTTAAATTTGAGTTTGTTAAAACAACCTTCACTACTTTCTTGTTCCCATGGAGGATACTCAAATTTACTTCCAAATCTCCCAACAAAAGCCAAACAAGAGGATCTTCCAAAATATGCCAAAAAACTAGAAGACCTACTGGTAATTGACTCCACCAACACTTGACACCAAGCTTGAGGGGAAGCTTAAAGGGCAATAAAACCTCTTTATTAGGGTGATGCCTTATAGTTCAACTTCTGTTGTACATAGTTTTTGTGTTGTATTATATCTAAGGGCATTGAAGAAATTGAACTATTATATTACTTAGTAGTTTAATAGGGGATGTATAATTCCCTTTTATCGTACGACAGTTTTGTATTCTCTAGCAATGAATATTACAGCAAAGCATCAATGGTTTTCTCCTCCACATCTAATTTCTCTGTTTGGTTGCTGCATTTTACAAAGACAAGGTATTCTATCTCCATCCTTAATCATATTAGCTACAGAAGCAGTTAGCCGAGGTCTTAATGGAATTCGAATCTGAACAAGTGAACTACTTTAAAGGATGAAAACCTGTTTTCTTTCTCAACCAAAGGGGTCAAACAATTATCATTATCCTGAATGGATGTGAAAGGGTTATGGGCCAACGCATTAACAAATAAAAAACACTGAAAAAGCTCTTTCTATGGCTCTACCAAGCTCTCATATCCCCGTGCCTCCGTTATCTAAACACTACAATCTGGGGGTGCCTCTCTAAAAGGGAAAAGCCAAGAAAGAAATCCTCAGCAACTTGATCAACAGAGTTGAGGATGGAAATCAAGACTCATATTGGATTGTAATTTTTCTTGCTTTTTCTATCTCTTTGTAAGCCATTTGGCTCTAGAATTTCCTACGGCTAAAGCTTCAATGTACCCCCAAGCAGGTTGTAACTTTTTTGTTATTAATAAACTGGTAGGGATCTATGCGCGCGCATGCCCGCACCCACCCGCCCGCCCGCACTCACACACACTCACAACAACAACTCACACACACACACAGCAGTGTTCTTCTTTAAGGAAAAGAAAATATCATATCAAACCACCAACTTCAACTATTTGATATCCTTTCAATACAGGACCACCCCACAAAAAAACTCACCCACCCGCCCGCACTTGCACACACACACAACAACAACTCACACACACACACAGCGGTGTTCTTCTTTAAGGAAAAGAAAATATCATATCAAACCACCAACTTTAACTATTTGATATCCTTACAAAACAGGACCACCCCAAAAACAAAGCCCACCCACCCACCCGTCCGCACTCGCACACACAACAACTCACACACACAGCCATGTTTTTCTTTGAGGAAAAGAAAATATCATATCAAACCACCAACTTCAACTATTTGATATCCTTACAAAACAAGACCACCCAAAATAAAACTCACCCCAATAAAAAATATTGATCAAAAACTCCTTTGACAAGGATATTTTTACCAAGAAGACACTGTTTTTGGCTTGTAAACATGCTTCACATCAATTTTTTTGCCTTTGCAGTTAACTTCAACAGCGGAATTCAGCTAAACCCAAACTTGTAGAACATCCACCATGATTCCATCATATCATGTATTGGTCTCCAAAAATCAAGAACTGAAAGAAGATTGGACATATTCAAACAATTCTTATTTCACCACTAAAAGAAAAGGACATACATCACCAAAAACTGCAAATTTTTCCTGGATTGCATCTTGCAGGCGATCTTCAGCTTCATCTTCTGAAATTTCTGAAGGCCACAAAGAAACGACGAGTAAAAAATGTGCAGAAAGGGTAAAAGACCTCGGACAGAGAGTTCAAATAATGCATACATGTCAATATTGTAATATGATTCTGGTCATATAAGAGGGAGGATGCTAGTATGCACTATAAAGGTTCACAGTTCACTAAGGAGTAATTTAATTGGTGATCACTACTTATCTGACTTGGATCTCATGAAAACATCCAGTACATGGCAGAAATGGACAAGAAAGAAAATACAGATGAGGAAGGTTCCAAACAATTAATTACTGCAAGGCGAAAATATACAGAAAATGTAAAAACACATCTCAAGTATTCATCAAACAATCTTCCCCAGAAAATTTAGATAATTGGTATTGATTCATTTGCATTCATTGAACTTACAACCTAGCAAAGAGTCAATTTTTCTTCCAGAAGTCCATTTCATAGAAAGTATTTCATAATAGTCATAGCAACCTATTTGACCCAAGAAATATTACAGGTTATCCTGGTTCTAAATAATGCAGCAGTTCCCTTAACATTTTTGAAAAAAAAATGTGCCACTATCATTGGAAGTGGCAAGTGTCACCACCAGTCTTTGACAAATGTAGGAATGTAGGCAGCACATGAGCAAAAAACAAGGCAAACAGTAATGAAACACATGGATATTGATGGAAGAGAATTCATCAATAGTACCTGTCACTGCACCAATGGTCTTTTCCACATTTGGTAAAGTAAGTTCTGTGCGCACACCTTCTCCTCCAACAGCAGGACCCCATGAGAAAGGGCCTGCACTCAAATCAATAAAAGCCCACCTGATACAGAAAATATGTAACAGCTAAGCCCCAGAGAAGTAGATATTAAGGAGTAAGGACTCACTTGCAGCCACCGAGAACTAGATATTCATGCACATGCACATGCACACACCCATCCAAACACACACACACAACATATATATATATATATATATAGAGAGAGAGAGAGAGAGAGAGAGAGAACCTATCCTTTCCTATCCATGTGTCCGTAAGACATTCTGTGTGAAGACCAGCTAATTCCCCAGATTTTAACTCCTTATCCAGAAGAAGCTTTGTATCCTCGTTTTTCCCATTCAACAACTTCACAGAACAGGGGGAAATAAGGAAATACCAAGAACTAATTTGAACTTTGCAATAGCTCATCTTTTAGTGGTGTGTCGGGTTTGCAGCTTATAACTAGGAAAGGAGTAAAATGACCAAATACCTGTATTACTTTGCTATGAATAATATCAGCAGTGCCCTTTCCTTGATATAACTTCTCAATATTATCTAGTGCATCTAGGCAAATTTTTGACCACTCTACCTGACCAGTATAGGAAGAAACACATGAGCCCTTAGAATTGTAATGACAAACCCAAAACCACTAGAGCTTTTGGCAAAGCAAACTCCTATTTAATTAAAATTCAAATAATTTTTGCGCCTGCAGGATTTTCCAAAAAGGTTCTAACTGATATTAAATGACCAGCACATGAAAAACGAACTCAATTAGAGTAAATAAATGGATGTACAATTTCTTTTCTTTCTCTATGAAAGAAATCTCAAATTTATCAGCAGGATAGTTGCTTTCAGGTGAACTCATTACAATAAGATTTATTATTTCAACAATTCAAATGGAAAGAATACTGACTGTATCAACGTCTTCAGTTGTTGTCAAGGCAAACTTCGTCATAGGATGCTTTTCATACAGAGGTCTCTTAATCTTGTCAAGAGCTGGAAAAAAATCCGTGTATTTAAAAATAACCTCATTTCTACATCACCTATGAATGCCCAAATAAATAGAGACAGATTCTAATACACCTCACATAAAAAAACATAGAAGAGATGAAAATGAATTTGCTACATACCAAGACCACTTTCTGGGATGCTTCCTGACTGGAGAATTTTGGATTGCAAGCTCTTATTCTGTGCCACAAAAATAGGTCAGCGCTGGTTCTGGAAAAAAAATTAAGACCCCAGGAAATACAATATATATATCTGTGTGTGTGTGTGTGTGGAGCATATTAATAATTGGCTAAAGTTCTGTCAAACTACAAAAATTCCAACAAAACTATGTGACAACAGACAGAATTTAAGATAACCCTTCCTCACAGGAATGAAGTATCATTATTGATAATACATGTCTGAAGAAAAAAAGGCAGAGAAACATAGGACTGGAATATACCTCCTTAAGAAAATTTGTTTCTGATTCGGATAAACCTCTCCTGCATTAAATTACAAAGCTTCATTAGAAGAAAATTACAGAATTATGAATGGAAGAAATGAAATTTGGATCTTGATGGACTAAAACAGTAGAACAGGATTCTGTGTTACCGATCCCAAATAAGATGGGATAAGCCACTGAAGAAAAAGAAGAATAAATAGGATGGAACTACAAGGAAAAGAAAAGGTGGAAAGGAGTAAAAACACCCCAAAAAACACAGTTATACTGAAAGATTGCCAGGTGGCTTTAAAATCAGACAGAATCATGTTGGACCTGAAAAATATAATCATGGACATTGTGACAACCAAAAGCATGACATAAAGTAGGCAGGTTTTAATTAAACCATCAATCACATCCAGCTGGCCAGAGTTCAAGTTGTTATCAAAGATATATCAGTTTTAGTACCAACATAAGGTACAGATGTTTTTATCCTGTCATTCTCAAAAATCAAATTCAATTACCTCATAATCTGGTGTGTATATATATATATATATATATATATATATTTAATATTCAAACGTTTCAACTGAAGCAGACTAAAATATGTTTAAAAGAATAGTTGGAAAAAAGTATGTAAATCACCATTGAAGCCTCAGTTTCTCATAGGGAAACCCAGGAAAAATCTGATGCAAGATGATGGTCCAAACAACCTGAAAACTCTCGAAGGAACCGAATGCCTAAAGGCAAATTGTATATCAATATTCAAATGCCCAGTTACAGGCACACTTCATGGTTTGCAGGCTAAGTGACTTATCCCCAGCCATCAACTAACTTAAAACTTAAATCTAATTCTGTACACCAACTTAACACACCTCTAACACTGTTTTGAGGCCCAAAATTCTAGAATCTTAAGAGAAGTCAAAATAACTACTGTAGAATTTGAAAACATCTTTTCAAGGCATCTGATGGCTTCCCAATCGGTAATCCGACCTAAAATTTATGTCTTATGGAAGCTGAATGTCTGATTTCTTTGCGGGAAAACCGCTTTTCCAAGCATCTATTTAATGCAACTCAGTTGACACTTAATCTTTGATAGGGAGTTAGTAGGTCCTCATCGCTTCCGCTTCACATTTTTCCCCACTTGATTTTCAAGGTCGTCTCCTAATCATGATGTAATCATTTAGAGGAGTGGCAGCAATCATATATCTCATCACTGAAAATTCAAGAACACATAGGATGGACATCATAGAGTAATGAGCAATTTGGTATATGCTTTCTAACTCTTTCTGCTCTTTGAGTATTTGGAAGCCTACATGATAACAAATCCAAATTTTTGGTTGAAATTTTGCGGGTTGGATTCGTCAGAAGAATTTGGGACCCTGGCAAAGGAGGAAGCAGGTCACAGGGAGGAAAGGAAATTGGAGTGTTTAAAATTATTGAGGATGGAGGAAATTAGTTGGAAATAGAAACCTAAGATTAGATTGTTGAAGGAGGGAGATCGGAAAATGTGCTTCCTTTGTAAGATTGGGGAAGAGTGAGATCATGGGGGTAGGCAAGGTTCCACACTTAAGAGGAACTAGCATCCTGTTTAGGGTGTAAGGTGGGGTCTTTATCTTCGACTTGTCTAAGGATGCCTCTTGGATCTACCTTTAAATCCAAATTCATGTGGGATCTGATGGTAGATAGGTTTGTAGTTTGGTAGTAGATTTGCAGTTAAGAAATTGTCTTTCCTATCCAAAGGTGGAAACCTAACCCTCATCAAGGGAACCCTCACTCCTAACTCTCCTCATGTTACTTCTAACCCCTGTTCGATTGCTAGTAAACTTGAAAAGATGCAGAGGGAATGTCTTTGGAATGAAAGGATGGAGAGGAAAAATATTATATCGTGGCATAGGATCAAGTTTGTCGGCATGTTAAGATATGATCATGGTTCAAAATATCGATAGGTATCGGTTTTTCGAGCACCCGATACCTGGATACGGCTGAAAAAAAATACCCCATATCGATAGAGTATCGATCGTATCAGTACCGATACGCATGATACGGTCGATACTCCATCCATATGAGTTTTTAACAATATATATAAAATAAATAAATAAAACTAAAACTGATCACAAAATGGGGTTTGTTTGTAATATCCCCCCCCCCCCCCACCAAAAAAAAAAAGGGACAGATTCACATGGAAGGATCTTAAATGCACTCTATAGAAGAGATTGAGAAGTAGAAAAAGAAAAAAAAAACAACAGATTTTTGAGGATTAGGGATTTAGGATACTGGGTACATACCTGTGCATGTAGAGTGTAGATCACCATCTTCAATCGGCATTGCCGTTGTCACCCAAATCCATTGCTATTGTCGACCAAAATCGAAGAGGAGTGCTAGACTTTGCGGTTTGCCCCTTTCCCTCTTTCGGCCAAACAGGTTTGCTTCTTCTTCTTTTTCTTTGTTTTTTTTTTTGTTGTTGAAGGCTATTAAGCTCATAGTCATGAGCACGTTTTAACTTGAAGGAGGAGTGCTAGCCTCACTCAGTCACACACACACGATCAAACCTTTGTCTTTTATTTTACCCAATTTGAAGAGTTATGCTACCCTCACTCAAATACACACACACACACACACACGATCATACCCTGTATTGTTTTTTACCCAATTTGAAGGAGTGCTAGCCTCACTCAGCCCTTTTAAGTTTTAAATCCAATTAACTGTGGTTAATATACACGAACTCTTAGGTTTTTTCTTAAAAAAATTAACCCCATGGTTAAGAATTTTTAACTTTAAAGTTAATTTATTTTTTTTAAAAGGTTCAAAAGTGTCCCTTTTAACTCCTATTAATTGTGATTAAAATACACTAACTCTTAGGGTTTGATTTTTAAAAAAAATTAACCCTATGGTTAAGAATTTTTAACTTTAAAGTTATTTTTTTTTAAAAAAAAGTTCAACAGTGTCCCTTTTAACTCCTATGAACTGTGATTAAGATACACTAACTCTTAGGGTTTGATTTTTAAAAACAATTAACCCTATGGTTAAGAATTTTTAACTTTAAAGTTAATTTTTTTTTTTTAAAAGTTCAAAAGTGTCCCTTTTAACTCCTATCAACTGTGATTAAGATACACTAACTCTTAGGGTTTGATTTTAAAAAAAAATTAACCCTATGGTTAAGAATTTTTAACTTTAAAGTCAAATTTTGAAAAAAAAAAGTTCAAAAGTGTCCCTTTTAACTCTTATTAACTGTGGTTAAGATACACTAACTCTTAGGGTTTGATCTAAAAAAAATTAAACCTATGGCTAAGAATTTTTAACTTCAAATTAAATTTTTTTTGAAAAAAAGGTTAGAATGTGTCTCTTTTAACTCCTATTAAATGTGGTTATGATGCTAAGTCCTACTCTTCGACTGACATTTATGGACAGATCACAACTCAGCAGCTGACATATGTACAAATGTACCTGGGCATATACCACACGATGATGAGTTGGATACAATGGTATCATCATGTCTGGAACACTTATGAAGTATCACTCTACTCAATTCCTGATCCCACTGTGATAGAGTATGAGCCGGCACGAAGCTTAATATGGTATTGAACTTCTATCATGTATGTCATTTGATTTATGAGTCCAAGTGCCTATGTATTTTCATACATTTGATATATTAATGCAAGTGAGCTTCAATCACTTGGTTAAGTAACTATGGTTTGTATTTTCATACATATTTATCAGCACACACGTCTTTTTTAACTTGTAAATTTTTTAACTCTCATATGTATGATTATAAATATAGTTAAGAGGCCTTCATTTAGTTTATTTTTAGCTTTTATTTGCATTAAAAGATGTTTTATGCAAGGTATCCAAGTTTTTCCTTACGTATCCTAACTTCTTTTCGCATATCCCGAATTTTTCTACCGTATCTAACTAAAACAGTACTGATACGCCGATACGTATCCTATTTTGGACTTACCGATACAGTGACCGATACCGATATTTTGAACCATGGATATGATGGCGTGGGATCACCATTGTGGAAGTGAACAAGGCTTTGCGAAAGTGGGTTTTGGAGATTTGGTAAGGAGCGGGAGAGCTTATAGAGAAAAGTGATAGTCACAAAATATGAAGTCATCATGGGAACTGAGAGGGGTCAGGGTACCCTATGGAACGGGGATGTGGAAAGGTATATTGAGAGAGTCCGATCTACTTGTGACCCTCTTCAAGTTCAAGATGGTGAATAAGTTGGAGGTTAGATTCTGGGATGATCTCTAGAGTGGTGAGTCACGTTTAAAGGACGATTTCGAGAATATTTTTCTTCTAGCCTTAGATAGGAAAGCTTTTGTAGCAAAAAAAATTTTGAGGTGGTAGCTAATGAGGTTGTATGGTTCCCTAGGTTGAGACGTGGGTTGAATGACTAGGAAGTGGAGGATTTGATTCGTCTATTAAGGCATCTTTTAAATGTTGCCCAATCAACCCAAGATAGCAGTACTAAGGTTTGGTCTAGAGTCAACAATGGTCGATTTTTAGTGAGATCATTTCTACAGTCTTTTAAATGTCCCCTGCTCCTCCTTTCCTCATAGGCCTCAATGGTTCTCTATTTTTTCATCCAAGGTATCATTCTTTCTTTGAACTGCAGCCCTGGATAAGATTCTCACGTGTAACCACTTGCAAAATAGAGGGAGAAGGCTGGCCAATCTGTGTTACTTGTGCCATCTTGAGGAGTAGTGAATCACTTAAGTTAGCACAGCTTCTTAGTTTATAGTATTTGGGGTATAATCCTTTCTTGGCTGGGGATGACGTGGGTCTTCCCATCCTCCTTTTGGGAATTCTTATCATGTTGGCCCTTGGCTAGGTTGGAGGATGTTCAGGTGGTTATTTGGTCCTTACTCCCAAGGGCAATAGCTTGGATGATTTGGAAAGAGAGACATGAGAGTTTTTGAAGATTCCTATTCTCCCTTGTCCATTCTCCGTAATAGGTTTAGACACCTAATCTTAGATTGGTGTTCTGCCTATTAGGTGGGTGTGGATTTGAAAGATCCACCAGTGTGAGTTTGGGGTTTCTGCGGTGGTGTTTCTTTGCATTTGTTCTAGGTTTGGAAGGTTTTTTGTGTTCAATAGCGTTTTGCTAGAAGTTTACTCCCTTGAAACTCATTTCTTCTTATTGTTATACTTGTTTTATTTTAATTTCCTGTTTTTTTTTTATCGATAAAGAGGAGGCAATATATAAAAATAGGCAAAATGTACAAATAGGAGAAAAAGCAGGTGACCTCAAAGACAAAATAAAAGAAAAATAAAAAAGAAAGGAAGAGAAAATAGCAAAGAATAAAACAAGGAAGACAAGCAGCTTCACTAACATGACTAAGAAACTAAGAAATTTGAAAAAAGAAAAAAGAAAACAAATAATACACGTATAAACCGATATAGCACCATGGAGATGGCCATGGCAATTCGCTCCATATGCACTGCACAATTCTGAAAAACCTTCTTGTTTATCTTCTTCCACACTCCCTAGCACACGGGGTCCCAAAAGAAGCCTCCAAATACTTCCTTGGACGGTATCAGAATCACTTAAAAACCAACAAGAGATTAAGAGCTTAAAGTTAGACAGAAAAACCCACAACACTCCCAACCGGGATAGGAAATAGCGCCATAAACCTGCTAATCAGAGAACAATGGATAAACAAATGATTCACCAATTCCTCCCCTTCCGTACACAGAAAACATCTGTTGGCAAGTCTCCCACCCATGTTCTTTAAATGGTCCAAGGTGAGAATTTTGTCAAACAATGAAGTCCATAGGAAAAAAGCAATCTTGGATGATATACCCAGATTCCACACTACTCTGTAGGAACAAGGAGAAATGAGACTATCCCCTAAAATGATTTCACAGTGAACCAACTCTAGATAGCCCTATTCCAGATCCTCTCATCCCGATTACTACAGTTAAGCACTATCACAGAGAGGAACCTTAAAAACCTAAAAAAAAAACTCTCCATTTCCCTATCGTTAAGGTCCTTCCTAAAACTAGGAGTCCACAAAACTTGGCCATTCCGGGACACGTAACAAGAAACAACTTTACAAGCTTTATCTGAAGCAAACGCAAATAAGTTCAGGAACTCGTCCTTGAGTGAACCAGAAGTGCCCAAGATGTATCAAACACTTTTTCTCCTCTCTTGAACCCACTTTAAAAAGAATGTATTTATCAAACTCTACCTTAATGTTCACAATTTCCTTCCCCCCACCCACCCCATGGGGTCTCCTCACAACTTTTGGACTCCATTCAGATTCCTTCCTATATTTCACCACTATAACTTTTTTCATAAGCTCTCCCTCTCCACCCCAAACCTCCAAAGCCATTTTCCCAATAACGCCACATTCATATTACTCATGGGTGGCAGACTGGCAGTCCAAGGCCCCCCATCTCGCATGGGGCAACACACGGAAAGTGGTTTGTAGGGAATAAAACTTTCCAACGCTTCTTCAACCAGCTTCCTCCATTCTTCCTTAAATCCGTCAGAAAAATAAGCCAACATCAATGGCTTCCTGAGCAAGGAAGCAACATTGGCGAGATAAAGAACCACATCTATTCCGTTTGAGTTCTGCCAAGACCAAACTCGCTATACATTTAAGTTAGTCAAAATGATAATCTACTCTCTCACCCTGGATACATTCCCCCTAGAAATTTGAGAAACCACCAAAACACTGCTTCCTCCACCCAAATCTTAGTTGTGAAGCCCCAACATCTCTCGATGAACCTGAACACCACTCCTTCTGGCCCATGGACCTCAATGAAGTCGAATGTCTTTGAATCAAACACAAACACAATTTTACACCCCATTTGGATGCTTGATTACTCAATGACATCGAACTGTTTCTTCTCCCATCATCTACTCTTTGCAACTTAAATTCAGACTGTATTGGACCTCATCCTGCCTAAATCTCTAACTTTATCCTTTAAATTCTTAGTCTTCCTAGACCCACACGACAACTAAATGGACTTTACCAATGTTAAACCTTTCCTAAATAATAAATATTATTCCTGATGCCTATATCATCAACTTTCAAACCTGTATCCTCTTTAAGATTATAACGCTATATTTCAATATCAATTCCAGCAAAAAGAAAAGGCAAACCTCTCATTTATCCAACATCCCAGAAAAATTCAATTCAGCCAGTAAATATGCATGGTAAGAAGAGTAGAAGACAGTTTGGGAGATGACATGCAATTTTCAAAGAAGACGACAATTTGGGCATGAGTTTGACCACTGCTAACCCACTGAAAATGAAAAGCAGGCAACAAGAAATTTGAGGAAGACGCTCAATGTCATGAAATGATATTCTGGCGACACCTACTGCCACACTCACATGCTACAAGTGAATCATCATCGACTGACTGATCCTATCACCAGAGACAAAGGGAGAGTTTTTAGGCAGCCAGTTTCAAGGGAGATAATTTTGCTTTGGCCAAAGAATCTGAAGACGTTCTATTTTAAATATATTATAATCTTAAGTATTTCCTTGCAGTGTTATAAACTACAGACACTGCTATTAGCTGTAATATAGTTTGTTCAAAGATCAAACAATACTCGTAATATGGTTATCCGTAATATAGTTTGTTGTAAGATCAACCAGTAGGCAGTTAAGTCATAAGTAAACCACTAGCATGAAAGAGAAAATGGTTGACGTTCCTTATTAAAGTACCCACCTATAGCCATATTTAGCTCTTTTTACGTCGTGCTTCGGATTCAAGATGAAAATGTTATATGAATTTTCTAGTTGAAGATATTCAACAAGACTTGTGAAAACAAAATCCATCATATCCAAGTCTACTTGCCAAAGAGCTTCTTCACCGCCCCTGTAAACAGGACAAGAAAGGCAATTACTGAGCAGAAGCTAAAGGGACAAAAATCAAATAAGTTGTAGGAATGACAACATAACCTCTGATGATGCACCCAAAAAAAAGGTTGATTGTTCAATTAATAATCTAAATCGTTAAGAAAAGAATACAAAAAGGAAGCACATATTCTGTATATGTAAATATGCCATTTGATGACGGAACATTTGAGTAAGCTTTCACAGGATATTCACAAGGAGTTCGAGCAGATAAATTTTATTTTCCCAATGTCAATGAGGACTAAATAAATGTAGAAAATTCCCATATTTTAGAAAAGTGGGCAGTCCATCAAGTTATAAAAAACAATATTGAAGAATTTTCATATTGTTGTGGGCCCTACATCTCCTCTATGGGACCCACTCTTGGTGTTAATCTAGATCCACTTGAGAGTGGGTCTTGCTTATTAGTTTGATATCTGTGTTTTTGTGTTGATGTAACCAAGTAGGGGCAGAACTGTCCTTTTTTGTTTTAATGACATCATAATATAAAGAGAGGGAGGACGAGCCAGCCCTACTAGGCTTTTCTCTTCTCCTATTCTTCTCCTTCTTCCAAACTTCTTCCTTCTTTTCTCGCTTCCTCCTTTTCTCCTTTTATTTGTATTACAAATCTGGTTTTTATGTTGTTACAATATTACTCCCTGTATGTGCAGCCAATTCAAGATCAGGGCAGAATCCGCATATTTTACCTCGTATCAGAGACATCATCCTTGCGGGATAGTACATATATGGCACGCTCGAAAACAGAAGTGACCTTTTCTCCCATTTGTATGGCATGAACAGAAAAACTGCACAGGCATACCCGTAATAATAGTCAAAAAAAAAAATGTTCATTCAGTCTCCTACAAATTAGCAGCAGGAATTTGAACATATAACATGCAGAACATCAAATCTAGATTCTGAACTGAAGAAGTAGAAGAAAAGGCCAGAGAATCATCACTTGTAGTTTATGTTACTGATAACGGGAAGATGGTGATGATGCCCTTTATCTATGATAATCTGATAAAATGGGGTGAGAGCTTCCCCAATATGTGGAACTCGCGTGTGCTCAAAGATGTGATCAATTTTCGTGAACCAGCGCTCTAGTTCTTCAGCACTAAGCCTGAATTCTAAAGAAAATACAAAAAACAGCAACTATCAAGTAACCCATTAAAATTATTAATCAAAATAACCAAAAGTTTAAGCCAATGCACAGAATATATTAAACAACACAAGTATTTACCTTTGTTCCCCTTTCCTTCAAACCCTATGAAAATGAAATTCACAGGGACTGGAAGATACACAGAATCAACTTCCATAAGCTTCAAATAACTAGCAATGTTACCTGCAAAAAAATATCAAGGAAATAAATTCAAAGGTTTTATTACCCTATTTCAAATTCATACTAACAATAATTTTTTTGTATTTAGCAACTAGGTTTTTATTTTAAAATTCAGGGAGGAGTGAAAAGCTTCATGTTTCTAACTAATAAAAACCTACTTCAGACGTGTTAATTGGGCAAATACATCCATAGTGACTAGAATAAAAATCTTGTATCCACATGAAAGAGGAGATTTTGCTCATGCTTTAACAAGGGAAAAAAATCCCATATTTTTTCGTAAGATTACATTACAAAATGGGGGAAATGCCCAGAATACATACAACTAATGACCTAAAGAGATAAAGATAAACACTAAACAGCCCTATTGGATTGAACAAAAAGACACGTCCATTTAGGGCCAAAATGCACAACCCCTTCGTCTGTGATGTCCTTGAGAGAGGAGGACCAAAGATGAAGGAGCCAAGATGCAGGGTTACAAACAGATATGGACTCCTCTATGTCTTCAAAATATTTCTCACGCATGACACACCAAGAAATCACAAAATGGATCATTGATATATGGTTTCAGGTGGCGTAATGGTTTTTTTTAAATGAATAACAAGAACTGTATCAAGAGAGAAGATAAAAAGAGTGTTTCTATTGGATATTCCCTTAAAAAATGCGGAAAGCAAAAAATTCAAAGGTGAGCACTGGGAGATAAATAGTGAGGAGTTGCAAAAAAAAAAAATGAATCCAATTTTGAACATACTTTGAAGTATAAGTCCCTGAAAACTCCTTGAGGAATGCTGCTCAATTCCTCAGGCTCCAACAGTCACACCAATTGACAAGACAAGCTTTTTTTTAATTGATATTGACGAGACGAGCTTGGGCAGCAAAGATTCTGCTCCCTAAAAATTATGTTGTTCCACTCGCACAAAACAGCACCAACATACAATAAAAGGCAGAATCTTCAAAGGATACTATCCCTACTACTAAACACCCCATCTAGCCACCCTAAGATTTATGAAGATGCTTCATTTGGGAAAACAGAAGAAATTCCAATAGAAGTTCCATATGGAACATGTTGGAGGGCAATGGAACAACAGGTGGTGTACATCCTCCTCTGCCTCTCAACACATTCTACACTTGTTTGGAATTAGCTGATTAGCATTCCTGTTTTTCCAGTGATCTGTGGTGAGAATCTTGTCCAAAGCCGTCCACCAGATGAATGCTTGAACCTTGGTGGGCTCACACTCCTCAAAATCATATCAAAGCCAAGTCTTCTCCTAAGTTCCCCTTTCTCTTTGGTTAGGAAAGAAAGATAAAAATCCTTGGTCGTGAAAGTCCCTTTAGGTTCCTTCTAGATATTATGGTCTGTTGCGTCTGGGTTGTTGTTGAGCCTAGAAAGGAGGTCCATGCATTCCTCCACCTCAATCTCTACGATTCATGCAAAGGTAGGACTCCACACCACTTCTCCATTCTTTCTTTCAAATAGATCACACACCAAATACGCCTTGGAGGAAACAAGTCTGAATAGTCATAGGCATACAACGGAAAACCCCTGCCCCACTCCAGTCATCAATCAAAAATCAGATCCTCCTCCCGCACCCTGCAACAAACATGGTTTGCTTCAAGAGATGCTCCTGGACCTCAATGATCCCTTCCATATCCCAACTCCGCATTTGCAAGAGATATGTCAAGGGTCCCAGACCCAGTCACATCTAATAGTACTGACCTTAGGTCCAATAATGCTCTACCACAGAGTCTAGCCCTCTTAACTAAATCTCCAAATCCATTTGCGCAGTAACACCAAAACCATTACGTAATGGACATTACGGTCCAAACATAATGACAAGCCCCTTTTTTAGAATATAGATATGCTAAAAAAATAGTAAAAATACAACCGTGGGAAAATTGATAGAAGAAAGTTTAAAAAAACAACATTTGTTGAATAAATGGATAATCAAGCACAAATATGACAATAACCAATTTTAACTTACACAAATACAGTAGGCCCTCTTATAATTAATATTCTATAACTCAATAATCTCTAATAATTAATAAATTTGTAAGAAACCAACTTGTTGCAATAGTGTACAATTAATAATCTCTTATACTTGCTATTTAATAATTTTTTAAGAAAGTTCTAGTATATTATTAATTCTAAGAGAGGTATTTATACTAGATTAATACATAATTATATGAATCTTATAAACACTTTATGATGGTTTAGGTATCAAGAAGAGAAATGGATAATATTATTTTAGACCATAGTTCAAAAACCCGAAAACTCAACTCGGCTCGACTCGAAAGTTAACCGGGTCGAGTAACTCGGAAAACTCGAAAAAAAATCGACTCGGTCCAACTCAGAATATATATGTAATAACTTAAAATTTTTGGATTAAAAGAACTCAAAGTACGATGGTTTTACAGCTACAAACCTCAAAATTAGGTTTAACAAAACCCATAGTAAGTTGTCTTTGTAGACCCTAAAAAATATGATGCAAAAATAGTGTGATATTTTAGTTTAGGTTTAAAAAAATGATAAAAATACCCTTATGTGACTCGACCTAGTCTGGAGAGTCGAAAAACTCGGCTAGACTCGATTGAGTCACCCGAGTAACTCGGCAAATAGTGTCTCCTTCGAGTTTTGAGGTGACTCGACTCGAAATTTAGCCGAGTCGAGTAACTTGGCCGAGTTACTCAGGTGACTCTCCGAGTTTTCGAACTATGATTTTGACTATGTATAATACATTACCATATAGTATAAAGTTTTAGATATTTTAGAAAGAAAAAACTAAAAAAACCTATTGTATGAAGACTTCAAAATAATTAACAAAACTTAAAGGGAGAATCCCATGAAAAGTAGAGTTCAAAAGGAATTTTGTCTCTTCCCAAAATAAAGGATGTTTCTTCTTCTCTTTGAAAAATGGGTTAACTTTACCAAACTGAAAAAGTAACAAAAATAAAGAGGAGAACGAAGGGGATGGAAAGATTTCAACCAAAAAGAAGAAGACAAAAAAAATTTGCAAACAAAGGATAGAGGAACAAATCTAGTTCTCAAAGGACCGCCGTTTGAAATGGCGGCCCAGTGTAATTTCCTACAAAAAAAATGAGAAATTGCCTTCTTTTTACATTTTCTTCAAAGGGACCTCTCTATAAAAGGGTTCAAAGGGGGTCCAAATTTCAGACATTCAACCTCTATACAAACACTCTCTAATCAAACAACTTTGGAGAGGGATTATTCAAGGGTTTTGCTAATTCTTACTTTGAAGAATTGCTCTAATATTCAAGGTTCTGCATGTTGATATCACGGGATATGTCGTACTTCGGGAAAAAGATATATCGTGGGATATATCGTTTTACAGAAAATATATCGCATGTCAAATGGAAGAAAAGAGGAAAATATGAATATTTTTAATTAAACTTCAGGAAGTGTTAAAATATATGTTTAACACATTTGAGAATCAAAACATTAAAAAATTTACATAAGACATGCAATGGTAAGGGTCAAAGATGTGAGTTGTCGACAATGTATGATTTACGAATATTGATATAACTTCGTAAAATGTTTTCATCATCCTCAATCAATTATAACAAGCACAATCAGAGATCCATACATAATACATTCATGATCTAAACTACTACTGTGTAGTCAAGGCATATAGGTGAGGCCTGGCTAGGCGACGCGACGCCCAGGTAATGTCTAGATGATTAAAATAATTAAATTATATATATATATATATATAATATTAATAGGGTGGTGTTATGTGCACACCAATATTTGATGACTGCAGCCCATTTAAAAATTGTCTTATATTTTGAAGTTCTCTATATTTTTATATGTGCACTCCATTCATAATTTTTTTATTTTTCAACCTAACTTTTTCTCTATTCTCATCACCTCTCTACAGTCTCAATTAGTCATTATTTCTCCATTAACCAAAATATTTCTCATGGTCTAAGTTTTTAGTTTGACAATTTTGTTTACTTAAGGTTTTATTTATTTTATTAAAAATTAATTATATAATTTCTCATATGCCTTTGATTTCTTTGTTTAATTGATAACTATTGAAAATTCAATTATTGTTTGAAAATTGTTGATTATTTGAAATTCCCTCTATTTTAAGTCATAGAAATTGATAAAATTAGAGAAAAATAAATAAATTAGTGCTATTGAAAATTTTTACACCACCATAGTGTACTTGCATAGATTATTACCCATAATATTAAATGAGAAATTCCAACCTTTAATTAAACAAGTGGTGGTTGCATTATTTATTCTTGGGTAAAGTGACTCTTAAGTGAAAATGAAGCTGACATTACCCTCTATTCTTATAATAAATAAATTTGGAGTTTGGTGTGTAACTATAAATTTTATAAGTATTTTTTTGATTTTGGTGTGCATTTAAAATTTTAAAAAATTAATGGTGTGAAGTCATCAATTTTAAAAAATGGGGTGTAATCATCAAATATTGGTGTGCACCTAACACCACCCTATTAATATCTAAGCAAATTAACATTTAATATTGTAAAGCTTGAATGTCTTTTTTTGCTAAACTATTAATTGATTTTTTGACCATGTAGATGAAAATATTTTTGAAGACTAAAATATAAGAATTTTTTTTACCATATTTTTAGGTTTTAATAATGTTTTGTGATGGTAGAATTTATGAAATTTTAAATTTTGATAAATAACTTAGCATTTGCAAGTTGAAATTTTGGCAAATGCACTAAAAACGGATTTTGTTTTTGAATTGAAAAGTTGATTTTTTATTCTTCAGGAATTTTGATCTAGGATTCAAATGGGGGAATAACCGTATTTACAACTTATATGATATTTTTATGTAGATATATTGTAAAACTGTAAAATAAGCTAAATGTTAAATGTTCTAGGAGATTTTCGAGTTTCGCCCACCTAGAGAGGCGCCTAGGTGGTGACAATCCAAAACCAAGTGACCACCTAGGCAACGCCTTGACTACACACTACAATCAGAGCCACACAAAGTTGAGCTAAAAATTTGAAAATTTTGAGTTTCCCCCAATTTCTTCTCCCTAAAGTAAGAATTTGAATTTTGAACTTAGAAATCTAGTGTAACTGCATCAAATTGATGCATCTATACTAATTTAAGACTAATGACACACTAATTATGCAAAACCCCATTCTAATTTGAAGAAAATTCTTACATTTTAAGGAAATTTCGCCAAAGGTAGTGGAAATAGCATGCACTTTGATTCCGATTGATAAATGTAGATAAATGTGAGTACCAAAGTGAGTGATTTCTCAAGAAAATAGAAAAACTCTCAAATCTAGCAAACTCATTCAAATCTCCCAAATCACTCATTGTTGGTCGAAATTTCTCCCTTTCATAAACTAAGGGGTTTAATATCCATAACTTATAAAAAATATATCGGAAATATCGTGCGATATATCGGAATGTCAGGAATAAATCATAAATATTGATGATATTTATAGATAATTTGTTTTTTAAAAAAATATACTACATGTAAAGGATATTTTGCTACCTTGCGACATCGGGCATATATAGGAAATATCAAGGATATTTCAAAACCATGCTAATATTGCTTACTTTTAAGGTTTTCAAGGAGAACTCTCCTTATCTCTTCCTCACTCTCAACCTAATGTTCTTTTGGTGTGGATTCTCATTCTCTCATTATCATTGATTTGTTATATTTACCATGAATATTTAAATAGCAGGAAATTAATTTAATTAATTCCATTATTGGTTTTCAATTTGTTTAATTTAGGTTTAAGGAGTAGGTAAGCCATTTTTGATTGGAGTTTAGGGGTGCCTAACCTCTTCCCATAACTCAACAAAATTTCTTATCTAGATCTTTGATTCTAGACCTGCCTTATCCAATAATTTTAGGGTTTCCCTTCATTTTCCATTATTCCTTTCCGAAAAATTTCCTAATTTGGAAGTGTAAAATTCCATGTTCGCAATGCTTTCCATTAATTAGTATAAGCAGTAAACTAAAAGAATAAAATAATAGAAAAAAGAGTTTAAGTACTTTTCAAAAACTAAGATTAGGTGCTAAAAAATAACACATCAACAATGTAATAGATGCTTGAAAGCAATTGTTATTCTGATGAAAGAAATGAAAAAAAAAAGGGAAGCAAAATGTGTTTTTTGACCCAAAACATAAGACAAACCAGCCTATGTTAATGGAATTCAAATGAAATTCATGAATCTATTTATAAATCTACATAGCATTCACCTGCTTTTGCATTTTCCCTTTGTGACAAGTATCTGGGGAAAGTTCTTACTCCAATTGAAGTGGGCTAGGTCTTCCCTCTTTCATTTCACAATCTCTTATCATGTTGGTCCTCGGTGAGGTTATAGGCTCCTCGTGTTGTTATTTAATCACCTTTTCAACAGCCATTGCCAAGTCAATTTGGAATGAGAGATACTGGGGAGCTTTTGATGGCATAGCAACATCCTTCAATCAGCTTAACCTTAGGATAAGGCATCTGCTATCCTTTCGGTGTTTTATTAGGAAGAACTTTGAGAACTCGGGGACTAATTTCTTCTTTTAGTCTCTGGCGGACTTGGTGGCCCATTCCTTGCATTTAGTTTCGCTCCTCTTTCCATTGTGTGAACTTTCTTCTGAACCCTCTCTTTGTTTACTTGCCATTAATAATATACACAGTGTTTTAAAACATGAAAACTCGACTCGACTAGAACCTTGCCAAGTAGGGTGAACTCGGACAAAACTCGTCCAAGTAATGACACACCTAAAACTCAAGCATATATAATATTTTTCTAATTCTATATATATGATATATATTCAAAATTAATGATAAAACATGCCTAAAATGAGCTTTATAATTCAATATATACTAAACACCGCCCCCCCCTTTTGTTTCGCATTTATACTAAGGGTGGGTAAGGTGTGTTAAAAAAAAAAACATTTAGTCACTCGGGTAAGCCAGTTTACTCGATTTTTTGTTATAGCAAAAAAAGTACATAACTCGAGCGAGTCGGGCGAGTTACTCGGTTTCAATGTCACTTCCAAGTTTTACCTCAAACTCGACCCAAAACATGGCCGAGTCAAGTCGACTCAATCGAGTTTCGGGTCAACTCGACGAGTTTTAATACAGAGAATATATACATGTATATATATATATATATATATCATTTCTCGTTGATTACTAATCAAAAAGACATTTACTAAATAATGCGATTTAATCAAAAAAAATAAAAAGGGAGAGAGAGAGAGAGAGAACTTACCCAAAGAGAAAACAACAATTGGTTTTTCGAGATTTTGGGCTTCAAAATTTCAATTCGAAGATTCAACCTTCGACTTTGATTTTGATCAACAAAAAATTGAAGGACAATATGTTTTTAGGTATGGAAGGGGCAGGAAGGGAGAATGAGAGGAGAAAAATGAGTTTCTAGGGTTTTTTGAACTGATTTATACTAAATACTAGCCAGCCGCTACATAAGGTTCATAACATTCGTAAGAGTCGTTGCATAATGGAACTCCCGTACTTTAATAGTGTTATGAACATTTGGGGGTTTTATTGACTCAACCTTAGTAACAAGTACTACCAAAAGAGTTACGTAAAGGTTTCTGCACTGTTTCAATCCATGCAAAGTAGAGCCAATGATGTCAAATGGCCAGATTGTGTGGAACCCTATCTTAAGTAAGGAGTCTCAGGGATAGAGATGTGGAAGAGTGTTTGCTGCTCCGGAATAGACTAAATGATGTTTACATTAACCCAGACTCAGAAACCATAGGATATGCAGGAAATACAAAGGGTGCCTTTTTCATTAGAGACTTTTATAGTCGCTTATTGCAAAAAGAGGTTGAAGACTAATCCAGATCTCCTCAATTTGTAAAGATATAGAAGGTTCCTATCCCAACAAAGGTGTAGTCCTTCCTTTGCTTGGCGGTGCTAGACAAAATTCTCACAGTGAATCACTTGAGGAGCAGAGGTATAATGACTCCTAAAGTCCTAATATATCTTTGTTTTGTCATTTGTGATGCCGAAGAGAATGTATCTCATCTTCCACGTTTGGAGCTACTTTCTATCGTTATTCAGATGCTCGATGGCTTTGCCTAAGGAGATAAACAACATTATTCTTAATTGGTCAGAGGGGGTCTACGGTATTTGGGAACATCATTTGGGGTATTCTGCCTTCTGCCATTTGCAGGGGTATATGGAAAACAAGGAACATTATTTTTTATCATTGCTAAGATTTGCTCTTATATCGAGTGGCTACTGCGAAATTGGTCAACATCTATATCGGAGTCGTCCGATATATACTCAACTGCTTTTTCTAAAGATGTATTCAAACTGTCTTATAGGATTCATATGCTTAGCTTTTTTCTCCTTTTATTTTGTTTAGTGTTGTTCACTTATAGAATGCCTTGGGGATTTCTTGGCAATTCTATCATGGCACCGAGGAATAGAGTGCACCCAGAACTACTCCGATAGCCGCGTGTCATTCCAACTTTTTTATGACAAGTACCTTTTGGTTCTTAAACTTTCCCTTCCGTTCTGTAGGAAACTTCTCTATTCTCATGTATACCCACATGAAATCTCCTGCCTTGATTGTTACCGCCATCAAGCATCTATTGTTCTCTTCTAAGCCTCGTTACTCCTCTCTGTTTTCGGAATTCCTCGTGTAGCTGGCTCATCACTTCAACTTATTCAAATTGGAATCAATAAGAATCCCCTCATTCCCTATATCTTTTTGTTATATTTTCCTATTATTTTTAGTATAAATATCATTACTTATAAATTTAAAAAAAGTTGGAGGCATTTTTGCTAAATCTATGAACTGCATGTGTATTTATGCTCAAGTATTGAATTTATAAAATTTTATCTTAGATTTCTAATGTTTTCTTAAAGTTTCTTAGACTTCTTTTCCTTAAACTTCCTCGAAACGTATAAACTTCCTTAGCGACTGAAGTTTGTAATGAAACCGAAGTTTAATACCTTGTCTATTTCTAATTTCTTAAATTAATAATAGCATTATAATTTTTGAAATTAGGATCGATTTTAGGCTTTTAGCATTACAACTACTTTAGGACTGTTTTTAGTTTGTAAGTTTGCAGTAGAATTGTAGAAAGTAAGAATTAATTTGCCACAGAAAAAAAAAATTCCATGTTGGATAAAAAAAGATATATATATATATATATCCGAGTCGGTCGAGTCGAGTCGAGTTTTTGAACTATGCTATACACAATTGACATTTCCATACATGTTGACCAATTTATGTAAGGACTTAACATTAAGAAATGTGTAGAGGTTTTGTGTTGGAACCTATGAAAACGGAAGCATTTTGTAAGAAACATAAGGCTAAGTTTTGTGTTGGTACCTATGAAAACGGAAGCATTTTGTAAGAAACATTAGGCTATGTGTCGATTTTTAAATCATGATAAAGGACATAAGTAATTCAATGATCAATTACTTTTCTAATAGATAATAAGAAACTATGTATGAAGAAAAATAGCGGATATAATACTAATACAAGACATGCATGTACACTACTCTTGGTTAATGATTTAGTAACCTCATTGGCTTTTCTAAGGAAATTATCATATAAAACTATCTATCTGTAGCTAAATTTGCTACATTGCTAAGAAAATAGTCTATTATTCAAGGGCCGTTATAAGAGTTTTGACCGTGGTTCAAAATATCGGTATCAGGTGCCGTATCAGTAAATCCAAAACAGGATACGTATCGGCATATAAGACCATATCAAATCGATATGGCTGAAAAATCGGAATATGCTAAGAAACACTTGAATACGTAAGTAAAAACTTGGATACCTTGCATAAAACTTATTTTAATGCAAATATAAGCTAAAAAAAAAACTAAATGAAGGTCTTTAACTATGTTTATAACCATACATATGAGAGTTAAGAATTTAATAAATTAAAAAATGTGTGTGTGCTAATAAACAGGTATGAAAATACAAAGCATAATCACTTAGTCAAGAATAGGAAATACAATCTAGATATTAAAACCATACATTCAATGAGTTATATAAAAATGTATTGAATTACAACCACAAATTATAAGCTTGAATATAAGTAATTTTATACTATGAACTATTACACTGTTAGTTGACTTTTCGACCCTGCAGATGAAAATATTTTTGATGATTAAAATATAAGACTATTTTGCCGAACAATTGGGTCTTGGTATTGTTTTAATATAGTAGAATTTATGAACTTTTAATATTTGAAAAATACCTTACCATTTTTTTTTAGAGCTAGAAATACCTTATGATTTGAAAGCTGAAATTTTGACCTAATCCCTGAAATGCACTAAAAATAGGATTTTGTTCTTGAACTAAAAAGTTGACTTTTTATTTTTCAGGAATTTAGATACATTATAATTTATTGAATTCAAACAGGAGAATAACCTTATTTACATATAAATATCTTAAGTAAATGAAAATAAAATTAATTTAAAACTATTTACTTAAATAATATTTTATGTAAATAAATTGTGCATATCGGGTCTGTGTTATGGATCCTAGTGTATATATAAGAAAAGAAATAAAATTAACTGAAAAATCATCTATATCGGCAAATACGGGGGAGTTTTTTCCAGCTTCACAGTGTAACAGTTAGCTTCAAACAGGATATGTATCTACCAGTATCAGCCAATACGTACAGGAATTTTAAACCATGGTTTTGACCCAAGATTTGCCATGAAAGGGAAAAAAATAACTTATACAGTAGCAATATATAAAAGGAATCCACATGAACTTTTGATAAATGGAAAAGTTCACCCTAGTGATAGCATTGTAAACTTCGGTCACTATGGAATATAAACGGAATGCATATGATAAATGGAAGAGTTCACCCCAGTGATAGCGTTGTAAGCTTCGGTCACTATGGAATATAAACGGAATGCATATGATAAATGGAAAAGTTCACCCAGTGATAGCGTTGTAAACTTCAGTCACAAAGGGGGTGTTTGGCATCTTTCCCGAGAAATTTTCCGTTCTGTTTCCAAAATTGCATTTGGTGTGAGCTAATTCTTGGATTAATTCTCGGAACGGAACGGAATCAAACACATTTTTCTCAGAACGAAAATTTGTTGCTCCGCCTTACGGAACGGAAAGTTGACGCGTTTTCACGAGTTCTTATTAAAACCCGATAAAATTAGAAAAGCAAAAGCCCCCTTTACGTTTTCACAGGTCCTCACTTTCACTGTTGCCGAAGAGGGGAGAGATCTAGAGAAATCGACGACAATGACACTCATATTGGAACGTCGGCAACGACTTGCTTCTCTCTCTCTCTCTCTCTCTCTCTCTCTCTCTCTGAGAAAAGGAATTCCTATGTGTGATGATGACGATCCAGTTTTATGATCTAGGTGTGTGCTCTCTTTGTCTCTCATTCTGATCTACTAGATCATAGATCAATCTTTTTATTTTGGGGGTTTTCCGAAATGGTTCTTCTAAATAAACCCAAATTGCTTCCTAGAACGACAGAGAAAGAAGCTCACACCAAAATGTTTTTTTGTGGGGGTGCTCTCTGTGCTTGTCCTTTTGTTGCTCTTCCAGAACGACAGATGAAACCCAAATTGTCTCTTTGTGCTTGTCCTTCTTTTGTGTGGGGGTGCTCTTCCAAAATGGCTGGATGAGAAGGGTTTCATCTGGGATCACTGTTTTTTTGTCTGTGTTTATTCTTACTCCATTGCCCATTCCAAGCCGTGAGTTGGGCTATGTGGGTCTGGCAAAGGCTTGAACCACATGGTCCTTAGAGAGGAGGGCACAACGTTAAGTTGATTTCATAGAGCAGCACATACTTCCCGCTCTTAACAGTGGAAGGATAACTCACCTCAGACCCAAAAATGCCTAAAGAGATTAACCCAGTTGAATAACCATGTTCTTTTTTTCAAATTCATACCCTTCTTTCCCACCTCTTGGATGGACCACTGATTATATTCCATCTAGCAATCCAACAAGTTCATACTCATGACCGATGAAAAAGAGTTCCAATTGAATGGTCCTTGATTCATCCACATTTAAAAGAGGACATCTAAGCTTTTAGTTTTATACAAGTACTGTGATCAAAGGAGATAAGGACCAATATAAGGTCCATTTCAGGTCATTGCCAATCAAAGTAGCGTCCCCCGTGCACTGAAGGAGTTTGCATCTGATACCAAGAGAGCATCCAAACTTTGCACTCCCCTGGTTTGAGTATAAATAGATAAGAAAACAATTAATCTATTTGAATAGGTATAAACTAATAAAAATACAATTGATCTATTTTTTTTTTAAAGATCAAAAACTGATCTGGTTTCTCATGCTTCCATTATGCCCTATATTTGAGTAGGTATAAATGACAAGATTTGTTTTGTTATGCAGTAATTTAATAAAAACATTGTGGAGTCAAATTTGTTCAATTCCATCTTGCTGCTCATAGAATAGGAATAAGCATATACGAAAAGATCCTCTTCTTACAAACTGAATAATATGAAACCAAACATGATGATATTCAATTGTACGAAAACGTATTCTCTCCCTCAAAGTTTATTTCACAATCTTCTCTTCTCACAATTGATGACATGGTTATCACTTTGCTGAGACTTTTTAATTTACATATAGTTGTTTGTCATGATTTAATATTTTTTAAAATTATTAAAGGCATGACAGAAACTAAAAGAAATATGCAAGGTCCTAGGTGTTATTGTGACATGGAATACATGAATTGTTCATGGCTAAAACGATAATAAACTACGATCACTGGTTTTATCAGTGCCCCTTGGCCAGATATTCAAAATTATTTGTTGTGTCATAAAAAAATAAAGTGATATTAGGAATTGTCAGTATGATTATTATTTCCCTATTATTTAATCTATTTGTAGTATATAAAGTGATTGTCTTTTTCTTCATCCAAACATGATTCTATCATCTGTTCCTTGGAACAGAATTTGATTGATGCATCCAAACGGGTTTTGAAACGGAACCATTCCAAAAAATCCAAACTGTTTCATTCTCAAAATCAATTTCTCATTCGGAACGATGCCAAACTCCCCATAAAAAGTGGAAACATTTCGAAGAAGTTCCAAGAAAATTCAAAGAATTGTTGTAAAAATCAAGGAAATGTAGGTAACATTAGGGAAATGTCAAAAATCTAAGATAAAACTATAGAAGATTATAAATAAAGCACAAATACACACTTAAAGTCATTTTTAAAAACCCTTTAGAGTAGAAAAAACAAAATATCAAATAAATAACAAGTGAAATAAGTAATCGAGCATGTGTGGAACTTTAGAAGTAAAAGTTACACATAATTAATGGGCTACTCCTATGGTTATGAAATAATACATCCCCCAAAAAGAGAAACACTATGTAATAAGGGTAAACAACAAACTTCTATGCACATGGTTATTAAGTAGCTCCAAGGTATCTTATAAAATATAAAAAAACAATCAAATTATATTTGGTATTATTTAAAAAAAAAATGTTTGCTCATATGAAAAACATGGAGTTTCAAAGTGCTTTCCACATTTTTGTTATTTTCTAATTTTAAAATATTTATTAGAATGTCATTTTAACTAATTCTACATGTAGATATATCATATACACATCATTTATGCACGTAAGAGAATTCTATATTTATTCCTTTTTATATTTTAAAATATTAAATAATTTCATTTTAAAAAATTAGACTTAATTTTTAATTAGGAAATGTTGTTCCAATTACCTTAAATAGCATTGATCAATCTAAGGGTCTCTGATTTATTTTAATTTTTTTATTGTTTTAAATTATAGCAATACTTTTTGTGTTATTTATTATTATAATAATAATACAAGATGAATTTAAGTAGAAAATTAGGTTAATAAATCATTACATATCTAATTTATCACTAAAAAAATTTCAAAAATATTTATGAGTAGTTTCTCAAAAAATAAGCTCAGGACCAAAAAATAAGCTCCGGTCGAAACCATGGTTCAAAATATTGGTATTGAGTGTCATATCGGTAAGTCCACAACAAGATACGTATCAACATATCAGACCATATCAGATGGATACGGTAGAAAAAATGAGCATACGCTAAGAAACGCTTGAATATACAAGAAACATTTTGGATACCTTGCATAAAACTTCTTTTAATGCAAATATAAGCTAAAAACCAAACTAAATGAAGGCCTCCAATTACAATTATAACCATACATATGAGAGTTAAAGAATTTTATAAGATAAAAAATAAGTGTGTGCTGATAAACAAGTGTGAAAGATAAAAAAGGAATGCATGCTGACAAACAAGTATGAAAATACAACCTAGTCATTTGTCAAGTATAGGAAATACAATCTATATATTAAAACATTACATTCAATGAGTTAAATAAGAATGTATTGAATTACAACCATAAATTATAATCTTGAATGCAAGTCTTTTTATGCTAAACTGTTATAATGTTAGTTGACATTTTGACCCTGTAGGTTGTTTTTAAGAAAAAAATATGAGACTTTTGCCGAACTTTTGGATTTATGAAATTTTAATATCTGAGAAATACCTTACCATTTGAAAGTTAAAATTTTGACATAATCCCTAAAAGACACTAAAAAAAAGAATTTTGTTCTTGAACTAGAAAGTTGACTTTAATCTTCTGGAATTTGGATCTAGTATAATTTTTATTGAATTCAAATAGGTGTATAACTTTATTTACATATAAATATCTTACGTTACTTAAATGATATTTTATGTAAATAAGTTACCTGTGTCGGGTCTGTGTTGTAGATCCTAGTGTAAATGGAAGGAGAAATAAATTTAACTGAAAAATCTCTCATATCAGGCGTATCACGGGGATTAAATTTTTTTTCTAGCTTGCCAGTGTGTCAGGTAGCACCAAACCCGATACATATCGGTCGATATGTACCGAAATTTTAAACCATGGTCAAAACATTTCTATGTTTGGACTAAATGATACGAAGTTGAACAAAGTCAAGTGAAATACTTTTAGAAACCATGTAGTTTAATAACTGCATCTTAACTTCATTTCGGTCCCACGGAAGTCCATATTTCGGCCAAAATTGACCTAAATCTGGCAACATTTTAAACCATTATTTGAATTATTGTCCAATTTTCCTTGATTGGTGCACAGTTTTCCTTGATGGCGACAATGTTAGATCATCTCAATCTTTGATATATATCCCTTGGTTTAATTTTGGTAGTGCTTGTGGGGTGGTTTGTATTTCTTCCTACTCCTCCCTTCTTTATTCACCAATCATTTAAAACTCTTTGTACTTTTGTTGGAGTTTTTAATATATTTGCCAGTTACTGGTAATAAATAAATAAATTTTTATATACATCAACTGAAACATTGTATCTATTTAACATTTTAACTAAGAAAGTAATAGTTCGGTATGAGTAATTAGAGATGTATTGAAACATCAGGAAATGTGTCAAAAGACATTGTAATTTGTTGTGCATGCTCTTTTGTTCCACCCAGATAGAATCTCAGTGTCGGCTTAAGGGTATAAAGTATAAACCATCCGGCTTTAATGAAATGAAAGAAGCAGTAATGTTGTCAGAGTTTTGAGTAGCTTTTGGACTAGTAGCAAGCAAAGTGGATCCGATCACTAAAATGCTCTGATGCGATCAATTTTTCATAAGGATACAAGTAAATGATTTGTGTGGGATCTTTATAGTATGGTTGTTGCTCAATATAGTGACAAAGTCGGGATTCGGGAATAATTCGGCAAGGGTCAACTTTGAAAATATTCGGGAAAAATCAGGAAAATTCAAAAAAATTATAAAAAAAATATACCAAACAATTTGATTTAAAAAAATATACAAAGTAGTTTAAAAACGAATTATTTGCAAAATTTAGGAATAATTCGGGAAATTCGCAAATAATTCGGGAATCCAAAAATCCGCAAATTAAATGGCGAATAGTTCGGCAGTCCAAAAATGCGCGAATTTTTTATATAAAAAAGTGTTTTTGGTTACTGGGTTAGCTCTTGCTTTATAGCACGCCAGCCAGCAAGCTTGAAGTCGCATTCGGAGGAGAGGTCAGGCCTGACTCTATTCCTTCCTTACGTCAAAAATAGCGGCCCGTATAGCTCTTGTACTCTGTATTGAATTCATAAGGCCCAACTATTATTTTCTTGTCAGCAAGGCATAGACAAATAGACACATTTCATAGGAAATATTAGGATATGTATCGATGTTTTAAACCACGCCTGCCTGCAACACATGGTGTATACTAAAGTTCATCTTGGTGATTTATAAGCACTATAACAGATGGTCATTAAAATCGGGAAAAACTTCAGGATGCACATGTAGCTACCTACCTGCCTTGGTGTAATTGTGAACCCCAATTTTGCCAGGGCTGGAAGATTCCAAATCGTCAAAATCTGAAAATTAGCAGAGATCAGTAAGAATGAATCAAATAAAAGCCACCCTGTGTTCATAAAAGTACATGCAATCCGAATTAACTAAAAAAATTGAGAAGGAAAAATAATATTTCAATAATAGAAATAAATAGAACTAAAAAGAGAAGGAGAAAGGAAAAAAAAGCATGCATGTATAGTCTTCAGACAAAAGAAGAGATGAACAGGATTTAGAAATAAAGCTGTGTACATTGGCAACTTGGAAGATGACAATCACGGGATCTGAACGCAAAACTTAACCAAAAAATTTGCATATATATATATTAGGAAATGGTAGACCAAGTTATGGACATACCACCACGTATCACAGCCTCGCTCCAGAACCTACTCTTCTCTTTGAGGTTAAATAAGGAAAATACTGACGGCTTCCCACTTTTGCGAGTTCCAAATGGTGATCCATATGACCTGGGTGCTAGAAACTGCAAAAGAATACTCCAGCAATCAGTACAACATGTCGTCTCTATGAAGTATTCACCACCATTGAGAAATCAATGAGTCCTAAGGTAGCCCCTCACTACTTAACAAAAGTGACCTTGTGAGTTGTAAACTTACTAGATGAATAGATAGCACCAGAGCAAATGCATGTCAAAATATGAAAGTGAAAAGACGGATAGCATCTACCATGCAAGGGAAATATCAAAGAAGTTCTACATTCAGCATAGACAGGTTCCTCATAGTGGCATCATAGTTGATCTATTGGCTAAAGAGGAGACTTTCAAGCACATTTTGTTATTAGGGACAATTATCCTGTATATCCTTTACTGTTCTATTCTGATAATTTCCTTTTTAACAAATATGAAGGGAAAAAAAGAGAGTAGACAGTCCCAATTCCCACAAACTGTATGAATTTCATGGTTGAAAGCTTCTTCCATCGGTTATTTCATTGGTTTTATCCATAGTTACCGAAGCGTGAAGCAGAAGAGACACAAAGCAAAAGCGAGAAACTGGAAGCAAGGTTCAAAAAATCCTTAGGAAATGAGAAATGCAAAATGACATATAAGTGTCTTATTACCATTCTATTAGTATGGTTAGCCATACTTTAGATTCTATCTTAAATGAGATATTTGTAGAAATGTAGGTGCCTTAGATTTCAATCCAACAATACTTGCTCAAGCCTACACCCTAGGCTTTAGACTCAGGTCTATCCTATCACTTCCCAGGTACATAACCCCCTCGGACCACTAAATGGAACTTGATATAAGCGAGCTTCCTGGGAAGCGAGTATGGGAAACAAGTTTCCTAGGAAGCAAGGATCCCACCTTAGACACACTATTACAAATCTCCCGAGAAATGCCGAAAAAAACATCTAAAGTTAAAAACTCCGTTTTTATCGCGATGTTTTAAAAATCTCACGAGAAATATGATTTTTTTTTTATCACATTAATATCGCAAGAAATACCCAAAATTTTTGTATTATTTTTTGTAATTTTAATTATATTTTTAATCATTGCCAATATTTGGGCAAGAAATACTCCAAAACAAAACTTCAGATTTGAAAATTTCCCAAAACAAACTCCAGCCTATAAAAACCCGAGAACGAGATTTGTAACACTGCAGTTAAACTAGGCATAGCTTCCCTGCAACTATGGTTTTATCTATCAATGTAGGTTGTCATATTGGTTACTTGCCAACACGATACAGTAATTCAATACGTGTAATGTGACTTTCACATGGAAAGAACCAAAATAACGAAAAAGGAAAAATCTGAGAAATGCTAGCAAATAATACAGGATGCATTTGAAGAAAAGAAAATATATCCATAATGATATGAAGATCACAATTTAGCTCATGCATAATAATATATGAATTTGCTAATTATTGCATTTGAAGATTTTTCAAAAAAAAAATGATAGAAGTTCAGTATGCAATTAATAATAATGAATTTAATAGTCTATTGGTGCTTCTAATGGTTTGTATTTGGCCCAATTATCATTTTCAATGATCTGTTACATCAATATTCAGTGATAACCATGCACAGCTGTCAATTTGTAACAAATCAATTACCCTAAAACAACAATCCCCACTCACATTTTGTGATCTTCTACCAGAAATCACTAACTTGTACATATCATTTTCTGAGTTGTCACCTATCCTTCTATGGTTACACCCACTCTTTGGTGGATAATATCTTTTTTAAAAATAAAAATTAAAGAAAGATGCAGAGAGAAATATACTACTACCAGTGTTTTAAAAGGTGTATGAGGCTTACCCCTCATGGCTTGCTTCAAGGATTGGCTCAAGGAAAACATCTTGAGTCTTAAATCTTATGAGTTTAATGCCTCAAACTGTAAGGCTCGCATGAGGCACACACCTTAAGGCTCACTTTATGTCTAAATCATGTGCCTCATGCATTAATCAAAAATAGGGTTCTGGTCACATAACCGAGACTTGAACATAATGTTTTTAAGGTGTGTGCCTCATACATTAATCAATAATAGGATTCTAACTTCTAACTACGTAATAAAAAATTAAATAAGGTGTGTGCCTCATAATTTCTTTCATTGATAAAAAAAACATTAATCTTTTTTCTTTTTCATTCTTCATTAGTTTAAATTAACACTTAATTTATCATGTCTAGCGTATTTAGGCTTTTTAAAACCTTCTTTAGTATATTTGACTCTAATTTTCATAGTAGAGATCGCAAAGATTTGGAGATTTCACCTAATATATGGAGTTAGATGATTACTTTGCAATTGATTTCTAGAATTTGAAATTCACCACATGATGATTGAACATCATTTGTCTTTCAATATGTATAAGTAAGAACACAAAAGTATAAATTTTAGCTTTTCTTGCCTCTTAAATATTATTTTTTTTATGACTGAATTATTTATATAGTATTATATACGTGTGTCTATTACCTTCAATCAAATTATTTGAATCTTTTTATTTATTTTCTAAAATGAAGGAACATAAGGCATTTTTGTGAGGCTTAAGCCTCACCCATCTTGAAGTCCCAACTAGGGGTGTATTCAAACCGAGCCAGTTCAAAGGCTCGGTTCGGTCAAGTCGAGCTTTTTGGCTTCATCGAGCCAAGCTTTTTTCAAGGTCGAACATACAATCAAACCGAGCTCAAGCCCGGCCTAGCTTGATTCGCCTCGCCTCGCCTCGACCAAGGCTCGGTTCGACTTCAAATATTTATAATATTAGTATTATTATTAATTAATATTTTACTGTTTATAATATTATAAATAATATATTAATACACTATTTATTAAATATGTTTTTAAAACATAAAATAAATATATATATATATATCAATGTTTTAAAACGCGAAGGCGTAAGGCGTGGCGCTGGGACCTGAGGCGTAAGCTTCACAAGAAAGCCTCAAGCTCTCTCATTTTAATAAATAAACAAACAATAAATAAGAATATTACAAAAAAGATTTAAATCATTAATTAAAAGTTATAATACATACATATATGTAGATGTGTGTATGTATGTATGTGTATACACACGCATATGTCATATTATATAAATTATTCAGCCATAAAATTATAAGTTTAAGAAGCAAGAAAATCTAAAATTTAGATTTACTTTTTTTATTCATATATTTATTGAAAGATGGATGATGTTCAATCAACATATGGTGGATTTTGGATTCCAACAAATAATTGCAAAATAGTCACTAATGTATGAGGCACAAACCTTAAAAAATTAATGTTGAAATCTCAATTATATGTCTAGAACCCTATTTTTTTTAATTAAAATATGTGGTATACGCCTCGGGCATAGATGTCTCAAGCTCTCAAGGCATGGTGCGTGTGCCTCACAAAGTTTGAAGCATTAGTCTAATGAGATTTAAGCATCAAGGTTAAGCCTCAAGGCGTTTTCCTTAAGCCACGCCTCGAGGCGAGCCTTGAGTCGTAAGCCTCACACTTTTTAACACACTGAAATATATATATATATCTTGAGGAATGCTAGATCCACTTTTTCTTTAGTTCACTTTCTTTGTAGAGGTGACATTTGGCACCATTTTTCCATGCTACTTTTGTAGCCGGTCAAAAGAGAAGTTTAATGGCAACTTTTTTAATACCCTCTTCAAGTTATACTTTTTATATAAGCCCTTTAATAAAGTAACCTTACTTTTTAGATAACCCCCTTCATAAAGTAAACACTCATTCTAAAAGAGGAATGTCTGTGTCAGAATGAAACGTAAGACATATTTCCAACGTTCTCTCTTAAGTGATCGTATCTCAGTCAATTGTGATTGAGCTCAGAGAGTTCAAACACTCCCAAGTTCAATCGCTTCCGTGTGTCAATACATGTCCCTTTTAATCTCTATTAAATGTGGTTGATTCACCAACCCTTAGGGGTTCAACAATATAACCTTGATTTTATTAAATAATATATTAAAAAACACTTACCCTAAGGGTTAATAATTATTAACCATAGTTAAATAATTTTTCTAAAAACCAAGGGCAACGAATCTTAACCATAGTTAATAGGGGTTTAAAATGACACATGTTGACCTGTGGCCTGTGGGTGCGATTGAACTCGGGAAGAGCTCAATTGAATTGACTGTAATCCAATCCCCTCTCTCAAATGCTTGGTTTTTTTTATTACAGCTAAAAATGGCCTCAAACCGTCAACAGACTTGGTTCTCTGTAACAAATGTTCTCTGTAACAAAAAAAAGTAGAGAGAAGATGAAATAGTGTAGACTGTAGAGGAAGAGAAGAGAAAGGGCGGGAGAGTACGCTTGGAAAAGTTAAGTAAAATTTTCAAAGTTTCACTCTGACACAAACAAGTTAACCATTTATGAGGGTTGTTATATGAAAAGGTTTATTTAAAAAGACCTGAGGAGAGAGTTCTAAGAAAAATGGCATTTAAACTTCCCTTTTGACCGGCTACATAAGTAGCATGGAAAAATTGTGCCAAATGTCACCTCTATAAAGAAAGTGAACTAAGAGAAAGTGGACCTAGCATTCCTCATATTTTATGCTTCAAGCCGAGGATAGCATCAACAAAAGATACAAGATGTACAAAAGGCATTAACATGACTATGATGCCCTGGGTTCAAACACAACAATAATAATCTTAAATGCAATTAAGCATATTCTACCATATCCTTTTATTCTAGCGATGCATATTCTACCATATATTTTTGTTTTTTAAAAGCAGATACAAAAGAGAGTTCACACAGGAGTAAAACTCAAGCAACTAAGAAAAGAAACAGCAACCTAACAGAAACAAACATAAACAATCCAACAAAATCCTAATAAGACAACAAGAACCAAAAACCATCATTGTATGGAGTTTAGTTTAATTGTGTTTCTGACATCAGCTACAGTATCCGTCTGTATAATGGGACTACCACTCTCTAGTCTCAAGAAGCAATAACAAAAATCACTTTTCTTTTAGAAATGTCATGATTATGCAGAAGAATATCATGTCAAAGTCCTTGCTCAAAAACATAAGGGTAAAGTTTGTGAAGTTCAAAAAGTGCAATGATCTGGAGCAGCTGTGCATGATAAGTTCAACAATAGTATATCAAATATTCATGTGTTGAAGTACTGGTGAAGGTCAATGAGAGAGACAGAGAGATGTTGGATCAAAGTATAATTACAAGATATGTACCAAATGCATAAACCTGTGTTATACAATGTCCTATAGTGTTTCTCATTTACACAAAATTATACAAGATTAGTACTTTCTGCAAGAAACGTCTGTTATTTAATAATCTAGCAGAAGTATGTTGTTTGCAGATAACTGTGTTAATTTACAGGACTAGAGAGGGGACATATGCAAAACTAGAGTCATTGAGCGGATCTTGTACTTTCTACAAGAAACTTCTGTTATTTAATAATCTAGAAGAAGTATGTGGTTTGCAGATAACTGTAGGGGACATATGCAAAACTAGAGTCATTGAGCAGCACTTAAGAATTTCAAGTACTTCAAAATAGGTCGGACCAAGACAGTATATGGAGTGTTAAAATGACGGTAAGCATATACCCCAAAGTGCCCACTACTATTATCTCGGTTTTGTTAACCTTTCACAAGAAGAGATTGAAGATGATGTTGCACATGGGATAACGGGCCACATGAAATGGAGATGTGCTGCCGGTGAGCTATGCGATCGATGCATTCCTCTCAAACTAAAGGGGAAATTTTAAGAGATGCTGCATGGCCAACCATGTTGGTCGAAGCAATAAGTTAGCCAACCAAGGGACAACATTTTTTTGATTTGCGTATATATATATATATAAGGAAGGATACTAATGAGCCATGCTCATTAAAGCTTTTAATGAGCGGTCCCTCTAAAAAGATGACATGTGGCAATCTTTTTTAAATCTGACGGTTGGATGTTGAAGTGGGTCCATTGAGAGACATGTGTCAAAAAATCAGTCTAATCGGACATGTTTAGACCGTTTGAGTAGACCCTAGTTTATCAGCATTAACCCACAAGGGTTCACTAGACCCTATCTAGGTTATAGAAATAGCTAATCTTCTCATCTCCAATCAAATGATCTATAAATGTCTGATCAAGCTAAAAAAATTTCCATGTGTCTTATGGTAGGTTCATCTTGACATCCAACGGTTAGATTTCAGAGCAACCTACCATGTGTCACGTTATTAGGGACCGCTCGTTAAAAGTTTTAATGAGCATGGCTCATTAGAATGCTACTCTATATATATATATATATAGAAAGCAAAGGATAAATTACAATGAACTAAGGAAGAAGAAGGTTCACACAAATAAACTAAGAGAGCAACAAACTAGAAACAAAAACAAGTGCAACAGGTGCATAAAGTCTGAAATGTGAAAATACACGCTACTATAGCCTATCAAGCAACCCATCGTCCTCAAAATTCCTTCTTATTGGATACAATGCTAGAAGGAATTGGCGAGATCTTTGATACACTCGCTCCTAATATGATGTTGTGCCATCAAAATCTCACATGTTTCTTTCTTTCTAGAGGGACCAACCTATTGCTCTAGGAAGCATTGCCCAAACCACCGCTGCTAAGCCCCCAAAATAGTTGAAAACCAACCTGATAAGAAAATCCAAAGGGAGCAAGGAAAGATCCATACGATTCCCAATCGGTGAAGGAATTAACCCCAAATAGAAAAGGCAAATGGACAATGCAACAAAAGATAGACTACCGACTCCTCCGCCTCGAGGCACATGAAATAGCAGTTGGTCATCCTCCACCCTCTGTTTTCCAACTGAACGCACGAGAATATCTTACTCAGTGTGCCCGACCAGATGAAGAAGGATACCTTAGATGGAATGGCAGGATTCCATACAGCTCGCTATGGAAAAGGTAAGCTAGGAAACATTCGCAGAGACTAAAGGAAAGATCTCATTGTGAACCGCCTTTTGTTGTTCATCGATTATATTTTGGTGTCCCTATACTGAGACCGCAAAATGACAGAGGAAACACAGTGACATAGGTGGACGATCCAAAAAAAAATTCTACTTCCCAATCATTTAGATTGCATCTGAACTTAGGAGGCCAAGTTGCATGCTCATTGATCCCTTGGAAACATGAATTCATAGATAGGTTTTTATCCAAAACTAGGGAGTAAAGATTTCCCAAATCAACTTGAAGGGACCTCTGCCCACACCAGTTATATTCTCAGAACTTGACCTAAGAATCATTATCAACTCTAAAACGAATATGTTTAGAGAAATCTGCAAGAACATTTGAGGCTAGCTTTCCACCTTAGGCTCCCCATATGGGCCTTTTACTGCCTTAGGGTTCCAAACTGACTTTGCCTCGTGGCGTAAAATTATAACCTGTCTCCGAAGGCTTTCCTTTTCCTCTCCAAACCTCCATAATCACTTGCCCAACAAAGCCTTGTATCCCTCCACCAAAGGACGGAGGTTCAGTTCCCCAGCTTTATTGGTGCAATTACAAACTTCCAACACACTAAAAGGTATTTATGACTCATCGTTCCAGAGAAATATTCTCTGCAACCTTTCCAACTGGACAACTACTGAGGCAGGATGGTTTAAGATAGACCGGAAGTAAGTGGGCAAGGTGCTCTTCAGAAGGGTGATCGACCTCCTTTTGATAGATATAAGGATTTACACCCCTTTAGTTTCTTAGAGAATCGCATAAGGACTGGATCCCAAGACTCTATGGATTTGAAACTAGCCTCGAGGGGCATCCCAAAATAGGCAGAGGGGAGTGAACCCACTCTACAACCTAAGACAGATGCGAGTTCCCCCACATTTGGGACATCACCAACCCCGAAAATGATGCTCTTACCCTGATTGATATGTAGTCCAGAGACCGCCGTAAAACATATTAATAGACATCTAAGATAGGCCAATTGTTGACATGATGCATCGCAGAACCAACAATCATCTGCAAACTAGAGGTGAGAAGTCCCAAGCAGATCCTATAGAGAAGCTTTCTGAGACCGACCCCTCCATTCTCGCAAACATCCTACTTAACACTTCCATAACCAAGATAAATAGGAAAGGCAAAAGAGGGGTATGTAATCTAGCTTTTAAAAGTAGGCTGAAATATCTTATTTCCTCGCACAATATGTCATATTGCTATCATGGAACCTAAGAAACAATTTGATTTCATGCATGATGTTTGTAAATTATCTGTTATGGACTGTCACTTAGATATTCAGCTGAATCACTCAAAAATTTGGTTGATGTGGAAAGACTATATTCATGTCTCTTTTGTTTACTCTTCATACCAAATGATTATTGTTGATGTTAAAGGTTCTGGTATGGATCCAATTAAATGTACTTTTGTATATGCTAAATGCACCAGAAGGGAACGGATTGCCCTCTAGTCGGATCTTTGTTCTTACTTCTCTTCTTTTTCAGGTCCTTTCTTGATTGGAGGGGATTTCAATGTCATCTTGTGCGCTGAAGATAAATTGGGCAGTAGGGATGCTAATTTTGATTCCATAGAAGACTTCAATTCCATGGTCAATGACCTAGGGATGCGGGATACTGTTTTTATGCAAAAAGGTACACTTGGTGTAATAATCAAGATTCAAGAAGGCTCTAATCGTATCTATGATTGGCTGGATCGCATTCTCAGTAATGCTTATAGAAGGATTAAGTTTGCTTGCACTACTGTCTCTCATCTCTCGAGACTGGCCTCTGATCATTCATCCCTTCTTGTTACTATTGGTGACGACAATTCTAGAAAGCCTTCATCCTTCATTTCAACAGATGTAGCTCCACCACTCAGACTTTCATAGAGTCGTGGAGGACTCCAGGAGTACCGCTATTTCTGCAAACCCGCTAATGGTATTTTTTCTCAAATTAAAAAGGCTCAAGGCATCCTTAAAAGATTGGAACAAGGCAATCTTTGGGAATATCTTTCAGAGAATTAAAGAGCTTAAAATGAAAATATGTTGTCTAGATTCTAAAATTCAAAACAACTAGGATGCTGAGAAAGAGCTCCATCTATCTAGCCTTAAAGATGATATGCAAAAGGTTCTTCTCCAAGAAGAAATATTTTGTACGCAAAAATCCAAAGTCAAATAGCTTCAGGAATGTGACAAGAATAGCAAATTTTTCACATGACTACCAAGTCGAGAAGAGTAAGAAATTCCACCTCCCGAATTAAAGATTCTCAAGGAAACTGGAAGGAATCTCTTAAAGACATAGGTAACGAAGGTGTTTCCTTTTTTAAAAAACTTATTATCTTCCTCTAATTGCATGATTGAAATAAATTTTCTCCATAATATTCCTTGCCTTATTTCTAACAAGGTTGATGATAATAAAACCTTGCGATCGTGGGTTCAGGTCATTGACGACCAGGGAATGAAAAGGAGATCTTTGTCAGGGCTACAACCAAAGTTTGTGGGGGATGTAGGGCCTCTATCCTTCTCTTCAAAGGATGTGGACATGAACGGCAAAGCTAGGAAGCCTCTAAGAGATCCTTGGACGGAAGAAGAGAGAACCCTAAAAGCAATAGTTCCGTGGATGAATCAGAGAGACCTCTCTGGAATAGTTTCCCCTACATCCTCAGGGAACACCCTAGTGGGTAAGTTTTGGGACGATGAGTCGGAAAACCCGGAGATGGAGAGCTATACCTAATTGGTTTTCTCTGAGTTTGCAACCTCCTCTAGATCGGGAATAAGTGTATCTGCTCTCCCTGGGGAGATCTTGGTTTCTTCCCAGTCGCAACTGGATGGAGGTCAGAAAGCAGGGGTCTCTGGGCACTCTCTAGTAGTCGTTAGAGAAGCCCAGGATGGGTCAAATATCTTGAAGGGAGTCGATGATTTTCAAGAAGCAAGGGCGGTGGGTGGTTCCAGAGTTGACTTTCTAGGCACAAACCTCGCGATTCTTAGCCTAGAAATTGGCAATTTGTTACCCCAATCTCTTGGGGCTCGAGTTCTCAAAACCAGGGAGGAAGGAGTGCAAAGACAGGAGGAGAGCCAGATTTTGCTTCCACAGATGCGGCACGAGGAAGTTTCTGATTGGGTAGTGAATCAAATGGTGGAGATAGGTAAGGTTATGGGCTTATCATTGGAAGGACATGAATCCAAGGCCAAAGGGCTGTTTCAAAGAATTGAAGGGGGAGAAGTGCGGGGCAGGGACAAATCTAAAGTCAAACCGATAGTAGGCCGGAGGGGGGCCTCGGCGATGGAATTGAGACGGCTAGAATTTGGTGTCAATTATGATAGAGTCCGGGATAGAGGGGAGTCTTGCGGTCCGAGCTCAGTTAGGGATCGCAGAGTGGTTAGATGACAGGCTTTTCCATTCTCTCCTGGAATATCAAGGGTCTGGGGTAAATGGAGAAAAGAGTGGCCATTAAAAAATTTGTACAATTAAAGCATCCGTCGATCCTTTGCATCCAAGAAATTAAGTTAGCTGCTACTCAGGACTATCATATTAAGGACATTTGGGGGAGTCAGACCCCGGATTGGATTGAGCTTCCGTCGTTTGGAGCATCTGGAGGTATCTTACTTTTGTGGGATAAATCTAAAGTGGAAGTGTTGGAATCAGAAGTGGAGGCTTTTTCGATATCCATTTTATGTCGTATACTTGGGGAGGACTTTACTTGGGTTTTCTCAGGGGTGTATGGTCTGATGGGGAGGTAAGAAGATTTGGATTTGTGATCTGAACTGGATGATGCTGGTGTAAGGTGGGGTCCTCCGTGGTGCCTAGCGAGCAATTTTAATAGTATCAGATTCTCCTTGGAAAAGAAAGGGAGGAGTGCCCTCACAGCTAGGATGAGGAGATTTGGGAGACTTTCATCTTCCGTCACGGATTGATAGATTACCCAACGAGGGGGACTCAATTCACTTGGTCTCAAGGGGGTAACAACCTATTAGCGAGCCGCCTTGACCGCTTTCTGGTTGACCAGGATTGGGAGGCCCACTTCCCAAACGTTACTCAAATCTCTCTCCATAGGCCCATCTCAGAGTCATGTCCCTCTTTTATTAGAGTCGGGAAGCTTCTTAGGAGGACCTAGTCCTTTCCGATATGAGAACATGTAGCTGAGGATGAGCGGTTTAAAGAGCTAGTAGTCGAGATGTGGAACCAGTTCAGTGGGTGGGGGCCAGGTAGCACTAGATTCGGTCTAAAGCTAAAAACCTTGAAAGCAAGTATTAAAATATGGAATAAGGAGGTTTTCGGGAATATTCAAGAGCGTATTTCCTGGTTGTTGAGGGATATAGAAACTTTGGATGGGTTAGTCGAAACTCGAGACTTATCGTCCTCCGAGTCTAGAAGTAGAGAGGCTAAGAAATTGGAATACATTTTTACTTTAAAGCTAGAAGAAATAAGTTGGAAACAGAAAGCTAGAACTAGATGGCTTAAAGAGGGAGACCGTAACACAAAAAAATTCACAAAATGGCGAATTTCAATAGAAAAAAGAATTTCTTATCCAAATTGAGGGTGGATGGGATGTGGAAGGAGAAGAAAACTGAGTTTGAAGCCAGTGTGATGTCTTATTACAAGCTCTATAACAAAAAACTCCGTTTTTTTCAAAAATTCGCGAATTATTCACGCATTTTTGCTTTACCGAATTATTCTCCGAATCATTTGCGAATTATTGGATTTCGGAATTATCGGCGAATTTTCCGAATTATTTGCGAATTTTCCAGATTATTCCCAAATTTTACGAATTATTCCCGAATTATTTTCTTAAACTTGGCAAAAAACCACTTATTTTGTATATCTTTTAATCAAATTGTTCGGTATATTTTTATATTTATTAATTTATTTTTTATTTATTCCGAATATTCCCGATGTTTTTCCGAATTTTCTCGAATTTTTCCGAACTTGACCTCTACCGAATTATTCCCGAACCCCGACTTTGTCACTATAATTACAAGGAGATGTATCGAGAGGGAAGGGTGGCGGCCAAGTCTGGATGGGCTACCTTTTGATGGGCTGTCCTAGGATCAAAAGCCGGCTTTAGAGATTCCGTTTGGGGAAGAGGAGGTGCTTAGTGTAATCCGAGGGATGGCCACTGATAAGGCTCCTGGACCAGACGAATTTACCATTGAATTCTATAGGAGTTGTTGGGATATAGTGGGGAGGGATTTTATGGAAGTAATGCAAGAACTATTTGATACACAGGGGGATTTGACAGGGTGATGAATGGCACGTTCCTTGTTTTGATTCCAAAAAAGGAGGGTGCAGTTGACCTCAAAGACTTTCTATCGCACCCCAAAATTCCCCCTAAGAGTTAGGTAGAACTTTAGGTGTGACTATACATAACCTAGCAAACCATCATGTAATGAACAAGGCATACACATCTATAATAGGGACATGAAACAGAGTGCGGAAGCGTAACTAACTTTTCCTTTTCTATGCATAGTGTGTATTCCAAGTTAGGTACAAAGCATAACAGTAAAGGTGGACATGCCCACCTATCAAAATACAAAATCATAAAATATCTCTCTCTCTCAGTACTCATCCGGGTAAGGCTAGCTATCTAAGCCTCTCACCTCCACCTGAGACTCTACCATAGAATCCATGTGAGGCTCCTCGTCACCGTAATCCTCCTCGATCCAAGGACCAGGAGCGCAAATGTCGAACCGTGTACCTACCGACATCAATATGTACGGTTGAGTATGGAATACTCAGCGAGTACAAGCTACTAGCTAACAATAGTAATAACATAACAAAATCACAATTAGAACTAAATTAAACATGATAGCCATGACATGGTTGAAACTACATGCGAAAAGTCCGAATAAACCCATACTTAAAATTCATGGCTTGTTCTTGAAAATAGCTTTTCGTGGTTTTCAAAACTTACTTGTCGTGTTAAAACTCATTCTTGTCTTGTTCTTGTCTCGTGAGAATCATGCATGTCTTGTCTTATTCTTGTTTAGAATCACACTTGTCTTGTCTTGCTTATCTTGTGAGCCAGATGTTAGTGCCCTTGTAGCAACTTGTGAGTCGGGTACGTAAGTACCTTTCAGCGAAATAGAAAAGGTGCATCAACATCCTTCACTGGCCCGATGTCCGGCATTATCATGCTTGTCTTGTTTTCTTGTGAGCCAGATATGACATATTCTTGGGATATGCCCTATCCTTGACCGACCCAAAGTTCTGCTTTGTCATTCGTGTCGTAAATCACATGTCTTGTTCTTGTTGTTTCTTGTATGTATACTTATACTTTGAAAAGCTCAGTTCATGCATGCACATTTAAAACTAATAAATTATCAATAAACATGTGAGATTTGAAGGAACATACATTGCATTTGATTAAAACTACTCAATTGGGGAAAATCCCTAAATCCTAGTATCATAGTCTTGGGTTAAATTTTCATACATGCATTTCATCGAACACTTGACATTCAACATCTTGATATCATTTTATTCATGTTTTTATGTTCATATATTTCATCAAACACATTGAGTGCGTTCATTATGTGTACATTGCCCTTCCCATTTTCCATCACACAACAACATTCACATGGCATCCAATCGCTTCAACCATCCAAATATCCCACACTTCCATTTCCATTTCATTTAATCTTCACATTTTCAGGGAACACAATAGATTTCCATAAAGAGGGGATATACAAGATCAATCCATAAGCATTCTTAAAGAAATCCTAAGTTATTGCTAAGTAAACTAGGAGAGTGTACTAACCTTGAGGATCAACTCCTACTTGAAGAAAAATCCTTGATTTGGGGTCCCAAGCCAAGCTTGAGGAAGAACACCACCTTGAAAATGGAGAAATCCTTGCTTGATGGGGAAGATCCACCTTGACTTGAGCTCCTCTTGATCTTAGATGCAACCCTCTTCTTTGGATTCTCCCAATCCCCCCTCTCCTTTCTGTCCCTCTTAGGTTTAGGAAGAATCCCAAAACCCCCAATGTGATCCCTATTTATAGGCAAAGGATTTAAAACCCTTAATTCCGATTCGGCACCCGCGTGCGATTGATCGCACATCAACTGCAATCGATCGCAGATCCCAGTGCGATCGATCGCACCTGGGGACGATCTGTCACGCTTGAACCCGAATGTTTCTGCCCATTTTCTACTGCATGCGATCAATCGCACACCACCTGCGATTGATCGCACTTGCACCCGAAAGTTTCCTCAGTCTTTTCTCTGACTGGGACCAATCGCACCTTACCTGCGATCGATCGCACATTCCTTTTTCTGAATTTTCACCTGCAGACCCCTTTGGGGGTGTTTCCAACCTTGATCCTATACTTTTTTAGGGCATTAACCCCTACATATGATACACCGAGTTGGTAACCATATCTCAATAAATATAAGTTCAAAACATGTGGAAGGCCTTTTGGCAATGAAGGTATATTTCATTATCATGTACAAAAGTTCCGGGGTTTTACACTTTCGTCCCATTAGTCTTGTAAGTAGCTCATATAAAATTATTTCTAAGGTATTGACTGCTTGTCTTAAGGCGGTGATGGCCTCACTTATTTCCCCTCAGCAAAATGCTTTTGTTGGAGGTCGCTAGATTTTAGATGGGATTCTAATTGCCAATGAGTGTATCGATTCTAGGATGCGGTCTAGGACCCCAGGCATTTTGTGCAAGGTAGATATGGAGAAAGCCTATGACCATGTTAATTGGGATTTTGTCATTTATGTTCTAGGCAGGATGGGTTTCAGGTTGAAGTGGAGACAATGGATGTGGAGCTGCATGTCCTCTGTATCCTTCTCCATTCTAGTCAATGGTAGTTCTGTGGGCTACTTTCCTAGTTCCAGGGGCCTGAGACAGGGGGATCCGCTCTCCCCTTTTCTATTTGTGATTGTATCAGAGGCTCTAAGTAGAATATTAACTAGAATAGAGGAGACGTTCTTTGAAGGCTTTCAGGTTGATGCTAATAGTTTGAGGATCTCCCATCTCCAATTCGCGGATGACACTTAATTTTTGGTCGTGCATCGAGAAGGGACCTTCTTGCTCTCAGGTGTATTCTTAGATGCTTTGAAGCAGTGTCAGGATTACGAGTCAATCTAGCAAAATCCGAGCTTATCCGGGTAGGAGAGGTCCTAATTCTAGATCATCTAGTCATTTGTCTAGGTTGTCAAGTGGGTTCTCTCCCTTCGGTGTTTCTTGGAATGCCTTTGGGAGCAAGCTATAAAGCGAAATCAATATGGAATCCGGTGCTACACCGAATCGCAAGAAGATTATCAGGGTGTAAATAGGCCTCTTTATCAAAAGGGGTGAAATTGACTCTCATTAGGAGCACTTTACGAAGTCTTCCCACTTACTTTATGTCCACTTTTACCATTCCACGATCAGTGGCCAATTCTATAGAAAAATTGTAGAGAAAGTTTCTATGGAACGAGTGAGGGGATCAAGCCAAATATCACTTAGTGGCATGGACTAAAATGGGTCGCCCCATGGAAGAAGGAGGTTTGAACCTTAAGCCACTTGTCCAAGTGAATATAGCTCTATTAGGCAAATGGGTGTGGAAATTTGGAGAGGAGAGAGACAGTTTGTGGCGAGCTGTGATAGTTGTCAAGTATGGAGAAGCATCGTGTTGGATACCTCGGGAAGTCTGAGGCACTCATGGGTTGGGTTTTTGGAAGGGGATTATGGCAAATGCTAACTTAATTGTGTCTTACTTTACCTTTCGAGCGGGAAGAAGGTCGGAGGTGAGGTTCTGGAAGGATATTTGGTCTGGGTCTACCAGGCTAAAGGATGATTTTGTTAATCTATTTATTCTAGCTTCCAATAAGGAGACCCTAGTGGAGGAAGCATATGAGAGGAGTGCAGCGGGGGTGGTATGGTGTCCAAGGATGTGACATGACCTAAATGATTGGGAAATCGGTGATATGGCTCGTCTTTTGGAGCGCATTACCTCGTATGGCCTTTGCCCAAACATCAGGGATATCAAGCTGTGGTCTAGAAGTACTAATGGGTGGTTCTCAGTTAGACTTTTGTTACAATCTATGGTTTCTCAGTTGGATGAGTCTTTCCCTCATAGGGTAGTGTGGAATCTAGGAATCCCCTCCAAGGTCTCATTCTTCTTATGATCTGCAGCTTTGAATAAAATTTTAACATGTGCACTTGCAACATAGAGGATGGAGTATGGCGAACAAATGTTTTATGTGTTTCAAAGCGAAGAGACGGTGGATCATCTTCTTTTGCACTGTCCGGTTGCCCAAGTAGTGTGGGGCTTTTTCCTCTCCCTCATGGGGGTTGCTTAGGTCTTCCCATCATCCCTTCACGACTTGTTATCTTGTTGGACTTTGGATAGGAGGGTGGACGTTTGGGAGTTGATTTGGGTAATGCTCCCTGGGGCTATTTCTTGGGGGATTTGGAAAGAGAGGAATCGTAGGGTTTTTGATGGAGTCTCTTTCTCTGTTCCAAGGATTTGTGAGCGCATCCGGTTAGGTGTCATGGAGTGGGCAGGGATCTATTATCCGGGGGAGGATATTCAGGGTATTTTGTCTTAATGTATTTTTCCCAAGGGAGGTAGGATCTTGTTTGTGTCTTTCTGGTGTTTGAGTTTATATGCTTGTAAACTCTACTGCAGAGTGATCTTGTACTCCTTTTTACCTCTTTCAATATATTGAACTGCTTTATCGATAAAAAAAAATGATAATATATATGTTATTCCCTCTATTGAAGAAATTAAAAATGTTGTTTTTAGCATGTCTGCTAATAGTGCTCCAAGTCCTGATGGGTTCTCGGGCCACTTTTATCACTCCTGTTGGAATATCATCAAGGCAAACTTATTGGGAGCTGTTATTTCTTTACTGAGGGTTATGTTCCTAAGACATTAAATGCCACTTTCATTGCTCTGATCCCTAAATGTAGCTCCTACATGTCCTTTGTTGATTATAGACCCATTAGTCTTTGCAATTTTCTCTATAAGATTTTATCTCACATATTATCTGATCGGATTGGTGGTTATCTTCCTAATATTATTTTTGAAGAGCAGAGTACCTTTGTGCAAGGCAAAAACATTATTGAAAATGTTAACATTGCTAAAGAGATGATTCAATATTTAGATAGGAAGATTCCTGGAGGTGATATCATATTTAAAGTTTGACATGGCTAAGGTCTATGATGGAATGGAATGGAATTTCTTCATTGTTGTCCTTAATAAGATGGGATTAATAACAATGTCACTAGGTCGATCAAAGGTTGTCTTCATAAGCAATCCTTCTCAATCCTCATCAATGGAGGTCTATGTAGATTCTTTCAAAGTTCCCACGGTTTAAGAAAGGGTGATCCCCTCTCTCCAGCTCTTTTCATCTTGGTAGAAAAAGTCCTTAGCAGGGGTCCTTACTCCTTAGAACTATCTCTGAGAATTTTCCTTCGACCTACAGTCTTGGCAGGTATGGTGTGCTTGTCTCTCACCTCTTCTTTGCAGATGATACTCTGACTTTGTGCAATGGTACAAAAAACAACAATAAGAAAATTTTTGAGTTTGTTACTACTTATGAAAAAACCTAAGGTCAGTTACGCGACTGCTCTAAAGTTCTTTTTATTGTTCTTCTAAAACCTCTTAGTCCAGAACTTCTATAATTTTTAACTATGTGGGGATTTCTAACAAGTTGTTCCCATTTACCTATCTTGGAGCTCCTCTCCACAAAGGCCGCCTCAAACAGAGCCTTTTCATCCCTCTTGTGGAGAAAGTTTAACGTAAGGTGGAGTGATGGCAAGGTAAGTTACTTTCTGCTGGGGAAGACTTATTTTAATTGAACATGTCCTATATTCTATTCATACCATCTTCTAGCCGGAATATGTCCCAAAGAGAATCACTTCTCTTATTGATAGAACTATGGCTAGATTTTTCAGCTGATTCTAAAAAAAAAGACATTTGCTAAATTTGGAATATTTGCTATCCCCCCCCCCCCCCCCCCTCTCCCTCTTCGGAAGGTGGTTTGGGCATTACAAGGATGCATGATTTCTCTTCTACATTTCGCATGAAGCAGGCTTGGACTATTCACCAATCAGAGAGCCTCTAGTCTAGGTTTTTCAGAGTGAAATACCAATTTGATCATATCTGGCATGCCTCTTCCCAGCCTGGCTCTTCTAAAACATGGAACAATATTAGCCAACTTTGCAAAACCATTGTCTGCAACTCTACTTCTTTGATTGGTAATGGGTCTAAGATTAATTTCTGGTTAGATTGCTGGTTTGGAGAAGAACCTCTTATTATTAATGCTCTAAATAATCCTCTTTACTTCCCTCTTATTTTGGAAATGTTGGATGGTAATGGAGCCTAGGATTTCCGTCTTGTTAATGATTGCTTAACTGATTTGATGAAAATTAATATTTGCACTGCAGGTTTTTCAAGTCGGAATCCTGTGGTTCTTTTATTTGGGAATTATCTCCTAAAGGTAATTTTTCTATTAAATCTGCTTGGAATCCTCTCCGGTCTTCTGCCAATGCTAATGATTGGAGTAAACATATGCTCGAAAACCTGTGATCCCAAAAAGGTCCAGGTCTTTTGCTGGAAGGTAATGTATGGGGCTATTCCCATTGATTCTAAGACCAATCTATTGGTATTCCTCTAGCTAATGTTTGTTCTTGTTGTAGTTGTGGTAATATGGAAACTTTGAATCACCTTTTTCTTCAAAATGATATTGCATGTCCCACTTTGGAGATTACTTGGCAGTTTAAGTTCCACCACTCCTATTCCCAGCGACAGCATACAGTGCCATTTGATTAGATGGTTTAGACTTTCTGATAGATGTCACAATGAGCTATTTATTGTGCTTCCAAATCATTATTTGGGAAATTTGGAAAGAAGGATGTTTTCAGAGATTCAACAATGTGTGGATTGTGGAAACCTACAAATATAATTACTGGAAATATCAAAAGATGGTTATTTGAGATTGGTACTCACTCTAGTAGGAAAAGAATGGATCATTCTCCTATTAACATAGTGGTCCCTCTTATTCAAAGAAACTCTTTTGTTATTCATGTTAAACAGCTTCATCCTCCTCAAGGAAGATTCAAGTTAAACGAGAGATCTGATTGCAGGATTCTATTTCTTCTATGGTTCTTGCTCTAATTATATAGTTGAAAATCGATCTCTTCTAGATGGCCTTAATCTTTGCCACAGTCTTGGCAACTTCCAAGTGGATGTGAAATCTGATTCTAAAACCCTTGTTGATGCTTGGATTGGTAAGAATAGTCATTCTAGGAAACCCTAGTACTGGAACAAACAAATTAACAGCTTGATGAATATTTGTTCCTCCCTTAACCATATATACAGAGAAGCCAACTTAGTTGCGGATTTCCTTGCAAACTATGGATGTTATTTACACCATTCAGGCTTCTTCTATCTGAATCAAGATAGTCCATCTAATCTCTTATCTTTTTAGATAAGGCTGGTATGGCCTATGGGTAATGTTAGAATAAGTCCCTTGTTTTTGAGTTCCTGTGTCCTTGTAGGGGTCCGGTTTTATGTCCCCCCATTGTTTTTTCCTTATTAATAAACCGGTAGAGGTCTGCCAAATCCCCAACTCCTACTGTGGCTTTTCGAAAATTTGAAAAAAAAAATAGTACGACAAGTTACTACTACAAAAGCAATAGCAAAGGCCAACCATTTGCTAACATTGTTTCAAATACATATACATATGTTTATATATAGGTATTTATATATCCCAATGAATGTATTATCAATTATGTTTCACTATTCCAGTGATAATTAGAATAACTTCCTTGGATAATATTACAGTCATTTTCTTTAAAAGTATATGATAATATAGTCATTAGAAGCCATATACCACTGATCCAATGCAATTTTAAGTCCTTCTTGATGCTTCTTATGCACAATTTCGCTAATAAGTACAACAACGAAAGAAAAAAATCTCCACTAATAACGGATTAAGAAGGAAAAGAGAATATACAATTTTCTTCTTCCAACCACTCAAAAACTCCTCCATTCAACACATTGTTGGACATAGCTATGTTATTTGTATAAGTGTTGTCGGATGTAGCTAGTAAATCAGAACTTTGCAATAGTGGTATATGTGTATACTGTATACATACAAATGTGAGTGAGTTGCATCTAATCGGGGTTTAGTGACATGGCTGTCGCCACAGCATTAGGTTCTTAGGGGTGTATGTATAGTGGTGGTGAAGGAAGTAACAAAATTGAGTGATGTTATTTTCGTTATTGTCTTGGCCAGAAGTAGTTTCACTTTTGGACAGTACAATAGGTTAACTATGCATGCATATCGAAATCATAGAGTGAATCTTAGGTAAATCCTAATTATAGTGACTGGAATGTGTGAAACACCTATAAGTTCGTGTTAATTTAGAGAATTTATCTCTTATTAGACATTAGTTGAGCTCTTGGTGTGAGTTCACAGAGCTCTGCTATGGCAAATCGTGTCATAGCATCTCCTAGAGCTTCTTTTATCAGTAAACAAACATTCCACTAATCGATAAGAAAAGATACAACCAGAGTTCACAAGAGAGTAAACTGGAAAGCAACTAATAAATATAGAGAGAGAAAAAAAACTAATCACCACAAGCAGAAAAAAAAAAAAACCCGCCAGTGAATACCACAAGATAGATACTTGCCAGTGAATACCACAAGATAGATACTTGCTACACTGGAAGGCCCCTATGTAGTATGTCCTTAATCTCTTTATAAGATGAGCACCAAAACAAGATAAGTTGTCTGATGCACATGCATGAAACAGTAGATAGAGATGAGGAGACATCATCAAAGACTCTTGAATTTTTCTCCTTCCAAATATTGCATGTTATTGCACCCGGGAGAAAACAACCAAATCACCTCACTCGGGGTATCCAAACTTACCGAAAACCAACAGGATAAGAAGTCCCAAAACGAAAAGTGAAAAACCCAATGAACCCCAAGACGAGCAAGGAAGAAACCCAAATATCAAAAGCATAAGGGCAGTGCAACAACAAGTGATCTACCGATTCCACCGCTTGGAGGCATAGAAAACATTGATTTGTTGTCTTCCACCCTCTGCTTTTCAAATGATCAATTGTGAGAATTTTATCCAACGAAGGCAATCCATAAGAATAAGGATATCTTAGACAGAACCCCTCAATTCCATAGAACCTCATAATGAACCAGAAAGAAATGAACCAGAAAGATCCGAAGAACAAAAGTTCTTACTGAAAATTGGCCACTATTAACTCTAGACAGACCCTAGAATCTCTACTAAGGCTACACGAGGGAGAGGCACCTCTTAGATCTCTTAGTCAATTTCCCTTTTCTTCTCCTACCATATCATGTGCTTCTGATCTGTTTTTGCAAGGAAGTTTTTCCTATGAAAGAGGTGATCATACAGAAAATTTTCCAACACATACAAAATGACTAAAAAACCTTGAATCCAAAGTGCTACACGCTTCTAATTATCTTGTTATCTTTCTGGTGGCCCACTATGGAGCGATGATATCATTTATCCACGGTTAGTTGTTAGAGTTAGTAAAGCGAGTGGGTCCTCCAGCCCACTTCAACCAAGGGGAACTTGTATCAATCCAGTGGTAATTCTCCTCTCTGGAATTGATCCCAAAACCTCGTCCAAATGAGTGGCACACCTTCACCATCTAGCTAGAGGGGCGGGTGTTACAGTCTTATAAAATCATCAAAAAGCAAACTTGGAATTTATGGAGAATTCCAAAAATAAAAAATAAGATTTACTAACTAGCGACGAAGAGTTCACGTCATTTCTGAAATAATATTGCAAACAGAAATAAATAAACGAGCGGTTTCTTTTTTTTTTTTACTTCCGAGGCTTTCTAGACAATACACCTCGCTTACAGGTAGTTAGCCTATGAGTAACATACTGTTTGGTACCCCAAAAAAAAAAAAAAAACTCGGACAAACCAGGTAATTAATTTATAGTGAGAAAGATTACGATTGCTTGAATAATCGAACAGACTAATACCGTGATTTCCAAATGATTTTAACAGAAATTGAATCAAAATATTCGATCTGAGTGTCCAATTCTCAGACTATGAACCAGATCAGAAGAAAATAAAAAATAAAGTAGTAAAGGAAATGCTATGGACTATAAACGCGTGCTTACCAGAAATAGTATAGCGATGAGTTGCAGAGACGGGGACTTAGATCTGCGGCCCATCTCAGTTGAAACCATTAGAATAGATGGAGGGAGGGCTTCGATGGCGGAAATCGAGGTTTTGGAGTGAAATGGGATGAGTTTTTTCTCTTTTCTGTTTTCTCAACTGGTCAAGGAGGGTTTCATCACTTTCTTACCCTTGCTTTGGACTTTGGAGTATGAGGCACAATACGCACTCATCGAGCACGAGCGAGGCGCACAATCTAAATCTCCGCACCACGCCCGTATTCGAATTCCCAATTCCCAATTCCCATCCATGTGGTGGTAAGATTTTCTTTTCTTTCCTCTTTTTTGTTGCCATATATGGCGCTTAAACAATGAGATATATGGAAGGATATATTGCAAATATCCTCAGAAATGGGTGAAGAAGCTTATTTGTTGGTACCCGTTTTGGTGAGTGTTTGGGTGAAGCTTCTAAGGGTTGAGAGTGTGTGTTGTGGTGTAGGGTGAGTGTGTGTGTGAGTGGGTGTGTAGGTGTGTGAGTTTTCCTTGCTTTGACTGCAGCTTAGGCCTTGTGGTGTAGTTGCCTTAACCAAAAAAAGAAGAAGCTTATTGGGGTTGAGAGTGTGTGGCTGTGTGTGTGGTGTTTTCTTTGCTATTGACTTCAGCTTTGCCTTATGGTGTTGTTGAGTAAACCAAAAATAAATAAATAAATTTGGTGCATTTATCATCAGTCGAGAGACAAATTAGGACTTTATTATTGGATTTCAGAGGTTATTGTCGGGCGAAAGTAGGCAATGTAGGGTTTCAAAAATAAATGAATAATTGGCTCAAAGTAAAATATAAAAATGAGATGAATTGGGGCTCATTTGCAAAAATTACTACATGCTTTCCTTGTTTATGCATTATTTTCTCTGTTTTTGTTGACTTTTTTTTTTCTATTTGAACTTATCTCACTTTCTAATTTTTTTTCCCCTCATTTTTTGGGTTTTTGACTAGGGGCGTCAATGGTTCCCCTAAACCCTCTTGTAAACATGTTAGGACTAGGTCGGGCCTATTCAAAATCACAAAAATTCAAGCCCAAGCTCGGCCCATTGAAATTCAAGCCCAAGCTCAACCCATAGAAACCCCTACTTTTGACATTATTGAAATAAAGTTGTCCCAATGTATGGGACTTGATTAAATGACTTTGAAACATTAAAAAAAAATTGCCACTAGTATAGGATGCAAATGCCCCAACTTGAGACAAAAAATAAATTTTAAAAGCTCAAATGGGCTTAACTAGGATTTTTATGATAACATAAATGAATTAATGGCCTCTCGGCATCTCAAATTTGACTATTTAGTATAAAAATTGAGTGTGCATAGTATCTTTTAATGGAATTAGAGTATATTAGTTCTGATAAGGACCTTATCGTCCATCTCATTTGACTATTTAGTATAAAAATTGATTGTGCATAATATCTTTTAATGGAATTAGAGTATATTAGTTCTGATAAGGACCTTATCGTCCATCTCAGCCAAAATGAGGGTTCCACTTGAGAATACATTTCTAACCAAGTAGGAGGCCTCATAGTTAGCTCAATTGTTTTGCATGGGTCAAACAATTGAGAAAGCGTCTTCTTGAGCATAAGATCACCTTCTTCAAAGTCAAGTTCTCACCTTCTTTGCATAAGATCGTGTCATCCTTTCCTTCTCTGGTAACATTTACCTTGATAAATGGGAGTATACACTTTGTAGATGATAAATTTGTAAAATAAGTGAGTGGTGTGACAACGAGCATGTCTTTGATGTTATAAACGGTGGATACGAGCTCATATGCATTTTTTAGTACGTATTCGTTATGCTCATGACAACGGACTCGTTGTGTTAGGCACAACGGGAATGTTGTCCTCTAGACAACGGACTCGTAGTCATCAAGACAACGGTCTCGTCATTGGTGCAACAACGGACCAATCAAAGATATGCTCGTTGTCACAACACTCACTTATTTTATGAATTTTATCCATTACATTTAGCCATTTTATGATGCTTTGAACATAGTTCAAAGTGTCATAAACCTCTCAACACACCAAAAGAAGAATACCTCCGTCTATAGACACTGATACGTTGCTTGTACTGTACGCGAAGTTGTATCGTCTTGCCAGCTGTAGCACATTCGCAAACTATCATGCCTCATTACAGTATAGCAGGCTATCATCATTGCATTTTTGAAATTTGAGACGCTTCATTCTCTCCGACGGTCATGTGAGCACGGGATTTCACTCCCTCTTAAAAAAGTCTCACAGGATTTTAGAATCGCCACTTATTAATTCAGAAGGGATAAGTCCCTAGGAAAGTTGGATAAAAGGTTCGGTTAAGTTCGGGGAAGGGGTTAGGCACCCTGACACTTCCACACATGGTGGTTCCCTACTTGCTAGGTTTAAGCCAAAATTAAGATCAAGATTAATCGATTGCCAAAGTGTTTAATTTAATACTAACCGGAAGAAAGTAAAAGCTAACTAGGGTTGGGCCCGTGTTGGACTGCCCATGTACTCACATGAGGGGTGAGATCAGACCGAGCGTAGTTCTAGCAGTTGAGCCCGTGCTAAGGCGAGGGGCGTGTGTGTGTGCACCAAAGACGACTAATGGGCCTAATCCGACGGATTAGGGTTTGCTTGACCGAAGTTGGTCAATGTGCAAGGTGAGGGCCCGATAGGCCGAGGGGTAGTTCGGTAGACTAGGGGTGAGGCCTGGTAGGCCAAGGATGAAGCCCGGAGGCAAAGGAGAGTGTTAACCGATTGTTAGGGTTGCTAACCAAGGTTAAAAAATGTGTTAACCATGGTTAGGGGTGCTAAGCAGGGTTAAAAAGTTCAAGATTAAGATTTTTTGGTCTTTTGTATTTTTAAGGATTTTTAGGAATATTTTCATTTTTTGTGGAGTTAAGTGGTGCTTAACCATGGTTAAAAGTAAACTGGAGACCGTTTAACCATGGTTAAGAGTCATGGTAGGTCAAGAGTGGGCCCAAAGGGTATGGCAGGGCCTAGAATAGCCTCCTACCAGGTTTGGGCCCTTCACAAAGCCCAAAATCGATATTTCACAGAATTGAGGTAATCAAATTACCTCCATTTCTGTAAAATTTAACCAGGGTTTGTGAGGGTGTAACTGGGGTTAGGGACCTCCCCTAAGTGAAGTAACAACATGAATGGAAAGCCTAAAGTGCAAGCTTTCAAATGAGCCAGGTGTCAGGTCCATCAAATCAAGGGTGTGGGCTCCACAGGGGCCCAAAGTTTGAAAAAAATAACAATTTAAAATGTCGGCAGTCTGACTGCCGATACACTGTTACAAATTTTAACCTGAGTTTGGGGCCATGCTAACCCTAGTTAGGCATGACCCCTGGACCTGAAACTTTGCAAGGAGCTAGAGGGGATCAAGGGCTTTTTAATGAGCTATTGGTGAGCCCCAGGGCATGTAGTATATGGGCCCCACAGGGGCCCGAAACCACTGTAACAAAAATGAATATGTCGGTAGTCAGACTACCGACAGTCTGATAACCTGATTTTGGAGGCCAACTAACCATGGTAAGAGGTCGAGTTAAGACCTGAAATTCCACAGGGGAGTAGGTAAAGGACTAAGCTAACTAACCATGGCCCTAAAACTAACCAAGGCCTGAGTTAACCATGGTTAACGAAGCAAACAGAGAGATGAACCCTAATGTCGGCACTGAGATTCCCAACATTATGCAGTTTATTAAAAAAAATAAAATTTCCCTGCTGGGGTCTTCACCAGCTGGGGTCTAGGGATCTCCTCATTGTCTGTGGGGCCCCTAGACCCCATAGGGAGAGGCCATGCACACTGTGGGGGGTGTTAAACCCGAGCTAAGCCTCAAGGTATCCCCCTACACCTATGAAGAAGGTGGGGAGGTCCTATCCTTGGCCATGGAGCGGCCAACAAGAAACTAAATGGACCCCCTGGAGCAGGACTAGGAGGTCCTTACAATACAAAAGGAATAAAAACTAGAGGGTAATGTTTTATACCCTTCACAGTGACTATACTCAGGGTGGCTAAGTAGTGGAGCAAGAGCGGAGCTGAGGGAGGAGTTGAGGGTTGTGGTGTGACCTACTAGGTTGCTAGGAAGGAATTGATTGAAACGGTGTTTCCCGGAAGATATTAACCGAGTCAGTCGGGAGACACACAGGGTGTCAAGAACACACAGAGTGTTGGGAACACACAATGGATACGAGCTCATATGCATTTTTGAGAATGTATTCATTGTGCGCATGACAATGGACCTGTTGTGTTACGCACAACGGGAAATTGTCCTCTAGACAACAGACTCGTAGTCATCAAGACAACGGTCTCGTCTTTGGTGTAATAACGGACCCATGCTTTAGTCAACAACGAGACCGTCTATCAGGACGTGATCCTCAGGAGGCGATCATTTGTCTCTGATGTTAGGTTGAAAACACTGCCTTAACATTTTTTGTTAGCCACCTCAAATGGGTTTTCGACCCGAAACCGACCTTAGAGATTGTAGGCTCACGAGCGTGACATGTAAGGCTTCAGATGTAGAACCCCAGAACTTTTGTATATGTCTTTGAATGTGTGTCAAGGCACGATGCATTGTAACCTCCAATTTTCATGAAATGAGATTAGAACATTTGGGAATTTTACATGAGTAGTATAAAGTAATTAAATAAAATAATTAATAATATGTTATAACCTTAAAAGGGTCCTAGGCATGTTTAGAAGAGGTTAGAATGGAAGTGGAATAAGTCCAAGTGATGAGATTGAGTGAAAAATGGACCCAGTGTCAAAATTTGCAGAACACTGATCGCTTGGTCCAAAGTAGCGATCGATTGGTATCTATCGACTGGTTAACTTTTTTGTATGGGAAAAAATTTCAGAGAGGGTTTTTTCAACCGATCGCTTGGTCAACAACACCGATCGCTCGGTCATAACCACCGATCGCTCGGTCCTTCGAGTTTTGCAGAAATTTCATTAAGGGTTTTTTTGTCTTTTGGCCAGCACCTCTTGGCCTTATAAGGCTTGCTCGTGCCTTGGTTCCCCACACACCATCCTTAGAGATATTTGAGAGTGAGGGAGAAAGAATCCAGGGTTCCAAAAGTTTCCTTCCCTTTTTGGAGAGAAAATCAAGGATTTTCTTAAATCCAACCTTAAGCACGTGTGGAGTCCCTTCTCCAAGCTTGGGCAACGTTTTCCACAGTATTTCTCAAAGGGTTTCTTTCCCAAATGAAGCATCCTTCATGCAAGAGGTTCTCCTCTACCATTGGGGTTCCAATCCAAGGTTTTCTTCCAAGATCAAGCTTTGATCTTAAGGTTAATACGCCCTACTAACTACCTTAGTAGTAACCTAGGATTTTCTTAAGTGAATGTACATTGAATCTTCCCCACTTTTCTTTCATGTTGAAACATGCTATTTCCCTAAAATATAAACAAGATGAAATGAATGGTGGGATGTATGGATGGATGAAAGGATTGAGGCGATTGGATGCCATGTTGTGGTGTGATGAATGTGTGTTGGAAAAATGGTGGATGAGTATTTCAAGCATAATGAACACACTTTATGGGTTTGATGAAATGTATGTACTAAGGAATCAAAATGAAATGACTATGAATGTGTTGCACGCCATGTGTTCGATAAAATACCCAAATGAGAATTTAATGAATTTAATGAAGAAAATGAAAGCAGACTCTATGTGATTTTCCTTAAAAATAATAAGTTGACCAAATGCTCCATATGTTGTTTAAATTCTCGCATGATTTTATTAAGAATGAAAATGTTATACATCTTCCCTTTGTTGCACATGCTATTATGATTTCTACAAATGCTACACACACCCACACATGCATGCATGAACCGACGTTTTCAAGTACGAGTATTTAAATGAAATGTCAAGGAGGTTAGTAGCCCAAGTGAAGGGTGCTAGCCTCTGACTCACAAGTAAATGAAATGTCAAGGAGGTTGGTAGCCCAGGGATGTGCGGGTGCTAACCTTTGGCTCACAAGTAAAGGAAACAAGTACATGCCTAGGAGGTTGGTAGCCTAAGTGAAGGGTGCTAGCCTCTGGCTCATAAGTAAATGAAATGTCAAGGAGGTTGGTAGCCCAGGGATGTGCAGGTGCTAACTTCAGGCTCACAAGAAAAGGAAATCAGTACAATGTCAAGGAGGTTGGCAGCCCAGGGATGTACGGGTGCTAGCATCTAGCTTACAAGTGTACAAGTCAAGAACAAGTTAAGACATGTGATTCTAAACAAGGCAAAACACGCATGCATAATTTTCACAAGCAAGACTGAGACATGAAACAGGTTTCCAAACACGAGTTTTACCAGAGTTTTCCCATTCATGCACGCATGTCAAGAGATTTATATTGCTTCATTTTCAATGCTAAATGTCATATGTTGGCTAGTGTTGCTTAAAATTGATTATTGTGTATTGTGATTATTACTATTGTGCTTTGTTATCGCTATGGTTAGCTAGTAGCTTGTACTCGCTGAGTATTCCGTACTCAGTCGTACTCTTATGTCGGTAGGTGCACGGATCCCTTTTGACATTTCTGCCCCCGAGTCCTTGGGTTGAGGAGGACTACGCGAGGAAGAATCATATAAGGAGTCGGTAGTTGAGCCTCAAGTCGAGGCGAGGGACTTAGACCATTGGCCCCATGGGGGTGATTATTGAGCGAGAGAGAGAATTCCGAGGTTCTCATTTTGTATTTTGATAGGTGGGCATGTCCACCTTTAACTTGATATATTATGTATATGTCCAGTTGGAATACTGTTTTGAGTTATAGAAGAAAAGAAAAAGTTGGTTCACGCTTCCGCACTCATATTATAGCTTCCGCACTCTGATTAGTATTGCTATTGCATTTTGTTAGCCTTGTTCATTACAGGATGGTTTGATAGGTACGAATAGTCACCTCTAAAGTACCCCTTAACTCCTAGGGTGTATTTTGGGGGCGCGACATCAAATATGTCTGACATATTTGGTAGTGAGTGTAGAGCACGTGGTATGGGCATCTATGGCCATCCATGGGCATCTTGAGCTAAACCTATAAATACCCCCAGAAGTGCATAAGGATCGATAGATCGATCGAAGAATCTGGGAATCGCATCATTAAGACTTAGTGCATTCAAATCAATCTCAGAGCTTTCTCTTAGTGCTTTAGTGATTCAGTGATCTTACTATTCATCATCTTCTACACACTTACTTTGGCATCGAAGTGTAGGTCAGTGTTCAAACCCTCCACCTTCAACCTTCTACCAATAAACCTGTCTTGTTGCAGCTGCTGACGCGTATCTTCTCCGGAATCCTCCCCCACACACTTCTCTTTAATTAAGTTAAGATGATTAAATTTTACTCTCATCCCTTTGACTTCTTTGAACTCTACTTTCATTAGTATTCTAAAAGGGATTTCAACCTCAATGGAGAGAACTGGCTCCATTCAAAAGAATAGAGAGTATGAGGTTGCCCCGACTGATGTTGTTATTGAAGTGCAGTATGCATGAAGTGGTAATAAGAGCATCTCATGCCAATCCTTGTAGGTGGTTGTCATCTTCTCACTTGTCCAATTTAGATTCTTATTGGCGCTTTCATTGACAACATCATCTAAGACTTAAAAATGGAAGAATTTTGATGCATAATATTCATGAACTCTTCACACAATGCCTTCATGCACTTGTCTTGAAATTGGATGTATTGTCTGTGATGGTCTTGCTTTCCTTCATACACAATATCTTCATGCAATAGACAGTATCTGTGGGCGGCAAAATTGTGACACCGGATTTGATTGGGTCTCACCAACTTCAATGCGCCCGCTTCACACCAAATCAAAGGAGTGTGTACACCACACCAAGCTCAAGCCCTCAAGTGGATTTGGTCTGTCTCTGTGGATAGACCTGGTTAAGGGAACCCTTATGGACTTGCCAAATAGACAGTTCTTAATAATTCTCTCCCACGGACTAGCTCCATAAGTTAGTCTGCAAACAGGCTTCACAAGCTAGCTTGCCTGTCTGGAGGCAAATTAACAAAAATCATCCTTGCGGGCCAGCCAAAGGCTTGCCCTTGTTGGACCTAGTCCGCGGCCATAAATGGCCATGACTTAACCCAGACCACGGGCAGGACCCATGGTCCCACCCCTTTTTGTCCACGGACTCACTAAGGTCAACCCTTTTTCAATGCCTTGGTCCGCAGCCCAAATAGGCCTATGACTTGGGTCAACCATCTTCCCAACAGGTAGTCAGTACCTGACTGTCGTGTGACAGAGAATCCCTGATGAAAAAGGACTTTTTGTCAGCTTTGGGGGATCTCAAGATAGAGATCCCCTTTCCTTTTCCAATAAAAGGGTGTCATATGGCACCCCATCCGAAAAGGAGAGTAATCTCTCCCATTTTCTTGGAAGATAAGATTATTCCCCCTTTTAGGAAAAATGTGTTATCCTCCCAGGTTTCCTAAAAAGGGAAACCAATTTGGAGTCCTTCAAGAAAAATGTCTCATGAACATCCCAGGTTTCCCAAGATAAGGGAAACCAACTATTAAAGACAAATGTCCCTTCCCAAGAGGAAGGAAACTCTTTTGACCTCCCAAAAATAGGAAGTCAAAGGAGAGTCCAAAAAGGACTCTCCAAAACCTATAAAATGGAGTTTTTCACAAGAAACTCACATGAACCAGAAAGAAAGGAATACGAAGGAAAATACCCGAAAAGGAGAGAGAGAACAAAAATGAGCTTTTCTTTTCTTTTTTGCAGAAAAATAGTAACCAAGGAAGAAGAAGATCTCCCATCAATTAAGAATATCAGATGAACCCCTCAACATGGCCACGTCTATTTCTTTTCCTCTTTTCTTGATAAAAAAACCTCAATGAGGCATATTGTCATGCTTACATGGGATATGGGCAATCATTTTGAATAAATAAACACAATTTATTCAATCTTTGTTATTCTTTTTAATCAGATGTGTTTCCCCAAATCGGGAAGGTAATTAACAATCTGGGTTTACTCGGATTGGAAGGATAGTCCCCCACACAAAATAGTAAACTCCATACAACAATGGAAATAGTTTGACAGCAAGGTTCAAGATGTCAATCATAAAAAGACGCTTGAAATTTGTGTGTACAATATCCTTTTTCAAAAACTTGACAACATGATTTATGGTGACATTGGTGTATGTTGCTATTTCAACCCATTTCATGAGGTTATTACTGGTACCATAATAAAATGGTTCCCAATTGAAGCTTTTGGTGTAATTGATGATATCCAATCACCAAATGAAAATTTGGCATGGAGTGGTCATATTATACAATTCAGCAATTCGTGCATTAACCTAGTCGGCTTAGATCTGACATAGATGACACTTCCTAATATGATCATTGTAGTTGCTTTCTAGGGTAGACAAATACTAACCCAGACGCATAATTTTTTTGATAGCATATGTCAATTCATATGAAACCCACAAATTTCTTCGTGACACTACCATAATTTTAAATGCTTCTTTTTTTGTTAATACATATAAGTAGGATATGAAATTACCCTTTATATGAGATGACAAGACCTAAAGGGGATGAATAGGTCTCCTAGAGTCTGTCTACACAATTTTAAAATTAAGTTAATAATAGAAGCAATCACAGAAAGTGGAGACACAAGATGTTTATGTGCAAACCCTTTCGAGAAAAACCACGAGACCTCAGCCAACAAACAATAATTAGTATGAGAAAAGCATAACTGTAAACTAGAACCTTACCCAAACAGGATTTGTGTCACGACCCAAAATTTTTAAATAAAATTTATAGGGTCATTCATTGGGCTAATTAATTAATAATTAGTATTAAAATATTTAAAGCCATTGAATGAGTTTAATTTAATTAATTAAGTGTTGTTGGGCTTAGTTAGGGACTCTAATCATGGTTAAGTAGCCCAGTTAATCAGATTCGGCACACAGATATTTTTTGGCAGACCCTAAATTTACCCTTGCTCGGTGTTCTGGCACCACCTGCCAGTCTTGTCGGGTCGGTCCTGTCGGTCGAGTGTCAATCGATCACGTCGAGGGTTAAGTATGAGTGGTTAGGGTTAGTAAGAATTTGATTTGAAAAAAAAGAGTTTAAAAAGGGGGGCATGGTTGAACACACCCCCACCATGCCCTGGCATCATAACATCACCCACCTCCTTTCTCTCTCTCTCCTCTCTCCGAATATAACCCACCCCACATTCGGTGGTTTTGGTTTCTTTGGAAAAAAAAATAGAGAACAGAGAAAGAAAGAGAGAAAGAGAGGAATGGGAAAGGAAATAGAGAAAGAAGAAGAAGAAGGAAAGGAAAGGGAAAAAGGAAGAAGGAAAGAAGAAGGAAAGGAAGGACTCTCACTCACGTGCATCCCGGGATAACTTCAGGCTAAGTAAAACCCTTCTTCCTTCTCCTCTATCTTCCTTAGCTTTAATATGGGGTGTTTATGTGTGAAATCATGTTAGATTCATGTTGAGAATTGATTTTAGAAAAGAGGGTTTTAAAAAATGGAAGAAAAATGGGATTTTCACTTCAATCTTTTTGAATGAAATAAAATGGATGTTTAATGGGGTTGATTAACCCCTACGGAACCCCAAGGATGGATAAAAGGTGGATGGGATCGAAGGTGGAAGTGATTGGAGGTGGTTAGACCTCAAAATTTTGGAAAAACATAGCGTAAACACGTTGTTTTTGGGCTTTCCGTTCGAACCGACTTCTATTTGTTCAAATGGGATTCAATCCATTCAAACGGACTGCACTTGACTTTGACCTATTTGACCCTGTTCCAATATGTTGGTCGTAACTTTTGACTCGCTTATCAGATTTATGCGATTCTTGGTGCGTTGGACTTGAAATTCAAAGGGGAAAAATCCGTTATCTAATCTAAAAAATTTAATTCTAAATGTTTAGGGGTAAAAACATACCCTACAGTTGAGGGTATGTGTTGACATCCCTCTTTGTATGCTGTGAACAACAAAAGGATCCATCGGCCCAAAACTGTTCCAATTCCAAATAATTTAACTCGGACTTGGGTCCGTGGGGGTTGAGGCCCAAATTTTTAGCCATGTTAGTTGAATTAGGCAATGGAAGGATCCATTGGCCTAATAGGGTTCTAAACTAAACCGCCGGTTCGGACTTTGGTCTGTGGGGTGTGAGGCCCAATTGTTTGTAATTATCCAAGCTTAGCTTAGATTAATTGGAGATTTTCTACGGCTAGAAATTCTAACTAGTGTGTTTTGGGAGTCGGGGTTCCTCCTTAGGTCGTAGGTCTAGAGGGACGGTTTCTGTTTAGAGAAGGGCTTCCTCCATGACTAGTTCGAGAGAGTCGGTATGTATTCGGAGTCGTGGTTCCTCTTTGACTAGGTCAGGAGAGGCAATGTCATTTTAGAGTTGGGGTTCTTCTGTGACTGATTGTTGGGAGAGTTGATGTCCTAGTGATATCTCTAAGTGAGTTAACATTTTGCGGTGTATAGCTGGAGCACCTCTACTCGGTTGGGTTAGGAGAGATGGTAACGGTACTATGGTTCCTCCAGTTAGTTGTGGCTCAAGAGAGACTATGTTCTATTAGGCGCAGGGTGCATCCATTGACTCGTTAGAAGAGACGATGTCTGTAAAGAGCCGGAGTATCGTTGTTCTTCTATTAGCGTATATCTTATTTTTCACTATTAGAGATCGTTGTTCCTCTATTAGCGTTTATTTTCCTTATAGTATAAAACATTGGTAGCGTACATCTAATTTTTTTTTATTAGTGATCGTTGTTTCTTTATTAACATTTGTTTTTCTTCTTATATGGAACATTGGTAGCGTACTTTTAATTTTCCTCTATTATCGATCATTGTTCCTTTATTAGCATTCATTTTACTTGTATCAGCGATCGTTGTTCATCTGTTTGCATTCATTTACTTATATCATTGATCGTTGTTACTCTATTGTCGTACATCTAATTTTTCTCTATTAGAGAGCTTTCTTCCTCTATTAGCATTCATTTTTCTTGTAGTATGGAACATGAGTAGTGTGCTTCTAATTTTCCTCTTTTAGCGATCGTTGTTCCTCTATTAGCTTTCACTTTATTTGTATCAGCGATCGTTAATTCTGTATTAACGTTCATTTTCTTAGTATTGGCGATTATTATTATTTTATTAGCGTTTTCCTGTATTAGCAAACGTTGTTCCTCTATTAGTGTTCATTTTTTTATATTAGCGATCATTATTCCTCTATTAGCGCTTATAATTCTTGTATTGATAATCGCTGTTATTCTTTTAGCGTTTATCTAATTTTCCTCTATTAGTGTCCGTTGCTCCACTTTTAGTATTCATTTTACTTCTATCAGCGATTGTTGTTCATTTGTTAACGTTCATTACTCTTGTATTAGCGATCGTTGTTCTTCTATTGGTGTATATTTAATTTTTCACTCTTAGAGATCGTTGTTCCTCATTTAGCGCTCTTTTTACTTGTAGTATAGAACATGGGTAGCATACTTCTAATTTTCCTCTATTAGTGATTGTTGTTCCTCTATTAGCGTTCATTTTACTTGTGTGGGCGATTTTTATTCCTCTATTAGCGATCATTTTTTTGTATTAGTGATCGTTGTTCCTTTATTAACGTTTGCTTTTCTTCTTGTATAGAACATGGGTAGCTTAATTTTCTTCTATTAACGATCATTGTTCCTCTATAGCGTTCGTTTTACTTGTATCTGTAGAGACCCGGATTTCAAGTGCACAGTTCATGTGAATAGTGTTAGTGTACAGTGCATATAAAGGCCTAAGGCCTACCATGGGTTCTTGATATTGGGAAAAGTGACATGAGGGTTTTATGTGTATGTTAAGTCTTGAAAGAAGAGTATAATAATACTCAAGTATCTAGGGTATAAAAAAACTCTAAGTGTGAATGTAGAACCCGGGAACCCATTTCTCAAGGTTGTGAATAGTGCCATGGGCACAAGTCTGGTAAAGGCCGAGGGTCATTTATGTAACTTGATTTATAAGACATGATAATAATAGGGGAAATTAGGTTAAGTGTTGTTGTGAGGTGTTTGGGATGAAGAATCAAGAGTATAACATACTCTAAGTGTCGAAAAAGAGGGATGGTTTCATGTACCCTCAACTTGTGGAAGCTCTAGTGTGGTCACCGCTCATCAGAACTAAGTGCTTCTTGAGCCATTAGAAAGATATAGAAGTCTTCTTCAAGGTTCATGCTTTACACTTTTTCTGATTTTGAGTGTAAGTTAGGTGAAATGAGGGTGTTTCGAAAGTGGGTCTGCTGTCAATTTAGCAATCATTTTGGACTAGTCCACTTGTAGGCCCATTTATATTATGTAAAACTCAAAATTAAGAGTTATACAAAACATAAAAGTTGTTCCCCTTTTAAAGAAGAATCCAACGCAAGTTGAATCTTCAAAATCGGATAAATAAGTCAAAAGTTATGGCCAAAATACTAAGACAGGAAAAATAGAACACAGGGTGACCAATCCGGTCGACCGGTGCACTGTTCATTTGCACAGTGGCCAACTCCCAGAGATATTTTAAGGGTTGTTTGGGGTTTTTGCAACCCCCAAACACCTATATAAGCCCAAAATTCATCCATAAGGGTTACAAGAACCCTAGAGAGAGCTTGAGAGTGATTTTGAAGGAGGAGGAAGAAGAGAAACTTGGGTTCTCTTGTGTTGTTCTTAGTTTGAGTTGGTGGTTAAAGGAGGAGCTTGGATCTTTCTCTTCAAGCTTGGAATTGGATTTCTCCAGCCTTCTAAACACTCCGAAATTGAAGGAACTCAATCCTTCAAGAGGTAGAACAATCTACTAACTTGCCTTGCTATACTTCATCAATGTTTAAATTGGTTTCTATAGTTTAAATAAATGGATTTGATGAAAGTTAGGATGTTTTGGACATATTGATAATTCCTATATTATAAAATAATGTTATAAAACATGATTTGATAAGATAATTAGTAACTAAACTCCCCTAAATTGCTTTACTATGAGTTGCAAATGAATAGTAGAATTTGAGGCATGTCTTTGATAGAAATTGGAATTGATAATCATGTTTTACATGCTTTAGATATTACCATGATTTTGAGGCTATTATACAGTTACTGAATTGCTCACACTTACTCTCATGAATATGATTCACACGTCTCACACGATGTTCACAAGTCTTGCATGTTGATTACAAGTGTCACACGATGTTCACAAGTCTCGCATAATTATAAGTCTCACATGATAATTACAAGTCTCCCACGATGTTCACAAGTCTCGCATGATGGTCACAAGTCTCGCATGATGTTTACAAGTCTCGCACGATATTCACAAGTCTCGCATGATTCTCACAAGAACAGGGTTTTATAAAGTTCATAAACAAGGTTTTGGTTAAAAGAAATTTCACAAGCTCACATGTATACGAGCTCAGAAGTTCACAAGTAAGGATAAAGCCAAATGCATATGTATTGGAAGGAGAATAATGGGCTCTCACCGCAAGCAGGGTGAGCATTATTCTCTGTTTCTAAGTAAAAGTAATTGTATTGGAAGGAGTATAGTGGGCTCTCACCACAAGCAGGGTGAGCATTATCATCTGATTCCAAGTAAAAAGTATATGTATGGAAAGGATGATAGTGGGCTCTCACCACAAGCAGGGTGAGCATTATCATCTAATTCCAAGTAAAAAGGTATATGTATGAGAAGGATGATAGTGGGCTCTCACCACAACCAGGGTGAGCATTATCATCCGATTCCAAGTAAAAAGTATATGTATGGGAAAGATGAGAGTGGACTCTTACCACAAGCAGGGTAAGCATTGTCATCTGTTTCTAAATGAAAAGCCAAGTAAATCAAGTGTAAAAGCTCATAAGACTCATATGGTTTTGAATTTCATAAGTTAAAGGCTCATAAGAGACTCACAAGATTCATAAGGAACTCATAAGATATCGAAATACGTCATGATTCATTGTATACAATTGTTAATTCATTTTGGTTTTCATACTCTGATTTAGCATGTTATATGATGAACTGTACACTATATGATATGTTAATGTTGTATGGCATTGTTATTTAGTATTTTGTACATGCTGAGTATTCAATGCTCAGCTGAAGTTGTAATCTTCGGCAGGTCACAGGTTGGATGGTTGTGCTCTTGAACCAGGGTTCGAGGAGGAGTACGTCAAGAAGCCAATGGGCAGTTATCAGTGATGGTTGAGTGATGAAAGGGAGAGATATGTATGTGGGTTGACCTTGTAGGAGTTTTTATATTGAATGTGAGTTGGTAACTCATGTGATGGACCTTGTATACAGGTTTAGTTTATATTTCAGAAATTTGTTTACATTAGCATGTAGATGATTACATTGTAAAGAAGAAATTTTTAGGTTTGCCTCTTAGCGTGCCTTGTATGCTCTTGCAGGATGTTATGTACGCCTCATGTGTCATGACTGGATTGTATGACACGACGGTCATGAGCCAAAAGTATCCCTAACTCTTAGGGGGTATTTTGGGTTGTGACAGAGTTGGTATCAGAGCTTAGGCTCTAGATTACCTTGGGCTGGGGTAGTTGTTTTAAGGTAGACATGTCTCCTTCTAGTTGGAGTATGTTAGGCATTAGAACGGTATAGGTAGAAGTAGTCCTTTGAGTTGACCTTAGAACTCAGATGAACTTTAAATTTTGGGTTTGATACAAAGACATAATAGGTATCAACCAATGCATTAGGTTTAAGAAAAGAGTTGTGTTCCAAGTGTAGACTGATTGGTCAGTCTTAGTCAAAACCGATTGAAATCTCAACCGAACTTAGCATCTTACGCTAGGAAAACCTCAACTGTATGTTTCTACTATTACATGTGTACTCGGATGTATTGATGTGCGCTATACATGTTAGGTTAATTGCTGTATTCTAGCTTGGTTTCCAAGTTAGGCCGTTCGACTCTGAGTTGGAGATGGCTTTGGGCTCAAAATACAAAAGCATCACACATGACATGAGCATTCTACATAAGCATCATGCATGGCATCAGCATCATGCATCACATGAGCATCATACATATCATTCATATTATACATTTTCATACATGACAGGCATTTCATACATGACATAAACATCACACACAAATCATAAGCATCATGAACATCTCATATGCATCATATAAATCCTAGAAGCATCATACATGTCACAAAGATTCAAAGGAAACTGCTTAAACAACTCGAGGGCATCAACGATTCATTAGTCCTAGTCTTAAGCCGGGTAATGTCTCAAATTGTAATAGGTTAATACCTTAACCGAATCGAAGAGCTTAGCATAGCATTTATATAGTGTGCCTATACTATTATATGTGTACTCTGATGTATATGATGCGCTATATAAGCACTATATGCTCATTGAACTATCCAAGGAGCTTGATTCAAATTAGACTCACGTTGTGTTATGGCCCTCAAGACTCGTGTCATGAGACGCAACAATCGAAGAAGTAGGTACCCAGTGTGGAATTCTAGGATATAGGTACTATATCTAGTGAATTGTGTAGTGAATAGTGCTTTCGCACTAAGCTTGTTCGAGCCAAAGTCTTATATGTGACCTCGGTATTCGAATTATGGAATGAGGGTTTCACATGACCCGAGGTGTGATTGGTGTTGTGTTTGTATTGGGTGTTCAAAGCGTGGGTACAAGTACCCTAGGTGAGCTATGGGTTCAAACTAAAAGTATGTAGGATACTCTAAGTGTAAAAAATGGAGAAAATAGACAAGATAGGAAAAAAAGGCAAAACTGGTCAATCGAACCCCCTACCGGTCGACTGGCCCACTATCGGTCGACCGATACTCACTACTGGTTGACCAATCAGGCAAAAATTTGTATGGCAAATTTAGACAGAGAGGGTGTTTTTGACTGGTCGACTGATCCTCTTTACCGGTCGATCGATCATGGGGCTTTTGCTTTGAATCGACCCTTTTGAGATATTTTAAGGGTATGAGGGTCTTTGAACACCCCTTTGGCTATATACCCCAGCCAATTTTGTTTGTGTGTCATCCTAATTTCGAGGATGAAATTCCTATAAGAGGGGGAGGATGTAGATCCCCGGATTTCAAGTGCATTGTTCATGTGAATAGTGTTAGTGTACAGTGCATATAAAGGCCCAAGGCCTACCATGGGTTCTTGATATTGGGGAAAGTGACGTGATGATTTTATGTGTATGTTAAGTCTTGAAATGAGAGTATAATAATACTCAAGTATCTAGGGTATAAAAATACCCTAAGTGTGAATGTAGAACCCCGGGAACCCATTTCTCAAGGTTGTGAATAGTGCCATGGGCACAAGTCTGGTAAAGGCCGAGGGTCATTTATGTAACTCGATTTATAAGACATGATAATAATAGGGGAAATTAGGTTAAGTGTTGTTGTGGGGTGTTTGGGATGAAGAACCAAGAGTATAACATACTCTAAGTGTCGAAAAAGAGGGATGGTTTCACGTACCCTCAACTTGTGGAAGCTCTAGTGTGGTCACCGCTCATTGGAATTAAGTGATTCATGAGCCATTATAAATATATTGAAGTCCTCTTCAAGGTTCATGCTTTACTATTTTTCTGATTTTGAGTGTAAGTTAGGTGAAATGGGGGTGTTCCGAAAGTGGGTATGCTGTCAATTCAGCAGTCAATTTGGACCAGTCCACTTATGGGCCTATTTAGATTATGAAAAACTTAAAATTAAGAATTATACAAAACATAAAAGTTGTTCTCCTTTGAAATATGAATCCAACGCAAGTTGAATTGTTAAAATCGGATAAGCGAGTCAAAAGTTATGGCCAAAATACTAAGGCGGGAAAAATAGAACATAGGGTGACCAATCCGGTCGACCGGTGCACTGTTCATTTGCACAGTGGCCAACTCCCAGAGATATTTTAAGGGTTTTTTGGGGTTTTTACAACCCCCAAACACCTATATAAGCCCAAAATTCATCCATAAGGGTTACAAGAACCCTAGAGAGAGCTTGAGAGTGATTTTGAAGGAGGAGGAAGAAGAGAAACTTGGGTTCTCTTGTGTTGTTCTTAGTTTGAGTTGGTGGTTAAAGGAGGAGCTTGGATCTTTCTCTTCAAGCTTGGAATTGGATTTCTCCAGCCTTCTAAACACTCCGAAATTGAAGGAACTCAATCCTTCAAGAGGTAGAACAATCTACTAACCTGCTTTGCTATACTTCATCAATGTTTAAATTGGTTTCTATAGTTTAAATAAATGGATTTGATGAAAGTTAGGATGTTGTGGCCATATTGATAATTCCTATATTATAAAATAAAGTTATAAAGCATGATTTTGATAAGATAATTAGTAACTAAACTCCACTAAATTGCTTTACTATGAGTTGTAAATGAATAGTAGAATTTGAGGCATGTCCTTGATAGAAATTAGAATTGATAATCATGTTTTACATGCTATGGATATTACCATGATTTTGAGGCTATTATACGGTTACTGAATTGCTCACACTTACTCTCATGAATATGATTCACACGTCTCACACGATGTTCACAAGTCTTGCATGTTGATTACAAGTGTCACACGATGTTCACAAGTTTTGTATTGATAATCGCTGTTATTCTTTTAGCGTTTATCTAATTTTCCTCTATTAGTGTCCGTTGCTCCTCTTTTAGTATTCATTTTACTTCTATCAGTGATCGTTGTTCCTTTGTTAACGTTCATTACTCTTGTATTAGCGATCGTTGTTCTTCTATTGGTGTATATTTAATTTTTCACTCTTAGAGATCGCTGTTCCTCAATTAGCGCTCTTTTTCCTTGTAGTATAGAACATGGGTAGCATACTTCTATTTTTCCTCTATTAGTGATTGTTGTTCCTCTATTAGCGTTCATTTTACTTGTGTGGGCGATTTTTATTCCTCTATTAGCGATCATTTTTTTGTATTAGTGATCGTTGTTCCTTTATTAGCGTTTGCTTTTCTTCTTGTATAGAACATGGGTAGCTTAATTTTCTTCTATTAACGATCATTGTTCCTCTATAGCGTTCATTTTACTTGTATCTGTAGAGACCCGGATTTCAAGTGCACAGTTCATGTGAATAGTGTTAGTGTACAGTGCATATAAAGGCCTAAGGCCTACCATGGGTTCTTGATATTGGGAAAAGTGACATGAGGGTTTTATGTGTAAGTTAAGTCTTGAAACAAGAGTATGATAATACTCAAGTATCTAGGGTATAAAAAAACTCTAAGTGTGAATGTAGAACCCGGGAACCCATTTCTCAAGGTTGTGAATAGTGCCATGGGCACAAGTCTGGTAAAGGCCGAGGGTCATTTATGTAACTTGATTTATAAGACATGATAATAATAGGGGAAATTAGGTTAAGTGTTGTTGTGAGGTGTTTGGGATGAAGAACCAAGAGTATAACATACTCTAAGTGTCGAAAAAGAGGGATGGTTTCATGTACCCTCAACTTGTGGAAGCTCTAGTGTGGTCACCGCTCATCAGAATTAAGTGCTTCTTGAGCCATTAGAAATATATAGAAGTCCTCTTCGAGGTTCATGCTTTACACTTTTTTTGATTTTGAGTGTAAGTTAGGTGAAATGAGGGTGTTTCGAAAGTGGGTCTGCTGTCAATTTAGCAATCATTTTGGACTAGTCCACTTGTGGGCCCATTTATATTATGCAAAACTCAAAATTAAGAGTTGTACAAAACATAAAAGTTGTTCCTCTTTGAAAGAAGAATCCAATGCAAGTTGAATCTTCAAAATCGGATAAATAAGTCAAAAGTTATGGCCAAAATACTAAGGCGGGAAAAATAGAACATAGGGTGACCAATCCGGTCGACCCGTGCACTGTTCATTTGCACAGTGGCCAACTCCCAGAGATATTTTAAGGGTTGTTTGGGGTTTTTGCAACCCCCAAACACCTATATAAGCCCAAAATTCATCCATAAGGGTTACAAGAACCCTAGAGAGAGCTTGAGAGTGATTTTGAAGGAGGAGGAAGAAGAGAAACTTGGGTTCTCTTGTGTTGTTCTTAGTTTGAGTTGGTGGTTAAAGGAGGAGCTTGGATCTTTTCTTCAAGCTTGGAATTGGATTTCTCCAGCCTTCTAAACACTCCGAAATTGAAGGAACTCAATCCTTCAAGAGGTAGAACAATCTACTAACTTGCTTTGCTATACTTCATCAATGTTTAAATTGGTTTATATAGTTTAAATAAATGGATTTGATGAAAGTTAGGATGTTGTGGCCATACTGATAATTCCTATATTATAAAATAAAGTTATAAAGTATGATTTTGATAAGATAATTAGTAACTAAACTCCACTAAATTGATTTACTATGAGGTGTAAATGAATAGTAGAATTTGAGGCATGTCCTTGATAGAAATTGGAATTGATAATCATGTTTTACATGCTTTGGATATTACCATGATTTTGAGGCTATTATACGGTTACTGAATTGCTCACACTTACTCTCATGAATATTATTCACACGTCTCACACAATGTTCACAACTCTTGCATGTTGATTACAAGTCTCACACGATGTTCACAAGTCTTGCATAATTATAAGTCTCACATGATAATTACAAGTCTCCCACGATGTTCACAAGTCTCGCATAATTATAAGTCTCACATGATATTTACAAGTCTCCCACGATGTTCACAAGTCTCGCATGATGGTCACAAGTCTCGCATGATGTTTACAAGTGTTGCACGATATTCATAAGTCTCGCATGATTCGTTGATTCTCACAAGAACAGGGTTTTATAAAGTTCATAAGCAAGGTTTTGGTTAAAAGAAAGTTCACAAGCTCACAAGTATACAAGCTGACAAGCTCACAAGTTCACAAGTAAGGATAAGGCCAAATGCATATGTATTGGAAGGAGAATAGTGGGCTCTCACCACAAGTAGGGTGAGCATTATTCTCTGATTCCAAATAAAAGTAATTGTATTGGAAGGATAATAGTAGGGTCTCACCACAATCAGGGTGAACATTATCATCTGATTCCAAGTAAAAAGTATATGTATGGAAAGGATGATAGTGGGCTCTCACCATAAGCAGGGTGAGCATTATCATCTGATTCAAAGTAAAAAGGTATATGTATGGGAAGGATGATAGTGGGCTCTCACCACAAGCAGGGTGAGCATTATCATCCGATTCCAAGTAAAAAGTATATGTATGGGAAAGATGACAGTGGGTTATTACCACAAACAGGGTAAGCATTGTCATCTGTTTCCAAATGAAAAGCCATGTAAATCAAGTGTAAAAGCTCATATGACTCATATGGTTTTGAATTTCATAAGTTAAAGGCTCATAAGAGACTCACAAGATTCATAAGGAACTCATAAGATATCGAAATACGTCATGATTAAATGTATACAATTGTTAATTCATTTTGGTTTCTATACTCTGATTTAGCATGTTATATGATGAATTGTACACTATATGATATGTTAATATTGTATAGCATTGTTAGTTAGTATTTTGTACACGCTGAGTATTCAATGCTCAGCCGAAGTTGTTATCTTCGGCAGGTCACAGGTTGGATGGTTGTGCTCCTGAACTAGGGTTCGAGGAGGAGTATGTAGAGAAGTCGATGGGCAGTCATCAGTGATGGTTGAGTGATGAAAGTGAGAGATATATATTTGGGTTGACCTTGTAGGAGTTTTCATATTGAATGTGAGTTGGCAACTCAAGTGATGGACCTTATATACAGGTTTAGTTTATATTTCAGAAATTTGTTTATATTTGCACTTGGAAGATTACATTGTAAAGAAGAAATTTTTAGGTTCGCCTCTTAGCGTGCCTTGTATGCTCTTGCAGGATGATATGTACGCCTTATGTGTCATGACAGGATTGTATGATACGGCGGTCATGTGCCAAAAGTATCCCTAACTCTTAGGGGGTATTTTGGGTCGTGACAGTATCAACGATCGTTATTCCTCTATTAGCATTCATTTTACTTGTATCAACGATCGTTTTTCATCTATTGGTGTACATTTAATTTTCATTTATTAGAGAATGTTATTACTATATTAGCATTCATTTTTCTTGTATTATGGAACATGAGTATTGTATTTGTAACTTTTTTCTATTAGTGATCATTGTTCCTCAATTAGCGTTCATTTTACTTATATCAGTTATCGTTGTTCTCCTATTAACATTCACTTTACTTGTATTAGTGATCGTTGTTCATCTATTAGTGTTCATTTTTCTAGTATTGACTATTTTTTCCTATATTAGCCTTTATTTTTCTTGTATTAGTGATCGTTGTTCCTATATTAACGTTCATTATTTTTTGTATTAATGATCGTTGTTTGTCTATTAATATTTATAATTTTTGGACTAGCGATCGCGACTTTGACCTGTTGGCAAACTAAACACTTGGATACATAATTGGCCACATCTCTTTTCATATTCCTCCACCAGAAATGCTTCTTGAGATTTTGGTACATCTTGGTACTACCATGATGGATTGTGTACCTTGACCAGTGTGCTTTGTCTAAAATATTTTGCCTAAACTCCTCATTAGCCGGAACCCATAATCGTCCCCTAAAAGTGATAGCGGCACTTCCATTCATATAGAAGTCCCGACTATCATTCTGCGTGGACTTAGCCCAGTAGGCTTGTAACTCCTTATCCGACCCTTGATGCTCCTTCATCTTAACTAGAATGGTTGGTCTGACCACCATATTAGTCACCAACACTGAAACCCGCATTAAGATTAGACACATCTTCAAGGAGTCTCCATTCTTGGACCATTAGATGAGTCAAGAATCCTGTAGGCCTCCTACTCAACACATCTGCGACCACATTGGCTTTTCCCGGTGGTATTAGATAGAGTAATCGTAGTCTTTAAGGAATTCTACCCAACGACGTTGCCTCAAATTCAGCTCCTTTTGTGAAAACAGATACTTCAAACTCTTTTGATTAGTGAATACTTTAAACTACTCACCATACAAGTAGTGCCTCCAAATCTTTAGAGCGAGGATCTCGGTTGTCAACTCTAAGTCATGGATAAGATAGTTCTTCTCGTGGTATTTTAGATGTCGGGTGCATAGACAATCACTTTTCTGTATTGCATAAGAACACAACCTAACCTGATGAGTGAGGCGTCGCTGTACACCACAAAACCTCCGCTTCTGGACAGTACTACCAAGATAGGTGCGGTAGTGAGATGCCTCTTCCACTCCAAAAAGCTTGCCTCACATTTCTTCCACTCAAATATGACATTCTTTCGAGTTAGATGAGTAAGTGGAGCTGCTAAACTTGAAAATCCCTTCTCAAATCTTCAATAATATCCAGCGAAGTCCCATAGGCTTCTAATTTCTGTGATACTCTTTGGTCTTCCCCAACCGGAAACAGATACCCTCTCCTGAAACCACATGGCCTATAAATTCTACTTTTTCTAGCCGCACTTGCTAAGCTTAACATACAAGTTATGTTCGCGGAGTCTCTTCAATGTGGCTCGAAGGTGCATATCATGCTCGTTCTGTGTCTTGGAGAAATACTTCACCCCTTGCAATTGGTCGAACAAGTCATCAATCCTTAGCAAGTGATAGTTGTTCTTGATGGTGACTTTGTTCAATTGCCGATAGTCGATGCACATCCTCATCGAACCATCTTTCTTCTTCACAAATAACACCGGGGCTCCCCACGGTGACACACTCGGGTGGATGAACTCATGGTCGAGCAACTCCTAAATCTGCTCCTTTAGCTCTTTCAACTTTGTTGGAGCCATTCTATATGACGCCTTCGAGATGGGTGCCATACCCGGGGCTAGATCAATTGCAAACTCGATCTCCCGATCCGGTGGTAAACCTGGTAAGTCTTCCGGAAAGACATTTAAAAATTCGTTTACCACTAGAATATTCACGGAGTCTGGTACTTCCGATGTGGAAATACTCAAAGATGCAAATCAGGCTAGATCTTTCTTTCTCAATCCCTAGAAATGAAATGGAGGTTCGCTGACTGGTTTAAAGTTAACTATCTTCCCAAAATAGTCAACATAACCATGGTAAGGGGAAAGCCAATCCATTCCTAGTATGACATCAAAGTCTTGAAAGTCCAGGACAATTAGATCGGGTGGCATCTCTCGCTGACCAACCCAAATATCACAAGTGCGATAGACCTTGTTGGGGATGACTGAACTGCCAACAAGAGTGACAATAGATAGTTGATGGCTTAACAAACTTGATTCTACAAAATAAGCTCGTGCAAAACTGGGTGTGACGAAGGAATGAGTAAACCCGTACACTTGCCCACCAATAGTTGCAATGCAATTTTCCAAAAGAGTCTAGAATTAGCGGAAATCCAATTACCGATATTCCAGTTCTGTAAAGAACTGGAATTGGCGGTACTGAGATTATCGCCAATTCCAGTATTTCTGAAATTGGGCCTTGCTATGGGTCCAGACCTTGTAAAAGGCTAGTCTAGGCCCTGCTATGGTCTTTGGGCCCACCTTCCAGATTTTGACCTAACCCTAGACCTTAACTAGGGTTAAACTTAACCCTATTTAACACCCTTTAACTCTAGTTAATCAATCAACATTGGAAAATTGTAAAAATACAAAAATCAAGACTTAAGCCACTTTGGTGCACACCTTAACCATGGTTAACAACCTTAATCATGGTTAACTCATCCCCAACTATGGTTAATAACCTTAGCCATGGTTAGTGTCAGCACCCAATTTTTACACCCCATTTAATCGTGGTTAAATCTTTTAAACTGTGGCGACCCCACCTGCCAAATCCCTCACAACCTAGGTAATCCTAGCTGAAACCCTAGTCCAAGAGCCATTAGGGCTTGACCCCCTAGGGCCTGACCCAAGCCTCAGGACCATTAAAGCCCACAAAGCCCAAAAACCCTTAAGATAATTCCCTATAACCAAGTGTGCAGGCCCAGCCCATTTTAAAACTAAATCCAGAATGTCGGTAGAAGGTCTACCGACATTAAATTTTGCAATGATTTCCTGTTGTCGGTAGACCCTCTACTGACATCTTAAAATTGGCCAGGTTTTGTATCGTCGGTAATTACTCTACCGACATATGCAAGTTACGAGTTTCAGGCCTGCGTACACCCCTGCACACTTTACCTCCACCTCGATCTCCCTCGTCCAGCCTCTTAGTCGACCTTCCATGGGTCCAACCACCTCTTTCCCCTTCTCCTTAAATCCCACCTAGGTCCCTAGTCTTCTCCTCTATAAAACCCAATCCACCTTCCACTGTATAGGATCTGCATTTTTTTAGAGAAGAACCCCTGTTGCAAAACCGAAATCCTCACTCCTCTTCACACCCTTGGTTCGGTTCTAGGCTTCCCCTAGACCTACCTCTCCCCTCCCCTACTCGTGTAGCACTGCCGGAGAGCCACCACCTTGCATAGGCAGCACCCTCCCGTTTGGCAGGAACAGAGCATTGGGTAGGGACACCCCCTACCCATTTCTTTACGGCTTTAACATCCTTGTGAGCCCCTGGTCATCTCCAGGGGACCTTTTTACGTTTTTTGCTGTTGCTTAGTATAAAAGAACCCACACAGGGTGTTCACCCACCTAAACCATAGGTGTGGTGAACCCCTTCGGGCATAGCAAACTCCATAGAGCTCTCAGAGCCATTACAGAACCTTCTAGGGGCCCCTCATATCATGAGGGAGTCCTTAGTAATCCCTGTGCATAGTCCCCGTGGGCATAAACCGGATTTTCAAAAAAATTAGGAATGGCGGTAATACTAGTACCGCCATTCCTGTTAGAGCTGGTTTTCCTTTTGTTGGCAGTCCAACTACCGACACTCTGTTTCTGCCTTATTTCAGTAAGGTCGGTAATCCATCTATCGCCAATTTGCTGTTGCTGTCACAGTGACTTTGTAGCCCTGTGGGACCCACTCTAGGCATCCCCTGGGGCCCACACAGAGCCTGATCTCTTCCTAGGAGTCCCCCCTACACTCCCATCACCTTGCCTCACCCCGGGTTACAGCTTAACCCTAGTTAACAGTAGCAAAACTACAGTAGCAAAACTACAGTGCAAAAACACTATTATACATGTCGGTAATCTAATTACCGACATTAACTGTGTTTTTATTATAGGCTTTAACAGGGGCCCAGGCCTGGTAGGAGGCCACTTTAGGCCCTGCCTAGCCCCTTGGACCCACCTTGGACTATACCTGACCCTTAACCACGGTTAAATCCAATTCCGGTTAACATTTAACCGTGGCTAAGCACCCCTTAACCCTACAACCCTTGGGAAATTAAACGGACATTCCTAAACTGAGATTGGACCATAATCCTGACTTTGGCCTTCTCTCTAACCCTGGTTAGCAACCCTAAACCACAGTTAGACCCCCCTTAACTATGATTAGCAACCCTAATCGTAGTTAATTTCGGTTTATGGCCTATCGGGCCTAAAAACCAGGTCTACCGGACTAACCTCGGCCTATTGGGCCCCGCCTTAGCCTACCGAGCTACAACTCACTCACCCTTTACTGTGGTTAGCAACCCTAATTGCAGTTAGTTCGGCCTAATCCCGGTTAGCAATCCTAATCCGGGCCAGACTCCTTCCTAGTTTACCGGACTACCCTCTAAGCCTTTCGGGTTTACATACCCTGCACTTGACCTTCCATGGTAAAAAAAACCCTAGTCTACCGGACTAGTCCATGTTAGCCACCCTTGGTGCACACACACACGCCCTTAGCCTCGCCACAGGCTCACGTGCTAGAACTACACTCGGTCTGATCTCACCCTGTGAGTACGTAGGCAGCCCAACATGGGCCCGACCCCAGTTAGCTTTTCCTTTCTTGGATTAGTGTTCACTTAAACATTTCGGCATTCTAAACAAGATTAACTTTATTTGGCTTAAACCCGGGGAGTACGGATCCGCTGTAAAACGGAAGCCTCGGGGTGCCTAACACCTTCCCTGGACTTAACCGAACCCTTTACCCTGATCTCTCTCGTGGACCAAGACCTTATCCAAAAATTTAGGGGAGTTATCCCTTCTGAATGAATAGGTGGCGACTCTCAAAAACCCGTGAGACACAAACAATGGGGAGTAAATTTCCCACGCCGATCTTGAAACTTCTCTGAAAGGACATGCCGACAGTCTGGACAGCAGAATGCCACGAAGCCTTTGACAGAATAAAGCAGTATCTTCTGAATCCTCTAATACTTGTGCCTCCTACATCGGGACGTCCACTGCTACTCTACATCTCTATGCAAGAAACCTCCATGAGGTGCATTCTGGCACAACATGACGAGACTGGCAGAATAGAGCAAGCCATCTACTATATCAGTAAGCTTCTGCTTGAGTACGAAGAGTGGTACAACCCTCTTGAGAAGATATGTCTGGCACTGGTCTGGGTAACTCAACATCTTCGGCACTAACTGCTTTCCTACCCGGTAATTCTGATCTCCCGAATGGACCCACTGAAATACTTACTGGAAAATCCAGTCACCACCGGAAGGACTGCCCGATGGCTTATGATGTTGTCTGAATTCGACATCACGTACATGACACGGAAGTCAATCAAGGGGCAGGCGATAACAGATCACCTGGCCCACAGTCCGACCCAGGACTACGTGGCTGTACATGATCAGTTTCCAGATGACGCCATCTTGTATACAGAAGTGGACAAATAAGAATACTCTGGCTGGGAGTTGTACTTTGATGGAGCTGCCAACAGTCATGGGCATGGGGCAGGAGCCATCCTGATCTCGCCTAAAGGAGCACACCTCCCTATCTCTGTTAAGTTGAAGTTCAGATGCTCCAATAATGAAGCAGAGTACGAGGCATGCATAGCAGGACTGAAAGAAGCCCTGAACATCGGGATTGAAGAGGTAGACATCTACGGTGACTCATCTTTTGTAATCTGCCAGGCAAATGAGTCTTGGGCCATCCGAGAAGCAAGGCTAGTCCCGTACTTAGCCTACCTCAATCTGCTAATCAGTTAATTCAAAAGATTCAGCTTCAGCCACCGGCACAGGAACCAGTACAGATTCGCTGACGCACTGGCCACTCTAGCTTCAATGGTACAGATCCCTATAGACATCATGCTCTGGCCGATAGAAATTCAGCAACAAGATCAACCTACCTACTGCCTTCAGATCGAAGATGTATCAGACAATAAGCCTTGGTATGCAGACATCAAGCAGTATCTCGATGACAGGACATTCCCTCTCGATGCTACCAAAATAGACCACCGGGCAATCAGAAGACTGGCCATTCAGTTCATCCTATTAGGGGGCATCTTGTACAAAAGGTCACATAACCTACTTTGGCTTAGATGTCTAGATACTAGTGAAGCAGCACAGGTAGTCGAAGAAGTTCACGGATGAATTTGTGCCCACACATGACGGGTTGATGTTATCTAAGAAGATATTGAGGATAGGCTATTACTGGTCCACCATGGAATCAGACTGTTGCAAGTATGTACAGAAGTGCCACCAATGCCAAATCTATGCCGACAAGGTAAATGCACTACTGAGTAGGCTACACAATCTCACTGCTCCTTGGCCTTTCTCAGCTTGGGGCATCGACGTCATCGGACCCATAGCTCCAAAAAGCATCAAACAGACATCGATTCATCCTGGTAGTAATCGATTACTTCATGAAATGGGTCGAGGCAGCCTCTTATGCCAGCCTCACAGCCTCAGTGGTTCAGCATTTTCTGAAAAGGGATATTATCTGCCGATATGGGGTCCCATATGAGATTATAACAGACAATGCTCTCAACTTCTGCAACAAGGGGATGACTGATCTCTGCCAGAAATTCAAGATCCAACATCACAACTCTACGCTGTACAGGCCACAGACCAATGGTGCAGTTGAAGCCGCTAACAAGAATCTGAAGAAAATCATAGAGAAGATGGCAACCAAGTACTCTGCCTAGCATGAGATGCTCCCTTATGCGCTCATGGCCTACAGAACGTCAATCCGAACCTCAACTGGGGCAACACCATTCGCTCTGGCCTATGGTATGGAAGCAGTCCTCCCTGTCGAAGTAAAAATTCCATCACTCAGGGTGTTAATGGAAGCAGAGCTCTCAGAAGCAGAATGAGCGCAGACCCGGTATGAGTAGTTAAACCTGATCGAAGAGTGGCGACTGAAAGCCATCAACCACTCTCAGGCCTATCAGAGGCGCATGACTAGGGCATTCAACAGGAAAGTCAAGCTAAGAAGCATCGAGATCGGTGACCTGGTCCTCTGTAAAATGTTGCCAAACCGCATTGACCCAAAGGGCAAGTTCACTCCCAACTATGAAGGCCCATACGTCGTCTTAGACAAATTCTCCGGTAGTGTTGTTCAACTCGGACGTATGGATGACGAATACCTCCCAGAACCCGTCAACATTGACAAAGTCAAAAGATATTACGCTTAGGGTCTAGATCTGATAGGCGCTTTGCACTTGTAGTCTTTCTGGGAAATGACAAGAGGCCATCCTTGACACACTCTTTATCCCTCTTTCCTGTAATCCGTCTACAAATCAAATGAATCTCGCTAGTTAGCCCCTTGAGCCTGACAGCCCTCCTTTCATTACACTTTTCAGGGACACCCTCACTCGCCCTCTGCGGTATTGGCCCAAACTAAGTCATGACCTGATCCTACAAATGTACGTAGGCAACCTGTCAAATCAGGTGCGGTCACATTTGGGACATCCACTCCCCGACTCTCCCCCAAACAGAGTCCCTCACACCCCAAGCAGAGACAAACTCTCCTAGCTTCCCAAGTAAATCGATTCTCATGGGTACAAAGTTTCTATCAAAAGAAAGTCAAATTAGAAGTCGAAACATTTCAACAGTCAGAGACTCCCCATAGAGACAATCTCTCTGGACTCTTTACCCAGCAGAGACAACCTCTCCAAAAAACCAAAATCCTCGGACAGAGACAACCTCTCTATCCCCAGCAGAGAAAACCTCTCTATCCCCAGTAGAGAACCTCTCTCGCCCTCTCTCCCCCATCCCCAAAAAACAAAATCAGCAGGAATCATAAGGCACAGGCCTTAAGCAAACAATCCCCCTGGAAACAGAAAAATCCTCCCCAGAGAGTGAAAATCATTTATATCAAACCAAAACCTCCAAGGGAGAGCAAATCAACAACAAACAGAGGAAATCCCTGGTGTCCCAAACTTCGGTCCCTCAGCCTACATTTCGTCCTACTATAAGTCCTCCTCGATCCCTTAGGAATTACGAGTGCAAGTGCAATATCACATCTGAATCCCCAGCGAAAATATCATCCTCAAATCCCTAGAGGAGCGCCATTCAGGGCAATGACGGGAGAAGACATTCTCTCCCAACATAAACAAAACTTCCCCAGTAAGTCACGGGCATGAGTGAAAACCGGCAACGGCCTCATTTCGTAAAAAATCACCTGACCCCCAGACCTAGTCTTGCGACTAGGGGCAAAAAAGGAACAAAAATCAATCAGCTTCGTAGGCATGAGGAAAACCGGAAATGGCCTCATCGCGCAAAAATTATGCGAACCCCATGACTTGGTCATTCTAAGGGTAAAAAAGGGAGAAGGGCTGAAGAGCAGTTTGGCAACAACATTCGGCAGCAATCAGGCTAGCGAGATAAATCCCTTACAGTAATCCCCAGCAGGTGGCATGGAAGAGCAGCTTCCCCAACACTAGGCTCTAGCAAAGTCCAGATCCCCAACAATGATCTATGGCAGTGACATATCCCTCAGCAGATCACCAGTAATGGTCTACAATGGCATTACATCCCCTAGCGGATCTCACCAGTAGAAGCATCCTATTTGCTCCCCCAACAAGCTTCTCCCCAATCAGAGTCTAATCTCCAGCAGTGACAAAACAAACAGGTCTACCCATGAGCATCCTCAGCGGTGACAAAGCCTCTTCTAGGTTATACTCTACTCTCCAAGAGCGAAAGACAGAATACAGAATCCCCAAAGCCCTAACTATGGCACTTTCCTGGCAAAACTGATAGCTAGTTGAACATTCTTTTATTGAAAGCAAAATTTTTACAAAAGACCAAAACCTTTTACAAAATGTTTTCAAAAACAAACTCTTTGGTATCCTGACCAGATTGTACCAGCCTGCACTGAGCAGCCTCAGCAAGTCAGAGCAGAAGAAGCCGGCACCATGCCTCCCCGCAAGTCGCAATCAGCAGAGTCATGAGAAAGCATCCTCGCCTTTATCCCCTGCATGACATCCCCGTATAGCATCATACCTTGTGTAACCAAGCTCCTCAACATCATCTTTGATCAAACTTCAGCGCCTTTTGGCCATATTACTCAACATCCGTGGGTACCTTTACAGTGTACACCACCCTTTCTGTTTGTACCTTTACAATGTACATTCTCTGACATCCCGTGTATACCTTTACAGTGTATACCACCATGTCTCACCTTTCGACACCCTCGTGTGTCCTCGACATCCCACGTATACTTTTACAACATATACCACCATGTCTCACCTTTCGACACCCTCGTGTGTCCTCGACATCCCATGTATACCTTTACAGCGTATATCACCTACATGTCTCATCATCGACACCCTCGTGTGTCCTCGACATCTCGTGTACAGCGTATACCACTTGCATGTCCTCCCTTTCGACACCCCGTGTGTCCTCGACATCCCGTGCGTACCTTTACAATGTACACCATCCGCATGTCACCCCCTTCAACACCCTGTGTGTTCTCGACACCCTGTGTGTCTCTTCGATCAAACTCGATCGAATCCTTTCGGCCGACGCCTCCGGGCTATACTATCCCTGCATCCATTAATCCCCAGTGAGTAGTCCGACATACTCGCCCTTCCCCAGTAGTGGCCTTGCCACTACACTGCACTCACCATTTGCACTGCATACATACATATCATCATCCTACATCCATGTTATCTGAGCTCGGTGTAAAAATAGGATGATTACAGTTTTTTGCCGTTCGAATTACCAACCTTGGCATTCTCCAGCAAAGTGGGGTAGCTGTAAGCACCCAATTTTTACATCCCATCTAACCGTGGTTAAATCTTTTAAACTGTGGTTACCCCTCCTGCCAAAGCCCTCACAACCTGGGTAATCCTAGCCGAAACCCTAGTCCAAGAGCCATTAGGGCTTGACCCCCTAGGGCCTGACCCAAGCCTCAGGACCATTAAAGCCCACAAAGCCCAAAAACCCTTAAGATAATTCCCTATACCCGAGTGTGCAGGGCCCAACCCATTTCAAAACTAAATCCAGAATTTCGGTAGAAGGTCTACCGACATTAAATTTTGCACTGATTTCCTGTTGTCAGTAGACCCTCTACTGACATCTTAAAATTGGCCGGGTTTTGTATCGTCGGTAATTACTCTACCGACATATGCAAGTTACGAGTTTCAGGCCTGCGTACACCCCTGCACACTCTACCTCCACCTCGATCTCCCTCATCCAACCTCTTAGTCGACATTCCGTGGGTCCAACCACCTCTTTCCCCTTCTCCTTAAATCCCACCTAAGTCCCTAGTCTTCTCCTCTATAAAACCCAATCCACCCTCCACTGTATAGGATCTGAAGTTTTTTAGAGAAGAACCCCTGCTGCAAAACTGAAATCCTCACCCCTCTTCACACCCTTGGTTCGGTTCTAGGCTTCCCCTAGACCTACCTCTCCCCTCCCCTACTCGTGTAGCATCGCCGGAGCGCCACCACCTTGCATAGGTAGCACCCCCCCGTTTGGCAGGAACAGAGCATTGGGTAGGGACACCCCCTACCCATTTCTTTACGGCTTTAACATCCTTGTGAGCCCCTGGTCATCTCCAGGGGACCTTTTTACGTTTTTTACTGTTGCTTATTATAAACGAACCCACACAGGGTGTTCACTCACCTAAACCATAGGTGTGGTGAACCCCTTCGGGCATAGCAAACTCCATAGAGCTCTCAGAGCAATTACAGAACCTTCTGAGGGTCCCTCACATCATGAGGAGCCCCTAGTAATCCCTGTGCATAGTCCCCGTGGGCATAAACCAGATTTTCAAAAAAATCAGGAATGACGGTAATACCAGTACTGCCATTCCTGTTAGAGCTGGTTTTCCTTTTGTCGGCAGTCCAACTACCGACACTCTGTTTCTGCCTTATTTCAGTAAGATCGGTAATCCATCTACCGCCAATTTGCTGTTGCTGTCACAGTGACTTTGTAGCTCTGTGGGACCCACTCTAGGCATCCCCTGGGTCCCACACAGAGCCTAATCTCTTCCCAGGAGTCCCCCTACACTCCCATCACCTTGCCTCACCCCGGGTTACAACTTAACCCTAGTTAACAGTAGCAAAACTACTGTGCAAAAACACTGTTATACATGTCGGTAATCTAATTACCGATATTAACCGTGTTTTTATTATAGGCTTTTATAGGGGCCCAGGCCTGGTTGGAGGCCACTTTAGGCTCTGCCTAGTCCCCTGGGCCCACCTTGGACTATACCTGACCCTTAACCAAGGTTAAATCCAACTCCGGTTAACATTTAACCGCGGTTAAGCACCCCTTAACCCTACAAATCTTGGGAAATTAAACGGACATTCCTAAACTAAGATTGGACCATAATCCTGACTTTGGCCTTCTCCCTAACCCTGGTTAGCAACCCTAAACCATAGTTAGACCCCCCTTAACTGTGATTAGCAACCCTAATCGTAGTTAATTTCGGTTTACGGCCTACCGGACCTAAAAATCAGGTCTACCAGACTAACCTTGGCCTACTGGGCCCCACCTTAGCCTACCGGGCTACAACTTACTCACCCTTTACTGTGGTTAGTAACCCTAATTGCAGTTAGTTCGGCCTAATCCCGGTTAGCAACCCTAACCCGGGCCGGACTCCTTCCTAGTCTACCGGACTACCCTCTAAGCCTTCCGGGCTTACAAACCCTGGACTTTACCCTCCTCGGCAACCCTAATTGCAGTTAGTTTGGCCTAATCTCGGTTAGCAACCCTAACCTGGGCCGGACTCCTTCCTAGTCTACCGGACTACCCTCTAAGCCTACTGGGCTTACAAACCCTGGACTTTACCCTCCTCGGTCAAACAAACCCTAGTCTACCGGACTAGTCTATGTTAGCCACCCTTGGTGCACACACACACGCCCTTAGCCTTTCCACAGGCTCACGTGCCAGAACTACGCTCGGTCTGATCTCACCCTGTGAGTACGTAGGCAGCCCAACACGGGCCCGACCCCAGTTAGCTTTTCCTTTCTTGGATTAGTGTTCACTTAAACATTTTGGCATTCTAAACAAGATTAACTTTATTTGGCTTAAACCCGGGGAGTACGGAATTGTTGTAAAACGGAAGCCTCGGGGTGCCTAACACCTTCCCCGGACTTAACCGAACCCCTTACCCTAATCTCTCTCGTGGACCAAGACCTTATCCAAAACTTCGGGGGACTTATCCCTTCTGAATGAATAGGTGACGACTTTCAAAAACCCATGAGACAAACAATGGGGAGTGAATTTCCCGCGCTCGCAGTTAGCTCAACCCTAGCCACCCGGTTAATCCATAAAGCTACTTCTGGTATACTCTCTTAACCATGGTTAACTCACACTTAATCACTCCGGTGTAACCAAAGCTACTCCTGGCGTAACCCTAGCCTTCCTCGGCTAATTCATAAGCCACTCCGGTGAATACACACACCCCTAACTTTGATACGAGTTAAGGTACCACCCGAACTACACACAGTCTGATTCCATCCCGGTGGGTATGTAGGCAGCCCATCCATTGGGTTCGACCATAGCTTAGAATTTTCTCCTTCTTGGGTTAGCACACCCTAAATCACTTAAGCATTTTCTTAATTTAACTTGTTGGCTTAGACCCAGGGCATTGGTAACCATATTAGACAGAGGTCCCGGGGTGCCTAACACCTTCCCCGGGACTTAAACGAATCACTTACCTAGACTCCAATCGAGACGTAGGTCCCTATCCATCCACCTGGGTCCTATTTCCCCCTGAATAAATAGGTGGCGACTCTCAATCAACCAGTGAGATCCAAAAAGAAGTTTAGCGTCGTTCTTCCACAGGGCCTGGCCCGGAAGGAAAGACATTAAAATCCTACACCCATAGCTTTGGCGACTCTATTGGGGAAGGGTCAACCCTAAACCTGGGTTTATGCCAAACAACCTTAAAATCAACAAAAATGCTTAAGATATTTAGCCTAGTGTTAACTTTTTTCATTTAGGTATTTTTTTGTACTGTTACTTTCCATCACATTTCATAGTAGTATAATAATCCATCTGAAACGCAGTAGCTTGGCCTATTACGCTTACGGCTATTGGATGACTATCCTCAGTGACAGAGGCTTAACGATCATGGAGGTCAGCTGAATCACATCTGTTGGATAATTATCCTTAGGTAAGGGTTCAGAACACTCACGCTTACACCAATCGTCCCTTTTTAGGTATGTGTTTATATCGGGAGTCGCATATATGGTGTTAAGTGAACCCCAACAACCTTAGTAACACTTGCATTCCCCCAGCATTTGTATATAGCTAAGCAGTGGTATAGCATACAAGTTGCCTGTTAGGAGGCACATCCTTAGCCATATCCAGCTTGCAGTCTATACCTGCCCCAGTCAGGACCGAGTATCAAGGTACCTTTACCCAGATGATCATCCATCCAGGGGTATGTTGTGAGCCATGTTTTGTTATTTGCTAATAAAATACACCCACCCTTTTCTAGACAACGCACATGGGGTTCAAACTGTAGTAACCCAAACCTCCTAACCTGCTACCCGCTCCCACTCTCAAACCTCACTCTCACCTCGGGAGCTCGATTTTAACTTTTGTAAACCTCGCTCTACCCTAAAGGTGCGGTTTTTGTGTAAAGTTTTATATTTAACCCAAGTTTTCATGTTAAGGGAAGTGCGTTTTGTCATTTTTTGTAGGGTACAAGATTAATGTAAGAGTTGTTAATTATTAGTGATCTTGTAGTTGAATTTATAATGATAGATTTAATATATCAATAGCTATCTTGTTTATTTTGACTACAAATTTGAATTATTAATGATTTTACAAATTTTTCTTAGAGTTTAGATATGTAAAAAAGATATATTTACATCTACAAGTAATTTTCAAGAACATCAAGTATATATATTTTATGTATATATACCGGCGCTCCGGAGGTGCTCCCGACCCTATCCTAAATTGAAATTTGATGCTCTTGCGCTCTCGCTCCCGCTCTCGTTCCCACTCTATGCTCTGGTTAATTAAGTTCAAACCCCAGGCAGAGGCAGATTACATTGTTGCCCAGTATATGGACCCTAAAGGAGGGGTGATTAGGGTCAATGGCAAAAAAAAATTTCTACCTTAATCTATTTTGTGGAATTAAAGAATTTAAGGCAAATGCAATAAGCAATAATTAACAAGAAGAATAGAGATAGAGATAAGGAATGCAAAAACTAATTCTTTGTTCACGAGGTTTGACAACTTGTCTACATCCTTGCCTTTCAGCTTCCCGCTTCAAGGATTCCCATGATTTTACACGCACAAGCTTCTTTACCGGGTGAAGCTCAAACCTTTACAATCCATTGCAGGCTAGGATACCACCTTTACAATCCCTTCCACTCTAGGATACCACTTTTAATGCAAGAGAGCACTCTCTCTTGACTTCACAAAGCTATCTGGCTTTTCAGACAAGAATCCACGATTCTTGATTTCTTTCAATACAAAGTATGATTAGATTTGAATCCAAATACAAAGGCTCCTTGATGAGCTGAATAAGATTGGAATACACACTCTAAAAATCTCTCAAAAGATTGGAAGTTGAAAGCTCAAATACAAGAGATTGGGATTTCTAAGTTTTCAATGTATGATCTTGATAAGAGTTCAATGCAACTTGAGATTTGATCAATAATGATTCAAGAGTTGTTTGATGTTCAAAAGTGAACTCAATTTATAGTTGAGTATTCAATCTAGCCGTTGGGAACTCATTTAATGCAAAAAATGGCCGTTAGAAACTAGTTGTTATGAGTGTTCCTATAGGTTTTTGTCGACAGATGGGATTCCTATCCTTTGAACCGTCGACGGTTCATGGGACAGAAAGTTTAAAAACTTTCTGTAACTTCCACTGTTGACGGTTGGCTATTCCTCTGGCTCAGCCGTCGATGGTTTATGAATGATTTTCCCATAAACCTCTGTTTTCAAAGACCAATATGATGAGAGTGGTTTCCTAGGTCTTTGGGCATTCCTTAGTCATAATTTAAACCATTTTCAAGATGTCCTAGGGCCTTAGAATATTTACCAATAATTCTTAGGTTCCTAAGGTCAATTTAGACATTTGAGCATTTCAACTTTCCAAATTTTGAGGACTTTTTACACAAGTTCTAGACTCTTTGAAATGATAAAAAAAATAATCTTTAAACCTTCTAGAGAGTCTTCATTCTTCGAGTCTTGATCTTGAATGATTTTCTTTTTGACTTCATGATCTGACTTGGACTTTGGGTGAGAACTTCAATCTTCATTGAATCTTTAATTTTGGCTTCAACTTTGAAATGATTAGTTCTTCACTTGATGATATAATCTTGAATTCTTCAATATGATTTTGGAATTTGAGTCTTGAATTCATTCTTTGAATGATGACTTCTTCTTGATGGATCATCTTTGATATGTGAAGTTCTTTCTTTGCTTCATGCCTTGAATGTTGGGTTAATGTTCTTACAATCTGAATTTTACATAAACTTCATATAACCATTAATACCAAAGTGATCATTTCTTTATTATGTTTTCATCAAAATCATTAAGGGTGCATGCGGTTGTAATCTTTAGGCTAACATATATGACTTGTCCCCCTAAAGATATGCATTCACATAAATTTGGCATTTTCAAGTAATATGCATAGTTTAGAACATTTATTTCCAAATTCAAAGAGATTCAAAGAGCATCTTCAACGTCTATTTAAAATACCAAAAAAAATGAAGTTTCATTTATATTAATCAAAATTATTGACATCTGCATGTGAACAAAATCAAATAATGTCAAATGCACAATAAGTATACCAACAAGATAAGTCTCATTCTTATTTAAACTGATTAAAGTATGACTTGCTTGTCACTTGTATACACGAAAGAGACATTTCATATAATCTAAGATTGACAAAGAGTACAAGCCATTTATTAAGAAATTCATTTTATTCATAACTGGAATTCCAATGGAAATATATTCATATGAGCTTTTTAATCGTATTTCCAAGACAAAAAAAATATAACCATTATATTTCATAAAAAATTTTCATCAACATCCAAAAAAAAAGGGCAAGGGAAATAAAATTTTAACTCTAGTTCATGACATTTTCTTCCCCTTGGCATCATCAAAAAGACAATGCAAATTTTTTTTTCTATGGATCTTTGTCTTCTCTTGCTCTCTTTGCCTTGTGTGACACTTTTGACATAGTTTCTTTTCTCTTTCCTTTAGGGTCACTAGGAGAGATATCCTCTAAGATGACCGGCTCCTGGGGTCTCACTAGAGCTTGAATATCCATTGGGATAGGAATGTGAGATAGCTTGGCCTTCAGTTCCTTCAAGTTAATAGCTGCTTGTGTCACTGTAGTGGCAATCTCATGGATAATGGGAGCCTGAGTACCCAGTAGGGATGACATCTCATAGATGAAGGAACCTGAAGCCTTAACACTTTGACTGATGTTAGAGATTTCAGCTTTCATCTTCTCACCTTGCTCTAAGGCATCTATATCCTTCTTCTCAATTAGGGTGAGAATAAAATCTGCTCTATTCTTCACTACATCGCTAGCAACCCCAATATCCTCTAGGCGAGTCTCTACTGTCTCGGCTCTAGCTCTCAGCTCATTCTGAATGCCATCAATCCTAGTCTCGAGAGATGACAGTCTATCTCTAGTCCCGGACTAGAAGCTCTTCAAACTGTCTCGGACCTCAGTCTGAAAGGTCAACATACTATCCCTGATAGTAGACTGAAATCGCAACATACTCTCCATGCTAGATCCAATGGAGGCGATCTGGCCCATCAGTAGGCTCATCTGATTTGCACTCATCTCTGGTCTCCTAGGGGACTCATAGAATGGTCTGGTATCCTCAAAATGAGGTGAGTCCTGTCTCTGGTGTGATGACTCTGGGATCTCAGCCTCAATCTCGATCTCAGACCACTCGGGCAACTCAATCTCAAGCTCTGTTGCTGAAGTAGATGGAATCTCTGATAGTCTTGGATCTGAGGTAGGAGGAATGACTGGAGTAGAGTATGGAGTAGGAGTAGGATTAGGAATAGGAGCTGGAGTAGATGAAGAAGGTGTTGAAGTAGGAGCAACTGAAGGGGTAGGGGCTTTGGTAGAAGCTGTAGTAGAGGGTTTTGGTACCCAAACATGATGGTCTTTAACCCAAGTATATCCCATCCTCATGATGGTAGCCCGAGAGTAATAGTCGGTGTTTGATGCATCGACTCTATCAACATAAAGTGAAAAAGGGACTTTAAAATACTTGAAGAGTTGGGTAAGAGTTTTCCCGAAAGGTAATCCTTCTGACTTTTTCTTGGGGGCAGCCCACATAATATGAGTGTACATGAAAGGCAAGTCAATCTTTTTAGTGGTGAGAATGCACCACATCAAGAAAATGTCAAAGAAAGATACATTATCTCTACCTCCGCCTCGAGGAATAAAATTATGAGAGATAATATGGTGAATTAGCCTAGCTTCCAAAGTTAGGTCCTTTAGAGTAGGTTGAAATGCTTTAGAGATGTCTGATTTTGCAAAATAAGTCTCAAGGCATCAATCTCACTAAAACCGAGGTGGATAGCCCATTGGTTTGTGGTGAAGACTTGGAATTCACCATGGGGAAGATGGAATATATCCTCTAACTAATTTCTAGGAAATGAGATATCCTTCCCATGAAGTCTAGTGGAAATAGTAGAAATTTCTTGATCATATTGAAAATTTGAGGAAAACTAACGCACAAGATTAGGATACATTGACTCTTTGGATTCTAGAAAATGAGTCAAATGTAGGGATTTAAAACGATTGACTATGATTTCTAAACCATTATCCTTGAAGAAGGAGGAGTTTAGGATTTTACCGAAAATGGGAGCACGCTTGAGGAAGATGTCTCGGTAACTATCCTTTGCTTTTGTCGAGATAAACATGCTCTGAGTAGAGGAGCTTGCGGCTTCCTTCCCCTTTGATGTTTGAGCCTTCTTCTTTGTTGGAGACTTGGCCGGAATCTTTGTTCGTGGAGGCATAGTCAATGATTAAGAGTGAAATGAAATCTAGGGCAAGATGATTTTGAAGGATTGAGAGGTTTAGGAATGGATTAGAATGGGATTTGAAGGGATTTGGATAGAGACAAAGGGTTTTGAAGGCAATGGAATAGTGGATTTGAGAGAGGGAAAGGTTTAAGGTTTTGAAAAAATTTGGATTTGGGGGTTTATTTTATAGTCACGAAGCCCAGTCATCTACGGTTGAGAAACTACAAAAGCTTTCATTGATGGTTGGCCTTAGAAAGTTTCTGGATTTGAAACTTTGCCTTGAGCCGTCGACGGTTAAGATTCCCTGAAATGCTTCCGTCGACGGTTGGAAGAACAGAACCTTAAAAAATTTGATTTTTTGATATAAATCCATTGTTCTTTTAATTAATTTGTTTTTCCAACATCCAAATAAATATTTCAATCATCACATCATTATCTAAATAATTTAACAAGTCTATCAAACATCCAATTCATATTTTGAACAAAATATCATCATTAAGTATATTCAAACCAAATTCATTCTTTTGAGCACTTACTCATATAGATATGATCATTTTAATTCGTTTTGACTAGCCATGGCTATCTCTCTTCTCAAGGAACTGAACCTATCATATTGTAGGGGCTTTGTAAAAATATCAACAAGTTGGTTGTTTGTATCAACAAACTCCAGCACAACATCTCCATTTTGAACATGGTCTCTTAAGAAATGATATCTTATTTCAATGTGTTTAGTTCTTGAGTGTTGAATAAGATTTTTAGTCATGCAAATTACACTAGTATTATCACATTTGATAGGAATTTTATCATAATTCAATTTGAAGTCTTTTAGTTGTTGCTTCATGTATAGAGTTTGAACACAATAACTTCCAGTTGCTACATACTCAGCCTCAACTGTAGATAGAGCTACTGAATTTGTTTCTTGCTAAACCATGAGGCTAGGGAGTTTTCTAAGAAGTGACATATGCCACTTGTGCTTTTCCTATCAACTTTGCATCTAACAAAGTCAGCATCTGTGTAGCTTACTAGGTCAAGTGATGTATTCTTTGGATACCAAAGTCCTAATTCAATTGTGCCTAGAAGGTATCTAAATATTCTCTTGACAGCTATCATATGTGATTCTTTTGGACAAGATTGGAATCTTGCACAAATGCAAACACTAAACATTATGTCTAGCCTACTTGTGGTTAGATATAGCAAACTTCCGATCATGCCTCTATAATGTTTCTTATCAACATTTTTGTCTTTTTGAAGTTTGGTTGATGGACTTATAGGAGTATCTATTTCTTTTGTATTTTCCATACCAAACTTTTTAAGTAACTCTCTAGTATACTTGGTTTGATTAATAAATGTTCCTTGTTCAGTTTGCTTAATTTGAAGTCCAAGGAAGAAAGTTAATTCTCTCATCATGCTCATTTCAAATTCTTCTTGCATACTTTTAGCAAACTCTTGACATTGGAATTCATTTGTTGATCAAAAAATAATATCTAATACATAGATTTGGACAATAAACATATGATTATTTATGGATTTCACAAACAAAGTTGTATCAATCTTTCCTTAATGAATCTATTATCAAGCAAGAAACTACTTAACCTATCATATCAAGCTCTATGAGCTTGTTTCAATCCATGTAAGGCTTTTGTTAATTTGTAAACATGATTAGGAAATTTATGATCTTCAAAGCAAGGAGATTGATTAACATATACTTCTTCAGAGATATATCCATTTAAGAATGCACTTTTTACATCTATTTGGAATAGTTTGAAATCCTTATAACTTGCAAATGCAAGTAGCATTCTTATAGCTTCTAGTCTTGCAACCAGGGCAAAATTTTTCTTATACTCTATGCCCTCTTCTTGGTTGTAACCTTAAGCTACCAATCTTGTTTTGTTTTTAACTATATTTCCTGATTCATCTTTCTTATTTCTGAACACCCATTTAGTACCAATTATTGATTTTTCTTTTGGCCTAGGTACTAAATCCCAAACTTGGTTCCTTTCAAATTTATTTAGCTCTTCTTGCATTGCCATAGCCTATGATTCATCTTCAATGGTCTTATTGGCATTCTTTGGCTCAATTTAAGAGAGGAAAGCAAAGTTGTTACAAATGTTTTTTCTAGTCATGACACCTTATTCTACATTTTCTAGAATGAGTTCTTTTAGGTGATCCTTTACTAATTTGCAAACTTTTGGAAGTTGATATGAATCTTCAATATCATTTTCTTCCTCATTTTCTATTTCAATAGATTTTTCATTATTAGAATCTTCTTTACTTTCTTCTTCATTTTATTTCTCATTAATTGCTATAATTGAGATATCTTTTGATATTTTCTCAAAGTTATCATCTATCTCATCTTCATTATTATGAGTATTTTCAAAGGGGTTAGTTTCATAAAAAATTACATGAATTGATTCTTTTACCAGTAAAGTTTTCTTGTTAAAGACTCTATAAGCTTTGCTATTCAAGGAATAGCCTAGGAAGATTCTTTCAATGGACTTAGGGTCAAACTTCTTTAAATGGTGTTTATCATTAAAATAAAACACTTACATCCAAACACTTTGAAGTACCCAATATTTGGAGATCTTCCTTTCCAAAGGTCATAGGGGGTCTTATTTAATTTTTCTGATTACTACCCTATTTATCACATAACAAGATGTATTAATAGCTTCAGCCTAAAAGTAGTTAGGTAAGTTATGTTCATTTAACATAGTCCTAGCCATCTCTTGAAGTGATCTATTTTTCCTTTAAACTACTCCATTTTGTTGTAGAGTTCTGCGAGCTGAGAAGTTGTGGTTAAAACTATTTTTGCTTCACAAAAAGGTTCAAGCTCTTTGTTCTTTAACTCTCCACCTCTGTCACTTTTGATATTATTAATTGCATAGCTTTTTTCATTTTGCACTTTCTTACAAAATTTTCCAAATAGAGAGGGTGCTTCATTTTTATGTGATAAGAATAGTACCCATGAATATCTAGAATAGTCATCAACTATTACAAAGGCATTTGTCTTACCATAAAGGCTAGCTACTTTATTTGGCCCAAACAAGTCCATGTATAAGAGTTCTAAAGGTCTAGAAGTAGAGATTTCTTTCTTTTTCTTAAAAGATGATTTTATTTTTTTTCCTAATTGGCAAGCATCACAAATTTTATCTTTGTTGAACTTAGTTTTGGGTAAGCCTTTTACTAGATCATTCTTAGATAATTTTGATAGAAGATCGATGTAGAACCTCAGAACTTTTGTACATGGTTGGTGAATAATATTTTCGTGGCCAAAAAGGCCTTCTATGTATTTTGAATTTGTGATTAATGTGAAAATGGATAGTAGCGAGCTATGTGTAGTATAAAAAAGGGGTTAGTGCCCTGAGGATGATGAAAACAAGGGTGAAAACATTTCCAAAGGGTCTAAGGGTGTTAAAAATGAGAAAAATGGGAGTTGTGATTGATCGCATATAAAGTGCAATCGATCGTAGTCAGAGGAAATTCCGGAAAACCATTCGGGTGGACTTGCGATCGATCACAAGTAGTGTGTGATCGATCGCATATAGTTGAAATTTGACAGAAAGGTTCATGTCTATGTATGATAGAACAGCTCCAGGTGCGATAGATCGCATTGTGATCTACGATCGATCGCAGGTAGTGTGCGATCGATCGTATACAGTGAAAAATTTACAGATAGGTTCGGGTTTATGTGCGATAGATCAGATCCAGGTGTGATAGATCGCACTGCAAGATGCGATCGATCGCAGTTGGTATGCAATCGATCGCACTCGGGTGACGAGTTATAGAATTTAGGGTTTTAAACCCTTGGGCTATAAATAGGAGACCATTTGGGGATTTTGGGTTTAACCTAAACCTAAAGGAAATCTTGGAAGGAGGAGGGAGAAGATTTGGGTTTCCAAAGAGGGGTTTTGGTAGAAGATCAAGGGAAGTTCAAATCAAGGCTTGGATCATCTCCTTCAAACTAGGATCTTCCTCCTCAAGGTGGGGTCTTCTTTATCAAGCTTAGGGTTGTTAATCAAGGGTTTTCTTCAAGCTAAGGATTTATCCTTAAGATGTTGGTACACCCTTCCAGTTGGCTTAGTAATAACCTAGGTTTTTCTTTAAGAATGAATGTGGATTGAGCTTGCATGTCCCTTTTTCTTGAACCTATCACATCTCCTAAATGCATAAATTAAAGTAAATGATTTTGGATGTATGGGATGAATGGATAGTGAGGCGAATTTGGATGCCATGTAGAAGGCAGATAGTTATTGTATGATGGAAAATGAGGAAGTGCAATTTACACATAAAACACGCACTCAAGGTGTTTGATGAAATGTTTGACTATGAAAAACACGAATAAAATGCCTATAAGAATGTTGAATGCTATGTGTTTGATAAAATGCATGTACGAGGGTAAGCATAAGACTACAAAAACATGATTTAAGAATTTTTCTCAGTTTAGTAAATGTTGCTAATATGCCCCTATATGTTTCATGTAAGTTCTCTCAAATCTATGGAATGATACTTGTTATTCATCTAAGTGTTTTCATGCCAATATGATGCTCACAAGCACCACACGCACCATGAGTCTTGTATGATCAATGTTCTCATAAGCATAATGTTGGAAAATGCATTAGAAGAGTGTTAAGGAAAATCTCATAAGGTAGAATAATGAAATCATAACATTGACAAGGCCAAACTTTGGGTTGACAAAGTCTAAGATCGGTTACTATATCTCTACGGATCATAAGTCAAAGATTGGTTACGAATGCTCATAAGGATCATGTCTAGGATCGGCTCACAAGTCTCTAAGGATCATAAGTCTCGCAAGACTCTCATAAGAACTCACAAGAACTCATAAGGCTCACAAGTGGCTCATAAGGCTCACAAGTGGCTTGTAAGGCTCATAAAGCTCACAAGGCTCATAAGGATTATGTCTAATCATTTCAAAAATTTTAAGGATCAAGTGTAAGATTGGTTACTATATCTCTACCGATCATAAGTCTAAGATTGGTTACCAAGCTCACAAGACTCATAAGAACTTACAAGCTCAAAGAACTCATAAGAACTTATAAGCTCATAAGACTCATAAGATTTATAAGAACTCATAAGTCATGTTTGGTTCTCTACGAAAGCTCTTAAGATAAGGTATAGAAAGTATGCATCTATTAAGTTAAGTTGCGACTTTTGATTTCTATGTTTGGCTATGTAAAGTCCATGTTTTAGTGTTGACATATTCCGTTGTCAAAACAGTGAGTCTAGTGTATCTTGTGTCATTGCCTACAAGCGTCCAAGACAAGTGAAGATGAAGACTGAAGAAGATGAGTTGAAGATATTCCGATCATAGCCTCCATTTCAATCATAGGATGGTAAGTGACCTAAATACCATGTTATCTTAGGTGAAAATTGACTTAGAATAACCATATGAACCTTAGGTGACTGGATATGTAGCCTTAAGAGTGTTAGATGATCTTCAAAACCAAGGTTCCTTGTAAGAGGCATATCTCTCAAACCGTAGTTCCAATTTTGCTCCATAATATATCAAATCGATCATATCAAAAAGATCTACAACTTTTGTGAAGACAGCAGAGACAATTCCAAGTTTTTAAGAGTCATTCGACCAAAACAAGATTGAGTCGACTCAGTCCTCAACAAAATTTGTATGGGGAAAATGACCAGAGAGCATACAAAGTTTGGGTCGATCCAAAGGGACAGTTGGGTCGACCCAATTGCCATTTTGGGTCTATCCAAACCCAATTAGGTCCACCCAATGCTTAAAGAAACTTCTAAAATCATTTTTGCAACTTCTAAAAGCTTGGTTTTGGTTTCTCTATTTAATAGAACCCTTCTAGTCTGTGAATGGGAACTTTGGGAGAGTGTTGAGAGGGCATTGGGCTATCTCTAGAGTTCATAGAAACTCTGAATTTATATTGTCTCATTCCCTTGATTAGTTTCTCTTCCATCCTAAAGTTTGCAAACCATTGTTTCTTTCTTGCTTGCTTGGACTTTTCCATTGATGAAATCCATCTACGATTTGATTTTAATCAAACCATCAACTCGTTTTGGAAAAAACAAAATTGGCCGGAGTGTTCCGGAGCCTTTGCGAAGGAGATCGATCTGAGGAGGATCATAGATGTGATATTTGGTCGGTGGAATCTGAAGCCGTCATTGATGGAGATCGATCGTGGAGATCGTGGTTGTCAAGACACAAGAGAAGAACAGGCTACTGTGGTAGATTGCGAGTCTTGCGAGATCATGATTACTTATTGGGTGTGGAGGATTAATCGTGGATCGAGGAAGTCGAGTCTTGTTTGGGTGAGGTTTGAGTCTGTAAGTATTTGATATTTTGTCTTAGTGGATTCTCATTGCTGGATTAGGTCCCGTGATTTTTCTCGGAAGGGCTTCCATGTAAAAATTACTTGTGTTGTGGTTTGCTTGTTTCCTTTATTTCACACTTTAAGTTCATCATCCCTTAATTAATAATTTGGTTGCATAATCTTAAAAATGGTAGATAGACTTATACGGAGACCTAACCATCCCCTTGAATTTGTGTGTTCTTAACTCAAACATTAGATTTGAGGTTCACCGGATTTTTCAATTGGTATCAGAGCGTGTTCATTAATTTATTTGTGTGATATTGTCTAATATTTTCGGTGAATATGAATTCCATTAGATAGGGAGGATCCATCTCTTGTCCCCTATTATTTGATGAGAATAATTATACCTATTGGAAAGCTCGTATGAGAGCCTTTCTAAAATCTTTGGATGAGAGAGTATGGATCTCTGTTGAATAAGGTTGGACCCATCCAGCAAAGACTATAGATTACCAGACCATCCCTAAACATTCTTCTGAATGGACCAATGTAAATCTTAAAAGTTGTAGATGGAACAGTAAGGGTCTAAATTAAATCTTTACTGCTGTTACACCCGAAGAATTTTGGCGTATTTCTAAATGTGACACTTCAAAGGAGGCATGAGACGCTCTTAAAATTACCCATGAAGGGACTACAACAGTCAAGATCTCCAAACTTCAAATGCTTACTTCTAAGTTTGAAAACCTGCTAATGAAACTTTTGATGGTGTTTATGCTGATCTAAGTGACATTGTTAATTCTAGTTTTAACTTAGGAGAAAGTATACCTGAGTCCAAAATTGTTAGGAAGATCTTGAGATCTCTGTTTGAGAGATTTAGATCAAAGGTTACCGCCATCGAAGAGAGCAAAAATATTGATGCTCTCAAAATTGAAGAGTTGGTTGGTTCTCTTCAAACCTATGAGTTAAATCTGAACCCATCTAAAAAACCAAAATCTATTGCTTTGAAATCTGTCAAGGAATCCATAGATGGTTCAGATAATGACTTTGAGGATGATGAAAAAGAGTTTGCTTTATTTGCAAAGAAATTCAGAAAATTTCTGAAATTTAATAAGAGATTTAATCCGAAAGGACAAATTTTTTTTGAGAAGCCTAAGTCCAAGTACTTTGAAAACAAGAAACATCTTAAAAGTGCTGACAGTAAATCTCAAGGTGTTCAATGCTATGAATGCTAAGGCTATGACCATATTGCCGCTGAGTGATCTAATAAGAAAATTTTTAAGGGCACAGCATGGGATGACAGTGAATCTGAATCTAAGGAATCAGATAGTTCTTCTTGTGCACTGCTTCCTTATCTGGGGTTGAAGAATCTTCTTCAAATGTCGTGAGTAACCAACACCAAAGTGATGGTGAGGATGATGAAGACAGTCAGAATGACTCAGAGTCTGAGGGAGACCTCGAGGCAGCCTATGATGAGCTGTTTGAGGAATGCCTAAAGCTTAAATAGGTTCAGTTTTCCATTTCCAATAAGGTAAAATCAATTAGAATGGAAAGAGATGCCTTAGACCAAGTGGCTTCAAGGTTGAAAGCTCTCGTGTCACAGCTTGAGGAAGAGAAGACTTCCCTTCTTGTCAAGACTCAACTTCTTGAATCTGATTTGCATGTTTGTCTTGATGAAAAGAAAGTCTTGAAATCAAGTTGGTTGATCTTGAGGAAAATCAGAGGTGTGGAGATGTGAAAGGAACTCCGTCTACCTCGAACACTGAGCCTAGTGATAAGAGGAACCCTCCTGCTAAAGGGAAAGACCCTTCTACTCAAAAATTCATTCCTACATGTCATAAATGTGGAGTGAAGGGTCATATTAAGGCTCGATGTCCTAAACTTCAAAAAGTGCTCAATCGTGATTTTGAGAACGAAAATAACTTTAATGAGAATCTTCAAAGGAGAGTTGATATCCTAGTGGAAATGTCTAGGAAGTTAAATGATGATATATTGAATATCTATAATAACTCTAGATAGTGGCATGGTCGGGACACTCCTTATGGTAGATATAAAGGAGAAAACGGAAAGAACCAATATGCTCGCCATAGTTCTAGGACTCAATCTTGGAATAGGATGAATAGGAGGAAGAGGCAGAAGGTCATACCTACCTCAACGGAAACAGTTAGAGACCAAAGGGTCAATCAAACTGCTAAAACTAATTGGGTGGGAAAGGAAGACCTGAAGAGCTTCACTTAGCCCTTGCTTATCATAGCCTGAGGTGTGCTTTGTTTGTTATATCTTGTCCTAGTGCTATGCGGCTTGTGTATACTAGTAGTTTTTATTTTTTTATTATCTGTTTTGGTTTGTTTTTCTGTTTTCTTTATTTTGAAAAATTCAAAAACATTGAAAAACTATAAAATCCAAAAATAGTTTTGTCATTGTTACCTTTGCTTGACTTGCATGATCTGCATTCCTTGTGTGATCTTTATTTCTATACTTGTCTAGAGTTGAACATGAGTTTGTTGCTGATTGAGGATATATCACCTTCATAGTCTCTTGGTTAGACTGAAAATTAGACTAGTTTTATCTTGCACAATTAGAGACTTATTCTTGTGTGTATGCCTTACAATTTTACATGCACTCTGACTGATTCTGTTGAGAGGTCTATTTTTCAATCTGTAAGTGTTTGACTTATCCCAAAAGTGTGACCTTGGATGACCAATCTAAAATGACCATATTGTTAGTCATCCCCATTTTGTGTATCCTCCATGAGCAAAAAATTGTTACAATGAAAAGGGCTACCTACTGGGCTATTGTGAAAGTCACTATTGGATGTAAACAATATGTAATGGCTACCTATGCGGACAGTAGTTATCTATCTGGGTTGCTAGAATAAAAGCCCTTATTGCCAATAACTAGGACTACCTACCTGGATAGTGTGAAAGCCATTATTGCATGAAAAGATATGTTTAGATAAAGAACATCAAAAGAAATCTTACAAAGTTTAGAGGTATTTGACCAAAAGTAAAAGAAAAATATTGAGTCAAATAAAATGGATAAAGGAGCACCATAATGTAAGAAATCAGCATATCTGGATCTAACTTGGTTTGACTTCTTAGATTTATATCTCCGTGAGTCCCCTTAGTGGTTAATGTCATATCCTTGGAAAGGGAAAGAAGCCTTGATTTAGTATCTAGTCAGACCACCACTACACACAAATTGCTTCACTTTTCAACTGTTCATTAAATGAGACTAAGTGAATTGGCTATGCTATAGCATTCAGTGAGATTTAGTTAGATGTGTATCCTCAATCGGACTAACTAATCATGTTCTTCATTGGATTCGTAATTTTAAATTAATACTGCTTGGAATGCGTTTGATGCATGTTTGAGTGGCACATGATATTTTAAAAAAAAATATTATGTGTTTCTTTTTTTGTTTGGTATGTGCCTTTCTATCATAGGTACCTTGATTTTGGTGGTGTCTTTGATCTTAGGGGGAGAAGATTAAGTTGAGTTGTTGAGGGGGAGTTTTTGCTTTGTATTGGTATATTTTATTCCTCGCTCTTTAGTCCCCGCATTGTTTGCATTTGCTTGGTTGTATTGTGGTTGCCTTGATATTACACGTGTTAAATTGGTATATTCATTGTGATATTGACTTCATGACTACCTTTGGCAATTGTGCCAAAAAGGGGGAGAATGTTGGGTACTAGTTCCCTAGTTCAGTATTTCAGTACATTCCTTGCAACACCTATGTTTATCTATTTGTATATTCCATACATGCTTCACTGAGTGTTTTATTTATGAGCATGTGCAGGTGCAGGGTTGCAGCAGACAGATCTTACATGACAAGAGCTTCAGTGTCTTAACTTTAAGAATTTTTGTCAATTGGTGTCATGTAATTGTGTTGGAGTCATGTAATGACCTAACTCTCCGTTTGATGTGTTTGGGTGAGTTTGTGTCAAATCATGTAGTGTATCTTGTGTCATTGTCTACAAGCGTCTAAAACAAGTGAAGATGAAGACTGAAGAAGATGAGTTGAAGACATTCCATTCATAACCTCCGTTTCACTCATAAGATGGTAAGTGACCTAGATAACATGTTACCTTAGGTGAAAATTAACTTAGAATAACCATATGAACCTTAGGTGACTAGATATGTAGCCTTAAGAGTGTTCGATGATCTCAAAAATCAAGGTTCATTGTAAGAGGCATATCTCTCAAACCGTAGCTCCGATTTTACTCCATAATATATCAAATCGACCGTATTGAAAAGATCTACAACTTTTATAAAGAAAGCAGAGCAAATTCTGAGCTTTTAAGAGTCATTCAACCGAAACAAGATTGGTTTGACCCAGTCCTCAACAAAATTTGTATGGGGAAAATGACCATAGAGCATACAAAGTTTGGATCGACCCAAAGGGACAGTTGGGTCAACCCAACTACCATTTTGGGTCGACCCAAACCTAATTGGGTCCACCCAATGCTTAAAGAAACTTCTAAAAGCTTGGTTTTGGTTTCTCTATTTAATAGAACCCTTCTAGCCCGTGAATGAGGACTTTGGGTGAGTGTTGAGAGGGTATTGGGCTATCTTTAGAGTTCGTAGAAATTCTGAATTTATATTCTCTCATTCCCTTGATTAGTTTTTCTTCCATCCTAGAGTTTGCAAGCCATTGTTTCATTCTTGTTTGCTTGGACTTTCCCATTGATGAAATCCATTTAGGATTTGAATTTAATCAAACCATCACCCGTTCTAAAAAGAACAAATTGGCCAGAGTGTTCCAGAGCCTTTACGAAGGAGATCGACCCGAGGAGGATCGTGGATGTGATATTTGGTCGGTGGAATCCAAAACCGTCATTGATGGAGATCGATCGTGAAGATTGTGGTTGTCGAGACACAAGAGAAGAACAGGCTACTGCGGAAGATTGCAAGTCTTGCGAGATTGTGATTACTTATTGGTCGTGGAGGACTAACCATGGATCGAGAAAGTTGCGTCCTATTTGGGTGAGGTTTGAGTCTGTAAGTATCTGGTACTTTATCTTAGTGGATTTTCATTGCTGGACTACGTCCCGTGGTTTTTTCCAGAAGGGTTTCCACGTAAAAATTGTTTTATTGTGGTTTGCTTATTTCCCTTATTCCGTACTTTAAGTTTATCATCCCTTAATTAATAATTTCGTTGTATAATCTTAAAAAGGATAGATAGACTTATAGGGAGACCTAACCATTCCCTTGAATTTGTGAGTTCTCAACTCAAACATTAGATTTGAGGTTCACCAGATTTTTCAGGCTGAATGACTAACTTCAATGCTTACGTTATATCGTTTATTTTATAACAATGTTAGCTAGTATCTTGTACACAATGAATATTCCATACTTAGCCGTACATTTCATGTCGGTAGGTACATTTGACAATCACAACCCAGAGCCATCGGTTGAAGAGGAATACGTGGAAGAAAGGGATCCACCTATCCCGTTGCAGCCACAAGAAGATAGAGATTTAGACGTGTGGCCCTATCTAGACTATTGCTGAGGGGAGTGATAGTGAGATTACATTTTGTCTTTTGATAGGTGGGTATGTCGACCTTTATTTTTGGTTAGGTATGTATACACTTAGGAATACAGATCATATATGTTAAAGAAAATTTTAGTTTACGCTTCCGGAATGATTATTGTTTTTTAATATTTTACTGGATGGGTTGGTATTGGATATAGTACATCACGAGCCAAAGTATCCCTAACTCCTAGGGGGTATTTTGGGTCGCGACAATCCATGCTAGCATGTCCTAACCTTCTATGCCATAGCTAATTGATTTCACTTAAAGCAGAGAAACAGATCATGTTTTGTGAGATTAATTCATCAAAATCAATAGTGTAAATATTTGCATTCCTATATGCAATGAAAATAGTATTAATATTATCCTTATATTTAATTATGCATAAATTGGATTTAAAGGAAATATTTAAGCCCTTATCACAAAGTTGACTAATGTTAATTAGGTCATGTTTAAGACCATCTACTAACAAAACATTCTTAATAAAGGTTGAATTGTTCTTACCAACATTACCTATGCCGATGATCTTTCCCTTCGCATTGTCCCCAAAAGTCAGATGCCTTCCATCTTTAGGAGTGAACGAGATAAAAAGCTTTCTGTTCCCAGTCATGTGCCTTGAGCATCCACTATCCAAGAACCATTTAGACTTGGAGGAGTTTGACTTGAGGCACACCTACAAGACAAATTCATGTAACTCTCTTTGGTACCCAAATCATCTTGAGTTCACTATGGTTAGTCTTGGGAGGGGATGTTCCATTTGGTACCCAAATTTTCTTAACTACCTTCTTTCCATTAATAGTGTAGAAAGCACTAGAAGGTGTGGTTAAGGGACTAGTGATTTTGGTAAAGAAATTTTTATATTCCTTTTGTTTCGAAAAAGATTTATAACCTATTCCCGTTTTACCAAAAATACATCTTTGTTGGCCTAAAAGTTTCTCTATTCTTTCGGCCATTAGTGAATGTGTGAACAATTTTAGTCAAATCTTTGACTTTTTTCTTTAGTTCTTCACATTCACTAGATGAGTTATGAGGTAAAGATTGAGTTTCCTTTACTTTTAAGTTCAATACCTCATTCTCATCTTGAAGGCTATCCTTCTCTTTTTGTAAATTATCACATATACTTGCAAGAGCAAGGATTTCCTTCTTGAATGATTTATTCATTAAAGCAATTCTTTTAAATTCATAATATAAATCATCAAATGCATCTCTAATTTCATCATAGGAAAGAGATTCATTTGGGAAAGAATTTACCTCATCCTCATTAGCCATGAGGCACAAATTAGCAACTTCTTCATCACTTGAGTCTTTTGACCCACTTTCTTCCGAATCATCCCAAGTAGTTGCTTTCATGGCTCTCTTTCTGAATCGGTTGCTTTTTTTGAGTTGAGGACACTCACTGTTGATGTGTCTTGATTTTTTTCACTCATAGCAGATAATGAGCTCCTTCTTGCTAGGTCCACCTTTTGAGACTTCCTTGGTGAACTCTTTCTTTTAAGGCCTCTTCTTGAAGTTCTTTCTATGTTTTAGAAATTTCTTGAACTTCCTAGCCATGAGGGCTATATAATCTTCTCCCTCACTTTCTTCTTTATCACACTCTTCCACTTGAGAGAATTTCAAGGCTAGGTCTTTTTGGCTTTCGGCTCATCCTCTTGTTGACCCTTCATGACCACCTCGTGAGTCATTAATGAGCCAAGGAGCTCATCCATTTGAAGCTTAGTTAAGTTTTTTGCTTCTTGGATTACTGTTACCTTGGGAGACCATATTTAGGTAGTGAGCGAAGAACCTTCCTCACTTTTTATGCATTGGAATAGGTCTTGCCAAGAGATTTTAGTCCATTAAGAATATTAGTAAAGATAGTAAACATATCTCCTATGGACTCATCTTTTCCATTTTAAATAGCTCATATTTATGAACTAACATGACTATTTTCTTTTCCTTAACTTGGTTAGTCCTCTCATAGGTGACTTGAAGTTTGTCCCAAATTTCTTTTGCCGAGTCACAACCCAACAGCCTATTAAACTCTTGGAGACTTAAGACACAATATAAATTGCTAATGGCTTTAGCATTTACTTGTATAAGTTTAATGTCAGCCTCATTCCACTCTTCCTCTACTTTGGGAATTTGAACCCCATCCATAGTTTTGGTAGGAAGATGTGCTCTTTTGACTATTACTTTCCAACACTCATAATCGAGTGCTTGAATGTAATACATCATTCTAGTCTTCCAGTAGTTATAGTTCTCTCCATTAAACAATGGAGGTCTAGTGGTCGACTAGCCTTCTCCTAAGCTTATTGTAAAAATGTTGTTTGCCATAATCTTTTACTCTAAGATTTTTTATATCTAAATTTAGAGTCCTATACTCTGATACTAATTGTTGTCCATTATATGGACCCTGGAGGGGGGGGGGGGGTGATTAGGGTCAATGACAAAATAAAATTTCTGCCTTAGTCTATTTTGTGGAATTAAAGAATTTAAGACAAATGCAATAAGAAATAATTAACAAGAAGAATAGAGATAGAGATAAGGAATGCAAATATCAAGGCTTTGTTCACGAGGTTCCATAACTTATCTACATCCCCACCTTTTAGCTTCCCACTTCAAGGATTCCAACGATTTTACTCGCACAAGCTTCTTTACCAGGTGAAGCTCAAACCTTTACAATCCCTTGTAGGCTAGGATACCACCTTTACAATCTCTTCCAGGCTAGGATACCACCTTTAATGCAAGAGAGCACCCTCTCTTGACTTCACAAAACTATCCGGCTTTATGGACAAGAATCCACGGTTCTTGATTTCTTTCAATACAAAGTGTGATTGGATTTGAATCCAAATACAAAGCCTTCTTGATAAGTTGAATAAGATTGGAATAAACACTCTAAAAATCTCTCAAAAGATTGGAAGTTGAAAGCTCAAGTACAAGAGATTGAGATTTCTAGGTTTTCAACGTATGATCTTGATGAGAGTTGAATGAAAGTTGGGATTTGATCAATAATGATTCAAGAGTTGTTCAAGAGTTGTTTGATGTTCATAAATGAACTCATTTTATAGTTGAGCATTCAATCTAGCCGTTGGGAACTCATTTAATGCAAAAAATGGTAGTTAGAAACTAGTCGTTATGAGTGTTCCTGCAGGTTTCGTCAACGGTTCATGGGACAGAAAGTTTAAAAACTTTTTGTAACCTTAACCGTTGTCGGTTGGCCATTTCTCAGGCTCAGCCGTTGACGGTTCATGAATTATTTTCCCATAAACCTCTGTTTTCAAAGACCAATATGATGAGAGTGATTTCCTAAGTCTTTTGGCATTCCTTAGTCATGATTTTAACCATTTTTCAAGATGTCCTAGGACCTTAGAATATTTACCAATAATTCTTAGGTTCCTAAGGTGAATTTAGGCATTTGAGCATTTCAACTTTCCAAGTATTTGAAAACTTTTTACACAAGTCCTAGACTATTCGAAATGATAAAAAAATAATAATCTTTAAACCTTTTAGAGAGTCTTCAATCTTCTAGTCTTGATCTTGAATGATTTTCTTTTTGATTTCATGATCCGACTTGGACTTTGGGTGAGAACTTCAATCTTCATTGAATCTTTAATTTTGGCTTCAATTTGAAATGATTAGTTCTTCACTTGATGATATGATCTTGAATTATTCAATATGATCTTGGAATTTGAGTTTTGAATTCATTCTTTGAATGATGACTTCTTCTTGATTGTTCATCTCTGACATGTGAAGTTCTTTCTTTGCTTCATGCCTTGAATGTTGGGCTAATTTTCTATAATCTGAATTTTACATAAACTTCATAGAACCATTAGTACCAAAGTGATTTTTTCATTATTATGTTATCATCAAAATCATTAAGGGTGCATGAGGTTGTAACCTTTAGGCTAACATACATAAGCTATCCCAGCATTGGCCCGACATTCCCTAATTGCCAACAACCCAAGTCAGTAGGCCAGATCTTTGTCCACTTGCCCTATTGGATCACATGTGCCTTGTCATACCCTTTTCAAGAATAAAAAAAATTCAAAGTCAGTAACATTGCATTGCGCATTCTCATTGCACATCACATGTAGTCACTACCCTCATGTTGAAAAGGCACAACACTTGCACGTCTCACTCGGCATTGCGCCGCCATTTGCATTGCATCAAAATCATCCATAAGTATTGAAAGAGCTGGAGATGAGTGGCCACTTGGGTACGTGATGAAGGGGGGATAAGAGTTTGGATTTGATTGTTGCAATAACAGGATCAGTCCATACAAGTAACTTGGAAAAAACTCATGGAATGAACGGAGGAAGGGGTGCCACTCGGGAATGTGATGGAAGAGGAAGATAAAAGTTCATGTAGGAGATTGGTTACTCCTTTGATTAGCTGGTTCATCAATGAACTCCTTGACTTGATCTCAACCTAGGCGATCAAGTTCTTTGATTATGACTCAACAAAGGGGAATTTTGGTTCATCAATGAGCTCCTTGACCTGACCACAACCTAGGCGTTTCTCGATCTGCTCCTAGGCATCCTCCTCATGGCACACTTTGAGACGATGCTGTGTGAAACTCTACACCACCTTCCGGCAACCCCCATCCTTGGGGACAACTAGGATCTCTTTCAGGGTTTTGGAGAAGAGTGAGATCAACACCATTTTTCAGGTTAGGGTTTCTTTGGATTGAACTACTCACCTCTTGTGTTCAGATACAATGTGAGCCGAATAAGAATCCACCTACTCATTGGAGAGTAGATAGCAACTTTCCTTTTGCCAAAGTCCAGACTAGGATGAATGAATGAAAGTATCATGCCCCAAAATACCACCTAGGAGTTATGATACTTTGGCAATGTGAATTATACTTCAAACCATCCTGGAAAGCGTATACAAGGCATGACAAATAGTGAACCTGAAAATTTCCTCTATATAAAAGTTCTTCCAAGTGTTAACATAGACAATATATACACAAGGTCCAACACTTGAGTTACCAACTCAAGCCTACATGAAAATCCCCAAAACAAAAACCATAAATACATGCCTCTCACTCAACTCAACCATATAGCCACATGTCAAGGCCCCTAACATCTGGTTGAGAATCCAAAGCAAGCTCTTGCTCTCTATAAACCTCCTTGCCCTATGGCTCCGGAGCATGACCGTCCAACCTTGGACCTACCGAAATAACAGTTCGGCTGAGTATTGAATACTCAGCGTATACAAACTACTAACTAACAATGTTATAAAAAACATTAACATGCCATAGAGGATACAATTCATCATAGCATATACATAATCAGAGTGCGGAAAAGTTATGACAAGATAACAAATGCATAATCTCGAAAATCATACTTTAAATCATGCATAAAATTCATGTTTTAACAAAACGTATTTCAAATATCTTATGAGTCTTGTGAGTTCCTTTTATGCCTTATGAGTTACTTATGAACATCTTATGAGATTCCTGATGAGATTCTGTCTTATGTGCATCTTATGAGTCAGTTGGTACTTATGAGTTCCTTATTAATCTTATTAGTCTTAGGAGACTTATGAGTTCCTTATGAAATACAAGCTTCACTTATCTCATTTAGCTAGCACCCGAACTATGAAATGGACGGACATGCCTAGCATTCTTCATTTTCTTTAACTAATACCCAAACTTTGAAATGGACGGACATATTACTTTCATTAACTAGTACCCGAACTATGAAATGGGCGGACACACTAGCATCTTTACTTTTCTTAACTAGTACCCGAACTATGAAATGGACGGACATACTAGCTTCTTTACTTTTTTTAACTAGTACCCGCACTATGAAATGGACAGACATACTAGCTTCTACCATCTAGTCGTCACCTAAGCAAGAGAGAGAGGAGGAGAGGGCGAGAATGCTTGAGTGGAGTCGAGGAGAGATCAAGAGAAACGATCAGAGTTGGCCAGGGAGGAGAGAGATGGAGAAGAAGAAAGGATTGAGGATAAGCATGGATGCGAGATCGGACTTTGGAAATGGGTTCCCACCAACTGTATAGGATTTGGGTTATAACCAGAACCAATATGAGGTTTTTATTCATATCCCTAATTTTTCATGTTGTAAACATTGGATCCAGATTTGTTTAGGGTTTGTCTGCCACTTTGAATATAGTCAAATTTATTTTATTCGAAGCCCTAATATTTTTTAGGGTTTTTATTCGAAGCCCTAATTCCTCCCTCAAATAATTCATTCGGACATTAATAGGTCAAATTCGGATAAATATCCGAATTCGAGTATCTGATTACATAATCAGACGAATTCGGATATTTATCTATCGATTAGTTAATCGAATTTGAATTCGGTATTTTGAATTCACTATTTGGCGAAATATCAGAGTGGATACGGATAGTAGGTAAAATTAATCAGAGCGGATACGGATATAGCACTATCCACTTCGTATCCACTCCATTGACAGCCCTACCTACCGGTGCCATAAATGGCCTGCTCTTTGACCAAACCATCTCCATTGACTCTTCTTTCTCTAATCAATTATTGGAGCTACACCTAACTTCAAATAGATATGTTCATTTCTGATTGTCTTCTCTGGTATTGCCATCTAGCTACTTAACCATCTCAAATTCGCCATCTTGGCTATGCTCATACTGTGAACATGTTCCTCAAGCCCAAACTTTCGCTCCATAAAGCATTTCTGGTCTTATTGTCATAATAAGAAACAAAAAGATTTAATTAATTGATGCCATGCATTTGGATCGTTAAACATCCACTTAAATCTAATTTTATGAGCGACCTTTTTTTAGTAGCATTTTTGTTGGCAACTTCCTCCTTAGCATCCCCCTTTTCATGCATATTGGAATTGAATTGTGGCTTTGGGGTATCTGACATCCCGACGATCTTAAATATCATCTCATCTCTATACATACCCTTACTAAAGTTACAATCCATTAATTGTCTCTGTTTGACTTATATCACTACAACAAATATACTGACTAGCAACGGAAAAAAATAGGAGCAGGCTTTGTTAACAGTTTAAACATACGTTGCATATATTACAAAAATTGGATGCAAACCAGTTTAGAAAGGTACTATTGTGGATGCAGTCAATGTCAATTTGCCACCTGTGGGAATTTTCAAGCATAACCTTCTCCAAGTGTGCCCTGCATTTCAATCATCATGGTTAACGAGTGATCCACCTGCAGGGTGCTTTTAATTAATGTAAATACATAGTGGAGTGGCCTTGCTCAATAAATGGTGCCACTTAAGGACAGTTGAAAAGTTAATGGTGTATCTGCGTTGATACTTCATCAGATAAATATTCAGTCACCGCCTTTCCAAGAGCATGATCAGGTGCAGAAAAATGGACAATCCTTTATATGTCCCAACACAATCTTCATCATAGTTGCGTGCTACTCGTTTGGACTTTGTTTCAACATCGTGCAAATACCTCGAGCAAAAAGTGACTCATTCTTCAGCAAGATATCCCTCTGCTATAGAATCTTCTGGTTTACTTCTGTTACATACATATGATTTCAAAGTATGGAGGTATCTGTTATAGAATGAATAAAAATGCATAAAATGTCAAAGTCAGATAACAGAATATTAGTAACATATTGTAGGAAAAAATGACGTAACACATAACACTTACCGCTCGATCGGGTACATCCATCGATATTGTACTAGACCTGCAACCCTGATCTCGACTGCCAAATGGATGGCTAGATGTACCATGATGTCAAAGAATGCAGGTGGGAAAATCCTCTCGAGATTGCAAAGTGTAATTGCACATCGAGCATCAAGTTCTGTGAATTCTTCGATGGTGCCAACTTTAGAGCATAACCCTCTAAAAAATCTGCTCAACTCAATCAACGATGCACTTACATTCCTTGGCAGTGATTTCTGCACTGCCAATGGGAGTAGCTATTGCATTAAAATATAACAATCATGGTTTTTTAACCCTGCTATTTTGCGCTCTTTCAGGTTCACACATCTTGAAATGTTGGCCGCATATCCATCTGGAGTTTTGACATTTGCAAGTACGTTACAAAAAATACTTCTCTCATCGGCGGACATGGAAAAGCATGCAACAAGAAAATATTTATTTTGTCCTAATACATGTGGATGAAGCGCATTTCTAATACCCATTTCCTGAAGATCAAGATGTACTTTCCAAGTGCCTTTTGTTTTTCCCTCAATATTCAATAATGTCCCTGTGATACTGTCACATATGTTTTTTCAATATGCTTCACATCCAAATTGTGCCTTATCAGTAGATGCTCCCAATAAGGTAAATTGAAAAATATACTTACCTTCTTCCATCTAATATACTCAGTTGCCCCGTCTCGCACTCTTTTCCCCCTCGAGGTGTTTAATTGATGCTTCCCAAATTGGACGTTGAGACCATGCATTTGCCCTAACAATTCGGTCCCTGTGTGTGAAATAGGAGCAGGTCTAATTTCAGATTGTCCATTAAATGACGTTTTGTTCTTACAGAATCTATGACTAGCTCTCAAGAATCGTCGATGACCCATATAGCAAAACTTACAACCATGTTTCAGGTACTAGGAACATGTGCCTTGATTGCAATGAGGACAAGTGTACCAGCCATTAGTGCCATCCAGACAAGTTCACATATGTAGGGAAGTCATTAATTGTCCTTAATAATACTACTCTCATCTGAAATTTTGACCACTTGATGCATCGTACATGTACAGGTCATCAGTCCACAGATCTAATAACTCATCTATCAATGGTTGTAAGTAGACATCAATGTCATTTCCAAGAGCATGAGGATCGGGAATAAGTAATGACATGATCAAAAAAGTTTGCTTCATACACATCCAGGGCGGCAAATTGTATGGAGTCAAAACAACAGGCCAAGTACTATGTGTGATGCTAAGTGTACCGAATGGATTAAAACTATCGCTTGCTAACCGAAGTTTGACATTGCGAAGTTCTGCAGCAAATTCATGGTATTGTTCGTCAGGATGTTGCCAGGCTTCAGAGTCAGCTGGATGCCTTAGAACCCCATCTTGGGTGCGACCCTCTGCATGTCATCTCATGGAACCAACTGTCTTATCTGACATGAAAAGTCTTTGAAGTCTGGGCTTTAACGGAAAATGACGCAAAATCTTTGCTTGGATTCTGTCTTCTTTCCTAGATGACGGCGTTATACAAGAGTCCGCAGTCTTCCATCATGAAAACCACAGACAGAACATGCAATATCATTGACATCTTCTTTCCAGTATAACATCCAATTTTTTGGGCATGCATCAATCTTATTATAACCAAGACCTAATTCTCTGATTATCTTTTTAGTTCGGTAGAAGGATGCAGGCAATGTCTCACCCTCGGGAAATGCCTCTTTTAGTAACTCAAGTAACATCGTGAATGATTTATTGTCCCATCCATTGAGACACTTAATATAATATAAATCTTGCTTGACATCTTCCACTAACTTATAGAATTTTGCGGCTTCTACGTTGGGACTGTCTCTTGTGTCACTTGGTCCCTCATCAACTGGCACTTTATTAGCACGATTGGGCCTTGTGAGATAGCCGGCCTGGGTCGATCTCCTCCCCGCATTAGTTTTTTTCAACTAATGAGAAGCCGAGATCTTTAGCGTCGCCACCAATCAAAGATTCGGGTGTGATTGGTCACCCACAATGAAAACCCTCGATTCGAGAACCGAGATTAGGTCCAGGGATTCTCTTATGAGTAGGGGAAGGTGTTAGGAATCCCACCTCATCCATCGAACGATGGTTACCTTTTTAATTTTCTCCATTAAATTAATTTTAAAAAATTATTTTCTTCATTTTTTTATTCATCGTTTTACTACTTCGAGATTGGAAACTCACCCCTTCTCGACCGAGTTAGGTTGATTTTCTCTCTAGTTGCTTTCTTTTATTTTCGAGATGGGAAAACCATCCCTCCTCGACTGAGTTAGGGTGATTTTCTCTCTACTTGCATGGCAAAATCCATTTTCCTTAAATCGGTGAACGACCACACTCTCTCCTCAACCGAGTTAAGGGGGCCCCGCCTACGTTTGGTGGAAAAGGGACGAAAACTAGTAACAATGAATAAAAAAAAGCTGAAATAAAGAAATCAAAGAACTAGTCTTCCGACTCTTTTCTTCATCCAGATTTCCTCTACCTCACAACCGTTTGGAGGGAAATCACCGAGTTACTAAGATAAAGTGGGGGAAGAAAATTCTTGGATGGGTAGAAGTAGAAGATGGGGGTGTAGCATACCTTTTCCTTTGATTAGGTGCTCCAAGTGTTTGAAGAGAGAAGAAACTTCCATGAGATCCGAACTCCCTAAACTTTTCCTCCAAAGTTGGTGAAAATCACTCCTAGGTCTACAAAGGCCTTCGAAAGAAAAGCAGGAAACAAGGTCTTTGGTGGCTTGGTGACTGGACTTTCTGGGATTCGAGGGCTAAGTTAAGCCTTTTCCAAAGTTCTCCCAAGATGCAAAATTTCAAAGCTCCAAAGTTCCGGAGTCTTGAAGTTGGGGTGTTCAAAGTTCAAAATTCAAAGTTAGGAAGAGCATGAGGGTGAGACTGTTTTTATAGGGTGAAAAATAGGGTTCTCGTTGTTTCTGGCCAATGTGGGATTAAAACACTTAGAACTCAAAAAAAAGAATTAACACGCAAACCGAGGTCAGAATTAGGGTTTTCCATACTGCGCATTTTTAAAAGCCGCGGCGTGGATTTTAGACAAAAAATGAACCGCACCGTTTAGAAAGGCACTGGACATTTTCAACCTATAAACAGGCCTGTCCCCTTGGGCTTTAGTTTGTTCGGCTCAGCTTGGGTTCGGCTTCACTTTTTGGCTTTGATCTTGGATATACTGGAGTCCTGATCTCATCGTTGCTTTCTTTCAATACTCGACACCAATGGGCCTTTCGGGTTCATGAAATCATGCAAAATAGGGTTTCTACAGCTGCCCCTCTTTGTCGGATTTGCTCGCAAAGAACGGAAAATAAAAATAGACATAAGCCCATTTTGAATGTGAAAATTATTCGTACACCCCTTGAAGTTGTTTTAAATACTTAAAAAATTCATTTTATCAAAACAATTTGAAATCTCTGTGAAAAAGAGTGGAAAGAAACGGAGATGGGTCCGATACGTGGGCCTTCTCATGGAACCTCGATCCCCCTCACAGGCTTGATCCGAGCTTGCTCAAAGTACAATGGCGTGAAGAGAGATTTTCAAAAAAAAATTTCCAAAATTTCTTCTTTAAATCTTTAATTTAACTTCGGGGTATACGAATCATTTCGTGGAACCTCAATGGGAAATCTAACGGTTGTGGTTATGGGATAAACCATACCATTAATTGGTATGCTAATTAAATTTGATAAATCAAAATTAAATTTTACTCTATAGCGAGACCCTCAACCAGACGGTCATTAATCGGCCGTAGGTAAGTGAGTTGGTCACGCTTATCTACTGCAAAAGGGACCCTCTTTCTCTTTTTTTTTGGCCGCGACGTTCTGGAAGGCGAGGAGTCTGTATGACTCCTCACACGTTAGGCCCCACTCTTCTTTTCTATTCTTTTCTCCTTCTTTTCTTCTTCACTTTCCCTTGGCCTTCAGTGATTTGCTCACCCATTTGGAGACATCTTCTCCTCCAATCAGAACTCCGGCGAAGCTCCCCCCTTTTCCTGCAATCTTCTCCGGTGAACCCCCTTTTTCCGGCAATCTCCATCATTTCAGCATTTTGGGGCTGTTTTTGGCGATTCTAGGGCATCACGAAGCCCTCATCGTGATTCTTCTCACGGTCTCCAGCTCTTGGGGTGGCCTCTCATAAAATTTTTCTTCATTTTCTTGGATCATAGGTAAGCCACGTAAAAACCCCTTTCTTTTATTGCATAGGGTTTGAAATTTACCCCCTTTTGATGCTTGAATCCCTCTTTGCATGCTCTCTTTGAAGTTTGCATGCATGACTTCAAATATTTCTCTAAAAATTCATGCTATGTTGCCAAAAATGTACCCTTGGTTTATTTCTTTCTCGTGCTTCATCTCATAAGGAGGTTCATATCTGCCATGCATGAGCTACGGTCCTTTATATGTTTATTTTTATTCATGGCTTAGTAAACCTTGTTCCCTATTTTAATGCTTTGAAAAAAATCTGGAATCATGCTCTCCTATTCCTCTTTTACTTGAATTTTTTGCTCGTGTAATTTTAAGTTCACCTCGAACTAACTCCCCTTGACGATTCCTGTCATATTAACATCAAAATCCAGTCTTGGTTCGCCCCTTTGTTATGTATCATTTCCTCATTTGAGTATTTTATTTTCTTTAACTTTCGTGCTTTGATGTTAGTTAAGACTAACTCATTTCACACTAAGCAAGCATCCCTGCTTCCCTTTTTGTCCTGCAAATCCTTTCCATTATCATATGTCATCATGATTTCTTCTCTTTATTTGTTCAACTCCCTTCAAGATCTTGATGCTATGGTGTCAGCCAAAATCCAGTCTATGTTCTGCTTCGTTTTGTCGAGAATCTTGTTCTTCACTGAGCACCACCTCACTTGATGCTATTTAGAACTTGGCCCTTTGTGATTTTTTAAGAATTATAATCCTCTTGAATTGTGACTTTGTATTCCTGCATGTAATGAAAAGGATTTCTTTTTTCAGTTTATGCAACATGTAATCTCAAAGTACCACAAGTTTGAGAACCATACCTCCTAACCTTACTTGTTATTTTGATTTCCTTTTCATCATGTTTTTAATTGGAGATGAATGCTAGGAATAATTTTCAGCAAAAATAACAAATGTTGGTATAATTGTATTCCTCTTTAATGCAGATATGGGTAGGTCGAAGAAAGTGAAGATCGGGGAATCTTCCTCGGCCTGCACACCGATAGATGAGGACTATGTTCCTCCCATGGATGTGGAGGAGCAGCCGAGGGAGATCTCGCAAGTAGGTGCGAGTTCGAGTAGGGCCGAGGCTACCTCTTCAAAGGGTAGGAAGAAGTTGGGCTCTGATTCCGTGCCTGTGATGTTAGGAGTTCCTGACACACCACTTCTGAAAGGCTTAGGGGGTCACATCTTGGCAATTTTTCGAACTCAGGAGGTAAATATATAGAATTTCATCAAAGTTAGTCAATTACCTTTGCCTGCTGCATAGGATTAAGCTTTTTACCTTTCCCTTTGAGGTTTTAGAGATCCTCTATCATGGGCTGGAGGTGCTCGTGGAAGCCTATCCTATGCTTTACCAGAGGGCATCTGCTTCTTTGAAGGACTCACTAGGGAGGACCCCGCTTGGTCCTTTCTTGACCATCCCTTGGATTCAGAGTGATCGGAGGCTAGTTGCTGCTCTTTGTGAGACATGGTTTGGGGAGACCAACACGTTCCATTTTCTATGCTGTGAGTTGGCAATCACTCCCCTTGACTTTGTTATACTGACGGGGATTCCGATTGTCGGTGAGGTGATTTCGCCTCTCTCTGCCATTATCATGGATCAGGCTGCTGGCTTTCTCGCCAGAGACCGTCACGGTGGATAGTGTATGGGAAGCGGGCAAGGTGAAGCTTTCTTGGTTGGCTGGCCTTTTGGAGGATACAGATATTGTCGCCATCAACCTCAATTCCCTCATATTCACCATTGTGCTTCGGATCTTTCTCCTATACGTCTTGGGTTCCTGCTTTTTCATGACCGATCATTCATGCGTGGAGACCAGCCTCCTATCCCTGATGGATCCCATCGATCGTTTTGACACTTTCGATTGGGGAGGGGCCATATACGCCAACATTTTGGCAGGGCTTCATCGAGTTTCCCTTATGGAAGGTCGATCGGTCCGCTTCTTTTATCATTTTCTCGAGGTATCCCTTTTTGCTATTTTTTTTCCTTTTGTGTTGATTCATTGCTCTTTCCTAACTCATAGCTTGTTTCAGATGTGGGCGCATGAGTACTTGGACCCCTTTCATCCGAGCTTGAAGGTTCCGGACATTACTTCGTTCCCATGATCATCTCGGTGGAGTGCGCCCTCCTCTAAAGTTGATAGCCTCCTCCTAGAGAAAGCTAGAGAAGAGCTGAACCGACTGACTTTGAGAAGGGTAGGTTCACAATTGGCTTTGTTGACAGCAGTTGTCCTTTGTCCATTTTCAGCTTATCTCACCTATCACTTCAAATGCAGGTGACTCTTCGACCGTATTCCGATCTTGGTGACCTGATCATGCTCTCTTGTAGAGGGGCGAGGTGCTTCATGGGCCGACGTGTGGCCTTCTCTTACCTCGGGATCTGCGAGTACTTCTTGGGAGAGTGGTTTCTTCATCAGAGTGATGGGGAATTTTGGATTCCGCTTGCCCCTCCCTCTGAGATGACGCCTGTATTGGCCCATGACGCCTTTATGGAGCAGCTATGCATGGCGGGTATCGCTATCCATCATCTGGTTGGTGAGGTTTTGGATCACTCTTTTTATTTGTCTTGGCTCTGGAGCGTGTCCATCAGTCCCATCATGCGCCCTTTTTCTACTCGACCTGTGGCCACCGAGGTTAGGGGCAAGTTGGTCGAGAAATACTTCCAGATGGTAAGCTTTCTTTCATTTAAGCACCTCTTGCCTGTTGTTTCTAGCCTTGTTACCCTAACTTTGTCCTTTCTTTTGCAGAGACTGCTACTCTCTATCTTAGAGGAGGATACCCAAGGACTGACGGAAGAGATTGTGAGTTCTAATTTTCCTTTGAAATGATAGCAACAATTTATCTGACCCATTCTTTTTTTTGTTTTGTTTTTTAGGCGCGTTTGATAGGTTGGTTCGCGACCTTCGAGAATCCCTTAGTCACTCTTGAGGCGGTCCCCCCTTATCAGGTAAAATATCCTTGACTTTGAATCAGTTTTCTGCATCACCATTGCTTGATATTTACCCTGTTTGGTCTTGCAGTGTCGGCCTCATCTAGATATGAGCTTTGATTTCGAGGCAGGTCCTACACAGGTAAAGTATTCAGTTAATAAGTATGCTTATTAATTGTTCTTGATAAAACATATTCTTAGGATAGTTTATTCCCTGTTTTTCTTTTGGCAGGACGATGAGGAGGACTAGCGGATGCTTAAGCGCGCTATGGTTCGAAGCTCAAGGCCTAGAGAGTAGATTAGGAATTTTCTTTTCTTTATTTTGGCCTCTCATTTGTAAAAAGTTCTTGAAAATGTAAACAGTAATGCATTAATTTAGAAACTTTCTTTTTTTGAAAATTTTGGAGAATGGGAATGGCCAAAGGCCTTGGAGTAGTGTGGATGTATGAATGTATGAAATACTCCCCTGTAACAGGTACCCAAAAGCAGGTGCAACAGCTCGCGCAGTTGCGGGTTTGAAACAAAATAGCAGGTACTATTTTCGGCTGAAGTTTCTGTCCGCACCATTTGAAAAGGCTAGGTGCAATTTTCTTTTAATTTTTGGTCCCACGCCGTTTTAAAAGGCGTAATTTCTGAAGGTTTTCCTTATAAAACCTGCGAACAGAATGCAGTTTCGAAACCTGTTTCCTTTTGTGCGAAAGTTCCCTGCCTTGAAACCAGTTGTCCGAAGGCTTTGAAACTTGGATCGAAAGTACTTTCAACCCATCCAGATGCAATGGAACCATCCATTCGCGGCAACGACGACTCAGCCTTCGCCTTTCAGACCTTGCCCAACCTAGAGAATCATCGGCTCTACAATCAAAAAGTAAAGCGGTGGTTGGATTCCTTGGATTCATCGGAGCAAGAGGCCTTCCAGAAACTGAAGTTAGGTAACGTGGCATCTCTTTTCGATGTAAAAATCAATGGTCACCTTGTTGAGGCTGCCTTGGGGTGTTGGAGCCTGGAATTCCACGTTTTTAAACTCGGGGTTTTTGAACTTAGCCCAACTTTGGAAGAATATGGCAGATTGCTATTAGTACCTTTTGATCAAGATAAAATTGTTATTCCTTTTTACCGGGCTAGTTAGAAAAGTAAAGCATCTTCCTTTCTCAGGGTGAAGCGGGGCTTTCTCGAAAAGTTGGATGGCGAGGAAAACTACTTTTGATGCTCTTTGAAGTTTTTGGTAGACTACTTCTCCCCAAGGAATTCCAGTTGGATTAGTACTCCCTCATTCGTGGGCCTTCCTGGTTCTTGGCCTCAGTATCGCTTCCATGCCTTGGCTCTTGCAGTTGTTGGGCATGTATTATTTCCTCTGAGCTTCAATTTCATCGATATGCAAGTATTGGAAGTAGTCGAGTAGATAATGACTGGTAACTCCTTCATCCCCATGCTGCTCGCTGAGACTTTTAGGGCTTTAGACCGATGTGTCCAGAAAAGAGGTGGTTTCTTCAGAGGGTGTATTTCTTGCTACAGATATGGCTCTTGGAGCATCTCAAGTTCTATAACCCCCTTGCTACTCCAGCTTTTATGCGCTGGGATTTGATCAAGTCACATTGTGCTTTCAGTGAAATTCCCCCTATTCTGGATAGTCCAGAGATGTGGTATGATCAGCTTGTCTTGTTGGCTCCAAAGATGCTAGTATGGAAGTGCTCTTGGCTTCATGTTGTAGAGATCCTCTCAGGTACATTTGGAAAACATCACATCATTCCAATTGGTCTCAGGGGTTCCAACCATTATCTTCCAAATCTGGTAGTTTGACAATTTGGGCGCACCCAAGACATCCCCATCATCGAAGTCATAAAGGATGTGGTTGAGTTTGGGCCTTCATCTGAAAAGCTCATCTCTCGCCTTCTTGTTAGGTAGAAATCTAGAGCGAAGAACACTTTTGGTGATGATCAGGACTCGTTGGCCACGATTGAGTATATTAGATGGTTGGGTGTCTGCTACCCTCCTTATGTTTCTCCTTCACAGCCCTGCACAGGTGACAAGAGAAAAGAGCCAATTAATGTTATGCTTATTGAAGACCAGCCATTATATAAAGAGTTAGAAGAAAAGGTTACTTCCCTTCTTGCGGAGAATGCTGGTTTGAAAACTGAGGTTTCCAAAATGGGTAGTGAAGCTGTTGCATACCAGGATCGCATAAAGGACTTGAAGGCTCAAATTGGTGTTCTGGAAACTGTGAATGAAGAATTTTAGTATTTCCCGAATCCCATCGGTGGGAAAAAGTCTACTAGCCAGGAGGTGATCCTTAAGTTGAATGCGGAGCTGGCTTGTCTTCGACAGAAATTGAAGGACCAAGGCGGAGCTTCCTCATATTCAAATTGAGGCTTCGGGACCGGCCTTTTAAAGAAAATATTGTTTTATCATATTTATGGGTCTCAGAATTCTGTTTTAAGCAATAAAGGAATTGTTCTTTCAAGAATTCTCGTCATTGACCAAAAATACTAGTTTTTTTTTTCATGCAATAAATAGAGAAAAGAAAGGAAACAAACCAAAATCTTTTCATTAATGGGGACGTATCCCTTAAGATGGGAATTAGATCGGCGTAGTTCGAGAATCATGCAAGCACACAACATTTTTTTTTAAACCCTTAAAGAATTTGGATTAGAAGATATATATGTTAACACATCATTTTTAGTGGTATCCAAACTAATATAGAATTACCTTGTGCAACTTCACCGTGAATACCTCGAATTATCGCAAGTAGTTGCAAGTAAGAACCACCGGGCTTGAGAATTCCTGTTGCTCGTGTTGACTCCCATCGGAACACAGTAGACACCATTTTCTTCCTTTTTTTTTCTTTTCTTCTTCATGCCTCTTTTACCCTTAGTACCTGTTATGGTTTTCACCAAGTCTGGCCCACGTAATTTTTGCACCTTGGCGCCCCGAGGGGTTTTTACCAAGCCCGTGGCAATTGATTCTTGCCATGATATGATGTTTTTACTCACAACGCCCTTTCGGGTTTTCATTGTGCCCTTTCATATCATGCTTTCCCTTATGGTCTTCTCTCAAGTAATCTTGCCCATCCTTGCCAGTAGAAAGAGATCATGCATAATTCAAATCTTAGTATTTATGGCCGTCATTCATCAGAGAGGACTTAGTAGTAGGACAAAACTTGGGTTGTGGTTAGGGTCTTTGAAACGAATGGATAAGGCTCAAAACATTTCTGCACATATTAGGATCAGGTATGACATTTGTTTTCTTTGGGGATCCTTGTTGGTCTTTGCTCCATTTTCTTCATGGTTTGGGCTATTCGATTTTTGTCTTTCCCCCCCCCCCCCCCCTTTTTTTAAGGGGAAAAAAAAAACTACCCTAGTATAAGAGTACTGGAGTAGCATGAATCTTTTGAATCGAATAAAATTGCCCCAGTATAAGTAAGTTGGATGTCTTGCCTTGATTGATTTAACTTCTCTTTTTTCCCATAAAATGCCCCAGTATGGGGTGCAACCAATGTCATTATCGGGTGAATAGAATTTTAAGACCCAAAGAGCTAAGCAAAAAGGGTAACTGGAGAAATTATCAGGATTATAGCAAAGAAAGCCTCTCTTCATTTTAATTCTAGCCATGTTCCTATAAAGTTGAGTTATGCATAATACCTTTTGACTGAATCTAAATTGACCGGCTCAGGGAGATCATCTCCATCCATCTCAGCCAATATGAGGGCTCCTCCAGACAGTGCTTTTCTGACCATGTATGGACCATTATAGTTGGGCTTGAATTTTCCTCGTGCACTAGTCTGGTGTGGCAAATCTTTGAGTACTAAGTCACCTTCTTTGAATTCCCGTGATCTGACTTTCTTTGAATAAGCTTTGGCCATTCTCCTTTGGTAGCATTGGCCATGACATATGGCATTCAGTCTCTTTTCTTCGATCAAATTAAGTTGGTCGAATCGGGCCTGTACCCACTCTGCTTCTTCGAGCTCAGCTTCCACGAATACTCTAAGTGATGGAATTTCAACTTCAATAGGCAAGATAGCCTCCATGCCATACACTAACGAAAAAGGGGTTGCCCCTACTGATGTCCGGATTGAGGTTCTATATGCATGGAGTGCAAATGGTAACATTTCATGCCAACTTTGTAAGTAACGACCATCTTCTCAATAAGCCGCTTCAAGTTCTTGTTAGCTGCTTCTACCGCTCCACTCATCTGAGGACGGTATGGAGTTGAGTTGTGGTGAGTGATTTTGAACTGCTCACATAATGCTGTCATTTGTTTATTCTTGAAATTTTTGGCATTGTCAGTGATGATCTGACTTGGAACCCCATATTTGCAAATGATGTCCCTCTTCATGAACTTTACTACCCGACTCTCTGTCACACTGGCATAAGAAGCTGCTACTACCCACTCTGTGAAATAATCAATTGCGACCAATTTGAACCTGTTCCCATTTGGTGCCTTCAGATTAATTGGCCCAATGAAATCCAAGCCCCACATGGAGAAAGGCCAAGGAGTTGTCATATTGTGGAGTTCTGAGGCTGGGGCCTGTATCTTATTGGCATAGATCTGGCAAAGGTGACATCTCCTCATATGTTCGTTGCAGTCACGCTCCATTGTTGTCCAATATTTGCCCAATCTTAAGATCTTCTTGGTTAACATGTGACCGTTCATGTGTGGTCCGTAAATCCCTTCATGGACATCTCCAACAATCTTCTCTGCTTCTTTCGAATCCACGCATCGGAGGAGTATATGGTTGAAAGTCTTTTTGTAGAGATTCCCAGTTCTCAGAAAGAACTGTCCAGCTAATCCTTGAAGGGTTCGTCAATCATTGGTGTTGGCATCCAGTGGGAACGTGCGATCTTCTAGATATTTTTTTATGTCATGGTACCATGGCCTTCCGTTGGGCTCACCTTCTTCGACTTCTTCGATTGGCATGTAGTGGGCTGGTTCATCCCTAACCTTAATCTAAATTTGCCAGATGTCGACCCCTTCAGGAATGTCGATAATTGAGGCCAGGGTGGCTAGGGCATCTGCGAATCGGTTCTCCGTCCTTGGTAAATGGGTGAATGTGACGTGCTCGAAATTATCACTGATGTCATCCAAGTACTCATGGTAAGGAATTAACTTAGAATCCCTTGTTTGCCAATCATCTGTAGCTTGGAAGATAATGAGAGTAGAGTCTCTAAAGACATCCACTGCTTTAATGTTCAAGTCCATAGTTTCTTGTAGACCGATGATGCAAGCTTCATATTCAGCAACGTTGTTTGTGCACTCGAACTTCATCTTTACCGCAATAGGAATCTGTTTACCCTCGAGAGAAACCAAAACTGCACCTGCTCCATATCCATGTCTGTTTGCCACTCCGTCGAAATACATTTTCCACTTGGCCTTTGGTTCTTCTTCTACTTCACCAGTCATAAACAAAATAGCGTCATCTGGAAAGTTGGTTTTCATTGGTTCATATCCTGGTAGTGGATGATCTGCCAAGTGATCTACAATGGCTTGCCCTTTGATAGCCTTCTAGGTCGTCTAAGTAATGTCAAATTCAGAGAGAAGCATTTGCCATCGTGCAGTTTGCCTTGTGAGTGCCGGCTTCTCAAAAAGGTACTTGAAAGGGTCCATCCGAGCTATCAACATAGTTGAGTGGCTCAACATGTAGTGTCTCAGGCATTGCGAGGCCCAAACTAGTGCACAGCAAGTCTTTTCAAGTGTTGAGTATCTTGTCTCGTAATTAGTGAACTTTTTACTGAGATAGTAGATAGCTCTTTCTTTTCTTCTGGTTTCATCGTGCTGCCCCAATACACATCTCATGGAGTTCTTGGAAATTGACAGGTACATCAGTAAAGGTCGACCAAGTGTAGGAGGTACCAACACAGGCGGATTAAGCAGATAACTCTTGATCTTATCAAAGGCTTGTTGGCATTCTTCATTCCATTCTTTAGGTTGGTTCTTTTTGAGGAGCTCGAAGATGGGTTCACAATTGGGTGACAGTTGGGATGTGAACCTACTGATGTATTCCAGTCTTCCTAGAAAACCACATACCTCATTTTTCTAATTTTGGAGCTGGCATCTTGATTATCGCCTTCGCCTTTTCCGGATCCACTTTTATTCCTCTTTGGCTGACAATGAAACCAAGTAATTTACCCGAAGATACTCTGAATACACATTTCGCAGGATTCAACCATAGTTGAGACTTCCTCAGCCGCTCAAATAATTTCCTTAAATTAATAAGGTGATCTTCCCCCTTCGGTGACTTGATGATCATATCGTCCACATATACCTCAGCCTCTTTATGAATCATGTCGTGAAATAAGGTGGTCATTGCACGTTGATAAGTAGCTCCGGCATTCTTGAGTCCAAACGACATCACCCTGTAGCAAAAGGTGCCTCAAGGAGTTATAAAAGCAGTCTTCTCCCTGTCTTCTTATGTCATTTTTATCTTATTATACCCCGAAAAACCATCCATGAAGGAGAGTGTTTCATGGCCTGCGGTGTTTTCAACGAGGATGTCGATATGAGGGAGGGGGAAGTCATCCTTGAGACTTGCTTTGTTCAGATTTCGGTAGTCAATACGCATCCAGACTTTTCCATCTTTCTTTGGCACTGGAACCACATTGGCTAACCATTCTGGATATGAGGAAACTAAGAGAAAACCTACTTGGAACTGCTTCATGACTTCATCTTTAATCTTCAAGGTCCATTCAGGTCGAAGTCTCCTTAATTTCTCCTCGACCGGCTTAGCTTCAGGAATGAGTGGGAGCCGATGTACAACCAAATCCGTGTCAAGTCCTGGCATGTCCTCGTATGACCAGGCAAAAACACCCTTGTACTCCTTCAGAAGGTTAGTCAAGTCAGCCCGCTGCTGGGTGGTGAGTTGAGTTCCGATTTTCATTACTTGGGGCCTTTCCTCAGTACCAAGATTTATTGACTCGGCCTCTTCTCTGTTAGGTTGAACACCCTTCTCATGACATTCCAGAAGATCTAGAATCTCTTTTGGAGGTTCCAAATCTTCTTCGTCACCCTCATCTTCGAGCTCCATGAGCTCAAAGTTGAGTTCGGTGTTGGAGTCATATTTATCCGATTTTGCCTCAGTTATATCTTCTTTTCCACATTCTTTAAAGATCATTTTTTGTTTTTCTTGAAAATAGCCAGGATTAGGAAAACTGAAAATATTTTTTTGATTTTTTGAAAAATGGCCTCCTAAATTAACGCTACCCGAGGTCGAAGGCCCATGAATGGGTAGATGACTAGGAAAGCGGAAAATATTTTTTGGATTTTTCAAAAGGCGACCTCCTAAATTAATGCTAGCCGAGGACGAAGGCCCATCCTTCGGTAGCGATCCTTCATTTAACAAACTTTTTTTTTGGGGGCCATTTCGGCATTCTTACCATGGTTGGCTGGGCACCATTGCAGAATTGATTCAGGGGCCATTCCGGTATTCTCACCGCGGTTGGCTGAGCACCGTTGGGAAACTGCTCCCCAATTTTTGAGTGTTTCTTTCACTCCCAACGGGCGAATTGATCTCTCCTGTCATTATCCCATCGATCATTGACCATCATTATCTCACAACCATCTTGTTCTTCCTCATTTGAAATTCCCTGTGGTCCTGAAGCACTAAACACCACAAAAGAGTTAGAACCATTTAATGTCACTTCTTTAAAGAGAAGTGACAAATCAAATATATCATCGTGTTCCGATTCAACTCTAACTTTGGGTTGACTTTCCGGCTCAAGCCGAATGACATAGGATGGATAGGGGAAGGTTTCCCTGATGTGAGGGATCCTTTCCAGGCCTTTCTAAGACTCATCAAGCCTTGCCATTCTCAATTCTTTAGATTTTTCGATTTGCTCTTCAACAGTTGGTTTATACCCTAAACTAAACCTAAGGGGTAAGGATTTTGGTTTTACAGGTGTGATAATCCCTTGAAGATTTTGGCCTAAGCTTCTACCTTTCAGATAACCTTGGCTAGTCATTATTCTTATCACCATGACATTAACGTCAATGCTTCCTGGCTCCATCAAATCTCGCATCTTGGGTATATTGTTCACCGAGGTGAATTCAAAAGAATGAAACCCGAGGACCTCTTTTGGATATTCCAAATTAATGAATGGAATATCAGACTGGTGTCTAATCGAGGGCATGTTTTCTGTGAGAATTGTGATAACCTCATCATCCTTGATATATTTTAATCTCTGATGAAGGGACGATAGTACTGACCCTGCCGAATGGACCCAGGGATGACCAAGTAAGAGGTTAAAGGTAGTCGGAATATCTACCACCTGAAAGGTGATATCAAAATTATGAGGGCCTATGGTAACTTCCAAATCAATTTCACCTACCACTTACCTCTTAGAGCTGTCAAAAGCATGGATAGTCATCCCATTGAGTTTGATGTTTTCTTCACTAATCCCGAGACTTTGGATGGTGGCTCGTGAGTAGACATTTAGGGCTGACCCATTATCGATCAAGACCCTTACCACAATCATTTCGTTGCATAGCACTGTAATGTGTAGTGCCTTTGCATGATTAGTCCCTTCAGGATCCAATTCTTCCTCATTGAAATTGATTGTGGTAAGGACCGTGATGTTACCTATCACCTTTTCCAGGCCTTCTGGAGAGATATCCGACGAAACCTGAGCCTCATCTAAAACTTTCAACAAGGTCTTACGATGCAATTGCGAGGATAAGAGCAAACCGAGAATAGAGATTTGGGCCGGCCTCTTGTTCATCTGTTCCAGGACTGAGTACTCCGCCTTCTTGGATTGTTTGAGGGCATCCAAGATTGATTCGTCACTGACCTTGTACCTCTAGGCTTTCTCCTTGTTCTTTTTCTCTTCTTCCTTCTTCCGGTTCTCCTTTGCCTTCTCTCTCTCTTTCTCTTTTGCCTCTTTCACTTCCTTTTCTCTGCCCTCTCTGGCCTCTTTCTCCCCTACTATCTCAATCATTTTCCCATTTCCTTTGGCTTTAGACGGGTCAGATTTATAGACCTGCTCATACTGGTTAAGGTTATCAACATCGGCGATGACCCCCTTGGCCTCTCCCCTCTTTGGATGGCGGATGTTGTTGTAGTTAAAAGACATTCTTTTCAAATCCACAAGGGGTTGTGAAGTGGGATATTTCAACACGAATGACCGGGGGGTAGGAACTTGGTTTGTTGGAGGAATAGGCCAATCAAGCACAATCGTCTTTGATGTTTGGTCTGGTGAAGGAGTAGGCCAATCAAGTACGATTGTCTTGGAATGAGCGACAGTAGGGGAAGGCCAATTAAACACAACTGGCGGCCTTTGGACTAGAGGTTGCTGGTCATTAACCGTATTAACTGGAGGGGAAGCCTTTTTGTTATTGATGTAAACCCTGAATTTTGTCCCGGGTTTTTGAATCAATTGAGAGGGGTTAAAATCTAGATCATCCTATTCAAGGGCATTGATGGTGCGAGAGGTGGATGCCCCATTGTTATTGTAAGTCGGAAGGGGATTCTGCAGGATACCAGAGGAAGTTGGTGGATTAATGATGATCCTCTTGCTCTCAATCAAGTCTTGGATCCTGTGCTTTAATATCCAGCACCTGTCCATAGAATGCCCCAGAGCACTCATATGGAATGCGCAATTCTGATTTGCATTATAGAATATGGAAGTTGTATCTTGCACATCTTGCTCTACCGGACTTACAATGCCCTCTTTTATCAAAGTGCAAAGTATTTCAGACGAACGAGAGGGGAGGGGATCCAAATGACGATACCTTCTTTGATAGCCTTGGTTCTGACCCTGACCTTGATTCTGCTATTGATGCTGTTGTTGTTGTTGTTACGGAACCGGTGCTTGGAAGGGCTGGACGTACCCCGAGTTCACTACTGGAGCTTGAAACTGGAAGGGAGCAGGTGGAATATTTTGGGTATAGGCAACTTGCCCATACGTAGCAGCTGCTATTCCGGATGCTTCACTTTCTTTCCTCTTGTTACCGGTATAAGACTTCTTGGCAGTAGGTCCTCTGTTCGCATAGGTGTCCATGACGGTACGAAATGTAGCATGATCCATTATTTTACCTATCCTGACCCCTTCGTCAATACCCTCTCTCTACTGGATGATGGTTGCAAAGCCTGATTTCATCTGTGTCACTAGACGATCATAGTATGGGGCTTTCAATGTGGAGACGAATGTACTGACCATTTCTTCCTCCATCATGGGGGGTCTGACTTTCGCGGCTGTATCCTGCCATCTGTAAGCATGCTCTCTGAACGATTCTGAAGCTTTTCTCTCCATTTTTAGGAGATCCATTCTGGTGGGGACTACTTCTGTGTTATACCGATACTGGGCCACAAAACGTTCTGCCAAGTCCATCCAACACTTGATCCTACTGTGATCAAGTTCTGAAAACCATTGGAGTGCCCCTCCCGATAAACGCATCTGAAAAAGTTGTAACATTAATGGTTCATTTTTTCCGTTTATCCCCAAGGTACCTCCATAGAGTTTCAGATGGGCTACAGGGCAGCCTTGACCGCTATTTGCTTGAATTCTGGGATCTTGAAATTAGGGGGGAGATTTGTCACAGAATATAGGTAGAGATCATCAATGCCTATCTTGGTAAATGGATCAGACCCTTTAACCAACCTCAAGTCATTTGTGAGTTTCTCCACCTGGTTGGCCAATGAACTTTTCGAACCTTCGTGACGCCATTCCTCTTCCTCATAATGGGTCATCCTTGGATGATCCAAAAAATTGGTTGGTCCTCCATACGGCCTAGATCATTTGGTGGCGGTGGTGCATCTGTCCATGCTTGTCTTTGAAATTTAGGAGGAACATCCAGGTCTTCAGGGTTCTCTGGGTTTTTGTTTGATCAGGCCATAAGCTGCTCCATCATTAAATACAAATTATAAAGGTTGCTCTTTATTTTGGCCAACTCAGTTTTGGTTTCTCACAACTCAGCTTTGGTTTCTTGTTCGAATTCGCTTCGGACAGGTTCATGGCCTTCTTCCATTTCAGGTGAGTTATGCCCGAATCTTAGAAAATAGGGACTCCGACTAAGTTGAGTCAATGAGGACGAGACTTTCTTCCTCGGAGTTATAATGAATAACCTGAAAAATTAGAAAGAGAGGATCAAATATAGGAAGAATCTTTGTTGATGAACACTTCTAATGATGGGGAACTTTCCTTCAGCTAAAACAATCGATTTGAACTTATTATTATTCTTATTATTTTTCAAAAATGAGTCAAGGTCACAAAGGCGAGATAGAGGTATGACCTCTAACAAGGTTGCCCATAGGACCTAGGAGAAAATTACAAAGGTGAGATAGAGGTGAGACCTCTAACAAGGGTGCTTGTAAGACTTAGGGGAAAAATCACAAAAGCAAGATAGAGGTGAGACCTCTAACAAAGGTGCCCGTAGGACTTAGGGGAAAAATCACAAAGGCGAGATAGAGGTGAGACCTCTAACAAGGGTGCCAGTAGGACTTATGGGAAAAAATCACAAATGCGAGATAGAAGTGAGACCTCTAACAAGGCTGCCCGTAGGACTTAGGAGATTTTATGACAAAGGCGAGATAGAGGTGTAACTTCTAACAAGGTTGCCCGTAGGACTTAGGGGAAAATCACAAAGGTGAGATAGAAGTACGACCTCTAACAAGGGTGCCCGTAGGACTTAGGGAAAAATCACAAAGGGGAGATACAGGTACGACCTCCAACAAGGGTGCCCATAGGACTTTGGGTAAAAAATGACTCAAAATATATATATATATATATATATATATATATATATATATATATTTTTTTTTTTTTTTTTTTTTTTTTTTCGAAGTCCAAAGTTTTAGTTAGTGAGAAGTTCCTCACAAATAAGTGTTCATCAACAGAGACTTAAGAATTTTGAATCATCAACATATAACACAGCACAGAGATAACCAAAATAGTGAACAAAAAATGTTCTAATGCCTGAGCTTGTAAGGTAGTTGCTCTGTAATATCTTGTATGGATACCAAAGGCCTACGGCACCACTCAGTTGAACATTGTGCAGATGACTATTCTAAACATTTCAATCATTCAATATTGTTTATCAAAACCCATGCAAGTCAATGTGTCCTCACAAATATTTCTATATGGGGTTCTAAATTCCACCTAAAAAAGGATCCCACAATCATAGAATATCCATGCACGATCCGCGTAGTTCTTTTTTTCAAAATGATTTGGGTTGGAATGCTTCATCGCCACTTCCGGGATGCTATCCATGGGCACTCAACTACTTAGTTCCAAAGATGGGGGTAAGTCCGAATTCGGAAAACATGGGTGGGATATGAATGCCGTGTACAAACGGTACAAAAGATAGTGCAATAATAAAAACAGAGCAACGCAAGCAATAAATAACAAACAAAAAAATGAAAATAACCAAAAATTAATTTAATGGAGAAAATTAAATCGAGGCTTGAATCCTCTAGGTCCCCAGTAGAGTCGCCAGCTGTGGATAACTGGCTTGGGTCGATTTCCTCCCCACATCAATGTTTTTCAACTAATGAGAAGCCGAGATCTTTAGAGTCGCCACCAACCAAAGATCCGGGTGTGATTGGTCACCCACAATGAAAACCCTCAATTCGAGAACCGAGATTGGGTCCGGGGATTCTCTTATGAGTTGGGGAAGGTGTTAGGCACCCCACCTCATCCGTCGAATGACGGTTACCTTTTTAATTTTCTCAATTAAATTAATTTAAATAAATTATTTTCTTTATTTTTTTATTCATCTTTTTATTACTTCGAGATTGAAAACTCACCCCTTCTCGACCAAGTTAGGGTGATTTTCTCTCTACTTGCTTTCTTTTATTTTTGAGATTGGAAAGTCACCCCTCTTCGGCTGAGTTAGGGTGATTTTCTCTCTACTTGTGTGGCAAAATCCATTTTCCTTAAATCGGCGAATGGCCACACTCTCTCCTCGACCGAGTTAAGAGGGGCCCCGCCTACGTTTGGTGGAAAAGGGACGGAAACTAGTAACAATGAATAAAAAATGTTGAAATAAAGAAATCGAAGAACTAGTCTTCCAACTCTTTCCTTCACCCGGATTTCCTCTACCTCACGACCGTTTGGAGAGAAATCACCGAGTTACTAAGAGAAAGTGGGGGAAGAAAAGTCTTGGATGGGTAGAAGTAGAAGATGGGGGTGTAGTATACCTTTTCCCTTGATTAGGTGCTCCAAGTGTTTGAAGAGAGAATAAACTTCCACGAGATCCGAACTCCCTAAACTTTTCCTCCAAAGTTGGTGAAGATCACTCCTAGGTCTACAAAGGCCTTCGAAAGAAAAGTGGGAAACAAGGTCTTTGGTGGCTTGGTGGCTGGACTTTCTGGGATTCGAGGGCTAAGTTAAGCCTTTTCCAAAGTTCTCCCAAGATGTAAAATTTCAAAGCTCCAAAGTTCCGGAGTCTCGAAGTTGGGGTGTTCAAAGTTCAAAATTCAAAGTTAGGGAGAGAATGAGGGTGAGACTCTTTTTATAGGGTGAAAAATAGGGTTCTAGCTGTTTCTGGCCGATGTGGGATTAAAACACTTATAACTCAAAAAAAAAAGAATTAACATGCAAACCGAGGTCAGAATTAGGGTTTTTCGTACCTCGCCTTTTTAAAAGCCGCGGCGTGGATTTTAGACAAAAAAATGAACCGCGCCCTTTAGAAAGGTGCTGGACATTTTCAACCTATAAATAGGCCTGTCCCCTTGGGCATTAGTTGGTTCGGGCGGCTTGGGTTCAACTTCACTTTTTGGCTTTGATCTTGGATATACCGGAGTCCGGATCTTCTTGTTGCTTTCTTTCAATACTCGACACCAATGGGCCTTTTGGGTTCATGAAATCATGCAAAATAGGGTGTCTACAGGCCTGAATGCCATGTGCAACATCTTGTGCTTATCATCAAATATAGGGATATTCTCGTTTCTCACCACTTGGGCAGTTGAAGATCTAGGATGCAATCTTTCCCCGTGAAAAATCCATGTAGTTGTGACATAATTCTTATCGAATCCATCACAAATCAAATGCTCACACACTGGGCCGTATCCAATAATATCGATTCCTGCATTTTTTACACGGACACTTGATAGTATTGTCAGTGTGTGTTGACTTACTAAATGCAAAATCCAAGAAATTCTTCACACCTGTTTTATATATATCATTCCATCTGTTTGCGGAAACCCAATTTTTATCCATGGTGACTTTATTAGTTGTTGTAATCACTAACAACAGAAGACAATATATGCCTGTCATTAGTGGATGCTACTGGTTGTGTCTACTAGAATGAATATGTGGATCATTAACTCTGTGATACAGAACTGACACGCTATGATTAGGGTAATGCATGCACCATGGTTATTGAATACATATTGGGTGAGGTGTTCCTATCTCATTTAGGAATACATAATCCCCAAGAATCATTATCTCACATGCTTTGTTCAATTTAAAGAAAATTTCGGCAGCATCTCCCCATGGCTCTCCAAGTACACAATTTAGACAAGGGACAAATGCATTCCTTGTCCAAATATGTACCCAGATAACAATAAGGATGACTGATTAACGAAAATATTCTCAAAATTGAGTGTGCACGGGTGACTGACGCATGCTTCGAGATTATGCATTCCCAAACTGTCCACCCAGACAATTCAAGAATCATTTGTAGAAAAATACTCTTCTTTACATACAGGATGGATCAGTTGTTAGATGCAATGTAGTTCATGTAGGAACTAAACATCGTAATCTACAACGAATCTGTTCATAGTGATGATAAGAGAGGTATTTATCAGATAATGATTCTTGAAAGGGAGATCTAAGTTTCAATGCATGGACATTCACAATGTCATATCCTATAAGAGTATCGGTTAAAGATAATCAACAATAACAAGATGGGCCGGAAGATCCCGACCTCCTCCGATATCTCCCAACATGTGGCACAAGGTTCTTAGTTAGGCCAGCAGTCCGTCGCCTTCCAGAGTAAGCCCCCTGCTGCTAAGTAAAAAATGAGTTGTCATAAAATAATATCGACAAGGAAAAAAAAAGAAAAGCAAATTTACAAGAAAAACAACAACTTCACCTTCTTCACATGCCATAATTAAACTACATAATTGGGAGGGGGTGTTAATGTAATTAAAGAAGATGTGGAAGGTGAGGCTACTCACGAGTTCACTAATCATTGGAGTTTTTATTTATTTAAAATCAGTAAGATGATTATCAAGCGGAAAAAACTAGACTTCTTAAATTTTTTCTATAGTTAAATATTTTAGCTATGTTATTAATACGAGTTGTATTAATTAATAAAAATTGTATTACTTCTAGTAAAACTTCAATATACAACTTTTAAGTAGTTTACCTGCATTAGAACTTCCAATTAAGTGCTAACTGCAAACTAGTAATTATGTAATTAGCATAGTGTTAATTCATAATGGTTTCACATGATAATAAAAATAATATGATATTTATTTACTAAAAACCAAAATTAAATATAATAATCTTTTGCAAAAAAAAAGAAGGGGAAACGGTTAATAATGTCTAATAAAAGTATAGAAAATAGGTTTCTTTAAATAAAGTCTTAGAAATTGTTTGTAATTATCAAATCAATAGATATAAATTTTCTATACTTTAGACCCTAGAGATGGTCTACCATCCTCTTTATGCTTGCATGACTTTTTCCAAAAGAGATTTAAGAGTAGGGTTGCATTCAAGCCAAGCTGTGTAGTGAGCTCGACTCGTTCAAGTCAAGTTCAAGCTTGTATTTTAGGCTCGAACAACCTAGCCAAACTTTTATTTTCGCTGAAATTTTTAAACAAGCCACGCTTGAGTCTGACCCTGATGACATTCTCATATTTTTAGGGTTAAGTTGCTCTCGTTTAGAGGTTGGTTAGGCTTGATATATATATATATATATATATATATATATATATTATAATAATTTTCAAGTTATAATGAGGTAATAATAATAGAAGGAATTTAAAGCAAAAACCCAAACTCTCTAATTCTGAACTGAGGACATTTTTAATCCGGTTTTTGTGTTTGATTAGATTCATTTCATGTAGTTTCTTGTATTCTAATTTTATAATAAATATATTTATAAAAATGATCAAAAGAACCCTAAAATTTGAATCAAACTTGAACTAGCCCGAGCTCAGTTCGACTTGAATCAAGTTCAACCTCGAATCGAGCTCCATCAAGCTTTAACATTTGAGCTGGAATCAAGCTCAAGCCGAACTCGAGAATGTTCAAACCAATCCCAAGCTTGGTTAAGTTCGGCTCAACTCAACTCCAATGCAAGTCTATTTATAAGTGTGGTATTGAGTTGGCTCAATCAATTAACATTGTCAATTTCTAATAGACTACTGATAGTCAATTATAATTTTTAATTTCCTTGAGTCATTTGAGCAGATCATTTCCCTTATACAAAATGTTATAATTATGTCAACTACAAGAAAATATACAATCTGATCAATCAACAAAAAAAAAATATGACATAATTATGTCATTTAATCAGACTATGGAAATTAATCAACCAATCGCATGAAAAGAATTATACTAAAAATCAGCATCTATTAGCACATCGTTTAGCCACTAATTACTAAAGAGTTTAGTCCAACATTATTAATATGAGTTTAAATTTTTTTAAAATATACCCTAGTAAACAAAGGTCTGAGCAAGAGAACCTGCGCAGAGTCCACAATCGATGATGGACGTGGAGTTGGTGGCGCGGAACCTGCACAAAGTCCACAGTTAGAGAGAGAATAGAGCAGAGAAAGAGAGAAGAGCAGAGAGAGATTGAGAGAGAGAGAATAGAGCAGAGAGAGATTGAGAGATTGAGATAGAGAACGAGAGAGACAAAGACAGGAGATAGAGATAGATAAAGAGAAAGAGAGAAAGCGAGAAGGAGACAGGGGACTTACAGTGCTTGTCGGCCGCGGTGGCTTGTGGTCAGAGCTGGTCGGTGCCGGTGGGGTGGTCGGAGCTAGTCGGAGCTGGGAGGAGTAGAGAGAGAGAAGAAAAAAAACAGTTTTGGGGGGCAAATACGAGTTTCATGGGTTAGGGATTTAGTAAACGCATATAACATTATTAGAGATGGAAAATATTTCCGTATCTAATACAATTTAATCATTAGAAACAAAAATATTTTTGTCTCTAATACTCTATACATTTTAGACACGGAAATATTTCGTTTCTAATGTTTATTTAACTTAGCGACGGAAAATTTCCTTGTCAGACAACACTTCCGTGCCCAACCAAATTAGAGACAGAAAATATTTCGTCACTAATATCTATTATATTAGGCAAAATTGACTAAATATTGGAATATATATTAGAGACGGAATATTAGTTACGGAAATTTTTCTGTGTCTGTAAGTGAGATATTAGAGACAGAAAATGTAACACCCCAAAATCCCCCCTAAGAGTTAGGAGAGACTTTAAACGTGACTATCCTAACCTAGCAAACCATCCTGTGAAATATACAAGGCATAACATAGCGGAAACATAAATCAAAGTGCGGAAGCGTGAACCCAAAATTTTCTTTTCTATACATGAACAGTATTCCAAGTTTTATACATCAACATGACTAAGTATAAGAGTGAACATGCCCATCCATCAAAATACAAAACAATAAAACTCTCTCTCTTAGTAGTCACCCTGATAGGGCCAACTATCGAAGTTCCTGACCTCCACCTGAGGCCCTCCTGCAGGCTCTATCAAAGGCCCCTCCTCACCATAGTCCTCCTCGACCCAAGGACCAGGAGCACAAATATCAAACGGTGTACCTACCAACATCAAAATGTACGATTGAGTATTGAAACACTCAGTGAGTACAAGCTACTAGCTAACAGTGATATAATACAATTCATAGCATACTGAAAATTTAAACAATGCATTCATGAGCATGCATGAAAAACCCAAGCGCAAAACCTCAGGTAAATCATGTGTGCATAATTCATATCTTGTATTTGAAATTATCTTTTCGTATTTTCAAAATTTGCTTATCGTGCTTAAAAATCTTATTCTTGTCTTGTTCTTGTCTCGTGGAAATCATGTTTGTCTTGTCTTCCTTGTCTTGTGAGCCAGATGTTAGTGCCCTTGAAGCAACTTGTGAGCTGGTTATATAAATACCCTTCATCGAAATTCTTGAAAACAACTTGTGAGCTGGGTATATAAATAACCTCCAATGAAATAGAAAAGGCACACCAACATCCTTGATTTCTTGTCTTATTTTCTAGAAGCCAGATATGACATATCCTTGGATATGTCCTATCCTTGACCGACCCAAAGTTCGACTTTATCATTTGTTTTGTGAATTGCTTGGCTTGTTCTTTGGTTGTTTTTCATATACTTATACTTAGGAAATTTGGTTCATGCATGTATGCTTGTGCATAGTGAATGGGTGCTAGCTAGCTTAGTTGGTAAAGTCCCTTGGCGTCATACCAGGGACCTGGGATCAATTCCCACCTATGTTTCTCTGGTAGGGGTATGCCTAACCCCAGCTTACCTTCCAAAAAAAAATAGTGAATGGTGGACATCATGTTAGCCTAAAGATACTTAAAGGAATAACATATGGCATTTCAAGCATTTCTATAGATACGGGAGATCTTTAAAGGGAACATATATTGGCATCATAGCAATGTAACATTTGTGGAAGAACCTTAAGAGCGTCTTAATACTCATGAAGAACTTAAATCAGGGAATCATGGAAATGGACATTATAAATTTGACATACATTACATAGATCATGGTTACTTACCTATTATATCCATATCATACCTTATATTCCATACATTTTTGTGAAATCATGGTAGATTTAGGAAATTGAAAACATTTGTACCAAACTAAACATTTCAAGCTTAAAAACCTAGGTTTGGGATCTAGGTTATCACTAAGTTAACTAGAAGGGTGTACTTACCTCTTACAGATCAATCCTAACTTGAAGAAACCCTTGAGCAAGGAATTCAAGGTTGATGGAGAAGATCCAACCCTGAGAAGGAAGATCCTTGCTTAAAGAAGAAGATCCAAGCCTTGGAAGCCAAGATTTGAGCTCCACTTGATATCCAACATAAACCCCTTTTGGAAACCCTACTCTTCTCTCTTTTCTTCCCAAAATCTCTCTTAGGTTTAGTGTAACCCCCAAAACCCCTGAAAATCCCCTCTATTTATAACCTAAGGGGAAAAAACCCTAAAAATCCCGCATTTGGGGCTTTTTTGTGAGTTACGGTCATTTGATCGTTCGAATAGTTATGCCTACTGACTTTGGTTTCCAAAATCCTGAGTCAATATTTACTGGGATCGTTCGAACGGTCATGAACCGTTCGAATGGTTGAGGCTATTGTCTTTAAATGCTGAGGTTTTATTCATCATCCACTGGCATCGTTCGAACGGTTATGAGAATCGTTTGAACGGTTGCTTCAGTTTCCTCCTATTTTTCTCATTTTCTCATTTTCTCTTTCATTGGCTTAAGCCTCAACACTTTTTAAACATTACCACGGGTCCTTGGGACCTTAGAACACATGCCAACAACATATATATTTTGATTTCAACTATCCATTTATTTTTCGCACATCAAAATACATTGAAGGCATTTAAGCCTTAAATCCCTATTCACAGCACTATTCACAGGCTATGAACTAGAGTTCCGGGATTCTACAGAAAAATTTCCGTCTCTACTATTTCGTTGCTAGTCGGTAGATTTGTTGTAGTGTATTAGGATTACACAGTATCCCTTCACAATTCTAGGAATCTAGTTTTGCATTTATCCCTCTCCATGTTCATCAACATATACTTCATTATCTACAAACAACAAACAATAAGGCACTTGCTTTTGAATATAAGTAGTTAAGTATATTATAACCAGTCCAATAAGATATAGACTCAAGGTTGACAGCTAGTAAAACTCACCACAACTTAGAAAATCATTTGTCTCCCATCAATTGTTTTCATGCTCCACACATGATACAACTACCGACATACATGTTTTTAATGGTGTCAATAAACCCGTGGGGAGTCCTTGCTCCCCCAAGACCCACCAGATCAATCTCTATAGGAACTTCATTTTAATCTTTCTTTGGTTCAATACAGATCATGTGGAGATTCTTAATCTTTCCTATGAACTTCCCCATCAATCATTTAAGTGAGAAGATAACCTCGACTCTAGACTTCTTCTACATGAAACCGAACTGGATTTCCAATCTCGTTATTTCTGCTCGTAATATTAGCTCTATCACTCTTCTCAACGGTTTCTAGTGAGCTCATAAGATCAAGATGGCCGTTCAAAACTAACTAGGAGTAACTTGCTGGTGAATTCACTTAAAGTGTACAATTGCAAAGGCTATTCATATACGATATCCTTTTATTTCATTCTCCCAAGAAGAAGATTCCCAATCATTTGTTCAGTGATCCCAACATATGTTAGGTTCCATTTACAAAAGTGGTAATTTTGCGGGTGATTCATTATGCAGTCCATATAAATAGCATGTTATATTCTATCAAGGTTCTGAATGTCGATATTCATTGGCACGTCGAGCCGTGGGAAAAAAATATATCGCAAGATATATTGATATCGTGGGAACAATATCGCACGTAGAGGGAAAAATCGAAAAAAAGTAGTGAAAAACAAGGAATTTTTCAATGAAACTTCAGGAAACGTTAAAATAGATGTTAATATAGATATGAGAATCAAAAATTTTAAAAAAACAACAATGTATATAAGAGATGTAATGAGAAGGGCCCAAAGATGTGTGCTGATGCTGATGACAATGTATGATTGAGAAATATTGATGTAACTTACATAAAAAGTTTCATTCGTTTCTCAATCAATCATAACAATTAACTCAAATACAATCAATTTCATAAAATAATATTATGATATATATATTTAATAACATATATCCTTAAAAAATCTACACTAAGATAAATATTTAATAAAATATATCCTTAAAAAAATACTAGGATATATATTTAATTAAAATATATCCTTCTGAAAAAAACACTATGATATAGATTTAATAAAATAAATCTTAAAAAAAAATAATACTAGTATTGAACATTATTAAAATTCATAACTAAATAAAATATTCATGAATTCAAGTATAATCCTTAAAATGAAAAGACATTGTATTAAATTAGTACTAAGGATAATGAAATAATATTTAATTTATGAAATATTATTAGGTTAATACTTGCAACAATCTCATTTGGGGATAATATGGTCATTTTATACAATTTTTTTAACATCATTAGTGTGTAACAATGTTTTAAAAGGCATGAGAGGCTTATGTCTCAAGGCTCACCTCAGGGCGAGGCTTAAGGAAAATGCCTTGAGGCTTAATCTAAAGGCTTAAATCTCATGAGGCTAACACCTCAAACTATGAAGCCCGCTTTATGTTTGGGAATGTGTCTCATATATTAATATAAAATAAATAGGGTTCTACCTAAGGGTGTTTATTGAACAAAATGTTTGTGAAATACTCAGGCTCGGCTCGGCTCGGCTCGTTAAAAGCTCGTGTATCGTTCGCTTATTTAGTAAATGATCGGTGCTAGATGTTACACATATAAGCATCTCAAAGGCTTCCAAAAGGCTCAAACAAGGTTCACCCAGGAAGAAAAAGAAGCAAGGAAGGATTCCATATAGGTTTACCACCTACGACAGATCGCAAACCAAACTGCGAATCGATCACAGGTCAGTGCGATAGATGGGTGAAGGTTGCGATGGATCGCACATTTGACAGAATGAATTGTTGAAATTTCCCTGTATACGATCAATCGCAGGTGCTCTGTGATCGATCACACTCGGCGTTTTTTGTCCAGTTTTCTTATCCAGATTTTAGAAAGTAGAGTCCTAATGGGTTTCTAAGAACCCTAATCCGAGAATAACCCTTCTTCTTATAAATAGAAGACCTTGTGGACTAAAATTAGAGGATTTTTTGGAATCAAAAAGAAGAGAAGAAGATCTGGAGATCAAGGAAGCCATGAAGAAGAATCCATCAACTTTGTCTATGAAGATGATGTGCTCCTCCCTCACGATGAACTAATTCCCCATTCTAGGGTTTCGATGAAACCCTAGCCAAGTAACTGTGTCGTTATTTTGTTTTTATTTTAGATTTCTTATTTGTCCATTCTAATCACGTCAGTATCCTGGTCTTCTTCTTCAACATGGAGTTCAGGAGTGTTCAACTCAAGCTCTTGAGCAACCTCAATATTGACTCCAGCTTCGGGCACGATCCCCACATCCAGCTCAATATCGAATTCAATGTTTGCCTCAGCTTCAGGTCCTATACTGACCTCAATATCCATCCCAACATCTGGTCTTGCCTCGGTAGTTATTTTAGCCCCCAGCTTAATTACGGCTTTCAGTTCTGAACTTATCTCTGCCTCAGTCCTTTCTTCAGACCCCATATCATCCCTTGTCTTGGCTTCAGCAACAATGTTAGCCGGCTCTTGTATCGCTTCAGCTATGACTGGTCTTTCAAAGTTAGCTAAAGCTGCTTGTTTTACATTGGGAACATCATTGATAGGGTTAATACTAGCTGTTTTAACTGTCACCACTGTGTCAGTACTCCTAAACTCAGGAGTGACCTCAACCGGTGCGGCCTTAGAAACAACTCTGACAGTCTAAATAAATCCCCATCATTCTTCGAACCAGACGATTGGCCAGTCTTAAGGGCACGCTTCTTAGCTTTCCTGACAGCCTGCTGAGCTTGGAGAGAGAGTAGAGTGGCTTCAGCTGTTTGAGTTTCAAAAAGAAACCGTGCTTTTAGCTCATTCGCTTTACGAGCTTCTTCTAGTGCAGCCGCCAAACGATCTCCATAAAGATTCAGGCTCACAAAAGCATCTTGACTATTATCAGGAAATTCATCTTAAACTCAATCAGGAGTGTATTGATGATCGTCATATGCTGGTGAATTAGTTCCATCATCAATATTATCAGTTGGGTTAGCTACAATGGTCTCACCCAATCCTTCCAAATTACGAGGTCGAACGGCTACCCCAATAGTGGTCACAGCCGAAGGGTCTCTGGACGAACAATAAATTTTGAGGCACCATGACGTCCTTCATGTATTTCCCCAAAATCGCCGGTGTTAGCATAGATGGGTATACCATATTCGGCTGCAAGGGAAGCTATTTTGGCCATCTAGATCTCTTCCTCGGTCAGCTCTATTCTGGGAGGACTTCTCTGAGTTCGCTTGCCTTTCCCCTTAGAAGTTGGTCTGGTTCTTAGACGCTTATGGGTAGTAGCAACTGTCTTTTGTCTCTTAGCAAGTACTTTGGTTCTTAACGGTTCTTTCCTTTTCCTAGCACTAGGTGCTTGAGTAGGAGCGGATCCACCTGCCTCAGCAGTAGCAGCGGCAATCCTTGCCAAATGTTCTTTCATGATCACGACCAGAATATCATGGCCACCATAATTCAAGTAAGCAGATGTGCACTTTAACCACCATATAGAGAATCTTATGGAGGGTTGACCTTCCTGTCCTTGAGAGGGAATGAAGAATCTTGATCGAGTATCAACGCGCATCAAGTGATTCCACTCTTGTTTGATCCGATTAAAATAAGTCAAAGTGCGATCAACAATTTCCAAAGCTGGTGGTTTTGCTCGGTCATACCCAAATTGTCTGCCAAATCTACTCAAGTAGTAAGGTTCTACGAAGCATTCCTTACCGAGACGCCACAACAGCTTGATTGGACGAAGACTTATAATCATCAAAAAGTCTCTACCGGAATAGCCCGAACTTATGTCATCTACTAAGTAGTTGTTCCTAGCCAGCTCGAAAGCTCCCTTGAAAAGACGAGCCTTGAAGACCAGGAGCGACGAACATGCTTTTAATTGCCTCCCAGGAGCGATACTTGGCTGGTGTCTGACCGGCTATGTAGACCAAGTATGGCAGGTTCATCTCAGCTTCGGTAGTTATCTATCTTGGATAAGAAGAAGAGAAATATTGACCGATCCAGCCAAACAAGTACTGGAAGGGACCTTGGGCTAATTGGTGACCTAGGTACTTGCTTTGGGCAATGACTCCCATCTCTCTGAACAATGATGCCATCACTGGGATAAGCAGAGAATGCCTCACACCAGTCGACATCCATCCAGCCGCTACAAATGTTTCAAGATAAATTACTTCTCCTCTGCGCGAAGGCAGGACAAAACTGTGTAGCTAGCAGGACAAGAAGGCAACCAGATAACCTTCTCTACTGACTCTGTCACTAGTCTTGATTACCGAATTCCTGATTTCTTCATTTGACGAAGTCATGTAAATCGGCTTGGAATATTCATATAGCTCTCCCTTGAAGAAATATTCCAGCCATTGCCTTAGAGTGACTCTGCTCACTTTGCGTGCTTTCGCACCTTTGCTCAGCATTGGTTCTTTAGTTTCGTCAACAGTGGGAGCCTTAACCTTATCAGTAGGAGTGGTCGCTCTATCCGCATTTGCTTTCAGAAGGGCGTTGTAAACCCTATACAATTCTTGAGTAGAAGCAGGGACATTTTCTGTTTATAGAATGTTGTTGAAAGGGTTGAATTCATCGTAGAAGGCTCCACAGACCGGCATCCCTGAAATATGGCTCATCACATGAATTAAAAGTCCGACCTCTCCCCAGGCCATGTGAAAAGTGTTGGTCTCAACGCACCACCAGTTGAGAAGGCTTCAAAATAGAAAAACATCCCGCTTGTATTCATATTTGGCAAACCCAACTGCTCCTTAGATGCTAAGAGTTGTCAACTCATCACGGAAGCATACATATACATCATGAACCCATGATGGCCACAAAGTCCTGCCATCAACTGTGGAGCAACTCCTGATGACTATAGACGCATCCTAGCAAACGTCATCAGTCCTAGTCAACAGAATAGGAAAAACTTCCTTCAATACCCTCTCTGGGTCTTCGCCTGGTGGGTCTATTGAAATGCGAGAAGGTGTCAGATAGCTTCCATCAAGGACCGATCTGTTGCCTATCACACCTTTCCCACATCGTAAATGCATAGGGGTATTCTTCCGCGAAGTGCCCACTCGCTTGGATCTGTGACGGGAAACAACTCGACGTCCTCTACTTCGAATTCTCCCATGATTTTCAGTTGGCGAATCAGACTCACCCCATTTTTGTCATCTTCATCAGTGTCAATTTGACGAAGGTTCTCAGTTTCGTGAAAGTATCTCGGTGCTCCAGCCATTCTGCAAAAGAAAAAGATAGAACATGTGAAATGATTCAGTTCAAAGAAATTAAATCAAATTATGAATTTCAGATTAAATGGTCAAAAGTGGGCCTTTAGATGGGGGTATACACCCGTCTTGATAATTTGAAATGATTACTATGTGATTAAAAAAAATTAATCAATTACAGACTTAGGTTTAAAACCCTAGTCTGTGAAATTTGGGTGCCTCACTTAAGGCATACATCTAAAGGGTAAAATTGCTTAAAGAAGCAATCACCCTAAAAGATTCTTGCTAAGGCAAATGCCCTTGGGTAATTATCATGGCAATTGTCTAAAGACAAAGGCTAAGGATGGGATCCGCGGACAAGTCCACGGATGGATAGTTTTCTGATTCAAGGATTAAGGTCCTATGAATAGCCCATCTGTGGGAAATATCCACGGATACTCGGAATTTCCAAGGACTAAAGTCCATGAAAATTAGATGTATCCGTGGACAAGTCCACGGATGGATAGTTTTCTGATTTAGGGATTAAGGTCCTGTGAATAGCCCATCAATGGGAAATATCTACAGATACTCAGAATTTCCAAGGACAAAAGTCCATGAAAATTAGTTGTATCCGTGGACAAGTCCACGGATGAATAGTTTTCGGTGTCAAGGCTTGATAACTTATGGAAAGCCCATCCATGAAGAATATCCCACAGATACTCAAAATTTCCACGGATAAGATTCTGCAAAAATTAAGTGAATCCGTTGATAAATTTTAAGCTCACGGACAAAAGTCCTATGGGCAATATGTCCGTGAAAAATATCCACAGATTCTCAAAATATTTATGGACAAAATTCCATGAAAATTAAGAGCATCCGTGGATAAAATCCATGGATCATGTTTGAGCTCAGGGACAAAAGTCCTATGAGCAAGCTATCTGTGGCCATAAACCATGGGTAGTGAGTCACCAATCCGATTTCCCATGACCAGAGAACTCAAGGGTTCTGGCAATGGAACCGGAATTCCTGCCAGAAATTGCAAGAAGCCCAAAAGGGCATCCCAAGCTCTCCCTGATCTTGGGAAAACCCAAGAAATACAAAAGAATACATTTCAAGGGATTCCAGGACCAAAAAGATCCAAAGAATGCTCAAATGGGCATCCAATCTACTGGGATGAGGTCTAAAACCCTCATTCCTAATTTCGGTTAAAAAAAAAACAAAAAAAAGGGGTATGGAACAACACTGGTTCTCTCCCCCCCCCCCCCCCCCCCCCTTCATTTTGAGGTAAGATTTGACCCTAAAATGAAGGAAAGATTCGAAATGAACCTCAAAATGAAGGAAAGATTCGAAATGAAGAGGAAGAAAACTCTTCTTGAAAGAAATTTTTTGAACTCAGAAATTTCTGGGTTCGGAGGGTTGGGGAAGACAAAGTGTCTTCCCTAAGCCTAAGGCATTCTTATAAATGTTGCCTTTTGACTAATCCTGACCATCCATTTCGAAATGGACGGTCCAAATCATAGGGATGTTCCCCGTGGGTTTCCTACTAACCCTTAAGTGGAGGGCAGTTAAGCCTCTCCACTGTCACTGCCAGGTGTCAGGATCCAAATGGATGGATCATTTCCAACCATCCAGATCCTCAGGGGCATTTGTGGGCAGTGAAAATTCACCGTTCATTGCCCAGGTGTATGTGCAATGGCACACACCTGATCACTGTCTCTCGGAGAGACGGTTTAGGTTCACGCTTGCCTGTGGCACGTGCAATCCCTTTAGCTGTCAGCATTAAATGCTGATGGCTGGCCATCATGCCACCCAGTAAAGCAAAATGCGATTTGATCCATGAGGATAAACCTCACGGATTTAACCTTAAGTGCCAGCCTTCGAGAGGCTGATACGTGTCCCTTCCAAAAAGATTAAAGTCTCGGCGATAACTTTTGAGTGCCAACCTTTGAAGGCTAACACGTGTTCAATCTATGAGGACCAAAACCTCACGGATCCTACCTTAGTGCCAGCCTCCGAGAGGCTGATAAATGTCTAATCCGTGAGGATAAACCCCACAGATCAATATTGAGTGCCAGCCTATAGGAGGCTGACACATGTCCAATCCATGAGGATAAATCCCCATGGACCAAACTTGAGTGCCAGCCTCCAAGAGACTGACACATGAATCCCCACTAACCAAACTTGAGTGTCAGCCTCCAAGAGACTGACACATGTCTAATCCGTGAGGATAAATCCCCATGGACCAAACTTGAGTGCTAGCCTTCAAGAGACTGACACATGTCCAATCCGTGAGGATAAATCCACACTGACCAAACTTTGGTGCCAGCCTCCCAGAGGCTGACACGTGTCCAATCCATGAGGATAAATCCTCACGGATCAAACATCATCTCGACCTAACCTACAGGCAAAACCTATGGTCTCACCCTGTGGTTCGTGGGTAAGACCTATGGTCTCACCCTCTAGTTCGTGGGTAAGACCTATGGTCTCACCCTCTGGTCTGTGGGCGAGACCTATGGTTTGATCCAGTGATCCGTAGGTTGGACCTATGGTCTCATCCACTGGTCCGTTGGTAAGACCTATGGTCTCACCCTGTGGTCAGTGGGTAAGACCATGGTCTCACCATGTGGTCTGTGGGTGAGACCTATGGTCTCATCCAATGTTCCGTGGGTAAGACCTATGGTCTCACCCTTTAGCCCGTAAACTGACCTAGGATAGTCTGTGCCCGGCTGACAGTCATAAGGCAGAGAATCCTTGATAGAAAAGGATTCTCTGTCAAGCTGTGGGATCCTAAGATAAGGATCTCCTCTTTTGAAATCCCATAGGATGTCACATGGCACCCCATAATTATGATAGGATTAGGACTATGTCCTATATCCTAGGAAAGGATGTGATTAAACATCCTCTTTTCTGAAAGATGCTAGGATTCCCCCCCCCCCCCCCCCCCCCCAAAAAAAAAAAAAAAAGGGGAAACCTGATACAAGAATCCTCAAAATAAGAGGATTCTCTTGAGCGTTAGGAGTCTCCTAGATAAGGAAGACCCGTGAGCTGACATCCTCTACGAGGAGAGCCCATTTTGACTTCCCTAAAAGAAGAGATTCAAAGAGAGAGACCAAAAAGGACTCTCTCAAGCCTATAAAAGGAGGGTTTCTCACAAGAAACCCACACAAAGCAAGACACAAAAAGATGACGAAAGAAGAAAAGCTTTCTCTTCCCCTTCAAGCAACAGCAGCAAAAGCAAGCTAAAGCCAACCGAAGAAGAAGACTCTTCGACATGGAGAATATTAGGTGAGCCTCATAAAAATGGCCACCCCATTCTTTTTCTTTTCTGCAAATATAAAGACCTCAATGAGGCAACTGTAATGCCTACATGGGATCTGGGCAACTCCATTGAATAAATAAAATATTTTATTCAATATTTGTTCTTCTTTAATTTTTGTTCTCAATCAGAGGTTCTTCCCCTAAACAGGGAAGGTAATTTAACAGTCTGAGTTTACTCAGATTGGAAGGATAGTCCCCCACAACAAACAATAAACTCCATACAACAATGGAGGAAATTTGATAAGCAAAGATAAATTTTGCGCTTACAAGAAGTCCTATCAGAAAAGAAACAGAATGTCTAGAAGGACATTTCGAAGCTTTTAAAGGAAGAAAATCCACACCCCCTTCTTCTATGAAGTCAAGAAACCCATAGAAAGGGTTTATTTCTTTCAAATTTAGAAAGACAACCAAACTTACCTTTTAAAAAGGATGATCGAATCAGAAAAGAAGGAAAATTCTTCTCTTAAAAGAAAAAAGGAAGAAAGAGAGAACTCTAGAAAAAAACCAGAGTCCTCTCTGATTTTAGAAAAGAAGAAGGCAAAATGCCTTCCCCAAGCACTAAGGGTCCCTTATATAGGGACCCTTTTCACCAAAATCTTGGCCATCCATTTTGAAATGGACGGTCCAAATGGTTGGGAATTTCCCCAGCCACTTTTCCTTGGTAATTGGAGTCCCTCATTATGGGGACTCCTCAAAACTGAGAAATCCCACTACATCGTAGTGGGCTATCCGCTGAGATACAACCCGCGTAGTGGGGAAACAATACGCCTCCCCACATTCACTGTTATATGGCAGGATCTGAATGGTTGAACCATTCTCAACCATTCAGATCTTGAGGGGTATTTGTGAGTAGTGAAATCTCACCACCTGCAAGGTGGGTGTAGGTACACCTGCCTACACCTGATCACCACCCACATGAGTGGGCGATTGGGCTTTGTGCATTCCAAAGGTACACGCACCAGTTGGCCAAAAGCTAGCTCACCGCCAGCCCACCTAGCATTAAATGTTGGCAGTAGAGCAATTATGCCCCACAGACATCTCTGTGTGTTAGCCCTCAGGGGACTGACACGTGCTTAGGGTTTGCCCTTGCGGGTAGACCCTCATTCAAACTCTGTGGATATACTCTATGAGTCCATTTGCATGCCAGTCAATGACTAGCGCAGTCCGTGACCATAAATGGCCAAGGACTCAAACCAGACCAAGGGCAGAACATATAGTCTCACCCTGTCTTGGTCCACGGACTGATTAAGGTTAGACACTGATACACAACCCAAATAGGTTTGGACCTGACCCAGGCCGTGGGTGAGACCCATGGCCTCACCCCTTTAACTTGTAGACTGACCAAGGTCAATCCTTTCCCAGCTAGTAGTCAAATAATGACTGTCAAGTGATAGAGAATCTCTGATAAAAAAAAACTCTTTGCCAGCTTTGGAGGATCCTAAGATAGAGATTCTCTCTTTTCCTCCAATAATAGAGTGTCATATGACACCCCATTCGAAAGGGAAAGTAATTTCTCCCCTTTTCTTGGAAGATAAAATTATTCCCTCTTTTAAAAGGAAGCCTTATCCTCCCAGGTTCCCCAATTTGGAGTCCTTCAAGAAAGAGGACTCCCATTCGTACCAGATTTCTCTAAGATAACAGAAACCAACTATCAAATGACAGATGTCTCTCTCTAAAAAGAGAGAACCTTTTGATTCCCTAAAAGATAGGAAGTTAAAGGGGAGTCCAAAAAGGACTCTCCAAAAGCTATAAAAAGAGAGTTTCTCACAAGAAACTCTCACGAAGAAGATACGAAAAACCAAGCACGAACACGAAGAGAGAGAAAAAGAGTTTTCTTTTCTTTTGTAGGAAAACAGTAACCAAAGAGGAAGAAGAAGGATCTCCCATCAATTGAGAATATCAGGTGAACCCCAATGTGACCACCTCTCTTTCTTTTTTTTCTTTTTTGGATACAAAGACCTCTATGAGGTATCCTGTAACGCCTAAATGGGATCTAGGCAACCCCTTTGAATAGATAAATATATTTTATTCAAATATTTGTTCTTCTTTATTTATTCTTCTTAATTAAAGACTCTTCCTTAAATCGGAAAAGTAATTAACAACCTGGGTTTACTCGGATTAGAAGGATAGTCTCCCACAAGGTTCAAGATGTCAACCGTTAAAAAAACGCTTGAAATTTGCGTGTACATTCACCACCAATGGAAATTAAGCCGTCAAATAAGTGGTGGTGGTTGATGACTAAAACAATGATTTAGTAGAGTATTTCTACAATATTGTGTTTAAGCATGTATATGCATCAAATTACCTATAATATGCGTCAATACTAATAAACTAAGTCATAAAATACTTGCAATCCCACGATGTTGGGCATAACGGTTGAGAAAACTAACACTAGGAAAAGGTATTCATTTAAAGTCATTGACAAATAGTTGAATATTGTTTTTGTCTTTGTTAATGAATGTTTAAGGGATTTAATTGGCACAGATTCATCTTCCCCTTTTATATTAGAAAATCCTAATTGATGACTCTGAGTCGGATTATACAATTTCTTGTGTCAATTTGGAAGCAATCATAATCTCAATTAGTCTTAATTATTAAATATTATCACACTCCACGTATCACTGTGCAGGTATTTTGGTCGGGACCAATGAAGTACAAGGGCTCAACCCCGGAAGAGAAGGCAAACCTGTCGACACGTAATTTTCATTGAAATGGTAAAGATACGATGAAAGTAGCATAGATTTCTTGGCCCTACATCAATTTTTATACTTGCATTAGGATTGTTAAGCTAAAAAGGATGTTGGTGTTGATGTACTCTCAGCAAATACGATTCCGTGTAGCGACGTATTTGAGGTATTTAGTTTTTGCTCTCTTTGTTGTGCTCTTAATAGCGGTTTGCATTTGTTTAGTAAAGCATTTAATGATGCTTAAAATAGTATTAGTAATCTACTTAGAGCTAACTTCAACTTTTTTACTCAAAAGATAAAAATGCTGAGAGGAAGATCAACAGTAACATTTCACTAAGTGAGGAGAGAATCTTGGAAATGCCTTGGATTCTGTTGGGAATCCACCACCTATGAGAAAACCAAAACATGTTAACCAAAAAGAAGGTTGTGGACTCCACACCCCGCCTCTTTCGCCAGTGGTGGGGTGTGGCCTCTCTGTTGAGGGAGGTCTGGGGATCCAATCCCCCGGGTATGAGTTGCAAGAGATCCAATGCCTAAGCCAACCATAGGTAATTGATATCACATCAACAACAAAAAAAAGGTTGTGGACCCCAATCGAATCTCTCTTTTTTCACAGCCAAGTTTAGAGTCAAGTAGGGGCGTATGCTATCTCAAAGTTCATGTCACACCATGCAAGCTACGAAGACAAATATGTGGTGCATATGTCTGTTCCTGAACATATAGGGAATGGTTCCACTGCTGCTTACTAGAAGTTCTAGTGAGCAGCCCTTATAGAATCTTGACATGCGGCATGTTTTTTTTTTTTGGGAAATTATGTATGTTAATTAAGATAAGTCCCATGGAGACACGGGCAAAAAAATAATCTGATCAAACGGTTCTAGTTTGTCAGCATTAAGTCGTTAGAGTTAATTAGATGCTGGCCAGGTTATAGAAATTTTTTATTTTTCAACCTTCAATCTGATGGTTTAGAAACATTTTATTAGCCTATTTTTTGCCACATGTTGCCCAAGGGGTCCACTTTAACATACAATGGTTGAATTCAAGAGCAACTTAGTAATGGCGGTCATCATGGAAGATTAAGGTATAGCATTGAAGATTAAGATACATATAGCGAGTTCAGTACCATTCACTAGTCTTTGAATATTTGATCTACTAGAAAGGGAAAAAAAGGGGGAGGGGGGATAAATCAGAGGAAGTGGGAGTTGGGAGAAAATAAGTACAAACAAATAAGCTAAATATCTATAAAAAAATTATAATAAAATGATCTTTGTGTTGCGGAAAATCTTATCCCTAAGGATCTAGTGAGAACAAGAAATAACAAACCAAAGCAAGGAATAAAAACCACAGGAGGATGCAATCACACTCGACAATGTATACGTGGTTCGGCCTTAATGTCTACGTCCACGGGCGATGATGATCAAAGCTTTTCACTATGAGAATCAACACGAAGTACTTATAAGAGTTATCTCACTCTCTAATGGCCTCCCCTTTAAAGATCTCAAGCTCTCTCATGCATTAACAAAGCATACAAATCCTAGGTTATAAAATCCTCTTTTACACCCTCAAGCATAGACCTAACAAAACTAAAGGAGTTCATGAAATCCAAAATGGCACCGCGGTGATTGATCCCCCATTTTGGGCAATCGATCGCCCATACCTGAATAACAAAATGTCATTGGGCGATCCATCGCCCATGTTGGGAGATCGATTGCCCACTCAATTCCAAGTCATTTCAACACTTTTAACATCTTTCCAATGAATGGCAACCGCACGTACCATGTGACATATCTATATATTATTATGAACTAGCAAATATCTTTCCAATGAATGATATGATAACCACATGTACCAAGTTAGACGAACATTAGAATAGCATATCCATGTTTATAATATATATATATTATTGATCTCTCAACGGCCTCGGCACTAGGAAATCTGCATGGAAATGGAAAGATATAATAATAGGTGGCATTTGAAGGCTAACGAGATGGTTACAAAGTCCGAGTTTAGATGTAACGGGTAGAAACCCAGTTGAGCAAGCAATTCAGTAGTTTAGCTGACACTGAAACAAAGCTTTTATCTATTCACATGTATTACTTTGGTGACATAAGAGGCCCTTCTATATCAAATTGTATTTCTTTTTATGTTTTGGAGTTGGTCCTCCCGACAAGGAACCTTGGTTGAAGAAGCAAACACCTCTATCTCTCTCTAAAAAATAGAAAACTAGTTCACTAACTTTGGTGAAGGAAGGTGGTGAAATGGGGGGTTTTGTCTAAAATCTAAAGCTTTTAAAAATCTTTTGGTTTGTTTTAGAGAAAAACTTGTGGCGACAGCAAATGAGGTAAGAAGGGGAGAAAAAAGACTCACTTCTCGTCGTTACTTTGACTCTTATTTGGGAATTGATGGGGACACTTGAAATGAGTTTAGGGTTTAAAAGAGCTTGCTTGGACAGATAGGACATGGGGTTTGGTGAAATTACATACTTAGGCCTCGGCTTGGTTGCACTTCTATTTTCTGTTTTCTATTTTTGATAACAAAATTTTGAAAAAAAATTCAGAAAACATGTTTGTACTTTCTCTTTTTTTTAATTAGTAACAAATTTTTTGAAAATCAAGATAAATAGAAATTTTCTGTTACTTTTGTTTTTGAAAACAAAAATGGAAAACATGGACTCATCATCATCCACCCACCAATCACCACCACCTCCAACCCCATGGAGGCAATCGTCTTCTTCACTATTACTCACAAGGAAATGTTACAACTCTCCCCTCTCAGTTCTAACGAACTCAACAATCTCTGTTAAAACCCCAAAGCCTAATATAATATTATAAATATGGCCCAATACCCAAAAATGTCACAAGTACAATAAGAAAATACAAGAAAAAAAACTGGATAACAAAGTCTGAATGATAACACAGCACTGGAGTTTAACTCAAACTGAAAACAAGACACCTACACCTTCTGCTTGGGGAAATCAAACAAAAAAAAGGTTTTGATTTATTCCCCAACAAGGGGACAGTGATACTAGCAAAATCCTTATGGTGTAGAAATATGAAGTTAGGGTTTAATTTCAATTTCTTAAAGAAAATTAGGCTCTCTATTTGAGAGCACTGATCAATGATGACGGGTTTTAGCGTTTTAGCGGAATTTTGTAGGGATAGCTTTTTCTTGAACAGAAGAAATCAGGATTATGCTTTACCTTGTGTTTGGCTAGGATGGATAACAAGGATAGTCATATTAAATATTAGTACACTTGAACATTCAACAGTGTCATGAATGTCATATGATAAAAAAAATTAATTAATTAATTAACATTCAACAGTATCTTAGCATTGTTTATTAAGCTTGTTGTAGAGGGTAATGCCTGTGGTAGTTTGCTTAGACAAAATAAATAAACAAAATTTTCCCTCCTTGTGGGACAAAGGAAAATCTGTTAATGGACAAACAGGAAGGGGACAAGCCACCAGCGAATGCGAAAGACACAATCTCTGGATTAAAAAAAAGAATGTCTTTGGGGTTTAAAAGGTGGTGTAGATTTAGGGAGTTTGCTGAACCAACTTCTCCTCTAACTAGCCCTCATGGTCAAATGGGTCCCATCCTTTAAAGTCTCTGTCTAGGTAGTCTCTGGCTTCAAGGTTTCTTCCATCCTCAGCTCTCCTATTAATTAACAAAATGGTAATATATTTTGATGATTTCTCTGGATTTCTTATTACACGTGTTGCGATCTCATTGAAGTTTTTGATAACAAATTACGTGCTGAAAAATGTGTCCAATCACCAAAATTTTTGCTACAACAATTTGATTGTAATCATTGTTACAAATCTCGTTCTCGGGTTTTAATCGGCATAAGTTTTTCTCGGGGAGATTTTTAAATCTTGGGTATTTTCACCTAAATCTCGACAATGATTAAAAAAGTATATTAAAATTATAAAAAATAATAATCAATATCATTAAGTTATAAATTCGTAAAACCAACAACATTGTGTATTTCTCAAGATATCTTAATCCCGGCTAAATTTCGCAATATTTACGGGATAAAAAGAGAAAATTATATTTCTCGTGAGATTTTTAAAAATATTGCAATAAAACAGAGTTTTAAACTTAAGATGTTTTTCTCAAGAAATTTGTAACAATCATTGTAATACACAATGCATTGGTGTTAGGCCACCATTATAAGAGATGAAATCCTAATATCTCCTCACTAGAAGATATTAGCATTTGGAGAGACAAGTTCTTCCCATCACAAAATATTTAAAAAAATACTTTTTTTTTTGGAAATTATCGCCCATGACTAGCTCACATAACTCCGACAAATGACGCTAGACTTATCAGCTTCTCTATAATTATTGCAATCTATGCAGGATTTATGGGTCACCTCCCTCCTTTATATTCTTCTTCTTCTCCTTCCAAGGGTCTCTCACAAAACATAGGAAATATCTATGCAGCCAACCAAAAAATATACACATTTCACCTATGAGAGCTGTAGTTGGTGAGGGTGGGAAACCCGTCATCCACACGGCAAAGAGACCTCTATTTGAAAACTCGCACGAGGAACACCTAATTCTAATATAAATATTTCGAAATTTCTAATGCTAGTTTATGTGTTACCTCACTATTCAATGGTCCTAATGTTCAGTTCAGTATGTTCTTGTTGAAATCGTTGGTGGGATAGAGAGAAATGAATACCTTCTCTTTAGATACTATAAATCATTACTAAATTAGATTATCTCACCATAAAATCACACTTATAGGACTCTTCTATGCACTGGGGACTAGTGTTTCGGTTTCGTATCATCCGATTAGTAGACCCCACTCGAAGATCACCTAGCCCAAAAATCAATCTGATCAGATGATGGTAAGATCGTATAAATGGAGTATGGATTACACTGATGGATAAGCCGAGAGAAGCGGAGGACGAGATGGAGGGGCTTGCACACACCATCCAACTTTTTTTACCCTTCGCATATTCATCCTTTTGAAAGTGCAGACCAATTCTTCAAGATTTTCATTACACTAAAGAATAGATTTAATAGAAGAATAAACACAACCATCCATCAAATGGTCATTTTGGAAGACCATTGTAGCTAGAAATGCAATTCATCAAATGAGCCAATGTTTCCCACAATTTTCCTACTGTACACTGCTGCAATAATGCAGTTATTCTACATAATGTTTAGCAAATCAAATTACCTCAAATTTCAACTTTCATGACAGGTATTTCTGCATCGCCATCTCCAGTGGTGAAAGTCTGCCCTTCATTAGAAGGCAGTCCTGAGATTCATTTCAGAAAAAATGAAACTCCTAACAGATTGGTAGAATTTTTCCTTGGGTGATATGACATGATAGCCTACTCACCATACTCACTAACCCTAATCTAACAACTAAGCCTAAATAAAATGATGTCAACACCAAATAAAAATAAGTCTCTTTCCTTTTACTTAGATATATAGCATGTGGACTACAACTGATGATACAATACATCCCTGATGGATGAAGGTACTCTATTCTACAATGTGAGATCATTTAGATGAGGGCCATGAGGTCTACTTTACCAAAGAGAAAAGGATGAGGCCCACAAACTAGTGGGTCCAGTGTCTAAACCCATTTTTCACATGTGTCAGTAGGCAGTAGGGGTGTTGGTGGATCGAGATTGGGCTTGAATTATATTGAGTTTCGAATGGAGTTTTTATCGAAATAGGCTCCAGGTTTTGCTAAACCCTCAAAATAGGCCCTGAATTTTCACAATAACTTTTCTAAGCTGATACAAGTGTAAGTGTCAATTTCTTATACAAATTCTAATTTCTAAAAATCTACAGATAACCGAAGCAACTCTTTGTCCACAATTACTTTCTCTCTCGGGGGCCTCAAAATTGTTCATAAGTTGGGCAATATCCTCTGGGAGTACTTCAATGATGGCTGCCCATAATCTGCTCCACCTCTCCTTTGCTTGTGGAATTCTCCTCCCTTGAGGTTGGATGTGTCATCGTCTTTTGTGAACCCTTAATTGTCGACTTAAAAGATATTTGTAGCTACAAAAAGTAATCAAAATAGTACATGTTAGATAATATAACAAAACTAAATTTTCAATTAATGTAAATTAGCAATCGATCGATCAATCGCTCTGGGATCCAGATCGATTGAATGCAGTATATGAAAAAAAAACAGAGAAAATGATAAAAACGAAGGAAAATTCCTTGAATGAAAAAAAAATGAAAGAAAAATGAAGGACTTGAAATGGATCAAACACTAAAACGATAAAGAAGCTTATGAATAAAGTGAATATTACAAATGAAGATAATGAAAACTCTTTAAATAGAAAAATGAAAGAACAAAGAACATATTTGGAATGAATTCAAGAAAATCCTAATGAACATTGAGAATATGTTACTAAGAAAAATGAGAATGAACTCTTACCTCTGTATTGATGAATCGAGTCAAACGAAGAGGGGAGGGATCAGATTTCCTAATGAACATGAAGACGAGATTTGTTTCTCTGCAAAAAAATTGATTATCTTCCTTCGTGCCGTGAGCTCGAGAGAGAGTGGAAAAAATGGCATTTGGTCCATCTCACGTGTATGATACTTATACATGTACAAGCCTAGAAAAGTTATTTTGAAAAGTCAGAGCCTATTTTGAGGGTTTAGCAAAACTTGGAGCCTATTTCGGTAAAAACCCCATTTCGAATAGGTCCGACCGGAGCGTGACACATTTACAAGAGGCTTTGAAGCCCGATGTGCAGGGTGTTTCTTAGCATCTGACAACGTCTCAAAGTTTAATTTGCTCACTCCCCTATTGTACTCCCTTTTTAGGGACAAAGAAACAAAGATATTGTGCTATAAAATCTGTCTTTTTTGCATTGAAAAGGGGGAGAGTGCACAGGGCAAGAGTGGGGCTAGCACACCCCATAGTATATACAACGATGGGTGTGCCTACTACGACACTCATGGACTGTTTTACTAAATACAGGGAAGCTGGCAAGAAATAGCACTACATATGGACCCCAAAATTATAATACGTAAATCATTTGAAGCCATGCAATCAGTGACGAAAATCTCTACGGTTGCGTGCATGGGATAGGTTCCTCTAAGCATAGGTGACGTGACACGTGTTTCCTGATGCTGATTTCTATTTTGAATTTTCTTAGATATTTTAATGTTGACTAGTATCTTCTTAAGCAGTTTAGTGTCAAAAGACTAATATGATAATCTCTTTTTTGTATTGCCAATTGTATCCTCTCCCGAAATAACAAAGATATATGTCCATTGCTTAGTGCTCGAAACCTATATGGTGCCATTTCTTGAGTAATGTGGGTATCACGAGTAATGTACCCAAATGAGAGAACACATCAATCACTTTCTGTTAAATTAATTAAAAAATAAGAGATGTATATAAATAGTAGGCCATATATAGTTTTGGTAGTATTGTAGGGAAGCAGCCAAATCAAAGTGTAAATAGCTATAGAAATGGGAAGGTCTCCTTGTTGTGATGAGAATGGCCTCAAGAAAGGCCCCTGGACTCCTGAAGAAGATCAGAAGCTTGTCCTTTACATCCAACAGCATGGTCATGGAAGTTGGAGAGCTCTCCCTAAACTTGCAGGTCCAAAAAAAACTCTCTCTTTCTCTCTCTCTCTCTCTATATATATATATATATGTATATATATCATTCTAATAAGGCTTTTTTTTTTTTTTTTTTTGGCATTTGCAGGCCTCAACAGATGTGGGAAGAGCTGTAGACTAAGATGGACAAATTACTTAAGGCCTGATATTAAGAGAGGGAAGTTTTCCCAAGAAGAAGAACAGACAATTCTAAATCTCCATTCCATCCTTGGCAACAAGTAATTCTGATACTATTTTTCTTTGGTGGAATAGCAAAGTTTGAGTATCTATGCATGTGTTTGATATATAATCTGAAATTAATTTTATTTTGAATTTCTCTATTAGATGGTCGGCGATTGCAACCCACCTACCGGGGCGGACGGACAATGAAATCAAGAATTTCTGGAACACCCATCTAAAGAAGAAGCTGATTCAGATGGGTTTTGATCCGATGACCCACCGGCCTCGAACAGACATCTTCTCAAGCTTGCCTCATTTAATAGCACTGGCTAACATGAGAGAGCTTATGGAGCATCATCCATGGGAAGAACATGCTGTGAGATTACAAGCAGAAGCTGTTCAGTTGGCAAAGCTTCAGTACTTACAGCACCTCCTTCAATCTGCGACTCCATTAACGAATAATTCATACAGCCAAACCAGCATTAATGCAGACATGGATGCTTTCAATCTCTTTAACTCAATTTCTCAATTCAAAGAAAACCCATCTTTGAAATCCTCCCAATTGGAGACTCCCTCCTCCTATTCTCTTGGAATAGCTACCTCTCAACCACTCCATGATTCTATTCCCTTTTCTCATTTGCCAGACCTGCATATCTCTTCCAGCTTTGAAGCACCTTTGAACAGTGAGTTGGGTCAAGGTTCTAACTTTAGTGAGTTCAGCCATGGAGATATCACACCTAAATCTCTATGGCTTCCTCCACCGATCAATGAGACTTCGATCGGCAATCTCGGGGATGCCTGTAGCACTTCTAGCGATGGAGGAGGAGGAGCTCCTTCCTTTTGGCCGGAGCTACTTCTTGAATACCCTTTTATCCCATGAGATAGCTTAGTTTTAGAGATGTGTGAGAGGTTTTGGAGTTTTTTTTTTTTTCTCCCCTTTACTGTGTGTTGCTGTTACTATACACTACTCATTACAATACAGAACGCATCACACACATGCACACACATGCATACACGTACACACATACATATCCTGTGTAGATTCTTACATTAATTAGTGTGGTTTTGAATCATTTGTCTCATCTAAGCAAGCAGTTATGCTGTGTGTTTAATTACTTTCTGATTGGATCTGTAGAGAAAGAATCATTGTCGAGATTTACCATTTTAGAAAAATAAAAGATGGACATTAGAATATCATTAGTAGGAGATATTGAAGACAGGCTATCTGAAACGTACGCCTACAATCACTAAGGGTATTCACACCCATTAACAACAGGGTTTCCTCTCTCTCTCTCTTGCATTCTCTTATGTTTTGTACATTTTTTTTTTTTGGTCACTTTATGTTTTGTACTTTATTTGTGGGCAAGTTGGGATTAAGCCCTTGACCTAAACTTTTCTACCTGTACCAGCCAACTACTCGGAAATTAGGCCATTTTTCTATCTTCTTTATCCTTAAAATGCCTGAAGAAAAGACGAACGACTTGGGATCTCATATCCAGCCTCTAGCTCTGCTGAGGTGAGCCCTGACGGGTGGTCTTGGGATCAAATCCAAGGAAGTTTTCCCAAGAGAGGTCCTTATGGGCAAGGCCAAACCAATTAGAAGAATAGCACCACAAACAATCCGGGCCTAAAGCTTGAGGCCTAAGCCCATCCAAATATTTAATTGTTTTTTCCACTCATTTTCTCTCATCCAATCAACATCAGCCACATATGCAATTGCATGGGCTTGAATGCAATTGCAATGGGATGTGATCCTATCTCGTGAGAATGGAAAGTTGTTGGCAGGGAGTAGAAATGCCAGGCACTCCTCTAGGATAAATATTGAATAATGCTTATACTCAGAAATCTGAAAAACGAAGGAAAAAAAATAAAAACGATTTCTTGAAAGTAGTCACTCTCGTCTCGTAAAGGTGTAGTGAAGAAAGTTGACAAAGGCAATCATGTCAAATAAGTGACGTAAAATGATTCGCAATGATAAGGGTCCCAAGTTGTTAGAAAACACAGTGTCATGAGTCATGACAGCGACAACGCAACGTACATTGCAACCGCCTTCATTCACCCAATCCTTATGGCCTGGGATTGTCTCTAGAAAAAGGATCTCCGGCTCCACACATCATCCAACATGTGGCGTGATAAAAACTGGGAGAGATGTGGGAGTGATGTCAAGTTGGGAAAAGTCAAAAACAAGGGGAGAGAATAGAATGGCTTTTCCTTTTTTTTTTTTTTCTTTATTTATTTATTTATTTTATTTTATTTTACCCACACGTTGGATGATGTGTAGATCCACCATAGATAATCTAAAGCTTTTTAGGATTGAAATTTTGAATCCGTTTGTTAGGAGTTCGGATGGGCAACAACGCTTACTGTTGCGCTATTGCCCCCTTGTATCTGAAAAAATTGGGTTTGCATTCAATAAGAGTGGCCCCCACATCAACCATGAGTGGGGTCCTCATTTTTTCAGACACAAGGGGGCAACAGCAAGCGCTATTGCCCATCCGAACTCGTTTGTTAGTATCAAGTTACCCGCTTATAATTGGGTCGGGTACAATTGTATGTTGTGTCAACAAGCCAAGCCGGCCGCTCACAAACCATATCAGCTTGGCTCGTTATTAGCCAAGCTTCAGCAGCCTTCTTCTACAAAGCTGAGCTAACAACATGAGCTTGTCTAAAAAAAGTGCTGAATTCGAGCTCTAATAAGTTTGGCTGGGTTCATGTTGAGTTTTTATAATATTTAATTGTTTTTTTATTCTAATATATTTAGGAATATTTAGTAACTTCAATTATAAATTCTTTTAAAGTGTATTCGTTTGGCAAGAAAGTGAGAGAACGGAAAAAAAAATGTGTTTTCTTGCACTTTTCTTGTGTTTGGTTTGCAAGAAAACACACTTTCATTTTCTTGCACTTTCTCTCAAAAACTTCATCCATCTTTTGATGGTTAATTATTTTGCGAGAAAATTTAATTTTGTTTTCTTTTTCTTTTTCTTTTTCTTTCACTCACTTTTTCGTTAGGGGTGCGTTCGTTTGGCGAGAAAGTGGGTGAATGAAAAAAAAAATACTTAAATTTTCTTTCAAATTAACTATCAAAAGGTGAAGAAAGTTCTTGAGAGAAAGTTTGTCACTATTGAGAAAGTGCAAGAAAATGGAAGTGTATTTCTTGCACACCGAACATAAGAAAAGTGTAAGAAAACTCAATTTTCTTTTACTTTTCTTCACTTTCTCGCCAAACGCACCCCATTATAACTAACTCTTGTTTTATGTTTGATCCAAGTTTTGATATCTATTGCAAACTCAGCTCGAGCAAGCGCTCTAATGAAACGAGCAAAGCTTGATTTAAAAAAAAAAGTAGTACAATATTTAATTAGGAATATTTGGTAACTTTAATTATAAAATTCTATTTTATAACTGACTCTTATTTTATATTTATCCAAGTTTTTGATCCCCCTAATTCTGGACTTGTCGGGTGACAATGTCTAGTAAATTTTTTTGATAATTATATATATATATATATATATATAATTTTAAATTTAAATATAAGTATACTTTAACATCTTTTCTAATATAATGAGGATGCCCCATGTTCAAAATGTTGATTAGATCTTTTGTAATTCCAAAACTACCTTCTTATCTCATCTCGTTCACCTTCTTATTTTTTAAATGAAATTTTATAAAATTTCTAAACTACCCTTATCATAATCATTATATAAGTCAAACACTTAATTGAATGTTTACTAAATTCCCATAATACTCCTCACTCATCTATCTATTAGGCTTGAACTCCTTGTAGTCTGGTTATGCCAGTGAGGTTGCCATGTGTCCCTTTTAACACTCTTTAACTGTGGTTAAGATTTACTCACCCTAAGGTTCACCCACTTATCATTGGAATTTATAAAAAAATATATGAAAAAAGAAATTAACCCTAGGAGAACCCTAGGGGTGGGTGAATCTTAATCACATTTAAGTAGTGTTAAAAGGGACACATGACGACCTCATTGGCATGACTGGACTCCTTGCTCTCTTGGCAAAATGCTCTGAAAAAATAATGTCTTGCCAAAGCCCCGCCCACCCACTTTTGGTTCTTAAAATGTCCCAACATTATATTTCAATTAGCAACGTATCTCTCACAATTTTTTTAATCCAAAATATCTCTCATGTTTCTATACCCCAAAATATTCCTTAATTTCTTTTTTCGAAATGCCCTCATTAGGGTCCCTCTTTCCGGTCTCTCTCCCCTTCTTCTCTCACGTCCATCGCCCCACTAGTATATGTAATTTATTTGTAAATTTTACATGGGTTAGAAGGTTGACAATTGACCTAGCCCAACTCATTTCGACACCCATTTGTTTTTTGGTTCATATTGACACTCCTACTCATTAGCAATAATAGTAAATAAAAATCAAGACTAGATTAAAAAAAATATTAATAATACTATCATTAAAGCTAGGTGAGGATCATAACTAAAATAAAAGTCCGTACAATTACTTAGCATAAACGAAAGGAGGGGAAAAAAAAAAAACCAGGACCTAATTTCCTTAGTGAGCAGGTAGACATATACAGTTCCTTTTCTAACAAGGGATTGACTGTAACACCCTCAAATTAACAGACCCATTTACCCCCATTAATCTCGAAAAGAATACCAGCCGATTGTCGGCAATTCGAAGGCTTAGAATGGTTAGTCGGGTTTTTTGAGTAAGCCATATTTAGGGTTATTGTATGAAAAACTTGGTTAAAGTCAAGTTGGTCATGCTTGTCAAAGCAACATAGAGAAAACTTGATATGGGTAGGTATCATCTGTTCACATATTCTAATCTAAAACAGAAAGAAAAAGTGTCACTACCTAATCCCCCCCGTTAGTTGGATACTAGCCAAAGTTTCCTATGTCATTACAACTAAGTTAAAGAAGATTATATATAATTTGTAATATATGTGTATAAGGCCGTGTGGTGGATGATTGAGTACCATCAGATGATCTTAGAAGATATATAGTTGGTAGCAACGACATGGCGAAACGATGGCTATGAGTGGCAACATCAAGAAAGGGATGCTTGCAGTTTGTTTGGATTAATTAATTAGTCTAATATACAACTGATCGATCTCTGGATCATCTATAGTGGTAGTTCCACGGCGAGGGATCTAATCATAGTTAATTAAGATAGATACCACCATGTTTTTAGTAATGCAGTGCTCTCAAAGGGGGGGAGGGGGAGCATTGTTTTTCTTGTGTACTGGATCTTTATTGAAAGTCAATATTAACAAATTTTATGATCATGATGACCCATTCTTTACAAAACCTATTAATTTTCTTGATACATGTACGATTGGTCCCTAGGAAAAAATTCCTAGCTCCGTCCTGGCCAGGCAACCCATTGTCGGACTATTTAAAATGACAGGCATTTGGATGCAAACATTGTTCGTACTTTTACAGTCTTTACTGTGTGAAATTTGTTAGACTATGCAGTCATATAGTAACTTTGATGATTACTGTTACAAGAGAGGGTTGAGATCATGCATGTAGGGTCCAATTAACTGATCAGTAGTTCTTATAGTCGCCATCTTTGGTGTCTACTTATGAAAGTATCAAATTTAAAACAATTTCTTATGAAAATGCCCATAGATGATCAGAACCAGATGGTTGTGGGTTTATTGCATAGAGTGATCTTCTGACCTTGAAGATCTTCGTGGTGGGACTTGAATATAGGGCTGTCAATGGATCGGATCATGATCCGGATCCGATCTGATTAGCCGGACTTTGGACCCTATATATGATCCGTCGGATTGGATTCGGATCGAATCGGTGAAATCCGATTATAATCGGATCGGATCTGGATATAGGGTGATCCGATCCGATTAAAATCCGATCCGGTTACATTAACTTTTTAAAATCATTTTAAATATATTTAATAGATTTTTTATACATAAAGTATTAATTTTTTAAAAATTAACATTAATTAGAGTTAATTAAGGTAATATAGATTTTTTTTACATTATTAAAATAAAGTTTTGTTTTTTTAAATTAACCTTAATCGGATCGGATCGGATTCGGATTCGGATTCGGATCTTTAAAATATAATCGGGCTCGGATTCAGATCGATTAATTTATGGTCCGGCAGATTTCGGATCGGATTCGGATCTGTCGGATTCTTAATCGGATCGAATTCAGATCTAGGCAGATCCGGTCCGAATCCGACCTGTTGACAGCCCTAGACTTGATCATACTGTGGACACCATCTAGCTCCCTTCAGAGGCACCATATATGATTAAGGACCAGGCAACTTGAACAATTTCTTCTGTCCTCAGGATCTGAGTCTCCTGATACTTTGTTCTCTGAGGGTATGTTTGAATGCAAGGAGATGAGAAAGATTTTCGCGATTTTGCGCCTTTTCTGTTCTTGGAAAGTAGCATTCTAAGCTACTTCTCATATTTGGATGATAAAATCACAGTAGGACAACAAGGCTACAGCATAATATTCCAAGGCAAAAACTGTCTGACACTAAGAAGGTGTTTGGTTACAGTTAGAACTCTACTTCTCGGAGGATATATTTCTCACCCAACAAAGTGCACAAACACATCTTTTAGAAGAAGATGCATAATACATTTCAAGCTGAACAACAAAATGATGATCCTCTTGACTCAATTCAAGTACAATTATCTCAGTACCAAACAGCCTCTGCAAGGATTAATTTAGTTCTATAATTCAGTGTGTGCGTGTGCGTGTCCCGGCCCGTGATACCACAACTCGATCAGTTCCAAAACCCGTCTTGAACTAATCACACATCAAACCAGCTAGGAATATACTGGGCCGGCCCAAGCCAGGTTTTTTTTTTTTTTTAATATTATTAAAAAAAATTAACTATAAATAGGGCCTTTTTAATATTCTAAATGGACCTTTTTTTTTTAAATATTCTAAATGGGGCCTTTTTAAATTTTTTTTTTTTTCTGGCCTAAAGCAAAGGCTTTGATGGCCTAATGGATGGGCGGCCCTGGGAATATATTTAGGGTGGGTGTCGCATGTTCTCGCAGCAGAGGCACATTTTTAAGCATTATAAATTCCTGGGTACGTTAACTATTTCCCGTGTTGAGTAGTAGTGATAGGCATACCCATAAGCCTGACCCAGGCCCGGCCTGGCCCAAGGGAAGAATTCGAAAACACTATTTAGCCTAGATTGGACTGGACTTTGAAAACAGCTATCGCACGGGCTGAGTTCAGGCTTAAGGTTCACAGTCTACCATGCTGGACTGAAGTTGAGCTGGTCATTGCCAAGCCCATCTTCCCTCCCCATGGAGCTTTAACTCTTGCTAATTCGCTACCATGGAAGGCATGTAAGAGATATCCCATGATCAGGTGAAAATAAACATTAGATAATACTTTTGTAGGTCCACTCACAACAGTCTTCTCTTGAAGAGAACGTGATGCATCATATGCTTATGATTATTCAACCTATTACAATTAGGGTTAGTAAATGGCGAGTACGCCTCTTCCTAGACTTGATCACAGGACCTTCCTCAAGTGAGGGAACCACTCCCCATCTTAGCTAAAAGGGGCATGTGTAAATTTTTTACAATTGAAAATGAGAAATACTAGTGCTTGAATATTCTTCTTTTGTGCCCTTAGAATCCCAATTTCATATTCTGTTCTTATCAACAGATATCTGAAAGGAGCTCATCCATCCATCTCAAGTAATTAACTCAACAATTAGGGAACTCTCTCTCTCTCTCCCTCTCCCTCTCTCTCAGACAACCTATCTTTCAAGGTGGGTGTCTTGGACCCATTTTGTGTTCCCTACTCATATGCACAAAACTCTATTTCTCTCTCTAAAATAATGAAATAAGGGGACATCTCTATGATTCCACGTGTCATATGTTGCAGTGTCTGACCAGTTGTCTCAAGGCTAGTGCCTCTAGTGTAAACCGAGGTTGTCAACAGACCGAATGGGGCCAAGCCACAAAATTTCTTGTAAGCTGGCAGGCTTGGACCAGGCCAGACCGGACCGGGCATATCAAAAATTATACAAATACAAGCCTAAACCTGGCCCATTGACAACATGTGCAACTTCATATACGCATTTTCTATATGAAAAAACTATATTTCCCACTCTAAAATAATAAAATGGGCCATCTCCCATAAAAAGGAGAAGAAAATTAAATACTCAAGATTCTCAATGGGTAAGTTTCTTCGGATTATGTCTTGTTGTTTGTCAGGTTGACATGTAATGTGTCTTAGTAACTAAGTTAACTAGGGGCCGTTTGGCATCACTCCCAAGGAACAATTCTCTATTCCCTGGGAATAAAAACTGAAAGAGTTTCTATTCCCAGGGAATAGAGAATTGTTCTTGAGAGTGATGATTCCAAACGGGCCCTAGATTAATCTCAAAGATTAATGCTACTCGTGTTAAGTTTTTAGAACAAGAAATAAATTAACAGTTTAAATACAAAGAAGAGCTCTGCTTCACGGAGTAGAGCTCCCTTTTTTTACCATATCATGGTGGCAATCTTGTAATTATGGTGTATTGCAAAATGTCTTAGCCTCTTTCACTAATTATCAATGTGTCATGGCCATAGTGTAAAAAGGGGAGCTCCGGCTCAAAATTAATCTCATAAATAAAATCTGTTTGGATTTGTAGGAATGAGAATCGTATCTTTGAATAACCGGACGATATGGTTACCGGTTACTATGCGATCAATAATCTCAAAATCAATGGCCAAGGAATCCTTGCCAATTAGTGTTGCTGTGAACATGTGAGCCACGGTTATTCTACGACATGAAGGTTGAGACATTGATCCTTCTTCATTGAAGTTATCTACTTGTAGACTGTGGCGGGAATTTATCTCGTCTTAGCTAAATCTAGATGCTCTGAGCTGATAGGTTGAAAAAGAAGATTTGTTGGAGTGAGGTCATCTTCCTGCAAAGATACTCTGAAGCTTAAGTTAGTATAATATAGGACTGAGAGAGAGAAAGATCAGTCTTAGTTTCATTGTTTCTTAGAGTTCAAAAAGTAGTTCCCCTCTTGTCTTCTTTAATCTACTTATTTATAGGTAAATATATGTCCAAATGTCATTCCATACGAATGGTGATCATGCATGTCAGTTTGTCAATAGTATATTGACAGCTCTTGGTATGATCCACAAGGTGAATTCCATGTGTTACATTCTCAACAACTTTGTATTGAAAGAGATAATAATTAGTTATGCATGTTCTAGCCTCATGTCAACGATTTATCGATTTTTATTAATGCATAGTCGGATGGTTTGTCCAAACACTTGGAGTGATGTGTAAGTCTGTCTTAAGGACTGCATAATTCGTTTTATTCTTAGTTTGTCACATATGAGTTATCGTTTACTGAGTTATCGTTTATGAATAAGCAACGAGCTAAGATGCGAGTGGAGTCGAGCTGACGAGCAAGGGTGAAGATCAGGACAATATCGAGCTAATAAACTAATTAAGACCATATCCGGATTGATTTGTTTAGGTGACAAATAGTAAGACGACATCGAGCTACTTAAATAAGATGACAAGTGACGAGATGACATCGAACTACTAAATTTGGGCTAGGACAGGCAAATCAGGATAGCATTAGGATGAGATCGAGCTGTTAACCTACGATTAAGATGTGATCGGGAAGATCAGGACCAGATTAGATTGTTGAACTTCGATTAGGACATGATCTGGATAACCGGAACATAACCGAGATATGATCGGGTGGTTGATTGGATCGAGACGAGCAGATCAAGTCTGGAATTAGGTTGATGACTTGAGATTTCATATCACATGTGGGTCTTGGACATAAAAGAGATCATACAGCATTTATTAACCAACTTCAAGTGGATTTCACATAAATGATATCATGCGGCATATGTTAAACAATTAAACGTTGTTGTCTCAACAACTTACCATCAAGGGTCATGAACATCATTCTGCATATTTATGCATTACTATCATAAGGATTCAGTCAAGCAACCGAGATATACTATGAAGAGGACATACATGAGCTTGTAATAAGTGGTTACTGTGAGTTCAGAACCTTCCTTTATTTGGATGGATGTAGCATCCTTTAAGAAATCATTTGGATTTCGGGTCTCCTTGATTCGGCAGTCATGGCTATCTTCTTTGTCAAAGAGTCAACTCATCTGGTATGTCCCTGAAGACCTATCATCCTCGTTTTAGTAGAGCTCTACCTTTTTCCAAAGAAAGGTAATCTCCTCTATACTTTGATTACACAAAAAAATAACTAAAAATAAACTATTTAATTTGATAAATAACTAGTGAGGTATTATATTTTTACAAAAATATCGAATTAGGCCCTTAATTTAGATTTTCTTATCAACTAACTAGCTGGTAGAAATTAAAACAAAATCTCGAAAGTTAGTTTGAATACTGGGAATTTTGTATAATACTAAGCTGAATTTTGTTGATATTTAAAATGTCGAAATTTCTGAAATGATTCAAAATCAAGGTGTGTCGTGGGTAGAGATTGTCTATGTTAAAAAACTGGTTTATTAAATAGCTTGAATGAATTACACATTACCTTAAGAAGAGTTTATATAGAGAATGATAGATACTAAGAAGGAAAAATATCCTACATAATCTAAATCAATCTAATTCATATCAATCTAAATCTAGATACTAATCTAAAATTATTTATGAGATCATATGTATCTCATAGATATTATATTATTATTTTTCTAACATAATATTTTCCTAATAATAATATAGTGTACTGCATTTCCATAGAAACATAGTGAGTCTCATCGTTGCCCCTTTGACTAACAGTTGGGCCCTAGCTCAAACATGAAACAACCTTCTCCATGTCCCTGATGGGTGAGAGCCTACAGTAGGCTGCATGACAGTCAGGTTGTTCGATCAATCGCCAACATTGTTCTGAGTTTTCTAAAGAAAAAGGCAAAAGTCAAAATCCAAGTGGGCAACATATCTCTGTCCCTTTCCAATGGCTTGTATATCTCTCATGTCGGGGTGTTTAGGGTTCATTCCCTTGAGTAATGGTGTGGCAATTGATAGGTTTGTCATGTTTAGCCTACTTGTAACGTCTCTCTAACCTTCTTTAACTCGCTAACTACTGCTAACAAACTTTAAATTAAATTCCACCAAAAAGAGAATGGAAGGAAACAATTCCTATTTCACTGAGAAAATGGTAAGAAAAGGATCACACAATAACACAAGTAATAATGAATTGTGAGAGTACCATAGCATTCCTTATAATAGTATTATAAAAAAAGAACCCAACCAAAAAGAGTCTATTTTCTAGTGTACAACTTGGCACACAAATCTTGTGTGCCCTAGTAAATGGCATGTTAGTAAAAGTACAATTTATGAAGGTGGTTAGCTTTTTACCAATATACCTACAATTTGTACATGTGGTGCTCTAATCATTGGGGGCACAAGATATATGTGCTGAGTTACACGTTTATTATGATTAGCTTCTTTTAACTGTGGTTAAAATTTGTAACCGTTCCTTTTAACTGTGATTAATATTTGTAAACATATTTTTTTCTAAAAACTAAATTCAGAAATAATAACCTTAATGGTCAATGAATCTTAACCACAGTTAAAAGAAGTTACAAGGAAGCACAAGACTGCATTTAGGGGATGGATAAATTTCCTATAAATTATACTACCTTAAAGCCGAGCAGTTAGGTATACATGTGTCATGTGTAGAGAGCTTTAAGATAATTTTTTTTTTCTTTAAGGATTGTTAATCCTCTGTTTGCTATTGTTTTAAATTTCATTTTTCCCATAAAAGGGCTACATCTATACTACTCCTATATAGCGGTTGGTATCCACGTGGATACCTTCGTATTGTCTCATTCTAACTCCAAGTTATTGCCACGTGTTCTCCTATATTTATTACTCTTTAAGCCAAACACACACACTTGGGTTAGGGTTTTCTTCCCCCAACCAACCCGTTTCCCAATGCCTACTTAAAAGATCACTTATTTCATTACGTTAACAATCCTATGCAGCTCTCCCATCTCTTCCCCTCCCCTTCTCATCTCCATGCGGTTCGGCTCCCCTATCTCTACGTCCCTTCTTCTTTAGATACATCTCCCCTTTAGATACATCTTCCCATGTTCCTTTCATTGAGAGATTGAAAAGATGAAGAGACTGATGAAAATCTTGTTGTAAATGTGATCTTTATGGCTTATCTTGATCAAGAATTTGATTCTTTTGTTGTTTAGTTTTTCTGTGGAGCGACCACGAGAAATCAAGAGAAGCTTGACAGATTTTTGCAGAGATTTTGTTAAAAGAGGTATTTTGTTGTTTTGGTGTTTTCCTTTTTTCTTTGGAAAATAGATGTTAGAAAAACGTTTAAAGATAGCATTACGCCTGATCTTGTGAGAAGAACAGGTATTTATCCAGCAATTTTTGTTGTTCGTACGTTTGAGATTTCTTATTGTTCTTCATGTTTAAGCTTACTGTCTTCATATTCTTGACAAAAGAGTACAGAAAGCTTTATGGATTTGTTTGAAGGTCTTACATATGCTCAGACAGATTTTGCTCTTGCAAAAGCAATGCACGATCAGGTATCTTGAGTAAGGTTGTCCAGTTCCAGAACTAATGCAAGCAACCCCGAAGGGAGTTTATCATATACAAAATTTTATCTCTCAGAGAAAATAAGGGCTTCTCTAATTTGTTTCATCTAATGTTTGTTCAGATCAACCCAGAGCCGAAGAGATATTATTTAGATCGAGTTCGGCTGGGTTCGCAAGGTATTTACCCCAACATTTTTTCGCTATTAGTCCATTTTTTAAAAAATCTATGATTTTTTTACTTTGCGCGCATCAGTTATTTCCCTTTTATTTGTTTCATAGATATTAGTCCCTTTTTAAAAAAAATCTGTGATTTTTTACCTTGCATCGGTTATTTCCCTCTTATTTGTTTCATAAATTGTTTGTTCAGATCAACCCTGAGTCGAAGATATATTGTTGAGATCGAGTTCTGTTGGGCTTCGCAAGGTATTTACCCCAACCTTTTTGCCCTATTAGTTCATTTTTTAAGCAAATTTTTAGGCGATTAGTTAGTAGTTGTTTCTCTATTTCTCAATTTTTTTAAGGTAAAGTTTCTCTGTTTCTCTTTTCTACTACAATTTGTCATTTGGATCTATAGAGATATAGAACTATAGGTGGTTTGGAGTAGGGATAAGCAACAGCTCTGTTGTAGCCCAGATCAAATCTGATCCCTATGCTTTGTGATTGGTCTTTTAGTTAACCTGTTTGTAGATTATGTCATTCGATTTTTTTAGTTTTAGGATTTTAAAAAAAAAATCACCTTATTTGTTTATTTTTCACATTGTTTGTTCATATTTGCATATGTTTTCTCCTTAGCAACAAAAGCAAAGTAAATTGTTTGTATGAGTTAGGATTGATGAGGTTGTATATGCTTATATGTGAATAAGAGAGAATGATTAGTGTGGATTGATATTTACTGAACCGAGGTTTGATTGCTTTAGATTTTGATAGGTGGAATCTTCAAACTTCAAAGAGAATGGTCACTCTCTCACACTGTTCAACCAGAGGTTTGGTTCATATTTAATCTCAATGGAGAGTGAATGCTCTAGACGGATTAATGCTCCCTGCACAATCAACATCACTGCCAGCTAGAACTGAAAATGTCTGCTGCATACTGCTTCAGTAGCGAGTTTCTTAGTGATGTTGGGACACAAGTCCTGACTGAAGGTACTCTTCTGTTAATGCTATGACAATCATACAACTACAGTGAACTATAGTTGTTCTTTACATCAATGTTTAATCTGACTCACCAACTTATCATTATATTGTTTCCAATCACCATTCAAAATTTTAACCTATAAAAGAAAAAGATAAAAAAAAAGTAGAAAACATTTGTACATGCCTTCAATTTCCCCTCCACAGTCTACACAACAAAGAAAGTATCATAATCTATTAGGAAGTACAATTTGGAAAAAAAATTAATTGGTGAGAAAACAAGTCAATTACGAGAAATCAAGAATCTATAATGAGCAAAGAAAAAAAAAGTCATGATAAAAAAACCTTTATTAATATTTACCCCCTTCCTCTCCATATGACACCCTTCAAAACTCTAAAAATTCTCTTTAAAATGATGCACATAGACAGTTGACATGGCCAATTATATTCCCTTTTAAATGCATTCTTCTCAACTTCTCCATACAAATCATACATCTTCTCCATTTCTGAGTCTCTTACTCTCCTTTTTATCGCTATAATAGTGCTTAACTGTTAGAATGGGTTGGGACATGTATAGACATTGGGACGTGCTTAGTCGTTAGAATAGTGCTTAGCCTCAAAGCATGTGAATACCCTCAAATATAATCAAAGCATGTGAACAACCTCTCTTCTTTAATCTTTTCAATCCTTTGCACTTATTGCTTTATCTATTGAAGTAGTTTAATGGGATATTTGGAATTTTTGCTCCATCAATATGTATTTACTGTAATGCATTATTAGGTAATTTCACTAGGTTAACTTACAGAGCTTTGATAACATACTGTAAACCGTCTTCCCTTTGTCTTTGATTGGTACTCATTACGTACACATATGTCTGAATTCTGTAATTGTATTTGCAGGTCTCAAAAATGGAGTGACAAGCATCTTGGTGGGTAATGGGGTAGACCTAGGAGAGCTTTGAGGTGGGAATTTTTTTCCAAACTAATTTCTCTTTTTTGATGATGAGGATAGAAACATCGAAGTGAATAATGCCTTATGTCCTGTAATTTTATTTTTTTTTTAAGATTAATTTTTTCTTATATTTGCATTTGACTAATTAGGTTATTTTATGAATTTTTTATTCATTTTTGGTCTATAATATTCTCTCTCTCTCTTTTGTTAGGCCAATGACTGATTCCAATAAATGTTAATATGTTTGACATCGTGGTTAACTTATTTGTTTACATTTTTGCACTCTGTTCCTTAGTTCTTAGTTCCGTGACGTTGTTATATATGATGTGAGTGAGAATCTGTTATATATATAGTAATATAGAGTCATCTTGCAAATACACAAAAGCATCTAATCATGAAGATGAGATGGGAGAGCGGGGAAGAAGCATTCCACATGAAATGAGCCAGGTTTTGGACAAGTAATTAAAGCCATTGCCAGAACATGAACAAGACACATCATTCAGATCTGCTACTTTATTTATTTTATATAAAAAATTCCCTAAAATTACCTTGATGGTATTCTTGGATCTAAGAGAGAGAATGGACAATCTTGGTTTTGATCAAAGACGGTACCTTGAAGAATTTTTAGTACATGAACGGGTTAATCATTCAGATATGCTACGTCAAGAGTCGGTGTTATACTCGGCTATCACTGCCTGGGCAAGGCTCCTCCTAGACATGAACTTAACACATGTATTTAGTCTACAAAAGGGTTATGTTTTTTTTTTTTTTCCTATTACATGAAAGTTTTGATGAATGAACATTTGTTTAGGTTTAAGAAATGTTAACTCATGAACCTGTAAGTTTTTCCAAGTCCATATTGAGAGTTCCTGCACTAAGATTCAATTTTAGAATTAAGCAATATAAAAAAAAAATTGCTATTCTCTTTTTATGTGCATTCTTTAATGTTTGCGTGGTTCTATTTTAAGGATTTTGTTGTCTGATGCATTTGTGGTGGATCACTACTTAAGTAAAAAAAAAAATTATAGGGATATGTCGTCAGATGATCCACATCTACGGGGATAAAATTATTTGGGTAATTTGGGGATAAAATTATTTAGGTAATTTGGGGTATAAGGGAGAGGGTTCAACATCAATATTTGCTATTGTGGGTGGAGGTAGTGATTATTTATTTGATTCCGTCTTTTTAATTCTTTGAAAACTTTAAGTAATGCTATGAAAGGAGTTTTATTTATTATGTTTCTTTTGTGCTTCACATTTGTGCAGATTGCTTGGGTCTCCATTCTATTCCATAACTTATCCTACAACAAGCTATTTCATTATTCTCATATTATTTTTGGTTTTTTTATTACGTTCAAATCCCGTGCATCGCACGGGGTTGTTGCTAGTACTACCTTATAGCCGAGTAGTTGGGTATACGAGTGTCATGTGTAGAGAGCTTTAAGAGATTTTTTTTTTTCTTTAAGGATTGTTAATTCCCATATTTGCTACTGTTTTAAATTTCATTCACTACAAAAAAATAGGACTTTAGTGGCAATTTTTTAACGGCGTTTAATAAAAAATGCTTCGAAAGGCATTAAAACACAGCGTTTCTATATAAATGCCGTTGATGAGGAGGCGGGAAGACTTTTTTACTGCGTTTTATAAAAAATGCCGTTGTTGGGCAATCTATGACGGCGTTTTTAAAAGAAATGCCGTGGAAGACTTGGCGGAAAAGGGGTTACTAAAGGGCGTTTTATGGCGTTTTTAAGCAAATGCCGTGAAAAGCCTAGTATTTGCGGTTTTAGGTCCCGAGCATTTCCCTCTTTTCTTTCCCTCCATTTTTTCCCTCCTCTCTGCTTCGGCTCCCCTGCTCCGTGCTCCAAGCTTCGGCCACCTTCTCCGGCTCCCTTGCTCCGTGCTCCAAGCTCCGGCCACCTTCTCCGGCTCCCCTGCTCCCTGCTCCCTGCTCCAAGCTCCGGTCACCTTCTCCGGCCATGCTCCGCCTTCGGCTCGTTTAGTTTTCAGAAAAAAAGAAAAAGAAAAAAGGGTTTTGGTTGTTATCTCTGCCAGTCATCTCCGACCGTCCAACATCGACGGAACTGAGGTATTTTTTTTAATCTTCTTCCCGAGCCTGTACAAGCATTTTCCATTTCTTCATTTTCCATCTTCAATCTCGATGACAACAAAAGGGGTTTTTCAAATCTCGTAGGTTTTGCGCAACCGGTAACTTGAACAAGCTGAAAGAGGGAAAAAATTACCTCAATAAAAAGGGGAAGCACGTTTTTCAAAAATCTACGATAATCGGTATATAATCCCTTTTAATCATGCTCTCAACAATGACCTAGTTGGATTTCCTGTTTCTCTGTCATCTCATAGTGAAAAACTCTTATTGTCATTTGTTATTTTCACTTTGTCGTTTTGGTTGTCATCGTATTTGTTCTCCATTGACCTCAAATAAAAAGGGTAAATTCAGGGGTTCTATGAGTTCTATATTTCTTTTGGATTGATAATATTCGAAGTTCTTCTTCCCTCTCTCTCTCTTCGAATCTTTTCAAAGTTTTCATATTCCAACAAAGGTAAGATTCTAGGGTTCAATGACCTGTTACTCGATCCTCCTTTTCATCCTTTACTGATTCGTTTCTGTTCATTTTCTGCGAGATTTGAAGCTTTGATTAATGTGAAATTTTATATCGTAGATTACTGCCAGCGATGGTTTTATCTAAATAATTTGGTTTATTTTTTCTGTTTATTAATCAAGAAATTTCGCAGAAGAGGAAACTTGAATCATAATCTTGTTTTGAATATTATGTTTGTTAATCTTGTTTTAGTTGTCATCGTACTTGTGATTATGGAGTTAGTTTGGTTTTGAGATTATCAGCAAATGATTTCTGGTATTCGCCAGAAGAAAGAGAAGACGAAAATGATATTTTGTTATCTTTTTTTGGTTTTTTCTTTTCCTGGCTTGATGTTGGAATTTTGCATTCCTAAGGGAGACCACAGGGGAGAGTTCTTATAGACAGCAGCAAGGGTGCTGTTTTGGATTTATGATTCGCTTGCCTACATGTGAACTCTAATTCCAAAAAAGAAAAGTTCAGCTCTTTAAACTTAGCTGGATTCCTCATTTCCATTTCTGCTACACGACCTTTGACTCTGTTTTCATTTACAATATATATTGATCTGTCATAAATTTGGGTTGTTATCAAGTACAGGAGAGTTTGGGCATGCTACATTAACCCAGAAATGATGGATTCTTTATATTAATTTCACATAAGTTAGAGAACTCATAAAAGGAAGAAATTAGCTTACCTTCTCTATTTTGTGTTGATGATCCTTTGAGATCTTGGTATTTCTCTTTTGATATTGTTTTGTCAAGATCAGTACTTAGGGTTATTGAAAAGATTTTGAATAAATGTTCGACCTTTAACCATGCTTCGATTGTTGTTACTGGAAATTACTGTACTTCGTTTTGTTGGAACCTTTGAGATCACCATCTAGGGTTTTTATGGAGAAATCGGACCAATGTGTGATATTTCTGAGTATTTTTGTGGTATTGCGTGGTCTAATTCTTGTGTTTTTCCTGAGATTATTAGAAAACACTGCATTTTTCTAGGTTGTTGCTTCAATATGATCTGGGGTGATAGGGTTTGCGTGGAGGAATTTTCTAGGTTGTTGCTTCAATATGATCTGGGGTGATAGGGTTTGCGTGGAGGAAGCACGCCCAAGATCAGCCCAACAGCAGCCATCAATAGCAGCCTCCACTACTTACACCAGCAAGGAAGCACGCCCAAGATCAGCGGCCGCAGCTCACCATCTCCCTTCTCTTCTCAGATCGTCCAGGAGCTTTAGTAGCCTAGCAGCAGCTCCTCCTTTCCCACCTCTTCCACGACAACAGTGGGTAAGCCTCTTTCATTTCTCTTGCCTTGTTAGTTTAAGATCACTAGGTAGTTTTAGAATCTGTTAATTTCTATGTTTGTTTAATTAGATAGCATTAGATTAGAACAATTAATCTATGGTTCTTTAGTCAATCTTTAAGCTTTAGGTAGAATATGTTTTTAGGACTTAACTTAAATCCTTTTTGCTTGACCTGAGATTAGTTAAGATTTTTGTTTTATTTTTAAGATTACCTTTAACGTACTTTAAGAATAGAATAAGTCTGTCTTTATTTTAGTTTTTTTTTAGATTAGATTAAATCTAGATTTTGGGGGTTAGTTTTAATTGAGTTTTAACATAGGAAAAATCTAGTTTTGAATTAGCTTTTAGATTAATTTTAAATTAGACTAAATCTGTTTCATGGTCTAAATCTGCTCATCGCCTAGAGAACTGATTTTTAAATTAGTGAATTGTTATGTCTAGAATAAGAGAGGCGATGAGCAGCCATTGTTGTAACTTGTAACTCATTGGGCTCATTGGGCATTTGGGTTACAATCGGCACCCTATTGGTCTTTCCAAAGAAAAATTAATAAATATGTCAAATCATTATTCTAATTTTTTTTATAATATTCCTTTTTACTTTTAATTCTTTTTTATTTGAGTAGAATTATGGACCAATTGTCTGCCTGCTATAGCCCAATAGACTACAACAGGTGCTACAACTCATCTGCTCTCCTCAAATAAGGATCAGCTATGCGTGGTGCCAATAAGAAATGCGCCAGTTGTTGTTGCTGAATTTGCAATAGCACAAACTCAGCAGCAGTGATGTAGTGCCTTTTGTTGAGAGCTAATGAGGAGATAGGATCACAACCAATTGCGTTGAATTCAATTAAATATGTGACACATGTTGATTGGAAAAGAGAAAAAAATTACAGAATTTGAATTTTCGGCTTCTTTCTATCGTTCAATCCATATGTGCCACATATACAATTGAATTCAATTGCAATTAATTGGTTGTGATCCTATCTCGTGGATGAATAGTATTCCTTATTGTAATTCATTGGACTTCAGCAGGCAGCTATTGGTCTACTCCGATAAAGAATTCAAACATTTTTATTTTTAAAAAATGATTTAATGCTAAAATTATATTTTATTAGAGTTGATTAAGAGTGTACCTGCTATAGCTCATTGGACCAATGCACAGTGAGCAGATTTAGTAAATTTACTGTTCCAATAGTAAATTTACCAAAGTAAGATGTATGCATGACCCATCGAAATGACATTTTCATCCCCTCTGTTATAGGTCTGACCCATAGATATGATATTGTTATCCTCCTTGCTATAGATTAGTAGTGGTTCCAAGAAACATTAATGAGCAGTGTTCAAAGGGAGCCTCTCAACAGTTCAGCGTTGCTGACACTCAACCTACCACTCTAGGAGATCCTACTATTGGAGTCACATTTACCCGACCCACCAAATGAAGGGAACTCCAAGAAAGAGATTCCTTTAGTAAAAACAAAGGTTGGAGCGTTTTGGTCTGAGTAAATGGCCTATAAAAACGCAGAAAATACAATGAAAGGAAGGGCGGCCCAACCTAAACCTTACAAGAGCCTAGAAAGTCATAAGCAAAGGCCGCTAGATCGCATTAGGGGAGAAGACAACAACTGTATGAAGGTACGTGATCCATCAAAGCCTGTTCCAAATGAGTTTTGCTTTCCAGAGAGACAGATAAAATCAGCAGGCATCATCAAACAATGGAGGAGGCCCTCAGGGAAGATAGAATTTAACAAATTTCCTCCTCGGCTTTGGATGTTCAACATATGATTTTCTCCTAGGTGAGAAATCTACTAAGAGGTAAGCCTTTACCTTTTTTTTTTTGAAATGTATTTTGGCTTTGCTATTTCTACTTAGTGTGGTTGCATCTTTTGCTTATAAAAGTATAAGTGAACATTGATTTCACATATGTGACAAGCATCTATCTGTGATGCGTTGATTGAATTTTACTTCAATGGATAATTTTTTGTCAAAACTTTCGTTAATAACCCCAGAATCAAACTCAGATTTACAGTTCAAAATCCTTGGCTTCCCACTTCAGTGTTTATGAAGTTTATAAATTCACAGTAAGATAATGAGTACTCAATTCAAAATTCAAGTCATAATTTGCATATGTAAACAGTAAAGCTATGCGATCACTTGTTCATCGGTGTTGCTTTGATTTTTCATATCTATGCTAATGCCTATTACATGTTTGAAAGAAGAACAAGAAAAATGTTTATTGGGACTCACTAAGGAAAAGTACTCTTTGAGAGATCATGGTTTTATTAAGGGTTCTTCACATTATTTAATCATCCATGCAGGATAAGTGCATGGCATTATTATTGTTCTTTCCATGCTTTCTTACATACAATAGAAGGGTATTGGATTTTATCTCATGGTGACCTACAGCTCGCAATGTGGCTTGCCATACTCTTCAGAACCTCATTTTCTGGTGAAATGCATAATGCATCCCATGATTTGAACTATTATTGGGAACTATGGTATGGGTATTCTTTTGATGAGATGTGCGCCTCTATTGTGTCAGTAAAATTAAAGAGATTTCGGTTAGTTAGCCCTGTTTCTTTTGAGATGCTAGTTCTACTTTATGCTTGATTCATGGCTTTCAAGTAAAGCCCTCAATATGGCGTGAAATTGCTTAGATTTGGTGTGGTGAGCTGTTACTGATGTTTGCATGCATGTTAGTGATTGAATCTTTTTTGCATATTAATTATGAAATCTGTAAATTTTATCATTTCAATATTCTAATAATTAATTTTATTTAATTGTGTTTGTAGGAGGGAGCAGGCAGCACACACCTGTCGAGTTTTAGAGGTGCAGGAGGGAACCAGCAAGATGAAGACAGTTAGACTTACGATTTATTGACACTTTTTTATGGACATGTGTATTGTATTATTACATTATGATGGGCACCTGTGATTGGATGTATTTATTTTATATTGATTTCCATGTAGAAAATTTCTTTTTATATATAATGTCATTATGGGCACGATTTTGTTTATTTTATATTGTTGACAGGTAAAAAAATATTTATATAATTGATAGGTACAAAAAATTGAAAAAAACAAATTTTTTATTTTTAATTTCATGACTATTCGCGGCGTTTCAAAACGCTATAATTAGTACAGATTTATAAAACGCCGTGATGTTGTGTCTATAACGGCATTTCTATAAACGCCGCGAAATATTGTCTATAACGGCTATTCTCACAACGCCGTTGTATGTGAGTCTATAACGGCATTTTATTAAACGCCGTAAAAGGTAAGTCAATAGCGGCATTTATTTAAACGCTGTTAAAGGTAAGTCTATGACGGCGTTTTGAAAAACGCCGTCAAAGGTCTCTCAATGGCCGCGTTTCATAAATGTCGTCAACATAAATGCCGTCTTTCCCTTCCCCGACGCGGGAAATAACGGCGTTTTGGTTAAAACGCTGTTAGTGACTATAACGGCGTTTTTGGGATTTTCCACGGCAGTTAAAAAACGCCGTTAAAAGTCTTAAAATTTGTAGTGATTTTTCCCATAAAAGGGCTACCTCATTGAACCTCGCACTCATTGATTGGCCACATCCTCCCATGCGTTTCTTACCATAACTAGCCATCCCATTCGTTTCCACCATTCTCATTTTCCTATTTTTCTTTTGAAAACCCATTTGCCACGTGTCCTATTATTAATGGTTGCATTTAAAATGGTAAAGGGAGTGTTGCATTTACAAGAGATAGAACTTAGAAGAGAGGAGTGTGGTAGATGTAACGTTTTACCCATTCTCTCTATCTTCGATGAATTTTATTGGAGAGTTTGGAGACTGTGTAACCGTCCAACCCAAATTAAAGCATTGTGCCCACTTCTCTCCCCTAAATTCACAACGTTCAAACTTCAAAGCAAGCAACCGTTATGTTCTCCAAAACCACGTTTCCAAAAGTTGCAAGATGCAACTCTTCAGTATTCACTATTAATTGCAATTCCCGTAGCATGTGTGTCGATCCAAATCATTCCTCACCGACATTTAAAATGATGCACTATTAACGTGCTACCTCTCTCTCTCTGGCAATCGACCTGTTTACGTTGCATCTTTAGAAATACTCTCTTCCTCTCTCTAATAAAGGGGCTGCCATCTTTGCCGTGGATATGATTCTACAGATGATGTTGGTGGAGAAGAATTGTGAATGAAAGAGAGTTCCTAATTTTTTATTTTTTTGATACAAGCTGTAATATATTGAGGTGTCTAATTCCTTTTGCTGTAATTCTGAAAAATGTTTTGATCAAATTGTAATGTTGTAATATCTACTATTGGAATAATTTAGATTTTTGGATTTCTATCACTTCTACGGTTTTTTTTTTTTTGAAGTCTGGAAGTTATGTTATTTAGACCCTATAGAAGGTCTTATACCTGCATATGTGTCACAGGTAGTGAGACTTCATTATTATTATCTCTTTACTTGGGAGAGGGGGTGATGCTTTTCAAATTGGATAGTCTAAAACCACAACAAATGTAATCGCTTCTTCTCCTATGGAGCAACCACCACGGCATCTTAAGGAAGTCACATAGGCCAGTAAAAGTCTGTTAATCTCTTCATCCTTCTCGATCAAAGGTCATCATCAAATATGGGTTGCAAACCCCCTTGCATAGGTGGTTTCAAGTGTCTCCTTCTAATTGATATTGGTTTTGGCTTAGTATCACCAACCGAATCATCCTAACAATGATGCTAATGTTTGTTTGGCATCACCACCAGACCAAACACCCTTTGTTTATCATTCTTTCCTTCTCACACTAATGTTTGAATTTTTTATAATGTGTAAGTTGTATTTAACATGTTTTTTTTCTTATTTTCCTATACTTCATGATGCAATTTAGTGGTGTAATATTGTGTATTTCTTTGGTTTTTGGAGGTACTAGGATGGGTAATTATGAATATATATAACTTAGAGGTTAATATTTTTATTCTTCGAACCAAAAAAAAAAAGTTTTACTGTTAATCTCTTTAAATGTGCAACTTTTTACTGTATTTTAAGTTTATCAATTTAAAACTACAGTATCGATTCAAATGGGTTTCTTACTAGTAAATAATGAAAATCATGGCTTATGTCGTTCACAACTCTCCACCCTGTCAATCTGGAAGAGAAGACAAAAGGGAAGGGAAGGGAATCTGGAGGGTATGTAGGATAAGAATGAAAGAATGCAGAAAAGTTAAAAGTTGTGGTCTGGAAGTTGCCTATATAGCCTTTCCCTCTCCCCCTCACCCTCCAATAGAAAAATGAAAAATAAATAAAGGAAAAGAGAGAAGGATAAGAGTGAAATCTCTCCCTCCAAATACCTTCTTGCTTATGGCCTAGAATCCACTTCTCTGGTACAATAAAGGATAAGACCAAAAACAATCTTTTCAAACCCAACCCCACCACCCTCTCTCTCTCTATCTTAGTACACGAATTGGAAGATTTTATGTAATTTTACTTCTTTTCTTCTCGAGTATAAGAAGAAAAAGGGATTTATGGATAGACTTAGAGCTACCCAGGAAAAAAAAAAAAAAAAAAAGTAGAGAAAGCTATACAGAGAGAGAGAGAGAAATTGGGACTTGGGTTGGGTTTGTAGAGATGTCAGGTGGTGGGTGCAGCATAGTATGGTTCAGGAGAGATCTGAGGGTTGAGGACAACCCAGCACTTGCTGCTGGTGTGAGAGCAGGGACTGTTTATGCTGTGTTCATATGGGCACCTGAAGAGGAGGGTCATTACTATCCTGGCAGGGTCTCTAGGTGGTGGCTTAAGCAGAGCTTGGCTTACCTTGATTCCTCTTTGAGGAGCCTTGGCTCTTCTCTCATCACCAAGAGGTCTACTGATAGTGTCTCTGCTCTCTTAGAGGTTTTCAAATCTACTGGTGCTACTCAGCTCTTCTTCAACCACTTATATGGTCAGTTCTATTTCACTGTTTTTTGCTTCCCTCTTTCTCCCCAATTAGAGTTTCTTCTTTTTCATTTTCCTTGTATTGGATATTGTGATCATGTAGTTCGATCTTATCTTCCATCACTTTTAATTTCCAGTTTTTTTTTTTTCACTTTTAATTTTATTTTATTTATAATTTTTCTTTTCTTTTTTCTTTTAATTTTAGGAAATTAGATAATATTATGTTACATTGTCTGTTTTCTTAATTGAGATTCAAGATTGTTGGTTATGATGTTTACATAAATTGTAATTTTTCCCTGTAATAATTAGATAGGCTTTTTTTTCTTTTTATTGGATGATTGAGTGTTCCATAATTGCTTATGATTATGAAGTTGGGTATTTGGGAGATGGGTTTTCTATAATATTGAGTTTTTACATTTTTTATTAGTTTTTATTGTCATTACCTCTTTTTTATGTTCCATCTAGATTGTTCCCTTTCTATTGTTCATCTTAATTGAAATCATTTTCTTTTTGGGTATTATTTGAGTTTCATTCTTTCCATTTTGGATTTATTTTCTTTGGTTCTAGAATTCTCATGGGTGTCAAGCTGTCAGTAATTGTTCTTATTATGCTTGAGCTTCCTCAGTAGACTCTCAATGTCCCAATACATAGCTTCATGTTGAATCAGAATATAAATGAAGTGCCCTTAGGTTAACTTTTATGTGGTTTGGATGTTCTAATCCACTATGTTTTGGAAGGAAGGCACAAATAACTATTGCAAAATCTTGTCTAGTTGTTTAAATATCCAAATAACATTATTTCTGTTCTGTAGATCCCTTGTCGCTTGTAAGGGACTACCGGGCAAAGGAGATTTTAACTGCTCAAGGCATAGTTGTGCATTCCTTCAATGCGGATTTGCTCTATGAACCATGGGAAGTTAACGATGCCCAAGGTCGCCCATTTACAACCTTCTCGGATTTCTGGAATAGGTGCCTTAGCATGCCCTATGATCCAGTGGCTCCAATGCTCCCACCTAAGAGACTAATTTCAGGTCTGTCTTCTCTCAAGTCTTTTTCTTGAATTTTCTACTTCATGTTCTATTAATTCCTACTACCTAGACACCTTCTGGTATGAATATGATAAGAGATTAATCATGTTCTAATCAGTACAAATGTTTTGTTTCTCCTCAGCTTAAGAATTGTAGCAAGAAATTTGTTTAAGTATATAAATGTCTTCTCTTGGAAACATATATGGGAAACTCGTACAGATTGATCTCTCTAGAATTGGCTAAGATGGGTAGAAGAGCATGTTTAAGAATTGGGGAGCAGGAAATAACATTAGATCTGTTTAACTAATATACATTTGAATACATAACATAGATGCAGAACTTCTTTCCAACCTAACAAATTCTATATTCTTTTGATCATTTATGTTTATTCAGATGAGAATTATTTGCCCTCTGATTATTACGGGCAAATTTAATTTCGCCTGCAAAATATTCAATTCATAGAGTAAAGGTCAGAACTAGCACTTCAGACGTGGTAGCTTCCATGATCCTGTATTCAGCATTAGCATTTTAACAAGTGGCATACTCTGCTTTTCACTACTATAAAAAACCACAGGTCCAACAAATACACTACAGTAGCTTCTCAATGATTGTTTGGTCTCATCAGATGCCTAATCAAATTGCTGAGAGAAACAAACAAACATCTAGAGCTTACTCATGCTTATCATGTTTAAGAAGAATATATAGATTTAGCACATATGAGAGAGCACATTTCACACCATGGCCTATGGGCTTTGTCCCAATGGTAGTGTGTCTACCCCTTCGGGGGTAGGTTCCGGAATCGAGTCTCGAGGGGTGCGATGGTTGTAATATCCACCCTTTGCTAAGCTTCAAATGCTAGGCATTAACCCACTAACCTAGAACAGATACTAACACTACTAACCAGGGTTGTGGCCTAAACGTATGACTTGTACCCAGAGAGAGCACATTACTGAATGTAGGCCTCTCTAGTGGATTAGCAGGGATATTCTATTACGTAGGAGAAAAATAAGGAGGCAGCACTCTTATGCTCTCTAAAGGAGAGGGTTTTCTATTGTCGTGAGTGCATTAAAGAAACTTTACATGTACCATAATCAAGACCAACTTGAAACTTTACAAGGCAATTTTATTATATAATTCTTTGAACAAACCAACCATTTGCACATGCAGTTTGTATTCAAACTTTTCCTGCACTTTTCAGGTGATGTGTCTAGGTGCCCGTCAGACGTGTTGATATTCGAAGACGAATCGGAGAAGGGAAGCAATGCGCTTCTTTCCCGGGCATGGTCACCAGGATGGAGCAATGCTGATAAGGCTCTAACCACCTTTGTTAATGGACCATTGATTGAGTACTCTGTGAACCGTAGAAAGGCCGATAGTGCTACGACCTCATTTCTCTCGCCCCATTTGCATTTCGGGGAGGTGAGCGTACGCAAAGTCTTCCACCTTGTCCGTATCAAGCAGGTTCTCTGGGCCAATGAAGGGAACACATCAGGTGAAGAGAGTGTTAACTTGTTCCTTAAGTCTATCGGTCTTAGGGAGTATTCAAGATACATGAGCTTTAATCATCCTTACAGTCACGAAAAGCCTCTTCTTGGACACCTGAAGTTCTTTCCTTGGGTTGTTGATGTGGGTTACTTTAAGGCATGGAGACAAGGTCGAACTGGTTATCCATTGGTTGACGCTGGAATGAGGGAGCTGTGGGCCACTGGCTGGCTACACGACCGGATACGGGTCGTGGTGTCCAGTTTCTTTGTGAAGGTTCTGCAGCTTCCATGGAGATGGGGGATGAAGTATTTCTGGGATACCCTATTGGATGCAGATCTGGAGAGCGATGCTCTTGGTTGGCAGTATATATCCGGGACTCTCCCTGATAGTCGTGAGTTTGACCGCATAGATAATCCACAGGTATAAATGGATGGTTTTCTATTGGAAGTTTTGGCTCAGCTAGCCAGCTTGGTCCCTTAATTTTTTCTACTTTTAATTGGTTAACTGCTAGCTGTTCCTCTACCTTTGATCTGCAGTTTTTACACACATACCCACACCATAACACCAACACAATTTTTATTATTTGTAACTCCAGAACTCCATATCATATGTTATTAATCCTAATATCTATTTATAGCAGGAAAACTGGATTTTTCTAATTCTCTTACATGGAGCATGCCTCGAATATCAGAGTGATCTCTATATGATATGGAGTTTCTTGCCCATAACTTTTATTTTTTCTTTTATAGCCTTCCAAGTTATAGAATGATCGATCATTTCAAGGTTGAAAATTTTGTGGACCACACAAAGATTAAAACTTATCCATTTTCTAAAATCCTTTCTGGACCCTTACATGCGCTTTCCCATCTTTTTTTCCCCAACTGTTCATTAGAATGCAACAGATTGGATGCGTAGGAAAAACTAACTACATGAGTTTGAGTTGCAAACTTCATTTGCCAATAACATCACTCACCTTGTTTTAAACTCGTTTTATTGTTATGAAGTCATTCCATGTTTATGAGTCCTTGTTTCAAAAATTTCTTCACTTTTCATTTACAGTTCCACTATTCCTTTTTGAATTTATTTGTTGAAAAGCTTTAAAATGATATAATTTTCTACACCTTATTATGTTGCAGAAAGAACACCCACTTGAAAGCAAATGAGTTATGCAGTTGTCAGTTGCTTTGCTTAACTTCAAGTTGAACTAATATATATATATATATATATATGTACTTTTTTTTAATTGTTGTTCTTTTAACAGTTTGAAGGTTACAAATTCGACCCAAACGGAGAATATGTGCGACGGTGGCTTCCTGAACTTGCCAGGCTACCAACTGAATGGATACACCACCCATGGAACGCACCAGAATCCGTACTACAAGCCGCTGGGATTGAGCTGGGTTCAAACTACCCCCTTCCCCTTGTAGAAATAGATGCAGCAAAAGACAGGTTGCAGGCAGCTCTTTCAGAGATGTGGCAGCAAGAAGCAGTTTCAAGAGCTGCAATTGAGAATGGAATCGAGGAAGGGCTTGGCGAATCGTCCGACTCTCCACCTATAGCCTTTCCTCATGACATACAAATGGAGGTAGATCATGAACCTATCAGGAACAACAACCCGACTACTATGGTCCGACGCCACGAGGATCAGATGGTCCCTAGCATGACTTCTTCGTTGGTAAGAGTTGAAGAGGAAGAACCTTCTTTGGACCTCAGAAACTCATTGGGAGATGGCAGACCAGAAGTTCCAGTGAACATAAATAGAATTCCAGAACCTCAGAGAGAAGCATTAAACCAAGGGGGTCTGCAAACAATTAGAAACAATAGCAGTACTCCGCCACTGTTTAGCCCTACATTAAGGCTTCAAAATGCAGAAGACTCAACAGCAGAATCTTCGAGTAGTAGTAGGAGAGAGAGGGATGGGGGTATAGTTCCAGTTTGGTCTCCTTCAGCATCTAGTCATTCAGAACAGTTCATGGGTGAAGAAAATGGCCTCGGGAGAAGTTCATCATATTTCCAAAGGCATTCGCATTCGCAGTCTCACCAACTAACGAATTGGAGGCGGCTCTCACAGACCGGGTAAGCAGTCAAACAATAGAAGCACTCAGCAAGACTGAAAAGATTGCCTGGTTAACCCTTTCGAGCATGCCTCCAATTCACTTTAGTGCCTCTGCCCAATATTTCTATACAATTCAGTCTGCCAGATTTTTTTGGTCATCCAAGAAGCTTGAGCTAAAGGAGTTCAATTTCACCAAATAACTCTTAATATTATGTAGCTATGTTTCATCATCTCTATCATATGTATGGCCTACTACTCATGAAAATCTTGAATCACTTACCCAGATTTTCAAAATAAAATAAAAATAGATACAAACGTTTATTCCTTGGTTGAAATCAGATATCTCCCAAGAAGTTCTTAATATATATATATATATATATATTTTATCAGTCCCGCACGGTATTTTGAGTTTTTTTACAAATTTTTGGTGTAGTATAATTAAAAAATATTATTGATTTTCTATTCTTGTTATATATGTTACATACTTGCATTTTTTATGCCCCATCCATTTTAAAACATATCGGGGAGTTTTTCAGCTGAACCCAGAAAAGTTTACATGTAAACAAATTTGGATTATCGTTTCCGTATTATCAATAGTTCCAGTTACTTATCAAACTTTCTCAAATGAATCCGATTCCTTATCTTGCTGACAGAAAACATTTATGCTAAACAGGACAAGAAGCTGGGAGGTGGAGAAGGCTGCCACCTAATGCCATTGGCTAGTGGATTAATGACCAGCCCCCAATGTATATTAATCTCCATCTATTTTTCACCATCTGGCTTGATCTTCTTCTTGACCTCCACACTGTCTGAAGTACCAAATTGATATAATGCAGCCTAAGTCATCTGCTACCCTTTTCTTCATTTGTACCATATATAGCTCTGCTGTATAGTATTTGTTGTTTGTAAGTAGGGAAAAGAAGGGAGCTATAAATGAGAGATAATTCTTTAATAAACCCAGGTTGGTAGGTTTTCCTTCTATTGAGGAGGAAAATATATTTGTAATAATACATATGATTATGTGATCTCCATCTGTTTTTTTTTTATCATATCACTAACTGGTGTAGGATTGAAGAAGTGGTTTGATAGAGCAATGACAGGGTTGAGAACTTGCAAAGTAGCATCTAAGGTTGTATTACAGATTTGGTCGACCAAAAAAACCAAACAGCACTATTCTCTCAAAGAGGGTACTCCCATCAATGCTTACGCCTTCAAGGTGAGTGGTTTCCTGTCATCGCGAATGGTATCTCTGTTGTTTATAGGGAAGTGGGGGATTCTGTGCTTTCCGCTTGGGATCATTTCCTGGCAAAAGTCATATTCTTTGTGTTTTCAGAGGCCAAGGATTTGTATTCATCTTTACTCATACTAACATGTCTGGAGTTGTATCGATAAAAAAAAAAATTTATATATATATATGTCTGGAGTTGTATATTCTCAGGTTATTCTAATAAATGGTAATAAACATATTTGCTATATGGAGAGGCACCAGGAAATGACCCAGATGCTGTATATTTGCTCTTGAAAATTTTATGTAGTCTGCTTTTTTTTTTCCCTCCACGAAACCTCCTTTGTTTGCTCCAATGTATTATCTGTCTATACTCTATACATATCCTCCATGTAGGAAAAAATATATTTATATGCCAGATCTATCAGGTAAGGGTAGCAGTAGAGCGTAAATCATGGTTGCAAGAATGGGGGCCGCAATATAAACCCAGAGAATGGCTAATTGTCCCTTCTTCCATGCTGGAAAGCTCATTAGTTAATGGAGGTTTAGGGGAAACCCCAAAAGTAGTTGAAGGCACATCAGCCATCACAAACACTTGAAAGCCACTCCCCAATGGATGGGTCTCCCTATGAAGTACTTTTATGTGTTAGCTTTGCTTTTATGCTCACTGGGCTTTCTTAGTCTAGTAGTTTCAGAGATTTTTGAAATCATTTAAGATCGAATATTTTACCTAGTTGAACCAAGATTTGGGTCCAATGCACTTGATTTGTCATATCTCCTGACTAATTCAATGCTTAAGAACTGTAGAAATTTGGTTTTAGTACATTTAAGCACTTAGGAAGCATCTGATGGTATCAAATGGATTCTACTACGAATGGTTTAGAAGCTCTGGAGTTCTTTTGTTGCTTGGGAAAGGGTCAACTGCTAAACGGACAAATCTATGACTATTTTCTATGATTATATAGCTGTTTGAGACTCTACAATGGCATTTTTGGTCCCCTAATCTGGGTTTGTAGTGTTGAGGGTAAGTATTAGGATCTTTTCTTGTTGCTAATCCTTGGCTTATGCGACTAGACCTGTATTTGAGCCAAGCTCAAGCTTGGCGCAAACATGCCTGAGCTTGGGGTTGATTCAAGCTTGAGCTCTGTTCGAGTTTGAAATTAATTTAAGTTGAGCCAAGCTCAGGTTGGCTCAAGTTTGATACACTGATTATTTTGCTTAATTTTATATAATTTTAATAAAAGTATTATTATTAATTCACAATACAATAAACTACAGAAAATCAATTCATTCATATATAAAAATAATATTGGAGGATATTCCTTCAATACATATAGTTGAGAGATGGGGTCAGAAATTTTGCTTTTAACATCTTAACTTTCCTTTGTTATACTTATCTCTTAAACATATTTATTATAAGTTAAGAATTACTATAACCTATGATAAAGAAAGTTAATAGTATTATTTTGTATTAATATAAATAATATTATAAAAATATTATATATATATATATATATATATTATGTTGAACCAAATTGAGCCCTAAATTAGCCAAGCTTTGATGAGCTGAGCTGAATCGAGCTTTACTTGTTTAAACATTTGAACTCAAATAAAAGCTTGGTTTTGTTCATTCGAGCCTTTATTGCTATCTTAAGCTTGACTCGAAAGAGCCAAGCTGAGCCAATCCGACAAGTTAGCTTGGCTTGATTATATATATATATATATATATATATATATATATATATAATGTTTTCGAACCGAACCAAGCCCTAAATGAGCCAAGCTTTGAGCTGAGCTAAATTTAACACAACTCAAGCTTGGCTTGTTTAAACTTTAAACATTCGAACTCAAATAGAACTAAAATAAAAGCTTGGCTTAATTCGTTTGAGCATAAAATGCCAGCTTAAGCTTGACTCGAATGACCCAAGCTGAGCCGACAAGCCAACATGGCTTGAGTACAGCCTTCTTTGCAACTCAAACGGGTAACTAGGACATCTAGGATTTAAGATGGCATGCATCTAAGTGTTTTAGGGGAATGCCCGACCCGAACAAGATTTTCAGGTTCGAGTTGAAGTTCCAAACCTGTTAGTCCGGCTAGTTTTTGTTTTGACACATTTCCAGCCGGGTTAAAGTAGCTCCAATCCAAGTGACCAAAAAAAAAAAAGTAGCTCCAATCCAGCTGGTTCAAATCGTCCAGGCTCTAACTGGGTCAAAACTTGAAAGAGTCGTAAAATTTCTCTTCATTTTCACAATAGATCTGCCATCAAAATCATCTGATCGGTTCTAGATCGTGTCAATCCCATTCCTGTTACAGCACCACGTAATTGTTGTCTTACTGTAGGCTATACATTTTCTTTCCTTAAAAGTCCCCGTTAATTTATATACCGGATATGTTATATTCGGGCATATTTAGGGTAGGCTGAAATTTTATTGACCCGAACCAACAGGGACATTTTCAGGATATTAACTACTAATTTCTAAATTAAAATTGTTATAATTTTAAAACATAATTCGGTTATTTAATTTGTATCTATTTAGTTAAATGGGCTAGGCCCGACAGGTTAGGAATGAGGGTAGGGGTTTTTTCAAGCTGCGAGCTTGGCCTAGTTTGAGCTTTAGCTTGAACATGCTCAAGCTTGGATTGAGCTCGATTATTTAGGCTTGAGCTTGGCTTGAACAAGTTTAATTGAGCTCCATTTTCATTCAGGTTCAAATTCAAGCAAGCCGGGTCGAACTCAGGTTGGCTCAAGCTTAATTCATTAAATTATTTTGTTAAATTTCATATGATTTTATAAAAGAATTTAGGAAATTTAATTTTTATAAAAATATTATTAATAAATTATAATACAATAATTTACAAAAATTCAATATCTTGGTATACGAAAAATAAGATTTGGAGTAGTCCTAATTGAGGGTTTCATATCTGGATTGGCTCAAAGTTGGACTTATTTAACCCCATTTATATCTGACCGGACTCAATTTGAGGACTACTCACCCATCCGTACTCAACCAAATCCGATGCCTCCTCTAACCTAGAGTAAGAGCATCAATCTTTGAACATGTTTACCAGGCCATTGAATGCGTGTAAGAGATGTTTCAGGTCAAAAGTCCACAGTCATGGCTGATCTGATCGAATCCGGTATTTGATTATATCAAAAGTCATAATTTTGGTCAAATTGACTAACAATATTTCTAAGCATTTTCCTATATCCATGTCAATAGCCTTCCACTCTCTCTTTCAGAGTTTACACCAACTTTGATTCTATCAAAACTCATAATTTCGGTCAAATTGACTAACAATATTTCTAGGCTTTTTCCTATATCCATGTCAATTGTAACAACCCTAAATCCTACATTGACCAAAATAGGACCTCGAGTCGCCACATTTCTTAAACCTGCTTATATCTCATGACCTACAAAGCATACAACAATAGTCTCCAAAAATGATAATAATAAAATTTCGCTATAAACCAAACCATCATGTATAAATGTAATTTGTCCAACATAACCCACCATGATTACAATCCTCAAATTATAAACTTTATGCAACATCATCTGAAGCTATTACAATTCTCTTAAAACGAAAATAAGAAACCTAATAGTAAAGAGACCGGTCGAGGTCCCTCACTTCCTCGATGAAGAGATCACCTAATTCATCTTCTCGGTACGCCTCCTCTATCTAAGACTCCGCTATCAGTTCCGACTCTAAACCTGCCGCCAATAACAGGTTGACTCAGGTATTGAAAACACTCAGTAGATAAGCAGTCTAACCACAACATAATATCGTTTGAACATATTCAATAGCATAATCATTTCATAAACATATAATCAGAGTGCGTAAGAACATGCGAGATATATCTTCATCTTGACTCATGTAAACTTGTGAGCGTAAGAGACTCTTAGACTTGATCTTACATGATGCATATTCTTATGAATTTACGAGGTATTTCTTATGAGCTTGCAAGATAATTCTTATGAGATTTTATGTCCCTTCCACGGACTAATACTTATGAGTTTGTGAGATATTCCTTATGCATGCATGCTTGTGAGACATATGAGACTAATGAGACTTATAGACTTACCATGCAAGTGAACGTGTGCTTGAGTGTCGTAATTGACATTCGAGTTGGTCATCGCTTAGATTCCGATCTCTCACCATAGAAACTTCACTATACTGTCTCATACCATATAGTTAGAGAATTCTCAGTTTGGAATATTTTCCTCTAAGTATTGGCTTACCCGAACATCCATCACCAATCAATATAAGTAGGGCATAATTTAACACAAGAATTATACTTAACATTTTAACATAATCGGGCATAAGAATCATAGTTAACATTTTAGCATGATTTACCCATTTCCATATTCCATTCCATAATATTCAATTCATCTCACTCTCACTCATACATAAAAGCAAACACTCTTCCTTAATTTCATCTAGCCCATCCTCCATTCAAACTTACATCACCATAAACATACATCTAATCCCATCACCATCCATTCAAACTCAATCCATCATCATTTCCCTTCCACCATTTTCAATGATTCATTAATTAACAAAGTATAGAGCATAAACTACTAATTCTCATAATTTTAAACACATGTCAAAATCATCATTTCATGAATAGAATCTCTCATTCATCATTATATATCATTTTCCATGAAAATCATGCAATAAAAATCTTAATCAACATACTTAAGCTTAAAGATTACTTAATAGAGTAAGTTAGAAAACATATTGACCTTTGGGATCCTTCCCTTGGAAATCACAAGATGAAGCTCTAGGGTTGATCTCCAAGCAAATCTTCTTCTTCTCCAAACAAAACCCTTCTCCTCCAAATCAAATCCTCTTGAAACCCTAGTTTTTCTTTCCCATTTTTGCCAAATTAGGTTAGAAACTCTTTATAGTCTAAAATTCTCGAATTAGAAGTATTATTTATAGGCTAGGGGTTTAAAACTCTTACTTCCATAACTCTTTCAAAAATATGAATCGCAACTTGTGATCGATTGTCATATTGGCCGATCGATTGTCGCTCGACTGGTGATCGATCGTCGAAGAAACAGAAGCTTCCCAAATTTTCTGGTTCAGGACGATCAATCATCACGTTAGTGCAATCGATCATCGCACAAAACAGGGGGTTACCCAGATTTCAGGTTATGGGCGATCGATTGTCGGCTCTGATTTTTCACCCTATTAACATTATAACATTTAAATCACACTACACCGCTTAGATAAAATTAAATATGCATAAAAATATAACAAAAGAATATTGTACCTATATTAATTGTATTAAAGGCATGAAAGAAGGTTCGGGTCTCTACATCAATAGCCTTCCACTCTCTTTCAGAGTTTGCACCAACTCTCTTATTCGGTGGCCTTCAAGCCATCTCAATCGATTCTCCGCTGCTAGCCAACTACCTATACTAAAGCCATACAAGTTCTAACTACAGATTAGCTGGTTAGTAGGACCCAAAGGGTAGATTGGGACATTGTATTGCATATGATCAGTCTGTTGTTTTAACCTCTCTCTCTCTAACTAATGCCCCCACCAAAAAACAAACTCTTGTTTTGTCATTTTTTCTGAGTCTAGACATCATAAAATAAGCTCCCCATGGGAATTAACGGACACTCCAATACTCATGAAAGCATTACTAATAATTTTTTAACAAATGATTATTGCGATAATCGACACGAACATCGTGGACATCTCAACATAAGAGGATGGTTTCAGAAACAAAATTATGAGAAGCAATGAATCATGGAAGTACCTGCAACTTTCTTCTCCTTTCAAACCTTACTCCTGCTTCTAACTGTACTGCATTTCTCTTCCTCCTTGGTCACAAGCGATCTCGGGTATTCCCTACCCAGTTGTCCCAATAAGTGCAGCAATGTAAATATCAGCTACCCATTTGGAATCGGAGACGGGTGTTTTTTTCCTGGGCTTCGAGGTAACTTGCACCCAAGGCATTCCCTTCTTGGCCGGAGGACTTCAACTCTTTGATATCTTGCCCGGAGAAGTGCGTGTTAGCTCAAAGCCATTCTCTCAATTGCTACTTGTAAATCACTCAATAAAACAGAAAAGACCCGTGAAGTCCAATTGCTCCAAGACAGTCCCTACACTTTCTCGATCACCAAAAATATATTCACAGTCGTCGGGTGCAGTGTTGAGGGTGTGATTTATAATGGAAAGTACACAATGAGTGTATGCACAACAGTATGCCATACAAGGGAGAGTATGGATAATGGTTCTTGTACAGGAGAAGGCTGCTGCTACGCTACCCTTCCCCGGGTGCAGAAGGCGTTTTCCATTGGCACCATTGTACCTCGAGGCAACATGGAGTCAGCAAACTATAGTTATTGCAGTCACTGGTTTCTTGTGGAAGATGGAACATACAGTTTCACAGAATTGGATATCTCTAACCTCAATCTAACAGCAGATATTGCTACTATACTTGAATGAGCTATAGGAGAAGGTAATTGTAAGGATGCACAGAACAAAAATACCTCTATATGTGGAGAGAACAACGACTGCTATGACTCGAAAAGACACTCCGGCTATCTCTGTGAATGTTTTCTATGGCATGAAGGGAACCCTTATCTCAATGGACCTCGAGAATGCCAAGGTAACTCCAGCATAAGAACACAAGAGTACATAAGCAGTAATTATAAGAGAGTAAGGTTCTTTTAATTTCCATATAGGATATTTAGCTAAATGATTTTTCTTGTTTGATTTTTGATAAGCAGCCATTGATTATTGCGATGATAATGACTTCGTGCCTGAAGCTACTTGCCACAACATACATGGAGGGCACAGTTGTAAATGTCCAAAATGGAGAGAAGGTGATGGTTCTAGGAAGGGCAACTGTAGCGCCCTGAATTTTCTACAAGCACTGTTCATGTGCAAGGACAGTTCATGTGAATGAATTGTGTCGAGGGCACTAGTATTGGAAGGGCCAAATGCCTTTATTATAAGTTGGGTTAGGTTAATGAGAGTGAGGGTTTCCTCATGGCTTGAGAGTGATGGGAGTTGGTGTATGAATCAAGAAGTGTAAGGTGTTTTGGGAAAACATGAAAGAGTGTAAAAACACTCTAAGTGTCAATTTGAGCGATTTTGTAGCAGCCGGGGCCTCCCATGCATTTGGGTTGTGCCCAATGGGTTACCTTAGTTGGTTTAGGAACCTAGGGTCGGGAACTATGAGAATGGAGTAGGGGTTGGATTCGAGGTGGATGGGTTATGAAAATACCCTTAGTATGTACGTAGAAACCCGGAACCGAGTTCCCTAGGCCGAGAATAGTGCCATGAAATAGTGTGTGGATAGTGCCTTGTGTGCTGTGTGTAAAGGCTTAAGGCCTTTACATTTTGTTCTTGGTAGGATGGTCCATTTTGTTCTAGTTAGTGTGTTGAGTTAAGTGAGGATTATAGGTGTGTGTTTTGAATCTCAAAAGAGAGTACAACGATACTCCAAGTGTCAAAAAAAACAAGGGTATAATAAGTGTTGAAATGGGTTGTAGGTGAATAGTGCCAGTGCATGAGGCATAAAGAGACCGGAGCCTCTCATGCATGTCGGTGTGAAGTTAATGATCATTGAGGTGGGTTAAAAACCTATGGAGAATGATTTATGAGATGTGAGTAAGATGTTGGACCCAAGAGAAAAGAGTGTGAAAACACTCGAAGTGTTCTAGGTGTTGAAAAGATATGTTTCGGCATTTACCTCAACTTTAAAGGGCTCTAGTTTAGTCATCGTTGCTCGGAATCGAGTGAGTATTGAATTTTTGGAAAGGTCTTAGAACCCTCTTTGAGGTTCGTGTTTACCATTTTTCTTGATTTTGAGTCGGCATTGAGTTAAAAGTTGGATTTCCAAAACCGGGTCTGTTGAAAATCTGGACTGTCAAAACCCAATTTCAGACCAGTTGACTTTAGAGCCATTTTTGATAGAGTAAAACTCAAAATTAGGAATTTTACAAAACATAAAAGTTGTTCTCCTTTGAAAGACGAATCCAACGCAAGTTGAATCGTCAAAATCGGACCACCGACTCAAAAGTCATGGCCGATTTACCAAAGCGCGTTTTTGCAAAAAAACTAGCTCGAGCGAGCTCCAAACCCGCTCGAGCGAGATTGACCAAAGTGCTGTTTTTGAGTACCTGGAGCAACCCGCTCGAGCGAGATTGAAGCCCGCTCGAGCGAGATTGCCCAGGAATATTTTTTTTTTGGTTTTCCTCAACACAAACACCTATATATACCCCATTTTCAGGGGATCAAAGTTTCTAACACTTAGAGAATGACTTTTGGAGAGAAAAATGGGGAAACTTAGGTTTCCAAAAGGGGAGTTTCTCTCAAGATCAAGGAAACCCCCAAATTCAATCTTCAAGCTTCTCAAGACCAAAAAGGGGAGCAAGGATCGTGCAAGCCAAAGCTTTTCTCATAAGCTAAGCTATGGGGAACGATCACAAAGGGGATTTCGTGAGAAGACCAAGAGGAGCTCAAATCCTCTTCTCCAAGGCCTTTCAAGCTTGGTTCTCATTCTTAGAAGCTCGGATCTTATGTCTTCAAGTCTCCTCAAGCTTTCTAGGGCTCACAACCAAAGAGATTTGGGTTTTTCAAGGTTAGTGCACCCTTTCTAGTTAACCTAGTAATAACCTAGATCCCAACTTAGGTTTTTCAAGCTTTTCAATGTTGAGATGTTGTAGGATTATTCCCAAATTCCAAACTAAGCATGTTTCCCTAAATGTATGGATTTTTAAGCATGATTGAGATGTAATAGGCTAAGTAACCATGCTATATGCCATGTATGCCTAAGGTAGGATGATTATGACCATGATTTTCAAGTATCCTCTGACACCTTCGAGTTGTTCCATGATTATAGAAATGCCTTAAATCAATGTACACATAATATATGCACACCAAGCGTTTGTTGAAATGTGGATTATGAGAATATGAGCTAAAAGACGTAAAGACATGTTAAACATCACATGTTTGATGAGATGCAAGCATGGAAAGGAAACTCAAGACCATGAAGACATGATTTAGGGATTTTTCCCAATTTGGTGAATTTGCTAACATGTCCTAAATGTTTAGTTAAAACCTCACATGTTTATAGAAATGTTTGAATACTATATAATGTTCTTCATAATTTAAATGCTTTCTATAATTACTCCATGATGCTCACAAGCACGATGCACATGTATGAGGATAGCATGAAGATGGATCATAAGAACAACAAGAAAAACGATCATAAGAAAAGTTATAAGAAAGGAGAAATAAAGTGACAAGAATGACAACACACTAGTATGTACTTCCAATTCATAAGCACGGGTATACAAAGAATTACATGGAAGCTTATAAGACAATAAGAAAATACTGATAAGAGGAATCTCACAAGCTCACAAGAAATATGGCAGGACACTAGTGTACTAAGACCAGGTACGGGCACTAGTATTTGTTTTCAAGGCTCACAAGCTCACAAGTACATGAAAGTATGCTAGTGTACTAAGACCAGGTACGGGCACTAGTATATGTCGCTAAGATAAGTATGAAAGGATGTTAATGTACTAAGACCAGATACGGGCATTAACATCTGTTTTCAAGAAAGTATGAGAGAATACCAATATACTAAGACCAGGTACGGGTACTGGTATCTGTCTCCAAACAAGAATAAAGAAATATGAAAGGATGTTAGTGTACTAAGACCAGGTACGGGCACTATCATCTGTTTCCATGAAAGCAGGCTCACAAGAAGCTCACAAGTTCACAAGAAATCTCACAAGGCTCATTAGAAATCTCACAAGAAAGCTCACAAGAACTCGTAAGAACTCGTATGCTCATAAGAAAAGTTATAAAAACTCGTATGCTCACAAGAAAAGTTATAAGAACTCTTATGCTCACAAGAACTCATAAGAACTCGTATGCTCACAAGAAAAGTTATAAGAACTCGTATGCTCACAAGAAAGATTATAAGAACTCGTATGTTCACAAGAAAGGTTATAAGAATTCGTATGCTCACAAGAACTCGTAAGAACTCGTATGCGCACAAGAAGTCGTAAGGTGAATTATGAACTGTATTCTCTTGATTAACTATTTAGGATAATCTGCATGCTCGTTATTACTATTGTTAGCTAGTAGCTTGTACTCGCTGAGTATTCCATGCTCAGCCGTACATTTATGTCGGCAGGTACACTATACGACATCCAAACTCCAGTTCTTTGGATCGAGGCGGGTCGTGGAGAGCAGGAGATTGCTCGGATTGTCACCCAGATATGAGGAGTTTAGAGATGTGGCCCTATGGTGGGGTTGTGTGAGAGAGACATGTATTTTGGGTTTTATGTCTGGGGATATTGTATCACTTGAGTTGGTAACTCGGGTGAAGGATTACTTGTACATGTTTTAGTTTATATTCAGTTATTGTAAACAGATGTACTTGGAATACGGTTAAGTTATTAAAGAGAGCAGGAGATTGCTCGGATTGTCACCCAGATATGAGGGGTTTAGAGATGTGGCCCTATGGTGGGGTTGTGTGAGAGAGACATGTATTTTGGGTTTTATGTCTGGGGATATTGTATCACTTGAGTTGGTAACTCAGGTGAATGATTACTTGTACATGTTTTAGTTTATATTCAGTTATTGTAAACAGATGTACTTGGAATACGGTTAAGTTATTAAAGAAAATTTTCAGTTCACTATTTAGCATGCCTTGTATACTCTTTGCAAGATGATTTCAAATGTTAGTGACGTCGCCGAGTATCCTAACTCCTAGGGGGTATTTTGGGGCGTTACAGCAACAGCTGCCACAGCAGGATTCAAGTTAATCCAAATACTCCTAGGTTTGAGCTTGCTACTCTTAAGTATCTCTAATTCACAATTAACTAGGAGGAATCAGCAACATACTCTGACCAAAATTTGAAAAAACATAAAAGAATCAAAGACTTGAGAAAAAACTGAAGTTAGTAGCGAGATTAAAAAAAATTATAACATATATGGTGATCTGCAGACGTATTTTGCGATGGAGTTTACGCATTTCAGGTCCAAATTGTTCAGATAGCAGGCATTAATCTCCCTCTAGTGAGTCTCATTTATCATATATGTGCCAGCAATTGGTGTCGATCAGATCATTTTTACAGTTATGTTTTCTTTCCGAAAGGTAGGCTAGGTTTAGACGGATCCCTACCAGATACTAAAAATGACCAAAATTTACAATCAATGATATTTACATCCAATCTATCATCGTGTATAATAAATAACAGATCTTGAGGGAATTCATGGCGAAGCCTTGGATTTCGAAAAATTCAGCTACCCTGTTAGTTTCCCTCCAAGCATGCTGAACATCGCAATGGGAAAACATATCTATATATAAGTAAATTTCACTGACCTCATAAACTAGAACCCAAGACAGGTCTGAAATCCCAATTAATCAGCAGTAAATTTGGAGTGCATCCCAACAAGAATATTTGCAAGTTAAGCTAAGCAATGATTTCCAACAATGGTTTCAAGGATATTTCATTAGCTAGTTGTTCTAGTTTTAAGTCCCATGAGAGAATCATAGATCCCATCTCTATAATTGAATTAGTTGTCACTTAATTATGGTTTAATAATTGTGCAGTTAATTGTAGCTTTGCTAATTTCACTTCTAAAACCTTCTCATTTTCACATCATATTTGATTTGCTCACATATCTTCAAGAACTATTACAAGATCTAAAATGATAAACCAAGTGATTATGAAGTAAGTTCATCAACACTTATCCACTAATGGGCAATGGTATATCGTAAAATGAAAGAATCAATAAATTACTATTAATGTTCTTCATTGCTTCTAGCTATTGATTTCATTTGCCATTTGTTCATACTGTTTGAGCAAAAACTTCGAATAGAGCTCATTGTCAGATAAATAGCAATGCTGTAATGTGCTTCAATGCTCAGATCCCTCAATTTCTTCTCCAACCGCTTTTTTAGCAGAGCCACTACCCATACATGCCCATCTCTTGTTTAGAACTCTTACACTGAACTTTCTTTTGCAGGTACCGTGTTAAGCATCCCATTTATGATAACTGCTCTCTTTTGGTTTTACTGTGCTAAAAAAAACAGACATCTCGCAAAAATGAGAGCGAAATACTTCTGCAGAAATGGAGGCCTCTTACTGCAACAACATTTCTCTTCTGGGAAAGGTACCACTACCAAACACATCAAGATCTTCTATGCTCGGGAGTTAGAAACGGCAACCAACAATTATGATATCAGCAGAGTTCTCGGATGGGGCAGTCAAGGCACTGTCTACAAAGGAATCCTGGATGGCGCATCCACAATCGCGATCAAAAGGTCTCCAATGGTAGCCCAGTGCCAAGTTGATCAATTCATAAATGAGCTTGTCATCCTATCACAAATAAACCACAGAAACATTGTTAAGCTCATTGGTTGTTGCTTGGAGACCCAAGTTCCCTTGTTGGTTTCATAATTCACCTCTGGCGGTAATTTATACCAAAAACTCCATGGAGACTTGGACAGTTCAACGCGACTATTATGGAATGATCGCCTTCAAATAGCTATTGAGATTGGGTAGGCTCTTTCATACTTGCACTCTTATGCTTGCATGCCCATATTCCACAGAGACATCAAGCCATCCAACATACTCTTAGATGAGAACAACACTGCCAAACTTGCTGATTTTGGAGTTTCTAGGCTAGTTCCTCTTGTTAAAAAAAAAAAAGTTTCTACTGCTGTGCATGGGACAATAGGGTTACTTGGATCCTGAATACTTCAACACCGGGAAGTTAACCGAGAAAAGTGATGTTTATAGTTTTGGGGTGGTCTTGCTCAAGCTTTTAACTGGGAGAAGGCCCGTTCAACACGAGGAGACACAGGACTATAGCAGCCTAGTGATGCATTTTCAGTCCTACGTTGGAAAAGAGAATTTGTTCAAGATTCTAGATGAAGAGATAGTAAAGGAGGGAAAATTTGAGGAAATGAGAGTCGTTGCTGGGATTGTTAGTCGATGCCTGGCGGTGTTTGGTTATGAGAGGCCGACGATGAAGAAGGTGGCGCAAAAGCTTGCCTCGATGAGAAGAGACACCCCATAAGCCTACTTCCAGCAAAGTACTTTTTGGAGTTACCTATTTTGAATTTTCTAAGACATTTTGAGTAACTTCAAGGGTGTAATTCTGCTTTCGAGGTGCATTTAATGAAAAATCACTAATTAAACAGAGAAGACTTATATTGATGACCCTAACACCTCAAACACGAGTACCCAACTGGACAATTCTAATGAGTATAACAATCTGAAGTCCTCCAACAATTCAAAACAACTCAAGGAGAAGATAAAGACAGAAAGGTGTAACAACCCGGAATTTTAATATAATAAAATTATGCATTTATGGGTCCTTAATTGAGGTTAATTAGTTAATTGTTTGTTAAATTGTTAAAAAGTGGGTTTTGTTCGGAATTGGATTGTACCGATAAAACTTCAGTGTTTTCCTCGAAAATCATACATAATGTAGGGGGACGAACACCTATCGTTCCGGTTCCGTCGCGTATCGATTCACGAGACCGCGAGGGCCTTGTATGTAAGAAAATCAAGAAAATAAGAAATTTACAGATTTCTGAAGTTCCATTAGGACTCGATATTTCGCAAGAATTCTAATAGAAATTCGTGCGGCTGGTACCACAGCGTGCCAGTCGACCGTGAGGACGACTGTCTGTTGTTTCGGCAGTTCATCATCTCATATGAAGAAACGACAGCATGTTTTGTGCCAAAATCAATAAATTAGCGGATTTTGTAATTTTCTTCCAGACTTACTTTTTAAGGTCAAAACACAGTATATTCCCCCGAAATTTTTACAGTAGGTGTCGGACTACCCCAAGTTCGGTCACCTAAAGTTTCGTCAAAATCGGAGGTCATATGATAGGTTTACAAAGGCCATATACGCGAGAAAGGTCGGAGTTTTAGTCAACCGTTCAAACCGTTGACTCGGTCAACGGGTCACATCAATGAGGTCATGTGCCATGCACATGACCTTGGCCTATATAAGGGGGAGTCCATCTTGGCATTTTTCGACGCTCCCGACACATTGGCGGTGTCTGATTTTCTCTCCGGCATCTCGTTTGGCATGTAGAGAGAGAAAAAGGTAGAGAGAGAAAGTGAAGGTTTGAAGGTGAGGAGCTTTACCTTGAGGTTGATCGCCCTCCCGAAGGCGTTGGCGGTGTCTGTTTCGTCCCTAGACATCTCGAAATACGTAAAAGAGGTAAAACCCCTTTCCTTTCTTCTCTTTTCCATATATTTTCCTATATTCTTTTATGTGGAATGGATGCATGTCTTTTGGCATGGATGAAAAAGGGTCGGAGACTTCGTGGATGGTGAATAGGAGGATGTTGGAGCATGAAAAATTGAATAGAGGGATGAAGCCTCGGTCTAGGGTGTTAAACACCCCGGATTTAGCTCACTAGACAGTGAGCGATCGATCCCCCTATGGGGTGTAATCACACTTCTGAAATGCCAATTGATCTCCCTTAGCCCGTCCTAAGTGGGGTACTTCAGTACTTGGTAATAAGATGAGGGAACAGCTCTCATCTCATGCATCCACCACCGCCTTAGAATGGCATTGTACGAAGACGGTGCATCAAGGATGGAAAATCGTGTTGGCAAGACGATTGGTCCGACTTCGACTGACAGGACGATTTCTCCATGGGGCTGCATCGAACTTCCATCAAACCCAACCAACGGGGTTTGAACAGCATCAAGTGAAGCTGGATCCAACTTCATCTGAGTGAAGCCTTGGAGATAGAGAATGTCTGCTGCACTCCCTGAATCAACAAGCACCCTCTTGATATCGAAGTTGCCAATTCTTATAGTGAGGACAAGGGCATCGTAATAAGGCCTGACTATGGTTGTCATATCGTGGTCATAAAAGGTAAGAGTTTGCTCGATGCCCCTTGTTGTTGATTGTACTTGACAGACCTCGGCCATATAAGATAGCTTCCTCATCATCGCCCTGAAGTTCTGCTCCAAGTCTACCGCCGGCGTCCGAGCACGGTGGATGACATTGATCGTACCCATGGGTGCTCCTCCTCGTCCTCCTCCACTGGTATCTGGATTTGAAGGTTCTTCAATATGGGGCAGAGGTGGTGGTACCCTGGCATGTACTGCACCAGCATTGGGAACCACATACTCTCCCAAATAGTCTTCCCGAACTAGCCTCTCCAGATACTCCCTCAAGATTCGACAACGGTTAGTTACGTGACCATGAAACTTGTGATAGTGGCAATACTCCTGTGCCCGTGGTCCCGTAGTGACGTCACAAACAGTGCGTGCAGGCCATTCGAAATAAGACTCGTTCTCCATCGACTTCATAATTGTTGACAGACTGACCGTGAAATTAACTTGATCAGTCCGATTCTGGAAAGGACGTCCCTCCATTGTCTGATTGCCCCGCTCTAGAGGGTCTTGATTGTACTTGGGTTGCACCTGGCTGGGTTGATAAGGACATCTATCTTGCTGGCCCTGGTGCTACTGATAATTTTGATGGGGCTGAATGAGACGCCTGTCTGTCCTACTTTGCTGCTGGTTCTGATTTTAGTACACTTCATACAGGCGCCGATCCGGCTGATCCCGTTGATTCACATAAACAATCTTCTCTCCTGGTGCTCTCTGTGGTGACTCTTCGTCATCAGAAGATTCATGCATCGGCCTCTTCCCCTTTTTTAATGAGGACGCTCTGTCAGCTCTCTTCACAGCTTCCACTCCTACTCCCCTTCACCCTTGGTCGTGCTACAACCGTGGTGTCGTCTTCGAATCTCTCGAACTTAGCAGCACGAACTAGCATATCGTCTAGCTTGGTGGGGTAGTCAAGAGCAAGAGATTCATATATTTTGGAGTTCTTTAGCACTGTATTCTTGAATGCAGCTATGCTGCTGTTGTCCTCCACTTTGTCAATGTTCGAGACCTCGTCACTGAACCGCTAAATGAAGTCCCTTAGAGACTCCGTTGGCTTCATTCTTAGAGCAAAGAGGGAATCCGCACCTGCTTTCTTCTTCTTATTCACAATATATTGATCAACAAAAGCTGACCTTAGTTCTGCCATGTTTTTAATTGAGCCAGGGGGCAAGTTGCGGAACCACCTTGCCGTTGTTCCTGCTAAACTATTCGGGAAGGCTTTACAGAGGAGATTATCATCGGGATTATGGAGAGCCATAACGTGCTTGAAGTCAAACAGACGGTCAATTGGGTCCATCCTTCCATCGAACATGATAAAGTTTGGCGTCATGAACTTTAAGGGAGTATATGACTGGTTGATCTCATCTAAGAAGGGAGAGGTCCCAACATCCACCTTTGCTTGTTGAGCAAACTGGTCGGGAGAGCTTCCACCTGTGCCCTTGACATGGGCACTAATCATGGCTTCCACATCTTTGGGAGTCATCCACGTCCTTTGATCCCCGTAATGCGTTTGAGCATTCGGCTCCTAAGCATCACGAGCCCGTGGCTCCTCACAGGGGTACTGGGGATCTCTTGGATCACTACGAACTCGTGGCTCTCGCAACTCGGCACGAGCATAGAGAGTCCGTTGTTCAGCACGAACATACTCCAGGTCTCGTGGTTCAACATGATCTTGATCCCGTTGTCCAGCATAAGCTTGCTGGACAAGTGGAGAACAACGTCGAACAGCTTCACTGGAAGAAGGAACAAGCACGAATCTACTATCAAGATTCTCTCGCAACGACGGTGATGTTGGCCGTGCTGCTGCTCTTCTTGGGAGAGAAGACGAGAGGAGGAGTTGTCGTTGAACAGGGCGCCTTCGGAGTGGCTCACCTTGGGGAGCATTTTGGAGTAGCTCAAAATCCAATTCATACAAGTCATGCTCATAAGCCTCTAACCTCTCTTGAAATGACTGTTGCTGGCTGGTTAGACGGGTCAGAGTGGACTGTTGCTGCTGCAACAACATCAAGATCTGGCCGGTTTGAGAAACATCTCCAAGCTACTCAGAAGGCTACCCAACTTATGGTCTAGGAGTCTGCAGCATAGCTTGAGCAATGGGAGTGGTTTGAGGGGTTAGATCTTCAACCAGGGGTATGGGGGTTTGATCAGCCATGGTGAACAAGAAGAGCAAAGGGGGGGTTCATTTAAGAATTTCTCACGGCGCCAATTTTTGTATGGGAATTTTTCTTGAATGTCCACCCGTCACCTGCTCCTCGGATTCTGGTTTACTGGTAGAAGGAAGAAGTGAAGGGTGTGCACCCTGTAATACACTCTGATACCAAAGTTAGGATAGGAAGAAGATGAAGTACAGTAAAAGGTTGAGATAAATAGTAAAATTGTGAATTTTTGTCGATCCTTATGCACTGAATCTCTCGGGGTATTTGTAGGCTTAACTCTGTATGTCCATAGATGTCCATGAATAACCATGCCACTTGCTTTATGATCATTACCAAATATGTCAGACAGATCTTGAGCTTACGTGTCACACGTGTGAGCCTACTATCTTTAAGGTCGGTCTGGGGTCGAAAACAGGTTGAGGTGACTAACATTAAATGCATTAAATACTAAGACAGTGTTTTTCACCTAACAACAGAATAAAATGATCGTTTCTTTTTTATTTCGTCCTACGAGTCGGTCTCGTTGTTGACTTTGTGTATCTGAATACAGATAAAATAACAGTTGTCCAAGAATACGGCTACTATACTCGTCTTCAGGATAACGAATCCATTGTCCTAAAGAGCACGGGTTCGAACTCAATTTGAATACGGGTTTTTCATCCATAGTCATAACAATGAAGATTTGCTCGTCTTCACAACACTTGTACATTTTACGAATTTTATCCATTACAACAATAATCATGCTTTTTATTATATGTCTACAAAGAGGATAATTTTCAGCTTGAACTAATGTGAGTAATTGTAAGTTTTTCTAATTAATCAATTTAGCAACGTTTATGGGAAAAAAATGTTCATCGTCTTTTGGCCAAAAAACATATGGGAGAAATTAAGTGGGTTTACTTGCAAGAATTTTTTGTTTTTCCACTTCTGCCTCTCTCCTTGGTTCAATGGTAGGATGTATCTAGCTTTAGGCCTATTATGTCCTGTCCATAAGGACCTGGAAATAGTTCCTATTAGCTCATAGTAGGGTTGCATAATCCTAAAAAAACAAACAAAGACTAGAGACAAGTTCATGTCTTTATGATAACCCTGGGTGCAATACTCAAATCCACTCCCTTCTCAACAGCTTCTCTTATGGTAAATTTTTAATAATGTCACACAGTCCAAAAATCCCAATACATGACCTATGTAAAGGCTCACACTCCTCTTTTATTTCACCAGCCTGCCCTGCCCGGTCCCGATTGGACCCACCTACACACACGAAAACCGAAAGACACTAGCACGAGAACATACTGCTTTATCATTAGATCCATCAAGTAGCCAACAAATTATCATATATAAGAACATCTAATGAGCACATGTCCATTGGTTTCTATCATAATCAATTTGAAGGGAAATAACATGCCAAATAAACAAATCCAGTGCACTGAAGATTTTTTTGCAATTTGGTTCAATTTAAATACCAAATACAATGAACATAATTACCTGGTTTAGCACGAGAACATACAGCTTTATCATTAGATCCATCAAGTAGCCAACAAATATCATATATCACATGTCCATTGGTTTCTGTCATAATCAATTTGAAAGGAAATAACATGCCAAATAAACAAATCCAATGCACTGAAGATTTTTTTGCAATTTGGTTCGATTTGAATACCAAATACAATGATCATAATTACCTGGTTTATAATTTGGTTCGCTCCAATGGCATGTGGAAGTCGCAATAAACTACCTGCTCAGTGAAACCAAGAAGAGAAACACGCAAACTGTCTCCATTTCAGGCCTCCATATTTGAAATTTTTACAGTATGAATGCGTTCGGTCTCTGGCAAAATGGACCAGTTTGGAGACTGCATGGCTCGCAACCATCGGAAATCATCAACATTTGCCCAATTTCCTGTTTCTTCATCAAGACTGGAATCCCTAAGGTCTTTCTCAATCCCTTCATAATATAAAAGATAAGGCGCGACCCTCACAGCTTTACTATCCTCAATTATAGGCCTGCTCCGTACTCGAAGATAGAAATCAGTCTCCCTAGCATGGTGAATCCTAATCTGATGAGACGCCAACATAAACAAACAACCCTCAACTTCTTCAATGAGAACTGAACCCAAAACAGGACCCACAAAAACCCGACAATTGCACAGCCTATGAATGAAGAGCGCTCTCAAGCTACCCATCACCCGGATTTCGCAGGATTTAAGATCAGAAAGAGTGAAATCTCCACCCTCTTCCGAATTCCCAAAATGCTTAACCAAAACAGCACCCTCCTGATTCCTAAATCCGGGAGAATCTCGAGACTGAAAACTCTTTCTCTCGGCTAACCCCGAATCGGAAGCCCTAATACCAGTTTCTTCAACCACATTGGACTGATCTTTCTTTGCCGCCTTATTTTTAAACGCAAACTTCTTTTTCGGCAACAACTCAGAAGTCAAATTTTCTTGGGTTTCCTTCAATTCAGAGACAGTCTTAAGAGACGAACGGAGTTCATAAGAAGGCAAAAAGTAGGAATTTGCAGCTACGAGTTTCTCAAGCTCCGCAATGGAGATCGATACCTTCTCAAGATCAGATTTTAAAAAAGCTTTCGATTCAGGGTCGGAAACGAGACGACATCGATCGAGCTCATTCTGGATCGATTGCTTGGCTTCTGAGAATCGATCTAAATAAGATTTCGTGGATTCAAAAGGAAAAGAAGAGTTCGAATCGGACTTACGAGAATTAGATTGTTGGATTCGAGATTGGTGAAGATTGGAGAGGCGTTCGAGCATTGCTGCTTGCTTCTTCTGAGTGACTGGATCTAGGGTTTTGTCCGAGATCGCTTTAGGGTTCGACGGATCTTCTTCCATTGTTCTACTTCTACAGGCGTGGAATTGGATGCCACTGTGTCAGTCCAAATGTCCAATGAACTGTTGTGTTTTGAATGCCTCTAGGTTACCAAATGCTTAAGTGCCTTTAGAATCCTAACCGTTCATCTAACCACGATTGGTTACCGGCAGTAGCAGGTCACAACTCCTACCCGATGAACCCGAATAGTGCATTGCCCCTCAAGCTTGATTTTTTTGGAGGGAAGCTTCATTTCTTCTCTCTTCTCTCTTCTCTGTATTCAAGCCCTTCACTCATCTTTCTTCCTTCCACCCCTAACTGCCCCTCTCTTCTCTCTGTATTGAAGTGCGCCCCTCCACTCATATTTCTTGAGGAAAGTACGGATATAGGCTCCGTATTATGAAAAAACCCGAATATGGGTTCCGTTTTGAAAATTTTACTTATGTAGGCTCCAACAGTGATTTTAGTGGAGCACGTGCTTTCCACTATTTTTTTTTCTTCAAAATACCCCTACCCCCATCTCTGTTGGCTGCAACATTCTGCGACAGAGGTTAAATATTGCGATTCCCTTTCGTTGAAGCGTTCATCCGAAACTAAGCTTTCCCCTTCGTTGCAACGAGTTAAACCCTTCTGCTTCCTCTGAAACCCTTCAATACAAACTGAGCTAAACTTTTTTGCTTCATCTGAAACCCTTTTGAAGAAGAAGAAGTTGAAGAAGAAGAACAAGAAGAACAAGAACATAGGGTAAGTGTTTGATACGTTTTTGATCCATTTTGCGATGGTTACATTGGTCATATTCGGTATTTGCTAGGGTTATATGCTTATTTTCGGGATTTTCTATTATTAGAGTTCATTTGCGATGGTTACAGTGACGAAGTTCGATGTTTTTTTGCTCATTTTCGGTGGTTATCTTTGATCACAGTGCATTTTCGATATTACAGTGCTCATTTTCGGTGGTTTTGAGCTCACTTTCGGCGATTTTGTGGTCATTTTCGGGGGTTTGATGTTATTGCATTTTCGATATCACAGTGCTTTTTCGATGGTTTTATGCTCATTTTCGGTGGTTTTGTCCATATTACAGTGCATTTTCGATGATTTTATACTCATTTTCGGTGGTTTTCTGTTATTACAGTGCTATTTTGATGGTTACAGTGCTCATTTTCAGTGGTTTTCTGTTATTGCATTTTCGATATTACAGTATCTTTTCGATGCTTTGATGCTCATTTTCGGTGGTTTTATGTTTTTACATTGCTTTTCGATGATTACAGTGCTTATTTTCGGGATTTTTCTGTTATTGCATTTTCGATATTACAGTGTATTATCAATGCTTTTATCCTCATTTTCGGTGGTTTTCTGTTTTGACAGTACTTTTTGATGGTTACAGTGCTCATTTTCGGGGGTTTGCTGTTATTGCAATTTCGATATGACAGTACTTTTTTGATGGTTTTATGATCTTTTTCGGCGGTTTTCGTTATTACAGTACATTTTCAATGGTTACAGCGCTCATTTTCAAAATTTTCCAGATTACTTTAACGGATTGAGTATTTTTCCGATATTGCAGATAATGCCGATATCAGTAGTTTGTTGTTATGACGGTGAGTGGAACATTGACGACCTTGTTCGAGGGTACGTATACTGTGGTGGAAAATCAAAGTTGTTGCAATTATCTTCGAAAATGACATATGACAAACTATTGGATAAAGTTTATCAATTGATTAACACTCGACTGGAAGAGTATGAGATTATAGTGAAGTGTTTGATTCCTACACCAGCGCCAATCCCTCCCAGTGATATTACAGACGATGAAGAGTTGCGGGCATTTCTTTCACATGTGAAGAAAGTAGAAAATAAATACTTGCCGCCATTATATATATCGAAGGTGAAAAAATCTGTACCACAGCCACAGTTTGGTTTGAATGATGCGAGTTGTGAATATCAGCGTGTTCAGGAGGTTGTTGATCCTCATATTCAGGAGACTGTCATTCCTTTCTATAAGGGGACTCATATTTAGGAGGCTGAAAATGATAATGGTGATGAAGGTTTAGAAAGTATAGACTCAAGCTCAACTGATGAAGATGAGCATGATTTTTATAGTGATTTTAATCAAGATGAAGATGTAGCAACATACGGTGTCTGCGATAAGCTTGAAGACTTTTTACATAGGGAGGCAACAGCAGAGTGGGACACAAGGACTATACACTCTCATACCCCGCATGCTGATATTCCTAGTTCCTCAGCGTCTGCCTTTCGTCGAGTAAGACAAGTAGATACAAAAGCTCATCTAGAACTATCACCACAAGCTCCTCCACAAGCTTGTGTAGAATCGTCAGCACAACCTCCATCATCACCACAAGCTCCAGTACAATCACTGGCAAATGTCGGGATCCAACTAAATAACTATGTAGATGACTATGTAAATTGGGAAGCATCAGAGTTTGAAACTGGAGTGGAAGCTGGTGAAATATCGCTTGGGCAATTATTTAAGGACAAAAGACGTCTACAAAATGTACTGTCTAGATATGCGATGCGAAAAAATTTTCAATTCAAGGTTATGGATTCAAATAAACAAAAGTACACAGTTAGATGTCTTATAGATAATTGCAGCTGGAGATTGCGTGCATCGAAAGTGAATGAGGTTGGTGTCTTCAAAATAAAGACTTATAATTCACATCACTCTTGTGGATATCCCTTAGGTGGTACCGATCATCGACAAGCAACCAGTTTAGTTGTGAGTGACATGGTTGTGGGACGTATTGAGGCAAATGTCTCTTATAAGCCCAAAGAGATTATTCATGATGTGTGGGAAGAATATGGGGTTAGAATGAGTTACAGGAAAGCTTGGAAAGCTAAGGAGATTGCCATTGAAACAGTTAGAGGTTCATACGACCACTCTTATGCTGAACTCCCTGCCTATTTTCATGAACTTAAAAGGACTAATCCGGGCACAGTAACAGCAATAGTGGCTGACCCTGAAAATTAGGCATTTGAAAGATGTTTTATGGCTCTTGGATCGTGTATTCGAAGTTTTCAGACGACTTTACGGAAAGTGTTAGCCATTGATGGGACACATTTAAAGGAAAAATACAAAGGAATACTAATCGCCGCAACAGCTCTAGACGGAGACAATCACATATTTCCAGTTGCCCTTGGGATAGCGGAGTCGGAGAATAATGTTACTTACAATTTTTTCTTAACTCAATTATCAAGAGCACTTGGACACATAGATGATCTAGTGATTGTTACAGATCAACATGTCAGTTTGATAAGCCAAGTCCCTGTTGTATTCCCACATGCAATTCATGGCTACTGCGCATTCGACATTAGCCAAAATATGTACGCAACATTCAAGGATAAGCAATTGTTTCCGTATTTCTGGAAAGCCGTGAAGACATGTAGAGAAAGCGAGTTTCATGAGATGATGGCAGAACTAGCAGCTGCAAACCCTCTCGTTGTGCAATGGTTGGATGCAATACCAAAAGAGAAATGGGCCCGAGCCTTTTATAGTGCGAAGAGGTATAATGTGCTGACTACGAACATAACCGAGAGTTTGAATAGTTTGCTGAAAGAAGCAAGAGAATATCCAGTCACTATGCTTTTGGAGAATGTGCGACTCAAGATACAAAATATGTTCTACAACCGAAAAATCAGCGCTATGCAAATGAATGGCAGGCTAACAACATGGGCCGAAGAGCAAATACAAAAGGGACAATCAAAGGCACGTTATTTAGATTCTCATGGAATTGCTATGTATCAGTATTACGTGGTTGGGAAAAACAATCGAGATACTGTAAAGTTTCTTGATGGGAATTGCACTTGTGGGAAATTCTATAAAATAGGGTTGCCTTGTGAACATGCGTTGGTTGGATGTAGAAAGTATTTGGTAGATCCATACAACTATTGTTCACCATTCTACACATCATTGACATACCAAGCCACCTACCAAGAGTCAATATATCCACTGCTTGACAAAAAATCATGGGACCTCCCACCTGAAATCATGGTAGAGATGGAGAGGATTAAACCACCGGTGGGAAGAAGACGTTCAGGAAGGCCGAAGAAGAATAGAATTCTCTCACAGGGTAAGAAAAGGTCCACTATAAGATGTGGAAGATGTAAACAAACTGGGCACAATAGGCAAACATGTAATAATCTTATCCCCCATGGTGGTTGAGTGTAATCTCTAATGTTGAATGTAATTAAAAACATGTAATGCTTAATGAATGGTTGGTTTCAAGGTTCTCTATTATTTATCCAATATTAGAGAATCTCCAAAAAGATGGAAAATGACTGGCAAATGCCGAAAATTGATCTAGTAATGCCGAAAATGACAGGAAAAGTACCGAAAATGGCTATAAAATGGCAAAAATGGCTACTGGAAATGGCAGAAATGCCTACTGGAATGCAACAGAAAATTGCCGAAAATGACAGGAAAATATCAAAAATGGCTAGAAAATGCCGAAAATGGCTACTGGAATTGGCGAAAATGCTGAAAATCTGCACTGGAATGCAACAAAAAAATGCCGAAAATGCCGAAAATGGCTATTGGAATGCAAAAACAAAATGACGAAAATGACAGAAAACTAACGAAATTGGCTACAAAATGCCGAAAATGGCTACTGAAAATGGCGAAAATGCCGAAAATCTGCACTGGAATGCAACAGAAAAATGCCGAAAATACAGTACTGCAGAATACTGAAATTGGAGTGTAAAATGCCGAAAATGAGCCCTGTTATGCCGAAAATGGCTACTGTACAGTGTAAAATGCCGAAAATTAGCCCTATTATGCCGAAAATGGCTACTGGGACAGTGTAAAATGTCGAAATTGAGTCCTGTTATGTCAAAAATAATGTGTAATATGGCGAAAATACCAAAAATCCGCACTGGATATTGTAATAAATGACAAAAATCATCACTCTAAATACACAACATTACAGGACTGTACACAAATAATCCATAACAAGTCAATATTACAACATTGCAACATCATTGTAACAATCCATAAAAGTCCATAACAATCGATCCATTCATCCATAACAATCCATAATAGTCCATCAATAAACTGCACCCCGGCCTATCTTCTCCCTCCTCTTCATCATGGGACCTCAGCATCCAACATCGGGACGTTATCACAGCCCATCACGCCTTCACTGACCCCCTCATAACATCGAAAGCTATTCGCTTCCGCATTGAAGATATATCGTCCTACAAAAATAGTTAGACAAAGTCAGTATGCTACAAATGATTGATGATATTCACCAATGTGAGTACAAATACCTGAGTGAACCTAATGGGTAAGTCAGCGCATAAGAAGTCAATATATTTCATAACGAATACTCCACAGTCCCGACTGAATATGCAAAACAAACAGTTATAGTTGCTTAGGATGAGTCATGTTAGTGTATTGGTAAATATAAGATTAAATGTTTTGGAAGACTTACGTATTCTTCTATTTTGGTATATTTTTGACTTCTACGACTTCCCATTTTTGACCTACGAAGGCTGAGTTGTCACCGCACATGTGAAACAGTGCAGGCATCCTCACTGTGATAGCTGAGATATGATCTCCTTGTTGTAATACCGGGTGTGGGAAGAATGAGTCCAGCATGAGGATACGCCTTGTGGGGGGTTCAAGCACAACCAACAACCAGTGACTACCGGGGTTCAAAGGGAAGTATACCCTTTCACATTCCCACATGGGGGTCCCTCCTCGAACCCCCATGATAGCGGCCTTCATATCTGGTCCCACCTGGCTAGTCATGTCCTCAGTCAGCTTCTTGGAATTCAACGTTGAATGGTAGGTGTCCAAAAAGTGACACTCCTTGAATAACGAATACTGAAACATAATGAACATTAATACATTCTAGAAATTACGGATATACATTGGATAAACTAAAATATAACGAAAGTCTTATGAGTTACCGTGAACCAAGTTTTCCCAAAAGCGCAGACTTGATTGTATTTCGAGGAGTATTGCTCCTGTCTTCGAGCCAATAACTCCATATACATGTCAATTTGCTGTCATATTTATCCAATGTTAGATAATCTCACAAAAGAATAACGAAAATAACGATAATGGATTCATCATTAAAACAACTGAAGTACTGAAAATGGCACAGACAAATACCGAAAATGGCTCTGAAATACCGAAAATGGCTACTGCATTCATCATTAAAAGCACTGAAATACCGAAAATGGCTCTGAAATACCGAAAATGGCTACTAGATTCATCAATAAAACTGAAGTACCGAAAATGACAAAGACAAATACCGAAAATGGCTCTGAAATACCGAAAATGGCTACTGGATTCATCAATTAAACCACAGAAATAACGAAAATTACACTGAAATACCGAAAATGGCTCTGAAATACCGAAAATGGCTACTGGATTCATCAATTAAACCACAGAAATAACGAAAATTACACTGAAATACCGAAAATGGCTACTGGATTCATCAATTAAACCACACAACTACCAAAAATTACACTGAAATACCAAAAATAGCTACTGGATTCGTGAGTAAAAGCACTGAAGTACCAAAAATGGCCCCTGAAATACCGAAAATGATACTGAAATACCGAAAATGAAACTGAAATACCAAAAATGGCTACTGGATTCATCAATACAAGTACTGGGTTTACCATTGATTCAATCCACCTAGCTGAGTGAGCAATCCCTCCCACAATATCCCCTGTGACCATCATCTTTTCAATAAAAATTGAAGTTGCTCCCGACTTTATGAAATCGCGCAGTTGCTTCGACTCCTCTTTTGATAAAGGATTTTTGGGGTTAGCAGCTTCAATTGTCATTTTCCTTCTTTTCATTTGAATGAAAGGGGATCGCAGATATTGAGACTTCACTACCAGTCTCTTTGACACCTGCATATATTGCCAAATATAAGTTCCGGCTTGATGAAAACTCATTTCACAGACTCTCATTACACGTCTTAGGAATGTAAACACACACCTCTAGAGGGTCTTCAACCCCCTTCGAATCTGCACCCCCCTTCGAATCTGCACCCCCCTTAGAGTCTACGGGAGTCAACTCAATGATGAGATCCATTTTCTCATCAATGAAAGAATGTCCCTGTGTCGGCACAGCTTCGGGAGTGAAGATGGGATCCATCTTCTCATCAACAAAAGAATGTCCCTGTGTCGGCGCTGCTTTGGGACTCAATATGGGATCCATCTTATTATCACTGAAAGAATTTTGATCACCAGAAAATTTTTCATCTTTTTTCTGTTGCGCCCATTGCTCAAACAAGCTTTTTATTTGCGGGGATACTCGCTCAACAACTCGGTCGACAACTTGGTCGACAACTCGGTCAAAAAAACGGTCTAAAACTCTCTACATTGCTCGCTCAACAGAGGAATTGATAACATGAACCTGAAAATATTGAACATCAAACAACTAGTAAGTAAAAATCCCGAAAATGAGAAAATTCAATTCATATGTCAAAATGTTGAAAAAAAATAAAAATAATCACTATCAATATTCGTACCGTTTTTGACCTCTGCTGGAACTTTCTCTTCTTCGTCGGAGATGGGGCTGGACTGACATCATCATCATCATCACCCCCATTACCCCCATCGCTATCACCACCATCACCCCCATCACCACCATCACTATCACCATCACCATCACCATCATCATCATCCTCCTCCTCATCATCATCACCCTCACCCTCAGCACTCAATCGTGCGAACACATCCTTCACAACCTGCTGCTCCTTCTCTGCAGGAGTAGGCTTTATATTGCTTAGCTTGATCTGTAAAACAACAAATGATATGTTATAAAACAACAAAGGATTTGTAAAACAACAAAGGATATTGTTAATGAAAAGTTGCAAGTTGAATATTGTAAAACAGCAAGTCCAATTACATACTTTACTTAAATTGAATATGGCATTTGCGAGTGACTTGTAGCTGAGATAGGATGTATTCGCCCACCGCAGAACGCGTGGGAATGTTATCGCACCTAGGGGTGCATTACAAGAACACAGCCTCCCAAGTGCTGGGATGCACTCATAAGCCCAATCTGACATCAGTCATAAATTTTACTATTAGATCAAGTAGAAGTAAACACAAATTAGCTAACACGGAAAATTTTACAAAATTTAGGTAATCATATGTTTACCTGGAAGGCAAGAGCACATCCGTTGATATTGTACTGCTTCTTCGTATAAAGAGCAGTTTCTAGGTCAACCTTGCACAACTCAAAACCCAAAGTTCCCCATGGGTATTTTTTGAAGGCCTCCCAATCATCCACTAGGCACAAATGGCCTGTGTTAACACCCACATCATCCCGGTGCCTACGAGCAACAACTCAATAAAGAGGACCAGTGATAGCTTCGCCGCATCCATATGATCATCACATCCCTTCAACTCCTCAAGAAGCTTCGCCTTTTTAATCACCGCCAACTTTTGAAACTTCCGATACTTGAGGGAGGTTGGTGGCGCTTCATGTTTAAGAACCGGAGCCTCAGACACTTGGGCATTAAGGCCCATGATCAACGTAAAGTCCAACACTATGAACTCTACACTCTTCCCGCATACTTCGAAGCATAACCCTCCTTTACGCCTCTGTAGAAAATGGTGGATTGCTTGGCCACACAGTGGTATTTTAGGTATGTTGTAAAGGTGGGCAAAGCAACTCTCCATCCAAATTCTTTTTCTCTCTGGATTGGCCTCTAGTAATGGTTTTATCTCGTCAAACCATATTGTTTAGGAGCATGTAATCGAAGGAAAATATTTGTCTTCTTTATCTTTTCTCTTTCTCTTTTCCCTACCGGCTTTTCTCTTTATACGAGGCATCTTGTCGCTGCAAAATTGTAAAACAATAAGCACTATCATAACAATAACCATCGAAAGTACTGACAATAACCAGTCATAGGAAAAAAAATACCAAAAATACCCACTGGGATAACAGAATAATACCGAAAATAGGCACTGGGATAACAGAAAAATACCGAAAATAGGCACTGTCATGACAGAAAAATACCAAAAATAGGTACTATCATGACAGAAAAACACCGAAAATAGGCACTATCATTATAGAAAAATACCGAAAATTTACTGTCAGGACAGAAAAATACCGAAATATCGAAATTGCAATGTATTTTTCCCGAAATTAAGCACAAATCCATCGAAAAATGCAGTATAACATAACCATTGAAAATCACAAAAATGAGCTCAACATCAACAATAATACCGAAAAAATAATGTCATAATTGAATAATACCGAAAATAAGCAAAAACATAAATATACCGAAAATAACCATTGATATCTGAAAATACCGAAAATGAGTAAAAATACAGCAAAAATGGTCGTAAGAACCATTGAAATTGCACTGTATTTTTGCCGAAAATATACCCAAAAGGGTCGAAAATGAGTAAAAAACACCAAAAAATAGTCGTAAGAACCATCGAAATTGCAATGTATTTTTGCCGAAAATATACCCAAAAAGGTCTAAAATGCACTTTAACTTACCATTGAAAATCACGAAAAATGAGCAAAAATCAACAATAATACCGAAAAACCACTGTCATAACCATCGAAAATGGTTACTTGAAAGTATCGAAAATCAAGTCGTTAACTGTGGGGCCCATTTTTAGGTTTGAAATTTTTTTTTAAAACCGCAAAAACTTACAGGGTTCTTCTTCTTCTTCAGGGTTGTTCTTCTTCTTCTTCTTCTTTGACTTCTTCTTCTTCTTCTTCTTCTTCTTCTTCTTCAATACGAAGCCCGTAGAGTTCCGGATGTCAAGGGTAACCAAGGGTTTTACTTTGGGGAAGGATTTGCAGGTTTCAAGGATTTCGAGAACTGAGGGTAACCGAGGGCTTCAGTTGGGGAAGACAGCAAGGGCAAGGGTTCGTAACCGAGCTTCAGCTTGAGAAGAAGGTAAGCAAGCCAGGGGTATTTTGGGGAGAAAATGAGAAGGGGCAACACGTGCACTTGGCTCCCATGCGTGGGAGCCTACAAAAATATGTTTTCAAACCTAGAGCCCATATTCGGGTTTTTTCATAATACGGAGCTTATATCCGTATTTTTCTCATATTTCTTCCTTCCGCCCCTAAGCTTTCTTGGCAAAGAGTCTTCCGATTCAACATTGGTGACCCAAGAACTCTCCACGGTTTCAATGCCTTTTTTTAGATTTCTTAAACCCATTTGGTATGTTTGCAAATTCCTCTCTCGTAGCCCTATTCTTATGGGTTTCTACTGAAATGGTGAGATTGTGAAAATAAATTATTTTTTTCTTTGGTACAATCTTTCTTTCTTGTTTGGTCTTTCAATCTTATGCTGATTTTTCTGTAATTTTTTGAACAAAAGATCTATTATTTGAATGTTCTTTGGAGATTCTTTTTTATTTTTATCTTAGATACCCCATAGGTATTGAAAAAAAATTAATGCTGATTTCATAGTTCTTTATGTTTCTATTCTCACATGGAAGTATCTATCATCGTCTTTATTGCTTTTTCAGTAGATAGGATTTTCAGAGTAGATACAGTCAGGCTATGATGGAGTATTTCTTCTTCTTACGAGAGGACGAAAGGGTAGCGAAATGATATTAAAGTAATTTTTGAAGCTAACACATTACACAAACCAGAAACAAAAGAGTACATTACAACATAGCTGACTTGATAGTCACCACTCCATTGATCCGGATTATAATAAAAAAAATAGGGAAGCATCGCTTGCCCCATCAGTTGTGTGTGATAGTCACCACTCCATTGATCTGGGTTATAATAAATAAATAAAAAGGAAAGCAGCGCTTGCCCCATCAGTAGTGTGTGATAGTCACCACTCCATTGATCCGAGTTAAATAAAAATAGGGAAGCATCGCTTGCCCCATCGGTAGTATGTGCTAGTCACCACCCCATTGATCAGGGTTCCACTCCCGAGAGGGTGTGAGTGTTGTCATCTCCACCCACCCATGACTTAGAACAAATCGATACTAACGTACTAATTGGGGTTGCGGCCAAACCGCGTATCTCTCACCAAAAATAAAAAGCCTTCTCTCTTGTGGAGTATTCCTTAAGGATTTCTTGTGGAACCCATGGAAACCAGCCATGTACCCATGTACATTGGCATTTCAGAGAATAAAACAATTTTTAAGAACACGTACAAATGCCTTTATTTTTTTTTTTGTGGCTAGCTCACATGGGTTCCACAAGAAACCCACCCTTATGAAATGTCCTTATAACTAATATTTTTCTTTTTCTTACTCTCTTTCTAATACATTATCATTATCACGAAGCCACCAATAATAATGTATCTCTTCATTATATAGATAGGACCGTTTTCAGTTGAATCACTCCAACTTAATTCATTAGTTCAGATTACTTGGACTTGTTTATTTCCATGATCACTTCAGCTTAGTCTACTAGTGCTTACGTATATCAATTTAAGAGAGACACTTGAATACCTATGGGGGTATCTAAAGTTTAGGTACCTAAGAATCTTGGTCATTGATCTTGCCATGATTTCTAAATGGTTACCGGCAATAGCAGGTTACCGAAACTCACGAACCCTTGGTTTGGGCGGGAACGGGAAATTATGTGACTGAACCTTTATTCTTCTTACATAGTCCATTACAACTGACCTCACTTGAAAGATAATAAAAATAGGGAAGCATCGCTTGCTCCATGGGTACTATTTGCTAGTCACCACTCCATTGATCGGGGTTGTGGCCTAACCACGGCGTATCTCTCACCAAAATAAAAAGTCTTCTCTCTTGTTGAGTATTCCTCAATGATTTCTTGTGGAACCCACTTTAATGCCTACTCCTTCCATATGTGTTGAAATAAACTTGTTTGTAGAAATATATGTTCATATGTTTGTAGCAAAATTGGTATTTTAGGTTTTCTCTCATTTTATCTAAAACTGTCACGCGAGAAGTAGATCTTGCATCTGTTTCTTTTGGAATCATTGAAGATAAACATATCATTTTGTAGCTTGGGTGCACATTAATTTTTTTTTAAATGCACTCCTTTTATCTTTATATGCTCTCTGATTTGTTACTCGTAATGGTGGAAGGTTAGCTAAAATGCTATACAGGTGTTCACCGTCTGCATTTTACAACGTCGTGAAGAAATTTTCAAATGAACAGAAAGATGCTATTTGTAGCATTGGCCTGGGTTCTTTGTTGCAAATACATGAGAAGATTCATTTGCGACGCCATATTATCGACTTCATTGTGGAGCACTATTCTCCGAGAAGTGGTGCAGTCATAGTGGACAATACTACAATACTCATATCTCTTACAGATATGGTATTGTGTTTCGGGTTGCCAGTGGTTGGATCTCAAATTGTTTTGGAGGGAAACAATGAGTCAATTAGAGAGTTATGCGATCATTATCAAGTTAAAGGAGGTTATATTTACAAAGCGACCTTGGAGAAGATGTTGAAAGTGGATGACAGCGGTGAGGGCTTCCAAAGGATATTCATCCTCTATGTACTATGCATGTTGTTTGTCCCTCACGCCAAACAATATGTATCAGAGAAGTATCTTCATACCTTGGTTGATATGAAAACCGTTAGAAAGATTGCATGAGGCGAATTTCCATACTCCGCACTTGTAGAGGCTATCTACAGAGTGAATGATAGAAAAGTGGTAAATGTTGGGGGTTTTGTTTTGCTTTTACAGGTATGCTTTGTTCCATTTTTTAAAGATTGTAATATTTATTTATAAGCATTAAATCCGATATCCTTTTCTATTAACTAGTATTGGTACATGGAGCACGTTGGGCCAATACAAGAGGGTGAAAAGAGGTTGTTAAGACAACAAATCCCGCGGTTCTTAAGTTGGACAGAAGAAATGTTCAATTTAATGGAAAAGTACCTCAGTGAACCTAAAGAGTTGGTGTTATACCTTCATCCTACCATTAAAGAAAAACAATTGAAGGAAGTGAAGCGATTATTGAAAAGACTTCCTGAGGATGGGGTTGAGGATTCGGTTAAGGAGGTGATTCTCGTCACATTAGTATTGATGTTATCATCACCAATTGTATCTGTGATTTGAATTTGAAATGTTATTGCAGATCCTCCCTTATGACGAGTCTACAAAGTTGGATGAGAGAGGCAATGAGGACAATGAGCAGCCATTGTTGGTGATTTCTGAAGGCTTGCCTAATTTAGCTTTCGGAGTGAAAGATGAGCATCTGCATGTGTGCACTTCCATTTTTTTTTATGCACCTTATTGAAGTTCAAATATTTTAATTGATGCCTTAGCGTACTATAACTAATTTGTTTATTTTCCATTTAGGTGTAGCATAATGACCTTACATAACTCTTATCAAAAGCCTTGGAGCAAATCTCAGACTTGCAGCGCATTGTTGGTGAGCATGAAGCTTGGCGTGTTGAAGTGGAGAAAGAACTTGCACGGAGGGAGTTGCACGATACCTAGATGTTCTATGTTATTGAGGATATTTGTCAGAAGATTGCTACATAGGTCACTATTATTGAGACCCTCCGAGAGTAGCTCTACGAAAGAAACCTCAACTGAAAATGAGTTCAACTAAAAATCTGTGCATGAGTCGATATATGTTTCTGAAAGTCCTGTGAAACGAGGTATGTAAATGTATAGTTTATTTTATTTTTCTATTCATGTGCTAAAATCCACTTTTGAGTACTAAGATTTGTTGCATGTACCCATTAGGTGTCATCCATTCTATGGTAATTAGCAGTGCACAACGATTATTGTTCTTGAGATCTGACTCAAAGGAGATGAACATGTTAGGTAGCACAGTGGCAAAACGAGTTACAATTAATAGTCGGGTTAAGAGGAGAACACATAAAAGAAAGTGTTATAAATCATATGCTGATGAGTTACCGACCCATCAGAGGATCAAGTTGCGAAAGGCGATTTCTGCCCTTCCTCGACACCCAACACGGCCTTCCCTTTTTCCGAGCTTGACTGCTTCTCAAAAAGCTGCAGTTGATGATGCTCAACGCTGTGATGGTATTCATAGTAAGAGGTAAGCTACTAATTTGATTATTGTCTTAACCATTATATACCTATGGTTATAATCTCTTGATTATTGTCTGAATTAATGTAGTGACATCATGGTACGCATAGACGAGGTATTTGTCTATAGAGCTGCTTTTAAGACATTAGAGCCCGATGGCCTGTTGGATGATATGGTGAGTCTATCAACAATGCACGTTAAATAACTTGTAACTCTTGTCGTAACATAAGACAAAAATATAACCCATTATCTTTATTTTGTAGGTTATTGATGCATATATGCGCATACTTGACAACCAACAACGTGAATCAGGACCTCCACATCAGAAGAGAACCTACTACGGGTCCTCTCATCTACACCAATTCATGAGAAAATGTGTGATGGAGCGTAATTTTTCTTCTGGGGTCCCTGTTCGCAGAAACTCTGCCGGCTTTGATATCTATGAGAGTGATAGGGTACACTTTATTGTTCTTCGCATGTTTAACAAATTTTTATTTGTATTTTGAATTTTAATGGAATCAATTGTAATATTTGAATATCCGTATTTTGATAGGTCTTTATACCCATAAATCGGAGTGGGGTCCATTGGTTTTTGGTAGAGGTTGACCTCCTTCGTAGGAAGGTTACAATACTTGATTCAATGATTCCACGCCGGACTGAGCAAATTGTACCAGAAATACGCACACTTGTAAGTATAAAACAAATTAATTTAATTAGTTGCAGTGATGTTAGATAGCCTTCATTAGTTATGCCATCATGCATTGATTTTTCAATTGGCGGGATTAGAATATGTGTTTGAAGGGAAACAATCGGAAGGTGGCCTTCCTTATAATTTTAGAGAATGAGATTGTGAATACGAGAAGAGCGTACCACAGCAACAAAACTCGTAAATAATCCCCTCAATGAGTCTTTTTATATCTAAGTATTTCTTTTTAGCATTTTCTACTTCGTCGTTAAAATGTTGGCATTTTACAGTACGGATTGCGGGATATTTATGATCGGCTACATCGAGTACTGGAATGGAGAGCCTAACAGTATCCCATTAAGTCAAGTATGACTTCATGTTTAACGAGTGTTACATACTAAAAGCTGATTTCCTGTTATCAATTAATGATAAATTTGTATTTGCAAACAGGGAGATATTGAAGCGTACAGGGATAAGATAGTTGTGTCTCTATTACTATCTCCACTAAATCAAGTAAGAATGTTGTTACATTCACTTATTGAGGATCATTTATGAGATTAACTTGCTATCTCCACTAAACATGTTTGGTGTTTTGCAGGATTGTCCGCGATAGCGAGTCCATTGTTGTTGGTGATGTTTTTTCCTTTCATTCACCTCACTTCAACTTCAAGGTGAGAGCAGTCATTGAATATTGTTTGTTGAAAATAAGAGTGTCCTAGTTTTGTGTATACCAAGCATGAGGAGTGAGTCATTATTGCATGCATGTAGATTAGAGGAATTGACTTTGGAAAGTCGGTGATGAGTGATGGATCTTGTTTGTTGGATTGTGATGCTATTCGAAATTATAGATTTGTCATCATTGGGTTATCATACTAATTCAAATTTTAGATTTATCATCTTTGGGTTGTGATACTATTTAAAATTGCTTGTTGCGTCACTTATTTGCAAACAATATCAAAATGTTTATTCATGTTGGTGTGTTTGAATTGTGACTCAGGAAGAAAAAGACTCTTCATCCTGGTGTCTTGCTTGGAATTGTGGTTTGGGAGCAAAGGTGCAATTGAGGAAAACATAGGCAGCATGGAGAGAGAAGGGGCATTGGTTTCAATTATGACTCAAGAGTTGTGTTGCTTGTAATGGTAGATAGGGGGTGACATGTTGTATAAAAATTTTGGGGAAAGGCATTGTAACGGTGTCAGCCCTTGTAAAATTTGAATTGTTCAAGGATTCATGTCACTAGTCTTACATATGATTTTCATAGTTGACATTGATATGAAATTTTGTATGTCGCAAGTGCCACTCCCAGCCAAATGTTCAAAATTATAAAATTATATCATGTAATCTTGTTAAAGTCAGAAGGAATGCCATTGTAAACAAGGGCGAAATTAGTAATTCTGTGTATTATCGCTTGTGTGGGTATACATGATGCTCGAGCAGATCGGATATAACTTGGTAACAAGTATTTGAGGAGGAAATCTCACTCGAGCAAGAATTAATCTTGCTTGAGCGAGAATTAATCTCACTCGAGTCAAGTAGGGAAAAATGCAACAGGAAATTTTAATAAGAACCCAAATAGAGTTGCACCCTCCTTAATATAGTTGCACCTAAGGGTTTTTTCCTTATTTGGGATACATTTAAGCCTTTCATAAAAAAATTAGATCATGTTTGAGGAAAATCAGATTTTGGACTCCTAGGGCCTACTTCGGTCAGTTTCCGAGCTCTTAGGACTAGTTCGAGTTGCACCCTAGTTGTACCCTCCTAAATAAAGTTGCACCCAAGGTTTTTTAACTCATTGGATACATTTAAGCCTTTCATCCAAAAAAAATTGGATCTTCTTTGAGGAAAATCCGAATTTGGACTCTTAATGTCAACATCGGTCTGTTTCGGAGGCCTCAGGGCTACTTGGAGTTGCACCTTAGTTGTACCCTCCTTAATAGACTTACACCTAAGGTTTTTTTACTCCTTATGATACATTTAAGCCTTTCATCAGAAAAAATGGGGTCATCTATAAAGAAAATCCGAATTAGGACTCTCAATGTCAACATCGGTATGTTTCCAAGGCCTTAGGGCTAGTTCAAGTTGCACCTTAGTTGTACCCTCCACAATAAAGTTGTACCTAAGGTTTTTTTCACTCCTTATGATATATTTAAGTCTTTCATAAAAAAACTAGGGTCATCTTTAAGGAAAATCCGAATTTAGACTCTTAAAGTCAACTTCGGTCTATTTCGGAGGTCTCAGGGCGACTTGGAGTTGCACTTTAATTGCACCCTCCTCAATAGAGTTGCATCCAAGGTGTTTTTCACTCCTTGGGATACATTTAAGCTTTTCATCAGAAAAAATGGGGTCATCTTTAAGGAAAATCCGAATTTAGACTCTTAATGTCAACATCGGTCTGTTTCCGAGGCCTTAGGGCTAATTCGAGTTGTTTCCGAGGCCTTAGGGCTAATTCGAGTTGCACCTTAGTTGCACCTTCCTCAATAAAGTTGCACTCAAGGTTTTTTTTACCCCTTGGGATACATTTAAACCTTTAATAAGAAAAAATAGGATCATCTTTAAGGAAAATCCAAATTTAGACTCTTAAAGTCAACTTCCATTTATTTCGAAGGCCTCAGGGCTACTTGGAGTTGCACCTTAGTTGTACCCTCCTCAATAGAGTTATACCTAAGGTTTTTTTCCCTCATTGGGATACTTTAAGTCTTTCATCAAAAAAAATTGGGTCATCTTTAAGGAAAATCCGAATTTGGACTCTTAATGTCAACTTCGGTCTGCTTTCGAGACCTTAGGGCTAGTTCGAGTTGCACCTTAGTTGCACCCTCTTCAATAAAGTTGTACCCAATATTTTTTTTTACTCATTGGGATAAATTTAAGCCTTTCATCAGAAAAAATGGGATCATATTTAAGGAAAATTCGAATTTAGACTCTCAAAGTCAACTTCGATCTGTTTTGGAGGGCTCAGGGTTACTTGGAGTTGCACCCTCTTCAATAGAGTTGCACCAAAGGTTTTTTTCCCTCCTTAGGATACTTTAAGTCTTTTATCAGAAAAAATTAGGTCATCTTTAAGGAAAATCCGAATTTGGACTCTTAATGTCAACTTCGGTTTGTTTCCGAGACCTTAGAGCAAGTTCGAGTTGCACCTTATTTGCACCCTCCTCAATAAAGTTGCACCCAAAGTTTTTTTCACTCATTGGGATAAATATAAGTCATTCATCAGAAAAAATGGGATCATCTTTAAGGAAAATTCGAATTTAGACTCTTAAAGTCAACTTCAGTCTGTTTTGGAGGCCTCAGGGCTACTTGGAGTTGCACCTTAGTTGCACCATCCTCAATAGATTTGCACACAAGGTGTTTTTCACTCCATTAAATACATTTAAGCCTTTCATCAGAAATAAATGGGGTCATCTTTAAGGAAAATCCAAATTTGGACTCTTAATGTCAACTTTGGTCTGTTTCCGAGGCCTTAAGGCTAGTTTGAGTTATACCTTAGTTGCACTCTCCTCAATAAAGTTGCACTCAAGGGTTTTTTCCTTCTTTGGGATAAATTTAAACCTTTAATCACAAAAAATTGGATCATCTTTGAGGAAATCAAGTTTTGGACTCTTAGGGCAAACTTCGGTCTGTTTCCGAGGCCTCAGGGCTACTTGGAGTTGCACCTTAGTTGCATCGTTCTCAATAGAGTTGTACCCAAGGTTTTTTTCACTCCTTGGGATATATTGAAGCGTTTTATCAAAAAAATTTGGTTCATCTTTGAGGTGGTCTCCAAGTAAACCACCCCCCAAGTAGTTGATTTTTAGTTTTGCACTCCTTGTCTTTTTAGTTATTTATTTATTTTTAATTTTTCCCTTCGTAGTCAAATTCAAGTTTGGGGTGGTCTCCAATTAAACCACCCAAAAAAAAATAGATGTATGATCGTTTGTATAATATATATGAACGATCGTAAAATCTGCAATTTTGGCCAAAGTATCTGTGTAGTTTACAATCGATCGTAATACACCTACGAACGATCGTAAAAATCGCATTTTTTTTCCAAACCTTTTGTCCCATATACGATCGTTCATCTGCAACCTACGAACGATCATACATTCCACAATTCTTGGCCCAACTTTCTATCAAATTTACAATCGTTCGTAGTACAACTACGAACGATCGTAACAAATCCCATTTTTGGCGAAACCTTCTGTCCATTTTACGATCGTTTGTAGCTTGGCTACGAATGATCCTAAATGAACGACTCAGATACTCAATGTCGAGCAGTTTCTATTTTCTCCTCCTATTTCTCTCTTCCCCCCTCTTCCTCTTCCCACTCTCTCCTTCTCTTCCCCATCTTTCCATCTCCTATTTTAGGTTCATGTCTCTCACTTGGCTTCTCCTACCCATCCATCCGGGCCTCCATCTTGCAGGTTGGTTTATCCCTCTTTACAAATTTCTTTCTCTCCCGGTTGTAGGAGTTTTCAGGGATTCACTCATACCACTGTTGCTTTGTGCTTTGGGTAGGGTCTTAGGCCTTTATTGTGTCGGGTTTTCACTTGTCTCCTTAAGGGTCCCATTGTTCACGCTTGATTTCGAATAGGCATTGCCTTTTCAAAAGAGGCACACTAATTGTTTGTCGAATTGCCTCAATCTTTTTTTTTACAAATATGGGACCCAAACGTGTGCGTCAAGCCCCACAAGCACCACCTAATTCCCCTCCATCACCTCAGTCACCTCCATAGCCTCCATTTCCTTAGTCTCCACAGTCTCTATCACCGGTTTGGTGTGCCGAACCGGAACCATAGCTCCTCGATTACAATGTCAGTCGAATGGCCACCTTTGATCTCGAATTTTTTCAAGGATATTCCAGAAGCGTCCTTCAGCCTGATTGAGCTTACACAGCGTGGCCTCCAGTACTTCCTCACCCCTACAGGGTTGACTTACCCTTGTCTTGTCCGTCTCTTTTACCAGAATATGCATATTATGAAGGGCGAGACCCCCACCCTTGAGACCATTATTGATGGGCACACGATCAACATGACCTATTCCTCTATAGGTCGGGCTCTGAATTACCCGACCTCCGTTCCATTCAGCCCTCACTTCTTCACCACCACCCCTACCCTCGAGTCTATGGTATCCGATATGTGTGGAGGGAAATTCCGCAATTCTACATACAATAGACGTTCCTTTCTTCCCACCGGTTGTTGGTTTGTGGATACAGTGTTTGCCGAGAACTTACCCCATTAACCACAAAACTAAGCGCTACGGGATCCTATTAGAAGCAGTTTATCGTGTTCAGAAGGGGGTCTGGGTCGATGTGGTCGAGGCAATTTTCCACACCATTGGGAGGGTATATAGAGAGCAGATCCAGCAGAGAAACAAAAAGGCGGAGAAACGGGAACTTCATTTTGGTAATTTCATTACCAAACTCCTTGTTCAAGAGGCTTTTGTAATTTCAGAAGATGAAGAAGAATGGGAAGAACTTCCCAGGTACCATAACAGGGATTGGCTCTGGAGTATTTCAGCTCTCAAGAAAGGGACGGGCGCGGATGACCCACCCCTACCCAGGACGGTCCCCTCAGCACCTCAGACAGTCGGTGCCTCCTCTTTTGCCCCACCCCCGGCCGCTGCCCCTTCTCATGCGAGTCGACTGGATGAGCTTTGTGCTCGCTTTGACAGTTTTTAGGTCACATATGCCACGAACAACCACCGATTGAATGCGTTCTTGGACATGTATGATGCCGATGAGGAGGGCCGCCTGATTCGCACCATGGTGGAGGCCTATTTTGCCCTGGATGAGGACGTGAGCTCAGATAGCTAGTTTTTCTTGCTTTCCTAGCTAGGGCTTCTTATTTTGTTTTAGACTTTTGATTATGAGTTGATTTTATAGTTTTACTGTTGAGGAGGGGGATGGCCCATTGTTTTTGGTAGCTTTACGTTACACCTTACTGAGACATGTCCTTGCTAAAAATGAAAAATGATGAATGAATGACAATTATTTGCTATCTTCTTACAAATAATATCAAATTTCGTCCCCGCTTGAGCGAGAGGGGTACTGTTAATACACATTGAACAAATTCTAAAAATAAACACTACGTTGCGTGAGTGAGTAAGAATACCCACTTGACTACTTTCACTTTTTTTCACAAATTTATTCCAACTACAGACTAACATTGCGACCTTCCATTCCCACTTCTTAAAAAATAGTCCTTTATTTTTTGGGCACAAATTTTTTACCGAGAGTGCGACTAAGGTGTAATTGCAACTAGCCCTGGAGGCCCAGAAACAAGGGGTTTTATCAAACTCTTCTATAAATCCCATGTGGTTAAAACAAAGCCTAAGTACAAAATGGCAATAAAAGCGTTCTACAAAATAACAAACCGTTGAATGTGTAATTTGATTGTCATATGTTCAAAATTACAACAAAATGATCTTCTCTAAAATTACAAAGTGTTCTTTCATTGTCATATGTTCAAAATATAAACAAAATGTTCTTCACAGACATTACAAGGTGTTCTTTGATTGTAATATGTTTAAAAAAACAACAAAATGTTTGCTATCATTGCGAGGCTGCGACCAGTATGTTGGGTATATGTAATGGGGAAAGGTGCCTGACAACGGAAATGGTGGTGGAACTTGCTGCGTACCATGTGGGTACATGTAAGGGTGATATGGTCCATATTGTGGTGGAATAGGCGCCATACAATATGTGCGAGGTGGTGGTGGAACTTGGTGACCCCCGGGCACTCGAGTGGGCTCCAAAATAGGCTCAGGGCTAATTGGCTCTTCTTAGAAAGCATTGTCTTGAATATCATCACCTTTGTTAGGACACTTCGGTTGAGTGTGACCTTCTTTTCGGCATAAGCTACACCTCCTTTTTTTCTTCTCAAAATGGGACTTCAATCTCATAGAAGGTTGTCCCTTAGTTCGCACTCTTATAGGATCCCTGATAGTATCAACATTCTTATTAATGGGAAATTCACAATTCTCTTCTTGTTCGCTTACATCTTCATTGATACACACTCTCTTCATTTGTTGACTTATGACGCACATCGTGTCATCATATGATTCCTCACTTTCTGCAGCAATAAGAGAAAGGCCGTTGCAAGCGTTTACTAAGTTTCGATGGTGAATTGTCTTCGGGGAATCTGGTGTTCTATACATATCACCGCTGCTAGACGGGATGCCCCCTTTTGACATCTTTGTCCAACGTGTCATGATAATGGAGTTAGGTAACTTTGTCAACTGCTCCACCTTCATAATTGTCATAATATGGCTGCAAGGGATCCCTACCGTCCCAAACAACGAGCAAGTGCACTTGAAGTTTTTATATGTTGTATTAAAGTCAACATGATATCTCAGTTGTGGATGTTCATATACTGACACTATGTACCTAGGATTACCCTCAAATTCCTCAACTGCCACAATCACATTATTCCCCTCATTTAACAACTCCTATTGCACAACCTTTGAACATGTTGGCCGTGTAAATCTGCGATATGTGGCACTTTAAGGATTCCATGTTGCTAAGGAGCACCGGTGCGGTCTGATTTGTAATGCAATCCTCGCGTGCTTCTGCCTCTCGCATTCGTCCGATTGCTTTATCGAACAACTCAATAAATTGGAACAACGGTGTGTGACGATCAAAAACCTTTCGAAATATGGCATTCATGCTTTCTGAGCGTTGTGTAGATCGCATCCCAGCAAAGTAGTGGCACTGAAGGTAAGGGTTCGCCCATAACTCTTTTGTTTTGTACAATCTCTTTGTCCATGTGTTGTTTTGTAGACTGTGGCTTTCAAGGAGGGTAGCCCATGGTTCCTCCCACTCTTGAGGTGTCTCCCCAGATTTCATGCCCTCCTCAAAATCCTTCAAGAACCCATTTTGGTGGATGTTGGATAACACATTTATCTTCAAATGCCACTGACACAATCGATGGCGTGTTCAAGGAAAAACATATTTAATAGCATTGCGCATTGCGTGGTCTCCATCAGTTATAATGGCTTTGGGCTCTTTACTATTCATTGCTATCAAGAATGAGTTGAATACCAAACAAAATGAATCAGTAGTCTTATTGGACAATAAGGCGCATCCAAACAAACAATTGTTGCGATGATGGTTCACCCCAATGAAAGCAACAAAAGGCATGTCGTACCGATTTGTCCGGTACGTTGAGTCAAAGGTCACAACATCGCCAAAGGCCTCATAGTCCACTTGACATTGACTATCTGCCCAAAATATGTGAAACAGTCGACCCTCGTCATCAATTAGGTGCTTGCAAGCAAAAAAACTTTGGATAAGTAATTTCTTTGTTTTTCATGTATTCCATGACTAAGTGCACGTCACCATCTTCAAGTTTTTCCCTTGATTATACATGTCCATTTGGGTAAAACCCAAATTCTTGTAACCTCCAGCATTTTTTGACATTAAATCCATTACTTATCTAGTCCTTATGCCAGAACCTACTAGTGCATCTATCTCTGCTTTTTGAACCTCATCCATTCTTCTATGTGACCTTAATTGATTGGCTTCTGCAGGATGTACAAACTGATGATTGTCCTCGGGTTTAAAATCGTTCATTTTCCATCGTCCAGTGATATTGTCCAAATTTATGACCAATGATGCATTACAACCACATCTAGACAAGGGTCTCGGCTTATGCATTCTGCCATCTAGTTCTATGTATTTTTTTAATCTGTACCCTCTTCTCGAACAAAAAAACTGACGTGAGGTATAACATCACCTCTAAGGCGTACCACATTGTCCTTTCGCATGCTAAACCCCATGCTCCTGGCATATGAGTTGTAGAACTCATGACCTTCCGCTTTTGATGTGAACTCAAGTTCCATAACAGCTTCATACTTAATACCATTGACAAAATCACCGAGACATGGCTTGTCATGGAGATCAACAACTTCATCATCATCAATGTCATAGTGAGTAGATGGCTCTGCCATGTTTAACAATTTTTACAACTGAGATTTGCAACAACACATAGAAAATATAAAACACATCACTAAGTCATCAATCTTCATCAAGCTTGAAACAATATCCATAGGTACAAAAAGTAACATATCATTGCAAAATGTTATTTATCATATGAAGTTGACATAGTAAATAAAACCATAGGTGTAATGTGTGTCATGAGGGTGTAACTACAAAAAGCTTATTGAGAGTATAGAAACTTTGATTATGGCACCATTAACTACAAGAATAACACTAGACAATGCAATTGAGTACACAAGGGTACAACAAGGGTGCAATAAGGGTGCAATCTGGCAACACTTCAAAGAAAGTATTCAAAACAGTGCAATTTAATTAAACAAGGTCACCTTCCATTATATCCACTGGGTGCAACTCTATTGAGGAGGGTGCAACTAAGGTGCAACTCGAACTAACCCTAAGGCCTCGTAAACAGACTGAAGTTGACATTAAGAATCCAAATTTGGATTTTCCTGAAAGATGACTCTATTTTTTCTTCTGAAAAGCTTAAATGTATCCCAATGAGTAAAACACACCTTGGGTACAGCTCTATTGAGGATGGTGCAACTAAGGTGCAACTTGAACTAGCCATAAGGCCTCATAAACAGACCGAAGTTGACATTCAGAGTCTAAATTTGGATTTTCCTCAAAGATGAACCCATTTTTTCTTATGAAAGGCTTAAATGTATCCAATCAATAAAAAACACATTGGGTGCCACTCTATTGAGGACGGTGCAACTAAGGTGCAACTCGAACTAGCCTAAGGACTCGTAAACAGATCAAAGTTGACATTAATAGTCCAAATTTGGATTTTTCATAAAGATGACCCAACATTTTTTATGAAAGGCTTAAATGTATTTCAATAAGTGAAAAAAACATTGGGTGTAACTCTATTGAGGAGGGTACAACTAAGGTGCAACTCCAAGTAGCCCGGAGGCCTCAGAAATAGACCGAAGTTGACATTAAGAGTTCAAATTCGGATTTTCCTTAAATATGACCCCCTTTTTTTTTTATTATGAAAGGCTTAAATGTATTCCAATGAGTGATAAACACCTTCGGTGCAACTCTATTGAGGAGGGAGCAACTAAGGTGCAACTCCAAGTAGCCCTGAGGCCTCTGAAACAGACCGAAGTTGACATTAAAAGTCCAAATTTGGATTTTTATTAAATATGACCCCATTTTTTCTAATAAAAGGCTTAAATGTATCTCAACTAGTAAAAAAAACATTGGGTGCAACTCCATTGAGGACGGTGCAACTCTAACTAGTCCAGAGGCCTCAGAAACAGACCCAAGTCGACATTAAGAGTCCAAATTCGGATTTTCCTTAAATATGATTCTATTTTTTCTAATAAAAGACTTAAATGTATCCCAATGAGTGAAAAAAACTTTGGGTACAACTGTATTGAGGACGGTGCAACTGAGGTGCAACTCCAAGTAGCCCGGAGGCCTCGAAAACAGACCGAAGTTGACATTAAGAGTCTAAATTCAGATTTTCCTTAAAGATGACCCCATTTTTTTTTATGAAAGGCTTAAATATATTCTAATGAGTGAAAAAAACCTTGGGTGCAAATCGATTGAGGAGGGTGCCACTAAGGTACAACTCCAAGTAGCCCTAAGACCTCTGAAACAAACCGAAGTTGACATTAAGAGTCCAATTTTGGATTTTCCTTAAAGATGACCCCATTTTTTTTAAATGAAAGGCTTAAATATATCCTAAAGAGTGAAAAAAACCTTGGGTGTGACTCTATTGAGGAGGGTGAAACTAAAGTGCAACTCCAAGTAGCCCTGAGGCCTTTGAAATAGCCCGAAGTTGACATTAAGAGTTGAAATTCGGATTTTCCTTAAAGTTGATCCAATTTATTTGGATGAAAGGCTTAAATTATTACAAGGAGTGAAAAAAAATCTTGGGTTCAACTCTATTGAGGAGGGTGCAACTAAGGTGTAACTCCAAGTAGCCCTGAGGCCTCCGAAACAGACCAAAGTTGACATTAAGAGTCCAAATTCGAATTTTTCTGAAAGATGATCCAATTTTTTTGAATGAAAGGCTTAAATATATCTTAAGGAGTAGAAAAAACCTTGGTTGCAACTTTATTGAGGAGGGTGCAACTAAGGTACAACTCCAACTAACCCTAAGGCATCGGAAACAGACCGAAGTTGACATTAAGAGTCCAAATTCAGATTTTTATTAAAGATGACCCCATTTTTTATTATGAAAGGCTTAAATTTATCTAAATGAGTCAAAAAACATTGGGTACAACTCTATTGAGGATGATGCAACTGAGGTGCAACTCCAAGTAGCCCGGAGGCCTCAGAAACATACCGAAGTTGACATTAAGAATCCAAATTCAGATTTTCCTTAAAGATGAGCACACTTTTTCTTATGAAAGGCTTAAATGTATCCTAAGTAGTAAACGACACCTTAGGTTCAACTCTATTGAGGAGGGTACAACTAAGGTGCAACTCTAAGTAGCCTTGAGGTCTCGAAAACAGACCGAAGTTGACATTAAGAGTCCAAATTCAGATTTTTCTTAAAGATGACGTTATTTTTTATGATGAAAGCCTTAAATACATCCCAAAGAATGAAAAAAACATTGGGTGCAACTCTATTGAGGATGGTGCAACTCTAACTAGCCCTGAGGCCTCGGAAACAAACCCAAGTCGACATTAAGATTCCAAATTTAGATTTTCCTTAAAGATGACCCCATTTTTTATGATGAAAGGCTTAAATGTATCCCTAAGAGTAAAAAAAACCTTGGGTGCAACTCTATTGAAGACGGTGCAACTGAGGTGCAACTCCAACTATATTGTCCATGGAGTAAAAACACTTGTATTGTGTTCATGTATTTGTTCTACCTTCCTTTCCACAATGAAATGTTCCCTTTTTTTTTTTTATCAAACACTACTATAATGCACATGAAGTAAAAACAAAGCATGAGTGCAAAATTATAATAAAATGTTCTTTTCCAAAGTAACATATTAACAATATGTTCTGTGATTATAATATAAAACAAAGTTTTGCAACTGAGATCTGTAACAACACATGGAAAATATAAAACACACCATTTTATTTTAGAACAACACTAATTTCAAAAAAACACTACCCTCTACCTTGTATATTGTTAGAAATGAGAATTATTTTCATGGTGTCATTCCATTGGAAGAATGAGACTGATGACAAATAATCATACTCTAAATATCATGATAGGGGGTACAAGTTCAGGCTAGACAAAAGCCTCTCTCGATCATTAATTTCTGAATCATTCAATGTCTTTTTGTATTTTGACAACCAGGTTACCATATTTTCATTAAGAGGAGTGTTTTAGCCCAATTGCAATAACTTCAAATTGTCCCAGAGACACAAGAATAGGTGCAACACGTGGACATTTTGATATTTTAACATAATTAAAAAAAATTAGTGAGGGGATACATTTGAAATTTGTAACCACCACCTTGAGTCTATGGAAGATTGAGACTGGGGCTAGCATTTCTATTTCATTAATCCCAAACCACGTATTGATAAATGATTGTATAACTATGTCCATCACAATAGAAAACAACTGGTCATTATTAACACATAATTTTCCCTCAAATTCCAACTCCGTCTCCTCTAAATGAGTTTGACAATAGAGGGTTTCACTAAGGAGTAAGAATAGGAAGAAGAAGAAGGTGGTTAAGTGCTCACCATCATCTACATTCTGTTGTCCTCATAACCATGGATACCAAATGGAGTTAAGAGAGAAAAATATGATTCAAAGGAAGAACATCATCACCAAATGGAGAGAGAGAGCAAAGAGAGAGCTCGGTTTCACGTTCCTTCCAACTAGTTTCACATTTTCTACTACCGGAGAGAGAGAGCAAAGAGAGAGCTCGGTTTCACGTTCCCTCCAACTGGTTTCACATTTTCTACTACCGGAGAGAGAGAAAAGAGAGAGCTCGGTTTCACCTTCCCTTCAACTGGCTTCACATTCCCTACAACTGGTTCTCCAGTGTCTTTCACCGGTTACCTATTAGGCAACCTGTTTGCATAAAAAACACTTAAGTCATTAACCAACTTGTAAACACATCCCAACCGTCCATCTTTAGATTGGATGTTTGGGATATATGGGTATTGTAACCTTAGATACCCCAAGTATATTGAAAAAAAATCCTTGTGTTTTTGGGTGGCTTTAATGAGAACTTTATACACACTAGGGCTTTGTCTCAGTGGTAGTGTATCCCCTGCCTTGGGGGTGGTACCGGATTCCATTCCCGAGAGAGTGCGAGTTTGTATAGAGTAGTGATAGGCGTACCCATGAATTCCATTTCAAAACCTAAGGCATCCATCTATTGGTGGATTCCCCCGCCCACTAACTGAACAAATACTAGCACCTAACCGGCATTGCGGCCTAAACGTATAACCCGAACAAAAAAAAAACAAGACTTCATAAGAGAGACTTGAAATTACAACAAGAAACCAAATCATCTACGGTGATAATCGGATTTGGCAAGTCCGATTATCACCCCTAGGTCGCCATGTGTTTCTTTTGACACCCTTTAACCGTGGTTAAGATTCACCCACCCATCCTTGGTTTTTAGAAAAAATGTTAATTCTTTTTTTTTATATTTTAAAATTATAAAAACCCTAAAATAATGTTTTTAATATTAAAAAAGAATTAATATTTTTTTCTAAAAATCAAGGATGGGTGGGTGAATCTTAACCACAGTTAAGGGGTATCAAAAGAGACACGTGACAACCTCAAGCAGTTATCACCGTCGAGGATCTAGTCTCTTAAATCAAATCAAATTTTACAAGTTAGTTTTAGGGTACCCCTAATGCTAAACTGCTAGGCTCACACCCAACATTTGAGTAATTCTATAACTACACACCAAATTCTAAATTTATTAATTATAAGAGTAAATCATCAAATCAATACATTGATACAAGGTTTGAAATCTCGATATTATCAGCGATTTCAATCCTCCAATCCAAACCGCAATTTCGAAAATTTCGGTTATCACGGTAGAATTTTGATTTATTAATATTTTATTAAATACATATATTTTATTAAATATGTATATGTTAAAAAATAATTTAATATATTTATATAAATATTATTGTTTTATTTTTAAAATAAATATATAAATTTCCAAAATTTCATTAAAAATATCAAAATATTTCGAGATATTTTTAAAATTTTTAATAATGAAAAAAATATTTAAAATCAAAAATTTGAAATTTTGCCGAAATTTCAAAATTTGATAAGAAAATTCTAAAATTTCGGTTGAAATCACATTTTCTAAAATCCTTACCATATCGATATCAGGGGTTGGACGAAATCAGGGTTTCGTGAAATGCAAACTAGATTTCAAACTTTGCATTGATATCTAGTGCTCTGGCCTAATTTCGCAAAATGCAAACGGGATTTCAAACTTTGCATTGATATCTAGTCCTCTGGTTTGCTCCACCAAAATTTCAAATTTTGATCCGAAATTTCTGAATTTTCGGTTGAAATCACATTTTCCAAAATCCTTACCATATCGATAGTGTGGATTGGACGAAACCAAGATTTTGCGAAATGACAATGGGATTTCAAACCTTGCATTGATATCTAGTCATTTCGTTTGCTCCAATGGGAGGACATATGTTCCCTTTGGGAGAGGACTCGGGATCAAGTCCGAGTGGGTGGTAGGAGCAATGGGCAACTGCTTGGTATGCCAACAGCCTAGTGAAGTGGGTCAGGCATTGTTTCATCTTTCGTTTATTTCGTGAAAGATATCGATCAATTCTGATTCTTTCTTTTTCTATTGATTTTTTTCGATCGAGATGTATGGGTCCATGGATCTATGGATGGTGTGGCGGTTGAGAGGCCCACCATTTATACTAACTTAACACTTATTAATGTACAATAGCAAAAAAGAAACACTTATTAATTTAGATAAAAGATTTCCCTAACAAAAAAAAAAGACATTAATACTTAACTCTTCTCGTGCCTAATAGTATTCTAAGTTGTTTCCATCCCGTTTGGATTGTTCTCATTAAGGCAATTTATTAGTGTGATGCATTTAAACAGTTCCCAATCCAATAATTCAATATGAAATGAGTATGTCCACCATTTTAAAGATTTGCAAATGGAAAAATATATGTTGAAATTACATTCAAATCTACTTAAAGAAACTTATTTGTATAGGATTACCTAGTTATCAAGATTGATGTCACTTTTCAATCAACCAAGAAAGAAAATATTAGGCATAAGAGTTGAGCACCTCTACTTTGAAACGCATCTTATTTTTTGCAAAGAAGAATGCCTAAGAATGTGAGAAAGTTAAGGATGAATGGAGGAGCCTGTTGACAAATTGAGAAGTTAGTTGAAGAAGAATGAGGTTTTGACTAGGTACCCATACAAGAGGGTTGAAAATCTCAAATTATAAGATTTTTTTAAGGGTGGTGGTTGGTGCATCCCAATTCCCAACAATTGATGACTACTCGTAATTCTTAAAAATTATTGACTACACACTATTGAATTAGACAATAATTATGCCTTTTATCGGATGTCTCCAAAGATGATAATTTTCAGCTTCAACTAATGTGAGTAATTGTAAGTTTCTCTAATTTATTAATTTAGTAACGTTTATGGAAAAAATGCTCATCTTTTGGTCAAAAAACATATGGGACTTGCAAGAATTTTTTGTTTTTCCACTTCTGCCTCTCTCCTTGGTTCAATGGTAGGATGTATCTCTCATTCGTAAGAGGACTCAAGTTTGATTCGAGGGGTATGGCATTGAAACCCAAAATTAGTTCTAACCTAACTCACTAACTTACTAATGGGGTTGCGGCCTAACCGTAAATAAGGTTGACAATTAACAATTGGATGAGGAAAAGGAAACCCTAGCGACCAAGCACTCCCGCCCCCTAAAGCGGAGACCAAATGACCACCAGGTTGTTGAGGGCACGTCTGAAGAGGAGGCACGCTAGCGGGAAGACAGCTACCAAGACTATGAGTAAGGAGCATATTTCTTAGGGCAAAGGGTGCTCCCTCAACCTAACTTCTTCGAATTCTCCTAGGGATAGGGACTAGGGCTTGACCTGCAGGCTAAGCAATTATATATGTGAGCATTACTAAATTTACTAAAGGCATGAACACTAGTAAATGCACAAACGGGACAATTTACTGAAGCCATAGATGCGAGTAAATCCGCACACAAAATGAAGGGCCAAAATGTCAATCACATCACACATCGTGAGTGGTAATGACTAACGAGATCCTATGTTATATTTGAAACATAGAAGATATCCATATGAGATGGGGCTGCCCAAGGGTGGCTGGGCTTGGGCCTAAACATAGCCCGAAATCTACTTTAGGCACAAAGTAAAGGCATAATCTAGGCCTGCGCTAGAACCTGGCCCAGCCCAATGTGCAACCTAGTTGAGACCTAACATTCTTTTTGGCATAAGATATCATGCATGAAAGACATGAATATATAAATTTTTGAAAAACCTTTTTAATTCAAACTTGATTTTGATCTAATCAAAATCTTCCCAAGGGTCATCTTATGATCATATTAAATCATGGTGTAAGAAACCATACTTACAAAGCTCCTCAAGTGTAAAGTCTCCTATCGATTCACACGAACCTTCTTTGAATCTCCAAAGTTTTTCTCCAATGGAAGCTAATCACCCTTCTGATCAATGCTCTTTAATCTTTTCTTCTTTTCTTAATTGAAGAACCTTTCTTGACCAATAAAGATTCAATCTTGATGTAGAAAGAATCAACCTTGATTATCAAAGAACTATTCTTGATATTCAAGGAATCGTTCTTGATCTTCTTTAAGATCAAAACCGAAACAAAAGAAGAAATGGGAGAGGTGGTCGTACACCCCTATAGGGGAAGGGGTGGGCGTCCAAAAAGGAAGAGAGAGGGAGAGAGCTTCATTGTGGACGTTCCACTAATGGGGGTCCTTATATAGACTCCACTTTTAGCTAACTTGTAGCTCAAGTCAAACTCCTCTTCTAAATTCTAAACTAATTAGAACTCTCTTTAATATTTTAATGATAATCCTAATCCAATTATGATTTAATCAAAATAGAAACCAACATTATCCATTTCATATTTAATAGGAAACAATTAGTAACAGACTAATTTATTCCCTATTTAATAGGAAATAATTAGTAACAAATCAATTCAATCTCTATTTAATAGGAAATCATTAATTAGTAACAAACTAATCTATTCCCTACTTTATAGGGAATAATTAATTAGAAACTAATTAATTAGATAATGTAACAATGAAGTGGGCGTCCCACCCTAGGTGGGCCCCACAAATCTCACACCCTTTTTTGAGGTCTAACCTCTTATGTTGTCACTTTTTGATCTTTATCAAAATCTCATATGGATCCTACCCACTTGGTTAATCACATCTTTTATAATTTCACCTATAAGAGCTTCGTTATACCATATAGTGAATTACATGGAGAAATAATACACAATCTGTTGCGCCCCAAAATACCCCCTAGGAGTTAAGGGATACTTTAGGTGTGACTATACTTAACCTAGCAAACCATCCTGAAATGAACATGGCATAACATGATCTAATAGAGACATAACTTATAGAAGTGCAAACTAACTTTTTCTTTTCTATATACCTAACAAGCATTCCAAGTTTTATATACAAAACATAACAGTAAAGGTGGACATGCTCACACTACAAAAATATAGGCATTTAGCGGCAATATTTTAACGGCGTTTGATTAAAAATGCCTCGAAAGACATTAAAACGCGGCGTTTCCATAGAAACGCCGTCGATTAGATGGCGGGAACACTCTATTACGGCGTTTATGAAAAAATGCCATAGTTGGGGGACTCTATCACGACATTTTTTCAAAAAGTGCCGTAGTTGAGGGACTCTATAATGGCGTTTTTCTAAAAAGTGACGCGGAAGACATGAGCCTTTGATGGCGTTTTTTAAAAAATGCCGCGAAAGGCCCCATATCGGGGGATTTAGGGCCCGAGCCTTTCCCTCTTCTTTTTCCCTCCACTTTTTCCCTTCCTCTCTTCCTCTCCTCCTCCTGCTCTCTACTTCGGCTCCCCTGGTTCGTGCTTCCAGCTCCGGCCACCTTCTCCTGCTCCCCTGCTCCACCTCCGGCTCGTGCTCCACCTGCTCCGGCCACCTTCTCCTCCTGCGCTGCTCTGACTCCCTTGTTCTCTCCGGTAATTTTCTCTCTCTCTCTCTCTCTAGTGAAATGTATTGATATTCATTGTCTTGTCAAGATAAACTGCAACTGCTGTGCTCACAAATAACTGAATGTTATCAGCTAGGAACGGATAGTGAATCTGATCCAAGACAGGGGACACTTGTTTTGTTGTTCAGATTTGAACCTCCAGATGATTGACCATCTGAATAGAAACCCATGACCAAGTTCCTGGCAAAGCTACCAACAACAACAGAAGCAAAACCAGACCCAGCCGTCGAGAAAAGCTTGTCTGTAATCCGATCTGAAAAACTAGAATTGCTTCCAATTTCATCATCATCCCGTGTCTCAGAATGATAACCTCGCAAAATCCCCACAGTCAGAGCTTTCGTAACCCTAATTAATGACTCCGAGAACTCCTCTGACCTCACGATTTTGGAAATCTGCTTCAAACTGGTGGGGATCTGGTCAGAATCAGACCGCAAAAACTCCTTCAAGTCTTTAGAGACAATCCCAATTGTCTCTGCGGAATCAGAAACCACTTCAACAATAGAAATTAGGGTTCCTAAGAGCTTAAACAACTTCTTCCGCTTCTTCACAACCGAAGGTAAATGATAAACCTTATAGACGCCGTAACCGGTGAAACCAGAGGCCGCAAGTAGCAAAATCCATTTCTTTCTTCTCGTAGAGAAATCCAAACCCTTTTTCACCAGCTGCAGCTCCATGGAGAAGACAAATAAATAAACCAAGACCTCTGATAATTCAAACCCAGGGTTCTGGTTTCTTATTGTGATCCGAAGGCTAGGGTTTCAAATCATCGACAGAGAATTAGGATTTCAAATATCGAAATTCGAAACCCTAGTTATGTGTAGGAATTGAAATTAATGGTTTGAGTTTTACCTAAAATCATTTTTTCTCTTTTTCTCTCTCTCTCGCTTTTTGAGATTTTCAAAGACGGAGCAATCGAAACCCTAAAAAAAGGGAAAAGTTGAAAACCCTAACAGGAACGGAAAAGCAAAAGGGATTGTAGATTGAAAAGCTGTCGCGAATCTCTGCAACTGGAAAGGATTTTCTGATCTGTTACCTCTCTCATTGAGGTACAATAATGGAGGCTCTGTTTTTGTTTTATTAATCTGTATACAAATCCAAATTTTGAGTTTTCTGGTTTGAAGTTCAGATCTGGTGTGGTTTCCAGATTTGTGTTTTTTGAAATGAAACTCGTGGAATTTTTTTTCCTTCATAGAGTTGTTGTCTGTTAAGATCTCAGGTTACATGCTTGTGATGGGATTGTCTTCCAAAATCTAGAAGATACTGTTGATGGATTAAACATAAATCTAGATATAATTGTAATATTGCAATTTTGAAATAGATTGGAAGTGCAGGTGATTTTGGAAGTCCTTTTGAGGATGAGGATTGAAGTATTAGAAGTCCTCTTGTCCTTTGCTTCATAGTTTTTATTTATTCTGTAGAGTCGTTTTTTTGGGCTGGATGCTTGAGATGTGCAGGTGTTCTTTATTCATTCTGTATCAGTGTGTTTGTTTATGCATGTGCAATCCCATGCAATTGATAATTCTCTATTGTTTTCTATTTATATATATTTCTTGTATCTTTCTATAATTTTTTTTTCTTGAATATTTCACAATATTTACAAGTTGAATTGTTCTAGGAAAGAGAATGGTTGGAAATAAGCAAACATAATATATTCCTATTTTCCTTGTGAGGTTGGTCTGAGGCTTCTCTGAGTGAAATTTGGCAAACTGATATCAAATCTAATAAGAGCTACTAAAAAACAAGAGCTTTTATCTTCTCTTTTGTTTTATAACTAGTGGGTGGCACGTGCGATGTACGTGAGAGTGAGGGGAAGGAGTTAACCACAGTTAATAGGAGTTAAAAGGGACACATGTTAACCTGCGAGTGTGATTGAACTCTCCCCGAGTTCAATTGTGATTGACTGTGATTCTATTCTTTAAATAGATAGATGAGGGTAGTTTGGGAATTAAAGTAAAACATTAAATTAAAGTTTTGTTTTATATAAGGGTAGTTAGGAATTTTGGAAAATTCAGGCTATGCCTGCCTCTCCCATTATAATAGTAAAGATAATTTGTTTGGTAAAATTAACTTTAAAAAATTCTTATTTTTTATATCTTTGCTAAAATATGCAAATAATCACTTATTTGAGGGGTTATAACATTTGGGCCTCATGTAATCCCAAATTAGGCCTACAGGCTCTTAAAGAGAGCGAGATTGAAAATAGCATATTACAATAAAGAGTTACTAAATATAAATTATAGAAAAAAAAATTAGAGTTTTGGACAAAATTCATCATACCTTGAAATTCCTGGCGGTTTATGTAAAGGTTGTTACCCAAATTTACAGTCCCAACAGATGAGAATTTAACGAGTAAGCTTCATCACAGACCTAGATGTGCTCTATAAGCAGTGCCACAATGCACACCACCAAATAACTCAACCGAGCAGATCTGAACTTCAAAAAACACAAATCTGGTTACTATAAGCGGTGCTACCAGTTTTTTTTATGAAATTCCATCAATAAAAGGTATTCTTCAATTCAAAACAGTTTAGTGTTCCAAACTCCAATATTGTACTATTTGGATGGGTTGGAGAGGTGCTTTGTGTTTCTTTCTGATTTTGATTGCTGTTACTATTTTCAGTAAATTGGATCCACGTGACATTTTTCATTACTTTTTTCTTTATTTTATTTTATTTTTTGACTCCCTTGAAATTCGGCTGTTTGATTTCTTCTTTGGGGGTAAATTAGGGTTGACCCCCAAAGAAGCTCTTTGTATCATCTTCAATGTCTGCTCAGAATCAGCATCTTAACCTTTATTTAATTCATTGGGTGACTCAACTGATTCTAACATATATTTCTCTTTTAGTCATATACCAATATGTGCTCTCTAGGATAACTAAGGAAATTTCTTATGTCCATAGGGCTGGAATATGGTAGTTGATTGACTTGCTCCATTAATTAGGCAATCTTAAATAAAGTAGTAGTAGAAGGCCAGAAGCCTGGTAGTGTCCAAGGGATATTAAGTTAAATAAGTTTTAGCTGAAATGAAAATTTCTGCATCAGGGAAATTTAGAGAGAGACTACATTAGTGTGTAACTTTTTTCTTCTTCTTTTATCCATGAAATTGTGCGTCAATCTAGATCAATCTGGATTAGAATTTTCGAGTCCAAAACATAAGAAAAGAGAGATTTTCCATTCGAAACCATTTTCTCAGTTCAGCATGCAAAACCCTATAACAAATTGAACATCCCTACTTTCTGATTCATAGAATCTATAGACTGTTAGTAGAATCCATATACATACAAGACTCTATTGGTATCAGTTTTCCTTTGCTAAAATTTTTCAAGATACTTTGTTTATATCAGAGGAACCTTCTTGTGGCCAGGCCTTCTGGTTTTAACAAATATTGATGGGGTATGTGAGAAATAGATAAGATACTACATCAATCAAATAGGAGGGCTAACCAACAAGAATCATATAAATTACATCAGGAACAAGCTTCAAATGCAATGCAGCTAGCTAGTTGATTCCCAAGTATCCGACTAGAAAAATGACACATGAATGGGAGTTGGGACACACCATTTCGATGGTGTTTAGCTTGGAATCCTAGTATGTTTAATTGAAATTACACAGGGAAGAGATCCTTTTATTTCTTTTGATGCATGTTGTGCTTTCTAGGTACGAAGTCGTGATAACGGCATGATACATGTCATCACACCATTGGGCTGCATAATTGTTACCACATGTTATGTTTATAAGAAACTTAGGGGCTTGTGGTCTATGTTAAATGTTTAAACTGCTAATTAAAAGTGTTTATTTACTAAGTATTGACTGTGTTGGCTTAAGTTCATACTCATGCATGCATTAAACCTTAGATCTCCCGTTCAAGAATCATTGTGTGACAAGTGCATTTCTTGTATCACCTATTTGGACGGATTAGTTGTAAACTATGTCGTTTAGTTCTCTTGCGGGGCTAAATGCTGGTTAACAACTTTTCGGTCTTGTTTGTGATAAAATGTATTTGTCTGTATATGATTCTTGAATTGTCCGGTTGGACAGTTTGGGAATGCATAATCTCCAGTGTAGTCAGTTGCTCATGGTTGGTCCAAATTGAGGAAAATTTTGTCAGTCGTTTCTCTTGTTCTCTGGGTACATACTTAGACAATGTGGCATGCATGCTTGCCCCTAGTCTAAGTTGTGTACTTAGAGAACCATAGAGAAATGCTGCCGAAATTTCCTTGAAATGGAACAAAACACTTGAGCTATTGACTTCTGGGGATTATGCATTCCTGAATGGGATAGGAACACCCCACCCGTTAGAAGAGGAGTTGATGATGATAGGAAGCATGCATGCATATATATGATTGTGTAGATGGTCAAGTAACTGACACATGTTTTATTAAAACTTACTGATGTGATAAACTTTTGTTATTTCTCAGAATAACAAACGAAGACGGACTTATAAATCTAATCTTATAACTCATGGATAAGAGTTGGATTGGAATGTCAAGGTACTTTTATCTATAAGTTTTTATGAAGTGTCAAATTAATTATGTATTGTTAGTATCTAAGCAATTGTGAATGCAATTGTTGTATTACATAGGATGTCAAAGGAATATATAGAAGGGGTAAAGCAGTTTATACAGTTTGCATTAGCTCGTGGAGCGACTAATAACAATGGCGGTATAAAGTGTCCGTGTCCCAAATGCAACAATGTGGTTTACCAAGATAGACTTACAGCTTTCGACCATATGATATGTAATGGATTCGACTTGAATTATAAAATCTGGTTTTATCACGGGGAAGACATATTGCAACACACACCTGCTGTCCAAGTTTCTCAAAATCCTTATGTGCAAGACAGACATAATGAGATGGAAGATATGGTGCACGATGCGTTCGGGGTCCCAAACCAAGATGAGGCTACTAGTAGTCGGGATTCCAATCCTGAGTCTGATAGATTTTTCCAATTGATAAGGGATGCGGGACAGCCTTTGTATCCAGCATGTACGAAACACACCAAGTTGTCTTTCATCGTAAGATTATATCACATTAAGTGTCTTAGTGGATGGAGCAATAAGTCATTCACTATGTTGCTTGAGTTGTTGAGGGAAGTACTCCCTGAGGGTTCAACACTACCAGATACTTACTTTCAGACAAAAAAGGTGATGTCAGATTTGGGGCTTAACTATGATAAAATTGATGCCTGTCCTAATGATTGCATGCTTTACTGGAAAGAGTCTGCAAAGAAGCAAACATGTGACATGTGTGGTGTATCAAGATGGAAGGCAGGGGATGATCAAGCGGAACGCAAGAAGAAAACTCCGGCAAAGATTTTGCGTCACTTCCCATTAAAACCCAGGTTACAAAGGTTGTTCATGTCATCCAAGACTGCTACTGAAATGAGATGGCATGATGAGGATCGAACTAAGGATGGGATGTTAAGGCATCCTGCAGACTCACCAGCTTGGGAAAATTTGGATAAAAAGTATCCTTTGTTCGCCTCAGATGCTCGCAATGTCAGGCTTGGGTTGGCGAGTGATGGCTTCAATCCATTTAGGACGATGAGTATTGCTCACAGCACATGGCCCGTGGTTCTTATTCCCTATAACTTGCCACCGTGGATGTGTATGAAGCAGCCGAACTTTATTCTGTCCTTACTTATTCCCGGTCCCTCTGGGCCAGGAAATGCAATTGATGTTTACATGAGGCCTCTAGTTGAGGAGTTGAAGGACTTGTGGGAGAATGGGTTGACAACTTATGATGCGTCAAAGAAGGAGACATTTGTAATGCGTGCGGCATTGCTCTGGACCATTAGCGACTTCCCAGGGTATGCCATGTTGTCAGGTTGGAGCACGAAAGGAAAGTTGGCATGCCCGTCATGCCATAAGGACACTTGTAGCCGATACTTGTCTAAGAGCAAGAAGCAATGTTACATGGGGCACCGTCGTTTCTTAAAGCCGGATCACAAGTTTCGGAGGAATAGAAACTCTTTCGATGGCACTACAGAGTTCAGATGTGCTCCAACTCCAATCTCTGGGTCTGATGTGTTGTGTCAGTTGGAGGGTATTCCTTTCTCCCTTGGTAAGCAAACTGGGCAAACAGGACAAAGGCAGACGAGCCATGAGGATATGCCGTATAATTGGAAGAAGAAGAGTATATTCTTCGAGTTGCCATACTGGGAGCATAATTTGTTGAGGCACAACCTTGATGTAATGCATATTGAGAAAAATGTATGTGACAATGTGATTGGGACTTTGTTAGGTTTGGAAGGAAAATCTAAGGATGGTTTAAAAGCGCGTAACGACTTGGTTGAAATGGGAATTCGGCATGCACTTCACCCTCAGTTGCTGCCTGGCAGAAGCAAAGTTTATCTGCCTCCTGCATGCTTTTCGATGGACAAGAATGAGAAAGAGTTATTTTGCAAAGTTTTGAAGAGTGTGAAGGTTCCAGATAATTACTCGTCAAATATTGCAAGACATGTCAATATTAAAGAGCGTAAAATTCATGGACTAAAGAGTCACGACTCTCATGTTATAATGCAACAATTCCTACCACTGGCTGTGAGGAAAACATTGCCGAATAATGTAACTTCAGTCTTAATTGAATTGAGCAACTTCTTTCTTGGTATATGTTCAAAAGTCTGTCAAGTGGAGGATTTGAGACGGTTAGAGGAGAAAATTGCGCTTACACTTTGTTATTTAGAGAAAACTTTCCCACCGACTTTCTTTGATATTATGGTGCACTTGCCTATACACCTGGCCGCAGAGGCAAGACTAGGTGGACCTGTACAATACCGGTGGATGTATCCTATCGAAAGGTATGCCTTCAATTATAATTTTATAGTTGTGTTCAAACTTCTTGTTATTGAGAATTTCTCTTATCTTAACAAAATTTAATTCATATAGGTACTTATATACACTGAAGTCTTATGTGCGCAATCGAGCTCGACCAGAGGGTTCCATTGCAGAAGGGTACTTGGCAGAAGAATGCATGACATTCTGCTCCAGGTATCTAAATAATATAGAATCGAGATTAAACAGGCCGATGAGGAATGACGATGAAAGTGTAATAGGTAGTGCAGAGCCATATATCTTAAGTGACTTGGAATGGCAGCAGGCACATCGTTATGTGTTGATTAACTGCGATAAAGTCACAAAATATATAGAGTAAGAGCACAATCTTTATATATGTTGTTCGTTACTTATTTATTTTTATTTATTTTTACTTACAATGATTGGAAAATGATATTCTTTGCAGGCAGCACATGAATGTACTTAAAATGACAAATCAAAGACCTAGAATGACCCCCCACGAAATCCAAAAAAAGCACACCACTGAGTTTGTTGAGTGGTTTAAGGGCTATGTAAGTCTTAACTTGTGAATTTTGCATAACACATTAGTTATGTTTTGATATATATATATATATATACATATATTAATCTTATTTGGTCTTGAAATAGGTTCAAAGGTTACAAGATTCAGGTAATCCAGTTTCTGATGAGATTACATGTCTTGCATATGGTCCACGTAAAGTCACAAAAAAGTTTAAGGGCTACGTCATAAATGGATATCGGTTTTGTACTAAGGACAAAGAGCGAGGACGCAAAAGTCAGAATAGTGGTGTTGCGGTCAAAGCAACGACTACAAACTATTCAACTTCTAAGGACAGAACCCCCATGGTCACAGAGATCACCTACTACGGTCGCTTAACAGACGTAGTCGAATTGACATATTCTGAAAGCCTTAAATTTGTATTGTTTAAGTGCGATTGGGTTGATGTGAAGTCACGGGGTAGCGGAATAAAGACCGATGCATTTGGGTTTAAGCTTGTGAACTTCACACGCTTGGTTCCAGCACACTTGGTGTCAAGCGAACCCTATGTGTTGGCATCTCAGGCAGAGCAGGTATTTTACGTTCAAGATCCAACGGAAGAAGATTGGCATGTTGTCATCAAGACTAAACCAAGAGACTTCTTCGACATGAATGAAGATTCTGTTGTGGACGATAATGCATTCAGGGAGAACGAGCCATTCGACGACCAACAATTAGATGACACTGAACATGATGATGACGGAGGTGTCGGTTGGGTGAGATTAGGAATTACTGGAGCAACTATTGATGCTCCTCCCCAAGTGTTACAACAACAGGCTTCTTCTTCCGAATCTAGTGAGGGGAATGATGTTGAATCAATATATAGCGATGAAACATAATGATTATGTTTTTGATGTAATGTAGAAGTATATATTCAAGAGAAAGGGGATAACCTCAGTGTACCAAGTAACAATTGTTCAATAATGATAGTGTCAATGGAAGAGATTTTTGTTGGAATTTATTTCTATTAATTTATTTCTATATTTTAATTGACTGCAACCTTTGATGCCAACTGCAATGAGTGCTCACCATTTTCTTATTTTACCTTATCCAAACTTCAGAAGTTGCTCTTAATGATATATTTATAGTATGTTAAGCTTGTATAATGAAGTTTGGCAGGTTAAGCTTGTATAATGAAGTTTTTGGATTAAACTGACGGTCAAAAATATGTTACAGCCTTGGTTTAATAGCTTGACTTGCTAAATCTCAACTCAACTTGATGTGTGGGAATAGTTTAGGCCAAGCTTGTATAATTAAACTATTTAGATGAAACTAATAGCATTTAACATGTCCTAACTTGGACTTAATTACTTGTTTCAACTTGGGTGGATGCGTGTAGATAAGTATTGGGCCAGGTTGATTTTATATACTTGTTACAGATATTGATGAACATGGCTTTATGGTTGTTTCCAGTGATAGTGAAATATAAGGTTAAAGTTATATAATTGTATCTAATGGTAATGGCGGTGCCACCATGCCAACTAAAGCTCTTTTGGTTATGAAATGAACTTCAAATTTTTCATTGAACAACATGTCTATGTAATTCCTGTTGCAATATTTAGCCATCTAGTAAGTATTGATTAGCTATTGTTATGTATATGGGAAAGTAGGCCAGACATTGCTCATTTGCTCCACTGAGCTATCTCCATAGGATTTACTAACATAAGTCCCTGTACATGCTTGGGATGGTGCCAATCAGTTAGGATTCACAGTAATAAATTCCAAATGATTTTTTCCTTCTTCTGAATGTTGAGGTAAAAATGTAATCTTGTAAGCTTTTGGTATTTCGACAATGATATATGCTAGTCAGATCTCATGTCTTTGTACGTTAGATTCCTTTTCATTATGCATTTCTATCAGAAGCTAATATCAATATTTTGCAGATGGATCCTACAGACACTCCACCATCTCATTCGGGTAGCTCCTCCACACTTGCTACCGCGGCCACGAGGAAGGTCCGCGGTAAAGCAAAATGCATCGAAATACATAAGATGCCTGCAGGGAAGAAAAAAAAGGTGAAAGTAAATGAGAGAGCACAACCTGTGGGTAAGAATGCACAACTTTTGGCTGGGTATTTGGGCAATATTGCACGAGATGCCCACTTACTTCGCATCGATGTCCGGAATTGGCGTGCGATGAGTGATGCGGATAAAACCCGTGGTTTGGAAGTCGTACGGGTGAGAACAAAATAAATAGGTCATTTATTATTAAAACACATTTATGTAACTAGTTGATATATGATTAATTTAACAACGTTTTTGCAGGAGAAGTTCGATTTCCCCCCTATCGCAGAGGACTTCGTTTTGAAGTCTTTGGGTAAGAAATGGAAGGACAGTAGGTCCTCAATGGGGAGAAAACTTTTTGATTTGGACGCCCCTCCTGCTGTCAACTATGAGCGGTGCCCCTCCGATATTCCCCCGGAGCAATGGCATACGTACGTCGACTACTTGTACACTGATGAGGCCCAGGTATATTTTATTTGAATGTTAATTATGCTTATATCGTTTTCAATTATCCCTTATCTCATATGATATATAAATGTAATATTGTAGAAACGGAAGGCAGTGGGCAAAGCGAGTCGCGAGTCCCAAGAAATTCCTCATACGGCAGGCTCAAAGAGCTTTGCCAGAGTCAGAGAGGAGGAGGTATGTTCGGTTTCATTCTCATAATTTATGTCACAATTTGATGCATATGGGTTAAAAATTTGTTTTTCTACTTTTGTCACTGCCATAGCGATTGGCGAGTCCATCAGGGATAGCTCCGGGCCGTGCTGAGGTCTGGATAAAGACCCACACTAAGAAGGATGGATTGCCAGTCAACTCTCAAGCAGGAGAAACGATTTAAAGTAATTTAAATATTCATTATATCATATAACACTTTAATTGAAATTCAAGATAGTAATTGTTTCAAAATGTTTGCAGAACAAGTTGAAGGATGTGCTCAGCCAGTTACCGGTTGGCTCAGAAGATAGCACGGGCCGAAATGATGTTCTCTCTCAGGTCATGGGGCCTGAGAGAGATGGACGCATCCGTGGATGTGGATTGGGCCCGACCCCCACTAGGTTATGGGGGTCATCTTCGAGACATTCCGGTACTATAGGCTCCTCATCTGGCGAGACCCAAATGCTAAGGGATGAACTTGAGGCGACAAAATCTCAGGTGGAGACCCAAAAAGCTCAGATGGAGGCCCAAGCCGCTAAGATTGAGGCCCAACAATTTCAGATGGAGGCCCAACAAACTCAGCTCAATCAAATGCAGCGGATGTTCAACCAGTTCTTACAGGGGCAGCAGGTATATATACTAACAAGCATTAAATAATCCTTTTTTAACTTTAGATATTCATTCATTTATTTATTCAATTTTTTCACAACAGGTTGCAGGTCAGGGTACTCCAGCACCACATGCTTCTCCAGAGGTAAATGCTAATTTGAAAAGATTGTAGTTTTCATTTTCATTTGCATTGTATATAGAACACCAGGGCGTTTAGTCGTATTATGGTAAGCATTATAAAATCCATGGTGCACCTAAAACAACAAATCAAAGTATAAAACATTAATATTCACACACACACACACACACATATACACTTGTAAAAATGCACGTGCAATGCACGTAAAATATATCAATTGACACTTATTCACTCAACATTCTTACTTTTGTTGTTAGCATCAAATTCTTTCACACCTAGGCACATGTTCTTTAAATCTAGATTCATAAGTAGGGTTAATTCGTAAGTGATTGATGGATTCAACCATGCGAATAAGGAAGATGGAAAAGAAGGAGCTTCAATGTTTAAATACAGGCTTTTGTAGGAACAGAAACTGTATGGTTGGAGTTTTATTATTATCATACCAGTATTATTGTAGTATTCAAATATGTTGTTTTGTGAATAATTCAACCATTTTGAGTGGTTTAAACTTTTAGTTATATGAAGGAAACATGTCGGTACAGCTCTCTACACTTTTGGGGAGATTATAAGCGAATAAGGAACAGATTAAACTTTTAGTGGATTCAACCATGCGAATAAGGAAGATGGAAAAGAAGGAGCTTCAATGTTTAAATACAACCATTAGAGAAGTTAATTGTGTTGGACTAGGTCATATTGTTTGAGATTTGGGGAGGATTAAACTTGAAAGTAGTTATCAAGAAAGAGTAGTCAAGAGGGTGATTGACTTAGAAATGACAAAAGGCAGCAACACTTAAGATCTGGACCATGACAGCTTTTGCATCTTCTTCCGAGTATTTTCCACCCCTAAGAACATGAACAAAAGATTTACCCAGTTAATCCGTGTAGTAATCATTCAATTATAAGCGTTAATTAATCTTCAAATGCTCTCCAAAGAATGATTATAAGCTCTCTACACTTTTGCAGCTGATGTCTTTGGTGGCTCTCCCAGTAAGTAGCTTTCATTCTAGCGGCATGTAACTATTTTCCCTCCTTAGGATGGCTCACTCTGCTCTAGGTGGTCTTCTTTGCGGCAGCTCTCACTGTAGGTTGTAGCAACATGTAGTCATTTTCTCTATTTATTTCTAGGTGGCCTTCTCCATGACAGCTCTTACTCTAGCGACATGTAGTTATTTTCTCTTTTTTTTTTTTTTTTTTGTAACAACTCACTCTGCTCCAAGTAGTCCTTTCTATGATTCAAACCAAACAAGTAGAGACCGGCTTTGTAACAAATGATAAGGACCTGACTAATATGCCAAAAGCTCCAGAACTGATAGAACGCATCAAATCAAGTCCTATATTTATTTAAGGCGATAACAAACACCTCCCTAGTTATTCCAGTAATAGGAGTGTATTTCTCATGTGGGGTGAACTTAGTTTCAAGTCTCTTGAGGCAAGGCAGTTGGTATGTCTATCAATTTTTAGCAAAGTTAACTCCCTTTGACAGAGTTTTGGACTCAGTTTGCAGTCTCATGAGGTAAGACAGTTGGAATGCTATAAATTTTTAGCAAAGTTAATTCCATTATATGCTATCAATTTTTAGCAAAGTTAACTCCATTAGTCAGAGTTCTTTTTAAAAAAGATAAATCAATTAACACGCACTAGGCCAACACATCCACCGACTTATGAGGCTAAACCTTGATGGTAAGAAATTGATCCTTATGGCATGAGTTCTGTTGAGGATGCAAGTGGACAATCGGGTAGGCTGTCAGAGTCAAGTGACAAAAGGAAAAGGTTCTAGGGTATAGTACTAACTCCTTGTGCTCCTCAGTAAGCAATTCTCGAGGTGTTTTATCGGCTTTGTTTTTCTGCTCTTTGTCCATAGGGTATAGTACTAGCTTCTCCACCTCCTACCATGACGAGGAACATAATTTGAAATGTATAACAAAAACTTAAGATAAGTTTGATTCGCAAAGCCACTTATGAGTTCTTCTATCCTTTCCATATAATTTACGGAGAAATTTTTTTATTTTATATAAGTTTTTAGCTACTCACTCTGTTGAAAATTAGGATTGTTAATCCTGAGTTACACTAAAAATATTAGTAGAAATGAAAATAAAAGTTGTATTGAGAAATGTATTTGCATTGAAAATAGTAGTAGCTCTACATAGAGAATCAGATTTAACAAAAAAACGACAGAAAATAAGCAGCCCTAATCATAAGGATTAGAGAAGTAAGAAAGTCTTTTATTTAGTTAAGTTATAACAATTAAGAAGAAAACAGAAAAAAGAAAAAAGGAGAATGCTTCTTTATTGAGAAATGTGTAATAGTCATATCTTTCAATAGTTGTTAATTACCTACTCTGTGACTGCTCAAATGAATTGTATGAAATTTTATTTTCTCATAGTGAAATGAAAAAAAATGTTGAACCCTCCTGCTGGCCAACGTCACTGAGGGGCAATATTGATCCATCGTTAGTGATTGAATCACTGAGGGCCAATGTTAGTGATTGAATCTTTTTTGCATATTAATTATGAAATCTGTAAATTTTATCATTTCAATATTCTAATAAATAATTTTATTTAATTGTGTTGTAGGAGGGAGCAGGGAGCACACACTTATCGAGTTTTAGAAGTGCAAGAGGGAACCAGCAAGATGAAGATAGTTAGACTTATGATTTATTGACACTTTTTTATGGACATTTGTATTGTATTATTATATTATGATGGGCACCTGTGATTGGATGTATTTATATTATACTGATTTTCATGTCAAAAATTTCTTTTTATATATAATGTCATTATGGACAAGAATTTGTTTATTTAATATTGTTGACAGGTACAACACAGGTTCAAGAAATATTTATATTGTTGACAGGTACAAAACAGGTAAAAAAATATTTATATTATTGACAGGTACAAAACAGGTTAAAAACGAATTGAAAAAAATATTTTTATTTTTTTTATGTCATGCCTATTCGCGGCGTTTATGAATCGCCGTTAAATGACCAGTCTATGACGGCGTTTCTACAAATGCCGCAATATATTTGGCTATAACGGCATTTGTAGAAACGCCGTTAAAGGTCTGTCTATAACGGCATTTGTAGAAACGCCGTCAAAGGTCTGTCTATAACGGCATTTTCTAGAAACGCCGTTAAAGGTCTGTCTATAACGGCATTTGTAGAAACGCCGTTAAAGGTCTGTCTATAACGGCATTTGTAGAAACGCCGTTAAAGGTCTGTCTATAACGGCATTTATATAAACGCCGTTATAGATTCACCTTTTACGGCGTTTGTAGAAACGCCGTTATAGACAGACCTTTAACGGCGTTTCTACAAACGCCGTCAATATAAATGCCGCCTTTGCCGTCCCCGACGCGAGCAATAACGGCGTTTGTTTTAAAACGCTGTTATTGACTATAACGGCGTTTTTGGGGTTTTTAACGGCGATTTAAAAACGCCGTTAAAAGTCTGAAATTTTGTAGTGTCACCTATCAAAATACAAAAGTAATATAAACTCTCTCCCTCTCAATAGTCATCCCCATGGGGCTAATGGTCTAAGTCTCTCCCTCGCTGTAGTCCTCCTCTATCCAAGGACCTGGAGCACAGATGTCGAAGCGTGTACCTGCCGATATAACATGTACGGTTGAGTATGGAATACTCAGCGAGTACAAGCTCCTAGCTAACTGTCGTGACCCAAAACCCACCCTATAAGTTAGAGTGAATCTTGGACTACTTATCATGACCTACATGACATGCTTGACAAACCATCCTACAAAGCATTAGGAGCATATACAATAGAGGGCAAAAATAGCGAAAGCATAAACTAACTTGGCATAACGGAAGTCTAACCAAAACCTCTACGTATATACATGATCCATGTTTTTGCACAAAAGAGAAATCAAAATAAAGAAGGTGCCGACATGCCTGCCAAAATACATGAGTATAAATCTCTCATGCTCACCTACACTCACTTAGAATCTACCACCTAATAATAGCCCTCTACATGAGGCTCCTCCGTAGGGACCTCCTCGATGTACTCTTCCTCTGTCGCGACCCAAAACCCACCCTAGGAGTTAGAGTGAATCTTGGACGACTAACCATGGCTTGCATGACTTACTTGACCAACCATCCTGCAAAACCCACAGAGCATATACAAAGAGGGTATAACAGCGGAAACATACTCTAACATGGTACAGCGGAAGTCTACCAAACCTCTATGTATATACAAACGTAAATCCAAGTGTATACAAAAAGGAAACCAAAAGAAAGTGCAGACATGCCCGCCAAAATACATGGACATATATCTCTCATCTCACCCACAGCTCTATCACTTAGAATCTACCACCTCTAATAATAACCCTCGACCGGAGGGTCCTCCACAGGCTCCTCAACGTACTCTTCCTCCACCCATGGGCCAGGAGCACATACATCAAAAGGAGCAGCTGCTCCGCTATCACCTGCCGACATAAGAAGTACGGCTGAGCATGGAATACTCAGCGGGTACCAAGCACTAACCAACAGTCATAGCATACAGATAGCATACATAAAGCAGAAAACAATTCACACATATAAAGCAGAAATGATTCATATCATGACAATAACGTAAAGCAATATAATTCATCATGTTTGCATTCATAAAAGCCGGTAAAATCCTTGAAATCTTGTGCACTTGACTTGACTGAAATTACCCTTTTTATGCTTGAAAACTTGTCTACCGTGTCGTGCGTGTCATGCTTGTATCATGCGTGTCATGTCATGCCATGCGTGTATCATGCTTGCTTGTTCTGAAAAGTAATCTACTTGTGAGGGAAGGGAGACCCTTCTTCCTAGAATGCTCATGCTTGTCATGCTATGTCATGTCATGCTTGCTCGGAAAAGTAGACTACTTGTGAGGGAAGGGAGACCCTTCTTCCTAGAATGATCATGTTTGTCCTTCCACTTGTGAGATTCACTTGTGAGATGCACTTGCGAGGGAAGGGAGACCCTTCTTATGAAAATGCATGATTGTCTTGTCCTTGCCAAAAGCGAGGTAAAACATATCGTAGGATATGCCCCACCTCTAAATCCCATTCTTGAAAACCTCGGAAAATCATGTTCATGTCATGTAGGCTTGCTCGTGAGGTCGTGTGCATACTTGCATTTGGAATTAAATATGGCATTTGAGTAATTCCTAACACATAACATCAATGATTTGAGCAATTTAATATTCATATTATTTAGGGAAAGCGAACAATCACACTATCATGACCCTAGCAATTTCCATAAACCTTAAACATGCATTTTCTTAATTTATTATTCATTTTATTCACCTTGGCATTTCATCAAACATGGTGCATTCATTATTTATTAACCCTACAACATGCTTTTCTAGGTGGGTTTTACTCACATCACACATGTATGTTCATTATGGGTACAATGCCCTCCCCGTTCATCCATCACATCAATACACACGGCATCCAATCGCCCACATTCATCTCCATTCACCATTCACCATTCACAACCCATCTCATAATACATGGATGTATAAAGGAACACAAAGAAAAATAAAGGAAAAGAAGAGCTATAACTAGGAGGGTAGCAAGAAGTACCGACTTTGAAGAAATGAGGAAGAAACCCCTTCCAAAAACGATCGTGTAGCTGCTGCCCTAGCTTGGATCACGAGCTCCTCGAATGCTTGAGCCTTGATCTTGAAGAAAACGGGTTTGGGGTTGATCTAGGGTCTTAACCCCTTTGATTTCTCCCCAAATGAAACCTAGGTTTTGGAAAACCCCTTTCCTCTTCTCTCCTATCTCTTAAATATCGTAAGTGTTGCAAATGAGCCCTAAAGGCTCGGGCAAGACTCTTAAGGCAAGAGTGAAACGCCAAAAGACAGAAACACCCTTACTAAAATTTCTGTAAAACAAGATACACCGATCGATCGGTGGTCGATACCGAGCGATCGGTTGCCTACCGATCGATCGGATTCCTAACCGAGCGATCGGCCACAAATCTACTCTCTGGAAAATTTCCCCATACAAAATTTTTGACCAGTCGATAGCCTCCGATCGATCGGTTTTGGACCGATCGATCGCTCCATGGACCAAGCGATCGGTTGCCTGTAGGTCCAAACTGTTTTGGCCATTACTTTTGACTCGCTCGTCGGATTTTGACGATTCAACTTGCGTTGGGTTTGTACTTTGAAAAGGAACATTTATGATGTTTTGGAATTTCTAATTTCTTCCTTATTTATTAATTGTACTACTTTAAAGGCAAATTGGCAACGAAAGTGCTATGTATTAAGCATGAAAAAGTCCGGGGCTCTACATCCTCCACCCATGGGCCAGGAACATAAATGTCAAAAGGAGCAGCCGCTCCACTATCACCTGACAACATTAGACATACAGCTGAGCATGAAATACTCAGCGGGTACCAAATACTAACTAACAGTCATAGCATAATAATAACAGAATAGAGCAGGAAGCAGTTCATATAATGGTCAGGAAAGTAAACAACTTATATTTCATACTTGCATCACATCAAAGTCGGAAAACTCTTGAAATCATCGTGTGCTTGACTTGACTTAAAATACTATTTTCGTGCTTAAAAAACTTATCTTCTCATGTTCTGTCATGCTTGTCTTGTCGGGTCATGCTTGTCTTGTCATGTCGTGTCATGCATGTCATGCCATGAAATTAAAATGCTCATGCTTGCTTGCTTAAAATTTAAACATGCTCATGCACTTGTGAGGGAGGGTGGTGTAGAACCCCCTCTTTTAATGAGATGCACTTGCGAGGGAGGGTGGTATAGAACCCCCTCTTTTCAATGAGATGCAATCTTGCGTCTTTTTGTTCTTGTCAAAAGCAAGGAAAAACATATCTTAAGATATGTCATACCTCTCATACCAATCCTTAGTTTGGCCTTGTCATGGTGTTCATGAATAGAGAATAATACCATTGTCTTCAAAAACACCGATAAACCATGTCATGCATGTCGTGCTCGTGAAGTCGTGTACAAGCTTTAGCTTGGAATTAAATGTGACATTTGAAATTCAATAATACATGAAATAGCATTCATTTCAACACAAAAATATTCATTCCATTATAGAAAGCGAATAATCACACTATCATAAACCCTAGAAATTTTCATACGCCTTAAATCATGTTTTTCTTGATTAATGATTCATCCAATCCATCCATCATCCATTGTGTGTTCATTATTTGGTAAAATACCATTTCCATTTCATTCATCACAGCATCCATATGGCATCCATCGCCCAACATCCGTCTCCATTCATGCATCCATCATATTGCATGTTCATAATTTGGGGAAAACAAAGAAGAATCTAAGAAAAGGGAAAACATGACTAGGAGGGTAGCATAGGATACCGACCTTGAAAAGAGAAGAAAACCCTTGATTGAAGCTCCCCAAATCAATAGAGGTGATCCCTCTTGAAGAAAAAGCTTCCAAGCTTGAAATAGGGAAGATCCTTGCTTGAAATGTAAATCCAAGCTTTAGTTGAGCTTCACCCTTCAATCTCAAGCTCCCTTGAGCAAAACCCTAACTTTCCCTTCTCTTCTTTCTTAAATCTCCCAAAATGCAAGTTTGAGGGTTTTGGAAACCCTCAACCCCGAAATTGGGTTTACATAGAAGAAATGGGTAGTCAAAGACCCTCATACCCTTAATGATTTGCTTAAAAAGACCAAACTGGGCAAATTCGTGGAGCGATTGACCGATCATGAGGAGCGGTCGACCGGTCCAAAAAACCCTCTCTGGAAAAATCCCCCATACAAAATTAGTGCGATAGCGATCGATCGGTGGGTAGAGCGGTCGACCGGTGGTTGGAGTGGTCGACTGGTTGGTTTGTGTTTTGCCCATTTTGCTGATTTTTCTTATTTTTGTAATTCGGCCGTAACTTTTGACTCGTTCGTCGGATTTTAACGATTCAACTTGCGTTAGATTCGTCTTTTGAAGGGGAACATTTTTGGCTTGTTAGAATCTTCTAATTCTTATTTATTTATTAATTGGATTACGTGAAACACCAATTGGCTATGAGAATGCTATTCATTAGGTACGAAAAGTTCTGGGGTTCTACACTAACAATAGTAATAACAAGAAAAATATCATATGCAAGTGCTGAAGAGAGTACAGTTCATAATCATTCAAAACAACATCATACTAAATCATTTATCAATTCATAATTCTCATGAAAACCAAAACACGTCTGTGAGTCATATGAGTCCTTATGAGCTTTCCTTATGAGTTTCCTTATGAGTTTGCTTATGAGTTCCTTATGAGTTCCCTTACAAGCCAGAGGTTAGCACCCTTAACCGGGGCTACCAACCTCTTTGATATTTCGATACTTGTGAGTCTTTTCTTATGAGCAAGAGGTTAGCACCCTTTACTTGGGCTACCAACCTCCTTGACCTTTCCTTATTCAACTTATGAGCAAGAGACTACCAACCTCCTTGACATTTCCTTATTCAACTTATGAGTCTTTCCTTATGAGCAAGAGGTTAGCACCCTTCACTTGGGCTACCAACCTCCTTGACATTTCCTTATTCAACTTATGAGCTTTTTCTTATGAGCAAGAGGTTAGCACCTTTCACTTGGGCTACCAACCTCCTTAACATTTCCTTATTCAACTTATGAGTCTTTTCTTATGAGCAAGAGGCTACCAACCTCCTTGAAATTTCCATCTTTATGCTTATAAGGTTTTGCTTATTTTTCCTTTACATTTACTCTCATTTGTTTCACTTCTTAGTGCTTATGAAAACTCGTTTTATGCATAGGTGCTCGTGCATAACAATTTGTGCAACCACGATGACATATAACATGTAAAACTTTCCATAATCATATGAGAATTCAATAAACGAAATAAGCATATGCATACAACTTACAAATTGGGAAACACCATATAACTCATGCTTTCAAAAATTAGTTTATTTATTTAAGTTCTCATTCATGCATTTCATCAAACACATTGAGTATGTTCATTATGAGCATCTTGCCCTTCCCATTTTTCATCAAACAACAACATTCACATCTCCCATATTCATACCCACTTGATCTATCTTATTCATTTATTGAGGAAAAACACATATTTAATGAAAAGGAAATACATATAATCATTCACATGCATTCTTTTGGGAAAACCTAGGTTATTACTAAGTTAACTAGGAATGGTGTACTAACCTTGAGGATTAACTTCAAATCTTGAAGAAGAACCCTCCTTGATTAGAATCCCAACTTGGTGAAAGATGATCCTTGCTTGAAGAAGATCCAAGCTTAAATGGAGAATCCAAATCTTGATCTCCAATCCGCTCTCTTCAATCCACTCCTCTTGCAATTCCCCAATCTTCTTCCTCTCAATCTCTCTTAGTCTCTTTTTTGGTTTAGGGTAAAACAAAACCCCCAAAGGTAACCCCCTATTTATAGGCAAGTGTAGAAACCCTAAAAATCCCATAAAAAAATTATGGGTTTGTGACTTAAGATCGATCATAACTTATCTACGATCGCTCGTAGGTCCTCTACGATCGCTCGTAGTTTCCTACGATCGATCGTAAACGTTATAGAGAGTTTGGCCATTTTCGGTATTCTACGATCGATCGTAGATTTTCTACACAGACTGCCTGGAGTGGGCCCCAGGGGATGCCTGGAGTTTGTTATGCCTAAAGGGATTCACCCCACCTATGGTTTAGGTGGGTGAACACCCTGTGTGGGTTCGTTTATACTAAGCAACATCAAAAAAATGTAAAAAGGTCCCCTGGAGATGACCAGGGTCTCACAAGGATGTTAAAGCCGTAAAGAAATGGGTAGGGGTGTCCTTACCCAATGCTCTGCTCCTACCAAACGGGGGGGGGGTGCTACCTATGCAAGGTGGTGGCGCTCCGGCGGTGCTACACGAGCAAGGGAGGGGAGAGGTAGGTCTAGGGGAAGCCTAGAACTGAACCAAGGGTGTGAAGAGGGGTGAGGATTTCGGTTTTGCAGCAGGGGTTCTCCTCTAAAAAAATGCAGATCGTATATAGTGGAGGGTGGATTGGGTTTTATAGAGGAGAAGACTAGGGACCTAGGTGGGATTTAAGGAGAAGGAGAAAGAGGTGGTTGGACCCACGGAAGGTCGACTAAGAGTCTGGACGAGGGAGATCGAGGTGGAGGTAGAGTGTGTAGGGGTGTACGCAGGCCTAAAGCTCGTAACTTGCATATGTCGGTAGAGTAATTACAGACAATACAAAACCCCGGCCAATTTTATGATGTCGGTAGAGGGTCTACCGACAACAGGAAATCAATGCAAAATTTAATGTTGGTAGAACTTCTACCGACATTCTGGATTTAGTTTTGAAATGGGCTGGGCCCTGCACACTTGGGTATAGGGAATTCCTAAGGGTTTTTGGGCTTTGTGGGCTTTAATGGTCTTGAGGCTTGGGTCAGGCCCTAGGGGGTCAAGCCCTAATGGCTCTTGGACTAGGGTTTCGGCTAGGACTACCTAGGTTGTGAGGAATTTGGCAGGAGGGGTAACCACAGTTTAAAAGATTTAACCATGGTTAGATGGGGTGTAAAAATTGGGTGCTTACAGCTGCCCCTCTTTGCTAGAGAATGCCAAGGTTGGTAATTTAAACGGCAAAGACAGTAATCATCCTATTTTTACACCGAGCTCGGATAACAGGGATGCAGAATGATGATATGTATGTATGTATGTAGTACAAATGGTGAGTGTAATGTAGTGGCAAGGCCACTGCTGGGGAAGGGCGAGTGTGTCGGACTACTCACTGGGTCATGATGGATGCAGGGATGGCATAGCCCAAAGGAGTTGGCCGGAAGGCTTCGATCGAGTTTGATTGAAGAGACACACGGGGTGTCCAGAACATGCAGGGTGTTGAAAGGGTGACATGCGGGTGGTGTACACTGTAAAGGTACACACGGGATGTCGAGGACACACAGGGTGTCGAAAGGGAGTACATGCAGGTGGTATATGCTGTAAAGGTATACACGGGACATCGAGGACACACGGGGTGTTGAAGATGAGACATGCAGGTGGTATATGCTGTAAATGTATACACGGGATGTCAAGGACACACGGGGGTATCGAAAGAGAGGACATGTAGGTGGTATATGCTGTAAAGGTATACATGAGATGTTGAGGACACACGGGGGTGTCGAAAGAGAGGACATGCAGGTGGCATACGCTGTAAAGGTATACACAAGATGTCGAGGACACACGGGGGTGTCGAAAGAGAGGACATACGGGTGAAATACGCTGTAAAGGTATACACGGGATGTCAAGAACACACGGGGTGTCGAAAGGGAGAACATGCAGGTGGCATACGCTGTAAAGGTACACACGGGATGTCTAGGACATACAGGGTGTCGAAAGGGAGGACATACAGGTGACATACACTGTAAAGGTATACACGGGATGTCGAGGACACACGAGGTGTCGAAAAGGAGGTGGCATGTCCAAGAGGTGCTAGCCGGATGATTGAAATGGCTGAGAGGCCCTGGATTTTGATCAAAGATGATGCTGAGGAGTTTGGTCACCAGAACCGTGACGCTATGCAGGGATGTCATGCAGGGGATAAAGGCAAGGATGCTTTCTCATGACGCTGCTGATTGAAACTTGCGGGGATGCATGGTGTCGGCTTCTTCTGCTTTGTCTTGTTGGGACTGCTCAGTGCAAGCTGGTATGATCTGGTCAGGATACCAAAGAGTTGTTTTTGAAAACATTTTGTAAAAGGTTTTGGTCATTTGTAAAAATTTTACTTTCAACAAAAAAATGTTCAACTAGCCATCAGTTTTGCCAGGAAAGCGCCTTAGTCAAGGCTTTGAGGATTATGTATTCTGCCTTTCGCTCTTGGAGAGCAGAGTATGACCTAGAAGAGGTTTTGTCACCGCTGAGGATGTTCATGGGTAGACCTGTTTGTCTTGTCACTGCTGGAGATTAGACTTTGACTGGAGAGAAGCTTGCTGGGGGAGCAAATAGGATGCTTCTACTGGGGAGATCAGCTGGGGGATGTAATGCTATTGTAGACCATTGCTGGGGATCTGCTGAGGGATATGACACTGCCGTAGATCACTGCTGGAGATCTGAACTCTGCTGGAGCCTAGTGTTGGGGAAGCTGCTCTTCCATGCCACCTGCCGGGGACTGCTGTAGGGGATTTATCTGGCTAGCCTGATTGCTACCGGATGTTGTTGTCAAACTGCTCTTCAGCCTTTCTCCATTTTTTACCCTTAGAATGACCCAGTCATGGGGTTCGCATAATTTTTGCGTGATGAGGCCGTTGCCGGTTTTCCTCATGCCTGCAAAGCTGATTGATTATTGTCCATTTTTTGCCCCTAGTCACAAGACTAGGTCTGGGGATCGCATGATTTTTGCGTAATGAGGCCGTTGCCGGTTTTCACTCATGCCCGCGGCTTACCGGGGAGGTTTTGTTTATGTAGAGGAAAATAGGTCTTCTCCCATCATAGCCCTAAATGGCGCTCCTCTAGGGTTTTGAGGATGATATTCCTGCTGGGGATGCAGATGTGATATTGTACTTGCACTCGTAATTCCTAAGGGATCGATGAGGACTTATAGTAGGACAAAATGTAGGCTGAGGGATCGAAGTTTGGGACACCCTGGGATTTCTCCTGTTTGTAGTTGATTTGCTCTCCCTTGGAGGTTTTGGTTTGATATAATTGATTTTCACTCTCTGGGGACGATTCTTCTGTTTCCGGGGGATTGTTTACTTAAGGCCTATGCCTTATGATTCCCGGTGATTTTTCTTTTTTGAGAAATGGGGGAGAGAGAGCGAGAGAGGTTGTCTCTGCTGGGGATAGAGAAGTTGTCTCTGTCCGAGGATTTTGTTTTTCTGGAGAGATTGCCTCTGCTGGGTAAACAGTCTGGAGAGATGGTCTCTGTGGGGAGTCTCTGATTGTTGAGATGTTTCGACTTCTATTTTGGGATTTCTTTTGATAGAAACTTTGTACCCATGAGTCGATTTGCTTGGGAAGCTGGAAGAGTTTGTCTCTTGAAACAAGGTTTTTCAGTCGTTGAAACGAATCTCCCTACTTCAACAATTATTTTTTTATCCGATTCCTTTCAATTCCTGCAAAATATGAATTATGCAAAGATTAGCACAATGGTATTACGGATGTCGAATCCTCACTCAAGGTTGGTAGGGTTAGTGCAATAAAGAAAATAAAAATAAATAAAAAGATTAAAATGGTGGAGAGATGAGAAGGGTGGATTAATTTTTAAAAAAAACATTTTTTTTAAAAGAGATTATCAAGAACTACTAATGAAATGAAATAAAAGCATCAAATTAAACAATGAAAGATGGCAAGCATGAAATAACAAACATGAAAATTTATTTATTGAATTAAAAAGTCACCTACAAAATTTGAATTAAATGCAATAACATCAAATAATAAGAAAAAAATAAAAAGAAAACAAATGGTGAGAGCCCTAAGTGTAGGGCCGGCCGTGAAGAGATGAGCGAGACAATGGTGATGCCGTGAGCTTGCGGAGACCTTAGAACTCCTTAGGTGAGAGAGAGAGCCGTGAGATGAGAGAGAGAGAGAGAGAGGTGAAAGAGGAAGTGGGTTGAGATGAAAGTGGTGAAATGTAGGTGAGAGAGAGGTAGTGGGGTGAGAAAAGAAGTGTACGGCCACTACTAGAGAAGAGGTCTTAGGTCTAAGAACTTAGGTTAGAGAGAGATAGAGGGGTGAGAAAAGAAGGGGGCTGTAGAATGAAAGAAAGTTTTGATACCCTCCTTGTGGCCACCTATGTGAGTTATATAGGGAGAGAGGGATGGATGGTTTTGGAATTAATCAAGGGTTTAGAAAATGGAAAGTTTTTGAATTAGACAATGTTTCTAACTAAAGAAGAATGGCTAGAATAGAAGGTGGGAAAGTAGGAAAGTGAGGTGTGGCCACTAATCTCTTAGATATTAGGGTTTTAGGGTTAGTGAAATTGGTGGCTAGGATTTAGGTTTAGTGAAATGGGTGGCTAGGATTTAGGCTAGAAAGATATGGGATTAGGGTTTTTTGAACTAACTAGGGCTTTGAAAAGTAAGGATGGACGGCTAAGATGATTAAGGTTGGATGAATAGGATGAGGAGAGAGAGATTAGGGTTTTTGAGAAATAAAAGAGAAAAAGAAGAGAAAATGATGGCAAAGGGTTTTGAACCCTGGTCTCTAACACTGTCTCCCATAAATTTCACCAACTAAGCAAGCTTTTCTCCTTTGTCTTGTATAGTGATCTTTATTACTCAAGTCATTTTTCTTGGAAATCAACTCTTCAGCTCCCTAGGCCTCATTCTGTAATTGTGATCTCTTGGCTTAGCCCACACTTAGCCTGCATCTACTTGGTATAGTCTGTTGGCTCTTTAGTCTTCGGTAATGGGCTTTGATGCTTAACTACGGCCTCCGGTCCTTGAGAATCGTCCAGTTAGGGTTCCTGAGACAAGTAAAACACGTAATGAGAGTTCATCGAAATGGCACAGTATCTAGATGTTCAGAAATGTGTTTAAACTATGCAAATATACCATTTTGAGCAGAAAATTATGTTTTATGCAATGGAGAAAACTCTTACGTAGAAAAGTTTTACGTAGGAGAGTTCAATAATTCTCAAAGGATAATCGTGAAAAACAAAAACTTTTAAACGAATATCACAACCCCCAACCAACATATTGCTAGTCCTTTGCAATTAGTGCGAAAAAATGGAACTTGAAAGGGTTTGGCACATGCTACACACTATTTCTCATTACTCAGAGAAAACTCCATTTGCCAAATTATTTCAAGGATGTAACAAAATATTTACAAGTTAGAACTCATTCAGTAAGTTTCAACAAGAATACAGATGGACACTCAGCACAAGAAAAGTCAGATTCAGCATGTGTGTGTGCTCAACATCATCATTATCCAGCAACAAAGATTTTCAGATCACCTCTAAGATTTTATGTCTTGACCTCAATTCTCACTTGTATACCACTCAGGAGTGAATCACTCGGAAATGGTTTTATTTATTTTCTCTCAAGTTATATGTGAGGAGATATGTGGATAGAAACAGGCAAATTTCTCACATATATTGTCTAGAAGAGAAGGCATTATAAAATCAAAAGATCTCATGATAGGAATATCATGTCACTCGGGAACGTTAGATCAAACTCTAAAGTTTCTCTTTCTCCATTCTCCACATTTTATGATTGTGCTAACCTAGAATCAAGTAGGACTTTAATAGGTTGTATTGAGGCTTGGGAATGGTTTAGGAAAAGAAGGGGACACAAGATTCAAAGTTCTGAGTGGATATCTTAATATTCTTTACAATTTTTCCTGAGGGCATAACACCAGTTCCTTTTTCTTTTCCTTCTTTTATTTTTTGATCTTTTTGAGATTGCTCAATATTGTTTTTCAGCTTTCCATATTTTCTTTTCAGTTTGAACCCACTTGGTTTTTCTTTCCTTTCTCGATTTCTATCTTTCATGGTGTACTCATACCATTTACTCTCTTATCCTTCTCAGAAATAGGGTCGCGAGTCATATTTCTTATCTGGATTGGGTTTTCGGTTAATGGGTTGACAAGGAAAGGTTTTCATTAAAAGCTCAAAAGAGTTTTCTACAGATGTAGAAGTTAGGTAAGCTAAAAAGTGTGACAGGTTACAAACATGGCCTATATCATTTTCTAGGGTTGCACTATCATGTCTAATGTCTTGAATGGATACAAAGAAAGTTCTTTTGTAATGACCCAATGTTTGATGTCGTTCTGAGTTTAATGATCAAATCAAGAATTAATGAGATCTCGCAAAGGAATATGTGTGGGCTGGAAGAAATTGTGGGTCAACTTGTGACTCGGAATCTTTGTATAACCCTCTAAAATGATGAAATGCTCAAAACTCACTGGGTTAGGTCTCCACAAATATTCTTCTAGGATCTCTAGAGAATCTGAACTTAGGATGACTCTGATGTTGATTTTGTGCAATTTGTGCCGAATCTGAATTTTCTAAGCATCTCAATCCAAAGTAGTACTGAACTAAGTGCTAACTTGTATTTCAAAAGATGACATTCCTTTCAATAAGTAGACTAACAGTTAGTTTTGGCCTCATCATTGTAAAGTTACTTGACAACAGTTTTGAAAGTACTAGAAAAACCCTTTTTTTTTTTAATAAAAAGAAAATAAGTCTATATATCCTACCCGCAAAACCCAGAGTTCTACCTCCTAGGCGGCCTACGGGACAGGCTGGAAGCTTTCACAGTCTCTAAAGCTCCAAAGAGTTAGCAAAAGAAAATATATATTTTTTTAAAAAAAAAGGGAAAACATGAGTTTTGAAAAATACCACCCCCAAACAAAAGATAGCACCGTCTTCGGTGCTCATGACCAAGACAAAAAGATATGACTGTGGACTATAAGATGCAAAAGTTGAGGAAGGGCATTACCAGCTTGGCAAAAATGTACACTGGTAGGGATCTGCAAAAGTAATGAGATCTGTACAACCTGAAAAATAGTGCCAAAATAATCATGCAACTCATGAATCTCGGAATTGCCTTTCGACAGCGCTAAGTTTAACGTCTTCAGCCAGACACAAAGGGGTTACATAAAAGCACCCCCAAACAAGTTGGAAACACGGAGACTGAGTAAGTCATCAGTCTTCATAGACAGGACTGATTAGATCAATCTCATCAGCTTGGATGGATGAAACATCAAGTTCATTGAAATGTTTCAAACGCTGACCATTAACTTAGAAAGTGGAATTATCCTTTGGATCCTTGACAGTGATAGCCCCATAGGGCTTGACCTCCGTAACAATGAATGGACCAGACCATCTAGATTTTAATTTCCCAAGAAAGATATGGAGTCTAGAATTATACAGAAGTACTTTCTGTCCTGGGTTGAACTCTTTTCTAAGAATGCTCTTGTCGTGAATCCTTTTCATTTGTTCTTTGTATTCCTTCGATAAACTATAAGCATCATTTCGTAATTCATCCAACTCATTAAAGAAGTTAAGAGCATTGTCTGTTACAATCTCATATGGGACCCCATATCAGCAGATGATATCCCTTTTCAGAAAACGCTGAACCACTGAGGCTGTGACGTTGGCATAAGAGGCTGCCTCGACCCATTTCGTGAAGTAATCGATTGCTACCAGGATGAATCGATGTCCATTTGATGCTTTCAGAGCTATGGGTCCGATGACGTCGATGCCCCAAGCTGAGAATAGCCAAGGAGCAGTGAGATTGTGCAACCTATTCGGCGGTGCATTTACCCTATCGGTATAGATTTGGCATTGGTGGTACTTCTGTACATGCTTGCAGCAATCTAATTCCATGGTGGACCAGTAATAGCCTAACCTCAATATCTTCTTAGATAACATGAACTCATTCATGTGTGGGCCGCAAATTCCTCTGTTGACTTCTTCAACTACTTGTGCTGCTTCACTGGTATCTAGACACCTGAGCCAGAGTAGGTTTGACGACCTTTTGTACAAGATGCCCTCTGATAGGACGAACTGAATGGCCAGTCTTCTGATTGCCCGGCGGTCTGTTTTGGTAGCATCAAGAGGGAAGGTCCCGTCATCGAGATACTGCTTGATGTCTGCATACCAAGGCTTATTGTCTGATACCTCTTCGATCTGAAGGCAGTAGGCAGGCTGATCCTGTTACTGAATTTCTATCGGCCAGAGCATGATATTTGTAGGGATCTTTACCATTGAAGCTAGAGTGGCCAGTGCGTCGGCGAATCTGTTCCGGTTCCTGGATCGGTGGCTGAAGCTGATTCTCCTGAATTGACTGATTAGCAGATTGAGGTAGGCTAAGTACGGGACTAGCCTTGCTTCTCGGATAGCCCAAGACTCATTCGCCTGACAGATTACCAAAGATGAGTCACCGTAGACGTCTACCTCTTCAATCCCGATGTCCAGGGCTTCTTTCAGTCCGGCTATGCATGCCTCGTATTCTGCTTCATTGTTGGAGCATCTGAACTTCAGCTTGACTGAGATAGGGAGGTGTGCTCCTTTAGGTGAGATCAGGACTGTTCTTGCCCTATGCCCATGACTGTTGGCAGCTCCGTCAAAGTACAACTCTCAGTCAGAGTATTCTTGTTTGTCCACTTCCGTATGCAGGATGGCTTCATCTGGAAACTGATCATGTACAGACATGTAGTCCTGGGTCGGACTGTGGGCCAGGTGATCTGCTATCGCCTGCCCCTTGATTAATTTCTGTGTCATGTATGTGATGTCGAATTCAGACAACATCATGAGCCATCGGGCAGTCCTTCCGGTGGTGGCTGGCTTTTCCAGTAAGTATTTCAGTGGGTCCATCCGGGAGAGCAGAATTACCGGGTAGGAAAGCAGATAGTGTCGAAGACGTTGAGTTGCCCAGACCAGTGCTAGACATGTCTTCTCAAGAGGGCTGTACCGCTCTTCGTACTCAAGCAGACGCTTACTGATATAGTAGATGGCTTGCTCTATTCTGCCAGTCTTGTCATGTTGTGCCAGAATACACCCCATGGAGGTTTCTTGCACAGAGATGTAGAGTAGTAGTGGACTTCCCGGTTTAGGAGGCACAAGTACTGGAGGATTCAGAAGATACTGCTTTATTCTGTCAAAGGCTTCTTGGCATTCTGCTGTCCAGACTGTCTGCGTGTTCTTTTGGAGAAGTTTGAAGATCGGCTCGCAGATCGGAGTTAGTTGAGGAATTAACCGACTGATATACTGAATTCTGCCTAGGAAACCAAGGATCTCCTTTTCAGTTTGGGGTGCTGGTATTTCGATGATAGCTCTGGATTTAGCTGGATCGATCTCAATGCCTCTTTTGCTGACTATGAAGCCAAGGAGCTTTCCTGATGAGGCTCCGAAGACGTATTTGGCCGGGTTTAGTCTTAGGCCGTACTCTCGGAGTCTATCGCAGAGTCTCTTCAGGTCTTCTGGGTGTTGTTCGGCTGTTGGTGATTTGACGATCATGTCATCCACGTAGATTTCAGTGGACTTGTGCATCATGTCGTGGAACAAGGCTGTCATGGCCCTCTGGTAGGTGGCCCCTGCATTCTTGAGTCCGAAGGGTATGACCTTGTAGCAGAATGTGCCCCAAGACGTGATAAAGGAGGTTTTCTCTATGTCTTCTTCTGCCATCTTGATTTGGTTGTATCCGAAGAAACCATCCATGAATGAGAGAGTCTCGTGCCCAGCAGTATTGTCGACCAGAATGTTAATGTGTGGGAGAGAAAAGTTGTCTTTGGGGCTTGCCCTGTTTAAATTCCGGTAGTCAATACACATGCGGACCTTGCCATCCTTCTTGGGTACTGGGACTATGTTGGCCAACCACTCAGGGTAGTTTGCAACTGCCAGGAAGCCTGCGCTGATCTGCTTCTCAAATTTTTCCTTAACCTTCTGTGACCATTTGGGCCTCATCCGTCTCAGTTTTTGTTTCACTAGTCTGACGTCGGGGTTCAAGGGTAGTCTGTATACCACCAATGCTGAATCTAGGCTTGACATGTCAGCATATGACCAGGCGAAGACATCACTATAATTTCTCAGGAAACTGATCATATCTACTCTCTGCTGAGGGTTCATGCTGGTGCCGATTCTGACTAGCCGGGGGTCCTCTGTAGATCCCAGATTGACTGTTTCAGTGTCCTCCCTATTAGATTGCAGAAGTCCTTCGCTGTGCTCAAGGTGTAAACACATAAATTTACCGCCTTTCCTCCCCTCTCAACTCTAAGTGTCGAGATAAAGGTCCGAGAGTGGAGGAATAACGCTAAATTTATTTTAAGAGTCGCAACCTACTTAGGGGAAGTAGGATCCTGAGATAATCCAAATAAGGGGGTCTACGGTCCAGAGTAGTTTAGGTAAGAGATCCCTTTAGATCCTGGGGAAGGGGTTAGGCACCCCAGGACCTCCATCCAATGATGACAACCTACTCATTAGGCCCTGGTCAAACATTTAAATTCACTTATAATTTCCTAAATAATTATTAATTTTGCTAATCAAACACAAGTCAATATGCGGTTTAAAATTTTTATTTTTGGTTGGGGTCGAACCCTGATTGGGCTGCCTACTTATCCGGTTAGTCGGAATCAGACCCTCATAGTAGTTCGGGGTCCGTGATTGTTTTTATACTCGTTTCGGAGTGTGGTCACTTCCAACTCGTGTTTGAGTTGGGGGAGGGGAAGTGGAATTGAGATTTATGAATCTCATTCCGGGAGATGGTCACGTAACTAGGTGCTCGTGGTGGAGCTCTAGGGGGCGTTCGCTTATTAGGGTAAATTTCTTTTAGATTTTTTTGGATGTTTTTGTTATTTTGTATTTTTTTGATTTTTTTGTATTTTTTAATTTTGGCAAGTTTTAACTAGTCATGAACTAAACTAAATGCCCAAGGTAGGCAAAAAGGAAAATAAAGCCTAACTGATTTAATTAACTTAAAGGCAAAGAGCAGGGTAGATCGAGCGGCCTTAAACCAAAAGAGGCTATGGTTTAAATACGGACCCTGCTCTAGGTCCCAAGGGGAGATAGACCAGTACCTTTAATTTATTTGGTATTTTTATTTATTTTTTATTTTTTTATTATTATTATTTTTTTTTTGTAAGACTAAACTAACGGGATAGGCCAATTATTTAGGGTTAAAAAAAGAAAAACTACCTAAGTGCCCAATGTAGGCAAAATAGGAAAAGAAAATCGTGGCCTAACCCTATTGTACACACATGGATAATACATAATGGGCCCAAAGAGAAAGTAAATGGGCCAAGGCCCATTGACCACTAATGGTCAATTGGCTTTGGTCCACTATCATTCTAAGGCCTCAAGAGGTAAGCCCAAAAATTCGAAAATGATTCTAAGGGGCTTCCAATTTGAGATTCAAATCTCCCGCTCTAAGTTTTGAACTAACCAAAAATTATACTACAATAGATAAAGGGTACTAAATAAAAATGAGGGAAGAGATATACCTGCGAGGGCTGTTAAGGGAGATGACGGAGCTGCTCTGATGATCCGAAGGAAGATAGATGGAAGATATTCTCACACTCCCCAGAACAAGGGATTACACAAATAAAATAAACAAAATAATAAAAAAAACTGCGTGTGATGAGAAGCCCGATCAGCTTGTTTCTGTACACATAACAAAATAAAAACATGAGTAGATGATTCAACTACAGGCTTGATGAAGAAATACACTAAGGATGCGAGAAACCAGAGGGATCTATGTAGATCCAGGTGCTGGAAGAAGGAAAAAGGGAGAAAGAAAGAGCACACGAACCGGAATGAAGCTGCTGGCCAGGAATTTTCAGCTCGACGGAGTTGGAGTCCTAGCTGAAACGGATCGAGAAGTACCAGCCGAGATGAGGATTGGGACTGGAGATGGGATCTGCCGGACTGGTACAGCTCGCCAGAAGGGATGATCACCGGAGATGGAGATGTACGAAGAGATGGAATCTCGCCGAAAAATCTGCTGAAGATGAAATCCAAAGGACAAATCTCAACAAACCTAGCGCAGACGAACCAGAAAACCAAAACAAAAAATAAAATAAAATAAATAAATAATAAAAAAACAATACAGGGTTCTAGATCTAGATCCGGATCCAGATCTAGATCAAGAATTTGAAACAAGATGCAGATCAGAGGGGAAACAAAACCTGTGACTCGCCGGAAAGCTAAAATCACCGGAGATCAGAGGGGATACGAACCTGTGCCAATCCGAAATTCTGTGAAGAACAGAAGAAGAAAAGAAGAAGAAGAAAAAAAATAAAAAATAAAATTAGAATAAAATACTAACAACTAGATTTAGATCCATAAATCTAGGTTTGAAAATTTGATCTACAGATCCATATTTTGATCAAAAGGATGGAAATAACAGGTAACTAGCAAGGGATTGATAACTACTGAACTCGGGTTGCCGCCGTGAAGTTAGGCTGCTGCTTGCGGTGTGGAACTCGATGGAGAACTGAGCTGAAACGTTGGTGATGGTGTTTCCGGCGAGAAGCTAGGCGTCGGCGATTCAGCTGGCCTGACCGGTAATGGTGGTAGCTGGAGGTGATGATGAAGGAGAGAAAGAGAAGGAGAGAATAGGGGAAGAGGGAGTCTGCTGCTTCAACCGAAAGAAAGTGGGTCAAGAGAGAATGACCTCTCTGCTGCTGCCGAAAACTAAAAACCAAGATGAGGAAGAGAAATGAGGTCATCTGACCTCATTCATAGTATTTATAGAGGAGGTTAGGGTTCTCTAAATGGGCTTGGGCTACTTTGGATCCGGGCTTGGGCTTTAAGGTTGGACTCTGGCTTTGGCTCATGGGTTTTAAACATGGGGTTTCTCTTTTGAGGGTTTTGAACAATGGGTAAAGGGGATGATTTCTCTCTCTCTCTTTCTCGGATATAGAACCTCGACACTCAAATAAAATAATAAGATAAATTAAAATTAAAATTAAAATTACAAATAAAATAAAGGGATTAAGGGGTGTAAAAATGGGGTGTTTACACAAGGAGGTCTAGAATTTCCTGAGGCAGTTCCTCTTCCTGTTCTGAGTCATACTTTGTTTCGGAGAGTTCAAGGAGGGTTTGAGGGGTAGCCCTATCAGAGGTAATTTCCTGGCAAACCAATTAGCTTCAGTTTAGCATGCTTTGATGATGATGATTTGTTGGCTTCAGGACACTAGGCCTTTTAGGGGAAGAGTCTGTGTGATTTCGTCATCAGCCGATATGAAATGTTTTTGTTTTTTGAAAACATGATTTTTGAGTCAAAACAATCTGATTAGCAAAACGAATTGTTACAAAAAGGCTCAAACAAAAAGGGGCCGACAGTGGCCTGACTTTTGGATTTTTATAAACAGGAGCAAAAGAGGAATAGATGGAGGAGAAGGGTGATGCTGGTTCACTGCTGTCTCGGACCAACCTGTCCTGTACTGTGTCGGCCCTGGCCCTTGCGGGCCTCGATGGTGAGAGCCTCAGTCCACCAATGGATCAGTGGCCGACGACTGGATGACGCTTCGGTGCTGTTGGAGAGGGTGCAGACCTGCTCTCCCGCTGGATATTCTCCTTCGGTTGCATCTTCGACAGTTAGCTCGTCGAACATCTGGGCCATGGCGAATACTTTGGGTTTTGGAATCCCTGAGGACTCATCACTGGGTTAGGGTGTTAAGGCAACGGGTGTAGTAGAGGTTTCTAGGTAGGTCTCATAGATTCCCATGGGGAAGGTTACAGAGATGTGTGGTCGGGGTTCAGGTTTTGCCAACTATCTACTCTTCCTAGTCAGCTTAGAAAGGTGGTCTTCGTATCTGGGTTTGTATCCCAACCCAAAGGGAGGTGTGTAACGAGGAGGCGTGTATCTTTTCATTATGCCCTGATTCCTGGCACCGAGACCATTTTCGGGCTGATAGTTCATTCTGGCCATCATTCTGACAAACGGTGGCACTGCTTGTTAGCCTTGTTGTTCTACCTGGGCGATAGAACTAACCTGCTCGAATTGGAATGTCATGAAGGCAGTGCCTTGCCCCAACTCTTGGACGTCCCCAAAGAAATTTACTAACTCCTCAGAAGGAATGACAATCAGATGGTCATCCTGTATGAACTTGATTCTTTGATGCAAAGAGGAGGGAATGGCTCCGACCGCATAGATCCATGGCCTCCCTAGGAGCAGAGTGAAAGAGGCTGGCACGTTCACCACCTGAAATTTTGTTGAGAACTGAGTAGGTCTGACCCCGATGGTCAGGTCGATGTCACCTAGGTTTTGTCTGGTTGTATTGTCAAAGGCTCTGATGGTCATAGGTCTCTTCTTTACTTGACTGAGGTCCAAACCCAGTTTTTGCAGTATGGAGAGTGTGCAGACGTTCAGGCTGGTGCCATTGTCGATGAGCACCGATGATAATATTCGGTCCATGCACTGTGCTGCGATGTACAAAGCCCGGGTGTGGCCTCTGTCGCTGTCTGGTATCTCCTCTTCTTTGAAGGAGATGACTTTGGGTTCAAGGATTTGCCCTACCATTTACCCCAGTTTCTCGGGCGTTATGTCTGGCGTTACATGGGCATTGCCAAATACTTGGAGCAGTTACTTCTTGTGATGCTTTGAAGTGAGAAGAAGACCCAAGATGGATATCTGTGCTGGGACCTTGCTCATTTGTTGAGTGATATTGAACTCCTCTGCTTTTTCTAGGATTTTCAATAGTACTATTGAATCAACTGTCTCTTTTTATGGGTCTGACACTCCTGCTTTCTCTTTCTCTGCCTCTGTATCCTTCATCTTTGCCGGCTCTGTTGCAGGAGGTTGATATACCCGGCCAGATCGGGTTAGGTAGGCTATGCTCTCGCTCTCAAGGATGAGAGAGTGAGGATTGGGTACTCAGTTGAGGTAAAAGGAGGCTATGGGATGTAGGGGATCCGGACAGGACCTGAAGAGGTTGAGGCTTGAGCTGGAGTTGTTGATTAATTTGTGGGGCAGGGAATGGTGTAGATGATCTGTTCGGGGACAGGTATCTGGGTGGGAGATTGAACAGTCTGTATGTTGGACTGGGGGAAAGGGATTATGACAGGTGATCGGTAAGAGGGCTTGGTGATGCCGTCATTCACTACGGGTGTGCTGGGTCCTGGCTGCCCTACCCCGGGCTCTTCCCACTGGATAAAATTGATTTGATTGTTATGTGGGGGCAGTAGCACCTGATTGATGCTGGTGTTGCTGGGAGCCAGCTCAACCCTTCCCTCATCCAAGAGATCTTAGATTGCACACTTCAGGCCTATACAATAATCTGTACCATGGCCTGGGCCTCTGTGAAATGCGCAGTGATGATCGGCATTATAGTTCTTGCCTTGTTTGTCTGGAGGTAGAAGAGGTGTAGGACCTCTCAACTCAAGAAGACCTACTTGGTGAGGAATTCCAATAATTGACTAAGGGTATATGGAAGAGGGGTAAAGTTTCTGGGAGGACGGTTATACCCCTGAGTTGGTCGGGCTGGCCGGGTATTCCTGCTAACTTACTGCTGCTGGAGCTGGTAATCTGATGGATACCGTAGAAGCAACCATATATACATCTTCCTTCTTTCTGTGGTCCTGGGGACCGATATTTCTGTTGGACAAAGCCGTCGCCTTAGGGGGATCAAGTCCTAGATTGGAATGAATGGCCCCGCTCTTGATAGCAGTCTCGATACGGGCACCTGTCCTGACGATAGTGCCGAAGTCCACTACCGGTAAGGTAACCATGAGTGTAGAGTAGGGCTGCTTCAGGGTGCCCATGAACATGCCTGCCAATTCCTCTTTAGAGATAGGAGTTGAGATCTTTGCTGTAATTTCCCTCCAGCGGGTGGCGTACTCCAGAAATGATTTGTTGTTGCGCTGGCTTAGTTGTTCAAGCTGGCTCCTCTGAGGGCGGAGCTCCTGGTTGAAGGAGTACTGCTCTATGAAACTGTCTATGGCATCCTGCCAGGCTTGACTTTCTGCTTGTCCACCGACATCCACCATGTAAGGGCTACCCCCTTAAAACTCTTCTAGAAGTACTGGATGAGCAAAGATTGGTTTGTATTATATTGAAGCATGTCCCCCAAGTATAACTGCAAGTGTTGTTTTGGACAGCCCGACCATCATATTTATCAAAGTCTGGGCCTTGAAACCTGCGGGAACAACATCTCCTGATGAAAAGGTTAAGTCTTCCAGTGATAGACTTGTACTGGTGGATGCACCTTTCATTCTTCTCATCTCCTCTTTCATTTGCTTGATCTCGTCCTGTAAGGAAGAGGTTGGATCTGAGGATGACGGTTGGTCCTGGCATGTGAGATCTTCGGTTGCTCTTCGTACTGGTGGAAATGAAGTCAAGTGCACGAGTCAAGTGCACGAGGCACGCCCTCAAGATCCATGATCTGTTGCTGGAGGGATGTGACTTCAACTTCCATGCGCGTGAGGGTTTCGGTAGCGTTAAACATGCGATATCCAAATTGTTGGATACGGGAGGTCATCTCTGCCTTTGCACTATCAAGCTGTTCTTGGTGGAAATGACGCTGGGCCCGGATGACGGCAGTTTCCCTGGCATCGCTTCTGCATCTCCTGTGAAGAGATTGAATTGTCTGTTCCAATTATTGAACTTGTTCTTGTACGGCCTGGAGTTCCCGACCTTGTTCCACTTCCTGCTGCCTGAATGTCTGCTGGGCTTTCTGTAGCTTCTTCCATTTCTGCTGGATCTGGAGCTATCTCTCCAGGAAGAAGTCTATCCAGGGAACCACCATCTCTGCTAGGGGTATGGTTCCTTGTGATGGAGCTGTAAGTGGTGTGGGCAGTTTCCTAGGTGCAGGCATGCCGGGTAGAATGTCAGGATTATCCACCCATTGTCAGTATGCCGAGTTGGTTGCTGGCCCTGATAAGACCATGAAGTCTGGCCATTGGTCTCACCTGGAGCTGCGCCAAGCTGACTGGAAGTGCCGGGTGAGGTTGTCAGAGTGCACTGTGAAGGTGATCCAATCATTTTCCTGCCGGTCTATCACGGGGATACGCTGAGGGAGTCCAAACTGTCGGAGGACTCGGAGTGGTGTATAGATTGCGGAGCCTGTTAGACCAACAAGAATCATGCATCTTCTGCCGGTGATGACAACACGGGGTAGCCTGTTCAACACCAGCCAATTGCAATGCCAAGTGATTTCTTCCTCTGAAAGGTCTTGGAGGAGCTGGTAGAGCTCTCCAACATCTGTAGTTACTATCGGCCCTTAATTATAAGAAATCTTCCGAGGTAGACTGTAAGCGTCGCGGATGTCGTCCGGTACTAAAATGATTGTATGCAAGTGACCTACCAACCAAAGGTGCAGGAGAGGTGTACTGGCATGGAAGATGTCTTTTCTACGGTTTGCAGATTCGTTGAGAGCTCTGAGAAGCTCGGATAGGATGACTGGTACAACCGAGCAGGAGTTGTGCATGTCCTCAATGATCCCGACCAGAACTGCTTCGACGAGCGAACGGCACCTTGGGAACACCAATTGAGACATGACTATCAGTGCAAGGGCATTGAGACCGGGAAGTTTTGCTGAAATGGAGTCAGGGTTCCATTTATGCTTGTACTTCTTTTCGAGAAAAGACACGGGTATCCGATCAAAAGAACCATTAAAACCGGGCTGCAAGCAGGTAGGCTTAATATGCAAGAACTTGGATAGGTCTGCCTGGTATGTTGTCTTGTAGCGCGGTACTATGGCTTCGCCGCCCATGTTTAACCCCAGAATGCGCTGAATCTCTTTCAGTGTTGGGCAGAGCTCGTTCTTACTAAAACGAAATACCATGTGAGATGGGCCCCAGCACTGGATAGCAATGTTCATGAGGCGCGAGTCCGGTTTAACCACAGATAGGTCTAGGATATTTCCGATTTTGTAGTACTGAGCCCAAATGAGACGTTGACTTGAGGTGAAAGCCTTAATTGAACCTGGAGGTTGTTATCACATGCCCCCTGAGAAGTTAGATGCACGGGCCGTGACTGTCGGCCCATTGACTGAGTTACCCCTGAAGGGCCTGCCATCTAGTTGGACAATGATACAGACTCTGTGAGGGCACTATGTATGCAGATGGGATGCAAAATGATTATGCAGATTTTGTTTGGATGTGACACGGCATACGTGATTTGATAGGGTAGATGGACGGAGGTCCGACGTACTTTAGCCCAGTTGTTGGAAACCGAGAGACCTATTAGATCAAGGTTGGGACAGGCCCAGTGAAGGTCTGTCTGCCTGAGATTTGGACCCCATACACTATGTCGGGAAGCAGGGTTGGATGTAGTTTATTACAGGCATAGGTTTGGCTCATTACATGCCCCTGAGTAGGTGGTTATCTGGGTAGAATGTGCCCGGATAGTCAACCAAGATTGAGGACAGGTATAGGGTGCAAGCAGGTTAGGGTTTGTAGTAGCCCTTCCAGAATGGACAGCTTGTAGACTATACCGAAGCCTAGACTACATGTATGTATGCTGGTTTGATACAAGGGTGTTCCTAGTAGGATGGGGGGATCACTTAACACCGTATATGTGACTCCTTGGTATAGAACATACTTGAAAATAGACGATTGGTGTAGGCGGGAGCGTTCAGAATCCTTCCCTGAGGGATATCACCCAACAGGAGTAACTCTGCGGACCTCCAAGAAGTTTAAGCCACTGACACTGAGGATGATCATCCAGCAGCCGTTAACGTAATAAGCTTGTCTACTAGGTTGAATGAGATTAATTACACTATTATGACATGTATGGATGCATAGTACACAATTAATCAAGAGATGTAAAATGATTAGTATTTAGTTAAACGCTTAGGCATTTCATACAAGATTTAAGGTTTAGTTGGCTTAAACCCGAGTTCTAGGTTGAACTCTAAAGATGTTTAGAATGAATCCCCAGTGGAGTCACCAGAGCTGTGAGCGCGGGATTTCACTCCCTAGATTTCTCACTGGGTTTTGAGAGTCGCCACCTATTAATTCAGAAGGGATAAGTCCCCCGAGGTTTTGGATAAGGTCTTGGTCAACGAGAGAGATCAGGGTAAGGGGTTCGGTTAAGTCCGGGGAAGGTGTTAGGCACCCCGAGGCTTCCGTTTTACAACGGTTTCGTACTCCCCGGGTTTAAGCCAATTAAAGTTAATCTTATTTAAAATGTCGAAATGTTTAAATGAATACTAATCTAAGAAGGGAAAAGCTAACTAGGGCTAACAAGGTGAGATCAGACCGAGCGTAGTTTTGGCACGTGAGCCTGTGCCGAGGCTAGGGGTGTGTGTGTGTGCACCAATGGTGGCTAACATGGACTAGTCTGGTAAACTAGGGTTTGATTGACCGAGGAGGGTCAAGTGCAAGGTATGTAAGCCCGGTAGGTTTAGGGGGTAGTTCGGTAGACTAGGAAGGAGTCCGGCCCGAGTTAGGGTTGCTAACCGGGTTAGGCCAAACTAACTACAGTTAGGGTAACTAACCACAGTAAAGGGTGAGTGAGTTGTAGCCCGGTAGGCTAAGGCGGGGCCCGGTAGGCCAAGGTAAGTCCGGTAGACTTGGTTTTTAGGCCCGGTAGGCCATAAACCGAAGTTAACTACGATTAGGGTTGCTAACCGTAGTTAAGGGATTCTAACTATGGTTAGGGCTGCTAACCAGCGTTAGGGAGAGGGCTAAAGTCAGGATTAAGGTCCAATCTCAGTTTTAGGAATGTCCGTTTAATTTCTCAAAGTTTGTGGGGTTAAGGGATGCTTAACCGCGGTTAAATGTTAACCGGAGGTGGATTTAACCACGATTAAGGGTCAGATATAGTCCAAGGTGGGCCAAGGGGCTAGGCAAGGCTTAAAGTGGCCTCCTACCAGGCCTGGGCCCCTGCAAAAGCCCAAAATTAAAAACACGATTAATGTCGGTAATTGGATTATCGACATGTTGAACAGGGTTTTTAACCGTGGTTTTGCCTCCGTTAACTAGGGTTAGGCTGTAACCTGAAGTGAAGTGAGAGCATGGAAGTGTAGAGGGGACTCCCGGGAAGAGTTCAGGCCTCATGTGGGCCCCAGGGGATGCCTGGAGTGGGCCCCACAAAGGTGCAAAGTCACTGTGACAGCAACAGAAAACTGGTGGTAGATGGATTACCGACCTTACTGAAATAAGGCAGAAACAGAGTGTCGGTAGTTAGACTGCCAACAAAAGTAAAACCAGTTTTTTTTAGGAATAGCGGTACTGAGAGTACCGCCATTCTGTTTTTTTTCTGAAAACCGAGATCATGCCTATGGGGGCTGTGCACAAAGATTACCAGGGGTTCCCTCATGATGTGAGGGACCCCCAGAAGGTTCTGTAATGGCTCTGAGAGCTCTATGGAGTTTGTTATGCCCGAAGGGATTCACCACACCTATGGTTTAGGTGGGTGAACACCTTGTGTAGGTTCGTTTATACTAAGCAACATCAAAAAAACGTAAAAAGGTCCCCTGGAGATGACCAGGGGCTCAGAAGGATGTTAAAGCCGTAAAGAAATGGGTAGGGGTGTCCTTACCCAATGCTCTGCTCCTGCCAAACGGGGGGGTGCTGCCTATGCAAGGTGGTGGCGCTCCGGCGGTGCTACACGAGTAGGGGAGGGGAGAGGTAGGTCTAGGGGAAGCCTAGAACTGAACCAAAGGTGTGAAGAGGGGTGAGGATTTTGGTTTTGCAGCAGGGGTTCTCCTCTAAAAAAATGCAGATCGTATACAGTGGAGGGTGGATTGGGTTTTATAGAGGAGAAGACTAGGGACCTAGGTGGGATTTAAGGAGAAGGGGAAAGAGGTGGTTGGACCCACGGAAGGTCGACTAAGAGGCTGGACGAGGGAGATCGAGGTGGAGGTAGAGTGTGTAGGGGTGTACGCAGGCCTGAAACTCGTAACTTGCATATGTCGGTAGAGTAATTACCGACGATACAAAACCCGGCCAATTTTAAGATGTCGGTAGAGGGTCTACCGACAACAGGAAATCAGTGCAAAATTTAATGTCGATAGACCTTCTACTCACTCGGGTATAGGGAATTCCTAAGGGTTTTTGGGCTTTGTGGGCTTTAATGGTCCTGAGGCTTGGGTCAGGCCCTAGGGGGTCAAGCCCTAATGGCTCTTGGACTAGGGTTTCGGCTAGGACTACCTAGGTTGTGAGGAATTTGGCAGGAGGGGTAACCACAGTTTAAAAGATTTAACCACGGTTAGATGGGGTGTAAAAATTGGGTGCTTACAAACACCACTTGGAATTTGAGGAACCCTTGCTTGATTTGGGGAAGATCAAACCTTGATCTTGAGTTCCCTTGATCTCAAATCCAACCCTTCTTGGAATTTTCCCCAAAATCTTCTTTCTCTTCTCTTAGTCTAAGAAAACCCCCAAATGAGTTTCACTTAGAAGCTAAGGGTTTAAAACCCTCAATTTTGGAATCTGCATGCGCATGCGATCGATCGCACACCAACTGTGATTGATTGTAGATCTAGGGCGATTTATTACACATGAACCTTCATACTTTTGGTCTGATTTCTCCCTACATGCGATCGATCACACACCCTTGCGATCTATCGCAGATCCCCATGTGATCTATCACACCTGCAGGGAACCTATCGCACATGAACCCGAAGGTTTTGGGTCAATCTCCACTGCATGCGATCAATTCGACGGAAAAGAATAAACTAAAATACACACCTAAATGAAACACGAGATATACATGATTCGGCAACAACCTACCTACGTCCACGGGTCAAGCTCCGATTACTCTTTTATTCACAAAAACCTTGAGGAACCAGTACAAAAACACTCAACTCACCTTCTCTATGAAAACCCAAAGGAAAATCTCTATCTATCATCCCTTAACCTTTTCCAAACCCTAGTATGCTTTAATCCTTTCTATTATCTCCATCTCTCAATGTATAAGTATTTCCTTGATCTTTCGATGTAAAACCCTAGACTCATAATTACGTATTTATAGGCCTAAACAAAAGACCTAAACAATTAGAAAATCCCCAATCAGAATAGGGGTTTCCAAATCAGAAAATCCGCCATTTTTCCAGAAATCAACGTACCACCAATCGATCCGCCACTTAGTGGCCGATCGATCGCTCACCCCAGTTTTCTTCGGTTTAAGCCAATTTTCACGTGACATTTGTGGCCATTAAGTTGAGTCTTTGGAAGATTTGTGGATGGGGTAGCAAAATCCATGGAATTGAATATAATGAAATATAGTGCACATATATAGCATTTTATTTATATTATTATTCTGTGCAATTTTTTTTGTTTAAGGTGTAAAAAAAAAATACACCGTACACAGTGTTTGCCTTGCTAATATAGGCCGATGAACCGACTTAATTAGCTTAAAAAACAAGTGAAGGCATATGATATATATGCGCCTTGGTTCTCTTTATTAGCATCATATGCATTAGGAAGGGAAGAAGATAGACACAAAAGTGAGAGTCGGCTGAAGAAAAATAAGACATGGTAATGAAAATTTGGTTTAGTACAAATATCCTGAAAAGGCCTATCTTTCTTGACCGTTGGAGATCAGATTCAGTGAGCATGACTTCAAGATCAAGGACAGGGCCTCCACCTCATCTGACTTTAGTCAAAAAGACCTTAATGCTATCAAAATATCCCATCCTTGTTTTTTTGGTAACCAAAAAAATAAAAAATATCCCATCCTCGTTAACCTATATGTATATTCTGACAAATAAACCCAAAAAAAAATTTATATTCCAACCAGAGTAATTAGTATATTTTTCTTCTCATCCGCCTTTTTTTTTCCCTGAAGAAGAAGGCAGGAAAAAAAAAAAAAAAATAGACTCCACAAAAAATTGTTATATTATTTTATGAACAAAAACTTGGATGTAAAATTCAAGCCCACTCCCTAGATGGTTACAAGATGCGCCACTTTATGTCTCCATCTAAAGTGCTGGGATTCCCACCTGATCATGAATTGCTTGCTGTTTGTCTCACTTTAATTTACCTTTTTTTATACAAGTATTTGGTAGGGTAATGTGAAACGAGTTAGATATTTGTTTGTTTTGATCGAGAGAAAATAGGAGATAGGAACGAGTTAGATATTTTGTTAGGTTTTTCTTTTCTACAATCCAAGTATTAGTATGATATTATCAGAAAGTGAAGGCCTAGCACCCCCTCAGCATTGATCTTGGAACCTCATTGTAGTGAGGGATACACTACCACTAGGCAGGGTTGGCCCAAGCTATTTGGATGCCTAAAACGAGAATTCCAAATAAAGTTTTAGGGCCTTTTTTTAAATGGGGTATTTTTTAGGATTTTTTTTTGTTAAATCAGCTTCATAAAGCCATCAAAGCGCACGGACTTTGATGGTTTAATGGACGGGACAGCCTTTTTGGGGCCTAAAGTGTGGGCTTTGATGGTTTAATGGATGAGCCGGCCTGCCACTAGGCTAACCCCATCTGTGTGCAGATATTTGTTGGTTGAGCAGAGAGGATCCAGATTTGGCATCAATGGTTCATTTTGGGCAGTTTATGTCGGTTATTGCAGCTGGGCTACCACGTCTGTTTTTGTTTAAAGATGTTTATAGGCAAATGTCAAGTTTACAAAATATGTTCAAAACTCATTTTGGTCCGAGCTAACATGATTACTTTACCGATACCATGTGATGTGATTACTTTTGTTTCATGTGTGAGAGACGTGATCGAATCGCAGCCAATTGTGATTGAATTCAGGGACAATTCAATCACTCCCACAAGTCAGCACGGTTCCCCTTTAACCCCTATTAACCATGGTTAGGGTTCTCTAATCCTTAGTATTCAATAATCTAACTCTAGTTTTTTGAAACAAAGATTAAATATTTTTTAACTCTCGTTAAGAATTTTTAACTCTTAGGGTTAATATTTTTAAAAATATTTTTTTCAAAAAACTAAGGTTAGATTATTGAACATTAGGGTTAGAGAATCTTAACCATGGTTAATAATGGTCAAAGGGGACACATGTTGACCTATGGGAGCAATTGAATTGTCCCTGAATTCAATCACGATTGGCTGTGATTCGATCTCCTCGTGAGGAGATACACCAACATGAGGATAAAGAGCTTAATTAGGTAATAAATTTTACGCGGTTCGAATTATTATGTCCATTCCAACAAGACAATAAAAAGCTTTTTCATTATACAGTGTAGTACAGAACCATTTTATTTTTTTTCTCTTTTTGGTTTCATCTCTTAAATGACGTGAATGCTTTCGTCACGATCCAGCTAGTCACAGATCTAGAGTGGAGCTTATCCAAAACCTTTCTAAAACCCAATTGAATTAACATTAACTTGTTTACCCAAAAAAAAAAAAAAATTAACATTAACTTTCTAAAGTTCAAGAAAAAAAAAAAAGAACTTGCCATTTGTATTGTGAAAGAGAGACACCCCCATCTTGCTCCGATCGTGGGGTTAGCCTAAATGATTAAGATTAGAGCTGATGTGGCATTAGAAAAGTCGAAATAAGCAAACTCAAATCCTAGCCCTTAGTGGTTGATTATAAACTGTTAGAATTAGGGAGTATATTTGGGAGTATATTTAGGAGTACCTATAGATTGACTCTTAAATAATATAGAAATTTTGTATATAGTGGCCCTCCCAAAAAAAAAATTATTTTTTAAATATGTATAATATAAAGGGGTTGATTCTTTATGTGTCCCTTTTAACCCTAGTTAAGATTTATTATCTTAGGAGTTAATTTTTTTAAAATAAAAACTAGGGGTAGATCCATAAACCTTAGGGGTGAGTGAATCTTAACCATTATTAATGGGTGCTAAAAGGGATATGTGTCAAGCTGAGAAGGCACATGTTCCACTAAACACAGGAAGATGCGTGAGAGAAAACAATCTCCATGATATAAAAATAAAATATATAAAAGTATAGTAATTTTAGTATAGTGATTAACCTACCTCACATTTGACTACATAATCAGATGTCTTCCCATTTCATCACATTTAACCGTGGTCAAGCTTAACCAACTTAAAGTTATTATTATTTTTTTCTAAAAATCAAGGTTAAATGGATGAACCCTAGGGGTGAATAAATCTTAACCACAGTTAGTGGGTATTAAATAGGTAGGTAGGAACCAAAGAAAACCGGCCCATGTTTTTCACTTTTTCTTGTTACTGAACTACTTTTTGGAGTGTAACATTAATGATTTTTATTACCATGATAGACCCATTACTTAAAAAAAAAAAAAAATTATCAGGGCGTAGCCCCCGAATCCCCCAAATCCCCGTACCTCAATTCCATTAATTTTCTTGATATATGTAGTTCAGCCCCCCCAAGGAAAAATCCCTGGCTCCGCCCCTAGGTGGGGTGTAGTCTAGGCTAGCATCTTGCTCCAATGGTGGGGTGTAGCCTAAGGATGTCAATGAGCCGAGCAGGCTCACAAGCCGACTCGATTTATCTCGAAATGAGCCGAGCTTGAGTTGCGTGTTTAATCTCGTTGGGCTGAACCAAGCTAAATGATTGAGCTCGTTTGTTTATCAAGCAGAACACAAGCAACGAGCAACATGACTCAACTCAACTTGAATAATTTTACTGTACTACTTATAACACCTTAATAATATTAGTTTTTACATAAAAGTTAATAAACTTAAATATGAATTTGTTGTTAAGATAAAACTTATAAGATAACTTCACATTTTCATAATTAATATATTCTTTATATTATGTTTCTCCCATTAGACTCATGAGAAAACTATTTTTTAAGAGAGAATTTCATGAGCATATTCAACTCTTTGAATTTTGATTTAGATTCTGTTAAAATTAGGGTTAATGAGCCTAAAATAATAGGACAAGCTTACGAGCCGGCTCGAGCTCGATTATCTATCTACAAGTTGAGCTCAAGCTAGCATTCAAGAGCTCGAATTGAGCTCGAGAGGAGCTTGAGCCAGCACATATATGTCACAAGCCAAGCTTGGGCAACGCCCAACTCGACTCGTTTACACCCTAGGGTAGCCTCTCTAAATAGAGAGGTCTTAGGATCAATTAGGTATGTATAACTTTATTATATAATATGTAATATTATTATATAATATTTATAATAACATCTATAGCAGTGCAGTGGTTTATACACTGTTATAACAATGTATAATATGTATTATACACTATTATATACTGTTAATATTCTGTGTATATATATATATATATATACTATTATAAAGAGAATGAACCGGTTAAAAACTTTAATTAAATAAAATTACCCTTATTCTTCTCTTCCATGCTATTATAGTGAGAATGATAAAATTACTATTTAATTATCTTCTATATCTCTACTATTATACATTATTGACAAACTTACCATTAGAGACCACTTGCTCCAATGGTAGGGTGTGGTGGTAGGGTGTGACGCCCTTTCTAATAAGAGTGGTTTTGATTTCCATTCCCACTGGATGATGACTTGTAGGAGCTCCACATTCTACTAACTGTAGGTAAAAGATAATCCCAACAAAAAATAAAATAAAATAATATTAGGTATCTCCACTAATATGATTACTATTGAAAAAATTACTCAAAGTAGAACCAATAAAAATGTTGATTGAATTTTGTCGTTATTAACAAAATTTTCCTCACACTTACCTTTTCTACTTTCATAATGAGAATGATAAAATTGTTCGGCTACATATATATATTATCTATCATTACTATTATAATTATTATTGACAAAATTATTTCTCTAATATTATAATAAGAATTACAAAATTATCCTTACGCTTATCTTCTCGATTGTTGTAATGAGTTTTGTAGTGAAAATGACAAAATTACCCTCACTTATATCTTCTCTATTTATACTTTTATACGATATTGACAAAATTACTCTTAGAGAATATGACCCTTAAAAAGTTGATTAAATTTTGTCACTATTAACAATATTACCATTACGTATGCTTATCTTTACTATCCTCTCTATTATTATAATCATTATTGATAAAATTATCCTTACACTTATATTTTCTCTACTATTACAATGAGAATGACAAAATTACTCTTACACCTATATCTTCTCTATCTCTACTATTATATTTATTATTAACAAAATTAGTTGTATGCTTATATCTTCTCTACTATTATACTCAGAATGACAAAATTACTATTATAATTATATCTTTTTTTATCTTTACTATTATAATAAGAATATCACACTTATAAACATTGAATATATCTTTACCATCATAAAAAAAATGCTATTATATATGGATTCTCAAGTTAAAAACATAGGTGGGATATTTAAAATAATAAAATTATCATTTTAACTTAAAAATGTTTCTATTACAGATTTTAGGGGTGATTTTTATCTTTTTACAATATTCTCTCTCTACTCTATGCTTCTATCCCTTTCATAATTTCTCACGTTTCTCTCCCTCTACACACTTGTGCATCACGTAATTCTCACTAGTATCCTTTTCCTACTCTCTCTCCCTCCCCTTCTTCTCGCACATGTGGCATATGACCGTATTATATAATATGCATAATAACGTCATATATAACACTATAACAATGGATAATAGTGGGTTGTTCACTGTTATAACAATGTATGATATCTTATACATTGTTATATACTTTTATAATAATATATTATAATATATACTTAGTGGGCCACACGTGCACGTGAGAGCGGAAAGGGAGAGAAAGTGAAAAGATGGCCTAGTACCCTAAAAGTAATTACACCAAGCCAGATATTAAGGAGCTAAGTCCCTTCATCTCACTGTTTTCATAACCGGATTGGGTATCGAACCAGTAGAGTAGTCGGTTTCTGGTTCGACAGTGTACTTTTGCGAAAAAAAAAAACCTTTTTTTTTTCATTTTTTTTTCTAATTTTTCCCTTTCCAATTGATTCTCAACCAGTTCTACCGGTTTTGACCACTTCTGATAGGTTCTTAAAGAGTTCCGGTTTTGGAAACGGGTGAGGCCGGTTCCACCGGTTCGACCAGCCGGTCCGGTTATGACAACACTGCTTCATATGTAGCAGAATTTGCATCGGTCCCCGACAGGATTGGTTGGAGAATCTGATTCGTGCCATAATAGTAATACAAAACATTATCTACCTTTTTGGCCTCGCAATTGGAATATATCAACTTCGCAGAAAAGGACATTGCAGCCTAAGGCTGCAATCAACAATAACTAACAGACACATCAGAAGATTTGATTTAATAATAAGCATTATCCGGGAATTTGTGTAATTTTTCTCATGTGTCTGGCATCCATTGGGTAGTTCCAGTCTTGGACTGCAACAAAATAGTGCTGCCAAGCTTGCCTTTAAGAAACCGAAGATAACGGAAGCAGTTTCAAATCGTAACGGCGTTGGATTGTCTTGAAGCGAATGCTTTTTCTGGTGTACTCTGAAGTCTGTAAGTCTGAATGTACCGTCTGTAAAAGATACCCCCAGTGGCAGAGGGAGAGTTGATATAATAAAAAAGGGAAATAAACTTTCCCTTCTTTCTCTCTCAGCTTTTTTTTTTGCCCCTCGGACAGATTCCTCCTGAGCGAGCTGAGGTCGCCTTCCTCTTCGAAACAAAGATCCTTATTTTTTTTCTTTCCAGTATATATATGTTCTAAGCTGGTTATAAACTCCAAAATTTTGGTTTCTTTTATAGAATTTCTCTTGGGTTTATTATCATCTTCTTGAGCTGTAAACCAGAATCCAAGTGGTTTAGATTGTTTTTTTGTGTTACAATATCTAAGCTCCCTCTTTCTCTCTAATTTTTTTTTCTTTTGTTTTTGGGGTTCTGTTTATTCTTCTTCTGCACCTTTCTTTTGTTTTTCTGTCTAGATGCAGATTTTCTTACACCATCTTAGATATGGGTATGAACCCAGTTCAGTTTTAATGTGGCCTATCGAGTTTATAAGCTGTTCTGGGATGTAAGAGGCAGAATATATATATAAGGCTTTGCGTTGTTTTCTATGGTTTTGGATCTAGATTTTGACGTGCTTTCTTTGGTGAAGTTGTACTAAGGCCACTCAGTTTTAAATTGGATCTCCAATCCATCACTAGATTTGGGCTTGTCTTCTCCGTTCTAGCTTTGGTGGTAATCTAAGGCCCCATCTCTTGCTTCAAACCAACCTCTAATTTCGTTTAAGCAACCCAAGCTCTATTTTCGGTTTCCATTTAGTCTTAGCATTGGTAAGCTGGATTGGAGCTGAAGGGGTGTATTAAGGGGGGTTATGGGGAGGTTTTCTGTTGTTTGGAGGCTGTTTTCTATCTTCTCTCTGGTGATTTCAGTGAGTGGCATTGGTGCTAACTGGGGCACACAGACAACCCATTCTCTGGCACCTGAAACGGTAGTAAGGCTGCTCAGGGAGAATGGGGTTGACAAGGTTAAGCTATTTGATGCAGATTCAGGGACTTTGAGAGCTCTTGGTAAGTCCGGAATTGAGGTCATGGTCGGTATCCCCAACGACATACTCGCCACTTTGGCTGCCAGTATGAAGGCCGCTGACAAATGGGTGGCCAAGAATGTTTCCACACACATCTCCAGCAATAGTGTAAACATCAAGTGAGCTTTCTGTTCTGTCCCTTGCTTTATACTTCTCTATGGATTTCATTTCTTCTAATTTTTTTTAAGTTTAAAATCATTTTTGCACTCTTGTGAATCCTACTTTCCAATCTGAATCCGTAAAAACCATTTTCCAGTTAACTTCTGTCATTCTTGTCCATGTTATGTGCTTCTGTTGGAAAATGGAACAGCTTATGGTGAAATGAATTGCAGATAATCTACTAAGGCCGACCTTTTCCCATTAGTGTGGTGATTTAATTGTTAATTGATAAATAGAGATTATACGAAATGTTAAAATTCAGTAACATTTGGGTTTAACTGTTGAAATTTCATTGACCTCAGCTGAATATATACATATATATATTTTTGGTAATTTGTTAAGTTCACAAAAATTGTATGAGCTTTTAGAGGAATACTACAGACTACAATTGATGGTCTAATTTTTCAACTTAGTTCACAATGACCTTTACCCTATGTTTGGTTGTCCAGAAAATAAGTAAAAACATGGAAAAGAAAAGAAAATTAGACAAAACACAACCAAAAATTGTATTAAGAATCCAAAATTTTCTTTTCTTTTCCATGTTATCATCAATTTTCTCAGCAACCAAACATAGCGTAGGATATTGCATCACTGTTCTTTTCTTCGCATCATCAGCTTGATTTCTGGTTTAAATGGTGCAAACATGCTCCTGAGTTGATTGGGGGGTGTGGGTGAGTTTTTTTTTTAAAAAAAATTATAAAAAACCACCCGTTGAGGGAGGGGGTTAGGCAAGACCCCTCCCTACCTGTTTATTAAAACACCATTGATGTAATTGGTTGTGAGCTTCAATTTAATAGATATTAGCTTTTTTAAAAATTTCTATTCAGGCGTTGTATTCATACATCTATTCCTTCGCACAGACATGTATATGTGTTTATAACCCAATAATCATTATGAACAGGGCAACCCTGCAATCAGTGTTTTCAGTATTTTTTTCCCCTTGCCAGAGTATGAGATAGTTAGGCGGCTTTTAAATTTGCAATTAGCCATTGGAGTTTGAGTTAAAACAGGAATCTCTACTATAACATTAAACTTATCTTAGTGGAGTTCCCTTCATTATATTTTTTGTAAGATGTGTTGTCTGGAAATGCCATTTTAAGTTGATGGGAACATGAAAAACCAAGAGCAAAATACAGGATAAGAAAAACACTCAGAACACAAGGTTTACATGGATCTTAATGCTAGTGATTACGTCTGTGAGCAAAAATGATCCAAGAGCTTCCACTATATAGAATCCCAAACCCAATCCCCAACCATAGTCCAACCCAAAATCCCAATTACTGAAGTTTCAGATTCAAATGTTCAGGGTTCCTAATCTAAGATCTTAATCATTGACTCAAAGATGAGAATGTGATAAAGACATCCTAAGAATTCTAAGGGTTTGTTAAAGTTGGACAAATTAGGTTTTTTAACCTTCAGGTTAAGGGTGGATTTTAGAGGTAAGGTTTTATGCCCCCTCTTTTGTTTGTTTTCTATTCTGATCTTTAATATATAGGTAGGGGTTCATGCCAAAGCCCCCCTCCCCATCCGGGAGGCTTTAAAAAAAAAAAAAAGACATCCATATGATACCTCCAACTGTGATTATGCAAGCTGTGTACTCAGTCTGCTCCCTCTCATTTTTCCATGTATAATGACTGTTGAACCAACATCTCATTAATAATGAGTTTTCTTCATAATTGCTCTTATTTCTCATACAATATTTCCCACCAAAACCATTCTATCCATGCCAAATCTTCACACCTAAAACTGTCGTGATATCTAGCTCTGTTGTGAGTTACACAAATTTCATGGAAACGTTTAGAAGGCGATGGCCTTGTGTAATTAGTAACGTGTACATAGATTTCATCTCACCCCTTTCAACTCATTTTTTTTGTCCCTCTGTGAAAGATAGAAGCTGAAAATTATTTCTACAATTGCAGAGGTAAATGCCATTCTGAATTTTAATTTTCATGTATATTTTTGCCCGGTTTTCATCCATGTCTCAGACCACCAACCTTCTATATGTTTTCGAAGGTATGTTGCAGTTGGGAATGAACCTTTCTTGGAAACATACAATGGAAGCTTCCTCAGAACAACCTTTCCGGCTCTCCAAAATATCCATTCTGCACTCGCAAAAGCTGGCCTAAGCAACCAGGTGAAGGTAACCGTCCCCCTCAACGCTGATGTATATGACAGTACGACAGGCTTCCCGTCTGGCGGTGACTTCCGGACGGACATCCATGATCTGATGCTCACTATTGTTAAGTTCTTGAGTGACAATGGCGGCCCCTTCACCGTCAACATATACCCTTTCCTAAGCCTTTACACTGACACTCACTTCCCTGTCGACTATGCCTTCTTCGACGGCGCCTCATCACCTGTAAGTGACGGTGGCACCATCTACAACAATATGTTTGATGCCAACTATGACACCCTTGTATGGGCCCTACAGAAGAATGGTTTTGCAAACTTACCCATCATTGTTGGAGAAATTGGGTGGCCTACTGATGGAGATGGGAATGCAAATATGAAGTATGCACAGCAGTTCAACCAAGGGTTCATGTCCCACATCTCGGCCGGAAAAGGGACCCCGGTGAGAGCAGGGCCTATTAATGCCTACTTATTCAGCTTGATCGATGAGGATGCGAAGAGCATTGCTCCAGGAAATTTTGAACGCCACTGGGGGTTATTTTACTTTGATGGGGTGCCCAAGTACCAGCTTAACCTTGGGACTACTAACTCAGGAACTTTGTTTCCAGCAAAGAGTGTTCAGTATCTTGGGAAGAAGTGGTGTGTGATGTCGCCATCGGCAAGCCTTGATGACCCACAGGTGGCGCCAAGCATGAGCTATGCGTGTGGGCTTGCCGACTGCACGAGCCTTGGGTATGCGACATCTTGCGCTAGTTTGGACGCTAGGGGGAACATTTCATATGCTTTTAACAGTTACTATCAGAAGAATGATCAGCTTGATGGTGCCTGCAAGTTCCCAAACCTTTCAACTGTTACAAGAACAGACCCATCAATTGAAAATTGCAGGTTTGAGATCATGATCCAGCCGCTTATGGCCGCGGGTGTTGAGCAGACGATGGGGTCTCTCCGAACAACAGTTGGTTTGGTGTTGGGTGCGGTTCTATTGACAACTATGTGAATTTTTAGCCATGCTGAAGGCAATACGTCCATTATGGGGGGTGTAAGTAATAGTTGTTGTTGGCCTGTGATTTGTCCTCGAGCAACCGAAGCAGGAGTTTCAACACAAAAGAGCCATGATAAAGGTTATAAATTTTGTCTATAAAACTTGCTTCATAGTTTGATTAATCAGTATTAGTTAGCCTCTGTACTTATTAGAGATATTATGGAGCAGTGTGATGAAGTGCAAGGTAGATTAGTTTGAATTTTGAATGTATATTGGTTTAGGTTGAATACTTTTACTATTTGATCAATAGACCCAACTAATTGCACATCAATATCTCTACACACTACCTTCATTTTGGTGTAGGCAACATAAACTGTGTTGGATGCCAATGATAGAGCACTAAAAGTAAAATATTTGCGGAGATTTTAGAAAGACACCCGGATCACGTAGTAGGTTCTGTACTGGAGCGAGCAATAGTGGCCTGTTTTTTTGTGCTCCACGCGAGAAAGTTTGGAGCAAAAAGCAGAAGGAGAACTAATAGGTTTAGCACCATCCATCTTGACCCGTGAATAAGAAGATCAAAGCATACTTGGACTGCGGGAGATATAGATCGATAGGGGGTCCCATGGGCTTCAATTCTATGAAAATAATGGTTGGGGTCAAGATGGCAAAATCCTTCATTGCAAAAATAGGAGTACGATTAGTCAAGAGAGTATGTAAAGTAAGTCCCCATTGCCTATAACAACAATGTCATCAACATAAATCAAAATAAAGACAAGACACCCATCTAGATGACAAATGAATAATGAGTGATTTGCTTGTGACCCAACGAAGGGAAGCCAAGCCCTTTAAGATAAGGATCAGTGAAATCATGCACGAGGAGATTGCTTTAGCCTATAAATTGACTTGTGCCTATAAATTGACTTGTGTAAGCGACAATCAATAATGGACGGCTAAGATCAACAAAGGCCACTACCGCGCAAAGGCCAGCCACAAATGCTATCAACATTGCCACCATGGTGATGAGTGTAAGAATTGCGACAAACTTAATGAATTGTAGGCACCAATTATCACGGAGAAGGAGTACAAGTTTGAAATTGAGGAATGCAGCAGTCATGGAGCATGACAGTGTTATGAAATCCGTTAACACAAAGGCTTTGGAAAGCTGCTTCTCTCGCAAGGTGTAGCAAAGGTGACAGTGGCAATGAGAGTTTTTTTTTTTGGAAGGTAAGCTGGGGTTAGGCAGACCCCGACCAGATATTTCAACATAAACATAATTATAAATGGAAATACAATTTTCCAGAACTGTCCTCTAAAATGATGGCATGAAGCTCAGACGGAAACTCATTAGGGAGGAGCAACAAACTAGAAATCGAGGAACAACACTTTGCAAGCCAATCCGCAGCTATGTTAGACTTCCTCCAGATATGGATAATGCTAAATGATTCTAAGAGGGATAAGAGCTTCCGAGATTCCCTCAATTCTATAATCCAACGCCAAGGGGCAGAAATTATTTCTTTAATGAGAGTTGCCACTAGCATCTAGTGCTTTTAATTTCTTTTGTATGGTTGTTATATATATATATGTTTTGAAATAGTAGTTCTGCTATACCGTATATAGCATTAACATCACCCAGCTCCTCATAGACATGAAACTCCTGTTCATATTATGTCAACGTGAAGAAAAAAAGGGGAGGGACAAAGTAAGAACTTCATTTAAATAAAGAACTATAATCATACTAATTATTGGATTTTGCTAGCCCCTATCCCCACTAAAGGCATCCCTCCATGGAGAAAAGGACAACTATTTTGGGTGTGGTCATCATGATACATATATATATATATATATATATATATGGTGAAAGGAACCTGTTGAAAGAGAACAACAAACACACAAAGAACACATAAGGTATACGTGGTTCACCCGATATGGGCTACATCCAAGGAGAGATCACCTTCTTCACTAAAATCGAAACAAAGAGCATACAATGACTTCTATCTCTCAAACAATATATCTCCCTCAAAAAAACATTTGACTCAACTTATAAACCTTAATAGAAAGATAGTATCGGGCTTAAAAAAACGAGTTAGAGGACCTAAAACACAGGGTTGTTCGAACCCCCATAGAGTGACTTGGGCGTTCGAACACCTGACTCCAATCATTCAATCTCGTAGAATTTATGACAAATTCTAACACTCTCCACCTTGGATTCAATTCTGCTTTCCCTTGGGTGAAGGATGCCTTCACAACCCCATAAAGGTGTGGACTTCCATCAAACGCATTGAATGTTAACCAATTCCAAGCAATGTTTAAACTTGGAAATGGTGACTGACTTTGTCATCATATTTGAAGAGTTTTTACTTGTGTGAATTTTCTCCAATAAAATCTCCTTCTCAAATATCGCATCTCTTATGAAGTGGAACCTCATCAACATGGTGGTATGACACTTTGACTGTCACAGTGAAGAATCATATTCTCCTGCTTTATCCCTAGTTCACCAACCAGACTTCTCAACCAAATAGCTTCATTGGTTCCTTCTTAAGCTGCTATGTATATTGTAACACCCCAAATTTCAGAAAAAGCCGGTGACCCAACTCATAATCTCTGGATCACCCATTCTTTGAGAACTCGAAGAGTTATGGAAAAAATTAATTAGATTCTTTATTAAAATTAATATTCTCCATCATTCATTAATCAAAATTACACATTTCGTTATCAAAAATTTCAACTCATATTAACCAATCTGTAATATAATGTAATAATAACAATCATAATTATATAGTCGTCGTATGAAATTCAATAAAAACAATACTATCATAATGAAAGACTCATAAGGCCAAAATAAGTCTTACAATCATCAATCTCATTCAACATAAATATAAAAAAAATAATGAATTTCCTTAGTCTAACTTCTCACCACATCTAGTAGCTTAATCTGAATATATAAATCAATAGTGAGCTTCACAAGCCCAATAACCCAAAACAAATATCATAATAGCGATGATAAATACTAATTAAAGAAAATCATTTCTTTCAAATTAATGCAATGTAAGAATTTATATGAAAATAGCCCAAATCAATTTAACCATATATACTCACACTTATACCAATGACTTTCTTTTATTTGAATTCGTGTAATTAATGTGGCTATATTTTCTCACCAGCTTGGCCTAACTCTCATGATACCCACATCAGGGTCTTCTCGAGGATGTTTGGGGCCTTTCACCCTAAGGCACCGACCCCTTCTTGCTTACTTTAGGGGATTTTCCTTAGGGGGTCTCAAGGACATGACCATATACATGTATTCAAAATTTCAAATAAAATAAAATTCAAGACTTCTCATTCTCATTATTCTTTTTCAATTCCCAAGTATAAACACTCCAAATGAATTAACCATTATTTCTTTAGAAAATTAAATCCATGAAGTTTACTATAAAATATTGAACATCTCAAAACTCATGATTTTTCACATAAAATAAAATAATTTTAGACCTAAATAATGATGTTGAAAAAAGTAAATTGTGAAATATTTTTGGGTTCTAGAATTATAACAACTTAAGTTTAAATCAAATTACAGTAAAATCATAGGGATTTTAAAGCTAACTCACATATACATTACAAGAAAAAGTTTGAGGATTTATAGGATAACCTTTCATACCTAAAATATATAATCTAATAGGGTTATAATATAGCAGGTTCTGAAATTCAGATTCAACCACGTCTCACTAATAAATAAATAATAAATTCAATATAACTCGGAATTGAATAAAACAAGTTAGGTTTTAAAGAAGACAGAATAAGGCATCTATAGTAAAAATATCATGATTTTAACCAAATAATAGATATATCAAATAATTCATTAAAACACCGTCAACAGAATCTGGGACTGCGGTTTACTACACAAACCCCCAAAATACGAGATTAAACAAAGTACTAAATGATCAAGAAAAATCTGAAAAAATTAGAGAAGTGATATTAATCAATTAAGATTCGTTTACAATTGGCCAAAATATTAAATTATATGTATACAATAAGTTACACATATTTCTTTTAATCACATGCAGTTTTTGACAGATTCTATAGAAATCAATAAATTCCACAAAATAATTTATGAGTCACTTACAAATTTCAAGAAGAACATTATGATGAATTGTAACAACAACATGAATTTGAAACTAATTAATTTTTACAAAATAATATTTATTTATTTATTTATTTTAATCATATACACAATCATGATCTAAGATTTAGGTTAGATTCCTACCTTGCTTTCACAACTCGAAACTTTTGATCTTGAGGCTTCAATGATCTTCTTTTCTCTTTTGTTGATTGATTTCTTGAGTTATTGAATCATCAAAATGTATTTTTTTCTTAGATTTAGGGCTTAGAGAAAATATGAGAATAAAAGAAAAATCATATGTATAAAGTTCTCTACTCCCTTAATTCTCTAAACATTCCTTAAATCTCTAATCACTTCCCTATTATTTTGAAAATTCAAAATTCCTTATCCTTTTAAAATTCAAAATTTTCTATTCTTTTAAAATTCAAACGATTACTCAAGGCTTAAGAGGGTATGGGCTTGGCCCAACCAAGCCTCTAGTAAGGGCTTTCATTCTTTAGGCCCCAAGAGTAAGTAGGCTCAACAACAACAAATCCCAAAATGTCTAAATTAAAAAATTTGGGTTATTAAATATTCAGTATCGGTTGTTGACAATGTTGTAGTAGGTTGCAATATGGATCTCCAAAAAATTGGCTCTCCACCCAATGTAAACAAGTACCCTGTAGTAGACCTCCTCTTGTCAAAGTCCCCAGTTTAGTCGAAATTGACATACCCAACTACTTCACATTTATCTTTCTTGTCGAACATGATTTCGACATTAATGGTACCCTTTAAGTACCTGAGAATTCACTTCACTGCCTACCAGTGCTCCTTTCCAGGATTCGTCATGTACCTACTAACAACACTAACACCTTGTGAGATGTTAATTCTAGTGCAAACCATAGCGTACATCAAGTTACCTACGACACTTGCATATGAAAATTATGTCATGTCTTCCTTCTCTTCATTTGTCAATTGACATATTTGAGAGGATAACTTCAAATGGGCTGCCAATGGAGTACTAACTGGTTTGGCATCTTGCATCTCAAATATTGTAAGAACTCTCTTTATGTACTTCCCTTGGGATAGAGATAGTCTTCCCAACTTCCTATCTCTTCGAATTTCCATGGCTAGAATTATCTTTGCTGCACCTAGGTCTTTCTCTCAAACTCGAGCTCACAGCTGAGTTGCTTCTTCAAAATATTCACATCTGATATGTTTTCATAGCAATTAACATATCATCCACATATAATGCTAAGAATATGAAGGAGTTATCTCTTATTTTTCTGAAATAGCGACAATGGTCATACTCACTTATACCTATTCTTTAGCATGAATGAGTCAAACCGCTTGTACCTTTGCTTGGGTGACTGCTTCAGACCATACAGAGATCTCTTCAGTTTGCAGACATAATCTGTTTTTCCCTTCATCTGAAATCCCTCCGGTTGTTGCATACATATTTCTTCATCTAGCTTTCCATGTAGGAAAGCAGTCTTTACATCCATCTGTTTAATCTCTAAGTCTTGCATAGCTACTATCGAAAGCAAAGTTATGATAGAAGTATTCTTCACCAATTGAGAGAAGATTTCATTGAAATCTATTCCCTCTCTTTGTGCAAAAATTTTGCAACCAACCTAGCCTTGAACTCTACCTCGCTGCTTTCAATGATCAGTTTCTTCTTTCTGAAAATCCACTTTCAGTTGATTACTTTCTTACTCTTAGGCAGTTCTACAAGATCTCATGTATGGTTCTTGTGAAGTGATTCTATCTCCTCATCCATAGCCTTCTTCCACTTTCAGTGATCACCATCTGACACTGCTTACTTGAAGCGTGATAGTTCCTCATTCTCAGTCATGAGAGTAAAAAATACCATGTTTGTTTCATCATAATATCTTCTGGGTACTTTTTGAACCCGTTGTGATCATCATAGTTGTGGATGTTGATCGACTGTCTCGATTGAGGTGGTTCTTCATCAATTTAATCAGTTTCAAATAATCCAGCTCCACCTGAATTAAATGCTCCATACTACCGCTTGCATCATCACAATGTTACCCTTCTTTCATAATGGCAGTCTTATCAAAGACTACGTCCCTACTCATAACAATCTTCCTTGTTTAGGGATCCCAAAGTCTGTAGCCATTAACTCCTTCCTAGAAACACAGATAAATGCAATCTTTTGACTTTAGGATTTTGCAGTCTTTCTTGATGTAACCATATTTCTTGCAATGGTGACATTGAGGTCGATTTCTTCCAGACTTTGATTTCGACCTTCCCCTTCTTTCTCCTTTCCTTTTTTCTTGTACTTTTCATCTTACAAATAAACTCTCAGACTGTGTATTTTCTTCTTTTAGGTTTTTTTTCTCAAATTGTTTGAGAATAGGGTTGCTATAGTGTCTTCTAACTCTGGGGTATTATTCTCATAGAGTAAGGTTGTAACGAGTTGTTCATAAGAGGCCGGAAGTGAAAAAAAGTAGTTGTAGGGCATGATCCTCATTTCTGAATTTCTCATCAATACTTGCTAACTCATTGACTACTTTGTTGAGCGCATTCATGTGCTCTATGAGATCCTCACCTTTATTCATCTTGAGATTATATATGAAGTTTTTGTTATAAGAATAACCTCTTTGACAACGAATCTGACATATATAGGTTCTCAAGTTTCATCCAAAGCTTTAGTGCTGAATCTTCATTGACTACATGGTAGAGAACATCGTCGGATAAGCTTAACCTAACGGTGCTCGCCGCCTTCAATTCCACATCTTCTCAATCATCATCGGACATTGACTCCGGCTTCTTTGATTTACCGTTAAAGCATTTTGTTTAAACTTTGTTGTATCAATAGATCTTTCACCCCTCTGCTATAATCCGAAGTTTCCCTTCCCATCAAATCATAAAAGTGTTATCGAGCATTATACAAGCGCATGCCTCATAAAAGCGTTGTCGAGCATCATACAAGCGTTGATGAGCATCTTACAGGTACATGAGACAAGCCAACATTGACATGTACATGCACAAGTCCTTATTTTCTCTTTTCATTTTTGCAGTAACTTTACTCATAGACTCTTTGTAGTGAAAGACTCGAACATAAGCAACCATCTTCCTGGCGAACCACCAACATTGTTGAGGGAATAAACCAGACATTTCAGTGATATCACTACTTCATAGTGATTGGATGTTTTAATTAGTTGAATAGAGTCAATGGAGATTTGATTTACTTTAACAAGTTGAAACATCTTATTGTCCATTTTTGATATAGTGGAAACATCTCATCTTCTAATATATTCACATGGAGAAAGCATGTGATCCTCATTTACCATAATATTATTGCTGAAGTGCTAGTTCTCTTTCATTCTTTATACAATTCTAGTGGATAATTTTGGCTCATATAGTTAGTAAGTGCTTTATTTTCTTTGACCCGGTGATCCAATAGCCCTTGTACCATTAATCAACTGATAGCAACATGAATCCAAGCCATTTGTTTGGGCCTTCGGAGACCATGAGATCATTAAAAGATGAATGAAATCATGGTCTCCCAAGTCCATGTCTTAGATTTTCATTGCAAATTAATTACCATGGTTCTGAGGGTATTACATCAGGGTCCTTTCATTTCACCTAGACGTACTTGTCCTTTCTCACTTTCAAATTTTTTTTTATCTACCAAAAGGTTTTGTCTGAGCAGGTGCCCGTGAATTTATGTTCTTGTTTGTGGAAATGTTTGTACCATTCACCAACATGTTCATAAAGACAACCCATATTTACTTTTGTTGCTTGTAGTGATCACTCATCTTACAATAGCAAAGAACTTTACTAGTACTTTAGGTATTTAAGGTTGAGCAAGGTTTGGAAGGGAGACTGCTAAACTTGAAAGTTGAAACATAAGCTTTCATGGGCACATTTGTAGGACACAATACCTGGTTTGGCCCTCCCATTCCTTGGTCTTTGGCGAACCTTCAAAACTTTACAATATCATAGACCCAACTGGTTTTATATCAAGGTTTTGGTACCCATCACTTTTCCAACTGAAACAATTAGAACTTCTATTCATCTTCTACTTCTCCATCTTTGCTATTGACATACAACTCCTAGACTTCCCTCTTCTCTAGTTCTATTTCAAACTCGATAACTTCAAGCACGCAACTGTTGGGAATTGCCTCGAATTATATTTTGGATAAAATTATAATTTTTGAAGTTGTTAGAATTTTGGAAAGTCCTAATTTGTTTGGGATTAGAATCTGGGTAATATCCTAATTGATTTGGAAAAGTCTTAACTGGTGTAGGATTTTTGTTTGGAGAAAATCCTGAATGATGTCAGATTCATTTTGGGAAAGTCCTAATTGGAGTGAGATTTGTTATGTGGTTATAAATAGGCCTAGGGTGAAGGCTTAGAAAACTAACCAAAAACCAAGAGGAAGAGAAAAGGCAAGGATGTGAGGTGTGGTAGGGCTTCCATGGAGAGCGGGGTGTCTCCCATGGAAAGCCCTTATTAGCTCTCAAGAGAGCAGACTCATGGCTTATTTCAATGTGCTCTCAATGTGGGAGAGTATTGGCTCGGTTCGGGTTTGTGTTTCTTTTTTCCTAAAAGGATTTAGTTTTCAGTTCAGATTTGGGTTGAGGGAGTGAACAAAGAATTGCAGGCTGTGTGAGAGCCTTTTAAGGGATGTGGTAGAGTCTATGAGCACGTGTATTCTTGTTTATCTTCTCTTATGTAATTTTCTCTTTAATTAGTGGAAGTATAACTGGATCGTTTCTACTATGGATGTAGCCCAAGAGATGGGTGAACCAATTATATCTTGTGTATTGTGTGTTTGTCGCATTATCTTGAGAATACTCCCACAACAACCATGTTTGTCTCCCTCACATATGCTGGTGTCACACTTTTTGTCGAGTTAACACATTCTTCAAGATCTTATTAAGAACTTATTGGAAACCTTGCAGCCTCTGTTTGGCCAAGTGTTGTTCTTACTCCATTACCACTCCACTGACCATGTCATGCTCAAAGGCCACTACCACTGGCTCTTGCAGCTCATGGGCCTGTGTCACTTGTTGCAGCTGTAGCATCTACTAGTTTCCCATCCTGTTTTCTAGCAACCAATATTGTTGATATATGTAATATCGAGGGTATAATTATATATGTAATGTTCTCTGAATATAAGATGCTAGTAGGGCTTTTTTTCCCTCACTCTCTTTTCTTCTCTCTTCTCTCTTTTCTCTTCTCTAAACCTAAATCCTCCAAACCCTTTCTCCAACTTGATATCAAAGCTTAATAGAAGGAAAGAAAATATCATTTAAAGCCGTAGGAACAACCAACCAATAAGGAGGACAATTGGGGCATTTTTAGCCATATGGCTATTTCTAGTCGTATGGCCGAAGCCTTATTTCTTATTTTGGGTCTCCTCGAATGTAACTTTTTAGAGAGTTTGACTTTAGAGGATTTTTGAATCATATATCTTGTGATTTGGTTCATTTTTGAAGAAATTACAATGATTTGAAGAAAAATTCCAGCAAAATAACTGTTTCAGTTCAGATATGTTTTCGCTCAAATGAGACAATTTTAATGGTGTTTATTGATCATGGATGAACAAGTTTTTTGTAAGGAACGTTTCCATTAATGCATAAGTCTGAATAAGAGCCTCCCAAAGCTCATGACAATCCTTAAGAATCTTACTCTGTCGACTCTTTCCGGCTCTGTTGTCCACTCTATCACTAATATTAAATTCAATTGTGATAATTTTATTGTGTGGTGAAGCTCTATTGAGCTTTATATTGGGAGTCATTCTAAGATGGGGTATCTTGATGGTAAAACCCTAAGCCGGAGATCGGTATTTCTAAGATTGTTATATGAAATGCCAAAAATTTCATTATATTGGGTTGATTGTTTAATTCTATAAAGCCTCAGATTTCCGGGAATTACATTTTCTATAAGGATTGTCATGAGCTTTGAAAGGCTCTTATTCAGACTTATGCATTAGTGGAGAATGATGCTTGGATTTATCAACTTACTCGTGAGATTGCTCACTTTCAACAAGGGGATATGCGTATTTCTGATTATTTTGGGGCTCTTCAACGTCGTTGGAAAGAATTGAGCCATTATGAGCTTCTTTTTGAATTGTCTGATGCTTCTGCAAAGATTATGGCGAAGCGAATTGAGCGACATCGCATTTATGATTTCTTGGGTGGCCTTCGGGTCGAATTTGAACAGTTGCGTACTCAGATCCTTGCCACGTCTCTTCTGTTTTCACGACCCAAAATACCCCCTAGGAGTTAGGGATACCTTGACTCGTGACCACTGTATCATACCTCCAATATGATACATAAGGTACACATGGAAACTTGTCAGAGTACATAGACATATATAGCGGAAACAATATACAATGCACAGTGGAAATAGAATACCCTAAACATAGCAAAAGCAAAGCAACACTCCTATAACCTGGTCCAAGTGTGAACCAACAAAATATACATGTCTGTAAATATCCAAAAAAGGTGGAGTGGACAAGTCTCACTCTCACATAACAAAATATCCAGCATTTTACTAACTATTGTCGATCAACAGAAATTGAAGTCACGACACCTATCTAAAGACCCATCGTCCTGGTAGTGATCCATGGAAGGCTCCGGGTCAAAGTACTCTTCCTCTACCCAAGGTTCCGTACCACATAGATCAAAAGGAGCCTGAGCACTTGCCGATGATAACAAATATTGGCTGAACGTGGAATACTCAGTGTATACAAACTACTAACAATAAAGCAATAAGCATAGAGCATGCGAATCATGGAGAATGAAATCCTTAAATATGTAAGAGCATAGAAACCGTGAAATAGCATGTGAGATGAGAGCCAAAACCAAAACCATAACCGTGTGAGTCAAGCGATAATCATAGCCTTATGAGTTTCTTGTGAGTTCATAGAGTTCATGGAGTTACTTAGAGTCATTTATGATCCGTAGAGACATAGAACATAAAGCAAAACCATAGAGCCAATACCATAGAGATCTTAGAGTATTTCATTTGTGATCCTTAGAGCTTGTGAGACGATCTTAGAAATATCATGGAGTTCTTGTGAGTGTGTATCATGATCCTTAGAGCTTGTGAACCGATCTTAGACAAATCATGGAGTTGCTTAGAATCATTTCTTATAAGTCATTTGTTCGAAAACCCTTTTTGTAGCATTGAAGAAATCCATGGAAGACATCGATTCATGCGAGACATGCGAGCATATGAGCATACCAGAGTACTAACATATTTTTGACACCCAAAAACTCTTAGAGACATTAAATCAAACACTTAGAGTGCATCATAATGATAACTTACATCCAAGTATAACACAACCTTTCACCACATAACAAATCAAGGTACATATATAGTAGATAATAAGAAGAACAAACCAAGGTAACTAGTAGTATTGCAAGATTGGTAGTAGAGTGTATCTACTTTGGTGAAATCAAAGACTTTGATTCCAAAAGCTTGAACAAGTAAGAACCTTGAGTTCATGGTTGAGAAAAACCAAAGGGATGGGAGGATCTTGATCTTCCTTCAAGCTTGTGCAACACCTAGCTCCCTCCTTCTTCCTCTTCAAAAGCTCTCAAAATAGGCTACAAAGGGTTTCTGAAACCCTAAGGCACGAACCCAGCCCTTATATAGGCAAAGGGTAGTGGCTAAAGTCTTAAATACCCTTAATGAAGAAAATCTGCGTATAACCGATCGATCGGTGGTACAGACTGAGCGATCGGTGACTGACCGGTCGACCGGTGGTTTCAACCAGTCGATTGGTTGAAAACACCCTCTCTGGAATTTTTTCCCATACAAAAAAGTTAACCGTTCGATAGCTACCGAGCGATCGGTATAAGACCGATCGATCGGAGGTTATCACCAAGCGATCGGTAATCCCCTGTTTTCTGCAAAACCCTATTTTCACTATTTGAATCTTCTCCAAACCAATTATAACACTCTTTTATGCTTAAAACATGATACTTAAGCACATATAGTCCTACTAGAACATGCACGCCATAAATCCATACATGTATATTAACATAAAGCCTACAAGTGTACGAGACTACACTTGGGCACTATTCACACACTATTCACTACTTAGTGTAATAAGGATTCGGGGTTCTACATCTGCCTTCTCTTCGATCGGTGTACTCCACTATGTTCAGCGAGGAACGCCTACGGGCTGTTATATCTTCGAGCTCTCCTCCTATGCTCCCTCCGGATCGTATTGCCTTTGCTACTAATTTCTATCCTCCTCCAGGACGTGATAGAGGGACTGATAGGGGTCGTCAAGGTTGTGGTAGACGTGGGCATGATAGATTTACTACTCTTTGTGCTCACTGTGGTATAGTAGGACATGATCGTGATTATTGTTATCGTCTATATGGCTATCCTGAGGGTTACCAGTCTTGTCCTGCTACTCATTGTACTACGAATTTTGCTATTGATCCTTTGCCTGCATCCTCAGTAGTTACGATTGATCCTTTGGAGTCCAGGTTGCTGAGATGATCCGAGTTGAGTTTTGTCTGCAGCGTGACTCTGATACTGCTGCTTCCTCTTCGATTGCTGCCTTAGGTATCCATGCTCCATCTGCCTATACTGCCACTACATCGTCTTCTTCCCCTAACTAGGTTATTAATTCTGGAGCCATTGATCATATAACTATTGAGTCACAGGGTTATTCCATTTATGCACCTCCATCTCCTCCTGGCAAGGTTCGCTTGGTTGATGGTTCTGTTACTGCTGTTTTAGGAATAGGGCATTTTCTTGTATCTCTATCTCTCTCTTTATCTCATGCTTTACATGTTCCTCATTTATCTTATAACCTTCTTTTAGTTAGTAGTCTTATTACTAAACTCAATTTTTGTGCTATGTTTTATCCTTCTCATTGTCTCTTTCAAGACCTGACTACGAGGAGGATTGTTGGTAGAGGCGTGAAAAGAGGTGGACAATACTACCTTGATACTGATTATGCTCTTGATCTTGTCACATTTACTACTGTTGTTGTTACTGTTTTTCCTTTTTCAGTTGATGCTACTCATGATACTTATCGTTTATGGCATGCCAAGCTTGGGCATGTTGGATATAAGACTTTGTGTTCTTTGATTCCTACTCTTAGTAAACTGTGTTTTTCATATACTTTTCAATGTGATTCTTGTGACCTTACTAAACATGTTCGGACTGTTTATCCTTCTCGCATGCATAGATGTTGTTATACTTTTGAGCTTGTTCATTCTGATGTTTGGGGTTCATCTCCGGTTGTCTCTAGTGATGAGTTTTATTATTGTGTTACTTTTATCGATGACTACACTCGGGCTACTTGGGTTTACCTTATTAAGTCTAATGATGAAATATTTTCTAAATTTCAAGAATTTAATACTATAGTTCGTACCCAGTTTGGTGGTCTTGTTAAGGTCCTTCGATCTGATAATGGTGGTGAGTATCTATCTGCCCCTTTTGTCCAGTATCTTCTCACTCATGGTATTGCTCATCAGTTTACCTATCCTACACTCCTCAACAAAATGATGTTGCTTAGTGCAAAAATCTTCATTGAGTGGGTGTCACTCGCTCCTTGTTGCGACCCAAAATACCCCCTAGGAGTTAGGGATACTTTGGCGCACGATGTGCCATAATTGATACCAAACCATTCTGTAAAAATACTCAAGGCATAACATAGCGGACTCATATAATAGTGCGGAAGCGTAACTTAAAATTTTCTTTTATACAATACATATGACTGTATTCCAAGTTTGTACAATACATAAGCCAAAACAAGAGTGGACATGCCCACTCAATCAAAATATATAAATGAAAGCTCTCTATCTCTCTCACTCACTCTCAATAGTAACTAGGATAAGGCCACCTGTCAAGGTTCCTATCCTCCTCTGACTGAGCCTTTGTCAGCTCCTCCTCACTGTAGTCCTCCTCGACCTACGGACTGAGATCACAGATGTCGAATTGACCTGCCGACCTACAATGTACGGTTGAACATGGAATACTCAGCGAGCACAAACTACTAGCTAACAATGCTATAATAACAATAATATCACATGTAAGTGATTAAAGAAATATCATTCATAAAATTCATGCTTAAAACCCATCATAGAAAACCTTTCGTCAAATCTTATCTTTCGTGAAAAACAAAACACTTGTACATGCCTTATGAGTTCTTATGAATACTTATGAGCCTTATGAGTTCTTATGAGTTCCTTGTGAGCTTACTAGTTCTTATGAGTTCTTTGTGAGCTTATGAGTTCTTATGAGCTTTTTGATCCTTGAAGACTTATGCAAGATCTTAGACATGATCCTTGGAGCTTGTGAGCACTTATGAGCCTTGTAAGCCTTATAATCGTGTGAGCCTTGTAACCGATCTTAGACTTATGCAGTTCTTATGAGTTCTTAGAAGCCTTGCAAGACTTATGATCCTTGGAGCTTATGCAAGATCTTAGACTTGATCCTTGTGAGCATGGGGTAACCAATCTTAGAAATACCAGCCCAAAGTTTGGCTTTGTCAATGCTTATGCACTTATGCTTCTTCTTATGAAATTTCCTTTGAAAAATCCTTCTTATGATTCTTGAAATACCATGCTTATAAAAAAACCTCAGTGATGTAAAACATAGAGTGCATAGAGTGCTTGTGAGCATCATAATATATATGAAAAGTTTTAAATATTGCATACGGGTTCATACAAGACATCTTAGCATCATAGTATACTTGGACAAATTCTAAAACATGGAACTTATTCATTTATGGCATTTCATCACAAAATCTTGGCCATTAAGTCTATTTCATTAATATCATACTTAGAATCATAGTTCATTGGGGGATAATCACAATCATAGACAAGCATAACATATTTATCTTTTTATTGAAAAACCTCAATCTTAAAAACCCTTATTTACTCATTGAATCATAATAAAGTCATTTAATAGAGTGTATTGCAAATCCTATTCAACATCATACATTCAATCCTCATTTTCCTTATTTGCATCATAATAAGGTTAGGTAATGGTAGGAACTTACAATATCTATTCAAAATCACCCATAACATCTTACTTTTCAAGATTTGTATCATAGTAAAGCTAGGTAGTAGTAGTACTTACTTCTTGGATTAGAGAAAAGCTTGAGAAAGCTTGAGAAGTTGAAATCCAAGCTTGAAGAAGGAACCAAGCTTGAAGAAGATTTGTGGAAGCAAGATTTGGCTCCACCTTGATCACCCAAGCTCCCTTAGTCAAAACCCTAGCCTCCCCCTTTCTTCTTTTTTAATTTCTCCCCTTAGAACTCTCTTAGGTTACCTTGAGGGTTTATAAAACCCTAACCATGAAATTGAGGCATTTGTAGGAAAAGGGGTGGTCAAAAGACCATCCTACCCTTAATGAAATGGTTCACCAGACCAAATTGGGCAAGAGTTCGGATTCCCAGTTGACCGGCTAGGAGGGGCGGTCGACCGGCCCTGGAAAAACCTTATTGTAAAGCCCATTTTGGGCTTTTTCTTGTCAGTTGATCGACTGACCTCGAACTCGAAGCACTCTATTGGCCACTTTTGGCCTTTTTTCATGACAGCCAGTCGACCAGCCTTGAGGGGCGGTCGACCGGGATTCACCAAAACTTGGTGAATCCTTTTTGTGAGGGGAATTTACCGAGAGGACACGCGTCAGCAGCAGCTCCTCCTAAGTTCTGAGTTACTGGTAGAAGATTGGAGTGGAGGGTGTGATACCCCGACCTGTACTCCGATGATTAAGTCAGTAGGTGTAGAAGATGATGAACCGTAAGAATATAATAGAAAGTTCGAAGGTCTTAGCTCTTTCAATTTTTCTGCCCCCCTTGCCACACTATTTTTCACAGGTTTAAATAGGCCACCCTTGTCATGGCCATGGGCATCCATTGATGTCCATGCATACCTTGAATCCCTGATCTGTACTTCAGTAATCATTTTAGATAGATCTCCCGGTCATTCGTACTGCACGCGCATCTGCACACAAAAAGAGCAGGCCAAGAGTAGGAACTCGTCCGAGGTGACTGGCATTAAATGCAGCATTAAATGCCATTTAATGCCAAGACAATGTTACCCACCTACCATCATAGAGGTAGGATCAGTCCCAGGCGACTGGGCAGCAACGCCAGGTTTCATTACGTGTTAGGATACGCGATCGTGGACAATAAGACGACGGGTACGTCGTCCGAATGAGGACGTGATCGTCGTCCAAGAGACCACGGGTCCGTCGTCCGAATGAGGACGTGATCGTCGTCCAAGAGACCACGGGTCCGTCGTCCGAATGAGGACGTGATCGTCGTCCCCGAGACCACGGGTCCGTCGTTAGAGTGAGGACGTGATACTGTCGTTCACGAGACCACGTTCTCGTCGTCTATACGACAACGGGCCCGTCGTCGGGGAGACGACGGAAATGAGCTCAAACGATAACACCACACTGAGGACGAGCTCGTTGTTACCACACTTAGGTTTTTACGAAATTTACTCATTACAAATTGCCCCTTTATGATACTTTGAATGTGGTTCAGAGTGTCATAAATATAGCGAAACGCTGGAGAAGATACGGCTCACCTCAGAATGATGATAGGTCACATACTCTGTACGCGAAGGCGTAGCGTCGTGCCAGCTGTAGTGCGCGTGCCGAAACGTCATACCTCATAAATGTTTAGGCAGGCTGTCATCATTATCTCCCGGACGCTTCGTTTTTCCCGACGGTTTCTTAACTCGGTCAAAAGACCATCCTGCCCTTCGAGTTGTCTACATGTGTGGACACGCGTACGGTACAGATCGAGGTCATTATCGTCCTTAGAGTTATGGACCGGTCTATAAGTACCGAAGGCCTGGTACTTCATCTTCTTCACTCGAATTCTTGCATCCTGTCACTCTGCTGGAATTTCTCCTCACCGACGACTGCTGTTCTGGTTTTCCTCCTTCTCCGGCTGTGCCTTCCCTTGCTTCCTAAATCCAGTTTCGGTAAGAACCTTCTCTTTTCTTTTTATTCTGTGGTCGTTTTTCCTACATTTCTTCTTTTTCTCCTTGTTTGCGACCATGTCTGCCGAAATAGTTAGGATAGACAGTGCCGATGAGGCCAGTTGCTCAGGCAGTGCCCCTCACGGTGTTATCACCGGTGTTTCCAAATCCAAAACCAGACCAGTGGTCAAATACGCACTTGACCATTACAGAACTCTTTTCCAAATTCCTCCTCACGTCCACCTTCATTTCGGGGAAGAAGACGTTCTTCCTGACCATCGTTCTTCCTGTACAATCGTCTACCTCGCTCAGTTCGAGGCTGGACTTCGATTTCCCCTCTCTCCTATCACGGACTCCGTCCTGTCCGCCCTTCAAATTGCCCCGGGGCAAATGCACCCGAAATTCTACAAGTACATGTCTCTGATGGACAAGTTCAACAGAGACGGGTACAATGTAGACGCCAGGCACGTCTTCCACTTCCGCTATGTCTTGAAGTGTCCCGGGGTCGTTGAGGAGGGAAAGAAGACGTACTTCACCTGGAGACAAAAATCCAAAATACCCGACATCATCGCACACCTCCCCGACGTGGAACGGGATTAGAAGGAGATGCCCTTCGTGGTCTCCGGTGCCTGGAGGGCAGAGACTACCCGTCCTGTTCCCCACGAATTTACCTCAGGTCTGTTATTATTCAGTTGTTTTCCGTTGTCTTTTTTTTTTTTGAAAACGTGCTCCTGTCACATGGCTAATAATATTTTACTTTTTCTGCAGAGGCTTCAAAGATACACTTCTCTGACCTGTCCGCGGAAGAAGAGTACGCGCTCCGGAGGGTTCGCAGCGATAAAGGGGATGCCTACGTCACCTGGAGACCGTCCTCGACTCGAGAGAAAGAGTCCACTGTAGCAGTAGGGACCAAACCTAAAAAGTCTCGTCGACAAGCTCGTCCGCCGTCAAAGAGACCGCTCGGACAGGCAGCTGTTCTTGGAGAAGAAGAAGACATGGCTGACCAACCTTCTCCGCGATCTTCACAGGCTCCGGCCTTAACTCGTCCTCCCCGCCCTTCCCGTCTATCTTCAGCGGAGAAGAAGGCGGAGAAAAGAGAGAGAGTAGAAGCTCTCAAGGCTCTGACGGCGAAGAAGGCTCAGCGAGAAGCGGAGCACGATCGACGGGTCCGAGAGCGCGAAGCTGCCGGGGTGCCATCTGCTCAGGCCGCAACAATTGGCGAGGGGAGTGGTGTCCCCATGGAGGAACCTCCAATCGTCATCAGCGGCTCTCCCGCGGATCTCGTGACCGCTCCGTCTCTTGTGGCAGAGACGGCTGCCCCCGCGATCGTCCCGGCCTCTGCTCCATCACCAGCCGAAAATGTGGCTTCATCTTCTGCCCCTCCTCGAGAGAGGATCACCATGGGGGGCCCCGCCGAGCTCTGGAATCCCGTCTTCCCCAGAGGGTACACCTGTCCTACTGTTGCCCATTCTGCGATGGAGCACGATTCCATCGCCACATCGATGATGTTGGCGATGAGGCTCCCAGCGGATATGGCCGCAACGAGGGACCTGCACTGGATGGGGATGTTCAGTGCCGCGAGTCGAGCTGTTGCCACGGTACGCGTTTTTTTTTTTTTTTTTAAACCATCTTTCTTTCTCTTCTTTTTATAGCTGGGCAACATGCTTGCCGGGATGTACGAGGTCACAGCCGAGAACAGGCGTACCTCCAACGGGCTGAGGGACAGGGTCTTTGACCTGGAGAGGAGGGGAGCCGAGGACGTGAGACGGCTGAATCACGAGCTGATGTCCGTCAAAGCTGATCTTCGGTCTGCCAAAGGCACGATTGCCACGGCCGTGAAACAGCGGGACAAAGCTCGGGATGAAGCCCGCAAGGCGATGGAAGGAGAGAAGGCGACAGTGGAGCAAGCCAAAACATCCGTCTTCCGGATCAGTGAGATGGACGAGATCGTGAACTCTCTCCGACAGCGGCTGGAGGCGATGGAGGCCGAGAAGGCAGCATTGCCGAACAACTCGAGGAGGCCACGGCCGCGAGGGACAAGGAGGTTGAAGCCGCCAAGGAGGCTTTAACGGAGTCTCTTCGAGCCCACTTCCAGACGGAGATGGAACGGCTGATAACTGAAGACCGGGTCGAGACGGAGAGAGAATTTGTAGAGCCCCGGACCTTTTCACATTTATGCATGACCCTTCGTAGCCATTTTTCCTTTAAAGTAATGCAATTAATAATAAGGAAGAAATTAGAAATTCTGAAACGTCAGAAATGTTCGTTTTCGAAGTACGAACCCCAACGCAAGTTGAATCGTCAAAATCGGACGAACGAGTCAAAAGTTATGGCCAAAACAGTTTGGACCTGCAGACCACCGATCGCCTCGGTCCATGGAGCGATCGATCGGTCAAAAACCGATCGCTCGGAGGCTATCGACTGGTCGAGATTTTACTATGGGGAAATTTTCCAGAGAGTGAAATTTCAACCGATCGCTCCGTTATGAAACCGATCGATCGGTAGGCAACCGATCGATCGGTCATTAACACCGATCGCTCGGTCCTCGCGTTTTACAGAATTTTCACTAAGGGCATTTTCGGCATTCGGATGTTATACCCTTTCTTATATAGGATTGCCCGAGCCTTTAGGGCTCATTCTCAACCCTTAGAAGATTTGGGAGATTAGAGAGAAAGGAGAAGGTTTTCGAAAACCTAGGTTTCCATTTTGGAGAGAAATCAAAGGGTTTTGAAACCCTAGATCAACCTCAAGCCCGATTTCTTCAAGATTTCGGTTCAAGCATTCGTGGAGCTCGTGTGGGGCACTCTCCTCAAGCTAGGGCAGCAACTCACGTGCGTTTGGTGGAGGATTTCTTCCCCCATTTGTCAAGGTCGGTACTTTTTACTACCCTCCTAGTTATAGCCTCTCCTTTCCTTATTTCTTCTTGTTTTCCTTCATATATATATATATATTATGAGATGGGTGGTATGTATGGTAAATGGAGAGGGATGTTGGCGAATGGATGCCGTGTGGATGATGTATTGAATGAATGGGGAAGGGCATTGTACTAATAATAAACATACAAGTGTGATGTGAGTATAACCCACCTAGAAAAGCATGTTGTAGGGTTAATGAATAATGAATGTACCATGTTTGATGAAATGCCAAGGTGAATAAAATGAATGATAAATTAAGAAAATGCATGTTTAAGGTTTATGGAAATTGCTAGGGTTATGATAGTGTGATTGTTCGCTTTCCCTAAATGATATCAATATTAAATTGCCCAAATCATTGATGTTATGTGTTATGAATTACTCAAATGCCATATTTAATTCCAAATGCAAGTATGCACACGACCTCACGAGCACGCATACATGACATGATTTACCGAGGTTTTCAAGAATGGGATTTAGAGGTGGGGCATATCGTACGATATGTTTTACCTCGCTTTTGGCAAGGACAAGACAATCATGCATTTTCATAAGAAGGGTCTCCCTTCCCTCACAAGTGCATACATAACATAAGAAGGGCCTCCCTTCCCTCGCAAGTACATCTCACAAGAACATCTCACAAGTGAAAGGACATGACATGAGCATTTAGGAAGAAGGGTCTCCCTTCCCTCACAAGTAGTTTACTTTTCCAAGCATGATACAAGCATGACATGGCACGGCATGACAAGCATGGGCATTTAGGATGAAGGGTCTCCCTTCCCTCACAAGTAGTTTACTTTCCAAGCAAGCATGACATGGCATGACACGCATGAATGATAAGATAAGACAACATGACAAGTTTCAAGCACGGAAATGGTATTTTCAGTCAAGTCAAGTGCACGGTGTTTTCAAGGGTTTTATGAATACTTATGAGCCTTATGAGTTCTTATGAGTTCCTTGTGAGCTTACTAGTTCTTATGAGTTCTTTGTGAGCTTATGAGTTCTTATGAGCTTTTTGATCCTTGAAGACTTATGCAAGATCTTAGACATGATCCTTGGAGCTTGTGAGCACTTATGAGCCTTGTAAGCCTATAATCGTGTGAGCCTTGTAACCGATCTTAGACTTATGCAGTTCTTATGAGTTCTTAGAAGCCTTGCAAGACTTATGATCCTTGGAGCTTATGCAAGATCTTAGACTTGATCCTTGTGAGCATGGGGTAACCAATCTTAGAAATACCAGCCCAAAGTTTGGCTTTGTCAATGCTTATGCACTTATGCTTCTTCTTATGAAATTTCCTTTGAAAAATCCTTCTTATGATTCTTGAAATACCATGCTTATAAAAAAACCTCAGTGATGTAAAACATAGAGTGCATAGAGTGCTTGTGAGCATCATAATATATATGAAAAGTTTTAAATATTGCATACGGGTTCATACAAGACATCTTAGCATCATAGTATACTTGGACAAATTCTAAAACATGGAACTTATTCATTTATGGCATTTCATCACAAAATCTTGGCCATTAAGTCTATTTCATTAATATCATACTTAGAATCATAGTTCATTGGGGGATAATCACAATCATAGACAAGCATAACATATTTATCTTTTTATTGAAAAACCTCAATCTTAAAAACCCTTATTTACTCATTGAATCATAATAAGTCATTTAATAGAGTGTATTGCAAATCCTATTCAACATCATACATTCAATCCTCATTTTCCTTATTTGCATCATAATAAGGTTAGGTAATGGTAGGAACTTACAATATCTATTCAAAATCACCCATAACATCTTACTTTTCAAGATTTGTATCATAGTAAAGCTAGGTAGTAGTAGTACTTACTTCTTGGATTAGAGAAAAGCTTGAGAAAGCTTGAGAAGTTGAAATCCAAGCTTGAAGAAGGAACCAAGCTTGAAGAAGATTTGTGGAAGCAAGATTTGGCTCCACCTTGATCACCCAAGCTCCCTTAGTCAAAACCCTAGCCTCCCCCTTTCTTCTTTTTTAATTTCTCCCCTTAGAACTCTCTTAGGTTACCTTGAGGGTTTATAAAACCCTAACCATGAAATTGAGGCATTTGTAGGAAAAGGGGTGGTCAAAAGACCATCCTACCCTTAATGAAATGGTTCACCAGACCAAATTGGGCAAGAGTTCGGATTCCCAGTTGACCGGCTAGGAGGGGCGGTCGACCGGCCCTGGAAAAACCTTATTGTAAAGCCCATTTTGGGCTTTTTCTTGTCAGTTGATCGACTGACCTCGAACTCGAAGCACTCTATTGGCCACTTTTGGCCTTTTTTCATGACAGCCAGTCGACCAGCCTTGAGGGGCGGTCGACCGGGATTCACCAAAACTTGGTGAATCCTTTTTGTGAGGGGAATTTACCGAGAGGACACGCGTCAGCAGCAGCTCCTCCTAAGTTCTGAGTTACTGGTAGAAGATTGGAGTGGAGGGTGTGATACCCCGACCTGTACTCCGATGATTAAGTCAGTAGGTGTAGAAGATGATGAACCGTAAGAATATAATAGAAAGTTCGAAGGTCTTAGCTCTTTCAATTTTTCTGCCCCCTTGCCACACTATTTTTCACAGGTTTAAATAGGCCACCCTTGTCATGGCCATGGGCATCCATTGATGTCCATGCATACCTTGAATCCCTGATGTGTACTTCAGTAATCATTTTAGATAGATCTCCCGGTCATTCGTACTGCACGCGCATCTGCACACAAAAAGAGCAGGCCAAGAGTAGGAACTCGTCCGAGGTGACTGGCATTAAATGCAGCATTAAATGCCATTTAATGCCAAGACAATGTTACCCACCTACCATCATAGAGGTAGGATCAGTCCCAGGCGACTGGGCAGCAACGCCAGGTTTCATTACGTGTTAGGATACGCGATCGTGGACAATAAGACGACGGGTACGTCGTCCGAATGAGGACGTGATCGTCGTCCAAGAGACCACGGGTCCGTCGTCCGAATGAGGACGTGATCGTCGTCCAAGAGACCACGGGTCCGTCGTCCGAATGAGGACGTGATCGTCGTCCCCGAGACCACGGGTCCGTCGTTAGAGTGAGGACGTGATACTGTCGTTCACGAGACCACGTTCTCGTCGTCTATACGACAACGGGCCCGTCGTCGGGGAGACGACGGAAATGAGCTCAAACGATAACACCACACTGAGGACGAGCTCGTTGTTACCACACTTAGGTTTTTACGAAATTTACTCATTACAAATTGCCCCTTTATGATACTTTGAATGTGGTTCAGAGTGTCATAAATATAGCGAAACGCTGGAGAAGATACGGCTCACCTCAGAATGATGATAGGTCACATACTCTGTACGCGAAGGCGTAGCGTCGTGCCAGCTGTAGTGCGCGTGCCGAAACGTCATACCTCATAAATGTTTAGCAGGCTGTCATCATTATCTCCCGGACGCTTCGTTTTTCCCGACGGTTTCTTAACTCGGTCAAGAGACCATCCTGCCCTTCGAGTTGTCTACATGTGTGGACACGCGTACGGTACGGATCGAGGTCATTATCGTCCTTAGAGTTATGGACCGGTCTATAAGTACCGAAGGCCTGGTACTTCATCTTCTTCACTCGAATTCTTGCATCCTGTCACTCTGCTGGAATTTCTCCTCACCGACGACTGCTGTTCTGGTTTTCCTCCTTCTCCGGCTGTGCCTTCCCTTGCTTCCTAAATCCAGTTTCGGTAAGAACCTTCTCTTTTCTTTTTATTCTGTGGTCGTTTTTCCTACATTTCTTCTTTTTCTCCTTGTTTGCGACCATGTCTGCCGAAATAGTTAGGATAGACAGTGCCGATGAGGCCAGTTGCTCAGGCAGTGCCCCTCACGGTGTTATCACCGGTGTTTCCAAATCCAAAACCAGACCAGTGGTCAAATACGCACTTGACCATTACAGAACTCTTTTCCAAATTCCTCCTCACGTCCACCTTCATTTCGGGGAAGAAGACGTTCTTCCTGACCATCGTTCTTCCTGTACAATCGTCTACCTCGCTCAGTTCGAGGCTGGACTTCGATTTCCCCTCTCTCCTATCACGGACTCCGTCCTGTCCGCCCTTCAAATTGCCCCGGGGCAAATGCACCCGAAATTCTACAAGTACATGTCTCTGATGGACAAGTTCAACAGAGACGGGTACAATGTAGACGCCAGGCACGTCTTCCACTTCCGCTATGTCTTGAAGTGTCCCGGGGTCGTTGAGGAGGGAAAGAAGACGTACTTCACCTGGAGACAAAAATCCAAAATACCCGACATCATCGCACACCTCCCCGACGTGGAACGGGATTAGAAGGAGATGCCCTTCGTGGTCTCCGGTGCCTGGAGGGCAGAGACTACCCGTCCTGTTCCCCACGAATTTACCTCAGGTCTGTTATTATTCAGTTGTTTTCCGTTGTCTTTTTTTTTTTTGAAAACGTGCTCCTGTCACATGGCTAATAATATTTTACTTTTTCTGCAGAGGCTTCAAAGATACACTTCTCTGACCTGTCCGCGGAAGAAGAGTACGCGCTCCGGAGGGTTCGCAGCGATAAAGGGGATGCCTACGTCACCTGGAGACCGTCCTCGACTCGAGAGAAAGAGTCCACTGTAGCAGTAGGGACCAAACCTAAAAAGTCTCGTCGACAAGCTCGTCCGCCGTCAAAGAGACCGCTCGGACAGGCAGCTGTTCTTGGAGAAGAAGAAGACATGGCTGACCAACCTTCTCCGCGATCTTCACAGGCTCCGGCCTTAACTCGTCCTCCCCGCCCTTCCCGTCTATCTTCAGCGGAGAAGAAGGCGGAGAAAAGAGAGAGAGTAGAAGCTCTCAAGGCTCTGACGGCGAAGAAGGCTCAGCGAGAAGCGGAGCACGATCGACGGGTCCGAGAGCGCGAAGCTGCCGGGGTGCCATCTGCTCAGGCCGCAACAATTGGCGAGGGGAGTGGTGTCCCCATGGAGGAACCTCCAATCGTCATCAGCGGCTCTCCCGCGGATCTCGTGACCGCTCCGTCTCTTGTGGCAGAGACGGCTGCCCCCGCGATCGTCCCGGCCTCTGCTCCATCACCAGCCGAAAATGTGGCTTCATCTTCTGCCCCTCCTCGAGAGAGGATCACCATGGGGGGCCCCGCCGAGCTCTGGAATCCCGTCTTCCCCAGAGGGTACACCTGTCCTACTGTTGCCCATTCTGCGATGGAGCACGATTCCATCGCCACATCGATGATGTTGGCGATGAGGCTCCCAGCGGATATGGCCGCAACGAGGGACCTGCACTGGATGGGGATGTTCAGTGCCGCGAGTCGAGCTGTTGCCACGGTACGCGTTTTTTTTTTTTTTTTTTAAACCATCTTTCTTTCTCTTCTTTTTATAGCTGGGCAACATGCTTGCCGGGATGTACGAGGTCACAGCCGAGAACAGGCGTACCTCCAACGGGCTGAGGGACAGGGTTTCTTTGACCTGGAGAGGAGGGGAGCCGAGGACGTGAGACGGCTGAATCACGAGCTGATGTCCGTCAAAGCTGATCTTCGGTCTGCCAAAGGCACGATTGCCACGGCCGTGAAACAGCGGGACAAAGCTCGGGATGAAGCCCGCAAGGCGATGGAAGGAGAGAAGGCGACAGTGGAGCAAGCCAAAACATCCGTCTTCCGGATCAGTGAGATGGACGAGATCGTGAACTCTCTCCGACAGCGGCTGGAGGCGATGGAGGCCGAGAAGGCAGCATTGGCCGAACAACTCGAGGAGGCCACGGCCGCGAGGGACAAGGAGGTTGAAGCCGCCAAGGAGGCTTTAACGGAGTCTCTTCGAGCCCACTTCCAGACGGAGGTGGAACGGCTAATAACCGAAGACCGGGTCGAGACAGAGAGAGAATTAATGAACGAACTTCGAGAATCGGGACGACTGGTAGAGTCTCCCCAACAGTCGAAGGACGAGGCCACTCGTTCTGAGGCTGTGGGCATGGAGATCTCGCCTGGCGAAGAACCCGAGGTACAAGGAGGGGGGCAACCCTCGTCATCTACCGGACCATCTCCCGCTCTCCCCGAGGTCCCAGCTGAAGCCGTTCCTGCCGAGCCCGCCATTACTGCCGACATCGCTCCGGTTGTTCCTGATGACGCGGTCGTAGTCGTTGACGAAGACTGATCCTTCCTCCTTCCTATCTCTTTCTTTCTAATTTTGTATCAGCTGTATTTCTTTTCAATTTCGTATCGGATGTAATCATGTTTGTCCCTTGTCCGTAAAGATTTCATATATCTATTCTCCTTTTATGATCAGTGTGTTGCAACCGATTGATTCGGAATGGTTATCTCGTTCAAAATAAAACAAATAGCACGTAATTAACTCGTAGTTGGATATAAGTCTTATAACGAATATAATTCACCATATCATTCTAACAACGGAATGTCAAAGACGTGGATTAACATTACGGACGTAATTCGACAAAAGGTACATTTCACAAAGATGAACTTATGGTAACTCGTGGTGGGACACCATGTTCAGAGGACATTCCATTAGTATAAGCCGCCGAGATGCTCAGATGGCAATTCCTTTGTATGAACCACCTGTGTCCCGTGGTGAGTACCCTGTTCGTGTGAAATGCACTCGCCGTGGTAATTCGTGGTGGGACACCATGCTCAGAGGACATTCCAGTAGTATAAGCCGCCAGGATGCTCAGATGGCAATTCCTTTGTATGAGCCACCTGTGTCCCGTGGTGAGTACCCTGTGCGAGTGAAATGCACCCGTCGTGGTAATACATCTAGACCATTTTACCAGGTAATGAATATGTAAATAAAACGATTGAACACATGTTCGTCTCAAATATTCATTAACACACAATGTTATTGGAAAAATTGTTTTAAATTCATAATGTTCCACGACTTTTGAATCACATTACCTTGTAGGTCTTTAAGGTAGTACACCCCGGGACTTCTGACACGGTCTACGATGTATGGCCCCTCCCAGTTGGGACCCAGCTTTCCGCTATTGATTTCTCGTGTATTTTGGAAGACTTTTCGAAGAACGAGGTCTCCGACTTGAAGTGTCCTTTTCCGTACTTTCTTGTTGTATGCCTTTCGTAGTCGCTGCTGATACCGTTTCATCTGAATGCTGGCATCTTCCCGCTTCTCTTCCAGCAAGTCTAAATGAATAGCCATTAGTTCGACGTTTTTGCCTTCCTCTCCGTGCTTCTTTCGGGAACGTGTCGTGGGCAGGTAGACTTCGGTGGGAATGACAGCTTCTGCCCCGTATGCTAAAGAGAACGGGGTCTCGTTCGTAGGGCTCCGTGGTGTTGTCCTGTATCCCCACAATGCATTATGTAATTCGCTAGTCCACTTGCCCTTGGAATCTTCCAGCCTTCTCTTGAGGGCATTCAAAATGTTCTTGTTTGCTGCTTCGGCGAGACCATTCCCCTGAGGATAATAAGGAGAAGAGAAGATATGCTTGATTTTCAACTCTTGGCAAAAGTTGGCAATGAGTTTCCCCGTGAACTGCTTCCCGTTATCAGAAATGATGGATTGCGGGATGCCGAATCTACAGATAATATGTTCCCACAAAAACTTCTTCACTTCTTGTTCTCTAATACGCGCAAGCGGAACAGCCTCGATCCACCGGGAGAAGTAATCCGTGGCCACCAGTAGAAAAATTAGATTGCCGGGAGCCTTGGGAAAGGGTCCTACGATGTCAAGTCCCCAGCGAGCGAAAGGCCAAGGTTGAGATACGACGTTGAGTTCCTGGGCGGGGGCATGAATTAACTTTGCGTGACGCTGACACTGGCTGCATTTCCGTACGTACTTCTGTGCGTCGGCTTGCATATATGGCCAAAAATATCCTTGCCCAGAGCTCGATGAGCGATAGTCCGTCCTCCCGAATGGATGCCGCAAATCCCCTCGTGGAGCTCGGCCAAAATCCTCTCTACGTCTTCAGGATGCACGCATTTCAAAAGAGGTCCTCCAAAGGATTTACGGTACAGTTCCCCGTCCACAAGGGTGTAACGGGGAGCTTTATATTGTATTCGTCTTGCTTCCTTTGCATCAGAGGGGAGAATTCCATTCTTCAAATAAGTAACTATGCCCGTCATCCAGCTCGGCACTTGACTTACAGATAACACCGTGCGTTGCGTTTGCAGTTCAATAGAGGGGTATTCTTTGTACTCCATGAGGATTGTCTTAGGCTCATCACTTTGCATCATCGAGGCGAGATAGGCCAATGCATCAGCATGCCTGTTATCGTCCCTTCGGACATGTTTAATCTCGATGACATCAAAGACCTTTCGTTGCTCTTGTAGAAATGCAGCGTAGCGTCTCATCCGCTCATCTCGACATTCATAGGTACCGTTGAATTGGTTCACCACGAGCTGTGAGTCACAAAACACTCGGAGCTTAGAAATTCCCAACTCTTGGGCACTCTGCAACCCAAGTATTAACGCTTCATTATTGGAGGCAGCATAACCAAGGCGCGTCAACTTCTGCACTTTAACATGATCTAGACTGACAAGGACCGCACCGAGTCCTGAACCGCTGACATTAGACGACCCATCAACGTACAAGACCCAATCGCACCACGCCGTCAGTTTCGTTCTTTCTCCTGCCTCGTCTTCCACAACGGGATTCTCCTCCGCGTCGTCTGGGAGCTCATGACGGTCGGGCTCTACCGAAGTTTCAACCTCTTCTACGGGGAAATCGGCTAGGAAGCTTGCAACAGCCTGCCCCTTCTCTGCGGTTCGGGCCTGATATTGGATGTCGAATTCGCTGAGCGCCACTGCCCACTTTGACATGCGTCCCGCGGTTTCAGGTCGTCCCAACACAGTTTTCAAAGGGTACGTGGTGATGACGACGATGGTGTGTGCCTGAAAATAAGGACGTAACTTCTCAGCGGAAAAGACAAGAGCCAGGCATACCTTTTCCATTCTGCTGTAGTTGGATTCTGCCTTGTGGAATGTTTTGCTGACGAAATAAACAGGCTTCTCTACGCCGTCGTGATTTCTGAGCAGCACGGAACCAATGGCTCGTTCCGAGACGGAGAGATAGAGGTACAACACTTCACCAGGTTCAGGCACAGAGAGGATCGGAGCGGAGCCTAGATACGTCTTCAAGGCGGCGAAAGATTGGGAACACTCCTCGGTCCATCTGAAGACGGAATCCTTTCTCAACAACTCGAACAGAGGTCTGCAACGGTCAGAAGATTTTGATATAAACCGGTTGAGTGCGGCAATGCGTCCTGTTAGTTTTTGAACTTCTTTCCTCGTCTTCGGCTCCGGCATATCTATCAGAGCACGGATCTGCGTGGGATTCACCTCGATGCCCCGTTGACTGACGAGATAACCAAGGAATTTGCCCGAGGCGACGCCGAATGTGCATTTCTCAGGATTTAATTTCAGGTTGAAAGTGCGCAAAATAGAGAACGGCTCCACCAAGTCGGCTATTAGAGAGGCCCGAGTTCGGCTTTTCACAACGATATCGTCGATATATACCTCCATCGATTTACCGAGCAAGGGTCCAAACATCAGATTCATCAACCGTTGATAAGTGGCACCGGCATTCTTCAGGCCAAAGGGCATGACCCGGTAACAGAACAGGCCACGCTCCGTTATGAAGGCCGTCTTCTCTTGATCGTCCTCCGCTAAGAGGATTTGATTGTAACCCGAATACCCGTCCATGAAACTCAACATCTCGTGACCCGCGGTTGCCGTGATAAGTCTATCGATTCTGGGAACTGGGAAGAAGTCCTTCGGGCAAGCTTTATTAACATTAGTGAAATCAATACAGACTCTGACTTTCCCATTCTTCTTCGGAACAGCTACTACATTGGCTATCCAATCCGGATATTGGACCTCACGAATGAACCCGTGCCGAATTAACTTGTCGATTTCTTCATTGACGGCTTCATGGTACGCCGGAGCAAGTCTTCGAGGCTTCTGTTTAACAGGATTGACTACGGGATCAACGTTGAGATGGTGACAGATGATTTCAGGAAGGATACCCGTCATGTCCTCGTGGGACCAAGCGAAAACATCCAGATTCCTCCTCAGGAAATTTTATCAACTCCTGCTCTTCGTCCGTCGTCAAACAGGTTCCAATTTGTAGCGTCCTTGATTCGTTCTCCGTCCCCAAGTTGACAGGTTTCGTGGGTTCAACAGAATGGTTCGTCAGCGATTCACCCGGGTTCTCCTCTTCCACGAACCTGACCTGTAATTGCTATTTGAGTGGGTCGGGTGAGGCATAATCACACTTTTGCGACGTCAGCTGATCTCCTCGTATTTCACTTGGTCCGTCAGGAGTAGGGAATTTCAGTACTTGATAATAGGAAGACGGTACGGCCCTCATTTCGTGAGTCCACCATCGCCCCAAGATGGCATTGTATGGGGACGTTGCATCGATAATGGAGAACCGGGTGGACAGGGTGATAGGTCCAGCTTTGACCGGTAGGACGACTTCTCCTACGGGTTGCATCGAACTTCCTTTGAATCCTACCAAGGGGGTCTGCGCAGGGACGAGAACCGCCGGGTCTAACCCCATCTTTGTAAAAGCATGGAGATACAAGATATCTGCCCCGCTTCCAGGGTCTACGAGCACTCGCCTGATATCGAAATCACCGATTCGCATAGTCAAGACAAGAGCATCGTAGTGAGGCCTGACCTGTGGCACTTGTGGTACTGACAATACTCATGCGCCCGGGGTCCTGAGGTGACATCACGAACGGTCCGTGCTGGCCATTCGAAGTATGGTTTGTCTTCCATCGTCTTCATGATCGTCGTCGGGCTCGCTGAGAAGTTGACTTGACCACCGCGAGATGCAAAAGGACGTCTCTCTGCTGCTCGATTCTCCCTCTCCTTGTAATGCCCGGGCTCCTCTTGTCTCTGATAGGTACGGTCGTCCCGCCGTTGGAAGTTGGAACGTAGATCTGTCCTCCTTGTTGAGTCTACGTCTTGGCGCACTCCCAACGAGAGTCGGTTCGGTTCTCCCCGTCGTTCAACGTACACCACCTTTTTCTGTCGTGTACGTCTTCGTGGTTCCTCGTCGCTGGAGGATGATTCATACTTTGGTCTCTTCGCTCTCTTCGAGGAGGGTTTGCTTCCCCACTCCACAGCATCTACCCCTCGCGCTCTGGGTCTCGTCGTTGCTGCAATATCTTCCTCCATCCTCCCGTACTTAGAGGCACGAACTATCAACTCGTCCATCTTGATTGGACAGTCCAGGGCAAGAGATTCGTAGAGCTTAGAACTCTTGGGTATGGCGTTCTTGAAGGCCGCTATGCAAGTGCAGTCCTCGATCTTATCGATGTTAGAGACTTCATCGGTAAACCGCTGAATAAAATCTCTAAGGGGTTCCGCCGACTTCATTCTCATGGCGAAGAGTGAGTCTGCGCCATCTTTCTTCTTCTTGTTAATGATATACTGGTCGATGAAAACTGACCGGAGATCAGCCATACATCTGATCGACCCCGCGGGTAGATTACGGAACCATCTCGCAGCCGCTCCAGTCAGGCTGCTGGGGAAGGCTTTACAGAGGAGATTATCGTCCGGGTTACGGACAGCCATGACATTTTTGAAGTCAGTCAGATGGTCAATAGGATCTCTCCTCCCATCGAACTTAACAAAGTTCGGTACCGTGAACTTTGATGGGGTATAAGACTCGACGATCTCTTTGGAGAAAGGAGACGTCTCCTCCTCATCCTTATACTTCTGAGCATATTGGTCGAGAGAGGCCCCGCTCGTCGTTCCTCTGACTCGAGCATTGATCAGGGCTTCCACATCCTTGAGGGTTAAACTCGTCTTCAACCCATCATTGTTGACTCCGAGATCTCGTTGGTCGGCACGAGCACCAAGAGAACGTGGATAGGCAGTTTCGGCAGTAGAAGGAGCGAGAGTGAATCTTCTCTCCAAATTCTCTGGTGCGGACGGCGAGATCGGGGCTGTTGCTCTGGGAGGAGGGGAAGGAGGGAAATTTAGTTTACGAGCCGCAGAACCCCCTCTAGGAGATTCGTCATCGATCTCCAAGTTACCGTGCTCCAAAGCATCAAGCCGCTCCTGTAGTGACTGTTGCTGGCTGACTATCTGGGCTAGAGTGGCCTGTTGTTGTTGTAATAGTAACAAGATGGGATCAGGTATGGTCGTTGGCCTCTCTGGTTGTCCAGAAGATTGGCCTGAAGCGAATGTTTACATGGTGGAGGGGGTGCAAGTAAGGGCTTGAGGGGGCTGGTTTTCGACGATAGACTGAGGAGTTTGGTCTGCCATGCCGACCGAGAAAGGTGGTGTGAGCAAAGGGCGAGTTCGGCTAAGATTTCCCACAGACGGCGCCAATTTTGTGAGGGGAATTTACCGAGAGGACACGCGTCAGCAGCAGCTCCTCCTAAGTTCTGAGTTACTGGTAGAAGATTGGAGTGGAGGGTGTGATACCCCGACCTGTACTCCGATGATTAAGTCAGTAGGTGTAGAAGATGATGAACCGTAAGAATATAATAGAAAGTTCGAAGGTCTTAGCTCTTTCAATTTTTCTGCCCCCCTTGCCACACTATTTTTCACAGGTTTAAATAGGCCACCCTTGTCATGGCCATGGGCATCCATTGATGTCCATGCATACCTTGAATCCCTGATGTGTACTTCAGTAATCATTTTAGATAGATCTCCCGGTCATTCGTACTGCACGCGCATCTGCACACAAAAAGAGCAGGCCAAGAGTAGGAACTCGTCCGAGGTGACTGGCATTAAATGCAGCATTAAATGCCATTTAATGCCAAGACAATGTTACCCACCTACCATCATAGAGGTAGGATCAGTCCCAGGCGACTGGGCAGCAACGCCAGGTTTCATTACGTATTAGGATACGCGATCGTGGACAATAAGACGACGGGTACGTCGTCCGAATGAGGACGTGATCGTCGTCCAAGAGACCACGGGTCCGTCGTCCGAATGAGGACGTGATCGTCGTCCGAATGAGGACGTGATCGTCGTCCAAGAGACCACGGGTCCGTCGTCCGAATGAGGACGTGATCGTCGTCCCCGAGACCACGGGTCCGTCGTTAGAGTGAGGACGTGATACCGTCGTTCACGAGACCACGTTCTCGTCGTCCATACGACAACGGGCCCGTCGTCGGGGAGACGACGGAAATGAGCTCAAACGATAACACCACACTGAGGACGAGCTCGTTGTTACCACACTTAGGTTTTTACGAAATTTACTCATTACACTTTTGTTTTTCCTATTTTTTCCACTTAGAGTGCTTTCACTCTTCCATTGACTTACCTAGAGTGCTTCCACTCTTTTACCTTGGCTTTAACACCTATATGTAATTATATTTTTGGTTCCAACACTTTTTATTCATAATACATACACCATAACACATCGAGTACCCATTTTGATCAAAAATCACTATTCCTTGACACTATTCACAGACTAGTTGAATGAGTTTTGGGGTTTTACACTCCCCGTGCTTCACATCTTGCTGTTGTTCGTCGTATTCTTCGATATATCAAGTCTAAACCCAGTTGTGGACTTATATATGGGCATCTTGAGATCTTCGGCTATACAGATGTCGATTGGGCTAGATCTACTACTGATCGTCGCTCCACCTCTGGCTATTGTGTTTTTCTTAGGGGGGCAACTTGGTTGCATGGAAGAGTAAAAAGCAATCCGCTGTTTCTTGCTCTAGTGCCGAAGCAGAATATCGGGCTCTTGCTCATAGGACTTGTGAAAAGCCCAATGTCTTTATATCTTGATAATGAGACTGCCGCGTAGATTGTCTCTGATTCTGTGCTTCATGAGAGGAAAAAACACATTGAAGTTGATATTCATTTTCTCCGAGAGAAAGTTCGGGATTGTTCATTATCTTTTCACCATGTTTCATCTTTTCAACAATTTGTTGACATCTTCACCAAGCCTGTTGGCCCTGCTATTCTCTAGGATATTACCTGTCAAGTTGGGCATGTTTATGCTCCAGCTTGAGGGAGAGTGTTGATATATGTAATATCGAGGGTACGTATAATTATAAAAAGGTATATATGTAATGTTCTCTGAATATAAGATGCTAGTAGGGCTTTCTTTCCCTCACTAAGCAATTTACCATAATCTCTCTTCTTCTCTCTTCTCTTCTCTAAACCTTAAATCTCTCAAACCCTTTCTCCAACTAATATCGGTTGTGGTTCGAGGTTATCAGTTTATGACACAAAAATGTGCCATTTGACTGAGTATAAGCAATAATTCATGGTAGAACTGTAGATGTGGGTGCATATTGTTAGATGTTGAAGGCTCCCAGCAAGTCCATCCCTAGATACTGTAGTAAGTTAAAGAGTACAAATCTTAGTGGTGTAGTAGACATGTTCACCCCTACATTTTTTGTGAATCCACCTCAAAGTGCCTGCTTGACTGCTTTTAACCTCTTTGCTCGCTGTCACTCCTTTTGTTGTCCCTCATTTAATTTTGTTTTTTGTTTCTTGTTTCGGTTAATAAGGGGGCTGAAACTCAATTTTTGAATTGCCTTTAGGGGCTATTTGGGCATACCATTGTTGAATCTTAGCTTATGTTTTCTTGGTAGGATTCAATGACATGGGTTTTGACCCTAGTTCCCAAGGTTAACAGGTATTTGATGGACTTCTAAAATTTTGTTTTTGCAGTTCTCAAAAGATTAAAAGAATTTGAAAACGAAGATAATTTCTGAAAATTAAAGACTAACTAAGCTCATATCTAGAATGAAATAATGTGAATTCACATAATATATTAGAAGAGTAATCTAAAAAAGAAAAGCAAAAGTTAACTAATACCTATATGCTGGAACAGATAAGCGTATTCTAGGTGGCTCTATTCTGGTTGCAGTTGGGATTTATTTTTCTAAACTACCCAACATGGTAATGACTGGCAATTGTTTTTCTCAATGCTACCTGGTTCATCAGTTCGAATTCGGGTTCACAATTTTCAATTTGCCACTCAAGAGTGAACCCGGTTCGCTAGGGGTAGGATGAGACAGTTCATTTCTTGGTTCGCTAGCCTGGTTCGCTAATTTAATATATATATATTTTTTAAAAAGCATTAAAAAATAAATATTTTATGGTAAGTTCACGAACCCAGAAGACAAATTCATCGAACTCAAAGTATAAGTTCCCCAAACTTAAAGAACAAATTCGTCGAACCCGAATAAAAAGTTCGCCGAACCAGGTTTGCTCATTTTCATGAACCCCAAACAAACCGAACCGTGAACTAGTTTGCTTCGAACCAGTTCACAGTTCGTTTTAGTAGGTAGCGAACTAGGTAACACTAGTTTTGCTTGAAGTGGATTATGTGGGTATGGAACACTTATCCCTCCTCAAAAGGTGCATGCTTTATTTTTTTCAATTTTTTTTTTGCTAGGTTCGCTTTCAATTCTCTCAGCCCAATTTAAGCTGGCTTCCCAGCCTCTCAGTAGGAGAGGGGGGGGGGGGTTTGGTAGACCGGGGACATAAACCTTACCCCTACAATCCCAAAGAAAACAAAAAAACAACTACTAGATCGATCTAAACCTTTCCGAGGCTCCCAATACCCAAATTATCCAAGTGAAGAAGAGATTTTATCTTACCTAGAATGTTGCTAAGAACTGTAAAAGATTCAGAAGTCGTAGGGTCACAACCAAAATTAGCCAATTCATCAGCTGCAGCAGTAGCTTCATGATAAATATGAGTTAAGGGAATATCACAATGTAAAAAATGCTTAATTTTTTTTTATCCCAAGACCAAGATTTCTACGAATTAGAAGTTGCGCCATTCCACATATCAACTAAGCATTTAGAATCAGATTCAATAACAATGTTGTGAATATTCCACCTATGGCACAAAATTAGACCATCAAGGAGAGCATGGGTTTTAGTAATATAGTTGTTGTAGTAACTCTAATGAGAGAAGAAACAGGCTATGAAGTCACCATTATGATCCCTAATTACTCCACCACCACCGGCATTTCCTGGATTACCTTTAGAGGCTCCATTGCTTAACCAGTTGCAACGGTTACGACATTACTCTCTCATCAAGAATGGACAGGTGGTTGGTGGAGGGTAAGAGTAGGGCTAGCATTCCTCATATTTAAAGAGGTATAATCTTTAACCTATTATAACAGTGGGTTAAATTGCTCCTTTATAAACTTTTCGTCTAACTTCGTTTTTGTTAATTCCTTTCATGCCCCTTTCCAGATGCTTCTCTTTTAACTCCCCACTTTTGCCATCTTTTCTTCCTCCTCTCTCTCTCTCGCTCCCTGCTTTCCTTCTCTCTCTCATTCTTTACATTGCCGCTCTCATTTCATCTTGCATCGCAAGAAATCATAGAACACTGCCTCACAGATTTAGTTTGCCACCGACGTTCATCCAAAAGTTCACCACCAGCGTTCTTCCAAGAGTTTGCCACCAATACCCTGATTAAAATCTCTCTTTTCGTGGATAATTAGGGAACAACCCCACACTTGACGGGTAATCAGGGAAAAAGCCCAGGGCCTGTGTATGCAGGCAGATTGAGGGAAGACCGGGGGACCCATCCGTATATTTAAATTTTAGGTTATTCTATTAAAGTGTGTAGTGTAGGGTGGTTGTACTTAGGGCTGTCAATGGATCGGATCATGATCTGGATCCGATTAGCCGGAATTGGGACCCTATATGTGATCCGTTGGATCGGATTCGGATCGGATTAGTGGAATCCGATTATAATCGGACCGGATCCGGATATAGGATGATCCGATCTAATTAAAATCCGATCCGATTATATTAACTTTTTAAAATCATTTTAAATATATTTTTTATGCATAAAGTATTAATTTTTAAAAAAGTAACATTAATTAGAGTTAATTAAGGTACTATTAGATTTTTATATTATTAAAATAGAGTTTTTTTTTTAAAATTAAACTTAATCACATCGGATTGGATTCGGATCTTAAAAATATAATCGGACTCGGATTCGGATCGATTAATTAATCTCGGATCGGATTCGGATCTAGGTAGATCTAGTCCGAATCCGACCCGTGGACAGCCCCAGTTGCACGCATGCTACTGCATACATGATCAGCAATCATGAAGGAAGTAATCTCTCACTTTTGCTTTATCCACACCTACTACTAATTATTACTCAGTACTGATCACTTTGATGGATCCTACAAAACCTCATTATCAAGCCCTCCTTTGATTCACTTGTGTTCTTCTTCTCTGATGGAGGTTTTCTATCACTCCAAATCTCTCACAAAATTTAAATATTTACATATATGCACCCGTTATAACACCATTAATGGCTGTGAATTATGATACAGGTGGTGGAGCTAAAGGTGCGGATTCATTGCAAGGCCTGTGAGAAGGCCGTTCGCAAGAGCTTGTGCAAGATTAAAGGTATTCCCATCCATATTATAATATATATATATATAAGCTAGCTAGCTAGGTGATTAATGGTTGCTGTTGTTGAGGGCAGGGGTGAGGTGCGTGGAAATAGACGTGATATTGAACAAGATCACGGTGATGGGCTATCTGGAGCGCAAGGTGGTTCTCAAAGTTCTTCGCAAGACCGGGACAAGAGCTGAGTTGTGGCCCTCATCCTCTCGCCGCTTGCTTTCTTCTGCTTCTCTTCTTTCTCATCTCATATATCCCTAAGCTAAATGGGCTTTCTAATTCTTCTACTTCATGAACCTACTAGAACTCCATTTAATTTAGCTGCCATCTGAGCTTAAGAGGCAGGTGTTTCATCTTTATCAAACTAATTGTTTCATTCCCTTCTCTATTGGCTTGCTCTCGTAGTTGGATTGCAATTTGTATTAACCTAATTCCTAACCTATACTTACCAATCTGATAAATGATAAAAGCTAAAAACAAATTGTTTCATTTCCTTGAGTGTTTGGTGGTCAATAAGCCCAACATGTTCAGCCCGCTTTTAAGTCGGATGTTCGGCTCTCTAAACTATTAACTATTGGATTTGCAGCCTAACTGTATGTGACTTCACCCCAAAAAGAAAAAAACCGGGCTGAACAATAATCAGTTGCAAGGGGATGTTTTGCAGTCGACAATTACAAATGGTCTATTGCAATGCCACATAAGGAAAATAGATTTGATTTGTCATTTATTATTCTCAGGAAAGGATAAGTAAAAGACGTCACCGTTTTTTGAAAAACTAATGAATATAAACCTAACATGCTTTTTTCTATGTGGCATTACGAGGGATATTTTGCAGTTGCCACTCCAAAACGTCCCTTGCAGCTATGTCTTGTTCAACTGGGCTATATAAGTACTAGAGTCTTGACTCCACGTGTTTAATTGGTTTCCTCCCGATTAGTTGAGTTGGGATCTTAAATTAGTAAATTTTGGGCTGCTCAGCCCTAATTCAGCCGGGCCGATCGAGAGAGAGAAAAATGAGCAACTCGCATGACTAGCTCCTAACCTACTTAATTCGTTATTCTTGTAATGCATAAACTAAGTTCTGTTCGGGTGCAGGTTTTCAGTTCTCCATCCAAATACAAACCTCTAACTTGCACTCGTGAAATGGGAAATTTCTTTTGTTTCTTTATCTGCTGAGTTCAGTTATAGGAAAAGCACACAACGGGGCTATGGGAGAAGCAACACTTACAAGTATTCAATCTCATGTTATATCCAGAATCCCAAACTCAAATGGGTGCCAAAGACTGGGTCTAAGCTAGCCATACAACTTGAAATCTGCAAACAGATATGTGTTGTTTATACCACATAAGAACTAATTAGATTCTTCCCATTCATAAACCATTTCTGTTGAGGTCAATGATCCAATGTGTTGTTTATACCAATTAAATTTGGAGACAATGTTTTTCATATCAAGTCTTTGTGGGCTGTGACTCTTTATCATAAAATAAAAATCCCTGGCTATTTGCTCATGGCATGGCCTACATTTGGTGTTTTAAGAGTTGCCTTTGTTTGCATGGGGCATTGGCATAGAGCTCAATGTACTTGTTTTACGAATGAGAAATGCTTTGGACTTTGGAGTACTTCATTACAACTACTGAATCAAATATTGTTTCTGGGGATTCATCCAAACAGAGCAGTTTTCTTAACAGTTTGATGTGACAAATGAGAATGCAGAAATCCATCACACGTGGGTTTACCTCAAGCTCAGTTTCCGCCATTAATAGTAAGGTCAAAGATTTGGTCTGTAAGGGACTGTTTGACCAGACTCTCAAATTCTACAAACAAGACCTCCATCCCTCTGCCCTCCATCTCAACTACTCCATCATTCTCCCTTCAGTTATCAAAGCCTCTTCCTCCCCTCAATTCCTGCATTTCGGCCTTCAACTTCACTCTTTTGCCCTCAAAACCGGCTCTGATTCGGAACCGGTTACATCCAATTCTCTCCTCTCCATGCATTCAAAGTGCTCTAATATTGATTCGGCGCGCCGTTTGTTCGATACAATGCTCCTACGAGATACCATCACATGGAATTCTATGATTACTTGCTATAACCAAAATGGGTACTGCGTCGAAGCATTAGAAATGTTTAAGGAAATGTGTTTTTACTGTTTCGAACCAAAGCCCGAGGTGATTGCTAGTGTTCTTTCAGTTTGCGGCCGGATGGGAGATTTGGGATTAGGAAGAGAAATTCATGCCCGTGTGGTCTGTGATGGAAGGATAGTGCAATCCATTTTTCTGTCAACGGCTCTAGTCGACATGTATTCGAGGTGCTTTGAATTGCCTATGGCTTTTCGTGTATTCAATCAGATGATAGAGAGGAATGAGGTTTCTTGGACGGCCATGATTGCTGGCTGCACTGCAAATGAGAGTTACAATATGTCGCTCAATGTCTTTCGAGCAATGCAGTTTGAAGGGATTAAACCGAACCGTGTGACGTTAATTACGGTTTTACCTGCTTGCACCGAATTGGATGCTATAGAACATGGGAAAGAGATTCATGGGCATGTGTTCCGTCACGGATTTGATTCAGAATCTCACATTGCGGCAGCTCTGATAGACATGTATTGTAAATGCAGGGAAGCATTTCGTTATGCAAGGCTAATTTTTGAAAGATTGGAGGAAAGAGATGTGGTGGTGTGGAGTTCCATGATTGGAAGATATTCTCAAAATGGGGATGGGGATGGGGATGGCACCGACAAAATGAAGCTTTTCCATCGGATGCGAGTGGAGGGAATTGAACCAAACTCTGTCACTCTGCTCGCAATAATAGCTGCGTGCACCACCCTATCATCTGTGAACCATGGACGTGGAGTCCATGGCTACATCTTAAAATCTGGCTTGAATTCAGACATTTTCATCAGCAATTCCCTTATAAATATGTACGCAAAATGTGGATTTATTCACGCGTCGCACCAGATTTTTAAAGAGATGCCTGCGAGAGATCCCGTGTCGTGGACTGCACTAATACAAGGTTATGGCCTCCATGGTTACGGCACAGAAGCTTTGCAACTCTTTAATGAGATGCGAGAGAGGAAGATAGAGCCTGATGGGATCACAGTCCTAGCTGTTTTATCAGCATGTAACTATGCAGGCCTTATTGAAGAGGGACAGAGGCTCTTCAATCATATGATGCAAGATAGCAATATAGAGTTGACTGTACAACATTATGCATGCTATATTGATCTTCTTGGACGGTCTGGGAAGCTCGAAGATGCCTGCGAAGTCGTGATTCGATTGCCAATGAAACCAAGCGCTACAATTTGGAGCTGTTTGGTATCTGCTTGTAAGGCTCACAATAGATTGGAGGTGGCGGAGATGTTGGCGCATCGGCTTATCGATTTGGAGCCTGAGAATGCTGCAAATTATACCTTGTTGTGTATGGTATATGCAGAAACCGGTGAATGGGTCCACATAGAAGAGGTGAGGAGAGTTATGAGAGTGAGGGGAGTGAAAAAGAGCTCCGGATTCAGCCGGATTGAGATCGAGAATTGGGGTTTGTAGCATATCAAACAGATGGATGTCCTGAAAATACTGTGAAGGTACAAGCAGTTCTCTACACATTGTTTTTGTACATTATCCCTTTGAATCTAAAGCAACCCAACAATTCTAGTCTAACAGTTAGGGTGTCATCGAGCCGAGCTGAGTAAGGGTGTTCAAGCTTAGCTTGTTAGAATATGCATATGTTCAAGGTTAACTTGAGCTTTAAAACTTTGGTTCAAGCTCGGCTCGTTAAAAATAGTACAAGCTCGAGCTCGGGATGACTGAGCTTCCAGCGAGCCTGAATTGGCTTGACAATGCCTACTTTTTGAAATCTCTCTCTTTCCTTATTGTTTCATAACTTTTGGAAATCTTTTTTTTCTCTCATTATTGTTTTATAGGCCAACTCTCCATCTTATCTTTTTTTTTTTTTTTAAAACCGATGTGGGACTAAAAGTCTATTTTCTGAATGAGAACACATTACACACAAGGCAATTGCATGTTTGAATCACTCTCTTGTCATCCTGGAGCCGAGCTTTTGTTGAGCCAAGTAGGGGTGTGGTCTGGCTCGTCTTGTTAACTAAACAAGCTCAAACACATATTCAAGCTGACTTATTTACTTAAATAAACGAATGAGCTTGAGCTGTTCATGAGCACCCACGTTGACCACCCCTACTAATTAGAGTCCACCAATACCACTTCTGCAATAACATACCTTAAGGGGATATTTGGACAGCCATTTTCATATTGTTTTACTTTAGAATTTTTGTCTTTTAAGTTAATTTATAGATGAAATGAACTCATCTACGGCTACACAAAGATTATGTGATCAATAGATATAAAGAATTTAACTTTTAAACTGCAACTCAAATAAGTCCATTTTAAAATTTATTAAACTTAAAACAATACTCTCTAAAATAACACAATTCGCAAATTGACTATTAAAGAATATTGTAATAAAGTGAGTGAGATACACTATTATCATTCTAAGTATATCACCATATTATTAGATTAGCATCAATCAAGGATATATTAATTTGATTAGGTATAATTAGATTAGGTTGATTTACTTTCTATAAAGTCTATTTTGTTATCTCTATATAAACCCTATTTAGGGTTGTCGTTTTTTTTTTGGGTAATGGAGGGTGTCCCACACTCTTCGAGGCAAGGACTAGGACTAGTCTCTTCGGGGGTATCCAAATCTACCCACTCGAAAATTTCCCTACGAACACCAGGGTAGTTGAGGAGTGGGAGTTGAACACAACCACATGGAGTTGCAACCCCGTTGGTATTAGGGTCCTTGTAAATCATCCAAATTGATCAATAAACCGTTACTCTATCAATGACTTCATTTAGGTATCCAATCGAATCATAATATTGTTGATATATTTGTTGGTGATTCATTTCCTTTTCGATACATAGGTGATGAATTAGAATTACAGCGTCTGTTTTCTCCTAATTAATAAAATAGTGGTGATTTTAGCAAGCCAGCTGTTAGATTTAGCCTAGTTTTCGAATTCACTGTTTTGGAAAACAAGTTTTCAAAAGGAAAAAAAAATTAATGGATTATGCATGCACACAACCTCATTGGGTTGTTTTGTTAGAATTTTAATCAAAATTGTTTGCAAAATGAATACAAAACCAGTATTTCTTTTGTAAAACGCATTATCAAATAGTGTATTTGCAGAGGCTAAATCCAGCAACTGGCCTGCGAAATTGCCTAAAGAGTATATATAAATCCACATGTCAGATCCATGTTACCTTTTTTTTTTGGAAAATTTTATTACATAGGGACCCACAAACTAAATTAAATACCTTGTTTAAAGTTGCTATATATTTACATTCATAATCATTTACAGATCATTACAGTAGCTAGCATATCCTTATTTCTATCTCCGTAGTTGTATTACATTCCATCACTGAAATATTTACTTCTTTCACAAATCCCATATCCAGCCCGGATCAAGCAAGATCGGATCATCCCACAAGAAATTCTCCGGCAAAAACATGTCGGATTCCGAAATACTGTCTGCAGTATGTGATGCATGTGATTCAAGAACCTCACAATTATTGCCCAGCTCGCTTGAAATCACTACATCTGGTGATGCCGTAGGAATTGTCATTGAAGACGACACTGGCGAGGGCACCGGCACACAATCTGGTGAAGCAAACTTTGCTGCAATTGCCTTTATTTCCATGTGAGACGGCGATGATCCATTGGGGAGCTCAGGCCGTTTCCCGGTTGGGAAATTGAACCGTCCTCTCGCACCACGTAAACAGTATAGTGCAGCATCGTATGCTCGAGCAGCCTTCTCTGGAACATCATAAGATCCTAACCATATCCTTGTTTGGCTCCTTGGAACTCGAATTTCCGACACCCATCGGCCCCATTTCCTCATTCGGACACCCTTGAAGGGTCCTGGAGTTCTCTTTCTCCGGGATTCTCTTTTTCTAGCCTTGTTTGACATCGAAACCATCCCTACCAACTACAAATTACAGGGTTAAGCTTTCAACTACTATAAAACAGCTACAGTGAGAGAGGAACCAATGGTACCAGAAAAGTGAGACATATAAAGGCAGCTAATTCTTCAACAAGAACAGTTTTTGGGGAATCTGTGAAGGTGGGAGACGATGGTGAGAGTGAGGTAGAGGGGTACTTAATGGTGAGGAGGATGAGTTAAAATAATGCAACGCGGCTCACATGATAAGGGAGAGCGCACGTGGAGATGAGATGACGGAAGCATCTGAATTTCGAACCGCACGTGGCGATGGAGATACTGTCACGTGGTCACCCACCGCCAAAGCGAATCTCCAACTACACAAAAGAGTACTTAGCAAGCCACGAATCAATGCCCTCGCCATGTGTCTGTTCTTTTAACGGAAAATATCCCTGACCTCCCTGTTTATAAAGATGAAATTAAAATCCATGCTAATTATAACATCCGTTTACAAGATTTATGGCAAAAACATTTGCATAAACCTCCTTAGTTAGAAATCTCATAGTCCAGCTTACCCAAAAATAAATTTTAGAATTTCATACTAACAAAGCTTCCAAATCAGCATCCTATTAATTCGACAAAAGTACACTTGTAGAGACTATCCTAAATCTGGTGAGTGAATTCAGTACAAATTTGAAAAAATAAATCCCTGCATTTTGTATCATTGAACTATAATAGGTTCATCTTCTCCAATGCATATAACTAAACTTCTAGACTACACACAAGGGGCACTAGGGGCTTTCATTTATCCTCAGATATTACACAGTTTTCAAAACCTGCTAGCTCGGTCCAAGTCTTTTCAGCTTTGCAGTATGTCCTTAACAAAACCAGCTTGTCTGGAAAAAGGGAAGAAAAAGAAATCATCCACTTCATGTTTAACAGGATTCCAGATATCCATCCATTGTTACCAAATACCCGTATAAGACTTTTAAGGGGGGGTTCACCATTTAAAACAGCATACTTTTGCCATATTGCATGTTATACGCGTGTCACAGTATAATACGCGTTTAATATGCAGATTCCGTATTAAACGCATATTTCTGCCATACTTTTGCCGTGTCAAAAGCATATTCCGTATTAAATGATTGCTACATAGTTAGTATCATGATTCCTATATATTTTTAAATATTAATTATTATTTTTAATTTTCCTGTACTTTTGCCGTGTTTTTGCCTTATAACACCGGTACTTCCCGATCGGATCATTGTCGTATTATACTAGTACCCATACTTGGTATCTAATTTTTGGAAGGACCTAATAAGTGATCCTTATGGTATCAAACTTATGTAAATCAAGTGAAGTCATCAACAAAGGTAAATCAAAGTGCAAGAACTATGTGTCCAACAAGAACTGCAACAATCAAAACACTGCAAACCCATGGCAGTAAAAGTTTTGATTGTGCCAAAAGAGAAGAAAAGTCAAATGGTTTCCTTCCAACTCAAGATTTTCAGACAATGTGCTTTTAAAAGACTATCAAAAGAAGAATTGCTCAAGTTTTCTTAGTGGTTGGTATACTCATTGTAAATTTTTTCGGTTGGCACGCTAATCTACATAGCTAAAGCTTCAAAAGGAACTTTGACTTAAGGATGATTGAGAATTCACAGTGAAGCCTCTTAACTTCAATTCCTCAAGCCTCACATAGAAGAAGAGATGAAATCGACCAACAAGATGGAAAGTACAGGTGATGGAGGATCTCCTATCCTCACTCTGCAAGTAGTTCCAAACTAATCCACACAACCATCATTAGACATGAACTGACCATGGAAGGAGTGGAAAGGGAAATAGGCTATGAAACCCACTTCATTTAAACTAAAACCCATCAATTCCCAATTTCAAATAACTGAACAACTGAAGACTACCATATGCACGGCATAAGAACTTGGCAGGAGTCTCGTAAGACTCACTTTTCACTAACATAGAACATGGTAAAGCTTGGGTGTACTGAAGTAAGACAGTCATGGACTCATGATGTGCAATAAAGGATAATAATGCAGTCTTATCTCGTTACTATTAAGGTCACAGTGTTTTTAGAAAGTGTTATACTGCGTTAGTTTAGGTATCAATTGCAAGCTGAATTGATTAGCTGAACAGAAAAGCCAAAACTATGCAATTCAAACATGATTGGGGTGCGTTATGGCCAAAATACATAAAAAGGGGAAATTATGACTATTATGATAGTTCAATCTGCTTCTTTTCTTTAGGGCATTAGGTTAGATTCGGTTTTAGGATCAGTTTCTAGGAGTTCAATTTTCTTTCATAAAGTTATTTTAATTTTATAGCAAATGGTCTATTTCTAGTAAGTTTCAAGTTTTAATGTGTCCTATTAGGTTCAGAAAAGTCTACATTTGTAGTCAGTAAGAAGGAATTAGGAAGGTATTAGATTTTGGAAAGCCATTGGTTGAGTCAAAGAAAGAGATACCAAGGGAAGGTGTATACATAAAATAATAATTTTGGTGCAAAAAAATTAAAGGGATGGAGTCCAACACAAATTACACATCTATGCATACACTATATACTCTTATTTTAAGAAAGCAATAACATTTAGTAAAGTTGTTTCAGGCTTTTTGTTGCATATTTCTTTAGAAGTGTGGTATCTCTAATTTAATGGCGTGACCAATGCTTTTAAAACCCCGGCAATTGTCTATCCCTAAAAGGAGCTGTGCTGGATCAATCTAGAATCACTTCCACATGGAACTAGTCAACTCGTACTAGTAGCAAGACATAATAGTAGATGAACCTCACTGTCCATAGCAGCTGCTATTAGCTAGTGTACTTCAAAACTCTTCTTTGGGTTAAACACTACTGGGATAAAATAAAAAAAAACCGTGTGTTTTCTGTCACAAATTCTAATTAATCTCTCTTTGAACTAAACTCAATTCATCAAATCATAGAAAGATGGAGCTTTTTTCTTTGAAAACCCATTTCAAAGCTTTAAAAGCTCATCTCTTTTATGCCAATCAACTCCTTGTAAGCACCTAAATTTGCACCCCAGTAGGGCCTACAGGACCTCCTGTGATCTTCCAGAGTTAGTATCCAAAGAGTTTTGAAAATGACCAAAATACCCCTGATCTTTTGGGGTCAAAATAGGCTTAAAATAGCGAAATAAGCTTTTGTCCTATAGCGAGTGAGACACATGATAACTTTTAAAAATAAATTGAAGAAAAAAAAATGAAAGAGGTATGGCCACTGCTCCAAATAGCGGCCCCACCCCTTTATGGCTTTCTTTTTCCCTTAGTGCTTTATTTATATTTAAAATAAAGGAATGTTTTTTTTTTTTATATAAATAGAAGGTGAGCCGCCGTTTTGAATCCCACCCATATCTTCACAGCAGCCTTTTTTTTAGAAAGACAATCGGTTCTTTTTAGCCATAGTCACAAAGTCGGGGTTCGGGAATTATTCGGCAAGGGTCAAGTATGGAAAAATTCGGGAAAACTTCAGGAAAAAAACGGAGAAAAAATTTATAATTATAAAAGTTAGTAATGATACTAATTAATATATCTAACAATTTCGTGATATAATATACAAAAAGAGTAACTATAATCAACAATAATAAGTTCATAACATCATTTAATATCAAATCCTTTCCATCAAGGCCTTAAATTTCATTAAAACATCAATTATCATGATTAAAAACAAGACTAAAATATGTATATTAATAAAACCACTCATTTATATTCATCAATCTCTCAAAAGAGCATCAAAGTCATCAATATTTGAATAATCTTTATTCCCAAAAAATTTCAAGATTATCCGTTTTTTTCGTATTATTCGTTTTAAACGTGTTTTTTTTGTCTGTGTCGGAGGAACCATAAGGACAAACGACAAGGCAAACAACTCCAAGACCGCCATGAGGAAAATATGCCATAGAAAGCAGTGCTAAAGAAATCGACTAAGATCAAGCCTGTCAAAGTCTTTTTTGTTTTTTGAAGTATTGCAAATGTCGGCCATTTATTGCCCATAGTCTAGTCTATGTAAAGTCCATCTTTTGTTTAGTCAAGCATATTGCATTCACTTCTCATATTCAATGAAGCAAACTTTTTGAAAGAAGTCTCATTTTTTTTATGCCTAAATTGGCCCATGATGATCTAGCACTTCTAAGAAGCTCCAGTAACCTGAGGCCACCTAAAATAAAAAAAATATTTTCTCTTCTCATGCTAACTAAGCTTGCGGTTTAAAAAGAGCTTACCTGAACCATAATCACTCAATTCGAAGAATGCCCAGAGGCAGCATATGTCAATAAGTAGGGAGAATAATTTCCAAAACAAACCCTCAACCCCATAGAGCCAAGGCAAGATATAAACGAAATTCAACAATGACCCTAAATATGCAAAAATTGGAACCTTACTACACTAGGGGCAGAGAGTAAATCAGAGATTTCTTCAAGAAGACCTCTTGCAGTCTCTTAGACCATGGTCAAGATTCCAAGCTACAAATCATTCCCACAGCAGAAGTGCGCAGAACATCATCCATACTCAGGCAGTACACAAGACAGGGGCAGAACCATATACAAAACAAGCACCGAAGAAAATTGACCAAGAACTCAATCTTTATGGAAGTGTCAGCTACTCACTACATTGGGGGCAACATCAGACCATCGTCAAAGGCCCATGCGGTTGAAAACAGATTCCCCGAGAGCATTCTTCAACACAGTCGTATGGAAGACGAAGACCTCCCAGAGTCAGTCAACACAGATCAAGTCAAAAGATGTCACGCTTAAGATCTTGTTAGGAAACTGTCTGTACTCTCATTAGTTGTAGGAAATGAAAGGAGGCCATGTTTGGCACACCTCTCCCTACTCGTATATCCAACCAATTCATATCAACAAAATCCGATAGTTAGCCCTTCGAGCAAACAACCTTTCTTTCTTAAAAAGCATTTATCGGGACACCCCTACCAAAGTTTCATGGTAGGCCCAAGTGCCCGAACTACGACATAACCTGATCCCGAAAAGGGTACGTAGGCAGCCTGAAAATCAGGTGCAGTCAAATCAATCAATTCGAGCATATTACCCTCTTAAAAAAAAGCAAAGAGCAAAGGAAAAATCAAAGCTCAAAAGAAAAAAAAATCAAAAAAAATGCAAGAGAGCCAAAGAGTAAAGCTCAACAAAAAAAAAGCAAAAGCTCAAAAGAGGTGCTCGAGCAAAAGATCAAAAACGGAAAGGGTGTTCCCAAAACTTCGAACCTCTAGCCTATGTTTCATCTTATCTTAAGTCCTCCCAGATCCCTTAGAGACTAAGAGTACATGTAGATTGACAGACAAGCATCCGAGAGCGATATATCAAATCCACCAAGGCAATGATGGGAGAAGATGGCTCAGCTCAAGTCCATAACAAAGTCACAGGCGCAATGAAAACCAGAAATAACACTGAAGCGCAAAAATAATGCGAGCCCAGCTCTGGTATTGCTACGAGGGGCAAAAAAGAGAACAAAATATCTTTATAGGCACTAGTGAAAACCAAAAACGGCCTCATTGCGCAAAAACTATGTGATCCCTATGACTTGGTCATTCCAAGGGTAAAAAAGGGAAAAAGGTGAATTCTGGTTCGACTACAGAAGGTAACTTTGACTCCCCAATAACTCATCTCTAGAACTTCTCAGATTGAAGAAAATCAATGATAAGGCAATCCAATGCCCTTAGCTCCAAGCAAGGCCTGACTTAGCATACGAATAGGTCAGGACCGAGTGACTATCTCCCTTCACAATGGCTCAAAAGGTTAAGATTGCTTATTGCTATATCCTACCCTACAGGGGCAAAAGATCCATAATCTCCAGCTTAGGCAAGCCCCTTCATAAACAAATACATCTTTAGGAGTCATAGAGTCTCAATATGTCTCATGGCTTGGTCAAAGATCGATCTCATTTCAACAGTTCTCCAAAGAGCAACAGAGGAGCCAAGCGTAAAAACTACAAGCCGGGGGCAAGTGCGGAACCAGAGCTTCATTTAGCGAGTCATCCCTCCAGTCTCTGCATTATCATATCATTCCCCGTTGACACGTTTCATCTGATGCATCAACCTTTTTTCCATCTCATCTGCATTTTGTCTGAATATGTTCATTCTAGGCATGTCACCATTCATCATCATATGTGTCACCTTGCATCTCATACCTCATCTCCTTGCATATAATTCACACAAGTGGGTATCCACACTACTCGCACACCTACATAGGTAGTTTCGCTTTGTACACACTTAGCTACAGCGTGCACACACATTCACCCAGTTAGCTACACTCCACACATACCTTCACAGTTAGTTGCCCTATGCACACACATTAACAGAATTAGTTGCACTGTACACAAACATTCACACAATTACCCGCATCATACACACATATTAACATAACATTCATCTCTGCACACACGCAAAATCTTTCATGCACACTTATTATTAAGACATCTGCACCCTGCCACAGCTAGACCCCCTCTAGCAAGTGCATTTACACACACAACACATCTTTTTGTAACATCTTGTTTGATGGCATCATCTTCATGCACCACATTTGAGGCATCCATTTGACCATTCCTCCATCCGATATCACCCTTCATTAGCACACACACCACCTATCTAGATCCTCGCCTATTTTGACGCAGGCACTCCTTGCCCGTTCTGACGCAGGCACTCCTTGCCCGTTCCGACACAGGCACTCCTCGCCCGTTCAGACGTAGGCACTCCTCGCCCGTTTTGACACATGCACTCCTCACCCGTTCCGACGCAGGCACTCCTCGCCTGTTCTGACGCAGGCACTCCTTGTCTGTACTGACGCAGGCACTCCTCCCTCGAACCAACACAGACATTCCTCGCCCTTATCGACGCAGGCAACATATTCGGCATGTCCAGAGTCTACTTTGAGCCCTCTCATGATGAGGTTAAACCTACATATCCTGATGTCCTTATGCATCTCGTCTTATGTCATCTTCATCTCCTTCGACATCTCGTCTGAGTCACATTTCCATAGTCTGCCCCTATCTTGGATGTGTCATCACTAAGCATGAACCATCCCTTCCTTCTCTCTATCTCCGGCAATTGAATAGGTTCTCCCGTCAGCCCGTCCTTTGCCACCCTCTAAAAACTCACCCATGGCAAGCAATCTAAGCTGCAATTAACTTTTTTTTACTCTTTTGTCATAAATTTTATAGGTTGTATTCACCGCACATGCAAAATTGAAGCCTTATAACCTTTGTCGTTCACGTGCCCGCACCCTCCGACAAAGAGAGGCAACTATAAGCACCACAATTTTGCACCCCGTTAGCCTCTTTTTACGCCCTTCAAAATCCTTCATGACTATTTCAAAACTCACTTTTTAAAACTTTCTCCTCGTGCTTCGATTTTCGGAAATGGCCCGAAAGTATAAAAATTGACCAAAATACCCCTGTGGTAAAAAATGACCAAAATACCCCTAAAAAGTTTTGAAAAAGTCACATTTTATCTAAAATATTTTCATGGATTTTATCAGTTCAATTTCGATTATTTTTGGGATCAAATCAGGCCTAAAGAGGTAAAAATGGCCATAATACCCCTGTGGTGCAAAAAGACCAAAATACCCTTGGAAAAGTGCATAAAAGTTATCATTTTGTCCAAAATAATTTTTAAAATTTTTGGTTCAATTTTGACTGTTTTCAGGGTCAAAACGGGCTTAAAACGAAAAACTGGGGTTTCGACTAATTGGAGCGCAACACACGGTGCTACTAGAAGACAAAATAGAGGGGCCACTATTTGAAAAAGCGTCCCTATTAATTACAAAATTTTCCCCCTATTTTGACCGGTTAAACCGTGATGTCGGCAAGTCTTTTAGAAAAATCTCACGAGGGGCACTACTTGAAGTAGTGCCCACCATGTTTGCACCTATTTTGTCACCTTACTTTTCACAGATAATATCCATAGGAGCGCTACTAGAACTAGTGCCCCCCTGTTTTTGATCCTTATAAATACCCCCACCTCTCCTTCATTTTTCATGCTCTCACCCCTTTTTCTAGTTTTCTTCTTTCAAAAACCTCTTTAGCGGCTTGGCGATCACGGGAAGTAGATTTCAAAGAATCATTCTCGGGAGTACTTATTTCAAAGACCTTTTTGGATTTCCCGGAAGGTAAAATCTCGTCGAACTTTGTCCTATTTTTAGTCTTTTATTAGTTTTTTTAATTGCTTCTAAATACTTAGACCGCTTACCCTGTCGAACCACAGTTCAAACCTAACCTACCCTGTCAAACCTCTGCCCGAACTTCGGTTCAAACTTAGCCTCCCCTGTTGAACCTTTGTCCGAACCTCGGTTTAATCTCTGGTTCAAACCCTACCTGCATAGCCGAACCTCGGTTCAAACCCTGATTCAAACCCTACCCATATAGCCAAACCTCAGAACCTCGGTTCAAACCTTGATTTAAACCCTACTAACCTAATCAAACATTTGTCCGAACATCAATTGAAAACCAGGTTTATTCAACCGAAAACCTGTTCAGAATCCCATTCACCACCCTAGTGCTCCCCGATACGAGCTTAAAAGGCCCAAGCACTCCTAAATAGGGGCCCAAACCATTCAAAAACACCCTAAAATCCAAAGACAAATCTGAGCCTATCAAACACCCACAATCCAAACAAATCAACTAAAAAAAAACAATCAATTACCCCTTGGAACTACGAGTGGCTTGATTCCACTGTAAGTGGATACGTAGGCAACCCTGATCGGGTTCAGCTCTCATAGGATAAAATCTCTATTCTGTATCTATCATGTCCATCTCATTACATGTATATTACTGTTCATATTACATTGCTCAACATATAAATCAAATTTAAAGTTTCTTTTATGGTTTCCCCCACTTTGATTCAGACTTAGGGAGTAGGTAACCATCTTCGGATGGGAGTTTAGGGGTGCCTAACACCATCATCTAACTCAACTGGATCCCTTACCTTGACCTCTGACTTCTAGACCATGTTTTCTCCAACAATTTCAAAGACCTATTTCCCTCAGAAGTAGATAGGTGGCGACTCTCCTTCCATTCACGATTTATCACTATTCCTCCTCGGGTTCGATCCTGATTGGGAATGGGGGTTAAAATCCCGGTACTCACAGGGATGACTGAATAAGGTTTGGGAATGGTCTTTCCCACTCTGGATTAAAGAAGAATCTATCAAATTTACTCACAGCGGAATTAGAGGCCCAAGTGAATTTGGCGCTCTTAAAAGGATAATCAAGCAAGCCGTGTCGAAAGATGAACTCCCCAAATCTCCTCATTTTGGCATTCGGCACACAAACCCCTTTCCTTTTGCTTGAGAATTTAATGCTATTGAAATCCCATCTCAAACACTACAGAGAATCCCATATTATGCTCACATCCATAGTGATAAAAATCGACTCAATTTCGCCGAACTTGAACGAATTGAGTCAACTTCTGCAATGTTCGAAACGAAATGCACCTGTATTTTAAAACTATTAGACTTCGAGGTAAACTTCGACCAAAACCAAAAAAAAAGTGTCGAGAAAATAAAGAACTTCAGTGGAAGTTGACCAAAGTGTGCATAAAAAATTTGTAAAGATTTTAAGTTTTAACTTAAAAGGGTAATGCAAGTTCCACTCGATTTAAACTTACTTTCTTTACAAGGAAAAACGTTTCCTAACATAGTTATCCAAGCAAGAGGCGAAAACGAGAAGCAAAAGTGAGAAGCGGGAAGCGAGGCTCAAAATATCCTTGAAAAATGAGAATCGAGAAATGAAATATAGGTATCTCATTCCCATTATATTAAGAATATGGCTCAGTCATACCTTAAATTTTATCTTATATGAGATATTTGTGGAGAAGTAGGTGTTCCTAGGTTTTAATCCAGCGGCACTTGCTTGGGACCACTAAACGAGAAACAATGGAAGCGAGCTTCTTGGGAATCGAGTCTAGGAAACGAGCATCCTAGGAAGTAGGCTTCCCACCTTGTACACAGCTTCCCTGCAACTATGGTCCCTAGTATTAACCTTCTTATAAATATAATTAACTTGAAAAGAGAGTATGGCTAGCATTAACCTTATTATAAATTATTTATTATATTAGAGTGTGGTTAGCATTAACCTTATTATAAATTATAATTTTATTATTCTAATAATTTTCTTATTAGTATATTAAGCATATAAGGGATTTTTAGTAATAATATTAAAAAATTAAATAATTTTCTAATAATATTTCATAAATTAAAAATTATTTAACTACCCATCTCCTTCTTTTCATATATTGATTCAATCCTATAAAAACATTGAGCTCATCAATTGCAGAATGAAATAGGTTTAGAAAGTAAATTGAATTTCAATTATGTATCAACTTTAATGTGCATTCATAAGTTTTTCAGGTTTCTAAAATAATTAACATGGATAATTACTGAAAAATAAAGAGAATACAGTCACATCTTCCAATTCATTCGAAAGAGCCCAATCGTTTGAACCTCCTGATTGACCACAGTCCAGAAAAAACCATTTGACTTCTTCTCCTACAACCCGACATAAAATAGAGATTGAATACACCCCTATTTTGGCCTCCAAGACTTCCAACTTCTTGTCCCATTTGGGGATGTTTAAATTATGAGATTTGAAGAGTATAAAATCTGGATTGAATGGTTTATGGGTTTAGTGGAATGATGATGAATTTTAAGTACTTTGGAGTGATTATTGGGATATTATCGAAGATTTTAACTTTGTAATTTCAGAGAGCTTTACCATATCTAAAAATTAACCCATTGTTTGAGGACCTGATTTGGGTCCCTCACCTTAGTGAACCAGGTTGATTTTAGATCGGGCTAAGACCTAACGTTGATCCAAAAACATCCCCTAAACTCAGCAACTTTCATGGGATTCCATAGGAGGTGGCCGACATCGAACGCCCTTTCCTTTACAGGGCCGTCCAAATCTCGATGGATAGCCGCGAAGGGCATCCTATTCCACTTATGGGTGCCTTCGGTTCTCTGCAGAGTCGGAGCCATCTACGGAGGCTTGGAGGAGGTGCACCCTTCGACCGTAGCCATGTCGAACCTATCGTTTGCCAAAATCAGAGTGATGGGCGGATTGAACACAATTCTGCGGGTTATTTCGCTAATTTTCCACTCAATCTCATATCCAATAGAAATCCCTTATTGGGAGGCAGAATTGTGCGAGAACTGCCAAATGTGGCCGGAATCCATGAAGGTGCGCTACTGCCGGAGCTGGGTTGAGGTTGCAGAAGACCCTCCGGAGAATGAAAAGACACGTGACAAACGTGCATTGGGAATCTCAAAACTCTTACCTAATTCTCGTTCAAATTCAAATATGGGACATGAGGGGTGTTCACAGCACTGGAAGAGGAGAGCCATCCCATTGGCTGGTCGCCCTGCCCTTTTGGTGGATGGCGGCTCACGCAACACTGTGGCAGGTGGAAAGCAACAGGGCCAGTCATCGGGTACATAGAAAAGTGGAGAGCCAGGGATGGTTGAGAGCATGAGGGACAACAAAATCACAAAATCAGGCCATATTGTAGGGGATGCATATAGTACAGAGCCAGTCCAACTCCAGGGCTTTTTTTCGGGCTAAGGAAGGAGGCCCCTTTCAGTATTCTACAACCCTTCCAATGGTAAATCACAAAAAAGGCAAGAGGAGGCTCAAGAATCAAAAGAGGAACGCACGCCATAGAAAGAAAAAGGAGGATCAGAGAGATGGAGTACCTGTTGTAGTTCGGACCCTGGAGATCACACCAGTGGAGCTGCGTGAGGAGGCCATCATGGGTGGGCAGCATCTAGGGTTTTCAGACAGTTTCAATCAGGAAAGGATTACTTACTCTGAATGCCCTAATACTAGTACCCTACCACGTGGCGGTATCTTAGTCTGCCAGATCCCCAAGGATCTAACGGTTATAGACCCATGCTTCATGTTAGACATTGGCCCGTTTTCTTCGACCCAAGTAGGCAATCTGCTGTTTTATACAAACCTGGGCCCAATGTATCAGTCTTTAAGCCCAAGAGGCTTGTCCAATTCCGAGAAGTATGATTTAGGGCCAGGCCCAGACCCATTAGACATTTTTGGTTTCGACAACATCATTAGGCTGGGCCCAAGGACTTGTTAGGTCCATCCTCATCTGCGACTGTTCTGGTGGAAGGGCTTAGAATCAGTAATCAGTTTGGAGACTCCGGAGATGTCTGGGGGTGCAAAGGTCCTAACCAAGATTACCTCTTCTACAGAGAGGTCCAAAACACCAGAGGCTATCTCCGTTGCTGAGGAGGGTGTGGTCTTAAAGCTCAAGGTGGAGAAGTTCACCGTTTCTCCTGCCAATATAATGGCTCAGGAGCCAAATCAGGTGGGGGAGACTGGAAAATATACTCCATCGCAGGGTAAGGCATGGTCACCAGGGGCAGCGTCATACAATCCTCCGGCAAACGGTAAGGTTTCGGCTTAGTAAGCTTTCTGAAAGTTTGAAGACACATGAAAATGTCCAGCTAGAGGAATTCGATTCTAAACGGTACGATGAAGTTAGCACACTTCCCCTTCACAAGGACAGGCTCTAGGTTGAAGATGGTGGGTTATCAGAGGATCATCAGGCAATGGCGAGGGCGTCTGGAAATTCCGTCGGAATTGGGGGTAGGGGTGGTTTAGCCGTCCAATCTCCAGGAGCTATTGCAGCAGCGGAGTCTACTTTCAGTCCTTTGGTTCTTCCTGTTTCATTCCCTGTAAGCCTGACTCCAGCTCGTTTTTTGGAAGTAATGCCGGGAAGAGAATTAAAGGAACAATGCCTGACTCCCTCAGTAGCCACAACATCTCTAAACTTCTCACACTCATCACGAGGCGAGGACTACCTAGAGCACGGGGATATACCGTCTGTTCCGTTGAGAGGTATACCTAAACCCTCATTTCTCCTTATCTACCCTTCTCCGCTTCAGGGTAGGGGAGGGTGGACAGGGAGAGTTCATTGTGTTCTTTTGGTGAGTATTCTAATTCATTGCCAGTCCATGGAGAAATGATTCCGCGGTTTAATGAGGACAAGGATGTAGGTGTTGGGACTATCTCGTTTTTGGGTGCTAGGGGTCTCACTGAAAGTCCACCAAGACTCGAGTCAGTGCCTCGAGTCTTGAGTTCTCAGGTCAGCAAAGAGTGCCAAGGGCATAGTCCTCAGGCAACAACTAACCGGGAGCTAGGGGATGGTCTGTGAGGGATCCGGGACAGTTGGAGGCCCTTGGTAAGTTTCAAGGTCTATCATTTGTGGATCACGAAAGAGAAGCCAATGCTTTTTTCTTAAACCTTGAGAGAGTTAAAGCTAAGGAGAAAAAGAGTTCCTGACGGAAATCCAATATAGGTCGGGGAGGCCACTCAGTAATGGAGCTGAGGAGATTGGAGTGCAGTGTCAATTACGATAAGTTAGGGTCTGGAAGCGTTTAATGTAGTCCGAGGATAGGTAAGGGCCGTAGATGACAGACTTCTTTATCACATCTTGGAACATTCGCAGGTTGGGTCTGATGGAAAAACGTTTGGCGGTGAAGCATTTAGTTAGATCTAGGAAGCTGACTCTCCTGTGCATTCAGGAGATCAAACTAGAAGTGATCCAGGACAACATTGTCAGGGACCTATAGGATATCTCGTTATCTCAATGGGTAGCAATCCCATCAGTAGGAGCCTCATGAGGTATTCTATTGATTTACTTAAATGTTTTAAAGAAAAATAAGTGTTGATGGGCTGGTGCTGAAAAGAGAAGGGTGTTGTTGGCTTGTTGCTATTGCTGCGAAGAAACAACTGAAATGGTACAGAGCGTTCGGACGGACTTCCATCTATAAAAAGCCGTTCGAACGGCCTCATAGGCCGTTCGAACAGCCTTTTGAAATTGCAAAACATAATGCACCTTGAAACCTCCATTCGTGGGGCGTTCGAACGACTCTTTAGGGGGCGTTCAAACGGACATTAAGGGCGTTCGAACGGCTTGCACAGAAAATCACGCAGAAATGCCCTTTTACGCGAAATTTTAGGATTTTAAACCCTAGGGCTATAAATAGAACTTCAATTTCGAAGATTTAGAGTGTTTTAAAAGCTTTTAACATAATTTGGCAAAGGAGAGAAGAAAACCCTAGGTTTTCAAGAGAGGTTGCTTGAGAGGGAAGATCTAGCTTGGAGAAGGAGGTTTTGGCTTGGAGATCACCCCAAAGCCTTCCTTGAGCGATTTGGATCATAGGAAGACGATCCCTAAGGTCGATATACTATCCAACTTAACCTCATTATGAATTATCTTGTATGCTTAAGTTGATTAAGCTAAGAAAATGGATTTATTGGCATGATTATGGTCAGACTAATGGGTATGGAGCATAATTGGGGAATTGTTCAAGTGAAAAGGGGATTTGCATGTGTATATGAACTCTATGGAATATGGTGTAACTATATTATGGTGATAGATATGGAAGGTTAATGATATGGGTGTGTGAAATGGAGGATAGGAATGCTTGTGGTGGTATGTTTATGGATTTTTAGGGTTAGTGAAGGTTTGTGAAAAGGGAATGAGTTTTGATCGTTACTCAATCTTAAATTATTCATTCTTAATAATAATTCCGTAGAATAGAACTAGTAAGGGTATCGAACCTCTAAGGACTACACTAGTTTTGTTGCCTTTTATTAAGATTAATTCTAAACTAATGAAATGGACAATTGATTTTTACTTGATTAAACTAAAAATAATTAATTAAACTAATTAACATTTCTAAATTAAACTAAAAACAATTAGGTTTTAAATCCTCTTGGAGAGAAGATCTAAGGTTTTCAAATCCACCACTAACCTAATAACTAGTCCATATTCTGAATTTATTCCAACCTCTTAAATTGCAAACATTCCAGTTAGAGTGACAGCACGTCTTCTCTCAACTGATCAAGAAAAGTTCAAGGGATTATATTCTAAGCATATCGTATCTTCGGTTAGCACGAATAATACACACTAATCTACGGTTGTGTAATCACTCGTCTTCTTTTAGCATAAAATATCTTTGAATTTAATCAATTGATATGTTAAACCCATTGCATAAAACTTATGTTTAAATTCTAATGAAAATTAACACAAGTAGATTCAATTATAATTTCATAATACCTAAGACAAGGTTGAGAATTTCATTGAAATCAAATATAATTCAAATAAATCTTGGTTGTTGAAACAACCCTCTCATTATGCAATCAATGTTTTACAATTAAGAAATCAAAATAAAACGACATAGTTACTTGGCTAGGGTTTCATCGAAACACTAGAATGGAAATTAATTCATCATGAGGGAAGAACACATCATCTTCATAGACAAAGCTGATACACTCTTCTTCATTGCTTCCTTTTTCTCCAGAGCTTCTCTTCTTTCTGATTCAAAATCTCTACAAAATTCTCTACACCTCTGATTATGGCTAAGAATTCTCCTTTTTATAGAGAAAGATAGAGTCTCTATAAAATAAGGAGTTCTAATTAGGGTCCAACTCTTCTTTTCCCTTTTCTCTATGAAATTTGGGCCTTCAAGAATAGTCAAACTGGGTCCAAAAGATAAAATTCTCGCAGCATTAAAATATCCAAACACAAGGAGGGCGATCGATCGCCCCCCTCTGGGCGATCGATTGCCTATAGCAATTTTTCCTGATTGACTTAGATTTTTGCTCCCTGCTTTGGTCTTTTTTCTACTTGAGATCCTTATGAGTCTTTAATGCTTTTAACCCATTCAATTTAAGCTCTTTTTCTCGCATGAACCTGAAACAAATATTAACAACCAAGTAGCATAAAAATATTTAAAAGAACACTCAAAATGGTTAACAAGTTAAGTTTGAGGTGCATATATATATATAACATCTTGCACCGATCAAGTTTATACAATGGAGGAAGGGTATATTAAGGGGCAAATGAGGTTGCATGTGTTTAATACTTATGAATTTGGTTATAAAAATGGTAAGATTATGATAAAGTATAATTTATGATGGTGATACTAAATTGTGCCCTACTTAAGTTGTTTGGTGATCGACATCTGGGTAAGCCAACACTTAGAGGGAGTCTTCTAGGTCAGAACTTCTCTAACCAAGTAGATGTACATTGGCGGAGTTTCCTGACGGGGGATCGAAATCTAAACGATGACCGATTCGAATGTTAATTATGACACTGATGAATAAGTTCAAATGTGTGGTAAGTAAAAAGTCTCACAAGGGCACTCACGAACATGTAGAATGTTATGCAATAGTAAAACAAGACTTAAGACTGCACGTTTTGGTAAGGACATGATTTAAGACTGCATGTATTAGTAAGGACATGAATTAAGGCTGCATTGGTAAGGATAGGACCGCATAAGATTGCATGTATTGGTAAGTTCACGGTCTCACAAGCACATGTACCTCACAAGGACATGCATCTCATAAGAATAGGAGTCTCATAAGTACATGTATCTCACAAGTTCAAGAGTCTCACAAGTACACCAGTCAAGGTGATGATACGGTAATATATGCTCACATGTTTTCCGCACTCTGATTATGTGATTACACTATCGATTATGATAGTGACTAAGTGCAAGGATATTATGATGTTATTTGGATTTTATATACATCGAGTGCATTTGTACTCAGTCGGAACTGTTGTCTTCGACAAGTTTAGAGCCAGTGCTGGTTGTAGAGCCTTGGGTGGAGGAGGCTTACGTAGAGGAGGAAGAAGGTGATCCTTTCACCAAGGGAGTGAGGGACCTTGACCGGTTCCCTTACTAGTAGATTTTATATATTATTTTAAGGAATTGTAATAGATACTTTAGATGTTGTCTCATTTTTGGATATGATGTTGCTTAGATGGTTTCACTTTTATGTGTGGGTATCAGACTATCTTGGTTTATGGTGGGATATGTTGAATTGATTAGGTGAAACAGGATGGTTGGTTTATGTAAAAATATATTGGAATTTTATTATTGTCAATTTTAGAGACTTGTGATTAGCATTGCCTTTTTGTTATGAAATTAAGCAGGTTTAAGAAATGTCACGGCCCAAGGTCCCATTATAACCATCGTGGGGACGGTGGGGTTTTGGGGCGCAACACTTTGAGTGTCTACCTACGGATCAAAGGGAATCTTTGGAGGCTATGTTTGAGGAGGAGGTCTTCGATGCAATTCGAGACATGGTCGGGGATAAGGCCCTCGGCTTGGATGGTTACACTATCAAGTTCTACCGATCATGTTGGGATATTGTTAAGAAGGATTTCTTTGCGGTAATGAGTGAGATGTATGATTTAGGGCGATTTGATAGTGTGATTAACAATACCTTCCTAGTTCTGATACCAAAACAAAGAGGAGCCATGAATATCAAAGATTTTCGGCCGATCAATCTAGTGAGTAATGTTTACAAGATCCTATCCAAAGTCCTAGCGAGTCATCTCAGAAGAGTGATGAGCCACATCATTTCCCCCCAACAAGGAACCTTTGTGGGTGGCTGTCAGATCCTTGATGGAATTCTGATAGCCAACGAATGTATCGATGACTGGATAAGATCCAAATCCCTGGGCATGCTGTGCAAAGTGGACATGCAGAAAGCCTACGATCACGTTAGTTTGGAGTTTTTGGGGTATGTAATGAAGAGAATGGGCTTTGGTCCTAGGTGGTGTCATTGGATGCAGTTGTGTATCTCTTTCGTGACCTTTTCTACCCTCTTCTTACTAACCCAAATCTTCTACCTTCCTAGCTGTTCATGCTCTCAAACCTCGCTCTCACAGTTTGAGAGCGGATTCGCCTTGGGAGCGCGGTTTCCCATTTTGGAGAGCGCCGTTTCGATTTTGTAGAGCTTGGTGTTTAAGAGAGCGGGAAAATCTTCAATCTTTTAAGCTAATGGCCACTATAAGTGGTCCGTAAATCGTCGAAATGAAGAAAGCAAACATGCTATTTTTAAAATTTTATAAACTTCCAATTTTGCCCTTTAGAGTGATTAATGCTTTAGGTGAAAAGACTTTTAAGTCTTTTTTCCTTTTTGTTTTTAAACATAATGTGTCAGCGAAGACTTAAGTCTTCCCAAGTTTATTTTTTTACATTATTTGTTTTTTAAGTTTGTCTTTATTCCTTCACATTCGAGATTGGGCCACATCCAATTGCAATTGAACTTGGGGAGAGTTCAATCGCACCTAGAGGTCAACACTTATTTCTTTTAATTTTGCTTAACTGTGGTTAAAATTCAGTAATATTTGAAATTAAAAAAAAAAATTTGATTTTTAGGAAAAAAATATTATTTATATATACTAGCGCTCCGGAGGCACTCTCAACCCAATCCTAAAATGAAATTTGACGCTCTTGCTCCCGCTCCCCGCTCTTGCTCTCGCTCCCACTTTGGTTACTTAGATCCTCATCAATGGAAGCCCAACCGGCTAATTCCAAGAGCTCTAGGGGATTGAGGCAAATGGACCCCCTATCCCCTTTCATGTTCATTATTATCTCAGAAGCCTTGAGTAAGATGTTGTCACGCATTGATGGTCCGCTATTCAAAGGCTTCTCTCTCGGTAAAAATAGATTGTGAATTTCTCACTTTCAGTTTGCAGATGCTACACTAATCTTCTGCAGAGCATCTAGCCAAGATTTAATACTACTTAGAAGCCTCCTTTATTGTTTTGAAGTCGTTTCACGGTTGCGCGTTAATATGTCCAAATCTAAAATAATAGGGGTTGGGAAGGTTTCAGATATGGCCAATCTTGCAGCGTGTCTTGGTTGTAGGGTAGGGTCTCTCCCCTCAATGTATCTGGGAATGTCACTTAGGGCTAGCTTTAAATCTAAGGCAGTATAGGCATCGGTTTTGGAAAGGTTCGGTCAGTTGTCCAGGTGGCAATCGTCTTTCTTAGCTAAAGGGGAGGAAGTTAACACTGATTCAAAGCACCTTGTGTAGCCTTCCCACCTACTTTATGTCTACTCTCATTATCCCTCACTTGGTAACATTGTCCTTTGAACGTATTCAGAGGGAGTTTCTTTGGCATGAGAAATGAGGTTAGTTCAAGTATCATCTAGTCGTCTGGATTCGCATCTGTCCCCCTAAGAATGAGGGCAACCTAAATTTGAAGCCTCAGTTGCTGGTGAACAAAGCTCTGCTAGGGAAATGTATATGGAGGTTTGAAGAGGAAATGGAGAGTCTATGGCAATCTGTGATTATTACCAAATATGGGGCACAATCGTGCTTTGTTCTGAAGGAAGTGTCGAGGTCACACAAGATGGGGATGTGGAAAGGAATCATGTCAATTGCTCGATTAGTACTCCCATTTTTCGAGTATCAGGTCGATTGGGGGGGGGGGGGGGGGGGTTACATGGTCAGGTTCTGGAAAGACGTGTGGTGTAGTGCCACAAAGCTCCAGGACGATTTTGACTCTATTTTTTGCATCGCTTTGGATAGAGATGCATCAATCCAAGATTACATCGATAGGGGGAGCGAGGGTACAATTTAGTGTCCTAAGTTAAGGGGAGGGTTAAATGATTGGGAAGTCGTCAAGCTTGGTAGGCTTCTAGAGCGTCTGGGGTCACATCCTTTGGTTTCTCAGGGCAGGGATTGCAGGTCTAGAGGCAACAAGGGCCGATTTTCAATGAGATCTCTAGTTCAGTTACTTGGGTCTAGTTCATTTGTCCTATTTCCTCATAGGGCTGTGTGGAATCCTGACATTCCTTCTAAAGTATCTTTCTTTGTATGGAATGTAGTTTTGAATAAAATACTCACATATGATCACTTGAAAAATAGAGGGTGGAGGATGGCTAATCGTTGTTTTATGTGTCTCCAAACGGAAGAGACGGTATATCATCTTCTCTTAGTTTGTCCTATAGCATGTGAGATTTGGAGTTTCTTTCTCTCCCAAGTGGGCGTGGCTTAAGTCTTTCCCTTTTCCCTTCACAACTTATTATCCTGCTTTGGTAAGTGGGGATGGCTATTTGGAAGGTAATTTCAGGTGCTATAGCATGGTCCATCTGGAAAGAGAGGAACAAGAGAATATTTGAGGACTCTCCCTCATCACTCCACCGCATCTGTGCGAGGACCCATTCGGTGGTGCTGGAATGGTGCTCCTCTATGCAGTCAGGGGTGAATTTGGGCATATTGTTAGCTTGATATTGAATAGGGGGGCCGTGAGGTCACTATCAGAAGGGCTATCACGGATTTATCTATGTATTTTCTTTATGTCCCCAACATTGTTTCATGACCTCGTGAACCCTCTTTTTTTTTTTATCTTTGTAACTCTGTTTCTCTCTTCATATATATATTTGCTTGGATTACCGATCAAAATAATAATAATAAGAATGAAATTTGGTATCTTACGACTTTTTTCATGCTCTAAAGACTCCAATGAACTCAGATCTTGGGATCAAAGTCAGTTTTAGGGGTTTGTAGAACTCAAAATTTTGATTGGGCTCCACAAACAAATCTAGTGGATTCTAGGCCTGAAATTTTATATGTAGATCTCCTTCAAATTTTGAGCAAACAAAACATCACTCAATTCCGAGTTTTGTTGCCCAAGTTATGGTCATTTCAAGTTTTAGACCAAAAACATGTTAATTTGCAGGTTGCTGGACATGAAGCAAACCACGAACTGCCCTCAGATAAAAAGAATATTTTTAGGGATTTGTGCACCATAGAATGACTCCAAATTCAGCTTCCTCAAATTTTTGGGTCAATGATGTTAGCATGTTTCCATTTCAATAATATATTCTATTTTCATTATGTTTGGTGCTACCCGACACACTAGCGCGCTGGAAGAAAAAATCCCCATATTGTATGCGTATTGGCCTGTATCAAGCGCATTAGGCCCGATACAGGGGATTTTTCAGACAAATTTATTTTATCTCCTTCCATTTACACTAGGATCTACAACACAAACCCGAAACGTACAACTTATTGACATAAAATATTATTTTTTTCTTTTAATTTTTCTTACACTTACTTAAGATATTTATATGTAAATAAGTTTATAACCCTCATTTCAATTCAATAAAAATTATCCTAGATCCAAATTCCTAAAGAATAAAAAGTCAATTTTCCAATTAAAGAACAAAACCCTCTTTTTGGCGCCTTTTAAATATTAGGTCAAAATTTCAACATTCAAATGGTAAGGTATTTCTCAAAAGTTAAAATCTCATAAATTCTACTGTATCAAAACATTATCAAAACCCAAAAGTCCAGGGAAAAAAACCGCATATTTAAGTCTTCAAATTTTTTTTCATCTACCAATGTGATGCTCAATTGCTCATTGGTCAAATGACCAAGATATTGGTCATCCTGAAATTCTTTCTTGCTCACAAGCACCGGTCTAACGGTATTTGGTACAGTATAGGTTCAAAACGTCGACTAACAATTCAACATAGAAAACCTTATATTCAAGCTTATAATTTATGGTTGTAATTCAATACATTCTTATTTAACTAATTGAATGTAAGGCTTAATCTAGATTGTATTTCCTATACTTGGTTAAGTGACTATGATTTGTATTTTCATACTTGTATATCAGCACACAAGCCTTTTTTAACTTATAAAGTTTTTTCTTATGTATCCATTCATTTCTTAGTGTATCATGACTTTTTCCGTTGTATCCATCTGATACGCTAATACGTATCCTGTTTTAGAATTATTGATACAACACCTAATACCGAAATTTTGAACCATAGATCTAGGGTTCCTATTTTCCCTCAACAGCTCCGAAAAAATGGTAATTTTCCATTAATCCGGATTAGGATTTCTCGATTTGGAAAAGTGTAACATTTGTCGATCACACTCCTCTCAATGTAAAAGAACCAGTTTGAACCCTGAAGGAATTAAACAAGGCCTCAAACTCAAATCCCTCTATTAACTGAAAAATTCAATAGTGTTTCAACATATTGGAGCAAGCACCACAAATGCCTAAGCTATTCAACAATGTTTTTCCTTTTTTTTTATCCTACCTATCCATCTGTAGAAGTCGGGCAATGCAGCTCTCTTTCAAACGTAAAAGAAATGAAAAAGCCTTTGACAACGATATGGGAAGTAGAGAAAAAGGTTGAGCTAATTTCATTATCCCATAAGATCTAGAGATTCAGTTCCAGAAGGTTGGTCCATATATGTTTGGAAGTTTCCCCCCTTTAAAAATAAAATAAAATTCAACAGCAAGTTAAAGAGAGACAAATTTGCCAACCACCAACTCTTCACGAAACAAATCCTTCAAGCTCCAAAAAATATAATCCAATCAGCAATTCAAGAAATAGACCCAGAGACTGTTTACTAGTTCATTAAAAGTAACCAATAAGCTTTGAATCTAGCAAGATGAGATGCAGGAATGATCATACAAAATAAGCTGTAGTCAAACCTTAAGAGGACATAGAAGCAGTTGCTTCAATTTTGCTCCTTGGATTAGCAGAAGGACCTTGTGTTGATGGTGGAACGTAGATTCGTGCTTTCTTCAATAGTCAGCAACAATCCAATGTTTGTGTTTACTCAATGGCCTAGAAAGATCCAATCTAACCTGCAATACAGTTTCACGGAGATGAAATAAAACCCAATATACTATTAATTTTCATGAAACTTCATACCAATAAGTCATATTACTTGAGGCCAAACTAGTTAAGTATAATAAATAAATGAAAAATCAATTAAAATAAGCATTGCAAATAGATATATATGTGTATATATATATATATACATATATATCCCTTTTAGACTGAGACTTGTTAGATTGGTAGCACAAGGGAAAGCATTTTTTTACTTTTCATTCTATTGGGAATGATAGGCATGAAATGTGCAAGGAAATAATGGAAAATAGGCATACAGTCTTTGGGTTGTCTTTATTTCTATTTCCATCGGGACTATATTTAGTTTTTAGTAAATAGTATTGGAGACGTTTCTAGAAAACAGAATAGAAGATAACAGTAAAAGACAGAACAACAGGTTAAATCCAGGTGTAGATGCTATTGTCTTTAAACCTATATACCTCCCCGGTCAAGTCAGCAAAAGGGTTCAACAAAGTAGATTCTAGGATACAATGAACACAACTCAGAACATGTTTAACAGGGTTCAATTTGCTGTATTGAGACCCTGTTCCAGAACACAGTATGCTTCCAGAATGCTGAATTCTTAGACAGAGAGAGGAGAAACAAAAAGAGCATTTTATTCCGTTGTACTTATAGAACCTTAGGCACCCCTCTGAAAGATTTTATTTCGTTGCACTTATAGAACCTAAGGCATCCCTCTGAAAGGTTGCCAAAGTCCCAACAGACAAATCCCAACAGTCAAATTACAACAGTCAAAAACAGTAGTTATATTTTAAATTTGTTTTGGACTTCCCCAAAAACATTTAAGTGAAAAGAACCAAAACTAATTTTATGTGTTACTTATAACTAGGGGTGGGTATCAAACCAGGTACTTTTTTGAGGGTGTTCAAGCTCAGCTCATTTATAAATGGTAAAATCGAGCTCGAGCTTTTAATGAGCTCAATTGAAATATAATTTATTTTAAAGAATGTATAATATATGATTAATTCAAAAAATAACCTTTTAATAGAAATATTTAGATTATATATTTATAAATATTATTATTTTTTATACTTTTAATCGCTGTTACAAATCTCCCGAGAAATACCCAATTTCTCCCAAGAAAAACATCTAAAGTTTAAAATCTTATTTTTATCGCGATATTTTAAAAATCTCGCAAGAAATATAATTATCTTTTTATCCCGTACATATTGCAAGATTTAACAGAAATTTTAAAAATATCATGAGAAATACACAATGTTGTTGGTTTTATAAATTTATAACTTGGTGATATTTATTACTTCTGTAATTTCAATATATTTTTTTAAGCATTGCCGAGATTACCCGAAAAAAATTCAGATTTGAAAATCTCTCGAGAAAAACTTCGGCCGATAAAAACCCGAGAACGAGATTTGTAATACTGCTTTTAATATATAAGTATATATATATACATAAATGAGCCAAGTACAACGATGTTCAAGCTCAGCTTACTAAACAAGCTTCAAATGGTGTTCAAATAGTTTGAAAACTCAGCGAGTCACCCAAGTAACTCCCCCGAGTTACTCGATTGAATTTCGAATCGAGTCGCCTCAAAACTCAAAGTAGGCACTATTTGCCAAGTTACTTGGGTGACTCGGTTGAGTCGATCCAAGTTTTTTGACTCACCGGACTAGGTCGAATCACATAAGAGTATTTTTATCATTTTTAAAACCTAAACTTGAACGTCACACTATCTTTGCATCATATTTTTTTGGGTCTACAAAGACTACCTACTATGGGTTCAATTAAACCTACTTTATAGGTTTTAGCTTATAAAACTAGCGTACTTTGAGTTTTTTTAACCCAAAATTTTCAAATTATTACATAGATATTCTGAGTTGGACTGAGTCGAGTTTTTCAAGTTACTCGACCCAGCTAACTTGCAAGTCAAGTCGAGTTTTCGGGTTTTCGAACCATGGGTGTTCAAGCTTGTTTGCTATGGAAACCGAGCCGAGTCAATCTGAGCTTTTATTGAGCCGAGCTCGAGTTCAAACAACTCGTGTCCACCCCTATTTTTAACCAAACTCAACCTAGCCCACCCGACTCGGCATGGCGCGGCGCGCGAGCGTGCTTCACTTCTACTTTAATATACTTGGAAAACTTTTAGCACATACTTGGTAATTGGTACAGTATAAGTATGTTTTGTTAGTAATTAATACAATTATGACTTTGATTATCACCATATTGATTCAATATATACATATATATATATACAAAGAAGATAATACCCGTTGTCTCTTAAAGATGGAAGAAAAAACAGTACGAAACACACACAAGAAGCAAGGAGATGATTTATTGTACATCTTAATCCTAAATGCAAGTGATCAAATCAAGCTGTTACATTAGAAGTTCCCAATTTTCATAGTTAGATTAATGCAAGAATTTTCCAATACTAAATTGCAAGTCTGGAAAGTTTATTTGCTTGGCACTAAAGGTAAGTGTAGTTTGCTTGCCTTTGCCTCAACAAAATTACAAGAAGTTGCAAGGTCATTGGTGGTACAGAGTACAAGACAGTTATCGAAAAATGGGTTGACGGCAGCTAGAAACTAGGGATGAAAAGAAGTTGTTATTAAAGAAGCAATATATCGACTCTTTCCAACACTCTACTTTCAACGTTGAATACTCCAATATGACGAATCTATCGGAGTATATAAACAGGAATTTATGCCAACATGAGGGTGAATCTGAGGAGATTTTGGCACCATTGTTTGAGTATGAAGCTCCAAATTCGGAAGGAGATGGCTGCAATTGTGGTAAGTGAAAGAAGCGCATATCAAGTTGCTTTACAGGTGGAAGACAACTAGAAAAGGAGGGTAGTTTCTAGAAAGATGAACGTAACCACTAGCCCTAAATATTCTATATGCTGCAATAAGACACAGTATATTCCTTGTCAAGGAAATGAATGATAAGGAAAAACACAAGGTTGACCTCCCATAAATGATAAATCATTAATCACGTGCTTGACACACTGCAATGGTAGAGCACATTTTTTTGTTTAGTGTGAAAATTAGCAGAAAATAGTGACCATAGTGTGAAAATTAAATAAACTTGAGGAGGTCTTTCTTGTGTACAAATATAATCGCTAAGAATTGTTTTTTACTGATGATTCAATGAGAGGACAACTAAGTAGCTAAATTTTGATCTCTCAGACAGATTTTGGACAATAATTTCTAAGTATTTCTCTCTTGGATCAAAGAGATGGATTTCAATGGAACATCGGAACACAATAACAATTAAAAGGGACAATTTAGAATGAAAAAAATCAAACCAGAGAGAGAGAGAGAGAGATACTCGTTCACCGATGTTGCATTCTTTGCTCTCATTCGGTGCCTTGAATTTGCTCCTTCTTTGGACATAATAGCGATCATAGAGCTTGTTTGATGAGACCATCACCGCCTTCATTTTGCCTCTGCAATTTAGGGTTCCTCAATCTAAAACCTCAGAATGAGGACGAAACGAAGAAGATTATGGTGCAGGACAAAACCCTAGTTTGAAATTCCGGTTTCTTTTTTCCACTGTACGTTACAGTAACAGTGAAAACTAAATCCTCGTTTTTCCACTTCTTCTGTTCTGGTAAAAAAAAAGTTCACATACAAATCTGCACGCTTGGGGCATTTTGGTAATTTAAGTAAATTACGCAATGACTAAACCACCGTCCATAAATATGCGTTCAGAAATGTTCCACGCCAGTAGTAGTACAGAGACACTGCAGGCTGACAAGGTAAAAATCATTTTAATATATATATATATCTTTCTTTATTTTTTTTATTATTATAATACGAAAGGCGAGCGAAGATGATTTTTCTGAAATTTCCAAATTAACCTTATATAAAAATACAAAACATTTGGTTTAATATTTTTTTCTTCACTATTATAATGCAAGAGACATGAGTTGATGATTTTTTCAAAATTTCCATACTACCCTTATATAAAAAAACAAAACATTAGTTTAATGTTTTACTTTAATTCTCAAAATACCTCTTGCCATTATTTAATGTTTTACTTTAATTTTCAAAAATAACATTTACTCATCTATCTATTTAGAATCATAACCAATCGTGATTGGACTCAGGGAGAGTTCAATCGCACCCACATATTAACACGTGACCCTTTTAACTCCTATTAACTGTGGTTAACTCCTTCCTTTTGCTCTCATGTGCATCGTACGGGCCACTAGCGAGTTCAATCACACCCGCAAGTTAACAAGTGTTCCTTTTACCTATTATTAACTGTGATTATCACGTACATCGCACGTGCCATCCGTTAGCATTATATAACCCAAGGGTTTACGACAAAACAGGATGGATAATGGTTTAGGATTATCTATTCTATTACTCAAAACCGTTATCCGCTCCCGCTATATTTCCAACAGGAAGCAGCAGCTGTAGAGGCAGAGATGAGATGAGAAGCTCGCTCGAAGATACACTCCCTGTCTGTCTCCTCCTCCTGCTTTTGCTTTTCTAGGGTTTCCGAAAATCGAGGAGGTTTTGCTTTTCTGTATTCCACGGTTTTCGGGAGATATTTCCAAGCTTTTTTCATGGTTTCCGATTGAGTGAAGTTTTGACTGCTGGGGAGCCTTTTGGATGGACTTAGGGTTTCTAAAGTTTTAAGGGATTTTTTTTTAGAGGTTTTTCCACAGATTTCTGTTCGAATATTCTACTTTTCTTATGTGGGATTGCTTCAGTATTGAATTGAATAATATTGAATTTCCCATACAAAGAAAACTAGGGCTGTGAAGAATGGTGGTTTTCATCATCCTGTTTGTCGGCAATGAGTGATTCCATGATTTCTTCTGTGCGTTTTCTGAAAATTAGTGAGCAGAATTTGGGGGTTTAGCTTTTCTGCAAGGCTGAAAAATGTGGAGAGCTGTTCATGTTCTTAATGACCACTTCCATGCTAATGTGTGAGAATTTTATACTTTTTAATCGGAGTGTAAGTCAAAAGTCATTTCCTTCGCACAATTTGTTAAATGCTGTGCTTCCGCTGAGTAATGGAAGAAGACGACCTCGTGGGTTGATTCCAAATGCCAAGAATGGGCACTCTGGGAAGAAAACTTGGTGGCAGAAATTTTTTTTTGATGAAGAAGGGAATTGGCTTGGTATGAAAGAAGAGGATATGATTGAGGAGCCTGAGAGCTCAAGTGAAGAGGAATTATCAGAGGGAGAAAAATTTGAAGCATGGAAGAGGAGAGCTGAGGCAATTTCAGAGCTGAGGGAGGCACAGGAAGATATTAGAAATGCAGAGAGTAGAAATTGGGAAGATTGGCTGGTAGAGGAAACAACTGAAAACAAAAGTTCTTCTTGGGGTCAAGACTGGGGCGATGGGCTCGGGGAATCAAGAGAAGGTGTCCAGTTTGATCCGAGTGAGATGATGCCTGAGAAGGGCTTCGTTGAATCTGTAAGGGATTTGGTCCTCGGAAATGAAGACGATGAATTGCTATACGAAGACCGTGTTTTTCAGTATGCCTCGTCAAATTCGGTAAGTACATTGGAACTGCTATACACTTATGGCATGAAGAGAAATACTGTTATTGTGTTCCATCGGGAAAGTAGTTTTGTTAAGCACTCTGGTTACCTTCTCTTTCATAGATTGGTTTCATAAATTTAGGTTACGCTATGATCATATGATTTTTTTGATCGATAAGCATCCACAATATATTAAAATAAGGGAAAAACATCGGAAAACAGTTGAGGAGTTTACAAGTACATAAACCTGGCAACACCCAAAAATACCCTGAACCCCAAAGAAATTACTCATTTGAGACAAGCCATCAATTCAACAACTCCCTCAGAGCCTCCATATTGAAGTGTAACCCCGTCCACTCTAAAACCACCAACCGAATCTGTGCACATATACGAGTCACTAATGAAGCTGAATCCTCAAAAACCCGCTGGTTTCTTTCCTTCCAAATCATCCATGATATGGCCCTCGAGAGAACTGCTCAGATCGCCTTCCTAGCACCATCCACATGAGTCACTGCCCAACAAGATAAGAAATTGTGAAAGGAGAAGGGAAAGACCCAGCCTATCCCCACATAGGCAAGGAAGTGCCCCCATATCCTAAACGCAATAGGACAATGCAATAATAGATGATCCACAAATTTTTCCGCTTGGAAGCACAAGAAACACCGGTTGGCCATCCTCTACTCTCTACTTTGTAAGTGATCACAAGTTAAAATTGTATTCAAAGCTGCAGTCCAAAGGAAGAAAGATACATTTTCCACATAATCCTATGAGGAAATGACCTAGCGGATACAGGACACAATGAAAGAAACAAAGATCTTGCCAAGAACCGACCATGGTTGCCTTTAGACCAGCTCCTGTTATCCCTAATATCAGCACATGGGGGGGGGGTCGAGTTAACCCGTTCTAAAAGACGAGTCAAATCCTGAACTTCTCGATCATTCAAGGCTTGACACATACTCTGACACCACACCATCGCCCTGCCTAAACACTCATAAGAATCCCTAACCAAAATCTCTCAATCTGTAGCTAACGTGAAGAGGTTGCCAAAGTCATCCTTTAGCCTAGTGTCCCCGCACCACACATCCGACCAAAAAATGATCTCAGACGCCCTCCCCAATCGATACCTGAAATAAGGCACCACCAATCTAGCTATAGCCATAATACCTCTCCATAGGCCCTGACCATAAGGCCCCGCCACCTCTCTCGAAACCCAACACGAAGAGGCCCTATATTTGACAACAATCACTGAACACCATAGACTATCCCTCTCTTCCCCAAAGCGCCAAATCCATTTACCCAAGAATCCCAATGGGCCAGAATTCATCCTCTATTTCAATTAATCTCTGATTGAGAAGAAAAAAAGAAATAAAATAGCTTTGATAAATATTTAAGTAGAGAAGAGAAGAGAAAGGAGTAGGGTACTGTGATGATGGTTTGTTTTTCATTGCCGCTATCGTCACCTTCACCATCAGTTGTCGTCATCGATTGCAGAAATCCTAGAAGAGAGGATTTGTTGTTCGTTCCTCCTCCCCTTTTCTTTTTCTATCTTCAAGCTCTAGAGCTTGGTAAGAAACGTTGAACAGTAAAGTGAAATGAAAGAAAACCTTTTAACTTAAAATCTTACATGGGTAATGGCGTAATGCTAGATTCACTCGCCCTTAAACTCACTTATTTCAATGAAGCACATGTGAGTCTTAAAAGAGTGTTGCTAGCATCATCCTTATTATAAATCATATTATTATTAATCGAATAATAACCCTATGTGGTTCTTTCCTTTCACTTGTTATCTATGTAATATCAAATATGATTATGCTCATAAGGACTTTTTAGTAATATTAAAAAAATTAAATAATTTGCTAACGGTATTTCGTAAATTAAATAATATGCTCATAAGGACTTTTTAGTACAGTCCTAACTTAGTCGTGTGATGCTTGGATATTGTTGCTTTTGTTTTTCCTTGGTTCACTCACTGTGAACTCTTGTTGTTTACTCTTTTGATATATATTATTATTATCTTGATTACTAGATTAAAAAAAAACATTTTTAGTTCAATTTTCTAAATGATGTGTTATGTAAAAAAAATATTATATGACGAAAAAATTAATGTGTTAAAAATTAATATTGATTTACATTATACACACAATTCAAATAAATAAATAAAATAATAATACAAGGCCTATTTATCTTAAGGATTATACTTGAAATTCATAGATATTTAATTTGCTTAATTTTAATAATGTTCTGTTACTATTATTTATTGCTAATTAATTCTAGATAATATACATAATCACATCTACCAAATAATATAATTTATTTTACTAAAAAATGATGTATAAAATTTACTAAATATTACCTCAATTTATTATTTAATAACAATACAAGTAAAAGAAATTATTAATCTATTAAAAATTTCTAATTATTATTATTAGTTTAATATAAGTTTTTTTTAAGGAGGACCCTTCGATCTTGTCTCATTCTTTAGGAAGTTGGTACCGACTCAGGTAAGATTCGCATGTGAATCCTTCGAGTGTCCAAGGTCGGTGGGCACTCGTCGGTCTCGTAATGTTTTTTTTTTGGAATGATATATTTCATTCAATATATATATATATATATATATATCATGGTTTCGGAATGATATATTTTATTAAATGATTTTCACATTTAATGATAGTCATGTTTCTCTCTCTATCTCCCTCTCACTAGTCACTCCCACGGTCATGACACACAAATAGAAAAAAACAAGACAAATCTCTTCTATGCTTTGTAAAAAAAACATTTGTATTTTCTAATTCTAACATGTTAAAAGAAATTACAGATACAAAAAATCTCTATAATTTTAATGTTGGCATAGAAGTCCAGCTTATCTACATTAAACTTCTAAACTTGTAATTAGGGGTGATATCGAGCCGAGCCGAGCCGAGTAGTGAGGTGTTCGGGCTCGACTCGATAAGTTTTACTAATGTTCAAGCTCGGCTCGAGCTCGGTTTAAACATAAATTCTAATGTTCAAGCTCGGCCCGTGAAAAACTAAACGAGCTCGAGCTCGGCTCGGCTCGGCTTGTTTAACAAGTCACGTTATGTTTCCCTTTCACAACCCAATAGTTTATTTATAGCCAAACCTCTCTTTAGTGTTCTCATGTCTTACCGGTGTGGGACGACTATCTTCCCACTCACAACCCACAAGCCCACAATCACGTGCTATACAGTTCAATAAAAAAAAATACACAAACTCCACTCTTTAGTCCCACATCGGTTGTTTACCAAAAGGTGGTGAAGAGTTTGCCCTATAAAAACATATGGCAACCCTTTATGAATTGCTCTTTTAAGAAGTCATATTTACTACTTAGGCCATTCGGACTTTTTCCTTTATAATTAACCTTTTATTCTCAAATATTTACTTTAAATGTCATTTAAACATTTTCCTTTATAATTAATATAATGAGCCAAGCTTTTATCGAGCAGAGTAGGGGCATGTTCAAGCTCGGCTTGTTTACTAAACGAGCTAGAAAATGGTGTTCAAGCTCGACTCATTTAGTAAATAAGCGAACGAGCTCAAGCTTTTAATGAGCCGAGTACACGAACATCTTGTTCAATAACCACCCCTACTTGTAATCATCTAAACAACACTTAATAGACATAGAGGTCCCGTTTGTTTACATCAAAAAGAACAGAGGTATGCTTATTTACATGGAAAAAAAACTTTATATTTACATAATTACCACCAACTCACTATCAAATAAAATTATAGTCCTCTTCTTTTTATCTCTATGTAGGGTCTCCGACAAATCAACCATCTCCTCTTCCCATATTGATTTAGTCTTATAAAAATATTAAGCTCATCAATTGCAAATAGAAATAGGTTTAGAAACTAAATTGCTAAATTTCGTTCATAACTTTTTCAGCTTTCTAAAACAACTAACATGGATAATCAATGAAAAATAAAGAGAATAGAATAGCTTTACATATCCCCTGCGAATGACAAAGAGAATAAAATGTAGTTAAAAAGATTTGATGATGTTGAGAAATATCAAGAAGAAATTACAGACAACGCATGTCACTTGATATGATTCTCACATTTGATACTATACATGCTTGCATCCAGTGATATAATGAATTCTATGTGTATGCTTAAGTATTGAATTTCTAAAGTTTCATTTTAAATTTCTAATGTTTCCTTAAAGTTTTACAGACTTCATTAATTTTTACATAACTTCTATTGACTTCCTTAAACATCCTCGAAATGTGTCAACTTCCTTAGTGACCGAAATACCTTGTTGAAACACAACCTATTTGCAAAGAGCAATTTTTTGGCAGTTTTAATACTTTTTACCGATGTATCCACAATAAATGAAATATAATAGAAAACGATATGAGACCAATTGAATTTGAAAGTTAGTAATTTCTACTTTGCTTGATTAAAAAAAAAAACAATACAACTATGTATAAAATATTTGAAAACATTAAGCTACAAGTTGAGTTTTTCTGATTTTGAAACTACCGACAGGATTAAAACGTCCTAAAATAATTATGAGAAAATATCAAAGAATTTATTTTTGTGTAGAATTTTACCAAGAAGTTTTCCCATCAGTTTGAGAACTACACACAAAATCTTACATTTTCTAAGTATTGGAGAATATATGTTATGAATATTTTCTCGTGATTGGTCCCAAAATTCCTGAAAATTGACAATGTCGCATTAATTCAAATTAAAATACCTAACTTGTAATCTGATCACCGTACTTCCATACTCCATTAAGAATTTAAAATGAAACTAATCATGATTCAAGAAAAATAGATCTACTTCCAAAGTGTATACATGAATCACGAAACCTAATGAATGTACACAATATCCACAATGATCTATCAATATTCTTTTAAATTGTAAAGGTAGGAGAAGATCTACTTGGAAATCAAGAAATAAAACCTAGCCATTTTTTCTTTCTTCTTCTTGATATGGCAAAACCCCCATTTGTCCATTTTATTCTTCTGTAAGGCAAATAACGATTAAGGTTGTCACAACAACCCTAATCCTAATGCTTATTTATATGTTGTAGGTTTTAAGCTTTTAATCTTAGGCATAGATGTCATTAAATCTTTATCTAAATTATGATTTGGTGTTTATGTGTGTAGCCTATTTAATGTGTAAGCACCAATCATATGGTAGTTTTTATCAAACATTGCATAAAATAATATTTTCAATCGAAGAAACCTAGACATGTGTGCAAGTGATCCTTCAAGTTCTTGGGTCACTACAATCTATCCCCCTAAAAATAGAACTTTGTCCTCGAAATTAGACATACCTAATTTGAGAACAAATGCAATACTTCTACCTGATCTTCAATTCATTCTCCCCAAGAGGCTTCTTTTTCTCCAGGATGTCTCCATTGACCCTTCACCAAAGGAATAGTCTTGGTTCTCAGAACTTGTTCCTTTTGGTCAAGAATACAAATAGGTGTTCATCGTAAGAGGCATCACCTTGGAACTGTAAGGACTGTCTATCAATGATATGAGAGAAATCAGGCTCGTACTTCCACAGCTTCGACATTGAATACGTTGTGCAGAGTTGAGAGTTGAGGTGGCAACGCTAATCGATAAGCAACCTCCCCAACCCTAACAAGTATCTCAAAGGGTTTGATGAATCTAAGAGGTAACTTCCTCTTCTTGCCAATTCTCCCACATATACGTAAAGCTTTGAAGAAATAATATCTCCTACAAAGAACTCAAGCTTCATCCTACATTGTCTACATAACCTTTCTGACGACTATAATGTACACAATTCACACAAACGTTCCCGAATCAACTTGACATTTTAGTTGTCTCAAGCACAATCTTAGGCCCTAAAATACTGCTCTTACCAACCTCAGCCCCAAAAATCGATGATCAGCAAGGTCGACCATACAATGCTTCATATAGCATCATCCCAATAATACACTAATAATTGTTGTTATAAGCAAACTCAATTAAAGGCAGGTGGTCCTCCCAACTCCCTTTAAAATGTAGCACACATGCTCTAAGCATATCCTTAATAATTTAATTTTTCCTCTCAGTCTACCCATCTGTATGCTTGTGAAAGGCGGTGCTAAAATCTAGGTTAGTCCTAAGTGCCCTATGGAGACTCTTCCAAAACTAAGATGTAAGGATCCATATTCCAATACTATGTTTTATTATATGAATAGGGTAAACTGTCATATTATATGCTTAGGGACTAGATAGAAAAATTTCTGAGAGGGGATGACTAAAATAAAATTTGAAAATTCTTCAGGAGTAAAATCAAAATAATAAAGAAATTTATGTAAGATAGGACACATTTCATTCTTTAGATTCACAAAATGCATGTCATTCTTTAAACAAATCAATGGACACCTCATAAGACACATGTCTCTATTAGAAAAACACATAGGGCACATAGACAAATCATTGGACACCTCATAGTACACATGAATTTCTTGGGAAAAATCATATGACACGTGGGTATACCATGCATTAGGAAGATCTTTTTAGTAGACATGTGTAAATACACATGTCCTTACTAGGAGGCATGGCTCTATCTATAAATATAGAAGTTAAGGGATTTTTAAAGTGGTTATATCACACTGAATTGGCAAAGGAAAGGAAAGGAAAGAAGAAAGGAAATGAAGAAAAGAATGGACAGGAAAATGAAGGAACGAAGGAAGGAATAAAGGAAATGAATAGGCAAGTAAATTCATGTGTCTGAGATGTAATTCATAATTTTTTTAAATTCTAAATTGTAATTATTGTTAAATTTTAACATGATTTGTTTTTAAAAATTTGTCATATGATTCCGTTAAATTATAAGATATAAAAGGATTTTGGGAAAATATCAAATTTTAGTAACTTATTATAATGTGTTTCAATTTCTGACTAGGCATATAGAATTCACCTATTTTAAATTAAATGATGATTTCATGTGAAAACAAATGAAATTTGATATATATGAAATTTCCCCTTGATTTGTATCAAATTTAGAAAGAAATACCTTTGGGTGATATGGTTATGAGATTTGGCTCTTATATGTATCTATAATATGATTTCTATTTTATATGTCATTGATGATCCATGGAACTGGTAGTCGGTTTATAAACCAGCTGGTGAGTAACCCCTGTGGATGTTCCATTCCCATATTGTATTATGAGAGAGCTTAAGGATCTGACCCTAGTACGGGACATTTGGTAAACCCCAGTTTATTAGGGTGGTCTCAGGTGGTTGTGTTGGAACAATTGAATAAAGCCAACATACCAATTCAATTTGTCTCATTTCAAGAGAGCCTTTAAAATGATCACTTTGTCGTGATCTCTTATGTACTGACGAGACCGGTGAAAAATATGTGATTCAGTATAGATAGCACTCTGGGATTCAGTGTTGATGTATATATAGTATCTGGATAATTATATGATATGTTCAGTTATTTTGTGTGAGTAGTGAATATTTCAATTTTTTATTTTCCGCTTTCAGCATCGTTAAAAGACAATGATTCAGTAGGAGGTTTCGTTGTCACACCCCAAAATACCCTCTAGGAGTTAGGGATACTTTAGATTATGACTTGACCTGCTTTATCAAATCATCCTGTAAAATACAAGGCATAATTACAGTGGAAGTTAAAATATTTCTATACAAACTGAAATATTCCAAGTCTTATCAAAGTTATATACATGAACCCACGAGTAAGAGCAAACAGATTTCCTCACAAAATAATATTTACCTTCAAAGTTTCCTGATCACCTAGGCCTATTCATAAGGCCACACATCCAACTGACTAGCCTCCACCTGAGGCTCCACAAACTGCTCCTCTTCGCCATAATCCTTCTCAATCCATGGCCTAGGACCACAGATGTCAAAACCTACATCTGCCAATATAAAATGCACGGCTGAGTATGGAATACTCCGCGAATACAAACCAATAGCTAACAATGAATAATAACATGACGTAGCTTGCATGGAAATTAAAACAATATAATCATGATGCATTCATGAACTTAATACTTAAACAATTCTTTTCATGTCATTTTAAAACATGTTTGTAACTCATGATCCTTGTCGTCTACTATGTTTGATAAAACATGATGTCTTTGTTCTTGTCTTGCGTGAATCATGGTACTGCACTTGCTTGAACTTATTTGTTCCTGTTCTTACTTACTTGAAGCCGGGAGTTAGAGCCTTGACTTGGTAACGGTCATGTTTGACCGTTTTAGTATAATATATATACAATGTCAAGGTCTCCAACCCCGTTGACCAGCCCTACGTCTGGCTTTATCATTGTTTTGATAACTTGAAACCTAAGGACATAGATTTAGACAAGTCTTTCATAAATCATTTTTGTTTTATTTCAAACTCATGCAATCACTTGTATAATCATGCTTGACTGAAATTTAAATCATGACATGCATGTATGAACAACATGTATTTAACAATAGAGCATGCTTGATGAATTTATAAATAAGTAACATCAAATAAGTATACAAGGTTAATCATCATGCTTCAATAACATTTATAACAGTCATGAAATCAGAATATCATTTCATATTTTATCTACAAAGTAAGCTAGTAAGATATACTTACTAAGATTTGTTTGAAATCAATTAGCGATGAAAGCAAATCTAACTCGCTCATGCAATACAAGACTTGCGGTAAACCGGCCCTAGGAACATATACACAAGTCGGTGGATTACCCTCTAACCATAAACATATCATCTAAACACCTTAAATAAATCTTATAAAGCTGAATTTAGCTTTACTAGAGTGAAAAATTCAGACTATTTTCTCAGTCCGAATCAAGGCTTCTCCTCTATTTTTTTCCTTCAACCTTTTCACCCAACATTCCTCATTTCTACCCCATGTTAATAGGGTCTTAGACCCATTTCCATACAATTCACAAAATCACACACCAAATCCACCAAAATCCCTCAAGAACATGATAATGCATTCAAGAACCTTGAAATGGAGCAAAGGAAAAAGGAAATCTTACCCTCTAAGCTCTGAAATACGTCTCTGAGGATGAAAATGATGCTGGAATTGGATTCAGAGAGTTGGAAATAGGCAGGGTAGTGAGCCTCAAGCTTTCTCTCTCTAGGATTTGCCTTCTCTCTCTACTTTCTCTCTCTAGAACACCTTTTTCTCTCTAGAATTTCAGAGAATCTCTCCAGGAACTTCTGAGGTTGAAAATGACGTTGGAAATGAATTTGGAGCGCCGGAAATAACTGGGTAGTGAGCCTCCTTCTGAAGAACACCTTCTCTTCTTACTTTCTCTCTCTAGAAAATGACTTTCTCTCTCTGGAAATCTCTGTAGAATTTCTCTCTAGCAACTTCTCTCTCTAAAATGAGAGAATGAGCTTATTTCTTAACTTACATAGCATTTAGCACATGTGAGACACTTGTCTCTTCAAGAGACAAATATCATTAATGGTTAGTGGGACACATGGCACACATGTGTGCGACCAAATGTGCTTTCGACTTCCGGCAATTCCTATTTTTCTCACTCGAAAATTCATAACTAATTAATCCTAAGCGCGAAAATTACGAAATTCCAGGTGACAGTTCATTGGCCAGTCCGGCACTTGCAATAAAATTTTCAAATAAAAATACTGAGTTCTAAGGGTAAAATGTAAACCCGGAAAATATCGACAAACCCATAAATTTTCCTATTTTTAACAAAACACACAGTATACAACCACTATTCACATATATTATATAAAAAAATGGGAATCCCATTTTCGTGGTCTTACATTCGTCTTCATAAATATTTTAATTTTTAATTTTCATCAAAATGATTTATGAGTAGAATTTTGAAAGTTAATCCAAATATGGTCTTATGCATAGATTTGGAAAATTTGTTGTTACAAGTTTGACTTGTTAATTGGAAATGAACATATGATATTTAGTCCAGCCTTAAATTGAAAACTGTACATATTTTTCGCTACATTTCTTTAAATAAATTAAATCCTAACCTTATATGAATTACTTATTGAGCTTCCTAGCTCACCAAAACCTATACTAATCCGGTAGAATGAGAGCTGACGAAGGGAGATAGTTGTTTTGTTTTGAGTGTGGTGCTTATAGATATATAGAGTGAAAAAGAGGATTTCATCATAGGTATCTTTTGGGCTTGTGAAGGTCAAGGTTGTACTACAAAGTTTAGTAGACAATGATGGAAATTTTGATATATATGTAGTGGATTGTACCATAGTAGTTATATTCTGTAGATGCTCTAATGAATCATATTATACATATGAGTTTTAGAAGTTCAAATTTTTATTATGTTTTTGAAGAATAATTAAACTTATATGATCTTAGTGTGACTGAATGAACTCACTCCCCGAGATTCAGGAATTCGAGTTTCAGGGCATGACATAAGATGTGAATCTGGAATCCCTATTAGACACAATGGAGATAGGTACAGCATGCAACCTAACAATGCCCCTAATGTAGAGTCTGCTCAAGTCATCCATGGTACTTGTAGCCCAGATTGCCAAGAAATGTGCTGCCTTAATGAACCTGTCTACAATTGCCCAAATGGTATCGTGACTATTGTGAGTCCTAAGGAATCCCAATACAATGTCTATGGAAATGTTCTCCCACTTTCATTCTGCTACTAGCAAAGGCTGTAAAGTACCTACTGACCTCACGGTGTAAGTACGAATAGACATCAGTCGAGGATGTTAGGGGCCCCTTGCCAAGAATTTGAACTCTCACCTATTCATAATCAACATTGAGTCCTGCAAATAGCTCAAACACTTGGTTTTGCTCAACCAAGTCTTGTATGTAGCAGCATCCTCAAAACACTTAGCCTGAAAAGTATGATAATGGTCCAACTCTTCCCAGAGGTGATGAATAGTGGAGTAATATGTGGGTACAAACTTATCCCCCCACTTCAGTTGCCATATACTCTTACGGAGCTCATACATACGCGTAGTATTCCCAAATTCAGAATAAGTCTCACTAAGTTTCACTGCATCTTATATCTCTCAAACAAATGTCTGCTACTACTATCAGGCTGCATAGAATGTAGAAGCCATGACATGATAAAGACATTCTCAGCCTTCCCACTTGGTATAGGCCAAATCTAAGGGACTAATGACTAAGAGAAGGAGTAGCACTAGTTAGATAACCCAGCTTACCTTTGTCGTTGACAAATAACATAGATGACTACGATCAAGCCAGAAAATAAGTCTCATCTTGTTTTATTGTTGTAATTAGGAGGTTTGGGGCGTCGGTTGGATTTACCCCCATACTTCCTCCCCCATTCACACGGATACTAGAGGATTGGCTAATCTCTGACTCATCTGTCTTATTGCACATAAGGCGGATTTACATAAATCAAACCTAAAAAGACTACCACCAATCTACAATCCACCAAAAACAATGTTTTCAAACGCTAAGGTGTCAAGCGAAGCATTCCAATTGTCTAAGGCGTGACGGGAAGCGTTCCCATTGTCTGAGGCATGAGGCATAAGCCTCGAGGCGTAAGACGTAATCCTCTTGTGATTTGATTTTTTAATAATTAAATAATCTTGAAAAATTAAAATAAAGGACAATTAAAATATATCATTCACCATAAATGCATCATTAATCACATACATAATTCATAAGTCATTAATTTAAAACTTCAAAAGTATAAATTGAATGATATTAAGTAGCTATTTATCTGAAGATAGATTCGGGCAGAGAACAATTTCTATTGGTTATATATTTTGTGCACTTAAAAATTAATTTATTAGCTATTTATCTTGTTGTATGTTCTGTCGAGGATGAACAGGAGAGTTAATGTGAGGGGAGATGGGAGCAGGGTCGACCCAAGCCATTTGGAGGCCTAAAGCAAAAATTTTAAATGGGGCTTTTTTTTTAATTTTTTAATATTATTAAAAAAAATTAACTATAAATGCGGCCTTTTTAATATTCTAAATGGGCCTTTTATTTTTTTTAGTATTCTAAATGGGGCCTTTTAATATTATTTTTTTATTTTTTTTAATGGGGCCTAAAGCAAATGCGTTGATGGCTTAATGGATGGGCCGGCCCTGGATTGGAGAGTTTGGGGGACGATCTGTGTGTAGATTTGACCATCCTGCTGCAGTCATTGAACTCAAAGAGATAGCAGACAGAATGATGAGGTCCTGATATGAAAAGGAGTGCTGTCAGATTTATACTAGTATTTGCCGTGATTTTCTAGTGTTCGTATACACCGTAGATGAGAGGCTATCAACTTTCGGTGTTGAAAACTAGTTGCAGAGAAGAAATAAAACGACAATAGGTGTCGATAGGGAAGAGAGAGAGAGAGATAGGCAAGGGGTAGGCTAGGCTGTTCTTCCCTTCTCCTTCTTCTATTCTGACAATTCCTTAAAAGGTGTGGGGCCTTAGTATTCTAAAGGAAGAGAAAATAAAAATTGAAAGGCCTAAACAGAAAGGGAAGATTTTTGTATTATATTACAAACAAAATAGCAAAACAGCTTTCTTCTCTCACAAGTTATTCGTATTTTAAAGGAAGAGAGAATAAATATTGAAAGACCTACACGAAAAGGGAAGGATTTTTTCTTATATAACAAACAAAAAGGCAAAACAGCTTTATTCTCTCAAAAGTTAAAGAAAAGGTAAAGTAATGATGTCATTAAAACTACTCTCTGAAAAAGTCAAAAAAAGATGCAGAAAACAGCTACTCTAAAAAGTAGAAAACAAAGGCATATGCTATAGTGTAATGACGTTAGAAAAGCGTGAAGCGTACGCTACTTTAATGGTTTCTGTCAAAGGGCATACACCTTAAAGACTTATGCGCCATTTATCAATGCCTTGGGGTGTTTTGCCTACGCTACGCTATGAGGTGCTCCTCAAGACGTACGCCATCAAAGCTTTTTAAAACACTGCCAAAAACACAGCAAATTAAGGTTTCACAACCTCTATCACTCCACTGAATTAATGAGAAGATTTCAAGCATTAAAAAGCAACCTAACATCGCATAAGGCTTCTCAAATCCACCCAACAGTAGAGGATATCAATTTGGCAAAAATGATTCACCGAAACAGTGAAAAAACGTTAACATTAGGGGGAAAATTCATCACCGAGTCTTCAATCCTTCTCCATTATTCGTGAAACCAGTTTCAAACAATCAATATTTTTAATGCGGATCAAATAGGGCCAGATAGGTCTAAAAAACTCTCAATCAAACACACGAACATTTTTCCCCAAATTGATTTTTTTTCAGAAATTTTCAAATAAATTCATAAAAAAATGCATTTCCAAGCTCCCAAAAACATCCTAGAAAATAACTACAATTTGTGGTAAATCATGATTTATCACCTGGGAAGAAAAACCTGATTTTCCGCATCTGCTACACTGACCATACATTTGACGTCATCATGACATCATGCTGACGCTAAAACTGTTGTGGAACTCAAACACTCCACTGCAACTCCTTGGTTAAATCCCTTTCTATGATACCATGTTAGTTTGGGTAGATAAGGCTTTAGGGTTTGGATCTAGGGTTTTATGGATCAGGGTTTTGAAGAAAGAGGAGAAGAAGAAGAAGATTAGGGGAAAAACTAGAGAAAGTTAAACATTTCTCTCTTAGTCCTTTATTATATATACTTTACTTATAAATAAAAATACTAAAATACCCCTATTATAGTATATGAAAAGAATTCTACAAAAGAAAGATTTGTTCAGAGGGTGAGACACATTAACGAGTCGAAGTCCTTAAGTCAATCTCCTTGGTGATTTTCCTTTGACTTATTTAATTTCATCCAGGATAGAGGGAGAGACACCTTAACGAGTCGAAGCCCCTAGGTCAATCTCCTCGGTGATTTTCCTTTGACTTATTTAATTTCATCCATGCATCAAAGCTATGGCATAACTATTTATGACTTATGAGTTTCAATCATTTGAAATAATCTAAGGAGAAGAATTTTTGTGATGTATGTTATACTGTCATTCTTCCATGTGTTTAATTATGCACTTTTTCATTTTCACATGTTATTGTCGGAATAGACGTTTTGATGCACAAAGTCTTTATTCTTTGTGTTTTTCTTACAGGCTAAATTTTTGGCCATGTTGGTGATCATACCATGGGCTTTGGATTTTGTGGTTCATGACTATGTTCTCATGCCATTTTTAGACAGGTACTTCTCATGACATGCTTCTTGTTGCTCAAGCGATTTCTCGTCTGTTCAAATGCATGCATCAAAAATAAGAAAAGTTCTCTCCTTTGCTAGATTCCTATCTTTATATGTGTGATTTTGGATAACACAGTATTTATTCCTGATAATCTGTATCCACTTGATAAATGAAAGAAAAACTATAAGACAGACATCAGGAAATTGAATCTTGGTATCATTTCCAAACTAATGCAACTACCGGTGGATTAGTAGCAATGCCATATTTAGAACCTATATGTTCATGGTTTGATATGTTGTGTGTTTATAGACTGAAATGGCGAAATTGTGTTTGTGTTGCCTACCCCAAATGTTAAGATAAGGCACGGATGATGATGATAATTCGAGATACTACCAAATATTTCTATAAATGGAAGCAACAGAAAAGATAGAGGTATTAGATTATAGAGTTCCATTTGTACAACTCAAAATCTATTGATACTGCTTTGGGCTAGACTTTGGGCTAAGTCAACCAGCTCATCAGCATTATCCATATGGATATAAAGTAGTTTTTAGTTTTGTGACACTAGTGTCAACACAAATTTCGTGTTTAAAAAATCAAGGACAAGAAAGGTATGAAAAATAATCAGTTTTTATTGATATTGGTGAGGATACAAATCTCTGAGGTTTAATCTCTATAAAATAGAGAAACCTCAGATTCTTTTCTTTACAAAATTTTAATCTGAGGCCTCGAAAATAGCATATTCTCAGATCCGAACTTCGATATCGTAGTTGAAAATATTGCTAGAGTATTTGGGTTTTAACAGAGATTTTCATAGCTTTGGCTTTAATGGAGATCTTCGGAGCTTCAGGCTTTAATGGAGATCTACGAAGCTTCAAGCTTTAACGGAGATCTACAGAGCTTTCGGCTTTGATGGAGATATACGGAGCTTTGGGCTTTAATCGAGATCTTCGGAGCTTAGGCTTTGATGGAGATCTTTGGAGCTTCAGAGCTTGTATTCTTCTTCTCCTCTTTTCTCTATCCTCTCCTATTTTTTTTCCTTGTAGAGAATGAGTTACCTTTTAAGGCTTTTATAGATTTATGAGTGGTAGACTCCTCCTATAACACTACATCTTGGGAGACTTATCATGATTTGAATTGATAAGTCTTGTGAGGCTAGTGGATCACATTTGGAGTCTATCTAATTTGTATGTTCAATTTGGTAGAAGCTAGCACTTATCTTTAAAGAGTTTTATATAACTTTAACTCTAAGTTGGGTCCACCTTCTAAGATCTTGCCATGTGGCAATTTTTATCTTATCAAAATTTACATGCCTACAAATGCCCCCTTGAGGCTTGATTGCACATACAACTATATAGTGTGTCGTGTGAACGGGGCTCGAATTTTGCATGTGAATAATTCATGACATAAGCACATCCAATTTTTAGTACAAGGGCTTTTTGGCGTGTTTCTCCTACTAGCTTCTATTTTAGTCACTTGATAACAACTTTGCGATTGTCTTCTTTCGGGCCCTTTTTTTTTAAGGCTTGATCCAAAGAAGTAAACTTTTTTTTTTTTTTTAAATGGTGGTGATATTTCCGGGGCTTTTCGCTTGATCCTTTTTTTTTTTTTACCATAGTGAGGCTTCCTGAGGCTTTGTGCTTTATCCAGGGAAGAACTTTAATTTACTCTCAGAGTTTTAATTTACTCTCAGAGTAATAATTGACTTGAGACTGAGAGACTTTATTGAGATGACCGCATGAAATATACTGAAGAGAAATCACACAAAAATTGTTGGATCCAAACTTGACATGTAATCTAGACACTTAATTGAGTCTCTTAGGTTCATCAGATCGAAGCTTATCAAAAAAGGAGCATCGTCAATATCTTTGATTGTTGTCTTGTGCTTCTTTTTGATAGATGCTTGATGTGCCTGTTGTGTGTCAACGTCAATGCACACCTTTAAGCCCATTTAATATTTTGGACTAGGTGTCTATGCCTTGACGCATAGTATCCATGATCGTTGGGATGTAGTACTTGCTTAACACTTGATAAGAGGCATCTTTTTATTTGGATGATCAAATAGGAAACAAGTTGAAACTTGAAAATGAGATGATGCCTCTGTGCAAGTGCCATCCATATCCTTTAAAGCCACACTTTGAGACGAAATCAACCACCGTTTGGAGGAATTTGGGTGGGTTTTTCACTTATTCTTTATCCTTATGGTGGGCCCACTTTGCTATCTTTGCTAAAATCAATCTCCTGTTTACACATAATCACTACTAAAGTATAGAGTCAAAGACGTTTGGTGTTGGGTTGTTCCTCTCCAAAGAGAAAACAGGGTTCCTCTTATCTCTTTCTCCTTCTCTATGTTTATTTGATGGTGATTGTTTCCTACTAGAACAAGGAAACAAGAATCTCTACGGGTCCTTTTCGTCTATATATATCCCTGGTATGGTTTGGGTTGTATGTTATGCACCTTTGAAGAATAGCGAAGACAAAGTTCCAATCGTGTTGTCGCCTCACCATTGCTGTGAAGAAGGTAAAAGCTAGCGGCTATTTTCTTGAAACCCACTTTGATTCTGTAATTTTCTGTTCTTTTTATTTACATCTTGTTCACTTCGGCATCATGATCTCTGTGTTTGGATCACAAATCTATTGAAGATCGATCTTTAAGGATGAGGATGGCAGATATGTCGTCACAAGAACGCAATTTTTAGTTTTTCAATCTTTGCTCTAGAATATGGCGCACATTGCATGTAGCATAGTTGCAGCCTTGTGGCTTTTTTTTTTTTCAAATGGCCATAACCACGTCATGTGAATATCCATTCTGCAACAGTTGATGCAGAACCTATGCCGACATTCATGCTTGGTCCCTTATTGAGCCGAAATCTATGCTGACATTCTTGCTTGGTCCCTTATTAAGCCAAATAGTGATTTTCCTCTTGATCATATGTAGCCCATGTTTTGGTGGCTGCTATGATATTCAATCGGCTCTTTATTGAGTGGTTGTTGTTGTTGGGGTTTACACCTCTTGAGGGATTTTTCCTAGCATAATCGTCTCATCTTGGTTCTACCTCTTCTTTGTCTTCTTCAGTTCACATCAAGAAAGGAACAGGGTAAGGATGCTCGAAACAGATCCCATCCAAAGAATATTGACCTTGTTGGAGAAGAAGAGAAAGAGGACTTATGTGCTTTCTTCTTCTTCTTCTTCTTTTTACTCATTTTTTTTCATCCATTTTTTTATTATTATATAGAGTATGTTATCTCCCTTTTTTCTATATCAGAGAAAGAAAGGGGATTGAGGCAAGAGAGAGTGATGGAATTCTTTTTTTTTTAATGACAGTCCTCATATTTTGTAATGCCCTTTTATTTATTTATTTATTCTTTTTTTTGAAAAATCACTTTTTTTTTTATGAACAGGATCAGACTCCCAAATTTTGTACCAAAGATTTATTTTATTAGCTTTAGTAATTTATCAGCTTTAGAGAGAAAATTCCAAAACAAAGGTAATTTCATGCTCCCTTCTTTCTTTTTTTCCTTTTTCTTTTAAATTCCCGTTTGAATGCAGCATGTGAATCTGAGCTTGAAATTTCCCAATCAAGAATGCAAATCCCGGCTTTCAATTTCTTCCAAGCATGACTTTCCAGAAAAGTTTGCATATATAAGCTATCCTCGTTGAATTTTGAAGTTTTCGAAGACATCTTTTTTTACGATATTTTCAGCATAGCCCAGTGAGAAGCAGATTTCGTCAAAGGGTTCTATCGTCATTCTAGGAACTTGCCTAATATACCTTCATGGTGACACAACTTGGACTGGGGTAACGCCTCAACTTTGATCGGGGTAACGCCTCAACTTTGATCGGGGTAACGCCTCAACGCTGATTTGTCTTCATCTGTTGACCCCACTGGTAATTGGGAACTGGCCTAATATACTTTCGTGGTGGCACAACTTTGACCGGGGTAACGCCTCAACGCTGACTTGTTTTCATCTGTTGACCCTACTGGTAATTGGGAACTTGCCTAATATACCTTCGTGGTGGCACAACTTGGACTGGGATAACACCTCAACTTTGACTGGGGTAATGCCTCAACTTTGACTGGGGTTACGCCTTAACTCTGATTTGTCTTCATTAATTGACCCCACTGGTAATTGGGAACTTGCTCAATATACCTTCGTGTTGGCACATCTTTGACTGGGGTAACGCCTCAACTTTGGCTAGAATAATGCCTTAACTTTGACCTGGGTAATGCCTCAACGCTGATTTGTCTTCATCTGTTGACCCCACTGGTAATTGGGAACTTGCTCAATATACCTTCGTGGTAGCACATCTTTGACTGGGGTAACGCCTCAACTCTGACTGGAGTAATGCCTCAACTTTGACTGGGGTAACGCCTCAATGCTGACTTGTCTTCATTAGTTGACCCCACTGGTAATTGGGAACTTGCCTAATATACCTTCGTGGTGGCACAATTTTGACTAGGGTAACGCCTCTACTTTGACTGGGTAACACCTCAATGCTGATTTGTCTTCATCTGTTGACCTCACTGGTAATTGGGGACTTGTCTAATATACCCTAGTGGTGGCATGATCAAGAACTTGACGATGTGTCAACGCAACCCTGCTGAAAAGGAATACATTTTTTTTTGAATGATTGTTGATTTTTTTTTTTGCATTCCTTTATTCTCTTGGACAAGTTGTATCTTGAACTTTTATGGCAAACTTGGTCTACATATTGCTCTGTTGGTTGGCCTTTTCCCGATCATTCTCTCTTTGAGGACAAGTATATATATGTGCATATATATATATATATATATATATATGTTCTTGAATCTAAATATATCTTCCTTTTTTTGCGAATAGACCTTCATACTCTTACCTTTTTTTAGGTTTGATGGAGAAATTTTCTATTTCTCAAATCCCAAAGCGCGAGATAGTGCGCTCATGTAAAGGTGCTCGAGTAGCTATCTCTTCTTCTGTAGAGTATCCTTTTTTTTTCTAAAGATGAAAGCCAGGAGCAGTCAGTGTTATTGATTCGTGAGGGTGAGCATGAGGAGGAATGTAACGCAACCCATTACCTTTATCATACAGCAGTCATCAGGTGTTGTGCAAAAGATTGGGGTCTTAATAATGAAAATCCATATTTCTTGCAGAATTGGACTAAAATGGAGAAACATGATATGATTATCAGCAGGTATCGTGATCCTATACGAAAGGCTTCGAGGAAAGTGTTGATGCTCCAATCCTCCCATCATGAGCAAATTCATAGCTCGGGTGCACTTCCGACATTGGGCCATCGCATCACAAATCAAGAGACGAATTAGAGAGGAGATTTTCTGCTTCAAGGGAAGATATTCTTCATCCCAGGATATTGGGAATGGGCTAAACTTATGTTAACTCGAAATAAGGACATTCTAGAAAAATAAGGGGTATATGATGCAATCCTTGCATCATTATTTTTATATAATCACAATGCTGATTTGATCCGCTCCTTCTGTGAGGCTTGGTGTCCAATCAAAAATTCGCTTTATACACCACAAGGGGAGATGTTTGTATCCTTATGGGATCTGAAAATTATTAGGAGATTGCCTATCGCAGGGGAATTTTATGATGAGGTGGTACCTTGCCTAAGGGAGATAATTGGCCTTGATGAGAAGCTTAAACCCGTCCTTCCCTTCAGTTGCAGATTTCTTTTTCTCACGTATCATTGGGTTAGGCAAAGATACCATTCATCAGGAGATACATCTCATCACCCAGTAAACCTTTCTTGCTAGATAACTTGGTGGTTTCGAGGCGATTTACAATACCATATTTCCAATCCTAAGCAGACATCTTTTAAGAATGCTCAAGCGAGACAATAGTATCCTTCTGAAAAATTTCCTTATCGATGTCGAACATCTAAAGAAGATTCGGTCTTCAATGATCTCAGGGTTGCTTCTAGAGATGAAGATGAAGTTTTACGTACAACCTTCTTATCTACTTAGTTATTTATGTTTGTGATGCCAAACAACCATCGCTCTTATATCCGCCCTGCTACTTTCAAAGTAGCAAGTCTCATGGCTCAGGGGTTGAAATTCAGCCTAGCTATCTCAGTTCTTGCTAGTATTTACAATAGATTGAATACTATAGCGACTCATAAGGATGGGTGTAACTTATGCCATGTGACTCTCCCTTGGCATTATATATTCGCCTGGCTAGGGATATACTTAACACTTATAGCATCTCCAAGACTGCTCCAATGAATCCATATATGTGTTCTTTTGGAGGACCCTCTCGGAAGAGATTTTATACTGCACGTAGTAGTCATGAAGCACTTTGAAATTGCAAAAACGTGATTTGGTATTCCACCAGACCAAAATATATTGATAGTGTAATATTCAGGGAGGAACCGAATTGCCTAATGAGTGAATACAACTTTGAATATCTCATAAATATTCATTCTTGTTATTTGACGCTAAGGAGAGAAAGGCACTATATAGTAGAACCTTATAGTCCTCATCGTTTTGCTAGACAGTTCGGATATTGTCAAGACCTACCCGACAAGTTGAAGGAAGACATCAGAGAGACAACCTTGAAAAATCTAGTATATCTTTAGAAATGTAGTGTTTTTAGAGGCTCGTCTTCCGAATTCACCATGCCCCGATGGAAGGGGAGTGACAAAGATATCTGTGTCTCAAGCTATTCTCAATTGGTGGGCCAGTAATACTAATGAGTATTTCAAACATAGTTTGAGTCAGTTGAACTGTATAAATGAGATGGATGTCATCCTTATGGCACCTAGTCGACCGCAGAACGAGCCAGCATTAGTAATTATTCCAGCCATGGAGGATTCGAATAACGTGGGACACGAAATTGATGGGAATACTTTAGACACATTCTCAAAACTATACTGTAAATGACATCAAGGGAACACGTATTTCTGGTTCAAATCCCGCTAGGTCCTTCTGACATAGTTGTGAAGACCCTCCTAAGTGTTCTTTCGAGTGGGAGCAAGAGATCAACTTCTGAAGTAGCAGAGGAGACAATGGCCGTGAAGAATGGTGTTGGTAACCATAGTGACCCTAATTTTGATCATTGCAATTTTAGAAGACAGAAAAAGAATAACAATGATCCTCCTGTAAAGAAGAAGAGAACATCCCATAAGAAAGGCTGATCAACAAAAGCGGCCTTATCAGTTATAACTTATAAGAAGCCGAGAATGTCTTCCAGAAATTCGACAGTCTTCTACAATACCCTTCACATCTCCTAAATTTACTGAGGGTCTATTAGATGAGCCTGTATTGGTTGATACAGTACAATCTGCTAGTGAGAGTTTGGTTGGGGATGAAGGCCAACTCCGTCGAGGGGCAAGATAGTTGCTTGAACATCGAATCTCTACAGAGAAGGTAGTGGCTGCACCGATGCATATCCTTTTAAAAGTTGACATGAGAGATGTAAGTACAACTCAATTGGACATAGGTACCTCTGAGGTAAATATCTCATTCGTTTCGATTGTAAACTATTTTATCCAAAATTTGGTGGACAAATAAATGATGCTTTATTTATGTTTTGTAGGCCGCCCCATTTCTTCCATACTATCACAGTTCAATTATTGCACTGGCTGACGAGAGATCCAAACGTGGCTTTCCAACCAAAGAGACTACAGCTGCCACATCATTTTCAATATATCAAAAGGGGAGAATCGCTTCTGATGTTTTTGCTACAGCTGTTGAAAGCATGGGACATGCTTTGTTGACAAAGCTTAAAGTTGCCCCTTTTGATCGTGTTCTTTGAGTGCAGAATGATGCCTTAGATGTCTATTCTAGTATTACTCATCTCAAAGGTGATTCAGCTCCCTTGAAAGAACTAGTGGATTCTTATGCAGAGGATGTCAAAGCTTATCTTCAATAAGAGGCTTCCTTATTGAATGGCATACCTTTTAGTGAGTGGGCCAAATTAAAATTCAGTCAACAGAGAAAATAGACATTACTTCATCTTCTTTGGCTTCAGCGCAACTTCTTATTGACTGTTCGGGAGAGTTGGAGATAGTCATGGCAAGACGAGTCTCTCTTGAAAATGAGATGCGAATCGTGCAAGAGAAAGAGTCATGCTTGAGGAGAGATGTAGCTACCAAAGAAACAGATGTGCAGGTTGCTGAACTGGAGGTTAAATCAGCACAAAAGGCATGCGAAGACATGGACTCAATTGTACCTGTTTCGATTGCAGAGGCAGAGACCTTCGAAAGATGATAGAGGATCGTAGAAACTCAATCAAACCTTCTAATTGGATGGATGAAATACTTCAGATATTTCTTGCTTTTTTTCTTTCTTTTTTTTGCATTGTAGCTTTATGTTTCTTTTCCCCTTTTTTAGAAACACAAATTGTGCCTACTTTATTCATCATTTTTTTGAAGTAGTTTATACTCTTGATAAAAGGATATTGTTTAAATCAAATGCTTCAGAATATGCATGTTCAATTTAAACTCATGTGTCAAGAGTGTATATATATATATATAAGTATAATTTTTTTTTTTTGATTGACCGAACCTGAGGTAACTTTACAAGCTGCCTACGTGCCCTCATGTGGGATCAAGTCTTTAGTCTTTACATAGTTCAAGAGGAGCTCTAAGTTTTGCCTAGACTACCTTTTTAGGTTTAATCCAACTAGCGATTTTCATTATATTTTGGGGGACATTTTATACTCATATCAGGGAGTTAGAATAGATAATTTATGCTCTTATCAAGGAGCAGTGTAGATACTTTAGGCTCTTATCAAGAAGCGGTGTAGACAATTTTCATGCGTAATACCTTTTTAAGAACTTGTCATTGATAGGGGCAAGCCTTCGACCATCTTGAGTAACAAGCTTGTATGCGCCATTGGAGTAGACTTCTTGAACAACATAAGGACCATCCCACTTTGAGACGAACTTTCCTCTGGTAAGGTGAGAGATGATGATGGGTCTTCGCATGGCCAAGACCAAATCTCCTTGCTGGAAAGAACGTGGACGAATTTTCTTGTTGAAGGCTCTACAAAGGCAAGCGTGATAACACTCTAAGCGTTGTGATTCAAGTCTTTTCTCATCTAGTGACTCCAATTCATTGAGCCGCAACTGAGCATTTTGATCTTTAGTCAAGTCTTCTTGTATTGCAATCCGCAATGATGGGATTTGACTTTCTAGTGGGAGGATAGCCTCTACACCATAAACCAAGGAATATGAAGTAGCCTGAGTCGGTGTCCGGTAAGTTGTTCGATATGCCAAAGCGCTTCTCCCATCCTTTCATGCCAATCTTTCTTTGATTTTGAGACAACTTTCTTCAACAACTTACAAAGAGTCTTATTGAATGCTTTAGCTAAATCATTGGATGGGGCATTGTACATAGTAGAACGCCGTTATTTGATATTGAACTTTTGACAGAATTTATCCATCGGACTATTACAGAAGGGCGTTCTATTGTCTGTCACAATGTAACGAGGTATGCCATACTTGTATACGATGTGGGTACGTATGAAGTCGACAATGGTTTCTTTTTCACTTCCTTGAGTGGGATAGCTTCAACCCACTTGGAGAAGTAGTCAGTGGCCGCCAAAATATAGAGATGATTTTCCGAAGACTTGGGGGTGAGGGGTCTAACAACATCAAGTCCCCATGCATCGAATGGCCAAGATGCAACCGTGGGATGTAGTGGCTCAGGCGGTTGGTGTATGAAATCAGCATGGAACTGGCATGCTTGACATCTTTTAGCATATTCCATGGAGTCTCGAACCATCGTGGGTCAGTAATACTCCATTCTCTTCACTTGGCAATAGTGTTTGTGCCCTGACTGGTGAGCACCACAAATACCAGAATGGGCTTTCTCAAGAGCTTCTGTACCTTCTTGTTCTCCTAAGCATCGAAAGAAGAGACCATCGTAAGAACGATGGTACAACACATTTTATAATATTAACCGAGGCGTGCAGCGCCGTATTTCAGTTCTATGCCTTAGATCATCAGGTAGCTTTCTATGTTGCAAGAATGCAATCAATGGATCTCGCCAATCTTCCTTCTCCACTTCAAAGACTGATATGGAGTTAGCACCTTCAACCTTTTCTGGGAGTATGGATGTTATCACTCGTCTTTGGCAAACGGATACTATGATGGACCCTTGTTTTAGTAAAGCCAAAGTGGATGCAAGATTAGCGAGTGCATCTGCCTATTTATTATCCTTCCTAGGAGCATGCTCTGGAGTAATATCATCAAATTGTTTCGGAAGACTAGTGACATATTGAGAGTAAGGGATCAAATCCAGCTTTTTGACATCATAATGCGTCAAGAGTTGGTTGATAATCAACTTGGAATCGCCAAACACATTCAACTGTAAGACGCTTATGTCAAGGGCAATCTCAAGCCCAATGATTAGAGCTTGGTACTCAGTTACATTATTTGTGTCGAGTTAGGTGAATGCAAAGGAGTAGGGAAGCACATCATTTTCTGGCGTGATGAACACCACTCCAGCACCCGCTCCATCATGATGAGCTGCTCCGTCAAAAAACATTCTCCATGGTGGAATAACTTCAATGAAAAAGACTTCTTCATTGGGAACGTCTTCAGATAATTCCCAGCTTCCTGGTATAGGGTGATCTGCTAAGAAATCAGCTAGTGCCTGCCCTTTAATGGCCTTTTGAGGAACATAGACAATTTCAAATTCTAAAAGTAAGAGAGCCGACTTGGCTAAACGTCCGGAAAGAACTGGTTTAGACATGATATATTTGATTGGATCTGCCCGTGAGATAAGTCGAACTGTGTGGGCAAGCAAGTAGTGCCTAAGCTTCTGGATAGCAAAGATCATAGCTAAACACGTCTTCTCTATGGGTGTGTAGTTCAATTCTGCTCTGACCATTATTCGGCTCAAGTAGTATAATGCATTTTCCTTGCCATTTTCATTCATCTGGGCAAGTAATGTCCCCAAGGACCGTTCTTATGCAGCAATGTAGAGGTTTAGCGGTTGTCCCGAAATGGGTGCTATTAGGACTGGTGGTTTCAAAAGATAGGTCTTGATGCTTTTGAATGCATTACTACAAGCTTTATCCCACTCGAAAGGGACATCCTTCTTCATAAGCCGACTAAAGGTCTGACATCGTCCTGCTAAGTTGGAGATGAATGTTCGGATATAAGCCAAACGACCTTGTAGACTTTTGAGTTCATGCAAATACCAAGGTTCTAGCATTTTTTGGATGACATCAATTTTGGACTGATCGATTTCAATACCGCTGTGCTGAACAAGAAATCCATGAAACTTGCCTGAAGTAACCCCAAACGTACACTTTAAGGGGTTCATCTTCAACTGGTATCTTCGAAGTCTTTCAAACACCGTCCTTAAGTCTTGAAAATGGTCTTCTCTTTTCTTAGTCTTCACCACCAAATCATCAACATAGCATTCTATTAACTTGTGAAGCATGTCATCAAATATTTTCTGCATAGCACGTTGATATGTAGCCCCTACATTTTTCAAACCAAAAGGCATGACTCTATAACAGTAGATACCTTTGGGGGTGCGAAAAGCAGTGAGTTCTTCATCTCTTGGAGCCATTCGAATTTGGTTATAGCTAGATGATCCATCCATAAAGGACAAGACTTCGTATCCTGTGGTGGCATCAACCATGAGTTCAGTGATAGGAAGTGGGAAGTCATCCTTCAGACACGCCTCATTGAGGTCACGAAAATCTACACAAACTCGAATTTGTCCATTTTTCTTTCTCACGGGGACAATATTGGTGAGCCATATTGGGTTTTTGACTTCTCGAATGAATCCGGCTTCAATGAGTTTGTTGACTTCAGTTTCAATTTGTGGAACCCATTCGGGCCTGAAACGACGCTGAGCTTGCTTTGTTGAACGTACACCATGCTTTACAGTCAGATGATGAACTGCTACTTTTGGGTCAAGACCCGGCATTTCCTTATAGGACCATGCAAAAATATCTTTATACTTGAGCAACAAGTCAAAGTATTTTTTTTCTCTTCTACTAACGTCAGAAGTGCACTTACAAAGATGGGGCGAGGGTCTTCTGGTGTACCGAGGTTGTGTTCTTTTAATTCATCCACCGTGACATGTCCACCTTCCTCAAATGTAGGTGGAGCATCTTGTATCTCATCCTCAGTAAGATCTTCATCTAATAATTCCATCACTGTTATATTGTTAATAGAAGTTACACTTTCCTCATCAATACCATTGTCAAGCTCTTGGCCTTGTAAGCTATGCTGATTTGTGAACATAATGGTGTATTGGTTAGCTTTGAGGGAGTTTTTAGTTGTTATGACCAAGTTCACTTGTCGTTTCATACGTGACGGAATTATGCTTTTTGGCTCTTCAGGGGCTTTTGAGGCACTATGCTTATTTCTCCTTTGGACATGCTTCATCTTATTGGAATTACGAAGTGTTTGAGAATATCTCAAATTATTTGACTTGGTGCTAATTCCATTTGTATTAGTGTTCACTTGAGTTCCTAATCTTTTGAAAACGGAAACTCGTGAAGTTGATCGACTTTTTTACAGGATGTTCTCTTCTTTACAAGAGGACCGTTATTATTCTTTTCCTGTCTTCTAAAATTGCAACGATCAGAATCAGGGTCACTATGGTTACCAACACCATTCTTCACGGCCTTTGTCTCTTTTGCCACTTCGGAACTTGATCTCTTGCTCCCACTCAAAATAACACTTAGGAGGGTCTTCATAACTATGTCAGAAGGACCTAGCGGATTTGAACCAGAAATATGTGTTCCCTTGATGTCATTTACTGCACAGTTTTGAGAATGTGTGTCTGAAATATTGCCATCAATTCTGTGTCCCATGCTATTTGAACCCTCCATGGCTGGAATAATTACTAATGTTGGCTCGTTCTGCGGTCGGCTAAGTGCCGTAAGGATGACATCCATCTCATTCATACGGTTCAACACACTCAAACTATATTTGAAATACTCACTAGTATTACTGGCCCACTAATTGGGAAAAGCTTGAGACACAAAGATATCTTTGTCACTCCTCTTCCATTGGGGCATGGTGAATCGGAAGACGAGCCTCTAAAAACACTTCATTTCCAAATATATACTAGATTTTTCAAGGTTGTCTATCTGATGTCTTCCTTCAACTTGCCGGGTCTTGACAATATCTGAACTATCTGGCAAAACGATGAAGACTATAAGGTTCTACTATATAGTGCCTCTCTCTTTAGCGTTAAATAACAAGAACAAATACTAATGAGATATTCAAAGTTGTTTTCACTCATTAGGCGATTCGGTTACTCCCTGAATATTACACTATAAATGTATTTTGGTCTAGTGGAATACCAAATCACTTTTTTGCAATTTCGAAGTGCTTCACGACTACTACGTGCAGTATAAAATCTCTTCCGAGAGGGTCCTCCAAAAAAGAACACGTATATGGCTTCATTGGAGCAGTCTTTGAGATATTATAAGTGTTGAAGTATAACCCTAGCCAGGCGAATATATAATGCTAAGGGAGAGTCACATTGCATAAGTTTGGCTCATCCTTATGAGTCGCTATAGTATTCAATCCATTGTAAAAAGTAGCAAGAACTGAGGTAGCTAGGCTGAATTTCAACCCCTTAGCCATAAGACTTACTACTTTGAAAGTAGCAGGGCGAATACAAGAGCGATGGTTGTTTGGCATCACAAACATACATAACCAAGTAGATAAGAAGGCTGCAAGTAAAGCTTCATCTTCATCTCTAGAAGAAACCTCGAGAACGTTGAAGACCGAATCTTCTTTAGATGTTTAACATCGATAAGGAATTTTGCTAGAAGGATACTGTTGTCTCGCTTGAGCATTCTTAAAAGATGTCTTCTTAGGATTGGAAATATAGTATTGTAAATCGCCTCGAAACCACCAAGTTATCCAAGAAGAAAGGCTTACTGGGTGATGAGATGTATCTCCTGATGAAAGGTTGCTTTGCTTAACCCAATGATACGCAAGAAAAAGAAATCTACAACTGAAGGGATGGACGGCTTTAAGCTTCTCATCAAGGCTAGTTATCTCCTTTAGGTTAGGTACCACCTCATCATAAAATTCCCCTGTGATAGGCAATCCCCCAATAATTTTCAGATCTCATAAGGATATAGACATCTCCCCTTATGGTGTATGAAGCGAATTTGTGATTGGATGCTAAATCTCATAGATGAAGACAAATCAGCGTTGAGGCGTTACCCTAGGCAAAGTTGAGGCGTTACCCCAATCCAGGTTGTGCCACCACGAAGGTATATTAGCAAGTTCCTAATTACTAGTGGGGTCAACAGATGAAGACAAATCAACATTGAGGCATTACCCCAGTCAAAGTTGAGGCGTTACACCAATCAAAGTTGTGCCACCATGAAGGTATATTGAGCAAGTTCTCAATTACCAGTGGAGTCAACAGATGAAGACAAATCAGCGTTGAGGTGTTACCCCAATTAAAGTTGAGGCGTTACCCCAATCCAAGTTGTGCCACCACGAAAGTATATTGAGCAAGTTCCTAATTACCAGTGGGGTCAACAGATGAAGAAAAATGAGCATTGAGGCATTACCTCAGTCAAAGTTGAGGCATTACCCTAGTCCAAGTTGTGCCACCACGAAGGTATATTGAGCAAGTTCCCAATTACCAGTAGGGTCAACAGATGACAAATCAGGGTTGAAGCGTTACCCTAGTCAAAGTTGAGGCGTTACCCCGGTCCAAGTTGTGTCACCACGAAGGTATATTAGGCAAGTTCCTAATTACCAGTGGGGTCAACAGATGAAGACAAATCAATGTTGAGGCGTTACCCCAGTCCAAGTTGTGCCCCTATGAAGGTATATTAGACAAAAGTCAAGAATAATGTCTTTGCCTAACGGTATAGAATGACGACATAACACTTTGACAAAATCTGCTTCTCAGTGGGTTACGCTGAAAATATCGTAAAGAAAGATGTCTTCGAAAACTTTTTTTTTTTTGATCGGTGAAAGCAATTCATTAAAAGAGCGTTCACAAAAAGTGAATCACAAGAAGCTAATAAGACACACGCAAAAGCTAAAAAGCAACTAATACACTACATACAAACAAAGCACCACAAAGCAACCAGACCAAACCCTGACAGCTACTATGAAATAAGCTTGTCCAGCCCTATCTCCACCATGTCCGTAGTAGCGGAAATCCACTCTCGCAACCAAGTGCTCGCGAGAGAGCACACTCTCTCCAACGACAACGAAGTGTTATCAAACACTCTCCTGTTCCGCTCTTTCCAAAGAGACCACGAAACCACACTAGGGAGGAATGCTCACATAAGATCAACAGGACTACCCAAGCCCGCTGAAAGCCAACCTAGCAACAGATCCTGAAAAGAAGAGGGAAACACCCAAGCAATCCCAAGTTGGGAAAGAAAATGCCACCAGAGACTCTGCGCTACAGGACAAAGAAGCAACAAATGATCAACCGATTCCTCCTCTGAAGAACACAAAAAGCACCGGTTAGGAAGACTCCAACCTCTCTTCCTTAAATTGTCCAAGGTTAAAATCTTTCCTAGATAAGCTGATCACAGAAAAAAGGAAACCATTGATGGCACCCCACTAAACCAAATTGTCTTAGAAGGGAAGACAACTTGGGGGCTTTTATCCGCAATCCGCAACATAGAACTCACAGAGAACCGCCCTGAACTGTTGCCGATCCAAATCCGCCTATCCTTGGAGGAAAAATCAAAACTCACCCCTTCTATCTTGGACATAAACTCCACAAACTCCCGAACTTCCCAATCATTAAGATGCCGTCTGAACCGAGGCTTCCACACCACCCCACTCGCTCTTCTAACAAACATATCGGCAACTACCGCGGATTTGTCCAAAGAGAGAGAGAAAAAAGTCGGGAATTCATTCTTCAAAGGAGCACGCCCACACCACACATCCAACCAAAACTTGGCTACTGACCCATCGCCTACCACTATTCGAGTAAACTTCTCAAAATCAGCCCACCCCGCCACGATACTCTTCCAAAGACCTACCCCATGAGGGCCCCGAGGCAAACTAGGCTCCCACCGATTTCTACTCCCATGCCGCGCCATAATCACCTCTCTCCATAGACTATCCCCGTCCGCCCCAGAACGCCAAAGTCACTTTCCCAGCAAAGCTTCGTTAACTGCTTGAATAGGCCAAATGTTGAGCCCCCCTCGCTCCTTTGGCCGACAAACCCACTTCCCCTTCACCAAATGCACCTTCTTAACCACCACCTTCTCATTCCAGAGGAAATCCCGTTGCATACTCTCCAATTTTACAGCAATAGAAGCGGGGATACGAAAGAGAGACAAGAAATAAGTCGGAAGGCTACATAGAGTGCTCTTTAATAACGTTAGCCTTCCTCCTTTGGATAGAAGAGAAGCTTTCCAACCTGATAGCCTACTAAGAAATCTCTCAATGACTGGCTTCCAGACCGCCGTCGACTTGAAAGGAGCCCCCAAAGGAAGACCTAAATACCTCGAAGGAAGCACTCCCGTCCTGCAACCCAAACAACTAGCCAGAACATCCAGATTAGTCACCTCACCCACCGCGAAGATCATACTCTTCCTGAAATTAATTTTCAACCCCGAGACGGCTTCAAAGCAACTAAAGAGAAACCGGATATGCATGAACTGCCTCGCCGAAGCACCACAAAATAACAAGATATCATCCGCAAACTGAAGATGAGATATCTTCACCTGAGGGGTACCCACCACAAAACCCTCCCACTCCCCCTCTGAAGCCCTCCGGATCATCCTGCTTAAAGCTTCAGTAACTAAGATAAATAGCAGGGGGGATAAAGGATCGCCTTGGCGCAAACCCCTAGAGCTTTTGAAAAAACCATAGGGAGAGCCATTGATAAGAACTGAAAATGAGGGAGAGGAACTTTTCTGGAAAGTCATGCTTGGAAGAAATTGAAAGCCGGGATTTGCATTTTCGATTGGCAAATTTCAAGCTCAGATTCACATGCTACATTCAAACGGGAATTTTTAAAAAAAAGGAAAAAAAGAAAGAAGGGAGCATGAAATAACCTTTCTTTTGGAGTTTTCCCTCCAAAGCAGATAAATTACTAAAGCTGATAAAATAAATCTTTGGCACAAAATTTGGGAGTGATCCTATTCATTAAAAAAAAGATTTCTCAAAAAAAGATAAAAATAAATAAAAGGGCATTACAAAATATGAAGATTGTCATTAAAAAAAATAATTTCGTTACTTTCTCTCTTGCCTCAATCTCCTTTCTTTCTCTGATACAAAAAAAAGGGAGATAGCATACTATATAATAATAAAAAATGGATGAAAAAAAAATGAGTAAAAAAAGAAGAAGAAGAAGAAAGCACATAAGCCCTCTCTCTTCCACTCCAACTAGGTCAATGTTCTTTGGACAAGATCTGTTTCGAGCATCCTTACCCTGTTCCTTTCTTGATGTGAACTGAAGAAGACAAAGAAGAGGTAGAACCAAGATGGGACGATTATGCCAGGAAAAATCCCTCAAGAGGTGCAAACCCCAACAACAGCAACCACCCATTAAAGAGCCGACTGAATATCATAGCAGCCACCAAAACATGGGCTGCTACATATGATCAAGAGGAAAATCACTATTCGGCTCAATAAGGGACCAAGCAAGAACGTCATCATAGATTTCAGCTCAATAAGGGACCAAGCAAGAATGTCGACATAGGATGTGCATCAACTGTTGCGGAATGGATATTCACATGACGTGGTTATGGCCATTTATACAATTAAAAAAAAATTATAGAATCAAAGTGGGTTTCAAGAAAATAGACGTTGGCTTTTACCTTCTTCACAGCGATGGTGAGGCGACAACACGAGCAGAACTTCGTCTTCGATATTCTTCAAATTCGCATAACATACAACCCAAACCATACCAGGGATATATATAGAGGAGAAAGAGATAAGTGGATCCCTGTTTTCTCTTTGGAAAGGAACAACCCAACACCAAATGTCTATTACTCTTTGCTTTAGTAGTGATTGTGTGTAAACAAGAGACTGATTTTTAGAAAGATAGCAAAGTGGGCCCACCATAAGGAAAAAGAATAAGTGAAAAACCCTCCCAAATTCCTCTAAATGGTGGTTGATTTCGTCTCAAAGTGTGACTTTAATGGATATGGATGGCACGTGCGCAGAGGCATCATCTCCTTTTCAAGTTTCAACTTGTTTCCTATTTGATCATCCAAATAAAAAGATGCCTCTTATCAAGTGTTAAGCAAGTACAACATACCACCGTGCACAATTTTACAACAAGTTATGATGATGGGCTCTTGACATTTTGAAGTCTCTTACAAGGTTTTTAGTGACTAGATGTGATAGTAATTGGTACTCCCAACAAAAAAGGGGCTTACTTTCCTGAGGCAATTTTCTTTATGAAGAAGGGATATGCCAACGATCATGGATACTATGCGTCAAGGCATAGACACCTAGTCGAAAGTATTAAATGGGCTTAAAGGTGTGTATTGAGGTTGACACACAACAGGCACATCATGCATCTATCAAAAAGAAGCACAAGACAACAGTCAAAGCCATTGAAGATGCTCCTTCTTTGATCAAGCTTCGATCTAATGAACCTAAAAGACTTAATTAAGTGTCTGGATTACATGTCAAGTTTGGATCCAACAATTTTTGTGTGATTTCTCTTTAGTATATTTCATGCGGTCATCTCAGTAAAGTCTCTCGGTCTCAAGTCAATTATTACTCTAAGAGTAAATTAAAGTTCTTCCCTGGATAAAGCACAACGCACCAGGAAGCCTCACTATCAGTGTTACCCAGGCACGGCAGTTTTACCAAATTTTGAGGTGCCAACACTCGGACACGACACGACTAGAGACGGCTGGGCACATGTCCATGCCATGCCATGAAGGTGCCCTGGATCAATACGGCATGCCGGAACCTTTACTATACGTGTCCAAAAAAAAATTTGTTTCGGGTTTTGTAAAAAGGGGAAAACCCAAAAGCTACTCCACCTCCAAGACGAAGAAGAAGACATACCTGATAGGCCCAACTCCAGACGTTGCTCCCGTGCTCTCCCTCTCCTTCGTCTGAGCTCTCCTCTCATTCATATCTCTCCTCTCCTTTGTATTTTATTTAGTAAAGGAAACTTTACTAAATGAGGAGTGCTAAACCTACACTCAGTCAAACCCTACTCTCACCTTTTTTTTAATACAAGGCATATGTTGACGGAGAGTAGGGTTAGCATTCCTCTTACTAAATACATGACATCTGTCTCGCTTTTATCTTCTCTTTTTTTTAAAAAAAAATGAGTTTAATAATTATAAGAGCAGATTTTTTTTAAATGTATTTAATAAAATAAAGAGAAGGATCATGTCCCCATCATCTGCCCCTTCTCTCTTTTTTAAAATTTTTTTAAATAAATACAAGATTGGAATACTATCCAACCTCTCTTTTGTCACCCATATATATATTAGCCGTGCCACCGTATTGAAATTTTAGACTTTGCTGTGCCGAACACCTCTGGAAACTTGGCTCCCGTGCCACGTGCCTGGGTAACACTGCTCACTATGGTAAAAAAATGGATCAAGCGAAAAGCCCCGGAAATATCGCCGCCATGGTAAAAAAAAAAAAAAAATTTACTTCTTTAGATCAAGCCTTAAAAAAAAGGGCCCTAAAGAAGACAATCGCAAAGCTGTCATCAAGCGACTCAAAAAGAAGCTAGTATGAGAAACACGCCAAAAAGCCCTAGTACTAAAAATTGGGTGTGCCTATGTCATGAATTATTCACATGCAAAATTTGAGCCCCGTTCACACGACATACTATATAGTTGTGTGTGCAATCAAGCCTCGACGGGGCATTTGTAAGCATGCAAATTTTGATAAGATCAAATTTTCCACATGGCAAAATCTTAGAAGGTGGACCCTACTTAAAGTTACATAAAACTCTTTAAAGATAAGTGCTAGCTTCCACCAAATGGGACCCACAAATTGGATAGACTCCAAATGTGATCCACTAGCCTCACAAGACTTATCAATTCAAATCATGATAAGTCTCCCAAGATGTTGTGTTATGGGAGGACTCTACCACTCATAAATCTATAGATGGTAGCTCATTCTCTACAAGAAAAGAAAAGAGGAAAGGACAAAGAAAAGAAGAGAAGAAGAATACAAGCTCTGAAGCTCCAAAGATCTCCATCAAAGCCTAGGCTCCAAAGATCTCGATTAAAGCTGAAAGCTCCATAGATCTCCATCAAAGCCGAAAGCTTCGTAGATCTCCATTAAAGCCTGAAGCTCCACAGATCTCCATTAAAGCCTGAAGCTCCGAAGATCTCCATTAAAGCCAAAGCTCTGAAGATCTCCATTAAAACCCAAATATTTCAGCAATATTTTCGACTACGATCTCGAAGTTCGGATCTGAGAAGTTGCCACCAATCAAAATCCGGGTGTGATTGGTCACCCACAAATAAAACCCTCGATTTAAAAGAAAACCGAGATTGGGTCCGGGGATTCTCTTATACGCTGTTTTCCTGCCCTCAGATTAAAATTTTGTAAAGAAAAGAATCAGAGGTTTCTCTATTTTACAGAGATTAAACCTCAAAGATTTGTACCCTCACCAATATCAATAAAAATTGATTATTTTTCATACCTTTCTTTTGCTTGATTTTCGGAAACTACCATGGCTAAAACAATGGTACCTCCAAATGAGAAGCCCACTCTATTGTATTTGAAGAATCCTCTTATACTGTTAGAGGATCTGAGAATAGGTCTTTGTACCACAGCTTTATCATCCCATTTCTTTTACCAAGATTTGTAGAAACAAGCCTGCACTATTTTTTTTCTTTTTTCAAATTTTTTGTTCTCTTCAACTTTTTCTTTCTAGTGACTCATTGTTCACCCCATTTATATCCATCTTTCTTCTACTAGTACTCTTGAACATAGTAAAACAAACTTTTTATTATTTGAAAAAAAGAACGCGCATTAATACTCTACCGTATAAAACTGCATTTAAAACCCATTTTTTAGAAAGAAAAAAAACGCGTATCATAGTTTGAAAACACGTTTAAAACAAATAATACGAACAAGAAGAAAATGAATAATCTCGAGAAATTTTTTGACATTCTTAGATGTACTTAAGCAGAATGGAATCATGACCTTAAAGATAACACACCATCTTCCAGTGAATCTTTAGGGAAGGAAGATGATGTAGATATTGATGACTTTGATGATGATGATGCCGCCTTTGAGCGATTGATGAATTAGAATGAGTGATTTTATTATGTAGTTTGTATTTTGTAATACTTTTTGTTGATGAAACTATGAAAATGAAAACAATCAGTCTTGTTTTTAATCTTGTTTTTAATCTTGATAATGAATTTTGATGCCTTGATGGAATGGAATTGGATGTTAAAATGTTGTTATGAACTTATTTTTGTTGATTATAATTACTTTTTTTTTTTTGTACATTATCTTACTAAATTGTTTGATATATTAATGAGTATTATGTTTCTAATTTTTTTAATTATTATAAAAAAAAATATCTCCATTTTTCCCCCAGTTTTCCCTTTTTTCGAATTTTCCCTACTAGACCCTTCCTGAATTATTCCTGTACCCCTAATTTGGTTCTATGCTCTTGAACAAGATAATTTTCTTATATCAACTGCTTACACTAATCTCAGCCAAATTGATAGACTGAGTGAAACCCCTTGTGCCACAAGTGTATTCGCACTGCCCATACTTCTTTTATGCTGTTTTCTCATCTTGTTATTGTCAGTTCTATCAATTTTCCACACGGTAGTCTCAAAGCATGTTCTTAGATGGATACTTTTTTCCAGGCTAAGTTGTTAATCAACTGTTCGTAGCGAGGTGCTATTTTTATTTTATTCTTCCTTTGATTTTATATTCCATACCAATTGTCAGTGTCAAACTTTAATATCTGTTATCAGTGAATTAAAGATTATATTAAGGTGAGAAGTTGTTCCACACACTCTAACCCAACTCATTCCTTTCTCCCCTTTTCTTTACTTATTTCTTTCTTTTGTTAATGTATTATGTATCAGTGTCCTTGATGCTTAAGATCCACATAACGCAATACTTAATGCTTTATTGGTCCAATTGCTCCCTAATTGGTTTGTATAAGAATCTTGAACTTTTTGTGTGTCTCTTCTAGCAATCCAGTAGATTGAACAAAATAGTGTTTTAGTTGAAGCAATTGATCCATAAGTATAAATACAAGCTTTGGCATTCCAATTTTTCATGAAGTAATTTCTCATTGTAATGAACAGGTATGTGAAGACTGTACCACTAGCAGCTCAGATGCTTGATGTGAGAAGACCTCAAAAGCTTGAAATGGTGAAGGCATTAAAAGTTGAGAGAGCAAGAGTCAAATTTGAAGTAGAGATTGGTAAATCTCCTCCTCTTTCTGATGAGGAGGTTTGGTTGGAGATGCGGCATAAAGCGTAAGATGATTCTTTGGGGCTCAATTAGCAAGTTTCACTTGTATTTGTTAATGATATTTCTTTTCTCTGTTCGTCTTTTTTTCTTTTGTGGTAAATTGATGAAATTGTACTATGATGAGTGTAGTTACATATGTATAGGAAGAGAATTCCCTATATACGAAAAGTTTCTGTTGGCATCACTCTTTCCTAAAGGTTGAGCAGTACCTATAATTTAAATATGTATGTGATGCATACAATACGGTACACTATTTATTGTTTTTCCCCAATACCAGGACTGATACACATTGGGAACAAAAGTTTTCCAGCCTATTGCCCACCGATACGCACCTATATGCTATCAATGCATTACAAAAAATTATAGAACTAATATTTTTCCAAATTAATAATAATTTGTCTTTTTACTGATCAAAAATATATATCTTTTCAATAATACTAATCATATAAAATCTAATAATTTATATGTGATCATTCAATGGATGATCTCCCATACCTGTGGAATCCTAATTATCATAAATAAATAAAAATTAGTTACTATTTGTATTAAAATATAAGATAAAAGTATTTTATTTTCATTATTACTAATAATGTAATATATGTGGTTAGTCTAGGAACAATCTATTATATCCATGAAATACTCTTAATTTTTTTAGACATTTACATTTTTTTAGTTTTGTATTTTAAACTAAAAACAATGGATTCCTTTTCATACACAATGGAAATTTTAAATGCTAAAAAATATTAAGCATCCCAAGAGTCAATGTTTTGAATACTGAGTTATACTTGTAGTTGTTTAGAACTGTGCTATTTGGTATTTTAAATGCCTATACATGTTGTGTACTCACGTTTATGTAGTCTGAAATCTCATATGAATGGTTGTAGTGGTAGTTATAAGACGTAATCTAGCTTATTTTAGATCATTTTGTACTAAAATAAGACTATACATGTTGTGTACTTGAGTTTATGACACATTGTAGTCTTAAATCTCATGTGAATGGTTGTAGTGGTAGTTATAACTATTGTGTGAGACAAAATGTATATTTGGAATCTAAATATATTTGTGTCTTAATAGTCTTTATGTAATAGTGTAAAGGGTATTTCTGTAATCTAACTATTGGGATGTTAATATAAAAGGGTTGGAGGCTTATGGCTCTCTAACTCTAAGCTTTTTCTCCCCCATACGTTTTCTCCGTCTCTTTCTTTTCTTTCTTCTCATTTCTTCTTCTTTCTCTTCATACCTTCCTTTTAATCCTACTCTCATCTATCTTTGGACCTCAAGACTTAGAAGTTCAAGCTGGTATCAGAACTTTAGCATTGATGCTTGGCTGATGTCAGCCTCGGCGAAATCTGACGTCGGCTGACATCAGCCCATGTCTGGTATGTAATTCGTTCTTTTGAAATCTATATATATGAAGAGCTCTTGACATGCTTTTTTGTTATTTAATGGTTTAAAGCTCGGATGGGTTCATTTCTGTGGAGTTTTTTTTTATGAAACAAAGGTGCTGCAGAAAAACAGGGGCTGATTCCATTTTTTGATACTCAAGGAAAATATAAGGGATTTCTCTCTAGAAAATATGTATTCAATGATGGATATTTGACCTAGAAATTGTATGAGAGTGGTTGTGGATGAATTGCATGCGATTGGAGAAACTTATGTGGATTCTAAGGTATATGACCGCTGCTGCCCCTGTTCTCTTTCACAAGCTTTTGGGATTTGTGGATGTGATTTGGTGACTTAAGTGAGTAGTTCACATATCTGAATTGATGCAATCAATTATTGAGGTTTTTCCAACTCCATTTCGAGTTTTTTAAGCTTCCTTTCTAAGGGTTTTTTGGCCATTTACACGCTGGCCTGAATTTTTCCAGGCTTATTTCTCTTCCATATTCTCTCTTTGGTTATCATTATGGAGTCCAAGGACATCCTTGGTTAGTCTGATGTTCCATGTTTGGTGTCGAGCTTTAAGAATGTTTGTAAGCTGTAAAATGAAAGTGGGTTACCTTACTAGGAATGCAAAAAGGCCTAGTTGGGGTTCGGAAAATTGTAGAGTGATGGGATGGCTATTGAATTCTATGCAGTCACATCTAGCTTCCAGCTTCATCTTCTATAATACTGCCCATCAAATTTGGGAGGCTGTTCATCAAAACATATTCTCTTGAAGATAATGATGTCAGAATTTATATCAGTTGAAAAGGGAAATTGCTCACTTCTACAAGGGGATAAGCCCCTTAGTGGGTACTTTGAGGCCCTAAAAAGCCCTTGGAAAGAGCTCGGCCACTATGAGCCACCACACGAGCTTACTGTTAAGGATGCTGATATTATTAAGAGAAGAGTGGAACGTAATCAGATTTATGATTTTTTGGGAGGACTAAAACCCGAGTATGAGCCATTAAGGGTGCGAATTCTTGCTACTAAGCCTTTTCCTTCTCTTTGCACTGCTTATGCCACTAAACATAACGAGGAGCATCAACGTACTGTGATATCTACTCCTCTTGTAGTTTCTCAGGAGCATGTTGCCTTTGTTTCCGAGTCACATCCTACTTCAGAAACTCGAGGTCATGGTAGGGATCGTGGACGTGGCCATGACTGTGGTAGAGGCTATGGTGGGAGGGACCGTTTGGAGCACATGCATCTTAAAACTTTGGGGCGTATTTTTCCTGCTTTTAATCTTACTTCCCGAAATATGGATTGGAACTGTAATGTATGTCTACTATCTAAACATGTTCGCAATGTTTTTCAATCCTTCATGAATAGGAGTTACACTTTATTTTATAGTGTTCATACTGATGTATGGGGTCCTTTGCCCACTACTTCTATTGATGGGTAGTGTTATTTTGTTATGTTCATCGATGATTGTTCTTGAAGTACCTCGCTTTATTTGTTAAAATCATAGTTCGAAAACTCAGCGAGTCACCCGAGTAACTTGGCCGAGTTAACCAACTCGACTGAATTTCGAGTCGAGTCACCTCAAAATTCGAACAAGACACTATTTTCTGAGTTACTCGGGTGACTCGGTCGAGTCAAGCCGAGTTTTTCGACTCGCTCGACTAGGTCGAGTCACAAAAAGGGTATTTTTATTATTCTTTTAAACCTAAACTCGAATGTCACACTGTTTTTGCATCATATTTTTTTGGGTCTACAAAGACAACCTACTATGGATTCTGTTAAACCTAATTTTTAGATTTTGAGTCTATAAAACTAGCGTACATTGAGTTCTTTTAACTCGTATTTTTCAAGTTATTACATATATATTCCGAGTTGGACCGAGTCGAGTTTTCCGAATTACTCGACCCGGCTAACTTTCGAGTCGAGTCGAGTCGAGTTTTCAGGTTTTTGAACCATGGTTAAAATCATTGGTGAGGTTCAAATTGTTTTCTCCGTTTTTTTCCAAAATGGTTGAGAATCAATATGGTGTTCCAATTAAAGCGCTGAGATCTGTTAATGAGGGGGAATATTACTCTCATTCATTTCTACATTACCTTCAAGAGCATGGAATTGAACATCAATTTTCATGTCCTTATACCCCTCAACAAAATGGACTAATGGAGTTGCAAAGTGTAAGAACTGTCACTTGCTTGTGATCCTTACTTCGAGGTATGCATGTTCCAAAATTGTTTTGGTCTATATCTGTTTTGATAGCCTGTTTTCTTATTAAATGCATGCCCTCTTGAATTTTGAAGGATAAATCAATTTTCCAAATTCTAAAACCTGATGCTCCACTCTTCTACATTCCTCCCAAATTTTCTTTATGCACTTGTTTTGTTCAAGACCTACGACCTGCTCGTGGGAAATCAGATGATAAAGCTGTCCATTGCATTTTAGTGGGTTACTCTAACTTGAGGGTATTGTTGCTTTGATCCTGTCTTTAGGAAGTTCCACATCTCCATGGAAGTTACCTTATTTGAACATGTCCCTTACTTTTTTGTTGAGACGCCTTCTATCTATACCTATCTCTTCTGATGATTCATAGGTTGTGCTTGATATCTCACCTCTGGTGATTGATTCTCATGTTGTTCCCAAAGAGGTAAATACCTATGTTCTGCAGAAAAAGAGACAACATGGGCATGCTACTGCTACCATCATCCACCTCGTCTTCAGGTACTCCATTAGGTAATCTCTCATATACTATTGATGCCTCCAACCAAACTATTGCTCTTCGTAAAGGTAAACAGAGTTGCTCTTCCCATTGTTGTACTTCTCACCCTCTTGGCCAATTTATCTCTCCTTCATATCGTGCCTACTTGATGGTCATTTCTTCGGTTGTTATTCCTCATACAGTTCTTGATGCCCTTGTGTGTCCCAATTGGAAGGAATCCATGCAATAAGAGATGTCATCTCTTGTGCATAATGGCCTTGGGATCTTACACCCTTACCTCCTAGGAAACGGCATGTTGAGTACAAGTGGGTCTACACTGTTAATTATCGGGTTGATGGAAGCATTAAGCAATATAAAGCTGGACTCGTAGCTAAGGCCTTTACTCTGACATTGGCATTGACTACTCTAAGACCTTTACCCCAGTGGCAAAACTTAACTCTGTACGAGTTATTCTTTCGCTTGTGGCTCATTACTGTTGGCCTCTCTTCTAGCTTGATGTGAAGAATGCATTTCTTCACAATGATCTCATAGAGGAGGCATATATGGATATTCCTCTTGGTTTCCAGCTTCAGGGAGAGAAGGGGATGGTTTGTAAGCTAAAAAGGCTATTTACGATTTTAAGCAGTCTCTGAGGGCCAGGTTTGCTCGCTTCAGCACTATGATCCATGGTCTTGGTTTTCAGCAATGCCAATCTGATCATATGGTCTTTGTTCGTGCTCAAGCTAGAGGTCAAATTATTCTTATTGTGTATGAGGATGACGTCATTGTCATTGGCGACGACATTGACTTTATAGCTCATGTCAAACAAAAGCTCTCCATCGCTTTCAACATGAAGAATCTTGGTTCTCTTCGATACTTTCTTGGGAGTAAGGTTGCTCCTTATTCAAAGGGTATTTTCATCTCCTACCAGTAGTACATCCTGGATCTTCTTCATGAGACCGGTTATCTTGGTTCTCGCCTTGCATCTACACCTATGGACCCAAACCACTGTATTCATGTTGCGAGGGTGAGCCTCTCCCTGATTCGGACTTATATCAATACCTTGTGGGCTGTCTCATTTATTTGACGATCACTCGCCTTTACATTGCTTATGATGTCGGTATTGTTAGCTAGTTCAAGCACTCCCCTCGCACCCCACATCTTACTGCCATTCATCACATTCTACGATACCTCACATCCCATCCTGGGCGAGGACTCTTCTACTATGATCATGGTCATCTGGACATCTCTGGGTACTCGGATGCGGATTGGGCTGGCTCCTCTACTTATCGCCACTCCACATCGATCTATTGTACATTTGTTCCATCCTGGTTGGTAATTTCGTCACTTGGAAAAGTAAGAAGCAACCTGTGGTATCCCGCACGATTGCAGAGGCTGAGTATCACGTGATGGCCCATTTTTCCTGGGAGTTATTATCGCTCCAAACATTTCTTTTTGAGTTGGGCCTGCCTGCTTCCTTTCCCATGCCTCTCTATTGTGATAATCTAGCAGCAATAACTAGGTACATCAGGAGCATACAAAGCATATTGAGGTGGACATCCACTTCATACGGGAAAAAGTTTGAAGTGGCCAGATCGGCACTCTATATCTTTGTACATCCCAGCAACTAGCCAACATCTTTACTAAAGCGGTTGGTCCCACAAAATTGCAGGATCACATTGTCAAGCTAGGCATGATTGACATCTATGCTCTAGCTTGAAGGGGAGTATTGTGTGAGACAAAAGGAAAATTTGGAATATAGATATGTGTTTCTTAATAATCTTTATGTATTAGTGTTAAGGGTATTTTTGTAATCTAACTATTGGGATTTTAATATAAAAGGGTTAGAGGCTTAGGGCTCTCTAACTCTAAGCATTTTTTCTTCCATACATTTTCTCCCTCTCTTCTTTTTCTTTCTTCTCCTTTCTTCTTCTTTCTCTTCATACCTTCCTTTTAATTCCTACTCTCATATATATTTGAACCTCAAGGCTTAGAAGTTCTAGTATAAGTTATAACTTATAAGACTTTATCTAACTTGTTTTAGCTCATTTTGTATTAAATTAATTATTGGTAGTATCCAATGGTCTCTGATGCATATCCTTGCTTATATTATTTTTTTACAGCGTGTGCGTATCCACAATATTTATCTTAAATCTAACTTACCAATCCCTTTCTCTTATGACTAAAAGTAAGAGTCAGGCCTCTAAAGATTACTCTACTACAATGATATTGGCTGGCCTCCATAAAGAATCCTCCACTCCTTTGGCCCATCTAGTAGCATTCGAGTGTCACCTTCCCTCACTAATGGACCCGATTAATTTTCTTGAAAAATCTGAAGATCTTATAGAATAGATTTGGTTTCTGATTCATTTTGATTATTTCATATGTAATTTGTTTACATTATGGCAGTTAGGACTTCTAGGCTTTATTTATTTAGGATCCACATTGTCTTCAATGGGCTGACTATCCCTTTAGATACTTTTTAAGCATGATCCCAAGCTGAGTCCCCTGCAAGATTTATAAGGAACACTTAAGTTGGAAGATCTAATGTTGAGGATAAATAGAAGAAAGAAGAAGAAAATAGAAAAAGAAGGATGAAAGGATGAATGAATGAGAGAAAAAGAGGAGAGATTGAATGAATTAGTCTGATTGACCACCCATCTCCTCTTATATATTATTACTAAAATGTATGGCTGTATGTCCAGAGGAACTATAAAAGGATGCACAATAAAGACCAAGTAAAAAAGGATAAAAAGAACATAATAAAAAGAATTTTACCATTATTTCAACACTTCCCCTAAAGTTGCTGCATAAATATCTTGCATGCCTAGCTTGTCGAGGATCCCCTGTAACAGACTCTTTCCAACTGCTTACTAGGATATTTGAAAGTTCTCTTCTCACAAATGGAAGAAAAATCTCCTTAAGAGGTTGCTTTTCTGGTATGAGGTCACGATCAACTGTGATGTGCTTAGTTCAATCATGATGCACTAGATTATGGGCTATGTTGATGGTTATCTTACTGTCAGTGTAAGGATTTATGGGTCCTTTCATTGTGAATTCTAGCTCTGGTAACTACATGATGTGCAAAAGCGCAATACTTCCGTCACACTCTTCCAACTCGTGAGTTCACTCCATAGGTGTGTTGTCTTGACTCTAAGATTCTTAGTCTCACTGAGCAATAACACATACCTTTGCTGGGAAATAAAGATTGCTTTCCTCAATTTAGCAATTTATATCCTGAAGGAAACACTTTAGAGGACCCTAGAATTTTGAATTTCAAACAACTCGGCCTAGAAGTGAAATTCTCTAGCACTGTTGCCAGTCACCACAAAATTAATGTATGCAACTAAAATAGTAGTGCGTACCAGTGCGCATCACAAAGAGTATGATTACTCTTGCATTGGGTGTAGCCCAATTCTAAATAGCTCCACCAGACGCATCAAACCCTTGCCTTCTTAACCTGCAAAGTTTTCCATCCTCACCCGAATGTCAGGTGGGGGGTGCCATGTATGATTCCTCCTGTACATTACCATTCAAGAATTTATTTTTTATGTCCATCATGTGTAAGGGCCACTAAGTTTTCCAAACTTCAGTTTCAATATAAACATCCATGAACTAGGAAGTAGAAATATTTTTGGAAGTCTATAAAATTTTGAAAATTTTGAGATCATGGGAACTTGCGTTGGTATTTTAGAAAATTATAAAATACTCAGTAATTCAGTATACACTCAAAATTCATTGTATAACGAAGAACAACCCTTTGGAATAGGAAAAGTGAGATAAATAATGGGTGAGATAAGTTTTAGTGTGCGCCTGAAGCTTTAAAGTCAAATTTAAACTTAATAATTGGTCTGTAGTCATTGTCACGAAATAATACATCTCCACAAGAATATAACATGGGTGCATCACATGATTCATAAGACTCGTATCCACATACAATTACGATGCAGCTCAAAATATTATTATTTTAATTTAGAAATAGTTTTTGCATTATTATTTAAATGCATGGAAAAGCTTAGTAAACTTTGGAGGACATGTAGATGTTGCTGAACGAACTGTCTCCCTCCCTGTATTTACTGACTCTGAAATCCAGTTTGGTGACATTGGCAAATTTTCTGAGCCAAACTGATATCTTTATTGTGCCTTATCTGACCCGTTCCACTTACAGATCAATCGCCTGAGGTCATTTATATGTTGGTTCAGTATAGAATTACAATGCAGCTCAAAATATTATTTTTTTAATTTAGAAATAGTTTTGCATTATTATATAAATGCATGTACAAGCTTAGTAAACTTTGGAGGACATGTAGATGTTTCCTAACCAACTGCCCCCCTCCCTGTATTTACTGACTCTGAAATCCAGTTGGGTGACATTGGCAAAACTTCTGAGCCAAACTGATATCTTTATTGTGCCTTATCTGACCCTTTCCACTTAACAGATCAATCGCCTGAGGTTATTAATATGTCAGTACAGTTGTGTTCTATTTGTGAACAGTTTTTGGTACTATATCTACTGGTAAGATCTCACAGCCTTTTTTGTAGCCGATGTTCAGATTGATCCATCTATTGAGTTCTTAACCTTGGTTGTATAACTGGTTCTGTTATTAAAGATGGAGTAATTGAAATCTGATGTGTCAACTGCTTTTGTTAGTAAATCTTTCCATGCCGCCAGGTTGTTGATGTTATTCAAGTGGTGTCCCTTAACGGTTGAAAACAATCATAGATGTACATCATTATTCTCTGTGGACACTTGGTATTGTGTATTTAAGATGTTCTTATATTACGTCCTCCCCATAAATTTTCACACTGGTCTATGTTTCGATGCCATAATTTTGAGAATAACATCCCCCAATTAGATCTCAGGCCAGAGGTGGGGGTGCTCTCTAATCAGGAGAGGGGCCATCCTGGGGCATGTCAGGTATGGTCAATGAGTTTAGGGAGATCTTACCATCGGTAATCTATCCACCCCAATCGAGCTTTGCCTCTATCACAATCACCGAAGCCAACCCCAAAGCATTGATGGTGCTAGCAGGTTACGAATCAGGCGAATCTTCCCCATTTAAGGAATCGCCTCTTTCTTATGATAGTGAAGGGAGAGTGACATCGGTGTTGAGTCTGGCTGAGTTTGATGGCGAGCGGTCACCCGAAGAGGAAGGGTCAGGGGTTCCCCGGGCATTGCAGATTTTCGAGGGCCGATTCTCGAATGTAGACTACCAATCCGAGGTCGAGGAGGGCACTGAGGAATCTCAATTAGATGCAGTGGTGGAAGCATCCCCCCATCAATTGGGATTGACGTCCGTTTCTACTTTCTCTAAGGCAACCAAGCTTCTTGTAACAGCTGAGTCATGAATGGACCTAGAGCAGAAGGGTACGAAGGAGGAAAAAGGGTCGGCCAATGGTCATCCTCCCTCAAGCCCGACACCAGCTTGTTTTGCGAGAATAAAGGCAGGAGCTTGCGGCAAGGACCAGTCCTCGTCGATCTTGGTGGAGGAATATTCTTCGAGCTCAATCTATATCTTCCAGAGGTACGGGCATCAGAAGCACAAATGAATGCACCACTCATTCCCAGAACAGGTACTTCTACACCCTCTCCTCTTCCTACATTTCCTATCCGCTCTACGGATACGAGGGGTAGGGGTGATTTCAATTATTGCAATAGTGAAATTTCTATTTCAGTGCTGCATAGAAAGGAATGCCTCTTAACATAGGCTGATGATGAAAATAGCACGGTTGTAGCCAAAAGATTGATTCATAGTAGTGATGATCTCACTGAGAATGCTCGGAGGACAAAGTCAATATCCCCTTCCAAGGTTGTGCAATCTACTCCCGTGGCTGAGGTAGCTCAGGAAAACCCTTCCGAATCTATGGTGGATGAAGTGGTCTCATCGTGGGTAATGGACAAGATACAGAATTTTAGCCAGTTTATTGGTCTATCATACGAGGGACATGAGTCTGAAGTTATGGCACTATTCCGGAGCCTGGAACCGAATGGTAGTACATCTGTTTCTGTTCCTAAGCTGAATCCCTCCTTAGGGAGTGAAAAAAGATCAGCAATGGAGCGGCGGAGGAGACTAGAATGCAATATTACCTATGATAGGAAACAGAGGAAGGTGTATAGCAGCACTGAGTTGGGGCGGATTCGTCAGTGTCGTGAATGATAAACCCTTGCATTGTATCCTGGAATATTAGGGGCTTGGGCCAGGTGGAGAAAAGATTGGCCTTACAGCAGGTTGTGAGAACAAGGAGACCAACTATCCTTTGCATTCAAGAAACAAAGCTTGAACAACTTTCGAACAATCAAATCAAGGAAGTTTGGGGGTTGCCTAGTTCCGATTGGCTAGCATTACCTTCGATCAGGGCATTAGGGGGAATTCTACTACTCTGGGACAAGGAGCAAATTGAAGTGTTGGATTCTGAGTTTGGAGTCTTCTTGATATCGATCCTGTGTAGAGAGTGTCGTGGAGGTACAGAATGAGTGTTTTCTGGGGTTTATGGTCCATCCGTGGGGGTGGAGTTCGAGGCGTTCTAGCAAGAATTGGAAGACATTAAAGTCCGTTGGGGGGCTCTATGGTGCATTGGGGGGATTTCAATTACATTAGAGCCCCTCTAGAAAGGCGGGGTGTGGGTGGGATGTCTTCAAAAATGCGATAGTTTGGGAGGTTCATTTTGTCAAATGGGTTGATAGACTACCCTTTGAGAGGTGCTAGATATACATGGTTTCAATCGAACACGGGATCTCAAGCAAGCAGACTTGATAGATTTTTGGTTGACTTAGCATGGGAACAATTGTTCCCTAATCTGGTCCGCTCTGTTCTTCTTAGGTCGAAATTTGATCATGTGCCAATAATGTTAGCGGGAGAATACTCCAGAGGAGGCCCCTCCTCTTTCCGCTTTGAGATTATGTGGCTTCAGGATGATTTTTTTTTTTATAAATAACGAGATAAATATAATAAATATTAAAGAATATACAAACGACGCAAGAGACAGCGCCGCCCAGAGAAGCCCAAACAGGTCAAGCTAAGATATTTGACCAGTTATACAAAAAATCAGACCAAAGGACCTTCTTAAACTCATCTAGAATGAAAGCCCAAGAATATAACAACCACCCAATCTTAAGAATGACTTTGGGCATCGCCTCTTCCTTATCTTCAAAAATCCTGTTATTCCTTTCTCTCCACAAGCCCCAACAAATCGCCGCCGGAAACATCCTCCAAACCGCATTCCCTTTCCGGCTGAACACACCTTTCGGTCATCCCAACACCAGCTCCCCCACTTCTCCTTGCGAGACCCAGCTCATCCCAAAGAGTCCCATATAATGATTCCAAATTACCTGCGCTTGCGAACAATGATGTACATTCTCTGGTGGCAAGGGTCTGGATAGCCAATCCGGGTTGGGGAACGGCGATCACCAAGTTCAGTTTAATGCTGATGGCATTAAAGGTGGCAATCAAGTCATGGAACAAAGAGGTTTTTGGAGACATTTTGGCGAAGAAAATGCTCATTCTCGGCAACATTGAGAGAATGGGTAGTTTAGAAGATATCAGGCCACTATCGAGAGAGGAAAGTCATCAGAATCAAGCATGAGATTCAGAATATGCTACCCTTCTAAGAAGGGAAGAAACAAGTTGGAGGCAAAAATCATGAATTCAATGGCTTAAGGAAGGGGACCGCAATACTAATTTTTTCCACAGAATGGCCAATTTTCGAAGGAAATCAAACTTCATATCTAAACTCAAGGTTAATGACAATTGAAAAGAGAGTCAGGGCGAGATTGTGGAGTGCACAGTGGATTTCTATAAGAACCTTTACACGGAGAACAGTTCTTGGCGACCACTCTTGGATGGTCTCGAATTCGACACCTTGTCACCGGACCAGAGGGAGGGTTTGGAAGTTCCATTTATTGAGGAGGAGGTTAGGTCGGCCATATCAAACCTAGCAGGTGATAAGGCCCCAGGTCCAGATGGTTTCTCCATGGAGTCCTATAGATCTTGTTGGGATATAGTGGGAAGAGACTGCCTCGAGGTGCTTGAAGAATTATATGATCGGGGACATCTGGATAGAGTGTTAAATAGTACATTCATGGTTCTGATCCCAAAACTCCCAGGGGCCCAAGAGTTAAAGGATTTCCGCCCAATCAGTCTAGTAGGCAGTATGTACAAGATCTTATCAAAGGTTCTACCATCTAAGCTAAGAGGTATTCTAGACTCAGTGATATCCCCCTACCAATCAACGTTTGTGGGGGGGGGGCAGATAAATCCTAGATGGGGTACTCATCGCCAATGAGTGCATCGATGAGCGTCTCAGATCCGGACTTCCCAGAATCCTTGGCAAAATCGACGTGGAAAAAGCCTACAATCATGTTAACTGGCAATTTCTAGAGTACGTTTTGCGGAAAATGGGATTTGAGCTGAAATGGAGAAACTTGGATATCTTGGTGCGTATCTTCGGTGATGTTCTCGATTTTGATTAATGGCTCTCCAGTAAGATACTTTAGGAGCTCCAGGGGATTGAGATAAGGTGATCTGCTATCCCCATTTTTATTCATCATAGTTTCTGAATCTTTGAGCAGGATGCTTTCGAAAGTGCATAGGGTAGTCTTTAAGGGTTTCTCGGTGGGTCAGGAATGCCTCCCAATATCCCACCTTCAGTTCGCCGATGATACTCTAATATTTTGTGGGGCGTCTTGCTGGCATATAGCATATCTCTAGTGCCTTTTGAGATGCTACGAGGCGGTGTCAGGTTTAAAAGTTAATCTGGGAAAGAGCGAGATGATCAGTGTCAGAGAAGTTCCAAACCTAAGCCATCTAGCAGCTTGCCTAGGTTGTAGGGTAGGTTCCCTCCCCTCAACTTACCTAGGTCTACCTTTAGGAGCCAAGTCTAAATCCAAAGGGGCATGGTTACCGGTTGTCGAGCGTTTCGCCTCCTGGCTAGCAGGGTGGAAAGTCTATCTTCTCTTGAAAGGTGGAAAGTTGACATTGATCAAAAGCACCCTTAGAAACCTTTTAACATATTACTTGTTTTCTCTTACCATCCCCCGAGGTCTTGCGTGATCGTTGGAGCGCCTTTAGAAGGAATTCCTGTGGAATGGCAAAGGGAGGAAACCTAGGTACCACTTGGTGGCATGGAATCAGGTATGTCGTTCTCCTCCCAAGAAGGTGGTCTGAATTTGAAACCGTTAATAGCCATCAATAAAGCTCTCTTAGGAAAACTGATATGGCATTTCGGGGAGGAAAGGGAGAGCCTATTGCGTAAAGTGATAATTGCTCGATATGGCCAAGATTCGAGTTGGGCTCCTAGACAAGTTAGGAGCCCTCATGGGGTGGGTTTGTGGAAAGGAATCATGGCGGTGGCGAGTTTGCTAGACCCTTTCTTCTCATTCAGAGTGGGGAGTGGGGCGGAGGTACATTTCTAGAAGGATGAGTGATGTGGTAAGAGTAGTCTCAAGGTTCGGTTTGAAAGTCTCTTCAGTCTATCCCTAGACAAAACAATATTAGTAGCAGACTACTTTAAGATGCGTAATGATGAGGTTGTTTGGACCCCAAGATTGAGGCAGCCATTCAATGATTGGGAAATTGACGAATATTGCTCTCTTTTACAAACATTACAGCTCTATGTACCTCGGCCACTCAGTAGAAATGCACAGATTTGGACTAGAGATAATAAGGGTTGGTTCTCAGTGAGATCATTGCTACAAACTCTTGAGCCAAGCTCTTCTCCTCATAAGTCTATGTGGAACCTTCAAATTCTGTTGAAAGTAGCTTTCTTCCTTTGGACCACAGTTCTGGATAAAATTCTCACATGTGACTACTTGAAAAAGAGAGGCTGGAGGATGGCTAACCAATGCTACATGTGCCTTCTCGCGGAAGATTTAGTGGATCATTTGTTGTTACACTGTCCCATTGCTCATGAGTTTTGGAGATATTTTCTTAACCGGGTCGGGGTAGCCTGGGTCTTCCCTAACTCATTCCGGAATTCTTTATCTTGCTAGTCTAGAGCTAGTGTGGTGGGTGATCTTGCGGCAATTTGGTATGTGCTGCCCGGGGCTATATAATGGGTCATTTGGAAGGAGAGGAATTCTAGGGTCTTTGAGAATTCCCCTTCTTCAATTCCTCACATGTGTGTGCGCATAAGACATTTAATTTCGGAATGGTTGTCAATATGTCGCATGTTTGTGAACTTTGGAGCCCAGCTCTTAGAATGTAGTTTCTTTTTAGTAGTATTCTTGTCTTTTCTTTGTGTGGCCTTATAGAAGTCTGGTTCCAGCTCGGATGGTTACTTCTCAGTAACCTCTGGTTTTTGCTTGTAGTTTCCTCTCTTTTATCTTTCAATATATTTCTCTTGATTACTGATCAAAAAAAACATCCCCCAACAAAAAGGAGAAATTTGAAAAAATAAGCAAAATCCATTTGAGGTTATTTTGTAAATATGTACACCATACAAATCCCAAATTTAAGCTTCAAAACCTTATAGTAATTTTGAGTTTAGGTTAGTGTTCATCGAATAATTTTTGTTTCAGGTATTATGTGCCTAATGTCCATCTCACAACAGTTATGGTATGATTTTTATATAAAATGCTACTGCAGGTGGGCATGTAGAGCCTTGCACTAATTAAATCTCAAATCTTTTGTACTTGAAAGTACAACTTACAGCATATGTTATTTGTCGTTTTGTATTGCATCTTTGTTTTGTTTTGTCAGTCTTAGTGATTTGTTTTTATCTTGGTAAGTAATTTAGTAACTAAATGTTATTGGGCACAACAATAAATGGAAAATTCACTCCATGCTCCTGCAGAACTCACACTTCTCTGTATGATCCAACAAGTCAAGTTGATGAATATCTACCTAAAAAGCAAGTAAATCAGCGTAGGACAAGCCTAACAATGAGGCAAAATCTAGAGTAAACTATATGTTATATAAAGACATTGCGTATAAAACAGTAAAGGGGTCGGGGTGCATGATGAATAAGAATGTGTCTTATGTCAGCTCACTTGACTAGTTCACCCCTACCTTCTCCTTTAAGGTGATGTTAAGTGTCCACCCCTTTGGTAGGAGGAAACATCACCTATGCATACTGAATATGAATACATGTCACTGGGACTGTATGGACCCAAATACCCTTATAAAACTACCTTAAAGAATGGACACTATACACAGGCATGGGCCATGGCCATGCAAATAGCGCTAGAAAAAATGGCTGTAGTAATTTATTGAATCTCAAATCTCTGTAATATTGGCTTGCTGCATCTGAGTTTGTCTATTATGTGAATATGATGTCCTGATGAATCCTTTATATCCTATACTTACAGACCTTTGATTTCTAATGGATTAAATTTAGTGAAATAGATGAGAATTTATTATAAACTGTTAAAGCTATGAACCAAGGATGGTTCCTTTGATCTATTCTGATGTTGTCTGCTTCCATTTGGTTGCTTGGTCAGGCTAGAGTTAAGAGATGAATGGAGGTTAGAAAACAGGAGAGCTTTTGCAAATATATGGTCGGATATGGTATTTGGGATCTCATTATTCATTCTTTTATACTTCAATCAGAGCAAAGTGAGTTGCCATTTCACTTTTCAACTCTTGTTTTTCCCATTTCTATATAAAACATTCTGTCTTTCTTTATTACCGCAAAGGTTGTGATTTAATATTATGATTTCTTTACTATTATTATTGCTATTGTTCGAGTGATAATTATGTGCATAATTGCTTTTGTGGATTCTCGTCATGTGGATGTTCAGCATGTCCTTTTGAAAGAAGTGATCATGCTTCTCTAGGTTGTAAACTTCATCCCGTTCTGTATGTTTTTCCAAAAAGAAAGTGGCACTTTTTATTTATGAATAAGATCTATGCTTAAAAGAAAATGGAATGTGGAAAGAATGTTCACCAATATGTTAACAAGGAAAAAAAAGAAACAAGAAGAAACATCAGCAAAAAAAAAATCACGATCCATATACAAAAGAAAGGCATTCACCCTAGCTATGCTCTTCAAAATTACTATGGATCGAGCATCAAGAGGAGATCAAAATGTGGATTTCCAACAATAGCTGCTCAACTGAAACTGACACACCCCAACAAATGGTTCCTGGAAGAAGCCTCCAAATCACTCTCTAAGATTCCTCCACTTCTCCCAAGAACCAAAATCACATGACAATTTTTCATCGGGACAATATTCGTGGATTATCAAATAGCTTTCTCTGGCAGAATAGTGTAGAAAAAAACTAATCTTGTAGCTTATTGTATTCAAGTACTTTACTCAACCCTACTTTGACCTTGTAGGGTTTTAATTGATCCACCACCTCCTTGAAAATCATATTGTTGTTGTTAGTTACTAATATCAGTATTGGCAATTTTCTCTCAAACTGCATGCCCGTCCTAAACTAGATCTCTATTGTCTTATTTCTTACTAGACCAAAGTGGGTTCCCTCATCTGAAATTTGCTCTAGTACCCAAACAGGAAAAGATAATAATACAATAACATTATATATCATTATAAAACAAAATTAACACGGGAAGGGAATGCATATACGTAGATCGCTCTGTCTAAAGAGAGAGTGTGGTTGAACATTATAAAACCCTTGTTTCCTGGTGCTTAAACCTGAGTTAGTTTGAGGAGAATCTGGTTTCTTTCCTCCTTGCAGATTAAGTTAGTTGCATTTGGCCATCCTTTTGAGACAAATGTGTTGATTTTCCTTTTATATAGTTTCTGAATCTGCAATTGCATATGGCCTCTCTCTTTTTTAGGTTGTTATTTTATATCCTGCTCCACCTCTCCCTTTTTCATTTTTCATATAAGATAAACTTCGTAATACCTATCAAAAAATTGTAAAACAGGAACAAAAGAACTCAAATAAATAGGAATATTTTCTCAAAAGGGTTGACTAGCATTGCATTAGCTAAATTTGAAGCATGAGACCTTGCATGAGTATAACATTTCACAGTGCACATTGTTCATCACACCCATGCTTCAGGAAATCATCTCCGAGGATGAACAAGTATCACTCTTCCCTATGTGGAAAAAATCAAATTCTATTACAATTTTTCAAAATAACATAGTATATGAGGTTTATATAGATATGTTGAACTGCATCCAGTTGTTTCTCCTACTTGGACTCAAAATATGGCTTACAAAAAAGAAAAAACTTGTCTCAATTTCATATACCTTTTAAAACTGCAAGTTATACTTCTGACTTGAAATACAAGACATTCTCAGACCAAGCATGACCCAGATTAGAACTTACTAAAAAAAATATACTTGCTGGAAAACTGGAAAAACTTCGAGAGAAAGGAAATAGGGCTTCTTGTCTTCTCAAAACCAAATAGTAATGCTGCCTTGAATCTGCAACTTAACTGTACTTGGCCATAGATTGCTCAATTTATGTCTACAGTGCGTTATCTTGTGCTGGTTCAGCAGCTAGTCGAATAAGCTATCAACTGGCGCCAAATCTAGCAGTTTGGGCACTTTCTCGCCCAAGAACATGTCCATAAGTTAAATGACAAGTCTTGGCTGCATTATTCTGCTCTTTCTCTACGTCCTTCATAAGCTATTTTATTATGGAACGTATGATCAAGTTCTCCTCTTGTAAGCCATAATGTCGTACTTAATCCCGTGATACATTTATCCCTCAAGTTAGAAAGATCTTGCACTTAAGTTTGAGTTAGTGTGGCTATGCTTCTTTGATGCGATGTCTTCAATCTATCTTTTTATGGTAAGAAGATGATCATTGTTGTGCTTCGGGAAACTTGTGCCAAGAGCAATGGCTTGTTTATTATCTTCCAACATGGACCTATACACGTTATGATGTTCCGGGTATTGGACTTTGGACCTTGTATTGTCGCCACAACGGGATATTATCCTGTGTACTTCATTCTGGACCTAATCATGGCATGTTTTACGTTGTTTTACATAAGTGAAACTAGCATCGCTGATATATTTCCAAATGGGATGCTCATTAATGTCTCCAGGTTTTAGTAGTTGGACTGATTCTTGCTTAATCCCCTTGATGATTCAAGCTGCATCTTTCATTGCCTTTTTGCTTGTGGAAGTAGGTACTAGATCCTAATAGTATGTTGTCAAATTTATCCTTCCAATAGGAGAAAGCATGCTTCTTCGGGTTGTTGTTGCACCTCGTTTTGTCAACCACGCTAAGAAAATGAACTTTTACATGGGATACTCATACAACATATTTTATCAGGATATTCTTTTCATGAATAGATTAGTGAGGAGAAAATCTGACTTGTAGGGTTTTATTGCATTCTATGTTGTATCCAACCTTATTAATTTCCTTGGTACCTCCTTGGAAATCAAATTGCCATTTTGCCAATACTAGTTTCTCAATATTAATTCTGCTGATTATTACACGTGAACCTAAATTGGACCAGTGTTATCTTTCCTTCAATATTGAAGAGACTTTCTACATGGTGGACTTGTTCTAAATACCAAATTGATGTAGGAAACAAATATTTTGGGATGATATAACAGAATAAGTGGGATTTTCATTATGGGATTGGTCAAATTGAGAAAAAAAAGCATCACACTTTGAACAAACATAGCTTGTATCCAGTGTTTGAAAATCCGTGTGAAATAACGATATTTCGGCCAAATTAGTGCTAATTTGCAGGTCAGTGAAGTATCAACTTAGAATATTAATCATTTTACAATAATTCGTCAAAATTCGCAATATTTCACACATTATTGTATAATTTGGAAAAATTTCACGTGAAATTGACTTGGACTTGGTGAAAAAGTCTTTCCCCACCTTTCACTTGATTTGAGTCTCTTGGGTGAAAATTAACCCAAATGAGGTGAAGACTGATGCAGGGACTCTGGGGAGAAAAGGTTTTTCGGGAAAACCTCTTGAAAGGTATCTTTTAAGTGGCTTTAAAAACATGGCTTAATTTAAGTTCATTGTGAAGTTTTTTGGGGAAAACCTCTTGAGGGGGTATCTTTTAAGTGGCTTTTTTTTTAAAAAAAATTGCTTAATTTAAGTTCATTGTGTGAATAATAGTATGTTCAATATTTTTTTTTTTGATCGGTAATGCAATATTCTAGTGGGTCGGTGCGGACACCCGAAGGGACTAGTCCTTACCTTAAAGGGTTTGGGACACCCTCTGTTACCCAAAAAAATATGATATATAAGGATAACAAAATTCGGATTACCAGCTACAAGGGTTCAAAAAGAAAGTGAACCAACAGACCACTTAATGAACCAATCTATCTATTTTCTATAATTACACCTTTTCTTATTTTTATTAATAAACAATAATTATGAATATTAATACGAATCTTTCCATTCAGGTGTAATTTTAGTATGTTATGTAAAAAAAAAAAAATTAAACAATCTTTTTAATTTTATAGTTTTAAATTGTATTTAAATATTGGATAATTACTGATAAATTCATATCCATACTCTGAGTTAATGCCAAACCATTGAATAATTAAATTACATAAAATTTGGTTTACTATTTGTGAGTTAATTTAATTTATTAATCTTTGTTACTAATGAAATTATATTTATTATTAATTTGGTTGATATTTCGTGCAAACTTTAGTAATTCGGTCAAAATTTCGTTGTCCCTCCGATAGGGAGGCGCTGGTAGGGGACAATGTTGAGAGGCAGGGGGAGGGGTGGTATGATGTCCAAGGTTGAGACGTGATTTAAACGATTGGGAAATTGAAAAGGTGTCGAGGCTTTTGGCGAGAATTAGTTTGGTTTCCCCGTGCCCAGGGATTAGAGATTGCAGGGTTTGGTCCGGAAGCAACCATGGTCGGTTCTCAATAAGATCCCTTTTACAATCCTTTGGTCTGGCTCCCTTGGATCCGTTCCCTCATCAGATTGTTAGGAATCTGGGCATCCCCTCCAAGGTATCTTTCTTTCTCTGGAATGCAGCATTGAATAAGATTCTCACATGTAATCACTTACAGCATAGAGGGTGGAGGTTAGCCAACCGATGTTATTTGTGCTTCCAAGAGGAGGAGACAGTGGACCACTTGCTCTTGCACTGTCCTATTGTGTTTGGTATTTGGGGTTATTTCCTCTCCCGCATGGGGGTGAACTCGGTCTTCCTCTCTTCTTTTCACAACTTCTTATCTTGTTGGTCTTTGGTCAGGGTAGATGGTGCTTGAGAAGTGATATGGTCGATTCTATTTGGAGTCATCTCTTGGTTGATATGGAAAGAGCGAAACCTTCGAGTCTTTGAAGATTCTTCATCATCCCTGTCTCATATGTGTGCGTGTATTAGGATGGTTGTTTTGGAATGGGCAGGGCTTCAAAGTGAGGGCAAGGTGCTTCGGGAGATATTGGGTTGAGATCCGTGTATAAAGCTATGAGGCCATGATAGTCATTCTTTTAGTTGCTTTTGAGTTTATTTGCTTGTAAAATCTAGCTGCTAGTGCTTTCATGCCTTTGTAATTTGGTTCTTCTTTTTAATATATTTTGTGCCTTTACTAAATTTTAAAAAAAAGCGTTGTCCCTGATCTATGAAACTTTTGCAAATTCGAATTTTAAAACCTTGATTGCACTCAATCTTCCAAAAATCACTTCCTGACTGGAGAAGAACCACCCTTTTTTTTTAAGCAAACTCTAATTTTATTGCATTCGTAAAAATAAGACGTTGCATGCTTATATATACAGATGTGTGAGATAACATCACCTTGTATCTCACACCACCTTGTACCTCTAACTTGGACTTAAACTGTAACATACTAATAACCAACTTACCCAAAAAAGAAAAAATAGTTTCCAAATTTTAGTGCCTTCTAAAACATCAGTTTACTATTGATTTGAAATAAAAGAGCCACTAAACCTAATATTACCCAAATTAGAACTTACTAAATGGAATGTTTGCTGCAATAAAGAAAACTCTAGAGAAAAAGAAAGGAAGAAAAAAAAAATACTTCTTTGAACCAAACTAGTAATCCTTCCATGAGTCTGCATTTTGTCCATGTTATGGCCATTAGTTACTCAATGCATGTCCTAATTGTTTAATCTTGGGCTCATTCATAGCTAGTTGAATAAGCTCTCTACTGATACTAAAATGAGGCATTTGGTCACTTTCTCACACAAATTAATGCATTCCTACATGAAATGATAGGGTTGGGCTGAGAATTGACCACATGGTCTCCTCTCCTACATACATAAGCTTTTTTGCCATGGAGCATATGATCTAATGTTGCTCGTATGCACCATAATAATGTCCTTAATCCCATACTTGTGGCTATGTCAGGATGTGTGTGAGAAACTTATGATTGTTCAAGCCTTTTGTCTCCTCAAAGGCTCAAACTAATGCTTTCTCAGTAACTTGCATTCCAATATTTTATTTTTTATTTTCAAATGGACCTTTCAGGTTTTGGTTCAGTAACTTAAGAAAAGTCAGTGGTCATAATGGAGAAACTGATGACAAATGTAATGAAAAAATAGATACAGAACTAATTATTAAATTGGTCTGAAGATGTCAGGGATGCTTGTTTTCTAGGGGTTTGGCTGAAATATTTATTCTCGCGACCGGTGTCTACTCAAAGAGATAAATCTTTTAAGGCATTTTCGAAGCAGAGAGAGAGAGAGAGAGAGAGATCACATTTTAATATTCTTTGTAATATTACTATTCTTTTGATATTTATTTATGACATCATTGTTACTAGTGTTGACCCGCTAGTCTCCGGATTGGCCTGACCTACGTATTTGGTGGGTTTGGTTTCTAAAACATTCTCTCATTCAACTTGTACGGCTCCTCGATTCGAGGGTTTGCAATGTAACACCAATTCTCATACATCCTGACAACTGGAGCTCTATCCAAATTGCATGTAACTGCTTTGGTGCTGTACAAAACAATGGATATATCAATATTATTCTCGCCCAACTGCTCTCATTCAGCTTTCTGAATTTACATGTAACGTATTCTCTTTTGCAAAAAGGATGACCTCGATGATCTATACAACAAAGTGTGAGGAGGTTAGGTGCGGTAGGGTACCTTGATGTATACCGTAAGACACTACTTGTAATTTCTGTTTATTTCTTGTTAGAGCTTATGTGTTCAAGAAGGAGGAAGCTCGATTACTCCAAAGATGCGGAGGTTCGGAGATTTTGTTTTCAGTCATGGGTTGATTAATTATCCTATTAGGGGAGTTCAATTCTATTGGTCGCAAGGGGGAAACACTAATGGCCCTACAAGTCGTCTCGACCGTTTCCTAGTCGATCATGAGTGGGAGGCTCACTTCCCAAATGCGTTTCAGTCGTCCCTTCCCAGGCCAATTTCAGATCATGTGGCCATTGTGTTAGAGTCGGGGAGTTTCCTGGGGGGGCCCAGTCATTTCCGATTTAAGAATATGTGGTTGGAGGACGCGAGGTTTTTAGCTCTAGTAGCTGAGGTGTGGAGCCAAACTAGAGGTTGGGGGTCAGCTAGCACTCGTTTCGGGATTAAACTTAAAGCCTTGAAAACCCGGCAAAAGATCTCGAACAAGGAAGTGTTTGGAAATGTCCAGGTGCGGCTTACCGGGCTGCTAAGGGAGATGGAAGCATTGGACAGGAGGTCAGAGGAGCGAGATCTCTCTTCTGAGGAAGCCAGAGAGAGAGGATAAGAAGCCGGATTACATATCCACCCTTAAGCTAGAAGAGATCAGCTGGAAGCAGAAAGCCAGGATTCGATGGTTGCAAGAGGGAGATGGAAACACAAAATACTTCCACAAAATGGCTAACCACCATCAGAAAATTAATTTCATATCCAAGCTTAGGGTAGATGGGAGGTGGGTTCAGGAGAAGGGGGAGATTGAAGACAGCATCATCTCATATTTTAAGGGCTTATACTGAGAGAGGGAGAGGTGGAGGCCTAAACTAGACAGACTCCATTTCGATGGCCTAACGCAAGATCAGAGGGAGGGCCTAGAGACTCCATTCGAGGAAGGGGAGGTGCTTGAGGCGATCAGAGGTTTGGCAAGTGACAAAGCCCCAGGGCCAAACGGTTTCACCATAGAGGTTTTCAGGAGTTGTTGGGAGATCATGGGGAACGAGTTCTTAGAGGTGATGGAAGAATTTTTTGTCAACAGGCAGTTCGACAGAGTTATGAATAGCTTTTTCCTTGTGTTGGTCCCTAAAAAGGAGGAAGCGGCGGAGCTAAGAGACTTTAGGCCCATCAGTTTAGTCAGTTGCTCGTACAAAATACTTTCTAAAGTGTTGGCTTCTCGCATCCAGAAGGTAATGAGTTCCATCATATCCCCTCAACAAAGTGCGTTTGTTGGCGGGCACCAAATCCTAGATGGGATTCTTGTGGCTAATGAGAGCATTGACTCTAAGATTCGGGCGGAGGACCCGGGGATCCTATGCGAGATTGTTCTGGAGAAGGCCTATGACCACGTCAATTGGGATTTCTTGATCTACATTCTTGAAAGAATGAGTTTCGGATGGAAGTGGAGGAAGTGGATAAGAACTTGTGTGTCGACGGTATCTTTCTCGGTTTTGATTAATGGTAGTTCGGCGGGGTTTTTTCCTAGCTCTAGGGGCCTGAGGCAAGGGGACCCTCTCTCTCCTTTCCTCTTTGTTTTAGTAGCTGAGGCTTTGAGTAGAATGTTGCATATAGCCGAGGGGACTCTTTATAAAGGCTTTCGGATTGGCCAGAATGGCTTGAGGATATCCCATCTACAGTTTGTGGATGATATCCTAATTTTTGCAGGGCATTGCGTAGGAACTTGCTAAACATCAGATGTATCTTGAGATGTTTTGAAGCGGTGTCAGGGCTTCCTGTTAATCTAGCAAAATCGGCAATCCTGAAAGTGGGGGAGGTCCCAATCATGAATCACCTAGCCATTTGTTTAGGATGCGGAGTGGGGTCTCTACCAACAGACTATCTCGGACTGCCTTTGGGAGCATCATACAAGGTGAAATCAGTTTGGAACCCCGTATTAGATCGCATTGCTCGAAAATTGTCAGGTTGGAGGGCGTCCTATTTGTCGAAAGGGGGGAAACTGACTTTGATTAGGATTACGTTGCAAAGTTTGTCAATTTATTTTATGTCGGCTCTAACCATCCCACGGTTGGTAGCAACTACCATTGAAAGGATCTAGAGAAACTTCTTATGGAATGATAGAGAAGATCTGGCAAAATATCATCTAGTTGAGTGGGCACAACTGTGTCGACCGAAGGAAGATGGCGGGCTGAACATTAAGTCGCTCACTAAGATGAATAAGGCGCTTTTAGGAAAGTAGGTGTAGCGTTTTGGAGAGGACAGAGACAATTTGTGGAGGGCGGTGATAATAGCCAAGTATGGGGAGTGTTCTTGTTGGATCCCTCGGGAGGTGAGGGGTTCTCATGGGTGTGGGCTATGGAAGGGCATTATGTCTAATGCAGGTTTGGTGGTTCCCTTTTACAGATTCCGGGCAGGGAGAGGGACGGAAATAAGGTTTTGGAAGGATATATGGCTTGGTTCCTCGCGGCTAATGGACGTCTTTGGAAATCTTTTTGTTCTTTCTTCTGACAGGGATACTCTATTAAGGGACTTATATGAGAGAAGACAAGGAGTGGTTTGGTGTCCGAGGATGCAGCGGGACCTCAATGATTGGGAGATCAGCGATTATTCTCGGCTTATGGAGCGCCTCTCCTTATCAGCTTTGTGCCCAGAGGTCAGGGACTGCAGATCCTGGTCTAGGAGTAGCAACGGGAGGTTCTCGATCAGTCAATTGTATCAGTCTCAAGTCACTCATCAAGGCAGATCGTATCCTCATAGGGTGGTGTGGAAAAGAGGCATTCCTTCCAAGGTTTCCTTTTTCCTGTGGTTAGCATCTCTGGACAAAATTCTTACTGGGGACCATTTGCAAAATAGAGGATGGAGTTTGGCAAATAGATGTTTCATGTGTCTAGGGGAGGAGGAAACTATGGATCATCTCCTTATGCATTGCGCAGTAGCGGCAGAAGTGTGGAGTTATTTCCCCTCTCGTTTGGGAGTGGCGTGGGTCTTCCCCTCCTCTTTTCGAAATCTCCTTGGTAGTTGGACATAGGAAAGAGGGGAGGGGGTCAAGGAGGAGATTTGGGGAGCTCTTCTTGGAGTTATCTCGTGGTCTCTGTGGAAAGAAAGAAACTGCAGGGTTTTTGAAGGTGTCTCGGCATTAGTGCCCAGGATTTGCGAGCATATCAAAATGGCAGTTCTGGAGTGGGTTGGGTTGAAGTGGGACAGGGAGGAAATACAAGGTATTTTGTATTAGTTCTAGCAGCCCTAGGTAGGGGGTCTTTCTGGTTGCTTGGCCAGAGGCAATGTTTACATGCTTGTAAACCCGTAGGCGTGATCGCCTATCTGGTTTTTCTTTAGCTTAATAAAATGCGTTTACTGATCAAAAAAAAAAATTTAGTATATCACATTCACGTATATATACATACATACACTTATATATATATATATATATATATATTGTGGACTTAATTTTCCTCCTTGTGTTCTTACATTAGTGCTCGGTTTAGAACCAATATATTCTTAAGTGTCAAACTGCTCTACAGCTTTCTGTATTGGGGGATTGCTTGACATGCGTTGGTTATGTGCTGTCCATTGCCATGGTCTTCCTGGAAACATATCTATTTGTCTACTTTTTTTCATGCATAAATACTTATATATATATATATATATATATATATAGACATGCTTAACTTCTGATTGTATAACTAATTTAGTTGTACCAACTAACTGTATATTGTAATGATTAAATTATCTTTAACTCTCTTTCAGTTTCGCAACTAACCACGCCTATCCTTTTAACTCCTCTTTCTTGCTTTTGCAGGTTGCTTTGCTGAAATTTACAGGATATAAAATAATAAATAATATATCAGATACCGGGAAGGCACTTCTTATTATTCTTACTACAGACATTTTTTTGGGGTAATGTTTACCGTTCTTTGGTGGCAAGTACTGATAAACAGCTTCCTAGATTTAAACAAACTAAGCATTCAATTGTAAGGTTGTATGTGTAATCTTTCCCTTCTTAGTTAAATTTCTGATGGAGATCAAAATGTTATGATGTCTACTGCAGCCATTGTAAAGAGGGAGAAATTAGCACTATTTGATGGAATAGGTTCTTTTAGAATCAATTTCAAACTCGCATTCCTCTTTAGAATCAAAGGCTCGAAGCTGCGCTCAAATAAAATCTTTTCCCTGTGGTTCTCTGTTCGTATCTATTTTTAAAACCTGCACCATTGGGCATGGATTTTGCATTTCTTATGCACCCTTTTCAATGATCACTTTCTTATAATGAGCTTGTTTGAACTCGCGTATCTTTGAATTTGTAATTTTAAAAAAAAATTGCATCCATTTTAGCCCGCCCTTGTATTACTTTAACCTTTGAGAAAGTGGGGGCTTGTATTCATGTGTTTGTGTATCTGCCTTTTGTGTGTGTGCGCGCGCATGTGATAGGACTATTGGAGAGATGGTAAGATGTGACTCTTCTATAATCTAATAGTTTTAATACACTGCAATCCCAGACTTGATTGGCAATGAAAGGGTGTGGTCCACAGCAATCCTTGTACTGGCATTACCAATTCAAGTGATGGGATTGTGTCATGTGCAAAGTTGAAGTTTGGAGCTGCAGTTGTTAGAGTCGAGTGTCTTCATCATTTTTTAGGGCACAGATTATGTGCTTCTTGGCTTCAAATAAATAATGCAAGATTTGTTTAACTGGAAACTTGCAGGTATCATTCTGAATCTGGTTGGCAGACTTTGTTAGAAATAATCGTCGAGCATTATGGACTTGAGGTTGATCTGTCTGTGATAACCATTTTTATCTCCCTAGTCCCAGTTATTATCGATGCATGTGTGAAGCTTTGGGTATGTTCTTTACTTGAAATGTCTATGCATAGAAATAGCTATATTTACACCCTGATACCTACTAGTACATGTGACCTAGAGTTTGTTTATACTTGTTGAATAAGGCCTTAATGGGCTAGGCTTTACTTTTATGTTTTCTATTTACTCTTGTACACTGTATTTTGGGTATGTTATTAGAGTGTGCACTCGAGTTTGGTTATCCATGAAGATGAATCCTTCATGTGCATGGTCATGCATGCCAACAAATATATAATCATGTCCGTACGAATGAAAGCCACACTGCATGGAAAGCACCTATGTTGCACAGATTCTTTTAGACAGCAGGCGTGTCCCGTATCGAAACGCATGGACACAGACACGGATATGCCTCATACCCATTAACTGTTAGTGTTTATTATACAAAAAAAGACATACAACTGGATATAATATAGCTTAAATTTCAAAAAAAAAAAATCTAACTTTCATCATTAGAAAAATAAAGCTGGTAGGAAAAGTGGGGAAGAACAATGATCCATTTCTTAAAAATAAAAACAGAGAAAGAATGGGAGGAACTGTTGATTCCTACAATAGAATAGAAAGAAGAGGGGGGGGGGGGGGGGAGAGACAGAGAGAGAACACAGGTGTCAACGGGCTAAATTCACTCCATGAAAACTTCTTTTAAATTAATCCCATTTGAGATTAACATTTAAAATTAATATAAGTTCATTAGTTTATTAGCTTTAATTGATGTCTTATTTATATTGCTTGATGAACTATAATTTGTTATACATTACTTAGTGTTGTTTGCAATAATTTTACTTTCATATTTAATTTGTTTTCTTTTTAATCTTATAGTATTATTTATATAGCATTTAAAGTCTAATAAGTTTTACAATGAAAATTAAAATATCATCTCATGTCCTCAAATCTTTTTTTGGAATTCATCGTGTTCAACACTCAGTGTCCGAGTTCGACACCGATACCCATGTTTGTTCCTGTGCAACATAGGCAATCACCCTTTCCAACCACGTTAAATTTTTAAGGTTATCATCAACAATTAAAGCTTGAAGCATAGTCGCGTCAGAATTTCAAGGACAATGAAGTGGTCCTCCCTGCCTATGTTGTACACATGGCATACGTTTGGGGTTATCAAGCTCCCCACTTATTGTATTCATGTAGTGATTTGTCGTTATATGGTAGACTGGGATGAAAGTACGGATCCCTTTGGGAGTTCAGGGGTATTGTCTTCTTCATCAGAGTAGTTTTACACTTTGGGTTGATCGCTAGCATAGTATTTTTATAATATTTGTTATATATATGGTGTAAATTAAAAATTAAGGATAAAATATACCTCAAATGATATATATGCATAAGATATATACATGAATTAAAAGTCTTTAAGACACTAATGAATTATAGAATTTTGAATATTAAATCATATAATTCATAAATTATCATCCATCAATCATATAAGCATTTAATCACAAAAAATCATTAACTAAACAATAAACTAATTACAGAAGTCAGTGATTAGAATAAAAGCTTCTTTGGGAAGCAATTACAGAAATTAGACAAGCAATAATCTCTTTCACATTTTTCCTTTCCTTATCTCTTGATCAAAAAAAGGAATAATTAACTCGTAAATTATATAACTTACATTTACAGAAATTAAATGATTAAAGGAATTAAAATATAGCTAAAGAGCTAAAGGAAAAAAAATATGGCATGGAGTGTCGAGACTAGAGAGACCACTTGTCCTAGGAAAATTTTTTTAAAAAAAGAAAAAAAAAAGTGTTGAGAGAGGGAGGGCATTACTCTGAGAGAGAAAGTGAGAGAGCATGAGTGGAATATAGGCAGAGAGGGATGAGAGAGAGAGAGAGAGAGAGAGAGAAGCAGAGAAAGGACGAGAGAGATACTAAGAGGGATGAAAGAGAGAGGGTGAGGGCGAGGGAAGCAAAGAGAGGTAACCAGAGGATGAAAGAGAGGATATGAGGGAGGCAAAGAGCAAAGAAAGAGGGAGGCAGAGAAAGGAGTGAGAGGAAAGCAGAGAGCAGAGAGGGATCAAGAGAGAGAGAGGCACCTGTCGGTTAGGGAGCGATGAAGAGAGAAGATGGAGCCTCTTCTTCTTCTCGGTTCGTATGGAATCCTAACCCCCTTTCACACCTTTGAAAAAAAACGTACGAGACTCGGTCTAGCAGTTAAGCGGGCTGAGTCAATTCAGATGACTCGACTAAGTTGCTCAATTTTTTTAACTACTTGCGAGTTTTGGGTAAAATCAACTCAACGAGTTTTAGAACATTGATCGGTCATGACTCAACTGAGTCACTTAATTATTTTAACCACTTGCGAGTTATGGGTCGAGTCGACTCATCGAGTTTTAAAACACTGATCGGCAGCTTCTGTTTTATCCAGCTTTTGTTTTTCTGTATGCTTATTTTTGTCCTGTTGGTTTACTTTTGGTAAACTCCTTGTTTATCTTTTATTTTCTTAATTTAATATAATGTATTGTTTACTGATAAAAAATGAAACCTTCTGCCCAATGCATCCCCTCTTTGGGAGGAAAGTTAGCCTAATCAGGTGATCCTAATCTTCTGATTGTTGTATTCTTTTGAATAATTAGGAAAAAAGTCAAATTATACATACAAAATCTATAGATTGGATGGTACATTCATTCAATTTGATTAATTTTTTACCTTGAAAAAAATGGTGAATTATAAATGCAAAATACTTGTATTTTTTTATCAGTAACTTAGAACTATAATATATATATATATATATATATATATATATATATATATATAACTCAAGCAAAGTACAAACGAAGGATCACAAGGTTGTGAACCTAGATAAAAACATGAAAGAAAGTGAGCATCACTAATTATAGAAAACAAAAGAAATGACAACTTTGCAGATCTTCAAAGTCCCTCCTAATGAACACCAAGCGATAATCGACTGCCAGATCCTGGAGCAAACCTTGCCAGGAGAGCTAGATACGTCATCAAAAACTTGACGATTCCTTTCCTTCCAAATAGACCAGGCTATTGCCCCTAGAAGAAAGGACCATAAGACATGAGATTCATCCTTCACATAAGAAAGATAAAAGCTTTGTAAGGAGCCTAAGGAGACCGAAACAAGTTCCAAGAGCGATAGAAAATAACTCTAGATACGAGATGCGTAGGAACAATGCGCTAACAAGTGATCTATCAATTCTTCCCATTCATGGCATATAAATCATCTGTTAGTTATTCTCCACCCTCTTTGCCTTAGATCGTCACAGGTGAGAATTTTATTATGATATGTCACCCATATGAAGAAAGATACCTTTGAAGGAACACCAGGGTTTCACACAATCATATGAAGAAAATGAGTAATAGGGATGCCCCGCAAGGAAAGGAGGAAGGATCTTACTGTAAATTAAACTCTATTTTCCTTGGTCCATATTTACTCCCTGCAATCGTTGAAGAAAACGGAAGAAATCTTTCATTTTCCAGTCATTAAGATTACGTCTAAGTTTAGGACACCAAACAACTGAGTTTCACATCCACTCAAAACAAGATGCCACCAACCCATTTTTATCAGAAGCTAACAAAAAATAATTCCCAAAATTCTCTCTCAATGGAGACAGGCCACACCACAAATCCTCCTAAAATTTCCCAACCTCCCCGCTACCTATTCTAAATCTAATGTGGTCCGAAAACTCATTCAAAATATTCATAATAGCCTTCCATAACCTGACCCCATGCAATCCTCGCACAACCTTCAATACCCAGCAAGATTGCTCCCTGAATTTTGTGGCAATGACCTTTCTTCACAAACTATCTGTATCGCGACCAAAATGCCATAGCCACTTACCTAAGAGTGCCATACAAAATTCTATTGATTGGATGGTACATTCATTCAATCCGATCATTTTTTGACCGAGAATATCTCATTGGTGTGATCCATTGACTAGTGGATCCATACCTTAACATATGCATGTGCAACATCTACAATGCAGGCAGGTAGAGTGCATTCTTTTCTTGTTTGGTTCATTTGGTCCTTAAACAGAAACTCGCATTCCAGCCATGGTGCAGTATGCTGAGTCACTGATTGACTGACAAAGATAATCTTGGAAGTCGGTTTTGACTTTAGACCACAAAAATAACCTAAGGGAGTGATGTTCTAGAACTTCAAATAGTAATGTCTATTCATTCATATGTTATTGGCTTAGGAGCAACAGGTTGATTCCTTGTGAAAATTAGGCATGTTTATGCCTGTAGTCAATTAATATGTAAGAAGCAAAGGATTTGTTTGCTAAATGATGTCTCTTCCATTTTCGTGGCAATAATTCATGCCCAGTTGTGGAAAACTCTGAACTATATTAGAGTTTAGTATTGCCTATCTCACCCACAAGAGCAAGATGAGGGAGTTTTCTTTTGTGGGGTGGGGGAAGGAGAGAGTCTCACCTTTGTAGTCAAACAGGGAAGACCGTTTTCTATAGCAAGTGCTGACTTTCTTTCGGAGAAAGAGAGTAGCAGAGTTGAGAAAGAAAAGTGCCGCTGTTAAAGAGAGAGATAGGAGAGGAAGAGAGTGGCGAGAGAGAGAGAGAGAGAGAGAGAAAAAAAATAGGAAGAAAGAAAAAAAAAGATGGAGATGATGTGTTATGAATTATGATTCACGGCTCTCTCTTTTCCTTTATATATTATTACTAAATGTGAGTATTTTATAAATACCCTTAAAAGGGAAAACATGTAGTAGATGCCTCATTACACGTATTAGATGTGTCATTAAGACATAAAATTCCTAAAGTACCCCTGACAATACTCCTCCTCAAGATGGAGCAAAAATATCAACAATGCCCATCTTGCCCATCATGTCAAGTAACTGATTACTACTAATTGCCTTGGTAAGGACATAAGTTAGTTGGTCACCTGTTTTCATATAGGAAGTGCAAACGTCACTTCTAATGATTCTTTCTCTGATAAAGTGGTCATCTATCTCGATATGCTTGGTTCGATCATGTTTAACCGGATTATGAGCAATACCAATTGCAGCTTTATTATCACAATACAGGCCCATAGGTCCATCACATAGAATCCCAAAACTTGAATAAGGATTTTCAATCACATTAATTCACATATACCATGTGCCATCGATTTAAACTTTGCCTCACGCTTGACCTAGCAACAACAGCTTGCTTTTTACTTCGCCACGTTACTAGCTTACCTCCCACAAATGTACAGTAGCCGGATGTAGTCTTTCTATCATCTTTGCCTCCTACCCAATCTGCATATGTATATGCCTCAATTCTCAAATACCTATATTTTCTTAATTAGAGTCCCTTACCTGGAGAGGGCCTGAGATACCTTAGAATTTTGTGTAACACTTCTAATGTGAAGATCTAGGAGCATGCATAAATCTACTCACTAAACTTACAGTATAAGCAATTTCAGGCCTTGTGAGGGAGAGATAAATCATTCTACCCACTAACATGGTTTAAAATATCGATACGTATCGACCGATACGGGCAGATACGTATCCCTTTTGGAGCTACCCGATATACTGGTACATTGGAAAAAAGCACCCCCGTATCAAACCGATACAGGCTTGATATGGGGGATTTTTCAATAATTTTTTACTGCCATTTACACTAGAATCCACAACACAGACTTGATACGCACAACTTATTTATCTAAAATATTATTTAAGTAAATGATTTTAAATTAATATTATTTTCATTTACTTAAAATATCAATATACAAATAAGGTTATCCCCCCATTTAAATACAATAAGAATTATCTTGATTTAAATTCATGAATAATAAAAAGAATCAACTTTCAGTTCAAGAACAAAACCCTCTTTTTAGTACATTTTATGGACTTTGTCAAAATTTCAACTTTCAAATGATAAGGTATTTCTCAAATATCAAAATTTCATTAACTTTATTATATAAAAAATTATCAAAACTCAAAAAGTTTGGTAAAAAAATTCTCAAACTTTAGTCTTAAAAAAAAATTTCATCTATAGGTTCAAAAAGTCAACTAACAGTATAACAATTCAACATAAAAAAACTTGCATTAAGCTTAAAATTTATAATTGTAATTTAATACATTCTTATTTAACTTATTGAATGTAAGATTTTAATATCTAAATTGTTTTTTTTATACTTAGCTAAGTGACTATGATTTGTATTTTCATGTCTTCTTATCAGCACAGCATACACGCCTTTTTTAACTTATAAAATTCTTGACTCTCATATGTATAGTCATAAACATAATTGGAGACCTTCATTTAATTTGTTAATATCTTATATTTGCATTAAAAGAAATTTTATGCAAGTTATCTAAGTTTTTCATTGCGTATCCAAGCATTTCTTAGCATATCCTGATTTTTTCTGTCGTATCCATCCGATATGGTCCGATACGTTGGTACATATCCTGTTTTGGACTTACTGATACAACAATCAATACCAATATTTTGAACCATGCCCACTAATCGCTGTTAACTACCAACATCCTATAAAGGAACACCTTCCGTCTCATCCACCCTATGATTTTGTTCAATAGGGGTATCAATCGGTTTAGCCCCGAATTTTTCCATCTCATGCAGAAGACTAAGATGTACTTTCTTTGGGATATAAAGATGTCATCACTGGATCTAGCAACCTCTATTCCTAAGAAATACTTTTGAAGACCTATATCTTTAATTTCAAACTCACTGGCTATGTACGTCAACTGCTCAATTTTCGCCTTGATGCTTCCTGTCACAACTATTACGTCTACGACTCTACATACACAATAAGAACTGTTATGCTGTCCCCAATACACCTAATGAACAAAGTATGATCAATCTGGCTTTGTGAATATCCATCTTCTTTACTGCAACACTGAACCTTTCAAACCACACTCTAGGAGACTGTTTTAGGTCGTACAACGCTTTCTTCAACTAGCAGACCTTCCTTTCACTTCCTTCAAGATGAAATCCTAGAAGAGAGGTGATGCAGGACGAAAATCAAGAAACCCAACACTAACAAATTGAAGCAAATTCATTGATAAATAAGGAGAAAAATTACATTAGAAACATAGGACGATATAGGAAATCACTCAACCCAAGGAGAGGAATCATCTAAGGTATCATTCTTCCTCTGATCTGCTGCATTAGATAAAATTCTTACTTTGGATCATTTGAAGGGGCGAGGATGGAGCTTAGCTAATTGTTGCTATTTGTGCCTAAATGCAGACGAGTCGGTGAATCATCTACACCTGCATTGTCCGGTTGTCTGTCAGCTCTGGGCTATTTTCTTGGTTAGTTTAGGTGTGAAGTGGGTCTTTCCCTTTTCCTTTCTAAGCTTCTTAACTAGATGGCGGTTGATGGCTTTAGGGGGCGCTAAGGAGATAATATGGTCTATTTTGCCCGCTGCTATATCGTGGTCTATTTGGAAAGAGCGGAACGGTCGTATATTCAACAATTCAGTTTCCCCTAACCACCGGATCTTGACCCGGATGCGCCAACGGATTGTTGATTGGAGTTCCATAACTTAGCTGGGTCAGGAAGTGAGGGATACCCTTCCGCTATGAGGAGATACTATAGTTGTTTGTTAGCTTGTTTAGCGTGTTAGTTTGATTCTGCTATTAGATTGATTACCATGCTCTTTCCCTATTCTGTAGTGATTTTCTTCTTCTTGTACTTAGTTTACATCTCTGTAAACTGCTAGGCTTCTTCTTTTAATATATATCTTCTATTTTACAGATCAAAAAAAAGGAGAGGAATCACTCAACTCTCAAATGAATGTATGGGAAATCACTCACCCAATAAGAGGAATCACTCAACTCTCAAATGGATATATGAGGAATCACTCACCCAAAGAGATGAATCACTCAACTCTCAGAAAAGAGGCTAACAAGCACTCCACAATGACTGAAATTGTATTCAAAATAAACTCATCTCTCCCATCTCATTACATATCCTTTTATAATGCTTATGACACAAAAATATGTAACATTTAATACTTTGGAAAAGACAAACATCAACTTCTCACATGAACATTTCCTAAGCAACAAAATATGGGAAACTAACACCTATTAAATAACTTTAATAAGAGGCTTTTGGTCTTTTCTTCATGGGTTATTCCTGCCATGGGCTTTCATGGGCTTTATCTTTTCTGATTTCTTAGACTGCATCATTCCCTCCTCCGTCAAAAGAACTCGTCCTCGAGTTTGGGTGATTTTGATGGTTAAAAATATCTCCCAAACCTTGACATTCTTCGCAACCCCTAAATACCAATTCATCTTGAGGAGAGTAGTCTATGCAATATTGATGGCGGACTTGTTCTCTGCAATAAACACAGTAAGAAAGGAATTCAGGCCATACTCTATTTCCAAATTGTTGACACACTTTACTCCGTTGGATGGTCTGATCTTGAGCAATTTCATTGGATCCGACCGACTCATGATCAGAATTACACTTATCTCCATTAGGCTCAACATTCGAATTATAGGGATCTTTATTGGGATCAATTGATAGATTAAATTGTGAGCCCCCTTCATCACTTGAGATATCAATTATTTTAAAATCACTTTCGTTCTTCAAGTCACTATCACAACAAATAATGTCAAAAGTAGGAGCAAATTTCTTGGAATTGGATTCTTTTCCATCTAATACATTGATGGAAAAATAATTTCTATTCTCATCAAGTAGTTCATCATTCCATTCCACATCTTGTATTACCACCTTTTCTTTGTTGCAGATTTTTTAGGAGATCTGATAGATCCTCATGGCTAGCATCCATTCCTTGACGTATGATGCGTCCTTCGTCATCATAAACATCAAAGATAGGCGGTGATTCAAACAACATACCCTAGTCTTCATGGTCCAATAGTATGCACCTCTTCTTAATGGATAACTCTCCTTTGTTTGCCATAGATATTTGGCACAAATTTTCGGTTGATAACAGACAGCCCAAATACACTTTCATAAAATGGCAATATCTTCCTCTAGGAAACTCCGATTAATGCACCGTTTACTGTGTTAGAAACTAGATTTCAAGAGCTTTCTAACAATATATGATACTCGACATGTAAATGAGTGAGCAGAATCAGATTCAGCCGAGAAAATAGGTCAAATTTGGGTTCTCTAACCTGCTCTGATACCACTTGATGCAGGACGAAAATCAAAGAAACCCAACACTAATGAATCAAATCAATTTCCTTGATAAATAGGGAGAGAAATTACATTAGAAACATAGGAGGATATGAGGAATCACTCAACCCAATGAGAGGAATCACTCAACTTCAAATGGATATATGGGGAATCACTCACCTAGGAAGAGGAATCATATAGGGAATCACTCACCTAAGGAGAGGAATCACTCAACTCTCAGAAAAGAGTCTAACAAGCACTCAACAATGACTGAAATTTTATTCAAAATAAACTCATCTCGTTTCATATCCTTTCATAATGTTTGTAATACAAAAATCTGCAACCTTTAATGCTTTGGAAAAGACAAATATCAACTTCTCACATGAACATTTCTCAAGTAACAAAATATGGGAAACTAACACCTATTAAATAACTTTAATAAGAAGCTTTTGATCTTTCTTCATGGGTTGTTCCAGCCGTGGGTTTTTCTTTTATGGGCTTTTAATGGTTTGTATCTTTTCTGGTTTCTTGAACTGCATCAAGAGGGCCATATATACTTCTTCCTTCAATATTGTTGAAGAAAGGTGTTTTTAACATTTAATTGATGTAGTGGCCATGACTAAATACTAAGGATAAGATTTACTCGAATGGAGTTCATCTTTGCCACAAGAACAAAGGTTGTGTGACGGTCAATCTCATATGTTTTAAGTATAGCCTTTAGCCACCAACCTTGTCTTATACCTCTCATCCAATGTCTTATACCTCTCTTCTAATCCATCTGCCTTGCACTTTCCAGTAAACACCCGTATACACCCCACAAGTACTTTTTTTTTCTTTCGTTAGATCAACTAATTTCCAAGTAGAATTTTTTTCTAGTGCAGACATTTCTTATACCATTACTTCCCTACACTTTGGTTGTTTTTGAGCTTTTGTGAGTTGTGACTGAGGAAGGAACGGAGACTGAAGATGATGAAGAGACAAACGACCTATGAGAAGGAGACAACACTTTGTATGATACAAAGTTAACAATAGGGTACTGAGTACAAGATCTTTTTCCCTTCATGAGATCAATAGGAAGATTAGATTCATCAAGAGGACATTCATCATTAGACTGAGAAGAAGGAAATGAAGTACTTACAAGGAATGAATTCCATGGATCCAAGGAGGTAATTTGGCTTGAGTCCATGTTTGATGTAGCCCATCTTTGGTATAATTTAAGCTCCTCCTGTCTTCCAACAATCATGAGATAGAGAGGAGAAAGAAGGGAACCTCAGAGAGAATGATAGATTAGGAGTTTCACTATTTCAGAGTAGCAAGATGGATCAGTGCCGGAAAGTTTTTGGGATTAAATCTAAATCTTACGAGTTTGTTTTGGTTGCCGACTCGTCAGGCAATGTCCTCAAATGTGTTGAGAGAGGCAGAGGTTATTCCGTGGACATTCAAGTGGAAGAAGAGGGATTCTGGCGGTTCCTTCAGTTTCTTTCGGCAGTCATCAGATCCCAAGGTCCTTGCCGCTATTTCTTTAATAGGTGTAGTGGATCTTACTCCTCCTTGTTAGCACAGAGGCTGGCCAATGGCCAGGGGCTTTCATCAGGTTGTCTGTATTCCTTTTTTCTGGCAGTCGCCGGCGTAGGGTGTCTTTTCCAGAAGGCCATAATTGGAGCGGATGGCGCATTTTGGAGGAGGCTATGTTGCATTTTAAGGGCTCTCTCCCTCTAGTTGTAGCTCACAGGCAGAGGCCTTCGGCTCCTAGTATATCGTTCTCGGAGCTAGATTTCCCTTATCTCCAGTCTTCATCAGCCAGCAATTCGAACCCCGGAATTTCAAGGCAAACATGGCCTATGCGCTGGTCTAAGGCTTTGGTGTGCCTGTTTTATAAGGCTGAAGTAGACTGGGGGAGGACTTTAGAGGTGAATCGTATTTTGCCGAGGGATGAGCAGGCACCTCTGATCCCGATAGCGTGGAACTTAGGGCTTCTTTGGGTTACCAATGTATCCACTTTTGAGGGTCTGGTGGCTTCCAAGCCCTGGCCTTTGCCGTCTGGAGGGTTCGTTTCCTTCAATAGGTGAATCTCTGGTTTGCCCTTTCACTTGCGAACGGTGCTAATCCTGGCTCGGATAGGCGATGTGTGTGGAGGGATCCTAGAGGTGGATCCCCTTACTATTCAGCTCGCGGATCTGCGTGAGGTGCGCATTAGGATTAATGCCGCTGAGATCAATAGCATTCCCCGATTGATCTCCATCTCCGTTCTCGGAAAAATAATCCAGTTATTTGTCTGTATCCGCGACGCCGGGCTGAATCCGTTCGCCGGCGAGCTGATGGATGGCCAAATAATCTTTGGGGAGTCGGTTCAAATTTTGAATTTCAATCTTGGGTGCCGTGGCTCTCAGCCATTGGATGCTTTGGCGGCCTATAAAGGCAGCAGTAGGGGGTACCCAGTCGTTGCAGTGTTGTCCGGTGTAACCTGGGGGGTGAGCAGGCATGGGGCTAGGGGCTTAGTCCTTGAGGACAAGCTTCCTGTTCATCGGCACAGGCAGAGGCGTCGTGGGCATTCGAGATTGGAGAAGGGGGCGGGTGACCTCGGCTGTCGAGTTAGCGTGAGTCAGGATCCTTGCAGGGATCCGACTGTCAATGGCTCTGGAGGAGCAGGTAAGGGGTCGGATGCTAGCGAGGGCAGGTTTCTTCTACTTAAGGAAGATGATGTAGGGGTGCGATCGGGGGGTGGCTCGACAGGTGGAGGGCGAGTGAACAGCTCGGATGGCTTGGGGTCTCTTTGTTCATCAAAACAGGATTTTGGGCCCAGGGGGAAGCCCGCACTCGAGAATACTATTTTGGGTAAACCTGTAGGGCTAGAGAAGGGCTCGGGTGGGCCAGGCATAGTCAGGGGCTCGGTTTCACCTCGTGAGGTTAGGGCTTCATTGGGTCCATTTAATCGGGTCAGTCCAGCGGAGGAGGATCCGTTTTGTTTCGGCCTGTTAATTGAAAGGCTAGGGCTCCCTTCAAAGGCCCTCTCTTCTTTGAAGACTCTGTTCTGTGAAGGTGCGAAGATCGGGGAGGGAGTTCGAGCTTCGCCTGAGCCAGGTGAGCAGTTGATGGCAAAAGTCGTGGATCGGGGGAGGTCACCGGAGTTGTTGTCGAAGGTTGGTGAGGCCGTGGGGAATTCTCCTCTGGAGTCGGATCTCTTGCCAGAGAGGTGTCTCGCTTCGAAGCATTTGGAGCAGCCGCATTCTGGGGGGCGGTGGGCGTTGGTGGTTTCGGGGTGGTAACGTTGTTCCATCCCTCGTCCGATTGTTGGCAGTCGTTGGGGAGGTATGGTGCGGAACCTAGTTCTTCGCTTTCTTCCCGGTGGTCTTCAGTCTTTGAGGCTTGGAGTGGCTCTTCTGTTGGTGCCACCGTTCTTTTTTCCGAGGTGGAGAGCTCCGTTCTTATTAGTCCTGCTTTGGCTAGTGGTGCTTGTGAGTTCCCAGAGATTGGTTTGGATGCTTTGGTAAAGGGGGCGGGGGGGCCTTTAGAGGTGGAGCCGTTTGGGGCGGAGGCTGTGATCTCGCCAAACGAGGGGGAAAGAGTGGGTGGCTTGGCTGACTTTACCGAGGTGGTGGACAGTGTTTGTGTTGTTGGCAGTAGTAGGAGTGATCAGGCTTTTCCCGAGGAGGGCTCAGTTGGGTTGGGTTCGGTTCGTCTCAGGTGGAGGTAGAGTTGCGGTCTGATCCGAAATGGGTCGTGGACAGTTTGGTGCAGTTTGGCAAAGTGTTAGGATTGTCTTATGGTGGGCAAGAGTTGGTAGTTCGCGAGATTTTCTATTCGCTCATCTTGGAGTCGGGCAAGCCAGGGTCTCCAGCGGCAGAGGATAAGTATGGGGGAGAGAAGAAGAAAATTCCAAGGGAGGTGAGAAGGTTGGTTAGCGGGATTAATTATGATAAGCATGGCAAGGGAGGGAGTAGGTCTCGGGCCAGTGGAGGGAGCGGACGGGTAGTTGGTTGTTGATGTCGCTACGCATTTTATCTTGGAATGTGAGAGGGTTAAGGTCTGCGGAGAAGAGGTGTGTGGACAAAGGTGCAGTCTCTAAATTCAGACCAGTAGTGGTGTGTTTTCAGGAATCGAAGATAGAGGTGATGTCGGATTCTATTGCTCGCGATTACTTGGGAGCGGATCCTGGTTGGCGTGCGGTCCCGGCGTTGGGCCATACAAGGAGGATTATCATTCTTTGGGATAAAGGGGTGGTTGAAGTGTTGGAGGAAGAGCTAGGGGCGTTTTCCTTGTTGCTTCTTTGCCGTTTTATTCAGTCAGATTTTTAGTGGGTTTTCTCGGGGGTGTATGGTCCTGTGTGTCTAAAGGAGCATATAGATTTTTGGAGAGAATTGGACAGCATTAGTGTTCGGTGGGGAGCACCGTGGTACATTGGGGATGATTTCAACTGCGTGCGGTTCCGCAGTGAGAAATCGAATGGGGGGCCAATTTCCCGCAATATGAGGTGGTTTGGGAAGTTTATTTTCAGGCAGAAGTTGCTAGAATTCCCTCTTAAAGAGGCTTCTTTCACTTGGTCTAATTTTCAGAATCCTCCCTCCCTGAGCAGGATCGATAGATTTTTTGCGAGCCCGGATTGGGAGGTCAGGTTTCTGGAAGCCGTTCTCTTAGCTCTTCCCAGGCCGGTGTTAGATCATATCCCCATTTTGCTGGGCTTGAGGGTAGCAGGGGTGGCCCCAAGCCGTTCAAATTTGAGAATATGCGGTTGCAGCATCCTAATTTCTTAGCAGTGGTTAAAGAAGCGTGGGAATCTTCGCTACCTTGGGGTTCTTGGAGTACCCGGTTTGGGATTAAGTTGAAGACGGTTAAGTTTAAGCTTCAGAGCTGGAATAAGCTAGTGTTTGGGATTATCCACGAGCAGAAAAATAGTATTTTGGAGGCCATTTCAGCTTTGGATGGGAAGGAGGAGCTGTCCTGCATGTCAGAGGCTGAGAGTTTGGAGAGAGATGCTTTGAGGCAGGAGTTCCAGAATCTGTTAAAGAGGGAGGAAGTTAGTTGGAGACAGAAGTCTTGGGTCAGGTGGCTGAAAGAGGGTGATAAAAATACGAGTTTTTTTCATCGTATGGCTTCAGTGCGCAGCCGGGAGAACTAGATCGTAGGCCTCAAGATCGGGGATAAGATGGGACGGGCGACAGCAGAGTACTATGGTTTGTTGTATAGAGAAAGATTCGAGCGTCGGCCTTTGCTAGATGGTCTCTCTTTTGAGAGCATCTCAGAGGAGATGAGTAGTATGTTGGAGAGGTCATTTTCTGAAGAGGAGGTACAGGCGGTTTTAGCGGGCATGGCAGGAGACAAAGCCCCTGGGCCAGATGGCTTTTCCATTGATTTCTACAAGGTCTATTGGCCGATTATAGGGCAGGATTTGATGAAAGTATTTCATGAGTTTCATCAATCAAATTCGTTCGATCCCTCGCTGAATTGTTCTTTTATTGCTCTTCTTCCTAAGATGCCTGGGGCCCTGGATATAGGGGATTATCAGCCCATTAGTCTTCTTCGTAGTGCTTATAAAATTCTATCAAAGGTCTTGACTGTCAGGCTTAGTCGGGTGATGAAGCACGTGATTTCTCCGGAGCAGAGTGCTTTTGTGGGGGGGAGGCAAATTTTAGATGGGATTCTTATAGCTAATGAAGTGGTGGATGAGCGGCTGAAGAAGAATGAACCTGGGGTCATTTGCAAGATCGACCTAGAGAAGGCATATGACCATGTTAATTGGGGTTTCTTGGAGTACACCCTTAGGTGGATGGGGTTTGGGTCTAAGTGGCGGGCTTGGATGCGGTGTTGCTATTCGTCTACTTCCTTTTCAGTTTTGATTAATGGCTCTCCTCATGTGTTTTTTAAGAGTTCGAGGGGTTTGCGTCAAGGAGACCCTCTATCTCCTTTGCTCTTTATTCTGGTTATGGAAGCCCTAAGCAGGGTGATTAGAAAGGCTTCCGAGGAGGTGTGGAGTGGTTTTGTGGTGGGTAGACCGGAGGATCGGATCTTGCATCTTCAATTCGCGGATGATATTTTACTCTTTTGTGATGCTTCGAAGAGGATCCTCGTTCACATCGGGTATCTATTCCGCTGTTTCGAAGCCGTTTTCGGGTTGAAAATTAATTTTCAGAAGAGTTTGCTTGTTGCAGTGGGGCAGGTGCCTAATCTGGAGTTGTTGGCACTTGCCTTGGCTACAAAACCGGTTTTCTTCCTTCTAAGTATTTGGGCCTCCACTTGGGGGCAATGTTCAAAGCGTAGTCGGTGTGGGATCCAATCGTAAAGTGAGTCCAGAGGAGATTGTTGGGGTGGAAATCATCGTTGCTTTCGAAAGGAGAGGCTCATATTATTGAAGCATGTTCTCTGTAGTCTTCCGATTTATTATCTTTCCCTCTTTAGGCTTCCAGCTTCTATTGCAGCTAAGCTAGAAAAGCTGCAAAGGGATTTTCTGTGGAATGAGAAAGTGATGATTAAAAAGCTTCATTTGGTGAAATGGAAGTGGGTTTGTAGGCCGAAAGAGAGAGGGGGGCTCAATATTTGGCCAATGAAGGCAGTCAACGATGCGTTATTGGGTAAGTGGCTTTGGCATTTTGGGGTAGAAGAAGATTGCCTATGGAGAAGGGTGGTAGTGACTCAGCACGACTCTAGTGATCGTTGGGCACCTAGGTTTCCTAAGGGTCCTCATGGGGTGGGCCTTTGGAAAGGTATTGTGGCGGGTTGGGCGGAGTTTGTTAAGTTTACGTGCCTTGTGTTAGGGGATGGGGCGAGCATCAAATTTTTGTCCGATCATTGGTGCGGGTCTTGTTCTTTGGAGCATCGGTTCAGGACTTTCTTCTTGCTGTCTTCGCTCAAATCGGCGTCAGTGGCGGATATGTATTTCAGGAGAGCGAGGGCGATGGTTTGGAATCTCTCTTTCAGCCGGTTACTAAATGATTGGGAAGTCAGTGACTTTGCATCTTTGTTATCTCTGCTCGAGTCGGTGAAGTTGGAGGAGTCAGTTAGGGATCGCCGGGTTTGGGCTTGTAATTCTAATGGGCGATTTTCCATGAAGGAGTATCTGCAGGTTGCTAATACGGGCAGTCTCGTGGAGTTCCCACGTCAGTTGGTTTGGTTCAATGGGTTGCCTTCCAAGATTTTTGTATTTCTTTGGGCGGCTTTCCTGAGCAAAATCCTCACCTTGGATAATTTAAGGAAGAGAGGATGGAGTCTTCCGATTAGGTGTTGTTTGTGCTTGGTGGAGGAGGAATCGGTTGACCATTTGGTTATTCATTGCACTTTTACTAGGAGGCTTTGGGAATATTTTCTGGTGCCGTTGGGAGTAGAGTGGGTGTTTCCCTCTTCTTTTTAGGATTTGCTTTCCGGTTGGCTCTCAGTATCGTTTGACAGTTCGGTGGAGATTGTCTGGACCTATCTACTTGGGGTGGTCTCTTGGTCTTTGTAGAAAGAGCGGAACCGGAGGGTGTTTGAGAATACCGCGTTGTCTCTGGAGAGAGTGTGCTCGAGATCACGCGCATTGTTGCGAGATTGGATCTCAATTAAGTTTGACTTGGGGGAGATTAGGTTTGATGAGGTTATCTCGCAAAATAGATTGGGGACAGGTTGTGGGTGTAGTTTTTTGAGCTTGAGTAGTTGTTTGTATTTTCTCTAGGGGGTTCATATTTTTTGAATCTTCCTTTGTTATATAATTGCATTTACTGATCAAAAAAAAAAAAAAGCAATCATCAAGAGCCAATGGAGTGACTGATGATGGAGGAGGAACTAGAAGTCTGGAATAGGCATAGGAATCCTTCTCTCTTTAAACTCACTACTCTCCCCCTGAAGAGAAGAAGGATTAGAAGGGGAATAAAGTGGAACAAGCTTAACGAATGTAACACCCATAGCGACATACTTCTTATTGGAAAGGAGAATATAGCATTTGTATCCTTTATGAGTAGAAGAATACCCAAGAAAAATGCATTTAAGAGCCTTGAGATCCAACTTGGTTTTGTTGGGACCTAAGATATGCACATAACATTCACAACCAAACACCTTAGGTGGAATAATAAAAAGTGGATGGTCGAGTTTTAATAGCTAAGATGCAAATTGGAAACGCAGTACACGGGAAGGTTAACGATTAATAAGAAAAGTTGCAGTCAAAACAGCTTCAACCCAAAAAGGATTTACATATGAGATTGTTAAAGAAGGGCATGAGTTACCTTCAGTTGATGATGATTTTTCCTCTCATTGACCCCATTTTGCTGAGGGGTGCAAAGGCAAGAATGATGAGGTTCTATCCCGTTTGTGTTCAAATAGTCTTTTAACCCCCACATAGATGTTCTCCCCTTAGGTCAGATCGGAGGGCTTTAATTCTTTTTTCAAATTGAGTTTGAACCAAAGATATAGGTAAAAAGGGAAAGTCCCTAAAAATCAGTATGAAATATGAATAATGTCAAACATTACCGAGCTTTTATTCATACTAGGAGGAAAATAAATATGATGATGTTTATCAAGGTCACAAATTTCACATTGAAGTTCAGATGTAGATAAAGAAGAAAACAAGTTTGAAAACATAATTCTTAAGCACTGGAAATAAATATGACTAAGACGGGCATGCCAACACATAACACGCTCTTTATTGACACTACTACTACTACTACTACTATAAAACTAAAATGTCTATGAAATAGTGAGAGCAACGTCCAAAAGATAGAGACTAACAGCTTCATGATGCCACTCGTCTTCCTCCTCACCATGTCATGAAAGACAATGAGAATGAAAAAAGTGACATTACAATTTAGATTTTTTGTAAGAGAACTGACAGATAAAAGATTTGCTGCAAATTTAGGGACATGTAGATATAAGTTACAGAGAATTTGGAAGAGAGATGAACATCTCCTTTCCTAGCAGCAGGAGAAAGAGTATCATCTACAATTCTAACCTTATCTCAACTAGAACATACATAATAGGAAGAAAGTAAAGAAGACATATCAATCATATGCTCAGAAGCACCTGAGTCAATTATCCAAGATGGTCTATAGACGATATGGACAAATGATGAGTAGAACTAACGATACCTGAATGAGCAAAGTGGAGGTAGCAGTTGGTCCTTTTAATTGAGTCGTAAAACGTCGAATGTTCTCTATCTCATTATTGGAAACGGTGATCATTTCCTTTGTGGGAAAAATGTCATGTGAAGCTTCCTGAGGTATTCTAATACCATGGGATGTAACTGGACCAATTGATGTCCCACTCGATATAGTAACATTTGTAGATGCATTGTGAGCTATTGAGGAACCTGGCCTATTGAACTTTTAAGGCCGGCCAACCAAATTCCAGAAAGTCTCTTTATGTGTTTCCGCCTTCCACAGTGATCACACTTCAGTTCATCATGATTGTAGACACCCTATTTTGCATGGGCCTGAGAAAACCCAGTGGCGCCAAGTACTGTGAGAGAAGACGAGATCCGGGCTCCCGAATATCGAAGATCAAAGCCCAAAAAGCCCAAACCCAATCCAGCTCAAGCCCCAAGAGGCAGGGGTTTTTTTAAAAAAATTTGAAATTGACCCGCGCCCTTTAAAAGGGTGCTCCCCTTATTTTTGCCTTAAATTCAGTCCCGCGCTCTTTTGAAAGGCGCGGTGTAAAGTCAACCCTAATTGCGACCTCGTTTCGCGTGCCAACGGGTGTTGGGTTATATTTTTAGTCCCACATCGGAAAAAAACGTGAAAATCCTATTGTTTCACCTTATAAAAGGAGCCTTACTCCAACCCATAACTCATCTTGAAAAATCCGGAAAGTCTTGAAGACTTGAAAAAAGGGTGAAAACTCTTGAGAATCGGAGGAGAATCCTTTAGGCTTTCAACTTGAAACCTAGGAGAACTCTGAAAAAACCTAGCTTAACCCTCGAATCCCAGAAATTCCAGCCATCAACCTAGGAGTGATCTTCACCAACTTTGGGGGAAATCTTGGGAGTTCGGATCTCGTCAAAGCATTCTCTTCTCTTCAACCACTTGGAGCATCTATAAAGGGAAAAGGTATGCCACATCCTCATCCTCTGTTTCTACCCGTCCAAGTCTCTTCTTCCCTCCCTTTCTCTGAGTAGCTCGGAGATTTCCCTCTTCACGGTTGTGCGGACGAGGAAATCCGGGTGAAGGAAAGGGCCGGAAGACCAGATCTTCGACTTCTTTTTAAAACTTTTCTTTATTATTGTTAGTAGTTTTGTCCCTTTTCCATCCAAATGTAGGCGGGGCCCCTCTTAACTCGGTTGAGGAGGGATGTGTGGCCGTTCGCCGATTTAGGGAAAAGGGATTTTGCCGCGCAAGTAGAGAGAAACTCACCCTAACTCGGTCGAGGAGGGGTGGCTTTCCAATCTCGAAATAAAAGAAAACAAGTAGGGATGAGATCGCCTTAACTCGGTCGAGGAGGGGTGGTTTTTCTCAAAATAATAATAAAAAAACAGAAAATAATTTCGAATTAATTTAATGGAGAAAGTTAAGAGGTAACCGTCGCTCGACGAATGAGGTGGGGTGCCTAACACCTTCCCCAACTCATAAAAGAATCCCCGGACCCATTCTCGGTTTTTTATTTAATCGAGGGTTCTTAATTATGGGTGACCAATCACACCCAGAATCTTGATTGGTGGCGACTCTAACAGATCTCGGCTTCACATCGGTTGAAACACACGGATGTGGGGAGGGGATCGACCCGGGCCGGCTATCGCACAATGATCATTGGGACTGACATAATTTTTTCCTGGTTTTCTAGGCCTATTCTTATTACCCCTTTGACTTAGTGAGGAGGAAGTTAGGGTTGATCTCTCATTAGGTATCATGGCAGTTCTACTTTTTTCACTTCAAACATTGGAGTAAACATGATTAAGAGATGGTAACTAATCTAGGCTAAGAATCTGCACTCTGGCCAGTTCAAACTCATAATTCAAGCCATGAAGAAACTCAATATGTTTCTTATACAATTCATCATCACTAAAACATAAAGATTAAAAGATCTGATAATGATCTAACTCCTCCCATATACTACTCAAATTAGCAAAATACTCTGCCAAAGTCTTCTCTCCCTATCGAAGAAAGTAAATTCTTGACGTAATTGGTATACCTGAGCAATATTACTTGTCTGGGAATGTGTCTAAGCAACTGAGTCCCAAATCTCCTTTGTCATATGGATAAAAAGAAACTTTCTACTAATATGTGGTTGCATCAAATTACCCAACCAAGACATTACAGACAAATTCTCAAACTCCCACTATTCGTACTGAGGATCCATCTCAATTTGTTCACTAATCCGGCAATTATTGTATCACATTTTGCGTCTACCTCCAATGGACATCTTTGTAGATTGAGGCCACTCAAGAAAAAATTTCTCATCTAGTTTAACAGTTGTAATCTAGAAATTAGGGCTATACATAGATGGACTAACCATATTGGAAGTCCGGCAAAAGATGTACATCAAAATTGTTTGAAGTAGACATAGCTTTCAATCTTTACTTCAAATAACACCCAACACTTCGAAGAAATAGTTCATTCACAAAATAGGCCAATAAACAAGACTATCAACAAAAAATAGCAACCAAACCCCACCTTCATCTCCTCTTACTGAGGTCTAGTAGAACCGTTTTCAACAAAACAGTCAATTAAAAATAACTTTAGGTCTCCCAGAGTCGAACCCTTCCAACAAGATAGGAGAAAAACACATGTAGAATCTTCAATTATTCTTCATAAAAACACATCCAAACATGCCACATTCTTGAATCTAAATAAACATGATAGATTTGGATCAATGTTTTAAAAAGCACATGAAGCGAGGCTTAAGGAAAATGCCTTGAGGCTCAACCTTGAGGCTTAAATCTCATTAGACTAGAGCTTCAAACTTTGAGACTCTATTAGACACACGCCTCATGTCTTGAGAGCTTGAGACGTTTCATGTCTGAGGCATGTGCCTCTTACTTCAATAATAAAATATAGGGTTCTAGCCATATAATTGAGGCTTCAACATAAATTTTTAAGGTTTGTGCCCCATACATTAATGACTACTTTGTAAGTGTTTCATACATTAGTGACTACTTGCAATTGGTTGTTGGAATCCAAAATCCACCACATGATGATTGAACATTATCCGTCTTTCAATATATATATGAATAAAACAGTAAATCTAAATTTTGGCTTTTCTTGCCTCTTAAATTTATTATTTTTATGGATGAGTAATTTACATAATATTACATCTGTGTGTGTACACATACATGCATACACATATATACATATATGTATATGTTATAACCTTTAATTAGGGAGCGTGAGGCCCAACGCCCCACTTCACGTCTTTGCATTTTAAAACATTGATTTGGATCCCCAACAAAGGCTTCATAGAACTCTTTCACTCGAATGGTTCAAATCTAGATTGTTTTCGCAAAATCATTCAAGTGAGGAAAAACTAAACTTAGATCACTCAAAAAAATCCCAGAAACTATGTCACTAATCTGCAAATATTTATCCTTATTAGATGTGTAAATTGTAATCCAAGACACACCAAAGGACTGCCATACGGCAGTAATGACGTCAACCCCCCCTCTTTTTCTCGTGTCTTCTTTGACAAGAAATAGATAGTAATCCTGCTCTGATACTTAGTAGAAATAACAGGAAGAAAGGGAGAAAATAAGAAAAGAAAACGAAGAAAGAGAGATGGAGAGGATGTGTTATAATTCACAGCTCTCTCTTCTCCTTTATATATTATTACTAAAAGTGAGAATTACATCAATACCCTTAAAGGGAAAACGCGTAGTAGACGCATTACACGTAATAGACGCGTCAAAGACATAAAATACCCAAGTACCCCTGACAACACATGATAGTTGTATAATCTCCCTTTTATTGTTCTTGTGTGTGCTCACACGCTCATGCAAGTGTGTATAACTAGTTAACTACAGAAAAAAAAAATAGACCATCCTTAATAAGGTTCTGAATGTCGATATCACAGGATGTGTAGCACTTTGAACAAAAGATATATTGCGGGATATTTCTTTTTGCAGGAAATATATTGCACGTTGAGAAATCTCTTGAATCTCTCAAGAAAATTTTGAGTTTTCCCCAATTTCTCCTCCCTAAAGTAAGAAAATTGAATTTTAGACTTAGAAATTTATGCATCAAATTAATGCATTTGCACTTATTTATAACTAATGACACACTAATTACGCAAAATTTCATTCTAATTTGAAGGAAATTTTTCCCTTTTGGAGAAATTTTGCCAAAGATAGTGCAAATGGGGTGCACTTTGACTGCGAATAACAAATGTAGGTAAATGTAGGGTACTAAAGTAGATGATTTCTCAAGAAAGAGAAAAATCCCTCACTCCTTCAAAATCTCCCAAACCCCTCCTCTTTGGTCGATATTTCCTTTTTTTTTTAACTAAGGGGTGAAATATCCCTAACTTATAAAAGATATATCAAAAATATTTAAAATATATCAGCAATATCAAATATATTTAAGGATATTTTATAAAAAAAAATTACATGTAAGAGATATTTCAATATCTAAAATATCGGGGATATATCGGAAATACCGAAGAAATTTCAAATCATGATCCTTAACATCCTTTCCAGGGCCAGCAACCAATTTAGGCCATGTTCTTTCCATGGTCTTCGACTCTTTTACCCTTGCTTCTATATTTTGTTGTTTCTCTTGCAATTTCAAGGGTTGGATAAGAAGATGAAAAAGTGAAAAATTTTCAAGAACCAATGACCAAGATCCCCTTCATCAATAAGGTCACAAGTAGGAGAGGCTGCTTATAGAATGGCATAAAAGTGCCACTGGTCTTTATTATGTGACCCAATTGTAGGATAGAACTGTTGCACCGGTTGTGGGCTAGGGTATTACATGTCTAGGGGCTTGTGTATATGCACCAATCTTTCCATGCTTGCATGTATGAGTTGCCACAATGCATTAAACCCTTTTCCATGGTATGTGACAAATAGTTGGTTTGGACCATGTGTTTGATGGTTCTTGTTAAAATTGATATCCCCAGAGTACAGTATCATCGCTGAGCCTGACATTTGCATGGTTTGGCTCCTTAATTAAGGAAATTTGGGCTATGGAAACTAGCGGGTGAGATAAGGGTTCGCCGAGTCAACACTTGTCCTGATGTTCAAAGAATTTAAGGAGTACTGTTTGTCATTTTAGAGAAAATAAGAGTACTTCTTTCAGGAATGGGAGTCAGTTAGCAATTTTTCTCTTCTCCCTTCCTCTGTCCCATATGTGGTTTAATGGATTGGCAGACAAAAACCCACCATGATGTCCTCCACCAAACAGATCTCTGAATCCTGAAATTGAATCAATTGGATGGCCTTACTAGGCATTTCTTGAACTCCTTCGGATATATATATAATTGTGAGATTTTTCAGATAAAGTTATAATGATTTGATGTTATGATCATCTGTTTGGAGCAATTTCTGACCTAGACATTCCCCTTACTGGAACCTATACCATTGGGAAATTTTCTGCATTGTAACCCTTTGATCAATACACATATTCTCTTATGTAAATGTGCATGGTAAACTGATTTGCTATTATTCTTTTGTTTGTGATGCAGTTATTCAAATTCCTTCCCAGATTATCCCCAAAGGTTGCAAATATTTTCCGGGATATGAAGCGTCATTAGTGAGGTTTATTCTTTTGATTTTTCCACCATACGTCGCCGAGAAAATACATCATCAGTGTGATCTTCTTTCTCTTCAAATTTTTCTCTCATCTATAGAGGCTTATCTGGACTAATATCAACTCGGGTTATAAGGCTTACTGAAATGTAGCTCAAAAGTTTAGCATGTGAAACACAAGAGCTTGTCGTTATTCAGAATCCGTTATTCGATATATTCCTTTTAATACTGCAACTTACAGAGAAACTCATGATGATGAATTTTATTTTCATAATCATGAATATTTACATATTACGGAATGCTTAAACTTATACTGTTTAAACAGCTAGGATCCTTTATATCTAAAATTTTCCAGAGTTAGCAATTTGTCTAATACTACCAATCTCTCTCTCTTTTTTCTTTTTTTGAAATTACATAAATTGGACGTTTCACCTTACCCTAGTTTGCTTATATAGTTGGACTGAAGTTCATTAGAACCTTTCTGTATTTTGTAGAAGGGACAATTTTTTGTTATTGATAGAGATGTGTCCTTTATCAATTCTCTACATTTTTTTCCTTTTTATCTAACAGTTACTGTTTAAAATTTAGAAGACAGTGTATACTCCCACTCAGCAAGCCCTACGGGTGTCATAGGTGGCACATGTGTCGGGTGGTTGAGTGGGGGGGGCAGAGGATTGGCGATTTTACACGTTTCAACTAGAAGATCGCCTAGGGGAAATTAAATTTTTCTCCTTTGGCTGATCATAACAATTTGATCAATAGGCTCTCTTCCAGACCAGATGCCATATTTTCCTTTGAAACACCCAGGAATTGTGAAGGCTTGGACGTTATGATCATCTGATTACGTCTCTTCTTGGCCTATGGATCTCCTCATTAGGATTCAAGGTGGATCCTAGTCCTAACCCCTCGTGTGGATGGACGTCCAGCAGTCTTGATGCTGCTAAAGACTAATATTACTATTTATGCACCATTCAATATATATATCCACTAAATTAAACTGGAACATAGAATCATGGAGTCAGATGTTTTCTGGAATTCTTTGTACGGATGGATAAATTAATGGCTAGCTAACACCACAATTCCAGATTTTTATTTGGTTTCCCTTGTCACAAGTCTCTACTTTTCTTGCTTTTGGATCAGATCTTCACATTCATATGTAAATGACTAATCCCATGCAAAGTTTCTGCTTCTCTTGCATTAGATGATCTTTATCTTTCACATTAATGTAACATGACTCAACCAACTCCTACCTAGCAAAGGCCATGTTATTCTCACCCTCTCTCTAATCCCCTGCAACACCCATGAATGATTGCCACTTCATCTCCTTTAAGACCCCCTCCTCTTCCCTACACTTAATTTCACATAGCCATTATGGGAACTCATAATATTCTAGACTCCCTGGAGGATGAACAGCATATTTTCTCGAGCCAGTTTCCTCCAGTTTCGGTGCCCGATAATATGACGCTGCCAGAATTTGTTCTCCACGATGCTGAATTGTATGCTGACAAGGTAGCGTTCGTGCAGGATGTGACGGGAAAGGAGTACACATATGGTCATGTGGTCCGAGACACTAAAAGGTTCGCTAAGGCATTAAGGTCTCTCGGTCTCAGGAAGGGAGGAGTGGTGGTGGTTGTGCTCCCGAATGTGGCGGAGTACGCCATTATCGCTCTTGGGATAATGGCAGCCGGTGGTGTGTTCTCAGGTGCAAACCCGTCTGCGCATGGATCTGAGATTAAGAAGCAAGTGGAGGATGCAGATGCCAAGCTCATTGTCACCAACGGGTCAATCTATGAGAAGGTGATGGTGCATGTTAGTATGATTATTAATTATGAACTTGTTACTTGTTAGAGATAATCTAGCTTTAGCAATATCTTAAAGAATTTATAAGTGGTCTCGGTTAATAAAATGTAATTTTAAGCATTGTACGTGGACGGCGATTATAATCAAACGGCTACGCCGTTCTTGTGGATACATGCATCCTGAGGATCATCATCATCATCTAGAATATCAACCTGATCAAGTGATTGTAACCATCCAGGTGTTGGGATATTGGGTTATGTTCAAGATCAAAAGAATGAAAAATAAAGATAGTTATTAATTAAATAATAATAAGTGATTAAAAATACCTATTAAAAACAAAAGAAGTGATTAGCTATTTGAGAAACCCAACAGGTGAAGGGTCTGGTGGTACCAGTGATCGTAGTGGGCGAAGAGCGCGTCGCGAGTGCTATATCATGGGATGGATTGCTCGAAGCAGCAGATCGTGCCGGCACCGAAACAGTTATTGAGACCATCAACCAGACTGATTTATGTGCCCTTCCATTCTCCTCTGGCACCACGGGGACGTCGAAGGGTGTAATGCTGACCCACCGGAACCTAGTGGCTAACCTCTGCTCCACGCTCTTCAGTGTGGGGCCTGATATGGTGGGACAGGTCACTACACTAGGTCTCATGCCATTTTTCCACATATATGGGATCGCTGGAATATGTTGCGCCACCCTTAGGAACAAGGGGAAGGTGGTGGTGATGGGGAGATATGAACTCCGGATGTTCTTGAATGTGTTGATCACTTACGAGGTGAATTTCGCACCAATCGTGCCGCCGATCATGTTGGCACTGGTGAAGAATCCGGTGGTGGATGAATTCGATCTTGGGAAACTCAAGCTCAAGGCCGTCATGACGGCAGCGGCACCCCTTGCACCGGAGCTCCTCACTGCATTCGAGAAAAAATTCCCCGGTGTCCAAGTCCAAGAGGTAAGAGAAGCTTCTTATTGTGTCAAGTATTGCATAGTGATAGATAGTATGAGAGGGAGTTTAAAATTTGGGACTCTCTAACATCCTGGCTACTTACTCATCCGGAGAAAGACTTTCTGTCTTGCGGTAAAATAACATAAATTAGATTAAATAAGATAATTCAAGTTGTTTTACTTGAATTAGTTAATTTGAGTAGTTCACTCAAAATTACATAACATGATTCAAGTAAGGTCCTCATGATTCAGTTAAGGTCCTCGGTTCAACTTCTCACTCCCCTTTGGGGGTCAACCCTGCACGGGATTTTCCTAGACTTACCTGGTGTGGCGGATTGCGGGCTCGATCTCGTCGCATTCTCATGGATTAGTCTTAACCCAAAGGGTTGGGACACCCCGAATTACCCAAAAAAAACCATGATTTAGTTAAAATAACGTGAAAGGTGTTATATGGGATCAACAAGTAGCATGGACATTAGGGCGTCCCAAAAAATTGAATGCCCTAGAATCCCGGTCTCGGGTTGCCCTATGACCGGGCAGTCTCAGAAGCTTGATCGTATTTCTCAGAATGCAAATGTGATGGAAATGGGGAATATGTTGGTTATTTGTTGTTGTGGGCTACTAGGCATATGGACTGACGGAGCACAGCTGCATTACACTTACCCATGGAGACCCAAGTAAAGGGCATGGCATAGCAAAGAAAAACTCGGTTGGGTTCATCCTCCCCAATTTGGAGGTCAAGTTCATCGACCCTGACACCGGACGATCTCTCCCGGCCAACACCACCGGCGAAGTCTGCGTAAGAAGCCAATGTGTGATGCAAGGTACGTACATGCGTACCTACGTAGATCAATATATATATATATATATATATATTAAAGTGTACATGAAATCGTCGATCACTGCCAATAAATGAAATTAATCCGTAATTAATTACAGGTTACTATAAAAATAAGGAGGAGACGGACAGAACCGTGGACGCCAAAGGGTGGCTCCATACTGGTGACATTGGCTACATAGACCAAGATGGTGATGTCTTTATCGTGGATCGGATCAAAGAGTTAATCAAGTATAAAGGTTTTCAAGTAAGATATCATACCATCTTTAAAAGGGATTAGGTTGCAGTACAATTTGGGTACAGAGACCAGATTGATTAATGGTGCATGTGACCCCGATTACCACCTAACTGTGGGTACAAAACTATGATTGTTAGGCTTGTTAGGGTCCTCATGATCAGTCTTGGGACCATTATGTCCTAACTACCATTAATTTAGACGATTCCGCGGCTAAAGTTGGGCCCCCTGACTGACCTACTATCCTTTTGTTTTGTTTTTATGGTTAAACCCCTGACCTACTATCCATAAATATATAATATAGTTTTGGGGCTTAATTACAGGTGGCTCCGGCGGAATTAGAGGCCATCCTTCTTTCTCATCCTTCCGTCGAAGATGCCGCCGTCGTGCCGTAAGTATTATTCATGTTATTAAGTAGTAGTAGTAGTAGTACTGGTGATTCTAATAATAATTAAGTTGAATAATTAATGAAATATTGTAGATTGCCTGATGAGGAGGCTGGGGAAGTCCCAGCAGCATGTGTTGTGATGAACCGAGATGCAAAGGAGAGTGAAGAGGAGGTGATGGAGTTTGTTGCCTCTAATGTAGCCTTCTACAAGAGGGTGAGAGTGGTGCAGTTTGTGGACACTATCCCTAAATCACCTTCTGGGAAGATTATGAGGAGGTTTCTTAGAGACAACTTGCTCAAGAAAATGGACACCAATCCCTCCACTACTGCTGCACATTTCTTCTCGGCCTCCACCGCCTAGCTAAGGAAAAGTTTTGATTCTAATAATCAATTATGCAGAGAAAACACGTTTGGCAACTGTTAGTCAGAATCAACGGCAAAAGGTTGGGGTTGATGACCTCAACCATTTTATGCTTTTTTTTTATATCACTTTATACTACTATTCTGTTATTTACTCTCTCTCTCCCTCTCCCTCTCCATGAAATGCTTGCCAAAACGATAGAAGCCAAGACCAAAAAAAAGGAACTTGTGGTCCACGAATGGACTCAGACAATAAGTGGCCTTTCGTACCCCTTAATTGAAAGCAGTGGTTTCAACTTTGGAAGGGCATGCGGACGTAGACTCTGGTAATCCCTACTGGGAAATTGTGTTGTTATCCCCTGTGGGGGCCACACAAAAATGTTAGTTGTGAAAAAAAAACACTATCTCATGTACAATCGATTAAGATCCACTATTGAGCACCTCATCCGAAAAGATTTTTTTTTTTTTTTTTTTGCTTTCAAGTGTTGGGGTTTACTTACTAAAAGTTAGACAATTAAAGCAATTTGGTATATAAACACATATAATTGAATCATGTAAGTTGAGAGGCACACGGAAGAAAGTTTTTCTTGAAAATAGTCTAAGCCTCTCATGTACAAGGGAAAAGCAGCCCTATCTCTGGGATACAACTCAACTTGGATTCAATTGATAAAATCCTATGAGTTTGCACTACTCGACAGATGATGGTGCACCAAACCTCTTTTTAGAGTATGCCCGGATAATTAATTTAAAGTTCATTAAATTAATATAGTCACACAATAGATTAATTAAATTTATAAAAAGTCCATTTCATTTAAATTAATTAATCTAAATCTCTTAAACATGATTTTAGTCCAAAATCATTTTGCAATTAAGTTCAATTAATTAAACTCTTTTATTTAATTAAAACCACCATTTAATTGAAATTCAATTAAATTATAAGTTAAAACCATTTTATTTAACTTGATAAAAATTGATTATTTATTAATCTGTTTTAATCTAAAGACTAGGTCAACAATAGTTTTCTATCATACGTTTGGCAGCATAACAGTACATGGACCAGAATTGTCGAATTGGTAGAGTCTGTTTGGACCATCTCAATTTGATCAATCAAGTTGGTTTAGTCTGTAGGCCAACCAGTTAGACTACATGTTAGAGGAGTTCATTAGGACGACTTAGGCGGTTTGATTTAGCCATTCAATGTAGATCTGTTAGATTGGTTCAGAGTGAAGATTAACCGGTTTGACTGATCTATTTGAGTGGATCAATCGAATGACTACCAATATGCTAGCCCTTTAGGGCTTGCTACCATGATTAGGTTACATATATAGCATCAATCTGATTAACTATTTCTAGAATCATTGTTCTAGAAACAATCTGTTCTGATCAATTAAATCTAGCCAAATCTAAATCACGAACGAGACTATGGTTTGACCTCTATTTGGACTGGGTATGGAGATCTTCTTCTTCCTTGACATGGTCTCTCTTCTTCCTTTGGACGGACTGGATCTCAGGATCTAGGATTTGTCAGCAAAAGAAGAAGCGATCAATTGATGCACACGTGCGAAGTGCAAAGTACGCCTCATAACGCCTGTAACACGCAAATTTCAAGCGTCTTTTGATGGCTGACATCTTGAACATTGCAATCAGATTATCTCCATTGTTGTATGGAGTTTATTATTTTATGTGGGGGACTATCCTTCCAATCCGAGTAAACCCAGACTATTAATTATCTTCCTAATTTGGGGAAGAACCTGTTAGCCTCAGGGTTACAACCATGAGTACCCCTAATAATTTTGATAATAACATAACAATGAAATGAAAATATTTGGTACTAATGAAACCATTTAAGTGCGTGAACATTTCAGATTACATAAGTTGATAGCACTCCAATCATGAAAAATGATGGAAATTATCCAAGAGGAAGTTCAACTCAACGCCGATGAAGATTCAAGAAGAGACCTTAGTCCAAGTCAAGACCATTGAAGACAAAATGCAAAATCACAAGACCCAAGTCAAGCCAAGATTATCTCTCATTTTTCTAAATGCATTATTCTGAGAATGTATAGGACTTATGTAAAAAGTCCTCAAAAGAAAGGTGAAGTGAATAAGCTCAAGAACCATAGATTGACCATAAGAGCCTAGGACATCCTTCGAAATCAATTTAAGGCCCTAATGAATCATAAAAATATGATAAAAAGATAGCTAATTGACCTAGGAAATCAATCAAATCCCTTCGGTCTGATCCTAGACTGAATTCAGAGTTTTTACTCTGAATTCATCGACGAATTATCTGGGAAGATTGAATTCGGCGACGAAGTCATGACAGAATTTTTAAAAGTCTATTCTGTCTCATGAATTCGTCAACGAAATCTTTGGTTGGGTTAAGATTTGGCGACGAAGTCGTTTCGGGATTTTTTTTGAAATCCAATTCTGTCTTTTGAATTCGGCGACGAACTCAAGTGGGAACTCCACTTCGTCGACAAAATCATGTCTGAAACAGAAAATTTTCTGTAATGGCTAGTTTGCAACGGACCTAAAAGCATTTAATGCTTCCCCAACGGCACTATTGGATCAAATGCTATAAAAGGAGTTCATTTATGAATGATTAAACACTCTTGATCACTGCAATAACTCTCATTGATCCCTCATTCATTGCTATTGATTTTCACTCACTCTCACACTTAGAAAATCCCCAAAAGTTTCTCTTGAGCTCATTCAAGTCTACTTTCTTTGAGAGACTTTATTAGAGTTTGTATTTCACTCTTATCCAGCTCATTTAAGGAGCCTTCTGTTCGGATTTTCAATCCAAAACATATTTATTGAGAATAGTCAAGAATCCAGGATTCTTGCACTGAAGTGGTTGCTTCAGTAATATCAAGAGAGGGTTGTACTCTTGAAAGGTTTCAGCTCAGCCTAAAGGAGAGCTTGAAAGGTGATATCTCGACCTGTAAAGAGAGATTGTAAGAGTTTGGACTCCACCTGTGAAGGAGCCTGTACGATTAAGGAATCGTGGTGAATCCTCTAGCTGGAAGCTGAGGCGGGGAGTAGGCTGGTTTGCTGAACCTCGAGAACAAATCTTGAGTTTGCACTCTTCTTATCTCTTCTCTCTCTTTTAATATTCCATTGTTTTATCTTGTTGCATATTATACTCTATTCCGCTCTTTGAACTTGTAATTCATACTTTTAATTTTTAAAAATCTGTCTTAGACCCTATTCACCCCTCCTTTAGGGTCATTTCCTGGCCAACAATTGGTATCAGAGCCTAATACTCTAATTAGATCTAAACAATCTGAGTAATCGATTTTATTATGACAAACAATGTATTTGCAACAAGCCTAGGACAAGGACAGTCCACCACTAAACCACCATTGTTTAATGGAGAAAATTATAACTATTGGAAAACTAGGATGATGTATTATTACATTCAAGCTCTAGATTATGAGTGTTGGAGAGTAATAGTCAATGGCCCTCATCTTCCCACAAAAACTGTGGATGATGTCAGAATTCCTAAGGTAGAGGAAGAATGGAATGAAGCTGACATTAAGCTCATTCAAATTAATGCTAAAGCTTTTAGCAACCTCTACTGTGCTTTGAGTCCCCAAGAATTTAACAGAGTGTCTGGATGTGACTCTGCTAAAGAAATATGGGATAAACTGAAAGTCACCTATGAAGGAACTAATCAGGTTAAAGAAGAAAAGATTAGCATGCTTGTTCACAAATATGAATTATTTAAAATGGAAAAAGAAGAATCTATCGGTGATATGTTCACCAGATTTACTAACATTTTAAATGGTCTTAAATCTCTGGGTAAAGTGTATTCTAATGCAGAAAACGTGAGAAAGATTTTAAAATCATTGCCCAAGGATTTGACTCCAAAAGTAACAGCAATCTAAGAAGCAAAGAACCTCACCAAACTGCCTATGGATGAGCTGCTGGGATCTCTTATGACTCATAAAGTCATAATGAATGATCAAATGCCTGATGAACCTAGAACCAAGAAAGGGCTGGCTCTCAAGTCTACTCAAGTTGAAATCAGTGATGAGGAAACCAGCAGTGATGATGAAGATATAGCCTTGATGGCAAGAAGGTTCAAAAGGTTCCTCAAGCATAAGAAGAACTTCAAAAAGAGACCATACAAGAAGGAGTTCTCAAAAGAAGTGAACAAAGCTGAATCTAGCAAGAAGGAACCTCTCACTTGTTATGAATGTAAAAAGTCAGGCCACATAAGGACTGACTGCCCTCAACTCAAGAAAAGCCAAAAGTACAAGAAGAAGGCTATGATGGCAACTTGGGATGACTCAGAGGGAAGCAAGTCGGAAGATTCAAGTGATGAAGAAGTAGCAAATCTATGCCTCATGGCAAATGAGGATGAGGTAACTTCTTCCCCAAATGATTCTCTCATATGATGAAATAAGAGAAGCATTTGATGAACTTTATACTGAATTTGGTAGAATAGCTACATTAAACAAATCCTTTAAAAAGGAAATCCGCACTCTCTCACAATCATGTGAAACTCTACAAAAAGATAAGAGTATATTAGCCATTGAGAATGAGGAATTGAGTAAGAAATTAAATGATATTGAAAATGTTCCTCATAACTCACCATGTGAATGTAATAAGCTAAAAGATAAAGTCAAGGACTTGACTAATACTGTCCTCACATTCACAAATGGTCAAAAGAACCTAGAAAGACTTTTAGGACAGCAAAAATGTGTTTTTAATAAGGCTGGACTTAGTTATAATACTTTTTCAAAACAAAAATATTTTCAAAACTTCTTTACAAAACTAAGTAGTCACCAAACTCCACCATCTACCTTATTTTATAATGGTAAAATAATTAGAAAGTTTGGGTTCCAAAAGGAACATCTTCTATTTCAAAAACTAACCATAAAGGACCAAGAATGATATGGGTTCCCAAGGGAACTAATCCTCCCAAACCACAACCCAGATCACTTTAGGTACCATCCAAAACTATTTGGGTATCGGGGGAAAAGTGTCTTGGAGTTACTTGAATTGGATGTGTAGGTATGCTTCAAATCAAGAACTTCCAAGACAACATGGTTCTTGGATAGTGGATGTTCAAGGCATATGACAGGGAATAAGGAACTATTTACATCAATCACTCCAAAGGATGGCAGTCATGTGACATTTGGAGACAATGCCAAAGGGAAGATCATCGGCATAGGTAATATTGGTAAGAATAAATCTGTCTTTATAGAGAATGTACTACTCGTTGATGGTCTTAAGCATAATCTCATAAGTATTAGTCAACTTTGTGATAAGGGATTGAATGTTTCATTTAAGTCAAATATCTGCATGATTAAGGATAAAGATAATCTAAATACTTTGTTTGTAGCACATAGGAATGAAAATGTTTATACCTTAGATTTCGATGAACTTAAATCTTAAAACATGATATGTTTTTCTGCTATAGAAGAAGCAAGTTGGCTATGGCATAGGAGACTAGGACATGCTAGTATGGATTTTTTGTCTAAACTCTCTAAAAATGAATTAGTTAAAGGATTACCTAAAACTAAATTTATCAAGGATAAAATCTGTGATGCTTGTCAACTTGGAAAACAAATAAAATCTTCATTTCAAACCAAGAAAATGATTTCTACCACTAGGCCCTTAAAACTTTTGCATATGGATCTTTTTAGTCCAAATGAAGTAGCTAGCCTAGCTGGAAAAACTTATGTTTTTGTTATAGTGGATGATTTTTCAAGATACTCATGGGTACTATTTCTTTCTCATAAAAATGAAGCACCTTCTCTATTTAAAAAGTTTTGTAAAAGAGTTCAAAATGAAAAAGGTTATTCTATTAACAACATAAGAAGTGATAGAGGAGGAGAATTTTGAAAATAAGGAACTCGAATCTTTTTGTGATGAAAATGGTTTTAACCATAATTTTCAGCACCTAGAACTCCTCAACAAAATGGTGTAATAGAAAGAAATAATAGATCTCTTCAAGAAATGGCTACAACAATGCTTAATGAAAATAAGTTACCAAATTATTTTTGGGCTGAAGCCATTAACACTTCATGCTATGTAATTAATAGAGTTGTTATAAGAAACAAATTAAATAAAACTCCCTATGAGCTATGGAATAGAAGAATCCCTAATATAAGTTATTTTAAGGTGTTTGGATGTAAATGCTTCATACTTAATGATAAACAACATCTTAAGAAATTTGATGCTAAATCTATGGAATGAATCTTCTTAGGATACTCTATTAATAGCAAAGCTTATAGAATATTTAATAAGAAATCATTAATTGTTGAAAAATCAATTCACGTAGTTTTTGATGAATTAAATCTTTTTAACAAAATCAATACTGATATGGATGATGAAATTGATAGTCTTCCAACAGCAATATCTAATTTAGAAATCAACAAAGAAAATAAAAATGATCAAGAAAAAAAAAATCAAGTAACAACTCCATTGAAATAGATAATGAAGAAGAAATTGAAAATGAAGAATCCTATCAACTTCTTAAAGCTTGGAAATTAATAAAAGATCACCCTAAGGATCTAAGACTTAGTAATATGGAACAAGGGGTTAGAACAAGAAGAAATCTAATGAACCTTGCTTTCCTAAGTCAAATTGAACCTAAAAATGCCTTGGAAGCTATTAAAGATGAATCGTGGGGCATTGCGATGCAAGAAGAGCTAAATCAATTTGATAGAAATCAAGTTTGGGATCTAGTACCTAAACCAAATGATAAATCTATTATTGAAACAAAATGGGTATTCAGAAATAAAAATGATGAAAATGGGAATGTAGTTAAAAACAAAGCAAGATTAGTAGCTCAAGGTTATAACCAAGAAGAGGGGATAGATTATAATGAAACATTTGCCCCGATTGCTAGACTAGAAGTTATAAGAATGTTACTTGCATTTGCTAGTCATAAAGAGTTCAAATTGTATCAAATGGATGTAAAAAGTGCATTTCTAAATGGGTACATTAATGAAGAAGTGTATGTAAATCAACCACCTTGCTTTGAAAATCATAAATTCCCTAATCATGTATTTAAGCTAACTAAAGCCTTATATAGATTAAAGTAAGCTTCAAGAGCTTGGTATGATAGGCTAAGTAGCTTCTTAATTGAAAACAGATTCACAAGATGTAAAATTGACACAACTTTATTCATAATGACCAAAAATGATGTTATGCTAATAATTCAAATCTATGTAGATGACATCATATTTGGATCAATAAATGAATCTCTCTATAGAATGTTTGCTAAAACAATGCAAAAAGAATTTGAAATGAACATGATGGGTGAATTAACATTCTTCTTAGGACTTTAAATCAAACAAACCAAACAAGGAACTTTCGTTAATCAAGCTAAATATACTAAAGAACTACTTAAAAAGTTTGGAATGGAAAATACTAAAATAATGGATACTCCTATGAGTCCATCAACCAAACTTGATAAGGATGAAAAAGGAAAAAATATTGATGAAAAACTCTATAGAGGCATGATTGGAAGTCTTTTGTATCTCATTGCAAGTAGACCTGACATTATGTTCAGTGTCTGTATTTGTGCAAGATTCCAATCGTGTCCAAAAGAATCTCACTTAACTGCTGTAAAAAGAATCTTTAGATACCTACTTGGAACAATTGATTTAGGCTTATGGTATCCAAAGGACACAAACTTAGATCTAATAAGCTATTCAGATGCAGACTTTGCTGGATGCAAAATAGATAGAAAAAGCACTAGTGGAACTTGTCACTTTTTAGAACATTCTCTTGTTTCATGGTTTAGCAAGAAACAAAATTCAGTAGCCTTATCCACAGCTGAAGCTGAGTATATGGCAGCTGGACTTTGTTGTGCTCAAACTCTCTACATGAAACAACAGCTAGAAGATTTTAAACTCATCTATACTAAAATTCCTATTAAGTGTGATAATACAAGTGCAATTTGCATGACTAAGAATCTCATTCAACACTCAAGAACTAAACACATAGAAATAAGATATCACTTTATTAGAGATCATATGCAAAATAGAAATGTTATCTTGGAATTTGTTGATACTATTAATCAGCTTGCTGATATCTTTACTAAACCTCTACAATCTGATAGGTTCAGTGCTTTGAGAAGAGAATTGAGAATGACTAGTCTAAATGATCTAACTTAATCAAGATCAAAAGTAATCAAAAATTGAAATCTTTGATTTGATCTGCCTATAACTTGCTTGATTGTTTCAAAGATTGATTTGAATACAATTTGACAATTTTAGTTGTCTTGATGTATCTTTGACTTAAAGGAAAACAGGTAGAAAACTAAAGAGAAATCAATTCTTCATATTCAGGACTGAATTCGGCGAAGAATTCAATCCAAGACGTGATTTCGGCGACGAATCATTGGGAAATATAGAAAACAGAATGTTTTCTGTACCCATTTCGGCGACGAACCTGGACGAGTCATCCATTTCATCGGCGAAGTCAATTCGAAATCAAACAAATTAGGGCTCCCAACTCAATTTCGGCGACGAATTAAGGGACGAAACCCATTTCGGCGACGAATTGAGTCGTGTGTATAAATAGTAACCCCCAAAAATCCACACTTTTTCAAACCTAATCTTTCCCTCCAAAGTCCCTATTCCATTGCTCGTGCATCCTTCTTCGTTCCAAGATCTAGCAAATCTTTCTAAATCTCTCAGAAAATGCCTCCTAGAATGAAGAATGCATCAGTGGAGCCACCAAAGAAGAAATCCCGAACTGACAAAGGAAAAGAACTGGCCTCAAGTTCAACTCCAGTCCCAGCAAAGTTCAAGGAAGCAAAGTACGAGAAATTATTCAAAGAAAAATTCCTCTCTCGTTCTACTCTGTATGGTAAAGTTGTCAATTTCATTAGTCTTGATGCCTATGGGCTCGAACCCATAAAAACCCTCTTTTCTGCCCTAAAATGGGATAAATTTCTTGAATCTAACAAACCCATGTTTCCTGAGTTGGTCAAACTCTTTTACACTCACTTCCATTTCAAACAATCCGAATCTCTTATTACCTCATTTGTCTTAGGTAAAAACATTTTTTTTCATTTAAATCAATTGCCCTCAATTTTGAAAATCCCTCAGTGTACCCTTCAAACTTTTGTGAATGGTCAGTGGACCAGTGATGAAGGATTTGATGTGGTTGAAGCACTGAAAATGATGTGCATAAACCAAGATTTCACCTCTCCTTTTCAACCTAAGGTTAAAGATCTTACTCTCTCTGCTAGATTGATTCATCACATAATCACCTATAACCTAGTTCTCAGGGCTGGTGGTAGGGAGTATCTCACCTACTTCGATGTATTCCTTATGTGGTGCATCCTAACCACTACACCTATTGATCTATCCTACATCATTGTCCATTGTATGGATGATGCATTCAAAGAATGGGCTATATCTGGAATGACTCCTAGAAGGTTTGGACTCCCAAACCCTCTGCTTCTTAGTCCTCCTCCCTTCTTTCCAGTACTCCAGTTCCTATTCATACTCCATCTATACCTTTTTCTGCTCCCTCTTAATTTATTCATTCCTCTTCATCTGCACCCACAGCAGAACTTCAGGCTGAGCAGCAGCAAGCATCAGTGTCAGAGGAGGAACCCCAGGCTGAGCAGCAGCCAGTACCAGAAGAGGATCCTGCAGATCAGCTTCAGGGTGAGCAGCACCCCAGAAATGAGTTGCCTGACTGGTCTGATTTTGTGGATGCTGGAGAGATTCCAGAGAGCTCTCATAGATAGATGTCTCCTCACTAGGAGGACCCTGGTCAGTTCTATGAAGTGCCCAGCAGGCCAGCAGCTTCATATGAGCAGCTGAACATCATGGCAGGGCAGATTGCCTCCATGTCTTCCAGCTTGGAGCAGTTTCAGTTGGAAATGAGGATGAGCCAGCAAACTTTTCAAGAGGAAATTAGAGCATCCCTGCTCAACTTCATGACAGAGTCAAGGGAAAAGCTTACAGCCATTCAAATCGAATCAAGGGAAACTATTCAGAATCTCCATTCCTCTACTCTCTCCCAGTTTGCAGCTCTTGAGTCTGAGATGAGCAAACTCCCCAAGGCAGTTCAGTCTTCTCTTGCCACGGTGCATAATGATCTTAGAGAGTGTGCCAATACCACCTACTCTATCTTAGGGACAGTTAACATGGATACCTTAGTCACCAAAGATAGAGTTGACTCTGTGTCTTCCTTTCTTCATAGATTAGGGGCAGAACAATCCGAAGAAAGTATCCGAATGGAGAAGGTCACAAAGACAATCCAAGGAATTGTAGAATCATCAGCTCTTCAGTTGAAGACTCAAGGCAAGCTTCTTTTGGATATGGCAGAGCATGACTCCATAGCTGCCTCAATTACCTTGCGAGCCACTGATGAGTTGAAGAAAATGAATCATTTTCTGGTGAGTCTAGCTAGTGGAGCCACTCCTTCTCAGCCTCCCTCTCAAGCTCCCTCTTCTTCCAAAGGCAAGAGACCAATGAAGGTAACCCCCTCCAAAAGGGGTCAAGCTACTGATTCCCCTATCATCTCCCTTCCTTCCGACTCAGATTCCACCTCCTCTTCCTCAGACTCCCATGATGACTCCGATCCAGCTGAGCCATCAGAAGATGTCCTCTCAAAGGTTGCAAATCTCATCAAAAAGCATAAAGCAGATAGGCTGTATTTTTTTATTTTTTATTTGATGTTGACATAGGGGGAGAAATATGAAATGTAATGAAAATTTAAATTCGATGATTGATGATTGATAAATGAAATGACATTTTAACCATTTGAATTATGATGTTTTTTTTGCATCTTTGGCAGTACAAAGATAATATGTCTTTTGCTTATGCAATTCTATTCTTGTCTGGATCTAATATGTTGTGAAGAGAAATTAAAATTGAAACTTATCTTTGTGAAACTTTTCTTGGTACATAACCAGGGTGATATATCCTTTAACTCATCATAAATATGCATCTAAATTATAACTGTGATTATTTTTACAAATGCATATGCGTAGGGGGAGCTTACCTCAAAGTTTTTATGAAAAACATGTCGTGAGGGGGAGCTCAACCCAATTTCATTACATTGTTATGTCATCATCAAAAAGGGGGAGATTGTTAGCCTCAGGGTTACAACCATGAGTACCCCTAATAATTTTGATAATAACATAACAATGAAATGAAAGGATTTGATACTAATGAAACCATTTAAGTGCGTGAACATTTCAGATTAAATAAGTTGATAGCACTCCAATCATGAAAAATGATGGAAATTATCCAAGAGGAAGTTCAACTCAATACAAGATGAAGATTCAAGAAGAGACCTTAGTCCAAGTCAAGACCATTGAAGACAAAATGCAAAATCACAAGACCCAAGTCAAGCCAAGATTATCTCTCATTTTTCTAAATGCATTATTCTAAGAATGTATAGGACTTATGTAAAAAGTCCTCAAAAGAAAGGTGAAGTGAATAAGCTCAAGAACCATAGATTGACCATAAGAGCCTATGACATCCTTCGAAATCAATTTAAGGCCTTAATGAATCATAAAAATATGATAAAAGGATAGCTAATTGACCTAGGAAATCAATCAAATCCCTTCGGTCTGATCCTAGACTGAATTCAGAGTTTTTACTCTGAATTCGTCGACGAATTATCTGGGAAGATTGAATTCGGCGACGAAGTCATAACAGAATTTTTAAAAGCCTATTCTGTCTCATGAATTCGTCGATGAAATCTTTGGTTGGGTTAAGATTCGGTGACAAAGTCGTTTCAGGACTTTTTTTGAAATCCAATTCTGTCTTTCGAATTCGGCGACGAACTCAAGTGGGAACTCCACTTCGTCGACGAAATCATGTCTGAAACAGAATTTTTTTTGTAACGGCTAGTTTGCAACGGACCTAAAAGCATTTAATGCTTCCCCAACGGCACTATTGGATCAAATGCTATAAAATGAGTTCATTTATGAATGATTAAACACTCTTGATCACTGCAATAACTCTCATTGATCCCTCATTCATTGCTATTGATTTTCACTCACTCTCACACTTAGAAAATCCCCAAAAGTTTCTCTTGAGCTCATTCAAGTTAACTTTCTTTGAGAGACTTTATTAGAGTTTGTAATTCACTCTTATCCAGCTCATTTAAGGAGCCTTCTGTTCGAATTTTCAATCCAAAACATATTTATTAAGAATAGTCAAAAATCCAGGATTCTTGCACTGAAGTGGTTGCTTCAGCAATATCAAGAGAGGGTTGTATTCTTGAAAGGTTTCAGCTTGGCCTAAAGAAGAGCTTGAAAGGTGATATCTCGACCTGTAAAGAGAGATTGTAAGGGTTTAGACTCCACCTGTGAAGGAGCATGTACGATTAAGGAATCGTGGTGAATCGTCTAGCTAGAAGCTGAGGCGGGGAGTAGGCTAGTTTGCTGAACCTCAAGAACAAATCTTGAGTTTGCACTCTTCTTATCTCTTCTCTCTCTTTTAATATTCCATCATTTTATCTTGTTGCATATTATACTCTGTTCCGCTCTTTGAACTTGTAGTTCATACTTTTAATTTTTAAAAATCTGCCTTAGACCCTATTCACCCCCCCTTTAGGGTCATTACCTGGCCAACAGAACCTCTGATTGAGAAGAAGAATAAAAGAAGAACAAATATTTGAATAAAATATTTTATTTATTCAAATGGGTTGCCTAGATCCCATGTAGGCGTTACAGATGTCTCATTGAGTCTTTGTATCAAGAAAATGGAAAAAAAAAAAAGGTGGCCATATTGAGGGGTTCACCTGATATTCTCCATTGGTGGGAGATCCTTCTCCTCCACTAGTTGCTTGTTGTGTACCTACAAAAACAGTCATGAGTTTGTGATTTTTGTTTTTTGTGTGTGCTGTTTGACTCGTGGGAGTTTCTTGTGAGAAACACGATTTTTATAGTTTTTGGAGAGACCTTTTCTTACTCCCCTTTGACTTCCTCTTTTTGGGGAAATCAAAAGAGTTTCCCTCCTCTTGGGGAGGGACATCTATCTTTGATAGCTATTTTCCATTATCTTTGGAAAGCTGGGACGTCCAAGAGTCTTTTTTCTTTAAAGACTTCAAATTAGTTTTCTTTTTGGGGAACCTGAGAGGATAAGACATTTCCCCTAAAAATGGAAAGAATCTTATCTTCCAAGAAAATGGAAGAGATTATTCCTCCTTTCGGATGGTGTAAGTGGTGAAATATCACCATTTATTTCATATCCCACACGAAATGGGGTGTACACTGTAAACATCATATCACAACCTTGAGGAGGGTCGTGATCACTTCACGTGCGCACCCTTACCGCCTTAGATTGAAATAATCTAAGGGGCAGCAAGGTGTACCCTTACTGCCCCAAATTAAAATTGAAATAAAAAGGGGTCTTTAATAGACCCCATCTTGGCAACAAGGTGTCTCCTTGTTGCCACAAATCTAAAATCAAAACAAATGGGCAGCAAGGTGTCCCCTTGCTGCACCAAATCAAACTTAAAATGAAATGGGTCTTTAACAGACCCCTCCCTAGTAGCAAGATGTCCCCTTACTGCCCCAATCCAAAATCAAAACAAATAGGCAGCAAGGTGTCCCCTTACTGCCCCAAATCAAACTTAAAATGAAAGGGGTCTTTAACAGACCCCTCCTTGGCAGCAAGATGTCCCCTTGCTACCCCAATCTGAAATTAAAATAAATGGGCAGTAAAGCGACCCCCTTTGCTGCCCCAAATCAAAATTAAAACAAAGGGGCCTTTAACAAACCCCTCCCTGGCAGTAAGGTGTCCCCTTACTGTCCCAAATCTAAAATCAAAACAAACAGGTAGCAAGGTGTCCCCTTGCTGCCCCGAATCAAACTCAAAATGAAAGGGGTCTTTAACAGACCCCTCCCTGGCAGCAAAATGTCCCCTTGCTGCCCCAAATCCAAAATCAAAACAAATGGGCAATAAGGTGTCCTCTTGCTGCCCCAAATCAAACTTAAAATGAAAGGGGTCTGTAACAGACCCCTCCTTGGCAGCAAGATGTCCCCTTGCTGCCCCAATCTAAAATTTAAATAAATAGGCATCAAGGCGACCCCCTTTGCAGCCTAAAATCAAAATTAAAACAAATGGGCCTTTAACAGACCCCGCCTTATCAGCAAGGAACTCTCTTACTGCACCAAATTAAAAAGAGGTCTTTAATAGACCCCACCCCACCCTGGCAGCAAGGAGTTCCCTTGCTGCCCCAAATTAAAAAGAAGTCTTTAATAGACCCCGCCTTGGCAGTAAGGAGCTCCTTTGCTGCCCCAAAAAGAGGTCTTTAATAGACCTCACCTTGGCAACAAGGAGCTCCCTTGCTACCCCAAATAAAAAAAAATGGTCTTTAATAGACCCGACCTTGGCAGCAAGGAGCTTTATTGCTGCCCCAAATTAAAAAGGGGTCTTTAATGGACCTCACCTTGACAGCAAGGAGTTCCCTTACTACCCCAAATTAAAAAGAGGTCTTTAATAGAATCAACCTTGATAGCAAAGAGCTCTCTTACTGCTTCAAATTAAAAAGGGGTCTTTAATAGGCCACACCTTGGCAGTAAGGAGTTCCCTTGCTGCCCCAAATTAAAAAGAGGTCTTTAATAGACCCCACCTTGGCAGCAAGGAGTTCTCTTGCTACCCCGAAGTAAAATGAGTCTTTAATAAACCCCATCTTGGCATCAAGGAGCTCCCTTGCTGCCCTACGTTAAAAAATGACTAAAAAGTCATCTTGCACTGCCATCTAGCAGTCCATTAGTGGGTATAATACCCACTACCCACCCACGATCCAGAATAGGAGGGTGTGGCATAGTTCCCACTCTCCCACGAAGAGGACATATGTCCTCTTCATAAAGGAAAAGGCAGTTAGAGGAGGTGGTTACGAAACTACCTCCCCCATTAACTCCCACGATATAAAAGGTAGGAGTTAGTTATTTTGAAGGGATCAGACTCAAAAGAAATCCAGAGAGGAATTCCCCAGAAGAAGAACTCAAGCACGAAGCTCGAGCTCTAATGGAAGGAACAAGGTAGACTGAAACGCCTACCCTTTTTCCCTCTCTCTCTCTCTCTCTTGTTTTTTCATTTTGAAAGCCCTCTCTTGAGGCGACTGTAAATGCCGAAATGGGGCATTCGGCACCCCCTCTATCCAATGAAAAATACTACACTGGTCTCTCTTTCTCTATTCTTCTTAATCAGAGGTATCTCTCTCAAAAAGAAAGTGTAATTAACGGCACAAGTTCACCTATGCCGAAAATGGAATCCCACATAAAATAACAAACTCCGTCAAAGGAGGATATTTGAACAATGAAATTCAACCACCTCACACCCAAGGTGAGGCGGTAGAAATTTTTCGTTACAGATGGGGTGTCATATGGCACTCTTTCATTGGGAATGAAGAGGGGATCTCTATCTGTAACGCCCCAAAATCCCCCTTAGGTGAGACTTTAGGCGTGACTATCCTAACCTGACAAACCATCCTGCAACATAAAACAGAGTGTGGAAGTGTGAACCCAAAATCTTTATTCTATACATGAACAGTATTCCAAGTTTTATACATCAATCATGACTAAATGTAAGAGTGGACATGCCCACTCATCACAATACAAAACAATAAAACTCTCTCTCTCAGTAGTCACCCTGATAGGGCCAACTATCTAAGTTTCTTGCCTCCACCTGAGGCGCTACTGCATGCTCTACATATGGCTCCTCCTTACCATAGTCCTCCTCGACCCAAGGACCCAACACACATATGTCAAAGGGTGTACCTGTTGACATCAAAATGTACTGTTGAGTATTAAAACACTCAGCGAGTACCAACTACTAGCTAACAATGATATAATACAATTCATAGCATACTGGAGATTTAAATAATGTATTCATGAGCATGCATGGAAACTCAAGCGTAAAACCTCATAAAAACCATGTGTGCATAATTCATAGCTTGTACTTGAAATTATCTTTTCGTGTTTTCCAAAACTTGTTTATCGTGCTTAAAATCTTATTCTTGTCTTATTCTTGTTTCAAGGAAATCATGTTTGTCTTGTCTTGTCTTGTCTTGTTCTTGTTTAGAATCACACTTGTCTTGTCATGCTGGTCTTGTCTTGTTCTTGTTTAGAATCACATTTGTCTTGTCATGCTTGTCTTATGAGCCAAATGTTAGTGTCCTTGAAGCAACTTGTAAGTCAGGTATGTAAATACCCTTCATTGAAATTCTTGAAAGCAACTTGTGAGCCGAGTATGTAAATATCCTTTAACGAAATAGAAAAGGCACACCAACATCCTTGATTTCTTGTCTTATTTTCTTGAAGCCAGATATGGTATATCATTGGATATGCCCTATCTTTGACCAACCCGAAGTTCGGCTTTATCATTTGTTTCATAAATCACTTGTCTTGTCTTGGTTTGTATTCATATACTTATACTTAGAAAACTCGGTTCATGCATACATGCTTGTGCATAATGATTTGTGAACATCATAACGTCATGGTGATACTTAAAGAAATAACATGTGGCATTTGAATATTCTTATGGACATGAGAGAACATGAAGGAAACATAAATAGGTATTCTAGCAATTTCACATTCATGGGGAAACCTTAAAATCATCTTAATATACATGAACAAGCTTGACACATGGAATCATAGCAATAGGAATCATACGTTTGACATATATGGCATAGATCATGGTTACTTAGCCTATTACATCCATTTTGTACTTTATAGTTCATACACTTAGAGAAACCATGTTAGATTTAGAAATTAGAAACACATTTACACAATCTAAACGTTTCAAGCTTGAAAACCTAAGTTAGGATCTAGGTTATCCACAATCATACTTTAATCATCTATTCAATATTTGTATCATACCAAAGCTAGATAGTAGGATGACTTAAAATTTCTATTCCATTTCATACATTCATTATTTGCATCATAAAATAGTTAGCTAGTAGGAGTACTTATCTCTTGGATTGGAGAAAAGCTTAAGGAGGCTTGAGAAGATGAGATCCAAGCTTGAAGAAGGAACCAAGCTCCACCTTGATCCTAGCCAAATCCTTTGACCAAAACCATAGCTTTCCCTTTCTCCCTCTCTAACTCTCTCAATCTCTCTCTAATTTCTACCTTGAGGGTTTATGAAACCCCACCCACGAAATTGGGGATTTATAAGCAAAGGGGGTGGTCAAAAGACCACCCTACCCTTAATAAAATAGTGAAAATGGCCCAACTGGGCAAAATCTCGAGGTACCAGTCGACTGGCTAGGAGGGGTGGTCGACTGGCCAGGCCAAAAACCCTACTGTAAAGCCCATTTTGAGCATTTTTTCCATAGTCGGTCGACCGGGGTTCACCAGAACTTGGTGAAACCCCATGTTTTTCCCATTTTTTCAACTTAGAGTCTTTCCACTCTTCCCTTAACTCACCTAGAGGGCTTCTACTCTTTCACATTGGCTTTAGCACCTATACCACACATCAAATTTGGATTTTAATTCTTTTATTCAATCATCAAACACAAAATACATAGAAGACCTTTTGGCCAAAAATCACTATTCACTGACACTATTCACCAAATAGGAAAATGAGTTACGAGATTTTACACTATCTTGGGATCCCTGAAAGCTGGCAGAGAGTCTCTTTTTATCAGGGATTCTCTGCCACATGGCAGTAAGGTACTGATTGCCAGCTGGGGAAAATGGTTGACTCAGGTCCAAGGTTATTTGGGCCGCAGACCAGGTCACTGACCTTAGTTAGTCTGTGGACCAGAGGGGTGGGACCATGGGTCCTGCCCATGGTCTAGGTCAGGTCTTTGGCCATTTATGGTCACAGACCAAGTCCAACAAGGGCTAGCCTTTGGCTAGCCCATAAAGGCCTCATGAAGTCAATCCACGGGGATCACTAAGGACTGGTTTGTGGGCCAATCTGTAAGGGTCCGTTTAACTAGGTTTGTCCGCAGAGACAGACCAAGGACACTGTGGGTTTGGGCTTGGTGTGGTGCACACAGTCCTCCTTTGATTTGGTGTGAAACAGGAGCATTGAAGTTGGTGAACCCTCAGCTCAATCAAGCGTTGTAATTTCGCTGCCCACAAATGCTCCTTTGAGATTCGTGCAACGAGATTTGATTGAGTTGCGTGAAAATCGACCCCAACAGCGCTTGAGCAAATGTCGCTCTGACTTCTGTCTTGATCTTTCCCTTGGGATTTTGATCCAACAAACATTTTTCTTCTTTTCCTTCTTTTGTCATATGCATTCAAAGGAGAGTGTGGATAGTTCTCGTTCATATCCAGGAAGGCTCATTTTGGTGAACTGCTTCGACCTATGTCAAGGAGCCCTTAGGGGCGTGTTAAACAATTTTAGCTTGTGTTTAGGAGCTTGTCAATATTGCTCTTAATTTGCCTGAACCTTGATCCAGCGAGCAATTTTTTCTTTTTCTTCCAAGTCACCCAATATTGAAAAATGACAATGGCTTTTTACATCCCAGGGGGATGGTGTTCTTTTAGAAGAACTGGTTGAACCCAAATTGATTTTTTCAGGCTACCTACGTACCCATGATAAGATGAAGTCAGACGTAGTTCCAAATAGGTGTGATTTAGACTCGTATTTACAAGAAGATAGTTTCTGTTTATATCTAGGAAGGTTTAGACTTGTAATTCGAGAACATGTAGGTAGTTTCCTTTCGTACCCAGGAAGGTTTAGACTTGTATTTTTTAGAACAAGCAAGTAGTTTCCGTTCGTAGCTAGGAAGATTTAGACTTGTATTATGAGAACAAGTAGGTAGTTTTCATTCATACCTAGGAAGTTTTAGACTTGTATTTTGAGAACAGGTAGGTAGTTTCTTTTCGTACCTAGGAAGGTTTAGACTTGTATTTTGAGAACAAATAGGTAGTTTTCGTTCGTACCTAGGAAGGTTTAGACTTGTATTTTTAGAACAAGTATGTAGTTTTCGTTCGTACCTAGGAAGGTTTAGACTTGTATTTTGTGAATCTTTGAGAGGTAATGAATCTTTTTAGCTAGTATTCAGGAGCCTGTCAAATCGCTCTAATTTTTGCCTGAACTGACTCTTGGAGTTTTAGTTTAGCAATTTTTTTGCTGCCTTTATTTTTGCCTAGACTAACTCTTGGAGTGTTAGTTTAGCGGACATTTTGATTTTGACTCTAATTTTTGTCTAAGTTGTCGGATTTTCAACTTAGCGAGCCATTGGTGCTCTAATTTTTGCCTAAGCGGCCCTTTCAAGTTTTTAACTTAGTGAGCTTTGCTACCCTAACTTTTGTCTAAGTCGTCCCTTCAGATTTTCAACTTAGTTAATATTTTAGTGCCCTAATGTTTGCCTAGACCATCTCTTGAGATTTTAGTATAGCAGGTTCCTCATGGATGGTATCACTTTGAGAATCTTACATTGGTCAGGAGAAATACTCCATTGTCCATCCATTGTAGTCAGTAGGTATGCTTCTTTTGAGTGTGTTCCCTTGATGGTAAGAAGCTCTTTCTTAGAGTTTTGGTTTCTTTTTGGTACACCAGGTAACAGTTTTCTTCGTTTCGCCCATATTGAGGAACAAACATAGTTAAGGAAAAGGGACATTTAGATTCGCATTTTGAGAGCGAACATGTAGTTTCCGTTCATACCTAAGAAGCTTTTGATTTTGGTCTTATATTTTGGAGACTTTTGAAGCTTGGATTCGCATTTTGAGAGCAAATAGGTAGTTTTCGTTCATACCTAGGAAGGTTTTGACTTCTATCTTGTATCTTAGAGACTTTCGAAGCTTAGATTCGCATTTTGAGAGCGAATAGGTAGTTTTCGTTCATACCTAGGAAGATTTTGACTTCGGTCTTGTATTTGGAGACTACCTATTTGCCTAGACCGTCTTTTGAAAGTTTTGGTCTAGCGGACCTTTTATTTTGACTCTAATTTTTTTTTGCCTAAGTCGTCATTTTGGATTTTCAACTTAGTGGGTTATTATTGCTCTAATTTTTGCCTAAGCCACCCCTTAGGGTTTTCAACTTAACGAGCTTTGATTTTGACTTTAATTTTTGCCTAACCCATCCTTTTGAATTTTCAACTTAGCGAGTCTTTTTGGGTGCTCTAATATTTACGTAAAGCGTCTTTTGAAGTTTTGCTCTAGCGAGCTCTTCTTTTGATTCCTATGAATAATATCATTTTAGGAATCTTGCAATGGTTGGAGGGATGATTCATTCTCCATCCATTGAAGTCAACAGGTACGCTCCGTTGGAATGTACCTTCTGAATGACGTAGGGCCCTTCCCTCTTTGGTTCGAGCTTTCCCTTGGTTCGACGAGTGACAATGATTGGAGTCCTGACCATTATGACCAAATCCCCTGTTTTGAAAGACCTTAGTCTTACTCTTTTGTTGAAAGCATTAGTTAGTCTTTGTTGGTACATCTCTAAACTCTGTTGGGGCTGGAGACGACATTCATCAAAAGTTTCAACCTCTGCAAGATGAACCTTAGTTGAGTCTTCTTTTGTGATAGACTGCTGAATTGCCACCCGTAGGGAGGGAATTTGAATTTCTAAAGGAAGAACTGTTTCACCGCCGAAGACCAAGGAATATGGCATGGCCTAAGTTGGAGTTCAGTAAGTAGTCCTGTATGCCCAGAGTGCTTCGGGTAAGCATTCGTATCAATCCCGTTTGCTTTTATCCACAACTTTTTTAAGAATTTTGCACAAAGTCTTATTGAAGGCTTCGGCGAGACCATTCACAGCTGCATAGTACCTGGTGGAATGGTTTTCTCAGATGCTGAATTTGGCATACAATTTATGTATAGGGGCTGTCCAAAAGGTTGCCCATTATCAGTGATGATTCTTTTTGGAATTTCAAACCGATATATGATGTTGGTTCGGCTGAAGTCTGTCATTGATTGGTGTTTAACCTCTTTGAAAGTAACGGCTTCCGCCCATTTGGAGAAGTAGTCGTTCGCAGTCAGGATATATTGATGCCCAGCAGATAATGATGGGGTGAATGAACCTATGACATACATTCCCCATGCCGCAAAAGGCCATGAACAAGTTGTCATGTGAAGAGGCTCTGGAGCCCGGTGTATGAAGTCGGCATGAAGCTGGCATACTTTGCATTTTCTTGCATATTCAAGACAATCAGTGATCATCGTGGGCCAGTAGAAGCACAATCTTTTCAACTATATTTGAAGCTTAGGCCCAACTTGGTGGGTACCGCAGATCCCGGCATGTGTTTCTTCCATGGCTTGATGAATTTCATTTCTTGAGAGACAACTCATTGAGATACCGTCTAGGGACCGTTTGTATAGAGTATCCTCCAGCATCACGAACTTTGTGACACGTCGACAGACTTCAACGCGTTTGGCACGGTATCCGAGCATTTGATCATGTTGGAGATAATCGATGAATGGTTGTCGCCAGTCGTCGCCTTTTTCTTTGATTGTCACAAAACAAACTGCTTCTACAAAGTCTATATCCAGAAGTGGTTTGAGAGTTCTTCTTTCTCCCACTGTGATAGTCAACACCCTGTCGGATGGTAAAGTTAGAGATGCTGCAAGACTGGCCAAAACATCAGCTTGATTATTGAGTCCTCTACAGACATAGAAGAGGCTAATCCTTGGTATTTGAGCAAGTAGCTGGTCTGTTCTCTTCTGATAAGGAAGGAGGCTGATTCTTCGCACCACATAATCACCTCGAACCTATTTGATGACAAGTTTTGAGTCTTCATAAATAGTAAGATCATCTATTGGAATTATAGCACCCCGGACTTTTTCATCTTTAATGAATGGCACTCTCGTAGCTAATTGGCCGTTTCGTAGTGTAATTAATAAATAAGGGAGAAATCAGAAATTCTGAAATGTCAGAAATGTGCGTTTTCGAGAGACGAATCCAACGCAAGTTGAATCGTCGAAATCGGACGAGCCAGTCAAAAGATATGGCCAAAACAGTCGGGACCAGCAGAGCACCGATCGCTCGGTCCATGGAGCGATCGATCAGTCCAAAACCGATCGATCGGAGGCTATCGACTGGTCGAAAAATTTGTATGGGGAAATTTTCCAGAGAGTGAGTTTTTGACCGGTCGATCGGTCAATAACACCGATCGCTCGGTAGGCAACCGATCGATCGGTCATAACCACCGATCGCTCGGTCTTCGTGTTTTTCAGAATTTTCATTAAGGGCTTTTTCATCTTTTGGGGTTTAAACCCTTACCCATAAGGGCTTGCCCGAGCCTTTAGGGCTTCATTCATAGCACTTAAGGGATTTTGAGAGATAGAGAGAAAGGAGAAGGGAATTTGCAACTAGGGTTTTCCATTGGAGAAGGAATCAAAGGGGTTTAAGAACCCTAGCTCACCCAACTCGTTTTGCTTCAAGTTCAAGGCTCAAGCTCGTGTGGGGTTCCCTTCTCAAGCTAGGGCAGCACTCTCTATGGTATTTTCAAGAGGGTTTCCTACCCAATCAAGTATAGTTTGAGTAAGGGCTTCTTCTTCCAAGTTGGAGTTTAAATCAAGGTCTACACCAAGATCAAGCTTCGATTCAAGGTTAGTACACTCTACTAACTTTCTTTAGCAATAATCTAGTTTTTCCCCTTTGAAATTATGATGTTGGTCTTGTATCTTCCCTTACTTGAAATGTGCTATACTTCCTAAACCTAAACAAGATAAATGTGAATGTGGGGTTGTATGTATGAATGGTGGATGTAGAGGCGATTGGATGCCGTTGGACGTGGTGAAATGTGGGTATAGAAAATGGTGGAAGGGCACTCTATGAATAATGAACATACTTGGATGTTGTGTTGGGAATTTATGCGCTAAAAAGGAGAAATAAAACTACTAAAATGTTGCACACCGGATGTTTGATAATATGCCTAAACCAAGAATAAATGAAATTGATAAAGGAAATGGATGTAAGCTTTATGTAATTATTCTTGTAAGTGATGATTTGACTAAATGCCATGTTGATCACCTAAATGCTTACATGTTATACTATGAATTGAAATATGATGCGATATCCCTCTTGTTACACGTGTCCCCATGATTGTCACTATTGGCACGCACACGAGTACACATGCATGCATGAAACCGGGTTTTCCAAGATTGTATTTATACATGTTGAATCAACAACAAAACAAGAACATGACAAGGAGGTTGGTAGCCCAACGAAGGGTGCTAGCCTCTGGCTCACAAGAGAAATGGAACAAGAACATGACAAGGAGGTTGGTAGCCTAAGGAAGGGTGCTAGCCTCTGGCTCACAAGTATACAAGTCAAGAACAAATCAAGACATGAAATACAAGACAAGACATGACACACATACATGATTTGACCGAGACACGAAAAAGGTTTCCGAGACATGAGTTTTACCGAGGTTTTTGCATTCATACACGCATGTCAAGATATGGCTATGTATCTTATGCTTTCACTATTGCTTTAAATTAATATCTTGTATTGCTCACTGTTGTTATGCTTTCGCTATTGTTATGGTTAGCTAGTAGTTTGTACTCGCTGAGTATTCCATGCTCAGCCGTACTTTTATGTCGGCAGGTACTGTGGATGTCCTCGACCCCGAGCCTTGGGTCGAGGAGGAGTATGTAGAGGAGAGGGAGCCACCTACCCCATGGCAGTCTCTGGAGGATGGGGACTTGGAGGTGTGGCCATACCTCGACCACTGTTGAGAGGAGAGGGTTAGAGAGTTCCTTTTGTATTTTGATAGGTGGGCATGTCCACCTTTACTTTGATTGTATTTGGTATATGTTAACTTGGAATATTATTTGGAGTTATAGAAGAAAAGAAAAAGTTGGCTTATGCTTCCGCACTTATGTTTAGTTTCTGCGCTCTGATTATCATTGTATTATATTATGTTTAGCCTCTTGCATTACAGGATGGTTTGACAGGTACACGTAGTCACCTCTAAAGTATCCCTTAACTCCTAGGGGGTATTTTGGGGCGCGACAGGAATTTTCAGGGTCAATTCAAGACCTGCTATTAGGGCTTCATATTCAACCTCATTGTTCGAGCATCCTTCTGTTAGCACAAAGGAATAGGGTTGGATGACATTATCTGGTGTGACAAAAACAATACCAACTCTTGATTTGTTCTCCTTCGGGTCCATGCACCTGATTCTATTGGGGCTCCTTGAAGCTCTATCAAAATACATCTCCCAGCTTGGTTCGACCTGTACCTGCATAACTTCTTTATCAGGGAGATCGGTGACCGGGGGCGATTCTGCGGGAACAGGATGTGCTGTAAGGAAGTCAGCAAGGGTTTGCTCTTTCATCGCCTTTTAAAGCACGAATTCGATTTCTAATTCAGACAAAAGTACTGCTCATTTTGTCATTCTATCAGAGAGAGTGGGGCGGGAAATTATGTATTTGAGGGAATTGACTCTGTATATTAGTTTCACCGAATGCTCAAGCATATAAAGCCTCAACTTCTTCAAGGCAAAGATGAGAGCCAGACAAACTTTCTCTATCAGTGTGTACCTACATTCTGCTCCAACCAGAGTCCTACTTAGATTATATATGGCATTTTTCTTTCCATGTTCATTATGTTGAGCAAGGAGGGCTACAAGAGATCCTTTGAGTGCTGTTATGTAGAGGATAAGTGGTTTTCCTTTAATATGGCCCATGAGAACTGATGGATTGGTGAGATAGGTTTTGATGTTGTCGAGAACATTTTAACAAATCTGATCTCATTTGAATGGTATTCCCTTCTTTATTAATCAGGAAAATGGTTGGCACCTTCTTGCCAAATTAGAAATGAATCTCTGAATGTAAGCAAGTCGACCTTGAAGTCCTTTCAACTCATGTAGATTTCTTGGAGGGGGCATTTCGCAAATGACATTTATTTAGTGGGGGTATTTTGCGAATGGCCTTAGCCTAGGAATTTCCCTAATACTACTCTGAACGCGCATTTGAGCAGGTTCATCTTAAGCTGGTTTGTCGTAGTCTATCAAAGATTTCTTGGAGATCATCCAAGTAAATGCTTTGTTGCCTTGTTTTGACAACCAAGTCGTCAACATAGCACTTGACTTTATTATGCAGTATATTCCCGAATATGATGGTCATGACCCTTTGATAGGTTGTTCCGACATTTTTAAGGTCGGATGGCATGACTTTATAGCATAACACTCCCTTAGGAGTGCGGAAGGCTGTGAGTTCTTCATTTTCCGAGATCATCTAGATTTGATTGTATCCAGAATATCCATCCATGAAGGATAAGGTTTCGAAGCCAGTTATTGCATCAACCATCATTTGTTCCATAGCTTAGCACATCGTCACAACATGCTAATAATTCATCATTTTTTGTTTACACAATCTTAAACACACATATATTCATAATAGAGTTGAATTGGATAGTATATCGACCTCTCAAGACTGAAATCCAATAGTCCATAGCTTGAATAAGGGTTGAGAAGGCTGGAAGTTGAATCTTCAAGCTTAAGAGAGTGAACCCAAGATTCTTCTTGCTTCCCCAAAAGCTTTCCTTAGAAAACCTAGGGTTTTCTCTTCTCTCTTGCCAAATTAGGTAAAAGGACCTTAGAATAGTCTAAACCCTCGAATTAGGTGGCCTTTTATAGTCCTAGGGTTAAAATCTAAAAAAAAAAACTGCACTTGACCAAAATTAATAAAACTATTCTGGCAACTTCCATTCGAACAGATTTATATCCATTCAAACAGATTTATATCCTTTCGAACAGAAGTCTTCGTTTAAAACCCGAAGACCCCCTTTCAAACAGAAATGGATGCGGATTTTTAGAACCCAATTGGTTTTTCTGGCTTCGTTCAAATGGATGGGAAGTCTGTTCGAACGAATCCCCCAGATTCTGTTCCCTTCCTTTATCCTCCAACTTGGTTCCGCTAAACCCGGCCCATATGCTTTCCAACCACCCCAAGACAAGTTTCAACATTGAAAACTCATCAAGGTACTTCATGGACGTTGGCCATACATGCCAATTGGCCAAAATGCCCTTGGTTGTCACTTAGGGGCCAATTTTCCCCCAGAACTTAGGATACTTGCACCCAGTTCGTGTCTATCATTATTGATAACTTCAAAACACACACACAGACACTTCACTTCATTGTTGATATGATAAAACTCCTAAAACCCGCACCTAACCTATGTGCCCAAATTCTCAGTCTTCACCCAACCTTAGACATAACACTATTCACCGTATTGGAAATTTCCGAAACTCTACAAAGAGGATCCGATCGATCGGACCCAATGCTCTTAATTTAATTGGTAAAATAGAATTTGTTAGTTTCATTTCTTCTCTTTGGTTAAAATCAATCAAATCAATCAACCTTGTTACCCATTCATTTTGAATTAATATGGAGAAAAAGTCAACGAAATCAGTGCAATCTTCTGTGGTTCAACACCTCATACTAGTCACTATTCTACAGAATTGTAGCTACTACGAGATTTAATAAATTGACGATCAATTTTTGATGCCATTGTCGGGGATTGCTGGAATGGTTTAGTTGCTTAATTTAAGAGATTAAGGCTGAGTCATTTTTATTCGAAAAATAACAAAAATATTTTCTATTTACTAAATTCAAACTCTTTTGATTGACATGTACCAAATTATTTGATTTGAGAATCACTTCGCACAGAGCATCTCTGAATTTCTGGAAAGCATGAGAGAGCACTATAAGTATCTACTCCTTTTGAATTACAAATTGGTTTTGGTTGAACATAGAGTTTTCCCCTAAGGTGTATGCATGGTAGACGGTCTTGTAATCTTGAGTTAATCTCTATCAATTCAGAGTTAGAGTGTACCGCTAGGTTTCTCAAAGCTTCGACCTGATTTTATTCTAACCTAAAAGCTACTCATTTCTCTGCAACGGCAGAAGACCAAATCCAAAACAAATCCTTGAATGAATACTTTATTCCTTCCATATACTCATCACCCTCCTGCATCCAGCTGCTAGACACTACGGCAGTTCACTATGAGATTAAGTCCAATGCTATTCAAATGTTACCATCTTACCATGGGCTTAACAATAAAGACCCTTATAAGCATCTGGATGAATTAAATGAGATCTGCACCACCTTTAGGATGTAGAATTTTTCAAATGATGCCCTTCGGTTGCGCCACTTCCCATTCTCCTTGAAAGACAAAGTCAAGCATTGTCTTAATTGTTTAGAGGCCAACACTATCCGTTCCTAGACACAATTACAACAAGAATTCCTAAACAGATTCTTTCCCATAGGCAAAACTAATCAAATGAGGTGAACCATCACGAGTTTCTCTCAAATCAACGGTGAGCTATTCCATAAAACATGGGAGATATTCAAAGAGCTTCTTCGTAAATGCCCCTACCAACAAATTCCTAAAAAATCAACTAGACCAATCATTTTATGATGGACTACCCCAGTACAACCGACAGATGGTTGATGCCTCTTGTGGGGGGACATTTATAATGAAGAGTGAAATTCAAGCATGTGAATTATTTGAAAATCTGAGTGAAAATTATCAACACCATGCTTCCAACAGTCATTCTGAAAGACAACTTTCCACCTCCAATCCTAAGAAAGACATCTATAAAGTGTGCACTTCTATTGATGTCTTATCTAAAGTGGATGAGTTGTCTTGCAGATTAGACAAACTCATGACTGCAGGACCATCTTCCTATAGACCTCCCCATTATCCTCCCAATCTTAATGAGGTGTGCTCTTTATATTCCAGCCCTGCACATCACATTCATGAGTGTCCCTTAGCAGCCCAATTTCTAGAGTATGTCCAGGAGCATGCAATGTAGCCTACACTCGTCAGGGTAATGATCCATACTCTAATACTTATAACCCGGGGTGGAGAAATCATCTTAATTTCTCATAGCAACCTCAAGCTCAAGGTCAAGGTAACTCCTTCTCCCAACCTCAAGGGCCGAATGTCTGGCCTTTGAAAAATTAGCCTAACTACAACCCTCTCCAACAACAACAATTCCAACACTCTACTCCTCCCCCTCAAAGGAATCCATATTTCCAAGAGAAAGTGTTTAATGCTCTCAAAGGATTTGAGGCCAACACCCAACTGTTACACTCTCATTCTCAATCCATCCAGAGGCTTGAGTTCCAAGTAGGACAACTAACGAATGTCATTTACAAGGGAGAGGAAGGGAAGCTCCCAAGCCAACCGATGAGCAACCCTAGGGGTGTAAATATGGTTGATGATGCTCAATACAATGAAACTCATCGTGAGCACGTTCTTACCATTACCACTTTAAGAAGCGGGAAGGTAGTGATAATAAGGTTAGAGAAAAGAAGGGTGAAGAAGAAGAGCCCATTATGGGCCCAACAAAATCCAAAGGAGAGGGGGTGAGTGTCACTGAGAAGGACCAAGGTCCTTCCCCATCTTTATTTAATCTCACTCCCCCGGCCTCCTATATGCCCAAAGCTCCTTACCCTCAGTGTTTAAAAGATTTCTCCCCTTTTGACAAAAAAGGATCCAAAGTGGACGATATGATGGAGGTCTTTAAATTAATCAAAATCAACCTCCCACCCATAGATGTCATTAAGCAAGTCCCGACTTATGCCAAGTTTCTTAAGGACCTATGCACTCAAAAGCGTAAATCTCGGACTCATGTGTCCAAGAAGGTCCTTCTCACCAACTAAGTGAGCTCGATTATCCAACACAACACTCCTCCAAAATTCAAGGATCCTGGTGGTCCCGCTATCTCATGTGTTATTGGAGACCATTCCATCAATCAAGCACTTCTGGATTTAGGAGCTAGTGTTAATCTCGTCTTTCTCGATGTATAAGCAACTAGGCTTAGGAGAGCTTCAACCCACATCCATCATGTTACAATTGGCGGATAGATTTATGAGAAAACTTCGTGGGGTAGTTGAAGATGTTCTGATTAAAGTTGAAAAATTTTACTTTCCAATCGACCTTCTTGTCCTTGACATGGAACCCGTGCACAGTTCAAAAGGCCAAATTACAGTCATTCTCAGTCGTCCCTTCTTTACCACAGTTTAGGACCGGGGTAATGGATGTGTCATTTGGTAATATGAAAGTTCGGCTGAACATTTTCACCACCCCCGAACAACAGCAGAAGGGAGATGAGTGCTTTCTGGTGAATGTGAGTGATGAAATAGTTTAGGAGAGCCTCCTTATGCCTTAACTGAGAATGTCTTAGAAGCATCTCTCGCTCATCTCAAACCCCCGAACCCCAATGAAGAAAAGCCCAAGGAGGATGTAAATTTTTGGCTTGATTCCACCATTCCGATATATCTTCCCAGAAATCCACATACACTTGCCTATCCGGTCCCTTTTCCTATCAGCACAAACCATGTAGGTTATATCATGCATCTGCGACCTTTCAAAGATCTATGAGCTCTAAATTTTTGACACGGATAGGCGTGTACTCAAGAGTCAGGCCTAACGGTTTGCACCTCATGTGGAGGGTATTGTGATTGAGAAGATGATCAAATTTGTTGAGTTGATTGATCTCCTCTACCTACACGGTTGAGAGTTGTAGTATGTCCAGTTGAAGAGGATAAACTAGCGCTTGTTGGGAGGCAACCCAATGTTTTGTGTAGTAATCTCTTAATTTTGAAAAAAAAATCTTTGTTGCCTTGTGTTTTCTCAACTTTGTATTTGATACTTTTGCTCATGCTTTATCTCTCGATGTTTAGCACTATCCATCATTTTGTTGGCAACATCGCTATTAACATCTGTCCAGGATTGGTTTGAACAAAGTTTGGGATGAGTTTTGTGATTGATCTATTTTTTGTTCACCCCTTTCGTCAATTTTCATTTTTGGAGTGCCTTCACCTGTCAGGTACTATTGTTCATCCCCTTATCTGTGCTTGAATTCCTCTCTTACATTGAGGACAATGTAATGTTTAAGCTTAGGGTTGGGAAATAACTTTCATTATTTTGGTGATTGTGCAACAAGGCAAGAGGGTAAGGCATGCAAACAAATAAATTCTGAAAATTAATCTATTTTGAATTTGAATCAAATTATGATACACATGTTATAATCCACTCATCATTGATTAGCTTAATTTGAGAACACATGATCCCAAATAGATACAATTCCTACCCTTGACTGAACTATGCATACTGAAAATTATGAAGTCATTAAGAATGTGGAGAGTCAAGAATGTAAACCTGTTAATAATGAGAGAATTATGTCATATGTCTCGTGATTTTAAGGATTTGGAATGTGCATCAATTAATCTTTTAATAATTGCATGTCATACTTGAGCATATTTACAGAATTGTAGTTTAGTATTGATGGTTGTGGGTATTATCACTGTAAACCTTCACAAGACTTCACTCGTCCATTAAGGCCACCTAGGGGTTTAAAATACTTGTTGCAATACCAAATGCAACTGGAGATCTCACGAAAGGGGATGTAGTTTAGCTTAGCTTAGCTTAGTTTTATTTTTATTGCTCGAGGACTAACAATATGTAAGTTTGGGGTTGTGATCAGTGTCAATTATTACACATTTATGTACCTCAAACTGCATCTGTTAATCCTGTTGAGCTGCTTTATTCACTACGTTATTTCACTTAGGTATATTTGTTGATTTCAGGTTAATACAAATAAAATGGAATTAAATGAAAGATTTACAAGATAAAGAGATTCATATGAACCTCAACCGAGCAGAGATCCGAGCCAAAGAGAACAAAGGAGAAGAAAAGAACGTAAATCGCCCCTGACCGATCGATCGGCCAGGAGGGGCCGATTGATCGGACCAAGTGCGATTGATCGGCCACCCTGGGCCGATCGATCGAGCGACGCTAATCTGCTCCATTTTAAGTTGCGCGAAAATCCCTTTTTGACCCTTTTTGAGAGTTTTTAAAGTCAAATTAGTAGTGTCTCCTTTTCTCTATAAAAAAGAAGAAGAAAGTAATACTCTAATAAAGGAGTTCTAAATTTTGGGGGATTTTGAAGAGAAAGGCTCTGGAGATCTATGAAGGTTGGAGGATAGATTCTTCACATTCTTCGTGTTCTTCGTCGAAAGCGGTATCATTCGCCCTCAGCATGAACTAATCTCTTTTTTCTACTGTTTAGATGAAACTCTAGCCAAGTAATTGTATCCCTTATATTTTATTTAGATTTTCTCCATTTTGTAAATAATGATTACATAATGAGAAGGTTGTTCTTCAACCAATTTATTAGAGTTTATAATCAATTTCAATATAATCTTATCTTTGTCTTAAGTTTTATTGTGTTGCGATTGAAATCAATTACATCATCTTTCTGTGATTGTTGGTATGAATTTTATACAATGATATTACTATCGAGAAATTAAATTGTAGGATATTTATACCTAGGGAAGACGAGTGATTTCACAACCCTAGTTTAGTGTGTATCACTCGTGATCTCTCGAATCATTCTTGTTTTGATGAGTTGAGACTTGTAGTTGATCTTATCTCTATTGTTTACGCTTGAAATGTCTAAATGAATGCATGTAGATTTAATTATAAAGCTAGTGGTGGATTCAAACACCCTAGATCTTCTCTCACCGATATATCACTAAAAACTCTTAATTTAATTAGTAAAATAGAATATGTTAGTTTAATTTCTATTCTTAGGTTAAAATCAATCGAATCAATCAATCTTGTTACTCACTTAGAATTAATCTGGAGAAAAATGCAATGAAACCAGCGCAATCTTCTGTGGTTTGACACCTCATACTAGTCACTATTCTACGGAATTGTAGTTATTACGAGATTTAATAAATTGACGATCAATAACTGTCTGGTTTACACCCCGCCTCTTGTTCCAATGATGAGATGTGGCCTCTCAAGAGAGAGGTCTTGGGATCCAATCCCCCGAGCAATGAGTTGCAAGAGCTCGACTCCTCAAGCTAACAACTGACCACTAACCTAGGTAAAAATATCCAAAGCAAAAAAAATGGACAACTGTCTAGTTTGAAATTTTGGACGACACAACTAATGTTTGGCAATTGAGCAAGTGTTGTGGGGCCGATTGTCCGACAATAAATCCAATCACCCGTTTTTTGGTTTTTGCTTTGTCTGTTTGTTTGTTTTCGTGTGTGACAATCACACCCGATTCTATACAATCAAAATGGGTTAAATCCAAAGACGTCCAAACAAAGCTTGTAAAGGACGTTTCCCTTCCTATCAGGGCTTTCATGTACCCTATAATGATGCAGATCCGACCCAAATTTGGCCAATCCAAGACCTCATTTAGATCCATCGGGCGCCTAGCATGGATAATCCTATCCCATGTACACATTTATATGATTCCTATAGTATAATTTTTAAGTAAATGACATCTGTGAGGGCCAAAGGAAGGAGTATGCTATTAATGGTCATCCGAGCAAATTGACATTTGTGATTTGTATAATATAATTTATTTATGATTGCACCTCTGTTTTTCTTTTTCTTTTTCTTTTTTCACTTTCGATTTTCAAGAAGTTTAATAGCCGCACCCCGCACCTTAACTCATTCATTTTTAGCGGGAGTCTGCGTTCTCCTCTGCTACTCCTCCGTCTAGTTATCTCCCCCACTCTTAGATGAGAATCGAGCTTTAGAGAACTTAATTGTGGTAGAGATGATGGTTGTCGCCGTTACGTTGTGGAGTACAAGCAATTTCGTGATTTTAATGGTGTACAATAAATAATTTTTACTAATAGAGGTGCAATCATCAAAAAGTGAGGTGCACATAACACCACCCTTTCTCTATTTCTTGTTAATTGTATAACAAAGAGTATGTTCCATGCATATCACCTAGTGTGCCCATGAAGAAAAATAAAAATTGGTAGAAAGGTTTCTTGGACTCTGGAAGGACTACATTATGCTTTCCCGTCAAAATTAACGAAGAAGGTAATGCACTACAGAAAAGCAGTTGGTAGTCCATTTAAACGATCTTTATATACATGGCATTTTGGTAATTTTACGAAAGACAGCGGATCAAATCCTACAAAGCCGGAGAGAACGAACCCTCTGCATTTATTTCTTGAGGAGTGCTAGTGACAATCGCATTTACTCCAGATATTTCCTTAGAAACAAGATCAGTTATAACACATGGAGATATTGTTATTTTTATAAATTAAAATATTAATAAAACAGTAAGTGTTTGAAATTTGTAGCCACCAAGTTGCGTCTATGGAAGTTTTGAGATTGGGGCTAGCAAAATCCTTATTTCTTATACATAGCACATTTTTCTTTTTACTACGGAGGAGTGCTAGCCCTACTCTCAGGTGTTTCCTACTCTCAACCTGAGCCAAACACTTGTGCATTCTCATCAAAAAGTGTGTACTTTACTGATGAGAATGCACAAGTGTTTGGATAGGCTGAGAGTAGGGCTAACACTCCTCTTTACTATATTATGCTTGGGGTTATAGTCTAAAATTTTGATTTTTTGAAATAAAAGTAGTGATTAGTAGACCCATGGGTCCGTTTCATATCTTACCTGTGTCCCTTTTAACACTCATTTAACTCGGGTTAAGCTTAATTACATTAAAATTAAGATTTTGGTTTTTTTTTTTTTTTGAAAAATCATGGTTAGATTGCTTAACCTTAAGGGTGAGTGAATCGCTAGTATTTAAAATTGGGGCGTGGACCAATGAGGATTGGTCATTGCTTTACAAAATGGAAACTACGGGTAGGTTAACTATTTTCCAAAAATAATAGTTGTCATTCTCCCTGGACTCTTTAACCAATTATGAGCAATAGTCCTCTCCTCTCTGGTGCTCTCACCCTCACATAATCTTTTTTACTGTCTTGAACTATGGTTGACAAGTTTTAACTCCTGTAATTAAATTTACTTTTATTTCTAAAAATAATCAAAATAGGTCAATGAATCTTAACCACAATTAAAAGAAGTTAGAAATGGACACGTGACGAGGATGAAATGCCTTCTACCCTCCACAATGAGGAGGTGATTACTTTCTGAAAGGGAAAAAATCTCGTACATGCCACGCGTTTGTAGCTGCTCTGCTGGTAGAGGAATGTTAGCACAACTCCACCTGTGAATGAGTCTGAGGGGGCGAGTGTGCACCCTGAAATAAGCTCCGATGATAAAGTCAGTATAAGGCACCAAACACAGTATAAGGCACAAGCACATGATAAGGCACAAACACATCAGTATAAGGCACAAGCACATGATAAGGCACAAGCACATCAGTATAAGGCACAATCACATGAACATATGAACATAATAGTATAGAGATACTTATCGTGAGGTCACTGGGCATATGCACTTGAGGACGAGCTCTGGTGTTATGCTCTGGAAATTGTAGCTCAGGAGGCACAAAGAATATGGCTCAGACAACGTAACTCTGACAAGGCACAGACAACGTAGCTCTGACAACGCAGCTCAGATAAGACACCGACAACGTAGCTCTGATAACGGAGCTCAGATAAGACACCGACAACGTAGCTCTAACAACGTAGCTCTAGCTCTGATAACGTGCTCAGATAAGGCACAGACAACGTAGCTCTGACAACGTAGCTCTAGCTCTGATAACGTGCTCAGATAAGGCACAAACAACGTAGCTCTGACAACGTAGCTCTAGCTCTGATAACGTGCTCAGATAAGGCACAGACAACGTAGCTCGGATAAGGCACCGACAACGTAGCTCTGATAACGTAGCTCTAGCTCTGATAACGTGCTCAGATAAGGCACAGACAACGTAGCTCGGATAAGGCACTGACAACGTAGCTCTGATAACGTAGCTCTAGCTCTGATAACGTGCTCAGATAAGGCACAGACAACGTAGCTCGGATAAGGCACCGACAACGTAGCGTTGATAGGGCACAGACAACGCAGCTCGGACAAGGCACAGACAACGTAGCGCTGATAGGGCACAAACAACGTAGCTCTGATAGGGCACAGACAACATAGCGTTGATAGGGCACAGACAACGTAGCTCAGGCAACGTAGCTCAGATAAGGCACAGACAACGTGGCTCTGATAACGTAGCTCTAGCTCGGATGACATAGCTCTGACAACGTAGCTCTAGCTCGGATGACATAGCTCTGACAACGTAGCTCTGATAACTCTGATAAGGCATTGACAACGTAGCTCTGATAACGTGGCTCTGATAAGGCATCGGTAACGTATACGTTGTGCATCCGTTGTGCGTCAAACAACGGGTACGTTGTACAGCAGACAACGTGTACGTTGTACAGCAGACAACGTGTACGTTGTACAGCTCACAACGGACAACGAGCTCAGCACTACTCACAACACAACGTGACAACGAATTCGGCACCATTCACAGCACAACGTATTCGGCACTATTCACAGCACAACGAGCTTAGCACTATGCACAACACAACGTGACAACGGATTCGGCACCATTCACAGCGTCAGGCACAAGTTCAAGTATGATTGCACTCATCAGATGATCAATTGCAAGGCCGTGCAAGTGGCAGTGTGACCATTCAGGGAGAGCATCAGGCGGACATGGCCTATTTGAGAGAATCTGGTGGCCATAAACGCTTGTGAGGCCATAAAGAGCATCAAATAGCCGGATAACACCAAAGGAAGATGAGAGAATCAAGTGAGTGGTCGCCTGCATAGCACTTCAGGGTAGGGGTGTGAATGACTCAAGCTTCTTAGATCTCCCTCTTCCTCTTCCTCTTCCTCTTTCTCTTCTTCTTCTTCTCTTTCTCTTCTCTCTTGCCTTTCGCACCATCCATCCCTTCTCTCTGGTGATTCTTGCTTATTTATAGGCATTTGGAGTCATCATGACTTATGCAGTCATGATAAAGTCACCTGTCAGACAACACTCAAGTGAGCCAGCACATAGCCCAAGTGGGCTTATGTCGGCTAAATTGTTAGAATTTGCTAGAGTGAGAAATCCCTATTTTACCCATTCTTTTTACTCCTTTTTACGAATTTTATCCGTTACACTTTCCTTAAACAATTAGTATGAAACCTTGTGCGGGTGGCTCCAAGTGAATGACAAGAGTCGAACTTAAGACCGAGAGCTACCCTAGAGAGAGGAGAGAGTGAGTGGTGATGTTTTAGGTCTCAGACGTGGGGGAGTCGACTTGTCTAGACTCTCTCTGTCTCTCGCTTAGGAGAAGTTTGTGTTTTGGAGAGGCATTAAATGTGCGCGAACATGTCTCGAAGCTGAATTATTGGTGCCACAGCCAGACTCCGCACATGATCGCCCCCCCTAAGCTCTATGCATTTCCTTCCTTTTTAAAGCTCTATCTATCTACCAATACACTTATTACTCTAATTTGTCCATTTCTTTTTTCCCAATTCTATCGCTTGGAAAAAGTTCTAGTACTTGCGAGCTGCACAATTTTTACTTCTTTTTTTTTTTTCGCTCTTCCTTTCCGATATTGAAGCCCTAGAAAATCAAAAAGCATTTAGTTACTGAAAACTGTTAAAAAAAATATAATTAAAAAAAAAACCAAAACCTAATTGGCGAAAAAATACGTTTTTTTTTTTCAATCTGACATCGGTGGGGAAATGTTGGAACCCTAGAGGAAAAGAAAGATCTACTTTATCTTTCTAGATCAAAACCCTAACTTGACAATTAGAGTTTCTGTTATTTCTAATCTCATTAAAAATTCTTTTTCTTTTTTACTTTCATCTTAAATGGATAAAAATGTTTCTGACTATACGAAAAGCTTCGAGTTCTTATGAGCTTCTTGATCCTTGGAGACTTATACAAGATCTTAGACTTATGCATTTCTTACGAGTTCTTGAAAGTCTTGCGGGACTTATGATCTTTGGAGTTTATGTAAGATCTTAGATTTGATCCTTGTGAGCCTAAGGTAACCGATCTTAGAAATACCAACCCAAAGTTTGGCTTTGTCAATGCTTATGCACTTATGCTTCTTCTTATTAATTTTCTTTGAAAAATCTTTCTTATGATTCTTGAAATACATGCTTATGAGAAAATCTCAGCTATGTGAAACATATCGTGCGTGGAGTGCTTGTGTAACGACCCCAAAATCCTACAAGGCTAAAATAGGACTTTGGAATCGCCACATTACTTAAACCTGCTTAAAACCATGCATACAAGGCTACTACACGAGTCTTCAAAAATGAGAGTAATAAAATTTCCGATATATATAACCCAAACCAACTAAATAACACGAGTCTATAGTCAACAATTACAACTACTAAATCCAAAGAGTCTGATACACAACCATAAAAGTCTACTGAGCAACATCCTCTAAAAGTCAATTACAAAACTCTCTCAATGAAAAGAAATGTAAACTAAGAGGTGTAGCCGCCCAAGTCTCCGGCTCCCTCCTCAAAAGGCTCACCTTCACCTCCTTCCTCGAGGTAAGTCTCCTCAACCCACGGCTCCGCCGCGTACTCCTGCTCTATACCTGCCAAGACAAAATCCGGCTGAGTACAAAGGTACTCAATGTATATAAAATCCAACCAACAATAATAATATACCTGCACTTAATCAGAAACATATCCAATAACATAATAACATAATCAGAGTGCGGAAGAACGTGTGCGCATGTACATCATATCATCACCTTGACTCGTGTACTTGTGAGAATCTTAGACTTGGAAGACAAAACACTTATGAGTTGTTTATGCTTATGAGACCACGTGCTTGTGAGATGCTTATGCTTATGCACTTATTCAGATCATACAATGATGTGACATGCCGTTCTTGGCGGATACGGACCATGCCTATGAATCAAATGTAATTGACATGCCGTTCTTGGCGGATACGGACCATGCCATGCTTATGCTTATTCAGAATGTCATACGTATGTCATGCTCATGGTTGTGGTCCACATGTGTGACTTGTGAGACTCTTATCTTAAAATACACGTGCATATGTGCTTAAGTGTCGAAATTAACATTCGAGTTAGTAATTGTTTAGATTCCGATCTCCCACCATGGAAACTCCACTATACTGTCCCATACCAAATAGTTAGAGAATTCCCGGTTTGAGAGATGTTCCCCTAAGTTCTTACCTTCCCGACTATCAATTTCCATGCAAATAATTAGACATACTTAACAAGCCATTCACATATACATATCTTATCATAATTCATATCGCAATTCATAATCAATTTACCACCATTTCATAAGAGTATAATAGCATTTATCCTTTCAAGCATTTTCACAAACACCTTGTGTACGCATAATATGAATCTATTTCTCCTCTATATTTTCAAGCATTCATCAAACCATAATTCATCCATACAATCAATTCACTATTCACATCCACATATTAATCTCATCCTCTATACATTTCCCATCCTCCATATATTTCCCATCCACATCTAATCCACATTTTCATCCACATTTCCATCAATAATTAGCTTACTTCATAGAAAATTTGGAGAAAATGCATTTAATCTCTATTCTATCATTTCTATCAAATTAATATTCACACAACATTAAAATAGAGTTGATTAGGATAGTATATCGACCTTAGGAATCCTTCCCTTGGATTCAAAACGCTCCCGAGACGATTTGGAGAAGCTTTGAGGACGATCTCCAAGCTTTCCTCTCAATCTTCTACCAATCTCCTTCCTCTCCAAGCAACCCTCTCTCAAAACCCTAGGGTTTCTCCCCCTTTTTGCCAAATTAGGTTAGAACTAGGTGGAGTATTTTAATATTTCGAGTAGGACCCCCTATTTATAGCCTCAAGGTCTGAGAACAAAAAGACCAAAAAGCCCTTACTAAAAATCAGCAAAAATGCTCGAAGGACCGAGCGATCGGTGGTTATGACCGATCGATCGGTCAAAAAAGCACTCTCTGGAAAATTTCCTCATACAAAATTTTGGACCAGTCGATAGATACCGATCGATCGGTTTTGGACCGATCGATCGCTGATTCTGACTGAGCGATCGGTTCTTGCAGATTTTTGGCCCACTCTACTGTTTTGGCCATAACTTTTGACTCGCTTGACGGATTTTGACGATTCAACTTGGGTTGGATTCGTATTTCGAAAACGAACATTTCTGATGTTTTAGAATTTCCAAATTTCACTTAATTAATAGACTAAATTGTCCCCAAAGTTGACTGATCTGCAATTCCATTAGATAAAACCCACCATTGACTTGGCTTAAACTCAAAATAAGGAAAAACATTAAACATGAACTTCGAAGAGGGTTCCAACACTTTTCTAATGGTTCCAGAATCACTCAATTCCAGTAAACGGTGCCAAAGCTAGAGTTTCCTAAAGTTTAGGGTGTGATATGACGTCCCTCCGTTACAAGTTGATTAAGCTTAGTTTACACCACAATAATTAGGCATAAAAAAAACAATAAACATCAAACATCACAAGGACTAAAATACCCTTAACACAATGAAATAAAAACATGAAAACGATTCGGGTCTCTACAGCTTGTGAGCATCATTATATATATACGGAAAGCTTTAACATTTCTCATGGTTCATACAAAACATATTAACATCATAGTATACTTAGACCATTCTAGAAACGTATAACATTTTCATTCATTGCATCGCATCACCAAGATCTTGGCTTTTATGCCTATTTCATCACATCATACCTAGCATTATGATTTATTGGAAGATAATAACACTCACATACAAATATAACTATATTTATCATTTTATTAAAAAACCCTCAAACATTAAACCCTTGTTTACCCATTTGATCATAATTTAGTTTACCCCAAATCCTACATTTACTATTTGTATCATAGTAAAGCTAGGCAGTAGTAGTACTTACCTTAGAAATCGAATCCTCGAAGCTTTGTGTGTAAAGGACGCCTTGGATTGCAAGATCCTTGCTCCTCTTTTGATTTTTGAGAAGCCTTGAGGTGAGATTTGGGGTTTCACCATTGATCTTGAGAAAACCTCTCCAAAACGCTAACTCTCTCTCCTTTTTTCTCCCAAAATCACTCTTAGGTTTAGTGTTACCCTAAAACCCATGAAAATGACTTCTATTTATAGCCTAAGGGGATAAGACCTTAAAAATCTCGCATTTGGGACTGTTTTGCGACTTACTGTGCATAATCGTTCAAACGGTTATTCAATCGTTCGAACGGTGGTATGATTATTCGAACGGTTTTGCCTACTGTTTTGGTTTCTGAATTTCTGGTTCAATATTTTCTGGGGTCGTTCAAGCCGTTTAGGCTACTGTCTTCGAATACTGTTGTTTTATTCATCATCCATTAGGATCGTTCGAACAGTCACCCCTGTTTTCTTCTAATTTTCTCGTTTTCTTATTTTCTTTCTCATTGGCTTAGGTTTTTTCTTCTCTTTAATCCTTTCAAGAGTCCATAGGACCTTAGAACACATGTCATACACATTACACAATTTAAATTTCATTTTCTCTTCTTCATTAACCAAGCAATGAACTTACAAAAAGACTTCAAGCCTTGGAACACCATTCACTAAGGCTATGACCCAAAGTTTTGGGGTCTTACAATCCTGAATATGATGCTACCAACAATTGTACCAATCCACATATGTCTCTCTGCCATCAATCGGTACTAGTGGAAGGCATGGAAATTCCTGTATTTGTTCGAGTTCCCGAGGGATCAATCACTACTCTAAATCTATTGGCCATTGCGTTACAAAATGGAAACCACGGGTAGGTTAACTATTTTCCAAAAATAATAGTTGTCATTCTCCGTGGACTCTTTAACCAATTATGAGCAATAGTTCTCTCCTCTTGACATTCTCGCCCTCACAAAATCTTTTTTATTGCCTTGAATTATGGTTGACAAGTTTTAGCTCATATAGTTAAATTTATTTTTATTTTTAAAAAAAGGTCAATAAATCTCAAACCACAATTAAGAGAAGTTAAAAATGGACCTGTGACAAGAAAAATGATGATGAAATGCCTTCTACCCTCCACAATGAGGAGGTGGTTATTTTTTCCTTAAACAATTACTACCTTGGTTGTTCAACCTACGGGTAAACCCGAGCAGATGCCAAACCCATGAGCGGGTGGGAATGACAAGAGTCGAACTTAAGACCCAGAGCTACCCTAGAGAGAGGAGAGAGGGTGGTGATGTTTAGGTCTGACTCAGACGCGGGGGAGTTGACTCATCTTGACTCTCTCAGTCTCTCGCATAGAAGAAGTTTGTGTTTTGGAGAGGCATTAAAGCGAACATGTCTGGAAGCTGAATTATTGGTGCCACAGCCAGACTCCGCACATGATCATGATCGCCCTCCGTAAGCTCTCTGCATTTCCTTCCTTTTAAAGCTCTATCTATCTATCTATCAATACACTTATTACTCTAATCTAATAATTTGTCCTTTTCTTTTTTCCCAATTCTATATCGCTTGGAAAAAGTTCCAGTACTTGCAAGCTGCACAATTTTTACTGTTTTTTTTCGCTCTTCCTTTCGATATTGAAGCCCTAGAAAATCAAAAGGCATTCAGAGTACATTTCTGAAAACTGTAAAAAAAAAATCCTTTTTTTTTCCTGGTTGAAACTTGAAACCCTAACTGGCGAAAAAATGCGGTTTTTTTTTTTTCAATCTGACATCGGTGGGGAAATGTTGGAACCCTAGTAGAGGAAAAGAAAGATCTACTTTATCTTTCTAGATCAAAACCCTAACTTGACAATTAGAGTTTCTGTTTTTTTTCTAATCTCGTTGAAAATTCTTTTTCTTTTTTTCTTTCATCTTAAATGGATAAAAATGTTTCTGACTACCTCCAATTAATATATAGCTGAAATCACATAAAATGAAAAGCGTTGGAGAACTTGTACCACTGTAAAATCATCAGAGCTTTAGAAGGACTAGACTAGGTTTTCAGTCTCTCTGACCATTTGGGTAACAAAAGCATTGCAAAACGAGTTTTGCGTGGTTGAGCCCAGACGCAGTCGTTGATTAAAATCTGAGGAAAAAATTTTGATTTTGCGTTTAAACTTGGTTTTTACTTTTTATTTACCGGGAAGAAAGAAAGATGTTTTGGTCAATGTTTTCTGCTAGTAACAGATGAGCTACCATTATTTTGTAGGGTTTGTTGCAGGAACGATTGTAACTAGAATGGATTAGGGCTTAGAAACACGGTTTAGATCAAGGATGCTTGTGCTTTATCTCAAGGGATCGGATTGAGAAACAGTAAAAAAAAAAATGGGAGCTTTTCACTTCTAGATTACGGATTTACCATTTCCTGGGAAATTTCTCCTAAGGCATTGTCGGAACAAGTTTCAGGTGTGGCAATTGGGGATAAACAAAAGGAGGTGGAAAATCCTCACTTGTGTCTCTTGAGAGTTACAATTTGGAGCTGAATTGATTAATTTCGATTGGAAGGTCTCCAGTTTAATGCTTCAAGTAGCTTGAATTGAGTGCAAAGGGGAGTCAATCCTTGATGCTAGAAAGCAACTTTGAAGAAGAAGATGCTCTTTTTAGATGGGTAACGGTAACTTTTCTGCAAACTGAAGAGGGAGTGGCATAACTGATCTCAGGCATAAAAATGACTGCACCAACACTTCAGTAAAAGGTAGAAGATATAAAAGGCAGTTTGAATTTATGATGATGCATGAGCTTTGGACTTTTGTAATTTGTAATTGATGTCTTCTGGAAGGGTTGCTTTAGTGTATAGTAGGGACTGTGTAGGTCCAGGCTAGGGAGGGCAATGGGTAGCAAATGTAATACTGAAGATGGCAGAAATCGTCCGCATTCATGTGCTTAGTGTCTTTGTCTTGGCCTAAATTGAAAGGAGACGGATCCACTTGGGAGTATCTTAGGGTTCAGATTTCACTTCTTTGTTGGGTCGAGATTTGGACATACGTTTCGTCTTAGAGGGAGGAGAGTAACTCTTCTAAGGGACCGATGATTTTAAAGTGATGGTTGTTAGGGGATGTATCTCATGCTTCTATGGTTACAACTTGCAACCCTCTATCTATCTATCTATCTGCATCCTTTGACCTAAGGAGTTGAGCTTTAGCGGTATGGGTGGTACTCGTTTTGGCTCAGGGAACAAGGGATCTAATCTGTTCTCTTGAAGGGAACACCACTAGGATTCACTACCCACTCTCTATATTGCTGTTGAAACAGAGAAGCCAAGCAATGCCTTGATATGAATTCGGAGGTAAGCTTGACTTCCTCTGCTCTTGATATTCCGGGACTAAACGTTTTGTGGATTTTTGCTATCTGCTGCTTCTATTGTCAATTTGTGGTTTCTAATTTTTTTCCTTTTTCTTTGGCATGTCTGATCAAGGGGCAATTGCTTCCTGCTAGTTCTGTGTAATTACGCTTTCTCTGAAATCATTCCTTCTCATCTTCCTCTAGGGCAACATTAACAATTTGCAGCACATATTTGACTTCTAGCATGCGGGATCTGGGTTGTCCAGCAGATTTCTGCATTCTATGGAGAACAAAAGTATGCAAAATCCTTTTATGAGACAGTTTTCTGTGATGGAGTGGAATGCAAAAACTCCCTCGCAGTGGGACTGGGATAACCTAGTGGAGTTCAATGCAAAAGCAAATGAGATTCCCAGACAGGTACAACCAACAGACTGGGGAATCGAAGGAGACGGAGGAATTGATAATGTGTCTGTTTATTCATCTGGAGGTGGTGGTTGCTCTGGCTCCGATATGGGGCATGGCTCTTCATCCAAGAGCTCGATCTCAGCTTCTGCCGATTCTTTATCAAAGGGGGGAAGGAAGACATCCAAGTTCAATTTTGAGACTGTAGAAGGTTTTCCTAATGATTTTAGCAAAAAGAAAGAATTAGCCACAGCGAAAGATACTGGAACTTCTCCATCATTGGGGGCTTCAGTTGGCTCTGGAGAATCACTGATTGGTTTAAAGCTCGGTAAGAGGACTTATTTTGAAGATGTTTGTGCTGGGAACACCACTAAGACCTCATCTTTTTCTGTGATTCCTACGTCATCCGGTACTACAGCAAAGAGATCCAGGGCATCTTACCAGTGTACGCACACCCCACACTGCCAAGTACAAGGCTGTATCATTGATCTCTCTTCAGCTAAAGATTACCATCGCAGGCATAGAGTCTGCGAAAGCCATTCCAAATGCCCAAAGGTCACTGTAGCCGGTTTGGAACGCCGATTTTGTCAACAGTGTAGCAGGTAAGTTTCTTGCGGGAGTGTTGATTTTATTCAGGAAGACCCTTAATCATGAGAATGATTCCTGGCGTAGTTTGTTTTGTTGATTTCTCATGGTTAGCTTTGGGTTCATCTTTAGTAGATAGTTATGAGGTATAATGTCAGACATGTCTTGATGTTAATCATCTCTTGAATTCAACTAATTTGGTTCGAGTCTCCTTTTAGCTTATAAGGATTGTTTGAAGGATGTTGACATGACAACAACCACATGGTTGAAAATGTTGAAGGTTCCACGATTTGTCGGAGTTTGACGAGAAGAAGCGAAGCTGTCGTAGGCGTCTTTCTGATCACAATGCACGACGCCGTAAGCCACAGCCAGATGCAATCCAATTCAGTTCTCCGAGGCTGTCATCACTTTATGGTACTGTTTTCAACTTTGAGATCTTGAGCCGCTTTTCCTTTCGATAAAATTGGATTCCCTTGTCATATGGGCATGTTACCAGTAAACATTTGTTTGTACGTTGAAACCTTGTGCATTTTCTATTATAAAATTACGAAATCAAGTAAACTGTGTTATTAATATGTTAATTCCCAAAAAGGTAATAAGTGATGTGGACATAAGAATTGTTTATGATTGACTGATTTCTTAAGAGGGTTAATTGTTTATATGATTGACTGGTTTCTTTAGTGGGTTATGATATGGTCATCTTAAATTCCTTGTAGTGATTAATTTTTTTCTGCTACAACTGATGCGTGCGAAATAGGAGAAACTAAGAGATTAGTTTGTGTAAAAAATGGGAAAACAAATAGGAGAAACCATTTGGCTGAAAAGATGGTCGATTAATATACAAGCATGCATGCTTGATGCAACTTCCACTAGTAGAAAATGCACATATCTACAAAATCTTTTTTTCCAATGCATTAAACAATTTTGAAATGCGGATTTGTGAAAATGATATTTTTTGTTTATCCATCTCCAGATTAGGTAGTAAATCGTTAACGTTTCTTTTGTTCTGGCCGAGTCTGGGCTTTGCACTCTTGGGGTAATCAAATCTATTAACTATATAGATTACACATTCTTTCTGTGTATTTGGGTAGGAGTCATTTCCATAAGTGTCTAATTTTATCGCCAGATAATTTGGGTTCAATTGCCATTTCACTTAGTGGATTTAAATGTGAAGCAGCTATTTTGCAATGAAATGATGAGGATTATAATTAGGTATTTTCGCACATGTAGAGGATGATGTGTAATTTATCGACTTCTATCACCAGATAATTTGGGTTCAATTGCCATATTTCTCAGTATATAAACTAAGGGATTCTGCAACGAAATGTCGAGGATTATAGTGCAGATTTTTTTGTCCTCTTGTAGAGGGAGGAGGGAGGTAGATGTATCAAGTAAATTGTAGAAATATCTTAAGATTAAGGCATCAGAGATTTTCTCTAGAGAACTAGGAAGCCCATTTGCACATTTTAATTTTGATATCATTAAAGCTAAAATGGGTTTATCGGAAGGCAAAATCAAAGGTTTCGTCTATCTTCTTATGAACGTAAAATGACTCCTGCATTATGTTTTAGGAGACTTTTCGGTGAAAAATTAAAAACTACTAACTGCAAGAGGGAAATTGGAGCAGAATCTTCTACTGCTGTAAGTTGATTTCTCAATTCAACTACTAACATGTGAAACTTATCCAGAATTTTGAATGACAGTTACGATTAAGAAGAAAGCGGACATAACCACAGCTGGAAACATTTTGAAACTGCTTGAAGAAGATGTCAAGAGCCTTTATGGCAGATATATTCAAGCACACAACACCAAACCATCAAAGTATCATTAAAGAAAAAACCCAGGGAAACATCCGAGGGAGCTTCTCTCTTTAAACAAACTACTGAGCTATGGAAATTAGTGATATGACAAATCTAACATTTGTGGCATCATCATATTGATCATTCGCAACCAGAACAGGAAAAGGAAGATGTAGGTGTGCTACTCTAACTAGAATAAATGCCCCTTCTGAAGTCGAAAGAAAGATTGGTATGTAACAAGCATAAATGGATCAGCTTGGTGCTTCATAATGTTAGTTTGTGTTAGAAACTTGCCTTTAGTTCCAATTCTCAGATGTCAAAGTTAAGAAAATGCCAAATCCTCTTGAAAAGCTGCAACCAGAAGTTGGAGGTAACTTAACTGAATATTCAAATACAAGCAAAAGAAGAATTATTATGGCGATGCCCTCGAGGGAACTTCGTCGAACTCATCTCTCCACTATTTGGAGGGAGGGAGGGAGGGAGGGAGAGGAGAGAGATGTTTCAGTGAACAGACAAGAACAACTGCATCGATGAGATTGCCAATATCTTTAGCCAGTAGAGCAGGACATTTAAGATGCTGAGCATCTGCAATGTATTCCTTTAAGTCAAGATGACCAGAGTATTTTTGTGCTTGACAGAGTGTTAGATCGATGTTCGTTATTTCTGGTTAATATCACCTATCTGTCAAACTTATTTCTTTTTCCATTTTGATAGTCATCATTTTGTTCCTATAAGATGCAGACTTCTTATTTTATTGGAACATTTTCATTTGCACTCCATTTTCCTCTTCTAGTTTTTATAGTGTTTACTTCATTTGTTTCTGATCTTAAAACTATTTAGTTTGAAGAAGCTCACCTTCAGACCACCAGTTGATGTACAATTTTTGTTGTGTTTATTGAGTTAGTAACTTTTGAGCGGGCATAAGATTAAGAATATTCTTCTGAGAAAGGCATCACATGATAATGCAAGTAAAATTTGCGTATGTACCCTATTCATTCACATAACTCTTTCCCAATAATTACAGATGGGAGGCAACAGATGAATCCTTTGTGGAACAGGGCCCCACTTGTTCACACAAAGCCCTCTGCAAATCTACCATGGGAAAGCACGTATGGCTTTAAGCTCACCCAAACAAAAAGGTCCTTGATGAGGCCTGAAAAATCGGGAGGCGATGAGCAGCTTCATTTTCCCAGCAATGATCTGCCAAATGCAATTTCTACAATTCATCGCGACTCTGATAGGCTTTTGTCCTTCAAGGGCACCACAGCCAATGTCCTCAATCAAGGTTTGTTTTTTTTCCTCCTTAGGAAAACTGTGCTGCAGTGATTCCACTTAATTTTTAAAAAAATGATGATGAAATTCTGTCACATCCATGGCGTAATTTTTTTGAGTTTGCCATAGGATCCAATTGCATCTACAACAAACATGTCAACTAGAATGGTCTATGCAATAGCATAACTCCCAATATTAGAATATGGACAAATCAAGTGTGCTTCAGTGTTCAACAAAATTGGGTTAGTTATCACTCAATTTCAAAAATATCTCAAAATATTTAAAAATTACATATCTTTGTTTTCGTAAAATCACTGATGGCTAATTACAGAAAGTTGGTCTCTATTCATCTCTGAGTCTACCAACATTGCTGCCACACCACCGTCATGGTCACCATGCCATCACATCGCCCGTTATGATCAGTCATTGAGGGAAATTCAAATCTTTATGAGTCAACCAAACAGGCAATAGTTTTGAAAATCAGTCACCAAATTTTAAGAGCACTCAAATAGCTCATCTATATTTTAACCCAGATCATGTTTTGAGCAAATAAAGATTTAACTAATACTAAGTTGCTGGATTAGGCACAATCCGAACAAGCTCTACAGGTTATAATTAGTAATCATAGTGAATAATGTGGCCTTATTGAGGGAGTTTACTCCGTACTAGGTCCATGATCCATGATCCATGATACAAAAGAAGTGGCAATCATCTTCTCCTTAGTTACAGGACTGCTGTGAAATTTTTCTTTTTCTTTTTCCACTTTAACTCAAATCTGTAAATTCTTTAAATAACTAGCAATAATGACTTTAATTTGTTGTTTGGTGCCTGTTGCACCCCATTCTTAATTATAGGGCTGTTTTCCTGTAAGTCCATATCCGTGGTAAAATTAGAACTTATGGTTATCATGAAATTCCTCTTCTTAATCAATTTATGCAAGAGAGGACAAAGGTTTCCCCAAGATTTAAGTCTGCATGCATGCTCCTTCATTACAAATGTCAAATGATAATTTGGTTGGATGAATATCAAATTCTATAAATACAAGCTCCTTTTTTGGTTCTTTCATCTTTTATTAGATAGATGAATTGACTGTGAGCTTTTATTTGAAAAGTGAAAACTACTGATAATAAAGTTAAAAATATAGCCCACAATTCCATTATTAATCAATGTTAGACAAAATATTGCTCTTTGACTTTTCTAATGTCGATATCATAAATTGCTGCTCGGCTCAGAATAATTCTGTTAAACGACAAGGTAGGCGAAATCATCAATTTGGCTGATTTTTAAAATTTGTCTATTTTCTCATTGCCAAGTCCAAGTGAAACCTTGGAGTCTGAATACTGGTTCTTAGGTTGGAATCTTGTCTTTTCTTACATATGTTTAGACATATGTACTTTTCCTTATCTTTGTTACTTATTGTGTATGCCTTCAAGGGCAATTGAAAAAAGCCATCTTCATTTTTTGCAAGCATTAAAAAAATCTTATCCAAGCATCCCTTGTGATGATGTGGTCAACTGAAATTGGTTATCTAAAATTATATATTTTATTCTGGAAGACTCTTACAAGTTTTAAAGGAGGCGAGGTGACTACTTTTGCAGGTTTAGAAGCGCCTATTACCGCTTCTCAATTAGATGCAACACCGGATCTTCGGCGTGCTCTCTCTCTTCTGTCAACTGATTCTTGGGGTTCAGGCGAGCCTGAACCCACTTCTCTTAACCAGTTCATGCATGTAAACCGTGCCAGTGTAGCTCAGCCAGTGGTGCACGCAGTGCCTCACAGTTTGCCACTTGCTTCATCAGAATACTGGCAGACTGAACAACAACCCGCTGATTCTCACATGCATTCATCAGGCTTACATAATAATGGCAGTGGTCAGTTCCAAGATTTTCAGATGTTCAAAGCACCCTATGAGTCCTTCTTTTCTTCCAACCAGATGAACTGAATACTGATTACCCAAGCTTGAAGAGGCTTCCTGTCGAGGTCAGTGGGGTCTCGTATTCTTTCTTTTCCCTCTATTATTATTACCTGTATGCCTGTATATATATTTAGTTTCTCTACTCTGACAGTAGAAAATGCATAAATGGCCTAGTCCCAACACCAATTATTCCTTTAGGGCTTCAAGAATCTTAAAGTAACCAGGAATGTAATCATGGGTACAGTCACTAGATGTTGAACAGGACTAAAGCCCCGATTGGTACCACCCAGTAGATGTACAAGAAAAACAAGTCATGACTGAAGTGGTGATCATAACTAATGGCCATCCAACATCGTATTATTTTGGGAGCTAAGACATATGCAGCATAACAAACACCGGTGAAATCTTAGAAGGGGCAGTTACGAGGTTACTGTCATGATTGACTCTATTTTAGGGTAGACGACTCCTCCTAGGGAGGAACCCCCATCCCACCCACCACCAGCAGTGTGCTAAGTGTACCAAATGACTGTTCCCATGACCTACCTACCCAATGAGTCTCCTGGCTATCCTTTTTGGAGAAGCAATTGCAAACTTCTACTGAGATATGTGGATGAAGTACTACAATTAGGAGAGATAAAAAAAACACCATTGGGATAAAATATTTTCCCTTGGAATAACTACTATGTTGGTTTCATAGTGGATAAATAAACATCCATCTTAATGGCTAGTGTTTCAGTTTAGTCTGATGAGCACTTGTCTCTGTCACATAACTCTTTCCTGCCCATGTCTTACTAAATGTATCCTTACCAATTATGACTATCTTTGAGCATAGTCACAAAGTCGGAGTTGGGCAATTATTCGGCTACGAAAAAAAAGCTTCAAAAAATCAGGAAAATGATAGGCAAGATATGAAAAAATATTAAATAAGATTACTAATTATGAAAAATTATAAACAAATATATTTTCATATATTAGATATAATATTGTGAATAATTTGCATTCAATTAATGAAATTTGTGACTTTTTAAAAAAAGACACGCTATATTTAATAATCGTTCGATGAAAACTTTGTGAATTATTCGAGACTTATTAGAAAAAAATCAGAGAACTTTGTTACCGTCTTTGAGCACCAAAAGGCTAAAAATAGATGGTATACTACCTCATGCTTCATTGTAAGTTGTTCCAAAAAGTGACAGAAAGGAATCCCACCTATTGCCTGAGCAACTCTAAAGCAAATCGAGGGACCCAATTACTTCCGGACTGATAGCAGAAACACCCAGCAAAATTAGTACACAATTCTAGACTAAATTTCATGCGCTCACCACCCATCTTGCTATAAGAAGCCACCTACATTTGTATTTTGTAATATACTCTGATAAATACATAACTCTGCTCATCAATCAAAATATATATATATATACTCTGATAAATATATAACTCTGCTTATCCATCTTGGGGAATTTAATGCAGGTTTGCCGTGAGCTGAGGAAGTTCTCAACCAAGTATGGAGGTTGGAAAGCAAGCATGTTATGATGGTAAGTATGGAGGTTGGAAAGCAAGCATGTTATGATGGTCACCTGTTTTATCCGGTCATTTTCCCTCGAAATGCTCTTTTTTGTGTTGTAATGATGTACACCAAGTCCATCTGAACTTACTAAAATTCACATTTTCCTGCCCCAGAAGTCTCATGCTGGACTAAATTCTGGGGGTGTAGTGCTTACTACTTGAGACATATTTTAAGACTGCAATAATTTTGAACTTGCTTCTTAATGTTTTATGCCTTTGTTATAAAATAAAAAATCAAACTGGCAAGCTATCATTTTCTAAGTTTCCCAAACACTCAGGTGCATTGTTTGGGAAATCTGGTGGAGCGCAGGATACTTGGCAACCTAATATATTGCATTTTTATAAAATTCATTTCCCTGATGTTGATGATTAATTTTTCAATTAGGGTGCGATCTTTTGGTGAGATTTTTAAAGCTTGGCACTTTGCACTGCTAGGGAATTTGAGTCACTTTGTCAAGGTTTCTAATAAATTTTTTTATGAGATTTGAAATCATTCATTTTATTGCATTTGAAGTCCTACAGGAATTGCAATCTAAGAGATAAAGAGCACGATACATCTAGTTCTCAAAAGAAAATGCATATTATCATATGACAATATTATCAGATGACAAAACAAAACTTGTGCTGAACTTTAAAATTCTCAACAAAGAAGGGACCCTTCTAAACAATTGTTGGACGGAAAAGTGTGAGGGTAAAGCTGATGCTGATGCATGCGAAGAGCCTTCATTTCATAGAATTAAGTAGTCTGTCCTTCCAATCTTAATGCGAAAGAGGGATCAAATCTTCTAAAGTCCGAAATCAAGCAGTGGTAAACAGCTTGAAACATGTGAAGGGGGAGGGATAGGGTCAGGGTCAGACCCTGGACTCAGTTTTTTGTCGGACCTGATGGTGCATGACTGCATCTATTCATGAGTTTTGTCTATACACCCCGAGAGTCCAATAGAAACTGCCAAACTGGTGAACTGCCATGCCCTTTGCGCGCCAGTCATTTTGGAACCCATGATCTCTGTATTGCACACTTGTTTTTAGGTTTCATTTGGTTTGAATTATTGCAGGCACAATTCATTACACACACACCTGGCCGTAATAAGCACTGACAAGAATAATCTTGTCGGGTTAGCACCCTGTGTTTTTTCAAAGGAAAATAGTAGACGTTCCCAGGGTTCCCATTTCTAACCCAAGGGCAGGTCCCCATTGGTCCACGTCCCCCAATTTTAATTTTTCTTAACTACTGTGGTTAGTATTCACGCACCCCTAGGGTTAAGCAATCTAACCATGGTTTTTCAAAAATAAAAGAAAAACCAAGATCTTAGTTCTAATTTAGTTAAGCTTAACCAAGGATAAAGGGGTGTTAAAAAGGACACGGGGATAAGATATGAAACGGACCCATAGGTCCACTGAGCCTGCTCATTTTGAAAATTATATTTCTCCAGCTTAAGGGGTTTTATAGCCCTTACAGGTGCCAAATTTAGTGCTTACAATAATTCTAACATAATCCTAAAGTTGCATAATCTGTTTCTGCTCTCCTATAATCACCATTTAATTTTGCATAATGGCTTATGATGGGTCAAACCAAACGCTATTATCCTGCAACATGTCAAACACAAGAATTAGTTTTTCTCCCGAAAATGACCTGTTAAGACGGATCCAGTGCGGAGTACATGGACAGATGCATGTGTATTATACTGTTACTTAATACGAAACATGAGCAACATTTGTACCTTGTGGTGGCTTAATTGCTTTCACAGGTAGACAGGAAAGGCGGGGTTAAGTCCCAATCAATCTGGGGCTGTGAATGTGATTGATTATTATTATTATCTCAAAAAAACCAAAACTGCAGTGCAGGGCTCTCCTAACAGGGGACCAGTTCAAGACTATTGGTTGGTTGGTCGAACCTTAAAAATCTTTTTTACCAAAAACCAAGACCAAGTAATAAAGGCAAATGTTTGTGTTTGGCGAGTGCAAATCCTCTAGTCGGCACCTAATACCAGAATTGGTATTAGGGGCCCACACGCTCAATTGTATATTGACACTTCAAATATTTCATTTAATGGCGCACTAACTTTTGTTAAGTCTCCATTCTAATTCAAAGAAGGGTAAACAAGTAATTAACATTTGGTCTTTTCCTCGCACGATTCAACCGGTCCAAGAGTGAAAACCCCTCTGTTCTTCAAAAACAAGTTTCCCTCTTCTCTTCACGTAAGATCTCTTTTTGTTTTTGTTGATATATTGATTCTCAGAACTCTACCCCGTATAGTGAAAACATTTGGCCTTTAGAGGAGCCTCGATCTCTCTACCTTCTCAAATCAGGCATTATCCTCTAAACTCGATTCCTTCAATCTAAGCATCCATTTGTTCTATCTGAGATACAAAGAGGAATGCAAATTGGTTCTCTAGGAAACAACAATGGAGGAGTTTTGATCCATTGGGTTCTACGATTTCTGAGTTACTTCACGTGTTTGTTATCCATTACATTGTTTGATTAGAGGCTCTCTGCGTAACTTTTTTCATCGGTTATGGAGTTATAGTAATGTTAAGTGTTTTGTTTGTTTGTTTGTTTTTGGTTCAAAAGTGTTTTTTGGTTCAAAAGTGTACTGTTTGTTTGAGTTAATGATCTATGCTCTTTGGCATTGTTGTCTCAGACTCGAGGATACGTTTCTTGAATTGCAAATTTAGGGTTTTACTTGAGAATTTGAACATAATGGGAACTCATGCGAAGATGAAACCAACTGTTAATTACTTATTTACCCTCTTCTTGAATTGGAAAGGAGCTGTAATTGAAGTTAGTGGCATTAAATGAAATAATTGAGGTGTCAATATACAATTGAGCATGTGATCCCTAATACCAATTCTGGTATTAGGTGCCGACTAGAAGATTTGCACTCGTGTTTGACGGACCTCGGTGGTCCTCATAGGTCCACGTCTCCTTTCCTTTTTAACACTCATTAACTGTACTTCACTCACCCCAAGCTTCATCTATTTAACCTTTTTTAGAAGATATCTATATCTTTAAGTTGGTTAAGCTTAACCACAGTTAGAGGGGGACAAAATGAGAAGGCAAATACGGGTCAGCTAATCACTGCTCACTAATGTAGGTAAATGATATCTCTCATTTAAAAAAAAATCACTGCTCAATAATAAACTACCACTGGAAAAGCTCCGCATTCATGTGTTTGTCAGGAAAGGGGGAAAATTATCAAATTCAAATTGATTACAAGTTTACAACCCACTACAGGATACATCATGAGTGAGCAAGGAAAAAATGAGAAGATGGACTTTAGGCACTGGGAAAGATAAAAGTCGGCAACCTAAGGGACCCTTTTAACAGGCCCAAATTCATATTCATAGTCATGGTTAAGGACCAAATCAATCCATAATAATAGTAATGCTATTTAACCTCCTGACCCACCCACAGTTTTCAAGATAGCAATGAAGCATTCCATCCACAACCAAATCAGCCACTTCTGGGGGGGCTAGAAGGGCTTCGAAGGGGCCAAGGCAGCCACAAATATTGTTGGTAATAGCAAAAGTAAATTACAAAATCAACCCACTTTGCCTGGCCAGAAGGTGAATTACAAAATCAACCCACTTAGCCCCGTCACTCAAGCAGAAACAGTTTCAAACACATGGAAAAAGTAATCATGTGCCAAGGCTTTGAAGTAGGAACTCTCAATTTAAAACATGGGCGACGGCACTCTAGAATCAATAGAACTTCAAGATCACGCATCGAGGTATAGCTCATATATTAAGGGTTTGAAACACATGGGAAAACTAAACTAAACGTGACAGAACACAAATGAGGTAAGGCCCAGGCTTTGAAGAAGTCTTGAGTTTGAAAACTTAAGCTACTTCACTTGAGCCAACAAAATTTTATGATCACAGAACCAAGGTTAAGACTTCATAACACTAACGTTATTGGATTTCAACATTTTGAAATTTTGCATAGCAAGGCCTACTAATCAAACTCCAGTCAAAAATAGGTCACAGACATCAGACTAGGATGAGGCCATACCAAGTATGTTGAGCCCACCATATTACATGCAAATGCAACCCACAGCAAGGAAAATTCTCCTAATTTAATAATAATAACATGCAACTGACCAATACCATTCTAGCAATTTTAACATGGTGAAACCTACTAAAGATCCAGAACTTTGGAACTTCAATAACTTCTAACAAGTATCCGTTTAAACAAGATACTTCCTCAACCGCACGGAGACAAGTTAAACCAAATGAAAACCAGAAGTGCAGATTCTACCTGTAATCTTAACCAGGAATACAGTTTTCCCAGTAGTAAACCAGCAAAGAAGAGGTTGCATTTAATACAACTTGACACTGATCATGAGAAGGCAGAATAACTCGACAACCGCTGCAAAATGACGACGACATGACTGACTTTCATACACCCATATTGAGCATTCCGGACGACGACTCTGGACCTTCTCAACCCTCAAAAGTGTTCTAGTACTCACTGGAACATAGACAACTGTGAATCAATGAACGCAATGGGAAAGACAACAAAATCGGGAAAAAATTACAAAAAACTTGGAAGAGAGCAATCTCTGCAAAGATGCCATTAATTAAAGATAAATTGTGAAGTTGTACGTTTATCAAGTTTGCGATATGTACAAGAATAATGAAGAGAGTAAACGGGAAATTCAAGCAACAAATGGATGAGCAAAGAAGACACATCACACAACAAACCTGATCATCCCCACTGGCTGTTGCTGCTGGGGACTTCTTTGACTCGGATGGTTTCTCTGCCCCACAATTCTGTCTGTTACACTTGGTTCTGAAGGGATAGTTTATGTTGTTACATTCCTCACACTTCCAGCTACCATCGGGCATTTTTTGTTCTGTAACACAAGAGGTTTATAAATATCAAAGTGAGAAAGTGAAGCCAACTAAACCAAGTCAACGGGTTTGAAAGGAACTTACTGGAACTTTTCTCGGATTTCGCAGCCTGCATCAAACAGAGAATTTCAATACAGCGCGCACAGAATATGAAACAAAATTATGTTAAACCACAATGAAGTACTGAAACTTTTTTTTTTTTTGGATCGGTAAATTCAATTTTATTAAAACAAACAGAAGATTCACAAAAAATGAACCTCCAAGAGACAATAAGTACTGAAACTATACAATGTGCCTCAAAAGTTGAACCAATTGAGCTCTATAAGTTCTATATACCGAACTGAAGAAATGCTATAAACGGCATCATTAACAAACTAAAAGGTCAACAAAACCAGTGATACTATTAGAGAAGCAATAGGTGTAAATTTTCATCCCAGAAGAGAATAGGAAGAAGAGGAGATGAACATGATGAAAAAATAGCAGCTCAAACCTGGGAACTGGGTTTTGGGGTATTGCACTTCCTCATGTTACAAACTGTTCTGAAAGAGAAGTTAACATTTCCACAGTTGGGGCAGGTCCAGTCACTATCACGTGTTGCATCTAGATAGATCCCAAAATAAAACAGGACAATATATAAAGATGTTGCTCCAATGGTGAATCTTTAGTTCAGAATGCATAAATAGCATACCGAAGCCTACCTGCAGCCTTATTTTGAGGATTCTCATTCTGAAAAACTCCTGGCCTTGCCCCCTGCACCAAAAATTCAGACATGATTTCAACCTCGTATCCAGTGTGAGTCATAGTGTCCAGCGTTATCCTACGTGATAGGGGGTTCCCCAAGCGTTGCCTAGGCAATGCCTAGGCGTCCAACATTTATTTTATTCTTTAAATTTATAATATTAGAAAACCTAAATAAAGCATAGATAATAGTACTAAAAAAATCAGGAGCACAGTTTACTGCCAAGTAGTGAAGTAATGACTACCAACTATATATGGGGAAAAAAAAGATGAGTAGGTAAGTGGCAACAAGAACACAAAGAAACAAAAGTAGAGAGAGATTTGACAAAGAGGGCCAGATGTGGAAACCCTAGGCAATGTTCTCCAAAAACCCTCGACACATTTTTCAATTTTCCTCTCACAAAATAAATTATTCCCCCTGATATCAGGGCTGTCAATGGATAGGATCAAGATATAGATTCGATTCGACTAAGGCAGATACAAATCCTATTATGTGTCTGTTGGATCGAAGACAGATCTCTATTTTTGTATCCAATTATAATCACACTGGATGCAGATCCAGACCAATCCAACTTGCTATTGTTGATATATGCAATATCGAGGGTATATTTGTAAAAGGGTATATATGTAATGTTCTCTTAATATAAGATGTTAGGACTTTCTTTCCCTCACAAAGCAATTTACCCTAATCTCTTTTCTTCTTCTCTTCTCTCTTTTCTCTTCTTTAAACCCTAAATCCTCCAAACCCTTTCTCTTCTCTCTTTTCTCTTCTTTAAACCCTTTCTCCAACTACTTATAGGAAAGAAACAAGTTTTATTATTACGTACTTAATGAGTTAATTGTAAGCTAATTTTGCCTTATTCATTATAAAACCTAATGCAGTCTTCTTTGTATTCTCTTCTCTTCAAAAGCAAGAGGGAGAGAGTTGCAGCCGCCACAACACTAATCTAATCAAAGTTCATGCTGCCGAAACAGGACAAAGAGTGCATGAATCATTCTTTTAGTTGTGGATCAGAAGACACCAGCGACAATCCTCTCTCTTCTTTTTTTTCCTTTATGTTCTTTTTTTTTGGACGCCATTAAAGTTTCAGGTCTGAGCTCTCAGACACATTGCAGTGATTGTAGATCAAAACTAGACTTAGCCATAGAAAAGGTTAGACAAAGAGTTAACTTGTCACTTTCCCCATCTCGGATTCACTCATGAGTGTTCTTCAAATCACAAATCCTAGTCATTCATCCCCAACCTCAAACCCTAACCTAAACTCTATTCGTGAGAGGCAATGGATCACATTTGAATCCAGATATCTGTTTAATTTATTTTTTTTGGTAAACGTGGGTATCCTAGGCCCAGACTCAGACTAATCCCACGTGATGTATAGGGAAACCCCCAACCCATACATCTGATCTTGAGGGGAGCCCAAATTCGATCTCGAGACCTCCGGGTTTACAGTTCGTCCTTCGACCACTAGGCTACACCCCCTTCGACCACTAGGCTACACCCCCGAGGGTTAGATATCTGTTTAGTAATTAGTGTCAAATATGAATCCTAGATCTTTAAATCCATCCAATATTAGATCGAATCCGGATATAGCATGTAAATAATCAGATCGAATTCGGAATGACCCCAATCCAATTCAAATCCGACCCGTTGAATACGGCCCCTACCCGATATCAAGTAAATTTGGTTTGATTATTGTTTATTTTTTAAATTAAATCTAATTATATGGGGGTCACAGCAACCCTTCTATCACTCTCACTTAATTCCTGGATTCCACTAGGCAACCACGTATTAACCCAGCGCCTGCCTAGACCTTGATCTAGACGGTAGGGATCCAATTTAAGCAAAACAGTCACCTAGGCACTTCCTAGGCAACACTTTAGTTACACTGCTCACGTTTCTGATAATGAAACCCCATTGCAAGGTCAAAGACTAGCAATGCTTCTGAATATCACCAAAAACAAAAACAAAACAAAACAAAACACGAAGCATATACAGTAATTTTCTGCTATAAAGACGCAAAGAGGTAGTAGCCTGTGTTTGAGTGTTACTGTGTGTGTGTGTGTGTGTGTGTGTGTGTGTGTGTGTGTGAGAGAGAGAGAGCACCGCATTTGAACAAACTCTAAAGATGGAGTAGGTTAACTTTAAGCAATAACTTAGTTACCTTTGGAAATGAACTAAATTTAATTTCAAAGACAAAAAAAAACATTTTATGGAGCATCTCAATCGCCAATAAGGGGCTGTTTCTCTTTGATTATTTTACCAATTATAATCAGTTTTCTGATTATAATTGATTAAGACCTAAATAATAGTGTTTGGTTACTGACTAAAATAATCAATTATACATAATCGATTATGTATCATCGATAATTGATTTCAGTGATTATAATCAATGAAAAAATAATAGAAATTTGATTATTTTTTTATCGGGTCTGACTCCTTCATTTGACTCTTCTTTCCACCATTGTCCCTCCCATTCTTCTCAATTTCCCTTCTTTTTCTATTTAATATTTCTTCATTTTATTTTTTCTTTTCTTTTGTTGGATGTCTGACATAAGTAATTGGTGTTTCCAGTAAGTTGACCAAATAAGTATATTTTATGCTTCTATTATTTTTTCAGTGATTATGGCCGAAATAATCTTATAAGCCACTATGGAAGGGGAGGGGGGACTATGCAGTCTTGCAAGTTGTAACTATGATCTGACTTCCCAACAGAAAAAACAGAATGCACTTCATACATACCATAGCAGCATGACCCATGGGCAACCCCAAGCCGTATCTGTCCATCAGAGGAGGCATACCATACATCCCACCTGAGAAAAAAGATTATTCAAAAGTGGAACGTGATAGAATAGATAAGTGGGGGTGGGGGGAGTAGATAATTGAGGTAAGCATAGCAATAATAAAATGAAAATAGCCGCACTCTAATAAATGAACAATTAGAAACATGTTGATTAACATAAAAGAACAAAAGAAACAATCTGTACCAGTTCCCAGCATAGATCCACTTGCATATGGTGATGGCCCAGACAAATGCAGATGTCCATAAGGGCTGCCAGCGGACAGGCGGCTTCCATAGTCATAATGGTATGCTGAGCCCCCAGAGAATGGAAGCTCATAGGGAGGAAGAGCAGTTCCATTGAAGAGAGATGAACCATAAGGAGGCACACCCATGTACATTGAGGAGGGCGCGCCAGAACCTAAATAGGCAGCTGACGAGTAATTCTGATGGACTTGCAAAGGCTTTGCAGCAGATTTCTGGAGAGGAGAAAAATTAGACAGAAAATGAACCAAAACCACAGACAACTATTTTCAATATCATCTTGAAACAAGAAAAAAGTGCTCAAACAATTTTGCACTATCTCAAAAGTAGATGGGTAAATACAATTGTCATGAAGTGGTTGCTACTTATTAGTGTGCTTTTGTTTACACATTAGTAAGAGTATTTATGTCCTTACAATGTTTTTATAATAATATAAAACGGAGAGAGTGTATCCACTCATTCTTTCTATTCTCCCAACAAGTCTTCTCCTTCCTTCTCTTCTCTCCATAAGGTTTCAAATTTCAATATGTCTACTTGGTATCAGAGGTTTTCTTTCACAATCATCGGAGGAGAATCAAAAGAGAAGAACTAGCATTACAAGAGCAGATACAGTGTCTGTTGATGTTAACTGACATTCGCAGCCGTACAGACCCCCCCATCCCACCCCACCCCACCTCACCTCCGCAATCGTACAAACGGTACCCTCTGGATACACTCTCTCTAGATTGCCCTCTAGATATTCTTTGGGCTCTCCTCCCAGGGCGATATCTTGGGTGCTTCGACCGGAGAGGAACAGACGTGTTTTTTAAGATTCTTTGCTACCATTAGAGAAAGTTTGTGCTAGTACCTGTTCTGGGTTGCTAGAAAGGTTTGGGAAGCTAGGGATTAATGAGCTCATTTCATAGTTTGGGTGATAGACTGTTTATTGTTTTCATCTCTTTGGTTTTTTGTCTTAGTTTATTTTCTTTGCCTTAGGTTCACTTTTTGTGAATCTATATCTTGTTATTGCTTCTTTTTCTTCATTATATGATATTGTTGTTACCAATTTAAAAAAATGGGAATGATTTTCATGAATTGTAGTGATTTTTCTGGATTTTTTTGAAAAGCATTTAGTAAGGTTTTTGCCACCCAAAGTGATGTGTTAGAAAAAAAAAAACAAATTTGAATAATTTAATTGGTGTGATCAGTTGGGGAGGGGGAGTTGGCCGGATAAATTACTATTGTTTGATCCATTTTGAAATTCTACAATGTTTGCAACAATTTTTAACCAATTATATAAATATTTGAGATTAGATCGAAGGTTTTTCAAGGGCATAATTACTAGTCCCCCCACCCCTCCCCTAATTTTCTTCTTTTTTTGGACTTTAATTGTGACGCCCCGAACCCGCGCCTAGGGATATCATGTTTCGAGACGCGTGCCCGGTCGTCAATGACACACAGCAGAAGACTTTACCCGCGAAAATGCGAGAATTTTGAACTTTTCTTATGAGCTTACATAAGCAATAACAACTGGTCATCACAATAACCCATCATAAGCAAATGTGTTACCTCACTGGCTACAGTACTCCTTACTTTGGCACCACATTTACGCCAAAACACTTTCCATACTCAATCAAGCGTAGCTCCTTGCTAATCTACAATCGCTCCAAAATCTGAAGACATAAGATGAAGGAGTGGGCTATAAGGCAAAGGAGTGGGCTATAAGGCCCAACAAAAATCCAGAGTCCATCTAAACTATTTTCCACATATTAACATTCATCAATAACGATATATTAGTACAGTACAATTCACGTATTTATAATAATATCGTAATTCGTGACCCGAGGTCACTCAGGACTATTTCACCCTATTCGAGGTTCCCAACCTCCAAGTTGTAAAATTCATCCAGTCATTGTCCACAACACCAGGTTACCGTTTCAAATAATTACTCACGCTTTATCCTTGAGTCCATAGACTTGATCGACTGGGCCTTCGCCCGTGTACAACCTCTATCCATGAGTCCACAGACTCAATTATCAACCAATCGAGACTTCTCCCGATCATAACCAATCATTAGGTATGCCAACCCAATCAAACTTAAATTTGTATATCCCACACACATATAAACCCAACCTTCTTCACCCGATGACTGTCAGGAACAATACTTCTGACACATCACACTCTATCAGAAACAACACCTCTGACATATCACACTCTGTCAGGAACAACACCTCTGACACTTAGTTTATATTTTCCCTCTATAGGAACACCAACACACACACAACCACATTTGTCAGGAAACACATCTGATCGCCAGGATACACATCTAATCAACCAGCATACACATCTGATTGCCAGGAAATTCATCCAACCTGTCAAGATAATGAAACTCATCTGACAAGTCAGAGACGTACCTCTGACCAACAAGAAACACCTGACCACCAGGAAACACCTGTCTATTAGGTACACATCTGACATATCACTCTGTCAGGCATAACACGTCTGACATAACACCCTTGTCAGGAAACACATCTGATTACCAGAAACACATCTGACCTGCCAGGAATAACACATCTGACATGCCAGAAACACTCATCTAATAACCAAGAAACACCTCTGACATCAAATCCTACACCTCTGACATCAAATCCAGTCAGGCAAAACACATCTGGCATTAACCTCTGTCAGGCACAACACCTCTGACATTAACCTCTGCCAGGCACAACACCTCTGACATCAAATCCTGTCAAGCACAACACCTCTGACAGCTATCATCATATATCATCACAGCCTCTATTGGGTGCATACCTGCCGACACAGGCCAATGCCCCCTCAAGGTAACATCATTGAGTTCGTAAACTCAATACATCACTAGGTCCATAGACCCCAATCCAACCTTGAGCCCATGGCCCAATGTCGTCCTAACTCTCCCGACTATCAGTCACGGAAGAACCCGGGCTCATAATAGATACCGCCTCTCTGAACCTAGCCAAAGAGGGACCACAAACAGCATTTCACGTAGGTTAAGTTTTCTAACCATAGGAAATCCCCAATTATTCAAGCCCTGCTTGAATAATTGAACCAGTTGGGCCTCACTCCCGTGTACCAAGACCGATGGTATACCGTTCCAATGTGGAACATTACCCGGCCGATGGACCATTCCATCGCCTTACTATGTCCCAACATCACATCATACAAAAAGGTTGTCCCGAGGTGGGACTTTTACCAGGCCAATGGACATACCATTACCTTAAAACAAACATCACATCATACAAAAGTAGTTCCGATAGGGAACTTAATCAAGCCAATGGCCCTACCATTGCCTTACAATGTCAAAATCACATCACATCACACATATAGAAGCCCAATCAGACTCCCATAACTTTCTGCGATCGATCACACTTACCCTATGATCTATCGCAAATCACACTGAGCCTAAATTCCGAGCTAGAAACAGCCCGAAACCGAAGGCTCCGTCCCTCTACTCCATTTTCACTCTCATTCATCTCATCCATACATCATTCATAAGGTCTCCGACCTTTTTCCATCCACACATAATATCACATAATATCACCAAACCATTCTCCATATATAAAGTAGCTTAAATAAGGGAAAAGAGAAGAGATGGAGAGGGATTTTACCTACTACACAACTTTTGAGGCTCCGGATGTTGAAATGGTCGTCGCTAATGCGATCAGAACGCTAAACAACCTCTAGATAAACTGCCTCTCTCTAACCTCCACTTTCTCTCTCTAGAATTCTCTCTTTCTCTCTCTACACGCCAATCGAGACACCAGGGAGAAAATCGGACGTCACCAACGTGTCGGGAACGTCAAAAACCCTAAGGGGACCTCCCTTTCCTTTCTCTCTCTTCCTTTCTCTCCTCACTTTCTCTCTAAAAATTATGGGAGCAGAGCCTCGCCTCACCGATCTGTGTGTGAGAAATGAGGGGGTTTAACCCTCTTTATATAGGCATGTGGGCAGCCATGTGGTGCTTAGGTAGCGAAGCCATGTGAAAGCCATGTGCTTGTCACATGGGCCATGATGACCAAGGTTCTAAATGTCAATATCGCTCGACATGTCGAGCCGTGGAAAAAAGATATATCGTTTATCGGTGATTTTTGGAAAAATCGTAAAAAAATGGGACAAAACATGAAATTTTGCAGTGAAACTTCAGGAAATGTTAAAATAGATGTGAATACACTTTTTAGAATAAAAACATTTCAAAAAATAACAATGTACATAAGAGATGCATTGAGAATAGAGCAAACATGTGCGTTGACAAGTAACGATAATGTATGATTGATTCATGTTTCATTCATTATTGAATAGCATATGATTCATGTTTCATTCATTATTGAATAGCATATGTTAGTGAATCTTAACCATAGTTAAAGGGAATTAAAAGGGTTGATTTTTTTATTTTTATTTTCTAAAAACCAAGGTTAAATGCTTTAACCCTAAGGATTTAGTGAATCTTAGTCACAATTAAAGGAAGTTAAAAGAGACTTTTAATTTTCTATTTTTTTTTTCTAATAGATGCTTTAACCATAAGGGTTAGTGAATCTTAACCATGGTTAAAGGGAGTTGAAAGAGATGTTACTTTTTTTTAAAATCAAGGGTAGATGCTTTAACCTTAAGGGTTAGTGAATCTTAACCACAATTAAAAGAGTTAAAAGGAGATAAATTAACCACAGAGGCTAAAACTTGTTAACCATAGTTCAAGGACAGTTAAAGGGGCTTTATGAGTTTATGAAATATCTTAAGGGCATAATAGTCATTTTACTAAAAATTACAAACAAAAGTCTAAAAGAACCAAGGGTTTATTGTTGGAAAACCATGAGCTAATTTGCAAAATGTTTACACATAAAAGTGTATTTGCAAATTAGGAAGAACATAGTAGTTAATATGTAAAAACCCACTTAAAATTAAATAAAACCTGATAACTCATACGAAGAAGGCAGACTCAGACTCAAAGGAGAATGGAGACCTAGGGCATGCCGGCTAGGGCGATCGGTGATGGCGACGGTGAGCGACGGCGACGGCGACGGCGACCTCCATGCTCCGGGTATGTTCTTCTTCCTTCATCCTCTCTTCTTCTTCCTCCTTTTTCCTCTTCTTCCTTCTTTCTCCCCTCTTCTCTTTTTCCTCTCTTCTTCCTTCTTTCTCCTCTCATCTTATTTTTTTTCATTTTCTGTTTCAAACAAAGTGAACCCTAACAGGGTTTCACGAAAAAAATATTCCACAAAAAAAAAAAAAAAAAAAAACAGAAAAAAGGGGGTTTTCGAACCCTGGTTTGGTCTATATCGGAAGATATCGCCGATATATCTCTGATATCTTCCGATATGCTGTATTTTTTTTAAAACATCATATAGATGTGTTGGTGATGGGCGATATCGAAATATATCAGCGATATATCGCCGATATTATCGATATTTCGAACCCTGATGATGACAAGGCGTTACCGGTTTGACCAGAATCTCGTTTTTCCACGTTTACGGCTTCCCATAATCCTACTAAATGACATGCGACGAAGCCGAAACTTCAAGTGACCGAAATAGGGACAGTCCGACACCCGCTATAAAAATTTCAGGGAAAAATACTGAGTTTTGACAGCTGCACTTTTGTCCGGAAGAAAACTCCAAAACCCACTAATTTCCTGATTTTAGACACAAAACAGGCCGTTGTTTCTTCGTTTGAGATAACTAACTGCCGAAACGACAGACGTTAGTTCCGACGACCGACCGGCACGCGCTAGTATCAGCCGCACGGATTTCTATTAGGATCCCCAAGAAATATTGAGTCCCACTTAATTTCTGAAAATCTGGAAATTTCCCCTTTTTTTTATTTTCTTACATGATATGACCATGCGGTCCTGCAAGACGATACCTAACGAAACCAATACGACAGGTGAAGGTCCCGGTAGTCGACCAACACACTGTATGCAGTTTTCAAGAAGAAATATTGAGATTTTATCGGTACAACTCAATCCTGAGTAAAACTCACTTTTCACACTTTAATTAAATACTTAACTTATCAACCCCAATTAAGGACCAATAAACCCATAATTTTATTATATTAAAATTCTGGGGCGTTACATTAATGTCCTATGGTTGAAATTTGGTTGTTCCAGTGATACTTAAATTAGTGTGTGACCGCTGGATTTGTATAATCAGACATATTTCATCCTAGTTGGGTGTTGAAGAAGCCTTGGAGTTGCTTACTTTGTGTTTTATTATCCCGTAAGTGATAAAATGTCTGAAAACAGTGGTATGTAGGGGATTTCCTCAAGTGCTAGGGGCAATGGAATTCTATATTATGGGAATGCTACATTGGAGAACCCAAATTTGCAAATCTCAACTGTAAAGTCGGATGGTAGAAACTAGAAACTACTTAAGAGTGGTCTCAATATGCTAAAATGTTTATTAGTCGGCCATGCTTAAAAAAGGTATTTCTGTTTTTTGTCTTCTATAAGCACGACAAGCAGAGTAGCACATGTAAGACCAACTGGAACAAAAGCAAAACCATGGCTCGCACTATAACACCAATGACTTGCAAGGCCTTGCTAAAAAACGTAAGTGCAAGTCTCGCGTGCAAGTCTCCCAATCCCCCCCCCCCCCCCCCAAGCTTATTAGTCTAGCATCCGTAACAACTGAATCAATTAGTTTTCTCATAAAGAAAGTAACGAACTCAAATCTATCTGCTGATGTCCAGTGATAGGTGGATCTTCTCAATCAGCCCTTCCCTACGCCTCTCCTTTCCATCCGGAAAAGATGAGCTCAACCTCTATTCCTTCACTCACGGGTGGTCACCAATCTTCTCTTTCATTCTCAAACTTCTGTCGCTCCATCCCCGCAGGTGCAGAGAACCCGTTGTTGTCTCAGCTGGATTGAAAACGCCCCGGCTCTAGGGAGGACGGAATAGGAGAGCACTCTTCTTGGGGTTGGCTCACTACTTAAACGCTTTCAGCAGTTCTCCGCTCCGCACTTGCATTGGGGGTAAATTTGGATATATTAATGGGACAGTAGAGCCCAATCTATCTGATGTTTTATATGACAAGTGGGAATCGGAAAATCTCATTGTCATATCTTGGTTGTTGCACTCCATGCAATCTCAAAATTCAGAAGATTCCTTTTTCTCATGACTACCAAGGAGATTTGGCATGCAGCAACCCAAACCTATTTTCAAGCTCGAACCTTTTTCTCTGATGTTTTATATGATAAGTGGGAATCGGAAAATCTCATTGTCATATCTTGGTTGTTACACTCCATGCAATCTCAAAATTCAAGAAGATTCCTTTTTCTCATGACTACCAAGGAGATTTGGCATGCAGCAGCCCAAACCTATTGTCAAGCTCGCAACATTGCCAAATTTTAATAGCTTTTATAGAAGATTTCTCAACTTAGACAGGGTGATATACCCTTGGCTGATTACTTTGCTCGTCTTCGAGGTATGTGGGAAGAGTTAGATCATTATCAAATATACCAACCTGTGTGTATGGCTGATAGAGAACAATATCGTAAATTTGTGGAGCACAACACGATCTTCGAGTTCTTAATCGGGCTTAACTCTGACTTTAAATTATCAAGAGTTCAGATTCTAACTAAGGATAAGTTACCATCTCTAAGCCAAGTGTATGCCCTTGTACAGGATGAAAAGCATACGGATCGTAAATCATAATGCATCTTCTAAGTAGTAGTTTAGAGAGCTTCTTCTGAGTAGCAGTTTAGAGTGCTCAGCATTAGCATCCACTACTCAGCCCCAAAGAGAAGGCACAGGAGGTAATTGCAAACTAAAGAGTGGTATGAGTTCATGTGAGAAGGACAAGCATGTTTAGCTGGTTGTCCAACTAAATCTTAACATGTCTCTATGGTGTGCTTTAACCTCCCAAAAGTTAAAATGTAATCATCGTGGGAGGTTAAAGCACACCACAGGACATGTTAGGATTTAGTTGGACAACTAGCTGAACACACTCGTCCTACATCATCATCTCATAGTGCATCATCAACAGTTACTACATCCTCTGGACCATGGTTGTTAAATACTTGCGATTTGCGATTCAAGTCCTACAATTTGAATCGAATCTCAAGCAAAACGATTAAAATCGTAAGTGAAAATCTTAATTGAAAAAATCTCATTTGATTTGTAATTCAGATCGCGATTTGTGAATCCAATCGTACAATTCATGCGATTTTATCACGAAACCCCTATTACGGACCGATACTTTAAAAAAAAATATGATTTTAATGTTTTTTTCTTCTTTCAATTTTCTAAAGGTACTTTATGTCTTTTAAGAAGAGAAGAAACGGGAAAAGTCATGTTACGAACATGCCAAAACCCTTATTTGAGTTTTCTCTTTGTTGCTGTGAAATTGGGGAAAAGAGAAAAAAAAAATAGAAGAAATGAGGAAGAAGAAAGAGGATGGAGTTGGAGAGTTGGACTTTGGAAGAACTTGATACTTTATTTTATTAGTCTTTTTAAATATTCAAGTCTTGATACCTAATCTCATACAACATTATTATATGAGTTTACTTTTAGTGATTTATCTTTGACGATATTAGGGGTTATGTTTCATTTTATGGAGTTCATTCGCATTTTGTATAGTGTATGCAATAAAACGTTCATTACTTTCTTTTATCAATAGGTATGAATGAAATCTTTTAGACAATGAATTATTTCATTTTTCTAATTTATTAAATATTTTTTCAACATTTTTTTAAAATGAATTGAATATTACGATTTACTATTTGAATCCTTATTTGAATTGAATCTTTCCTAAAACGATTTTACAATTTAACAACCTTGCTCTGGACCACTACTTCCTACTCAGCCTTCTCAAAATGAGATGTTAATAGTTCCCAAGAGGAACTTGAGAGTCTTCGTCCCCTTTTTGCTCAACTAGATCATTCTTCTCCACCATTCACTTCTCTTGGTCAATCAGGCATCAATGTTTCTACTTCTACTCATCATGTTTCTACTTTATCATCCTATATATTGTCTTGGATGATCGATTTAAGGCTTCAGATCATATGACTGATATGTCCTCTATTTTTCTTCATATGAGCCTTGTTCTAATAGAGATAAAGTCAAAATTGCTAATAGATCCCTTTCATCAGTTTCAAGAAAAGTAACCATCCGAGTTTCCCCTAACTTTTCTTTGTCTTCTATTTTACACTCTGCTAATCTTTTTGTTAATAGTTTAACCAAAAATTAAATTGTAGTGCAACATTCTTTCCATCATACTATGTTTCTGGATCCGAAGACACAACGACATAGTGGGAGTGGTCGTGTGGTTGATGAGCTTTACAAACTGGATTCAGCTTCAACTTCTTCTAGTGCACTTCAGTCTAGTAGGTGTGTCAATAAAAACCAGATTTTGCTTGGGCGTAACCGGCTTGGCATTTATCTTTTCCGTCTTTGAAGCTTGTGTTTCTTCATTTGTTTGAGTTTGTCAATTCGTTAAGTTTACCGGTATGAAGTTGTGAACAAGCGAAATATTGTAGTGCCTCTTTTCACCTAGTAATAAAATAAGTCGATATACTTTTGATATCGTGCATTCTGATGTGTGAGGATCGTCCCCTACTATGTCTATGTTTGGTTTCTACTATTTCATTTTGTTTGTGGATGATTGTACGAGATATACATGGATTTATCTCATAAAGAATAGAGTATGAAGTACCTAATATCATGTGTCTTTCATAAGATGGTGCAAACCTAGCTTGAAAGAAACACCAAAGTCATTAGATCTAACAATAGTCGTGAATACTGGAGGGTCAGTTGACAGCTTATTTAGAGGACAATGGTGTAGTACATCAAAAAATGGCATTTATACTCCACAACAAAATGGGATAACTGAACGAAGACCACTTACTTGAAATAGCAAGAAGTCTGACTACGGAAGTTAAGAAGAGATGTGGGTCTAAAGATTGCTTACTGCGGTGTACCTTATTAACTGCATGCATCCAAAGTGTTGGAGTACAAATCTCTACATCCCCAACAAATCTATACATCAGTTATTACGTCTTGATCTTCCACTAAAAGTCTTCGGATGTACTTGTTTTGTTCATGTGTTGGGTCCTAACCATTCTAAACTTGAACCAAAGTCTATGAAGTGCCTTTTTTGGGTTACTCCGCTCCTCGAAAATGGTATAAGTGTTTTAATCCAATTACAGGAAAAAGGTTTGCTTTTATGGATGTATCATTCTTCGAGGAGCTGCAAACTTATTCTAGACACCCCAAAAGTACAAGTTACATCAACTGATCAGCCACCTCATTATGCAATTGTCAATCCAGAGCCTAATTCTTCTAGTAAATTTGTTCCTAAGCTTTCTCCAGTTATTTCTGATGATAATGTTTCCATTGCCTTATACCATAGTTCAAAAACTCGACGAGTCACCCAAGTAACTCAACTGAGTTACTCGACAGAGTTTCGAGTCAGTCACCTCAAAACTCGAAGGAGAAACTATTCAACGAGTTATTCAAGTGACTCGGTCAAGTTTTTCGTCTCGCCAAACTACGTCAAGTCACGGGATGTTATTTTTATCATTTTCATTTTTTTAAAAACCTAAACTTGAACGTCATGCTGTTTTTGCATCATATTGTTTTGGAGATGCAAGGCCAACTTACTATGGGTTCTGTTAAGCCTAGTTTTTAGGTTTGAGGCTGCAAAATCAGCCTACTTTGGGTTCATTTAACCCAGGTTTTTCAAGTTATTTGTGATTCAATCTTGGATAAAATGTCAAGAAATTGGTTATTGCCCAATTGGTACATAAATATCTACTACTTAGACTATAAAGAAATAACACATCATGATATATCTTTTGCAGTTAGTGCAATCAGTCAGTTTATACATATGATGACTGGATTGGCTTTTTTAGAAAAATTGGTTGCTTTTAAAACATATCCTGGTAAGGGGTTAATTTGTCAAAAAAAATGGCACTTGCAGGTTGAAGGCTATACAAATGATAACTGGGCTGGCTTAGTAACAAACAGACATCCACATCAAAGTATTGTAGGTTGAAGGCTATACAGATGATAACTGGGCTGGCTCAGTAATAGACAGACATCCACATCAAAGTATTGTATCTTTGTATGTGGAAATTTAGTTACATGAAGAAACAAGAAACATGCAATTGTAGCAAGGTCCAGTGCAAAGACAGAATACAGAGCATTTTTTTTTTTTTGATCGGTAAAAAGAGTATATAAAGAAACAAAAGAAAAACCCAAAACGGGAGTACAGGGAGATTACAGGCTAGTAAACTCGAAGCACAAGAGCAAAACAAAAGAAAAAAATTCTACTAGCACTACAAATACTCTCCCACGGGCTGCTACCCACTCTAAGCTTCCCCTATCATTGCCTCTGCAACCTCCTCCAATTGTCTTACCGAGCACCAATCGAGAACTAGTTTCCTAATCCGAACACAGATACGGGAAGGACTGGAGGTTGAACATTCGAACACTCTTTTATTCCTTTCTTTCCAAATGGCCCAAGTGATCGCCCCCGGAATCAAATCCCAAACTGCCTTCTTAACACCATCCACCCCGACCCAGGACCAACTATTTAGCATATCTCTAAAGGAAGACGGGAATGCCCTGACCACGCCTACTATAAATAGGAAATACCCCCACATGCCATGCGTCATAGAGCAATGTAAGAGCAAATGATCCACTGTCTCCTCCCCCAAGCACATGTAACACCTGCTTGCCATCTGCCATCCTCGAGATTTCAAGTGATCGCATGTGAGAATTTTGTTTAAAGCTGCGGACCAAAGAAAGAACGATACCTTGAACGGAGTTCCAGGATTCCAAACAACCCGATATGGAAAAGACGCAGAAAACTCCGAACTCAACAGATGAACAACTGATCTCACTGAAAATCGGCCCGCTTGACCTATAGACCAGATTCTACTATCCGGGCTATGCCTCCTTGGGGAAAACACTCTAAAGACGCTCCAAAAGACCACTGAGCTCCTTGATCTCCCAGTCATTGAGATCTCGCCTTAATTTAGGACACCAAACCACCTCCCCCGACCTTAACTCCCAATAGTCTGCAACCACGGCCTCCTTATCAACAGCAAGACGAAACAGAAACCTAAAATCTTCCTTGAGCAACGAAGGGTCACACCACAAAATCTGCCAAAACCTGACCTCCATCCCGGATCCCACCTGGAATCTCACATGAGGGGAGATGATACCCGCCTTAGCCGAAATTCCTTTCCATAAACCTGACCCATAACCTCCTCTAACCTCCTTCGGGACTCACCTAGAAACTTCTCCATGGCGGGCTACTACAACTGCTCTCCACAAACTCTCTCTTTCCTCCCCAAACCTCCACATCCATTTGCTTAGGAGCGCCTTATTAACCAACCTCAATGGCTTAATATTCAATCCTCCTTCTCGAATAGGACGACAAATTTGATTCCAAGCTACTAGATGATACTTGAATTTGTCCAACTTCTCATTCCACAAAAAGACCTTCTGGATTCTCTCTGATTTGGCCGTGACATGAGCAGGAATGGTGAGAGTCAACATGAAATAAGTCGGAAGGCTACTCAATGTACTCTTAAGAGTTAATTTCCCCCCTTTTGAGAGAAAGGAAGCTTTCCACCCTTCCAACCGACTAGCCACTCTCTCTAACACTGGACTCCAAACCGAGGACGCCTTATACCTTGAACCCAGTGGCATTCCAAGATATACAGTTGGGAGAGAACCCACTTTGCAACCTAAGCAACCTGCCAACACTTCCACCTCTGTTACCCCTCCCACCGCTACAAGTTCACTTTTAGACAAACTAACCTTCAAGCCCGCCACTGCCTCAAAGCAATGGAATAAGCACCTCAACTAAAGAAGCTATCTCCTCTCGGCTCCACAAAAAATCAGCGTATCATCAGCAAACTGAAGATGGGACACACCCAATCTTGCCTGCCCTAACCTGAAACCTTCGAAAACCAAGCCATCAGCTCTCGACGACATCCTACTAAGCGCCTCCACCACTATGATAAAGAGAAAAGGAGAAATCGGATCTCCTTGCCTTAGACCCCTTGAGCTTTGAAAATAACCCGCTGGACTGCCATTCACTAGAATGGAAAAAGTGACCGTCGGGTAACAACTACGCATCCACTGACACTATTTGGGACCGAACCCCAATATACTCAACATAAAGCCCAAAAACTCCCAGCTCACATGATCATACGCCTTTTCCAAATCAAATTTGCAAAGGATCCCGGGTAAGCCGGATCTGAGACAATCATCGATGCATTCATTAGCGATCAAGATACCACCTAAATTTGTCTTCCCCTCACGAACGCACCTTGTTGCGGAGAGATAATGGAGCACATCACTGATTTAATCATGGTTGCCAACACTTTCGACAAAATTTTGTACACGCTACCCACGAGGCTAATAGGTCTAAAATCCTTAATATCCTCCGCTCCCTTTTTCTTTGGAATTAACACCACAAAGGTGCTATTAAGCACCTTATCGAAACGGCACAAGGTGTAGAATTCGTGCATAACTGCCATCAAATCGCTTCCAACAATCTCCCAACACCTTCTATAGAACTCTATAGTAAACCCATCTGGACCGGGGGCCTTATCCCCTACCAAACTCCGAATGGCACTAAGGACCTCTACTTCCTCAAAAGGGCTCTCCAGACTCTCCCTCTGCTTAGAAGAGAGGCTCTGCTTAGAAGAGAGGCTATCAAAGGGTAACCCCTCTAACTTGGGACGCCATGATTCCTTTTCCATGTATAAATTCTTGTAGTAAGTCACGATCCCCTCCTTTAACTTCAGGAAGCTTTCACACCACACCCCATCCACCTTAAGCCTTGAGATAAAGTTGTTTTTTCTATGAAAGTTTGTCATTCTATGGAAAAATTTTGTGTTCCGGTCCCCCTCTTTAAGCCACCTGACCCTAGACTTTTATTTCCAACTTATTTCCTCCGCGCGCAACGCTTCCAAGTACCTACCTTTTAAAACTACCTTCTCTCTAACTTCCTGGGGAGATAAGGAGTGGACTTCCTCACTAGCATCAAGCCTTTCTATCTCTTTAAGCAATCTGGCTTTATTCTCCTGAACATCCCCATACACCTCCTTGTTCCACAGTTTGATTTTGGCCTTAAGATGTTTGAGCTTCAGACCAAATCTAGTGCTTGCCGAACCCCACCCACATTCTAATTTCCACCCTTCAGCTACAAGGAGTAAAAATCTATCATCCTCCAGCCACATATTTTCGAATCTGAACGGGGATGGACCTCCCTGGAAGCAAGCAGACACCAACAGAATAGGGACATGGTCTAAGGTGGGTCTAGGGAGCGAAGATTGCACATGATTGGGGAAATGAAGCTCCCATTCCGCATCCACAAGGAATCTATCTAATCTGCTGGCCACCTGGCTAGAGGATGACTGAGTCCAAGTAAATTCAGCTCCTAGAAGGGGGTAATCTATTAACCAATTCCTTGATATAAACTCCCTAAACCTTCTCATTTTCCCATACCAATTTCCTCCTCCCTTCCGTTCTCTCGGATAACAGGTGCTATTGAAATCCCCTCCCAAGCACCAGGGAGCCTCCCATCTAGCACTCACATCATCCAACTCGAGCCAGAACTCCTCATCATTCGAGTTTCCTGACAGGCCATAGATTCCTGAGAAAACCCAGTTGAACTCCTCCCCTGCTAAATGACATAGAATAGAAATAGAGTAAGCCCCCACCTCTGATTCCTCCACCTCAATCCTATCTTTATCCCATAGGAGAAGGATCCCCCCTGACGCCCCTAACGAAGCACTTGCCAACCAATCAGATTTTGGCCTACCCCAAATATCCCGAATATGGAACTCTTGAATGGCTTCCAGTTTAGTCTCTTGAATGCACAAAATAGTCGGCCTCTTCATTCTGACAAATTGATAAATGACCCTTCTCTTTTCAGCCTGACCTAGCCCACGGATGTTCCAGGATAATATGGACAGCTCTACCATCTAGAACTCCTTCGACCCCTGCCCTTCCCCGGACTATTGGACTCGTCTCTAAGTCCTGGTTTATCGTAATTGATGTCGCACTATAACCTCTTCAGCTCCTTCACTGATCCTCCTTTCCGACCTCTACCGGACCTGGAGTCAGCTTTACTCCCAACACTAACCTGCTCTTCCAATCTTTGGAACAGGGTCGCCACCTCTGCCTCATGCCCTTCCACTGCTAGACCAAGGAACTTACCTATCCCTCCAACATTATCAATCACCCAGCTGGATACTACCTCAGGCCCTTTAGGTAAAGACGCATAACAAGGGGCATCCAAATCCTCGCGAACAACAAGATAAGGCGGAGTCGAGAACCCAGACGCATGACTGATCTCGAACTCTGGGGAGAGAGAGAGCCCCAAATCAGGCTCATCCCTTGAAACTGAGATCTTCTCCTGATCAAGAAGAGGGCCTGGAGTAACTGGCAAGGACTGATAATTGCCCCTACCTTGCCTGCTAGAATAAGAAGACGATGCTGACGATACCCCTCCAAGGCTTTTGCAGGCATGACCCAAGCTCACCTCTACTGACCGAACAGGAGTCGTCTCCGAAATACTCACCACAGCTGCTGCACAACTACCACTCGCAGAAGCCTCGCCTTTTGACCCTCCAGACCCTTTCTGAAAAAACCTGCATCTGCCTCCCCTAAGCTCCTCTGCATAATCCTCCACCAATTTCCTTAATCCCTCTCCCATCCTACCACTATGGAGGAGATCAAAACTCTCAACTACCTCCGCAGAACCAGGAGAGTCCACCCCTAGCCCTCGAACAACCTCCGAAGCGCCCTCAGCAAACAAGAACTTCCCACTAGCCACACTTCTCCCCCTAATAGATGAGCTAATGCTGCAGTCATCCACCACACTTACCTTCGCCCCTTTCGCACTATCCCACTTAGAGATAATGAGAGGATCCTCCACAACCTTACTCTCTGCTACAGACAAATGCATTACCCGATCCAGAAATTGTCCGCATTGGCACATAGAGCATGTGTTTTTATGGATCAAGATTCTTATGACAGAGCTAGGATTTCCAGTTCAGTCAGAGATGAAACCATTATGTGATAACAAGGCAGCTATCAGTATTGCACGCAATCCATTCCAACATGATAGAACTAAGCATATCAAGGTTGACAAACATTTCATTTGTGAAAAGGTGGCTTCAAGAATAATCAACCTCCCGTTTGTCAGGAAAGATAATCAGTTGGTTGATAAACTTACAAAGGCAGTTGCTTCTAATCAACATCACTATATTATTGGTAAGTTGGGCATGTTTGATATCTATGCCCCCACTTGAGGGGGAGTGTTGTGATGGGGTTAAGTCACTAAGCCTATAGCTAATTACGTTATTTATTAGTGTATTCTTGTTTACACATTGGTATGGGTATTTATGTCCTTATATTGTCTTTATAATAATATCCAAAAAAATACACTAATTCTTTCTCTTCTCCAAACAACTTCTCCCTCTTTCTCCTCTCTATAAAAGGAATTAGGATTTAAATATTTCTATTTAAAGAACTAGTCAAAATACTATTTAAATTCACTCCACTGGATACCTATTTGGATAATTATCCGAGAAAGCTCATTTGGATACAGATATTAAGCTCATTTGGATATGGATAATATCCCTATCCGTTGACACCTCTGCTTTCAGACACGCGTTAGAGGTCTCTTCGTCATGTACTACTTGACACAATTACATGTAGAGGTGGCAATCCAGCTCTCCACGTGTTCTACTACACCATAATATACATGTATAGCATTATATATTATATATAATATCTTTACTATACATATATTAGGTATATCCGTATATATACTTTACATTGTAACACTTTAATACTATGTTAGTATTGTGTCGAAATTCCTTTTATGTTAGCACTATGCTAAATTTAGATATATACTAGCACTATGGCTTATGTCAGTACTGTATCAAAATTAGATACATGCTAGTATTATACCTTGTGTCAGTATTGTTTCAAAATGCCTTATGTTATCAGTATCACTATATCAAAATTAGTACTATAGCTTATGTTAATACTTTAATAAAATTTATAGTATGTATATAACATCTATATATGCTTTATATACTGCATCAAGATTAAATATACGGAAAGAAAAAACATATAACAAAATATACAATATATTGTATATAATTTCATTATAAAAGAATAGTAAACATATTATACTATTTTTTAACTTAAGAAAAATATTCTACTCTGCCATCGAGTAAAAAAAAACTGGCGTACTGCTCTTGCGTTGTATCACCAGTCCCAAGACTAAATAAAGCCATAAAGGAGGGTTGATTTCAAGTTGGTATCCGGTGGCAGTGTATGGGAAAAAATCACTCTTCTTAGGCCCTGGCCCTACCCTGACTCGGCCCTGTCCCTTGAGGGTAGGGCTTGGAAGTTTCTAGTTCAGGCCCTCCGAGAGCTAGGAACTTGCTAGTTCAGGCCCTCCAAGAGCTAGGACCAGCCTATGGGGCCTGAACCTTGTAGGTGAGGGCTGAGGGCCGGGCCAGGTAAATCCTAGGCCCTGCCCTTTAACAGCCTAGTTATATGCATGGAATTCATCAGGTAAGGTGTTCACTAAAGAGTGAGATCCTTCATAATAGAAACTTCAAGGCGGATACACCCGCCACCTAATTTTACTATGTAGTTTCCATCTTTTGCCATATAGATTGAGCACATATTTTGTCCTCCAGCTAGACAGGATGCAGACGGGATGATGGTTGTGATGATGAAGCTAGATGGAGATTGACCTGCTAACACATTATAAATTGGTTGTTATTAAGCCAAACCAACTGGAGCAGGCTCCGATAAAATTTACTGAGATTTGATCATTATAGGAAGGATTTAGCCCATTTAAATAAGCCCAATTTCAGTGGTGATCAAATCTGAAATGCATTACCACCCTATTGATATGTGTCAGAAATCAAGATGCTTGATGCTAAAATCAGAATTAAGCATTACAGAACTCCACTCTGCACCCTAACTGATGCACGATAAATCAAAACGGAACCCAAGAGAAAGTTGATTCACCTAAAGTCAGGTTTCTACAGTTGATATCGAAAACTAAACCATGCTTTTTTTGGGGGCGGCAACATCTGTTAGTGGGTTATTAGTTACAAGCCACTAACTAAACCGTGTGAGGAAACTTACAAGACTACCTACACAGGGACACAAGCCCTAGCCTCCCAAACGGGGAGTATGCTACTCGCCATCCGAGCAGATTAGGCATTCGCCAAAACCATGCTTCAACCAGAATAAATTAAAAGAGACTTACTAACAATTTTGTAGAGTCGTGATCTCATTGTAGATACTAAATAGTGATCTACACCATTTTATGGTTTTAATGCAGCCAAATATTTAGTGGAACCTAACACCAAATATAACAACTGTAATCAAAGTTCATTGGACATATACCATTGAATAAATATATAATGGTTAAAGTAGAGTAGAGAGTTCATATATTTAATTTTAAATGAAAATGTAGAACCCCGGATCTTTCATGTGACCGTATGGGTTTTGGGTTATGAAAACGAGGTTTGTTTCTCATGTATATGTGTGTTTGTATGTGTTAAGGTCCTAAGGACCCTTTTTATGTTCAAAGGTATTTAACAAGAGTAGAAATACTCTAAGTGTTGTGTGTGGGTAAGTGTGCAAAAGAAGAGTATAAGACATACTCGTTTAGAGTGTCGAAAACAAAAGGGGAAAAAGCCCTAAGTGTTGGTGTTTGGAAAAAAAATGGTCAAAACAGGCCAAATAGGCTAAAACAGCAAAATCAGTCGACCGGTACCCAAAACCAGTTGACGGATTTATTTCCGGAACAGTCATAGTCACTGCCATAGAAACCAGTCAACTGATTTTAAACTCAGAAACTGTAAATCGTTAAAACAAAGGGTAGTTAGGGTTTTTCACAACCCTAACTCTATAAATACCCCATTTTCAAGGGGTTAGGGTTTCTAACACTTTGAGAGATACTTTTTGAGAGGAAAAAAGAGAGGACTAGGGTTTTGAAAAGGAGTTTTCTTGTGAGATCAAGGTGGAGATCGGATCCTTGCCTCCAAAACTTCCTCAAGCTTGGATCTTCTTCCTCAAGCTCGGATCTCGCGTCCAAGTTGTTTCTCATGCAGGGATTTGATCTGTGCAAGGTAGATACTTTCAACCATCTACCCTTGTAATAATTCCTCTATGAAAAGTATAAATCAAAGCTTGTTTTCTTGATGGTTTTGGTTCATAAGGCCTAATTATATGTATGGATCTCTATGAATGAAATTTCATGGGTCTGATTCGATGTTTAAAAGTTTTCTAAGGCTACTATAATGCTTATAAGTCTCATATGTTTATGTTTAAAGGTTTTTAAGTTACCATGATGCTCACAAGCACTCTATATCTTGCATGATCGAAGTTTTCTCATAAAAAATGATGTTTCAAACTCATAAGCAACATTTTTAAGGAAAATCTCAAAGTTCACTAGAATTGATAAAGCCAAAATAAGGGCTGGTGGTTCTAAGATTGTTTCACAAGTCTCATAAGGATCATTCTAAGATTGGTCTCACAAGTCTCATAAGGATCATAAGCCTCACAAGGCTCTCATAAGTTCTCATAAGGATCTCTAAGGCTCATAAGGATTCATAAGCTCGTAAGAACTCATAAGGCACTCATAAAAACTCTGATTCTCACAAGACCTCAAAAGGCTCATAAGTTTTGTTTTCTACGAACTCTAAGTTAAGATTTTAAGTATAGTTTCCGCACTCTAAGTTAAGATTTTAAGTATAGTTTCCACTCTACGCTTTATGTTTTAAATTAACTGTATACATGTTAATGTTTTATAACATTGTTAGCTAGTGGCTTGTATACGCTGAGTATTCCATGCTCAGCCGAACTGTTATCTTCGGCAAGTCTATTCAATATTTGCAATCCAGTCTCATGGGTTGAGGAGGACTATGTGGAAGAGGAGTCTGTTCTGCCACAGCCTCAAGAGGAGACGGCCCTCGATAGTTGGCCCTATCTCGACTATTGCTGAGAGTTGTGAGGAGAGGGTTGTAAGTGTTTTGAAAGTAGGGAATGTCCACTTATACTTGTTCTTTAAATTTGTTGGTTCGGAATTGGAATACAAATTACAAGTTTATATGATTAGAAATTTTGCTTCTGCTATGTGTATGCCTTGTGAGTTCTAACAGGATGGATGATTTGATATGGCACATCACTAGTTAAAGTATCTCTAACTCCTAGGAGGTATTGTGGGTCGCGACAGAAAAAAAGTTAGAACAACCAAAATGCACTTAAAATGTGGTCAAAATAAAATTATGAGATTAAACCCAAGATCCACTAGGAACCCCCCTTGACAACATTTCTGATGCATATATTTCCATCTATGCAAATAATAACATAGAAATGAGAAAATCGAGGGAGCAAAGAATGAAAAGGCAATGGACTTAGAAAGACAAGGGACTGATCTATACAAATGAAGTTCACTCTATCTACCCAGGGCCAAATTCATGTCAAGGGCTTCCATCGGATGTAAAATGAACTTAGAATTGGACATTTGGACTCCTGGAATGAAGGATATAGGATATTTAAGAGTTTTATATACTTCAAGGTACAACAAAAGTTCCCAAGTCGGAATTCTGGAATAACTCGACTAGGAGGGAATTCGAGAAAAAAGGAAAATTTTGGGGCAGTGGGAACTAATTTCACAAATAATTCGAGTTTCATTGGCGAAATTCTTGACTATTTCAAAAAAAACATCGTGATTTTCTCATAAAGTAGGGAATAATTTGTGATAGATACGTTTGACGAAAAAGTGGCGAATTATGCACGACTTTTTGGGAGGGGAAAAAAGTTGGACTCTGTTACTATGCTCTTAGTGTTGCTTCTAACATGCTTGATTGCTTGCATATAGAATACATATTAAGTTCTACTTGAAATGTTGCAGGGCACTTAATTGGAAGCTCGAACCAAATTGTAAAGATCCATCAATTGCCACAAGGAGGGGTAATAATGGTAGACACAGGTTCTTAAGTGCTCCATATAGTGCTTCTTCTAACCATGCTTTTATGAGGAAGAAAATCTTCTTAGGGTGCGTTCGTTTGGCGAAAAAGTGGATGAAAGAGAAGAAAATAAAACAAAACAAAAAGAAAAGAACAAAAAGAATAATCGGCTTTTTTCTTTGTTTTGCAATGGAGGGTTCGGGGGGGCCTCCCCCTAAAACTTGTTCTTGTTAGTAGTTCCGGAGCGTTACTCCTAAGATCAAGTCTGCTCAAGGGTCGCTTTCGTTGATTAAGTTGTCCTCGACCCCTGCATACCCTAGTACCAGAGCTCTAAAAAGAAGGCGCGACGCCGAGAGGAGCGGAGCGGGTTGCTCGGGCTTAGGGAGTTCCGGAGCGTGCAGCTCTGGCTTGGGGAGCTACGAAGGGGGGTTTGGGGGCTGCCCCCAGGAAGTTTTTGGGAGAATGCTTGTCATTATTGAGAAAGTGCAAGAAAATGAAAGTGTGTTTCTTGCACACCAAACGCAAGAAAAGTGCAAGAAAGCTCACTTTTCTTTTACTTTCCCTCATTTTCTCGCCAAACGAACAAACCCTTAAGTAATGAAGTGCTACTTGAAAGGGATGCATTCAGTTGGAAGTTGGAACTAGATTGTACGATATCCATAAACTACCGCAAGGAGGGTATTCATTGTGAAATTAGGCTTTTAATGAGTCTGGCATCTAGTAGCAGTTGGGGGAAAAAATCAACATCTAATATGCTAAAAATGTATAAAGAGACTTCTATCACAAAATGAGCACTCTCCACGACCGCGGTCGGGGGAAAAAGAGACTTCTATCACGAATGAGCACTCTCCACCACAGCAGTCGAGGAAAAAAGAAAAAAGGAAGGAACTAAGGAAGGAAGGAAGGAAGGAAGAAAACTAATATGCAAAAGCGTATAGGCTTTTTTCATGAAATGTGCTTCCTCCCTCCCCCCAAAAATTCAAACATCTAATATGCAGAACTGTTTACCATAAAATGTGCTCCCTCGTATCAAAACACCCGGCTAAGGAATAAATCTTCTCTCGGGGAAAGTTCGCCCCGCATTCACAATGACAAAGGAGTAAAAACTTACAGATTACTCATAGTTCATGACGAGGAAGCATTCTAACAATAACCATAGGGATGCCATTTCAGAAAAAGAGGAAGAATAAATCCATTTGCAAGTAAAAGCTACATGACAATTAATACAAGGAGGACAATTTTGATTCAAAATTTGTCCTCACAATAATGAATAAGAAGTAGCATGCGTGTGTTTATGTATGTAAACATACAAGTTTTTTATGGCAATCCATCATGCATGCATGCAATAATGTACAACCACCTAAAATCATGTTTCCACAACCAGCAGAAGAAATAGGCCAAGAGTTCGAACTTCAAAAATTTTACAACCTAACAGATAATGATGTTAAATAGCACCAAATACCCCAGCCAACATTTCAAAATATAAATAGCAGCAGGCCAGATGTATCTAGAAATTTGACATCTCTAAACAAATTATTTAAGGTGTCAAAACTAATGTATAAGAGTTGGTTTCACCAATCTAGTTTTTTTTTGTTTTATCGGTATTCACCAATCTAGTTGGCATGCTGACATTAATTTAATACAATTGTATCATTAAGGTTGGGCTAATCTAATGTCTATATTAATAAGTCATTTACACAATGTAAAGAAAGTAACATTTGATTCTAGAGAAGAAAACTTGTTGAACAACTACACTCACTACTGTAGGCTCCAAATCTCACTCCTAATAAAAAAATGGCACTAGTTCATAACTTACCGAGTTATGATCGGCTGGACGGGACTGAGAACAGTTACGCATATTGCAGGTTGTCCTGAATGAAAAATTGACATTGCCACAGCTAGGACATGTCCAATCATCTTCTCGACGACTACCTGCAAAACAAAAACAAAACATCAATGAAGGCAAGTAGGCAACTATATACATACAAGAAAATAAGCATCATCAGAACCTAAGACAAATATGTCGAATACTGTATCCAATATCAGAAGAACAAGAGTAACAGTATTTAGAGTTTATTGTCTTGTAAACTCTATCTTTGCTTTGTTGCTTGCTCTTGTTTCCTGGCCTTTTTTATTTATATAATTGTTTGATTACCGATATAAAAAAAACAGTATTTAGATGAGTAATGACATGTAACAACCACAAATCAACAGTGTCAACCTAATTTACTTCTCTTTAGATGAACAGGGTACAAAAACCTCGCCTCTATAAGAATTGATAGGGGCATAACGAGGTAAACCTTGAATAACCAATAAAGATCTAGAATTCATTACAATGGCACGCTGACTTTGTAACTAGACAGAATATATACACCATCTCAAAATGTATTTGTGGACTAGTTGTGGATAGAATGAAGAGGCTATTGTTGGGCTGGAAAAGGAGATCTTTATCAATGAAAGGGTCACGTCGATCAAAATCAATTTAATGTCCTATATCATGGTTCAACACCTCAAAAACTTGATTCGACTCAAAAGTTAACTGGGTCGAGTAACTCGGAAAACTCGAAAAAAAACTCGACTCGGTCCAACTCAGAATATATATGTAATAAGGTGAAAAACCTGAGTTAAAAAAACTCGAAGTATGTTGGTTTTATAGTCTCAAACCTATAAATTAGGTTTAAAAGAACTCATAGTAGGTTGTCTTTGTAGACCCAAAAAACTATGACGCAAAAATAGTATGACGTTCGAGTTTAGGTTTTATCATGGATGCTTTGTTTGTTTTTCTTTCTTTTCTTTTTGTGGTTCATGATCTCGTGAACTTCTACCTATAGTTGCCATTGTCGTTTGCTCTGTTTCTTCATTTATATATATTCGCCTGGATTATTGATGAAAAAAGTTTTTGATAAAAATACTCTTATGTGACTCGACCTAGTCAGGCGAGTCGAGTAACTCAGCTCAACTCGATCAAGTCACCCGAGTAACTCGGTAAATAGTGTCTCCTTCAAGTTTTGAGGTGACTTGACTCGAACTTTAGTAGAGTCGAGTAACTCAGCCGAGTTACTATATCTTTGCCATCATCGGATGCATAATACAGTGAGAAGCTTCAAAGAGACTTCTTGCAGCATGGGAGGAGAGATAACCAAAGATTCCATCTTTTTTTTTTTTGATCGGTAAATGCAAGTATATTAATAAAAATGAAAGATTCACAAAATATGAATCCCTAAGAGAAAATACAAAAACTACTCAAACTCAAAGAACTACAGCCAAAGCCCCTCCCCAAACAACTTTACGAGATAACCTCATCAAACCCTATCTCCACCAAGTCAAACTTAGCGGATATCCAATCTCGCAACAGCGCGCGCGATCTCGAGCACACTCTCTCCAAAGACAACACAGTATCCTCAAACACCCTCCGGTTCCGCTCTTTCCACAAGGACCAGGAGACCACCCCCGGGAGATAGGTCCAGACGAGCTCCACCAAACTATCAAGCGAAAGTGAGAGTCAACCAGAAAGCAAAACCTGAAAAGAAGAGGGAAACACTCACGCTACTCCCAATTGTGCCAGAAAATACCGTCAAAGCCTCTGAGCAAAAGGGCAATGAATAAGCAAATGGTCAACCGATTCCTCCTCCACCAAGCACAAACAACACTGATTAGGAAGACTCCATCCTCTCTTCCTTAAATTATCCAAGGTGAGGATCTTGCCCAGATAGGCCGACCAAAGAAAGACAGAAACTTTGGAAAGCAACCCATTGAACCAAACCAACTGACGCAGGAACTCCGCAAGACCGCCCGGATTAGCCACCTGCAGATACTCCTTCACAGAAAAGCGCCCACTTTCACAGAAAAGCGCCCACTGGAATTATAGACCCAAACCCGGCGATCCCTGACTGACTCCTCCAACTTCACCAACTCGAACAGAGATAACAAAGATGCAAAGTCACTGACTTCCCGATCATTAAGCGAATGGCTGAAGGATAGATTCCAAACCACAACCCCCGCTCTCCTAGAATACATATCCGCAACTGACGCCGATTTAGGAGAGGAAAGCAAAAAGAAAGTCCTGAACCGTTGCTCTAAAGAGCAAGACCCACACCAATGATCGGACTAAAATTCGATGCACGCCCCAACTCCTAACACAAGGCGCGTAAACTTGACAAACTCAGCCCAACCCGCTACAATACCTTTCCAAAGTCCCACCCCATGAGAGCCCCTAGGAAGCCTAGGAGTCCATCGATCTCTAAAACCATGTTGAGCAACTATCACTCTTCTCCACAAGCTACCTTCTTCTTCCCTAAAACGCCAGAGCCACTTTCCCAATAACGCCTCGTTGATCGCCTTCAAAGGCCAAATATTGAACCCCCCTTTCTCTTTCGGCCTGCAAACCCACTTCCATTTCACCAAATGAAGCTTCTTAATCACCACCTTATCATTCCACAAAAAATTCCTTTGCAGTCTTTCTAGCTTAGATGCAATGGAGGCCGGAATCCTAAAGAGGGAAAGATAATAAATCGAAAGACTGCAAAGAACATTCTTCAATAAGGTGAGTCTACCACCTCTCGAAACCAAAGATTTCATCTTGTGCAATGAGATTAGGTATGTCGACGTGAAGAATTGGGAGGGTTTGGCATAACACAAATGAGGGTCACAGAAAACCCTCATGGGTCTATGGAGATAGCAAGAAAGACTCCACTTTGTAAAGAAGGGTTGTGAAACATGAATATGAGGTTCAAAGATGAACATGGGACTCATGAAAGTGTTTCCTCTTATAGGATGGCTGTTTGAATTAGTAATATGAAATTTCGTAGTATTATTTGCAATGCACTACCGCTAAAGTAGGGAATAGTGATATATTTTTTCCTGTGGAAACGAAAGTCTATTGTAGGCATCCTCTTCGAGTTGTGCCCATCTATACAAACTGGTTCTGCATGAGGAACTTTCAATTAATCATTACTCTGCAAGAAGAAATAGGGAGATTGTGGTGCCCAAATTTTTGAGAAATTTACTTGAAATGAAATTGGGTGTTTATTTTTCTTCCTATTACACTTGGAGGATGTTCCATTTTCTTGGGATGTTATTATTTTTTGGGTGTGAATGCTGGATTACCATGTCCTTTGAGATGGTTACGAATACGAGTAAACCAATATTCCAAAAGTTGAAACATTCTCTTCAACTACTGGGTTATACAAGATTCAACTAATCATCCCACCATGGGTTTTGCCTACCAAATAGATTTATTATGTTAAAGATCAATTAGGCCTGGAGGGCGTGAACCATCTTTTTATTTATTGCCGGGGTGGCTTGGACAAGATGGAACTTCTTCATTTTTCCATTTTGTGTGAAGTTTCCCTAAGCATTGAGCTTGTTTCTTGACCAGGAATCTGTTTAGGAACAAACCTAAAGGATTATTAAGAGTAATATTTTTTTTTAAAGGAGTGCAAATCGATCAAGAGGGATTACTTTGATATAAATTGGAATTTTGTAATTTTGACAATGACTGGGAGCAGTTATTTTGTTTAGTTGGTTGGCATCTTTCTCTTTAAAGAGGGGAAAACACCCCCCCCCCCCCCTCCCTTTCTTTTTACACTAACTAATAAAATTATTATTGTTACTGATCAAAAAATCACAGTTATGTAATAACGAGTGACCGGTGTCAATTCACTCAAAACTGCTGATTTGTTCACAATGATAAGTTTCAATGCGCTTGAAAAGAGAAACAACATCCATAATAATGATGGAGGAAGACCAACAGAAAATGGGTTCAATTTAAAAGGAAGACAGGACGTACCATCAGTTCGAGCACGCTTTGCTGCTGACGAGTTTCTATTATCCGCCTGCAAATTGGAAGAGGAGGGAGGTAAAATTTCATCCACTCAGTAGGGAACTCAATAAATATTTTTGTATAAAGTAGCAGAAAACAGGGCTATGGACTGTTAATTAAAATTTAATAAGTAGTTGAGCAGTAGATAAGCAGAGGATCTAGCACTAACTTCATTCATGTGCGGCCCAACTGATTTTTCAAATCTCAACAAGAAACCCTAGTGGGTAGTTAATGACTTAGTTTGTAATGATGTAAATTTAACATCAACGAATGAATGAATTATGAGTTTCTTTCTTAATCTTAATCTTAATCTTAATCTTAATCTTAAGAGAGAACTAGGAGGTGGAATGAGATCGATTTCGAAACAGGAAAAGAAGCAATACACAGTGCAAACAATCGAGAAAGAGGGTGAGAAGCGAACGAATCACATGGATGATCTGACTGAAAAAAAGATTCTAAGAATAAAATAGTACCTGAGACATGGTGATTATGAGTTGAAGATCTCGGAGGGTTTATGCCTTCTTTTATCAGGAGATGGGAGCGACTGGCGAGGAGGACTAGGGTTTTGTTGATCAATAAAATGGCTTCTTTTTTTTTTTGTTTGTTTGTTTGGTAGAGACTCGCTGTCCGGGTTAGTCCTCAACCCCGGTTAGTAGTTAGTATCTGTTCTAAGTTAAGGCCGGGTGGAGAGCATAACACTATCAATAAATGACATTTTAATGCCACTCTCAAAACATTTTCCTTTCTAGTGGTGGGGGTGTATTCAAGCCCAGCCAGCTTTTGTTTTTTTCGGTTAGCAAGCCAGCTCGGCTCGATCAAACCAAGCTCAAACTCCAATTTTAACTCAAGCAAGGCTCAGCTTGATTCGGCTCGGCTCGGTTCGGCTCACTTGAGCTCGGCTCTGCTTGACATATTTATAATATATGATATTATTATTATTTATTAATATTTAATATATTATAAATAAATAAATTTATAATGTGAATATATTATTGATAATGTTTTTTAAAATAATATATAGATATATTTTTATTTGTATTTTTGTGTGTTTCAAGCCGAGCTCATGCCAAGCCAAAATTTTCAAGCCAAGCTTGGAGCCGGGATATTCGAGGTTGCCCAGCTCAGCTCAATACTCCCCTACTTTCTCATACCTAAATTTTAAAGAGTGACAAATAAATAATATCATTACATTTCATCAACCAAGGCTAAAATTTTTACTTGCAGTGACAATACTGCCCATACATTTAAGTGTTATATCTTCAAAGTAGTCGGATCATCTACGGTGTTAACTGGATTTGGCAAAATTGGTTAACATGGTTGCTCAACAAGTGGAGAAAACTTGGACGGGAAATTGGAAAAGTTCTGTTAGTTCTCAAGAGACGTTACCGTCATTGACATGGTTCCTTCTCTACTGTACGTTGATGATCTCTTTCCCAATAGAAAAACTCATCACCTCTTGAGTGGCTTTGTTACAGAAGAAACCTGCTCGTTTGTTGTTCTTCCAAGAGAAGAAACCAGAAACCCACGTCTCCGACACACCTCGCCTGATTTCTCGGTAAGATCTCTGTTTTCCGACGACCCTTCTCGTTATCTGGTTTCATCTTTACAAATTAGAATGCTACTTTTCTCGTCTCGTATCATTTTCTTTCTGTAGCAATCTCCAACTAGTTGGAATCAGGGCTTTTTGTTAATCTTGTCTCAGCTAAACAATAGTGTAGATACTATTTATTTGTACTTTTGCGCAACACTTGAACATAAATGTCATCCCTCGTATGTATTTGGAACCCAGTACCCCAAATATATGAGATATTTGTTACTGGAAATGTCTAGCAAAGTAGCAGACGAAAAAATGGAACTAAGGAATTCTAGTTTTATGAAGTTTTTGGATATGGAAATACTTGGACTACCAATCACCAAGATAGCCTTTGATTCTTTGGCAATAACGAAAGAAGAATTATTTGGAAGTAGAGAATTGCAAGAAACAAAAAAACTGTTAACATATCACAAGAGATACGAGACTCAACAATTAAGGAAGGACCTCTAATTCAAGAGATCACATGAGCTGGATGATCCGGCACTTTCCAAAAGAGGTGTTTAGAATCCTATCAAATTAGGATCTTGTTAGGAATTTATGGGTCGGGCTGGCCTTACCCAAGCTTTTAATCCGCCCACATGGGTTGCGGGTCATGAGGGCCCAGATGAATAGTCCATGTAGGAAATCTGATAAGTTCAGATAACCTTCATGTTATCCACTAACATAATAATAGGGATGACTTCCCAAGAGGTTGTGAGTTAGTGGGAGACTATTATATATAAGATAATTTCTTATCAGAAGAATACATGTATCTTCCATAATTCTCTTCTCTCTCTGAAAAAAGGAAATTCTCTCTGTGAGAATATCCAAGTTCTCTCTCTTGGATTTGAACCGTGGAATCGCTAGGGGGAAACTCGATCGTAGCTACCTTTATCCTACGAGAACAGGACGTACACGGGGGCTAAAGAGGATCGTGACAGTGTAACGAATCGACGAAGGATCCGGGTCTTCCGCTATTGAGTAAGAACTCTAACCCGGTCCATATTTATTTGCAGGGCCATATTTAATTGCTCTATGCCTATGGATAAATTATATAACATTGGTATCAGAGCCAGGTTAGGCTCTTTTCGATTCAGTTCGCTGAATAATAAGTGTTGTTATTTTACGCGAAATTATTATGGATTTTTTCTGTAAAAATTCAAAAAGATTTTTCCAAAATTATTTATTGGGTTGTGTTCTACTCATCAAGATGAACAAACAAATTTAATTTCGTGTAAAAAGAATTTTGAGAGAGAGAGAAAATTCAAATCCTATTATTTAGGATCTAAGTTTTCCTCAATCTTTGTGCAATTTTTTAAATGCCTTAATAAATTAATCTAGGTGTTTTAAGGACCTATTGTCATAGAGGGCCGCGAGATCTTCGAAACGGTATTTTATTTGTATTTTTTGGATTAAAAACGAGTAAGATATGATCTTCTAAAGTAGGCCTCGAATAAATCAAATTTATTTTGATTTTAAATGAGCCCAACCCTGCACGTGTCTTTTTTTATTTATTGAGGAGTTGACCATTGTGCCATGTGGATTGCCACGTCACCAGCCATGCGGGTTGGTATGTCACGTCAGCTGACACGTCACCAACCATATGTGTTACCGTGGCACATGACCATGCCATGTCAGCGCCACGTCAGCTGCCACGCCACCAAACATGTGTTATCGTGACACGTCAGCATGCCATGTCAGCATGGGGATCCAATCATCATGCCACATCATTTTAGAGTGCCTAGTTAGTTGCCACATGGGCAAGCTGACCCCTAAACTTTAAAAGGCTCGTATAGGCTCGTTTTAACTCCGATTTTGACGTCGTTTTCATCGTTGGATCACAAATTTTATGCCCTATCTGACTTTGTGTTCAAAAAAAAATTTAAGCTTCTGTAATTTTTATTTTCTAATTTATAAGCATATTTTTCTTATTAAAAAATCCTCAAATTATTTTTAAATGAAATTTAAAAATTACAGAGGCTAATTTTAAAATTCCAGTCTATTATTGGACATTATTATGACTATTGGTTGGACACCTAGGGGTTTAATTTATTAATGGATTCATTAAATTGCATAATTAAAGCCTTTGTGAATTTATTTTTTGTTACATATTATACATGTGTATTGAAGATTTTGTATCTTCAATGATGTTTGAGTTTATGTGACTTGCTCGCTCCCTTAGTGGTTGAGTGGGGTTCTGATGATGTTTTTTATATATATATGTTAATATAAATGCACGTGGAAATATTAGGCGAGGTATCTGTACCCCTAATATATACATTTGATCAAAAATTAAATAAGTAAATATATTCTTATTCAACACAATTTGGGAGATGATTCCGAGCTTAGCAGAGTTTCGATCTTAAATATGTTGGGAAGATAATATTTATTAATTGGATTTTTGAGCAAATAAAGGAGATGTGCACAATAACTAATAATGTCACCCTTGTAATCTGAATGTACAGAAATGGCAGCAAAGAATGTAGTAGTTGATCTTGTTAGGGGCAAAAAACTGACAGGAAGTAATTATGACATCTGGCACAAGAAGATTCAGTATCTTCTGAATGAGCAAGAGCTCCTGGAAGTTTTGTCCAGTAAGATGTCCAAACCTGAGGAAGGGCAAACGGCCCAACACTGTCGTGATCTGGAGGCCTACCAGTCTTGGTATAAGAAGGATCGAAGCATGCGCTTTACTATGTTAAGCAGCATGCACGATGACCTAATTGGAGAGTATGAGGCTTTCCAAACAGCCAAAGACATGTGGGACCAGCTCAAGTTTGACTTTGGAGGTACATCAACAACAAGGCTAAGGAGCCTAGTACTTAAATTTGAGGTGTACCATAAGGATCCCAAGCAAACGATGACTGAACATCTTAGGGTGATGTCCGGGATGATTCGAGACTTGAAAGCTGTTGGGAATGTCCTTACAGATGAACAACAAGTTCAGTCTGTGATCCGATCTCTACCAGATTCATGGGTAAACATGAAGCAAATCATGACCCATAACGAGAATATCAAGAATTTCTCTGATATTTCTCGTCATGTGGAATTGGAAGCGGAGCGCCAAGAGCGACCAAATCTGCAGCTCTAATCGCCCATGGAGGCCAGCACAAACCACATGGGTTTAGTCGCAAAGATAAGAGTAAGGCAGCATGGCAGGGTGGGGCAAGCTCGAGTGCTCCCAAAGGAGGTTCAAAGTTCAAACAGGAAAATCCCAAACATAAGAGGGGTAAGCGCGGTGGCAAGAAAAGTGTATCCAAGGTGAAGTGCTATAATTGTGGGCAGCTGGGTCATTTCGCTCGTGATTGCACTGAGCCGAAAAAGGTAACCCCTTCACTCAAATCCTTTAGCACTTATGTATGCTCTCATGTATTTGTTGCTGAATCTATGTCTGATTGGATTATAGATACGGGAGCAACACGACATATAGCTCGAGAGCGAGCGGGGTTTGTGGATTATAGGAGAGTTCCGGCTGGGACACATGTTGTGTACATGGGCAACAGAAGTCATGAAGAAGCTCGAGGAGTCGGTTTGTACCAGCTTCATTTACGTACTGGACGCAAATTACTTCTACATGACGTTCTATATGTGTCAGGAATTCACCATAATCTTTTATCTGTATTGACTTTATTACAGTTTGGATACAATTTTCATTTTTCTTTAGATGGTTTGGATATTATGTTGGATGATGTGGTTTTTGGACATGGTTCTATTTATGGTAGTTTATTTAAAATAGATTTGTTTGATTCTTTTCCCTCATCTACTTATTGTAATGTGACTATAAGTTCATCTACATGGCATGCTAGACTAGGGCATATAGGAAGAGATACGATGACCAGGCTAGCTCGAGAAGGTCTTCTAGGCCCACTCGCTAAGGTCGACCTACCTATATATGAGCCCTGTTTAGCAGGCAAGGCATGTAGAAAGCCTTTTGGTAAGGCTAAGAGAGCTACTCAACCATTAGAGTTAGTACACTCTGATATATGCGGACCTATGAGTGTCAAGGCACATCATGGCGCCTCTTACTTCCTTACTTTTATTGATGACTACACGCGATATGGTTATGTTCAGTTGATCGCTCACCGCTATGAAGCTTTGGATTATTTCAAACGATTTGTGACAGAGGTTGAGAATCAACAAGATAAAAGCCTAAAAACTTTTCGGACTGACCGAGGACGCGAGTACTTATCAGATTAATTTAAGGATCTATGTGAGAAAAAGGGGATACGCAGATATCTCACTATTCCTTATACTCCGCAACAAAATGGTGTAGCAGAGAGAAGGAATAGAATCCTTTTGGAGATGGTTAGGTCTATGATGGCGCAGGCAAACCTCCCTATAACCTTTTGGGGGGATGCTCTATTGACTGCGGCCTACATACTTAATCAAGTGCCTTCTCAGTCAGTTTCTTCCACCCATATGAGCTTTGGAAAGGCGAAAAGCCCAATTTGGAGCATTTGCACCCTTGGGGGGCTGCTAGTTTTGTACATAGCACCTCCCATGAGCATGGGAAATTGGGCCCTAGAGCTAGAAAGAATATCTTCATAAGGTATTTTGAAAGCTCAAAAGGCTATGTGATGTATGGTGAACATCCAAATGGAGGAATGACTGAGGTAGAGTCCCGCGATATTGATTTCATCGACACTGATATTCCTAGCATAGGCGATGCTAATAAAGATCTTGACCTCTATGAGTTAGAGGAAGATGAAGTCATCCTACCATCTTCAAGCGAGGGTGGGGAATTAGTTCCTCATCCTGTAATCGCTGAAGATAGTGGGAGTAGTCTTCAACCCAGTGGGAGTGACCCACAGGAACAAGATCAAGCTCGCAGAGTTAGTAATAGAGGGCACATTCCTCGTCATTTTGAGGTTGAGGGGAATGTTCTCTTGTGTGCTACTAAGGATGAAGATGAACCTGCTTCTTTCAGTGAAGTACTTTCTTCATCAACTAATGATGAGTGGATGACTGCTATGCAGGATGAGATGAGCTCCATGGACAAGAATGGTGTTTGGAAGTTAGTTGACCTTCCGCCTGGGAGCAAGGCCATTGGAAACAAATGAGTTTTAAAGGTCAAACGCACGGCAGATAGCTCAATTGACAAGTACAAGGCGCGCCTAGTGGCGAAAGGCTATACCCAACGAGAGGGTGTTGACTATGAGGACACATTCTCCCCAGTGGTGAGAATTGCCTCCATACGCCTTATTCTCACCATTGTAGCACAACAGGATTTAGAGCTTTATCAGATAGACGTTAAGACAACATTTCTCAATGGAGAACTAAACGAGGAGATATATATGGCTCAACCAGTGGGTTTTGAAGTATAGGGACATGAGCGCAAAGTGTGCCGTCTCAAACGTTCCATCTATGGTCTCAAACAGTCGTCTAGGCAATGGTACTTAAGATTTCATGATTCCATTACCTCAGTTGGTTTTGAAATGATTGAAGAGGATCATTGTGTGTATATTAAACGATCCAAGAAAAGCATCATTATCTTGTCATTATATGTTGATGATATCCTGTTGGCTGGGAATGACTTGGATTCCATTGTCGCCACTAAGAAGTGGTTATACTCTGTTTTTGAGATGAAGGACATGGGTGAAGCAAATTTGTGCTGGGAATTAAGATCATGAGGGATCGTTCAAGGAAATTTCTTAGTTTATCCCAAGGGACATACATCAAGAAGATTCTTGAACGTTTCCAAATGCATAACTCCAAACCCATTGACACACCAATGGAAAAGGGATGTGCCCTAAGTCTAGACCAATGTCCTAAGAATGATGAGGAAAAGAAACAAATGTCTAAAGCACCTTATGCAGCTGCAATTGGGAGTCTGATGTATGCGATGTTGTGTACGTGTCCAGACATATGTTTTGCAGTTGGCATGGTTAGTCGCTATCAAAGCAATCCTGGATCTACTCATTGGAGAGCGGTCAAGAGGATTCTTCGGTACCTTCGTGGAACTACTGATCATTCTTTATGTTATCACGGTGGAGACCTGAGATTGAGAGGTTATAGTGATGCTGATTGGGCCAGTGACAAAGATGAGCGCAAATCTACTTCAGGTTATGCATTCATACTAGGAGGTGGAGCTGTTTCTTGGTGTAGCAAGAAACAGTCATGCATTGCACTCTCTATCATGGAGTCAGAGTATGTGGCTTGTTCAGCAGCTGTCCAGGAAGCTGTTTGGCTTAGGAGATTTTTGCAATGCTTGGGTGTTACAGCTCATTCTGAGGATGCTGTGTTGCTCTATTCTGATAGTACATCAGCACTAGCGTATGCAAAAGATCCCAAGTACCATGGGAAAGCCAAACACATTGAGTTTCGGTACCATTACATTCGAGATATGGTTTCACAAGGGGAAGTAATTTTACAGCATATATCTACAGGAAGCATGGTGGCTGATCCTTTGACCAAGCCTATTGCTAGAGATGTGTTCTTATCTCTTGCTAGGAGTATGGGATTACGTAGGATATGATGTATGTAGTTATTTGGTTTTAGTACCGACATTATTATTATTGTTTTATGATATGAGTCTGCATTTTCATCAACATTATTCTTATGTAGTTCATTGTTGATAGCACATCTTCATAATATGTCACCGGGCTCGAATCGACCCTCTCACACGAGTGATTCACCTTGGCGCTGAGACAGCGAGCAAGATGAGACGTTTATGTCTTTAGGCGCTAAGATAGCGAATTAAGACATTTATGTATTTTTGGCGCCTGATCGGCGAACAAAATATATGTTACTGATATGTCGCCTTAGATAGAACTAAGATGAGACCTTTTTTAGTAGGTCGATCATAGAGTACTACCACAACTCTATGTAGCCTGCATCATAGCCGAATGTGAGATTTCAGGCAGGCGCTTACAAAGTGACTGGGCTGAAAAACTCAGGTTAGGTGCTTGTATAGCGACTAGACCCAGATTCGTATAGCGTTCCTAATTATTAGAAGTGACATGCTCATTTTTATGAGATAACGCCATAGCATACATTTCATACTGCATGTGCTTTAAGCTGACTGATAGTTGGAGTGATGAATGATTCCTGCTTCATCATTGTGTGAGCCACTTGGATCAATGATCCTAATTGTACCCTTTGTTGACCTGAGACTATGTCATGAAGAGGATACTCAGTGTCGCTACTTTAGCATGCAAACCGAGGATCATGAGAGATTCGATCTGACGGGGCATGACTGGGAAAGCGATCGAGTCTAGTTGAATTGACATGAGGGCTTGGGGAAGATTGATTGATAATACACCATGTTATGTGACTCATTACTGGCCAGCGTCTATGTCGTAATATGTTTACGATATAGGACATGAGTACATCACTTATTTCGGGTAAAGCACTGCTTATTATGAGGGATTAAGAGTGCTTAATCAGGTGTAGTCAAATCATCTGGGGTATAATCGAGATGTCCTCGAGTGATGCGTTTTTGTTGGTCATTTATGATTTGATAATCTCGCTCTTGAGGCTATATGTTCTTCTCGTAAGGTCGCACGGTTCATTTTCCTGTATGAGGAGGTGAGAATGTAAGATTGAGAAATACTGAGATATTGCTTCACCCTGTGTGGGAGAACAAATGAGAAAACTCACCCTATGTGGGCGAGTGGGAACTGTTAGGAATTTATGGATCGGGCTGGGCCTGATCCAAGCTTTTAATCCGCCCACATGGGTTGCGGGTCATGAGGGCCCAGATGAATAGTCCATGTAGGGAATCTGATAAGTTCAGATAACCTTCATGTTATCCACTAACACAATAATAGGGATAACTTCCCAAGAGGTTGTGAGTTAGTGGGAGACTATTATATATAAGATAATTCCTTATCAGAAGAATACACGTATCTTCCATAATTCTCTTCTCTCTCTGAAAAAAGGAAATTCTCTCTTTGAGAATATCCAAGTTCTCTCTATTGGATTTGAACCGTGGAATCACAAAGGGGAAACTCAATCGTAGCTACCTTTATCCTATGAGAACAGGACGTACACGGGGGCTAAAGAGGATTGTGACAGTGTAACGAATCGACGAAGGATCCGGGTCTTCCGCTATTGAGTAAGAACTCTAACCCGGTCTATATTTATTTGTAGGGCCATATTTAATTGCTCTATGCATATGGATAAATTATATAACAGATCTTTACAACACGTGTGAATCTAAAGATTCCTATCACAATAGGAATTCTAATGTGTTGTACCTTGTGCCTTTAAATACACAAACTCTTCTCCTCTATTCATTAACGTGATAGAGAAGTTTTATTCAATTGTTTTACAAGGTTTACATGGTATCAGAGCGATTATAGGAGTGTTCCTACTCGATCCTCATGACTTCTTCTTTCCCTAATGTTATGAACCTCGTTAGCATCAAGTTGGATTGTGACAACTATCTCTTATGGAAGAGCCAACTCGTACCTATTCTTCAGGCGAACAAACTCATGTGCTATGTGGATGGTTCCATATTATGCCCTTCCCATTTTCTCCAAGATGATACACAGGGAAGCCGACCATCGCAGTTAATCCAGCCTATGACAATTGGCAAGAACGCGATTCTCTCGTTCTACTATGGATTAACGCTACACTGACAGCACCCATGTTACAACATGTTGTTGGTCTTCAAACGTCACGTGAGGTATGGCTACGACTCGAGCGCCTTCATCTTATCCAATCTCGCTCTCGGGTTTTACAACTCAAACAACAATTTTAGTCCCTTAAGAAAGGAGGTATGTCCATCACCGACTATTTGGATAAAATGAAAGGAATAGCTGCTTCCTTAGAGGTAGTGGGTCAATCGGTATCTAATTATGACTTGTGTAACCAAGTCCTCAATGACCTTGGTCAGGAGTACGATCCCGTACATACCACGGTTCTCAATCGTGATACTCCCATAATATTTGATGATCTTTTTGGCCAACTGCTCACTTTTGAAATTCACTTGGATTCACATGCACCTATGAAGAGTTCTGATACACCGTCCACAACTCTCATTACCAATAACACATCGCATCCCCCCTCTCAAGGCTATGGCACATATCGGAGCCGTTTAGATCGTTACCGTGGTCGTGGTCATGGTCGAGGCTGCCACGGTGGAGGTCGTGGAAATCTTCAATACAATGCTCAGTCTCATCTAGCTCCTACTGCAAAATCAACCTCAACCAATACTTGTCAGATTTGCAACCAGGTTGGACACAATGCCCTAGACTGTTTTCACCGTCTTGATCTATCCTATCAAGGCCGCCAACCACTTGCAAAGCTTCAAGCCATGGTTGCATCCAAACAGACCTCCTCAACATGGTATACTGATATCGGGGCTTCGAATCATGTTACTACTGATCTAAGTAATCTTTCTCTACATTCTGAGTATGATGGGCCTGACAGTGTTGCCGTTGGTAATTGTAAAACTCTTCCTATATCTCATATGGGCACAACTAAGCCTTTCCATGACAATAAACTGTTTCATCTAGATCATGTTCTCCATGTTCCTCATATGAAAACTAACCTTATATATGTGTCCCAATTCACAAAAGATAATAATTGTCATTTTATCTTCACCGACTCTCATTTTTTTGTGAAGGACAATTCCACGGGGAGGACCCTCTTCCAAGGATGGATTCTTGATGGCCTATATCCTATTCAGCTTCCTCTTCCTGCATCGAGTCACTCTCCTTCGGCCTTGCACACAGTTTGGCTTGGTAGTTCTGTTTGGCATCACCGCTTAGGTCACCCGGCCCCAACCATTATGGTTGGTTTATCTAAGCAATTATCCATCACTGGATCATCTTAACTTTCTTCAGTCTGTTCCTCTTGTCAAATGGGAAAGATTTCTCGTTTACCATTTAGTGTCGCACCCCAAAGTACCCCCTAGGAGTTGAGGGATACTTTAGAGGTGACTGCACGTACCTGCCAAACCATCCTGTAATGAATAAGACTAATCATGATATAACACAATAATAATCAGAGTGCGGAAGCTATATCATGAATGCGAAAACGTGAACTAACCTTTTCTTTTCTTCTATAACTCCAAAATAGTATTCCAAGTTAAAATATACATATCATGTCAAGTCAAAGGTGGACAGGCCCACCTATCAAAATATCAAAATATACAAAGAACTCTCTCGGACTCTCCTCTCAACAGTAGTCAAGGTATGGCCACACATCTAAATCCCTATCCTCCTGGAACTGCAACGAGATAGGTGGCTCCCTCTCCTCAACGTACTCTTCCTCGACCCAAGGCTCAGGATTGAGGACATCCACGGAACCTGCTGACATAAAAGTACGGCTGAGCATGGAATACTCAGCGAGTACAAGCTACTAGCTAACCATAGTAATAACAATAGCATAACCACAGTGAACACAATTCAAAATATGGATTTAAAGCAATACTAGTAGCATAAGAATAATAGGATTGAACATGAAGCAATATAATTATCTTGACATACGTGCATGGATGCCAAGAAAAACTCATGTTCAGAAACCTTTTTCATGTCTCGGTCTTGCTTGTGAAAATCATGCATGCGTGTCTGTCTTGTTTGGGATTTCATGTCATGACTTGTATACTTGTGAGCCAGAGGCTAGCACCCGCACATCCCTGGGCTACCAACCTCCTTGACATTTCATTCTCTTGTGAGCCAGAGGCTAGCACCCTTCATTTGGGCTACCAACCTCCTTGACATGTATTTGTTCTCTTTCACTTGTGAGCCAGAGGCTAGCACCCTTCACTTAGGCTATCAACCTCCTTGACGTGTTCTTGTTTTATTTACTTGTGAGCCAGAGGCTAGCACCCTTCAATTGGGCTACCAACCTCCTTGACATGTTCTTATTTTCATGTTTGATTTATCATATAAAGCTACTCGTGGAAAACTCGGTTCATCCATGCATGTGTGCTTGTGTGCTTGTCAATAGTGGCAACCATGATGACATGTATAACATGAAGGATAGTGCATCGCAATTCAATTCATAGTATAAGCATATGAGAATTTGGGTAATCTACATGGCATTTGGTCTATTCATCATTTATTAGAACAATTGCATAAGGTTTACTTCCATTTTCTTCATTTAATTCATTTACTTCTAGTTTAGGCATTTTGTCAAACACATAGCACACAACATTTCCTTGGTAGTTCATCTTACTCTTTTTAGTGCATATTTTCCATCCAATCATCAAGGTAAGTTCATTATTTGTAAAATGTTCATCCACCATTTTCCATTTCATACATCACACCACATCCATATGGCATCCAATCGCCTCAACCCCTCATCCATCCACACACAACATTCATTATTATCTTGTTTACATTTTATGCGAATAGCACATTTCACGTGTATGGAAAACATGGAATCAAGAATCATCAATAAAAATAGAAAACCTAAGTCATTGCTAATGGGAGTTAGTAGGGTGTACTAACCTTGAATCAAGGTTTGATCTTGGGTGGAAACCCTTGATTGAAGCTCCAACTTGGAAGAGGAGAACCCTTGCTTGAAAGGTGCTTGATTTGGGGAAGAAAATCCTTGAGGATTACCTTGGAGAACGCTGCCCTAGCTTGAGAAAGACTCCCCCACGAGCTTGAGGCTTGGCTTGTGGAATTCCAAGCTAAAGGGATGATTGTGGGTCTTGAAACCCTTGATTTCTTTTCTCACAATGATACCCTAGGAAAACCCTCTTCTCCTCTCTCCTTTTCTCTCTAAAATTCTCTAAGGATGGTGTGTGGGGACCAAATGCCCGAGCAAGCCCTTATAGGCAAGGGTTTAATGCCCAAAAGACGAAAAAACCCTTAATGAAATTTCTGCAAAACTCGATATACCGATCGATCGGTGGTTAAGACCGAGCGACAGGTGTTTTGACTGGGCGATCGGTCAAAAACATGCTCTCTGAAATTTTTCCCCATACAAAAAAGTTAACCAGTCGATAGCTACCAATCGATTGCCAGTTTGGACCGAGCGATCGGTTGTGGACCGATCGATCGCTACATTGGACCGAGTGATCGGTGCTCTGAAGGTTCCACTGTTTTGGCCATATCTTTTGACTCGTTCATCGGATTTTGACGATTCAACTTGCGTTGGATTCGTCTTTCGAAAATGAATATTTCTGATGTTTCAGAATTTTCAATTTTTCCCTTATTTATTAATTAGACTACGTGAAAGGCCAATTGACTACGAACTATTCATTAAGTATGGAAAAGTCCGGGGTGCTACATTTAGCGTGTATAAGTCTATCACTAATTTTCCTCTTCAACTTGTTCACACAGATGTGTGGGGACCTACTCCCAAATTATCAATAAATGGCTTCAAATTTTATGTTAGTTTTATTGATGATTTTAGCCAATACTGTTGGATTTTTCCTCTTCAATTCAAATCTGAAATTTATGAGACATTTGTCCGCTTTAAAGTGCTTGTGGAAAATATGTTTGATAGAAAGATCAAATCCCTTCAAACTGATAGGACATTTGTCCGCTTTAAAGTGCTTGTGGAAAATATGTTTGATAGAAAGATCAAATCCCTTCAAACTGATAGGGGTGGCGAATATACCAGTCTTCGCTTTAAGACTTTCTTGTCACTTTCCGACATTTCACATCGCATTTCATGTCCCCACACTCCGCAACAAAATGGTGTTACAGAGCGCAAACATCGACACATTGTTGAGACTGGCCTTACACTCCTTACACATGCCCACCTTCCTCCTCGCTTTTGGTTTGATGCGTTTACCACTACTGTATTTTTAATTAATCGTCTTCCAACACGTGTGCTTGCCAATATATCTCCATATGAAAAATTATTTCAGCAATCGCCAAACTATGCTCTCTTGCGTAGCTTCGGCTGTGTTTGCTTTCCATTCTTCGTGCTTACATGACCAATAAGCTTACTCCTCGTACATCCAAATGTGTCTTTCTTGGGTACAGTCTTAATCATCGTGGTTATAAATGCATGGATATTCGCACGGGTCGCATCTATCTTTCCCGGCACGTTGTCTTTGATAAAGATCATTTTCCGTTTGCTTAAAAGGATTTGGCATACCCATCCAATGGAACTACAGAGGACTCCTCTCCCACCATCCTTGGCCTTGTCCCACCAGCCCCTCTTCCTACTATTAGGGCACCTAGCACATCATCACCACCTCAAGCCTCTCCCTCTACTCCTACACCTACACCTATCCTAACAATTCCCCAAGCCTCTCCCTCTAGTATAATACCCGAGCCTCTCCCTTCCTCACAACCCATCATCTTGCCTTACCCCACCACCAACCCACAACACCCATATGGCACCCGATCCAAATCCGACATGTTTAAACCCAAAGCCTTGACTGCCTCCACCTGTTACCCACTACCAATAGCTTTATTTTCACCTACCACCATGGTTGAACCGAGCTCCTATACTCAGGCCATCAAATACCCGCAGTGGAGGGCTGCTATGTCACAGGAGTTTGATGCCCTACAGAAACAAGGAACTTGGTCTCTTGTTCCCATGCCACCTGGTAAGAGCATTGTTGGTTGTCGTTGGGTCTACAAAGTTAAGCAAAAATCTGATGGGTCTCTAGAGTGCTTCAAGGCACGTTTGGTTGCAAAAGGCTTCCACCAACAACCCGATGTGGACTATACTGATACCTTCAGTCCGGTTATCAAACATGCCAACATTCGGATAGTATTAACCCTTGCCGTTCACAATGGTTGGCCTATTCGACAGATGGATGTTCACATTGCCTTCTTTCATGGCATTCTCTCTGAGAAGGTTTTTATGGCACAACCCCAGGGCTTCACGGATCCCACTCGACCTACACACGTTTGTCGATTACATAAATCTATTTATGGACTTAAACAATCATCCCAGACATGGTTTTTACGCCTCACTGATTATTTGCATGGCCTTGGCTTTACTGGTTCTTCTGCCGACACATCTCTATTTATTTGGCGTTCGGGAGAGAGTATGCTGTTTCTTTTGATATATGTGGATGATATCATTGTCACAGGGAATCAAGCTTCGGCCCTCCAAACTCTTCTTGGCAAACTCAATCATCTCTTTGCCATGAAAGACCTCGGCTCCCATCACTATTTTCTTGGCCTAGAGGCTCATCGAACGCCCAAGGCTCTCTATCTATCTCAATCAAAGTATGTTCGTGACTTGCTCACTCGTGCCAAAATGGATGGAGCTAAACCCATTAGCTCACCAGTTGCATCAGGCTTCAAATTATCAAGACTTGATGGCGATCCGATTGCCAATGTAATAGAATATAGAAGCATTGTCGGTGCCTTACAGTATATCACTCTCACCCACCCCGACATCGCCTTCGCAATCAACCAAGTGTGCCAATTTATGCATTCTCCTCGGTCGGCTCTTTGGGCTGCCGTGAAAAGAATCCTTCAGTTTCTCAAAGGCTCCATTACTTGTGGCATTATTTTTCAGCAGTGTCCTCCTAAGTTACATGCATATTCTGATGCCGATTGGGCCAATGATCCGAATGACCGGTGATCTACCTCGGGTTATGGAGTATTTCTTGGGTCGAACCTTATTGCTTGGAGTGCCAAAAAGCAGCCGACAGTCGTTCACTCCAGTACCAAGTCTGAATATCTCTCCTTGGCACATACTGCAACTGAGTTGGCATGGATCTGAATGATTTTGCGTGACCTAGGCGTCTTTCTTAAATCTCCACCAACCATTTTCTGTGACAACATTAGTTCTTTGTCTCTGGCCTCCAATCTGGTCTATTATGCTCGTACGAAGCATGTCGAGATAGACTATCATTTTATTCGTGAAAAATCATTCGTGGCGATCTCGATGTTCACTTTGTGAGTTCCATTGATCAAGTTACCAATATCTTCACTAAGGGTTTAACTATGGCGCGCTTCAAACTCCTACAGTCCAAGCTTCACGTCACTGAAGTGCCGCATTGCTTGTGGGGGCGTGTTAACATATCACAAGAGATACGAGACTCAACAATTAATGAAGGACCTCTAATTCAAGAGATCACATGAGTTGGATGATCTGGCACTTTCCAAAAGAAGTGTTTAGAATCTGAAATTACCTTGATCAATGATCTCTATGACCTAGAGGGGGGGTGAATAGGTCTATCTAAGAGCTTCTAACCAATTTTTAATTTTTCAATAATTAGTTTAGAAATCAATAAACAATTCACACAAACAATCCACACAAATCAAACACAGCAGATTTTTACGTGGAAAACCCTTACGGAAAAAAACCACGAGACCTCGTCCAGCAACAAACTTCACTATCAGAAGAATTCAAGTACAAGACAAGACCTTACCCAAACCGGACTTGACGTTTCTAGGTACAGAATCTTACTCTTGATTTCCACGAACCAGCAGGTTCGATCTCCGCCGTAGCAGCTTCGGTTCCTGACCGACCAAATCTTCTCAAGCTACTTCAATACCACGATCACACATGATCGATCTCCTTCCACGAAGGCTCCGGATCATACACCGGACACATACACAAAGTGTAGGGTTGTGAATCAATTTAGAAAACTTCAAACCCTAGAGGGATCTCATACAGATCTGAGATCACACAATGCAAGATCAAAAGTATAGATCTATACATGCATTCTCTAGGATGATTGAAAAAGGAGGGATCACTAAAGATCTATGAGGAACAATGGAAAAAGCCCTAGAAGAGTTTCTCAAACCTCTACTCTTTCAAAAATAAACAAAGATATGAATTAGGTCTCCAAAAAGTTGTTTATATAGGGTTTAGAAAAGAGTCCCAAAAAATAAAATTATGTTTACGAGGACCGATCGATCGGTGCTTATAACCGATCGCTCGGTTCAAAACCGATCGATCGCTATTTCCACCGAGAGATCGGTTAAAAATTGCCTCTCTGGAAAAATACCCCATACAAATTTTTTGACCAGTCGATAGCCACCGATCGATCGGTCTCAACACCGAGCGATCGGTCTCAACACCGAGCGATCGGTTGAGACAGAGTTTTAGCCAAAACAATTTTCTTTTATTTTTGTTTGATTCAAATAAGACCAAAAGACTTTGCTATCCTCCTAAGTATGTTTAGAGTTATCTAAGTCAAATCCAACCTAGGTAGGGGTCTCTAAGTCCATTACCTGTCTAGATCCGGAGTACAAGCTTTTTCTTCAATATCTTCAGTCTTCTCGAAACTTTAACTCTTCCGACAAGTTGAACAAGACACAACACACATGTCCTATCTAATGATCACGGAATTTGACAACACCTATTTCTGGATTTACAATCTTCCCCTTTGGTAATTCCAAGACAAAACAAGACTAACTCACATACTAGATTCAAATTTTCCCAAATGATTCAAAAATAGAAAATTGAACCTTTACATGACTCAATAAAAAATTTCATGACATTCAACTTGTCATGTTTCAACAATCATAGAACCTGTTTGCCTGCACAAGCTCAACCAAAACCCTGTGAAGCATGGGAAATAAAAGATTTCATAATAGGTTACAAGTGCATCCATAACAAATTCATGTTACAAGTGCATCCATAACAAGAATCCATAACAAGTTCATCATGTTCAACCATATATCATAGTTCCAAAATATGCCATACCTGTGCCATACACTACTCTCCCCCCTTTTGGCTCGAAATGCCAAAGGGAGAATGGAAATAAATGAATTAGGTAAAATGATCATATGAGATGAGATAACAAAAAAATAAGAGTAAAAGTGCAAACATCGTCTCATAGAGAATAATCAACATCCAAGACAATACCATTCATAAGCATCAAAGTTAATATCATCCATATGTGGTATGTACTGAGTACAACCAAGACAAAATACATCCAATGTCTCAAAATAAACTAGGACAAAGTAAACTCCTAAACATAAATACATGAAACATATGGAGTAGCCTAGTACATCAAACTAACTCTCACTCCTCTTCATCAGAAGTGAGATGGGACTCATAATATGCTCTAAAATCACGAACATCCCGCTGGACACTCAGCACTGCTGCATCAAGTGATCCAAGTCGACCTCGGATCTCTGTAGTGAATTCCTGGTAAGATGAAACATGAGTTTGGAGATCCATCTGCATCTCCCTCATCATTCTGGCAAGATCATCAATCGAGGCAGGAGGTGGATGAGAGGACCCGGTACCAACTTCTGCTTCTTCCTCAGTATCTCGAATTGAAGCATGTGATAAACTCTGAGCTAAAGTCTTTTTGTTGATTGGACCCTTCGGATTACGAGTAGGAACACCATGAGGAGCAATGATCCCTTGAGAACCAAGGAGTTTAGTGATCAGGGAACCAAATGGAAGAGCTCCAACTACAGTTTGAGTTTGATGGGCTTGAATCATCAAATCAATAATGTGTGCGGCGAGATCAATATCATGTCCACGAAGGAGACTGAACAAAAATCGGGCTCTATCTTCCTTAAGGTCCGCAGTATGAACCTTTGGGTCGATATTGGCACTCATTACTAGGTTTACAAGTCTTGCATCCCTAGTGAGTTTAGACACTTCAATGAAGGAACCAACCCAAAGTGTAGGAGCACCACAAAGAAAGGTGACTACATTGTTCATAGATTCTTTATCCTCATCATTCTTATATTTATAAGGATAATAAGCATCTGGAACTCGAGGACAACCAAGAAATTTAGCAATGACATTAGGATTTATCAAAACAGATTTTTCTAAAGATCGAGATTTAAAAGACCAGGTTTTAGAGTTGATTTCAGAGAAATTTAAGTAAAATTCCTAGACTAACTGAATAGGAGCAGGACTGGATAATGTGAGAATACCTTCCCATTGACGATCGGTAATGAGCTTAGGAAGGTGATAATCACCAAAATCGGAAATTCTAATACTCCTTTCAACCATAACAGCCTTCTTGCTAAAATACTCACTATAAAGCCGAGCAGCAGTAGGACTAATGAAGGGACCCAATAGAACATTCAAGGACGAACAAGCTATCCTTTTTGTTTCCGGGTTTTATCTGCCAAAGACTTTTGGCGATTTTCAGAAGTAGAATCAACCATTCTACGGATTGGTCTATCCCCTATTGAAATCCCATGACCTATTGGAGTGAAAGAGTAGGGCTCATTGAGATCCTCTTCCTCGAGAGGGTCCTCTTGGTTGTTGAGGACTAATCTCCGGCGTTTAGAGACACCGGACATGAGGAATGCAAGAATAACTAAGGAGTATGAGAAAACCATCACGAATTTTTGATGCCCTAGATGTGAAAAGTAAACCAAAATCAAGAAAATGAACAAAGTTTACCTTTTTAGATGCTTGCAAACCCTTGGAGTAGAAATAAATGACCGTAAGAGGGATTTGGAGGAGAAGGAACCGAGAGATCGCTCTAGAGTTCGGAGAACAAAAGAATAGTAAAATGAGAAATGAGGGTTTTATAACCCTGTTCACGAAAGACCGATCAATCGGTCATTAACACCGAGAGTTCGGTGGTCTGGAAAATTTTTTGAAAATTTTTACTTAAAACCATTTTTCTCCCCCTCAACCAAAGCAAGATTTAAACTCATTTTCACCTCAAAATCACCTAATAACTATGCACTTATCCAAGCATTTATTTCATCAAAATCATAAAGAATATTTAACCAATAATTTATATTACAGAATAGTTATGAACAAGGATTATGTAAATAACTTTTAGTTTCCATAAGTGATTAATTATGATTTTTGCATCAAATTCACATTTAGAGTCAAGAAACGCTCAGAAGTAATGTGTGTGTAATATTAAAAATTCATAACATGACTCTGAGGATTGGTTTCATCCACAAAACAAGATTTTGACATTATAGCATAAAAGGTATTCTAGAATGTTCAAAAACTAGAATTAAAACCAAGAGACATCCATAGAATTATGATGAGCAATGTTTACCCCAAATTTGATCAATAAAGTCATTTTATTTTATAATCAAATTTTACACATTATCTATTCTTTGGACACTGATGACTTTCACACAAGTAAGAAGGATAGCCCTCTCTAATGATAGTGGGGGCTTTCACACTAGCAACCCATATAGATACCTACTGTTTGTCTAGATAGCCATTACTCACTGTTTGCATTCACTAGAAGCTATCACACAAACTCACAGGTAGTCCTTTCCATGTCAATAATTTTTAAAACAAGGGGGCTCACCTTATGGAATTTTAATCACACTGGTTATACTAGATTTGATTAAACTAGGGAACCATATGATATAATATTAGAATCTATAAATATGAACTAATATCATCTCAAGAATCAGTTAGAGTGCATGTGCAACACATAACATCTTGTTTACTCAACTCTAACTGAGATTGGTGATCATGACCATTTTAAATCACTAGATAGAACCAATAGTTGATCTATCCTTATTTACTCAATCCTATGAAAAATTTAACCTTGGAATTAATATTCAATTATGATTTCAAGGAAAAAAATTTATGCATAACGATAGGAAAGAAGGTCATACAAACACTCTATTTTTTTGCAACATTTTTCAAATTTTTGAATGTTTTTGGATTTTTAATAATTAAAGAAAAAAAAATATCTCTATGACTAAAATGAAACAAGAAGAACACATAGGCTATGAAGAAAGCACACCATCACTCAACTCTGCACAAACCAATGGATTTCCTAAAGAACTCAAACCTAAGGGAATCTAAGGGTTTTGTGAGAATGTCTGCAAATTGTTTCTCTGTTTGGACATACTCAATACACACAACATTTTGCTCAACTAAATCACGAATGAAGTGATGCCTAATGTCAATGTGTTTTGTGCGAGAATGTTGAACGGGATTTTTGGAAATATTGATAGCACTTGAATTATCATAATACATAGTCATAGTGCCTTGTTCAATCCCGTAATCATGCAACATCTGCTTCATCCATAGAAGTTGAGTGCAACAACTGCCAGCTGCTATGTACTCAGCTTTGGCAGTGGACAATGAAATTGAATTATGCTTTTTGCCAAGCCAAGCAACTAAGCAATTTCCAATATAGAAACACCCTCCAGAGGTGCTCTTCCTATCATTAGCATTTCCGGCTTAGTCGGCATCGGAATATCCAACTATTGTGGCATTGGTATCAAAACAATACCAGAGGCCAAATGATGGAGTTCTACTTACAAATCGAATGATACGCTTGGCTGCAAGTAAGTGAGACTCTTTTGGGCTCGCTTGATAGCGGGCACATGCTCCAACACTAAAGGCAATGTCTGGTCTAGTGGCAGTTAGGTAGAGCAAACTACCAATCATGCTTCTGTAAGAAGTTTGATTAACATCCTTGCCTGAAGTATTTTTACTAAGTTTTGTTGTAGAACTCATAGGAGTCCTAGCATACTTAGCAGAACTCATACCAAATTTCTTCACCAGATTTTTAGCATATTTGATTTGAGATACTGAGATCCCAGAATCGAATTGCTTGATCTGAAGACCAAGGAAGAAACTCAGCTCACCAACCATGCTCATTTCAAATTCATTTTTCATTTATTCAGCAAATGATAGAGCATGTAAGTCTAATGTGGAACCAAACACAATGTCATCAACATATATCTGGGCGATGACAATATCACCTTTCACATTCTTTATGAAAAGATTTCTGTCTACTCCCCCTCTCGAAAATCCCTTTTCCAAGAGATAAGTAGTCAACCTCTCATACCAAGCTCTTGGAGCTTACTTTAAACCATAGAGGGCCCTTTTTAATCGATAGACTTGATCAAGGTGATGTGGATCTTCAAACCCTTTTGGTTGTTCCACATAGACTTCTTCCTATAGAATGCCATTCAGAAAGGCACTCTTAACATCCATTTGAAAAAACTTGAATTTCATATGGCAAGCCACAGCTAGAAGAATTCTGATTGATTCTAACCTGGCAACAGGAGCAAAGGTCTCATCGAAGTCAATGCCTTCAATTTGGGTGTATCCTTGTGCAACTAACCTAGCCTTATTTCTTATGATAGTACCTTTTTCATTAGATTTGTTCTTGAAAATCCATTTGGTACCTATCACATTTGTATTGTTAGGCCTAGGTACTAAATACCAAACATCATTCCTAGTAAACTGAAGTAACTCTTCTTGCATTGCATTGATCCAATTATCATCTGCAAGGGCTTCAGCTACATTCTTGGGTTCAAAAGATGAAGTATAGCAAATGTAGCTAACTTCATTTTCAATTTGTTTCCTTGTTCTCACTCCACTTTCAAGATCACTAATAATATCTGTGGAGTTGTGAGGACTTATGACCCTTGGATGTGTAGGTTTTAATGAAGATGATTGCTTAGTAATAAGTGGAGTTGAAGAAGTTTCAACATTTTCATTTCCAGCACTATCATCATCCTCAAGTTGCACATTTTCAACACCAGAGTCATCCACAACTACATTGATGGACTCCATAATTGTAGAGGTTCTCAAGTTATACACTCGATAAGCTCTACTGTTTGTGGAATACCCAAGAGATATCCCTTCATCACTCCGAGATTCAAATTTGCCCAGTTGCTCTCTATCCTTAAGGATATAGTATTTACTTCCGAATTCTCGAAAGTACTTGACACTGGGTTTCTTGTTATTCCACAACTCATATGGGGTTTTCTTTGTTCCAGGCCTTAGAAAAACTCGATTAACTATATAGCAAGCAGTGTAAACTGTTAACTGCTTCAGCCCAGAAATGATAAGCTAGATTATTGCTATGAAGCATAACTCTAGCCATCTCTTGGAGAACCCTGTTCTTCCTCTCCACAACACCATTCTGCTGAGGTGTAATGGGTGCAGAAAATTCACGTTTGATACCCGACTCATCACAAAAGTCGTTGTACTTAAAGTTTTCAAACTCCTTTCCATGATCACTTCGAATTCGAGTGATTGGGCATCTTTTCTTATTTTGAATTTTCAAGCAAATACTTTTGAAATTTTCAAAAGCATCGGATTTCTCTCTTATAAATGCCACCCATGACATTCTGGAGAAATCATCAACTATGACTAAGATGTATCGCTTTCCACCTAGACTTTCAGTTCTTGTAGGACCCATAAGATCTATATAAATTAATTCCAGTGGATATGAAGTAGCAATACTTAAAGTCTTCTTATGTGGGGTTCTAATTTGTTTACCAATCTGACATGGCCCACACACAGCAGTAGAAGGATTTCCTAGTTTGGGCATACCTCTCACTAGTTCTTGCTTTGAGATTTTGCATAGGTCTTTGAAGTTCATATGACCTAGCCTTCGGTGCCCCAAATCAACTTCCTCAATTTTAGCCCTATTACAGACATTTGAGAAATTAATGTCGATATCGCTCGACATGTCGGAGCGGCGGAAAAAAGATATATCGGAGATATATCGGAAGATATATTGTTTATCGGTGATTTTTGGAAAAAATGGCAAAAAATATGGCAAAACATGGAATTTTGTAGTGAAAATTCAGGAAATGTTAAAATAGATGTTAATACACCTTTTAGAATAAAAACATTTAAAACAACAACAATGTATACAAGAGATGCAATAAGAAGAGAGCAAAGATGTGCGTTGACGAGTGACAATAATGTATGATTGAGTCATGTTTCATTCATTTCTCAATCAATCATAAATTCATAATTTATAAGATTCATAATAATACAAACATACATAATACAATCCACCAAAAAACCTACAATCACCACCAGAAGGAGTTACGCGGAGGTTCGATGTCATCATCTCTGTCTTGACTTGGCTGGCTATAGTGCTGATTCTCCACATACGTACAATACTGTGCCCAACTCATCACATTATGGTACATGGATGTATACTCATGTACATAATGTTGGTAGTAATCTGGGCTAAGATGTAGTAACACGCCAATTGGTGGATACTGTGGGTGATTGGGCACAACTGGCACAGGCACTGAGATTTGGAAATTGTCTCCTCCATACCCATATGGAGGTGGCTCATATCCTGAGACAAATTTATAAGGATATTGATCTTGTGTGGAATGTGAATAACTATGTTCTTGAGAGCCTGATGCCTGAGACTGTGTATCCTGGTCATGGCTGGAGAACCATGTATGTTGAGACCCTCTGGAACTAGAGCCCGAATGTTCCATGCCCCCAAACCAAGCATCGTGTCCCACATCTCGTTCTTTGCCCTTGCCCTTACCCTTGCCCTGACCCTTGCCCCTGCCCCTGCCCTGGCTTCCTCGACGAGGGACGTAATGAATTGGTTGGCTTTCTGCTGGCTGTGAAGGTGGGGCACCATGATCTTGGTCCTGTGTGGCGTGGTCAAAGTCAGCCTCTGCGGTGAATGGGCTTAGAGGCCTCTGCTCTGGTTCAACTTCGATGTTACCTCCATCCCCAGGACTGTCGCCGCTTCCGTCACTCTCATCATGGTCATCAGACTCATCACCAGCCTCACTATTACTATTGGACAATCTACTTGTCCCAGCGGTTCTTGCACTTGAAGTCTCAGGACCTTTTGGACTTCTGATCATCTCATCAAATGATTCTGTGCTAAAGCTGCTCCTGCTGCCGCTAGTGCTAGACTCCACTTCTGTAGCAATAACCCTTTCTACATCGATGCCCATCTCAACGGCCGCGCTAGCTATAACTACGTTCGGACGCCCATCATCTTCATCAAGTGATGAAACCTTAACCCACTTAGAAAGTGGATTATCTTGATCCTCAGTGGCACCGATTAACATCAGGTCTAAAGGATCCTGCTCAAGTTGCTTCCCAGTGTCAATCTGTAGTTGCATAAGTCGTAGCTTCATATTATAGTGACAGGAGACCAGTTTTTGCAGCTTTTTGTAGCCAAGTCGGTTCCGCTGCTTTGTGTGGATGAGGGTAAATGTACTCCAGTTTCGCTCACATGCTGAAGATGAAGCAGTCTGTGCTAATACGCGAGCCGCCAATTTTCTGAGGGTCAGACAGTCGGTTCCGTACATTTGCCACCAATCAGCTGACAATTAAACGATGTTATCCATTAGTTTCATATATATTTTGATGTAGAGAAATAAAATATAATTACTTTATTGAGAAGAAATTACTCACACGGTGTCATCCTAGACCTTCCCTCCTTAGCAGCAGTTCTTCCAAAGCTCCCCCGCGCATCCCTGAAGCGCACTAGCTATAGATTTTGACAAAACATGTTTCAATTAGATATTATAAATTAGAATGCAATAATGCACATAAATATGCTATAGTTAACGAGATAAAGACATTTCACCTCATTCACGAAGTCTCCCTTTCTCTTACACTTCGGGTCTAACGTCTCAAAGACGTCGTGAATAGCCTTCATTAAGTCATCTCGATTCCCCAATTTGTGGTTGTAGTGATACTTTGGGTTCAAATAATATGCTGAAACGTGAAAGTTATACGACATGCAATTAGTATTACAAGCATGCAATAACTTCAATGTAAACATCTAATAAACATCAAACTTACCAGCAGCATGAAGGGGATGCTCCATTGTCTTATCCCAACAAGCATCGATAATCTTGTGAACTCACTTGTATCCACGAGGGGACACATTCTTTATCGATAACTTCATTACCCGCATTAATTCGTACACAGAACCCATAGTCGGCCACTTATCTGCATCTATCACCCTTAAGACACGGTAAATAGGCTCTAGTATGACAGCTGTATCATCCACTTTGTCCCAAAATTTGTTATTAAGGATAATGTCCTCAACTTTTTTTGCCAAAATAGTGCGCATTTGTCCATATTCTGCCCAATCAGTCCCAGTGAATAATGCCTTTAGTCCAATTTTATGTTTGGACAAACTCTCTAAGGCAATAAAATTGGTGACGAAGCGCGTCGCCCCTGGCCGTACTATTTCACCACCACACAAAGCCCTCATCTTTGCTAGAACCCAACTGTGGTTGTATATGAAGTTGGTTACCGTTCTTGCCTCGTCAATAACCTCCTTCACAGATTTTCTTTCTCCTATTGCCTGTAACATCAGATCTATGCAATGGGCTGCGCAAGGGGTCCAGTATATGGGATACTTTTTCATAAGCATCTTCTCAGCCTTCACGAAGGCACTCCCATTATCAGTCACCACCTGGACTACATTTTTTTTTCCCACTTCCTCTACAACACCCTTCATTAAGTCATATATATATTTTGCATCCTTTATATTATCAGATGCATCAACGGACTTTAAAAATATTGTCCTTCCCTGACTGTACACCATAAAGTTGATGATCGAAAGCCTAGTGGGTTCTGTCCAACCATCACACATAATAGTGATACCAAAATTTTCCCACGTTGGCTTTAGAGTGTCAATATAGTCTCTCATCTCCTTCTCCTCTGCGTCTAAGTATTTACCTATAATCTCATATGGAGAAGGAGGCTCTACCCCCGGCCCAACCCGTTCTGCCTCGTGAATCATGTTCTTAAACTGTGGGGTTGAGGCGGCATTAGCAAGCACATGACTATGTATGAAAAACTTGGATACAGCTATTCCAAGCGCTTCCACCAGACTTCCACCACTCCACATTTCCTTCAGCCGCTTCTGTTTTGCATTTCGACTTTTGTACAGAGATGAATCATGTGGCAGATCCGGGACTTTCATGCTTTGGCTGCGGCTAAACATATCATGCGGTTGTATCCCAGTCCCAAAATCAGATGTCCTACCAGTCGAACCGGATGGTCCTGCTCCGACACTACCTCTGAAATCGGCAGACCGCATGCGAGCTGCAAATGAACGCTCCTGATCTCTGTCCCACTGCTAGCGCATAGATTGACGATAGTCCTGTCGATATGCTAGCCTCTCGTCAACTCCAATACAGTCGATTGGGTATAAAGTATCATCTTCGTCATCATCATCCGCATCTACTGGTGGCTGTAGACCACGCCTTATTTCTTGATGGATTGCCTTTTGCTCTACGACATGCTCTAGTCTCTGCTTAGCCCCAATGGTAAGGTTAACCTTCATAGCTTGTCTGACCTCCATCGGACAACTTGGACAGTCTGCCACATTCGAATCACCCCCAGCAAGATGCCACTTTAACCGAGTAATTCCACCGCTCCTTATTTTTTTGCCACAATAATTACATATTGCTCCATTCTTGTTCCCTTCTATTTGTTTTCCATGCGACCAACCTATGTCTCGCACCATCTCCTAGTGGATCATCAATAAATATTAATGTTAAACACATAATATAATCAAGCACCAAAACCCGTGATTTTTTTTTTTATGATTATCCATGTTAATTGCGTTAGAAATATGAAAAGCTTATGAATGTACATTACAGTTGATAAATAATTGAAATTTAATTTAGTTTCTTAAACTGTTTCTATATGATAAGTAATTGAATTTTAATTTAGTTTCTCAAACTATTTCTATATGTAATTGATGAGCTCAATGATTTTACAGGACAAAATCAATATGGAAAAGAGAGGAGATGGTTAACTGATTGGAGACCCTGCATCAAGAAAAAAGGAAGACGATTATAATTTTATTTGAGTATGAAGTTGATGTAATTATGTAAAAAGAAGTGGATGTAATTTTATTTGACTATGAAGTTGGTGTAATTATGTAAAAAGAGGTAGATGTAATTTTATTTGACGATGAAGTGGATGTAATTATGTAAAAAGAAGTTGATGTAATTTTATTTAAATGTGTGAGACTCCTGTTTAAGTTTTAAATATATATAATTTTTATTTTAATGTAATCTATGTATATTCAGTGTTGTTTAGATGATTACAAGCTTAATATCATTAAGCAAGACTTCTTTATCGAAATACAAAATACAAATGCTCTTTTTTCTTTTACAAATTATAGAGTGGTGGAATTACGCGGGCTAATTCTTTTACAATAAAAAAATACTGCATAGTGGATCATTAAAAAATATAATCAAGTTAAACTCATAATATAATCAACTCTTATTGCCTCTGTTTTTTAATGATTTTCCATGTTAATTGTTTTGACAATTTGAAATACTTATAACTTTATGAGTGCACATTAGAATATATAAATAATTGAAATAGATGTAATTTTCCTAAGGCAATGTGCAGATCCATAATCAAGTTTCAGTAATTATTATATATATATATATATATATATATATAACATTGATCATAACTAAATAAAAATATATATGAATTTCAAGTATAATTCTTACAAATTATAGAAAAAAAACCTTATATTACAATTTTTAATACTTTTTAAAATTGGGTGTACAATATAAATCAATATTAGTTTATAACATATTACTTTTTGTTTAATGCTTATCCATGTTAATTAATTTGACAATTTGAAATTCTTATGACTTTATGAGTGCACATTAGAGTAGATAAATAATTGAAATAGATGTAATTTTCCTAAGGCAATGTGCAGATCCATAATCAAGTTTCAGTAATTATTATATATATATATATATATATATATATATATACAACATTGATCATAACTAAATAAAAATATACATGAATTTCAACTATAATTCTTAAAAATTAAAATAGAAAAAACGACCTTATATTAAAATTTTTAATACTTTTTAAAATTGGGTGTAAAATATAAATCAATATTAGTTTACAACATATTACTTTTTGTCATATAATATAATTTCTAATATGGCAGACCAGTTTTAAAATTTTTTTCTCTTCAAAATAGTATGTTTTATAATCTTTTAAAATTATGTAATAAAAATAGTATATTAATTTATAAATTTTTGTGCTAAAAAGTATGTTAACTTATTAATCAAAGTGATTACTGATTAGTGAAAGTATGTTAAATTTTTTTACTAAAAAGAATAGCTAAGTGATTACTAATTAGTCAAGGTGTTATTATATTTTTAAAAAGCCCTTATGAGGTTAGAGATATTACATATAAATTATTTCTAATTTATAAAATATTATTAAGAAATTATTAATTTTTTAATATATCTAAAATGGTCTTGTGGGCATAATTTTCTAGAGATACATCTTTATCAAGAAATTATTATTTTTTTGTTATATTTCAATATAGTGAAACTTTTTTTTAATTAAAGCCTCCATATAATTTATAAAAAGAGTGAAAGTGTGAAACTAGCATTACCTTTTAAATTTTAGGTTAAAATCCCTAACATTAACCAGATAACTTTTTTACAAAAAGGAATGCATTAACAATTAAATAACCCTTATAAGGGTTTATAAGGTAATGCTAGTTTCATAGAAAAAAATGCATTATCATACAAAAAAAATGTATTCATATAATTTTACTTAAAAGTTAAAGCCCTTGAAAAAAAAAAAAAAAGTAAGAGTCACGCTAGATAACCCTTAAAAGGGTTTTAAGTTTTACGTAGGAGTGGAGTTAGATAACCCTTATAAGGGTTTTAAGTTTTAAGTAGGATCGAGTGAAGTTAGCAAACCCTTATAAGGGTGTTAAGTTTTAAGTAGGGTGAGTGAACTTAGCATACCCTTATAAGGTTTAAGCTTTTATCTATAGGGTGAGTGAATTTAGCATACCCTTATAAGGTTTAAGCTTATCTATAGGGTGAGTGAACTTAGCATTCCCTTATAAGGTTTAAGCTTATCTATAGGGTGAGTGAACTTAGCATAACCTTTAAGCTTATCTCAATCGTATACTTCAGATTCAACTTCAGAGTTTTCACAGAAAGAACCGAACCAAAAAAAAAAAAAAATGTAGAGAGGAGGAGCCGAGGGGAAGGAGGAACCTTGGCTTGGGTTTGGGCGTGTTGCAACGGCGACGACGACGGGGACGGCGACGGCGACGGCAAAGACTACGGCGATGGCAAAGACGGTGGACTGGCTCAGGTATGCTCTAGTCTATTCTTCCTTCTTCCTCCTTCCTCCTTCTTCTTCCTTCTTCTTTCTTCTAAATCAACCCTCCTTTTTTTTTTCTACTAAATTGAAGATTTTCAGAGTGTGAACTCTGAAGATTGCAATTGCATGAATGCTATGTAGGTTTTTCCAAATTTAAAGACAATGAATCGGACACCACTCACGGTTTTTCTGTAGCTAGTACTGATTTTTTTTTTGGATGGGTGCTTGCGCATGTGAAAAAAAAGGGGAACCCTGACCGAATCTCTGATTTGGATGAGACTCATTTGCTTTTGGTCGATATCGGCATGGTATCGGCGATATGTCGGCGATACCAACCGATAGTGTGTATTTTTTTTAAAACAGGGTTTCGATGCATCGGTCTTCAACGATATCGAAAAATATCGGCGATATATCGCCGATATTTTCGATATTACGAACCTTGATTAGAACTAGGGATTAAGCCGTAGCATTTGTCAGTAGTTCTCAACCCTTCTAAAACACACTTGCCTTTACCATTAATTACTAATCATTTATTTTGGGTAAAGTGCACAGCATGGTTATCATCACATAGTTGACTTATGCTAATCAAATTAGCTTTCAGTCCTTCAACAAACAAGACATTTTTCAATTTTGGTATGCCTGGTGAATCGATGATACCCTTCCCTTTAACTAATGACTTGCTTCCATCACCAAAAGTAACAGTTCCATCTGGACAGTCCTCAAATTGAGTAAATAGGGACTTGTTACCTGTCATATGCCGAGAACACCCACTGTCGAAGTACCACATTTCTGTGTTTTGGGCTTTAAAGGCAGTATGAATGACAAGGCACTTAAGGTCATCCTTTCTCACATACACAGTTTTTAAACTTTGTTTAGACATTTGAATATTGTTCTGTGTAGTAGAGACCTTTTTCTTTTTAGACCTTCTAGACCTCTTTCTGTTGTGTTCAGTTCTAGCATAATGATTTGTCACATTCTTTCCCTTTGAGTAATCATAAGGAGTGAATGGACCATTTTCATTTCTAGACATTTGAGCAATCCTATTGACATCTTCGCTCAAAATTCTAGATTTTATAGCCAGAACTTGAATCTGCATTTTAAGATTCCCTTGACTTTGATTTTGGTTCCATGAACCATTTCGGGGAACTCTTCTAAACACATTACAGTTTGGTCGAATGTGACCTCTTACGCCACAAAAGTGACATGTGGGTATGAATCTAGAAAGAGGAAGAGGATTTCTTCTAAAAGGAATTTGATTCCTCAAAGCATTCACCCTAGGAGCTGCATTTCTAGGCTTTACAATATTTGTATAAGCCTTAGTACTTGATATAGAAGGTACATTCACTTTGGGATCAGAATGTATTGGTTCAAACACAGCACTAGCCATTGTACCAACAGCTAAAGGACCAGCTGGTGTGTCAGCATGTCCTATCCCAGATCTATTAGAATTTGATCCATATTTTCTAACTAATTCATCTAAGCAGCTAGTATTTCCAAACATTCTTACTTCTTTCTCAAGAGTATAGACCTTCTGAATCAAGTCAGTCTTGTCTTTAAGGGTTATATGATGTTCTTTTTCAAGAAATTTCACCTTATCAACAAGAGAATCCTTTAAAGATTCCAGCTCCACTAATAGAGTCCTTGACTCTTCAACTTCTTTCAAGGAAGTGTCTCTTTCAACTTCTAATCTTCTGACCACATTAGTCAATGAGACATTTTCTTCCAAAAGACATTTAATTCTTTCAACAAAAGCTTCTTTCTCTTTTTCAAGCTGACTAACTAGAGCACTTTTCTCATTTGCTTCTAGTTTACAAGTATCTCTTTCATTTTGAATGATTTTGAGTTTTTTGCTCAAAGAGATTTTTGCTTTAGTCAGTTTCAAACTTTCAGAATACAATTTATCATAAGTTGTTTTCAAATCTTCATCACTTTCAGAGTCAATATGACTCTTCTCAGTGTCTCCACTAGACTCAGTGTGACTACTTTCATCCCTTCTATCCTTCTCATTAACCACCGAGGCAGTCTCAAGAATCCCAGAAAGAGATACAGTGAAAGCAGTATAATTATCAGTTTCTTCACTTGAAGAGGAACTGTCCGATTCTTCATTCTTGGAATCACTGTCATCCCAACAGGCATTCATCACCTTGCCCTTACTCTTCTTCTTGTTAGGACAGTTAGGTGAAATATGACCAAAGCCATGACATTCATAACATTGAACACCTTGGGATTTCTTGTCGCCACTCTTGGAATTTTTCTTGATTTCCCAGGGCTTAGACTTTGACTTCTCAAAAGATTTTCCTCCCTGTTTAGGATTGAACCTCTTTTTCGTTCTACAAAATTTTTGAAATTTTTTAACGAAGAGAGCCATTTCTTCCTCATCCATCTCTCCATCACTGTTATCCTCATCCAAAGATTCCTTAATTGATTTGAAGGCTAAAGATTTGGTCTTCTTGGATGGTCGAAGATTGAGTTCATAAGTTTGGAGTGAACCAACTAATTCTTCAATTTTCAGAGAGTCAACATTTTTACTCTCTTCAATAGCAGTGACCTTGGGTTGAAATCTCTCAGATAGAGATCTAAGGACTTTTCTAACTATCTTGGACTCAGTTAATCTTTCACCTAAGTTGAAACTAGCATCGACAATGTCACTAAGTTTTGCATAAAATTCATCAAATGTGTCATCGTCTTCCATTTTCAAATATTCAAATTTGGTGGTTAACATTTGGAGTTTTGAGATTTTAACAGTGGTGGTACCCTCATGGGTAATCTCAAGAATGTCCCATGCCTCCTTTGTTGTTTCATATGAAGAAATTCGTCTGAATTCCTCAGCTGTGACTGCAGTAAAGATAACATTGAGTCCTTTAGTATTCCAACCACTTGTCTCAAGCTCTTCTCTAGTCCATTCATTAGAATATTTGACGACAGTCAAATCACCTAAAGTTTTCACAAGTGTAGTCCACCCATTTTGAATAGACATCCAAATTCTCTCGTCAATTGATTTGAGAAATGCTCTCATACGGGCTTTCCAATATGCGTAATTATTCCCATCAAACAGTGGGGGACGAGAGACTGAACCGCCCTCTCTTAAAGTACTCATGATCACAGAGTAAGATATACAGGATCACACTAAAGGGTTTAGTCTTAAAGGTGAACCCGCTCTGATACCAATTGAAATTACCCTGATCAATGATCTCTATGACCTAGAGGGGGGGTGAATAGGTCTATCTAAGAACTTCTAACCAATTTTTAATTTTTCAAATAATTAGTTTAGAAATCAATAAATAATTCACACAAACAATCCACACAAATCAAACACAGCAGATTTTTACGTGGAAAACCCTTACGGGAAAAAACCACGGGACCTTGTCCAGCAACAAACTTCACTATAAGAAGAATTCAAGTACAAGATAAGACCTTACCCAAACCGGACTTGACGTTCCTAGGTACAGAATCTTACTGTTGATTTCCACGAACCAGCAGGTTCGATCTCCGCCGTAGCAGCTTCGGTTCCTGACCGACCAAATCTTCTCAAGCTACTTCAATACCACGATCACACATGATCGATCTCCTTCCACGAAGGCTCCGGATCATACACCGGACACACACACAAAGTGTAGGGTTGTGAATCAATTTAGAAAGCTTCAAACCCTAGAGGGATCTCATACAAATCTGAGATCACACAATGCAAGATCAAAAGTATAGATCTATACATACATTCTCTAGGATGATTGAAAAAGGAGGGATCACTAAAGATCTATGAGGAACAATGGAAAAAGCCCTAGAAGAGTTTCTCAGACCTCTACTCTTGCAAAAATAAACAAAGATACGAATTAGGTCTCGAAAAAGTTGTTTATATAGGGTTTAGAAAAGAGTCCCGAAAAATAAAAATTATGTTTACGAGGACCTATCGATCGGTGCTTATAACCGATCGCTCGGTTCAAAACCGATCGATCGCTATTTCCACCGAGAGATCGGTTAAAAATTGCCTCTTTGGAAAAATACCCTATACAAATTTTTTGACCAATCGATAGCCACCGATCGCTCGGTAGGCCACCGATCGATCGGTCTCAACACCGAGCGATCGGTTGAGACAGAGTTTTAGCCAAAACAATTTTCTTTTATTTTTGTTTGATTCAAATAAGACCAAAAGACTTTGTTAGGCTTAAAACTATCCTCCTAAGTATATTTAGAGTTATCTAAGTCAAATCCAACCTAGGTAGGGGTCTCTAAGTCCATTACCTATCTAGATCCGGAGTACAAGCTTTTTCTTCAATATCTTCAGTCTTCTCGAAACTTTAACTCTTCCGACAAGTTGAACAAGACACAACACACATGTCCTATCTAATGATCACGGAATTTGCCAACACCTATTTCTGGATTTACAGAATCCTATCAAATTTGGATCTTTACAAAATGTGTAAATCTAAAGATTCCTATCACAATAGGAATTCTAATGTGTTGTACCTTATGCCTTTAAATACACAAGCTCTTCTCCTCTATTCATTAACGTGATAGAGAAGTTTTATTCAATTGCTTTACAAGGTTTGCAAAAATGACTATTTGATTTTTTTTTACCTTATCTTTGTTGATGGTATCTTTATGCACTCAACCCTGTTTTTCTTTTTGTTAGTTTTGTATGTTTCAAATTGATTTAGGGTTTAATTCTTATGGGTCTATGAAGAGCTGAAATTAGGGGTCTTCTTTGGATTAGTGGAATATTGAGTATTGTGGCTGACGGTTGGGTGTGGGAGATGGAGAGGTGGAAATAGAAGGTGGGACTTGTTTCTTTCGAAATTTGTTTCTTCTGGAGATACCCACTTCATCAAAATGCGTATTTTGTTGAATTAGGATGATGAAGTGAGATTTATCTTGTTTATAGAACTTGTGTTTTTTGGAGTGAGAGATCTTCTATATAAAAATAGACCCGACTGGAGGGTCCTAAACATATGATTAGTTAATTCTTTTTCTCAACCATCCACCATATAATCTTTGACAATTCTGTAAGATGCATTAGAGTAGATGGTTATTATCATTCAATTGAGTTGGTTTTTTGCATAGGATATATTCTGGCTAAGAGTCTTCGAACTGTTGATGCTACATTCATGGGTTTGATTTCCTTATATATGTTATAGAAATCTTAATTGAAAGTTTAAGATTCTTGTTAGAAAAATCAGTAAGTCAGTAAATGTTGTTTTCTTTTCTTTTTTTCCTTTTCTAAATATGGAAGTGCTTGTAATTGTGTTCCTTGGGACATGGGCTTACTTTTAGTAGACTTAAGAGAATATATTTTTTTCTCACAATTTTTTGTTCATTAGACTTAACAGATTGTGAATATTTATTAATTATGAATCTTCTCTCTAATGTCCTATATAGGTTTGAAACCCGAAACACTATACTACACTACTTAGAAATTTATTTGTTTATTTCTATTTGATTGTGTAGGCAAATTGATTCATCATCAATAAGAAGTAATTCTCAAACTTAGCCAACAAAACATTGCAACTGTGGGACAAGTTTTTGTGTTGTAAGGACATCAAAAACTATTGCCAACCTTGGTAAAGACTACTATTCATGCATTGGGAAAATGGTAAGTTATTAATGTATGAATGTTTTATCAAATGAATATTGATGATCTGTTAATTTGAACTAGCAGGGCAAGCAATGTCAGAATTTTATCTAGTAGTGTGATGAATATTTAGAGTCGTTGGGACAACCTGTTAGTGGTTCCAGACCAACTATCACGGGTGGAGACTATAGAGGGTATGACATTTTACAAGAAGAAGATAAATTCAAAGATGTTGTGGCTGAATCCATTCCTCTGTTGGTTACTTCTGCGCTCAGCTATGGTGTCAAATTTTTGTCATAGTGAATGTGGCAGAGGTCACGGTAGTGGTCGAGGTAGCAGTTATGGTCAAGACTTAGTTGTGTACCTGGTGATAGTCGTGGTGGTGGTAGAGGCACCAACAATTATTAATATAGGGAGATTATCTCATTTACAATCAAAATCCAAGTACTTAATAAAAGAAACTCAAAAAATAAGAGGGGACTCTTACTAAGAATTCTGCTACAATTAAAACAATATCTCATCTGATTTTTTTTCAAAATTAACAACTATGCATCTGTGTCTGCCTTCTTTAAGTTTCCATTCTGTTAGACCTTCGAAGAGGAGCCGCAACATCTTCCTTTTGGTTATCTTCCTCCTCTATGCTGCTTCCTTGGTTATCTGAAGACTTTACAGCCTCTGTGTTGTTTGTCTCATCAGTTATCGTAGCCCACACACAGCAAAACAACACAAGCATTGTATCAAGTGTTAGAATATCTCACAGAATTCCATAGGAATCAGGACAAATTTTGATAAAGAATACTATCACGATGACCACCACAGTGGATACGAGAATGCCAATTGTGAGGTTAGGTTGTTTCTCTCCCTTTTCTGCAAGAGAAGGTATATAACCCTAGATGACATCTCCTACTAGCTCTAAATTCAGAGATAATTTATCCCCCATAGAACTATAATAAAATTAAAATTATATCACAGGAAAATAATTTATCCCCCATGTCCTACTAGCTCGGAATGAGATCCTACAAGAGAAGGTATATTATCCTAGGCATGCATAGAACTCAGACAAGAAACACTCTTCTTCTATTTTCTCATACTAGAACACACACTTCCAAATGTGTTCTATCCATTTGGAATGAATGAGGATGTATGGGGTGAATGGTTGAGGCGATTGGATGTCATGTTTGTGATGAATGTGGGTGATGGAAAATGGTGGAAGGGTATTGCATAACTAATGAACACACAAGTAATGGTTGAGGAAATGTATGCACATAACAACTTGAATAAAAAGGGTTATGGACATGTTGCACACCAAGTGTTTGGTGAAATGCATGAATGAGAATTTGATGAATTTAATAAAGATTATGACAACATGAATTGTGTAGTTTCTCCTAATTAATAATTTTGCCCAATTTCATGTATATGTCCCTACTTTCTCACATGCCCATTGATGAAATTGTAATGCTATACGACATCCACAATTACCACTATTGTTACACACACGCACACATGCATGCATGAACAGAGTTTTTCTAAAGTATAAATGTATGTATAAACAAATAAAAGCAAGACACGTGATTCACAAAACGCATGATAAAGCCGGACATCGGGCCGGTCAAGGGTAGGGCATATCCCTCGGATATGTCATACCTGGTGTAGACTCGGGATTTTAACCCCACTCCCGATCAGGATTGAACCCGAGGAGGAATAGTGCTAAAAATGCAGAAAAGAAAGAGTCGCCACCTATTTAGATTGTTAGGGTAAATAGGGTCCCTAAAAAAGTTGGATAAGGCTTTGGTTTGGAAATAGAGTTCAAGTTAAGAATTCATTTGAGTTAGGGGAAGGTGTTAGGCACCCCCTAAACTCTCATCCGGAGATGGTTACCTGCTCCTTAAGTTTGAATTAAAGTGGGGGAAACCATAAGAGAAGCTTGTATTTCATCTATATGTCTGATAGGTATCATATGAACAGTAATATATATGTTAAAATAAGCAGGTATAAGACAGGGGCTCTATCCTGGGTGAGCTGAACCCGATCAGGGTTACCTACGTATCCACTGTTAGTGAAATCAAGCTACACGTAGTTCCAGAGGGTAGTTGACGGTTTGATTTGTTGAGTATTTGGATTGTGGGTGTTTGATCGGCTGAGATTTGTCTTTAGATGTTAGGGTGTTTTTGAATGGTTTGGGCTCCTATTCAGGAGCGCTTAGGCCTTTTATGCTCTTGTCGGGGAGCATCTGGACAGTTTTAGCTCATGTTAAGGAGCATCTGGAGGTGGGTATTTGAACAGGGTTTGAATCAAGGCTCTGACAGGGTTTGACTAGGTAGGTAGGGTTTAACTAGGGTTAAGCTACGATTTACCTAGGGTTTAGGTAGGATTTAGCTAGGGTTACCTTGGGTTTAACTAGGGTTAAGCTGGGATTTACCTAGGGTTTAACTAGGATTTACCTAGGGCTTAGCTAGGGTTTAACTAGGGTTAAGTTGGGGTTTACCTTGGGTTTACCTAGGGTATAACTAGGGTTAAGCTAGGGTATAACTAGGGTTAAGTTGGGGTTTACCTAGGGTTAAGCTGGGGCTTACCTAGGGTTTAACTAGGGTTAAGCTGGGGTTTAAATGGATTTGAATCGAGATTTGGATAGAGGTTTGGCTAGGCAAGGCTATATTTAAACTGGGATTTGGGCAAGGGTTCGACTAAGCAAGGTTAATTTAAATTGGGATTTGGGCAGAGGTTCGACTAGGCAGGGCTAGTTTTGAGCCGAGATTTGGGCATAGGTTCGACTAGGCAGGGCTATATTTAAACTGGGATTTGGGTAGAGGTTCGACAGGGCAAGCAATCTAGGCAATTAAAGCAATTTAAAGTGTTTTTAAAAAACTAATTTTAACTACTAAATGACAAAGAAAAAGGCAGGGTTTGGAGAGAGGTTACCTTCCAGGAAACCCAAAAGGGTCTCTAAAAGAGGTCCTGAGAATCGACCCTTCGTAATCGACTTTCCCAGGAATTCAAGCGCTACGAGGAGTTTTGAAGAAGAAAAGGAAGAGAGAGAAGTGAGAATGGATTAAAAATGAAGTGAAAGAGGGGGGGGGGGGTATTTATGGTTTTTCAAAATAGGGGGCACTACTTGAAGTAGCACCCCTATGGATAAAAACCCCAAAAAGCGAGGCGGCAAGGAACAGTGAGGCGGTAGGTCAACACTGGATGGGCCCTGTTTGAAGCAACGCCCCTATTTAGATTTTTTTTCTTTTTTTCTTTTAAGCCTGCCGACACGCCTTGACCAGCCCGAAGGGAAATTTTGTAAATATAGGGGCGCGGTTTGAAGTAGCGCCCCTATTTAGGGGTTTAAAAAATTCATTTTTGTGCCACGTGGCACTCTCCGATTCGTTGATAAGCCATATTTCCGTTTTTAGCCCAAAAATAGTCAAAATTGAACTGAAAAAATCCAGAAAAATATTTTAGATAAAACATGAAATTTTCAGTACTTTTCAGGGGCATTTTGATCATTTTGTGCTCTAGGGGTATTTTGGTCATTTTCTACCATTTTAAGTCCAATTTAATCCCAAAAACAGTCAAAATTCATCAAAGAATTTGTAAAATCATTTTGGACAAAATGATAACTTTTTAGCACTTTTTCAGGAGTATTTTGGTCATTTTTCACACTAGGGGTATTTTGGTCATTTTTCACCTCTGGGCCATTTTTGTAAATCGAAACACGTGGAAAGAGGGTTTTTTAAAGGATTTTTAAAGGTGTGCAAAGAGACTAAGGGGGTACAACATTGGGGTGTTTACACTTGGCTCAAAAGAAAACAAGTTGATAAAGCCAGACATCGAGCCGGTCAAGGATAGGGCATATCGCAAGATATGTCATACCTGGCTCACAAGAAAACAAGTTGATAAAGCTGAACAAAGGGCCGGTCAAGGATGTTGGTGTACTCTTTTTCTATATATATATATATATATATATATATATATATATTCACTGAAGGGAATTTACATTCCCGGCTCACAAGTCGCCACAAGGGGCACTAACATCTGGCTCACAAGAAAACATGGCAAGGCAAGTCAAGACAAGCAAGAACAAGTGATTCCCGACAAGACAAGGCATCGTGATTCCTACGAGATAAGAACAAGGTAATATGTTAGTAGCGGCATATGAAACCAAGTTTTCAGAGCTATCCAGGTTTGCTCCATATATGATAACGACCGAGGGTATGAAGGCCCGAAAATTTGAAAGAGGGTTGAAGGCATACCTCAGGGATAGAGTCTCAATGTTTAGACATGAGACATGTGCTGAAGTGGTGGACAAGGCACAGTTAGCCGAGTCTAATTCTGAGGACTTCTTCAAGAGAAGGGGGATAGAGAAGGGCTAGTCTAGTGGCTCCGCAGGGAAGAGAGCTAGGACTACTGCATACCAGCCTTCAGGGCTGGCTCAGTCATAGAGGTTGTATTTTGCACAACAGGCTCCCCGCCCTATCGCCCACTAGCTTCACGCCCGGCTACTATATATGCTCCTCGCCCTGTATTACCTCAGGCCATGGGATATACGCCCTCCACATACTCATAGGAGCCCTGTACTTATTGTGGAAGGACGCATTTGGCCGATGACTGTAGAAAGGTTACCAAAAGTTGTTTCCATTGTGGTGACCAAGGCCACATGATTCGAGATTGTCTCCGTCGTCAGATGCCAGCTCAGTCTCAAGGGAGTAGGCCCCCTATTAGACAGTCTTCTCAGTAGAGCTCTTCACCGGCATCGAGGCTCTCACAGTCTACACGGTAGCCTCTTCAAGTCACTCAAGCCCGGGTCTTTGCCTTGTCCGAGCAGGATGCACATGCATCGGATGATGTCATACAAGGTACGCAAAATATTGAGATTTATGTTATGCATGCATGCTATGGTATGATGTGTTGGCTTGTGTACTATATGCCATTTATACGTTATGTATGTCCTTATTTGAAACCTATTTAGGCTAGTTATTTAAGCAGCGTTGCTAGTAAATGAATGTCTAGCCCGAGTGTTGATCGACATAGGATCCACTCACTCCTTCGTTTTGCCTAGTTTCGTGAAGGGCTTTCAGATGAATCTAGTCCGTTGGAGCGAGAGTTAACCATTTTGACTATGTTGGGCAAGTCAGTTGATACGGACCAGATATTTAGAGATCGTATGGTTCAAGTGGGGCAGAATGAATTACTAGTCAACCTCATCATCCTGAATTTCCAAGACTTGGACTTTGACGTCATCCTCGGGATGGATTGGCTGTCAACTCACCATGGACACATAGCATGTTTTGAGAAGGTGGTGAGCTTTAAGCCAGAAGGAGTAAAGCCGTTTCATTTTTGGGGATTACAAAAAAGGGATATTGCTCGCTTTGCGGCACTAAGCTTAGTGAACTCAAAAGCACAAAACTCCTCAGTCATTTCGGTTGTGAATGATTTTTTAGATGTATTTCCAGAGGAGTTACCTGGGTTACCTCCAGATCGAGAAATTGAGTTCATGATAGAGCTTGCACCCAACATAGCTCCAATCTCAAGAGCACCATATAGGATGGTCCCAATAGAGCTTGAGGAATTGAAAAAGAAAATTGACGAGCTACAAAAACTTGGTTTTATCCAACCAAGTGTGTCGCCATGGGGAGCTCTGGTACTCTTTGTAAAGAAGAAGGATGGTTCGATGAGGATGTGCATCGACTATCGACAGTTGAACAAGGTCACAATCAAGAATCATTATCCCTTGCCACAGATAGACGACTAATTTGATCAATTGAAGGGAGCGAGATTTTTCTTGAAAATTGATCTAAAGTTGGGGTATCATCAATTGAAGATCAAGGAAGGAATGTTTCAAAGACGGCTTTCAGGACTCGGTATGGGCATTACGAGTTCCTTGTTATGCCTTTTGGGTTGATGAATGCACCAGCAGCGCTTATGGATCTGATGAACCGGGTGTTCCAATCGTACTTGGATCAATGCGTGATTGTATTCATTGTAGATATCTTAGTGTATTCCTAGACATGGGAAGATCACGCACGAGACCTCCGTCTTGCTCTGGAGATGTTGAGAGAGCATAGGCTATATGCCAAATTGAGCAAGTGTGAATTATGGCTGGAGAAAGTGGCATTCCTTGGACATGTGGTATCAGCTGAAGAGATCTCAGTAGACCTAGAAAAGATTAAGGCAGTTATGAGCTGGGAGAGGCCTAAGAGTGTCATAGAGATACGTAACTTCCTCGGGTTGGCAGGCTATTACCAGAGGTTTGCGGAGGGGTTCTCCAGTTTAGTGGCACCACTCACACACTTGACTTGGAAGAGCTCTAAATTTGTATGGAGTGACAGATGCGAGATCAGCTTCCAAGAGTTGAAGAAGCGGCTCACTACGGTTCCCGTCCTCACTGTGCCATCCGGGCGTGACGGTTTTGTGGTTTATATTGATGTCTCTCATGTCGGGTGATCGGTGCTAAATGTTATATATAAAAGCACCTCAAAACTTACTAATCATTTAGAGTAATTATTTATATTATTTTATGCTACTTGGTTGTTTATTCTTGTTTCAGGTTCATGCGAGGAAAAGAAGATAAAATGGAAGATTTACAAGCTTCAAAGACTCCAAAATCTCAAAAAAGAGAAGAGTAAAAGAAAGAAGAAGAAAAGAGAGTGAAATCACATAAATCTACCCTGATTGATCGATTGGCCAAAAATCGCACTTCTATCAATAGAGGGGTAGTTTCGTAATTTTTCTTCATCCAATATTTATGAAACTTTTTGGGTAGATTCTAGGTAACCTAAAGGAGCTATGTTTAAAATTTCGGGTCAATCCGATTAGAATTGAGCTCTCTAGAATTATTTGAATTTCAGTGGCAAAACTGTAAATAGGGTGAAATAGTATTTCGTGAGTAGTGTTTCGCGAATAGTGTTTTAGTACTTCTAAACACTTTCCAACTCTATCATTGTCTTCCTAAATGAGGGTTTAATCCTCATTCAACCCAAAAAGAGTATAGAGAGAGAAAAAGAAGAGTTAGACCTCAATTAGAACTCCTTATTCTACAAGAACACTGTCTTTCTCTATAAAAAGAGAATTTCTAGCCATTATCATTATTTAGGGAATTTTGTAGAGATTTTGGATCTGAAGAAGTGAAGCTCTGGAGATCAAGGAAGTCATGAAGAGAAGTGCTATAGCTTTGTCTATGAAGATGTTGCATTCCTCCATCGCGATGAATTAATTCTCATTTTAGGGTTTCGATGAAACCCTAGCCAAGTAACTGTGTCATTTATTTCATTTTTATTTTTATTTTCTGAATTGTAAGACATTGATTGCATAAATTAGAGGGTTGTTTTCACAACCGGATTTATTGAATTATATTTGATTTCAATGGACTTTTCAACATTGTCTTAGGTTTTATGAAATTGGAATTAAAATCACTTGTGTTAATTTTCGTTAGAATTTAAACATAGGTTTTATGCAATGGTTTTAACATATCAAGAGACCAAGTCCTAAGATATTTTATGCTAAGGGAAGACGAGTGATTACACAACCGTAGATTAGTGTGTATCATTTGTGCTAACCGAAGATACGATATGCTTAGGGTTTAATCCCTTGAACTTTTCTAGATTAGTTGAGAGGGGATGTGCTGTCACTCTAACTAGAATGTTTGCAATTTAAGAGGTTAGGATAAATTCAAAATAAGGGCTGATTATTAAGTTAGTGGTAAATTTGAAAATCCTAGATTTTCTCTTCCAAAGGATTTGAAAACCATTACTTGATAATTAATTTAGAAATCTCCCTTAGTTTAATTAATTGTTTTAGTTAATCAAACAAAAATTCAATTACCTATTTTATTAGTTTAAAATTAATCTGAATAAAAGGCAACGAAACCAGCGTAGTCCTCAGAGGAACGATACTCTTACTAGTACTATTCTACAAAATTATTACTAAGAATGAATAATTTAAGATTGACTGACGATCAATTTTTGACGCCGTTGCCGGGGATTGCTGGAACGGTCTAGTTGTTAATTTGAAATATTAAATTTAAATTAATCATAAAAAATCTAAAAATATTTTTCTTTTTATTTAATTGGAAATATTTGTGTTTTTAGGTACTAAATAGCTCAAACTGTAGGGATTGAAAAAGCTTATTCAACATCGTAGAAAGCAGGAAAGTTTTGTGAGTATTTACTTTTTAAGTAGATATTTTATTTCAATTTAGTGTCTGTCAAACATAAAGGTTTTCCTTTAGGGTGTATGCACGGTAGGAGGTCTTGTAATCCAAATTTATTCCCCCTTGATTCTAAGTTAGAGCGTACTGCTAGGTTTCTCAAGGCTTCTGCCTTATTCAAATCTAATTCTGAAGCGAAAGCTTCTACCATTCCTAGAGAAAACCTAAAAGCTATTCATTTCCCTATTATGGCGGAAGAACATGACCCAATGAAATCCTTGAAGGAGTATTTTACTCCTTCTACATATTCATCCCCTTCATGCATCCGGTTGCCGGACACTACGGCAACCCATTATGAAATTAAGTCCAGTATTATTCAGATGATATCATCTTTCACGGACTTAATAATGAAGATCCCTACAAACATCTTGATGAATTTCACGAGATTTGCACAACTTTCAAGTTGCAGAGATTTTTTGATGATGCCATTAGATTGCGGCTCTTCCCATTTTCTTTGAAAGACAAAGCCAAATATTGGCTTAATTCTTTAGAGCCAAATTCTATTACCACTTGGGCACAAATGCAGTAAGAATTTCTTATGAAATTTTTTTCCATTGGAAAAACAAATTTAATGAGGCGAACCATCACAAGCTTTGCTCCTGTTGATGGTGAGCTATTTCATGAAACTTAAGAGAGATTGAAAGATCTTCTCCGTAAGTGTCCCCACCATCAAATTCCAAAGTGGCAGTTAGTCCAATCTTTCTATGATGGATTGCCTGCACTCAACCGTCAGTTGGTAGATGTTTCTTGTGGAGGAACATTTATGATGAAAAATGAGAATCAAGCATAAGAGCTTTTTAAAAATCTTAGTGAAAACTCTCTCCACCATGCTTCAAACAGTCGTTCTGAGAGACCTTCATCTTCATCAAATCCTAAGAGAGACATCTATGAAGTTGGCAATTCAATAGATGTTTCATCTAAATTAGATGAATTGTCTCGAAAATTGGATAAACTAATGACTTCAGGGTCACCTTTGTACACACCTCCTCAACCAAATCCTTATCAGCAGGAGGTGTGTCCTATTTGTTCTAGCCCTGCACATTATATTCAAGAGTGTCCATCAGCTGCCCAATTCCCAGATCTTGTCCAAGAGTATGTTAATGCTTCCTATATCCGTCCGGGTAATGATCCTTACTCAAATACCTATAACCCGGGATGGAGAAATCATCCTAATTTTTCATGCCAGCCACAAACTCAAGGGAATAATTTTCCCCCACCTCAAAGGCCATTCAGTTGGCCTTTTCAAGGTCAGCCCAACTATCCTCCCCAACAATAGGAATTCCAACACTCTCCTCCTCCTTAAAGGAACCCATCTTTCGAGGAGAAAGTGTTGCAAGCTTTCAAAGGCTTAGAGGCTAATACTCAACTTCTACATTCTCATTCTCAATCTATTCAGAGGATTGAGTTTCAATTGGGACAATTAGCTAGTGTCGTGTACAAGAGAGAAGAAGGGAAGCTCCCAAACCAACCAATGAGCAACCCTAACGGTGCAAATATGGTTGACAATGCTCAAAACAATGAAATTAATCGTGAGCATGTTCTTGCCATTACCACCCTAAGGAGTGGGAAGGTAGTTGAAAATGAGGTTAGAGAGAAGAAAAGTGAGGAAAAAGAGTCTAATGTAGGGCAAACAAATTCTAAAGAAGAAAGGGTGAGTGTCTCTGAGAAGGACTAAGGTTATTCCCCATCTTTATCTAATCTGACTCATCCGGAATCCTATGTGCCCAAAGCTCCTTACCCTCAGTGCTTAAAAGATTCCTTCCCTTTTGGGAAACATGAAACTAAAATTGATGAGATGATGGAGGTATTTAAACCACTCAAAATCAACCTTCCTCTCATAGATGCCATAAAGCAAATTCCGGTGTATGCCAAATTTCTCAAGAACATGTGCACTCAAAAGCGCAAATCAAGGACTCATGTGTCCAAGAAAATCCTTCTCACCGAGCAAGTGAGCTCTATTATTCAACACAACACTCCTCTAAAATTTAAGGATCCCGGTGCTCCTACTATTTCGTGTATCATTGGAGATCACTCCATTGACCGGGCACTCCTTGATTTAGTAGCTAGTGTTATTATTTTACTTTTCTCGGTGTATGAGAAACTTGGCTTAGGAGAGCTTCGCCCCACATCCGTTATATTACAATTAGCAGATAGATCCATGAAAAAGCCTCGTGGGATAGTTGAATATGTTCTGATTAAAGTTGACAAATTTTTCGTTCTTGTCGACTTTCTTGTCCTTGACATGGAACCTGTGCACAATTCAAAAAGCTAAATTCCAGTCATCCTAGGTCATCCTTTCCTGGCCACTGCTAATGCTGGCATAAACTGTAAGACTGGGGTGATGAAGGTGTCATTTGGTAACATGAAAATTCGGTTGAATGTCTTCACTACCCCCGAACAACAATCGAATGGGGAAGATTGCTTCCTGGTTGATAAACTTGATAAGATAGTTGAGGATGTCCCTCCTTATGTTTTAATTGATAATCTTTTGGAGGCATCACTCACTCATCTTAAACCCCCGGATCCCATCATAGAAAAATTCATAGGGTATGGTCATTCTTTGCTTAATCTCACTCATCTAAAAGGTTTTCCATTGGAAAAACGTAAAGTGAGAGTAAGCATAAAATTGAAAACTTACAAAGGCGTAGGAAATCACTTTTTTCTTACCCTGATGGACGTGAGCTCAAGGCTAAGGCCCAATATTCCGTCTACTTAGACGGTTGAATGATTTTTGAGATTGTTTGGCTGAAGACGTTAAATTTAGCACTTGTGGGAGGCAACCAATTGATTTTATAGTATCTTTTATTTACTAACCCTATAGGTATTGTTTGGACGAAGTTTGGGGTGGTTTCTCTTCATTCTTGATTTCTTTTCATCATGGTTTGCATTTCACGATTCAGGTATTATTGTTCTAATCCCTTCTTTACTTTATTTTTATTTTACATTGAAGACAATGTAAAGTTTAAGTTTGGGGTTGGGAAATAATAGGCTACACTATTATTTTTAATGATTGTGCAACCATGACTAGGATAAGACATGCAAAAACACTAAAATTTTTTCGATTGTTTTATTCTAAAATTTGAAAGATTGTAATGTATATCGGATAATCCAAATTTTATTGATAGGGTTGAATTTGAGAACACATAATCCCAAATACACACTGTTTGTAACTGTTTTTAACCTTACAAAAGCTGAATTTTTTTTGTCATGAATAGACTTTGAAATTTGCACGAGCACACTAACATATGGTCTAGTGAGGTTTAAAACCAAACTAATTGATAGTGATTTTGTTAACTCATAAGAACTGGATAATCTATAAATTGAACACCAACTTTGGCTAAAAATAAAAATTGATAGAAGAATGGGTTACCTAACCAAGTTTTACACTTAGTAACTGGGCCTCTTGCCTCACTAAGCAGAGAGAGTTCGCGTCAAACTGTGTGATTTTTGGAATGGATAAAATAACTTAGTGTAACTAGTTTAAGTTCGTAGCCTATTTAACTCGACTTACTAAGCCCTTAGAGGTGTCTTGACACCTGGTGCCCTAAAGCCATCTGGTTTGGGAGTTATCGGCCTAACACTCGCTACATTGGTTGTCTTTAGTGCTTAATGGAATTAAATTCTACCCAGTCACACTTATAAAGAAAAAAAAAAATTATTGAATGAAAGCCTTGGAGTTGGTAGTTTAAATTGAAAGAAAATTCAATGATAAATGAGAAGACAGAAAAATTGTTGAAAAGTAAGGTTGATATCACACATTCAATTGTTTGTCACATTACATATCAAAAGAAATTCTGACAAATCTTTTAGAAGCTAATTTTTTCAAAAATAGTTAAGAATGATGTGAAATTGAGAATATGGAGAGTTGAAATTCAATCTTGTTAATAATTTGTGGATTATCTTGTATGTATTATGAGTCTGGAAAATTTGAAATTTGATTCAATCACTTTTGAAAATTGCATGTTTTACTTGAATATATTGCACAATGACAGGGTAGTACAGATGTTTGTAGGTGTCATCACTGTAAACCTTCACGAGACTTCACTCGTCCTCTAGGGCCTCCTAAGGGTTTAAAAGACTTGTTACATATGCAAAATGCAACTGGGGATCCCACGAAAGGGGATGTAGGTTTAGTTTAATTTTATTTTATTTTTCATTGCTTGAGGACTAGCAATGTCTAAGTTTGGGGTTGTGATCGGTGCTAAATGTTATACATAAAAGCACCTCAAACTTAACTTACTAATCATTTAGAGTAATTATTTATATTATTTTATGCTACTTGGTTGTTTATTCTTGTTTCAGGTTCATGCGAGGACAAGAAGATAAAATAGAAGATTTACAAGCTTCAAAGACTCTAAAAATCTAAAAAAAGAGAAGAGTAAAAGAAAGAAGAAGAAAAGATAGCGAAATCACATAAATCTACCATGATTGATCGATTGGCCAAAAATCACACTTCTATCAATAGAGGGGTAGTTTCGTAATTTTTATTCTTCCAAAATTTATGAAACTTTTTGGGTAGATTCTAAATGACCTATATGAGCTATGTTTAAAATTTCGGGTCAATCCGATTAGAATTGAGCTCTCTAGAATTATTTGAAGTTCAGTGGCAAAACTGTAAATAGGGTGAAATAGTATTCCGTGAATAGTGTTTCGTGAATAGTGTTTTAGTACTTCTAAACACTTTCCAACTCTATTATTGTCTTCCTAAATGAGGTTTAATCCTCATTCAACCCAAAAAGAGTATAGAGAGAGAAAAAGAAGAGTTAGACCTCAATTAGAACTCCTTATTCTACAAGAACACTGTCTTTCTCTATAAAAAGAGAATTCCTAGCCATTATCATTATTTAGAGAATTTTGTAGAGATTTTGGATCTGAAAAAGAGAAACTCTGGAGATCAAGGAATCCATGAAGAGAAGTGCTACAGCATTTTCTATGAAGATGTTGCATTCCTCCATCGCGATGAACTAATTCCCATTCTAGGGTTTCGATGAAACCCTAGCCAAGTAACTGTGTCATTTATTTTATTTTTATTTTTATTCTCTGAATTGTAAGACATTGATTGCATAAATTAGAGGGTTGTTTTTACAACCGGATTTATTGAACTATATTTGATTTCAATGAAATTTTCAACCTTGTCTTAGGTTTTATGAAATTGGAATTAAAATCACTTGTGTTAATTTTCGTTAGAATTTAAACATAGGTTTTATGCAATGGTTTTAACATATCAAGAGACCAAGTCCTAAGATATTTTATGCTAAGGGAAGACGAGTGGTTACACAATCGTAGATTAGTGTGTATCATTCGTGCTAACCGAAGATACGATTTGCCTAGGGTTTAATCCCTTGAACTTTTCTAGATTAGTTGAAAAGCGACGTGCAGTCACTCTAACTAGAATGTTTGCAATTTAAGAGGTTAGGATAAATTCAAAATAAGGGCTGGTTATTAGGTTAGTGGTGGATTTGAAAACCCTAGATTTTCTCTTCCAAAGGATTTAAAACCATTACTTGATAATTAATTTAGAAATCTCCCTTAGTTTAATTAATTGTTTTAGTTAATCAAACAAAAATTCAATTACCTATTTTATTAGTTTAAAATTAATTTGAATAAAAGGCAACGAAACCAGCGCAGTCCTCAGAGGAACGATATCCTTACTAGTACTATTCTACGGAATTATTACTAAGAAGGAATAATTTAAGATTGACTGACGATCATCGGGTTAGGGTGTGTCTTGATGCAAAACTAGAAGGTGATCGTCTATGCTTCAAGGCAGTTGAAAGAGCATGAAAAGAACTACCCTACACATGATCTGGAACTTGCCGCAGTGGTGTTTGCATAGGGAATAGTTTGAAGTGTTCACAGACCACAAGAGCATAAAGTATTTGTTTTCCTAGAAAGAGTTGAATCTGAGGCAAAGGAGATGGGTGAAATTTTTGAAAGATTATGAGTGTTCCATTCAATACCATCCAGGCAAGGCTAATGTAGTCACCAATGCACTTAGCAGAAAGCCTACTGCGCTCTTAACTCATATGATGGTGCATGAGTGGAGGTTGTTAGAGAATTCATCCAACCCTGACATCAGTTTTAGCCTCCCTACTTTTGGACCGATAATGGCTAACATCACCGTTAAGCCTTACATCTTGATCCGTATCCAAGAATTGCAAGAATCGGATACCGAGTTACTTGCTTACCGAGACACGATGATTAGTAGGGGTAGCGAGAATTTTGCCACACGAGTGGAGATTGAACTATCACATTCAAGGGAAGAACATGTGTTCCTGACGACGAAGAGTTTAAAAGAGAAATCTTGGATGAAGCTCATCGGTCCAAGTATACCATTCACCCTGGGGGTGCCAAAATGTATAGAAACTTAAAGGGACACTTTTGGTGACAGAACATGAAGAGAGAAGTGGCCGAGTACGTGTCCCGATGCTTGGTGTGTCAGCAAGTCAAAGCTGAGCACAAAAGACCGGCGGGTCTATTGCAGTCCCTCCCTATTCCCGAATGGAAATGGGAGAACATCTCCATGGACTTCATAGTAGGATTGCCACAGACGACAAGAAACTTTGACGCCATTTGGGTCATGGTTGACAGACTGAAAAAGTTCGCACATTTCTTGCCATATCGAACCACTTTTAACTCAAACCAACTAGGGGCATTGTACATTAAGGAGATAGTCCGGTTGCACGGAGTACCAGTGAGCATTGTCTCAGACCGGGATCCAAGATTCACATCTAGGTTTTGGAAGAGCTTTCAGAGTGCCCTGGGTTCCCAACTAGACTTTAGTACCGCCTTTCATCCACAGACGGATGGGCAAACTGAGAGGGTGAACCAAATCATTGAGGACATGCTCCGGGCATGCATGCTAGACTTCAAGGGAAGTTAGGAAGACCATTTGCCCTTAGTGGAGTTCGCTTATAATAACAGCTACCAGGCGAGCATCCAGATGGTGCCTTTTGAAGCTTTATATGAGAAAAATTGTAAATCTTCCTTGTATTGGGATGAAGTCGGGGAAAGGAAGGTGTTGGGCCTCGAGTTGATTGAACAGACCATAGATAGGGTCAAGGTAATCAAAGAAAGGTTGAATGCTGCACAGGATTGCCAAAAGAGCTATGCTGACAACCGAAGACGAGATTTGGAGTTCAGAGTGGGTGATATAGTATTTGTTAAAGTCTCTCCGACAAAGGGTGTTGAGAGGTTTGGAAGGAGAGGCAAGCTCAGCCCCAGATATGTGGGTCCATTCGAGATCATCACCAGAGTGGGTGAGGTCGCTTACCAGGTGGCTCTACCCGCTCATATGGCAGCGGTCCACTATGTATTCCATATCTCTATGCTCCAGAAGTACATTCCAGATCCGTCCCCATGTGATCGAGCTTGATCAGGTACACATTCGGGAGGATCTAACACTAGTTGAGCAACCAATCCAAATCTTGGATAGGCGAGATCAAGTCAGACGCAACAAGACCATTCCATTGGTCTTAGTGAGATGACAACATCATTTGCTAGAAGAGGAGACATGAGAGCGAGAGGCCGAAGTGAAAGAAAAATATCCTCAATTGTTTGTTTAGAACTTTGGCTTTCTCTTTTGTAATTATTGTTGTTTTGTACATGTATGTATCGTCCAACTTTCGAGGATGAAATTTTTGTAAGGGGGGAGGATGTTGCACCCCGGAACTTTTTATGGTTAAGGAATAGTGTATTCAAAGCCAAATGGCATTCCCTGTGTTTGAAATTGGTGTTTATAATGAATTAGGTGATAACGACTCATGTGCAACATGAAGGAGGGAGTTTAGAGCCCTAAGGATGATGAACCAAAATCTGGGGAATGCAATCGATCGTAGGTTAGGTGCGATCGATCGCATGCAGGTGAAATCGGTCCCAAACTTCATGGACCAAGTGTGAAAGATGAGATGCCAGGTGCGATAGATCGCAGGGATCTGCGATCGATCGCAAATGTGTGCGATCGATCGCATGCAGGAGAAAATCAGACCAAAGTATGCGGGTTCATGTGCGACAGATCGTCCTAGGATGCGATCGATCACACTGGATCTGTGATCGATCGCAGTTAGTGTGCGATCGATCGCACACGTGTGCTGAAGCTGAATTCGAGGGTTTTAAACCCTTGACTTATTAGAGGAACCTCATTTGGGGTTTTTTAGACCTAAAGGAGAGAAAGAGGGGAGAAGGAGGAGAAGGGAAGATTGAGGGAAATCCAAGAAGAGGGTTGGATTGAAGTTCAAGGGAGACTCAATCAAGGTTTGATCTTCCCCAAATCAAGCAAGGGTCCTTAAAATCTTCAAGGTGGTGCCTTCCTCAAACTTGAAGGTTCCCAATCAAGGGTTTTTCTTCAAGATCAAGCTTTGATCTCTAGGTTAGTATACCCTACTAACTACCTTAGTAATAACCTAGGTTTCTCCTTCAAAGATGATGATTTGATATTGTGTTTTTCATTTTATTGAGTTATGATACAATCTCTAAAATAAACAAGATAAATGAAATGAATGTGGACGTGTGGGGTGAATATATGGTTGAGGCGATTGGATGTCATGTTTGTGATGAATGTGGGTGATAGAAAATGGTGGAAGGGTATTGCATAAATAATGAACACACATGTAATGGTTGAGGAAATGTATGCACATAACAACTTGAATAAAAAGGGTTATGGACATGTTGCACACCAAGTGTTTGACGAAATGCATGAATGAGAATTTGATGAATTTAATAAAGACTATGACAACATGAATTGTGTAGTTTCTCCTAATTAATAAATTTGCCCAATTTCATGTATATGTCCCTGCTTTCTCACATGCTCATTGATGAAATTGTAATGCTATACGACATCCACAATTACCACTATTGTTACACACACACACACATGCATACATGAACCGAGTTTTTCTAAAGTATAAATGTATGTATAAACAAATAAAAGCAAGACACGTGATTCACGAAACGCATGATAAATCCGAACATCGGGCCGGTCAAGGGTAGGGTATATCCCCCGGATATGTCATACCTGGCTTACAAGAAAACAAGTTGATAAGCCGGACATCGGACCGGTCAAGGGTAGGGCATAGCGCAAGATATGTCATACTTGGCTCATAAGAAAACAAGTTGATAAAGTCGGACAAAGGGCCGGTCAAGGATGTTGGTGTACCCCTTTTATATATATATACATATGTATGTATATATATATATATATATATATATATATATATATTCGCTGAAGGGAATTTATATTCCTGTCTCACAAGTCGCTACAAGGGGCACTAACATCTGGCTCACAAGAAAACATGGCAAGGCAAGTCAAGACATGACAAGACAAGCATGAACAAGTGATTCCTGACAAGACAAGGTATCGTGATTCCTACGAGACAAGAACAAGTTTTTTTAAACGACAAGTTTTGAGAAACACGAAAAGCTATTTTGAATAACAAGACATGACTTTTAAAGTATGAGTTTTATCGGAGGTTTTCGCATCATTCCATGCATGTCACGATCATAGCATTGCCTTAAATTCTATGTCATGAATTATCTATAATTATTATCCTTATATTCCGTTATTATTATTGCTAGCTAGTAGCTTGTACTCGCTGAGTATTTCATACTCAACCGTACTTTCATGTCCGCAGGTCCGAAGGGTACCTTCGACTCCGAGCCTTGGGTTGAAGAGGAATATGTGGAGGAGAGAGAGCCGCCTATTCCGATGCAAACGCAGGCGGATAGAGATTTAGATGTGTGGCCATATCTAGATTACTGTTGAGTTGAGTAACTGTGAGAGTTTCTTTTTATATTTTGATAGGTGGGCATGTCCACCTTTACTTTGATATGTTTTGTATAGAACTTGGAATACTGACCATGGTTTTAGGAAAGAAAAGGTTGGTTGACGCTTCCGCACAATTATGAGCTTCCGCACTCTAATTCATGTTCTATTATTGTATGTTTTTACCTTGTTCATCACAAGATGGTTTGACAGGTTAAGTATAGTCACGACTAAAGTATCCCTTAACTCGTAGGGGGTATTTTGGGGCGCGACAACCACTTCATAAACATTTCCTTGTTCGGAATCTATTTCCATAATATTCACTACCAGTCACCATTATGCATAAAGAAAATAATTAAATCATACACAAAAGTATATTATGAACAAGTAAAACACAAGTAAAGATAGCATTTTAGCCCTTTGATGGGCTCACCCTAAGAGCTACAATCCAAGAAAGCTGACCCCATCCAGATATTTTACATTGCAGAGATTATATTATGTATATCTCTCCATTTTATTTGGTTCTCTATAATAAGCAAACCTGTAATAGCTACTATGTTTGAGTTTTATTTGAACATTTTTATTTGGGTCTTCTTGTCAATGAGCTTTTTTACTGTTTTTGGTTCTGCTTGACGGTGCCCAGATCAGTTGACCCAACAACAAAGGTTAGATTCATAGTTGTCAAGGCACGCGACTAGGCAATTTGAGGCGACATACCCCATGGATGCCTGAGGTGCCTAAGGAGTCGCCTGATGAACTTTTTACTGGAGACATCCTCCAATTCATATAAATTACAATATCTTTATTGTTAAGATACATTTTGATAGATTCATCATTGGAGACAGTTCTAAGAACAATAAATGAGGGTTTCAAGTATTGGGGATAAAAAAACGGAACAAAAAAAAAACAAAGTCTACAATGATTGTCGAAAGGGGGGAGAGAGAGATTATGAAGGATAAAAAATAGAAAGAAACAATAGTCTACAGTAACAGCCAAACATGAGAGAAGAAGGAGATGAGAGAAGAGGGAGAGTGTAGGACTGAATAAATAACAAAAAAAATAATATAACAATTAATGTAACGTTGAACATGAGAGAGACAAGAGAGGGAGAGAGAGGGAGAGGTCGTACATCTTACTCTAATTTCTTCTTTCTTTATTTTTCTCGATTATACTTAAGAAATGTACTAAAAAATATATAATTATGGAGTTTGCACTTATTTAAATTATAAAAGACCTCTTTAAATATGAGTTTATGAGAATTTTGGGGGTCTTAGAAGAAATTTGAGGTATTTAAAGTTTTTTTTATAAAAATTATTATTAGACTGCCTGGGCCCACTTGTATGCTTGATCACCTAGGTGAAGCTTGCAACAAACATGCAAAAGTAGATGGGGATCATATGGTCCAGCCACAAACAAAGGAAGAGAGAGAGAGAGAGGCTAACCGTCCACCTATTGAGCGAGAGAGAGGACATGTTAACATGAGGGAAACATAATTGACACTATTCCTCTCTTCTTTTTTCTTCTATCTGCAAACCTTTTTTTTTTGTTGGATATACAAATTCTAACATATTATATAGTAGAAGACATTAAAAGTATATAAAATAACATTTTTATTTATTTACCAAACTACTATATACAAATAAAGTAACGTTTACATCTTTAAACAATAATAATATTATATATATCTGATTTATAATAGTGACTGCCTGAGGCGGCTAGTCGCTTGAGCCCAGTAGAGCGCATGGTCGCCTAAGCGACCGCCTGAGGCGACGCCTTTAACAACTATGGTCAGATTACGGCGAGATCATTCCTACAAACTCTACGTTCGTACCCTAGTCACCTAAATCCTTATTGGGCTAGCTTCAAATGTATCTTTCTTTTTTTGAACAACATATCTAGATAAAATCCTTACAAGTGATCAGATCTAGCATAGAGGCTCGTAGCTAGCAAACCGTTGTGCATTCAAGCTAACATCTCACAATTAAGAATACGAAGAAAAGTAGAGTAGAACTCACAAAACCAAATATAAAGCTGCAATTGAACTATGGACAAACCATAATCCTAATGGGGGCAGCTTAACCACCACTAAAAAATGAAACCCATCAAAAGATCGTGTCCATTAGAAACTACATCTTAGTCCGATTTGGAAGAAAATATAAAGAGCATGCATATCCAGATGATCCCCACTATTAAAAAAATAAATGTAAATAAAAAGTACTTCCAATATTCCAACAATCGTTTCACTTGTGGAAACAATGATATTCATAAAAGAACAATTAAACCCCTTCTTCGTTATTGTCAAACAATCAAAGGCTATCTTCATGATTGTTAGTCCAAGTATTTCTATATCCAAAAACTTCATAAAACTAGAATTCCTTAGTTCCATTTTCTCATCTGCTACTCTGCTTGACATTTCCAAAAACAAATGTCTCATACATTTGGGTATTGAGTCCAAAATACATATGAGGTTTTTCAAATGAGCCTCAGATCCTCTCTCTCAATAATAACCAGGATAAGGCCACCTATCAAGGGCCCTATCCTTCACCTGAGGCTCCATAGTAGGCTCTTCCTCGATGTACTCCTTCTCGGGCCATGGTCCCGGAGCACATATGTCGAAGCCTTGACTTGCTGAAGATAAGAATTCGGCTGAGTATGAAATACTCGGCGTATACAAGTCACTAGCTAACAATGTTATAAAACATTAACATGCGTACAATTAATCAAAATTGTTGAGCATAGAGCAAAAACTATACTTAAAATCTTAACTTAGAGTTTGTAGAAAACAAAACTTATGAGTCTTATGAGGTCTTGCGAGAATTAGAGTTCTTATGAGTTCTTACGAGTCCTTATAAGCCTTAGAGATCCTTACGAGAACTTATGAGAGCCTTGTGAGGCTTATGATCCTTATGTGACTTGTGAGACCAATCTTAGAATGATCCTTATGAGACTTGTAAAACAATCTTAGAACCACCAACACTTAGTTTGGTTTTATTGATTCTTGTGAACTTTGAGATTTTCCTTAAAAACGTTGCTTATGAGTTTGAAACATCATTCTTTATAAGAAACTTTCGATCATGCAAGACATAGAGTGCATAGAGTGCTTGTGAGCATCATGGTAACTTAAAAACCTTTAAAAAAAAACATATGAGACTTATAAGCATCATGAGTTTTTGTAATATCTTTTGCAAATCTACTAACTGTTACTTCAGTATTAATGAGGTCTCCTTCTCCTTTTGCAATCTTCCTGAGGGCTGTGAAAGGGAGAATGTTCACTGCTGCCCCATTGTCAACCAACACCCTCTTTACTGGACATTCGTCCATGTAAACTGAAATGCATAATGACTTAAGGTGTCGTGTCATTCCCTCCATAGGCTTTTCAAACATGATCTTACTTGGTTGGTCAGCCATTGGTGTAGGAATAACCTCTTCCATTTAACTTGCCGAAACGTCTGCCCCCCGAGCATCTCCAACATATTCTTTTGGCAATAGTTCGGGTATAGTCTTTTCTTGGAAGACTTTCGGCAATATATGGATCATATTAGAATTCAATGTAATTGGTGGCATGGATCCGAATTGGATCTCTTTAAGGGATTTATCAAAGTCACTGAAGTCAAACTATGATCCCCCTATTTCTTTCCCGGTTTCTGTGGTATTACTGGTTGACTCCAACAACTCTTCGACTGTGGGAATAGGCTCTTCAAGTCGTGAGTCCTCTATGGTAGGAACAATCGACCTAACACCCATCTTCCCATCTTTTCCTCCTTCAATCTTTAAGGTCCTGTTCAAAGACTGTTGCCTTTGCCAACACCTTTTCTGCGTTCTTGACATGGGAATTGAGAATTTTGGGTGAACGATCCTGTTCCACTGGTCGATGGATCTAATGGGTGGTCTGACCGTTCTTTCTTGTCTTGTTAGCCTCCATCCATCATCATATCTTTCTTGGTATCTGTATGGATTAATAGGGAGGCCATAACCCCATTCTTAGGACCATGGTTGTTGGTGCCATGGTGAATTCTCCCTATGGCTTCGATGATTTCTTATAAATGGTCGAAATGCCTCCTGAGCTCTTTGATCAGGGTAATCCATGATCTCTGGGTGACATCTTGGCACATCTGATCTTCTGTCAATAGGCCCTTAGAAGATTCACCCTTTTCAATTTTGCCCTTTTTCCTAGTCGTGCGTTCGACTTTGGTCGGTTGTGGCTTCATTGAGTTGTGATCATCTATTTCCACTTTCCGCTGTGGTTTTGACAAATCTCGTAAGTTTACCGATGTCATGCTAACTCTAGCAATTGGTGGGAAATGGTTAGAGTCTACTCCCATTTCACCTTTGGCTTCTTCAGGAAATTTCAACAAACCTTTGTCCATATTTTTCTGGATGATATTTTGGAATACTACGCAATTGGCAGTTGAGTGGGTTTTTGAACCATACCATTTGCAATATTCCGTCTTTGTAATTCTTCAGACAAAATCTTTTGTCCTTCTACCAACCAAATAAATTTTGATGCCAGTAGGTGATCAAAGATTTTGTTAGTTTTGGATATGTCAAAGGAAAAGCTCTTACCAGCTTCAAAATGAGCTCTTTTCGAACTTTGGCCTATTACTAGATCCTTCCATTGCAAGACTGAATAGACATGGGGCTTTTTCACAATTACTTCGACCATATCCAACTCGTAATTTGGATCTTGGAAATACATTCCCATAGAGGAATTTCTTCTTTGGCCTTCTTCCCTAAAAAATCACTCGTATCTGGTGGCTCTGGATGATAATTCGAAAAGGTCATTGAATTCCATCCCTTCAAATTTCTTTCTCAACTTGATGTCCAGACCTTTTTGAGCCAATTTAAAGAACTTTGGCTCCTGTAGCATGACTGAGCATCGGTTCCTAAGTTTCTTGAATCTAGGAATATACTTTTCGGCAAACTCTCCTAACAGTTTGTCGCGACCCAAAATCCACCTTAGAAGTTTTGAGACTTTGGCTTCAAGACCCGTACTTCAAACCATCCGATAAGAGCATATAAGGCACGCTAAACAATGAATCTGAAAATTTCTTTCTTCTATATACAGTCTTCCAAGCACAGCATTTACAATAACTGAAACTACATATACACAATATCCTTCGCTTGAGTTACCAACTCAACTGATACAAAGATCCCAAAATGAAAACCCAAAATACATCTCTCACTCTCATCCACTCCTCAGTAGGGCCACCTATCAAGGTCCCTATCATTCTCCAGACAACTGCCCACCGGTTCCTCTACATACACCCCCTCGACCCATGGTTCCAGAGCGCGTGTCTACCTACTGAAGTAACAGTTCGGCTGAGTATTGAATACTCAGCATATACAAACTACTAGCTAACCATGCTATGAGTAAAACATACTTTAAATCAAAGAGAGTAAACCATAATTCTTTTAAAACTAACATGTGCATATGTTTTTAAAATCATATTTCAATCGATACATTTCAAACCTTATTTTAATATCATTTGCATATACCTTTCAAATCACATATTTCACACATGCATCTTATCTTTACCAATATCATATTTCACATGCATTTCTTTACAAGTATTGTATCCATTACACGTTCATTTGCTCTTTACAAATACCATAATTCACGTATTTTACTCTTTACAATATCATGTTTGTCACGACCCAAAATCCCCCTTAGAAGTTTTGAGACTTTGGCACCGTGACCTATACTGCAAACCATTCTGTAAGATCATATAAGGCACGCCAAACCATGAACCTGAAAATTTCTTTCTTCTATATACAATCTTCCATGTACAAATTTTTACAATAACTAAAATATAAACTAAGACATATACATAAGATCCCTAGCTTGAGTTACCAACTCAAACCGATACGAAAATCCCAAAAATGAAAACCCAAAATACATCTCTCTCTCTCTCTCATCCACTCACCAGTAAGGACACCTTTCAAGGTCCTTAATACCCTCAAGATAACTGTTTATCGGCTCCTCGACATATATCTCCTCAACTCGTGGTTCCGAAGCGCGTGTGTCTCTACCTGTGTACTGTCGAAGTAACATTTCGGCTGAGCATAACTCAACATATACAAACTACTAACTAACCATGTTATGAACATCAATAATACACACTCGAATGTACCTAGAATAAGACAGTTCCAAATTAAAACCAAGCAGTACCCACAATTTCAGAGTGCAGAAGCAATAATTCTTTTAAAAAATAATCATGTGCCTACCTTTTGAAATCATACATACATCAATACTTTTCACTTCAACATCATGAGCATATACTTTCAAAATCACATGTTTTTTCAAATTTTACTTTAGAAACATACCATCATCATTTACATCATGTCTTTCACATAACATATATCACACATGCATTATTCCCTTGCGAGTACCTCATTTAATACATGCATCATCTCTTTACATTTGTCACGTTCCTCACATGCATTACTATTACCCGAACTATGATTGAACGAAACATACTAGCACTATTCCCACGAACATATTATACTTACTTTGCACTTTCTTTCATTTCTTTTACTTCACTTAACTAGTGCCCGAACTATGGTAGAACGGAACACACTAGCATATTTCACTTGTGACTAGTGCCCGGACTATGGTGGAACAGAACACACTAGCATCTTATCTTTGTTGGACATATATGCCCTCAAAAACCAATAAAAGATTTTTCTATGTTGATTAAAGAAGCATCATATTCACACAACCAACTATAAAGGGTATTTATAATAATTATTTTCTCATGTGATGATGACATAAAGTTCCATAGGAAACATTGTAGGAAAATCATGCAAAGGTTGCGAGGAGATATGATTTTCCAGTTTCTTATAAACCTAATATTGTTCGAAGCCTCTAGAGTACTGGTTAGGCGTCATACTTCATCATGGCTTGTACATGTGTAGTTCTATAAAATAGTGTCATGAATCTCATTCACAGAGAGTGTTGACTCTTGACTAACATGTGAGTATATGTAGTAAGTACATAATATTGAACGGGGTCACAAGTGGATATCCTATGGAATACACTATCAGATTGTATTAGAGTTATCCATTAGACAAATTATCCTTAGACCTGAGAAGTTAACATATTCTCAAGCATTTGTCTATATGGCTTTGATGTGTCAATCAGCAATGTCCAATACACATGACTAACTCCAGTACGTTGGGCCATGTACACAATGTTCAGAGAAGTGTGTAAACACTCAATAAGGAATCCACTACTCCTTAATTGGAGATAATGATATCAAGATGATACTTGTTGAACTGAACTCAAAAATCCAGTACTGGTGCTCTTCAGTAAAATGGTCTTTATCGAAGTTGATATTTTCAATATAAAAAAGTATATGTATATGTCAGTTCTTTTCTAATTTTTTTTTTCGAAAGTGTTGTGGAAGTTCAGTTCAATGAAAAAGTATTCATGAGAAAGAGTTTTTCATAAGCTAGGGAATAGACAGTGGACTTGTTCCAATCCCGGAAGCTTATATGTGATATCGGACTGTGGAATGATTTATTTGTAAATATATTATGAGATAGTACTTGCAAGCAATTCTCTAATTTCTAGAGGTTGATCACAATGTGTTAATGGACATTATTGTGATTAGTAGAAATCCAGGGACTTAGATATTATTCTATGATCCTAAAAGAATTATTGGAAAGTGTTTCCTAGTAACAAGGCTTTACCTTAAAAATGATGAAGCACTTGTTCCCATAACCGGAAATAGGAGATCCCTTTAGATCCCACATACTAGGACATTCTCAATGCTTTTAATTTAATTTAGAATTAAATTAATTAATTTCTCCATGTAATTCACTATATGATATAGTGAAGCTCTTATAGGTGAAATCACATAAGATGTGACTAACCAAATGAGTAGGACCCATATGGGATTTTGATAAAGATCAAAAGGTGACAACATTAGAGATTAGACCTAAAAGGGGGCGTGAGATTTGTGGGGCGCCCCACCTAGGGTGAGACGCCCACTTCATTGCTACATTATCTAATTAATTATTCCCTACAAAGTAGGGAATAGATTAGTTGGTTACTAATTAATGATTTCCTATTAAATAGGGAATGGATAGTTTGTTACTTATTATTTCCTATTGAATAGGAAATAGATTAGTTTGTTACTAATTGTTTTCCTATTTCCTACGGAATGAATTAGTTTATTACAAATTATTTTTCCTATTAAAGAAGGAATAGATTAGTTTGTTACTAATTGTTTTCTATTAAATAAGGAATGGATAATGTTGGTTTCTATTTTGATTAAATCCTAATTGGATTAGGATTATCATTAAATAATTAAAGAGTTCTAATTAGATTAAAATTTAGAAAGAGGAGTTTGACTTGAGCTATAAGATAGCTAAAAGGAGAGTCTATAAAAGGACCCCCCATAGTGGAATATCCATAATGAAGGAAGTCTTCCTCTCTCTCTCTCTCTCCCCTATTTGGATGCCCATCCCTTCCCTTTTAGGGGTGTACGGCCACCTCTCCCTCTTCTCTCTTGATTTTGGTTTTGATCCTGAATAATATCATAATCAATCTTGAATAATATTAGAGCCAATCTTTGATCATAAAGATTCATTTTTTATTGATCAAGAAATGATCTTGCATTCAAGAAAAGAATAAAAGATCATAGAGTTAGAATTGAAAGATTTTAATCAATAAAGGTTCTTGAATCAAGAAAAGATTAAAGAACATTGATGGGAAGGGCCATTAGCTTTCATTGAAGAAAAGCTTTGAAGATTCAAAGAAGGTTCATATGAATTGACATGAGACTTCACGCTTGAGAAGTTTTGTAAGTATATTTTCTCACACCATGATTTAATATGATCATAAGATGACCATTGGAAAGATTTTGATTAGACCAAAATCAAGTTTGAATTAAAAATAGTGTTTTGAAAAATTTTATATTCATGGACTATGGTGGAACGGAACACACTAGCATATTTCACTTGTTTGACTAATGCCTGAAATATGATGGAACGGAACACATTAGCATTTTATCTTTACTTAACCAGTGCTCGGACTATGATGTAACGGAACACACTAGTCTCTTTCACTTACTTAACTAAAGCCCGGACTATGGTGGAACAGAACACATTAGCTTCTTTCACTTTGAGACTTATGAGCATTTCAATACTTTGAGACTAATGAGCATTTCCGTACATTGAGCATTTCATTACACTTTTGAGCATTTCTTTTCACTTAGAGAATTTCATTTCACTTTGAACATTTCATTTCACTTTGGACATTTCATTTTGGTTAGGAGCATTTCATTTCACTTTGATCGTTTCATTTCACTTTGGACATTTCATTTCACCCAGCAGCATTTCATTTCACTTAGAGTATTTCATCTTACTTTGAACCAAAATCCATACTTTGAACAAACCCTCTTTAAGCCAAAACAATACTTTGAACAATACCTTTACCTTGAGCAAAAACATTTCTTCCAAATACTTGTATTCCATATAAGACTCGATCATTCACATGTGAGTGATCATCTATGTCATTTGTGAGCAATAGGGAAAGCAAGAAAATCATTAACATATATTCCATATTGGTTTACAAGAATAAAGGCCATAGGCAATTTCAATCTTCAATAATGATGCTTTCAACATGAATTTCAAAATTTGTTTCATAACATCTTCACCTAGTATAGTATACACACTTCATTTGATCAATCAATAATGCTTTTAAATTTGTGTTTCTAATTGGGGCATCATGATAAAGATTTCTAGTAGAGAGTCATTGACCATTTCCATTAAAACATAAAGTAAAGCTCACTTTTCATATATGAATCATAACATGAGGAGTTAGTAGAAAGTATCTACCTTTCCAAAAATTTGGGGAATAGGCTTGAGAAGACTTAGGAACACTTGTAGAAGTGAGATCCCAACATGAGGAAAAATATCCAAGCTCGAGGAAGCTTTGAAGGCAAGGATTCGAGCTCCACCTTGATCCCACAAAGAAACCCCTTTCCAAAGATCAATCCCCCGAGGTGTTGCACTTTGGAGACTCATTGGAAGTGAGAAGAAGCTTTGAGAAGACTTATTGAAGCAAAACCAAGCTTCACCTTTGATCTCCAAGCAAACCCTAGCAAAACCCTCTCTTCTTGTAGAACCCCGAATTTATTATTTCTTAATAACGGTGATCTTTATTAAATGCTATGGAAACATGTGTTTAATTTTTTTAATGTATTTAAGCCTATAAATTTAATGCAAAAAGTAGTGTTTTTAAAACCCGAATAAAACACTCAATTTAATTCGTTTTTGAGGTTTAATTGCATGAAAAGGGAGAAAATCAAAAAGTAGCAAAAGAGTTTTAAAAAAAAATCGGCGCCATGGCCGATCGATCGCCTACCGGCGGCGATTGATCGCTCACCGGAGGCGATCGATTGCCCCTGGCGGTGACTGATCGCCAAAAACGCCGTTTTGGCTTCTTTTTGTGCATTTTTCCGACTTGTGGAGTCCCTAGGGCTCCCAACACTATAAATACCCCTTATACTTGTAGGTTAAGGGTTTGTAAAACTTTTTAGACCTAAAAGAGAGTGAGAGAAGAGATTTTTAAGAGATCCAGGATGAGAGATTAAAGGTTTTCCAATGAGAAATGGTGAAAAAGCTTAGATCCACTCCATTCGCAAGCACTCGATCGTAGGGAAGCGATCGTGAGAGGTAAATATGACTTCCTTCCTATCAATATAGAGATTTTTGATATAAATATGATGAACGTGATAGATCTAAAGTAAGAACAATAAGAGTAAACGTGTTTGTGATGTTTCAATCTATTATGGAAAATAAATATGATGATCTTATGATGTTTACACCAGGATTTTCTTATGAAAAATATATGTGATGACTTTGTGATGTTTTAAATCATGTTTTCTCTTGAAAAATTTATACTTCATGTTAGAGAATTTTAAATCGTGATTTTCGTAGGGAAAGTATATATGATGTATAGAAAGTGATCTAAGTGGTGATTTCCTTGTGAAAACTAATATGTGAGAGATGTTCTTCATGATTTTAATTTTATATCAACAAGGGGAAAGTGAATGATTTTTGTAGTGTATGGATGCTAAAATGGATGAAGGGGATGATGTTTGTAATTGATGAAACTATTATAAGTTTGCTTTGAGATTATGATGTGTTATGAAAATTGGGGTTCTGTGAGATTTATTTGATTATAATGGTGTATTGAAAATTTAGACACGATAAATAAAATTGTCTCTTATTTTATTTGATAAATCTATGTTTTATATTGATCATTTATGAGAACTCCCACATGTTTAAATGTATGCATGATTTGTAATCATTATTATTTCACTCACACTGAATCACGAAATTTAAATATGAATAAGCATGAGAATATATAAGATGAAAAGTATTATGCAAGTACACAAGGACACAAGCATTATGCATAATTGAGTTTTGCACTGACTGAGTACCCACAGGCCGTATACACCGGCGAATTTGTAGACAAGCCGTATACATTGGATAATGTGTAGACAAGCAGTATACACCGGATAATGTGTAGACAAGCCGTATGCACCGGATAATGTGTATATTGTGTGGTACCTTGAAAAGTAGGGTGTATGTTAGTCTCTACCCAATATATGGGGTAGAGTTATATTATGTTATTGCATTGTATGTTGTGGATAAATTCACGAACAAGAAAATAAGTAAGATAAACAAGAGCAATAAGCACAAGTGATCATGTGTAAGAATCGAAATTGAATTATGCTTCCATACACTGAATTGTTATATGTTTACATAATATGTGAATCTTAAACCATGTTTATATTAAATATCGTTATATTGTTAGATAGGATTTTATATATATGTTGGGTAACTTGTTACTCAGCCGATGAGTGTTGTTGTCGGTATGTTCTAGTTTTGGCATCTGTGCTCCAAGACCGTGGGAGGAGGAAGAGTACGAGGAGTAGGAAGAGCCAGCAGGTGAATACCCTGATGGGGAATGGAATTTGGATTGCTGGCCATACACTGGACATTAGATTACTAGTATTTTGGATTTTGAAGTTAGACATTGTAATAGACTTAATTATAGATTTATAGTTAGTTTGAATTTATGATTGGGGATTCATAGCGGATGATTTTAATTCATTATGATGTCTTAGCATTTATTTCAGATATTAGACTTGATTAGTATTTATTTGAAGAGAAAATTTATAGGTTCATGTTTTAGAATTGCCTTAAATGCTTTATGACAGGAAGTTATGAAATTAATGATTAAGTCACGTGCCAAAGTCTCACATTAAGTTAGGTGGGATTTTGGGGCGCGACACTTCTCTTCTCTCAAAATCTCCCAAAACATGACTTAGAGGGTTTGTGAAACCCTAACCCATGGAATTTGGGTATATATAGGCAATGGGGTGGTCAAAGACCAACCTACCCTTAATAAAATGACTTAAAAGTGACCAAAAAAGACCAAAAGTATGAGGTTCGGTCGACTGAAGGTGCCCATCGGTCGACCGGTTCGAAATCAGCTCTCTAGAAAAAAAGTCTCATACAAATTTTGGGTCATTCAGTTGATCGAAGGTTGCACTCGATCAACAAAATGAGGTTGGGTCGACTGATTTTGTGTTGGGTTGACCTGTTGCTGCCCCGCTTTGTCCCCTTCGATGTTTCGACTATAACTTTTGACTCACTTATCGGATTTAGGCGATTTAACTTGTGTTGGACTCTTCATTCAATGAGGAGAAATTTTGTATTTAATGGATAAATCATAATTCTGATTTCTTAATTGTCTAAATAGGCTCTAAAGCTTATTGGTTTGTGATGGATTACAACAGATCAGACTTCGAAAATCTAACATTTAACCTAACTTTGACTAAAAATCTAAAAATATTATAAACATAAACATCGAAGAGGGTGTAGATATCTTTCTAAAGGCTCAAGAATTACTCAATTCCGATTAACAGTGACAAAACTAGAGCTCCTTAAAGTTGAGGGTATGGTAAAACATCATTCTTTCTCTTTTTTGTGTTTAGTGATCCCCAAACACCCACACGCATCCACACTCACCCACTAAAAACTTAGGGTGTTGCTAAACACTTATTACCACTGAAAAACATCTAAGACAATACCTAGAGGCCTTGACCTCCAAATACACCATTTACCGTACTATTCACCTAAGTTTCCGGGTTCAACATACACACTTGGGGTGTTCTATACCCTATGCTCTTAGACACTTAGAGTATTATTATACTCTTGTTTTGAGACTCCACATACCCTCATAAAACACTCACTTCACTGTTTTCAAACCAAGGACACATGGAAGGCCTTAGGCCTTAGGCCTTAACAAGAATGGTGCCACACACTATTCATAATCCTATTCATTGCATTATTCATCACACAATGAACTCGGATTCCGGGGTTCTACAACGTTCATCACATACATTTCTCTTTACTATTTTCCACATTCAATACACATGCATATCTCTTTACTAATATCACATTTAACACATGCATTACTAGTACCTGGACTATGATTAAACGGAGCATACTAGCATCATTCGCACATGCACATTCACATACTTCACACATGCACATTCTTTTATTTCATTTAACTAATGCCCGAACTATGATGGAACAGAACCACTAGCTTCATTTCATTGCTTTTATATTCCTTCACTAATGCCCGAACTATAATGGAATAGAACACATTAACTTCTTATCTTTTCTTGACTAGTGTCTGGACTATGGTGGAATGGAACACACTAGCTTAATTACTTTACTAAGCCCGAACTATGATGGAACAGAACACACTAGCTCTTTCACTTGCTTAACTAATGCCCGGACTATGATGGAACGTAACACGTTAGCATCTTATCTTTTACTTGACTAGTGTCTAGACTATGATGGAACGAAACACACTAGCGTATATCACTTCTTAACTAATGCTGGACCATGATGGAACTAAACACATTAGCATTTCATCTTTTTAAGTAACTAGTGCCTGTACTATGATGGAACGGAGCACACTCGCCTCATCACATATACTTAACTATTGCCCGAAATATGATGGAACGGAACACACTAGCCTCGTTGCACATAAAACATCACACATGAGCACATACTTCTATACTTTTAGCAAATCCCTTCTTTTGAACCAATACTTTCCTTTGAGCACAATTACTTGAAAACCATTCTTTGAATCAAAACCGCACTTTGAGCAAATACTTTGAAAACTCATCTTTGAACAAAAAACGTATTTTGTACAAATACTTCTTTGAGTGGAAATCATACGTCAAGCAAAGCAATTGATCAGAAATCATACTTTAAATGGAAACCATGCTTTAAATGAAATTATATTTTGAACATAAATTCTTGTTTAAAACAAAACTCTTCTTTCAATACTTGTATTCGATGAAAACCGATCATATAAGCATGAGTGATCATGCATATCCTTTGTGTGCAATTAAGGAAAGCGAGGAAATCATTTAAACACTTAGTTCATAACATACTTTACAAAAACAGGGCCATAGGCCATTGGATTCATAAAAAATCATTCATAAATCCTATTATCTAACAATGATTTATAACATAGTCAACTAGGAGAGTGTAACTACCTTTCCTAGATCGAGTCTCTTCGATCCGAGAGCTTGAGAATCACTTTGGCTAGGAAACCCAAGCTTTAAAACACCAAAGAAGTGAAGCTCGAACTTCTGAAATCAAGGATCAAGCCTCAATTTGATATTGGAAGAACAGTTTGAAAATCACAGCTTTTTCCCCTTTCTTCTCTTTCAATTTCTCTCTCAAATCTAATCTCAGGATTTGGTAAACCCTAAGCCACGAATCCCCCTTCTATTTATAGGTGAAGGGTTGCCAAAACCCTTAAAAGCCTTTAGAAAATATCTCCCATAGATCGTTTTGCATTATTCCAAGTCGGTTTGGGTGTTTCTGGGTAGAATTCATCGACGAGTTTGGGTTCCCCGATGAAATTCGTTGAGAAATTTGGGTTCTGGACTTTCTGTCCAAAAACGGTAGAAGAACTCGTCAATGAGTTCTTGTCCCTCGACCGAATTCGTCGACGAGATGATGCTCTATTTTTCTTATTTTTATGTTTTTCCTTTTTTTTCCACTTTAGATGCTTTTCCCTTTGTTCCTTAACACTTTTAAACATGTCCAAAGGGTCCTTAGGCCCTAATCACATACCCTAACACAATAGGGTCATTCAAGAGCCCTCATTTCATTTCCCCACACTAAACCATAATTACAATAAGACCTTTACGAGATTGGTGCTCATGGTACTATTCATAGACACGATTCACACTACAGTGCCATGAAGTTTCGGGGTTCTACACAATTACCGCAATCGAGATAAGTCAGCCATTGAGACTTCAGGTTCTGTCAGAAAGAATTGGGTATGAAATTTTTCTTCCATGTCCTGCCAATTTAAAGCTTAGTTAGCTGGTAAACTAAGGGCCCATTTGGCATCACTCCCAAGGAACAATTCTCTATTCCCTAGGAATAGAAACGCAAGAGTTTCTATTCCCAGTGAATAGAGAATTGTTCCTTGGGAGTGAATAGAGAATTGTTCATTGGGAGTGATGCCAAACAGGCCCAAATATACCATGCGAAAGTTGTTCCTATTAAAGAATTCCCAAACAATCGAAGTTTTAAATAATCACTGGCCGAAGCTTCACCATAGTAACGACCCCAAAACCCCACCTTGGTTATAATGGGACTTTGGACCCGCTACATTATTTGTCTCTGCTTAACTTCAATGACAAAAAGGCAATAATAAGACAACATTTCTCCCAAAATAGCAATTATAAAAATTTCTCTCCCATTTATGAACAAACTATCCTGCATACCATGAGACTAATATGAATGTAGTCTAAAAATCCAGATCAACCACCATGATCTTCACCAAACTCAGTCTAAAGCAACATCCACAAAAGCATGATAGTCTAGTACAATTTCCCTCTCATAAAACTGAAATAAAAACTAATAGAAAGGGTAATCCTCTTTGACCCAAGGGGCGGTTGTCTGCTCCTGCGCTAAACCTGACAACAATAACAGGTCGACTAAGTATTGAAAACACTCAGCGGATATCTAATCTAACTAACAATGATAATACCACATGCACATGGTCAATATCAGTTCATGCAACAGTTATGTAATAAATGACAATATCATATAATGATAATATAATCAATAACAATATCGTATGACAATAATATAATCAGAGTGCACGAAAAGCATGCGAGCATAACATGTCATCGTATTGACTCGTGTACTTGTGTGACACATGGACTTATACAATGAATGTCATGCATGCTTGTTTCTATTGAGATAATATTTTAGGTCTTTTGGTCATACCCATGGAGGTGCATTGATTGTAGCATAAGCATCCAGATGCTCTTGTTGACCTAATGTCCATGATGCATTATCCAAGACTTGAAATCATATCTATAGGGAGCACACACGGTTTTCCGGCTTTTTTTGTAGTTCAGGGTCCTTGTTTCAGTGTACTTGTATTATTGGACTTGTAATTCATGCACTTGTATTCTTGAACTTGTAATGCACGCACTTGTTCTTGCCCTTGTATTTCTTGGCTCAGTGTACTTGTACTTGTATTTCTGTGCTCATGCAATGTTCGTAACATGCTTGTGTACCCGTGATACTTGTGACTACCACACATATGCACTTGTGCTTGAGTGTCATAATTGACATTCGATCTCGGTCAACCTCTTAGATTCCGATTTTCCACCAAGAAACTCCGTCATGTTACATCTCACTGGTTAAAGAATTCCCGACATGGAGGATTTCCTCTAAGTGTTGGCTTACCCAAATACCAATTACCATACTATATAAATATGACATAATTTATCATGAAAATCACAGTTAACAAATTATCATAATTTCACATTTCTATAACATGAGCAATAACAAACATATCACATTTACATTCTCATCATCACATTCATTTACAAAGTTCCCTTCCTTCAACACTAACATCGTCTTATCATTTCACAATACTTCACAACCATCATAATTCACCACAATCTCTAAGTAATGAATTTCCATACTCCATTTCATACATACAAACCATTTCACACATGTTTTATCAATGTAAAAGAAGTATCAAACCCTACAACATTCATAAAACCCCAATAACATCCATTTTTCAAATATCAAATCACCAATTTCTAAAAATGTCATTCAATGGAAACAACATATAACAATTAAATCTACCAATCCCATACAATAGTGTTTCATCATACAAAATCATCACTAGAAATAGATTAGAGAGGATTTCTACTTCATTTCATGCTCAAATTCATTAATCCATGCATAGGTATGTATATTTATTGGAAAATCTATAGACATTCTCACGTAAACATGCAAAACAGTAAATGAGGCTAGATTTGATAGGATATTGACCTTTGTGATTGTTCAATTCGTTCCAAAACGCTCTCACGAAGACTTGATGTTGACTTCTAAGCTTTTCTTGAAGTTTCCAATTAAGCTAGATTTCCCCCCTCCAAGCTTTTCCTTGAAAAACCTAAGGTTTTATTTTCTCCTTGGCCAAATTGGGTAAAAATCTCTTAAACCTCGGAAATGAAGTCATAGGGTGTAGAACCCTAAAAATCCGGACTTAGCACAATTTTTTTTAAAAAACCTGTTTTTGGAAGGTTCATTCAAACGAAAATGATGCATTTCAAACGGAAATAATTGTTGAAAATGACAATTCAATAGAATTTGCTGGTTTCGTTCAAACGAATGAAATTTTGTTTGAACAAAAATTCCAGAACTTCCCTTGTTTATGCTTTTTTTTCCAACTAGGCTTCACTAACTTAACTTTTATACATTTAAACATTCCTAGACATGTTTTCAAGGTTAAAACTCATCCAAACATTTTCATTAACAATGATCAAAACCTACAATTTCTTGTTGACAAAAATACCCTTGATGGGCATAGGTTTTTATATGGGCAAAGGTCTGGAACTCTACAACCACTTTCCATAGTCCTGTAGTTCAATTGAAGCAACGTGTTAACAGTACATTCCTTTGAGACTATTTAATATCTTTCCTTAGTTTTGTTTCAATTGATGGCATCCGCTGAATCACTAAAACATGCCGAGGATGATGCAACTCAGCTTTCACATATCCAAATTTATCTGCACTGGAATTGACGTGGAATTGATGTAGAGTTATAAAATTTACAATTAAATTTTAATTTTTTTTTATGACGTTAATGGTGTGGAGTCATCAAATATTATGCTGCACCTAGCACTACCCTCAAATAATTCCCAAACAATTTAAAGGTGCATAAGAGGTTATCGTTCTCCCATAATCACCTTCCAACCGATTATTTTATAATCACTTATGAGAGTGCTATTATTCTGTCTTAATCCCCATCATAAGCCCTAATCATTTTGTTAATCCGCTTTGGATCGCTTGGCGCCAGATTCCTAATGGCGCATGTTAGTTGGTTTGCTGTATGGATATGAGAACAACTTGTATAAACAACGCCGAAAACCTAACGAGACCAAAACATTCTTCGATGGATGTCTTCTCTGCAAACCCTAGATCTTTCACTATGGATAGGAAGTCTCCAATCGCTTCGAAGCTCAAAGTCTCTGTTGCCGAGAAGCTCATCGAATACCTTGGAAACTACACGGACGACGTTCTCGCTGTAATTTTTATTTATTTTTTGTTCGAGATCTTTGTTTCTGTATTTCATTCTTCTCCCGAAATTTCGCAGCCTTTTTTCACTGATTTTTGATATTTTTTTTTGCTGCTTTTACTGTTTATGTGGTCTCAAATGCGCGATCCTTTTGCGGATCGAGAATATGAGTAATTGAAGTTTTAATGGTCGAATTTCGTATAATGACTGTGAAATCATTGCTCTATTTGTTTGTTTCTTCGTTTTGTTTTTCCTTTTCTCTTGCTCTTGATATTTTTAGTGCATATCTATGACTTGATCTATATGTATCTATCTTATCACTTGGTGGTGGTTTTTTGATTTATCTGGATAACTTTCCACGCTAATTATTGTAGGGTTAGTAACTTGCATTATAAGGGACAAGGCACAAAAAAGAAAAAAATTACAGTACTAGTCGACAAGAAGTAAATTCACACTGATACGATGTAGTGCGTGGAAGCCTCTAAAAAATAATGCGAATGAATGCTATGACAAAAAACACACACACACACAATACATAAGATATATGTTGTTCACCCACTATAGGGCTACATTCACAGTCGAAATGATCTAGATATACCTCCACTAATAAAAGAGAAGATTACAACCTACAATTCATTTTTCACTTTCTCAACCCGAATCTGAACTGATTCTCTACAAATCACCGAAACTCGCCGCAAACCGCTCGAGTGGCTTCCAGTCTCCGCTTGGGCTGAATTCTGAATCCTTTCATGAGTACTTTTAGGTCAAAAGGATGAACCAATACTCCCCCATTGGGAGCACACCGAACCAGCATTCTCCCACATTGAGAGCACACTGAGATAAGCCGTGAGTACTCTCTTTTTGCCAAGAGATACACTAGGGCTCTCCACGAGAGTAACCCTGCTCTCCATGGAGACCCTACCCCTCACCTCACATCCTTAGCTTATTCTCCTCCTCTTGGTTGTTTGATTGTCAAATAAGCCTCCACCCTAAGCTTATTTATAAGCACAAAACAATTCCTTAACCAATTAGGAATTACCTCAAAAACAAATCCTACATTGATTAGAGCTTTCCCAAAATCTAATTCCAAACCAATTAGGAATTACCTAAATTCTAATCCTAAACACAAAACTCCTAAATAATAGAGTTACACCCAAAATATAATTTTACCCAATATAGAATTCTAGGCAATTCCCAACATTTTGCACCTTGACTTGAATTCTATCAAATTAATCACGAACAATTTTTTTTCACTAATCTTGTGCGAACTCCACCGGATTCACTGGTCTTGACATTTCGATCATCTCCACCTCGAACACTAGTTTTAGTCATAATCCTCGCAACCTCAAACCTTAAGCCTCGAATCTCGAAGTCTGGTCAGAACCTCGAACCTTGGCTCTTATACCAATCAGTAGTGTTCGGAAGCCTCTAACAAATAATGCAAATGGATGCTATGACAAAAAAAAAACACAATACACAAGATATATGTGTTTCACCCACCATAGGGCTACATCCACAGTCGAAATGATCCAGATATATCTCCACTAATGAAAGAGAAGATTACAAGAGAACAGATAAACAAGAATACACAATTTCAAAGACTATACGGAAACCCTTGAAAAACTCTTACACAGCCCACAATTCATTGTTCACTTTCTCAACCTGAATCTGAACCGATTCTCCACAAATTACCGCAACTCACCGCCAACCGCTCGAGTGGCTTTTCGCCTCCGTTCGAGCGGAATCCCGCAGATCTGAATTCCGAATCCTTTCATGAGTCCTTTTAGGTACAAAGGATGAACCAATACTCTTCACCATTGAGAGCACACCGAACCGACACTCTCCCACATTGAGAGCACACTAATATAAGCCGTGAGTACTCTCTTCTTGCCAAGAGATACACTAGGGCTCTCTATGAAAGAAACCCCGCTCTCCATGGAGACCCTACCCCTCACCTCACATCCTTAGCTTATTCTCTTCCTCTTGGTTGGTTGGTTGATTGTCAAATAAGCCTCCACCCTAGGCCTATTATAAGCACAAAACAATTCCTAAACCAATTAGGAATTACCCCAAAAACAAATCCTACACCAATTAGGACTTTCCCAAAATTTATTTCCAAACCAATTAGGAATTACCTAAATTCTAATCCCAAACAAATAACTCCTAAGTAATTGAGTTACACCCAAAATAGAATTTTACCCAATATGGAATTCTAGTTACTTCCCAACATACGAGTGAATAGATAGTTGACACTTGGTCAAGTGTTGGATGTTATTTGTTGAAACTCAAATGTTACGACTTACAAGACATTAAATTGCATGTTGAAGCTCTAATGTCCAATTTCCCTGGTCTTGTTACTCTGGTTGGTGAATGTGTTAATTTGGATTTTTACTTGGTTAAACGAGGGTGTTATCGTTCATTATGGTTTGGGCTGCATGTGGGAGTTGTTGATGTTAACTGTACTTGATGGGGTTTCAGTTTTGGACCTTTGGTATGTGTGCCCTTAAGGATCAAAAGTAGGAAGGACTGAAGGAGATGCCGTCCTTACTCCTTGCGGTGGAAGCAATATCTGGAAATAGAATTTGAGTTCTAAGAGGGTTGGAATCCGTAGGCTGGAGATATCTTAACCATAGTTACCAAGTACGGGTACGGGTATAATACGGCAATGATCCGTTCGGGAAGTACGGGCGTTATACGGCAAAAACATGGCAAAAGTACGGGAAAATTAAAAAAATAATTATTATTATAAATAAATAAAAATCATGATATTAACTAATAACAATCATTTAATGTGGAATATGTGTTTAACATGGTAAAAAAGGTAAAATACGCAGATTGCACGCATTTAATACGTAATTCGCGTATTAAACGAGTATTAAACGGCGATACGGGTATAACACGTAACACGGCAAAAGTACGGAGTTCTGAACGGTGACCCCCTTAAAAGTATTATATGAGTACTATACGAGTATAATACGGGTGTTTGGTAACTATGATCTTAATGAGGGGGCACAGTAGTGTCGGTGGAATCAACATTATTTGCGATGGTGTGGTTGTGGATTTGCATCTACATGTAGTGATGCTTTAGTTCCCAGAAAGTGTAACCTCTCACCCGGATGTCATTTTCCAGTTGTTGCGACCTGCAATTGCTATTTCCCTACATTTTTTTAGCTTTTGTATTTAGGCCTCAAGGTGATGTGGTTAGGTATTGTTTGATCATTACTGTGGTTAAATTTATTTATTTTTGGAGTTAATTTTTTATTTATTTTGTTTCTTTGTACTGTAGGTTAGTATATAATGTTTTATGTTCTTATAATATTTGTCACGTGAGCAAGATAACTTTGTCTAAACCACTTGTAGATTTTATTTTTTGAATAAGATTTTCCTCTCTAAAATCTTGGACGATTTACTTCTATTGCAGCTGAGCGACAGGCTAAAAGTTAATCTTGGCTCTGGCCGCATTTTTATTTGCTTTAGTTGGTATTAGAGTAGGTTTACACCAAGATCGTTAGTTGGTAGATGCAATGACTGCAGAATGAGGCGAATCAGCCTTGGCTTCTTGTGGAGTATGCAATCAATTGTGCACCTCAGGCAAGAGTTGAAAAGATAAATATTTTGGTGCATCATGTGTTGTATCCAAAGCAAAAAGCATCTATATAGCTAGTAGTGCTATGTTTGATTCGGGAGCACGGACTGTATATGGATCACTTTAAATGGACGTTTATGATTTGTTTCTTAGTGCTCGAGTTAGTTTTAAGTTTATTTTTCCTAAAAATATTCGTTATATGAGCATGCAAGGAAGAGAAAGTATGGTGAATTGACATAAAGGTTTAGTTTTTCATCATGGTGATGGAGTTGCTAAGTAAATTGATTAGCTGAGCGGAAGGGGTTGTCACAGAGGTTCCAAGGTGGGTTTGGCAGGGACCTTTAACATCTAATCTCCAGTTTGATGACAACTAGCCTGTTCTGTGTGATGCTTCCGTTTCGCAGTTGAGGTTCCTTAGATTTATCCTTAGGTGCTTTGTCTCTCTTTAGTCATTGCTGTCCCTGCTTTAGTGGTAGATTACGGCTTACCTAGAAAATCAATGATTTTTTTTTAATGGAATGACATAGAAGATGCAAGTAAATATCACTTGGTGGAGTGGAAACTTATTTGTAGGACCAATAAAGTTGGGGTTTTGGGTTTGAGACCATTTACAGAAATAAACACTATGCTCTTGGGCAAGTGGCTATGGTGATTTGGTGAATGGGGGAACAACTTGTGGAGGAAAGTGATTGAAGGGAAATATGTTTACAACATTCGTTGGGATAGTAAAGAAGTGAAGACCAGTTATCGGTGGGGTTTTATAAAGGAATTCGGAAGGTTATTCTTGTGTTTTCGAAGATATTTGTTTCCAAGCCAGCAAAGGAATTGTTATAGTTTTGGGAAGATATGTGGTGCAATTATTTGCCTTTGAAGCAGGATTTCGGAGATCTCTTGAAATTGGCTAATGACAAGAAGGCTACAATGGCTAGCTATTGTACTAGAAGTTCATGGAAAGTGGTATTGCATGCGTCGTCAGGGTTTAACTGTCGATATCAGCCTATTGGGGAAATATCTCAGTTTAAAAATCGGATATATCGGAGGAGATATTTCAAATATTTTCTAAATGGCGGATTTTTTTTTTCCATCGGAGGAAAAATATTGGGAAAAAAATTACTTAAACATGTAATATTTTAATGAAACCTTATGAAATTATGAAGTAAACATAAATACACTTAGGAATCAAAAACATCAATGTGAATGACACAATTGGAAGGGGGCAAAGAAACGAGTTGACACCGGTGTATGATAATTTGATATTAATATAAAAGTTACACACTTTGGGATCATTTTAAAATTGTTTAGGAATCATTTTCAAATTAATCTGTAATAAACACAAACACACACTTAGGAATCATTTGAAAATCATTTTTAAAATGATATTTTGTTGAAAATGAAAACTTTTCCAACAAATCTATAGATCGGCCAGACATACATAACATACTAAAATCTCTTATGAGGAGCCATCTTGACCTATTTGCTGCATATTGGAAATGAGTATGGGATTTGTAGTCTTTGTTGGCTGATGTGATCTTTTACTCAGCTTTTATGTTTAATACAATTTTCATGACCAATGAAAAAAACTTTGTATTGATGTTTTTGAGAAAACCATTGATGGAGTGCTATTCAACTTTTCCTCTCAGGAAATCTTGGAGAACATTCTCATGTTGAGGTTAAATGTCAGGTCAAAATCTGATATTGGTTCTCGCTATTAACTCCATCTACTTCGTGTAGTATCATTGAATGGTGGAAAGAAATATAATCTAGTTGTCTATGAAATTGTAAATCATGAACTTATCAAACAAAAAATGTGAATGATTACTGCCTGTGCTAGATAAACTGAATCCAAATTATCCAACAAATCAAGGTGGCTGATGGGTCTGGTATGAGAGATGGACCAACTCAGTATATTAACAAGTTAACCACATCTAGATGGGACAAGGCTTGGATAAGGATGATTCACCAGAGCCAGGTCAGTGAGATCATCCTTTTTTATATTGGTATTCGGTACTAACTGACTGCTTTAGAGGACCTCTCACTTTTCGGGGCCAAAATGTTCATTGAGTGTTGGCCGCAGAGATTGTTACAGACCAATTCGCCCTGTGTCCATTATCCTGCACCCACTGACTTTTCCCATTGGATGGATGTCGAGGGTCTAATGACGCTGAGAAAATTTCTTGCTTAAAATTACTGTTGTATCAATTGGTTGACGGTTGGCTTTTAGAAAGGGTATCACTATATCTAATGGATGCATGTGTAGAAAGATTATCCTCAATCCCATAAATCACAAGGAGTGAAAATTTCTAACATATATGTTAAAGATCCAGGGAGCTAAGCGTTTACTTTTGTATGCGAACTTTGAGTTACGTTAGTAACGTTATAGTCAAATCCGTTTCACCTGGAGCAATGATGTGAAACATTGGGTGTTTAAATGTTTAGGATCCTCACTGCAGTTGAGATGCTATTACATCTATTATTTTCTGTTATATTTTTACTTGAAGAGATAATTGGGGACTGTTCTGGAAGCTCTCTCCATGAGAGTTCCCCAAAATATTGGTCTTTCCTTGAGCGGGATCAATTTTTTGTACCTTTCTTTAGTCCTGGTTTCGTGCCCAGTCCTTTCATGGGATTCACCATTCTCCTTTCTTTTAATATTTTGAATTTGATTAAAAGAAAAAAAGAAGAAAAAAACTGGCGAACACCTAACTGCTCGGATGGCAAGAAGCATACTTCCCTTTTAGGAGCCCCGGGCTCGAGTCCTTGTGTAGGGAGGCTGCAGTCTTGTAAGTCCCCTCACAACTAACTACTAATCCAATAACAGAGGTTGCCTACTAAAAAAAGAATAAAATAAAAAACTAATAATTTCTCCAGCATAATTTAGGGACTGTTTTTGAAACTTTTAACAGGTAATGGGCATAGTCATGACATTAAAACCTTTTTGCTCTTATTTTGTTTATGCCTTTCCTTTCCTTTGGAATTCTTTTTGCAACATTGAAAAGTAGATTCTTAAATCTCTACAAGGATCTCATATGTTCTGCTTGCTAAGCATTCACCATCCCCTATAAAGTTTATTTTGAATTCCACATTCTTATATGATTCTCACTCTCCTCACTTAAGCTTATGACATTGATAAATTGCTATGTGATATATGGTTTTAATAGCTTTTCCCCCAGATTGAATTGCACTATAATGTCTGGTATTTTTCCTTTTCATAGGAGTATATTATAGTGCTTGTTTGTAATGGCAAGCATCAGAATCAAGCAAAGGATGACTTAGAGGCATTTCTTGGTGAAAGGAGTGGAGAATTTGTATCCTGGTATTATGATTCATGACCTTCTGATTAATTATTCTCATCTTTCTTGGACATGCTATCTAAATTACTTATATATTAGAGGAAGTTCCTTCTTCTTAACCATTCACCAAAAGAACTGCACTTTTTCAAATCCATAATCTTTCCTCTGCTGCTAATAAATTGAAGGTGCCTAAATTTAATAACTAAGTCATGGTGTTTGTATAGGCTATGGGATCTTCTCCTAAAATATACCCATCAATCGAATACAACTACAGGCTTGTCAGATCTAAAAGATGTCACTGTTACAAGTATCGATGTAGACAACAAGGAGCAGAGGATCAGCAGGTTGAGAGACCTTCAGAATAATGCAACTGGCAGTGATGATCACCCATTGGTAACCTTCATTTGTTTGGGGACATAATGGATGTTTAATTTATAGGATGAAGTGTGTGATATGATTTTTTTGCAGACAAAGGATGAGAAGTGCTACCAGTTGTCAACCTCCGATGATGTGGAAGTTTTTGAAGGCTTCCAATGTTGCCCAGGATTCACAGACCCTTTAAAGGAGGTAAACACGAAGGAGATATGGGCACAGACAAGTAGAAGTGAAATTCCCAAAAAAATCGGAGCAACTGAGAATAATTACGTTGAAGCCTTGAAGTATGGGTCTTTTAAAGTGAGAGGCTCTTCTGGAATTCCAGCTGGTGGTGAGCAAAGCATGCAATGTGTGGATCAATATAAGAAGGTTGACAGATCTAAGCCTTATGTCTTAATTTGTCGTATTTATTCTTCGTACAGGCTCATCGTCTAACTTCAGCAATTGCATATGGTAGAGCAGATAGACAACAGTAGCTGCAATGGGTTATCTCATCAGCTTTTGAATTCACCGAAGAGGGAACCGGTTTCTAGGCATTTGCAGTCTTTTAGTACAGGTACCATATATGTTAGAGCTACCAAAACATGTGTGCTTGGATGCATAGCTACTTTTTTTTTTCTTTCTTATGCATGATTTAAATAGATATTTACTGTATATTATATGCATATTATGCAAATGTGTGCACGCATTTATCCATTTTGTAGGTCTGTTTATGTAACAACAGCTTGTGAGTCAAGTACCTATATCTACGCCTGTTCATTGTTTCATGCAGAAAACCTTCATCCTAAGCCTTTTTCTGTGGCCAACACTGCTGAATCAAAGCTTTCATCAAGAGCAGCTGATGTCGTATCTCACCTGAATGGCAGGCCACGTGGTAATGTTTGGGACAGATTGGGCAAGCCATGTGAAGACAACACTGTTGTGAGGGGTGAGAATATTGATGGACATGGCATTGGTATTATCCGAAGAAAAATAGTGGAGCATAATGGGGATGGACTTGATGATCATAGATTGATGCCTTCTGTGTCGGATGGTAGATTCAAGAGAAAGCTAATGGGAGAAGTTCCTGTGCCTGGTAATGAGGGTGGCATTTTTATCTCTAACACCAAACCTGATGAATACAGGAAGTTGGAGCACGATGTCAGTACGATGGGCACACTTCATGATGCAAAAAATGTTGGGCAGAAGAGGCGGTTTGGTGAGATCAGTCCTGGTCCTAGTAGTGATTTGCCTTCATTGGTGGATGACAGGGACAGGCGACTCCAAGATAAAGAATTTCAAAGATTGTCATCTGTAAAGTGCAGTCACTTGCAGAGCTTGAATGGTGTTGTGTCTGAAAGTAGAAAGTCGGACATCCACGACAGATATCATGCACTCAGATCTGATGCTGCATTCAATCCAAGGGCCAACAAAAGGTCTCAAGCTCGGGAGGCTAATGCTGCCCAGGCTCTGGTTTCGGCTTGTTCTCCTTTGGGTGCTAAATCAGAATCTTTAAAAAATGAAGACGTTGTGAGTGCCAATCGAAAGCCTGTGCAAGCTGTAAGAAATCAACTTATCTTGTAAAAGACGATATATGTTTTCCTTGCAGTATATGTATTTTATCTTCTATATCAAGAAAGGCTTTTAAGTGGTTAACTTGTTGAAGTACCCAAGCTTCTTCTCATGCAGCACGTGTTAGATGTGAAATTAAGATTGCGTCAAATTGAAATGGAAATGTCTAAGCTCCGATCAAAGCAGGCAGATGTGAACACCGATGACAACCTCAATTTATCATCCAATTCTGGTAAGGCACTCCCATGTTCAACTGAATATAAAGATTGATGAATTTCTAAAATGTTGACAATTTTTATAGTTTGAGTTTGGTAATGTCCGTTTGAATTTGAGATCGAGTCATTTGTAGTGATGGTCAGCTTGTCATTTGTAGGATGAGGGGATGAAGTGATACAGTGAGAACTGTATGGAACAGTGATGAGTGAACACTGCCAACCAGTTTCCAATGACAGGATTCCTGATAGCAAATTCTGATGACTGATTTTGAAATGAACTATCTCAATTTCTCTAAGTAGTAAATCTGATAAATAGAGAAAAAATAAAATGTATTATCCCTTGAATATATTTTCTCCATTTCTTCTTGTACTTTATCCCCTCAACCAGGTTTTTTTTGAGCCACAGGGCAACAGTGTCATTCTGGTTCTCTCTCTGCCTAGGCAAATCATTGGTGCTTATTTAATTTAAATGCAGCACCTTGGTTTCCACCTGGAGAAATGCCCTTTCAAGATATTGATGCTGACTTGGCACATTTAGTGTTAAAATCATTTATCCGCATCAAACAAGCAGTTAGTTTGTTACCTAGTTATACTGTTTTATTTCGCAGTTCTGAATGTCTTGGTTCAAATGTCTGAATTTTATGTGCTTTGATTGCTAGGGTTATGGTATATATGGATCATGACTAAATTACTTAAGGTAATGATTGTGATATGAGGAATTCTATTCAAAATATCATTATTGAGCAGGAAGTTTTATTAATTGTGCTTGCAGGTGCATTGAATCGTCCCGAGGAAGACATCGAGTCAAGAACTGTATATGTGACAAATGTAAACACAAAGAAACATTTTTATATGTTTTTTGCGTATCTTCTTTTCCAGTTAATTAATTTAATTGTGTGAGAAACAAATTCTTTTCCTGGTTTTTCTAACCTGCTAAGTGAGACATTAGTTAGGCTTATGCATTCCAGGTTATATAATGAAAAAAATGCTTAGCCCAGGACTTACGTATAATGTTGGGTCAGTACTCAGTACCTTCATTATGGAACTGTTTCAAACTTATGCAAGGTGTGATCCTTTCAGGATTTATCACATCGAAGTTTTGCTTTAATTAGCTAAGAAAAGATCAATCTATGAAGTTTATCTGCAATCCTTTTGTCATTTTTGAATATGTACCAGATGCAATCCTTTGTTAAAAACTTTTCAGGATAGTGGATTGTGGAGCTACACTAAAGTTTATGGAGAAGTTAAGAGAAGTCTAATGAAATTATGAAAGACATAACGAACCGATAAAAAGAGGAAAAACGTAACATACTGTATTGCATGCATGGTTCAAATTTCAAACTATTGGTAAGGTTAGTCAATTTTAAAGCGCATCATGGATGTGTATGGAAACTCACAAAAACGCTGAAAAAACTAGGAGATGAAACTTGAATAGAACTTTTTTTTATGCTAAGATGGACTACTTTTTTTTTAATGAATAACAAGAATTGTATTAGAAGAAGAATTTACAATTTTTTTTTGGGGTGGGGGTGGGGGGTGGTACATTGATTTCCCCAAAACGAAAACGTTAAAAAGTTTATCAGGACTTGCAAAAAATGTTATAAATCCATCTGTACACAAAATCAGAGCCGTTTTCACTTTGCACACAAGCTCCTGGATAGTCACCACCCAATTACTCAAATTCTAACTGATGGAGGAGCATAAATTAGGTAAAGAGGATACCAAAGATTTGTTATAAGTAAGATAAAGTTCTACAATTATTATTATAACTATTCGTATGAGATACAAGAATACTTTATTCCATAAGAACGAAAATACACAACACATATGTGAGTTTTTTAATGTACAATAATATTTTATTATTATAACTATTCATATGAGATACAATAATACTTTATTCCATAAGAACGGATATACACAACACAAGGAGGTCTTTGAAAATCTCCGGGTTCGTTTATCGAGGGTTTTAAGGGAAATTGAGGCGTTGGACAGCATAGCAGAATCTCGAGATCTCTCCGACTTAGAAACTCGAGATACAGAGGCCAAGAAGTTGGAATATATTTCGGTGTTAAAACTAGAAGAGATTAGCTGGAAACAGAAGGCTAGAACCTGTTGGCTCAAAGAGGGAGACCGTAACACCAAATTCTTTCAAAGGATGGCAAATTATAATCGGAAAAGGAATTTTATTTCCAAGCTTAGGGTGGATCGGATGTGGAAGGGGAAGAAGAGGGAGGTAGAAAACAGTGTGGTCTCGTACTATTGGGAGTTGTACAGGGAGAAGGAAAGTTGGCGTCCAAAGTTGGATGGACTTCCCTTTGAAAAGTTATCCCAGGACCAGAGGGTGGTCCTTGAAGCCCCTTTTGAAGGGGAGGAGGTGCTCCATACCCTTCGGAGCGTGGTCAAGGACAAGGCGACAGGGCTTGATAGATTCACCATAGAATTCTATAGAGAGTGATGGGAGATAGTGGGGAGGGACTTCATGGCCATGATGCATGAGTTCTATCTTCTATGATACGGGCCAGTTTGACAGAGTGATCAATAACACATTTCTAGTCTTGATACAAAAAAAAGAGGGGGCCGTTGAACGAGAGATTTTCGCCCTATTAGCCTTGTGAGCAGCACTTACAAAATTCTCTCCAAGGTGTTGGCAGCTCGGCTAAGGTTGGTCATGTCCTCGCTCATTTCCCCTCAGCAGAGCGCGTTCGTTGGAAGCCGCCAGATTACAAACGGGATTTTGATTGCTAATGAATGTATCGATGCCAGAACTCGCTCCAAGTCACCTGGTATCCTCTGTAAGGTCGACATGGAGAAGGCTTATGATCACGTCAATTGGGAGTTCTTCATCTACATTCTAGGTAGGATGGGTTTCGGAGGATGGGTTTCGAGCCAAGGTGGAGGCAATGGATGTTGACATGCATGTCATCTGTATTGGTCTCCATTCTCCTCAATGGCAGCCCAGTGGGCATGTCATCTGTATCGGCTTACATTCTCTTCAATGCAACCCAATGGGCTTTTTCTCTAGCTCTAGAGGTTTGAGGCAGGGAGATCTTCTTTCCCCTTTCCTCTTCGTGATTGTCTTAGAGGCGCTTAGCAGGATGCTTTCTAGAGCAGTGGGGACCCTCTTTGAAGGTTTCTCGGTGGGGTCTAGTAGGTTGAGTATATCCCATCTCCAATTTGCGGATGACACCCTTATATTCAACCGGGCGTCGGGCAGATCTTCTCTCTCTTAGATGTCTTCTTAGGTGTTTCGAGGCTGTTTCAAGTCTTCGGGTTAACCTAGCTAAATCAGAGATCCTTGGGTTAGGCGAAGTCCCAGGAGTTAGCTGAATATCTTTGTTGCAAAGTGGGCAAGCTTCCCTCAGTTTACCTAGGAATGCCTTTGGGCTCAAGGTTTAAAAAGAAATCCGTTTGGAATCCAGTACTTGAGAGAATTGGCAAACGTCTATCAGGGTGAAAATTGGGCTATTTATCTAAGGGGGGAAAGCTGACTCTAATTTATAGCACCCTGAGCAACCTCCCCACCTATTTCATGTCCACCCTCACCATTCCTCGCTCATTGGCCGTTTCTTTAGAGAAACTTTAGAGGAACTTCCTATGGAATGGGAGAGGAGATGAATCCAAATACCACTTAATTGCCTGGGACCTCCTTTGTTGGCCTAAGGAGGATGAAGGTTTGAATCTTAGGTCGCTAGTCCAAGTGAACAAAGCTTTGTTAGGGAAATGAGTTTGGCGATTCAGAGAGGAGAGGGGTAGTTTGTGGCGGGCTGTGATAGTTGCCAAATACGGAGTATCTTCATGTTGGGTCCCAAGGAAGGTCAGGGGCCCTCATGGGCAGGGGATCTGGAAGGGGATTATGGCACATGCCAATTTGGTGGTGCCCCATTTTAGGTTTCAGGCAGGGCGTAGGTCGTAGATTAGGTTTTGGCAGGATATGTGGTCAGTCAATTCGAAGCTTAAAGACGATTTTAACAATCTTTTCATGTTATCTGCTTTAGTGCAAGACTCTTACGATAGCAGTGCAACGGGGGTAGTTTGGTGTCCTAGGATGCGTTGGGATCTGAATGATTGAGAAATTAGTGATTTAACTCGCCTCTTGAGATGCATCAGTTTGCCCGCCCCTTGTCCTGAGATTAGGGATTGCAGGATTTGGTTTGGAAGCAGTCATGGTCGGATCTCAGTATGTTTATTGCTATAATCATTGTATCTTGGTACTGATAGGTTGTTTCCTCATAGGATTGTGTGAAATCTGGGTATTCCCTCCAAAGTATCCTTTTTCTTATGGACTTCAACTTTGAATAAAATTCTAACATGCGATTACCTACAAAGAAGAGGTTGGAGTATGGCTAACCGTTGTTTTATGTGCTTCCAAGCGGCTGAATCAGTGGACCATCTATTTTTGCATTGTCCCTTGGTGTTGGATATATGGGGTTTCTTCCTCCCCCAAATGGGGGTGGCCTGGGTATTTCCCTCTTCCTTTCACAACTTTTTATCTTGTTGGGCCTTGGCAAGTGAGGTAGGTGTTAGAGAGAAGATTTGGGCGGTGCTTCTCAATGCATTAGTTTGGTCCATATGGAAAGAGTGCAACCTCTGAGTGTTTGAGTACTCCTCCTCAACCGTCCCAAGGATATGTGAGCACATTCGGTTGGTAGTATTGGAGTGGGTTGGCCTTGGTTGTGATCAGGAAGAGCTGAGGGAGTGGCTGTATTGATTTGCTTGTTCTCTTCCGGGCCTTGAGCTCATCCTTTTGATGTGGAGTTATGTTGGTTGTTTATTCAGGGGCGGAGTTTATGTGCTTGTAAACTCTCCTCTTTCTCTTGTCCTTATACCGCTCTTTTTTTTTATTAATATATTTCCTTGCGTTATCGATCAAAAAAAATGTACCAAATAACACAATTCTAAACAACCATAGGCATAACTCATTAATAAAAACATTTAGGAGGATTTGTTTTCATCACTCGAGCCCACAACTACAAGCATAACTCATTAATAAAAACATTTAGAAAGATTTTTTTTATTATCACTCGCGTACGCAATTAGATCTTTTCTCATTGTGTTGCCAATTTCTCGAGGACTCAGTTAGCAATTACACACATTAGGACACCCACCGACTAATATTTCTTCAACTGGATTATTCCACCATTATACAATTGGAGCCTGCCCAATTTTCACTTTGTCCACTATATTTCCTTCAATGGGTTCTCCATGCTGTCAATCCGATATTAGGTATTGGTTGTCTTTTTGGTCACGGGGACATATTGAAACAATTGAGTTATATTTAATATTGCATGATATGAGATTTTCATAAGACCACAACAAACCAATAACAAAATAGGTTTTGCATAAGTTCCAGATATATTTCATAAATCTGGAAATTTATTTTATAGAATAATACTTAAGTTTCTAGATATAGACTGATCAAACTTTTTTCTAAGATTTAGTAATTATGTATGACATAATTATAATACTTTGCCGAACTTAAAAATCCAAGATTTTTTTTCTTCCAAAAATTAAAATTAGTATGTGTATTTGGTAGATCATCCGTAGACTAGACACATTTCAATTGGACCTAATATGTTTTTATTGATGATAATAAATTAATGTGTATTTGGTAGATCCTCCTAAATGTTTTCATAGACTAATCATGCGTTACATGACCTTAGATGATTAGTATTAATGAAAAAAATATAATAAATTACTTCGTGTAATTTAATTATAGATAAGATGAATTTTTGAATTTGGTAGATCATTGCATTTATTTTCATGGATAATAGATAATTAGTATTAAAGAAAAATAGAGTAATTTTTCTATAAATTATTAAAAAAAAAATAATAAAGTACAAAAATAAATTCTTTTAAATTATCATTCATGCATCTTTTAAAGATATGTTCCATATTCTAATAAAACGTTTGATATTATGGAATTCCTCAATACAATCGCAATACTAGGGTTTGATATTATGGAATTCCACTCATATTGAACGATATTCTCAATACAATTGCAATACTAGGGAAAAGTTTCATTCTCATGGAATATCATGGCGGTATCCCTATGTATGTACTGGTGCATATCGTATGATACAACACGATACACGTTGATATATTGCACCATGATTGCATATATAGTACGGCTTTTATGTTACTATTTTTTAGGAAGTATGCATGTGGCCAATTCTATAGTTTTAAAAATTGTCGAAACCGTTTTGGAACAATTTCAGCAAAGGGCTGTGACGCTACATTATGCAATATGTTACGTAAAATAGGTTGTTTTTAACAAAAACGACTATCGTTTTTACTAAAAAGACCATTAAATAGCTATTTAAAAAAAATATAAAGTAACAATCGTTTTTAGTATGAAATATGAATTACTTGTTTATTTTTATATTATACTAAAAATGACCTAGAAATGGTCTTTTGCCTTTTCTTTTATAAAAAGATCTTTAATAGGACTTTTTACAAACACGACAATAGTGGTGTTTTTTTTATAGTTAGAAATTAGAATGTCGGCAGAGTCCGTTACGAACGCCAAAACCGTTGTTTTACCCCCGGTGGTCATAGTTACCAAAGCAAGAAGTGTTAATGAGTGAGAAGCAATCTCAAAAAATTCATAGAAAACGATAAGCGAGAAAGGAGATATTGACCATCTCACTCACATTAGTTTTTAGCCATACCTTAGATTTTGCTTTACATGAGATGTATGATAGAATAGGTGCCTTGGACTATAGTGGACCTAACCTTGTATAAAAACCATTCGATTTGAATCTTTTGTACTTAGGCTGGAATAAAGTAATATAAATAATAAATTCAATATTACAATCTCGTAGAAAAATGTATAATCTAATGGTATTTGCGTAAAGTTACATTATTGGTTATAGAGGTGCACTATATTCTATCAATCCTTTACTAAGAAGGTTCTAATCCAACAATACTTGCTCAAGGTCTACACCTTAGACGGTAGACTCTTGTCCCATAACGTCTCACATGCATAGCCCTCTTTGACCACTAAATGGAACCGAGTTTCGTAGGAAGCGAACCTAGGAAGTGATCTTCCCACCTTGTACATAGTTTCCGTGCAACTATGTGTGTGACTCATTTGTAATATCCATTGACAAAACGATGTATTTGGATAGATTCTTTGATGGCGAAGGGTAAAGGACACTAGATTCATGAAATTACCTTCAAGAATCTTTGACATGTCTAGAGCAGCCAGTAGCTTCACTAATATATGAACTTATAAAGCGATTGTACCATGAAGATACACTATTGGTATTGGTGGTGTTGATTGTGCTCTATTTTAAATATTTGGACTCTTCCTTGCGATTTTCTAGTGCAAGAGGAGAAACTTATGCGGAAATTGGTGATTGATAATAACAATTTAGCATATGTAACAAGGACACTTTTTTTTTCTTCTTTCAAAAGATGCTTTGCAAAATACGTGTTTATGCACACAATTACTAGGAAAATGCTTCAATGATATGCAATATATGTAACATATTTCATATTTTCAAGAGTGTTTGTATTAATTAAGAGACATTTTTTATATATTATAATAGACCAATGTAGTCAAGGCACAATTACTATAAAAATGCTTCAATTATATGCTATATATGTAACATATTTGCAAGTGGGTTTGTATTAATTACGAGACGTTTTCTCATAGTTGTAAGGAAGCTATGTATAAGGTGGGAAGCTCGTTTCCCAGAGTCGCTTCCCAGGAAGCTTGCTTTCATCATATCCTATTTAGTAGTCAAATGGGGCTATTTATGTAGGAAGTGATTGGATAGACCCGGATTTAAAGCCCAGTGTGTAGATCCTGAGCAAATATCGTTGGATTGAAATCTAAGCCCATACTTCTCCATAAATATCTCATGTAAAAGGTATGGTTGTCCATCCTAATATAATAGAAATGAGACACCATATCTCATTTCTCACTTCCCGTTTCCTAAGGATTTTTTGAGACTCATTTCTCGCTTTCACTTTGCTCTTTGTTTTCGCTTCTCGCTCTGGTAACTATGTGTTTTCTATATTATAATAGACCAATGTATTCAAGTCGACCGCTTGGGCAGTCGCTTGATAGTTGGCTGAGCGTTGCCTAGGCGGTCTTGGACAATCACCGCCCATGCGTCTCCCTAGGCGGGCATTTTTAGACCATCATCTCATTTTCTCTTATCTGTAGCTTTTGTTACAATTTATTTGCATATAAATATCATTTATTTATTAACTTAAGATATTTATATGTAAATAAAGTTATACCTCCTATTTGAATTCAACAAAAATTATCCTAGATCCAAATTCCCATAGAAAAAAGTCAACTTTTCAGTGGAAAAACAAAATCCGCTTTTTAGGGATGGTCTAAATTTCAACTTGCAAATGCTAAGTTATTTCTTAAATCTTAAAATTTCATAAATTTTACAATATCAAAATATTACTAAAACCCAAAAGTCTGGTAAGAAAAGCCACACTTTAGTCTTCAAAAATATTTTCATCTATGGAGTCGAAAGATCAGCAGAAAAAAAACTTACATTCTTTTTTTTGGTCTCAATTTACATCCAAGCTTTACAAAAAATTTCTAAGCATATTCTGGGGCACCCCAATTATTCTCAGCCCTAGGAGGTTTGAATTGGTGTGTGTATATATATATATATATATATATATATATATATATATAATTGAATTATTTTTATAGTCCAGGCATTGCCTAGATGCCTTGACTACACTGTATTAGACAACTGTTCACGGGTGTCATTTTAGCATCTCTTCTATTGTTGCTCTGTTAAATACCTCGTATCCATGTATGACACAAGTGATCGTGCCCATTCCCGTGCATGGTATACAGCTTTCTGCATGTTCAAGTGAGGAGGGGACTGAGGAAGTTGTTGGGAGGTGAAAGTGTTGATAAGCTTAGTTCTCCTTGATCTTAGCACTGATTGCTTGTTGGTCAGGAAGGCCCTTCTGGATGATAAAACCAATGAAGCTTTTTTCACTTTTGGCTGAATAAGCCACTGGTTATTGATGGTTTTTTTAAGCTTTCTTTCAAGAGTCAGGTTGGTCGGTCGGAGATGTTGAGGTACACTTCTGCCACCTGGCTCACCCTGCCATCAACTTAATTCTTATCTCATTGGCTCTAAAGGCTTGCATTACCAGTAATTTAGGGATTGGGACACCTTATCAGGGTATGTGATGTAAACGAATGAGATCTGAAAAGTGTTAGTGATTAAAGTACGGAGGTGATATGGCAAAAGCTCTCTACCCCACCGTCCTAGAATGTTAAATGACAAATATGAGATCTTTGAAAATGTTTGTGGGGTGTAAGTGATGGGTCTACTTACCCCATGATTTGCTTTGGGTTTAGAAGGCAAATACTTGAGCTAGCAATTTCTCTATAGAAGATTGATTGAATTTTAGACTTGAAAGTTCAACTGTCTTGATCTTGCAATTAGCAAAGGCCTAAGAGAGACAGGAGACTGTTTATTTGCTATTTCTAACTGGTTTTGGAGAATATGGCTCAAAGTGAAATGGTTTTAGGTGAATTCAATGTGTAGTGACTAGTGACCACATGTGTCTCAGTCTCGTTCAATGTTTGCAGTTGGATCCCCATTTCAGAGGATTTATGACCATTTGGCAGACTTCTTTTCTCACTCGAAGCCCAAAAGACTGTCTTGAAACCCCTAATCCAATGTAATATGGCTGTGATCTGTCATTACATGCGACTATCTCCTCTATAGAAAGAAGGAAAAAAAAGTGAAAATCCGCTAGTAAATACTAGAAACAAAATAGGATTTCTACATATGCATCGTTCAAAGCAACAATTTTTATCATTTTTAGTAAAGAAAGAGACTTCATAGAGGCCGAAATATGAAGAAATGGATCTGCCTATATATTAACCCCTGCTCCGTAAGACATGCTCGGTTGATCATTACAGTAAACTAAGAAGAAAAAGAATACTCTGGCTGTTGATATTCTGATCTTGTTATTTCTTTTGAACTTAAGAGTCACTAATGTACTGCTACATCTGGGAATGATTCTAAGAATGATATTTTTCTACTATAAAATTATCAGGTGCACTTTGCAGCAACTAAAGAAGCCTTATCGTTGTATTTTTCAAAGTGTGGGGTGGTTGTCAAAGTTATCATATTGACTGACATGGTAACTGCTCAACCAAAAGGGTATGAATATCACTCCACCTATTTTATTGCAGTTCCTGCTTAAATATATTTCATTTCATTATTTATTACCTAAGTTCTGGGAACAGGTCATGATGCAAACTAATACTTTGCTATTAGGTCTGCTTACATTACTTTTGCGAGCAAGGAGTCCGTTGAGAAGGCAGTGGCATTAAGCGGTACCTCATTTTTGTCCAGGATTGTAAAGGTGAGCAATTGGTTATTTCTTCATTAAAGATTATTTTGATGGGATACTTCATATCAAATTTTTGGCAGTAAATTATCATACTAAGAAAAAAGAATGGCAGAAAATAATAATGGAGGGAAACAATTTTAAACTCGGAATGGACTTTGGAAATCGATCTTTCTGTTTTTAAGTTCAACTCCTCGACTCTTATAGAAGGTCAGCTAAGTTAAAACACTTTATCATTGAATGAAAGTACTACACATTGAGCCGTGAAAATTGGTCTTTCAATTTCCCTGTATTACTTATCTAGCAAATTTAGAGCCAATGAAATAATTTTGGCAGAATCGGCTGGGAAAGAAGACCCTGTTGAGCATGTCTTAGTCCAAGTTTATGGTCTGTGATGTCATTTCTTAGAATCAGCATATGAACCATGTACAGAAACCTCCTATAAGAGAAGTGAGTCTTGAACATTGGTAGACACCTGTGATGCATGGGCATTGGTACTACAAATTACATCCGCAGACTTCAAAACTATGATACTAGGTCTCCTGAATTTTCCATCTTATATGCTAAGCTATCTGCCCCATCTAAAACAAGTCCTCCAACTATGAGTACAAGGAAAGAAGCAGCTTCTCCATTTGGTGGTGTAAGTAGTACTGCCTTCAAGGTGGAGGAAATTCTTAGGAGGCCACTTAATAGCATTTTTGGAGTTTCCTGTAATTGGCAGTACTGCCTGGATGATAATCGCATCATGGTTTTCGTTTGAAACAGGGGACTCCTGTCCCTTGAATCGGGTTCCAATTGCTGTCATTAAAGTTGAAAAGAGGTGGAAATCTAGTATTGTTTGCGTGATGACAACTATTGAATTTTGGTTCCTTTTGGAGTTTTGAGTGTAGAATTGATTTCCAATAACTAAATGCCTCCTATCCATGCTCCTATATTGCTTATGTGTGCTGTACAGCCCATGTTGTGCACTTGTGTCTCCCACCCACTCACTGATATGGATGTTTTTAATGGAGGGCCATCTCTTAGATGGTTCCAGCTCAAAATAGTCAAATAGAGGATTTATCCATCCCATTGATCTCTCTCCCCCCCCCCCCCCTTCTCCTCTCTTTCAGGTATTACAAGCTATCATTGACCAAAAGAGACATTTGTCCTTATTGGCTCATTTTTTCTCTTTATTGTTGTCGTGGTTAATATTACTACTATTATCTTTATTTAGGTTGTGAGAAAAGGAGAAATACCTGCAGTGATGCCCACAGCAAGAAAGCCTTCACAGTCATGGTTTCCTCACATCGACAGGCAGGCTATCCTCCAAAGACCCTATTCCAGCTCTCATCTACAGTGGCGGCGGGACTCACCAAAGAAGGTAGAACGCTCTCTCTCTGCCGCCGGAGACAAGTTAGAAGCTTCGAGAAATACTCAAGTGCAAGGTGTTGTTGATTCTGGGCCCTAGCAACTTACACGTGTACTCTCAACAGCGAAGAATGTTTGCTAATTTTGAGATCCCTGTGGTGGAAAGCAGTGTAGTCCGTATGTGAGAATCAAGTTGAAGAAAAGACTCTGATGACACATATCACAGTGGGTCTGGCTTGTTAGAATTGAGCTTAATTGAAATCAATTCGGTGAAAACTAACTTCTGGTGTACAAGGAGAAACTAAAAGTTTTTGTTTTTTGTTATTGTGCTTAAGGTCCATATGTTTGTAGAAATCCATAATGTCGTTACTGAATTTAGCAATTTCCAGGTAAATAACATGTATCAGCTGAATGGTTACTTGAGACAGCCAACATGGGATAAATGTCCAAGACCACAAACATCTTTCTAATCCGACCTCCAATTTGTGGGCCATAACTTGCAAAAGAATAAGTGGGAGTTTGTCTCATGAATCAAATGATATAGCTCTGCTCCAACCAGGGATATTGTGTATGTCATTGGAGTGGGTCTTATATTGGCTTTGGAGGGTCTGTTTCTCAAGATCATTTCTAACTATCGATTTTGATTAACGAACAATTTGATCAGTTTGGTTTTTGACGTTCTCGTTTCGCAGGAGGGGAGGGGGTAGGGTAATCACCTAGAATGAGTTTCAGTTTCATGATGGTAAAAGAATTCTCTGCAGAAAGGCCCTAAAAAACTGGTAGGGAATTAATATGTTCCGCAGCTGTTACTTGAGTTTTCTCTTTTCGGAACAAAGAGGCTGGAGAAAAACACTGCTCATAGGTAAAGAGATCCAGCCATTTTTCTCTTCTTTTCTTTCCCAATATTCAAGCTGCAACGGATATAAGAGGTGAAATTAGACGGGATTATAACACCTTGTGCCCTATTGGGAAGTGAATACCCAATATATACAATCATTTATATTCTAAAAAAAAAAATTTATATACATTGTCCAGTCTGCTAGCCAAGGTTTGCCCTCTTTATATATATATATTTTAATTTAGTAAAAATGCAATGCACGAAAAATATTTCATGATTAGCTTTATAAGACTATTGAAATAAATTTGCAAATATATATATATATATATATATATATCATTATACTAATAAAAGTACAAGGAGTATACTATACTTTATTTGGACTAAAATACCCTTAAATTAAAAATACTAATTTATTAACCTATGGTATCAATTAAAAATATTAATGAAGTGGATTACAATTATAAGGAATGGTAGATGTAGTTTATATTATCTTTACTATTATAATGCGAGAGTCAGGCATAATCTGATTTTTTCGAAATTTCCAAACTACCCTTATCTAAAACAAAAACAAAATTTTGATTTAATGTTTTACTTTAATTCCTAAACTACCCCTTGCTCATCTATCTATTTAAAGAATAGAACTCGGGGAGAGTTCAATCTTTACTATTATAATGCAAGAGGCAGGCGTAGCCTGACTTTTCCGAAATTCTCAAGCTACCCTTATCTAAAACAAAACTTTGATTTAATGTTTTATTTTAATTCCTAAACTACCCCTTGCTCATCTATCTATTTAAAGAATAGAATCACAGCCAATCGCGATTGAACTCGGGAAGAGTTCAATCGCACATGTGGGTTAACAAGTGTCCCTTTTAACTCCTATTAACTGTGGTTAACTCCTTCCCTTCACTCTCACGTGCATCGCGCGTATTAGAGTTTGTTAAGATTTGGTTTCCTTTATGATTCAATAACCATCTAATATGTTCTATTAGGATTCTTATTTCAATCATTTAGCAATCCTCTAACTCTATTTGCATAACCCGAAGCCATCCATAGATTTTTGGTTCTTGATATATGTTGCACCAGTTTTAAAGGAGCACGTTCTGCACTTCTGTTACATGCCAAAATTTTCAACTATTGTGATACTCAATGAGTGCTATATTCCAAAAGGTTTTATGGCCTTAACAACTAAGCCATTATTAGGCTCTGCCCTGGCCTTACGCTCCATTATCATGCTATTTCGATGTGAACTTACTGTTTTGACCAACTGGAGTTTTGCAGAAACCCGCTACAAAATATTGTTCCAAATATTTAAGGCAGAGCAAAGTAAAGTGACTACAACATCCGTCTCTCCATCAATAACATCCTTTAGAAGAGCTTCTCTCTTTATATTCACTCAACAGCGTGAATCCAAATCCTTTAAGTTTCTCATCTACCCTCCTCACTTAAATCCTGCAATATCCCCTCTATTCTTACCTCCATCACGTCAATTTGTTTGTTGTGGCTTTTACTTCCTTTCTTTATTTGGTTCAAAAATAGTTTATTTGCTTTCTTTAGATAGATAATGGAGGAATGCTTGGATTTCTAAGAACCCAGAAATTTCGGTTTATAAATGAATAATTTTACTTCTTATTAAAAAAGTAGCTCCAACAAATAAGTGATCCTATGCACCATATTTAATCAAGAAGACATCTTAATATTGGGACACAATATTAATCTTTAGTATTCATAACCAATAATTTCATGCAAGAATTTCGCTACAATGGCACTGTTGTGCAGGTCAAAGAATTTGGCAACTAATATTGCTAGGTTATTACTACCACCATAAATTAATACTTATTTATTCTAATATTTTAATAATCATGAAAAATATGTACATAAAATAATTGTATTTAAATTAATTTTATGAATTAAATAGAACCTTAAATAATTATACTAATACTAATTAAGCTTTTTTAAAAATAATTTTATTGATTATCTAAAGTATTTTTTTCTAAAAAGTATTAAACATAAATTAATTAATACTTCAATAAATAAATTATTATACACTTTTACTAGTATATATATATATTATTCTACTATTAAAAGTATAAGGAGTACACCAAATTTTATGTGAATGCGCTTAATTATCCTTTATCTTACTTTATCTTCACTATTATAATGGGAGAGGCAGGCGTAGATGATTTTTCCGAAATTCCCATACCACCCTTATATAAAAACAACATTTTGATTTAATGTTTTGCTTTAAAACCCAAACTACCCCTTGTCTTTGATTTTATTTCCAAACTACCCCTTGCTCATCTATCTATTTAGAATCACAGCCAATCGCGATTGAACTCGGGGAGAGATCAATCGAACCCGTGGGTTAACACGTGCCACTTTTAACTCCTATTAACTATGGTTAACTCCTTCCTCTCGCTCTCATGTGCATCGCACGTGCCACTAGCGAGTTCAATTGCACCTGCGGGTTAACACGTGTCCCTTTTGACTCCTATTAACTCCTATTAACTGTGGTTAACTTCTTCCCCTCGCTCTCACGTGCATCACATGTGCCACCTGCTAGTTATATAAAAAAATATGTAGTATAATACAAATTTGAGGAAGAGAGAGACGTGGGAGAGGGGGTTTGAGGTGAGAGAGAGGTTGGAGAGGGAGAAAGATTAGACTTGGGAGAGAGCGAGACCCAACTCTCTTCATAGGATCAGGATCATAGAGAGCAAATCGATGAAACTCAGACGCCTCTCCAGTCTTCATATAATTATAAGAGAAGATTCTTCCTCCACCCTATAGTACAATAAGATTCAAGTTTTTGCCATGTGTCATGCCACATGTCATTCTTTCTCTCTTTCATTGGTCTCTCCAACTCTCCACTTATTATTTATTTAATACGTATTAATTTATTCTTGAAATTAAATTCTAATTACCCAAGATTTACAACCTCTTCGTTTTCTCAACAGAGAGGAATGAAAACTTAGGCTCATGTAGACTTAATTGCATTTAATTAAGATTTTTATTTTTTATTGCGTCCCTTTTGTCCCCCTCTCTCCCTATTTTTTTTCTTTCTTGAAGCACTCTAGGCTCCTCCTTCATATGAAGGATTTGAGAGAAGAAGAGGCCAAGCTTCCACCCATTCATGGCCGCAAGGCCACTCAGCACTTCACACATGTTTCTTCTCATCGTGCTCCGGAGAATTGTATGCGTTGTGATACATACTTGGGTAGTTGTAGGGTAGTTATTTAGAGGTAGGATTAGTGAGGGTTTGAGTAGTTTGTAACTACTATTGTCTTTATAAAAGAGTCTTAATTGCTTATTTTTAGACATGTCGAATGAAGTTAATTGTTCTATGAGAGCACGTGGAGGTTTGCCCCCTCAAAGAGGTATTAATGGAGGTCCACGATTGCCTCAAATCAACCATATTTTCTCATTTTTTATTTTTTTTTATGTTTTCTATTAAAAGGTATGTAACAAATGGTATCGAAGCCACGATTCTGCGACTGTGTGGTGATTTCAATAGTTAATAGATGGAGGATTGAAGTTGGGAAGGATACAGATTGGAGGAAAACCCCCTCGAAGTGGTTGTTTGGAGGAAGACCCCTTTGAAGTGGCCATCTTTATCCTACTAGGGGCGGAGCCAGGAATTTTTCAAGGGGGGGTTGCAAAATACACATAAAAAAAAAAAAATTGATTAGAGGGTATGGAATTTGGGGGCGTAGCCCCTCAGAAAAATTTTTTTGGGGTAGTTTTTTTATTTTGAGATTTTTTTCCCGGTAATGCCTTTGAGGTCGCCACGTCTCCCTATTAATACCCCTTAATTGTGGTTAAGATTCACCCACCTATCCTTGGTTTTAAAAAAATTATATCAAATTTCTTTTCGAACCCTAGTTTAAAATTCACTAATTTCTAAGGTTAAAATTATTTAAATATTTTTTCTAAAAACCAAGGATAAGTAGGTGAACCCTGAGATTGGGTGATTTTTAACCATAGTTAAGGGGTGTCAATAGGGACATGTGGCAACCTTAAGGGCATAAGGGACTCCATCGGGGTCCACTATATATATGACAAAAAAATTTGGGGGGGGGGGGGGGGGGGGGGGGGGGGGGCACTATATTATATAGGACAAAAAAAATTGGGGGTCCAAGTATACTAAAAAAAAAAAATTTAATTGAGGGGACCACTATTCATACCACATCAATAAGGATTTCCAAAAAATTTGGGGGGCCATTGCCCCCGCCCCTTATCCTACTACATTATTTTCGGTCTTAGTCGAAGATCCAAGAGTCGTCTGTAATTTTAAACCTTAAAGACAAAGTTCTTTCAAGGGAGATGGAATGATATGTTGTAGGGGTAGTTATTTAGAGAGAGGATTAGTGGGTGGTTTCGGTAGTTTGTAATATTATTGTACAAGAATTTGTAGGGGTACTTGGGTAGTTGTACTCGACATCAGACATCATAAGGGAGTACTTGTAGATATTAGCAACAACATCGTCAAAGCCTTAATCAAACTATTTTGTTATTGGATACAAGAATCTTGGTCAACTATTCCTTTCTTAAGAGAGTTTATAGATAATTAGGAGACAAATAATTTAGTATCTCTAAAGAATAAACTAATTAGCTAATAATAATAAAAATGTTAATTGCATGATGAGATGAGGAGAATTTTCATACCTACACATACACATACACAAAAGGTTTTGAGGAGAAAAGAGAGCCTCAAGCTTCGTGAGAAACAAAAGAGCTTCCAGAGAAAGAAATATCTGTCATATTTATTAAATATATAAGAAATTCTAATTTAAAAAAATGGATAACTATTAGTATGTAGTAGTCATATCCGACATAGTTATTGTACATTAAAGGAAATTCTTATTAGAATAGGTAACTATTAGTAGATATATCTAATTAGAAATTCAATCAAATTATGATATTATACATTTATTGAAAATAGCGATGCTTCTTTTTTAATATAAGGTAAAGCATGTCTATGTTGAAAAAAAGAAATTGTTTCTTTTTAAAATTCTGAAAAAATCCCTTGTACTTTAAATAATAGAATGATTAATATTAATATATAATTATTCTTAGTTTTTTTTTTTATGCTCAATTTCTTTGATGACATCGGAGAGTTCATTATTGGGTGCTGATATAGCTGCCCATAGACAGATCTCAGTGTTCAATTTTTCATAATTTCCTCGATGGTATGTGGCCGGAGATGGATGGTGGTTGTCTCTTCTGTAGGAGTACCTACCACCACTGTTATCAAAATTGGATCGGACCGGTCGGTCGAACTGGAAACCGGCCCCCTCACCGGTTTCCAAAACCCCCAAAACCGAACCACATTAAAAACCATAAAAATGAGGAATTTTTTTTTCCAAATAAAAAAGGACTCAGTCGAACCGGTCAAATTGGGAACTGGCCACCCAGCCGGTTCGACGACTGGTCCAGTTATGATAACATTGCCTACAACACTGGTTGCCGCCCTACCCATTCTGCTTCCATAATAGAAGGCAGATCCAGACAAAGTTGTCGACTGAACACAGAATGAAAATAAGCAATTATTTTCCTTTGTGAAGAAAAAATATGTTTCATTTTTAATGTATACAGCTTTAGCACTGATAGCATCTCTCTTATGAATACCAAAAAGAGCATAATGTTTGGTTTATTTAGAAACCTTTTATCATTTATTAGCATCTAGCTCTAATGGAGTTGTAAACGTCGATGTATTTCCCAGCTGTGTTATTCCAGCTATTGTCAATTTCCATAACCTTCCGAACGATATCATTCCACTCATCAGGTTCTGCAAGAAAATCAACAAAATATATGAAAACCAAAAAGATGAAATTACATATATGGGAGGTCTTCTATCATTTCCAAGGAATAAGATTAAGCTTGAAAAACTAAGCTATGCACCTTCCAAAAAAAAAAACTAAGCTATGTATTATCATGGAAGGGCATGTCATTTGTTCCTCATTTATTTTTCGGTATGTAAAGCTGGAATGACACACGAAGAACTCGAGGTTGGCAATGGTCTTTTGTCCAATTGATCAGCTACAGACTCACCCAAGGACTTGTACATTCTGTTAACGTATCTCTGTTGTGATAAGCTTACTATAAATTTTCTTTTATGGTTTTTAAGTTCCTAATAGGATGACAAAATGCCCCCATTACACATTCGATCGAGACACATCAACACATCAATATGTGGATAATATGAGGGAAAAAAACACTAACAAACTATTTATGAAGTTAAGATTCTCTTTCTCATGTTTTCACTAACATTTATGTACTGGCCATATTTCAACGGTTATCATATATTTATGCTGGTGAGTCCACATGTTGCCATTTTAAAGAACGTGTTATATATTGTCGGTGTATAGCACCACAATATATTCAAGTTACAGGTTGTGTCAGATTAAAGAAGCCAGACATTTTAAAGATGGCATCCATGGATTTTGCAGTAGGTACTTATTGCAGTAGTGACAAAAGTACTACCACATTCTTAAAAGCAGATCACCATGCATATCTGCTTCAAAGAAGGGGTACTTCTGTCAACTTTTAGAAACCAAGATGCTCTTAGTCATCCTGGCTAACCAGCTGAAAAAAATTGGCATGACAATGAATGTCTGCTGGGACGCTGGGAACTCACTTTCTCTGAAGTGACGGCAAGCACGATCTAGAGCCCAATTAAAGGATCCTTCGTCGATTCCCTCAAAGACGAACCTTGAAAAAGGAAGAAACAAAATGCAATGTTGAAGCTCATAGAAACGAAAAATTAAAGAACTTATAAAACAAAGCATGTAATTATGTAAGAACTACAATCTCCTCTCTCAAGTAAATAATATAGTCAAACAGTACTGGTCCACACTCTTGTTCAAAGAACACGGATCAATACAAGCTCAAGTATTTTCCTCAATCGAGCAAGGAAAGCACTCCCCCAATATATGAAAATAGCCATCTATGCATTAGGTTTAGAAAATCATTTTAAAAGACAACTAGTCCAATGCTATAGAAGTAATACCTAAAATTAAGAAATACAGGTCCGCTTTGTTTCTTAGTAGCCTTATTTGACATGTGTACCAACCACTAATTATTTTCTTTAATAGATGAATGGATGGTCTAACGGAAATTTAGAACATAGAAGCTGAAAAAAGACCTAAAATTCAGTCCGAGTACTTGATCATGCAATTATACAAATTTTAAAGCGTATGTTATAGGTCGCAAGTTTTTCAAATACTCCATTAACATAGTCTTCTGAGCACTAGATTATGTTTTACTACATCAAATATTTTTATTACATAAACTTGTCAAGTACTCAAGTCATGTTTAGATGGTTTTAGAGAAACCAAGTTATCATTGACTTGACCTGAGGCGTAGCAGAGTTGAGTCATCTCTGCAAGTCCCAAAAGAATCCTTAATCCTTGGTTTAAGTTTACATATTGTGCCATTGTTACTGAGACAGTTCGAAATCAATCCCCCAGTAATAAGGGAAGGTAAACATTCAGGGTCCATCAAGTATGCCATTAATACAGCCCACAAACGGCAATGCCCTACATGTGGCACACATGCAGGGGACTCGTACCCCACCAGTTGATGGATATGACTCCCACCCAGAATCATCTATGCTAATGATAGACCCAAATGAATGATCATCCAATCGACACGATCTTTTGGGTTGCAGAAATTATCAGTTAATGGTCAAACCAACAGTTGATAGAGAAGATTATGTTTTAGCGTATGAACTCCTTGGCGGAGGAGCTCTTCAACAGGTGCTATCCACCTCCCTGCAACAATCCACCTACACAGGTGGCATCCACCTCCCTGCATGTGCATGTGGGACAGTACTTCTGCTCTACCCAAATTGGTACCTCAGGTTCAACATAATCGTAAAAACTACGGGACACCAGTCTGCAGTTGAATGGGGCACGATTTTTGGTTACCATTCATAGGCTTTGCTATACCTAATGCAGAACATGTATTCGTCTTAGTGTAAACTCCACTTGGATTGCTAGGACTTCAGGATTTATGTATAAATTTGTTTATTAAGAGTTCTACATAGGGTAGTAGTAGCTGTCTGCGAGTAGTTTATTTCTCCGTGGATCCTAAATAGAGTAGGAAAGGTCTCTTCCACTATATATACATGTAATCTCGTAACTTGACGAGTCAAGAAATTAGAATATTATTATTTATTTTTGAGAGTTATCATGGCGGTTTGTCCCACTTTCATGGTGGTCTGTTCAACTTTCATGGTGGTTGGTTCCACTAATCGTCTTTCTTGATCGTCTACTTATTTGCTTGATTACTTCTTTAATCTATATTCCCTATTCTTTGGCCCAAATTCTATATTCCCTTGTTCTCCATGTTCGTACACTAATCATATACATTTAATCTAATTTTCTTATCTTCCCCAAACCCTAGTTTTATTTGAGTGTATCCTTGAGCAACTAACCTAGCCTTATAACGAACGATTGTACCATGTTCATTAGATATGTTTTTGCAAAATCCATTTGGTCCCAATCACATTTAAATCTTTAGGCTAGGAACAAGAAACCACACATCATTTAACGTGAACTAATTCAGCTCTTCTTGCATTGCTTCAATCCAGTTTTCATCAGTAAGAGCTTCAGTCACATTCTTATGTTCAAAGGAAGAGGTGTAACAAAAGGTCACCTTAATCCCAAAACCCTTGGTATCAGAGAAATTTTGATCCCTTGGATAAGACTTGCAAAAGAGAAAAATAAAGTACGCACGATAGGGATTCCCTTGACTGCCAAGTACAGGGGAGTTGTCCTGTGACTGCATAGACACGTTGGAGGCTCATACTCTTACTGTCACATACTGTGTCCTTAATGTTCACTGTGAGTTTTCACTTTCTGTGAATCGAGTTTCACCGCAGGTCTAATGCTCAATGTGAACTAACTTTTTCATGCCATGGATAGTTTGCTCTTTGCACATTGCCATGCCACTATTATTTTTATATTTTTTTCTCGCCATAATCATTACCACGACACCCTTCTTGGTGAAATCATCATCACGACATCACTTCTCTCTCTCTCCATGATATCTCTCTACGAAAGTCATCACCACAGTCGCATCATCACCTTTTCTCTCTCTCCACCACATTATACACTCCAAAGTGGGATATCAATTTCTCATTCTTCATTTCTTCTTTCTCTTTCTTCCTCTTCTTTTAATATACCATCTCCTCTCTCCTCAATAAATGCCCTATCCCTAGTTACTAACACCCCAAATGTTGCACAAACACCGACACCAGGTGTCAAAGTCAGACTCGGATGTGGGGTTTAGACTCATTCAACCACAAAAATAGGATTCGAAGACACGAGAGGACATTTTATTTATTATTTTAAGCATTACTATAAATTTTATATGAATAATACTAGAGGTATTCTAGCTCTACTCTCAGTCAACCCATACTCTCACCCTCTACCAACCACCTGTTCATTTTTTTTGGTGAGAGAGTGCTTCAATCATTGCAGAATGGACAGATGGTTGGTGGAGGGTGAGTAGGGCTAGCATTCCTCATAATACTATGAAAGATTAAATAGAAAAAAAATTAAACATTAAAGCAAATCAGAGTCTAGGCCTTGCCACTTATTCCAAGTAAGAAAAAAACTTTTGTTCAGGAAGAGATTTACAGTCTACCTAATAACAATACCAAGAAAAAAAAATCTTCCTAATAACGTGGCAGCAAGATGGTGGTTTGATGGCAAGCTTTGGGCTTTACACTTAGATACAAATGTACTATACTTTTTTTTTGTGTGAAAACTTTACTTTTGTGGGTATAGACATAAGAAAATAAAACTACTCATTCTCTCTTTTATTACAATATCCCCACTATAAATTTTCCCCAATTCATTAAACACTACACTTCAAAAATAATCTTATCTTCTCACCATTTATCATTACTATTATTATCATTTCTTTCCTTTTCTTTCTCACATAATGAAACGAGCTTTTCTCAATCAACATAAACTACGTGCCCCGCATTACAAACCACCAAAGAGAATAAATAAAAATCTTTGGTTCCCTGTATGAATTGTGGACGGATCTTCATACACACGTGGTTGCTTTGAGTATAGTGAAGATATGGAGAAAAAGACACACTTAGCACTTGACTACCCAATTGGATGACCATGAAAAGAGAATTGGTGGGCTCAAAGAATGACTGGATGATAGGTTTCATGCTTCAATGGAGTGATATGATCACCTTGAATTGAGTATTGGTGGTTAAAACCAAATCATTCCTGTAGTAAAGTCTTAAATCCAGACCAATAAAAGGGTGTAGAAATATTAGCTCATATAATATTACAAGTAACCTGAATATAGCAAAGATGAGGGTAAACATAAAGAACATTTTTTTGGATGGTCCTTGAACCAGGGAACCAGAACGACGCGCCATTATTAAGAGGAGATACAGAGAAGAGACTACTAACTGCCTGATCAAGTTGACAGAGGATTCGGTAGTGAAATAGATGCAAGAGGATGCTTTAAACCATGCACCTCAACGGTACATTCCCTAATTTCTTGGTAAGACAAATTTAAATATTTTCCTAAACTGGCTTGTGAGTCTGGAAAGTTTTCTTTGCATAGAATGGATGGAAGAAAAATGCAGTTTGCTTCCTCTAAATTACGAGGAGCTGCAATGTCTTGGTGGTCACAAGTATAAGATAACTATCGGCGAATGGATTGAGGACAGCTAGAAACTTGGGAAGACATAAAAACGCAGCTGAAAACCAACTCTTTCCAGTTGATTTTCAACAAAGATTCTAATTCGATTTCAGCACTACAACAATGCAAGAATTCTTTCGAAAATATATTACAAAATTCTATGACTATATGATGAAGACACAAACCCAGAGAATCTGAGAAGACCTTGGCAGCACACGATCATCAAGGTCTGAAATTCTAAATTCAAAGTGATATGCTTGTTCATATCTAGACTATTAGTGACGCAAATTAGGTTGCTTTACAGTTAGAAGATAACAAATCCATTGTTAACACTAAACCCCTACACCTTCAGTGTGCATGCACACTAATGAAGTGCCAAATGTTCCTCATCGAGGAAACGATAGGGATACTCCTAGAGTAGATTTCCGAGAAATTAGAATGACGAAGGACACTTTCAGTCCATGTCCGTCAAAGATAAACTCTATTAATCTGATTGAGGACACTAATAATCTGATGAAAAAGAAAGAAGAAACTGAAGAAGTAGAACTTGAGGCTTCTCAAGATGAATTTTTGATGATTGAGTGCCAATTATCAAAGAATACACAGGGGACAAAAGATTGTGAGTGGTACAACATATTTTATCAAGAGTATCTAGTGGAGTGGAGGGTGAAAAGTCAATGTCATTTCAAAAGAAAGCATTAACAAGTTGGTGTTAAAGACGGAGAGATAGCCAGATCCATCCCATGTTCTATGGGTTAGAGATCAGCGGGTGAAGATCGATACTTTGTGACCTTCAGATGCGGAAACTACATTAAGGAATTTTGGTGTGATATAATTCCTTTCACCAGTAAACACATTCTTCTGGGATTTTTTGGAGTTTGCAAAGATATTTTTCATGAAATTCTTTGAATTTTGTTTTTAAAAAATACAGATTTGGGATTCTAGAGCCTTAATTGATGGGCTCAAAATCTATTCTAACTTTGGACTGACTCAAGTGATTATTGAATCTGACTCTAAAATCTTAGTTGATGCTTCGAATTGTATTTCTTCCCATCCTTGGACTAATTGGTACTGGAATAGGCAGATTGCCAGATTGATTCCTCTATTTGTCACATTTACAGAGAAGCTAATGCTTACTGCTCATTCTACAAGTGTTTTTTATTTGGTTCAAAATTGCCCTGTTAAGCTCAGATCTCTTATTTTTCTAGATAAAATAGGTTTGGGCTATGTGAGAATTTTGAATGATTTGTAATCTTTGTTAGGGTCATGTCTATGACCTCCCTTTTTATTTTTTCAATAAACTGGTAGGGGTATGCCAAACCCCCCACTCCCACAAAGTGACTTTTTCAAAAAAATAAAATAAATTACAAATTGGCTCATACAAATAATCATCATCATCACTATCTCAGTGGCCAAATGTAAGGTTAGTGGTAGAGATTCTCATTGTGTTAGGCATGGCTATATGAGAGAATAAGCCATTGAACAAATCGTGTATAGTAGATCGTGTTCATCTGCGATCTTGGTGATAAATTCTTCGATCTGCTAATTAGAGCTCTAAATCAAGTTTTTATTACAAAAATCAAAAGTAGTTTTGAGTTATGGGATGTAGAAGAATTGAAAAAGGCAAAAAGAACGAATGAGATGTGTTTTTAGGGTTTTACTATAACCACATATAAGAGATAGCATCGAACAAGTCTAACGATACCAATACGTATCAACCGAGTCCTATTGATACGTATTTGTTTTAGACGAGTTTTCTTTTGATTGGTTAAGTGATATGATATCAAGGTATTAAATTTCGGTTTCGGTATAAACTTCGGTCGCTAAGGAAGTTGACACATTTCGAGGAAGTTTGAAGAACTCCAAGGAAGTTATGTAAAAATTAAAGAAGTCTAGGAAACTTTAAGGAAATATTGGAAATTTAAGATTAAACTTTAAAGATTCAATACTTAAGTATAAATACACATCTAGAATTCATTATATTACTTATGCAAGCATTTAGTACTCAATTGTTAGAATCATGTTAAGTGACATGCGTTGTCTGCTTGTCTGAGTTGTAATTTCTTCCTGATAATTCTCTATATTGTCAGTTTTTTAAACTATATTTTATTATTTGTCAAGTGAAGGGGATACGTATGGCCATTTTATTCACTTTATTTTTAATGATTATCCATGGTAATTATTTTAGAAACCTAAAAAACTTATAAACGAACGTTAAAGTTGATAAATAATTTAAATTTAATTTAGTTTTTAAAACTATTTTAATCTGCAATTAATGAGCTCAATGTTTTTACAGAACTGAATCAATATGTCAAGAGGAGATAGGTATTTAAATAATTTTTAATTTATGAAAGACTATTAGAAAGTTATTTAATTATTTAATATTATTAAAAAGTCCCTATGGACATAATATTCTAATAATAAGATTATTAGAAAAATAAATTATAAATTATAATTTATAATAAGGTTAATGAGTGGAACTAGCATTACCCTTTTAAGTTAAAACTTAAAAGCCTTTCAATTTATACATTTTTTCTGTACACTTCGGTTAACTTCCACCGAAGTTATGTATTTTCTCAACACTTTTTTTAAAATTTTGGTCAAAGTTTTACAAAAGTTTACTAGGAAGTCTAGTATTATTAAAATAAGAGTGCATTTCACTTCTGACACCACGGAAGTCGACTCAATTCGGTCAACTTTGACGGAATTGAGTCGATTGTTGACACCATGTATGATATATAGGAATGCGAAAAACAAGAGCAGCTACAAAAGTTCACAGAGAATGAACTAAGACGGAAGCAAAAACAAAAGGCAAAGAGCAAACTAGCGGACTAGGGATAGAAAAAAACGTAAAGGCTAAGGACCAGAGAACTAGGAGGATACTACACTATTGAAATACATAAACAGCCCCTCCTCGTCTTCAAAGTTCTTCCTAAACAAACCCTTGGTTTTGAACGAGTCTTCATATTGAGCGTATCAGCTATTTTATTGTGCAAGACACTACCGAAACATATATGTTTTGAGCAATACGAATTGATTTCAACGAGTTTTATTTCCATGGTGCAAACCAATCATTAATTTGATCTCAGAATGACTTTTGCAAACTTCTTTAGAAGTTAATTCTCTCAGACGTTCTTTTAGAAAACTCAAACCCTTCTTAGAGAACTTTATCCAAACAATCCCTTTATTTCATTTAGAGTTGTTTTTAAGAGTTTTAAATAGGGTATAAGTTCCCTACCCTATTCTTGGAACCTTCTCCACATTCATGCCCTAAACCCAAGTTTCACATAACCACCTTTGAAAAGAACCCACACCTTACCATTGTTATGTATAGTTGATTTGAACAACCTTAATCCCAAAAACCTTGGAATCTTAATCGTTCTATTCAGTCTGCATCAATAACTTATCAGGGTTTTTGTACACTATATTCATTTATCTAGTTGATTTAAACAAAATACATTAGAAGTAGATCACACACTTGGATAATAAAATAAATTATTTAATAGAGCACATAAACAAGAAAAAAATTCAAAAAAGATGCAATACCCATTGGCCATATCGCTATTTGATTGATCATCCATGTCAAAGACTGTGTCTGCAAGACCACCCGTCTTCCTTACAATTGGGATCTGAAACAATCATCAATAATCAAAATTGTAGCTTTAACATTGCGTTAGTATTCTGGCAAGTGCACTACATGTCCTAATATTTCATCTATAAACACGTTTATGAATGTTTGTATGGACACATTGATAAAACTAAAAGGAAAATTTTAGAAGACACAATGTAACCCGCTATGCTTTGCAGAGCAGAATGTTGGGCAATCAAGAAGTTATATTTTCATGAATGAGTGCAGCTGAGATGAAGATGTTGAAATGATGCGTGGAAAGACAAGGAAAAATAAATAAAAAAGGAGCCAATTTGAGAGAATTTGGGAGTAGCTCTAATTAGTGATAAAATAAGAAAAAGTCAATTGACAACTTAACCAAGGTGCGGACCAAAATAAGTTGACTTCCGAAGGATATAGAGTACTAAGTTAAGTACCCTAACCTTGACACAGAGTCTCCTTCAGGCAGTCTGGTTGGTTCTAGAATAAGCATGGAAGCACAAACCTTGTAAAGTCCAATTACGGTTTCAATACTCATAAATGCACACATATGTATGTGCATACATGTGAGTACATATGCATTAATATGAAAAAATTTAGCAATATTTTTTCTAAGATCCCCTCCCCCCATTTAGTGGTTGCCGAGTTTATATGAAACCACTAAAAGTTCAAAAACAGTTTCAAATATTTTTAGCCGGTTTAAAAATCAAAAGACAGATCAGATTAAAGGAACATCCAGATTTATTAGGACAGAAATATCTCTGAAAGGGTCGGCGACTCAGCGTTGACAGGATCATTAGTTTCCTGTTCTTTTGATCACACCCTAAAGGATTTCAAAGGTATCTGGCTGTTTAAATTCCTCCCTAATTGGGACACCGTTATAAATTGAGGCTCCCTCTCGATTCATAAGCATTCGGCTCTCTTGCTTATTTTTTTTTTCAATGGAGCTTTTAGGGGCTGAATCTTTTGTACAATTTCACTCGTAAGTCCATGAAGACTTCCAGTTTTGGATGGTGTCTCTTGGCTTCCTTATACAAAGGACATTCTTTCACCATTTTTTCTCAATAAAATCCATATTTAATTGGGAAAAAAAAAGTCAATACCGCTCCATAACGCATGCCAATCATTTGCGCAAGTCCACATGGTTCATATATAGAAGGAACCAACACCATATCCGCTGCAGCATAAAGCATGTGAGACAGCTCCTCACTACATAACAAAGTAAATCAAGAAAAAAAATGGAAGGGTAAGTTTGGTAAATAAGTGTCTTGTACTTGTGTTATTTCAAGAAATAAAAGTGTACTTGTGAGTTGTGTCCTTGAAAAACTACCCATGTCAGTTTTTACAACATATTCCCACAAAGTGGTACTTCAGCTGTTATAAGAAATAAAGGGATTTTTATCCTGTCCTAAAAATTCGTGGACCTTCCATTACCAAAAGGTTAAGAGCATCTCAATAATTTCGGGAAAACAATTGAGATCATTCAGGGATGAGGGAAAGGGGAAACTAGCTGTATAGAGTTCCATCAAGATTACCTATATGTCAAAAGGATGCGGATACTGGTACCTTGGTTATGCTACAAAAGAGTAATACATTTAATAGTTAGCTCCTCATGTTTTTTGCATCTTTTGGCACAAAATTTTGTGATAATTCAAAAATCTGATAAGATCTTCAGGAAAAAAAAACAGCAAGTTAAATATATAATTTTCTTATGAGAATCTAATTTAATGTTTAAAGAAAAACAAATATTTTTTCTATATTCCCTCATAATTTTGCAATAAAATATTTTACTTTGTAATAATTTTATATATTTTTAACCCTATAACAATCTAATTTGAGATTCTTCTAGCAGAATCACCAATAAAAAGAATCTTAATCTCCAAGAATTTTCCTCACCATGAAACTTTAAGTTGTAAAATCTATGCCCAATACCTTGTGGCAATTCATTTTACTGCACTTTCATTCGTATCCACTTTGAAAGATTGATCATCGACATTGGGGAAGTGGAGAGTGGGAAGTCAAGGGACTTCGGGGATTTGAGTTCTTTAACTTTGTTTGTTTGAGAACTTATTTGTTAGTGTCCCATGTGGAGCCATTGAACTCCTTTTTTTGAATGTTTATTTGGCATTCAAACTTAACTACTTAGTAGTAATCTATGCCTGTTTTAAATTGTTTTTGCAACAATATTTGAATATTTTAATTTTAATAAACTTAGTAAGCAAAATCAAATTTCAACCGCTTAGGCATTGCTTTGCCTATTGAACCTCTATCACCTGAATGAATGCTTTGACTACACTGGTTCCAAACTGAAAGATGGAAAAAGAAAAGTGTAACAAGTGTTTGTTGAGAAATGGAAAGTTGAATATCAGATATACTTGGTTTATCATGGAATGTTACCCTTTATTTCCCCTTATATATAACTAGTATTCATAATCATTAATTAACAAAATACAAAATGATTTGTGGCTGTGTATGAGACTCATGGAATTAACTCAACTCAGACCACGTCAAGGCACAGGATTCTTGAGCTGTAGCTTTTGTTTCAAAATAAAACAGATCGAATTAAAAAATTATAGGAAAAAAATGTTTCTAAAATGACCCTTAACAGAAATAATGGGCAAGGTAAATTAATGCCAACCAAAAGGAGAAATCAACAACTCCTAAAGTGAGGAAATAACAGAAAACGAAGGCAATATCAAGCTGGTGCAACTGCACAGATCGGTTCTCTCTGTCCTGATTGATATACTGGAGGAAACCACTAACACCAATACTAGCTCAAATAATATCTAAAATTTCACTTTCCAATCTGTTACCAAATTTGAAAGCCCTTCAAATTCTCTTTCAACCCGACCATCTGAAGCTTTTCCCAGTACAACCATCTGCCCGCCCTACAAAAGACTCAAAAGTTAGAGCAAAAGAACAATAAAGAATCTGTTAGTAAAAACAACCGAGACCCTTCATGCTTGCAGACTCGGTTGAAAAGACATGGTCAGGGAAGACGAGTTTGGAAGTTTAAAGCATAACAAAAGAGAAAGGGAGGAGACTGGAGTGTATCAAACTTAGTAGGACTATAGCAAAACCTGGATACATGCAATAATTGTGAGCAATGCCATGTCCACTTTCCGGCCATCCACTCTCCCCTACTTTTATACAGGAAAACAAAATAGTAATACACTTTTTTGTGGGTCCCACCACTTTTGTTGTCTTTTTGTTTAGAATAAGTAAAAACAACCGGAGAGTGGATGGCCGGAAAGTGGACATAGCATTGCTCTTGTAGTGAATCTATAGAAGTACCTTATATGCCACAAACTTAGATATATGTTTTGAAGGGTACCTACTGGATGTTTGGTAATTTGTGTGGTATGGGATTTGATTACATTCTCCATGTTGGTGAATGTAGTAACTAGTCCACTCAACCAACAAAGAAAGTCAATTCGAGTTCCTTTCCATTGACCCATTTGAAAGCTCGTGTCTGATCATACGTACAATCCCCCCCTCACAATGGTCTAACACCAAACCTTCAAAGGCCTAACGTCGCAGTTTAGGTATAGCTTGCCGAGTATAACTTTGTCCACACCGTTTCCGTAGTGGTTGTCTTTACTCAGCTGTCACAGCAGTTTCGGAATCCACACCCCTGAAGGGTGCGGCACGCCATCCGACTTACCGCAACAGATGACAGCCTTCTTGTACAGATGGCATCGTCCCTCAGCTTATCTTAGTGCTTTCTCCCCTCAGAATGGGCAGTAAAACAAAAGGAAGATTCTCCTTTAACTCAATAAATTTTTGTCAAGTGGGTTCAGCAAAATCCATTTGGTTTACAGTATCTAAAATTAATTTAGTTCTAAGAGTACCATTGATAAATATGGAAAAAGGCATGTTCGTATTTATAACAGACACAAAAGGAGTTGATGATATTAAGCCCTATCTATCTACTACTATAAGCCAGACTTTCTCTTGCTGACGTGGCACTCTCTCAAGGCTTCTCTCTCCTCTTCATTTAGGATGCCACATACGCACTGTCAAAACCAATAAGTGGGTCCCACTAATCTATCCAACAAATTCTATCCACATATACCCCCCCTCTATCTCTTCATTCATCCTTAACCTCTCCATGTTTCCCAACAAAACTCTTATTCCATTCATCTCCCCCAAATGTTTCCATTCATTTCATTTGCTTTTATGGAAGGTTAATTTTTCTTTTTATGAGCCACGATCTCTCTTTTTGGCCTACCTCTCACTCTACATTGAAGAAGTGGAAATTCTCTCTTTGTCTTCCCAAAAAGACAAAAATGCTGTTTTATCTTCCCAAAAAATATCTTCTCTTTCCCCTCATTCCTCTCCCCCTCTTCCTATGTTTTCCCAAAAAACAAAAAACTTTCTCTTCCCATTCCTCTCCGGAAGTAAATGCTCAAGCGATCCCTTTCTCTCTTACTTTCTACTGGGTAAAGGTTATTGCACAAAGCTTATGATTCAGGTTAGTAATGGTGTCAGTTCAATGATAAATCTAGGGTGGTGCTACTTGCACCCCAACATTTACTTATATATACCAATTTTAAAACATTACTAGTAAAACACCATAAAATACTAAAAAGTCATCTTCTCTTTAAACCTTTTTCTTGACAAGAAAAACTCTGCAACTCATCTCTATTGAAAAACTCTAAACCTATCAAAAACAATCTTTGCTGTCATAGGATGCATGGATTTGCTATACATGTTGAGAGGATTCGCTAAAGGAATAAAACTACTAAGCCCAAGTTTAATAACAAACGAGTGAACCTTCTGGATATCCATAGTAGTTTGTGAATTGGGTAAGTGGAACTCTAAACAAATCATCCTTAGAAACCGACTGCAGTTTTGAAACGAATCATTTGATTATATATAACCCATGATCATCGCAGTCCAAGAAACAGATTCATGATCTGGCATTTCCTCGAAAATTTGACGGGCTGTCTTGATCCTACCTTGTTTTGAGTATGCAGATGAACTTATGTTCCAAAGAACGTATTCTTCAGAGGCATTTCATTAAAAAGCCTTTGTGCATCCGGTATCAATCCTTTTTTCGGATAAAAGTTGATGAGGTTATTCTCCTACTTTCAGACAAAACTTGATGAGATTATTCTCCTATTTTTGGATAAAACTTGACGAGATTATTTGTCAAAAAGACAAAAAGGCGAAGCCCAGAATTGTTTATTTAAACGTGAATAAATTTTCAGGGAACTGAATCTTTGGTTTTTAGGCTTGTTTGGAGAAGAGGTGTAAAAATCGGGAGAGAGGAGAGATGGTGGGATTGAGGTCTCCATTAGAGGCATTTAAGAGGAGGTCGCATGTGTATTTTTGGGTGAAGAAGTTTGAAGAGTAGAAACTTTTTGGTCTTTTTTGGTGTTTCATTAAAATTTTCTTTAACATTGGTGTATATAAGTAAATCTTGGGGTACGCATAGCACCACCCTAAATCTATCTCATGCATATGCAGAAGAGTATAAAAGATACAAACCTATTTAGAAACTTTAGATTTTACCATATCTTCTTCTACTAATCGGAATGTTTTCGAAGTCGGAAAATATGCAACCACGTTTCTCTGAGTTGAACCGGAGATCTCCGCCTTGACGTCCTATTGATCTAGATGTTCACTAGCTATAAAATTAAATGGTAACTCAGGTTCGTTGGTCTCCCTATTGTTTAAGATTAAGTGATGTAGTTATTTTCTGATGTCATAGCTCCAATACTACCATGATCACCATACTATTACAATACAGGCCTTTGGACCTTTAAAAATATTTTCTTCCAAACCAAGAATGTTTGGTATTAAAAATACTGTCATGGCTCTATCCTGTTTCTATACATTAGGGTCTTGATTCTTGAATGAACTTGCATTAATAGATACATATATAAGAATGTTGACAAGCACACACACACACTCATGTTACATGTATGTTCATATATATATATATATATGTCTCTAATTACAGATTTATTCTTAGTTATTCATTCCTTTCCTGTCCTGTTCAGTGCTCCATATAAAGTAATATTTTAAAAAAAATTATGCCCTTCTTGTGTACTTTCAGATGGCTCCTATGGAGCAGCAGCCTGCCATTGCCACTCTTCTTCTTCAGCTTGATCTCCTGGTTCGCTTGGTTTATTTCTTAAACAACCACAGTAATGAGAAATTGCAAGCAATCATGGTCAATACAATTAACCATACCATTCAATCACTGATTCCTATAATTGCATTTTTCAGGTTGAGCCTCGGAAGATGAGCATTTACATGGAAGAAACTATAGAGAGGAGGCATATTTGAAGCACTACGCAGAAAATACTTCCCCATTTCCCAAATTAGAGGCCTTCACATCTCTTTCTGGGCGTTTGACTGCCTCAGGGAAGTCCCTTAATGAAGCCTGGTTACTCAAGACTGCAGGATTTGATCAACCTGATGACACTTTAATGAAGGCAGTGAGACTGAAAGTACAAGAGAATGAATCAATTGAAACAATGGTGTGCTTCTTCTTAATTTTTTCCGTTATGTTTAGTTTTTGTCTTTTAGTTCATGCTCTAATAAGCAAGAATATGACAACTGCCTCTGTTCATGAATTCAATGATCCTAAACTGACGAACTTAAAAATCCAATTCTTCCAACTGATCTGAAACCAGTTCATCAACCTTCAGCATTTAATTTCTTCTAACCAAACCTGATGATGGCCAACTGCATTTTCCAGATTTATTTGAACCCACATGAGTTCTATAGTTGATTTTGGGTTGTGATCTTGACTGTTGATATCAATTTTGGATATATATCCCATGAATTGATAGGAACCATGAACTACATACACCCAAAATTTTAATTTTTTTTAGTTTTATGTCTTTTAGTTCATGCTCTAATATGCTAGAATATGACAACTGCCTGTTATGACAGGGTAGTATTTGTATACTCTATTGGGTGACCAGGATTCCACTCCAATTGGGTGTGGCGGTTGAATTGGCATTTCAACGTGATATTTTCTTTAAATTTTAACCACTCATACACAATACTCATACTTCTAAATTCCAATATACTAATTTCTTGAAATTTGATTTAATGATATGTGGTACTCATTCTTCTATGAAACTATTGGTGGATATTACAACTGTAAGAAATATGAGTTGCAATTGAGAGTTGAGAACATGGTACATGGCCAGAAACCAAGGGATTACTACATATAAACTTTTAATTGTTTCTTAGTCCTTTTAGTTATTTTCTTAAGCTTATGATTGATTACCAAATTCAGGCCATGGTTCTAAATATCGGTATCGGTCGCCATATCGGTAAGTCCAAATTAGGATACGTATCGGCCTATCGGTACCGTATCGGTTGGATACAGCGGAAAAATTTAGGATACGCTAAAAAAAGCTTGGATACGCAAGGAAAAACTTGGATACCTTGCATAAACTCTCTTTTAATGCAAATATTAGCTAAAAATAAATGAAATGAAGGCCTCCAACTACATTTGTAGACTAACATATGAGAGTTAAAAAATTTATAACTTAAAAAAACCACGCGTGCGAATAAATAGGTATGAAAATACAAATAATTGTGGTTAAGACATGTCCCTTTAAACCCTTATTAATTGTGGTTAACACGTGTCCCTTTAAACCCTTATTAATTGTGGTTAGCACGTGTCCCTTTTTTTTTTTTTATCAATAAACCAGCAATAGCATTAAAAAGATCGAAGATACAAAGGGGAGTTTACAAGGGTGTAAACTCAAAAGAAAAGGAAAGAAGAGGCCCTCCAAAGCCCCAAAAAAAATCACGTCATAGACGCACTCAAAACAACAAAGTACCCAAGTCCACCTGGTCTCGGCGGATGGAAATCCAATCTGCCACTAGTCTGCGGAAGCGATGATAAATGCGAGGTAGGGAAGATAAGGAATCATCGAAGACCCTCCTATTACGCTCCCTCCAAATCGACCAAGAGATAGCAACAAGGAGAACCGGCTAGACAGCTTCCCGCACACTATCCACACTTACCAACGACCAACAGGATAAGAACCTTAGAAGGGAAGACCCATTCCACCCCGACTTGGGAGAGGAAGAAACTCCATATCTCACCCATAAGAGGACAATGTAGCAACAGATGATCTACCGTCTCTTCCGCTTTAAGGCAAAAGAAACAACGGTTAGCCAAATTCCACCCTCTATTTTGCAAGTGATCACAAGTAAGAATCTTATTCAATGCCGTGTCTCTTTTAACCCTTATTAATTGTGGTTAAGATTCACTAACCCTTAAGGTTCAACAATATAACCTTGATTTTTTGAAAAATAAAATTATTTAACTCTAGTTAAGGATTTTTAACCCTTAGGGTTAATATTTTTCCCCTAAAAATTAAGGTTATATTGTTGAACCTTAAGGGTTACTGAATCTCAACCACAATTAATAAGAGTTTAAAGGGACAAGTGTTGATTTTTGGGTGCGAAGTGCGATTGAACTCTGGAAGGGTTCAATGACAATTGACTGTGATCCAACATCAAATACAAATGTTTTTTGGCACCTCTATTTCTTTTTTACAAAAAGTATATTAGTTTCAAACGCCCCCTATGCCTCCTCAGTCCTCACATAACAAAAATGGTAGCCCCATTTGCACCCATAGGTCAACACGTGTCCTTTTATACTCTATTAACTGTGGTCAAGATTCACTAATCTTAGGGTTGACCAATCTAACCTTGGTTATTAAAAAAATTTAACTCTAGAGTTAAAAATTACTAACCTCAGGGTTAATTTTTTTAATACTTTAAAAAAAACCAAGGTTAGATTGTTGAACCCTAAGGGTTAGTGAATCTTAACCACAATTAATAGGAATTAAAAGGGACATGTGTTGGACTCCCGAGTTCAATCGCGATTGACTTCTCCCCGAGTTCAATCGCGATTGACTGAGATCCGATTAAAAATAAATAAAAATCAAAGAACAACCCACAAGGCTAGGATACATACGACTGAGTGAAGTTAGCACTACTCCTTATATATAAACTCTCTTGAGTGTGCTTCGTTTACCATTAACCAAAAACAAAAAAAAAATCAACGAACAGCCACAAGGTTAGGCTAAAAGGGGCAAAGCCGCAAAGGGGAAGGGCGAAAGAGAAGACCTTCTCTTCGGTTTCTGTGATCGACGACGACAACAGCAATAGGTGATGACGGCAATGGCGATTGGAGAGACGGCAGGGGTGATTGGCGACGATTTCATCACAAGCACACATGTATGTACCCTAATCTTCATTCTCTACTAAAAATTTGTTTTTGTTTTTGTTTTTCTACTCTACAATCAATTTTGTAGAGTGCATTAGGATCCTTGAAGATTTATAACCATACATGTCTTCTTCAAGGTTTTATTTTTATTTGTTACTGCTAAAAAAAACTGTATCGGCACTGTATCGCCAGTATCGGGCCGTATTGGTACCGATACGTCCGATACGGACGATATAGTGCCGATATAGGGGAATTTTTTTTTCTAGCGTATCCAAGTATCGGGTATAAGAAAAACCGATACGTATCAATATTTTAAACCGTGATTCAGGCTTAATGTTTAGGCATCGGTGTATGATTCTTTAATTGTTAGGCAACATGTCACTACACTTCATACATGTCTTTCCCGTGCATTTCATGGGGTGTTTACTAGTAAGAAGTTTATCCAACACACTACATAAGGGTGATTTGATTTTTATTATAAGGGTAATTTAATGTAAACCTCAAGAAAACTAGCAATATCAAGGGTTCATTAATTACATTAAATTATTGACTAGCTAGGAACTACCCGTAGTCAAATTTACATAAAATTGTAAAGTCCATATTTTAGGATTGACTTATTCCGTTGTCAAAACAGTGAGTCTAGTGTGTCTTGTGTCATTGTCTACAAGCATCCAAGTCAATTGAAGATGAAGACCGAAGAAGATAAACTAAAAACATTCTGATCATCGCCTTCGCTTCACTTATAGGATGGTAAGTGACCTAGATACCATGCTACCTTAGGTGGAAATTGACTTAGAATAATTATATGAACCTTACGTGACTAGATATGTAGCCTTAAGAGGTGTTAGAGGATCATAGAAACCAAGGTTCAGTGTAACCATGTAAGGGGCATAACTCATTGGTCGTAACTCCGATTTTGGTCCATAATATATCAAATCGAAGATATCGAAAAGATCTACAACTTTCATGAAGAAAGCGGGACCAAAAATCAAAATTTTATGGTCGGTCGACCGGATGGTTAAAATAAGATACTGAAATTGGTTTTTAAGAAAAATCTAACAGACGACCGACCGCCCATTTCCTCTAGTCGACCGACTTGTGCTAATTTAGTATATTACTTGGTTCTTAACTTTGTTTTTTCTTCTATATAAGTTGGGTCTGATCCCCATTCAACCCGATGAAGTTTGAGAGAGTTTTATTGAGTGATTTAGGATTTCCCAAACTCATTCTCCTCTCCTTTTCAACCCTAGAGACTGCAAGTCATTTATTGCTTCATTCTTGCTTGCTTGGGTATTCCTATTGTTTGGAATTCAACTAGGGTGTATTATTGATCAACCATCACCCCGTTCTTTCGAGTTAAAACTTGGCCGGTGTGATCCGGAGCCTTTGCGAAGGAGATCGATCCGAGAAGGATCGTGGATAATTGGTCGGTAGAATCCGAAGTCGTCGTTGACGGAGATCGATCGTGGAGATTGTGGTTTTCGAGACTCAAGAGAAGTAGAGGCTGCTGAGGTTGTTCACGGGTCTTGCAAGAACGTGATTACTTATTGAGGCGTGTGACTAGCTGTGGATCTATGAGTTCGATTTCTGTTTGGGTGAGGTTCGAGTCTATAAGTATCCTTACTTTGTCTTAGTGATCTTTTTGGTCGACTAGGTCCTGTGGTTTTTCCCGGAAGGGTTTCCACGTAAAAATCCTTGTGTTGTGGTTTGCTTGTTTTCCCTATTTTTGCACTTTATTGTTCATCCTCCCTTAGTTAATAATTTAATTGTTAAATCTTAAAAAGGTAGATAGACTTGTAGGGAGACCTAGCCACCCCCTTGGGTTTGTGATTTCTCAACTCAAACATTGTTTTGGGGTTCACCAGATTTTTCAAAATGATCATTAACATCATCATTAGTGCCATATCCCAAATATTTGGGGTCAATAGCATAAATCATGTTCCACCTTTTCATTCTATTAAAAGCCATAACTTCGGTCAAAGCTTGTGTTATCAAATCTTTGCTAACTGTCCCCATCCACATCATTTGTGGCCTCTCCCTCGCCCTTTTAGAGCCTTTATATTGCACCAAGTCCCATACAGTGATCACTATAGAAATTCAATTTCCTTACATGCCCCACTTTTATCAATGCAGTTTAGTCACCGAATCCTAAGCATTTTGTCACACAGTAATTCTAAACCTATTATTGTATATAGAAGAAGAAAACCTAGAGAAATCTAAATTAGATGATCTTGGGATATTCTAGCTAGAGAATTCTATGAATATCGCTTGGATTTTTACTAGGAGATACTTTTATAGAACTATAAAAATATTTTGGAGTCTAGAATATCCCTACCCATGAGATTTGTAACACAGAATTATAAAATATTCTGGAGCCTAGAATATCCCTAACTATGAGACTTGTAACACCTTTCTAAATAATAGTCACTAATTGTAAGATAGCCTTTATTTATGGGTGAGCTCATCATCTGTAAAGCTCTCAAAGTTGTAAGTACTCTTTATCTTTTGAAATAAAAGTGTTCTTTCTCTTCACATTCCTTTTTGCTCTCTCTTCTTGCTGAAGTAGCCTAAGGGAAGCTCTCGGGAGTAACGCTTACTAAAATGCTCATTAGTACAAGCGCTACAAGATCTAATGCGTTTGGAGTTCTAAGGTCGTGAAAACTGATATCAGAGCAAGGTTTCCATAGGGGTCATAGTAGTCATAGTAGAGGCACCACGTTGAATATCGTGAATGAACAACAGACGTCTATGGAAGGCAACTTTAACAACAACTCAAGCACCAACAAGCTAAAGAGCCCCAGGAAGTCTTATCTGCTAGACCCCCTTTGCCACGCATTGCTTCATTAGTACAGCAGTTTCCCCACCATGTTCAGAGTATTTTTTTTTACTCATATTGTTCGTTCTGACTGGATTAAGCTTGATCCTAAGTCTCTTAAGTGCATCTTTCTTGGTCATGCCCCTAATTAGGAGGGGTATAAATGCTATCATCCTCCTTCTCGGGAGTTTTTTGTTTCCATGGATGTGACTTTCTTTGAGTCTATTCCTTATTTCTCTAACACGAAGGCCTCTCTTCAAGGGGAGAGTACCAAGTGAAGAAATGTCTTCTCCTAATCCTATTTCTAATTCTTTGACAGTTGTAATAGTAGACAGGGGGAGTGTGACACTCCTGTTGAGAAAGAGAAAGAATTACAAGTGTATACAAGGAGGAAGAAAGACACTAAAGAAGACCCTCATGAGCTCCACCAAGAATCCTCTTCGGATCCAAGTAATATCTTCCTTGAGTTACCTATTGCTCTTAGGAATGGAATTAGGTCTTATACTCAACATCTCATCTCTAATTTTGTTTCCTATCATGCCTTGTCTTCCTCGTATCGTTCTTTTGCCTTGGCTTTGTATTCTCTGTTTGTTCCTCGCAGTATAGCAGATGCACTTTCACAGTTAGCAAGGAGAAAAGTCATGGAAGAAGAGATGTTTGCTCTTGAGAAGAATAGTACTTAGGATATGATTAACTTACTAAGAGGAAAGAGGCTTGTTGGGTGTTCACAGTTTAAATTACTCACTGTGTATCCTTGATATATGATCCCTAAGACCTATAGGGGAGGGTGAATAAGTCTAACCTAGGAATGTCTATCAATTTTAATTTTTGGAATTTTATGTGCGAAAATAAATAAACAATTGCAAGCAAACCACAACACAGTTTTTTTTTACGTGGAAACACTTCTGGGAAAAACCACGAGACCTAGTCCAGTCAAAGAGATAACACTATAACAAAGTAAATAAAAACTTACAAGACTCGAACCTGACTCCTTCGGACTCGACACAACGATCCTTCAGTACTCACTCCTCCCACCTCAATAAGTCACCACATACTCGCAAGTCCCGTGGACAACCGCAACAGCCTGAACTTCTTTTAGAGTCTCCGGAAAACAAACAATGATCCTTCACAAAGGACTCACTCTGTTAGCAACGGCATCGGCTCCTCACTAACCAAACAAAGAACACTCTTGAGTGCTGAGGGTGTAGATTCTGGTTTGAACACGAAGTTCTAACGGGATCTCATCACAAAGAATCAACCGGTGCAAGTCTTAGATAGACAATTGAGATTATTGCACAACTAGAGAAAGCAATAGAGGAGGAACAATGAGAATTATTCAACAATAATAGAGGAACCCTGGATAAGCTTTAGAAAGCCTTCACTATGTTCTCTCATGCACAAAAACCCTAATCAAATATTAGGCAAAAGGTTATTTGTAGCACCCCGGAACTTTTGTACATGGTTGAGGAAATATACCTTCATGGCCAAGGGGCCTTTCACGTATTTTGAGCTCAACATTTTTGCAAAATGGTTAAGTAACAAATTAGGTGTTGGATAAGAAGGGGTTAATGCCCTAAGAATGATGAGAACAAGATTCGAAACAACCCAAGGGGTTTGCAGGTGAAAAAGGAGAAAACCGGGGTGTGTGATCGATCGTAGGTAAGGTGCGATCGATCACAGTTAGAGAAAAACTAGGGAAAACTTTTGGGTGCAAGTGCGATCGATCGCAGGTGGTGTGCGATCGATTGCATATTGGGGAAATTGGTTTTAGAACTTTCGGGTGAAAGTGCGACAGATCATTCCCAGGTGCGATCGATCGGACTGGGATCTACGATCGATTGCACGTGGGTTACAAATTCGAAATTAAGGGTTTCAACACCCTTTGCCTATAAATAGGGCTTCATTTAGGGGTTTTGGGGTTTAACCTAAACCTAAGAGGGATTGAGAGGAGAATGGAGATTGGGGAAAATTCCAAAGAGGGTTGAATTGACGATCAAGGGAGCTCAAGCCAAGGTGGATCTTCCCCATCAAGCAAGGATTCCTCCATTTTCAAGGTGGTGTTCCTCCATCAAGCTTATGGTTTCAAATCAAGAGGGTTTTCTTCAAGATAAGAGTTGATCCTCAAGGTTAGTACACCCTCCTAGTTAATTTAGTAATAACCTAGGTTTTCCCTTGAAAAGGATTATGCTTTGATCTTTTATATTCTAATTCTTGAAATAAACCAATGTTCCCTAAGAATGTGTAAGAAGAATTAAGTAATAATGGAAGAGTGGGATGTATGAATGGTTGAGGCGATTAGATGCCGTGCGGATTGTGATGAATGTTGTGTGATGGAAAAAGGGTGGAAGGGCAATGTACGAATAATACACACACCCAAGATGTTTGATGAAATGCGTGACAAAGAAAATGTGAAATTAATGACTATATCAATGTTGCATGTAAAGTGTTTGATGGAATGCATGAGTGAGAAATAAAGGAATTTAATGAAGACTATGAAAGCATGCTTTGTGGAACTTTTCTTAAATGGTAACTTTGATCAAATGCTATCCATATTTCTTACATTCTCACATAACTATAAATAGGATAGAAATGCTATGTGCTATCCCTTTAATCATTCATGTCATTATGATTGCCAAAAATTGCAACACACACGCATGCATGAATCGAGATTTTCTAATATATATATATGAGAAAACCAACAAGAACAAGATATGTGATTTATGAAATGACTGATAAAGCGGACATCGGATCGGTCAAGGATAGGGCATATCCAAGGATGTCATATCTGGCTCACAAGAAAACAAGACAAGTATGATAATGTCGGATAAAGGGCCGGTCAAGGATGTTGGTGCACCTTTTCTATTTCCCTGAAGGATACTCGCGTATCCGGCTCACAAGTTGCTTTCTATATTTCGCTGAAGGATTCTTACGTATCCGGCTCACAAGTCGCTATAAGGGCACTAACATCTGGCTCATAAGTTAAGCATGGCAAGGCAAGTCAAGACAAGCATGACAAGATAAGTGCGATTGCAAACAAGAACAAGACAAGACATGCATGATTCCCACGAGACAAGAACAAGACAAGTATGAGTTTTAACACGACAAGCAAGTTTTCTTCAACACAAAAAGATATTTTCAAGCATAAGTATGAATTATGAATACTGGCTTTATACGGGGTTTTCGCATTTAGTTACATGCATGTCATGATCATTACATTGTTTTAAGTTGATGTTATGAATTGCGTAGTGTTATTACTATTGTTAGCTAGTAGCTTGTACATATTGATGTCGGCAAGTACATGGTTCGACATATGCGCTCCGGGTCCTTGGATCGAGGAGGATTACGATGAGGAGGAGCCTCACGTGGACCCTATGGTAGAGCCTCAGATGGAGGCTAGAGACTTAGATAGCTGGCCTTACTCGGATGAGTACTGAGAGAGAAAGAGAGGGACATTTTATGATTTTGTATTTTGATAGGTGGGCATGTCCACCTTACTTGGTATATGTTGTATATAAACTTGGAATACAATCTATATGTAGAAAAGGAAAAAGTTGGCTTACACTTCCGCACTCTGTTTCATGTCCCCATTATTCTATGTTATGTCTTGTCATTACAGGATGATTTGACAGGTTATGTATAGTCACATCTAAAGTCTCACCTAACTCCTAGGGGGGATTTTGGGGTGCGACATTATATTTATTGAGCAACCAAAAAGAAACTTTACGAAATCGGATTTAGAACTGTTCTGCATAGCCCGGTCGACCGAGATCTAGGTCGGTCGACTGAGATGGTGGTCGGTCGACCGAGATGGTCAAGTCATATCGACTGAGCCTAAAACCACTCTCTAGAAAAATAAGTCATACAAAGTTTCAAGCACTTGGTCGACCGAGATAGGGGTCCTCGACTAGATTGCCCATCTTCCTGAGAATTTGGTAATCCGGATTTGCAACACATGTTCCTCTTTGTATCTAGCCACCTAGGGGTATAATTCATGATCTAGGTCAATTCCACCTAAGTATAGACTAAGTATCTAAGTCTCACTTACCATCCTAATGAGAGAGCAAATCTTGATTGCATTTTCTTCAGTCTTCATCTTCACTTCATGAGTACTGGAGCCAGGGACTAATACAGACTAGACACTGTTTTGGTCTCGGAATTAAGCCAACATAATAAGGACTTTCCAACAGTGAAACACCACTCTAATAGATCAATAGAAAGATACAAGGCCCGTCTGGTCGCAAAGGGGTATATGCAAACTTATGGGATAGACTATCAGGAGAAGTTTGCTCTAATTGCTAAAATGAACTCAGTGAAAGTTCTCCTATCACTTATAGCCAACCAAGATTGGTCCTTGTTGTAGCTTGATGTGAAGAATGCATTTTTGCATCGTGACCTAGAGGAAGAGGTGTAAATGGTACCTCCTCCTAACTTTACATTTTCCTCAAGTGAAAGAAAGGTGTGCAAACTAAAGGAGTTGTATGTACTAAAGCAGTCCCCCAAAGCTTGGTTTGATCAGTTCGCAAAGATATGGTGAAAGCGGGTTATAAACAAAGTCGAGCTGATCACATTGTTTATCAACAGTCACATCAGAAGGTGACTCTTTTGATTGTTTGTTGAATGATATTGTAGTGATATGCAATGATATGACTGAGATTAAATTACTAAAGAGCAAGTTGGCAGAAGAATTTGAAATCAAGGATCTTGGTCAGTTGAAGTACTTCCTTGGGATTGAGGATGCAAGGTCTAAGAATGGTATTTTCATCTTTCAGCGCCACTATGTACTTGACCTTCTAGAGGAGACAAATATAATGGGTTGTAAACCCTGTGATACCCCTATTGATACAAACCACAAACTTAGTGAAGGTAGTAGGGATCGTTTGCTTGATGCAGGAAGGTACCAGAGACTTGTTGGTAAACTCATTTATCTCTCTCACACCATACCGAATATTGTTTACGCAGTTAGTGTGATTAGCTAGTTTATGCATTTTCCCACCACTGAACATCGAGATGTAGTCGTCTAGTAGATAGAATTCTCTGCTACTTAAAAGTCGCCTCCTAGGAAAGGTCTGATGTATAAGTGTCATGATAACCTAAAAAATGAAGCCTACACTGATGCAGATTGGGCTGACTCAGTTTCAGACAAGCAATCTACTTCAGGGCTTTGCACTTTAGTTGGAGGCAACCTTGTAACATAGAGAAGTAAAAAAGCAACATGTGATTGCAAGATCCAGTGCAGAGATAAAAGTTAGAGCTATGACACATGGGGTATGTGAGTTGCTTTGGCTTTGACTACTTTTGAGTGAGATTGGACTCCTTACTAGTGGTTGGTCCTATGAGCTTGTATTGTGATAATAAAGCAACAATCAGTATTGCCTACAACTCAGTGCAACATGACAACATGACAGAACTAAGCATATTGAGGTTGATCGGCATTTTATCAAGGAAAAATTGAAGGAAAGATACATTTGTACTCCATTCATGAAATCTGAAGATCAGTTGGATGTTGTGTTGACTAAGGGTATTGGTGGTTCTCAGTTTCATAACATTGTTGGCAAGTTGAGCATGAGTGATATCCACGCACCAACTTGAGGGAGTGTGTAGAATACCTCTCTTTATTTTATGTCTTATATTAGTACCTCTTATATACTAAATAACAAGGTTCTAAATGTCGATATTGCTCGACATGTCGAGCCGCAGAAAAAAGATATATCATAAGATATATAGTTTATCGGTGATTTTTGGAAAAATTGCAAAAAGATTGGGCAAAACATGAAATTTTGTAGTGAAACTTCAGGCAATGTTAAAGTAGATGTTAATACACATTTTAGAATAAAAAAATTTCAAAAATAACAATGTACATAAGAGATGCAATGAGAAGAGAGCAAAGATGTGCGCTGATGAGTGACGATAATGTATGATTGATTCATGTTTCATTCATTTCTCAATCAATCATAAATTCATAATTTAGAAGATTCATAATAATGCAAACATACATAATACAACCCACCCAAAAAACTACAATCACCACCAAAAGGAGTTGCCTAGTGCATCACCAATAAATATTAATGTCAAACACATAATATAATCAAGCACCAAAACCCCTGATTCTTTTTTTGTAATTTTATTTAAATGTGCAGGACCCTTATTCAAGTTTTTAATATATATTTTTTAACAAAGAGAACCATGAATAACATTAGATGTGTAAAGTCGTTCCAATGGCTTCCACTGTCACGATTATAATATTTTATATTTTTTAATAGATTAATAATTTGTTTGAAAAGTATTAATACTTTTAATGTTATTGAATAATACATTTAAGTATATTAATTTTTTTAAAAATATTTTTTAGTAGTTAAATAAGTCATATTATTTGGTCGATGTTATTAAGTACATTATTTAGAATTGTTAACTATTAATAATAATAATAGAATATTATTAAAATTTATAACTAAATAAAATATTAATGAATTTCATGTATAATCCTTAAAATAAAAAATGCCTTATATTAAAATTTTAATTTTTTTTTGGTTGCATTTGGTGTATAGTATAAATCAATATTAATTTTTATCATTAGGTGTAAAATATAATTTGGTGGAGTGACCCTAGCATACCCTTGTTAGGGTTACTAAAGTTAAAACATAAGAAAATATGTTTAATGACATAGGACTAGGAGTGACCCTAGCATACCCTTGCTAGGGTTATTTAAGTTAAAACATAAGAGAAGTATTACACAGGGTTGGAGTGACCTTAGAATTCCCTTATTAGGGTTATACTTAATAAGTTAAAGATAATAGGGTAAGTCCTATAGGGCTGGAGTGACCTTAGAAAACCTTATTAGGTTTATCATTGATAACTTAAAAGATAAGAGGGAAAGCCCTCTTCGTATTCGAACAACAGACCAGGAAAAATAAAAGCTGAGAGGAAAGGAAAGAAGAAGGGAAAGGGGATGACCTCGATGGCAAATGCTATAGCCCACGACAACTGCGGAAACTCATGAAGATGGTGACGGCGACAGCGAGAGGTATGTACCCTCTTGCCTCCCTCTTCTTCCTTCTTCTTTCTTCTCTACTCTCAACCCTTTTTAAAAAAAAAATCAAATAATATGTTTGATTTTTTGCATGAATGAATTCTTTTGTTTTTTGGATGATGCATGCACATCTGCAAAAAAAAGAAAAAAAAAGAAAAGGGAACACAATTTATTTTTCAGATTTTGTCGATATCGGTAGATATTGCCGATATATCTCCAATATCGGCGATATCTCCCGATATAATGTATTTTTTAAAAAACATGGTATAGATGAGTCGGTGATGGGCGATATCGAAATATATCGGCGATATATCGCCGATATTATAGATATTTCGAACATTGCTAAATAGTATACCATTAGCGGAATATATATAATAAAGGAATAGGAGAGAGACAATTACTCTCTAATTTCTTCATCCTCTTTCTTTCTCAAAACCCTAGATCTAAACCCTAAAACCTAATCAATTCAAACCAACTATCTTCTCATGGTTCGAGGCTTTAGCACAACCTTCTATTAATTGCATAACTGCCATCAATGACTTTCTACAAGATATATCCAGGAAGAAAATGGAGTTACGTATCTTATCACCAAATAGAAGGATAATTAATAAAATTCACTACACAAAATTGTCCACTGAATGATTACGAAATTCACCAATGTGATTAAAGTTATCAAAACCTATTTTTGTGAGGCCAAGTGCCACAAGCTTGACGTAAATAAGTTGCAACACTTGACCTGGATATGTTTCCTGTGGCACACTTGGACATTAATCTGAACCTGTCGCATGTTAGATTACCTCTTGGATGTCCATAGCCAAAAGTGCATTGGCAAGTAAACAAGTAGATTTGTAGTTAGGGTTTGAGAGAAGAAGAGGAAGAATGAAAGGAGAGAGATGGGAGAAGAGAGAATGAGGAAGATTAGGGTTTCTCTTCTCTACTATGGCTATATTAACTTGGCTAATACAATAGTTGGGCCCAAGGCCTATACAAGAAAAAGCAAAGTAAAAAAACATAAGTGTGGGTCACTCTACAACATAAGAGAGGCCCATAACTACATTATACCAACACTCCCCCTCAAGCTATTGTGTATATGTCACACATGCCCAGCTTGATAAGTATATCAGATAAGCGATAGCTTGGGACTCCTTTGGTTAGGATACCTGCAAGTTGGTCCCCAATCTTTACATAGGGAATGCGAATCTCTGTAGAGCTGATTTTTCTTTGATGAAATGACGATCAATCTCAATATGTTTGGTTCTGTCATGTTGGACTAGGTTGTGTGCAATACTAATTGCAGCTCTGTTGTCGCAGTAAAGACTCATAGGCTTGTCTGCTGGAAATCCGAGCTCCTTCAAAAGAATCTTTACCTATAGCAATTCACATATTCCATGAGTCATGGCTCTGAACTCAGTCTCTGCACTAGACCTTGCCATAACGGTCTGCTTCTTGCTTCTCCCAGTGACAAGATTTCCCACAACAATTGTGCAATATCTAGATGTAGATCTTCTGTCCGAGACAGATCTTACCCAATCAGCATCGGTGTATGCTTCTACTCTTAAGTGCGCATGACAGCCAAAGAGAATCATTTTCCCAAGAGAGGATTTCAAGTACCTGAGAATCTTGTAGACTGCCTCTTGATGAGAGGTTTTTGGAGCATGTATAAACTGGCTCACCACGTTAACTGCATAGGCTATATCAAGGTGAGTGGGCCCGCATCACCAAGAGGCTCACCACCAATCCACCATCATCTGTTAACTTGTGGTTCTGCTCTATTGGTGCATTCAAAGGCTTGCATCCCATCATCCCTGTTTCTTTGAGAATAATTAGAATTCACTTCCTTTGTGAGATAAAAATCTCTCATTTCTTTGATCTGGCAACTTCTATGTCAAGAAAGTACCTTAACTGCCCTAAGTTCTTTTATCTCAAACTTCGTAGCCAGTTGAGATTTTAACCTCTTAATTTCCTTCGCATCAGACCCTGTCAACACTATGTCATCCACATAGACTATAAAGGCAATTGTCTTACCCTGACATTGTTTCATAAATAGAGTATGATCGGTTTGGCTTTGAGTGTACCCTTGTTTCTTCATGGTACAACTGAACCTTTCAAATCGAGCACATGTGGATTGTTTTAACCCATATAGGGCCTTCTTTAATTTACAAACTTTCCCTTGTGTTGTGGGAAACCTAAAACCAAGAGGAACAGTAGTGTAAACTTCCTCTACTTAGTCTCCATGAAAGAAGGCGTTATTCACATCAAATTGATGAAGAGGCCAGTCTAGGTTAGCAGTCAGAGAGAGAATCACACGGATTGAATTCATTTTAGCCACAGGAGCAAAGGTCTCATGGTCATTAATGCCATGAGTTTGGGTGAAACCCTTCGCAACCAGTCTAACTTTGTATATTTCCACAGAACCATACGACTTGTATTTCACTGCGAAAACCCACTTACATCTAACTAGTTTCTTTCCCCTTGGTATTCCATTTTTCTCAAGAGCCCCCATTTCTTCACATCATATCCTTCCACTTATGATGAGTCAGTGCTTCAGAAACATTGCAAGGCAAAGACACCGAAGACAAGGAAGAGGAAAAGTACGATAGGAAGAAGATGAGTTGTAAGAAACAAAATTAGAGATAGGATGGTGAGTGCAAACTCTAACTCCCTTTCTAATGGCAATAGGGAGATCAAAATCATCAACAGGTGGGTCAGAATCATTACCTGAGTTGGAAGGATTCGGATCCGAGGGAGAATCTTGACAGGAAGCGTGAGACATAGGTCGTGGTCGCCTAGAGTAAACATGCAATTCTTTCTCTTGCGTATGTCCAATATCAATCACAATAGAGTCAGGGATATCAAAAGTAGGATGAAGAAGAGGTATAGAAGAAGAGAACGCTTCAACATCAACATTCTTAGGTATAGGAGAAGACAACACTTCAACATCAACATTCTCCCCTTGAAGAGGAGTCTTTGGAGGAGGAAAGCAAGGAATATCCTCAAAGAAAGAAACATCCATAGACAGAAACTTCCGCTTAGAAGGAGGATGATAACACTTATAACCCTTCTGAATGGGGGAATATCCAAGGAAAACACACTTGGCAGCACAAGGATCAAGTTTGGTGCGGTCAGGTTTGGGAAGATGCACAAAGCAGACAAACCCAAATACTTTGGGTGGTATAGGAAAATGAGGAGATATATGTGAAAGGACGTACAATGGAGTTTTGAAGCCCAAGATTCGTGAGGGCATTCTATTCATAAGGCAATGGAAAGTAAGACTTCTGACCAAAGGTATTTACATGGCAAGAAGAAGGGATCTGGTGATGTCAAGGAGGTGTCTATTCTTACGTTCAGCCACTCCATTCTGATGTGGAGTGTGAACACAAGTGCTTTGGTGAACAATACCATGGTTAGTAAAATAGGCAAGGTTGTTAAATCGTAAAATCGTTTTAGGACCGATTCGATTCAAATCAGGATTCAAATTGTAAATCGTAAGATTCAATCCATTTTTAAAAAAAAATTGTTTAAAAAATTACGTAATAAAAAAAAAAAATAGAATAATCTATTATCCAAAAGATTTTATTCATATCTATTGATAAAAAAAAGTAAAGAACATTTTATTGCATACACTATAAAAAACGCAAATGAACGCCATAAAATGAAAAAAAAAAAACAATATCATTAAAGATAAATCAATAAAAATAAACTCATATAATCATGTTGTACGAGATCAAATATCAAAAGATTAGTACAAATAAAAAGACTAATAAAATAAATTATCAAGGGAAACTATCAAGTTTTCCCAAAATCCAATTCCATCTTTCCTCTTCCTCCTTTTTTTTTTTTTTTCCGTTTCACAGCATATCAGCAACAGAGAGAAAACCCAAATAAGGTTTTGGCATGTCCATAACAATAGTTTTCTTGTTTCTTCTCTCTTCTTAAAAGACATAAGTACCTTTAGAAAATCAAATTAATAAAAAATATTTTTTAAGTATTGGTCCATAAAAGGGGTTCCATGCTTGAATCACCTGAATCGTACGATTTGAATCGCAAATCGTAACTAGAATTGCAAATCAAATGAGATTTACCCTATTAAGATTTTCATCTCCGATTTAAATCGTTTTGCTTGGGATTTGAATCGAATTGTAAGATTTGAAATGCAAATCGCAAGGATTTAACAACCATGAAAATATGTGCACAGGACTCCATTCAGATATTCCCCAACCATTATCAGAATGGAGTATCTTAAGCTTAGCATCAAACTGAGTACAAACCATTTTATGGGAAACTTTAAAAGAAGCATAAACATTAAATTTTGACTTAAGAAGATACACCTAAGTGGTACGAGAAAAATCATCCACAAAAGTAACAAAATATTTATAACCAAACACAGAAGGAGTGGGTGCAGGACCCCAAACATCAGAATGAACAAGCCTAAAAGGTGAATTGCATTGAGATATACTAGGAGGGTAGGAAACCTTACTATGTTTAGACAATTCACAAGTTTCACATTTAAAAGTAGTAGCAGATAAAGAAAGAAACAACTGAGGAAACATCCTCTTGAGGAGCACAAAAAGATGGATGGCCTAAACGAAAATGTCAACACATCAAGTGGTCAAAATTACTCCTGTACCCTGAAGAGGACTGATAAGCACACATTCCAGGAGAGGAATCCAATTGATAGAAATCACCCTTCTCACGACCACTGTGTTAGCCTTTAGGTTTTCAACTTAAGGTAACATCATTAATTTTGATGATAACACAATAATGTAATGTCATTTGTGTTACTAATGCTTATATTGAGTTTAAATGTAATTCAATTTATAAGAGCATTACCAAAGCCATTCAAGGAAAAAACATGAAAATGATATTATCCATGAAGGGAATTTAACATCAAGTCAAGCAAGCTATTAGATCATAATGAAGATATCAAAGATCATACCAAGTCCAAGTCATAAAGCTTAAAGATGAAATCCAAGAAGATGATCAAGATCAAGTTGAAGAATGAAGACTCTCAAGGAAGATTTATAGTTTTATATTTTTAGTTTGAGAAAATTTAGGACTTTTGTAAAAAGTCCTCAAAGTGTGATTGATTGAATGCTCAAAGCCTAGAATGACCATAGGAGCCTTAGACCAAAATTGAATAACTTTATAAGGCCCTAGGACATTATAAAGAATGATAAAAAAAAACATGATAAAAATGAGTCACGAGTCCTTGCAAATCATTCTCATCATTTAGACAAGGTAAAGATGAGTTTTCAGAGAAAAACTAGAGCACTCATCGACAAATTCATTGAGACATTAAAGACTCATCAACGAATTCAACCGCAGAGGCTACTGTCTCTGTTCTGGCATTCATCTCGTCGACGAATTCAAAGTACCAACCCAATCTCGTCGACGGATTCATGCGGGAAGCAGAAAACTCTACAACGACTAGTTTCATTCTCAATGTTTCTCCAACGGTCATAAAACCTCTTGGGCTATAAATAGAGATGATTTATGAACTAAAATAACTGCAATCATTCCAATCATTCTATAACTCACTCTATCATTCATTGATCAATCCTTTGAGTTAAAAACCTAGAAAACCCAAAAGAGTCCAATTGAGCTATTTAACTCCATTTCTTTTAGAGATTCTTAGAGAGCGTTCTAGTGATTTATCAGCTCGTGTAAGGAGCAATTTCAGATTGTAAACACTTCTCATTCAAGTGTATTGAAATCAAGAGGTCCGTGGGACTCTTGTCCTTGAAGTGGGGATACTTTATTTATTGTAAGGTTTGACCTCTACCCATAAAGAGAACTGAAGTCAAGAGAGGGGATTCTCTTGTAAGTGTAAATGTTTGATCTTCACCCGGAAGAAGATCGTGCGACTAAGTAAATCGTGGTGAATCCTCTAGTGGGTATGGCTTGAGGTGGGGACGTAGGCAAGATTGCCGAACCTCGTGAATAATATTTTTGTGTTTGCATTCTCTAACTCTTCCTTTTACTTTATTGTTTTGCATTGATTATAAAATTGCTAGAATTTCCATTCCCTTTTAATTAGTATTATTGAAATTCCGCTTAAGGGAATAAGAAGAAATTTTAATTTGCCATAAAGGGATTCACCCCCCTCTAGGGTCGAATCCTTGAGCAACAAATTGCCAATCATCTGCCTCATCACCAAATTTTGAAAAAACAATGGAAAGGAAAAAATGTGACACTGCAATTAAGAGATTTGGTAATACTACTAACGGATAAAAGATTAGTAGCAATGTAAGGAACATGTAAGGCAGTTGATAAAGGCATAGATGGAGAGACATGGATGATATCCTTACCGGCAATTTGAGACATGGTACCATCCACAATACGAACTTTGTCTCTCCCAGAATAAAGATGATATGATGAAAAAATAAAGGGCATACCAGTTATGTGCTCGGAGGCCCCGGAATCAATGATCCAAGAGTGAGGAGCAGATGAGACTGAGACATTTAGGGCAGTGGCAGATGTACCTGACTAAGCAAAGGAGGAAGTGAAAGGGATCTCCAGTTGGGACATGGCCCTACACATTTCATCAAAGTCGCGGCGGAGAGACTCTATATCATCTTTGGGTACTAACTGAGATGATGTTGGCATTGTAGTAAATCCAGAATTTGCAGCTGCTATAGCAATATGAGCAGAAGGATTTCCAAACCCTTCTAAACGACGAGAATCACCTCCATATCCACCTGAGCGATCTCTCCTCCGTGTAGACCATCTATGTAATTGCCAACATTGATAGCGGTACGACCTCTAAAAGATCCTCTACCACCTCCTCTTCCACCTCGCTGGAAAGTGGAGGAAAAGGCAGACCTCTCAAGAGCAATCATCGTCCTGGAGGTCATCACATCACGTCTGCTTGCTTCATTCTGGATATGAGCATATACACGGCTAAGTGTCTCAGGAGAAGGATCTCGACCTAGGAGCTGTTAGTGTGCATTTTCATATTCTTGATTCAGACCAATGAGGAACTCGAAAATTCACATTCGTTCAACCCACTTTTTGAAGGCAACAACATCAGTAGTACAACTAGGCTTAAAGTTTGAGTAGTGATCAAATTCCTCCAATTTCATCCTCAACTTGGCATAGTACATGTTCAAGGGCATCTCCCCCAAATAAGTTTGGGAGATATCCCGTTTAAAGCTGGGCAAATTTACCTACATTCGAGTAGATCTGAGAGAGCGTATCCCAAATAGCCTTAGCAGTCTTAAGAACACTAAGCCCCTATTGATATAAGGTTTCACAGAGTTAGTTAACCAAGACATCACAATCAAATTGTCTTGAGTCCATTTGGCATGTTTAGTTACCAACTTGGTGGGCTCTACTATCTCTCCAAGGAGGTAACCCAACTTATCCTTAGCACCAATATACATTTCCACAAATTTCGCCCAATAAACATAGTTCTCACCATCAAGTTTCTCCAAGGTGATTTGTAGGTGAGGGTTGTCATTACTTGACCCCGCATGGTCCATTACAACACGCGTGGGTACCACATTTGTTTCCATTTCCGAGGATTGAGATTTGTCGACCATAGTCCCCCCCTTTTTTTTTCTTGTCAAACACTCACAAGGCAATCACACAAAGCAATGGAGTTACACCTCCAGTCACAAGGCATGAAGGAGTCACACCTCTAATCTTAATCCTCAAACTCCAACTTAAATAAGATTATACAAACACACGGACCTTAAAGACAGCAAGCAAACTATCCATAGACCTTTAAGAACATCCAATGAAGCTAACTCAGTGGCTGTTATAAGCAACCAGCCTTCAAAACCCACGGCCATATACAAAAAAGGGTACCTAGAGAGCCCAAAAAAACTTTGTAACTCCTTCAAATCTCAACGGAATGAACTAAAACTTGTTTTGGAATATTCTCATAAAAAAAAGGGACCAAACTCGAACAATAATCAGCGCAAGAAACAACCCATTTGGATGAAATCAAAACTGAACCTCAAAGGTTCAGTTATTTTTTTCGTAATTTTTCTGTATTTTTCTTTAAATCAATGTAACTTCTTCAATATTATAATCCAAATCAAATGAAATAGGGTTCAAAAATTCCCTAAAATCGAGATCTCTAAGAAAGTACCTTCAAACCACCCCCATGGGATGCTTAAGCCGTGACTACAACGTACTGTCCTCCTTTTTTATGGCTTGTTGAGTTTTTGATTTAATCAAGCTCCTCTTTCCCTCTTTGATGCTCTGATACCAAGTATATTTGTAGTTAGGGTTTGAGAGAAGAAGAGGAAGAATGAAAGGAGAGAGATGGGAGAAGAGAGAATCCTCTTCTCTACTATGGCTATATTGACTTGGCTAATACAATAGTTGAGCTCAAGGCCCATACAAGAGAAAGCAAAGTTTTAAAAAAAACATAAGTGTGGGCCACCCTACAACATAAGAGAGGCCCATAACTACTTTATACCAACAAAACAGCTTTTTGGAAACCCCACATATTCAATGGTTTAGTTGATAACCAAGTGTGCCACAAACCTTTCATCCACCTCATGCATTATGCATAAAGAAGGATCTCATTGCTTAAACATATGTTCCTTAATATATATACATACATATATATATATATACAACCACACAGAGAGAGAGAGAGAGAGAGAGAGAGAGTACAATGATAAACAGAAATATGGGAAACCTTCCAGTTCCAGTAAAGGCACTTGGGTATCACAGAGAGAAAGTGAAAGTTAAGTCACATAAGGACAGTTCCATAAGTGAAGGTTTAAGCATATATATGATAAACAGAAATATGGAAAACTTACAAGTTCTTCAACCTGCTTAATTGCATGCGTAATCAAATGAAGACCCTTTTGAGCAACCAATCGAGTAATGCAGACAACCAAGGGTACCCTGTTTACGCTATCAGGCTCATCTTTACTGACTCGACTACAATCTGGAGCCAAACCAAGTCCCCTTTGGACATAGCGTTTGCATATCTTCTTCCCTTCAGCTTCTTGAGCTACAAGAAATTATATTAAAAGAAACTAAAAGCATGCGGTTTAAAAATATATATATATAATGTGATTCCATTATCTGGAAACTATATGCTAACGGTTATTTCTCGACCAAATCAGTTTGGAACTCTTATCCAAGCTCGAGCTAATCTGAATTCTGAAGAGCTGAGCCAATTACATTTGGAACAGGCCAGGCCCTGTCAACAAAGGTGAGTATATTCTCTTGGAAAACTATAAATCGAAGCATTCCAATTGATTAAAATTTCAAACTGCTGTGGCTCTCACAAATATGAAGACATCAACCACTTGTTTATCCAGAGTTATATCACAACTAACTTAGATACATTTTGGAAGCCTTTTCAATCTATCAATTCTATTGCAGAACCATTCAAAGCCAATTTGTAACATAATTTAGGTCCAGAAAAGAAGAAACATGTACACATCTTATCTAATATGGCTTCTCTGAGAAATATAAAAAGCACGCAATAACAGAACTTTTGAGGGCACCAGCTATCTTATTTCCAAGATTCATGCATGGATTAAAGCTTGACAGTCTGAAGGTTGCTCCTTGTAAAGTCACAAGGAAGAGAAGATTTGTTTCATAAAATGGACCAAAGCCCACTCGCAAGCCCAATATTTAGATGAAATCTAACTGACTGGGAGGTGGATGACCTTCTTAGGTTATTTAATCGTTTGTCCTCAGTGACCCCTAATCCTCAGTGAATGGATGATCATCGGTGGTCTCGAAATATCGAAGGTCAATTTTTAGTGAGATCCTTATTCCAAGCAATGTGGGATAGTCCAATCTTATCTTTTCCCCATTTGGAACCTTGGTATTCCATCTAAGGTTTCCTTCTTTATTTAGTCGGTGGTGTTGGACAAGATTCTCAAGTGCAAACATTTGAAAAATAGAGGGCGGAGGATGACCAACCACTATTTTATGTGTTTGGATTCGAAAGAGTCGGTAGATCATTTGTTATTGCATTACCCTTTTGTTTTTGTCATCTAGGGCAAATTCCTTCTCCATATGGGATCGTATTAATCTTCCTTAAATCCTTGCAGGACTTCTTATCAGATTGGCAATCGGTTGATCTGGAGGCTTCTAAGGCAGTGGTGTGGTCACCAGGGGCGATTGGGTGGTTTATCTGGCTTGAACGTAACAGGAGAGTGTTTGATGGTTTGGTTTCCTCATAGGAGAGAATCTATTTGTGTTCTCGTCAGATGATTCGAGATTGGTGTATTATGAGGAATGATTTTGATGAGGAGTGGTTATCTGGTTTTTGACATTTTGTATTTTGGTCTTTCATCTGTTTATTTTCTTTGATTCATATTCTTTGTGAACCTTAGTTTTGGCAACTGTTTGTTTCCTTGTTTTTTGCCTTACTAATATATATATTGATGCATTATCAATTTAAAAAAAAAAGATTGAGAGTGCAAAGGATAAACTCTAAACAAATTTTTCCCATATATCGTCCTCTTCTTTTTTTTGCTCTGAATATGATGACTACTATATTTTCAACAATCTTTTCTTTCCCCTGTAAACTATATTACTTCACTTTGCTTTTCCATTGGTTCTACTGTCAGTTATCAATCTAATATTACCCCTTTTACCCTCTCATAGTTACTGGAAACAAAAGCAGAACTATTGGTAAAGCCTCTTAAGGAAAAAAATCTAACATACTTTTCACCAGATAATAAATGTGTATCCAAATGTTCATACTGAAGCAAAGAAAAATTGATATCGGAATGTTACCATGAAACTTAGAAGGGAGGAAAACATCTTTAGCAGGATTCCACATTGCAGTATCTATTCCATTTAAAATACCATGGTATCTGTAGAAGGATATAATAATACACTTTAATTACAAGGAAAATAGAACTGGAAAAATTCTAAATGCAATCATATACCTATGAACAGACGAAGCAAAACAGATAAGTAAAAAAAGTAAGCCTGAAAGGAGTCCTGAGAAAAGAATTAATATCATTAAGGATATGTATGAGTAGGGCTCCACATTGGGTCGAGACTCGAGATGAGGTCAGTTCAGGCGCTCAGCCCAGTCTATCTACACTGGGCCCAAACCCAGCCTGTGCCAAAACTCAACCCAGACTATTGGGCCTGAACCCAGCCCACCCTAATTTTTAGTGCATTCGGGCTGAGCACAAGATTTTTTGAGCATGGCAAATCCGAACTCAGTTGGGGCCCAGGCCAAACTTGTGCATAGATCTAGCTACAAATACCACTTTTAACTTGGGTGTTTTCATAAACAACTAGATGGAAAACCCTTGGAATAGCCTCTCTTGACTTGGTTGTTTCTTTAAATTAAAAAAACTTGGGCATTCTCTTCACCAAAGGACGTTTGGGCATTTCTATAAATAGCTAGATTGCTAACAGGCGTACAACATCAGATCTACCCATAACTGAAGCATTACATAAATAGCCATGTTTCACCAACAACTCAAAATAAATCATAGAAGGAAATGAAGGAATCATGATTAAAAGGTTTCGCAAAAAAAGAAAAAAGGTAAATCTTCATTATATGATGAGGCTTTCTGAGTGGTTGGAGAGAGAGAGATGGCCACATATGGATGAATTGAAATGAAAAAGAGAGAGATGGAGGCAGGTTACGGTTTTTAGGTTATATATTACATACATAGATAAATATTTTATACATGTAGTGAGTTCAGGTCGGGCCACGCCTTAGCTTGGCAAGGGTAAACCCGACAGCAGCCCGAAGCCAGTTTCAGGCCTAAAACTGAGCCCAGACTAAATCCAGCCTGATAAAACCTTAGACCAGCCCACCATTAACTCAGGTTGGGTCGGGTGGGCCTTGAGCCAGCTTGGCCTAATGTGCAGCCCATGTATGAGAGACCGGTAACTACCGAGAGAACAATTTGTGATGAGACAAATGAGTTCCTAGCAGTTCACATCACCAATCAGCTATGAGTCCCCATCCTTTTACATTGGTTTGGATGAATTGACGGCTAATTTTTAAAAGAGGCCTCTTAGTGTATGTTATTTGTGCATAATGTGGTATTAAGTGATGAAATTATTTTTTGACGAGTAACAAGAAATATATTTGAAAGACAAATATAAGTACAAGAGGCAAGAGAATGAGTAGATCCCCCCCCACCACCACACACACACAAAAGCACCAAAAAAGAAAAGGATGACACGGGTCAACAAATACCAAAACAAACATCAACAAAAACATAAGAGAACAAAGCGACAAGGATATGTAAATGAAAACTAGAATTCTAAAGGGGAAAAAGTCGAACCAAGTCAGAAAATATATAAAACAACTTCAGTAATGGGGTGGAGGTAGTAGTTAAGATTAATTGCCAAGAGATACCCCAAAAGAAACCAGTTTTGGTATCTTGACTAAATCATTCATAAGGATGGAGAGATTCATAGAATTAGAGCTCGACTAAAGTGAAGATGCGTTTCCGGTGTGCTATGTGACCGAAATATTCTAAGAAACTAAAAGGAAACTTATAAGACATCGATAAGATCATCTAAGCTTATAAAGCAGAATGTTGAGCTTCCAAAAAGGCAACATATTCACAGAATTAGTGTAGCCGATATGAGAATGACGAGATGGATAAGTGGAAGAACAAGGAAAGATAAGGTCAGAAATGAGAGCATACGAGAGAATCGGATAATAACTCCGATAGATAATAAAATAGGGAGAGTCTACTGAGATGCTTTGGAAACATTCACCAAAGATCAATAACGGCTTTAGCGAGATTCGAGAAAGAGTGAATTAATGTAAGTTGAAGGCTCTAAAAAGGCGAGGTGCAAAACAAAAATGACCTGGACGGAAATAGCGAGGAAAGATTTGATAAGACACTATTTGACCGAAGTTATGTCCTTCAATAGCATGGAATGGTGGAAGAGGATTCATGTTGCCACCTCCAAGTATTTTGCGATAAGGCATTAATGATGATGATGATGATGATGATGATGAAATTAGTAAGCCTGAAAGGCTGAAATGATGGTAAAAGATGAGCTAAACATGCACGAGACAATGCTCCAACATAAATATTCCATATTATATGCTCAAGTTTCCCAAAGTCATGCCAGAATACTCATAAAGCAGTATAAAGACACCAGTTGATTCAGTTTTCAAAAGATGCAAAATATGAAAAGATTTAACAATTGGAGTAACACATTCTACAGTCTTTCATTTAAACTATATGTATAGTTTAGTAAATTCTATAACTAAACAAACTGTTGAGATATCTACATAAGTGCTTAATTATGTGATAGCACCCGCCACCCCTTTGTAGGGGTGTAACTTGGGCAGGGTTGGGACCAACCAAGCGCAATCCTAAGAACTGAATCTTCAACCATAACCTGATCCAACCCACGAATCAACCCAAGGTGCGCAACCTCAGTTCATTCCAAGTCAAAATTACTTAACTCTAATCTAACTTGAGTTGGGTAGGATTGCTTAGGTTAGGTTGGGATATGCTGGACTTGGATTGCATCTGCAAAAGGCCAAGTAAAGAGCATGGAAAGAATTGAAGTCATAACGTTCTTTCATCCAAAGAAAGCATAAAACTATTTAAAAATGTTTTACCCAACCAGTTTTAAAAGTCTTCCAAATGGGTCGGTGTGGGCACCCGAAGGGACTAATCCTTGTCTCGAAGGGTTTGGGACACCCTCTGTTACCAAAACAATAAAAGAGTTGGGGCAGTCGGGTTCGGGTTGAGTCCAGCCAAAGTTGCACCTTAGTCCCTAGCATACCAAAAAATTCTATTTTACAAGCTTTTACATTCTTAAGTTCTAAATTTCAAGAGAAATATAAATATAAGATTTCAAGAATAAAAAACGGGTTACTTCTAATTTAATAAGCAAACCTCTAGAGAAATTTTGATACCCAACAATCAAGAATCAACTGCACATCCAACATTATAATAGCACAATGACGGCAACAATGTGTACTACTCATAGTTAATTTTAAATCAAGTTGATGTGCAAGTACTAATAGTTCTAATTTTCCCAAATAGGGAACTTTCTGATAACACAAGGCGCATATGAAGTTCTCAGGGGAAATATATGAATCATGTATACTTTCTGTGTTGGAATGCCTTCTAAGGGATATAAAAACTAATTCCCATAGATAAATATAATACCCAGACATCCATAGAAAACCAGTCATTTCAGTGTTTGAACAAGTGAAGAGTAACATCTACAACAAGGTTACAATTTTTGGTTACAAATAAATTTGTCTTTCTTCATCGTCCAAAAGGCCAGCACTTAGAATAATTTCCACTATGTCATTCTATTGACAGTTGAGGATCATATCCTAACCCTCCATCGATGCATTCACATTCAGAACATTCCTAAACTTATGTTTTGAAGTGAAAATCTAATAAACATATGCCCATTAAGCTCTTACTTTAGAGAAGTACAAAGCAAGCGCTTTAGTCTTCTTGCATCCATAGTCTTCACCACATGATTTTGGATGCCATCGGAAAATCATTAGTATTAATAATGGGCATTGAACACCATGGATGGCATCTCGTTAGAAAATACATTGGCATTAATCAGATATCTCATGGTCTGATAAGGAATTAGCATGCTTTTCTTTCTTTGTTCTTAAAACTAGTAGTTGGATCTTTATTGTCATTGCGAAAAATAAAAGGTAATAGTCACCAAAAAGTCCTTTTAAGAAACTATTTGCTCGCACTGGACTGCATAGATTAGTGGCCCAAACTACAAGTGATTTTTCGGCACCATCAATCAGGCTATGGCTAAGCTAAAATGTCTCATGGCTGTTTTATCCACGTCTAAGCGAAATATATAGTTATCCTCAATTCACAGGGCGAATTTCTCATATTCACCAAAGGGAAAACTTTCTGGCAGATAAGCTAGCTAATGTTGGTTGAACTGTAATTCGTTTATGACATGGAACTACATTCCTCAGTCGTAATTCTTGAAATGACATAAACATTGTTCTTTCTCGATACTCCTTGATCATTACCAAATGTAAATATAGAAGAAATAAAAATCAAGTAGAGTAACTGCACGATGCAGTCGAATCTCGCCACTTCATTGAAATAATGAAATGTTGGAATGTCTCATTTTTTTATTGGAATGTCTCATTTTTGGCACCAATGGAAAGCTTATTTGATTAGAGCTTTATAAACAAGCCTAGGATTGCACAACCTGGACATGATTGAGTTATAGCCGAATTACAAAGAGGTTTCAGACCTATTGGCGGGATGGTGTAGGACAAAAGAATCGATAACAAACCAAATGCTGGACTACAGAGTTTCCCGTCTCTAACTACTTTAACTAAGATGATAATGGTTTAGTAATTCAGAATGGAGGAAAGAGGATAACATAAGAGTTTGAAGGTTTAAAAGAAAGTTCAATGATTTATAAAGTGAGAAACATCAGGGTTCAAGGAGCTAGTCGACTGAGCTAAACAGCAGCCTTAGAGCAAAGCTAAATGAAACTATGCCACAAAGCAAAAATATAGACATTAAGAATAACGCCTCAACAGAAAAGATATCATTCTATTGCTGCAACAACTGGAGAATCTTACTGAGTGGCTTTAAAATAAAATAAAAAACTTGAGAATCTTACTTATCACGATTTCTGATCAGTGTGCTGGCAAGCCATCCAGAGCAGAGTGTCTCTTTAAGATATGTTGGAGAGACTGTACTGAAAACGAAAGAAGAATCAAATACTTGAAGACATCGATACACACAGATTAATTGAAAAGTCCTCACTACACGTAAGGCAACATAGTCCTCAAAACTAAGTTTTTAAAGAGACGTGATCATTATCATCATCACATTCTTAACAAGAAAGAAAGTATCTAGGAATCAGATTTAATGGCTTTGCAATCTTTAATATGACAAGATGAGTTTTAAGAAGAAATGACCATTATCATCATCAGATACTTAACAAGAATAAAAGTATCTAGGAGCCCAGATTGAATGACATTGAAATATCTAATAGAAGTGGCTAGGTTTTATTTTGCAAAGCTGGTCATCACTAGAGCAAAGAACCACAAGGCTTATGGTAAAAATCTCAAGCAAAGGCCCACTTTAGTGGGCATTTCTGAACCAACTCTTATTGTCTTCTCTCTCAATTGAAATGTCCTCTAACTTATCAAGAGATTAAGTGTCACCACTCGTGAGCAGTATTAAAGGTATACCTCCTGACACATCAATAATCCCATCATGGATCACCATGAATTTCCAAGGACAAGGCGGTCACTTGTTGCATTATGTGATATATCACCTCAAGCATGATTTTAAAAACGACACATTTCAGATGATTTTGACAGACACAAAAAATTAAACTTTTCAGAGTTCTGAAAAGAAAACAAACTGTAAGCATGAAATTACATAGTTTCTAAAAATGTGTTGATTAACTTCATTATGTTACATATCATTTGGTCCGATTTCCCTGAAATGATATAAAGATAGTTATAACAGTCTTTTCAGAGAGTTCTGAAAAGAAAAGAAATTGTAAGCATTAAATTACATACTTTCACGAAATGTGTTAATTAACTTCATCATATTTCATATCATTTTGGCCGATTTCTCCGAAACGATAAGAAAGTAGTTATAACATTGCATAACTTCAATCAACATCAATGAAGTCAACCAAAGCTTAGGATCTTCAAAATCAATTTTTTGGGAAACCATTTTTTCTTAAGAAACTCGAGTTCCAACTTCCTTTTGATGTAGGACTATGCAATGACCTAAAATCTATGTGTTGAGATCAAGATTTGATTAACAAGAATAAGGAAAACTATAAAATAGCAATCTTATCACAAATAATTAATCAAGAAAATTCAAGAAAGCAATTTTAAGAAGATTCAGGCAATGTCACAAACCTACAATAATGACCCTCAGTTATATCTGCGAGGGTTAATGGAATTCTATGATTCCATAAGCTTAGGGATTAACCTCTCGTTCAAAGCAAATTTTCTTGTTCAATTAAAGATTTCAAGATACTAAGCTTAGGCTCAATAAGGGTTAGGGTTTAGGTAGGGTTGCTGTTTGTCAGGGTTTCGGGACAATAGGGATGATGGGAATGCAATAGGGATGGAGTAGGACTCCTGTAATAGTGAAGGGCTATGGGACAATTTAGGGTTTAGGGTTTTTAATGCTTAGGTTGGCTGTAACAGTAATATGGGAAGGCTGTTGGGGTGCTACAACAGTCACGAGGGGCTGTAATAGCAAGGGACAGGCTGTTGGAGGGGCTGTAGTTGCAGGGACAGCAAGGGGACAGGTGTAGGTGTTGAGAATGTTATATTGTGTGTGTTTTATGTAAGGGCATTTATATCTTTGTTTTCCCTTTGATAGTAAAGGTATATTTGTAACTTGGACTTCTTATAAATATAAGTTAGAGGAGACTTACAAGGTAAAGTACTCACTCTCTTTTTCCATTTCTTCTCCTCTCTTCTCTTCTCTTTCCTTCTCCTTCTTTCTTCTCCATCCAAACCCTAGAGCCAAACCTCCTTTCCAACTTGGGATCAAAGCACTTTAAGATCAAAGGGGAGTTCCTTTAAAGCAAAACCAAGGCAAAAAAGAGAAGAACAAGGGTTGGCGTCGCTGTCCGTATGGTTGACATCAGCAGCCGTACGGACCAGGTCTTGGTTACCTCATTTTGAAGGTATGATCTGGCAGAGTGATTTATTGTGAATCTTTTGGGACTTGTTTCATGCAATTTGGGTAAAAATTGAAGAAGTTATGATGTTTTTCCAAACTAAAAAAAATTTCCCAGATTTTTTTCAGATTGATAAATTTGGCTGTTCCTCCTAACTTTAAAGTGTTACATGGGTTTTATTCACCACATTGAACCATTTTTTTTATGGAGAATCACTTTAGCAACCACCCCGGGGTGATTGGAACTGTTTTGAGTAATCTACACTCTTGTTTGTGAAGCATAGTTGCTGCCTGCAGTTTTTTTGTGTGTTTTTTTCCAACTTTGAAGCCTTGGTGGTGGTGCTAATAGCTGGTCAGGTGTTGGGGGTGCTATTTCCCTCTATGTATGGACTGTTGAGAGTTGTCTTTGGTTGGTTGTGGTGGTCTTGGATGGTGTTCTTTGAAGTAAAGAGTGATTGTTGTGTGTTCCATGCACTCCAAGTGTTTGTAAGAATGTGCTAGTGAGCCAAGTGTTGCTGGTTCATCTTTTATCTTGTGGTTGGTTGTTGTTGGTAATTTTTGGAAGCATGTTGGAGGTGAATCAATCATCGGAGGGCTCCCTAAGTAGTGGACTTTATCCAATTGGGTCGAGTGGGCACAATGTAGATGCCCCTAATCAGGAAATAACCATTGTTATGTTGAATGGTCCCAACTACCTATCATGGTCCCAATCTGCGAGGTGAGGTTGTACCTGGATGGAAGAGGTAAGATGGGTTATGTCAATGGAGAGAGTTGTTCCAGAGCGTACCTTTGCAAATTACAAAAAGTGGACTTCAAAGAACTCTGTGGTGATGTCCTGGCTTCTTCACTTTGTGGAGGTTGACAGATAGTTTATTAAGGAAAAACTCAATTCGGGAACCTTTTGTGAAGACTGAAGACCAACTAGCTGACATCTTAACTAAAGGAGTAGGGAGTTCTTAGTTTCACACCATCATAGGCAAGCTACGCATGCTAGACATTTTCACACCAGCTTGAGGGGGAGTGTTGAGAATGTTATATTGTGTGTGTTTTATGTAAGGGCATTTATGTCCATCCATATTTATGTCTTTGTTTTCCTTTTGATAGTAAGGGTATATTTGTAGCTTGGACTTCTTATAAATATAAGTTAGAGGAGACTTACAAGGTAAGTACTCACTCTCTTTTTCCATTTCTTCTCCTCTCCTCTTTCCTTCTCCTTCTTTCTTCTCCATCCAAACCCTAGAGTCAAACCTCCTTTCCAACTGTAGGGTGGTTGTAAGAGGGTCGGGGAAAGGCTGAATAGCAAGGAAGGGGGCTAGGGTTTTGTTGGGTGAGGGTTTCTTGCGATAGAAAATAGAAAATCAACAAGAACAATGGAAGAAAGAGATCTAGGGTTTGGTTTGGGTGAGATTTCTTGTAAGGGGGAATAAGATCTAGGGTTTTAATGAAAAACAGAAAATCAATGAGAATAAGATCAATAACATATCTTAGATCCTTTGGGAAACACTCTCATGGCATCACACCAAATCCAATTACTGGAGAATGCTCAAAAGCTCTTTCTTTTCTTCATAAAATTCATCAACTAAAAATTTACAGCAAAAAAGAGTCTTTAAATAGTTACAACCCTAATTGTAAAAAGACTTAAATAACCAAAACACATAAAAAAGCTATAATAACCTAATACTAATAAATTGTTTCTTTTAACTAAAAGTCCAGTCCATTGGGCTTTTAAAACTATGCTAAATCAAATTAAACCAGCCCATATGCACACCTTCCCAGCGTGGGTCTTCCTAATGATGTGTGCATAAGAGATCTTCGATACCTAAAATCATCTACCCAAAGTGACACATGGGTCCTCTTCTTCTTCCTCTGCCTATGATAAACTTGAAACTCTTTTTGATGTTGGATGTCCGCATCACCTTTTATTGTATATTTTGGTAAAAACCATCCATTCAATTTCCATTAAAATGATTAAAAACAAGCATTTGAGCCTTGTATTGAAGATTGAAGGCTTTTGTCAACTCAAAAAAAAAGGTAAAGTTCAATTTCCCCTCTCCAATTGGATTTTCCCTGGTTTAATGGAATCACTTCCTACAACATTATGAGTTGCATGGAAAACTCCTAAATCGCTCATGGATCTAATCATCAGTTGGCGAAACGAGCTTTCAAAAGTCGGGGCAGAGTATTGTCAAGGACGATTCCATTTGCAATAGGTCAGAGCATTTGGAAGTAAAGAAACCGGCACATTTTTTAGGATTTTATCAGAATATGTCCAATATTTTATAGAAAATTCAATGATCCTTCTCTTTATTTTGTCCTCAATCATCAACTTCTTCAAAGACATTAGGGAAGCTTCATTTTTATCTAATTTTGTTTTCTTTGTTCAAGGCAACGGTTAGCTTGTTGCATAGTTTTGGGATATTGGGTTTTTTCATAAATGAGACTCCTCTTTTCTATATGGGGCTTGCCCCTTTCTTTAATGGCATGATTACTCAAAAAAATCCATGTTCTAATTGATTAATTTACATGCTGTTAAGCCTTTCCCGATCTACAGCTTGGTTGTAGTAGGTTTTTCGAGAAAATAAAAATCCATTTTGATTAATAATTAATTAAGGTAAATTTATATCATAATTATCTGTGGAAATCATAATTTTATCTCCACATTTATGGTTGCATAGATATTAAGGTTGGCACAATCTACTCCGTCAATAATTTATTTAAAGAACATTTTTAGTTTCTTTATTCAAAAATATATATTTTTACCTGCAAGCTCTACTTCACCACCCTGGTACCAAAGGTCAGGTTTGTGGCCTCTTTGAGTTGATAGCTTCGGACAATATTTGGCGCAAAACTGCTTTGAGAGGTTCGAGTGCCATTTCTCCCCCAACCACAACTCTTAAAATATGATACTGATAAATCCTTTATTGGGTTACTCATTACGGTAGTGCTAGAGTAATAATTTACCATGAATGCTGATGGGTTGGTTACAACTATTAACCTATTTTTGACTTTAAAATATTTTATAAACTTATATTTAAAACAGATAAATAAAAGAGTAAATAAGGAAGTCTCATGAACAAAAATATGTGTATAGTTAGTAACCACGTAATACTTTCATGAAAAAGTTTATTGTCATTATTGATAATAACGGAATATATTAATAAGAAAAAATAGTACACCAAAGGCTTACCAGAAAGGAAACCCCAAAACAAAAAAGGGCTAAAGAAAAGCAAAATACAATGGTGTGGTGCAATTATTGTCAAATAACATCCTTATCCATTGGACAGATTTTACTTAGATACCTCTACTGTTCAGATATGCCACCAAGAATACAAGGACATGATCTCGGATGGGTTCATGTAAACTGCAGGAAATATATACTGGACAAAGTGTAAATAGTGCAAGGTCGAAATGCGGTGGCGAGATAACCCAGTTGAAGCAATATATGGCCGGTAGGTATCCTAATGTGCAGGTTGAGATCTACATCCTGGAAAATTGATAATGGAATGAGGGAACACCTAGATCCGTACATAGAGAAACATTAGTAAACTGAGGGAGCATCTATCAGATCAAACAAAGCTGAGGGCTTGGGTGATGATGATATCATCTCAATGAAATCGGAGTTACTGATACTTAATGAATTTGCACCACATTATACTGTAGAATACTGCTCTCTTTATGTATTTTTCCTTCTCTCTAAAACCTACTCTTATTAAACCTTAAAACCCTACTCTTAATAAACCAACTTGGTATCAAATCGGAGAATCAACTAAGGGGAGTTTTCACGCAGAGTTCAAGACAGTAAAATTACTGACGTCAGCATCCATACGGTTGAGGCAGTGCTGGTTTTTCTCATCAGGTGATGGAGAAAGTTTTTTAGGTAATTGTGGAGATTTTTGTGGAATTTTTAGGAATCTCTAGATGTGTTTGTTATGGATTTTTCTGAATTTTAAAAAAAAAAACCAGTTTCGTAAAGCTGTTTGGTGCGATCTCCCAACCACTTTTTGGGAAATCCTTTTGGTATTGTTTGGTCCATATGATAATTATTGAATATTTGACACAAGTCTCATGGCATTTGAAGAAGTATTGAGCGTTCGGCAAAGTTTTCTCCCTTTTACTCTTGCCATTTTGGGGTGCAGAAATTTTTTCTGCAATTTTTTTCAGCTGCTGGTAGTCTTTGATTGGGCGGCGACAGCAAGTCCTAGACTATGTTAGGTTGCTGTGTTTCGTATTTTGGAACCCTAATTGGTTTTTGGTTGAAAGTTAAGCAGGTACAGGTGGTGAAACCAAAAATCTAACTCGGGGTTAATTGCCAATAACTTTTGCAGACTGTATCTCCCATATCCTGGTGTACATATAGTGGGCAGGAAAATTGGCAGTTGATCCTTGGAAGCTTGTTAACACAATTGGCCACATCTTAGATTAAGTTGGGGGCTTCACATTTTTCTAGTGTACTCTTCAGTCTTCACTGCGTCCATTATTTTTCTGATTCTTTGGCAGAACAAGATGTACGAAGGTAATAGCTGTACATGATAAATGCTCTTCCTAAATTCATTCTAAGAATATATTTTTTCTTTCTTATCAAAAAATAAAATATATCGGGTGTATGCTCAATGTCAAAGATAAGAAATGCTGCATTATAGATACTTAATGTGTGTGTGTGCGCGCAAAAGCTAAACCAAGAAGAATCAGAGTCAGCCATGTTAAAATCCAGAAATAGATGTTAATGCACAACATCTCTAAATCCACTTACACTACTGAATTGCTGTACACAATTCCACCTTTCAATAAGCTCAACCTCTCAGGATTATGGCCAATAGTTCGATCATCAATTGCCTGTAATGTCAAAGAGACCAAAAGAGCAAGACCTTTTAGTAGCAGTATCAAAATTCATGCAAAGAATTTATTTACTAGAAATGAATGGTAAATGACACCTGACAAAAGGCAGAAGAAGAGAATCAAGAGAGGCTAGTACGTGAGTCTATCTGAGTGCCCAAAAGATATCTAAGTGTGAATACAATTTTCTAACTGACAAGCAATGGGCGTTGTGGGAGCCGCTTGAAGAGGTAAAAGTTGCATGCATACGACCAATGTAATGCTTGAGAGCGTCTTAAGACGACTAAATTCCCTTAAGCGTAAAGGGAATGAATTCAATGAACACATGGTCGATAAATATGGACTTTGTCAGACAGGCTGCAGCGGATCCCACTCATAATTCGATTAAATGAGCTGAATCTTGATTGGAATCTGGCAAGGTCATATGGAGGAAGAAACCCCTCCAGACCGTTAAGGTGATCCTTTTGAGGCAGATGCTCCATGGAAGCATTTTGGTGTTGTGCTTCACACCAAAGAGCTTCCTAAGCGGGCAAGACCGGTAGGATGATCCACTAGGGCCGAGCTTGACCCGTTGGGGCTGAAAAGTCGGGCTTGGGTGGCTCCAAGCCCAATATGAAGTGGAACAGTAACCCTAACGGAAATACACGTCTTAATCAGAATGAAGTATTGTCGAAATAGGGTAGTCTTCTCAGTAGCAAGACACTCAAACAACAACCAAGTATGCAGGGCAGGTGCCACGGATGAACAAAAATAGTTCCAAGAATTACTGGTAAGGCATCTGATTCTCCTCCTCTTCCTCCTTTGGTGGTTGACCAAGACGTGTAGGGTGATGTTTTTATTGCTAGTCCGATCAAGATGGAATCTCTTGAGGACTCTTGGTGTACTGGAAGTGGTGAGGTGGGGGTTGAGACCCATGGAACTTTTGAATGTTTAGTTGGGGAGTCTGAATCACAAGTGGGCGATCTTTAGGTAGACCCAGAGGTTGTCGTGGGGCCAGGAAAGCAAGCGTTAAGTGGAGAAGCATGTTTTAAGAAGGAAAGAAGGCCCTAAAAAGGCAGTACCCTCGATACGATTTCATAAAATGGAGACGAGGATATCTAAGAAGCTTCATACCTTTTTGATGGATGGTACACATCCCTATTAAGAATTTGAACCCTAACTAATTCAAATTATGGGTTCAAACCTATCTAACAGCTCAAAAAATCATTTTCTTTCCACTTTCTTCTTGTATTCTATTGCATCAACCTGATAAACAGGTTTAAACACATCAAAGCCGTCCAGTTCCTCTCACATACTCTGTAAAGAGGCAAAACAATTTGTCAGTCTTCTCCCCTTGATGATGGTGAGCAATAACCTAACTCAACTGATAAACCCGGGCAAAATTCTGAGCTTGAGAATATGTTTAGGAAACAGCATCCCAAATCTATTTAGCAGTTATCACTTGTAGAAAGATAAAATCCTTACAATTTACTGTCAGATTATCATACTCCCACCTCTCATGCATTGGGCATTTCAAGTTCAACAATTCTACCATTTCTATACCCAAGTTTTTCTCTGCCACCAGACTGTGACCATTCTAAATAATTTGATCCATTTAATTTCATTGTTGTAATCTGGAATCCTAGACTATCAGTCTGAGAAATCATCATTCCTACAACTCCAGGAAGTCCAGGGATAGAAAAACTCACATCAAAAAATGCTATTGGCTGCTTTTTTTTTCTTCACACATTACCATAATTTGCTTAGACTGAAAAAAAGAGGCTGGTCAACATAAATCAGCCAAGATCCCTTACAAGGATCACACAAGCACCTTCAACAAGGCTAGTTTCACTACTTAGTACTAATAAGTAATAAGTACTTATTTAACTTATTAGGCAAACTAAGTACTTACTTACTGTTAACAACCAACTACTCCAAAAGACCGATCTGATGGAGAGAGTAGTAACAATGAATATAAGAGGGACACGATACGTGGCACCCGGGAACGGAGGCGATAAACAACACTCAACACTCCTCACCCAAAGGGTGGAAAGAATCGAACCCATGACCAAATCGCAACCAGAGCTTTGATACCATGTTAACAACCAACTACTCCAAAAGACCGATCTGATGGAGAGTAGTAACATTGAATATAAGAGCGTCACGGGACAAATGGGAAGCGATACGCGGCACCCGGGAGCGAAGGTGATAAACAACACTCAACATTTACAAATAAGTTTGCTTGGTAAAATTAAATAAGTAACAAGTAAAAGTGACTTATTTGAAAAAGTAATTATATAAAAGCCGAATCGTCTCTTCCGTGAGACATTTTTGCCCCCAATATTTTTAAAAATTCCACAAATACCTCCAAAGATAAGGACGCTCATACAGACCATAATAAAAAACAACATAATTATCTTCAAAAAAAGTACTTATTTATTGAGTTACCAAACAAGTTTTTTGTATAAAAAAATGACTTATTTAAAAAAGTACTTATTTGTAAAAAGCACTTATTACTTATTAGCTTATAGTAGTAGTGTTGCCAAACACTAACTTAGTTACTAACTTACTACAATGAATAGGTCTACACAAACCAAAGAAACAAACATTAAAAACAATAACATTAAGAGGAAAAAAACATCGTTACTCCTTCAACTCTATTCCAAATGTGATGGGACCACTTCCATTTATCTTTCAAAACATAAACCTTACAAATCCATAACACTGAAAACCCTAAACAACCTTCAAAAAAGCCCTACCATCAAATTATTTGAATTCTGAATTTCTCTCTTAAACCAAACTTTTGGGCTTTAAAATCATCCAATCAAATCCAAAAAAATTCTGCAAAAAATACCACAATGCTAGATAAAGTGTACCTCTCAAATGGCATACAAAATAGGCTAGCTAAGGGCCTAGCCGTTCGACTTATGGCAGATGTACGATTAGTGACGTCACCTCCTTGCTTTGATCCTTTATCTTGTTTAAATCAGAAGAAAAAAAACCTCCTCTTCAATCACTAAATGGCTTTGATAGCAAGTTGGAATTAAATTGTAGAGACCCAAAACTTGTTTTTCTTGAAACGAGTGCACAATGAATGAAAATATGGAGATTTTGTTTAAACCATTGCGATTAATGTTAATTGATGATTACCTATGTTTAAATATATCTATGTAAAGTTCTAACTAAAGTTATAAGTATTGCATGATCAATGGTTAAGGTTTAAAGCAAAGAAAATTGTCAAAATAAGCAAAATTGCCTCTATCATAAGAGGGGTATTTTGGTCATTTTCAATCATCCAAAATTTATAAAAATTTTAAGGTAGATTCTATATGACCTAAAGTAGCCATGGTTCAAATTTCAGGTTGATCCGATGAGAATGAGCTCTATAGAATTATTCGAAGTTCAGTGGCAAAATTGTAAATAGGATGAATAGTAATCGCGTGAATAGTGTTTCGTGTAGTGTTTTTAACAATTCTAATCACTTTTCAACTCTGATATTGCCTATATAAGGACCTTAACTCATTGACTTTAGATATTAATTTCATTATTCTAAAACTTATTAGAGAAGAAAAGGGAAGAAAAACCTAGGGTGGGTTTCTCAAGGAGTTTTCATTAGAGAAGAAGGGAGATAAAAATTATTTTTGAGAGATCTAAGAGGGAAAATCAAAGGTTTTGCAAGGAGAAGAGCGTTAAGGCTTAGATCGAGCCTATTCGCAAGCGTAAGAACGTACGGAAGCGATCAAGAGAGGTAAATAACGAAGCTAGTTTTCCATATCTTGAATATTAATTTAAAAGAGGAATTAAAAGAGGTAGATCTAAGTAAGAATGTAAAGATATGTAAGATCAATGAATTGTTATTATTTTTTCTTTATTATTTCATGAATCGTTAAATTAGGATGTGAATAATCATATTTATACTTTGTTTATGCTTCAACAAGGGGATTAGGAATTTATATTGAATGTATGTGAATATATGAGGATGATGAGATGAATGTATGGAGTTGAATGAAAGGTATGAAGGAATTTGAATGATTGAGATGAATTATTTGTGAGATTATGATTATATGTTAGTTTGATTTTGTGATTATAATTCATGAGAATTATTATTAATACAATATGTGGTATAATTATGATATTGATCTCGATTAACAAAGAGGTTTTGATATTTAAATTAGATTGTGACTTATGCTTATTGAAGATAAACTGTGATTATAGATTGCTAAATTATTGGAAATATGAAAGTTGTGTGTTTATTTTACGTTTTTATATGTGATATATTTGGGTAAAGGAACCTTTGATGAGAGTCAAGCTTGCCTAGGCCTGGTTAACATAGTGGAATGGGATGCTATGGTGAGATGTCATATGGTCCTTGAGGGTAGCCCAAGAGGGGGGCAGTGAGGTGAACTCCGATGGCTGTACTTCGAGAGATAGTCCAACCGGTGGCGTGGGGATGAGGAGTGGTATACCTAGCTCAGGTAGCCTTGAGAGTACAGTAAAGGGTATGGCGGAGGGTGGCGGAGGAGCAAGTCAAGGGAATGCGGCTGCCGTTGTGAGAGAGGTGGTAGATGGAGGGTCTTCAGAGTTCGACGGGGGTGCAGAGGAGGAGGCAGAGGGATGACATTTTCCTCGAACTGACCAACCAACAGCGGCAGAGTCAGAAGATTTAGCTCGTGAAGCTCCCAGAATGGCTTCCCCTCGATTAGGTCGAATTGGGGAATTTGATCCAGTGAGTTTTGTGCCAGAGTCAGGTACGCCTAAACTCTTCTCTCCCCCTAAGGAGTTGCTGGTTAGCGCGCAAGGTTTGGATTCTTCTATTTTGTTCGAATCTCCCTTCACCAGAGAGGTTCCAGGAGTAAGACAGTCAGCATCAGGGGAGTCAGGGCAAAGTTCTGCGTCTTCCGGGTGGCCCGGAATTAATAGTTCTTTCAGGGATCCCCAGGTAGACCAGGAAGAGGTTGCTGAATGGGTGGTATCGCACTTGGAGGGGGTAAGTAAATTCATGGGCATATCAGTAGTAGGGCATGAAGAAGAAGCAAAGGTTTTGTTCCAAAAGTGCGAGGCAAGTGGGGTCCAAGAGGTGGAAAAATCAGAAGTGCAGATTTCGGTAGGGAGGAAGAATTTCGCAGAGATGGAGAGGCGGAGACTGGAGAATGGTGTGAACTATGACAAATCAGTGTCAAAAGGGGTGGCAAGTAGCCATAGACCAAGTGGGGGTCGGAAAGTTGGAAGATGACGGAGTTATCCATTTTATCTTGGAATGTGAGGGGAATGGGGCAAGTGGAGAAGCGAAGGGCAATTCATCAATTTGTGAAATCTAAGAGGCCGACAATAGTCTGTATCCAAGAAACAAAGACTGAAGATATTCAGGATTTCCATATCTGGGAGGCTTGGGGTATGGTGGTCCCAGAGTGGTCTGTAGTGCCATCCTTGGGAGCTTCAAGGGGCATCCTTCTCATATGGGATGCAGCAAAGGTGTTAGTACTGGATTCTGAAGAGGGGGCCTATTCTCTGTCTATTTTGTGTAGATTGGTTGGGGAAGAATTCACATGGGTGTTTTCAGGAGTCTATGGTCCTTCAGGAGGATCGGATGATAAGTTTTTATGGTCGGAGTTAGAGGATGTGAGTGTCTGATGGGGAGGCCCTTGGTGTTTGAGGGGCGATTTTAACTGTATCCGCTCAGCGGTAGAAAAGAAAGGGGGTAGTGCTCTAACGGCTAAAATGAAGAGATTTGGGGAGTTTATCAGTAGACATGAGCTTATTGATTATCTGCTTCGGGGGGCTCAATTTATATGGTTTCATTCGGAGTTTAGTGGGAGAGCTTGTCGTCTGGACAGATTTCTTATCAGTCCGGAGTGGGAGACTCATTTTCCGAATGTTATTCATTCATCTCTCCCTAGGCCGATATCAGACCATGCGCCTATTGTGTTGGAGTCGAGTGGCTTTCGGGGAGGTCCTTCCTCATTTCGATTTGAGAATATGTGGCTTAAAGACGAGAGGTTCCAAGAGGTTGTGGTAGAAGCATGGGGAAGAGTGGGGGGAAGGGGGTCGGCCAGTTTGCGATTCAGCAGGAAGTTGAGAGCTCTACAATCTAAACTCTAAAATCTAAACTAAAAATGTGGAACAAGGAGGTATTCGGGGATATTAGGTCGCGGCTGGCCGGGCTTCTAAAGGAGATAGAAGAGAGGGAGAAGATGGCGGTTTTCGCAGATGTCTCAGACGAAGAGATGAAGGAGTTGGAGGCCAAAAAGTTGGAATATTTGGAGATGCTTAAGTTAGAAGAGATTAATTGGAAGCAAAATGCCAGAGTTAGGTGGCTCAAGGAGGGAGACCGGAACACCAAAATTTTTCATCGGACAGCCAATTTCAACAGGAATCAGAATTTTATCTCTAAGTTAAGGGTGAACGGGGTTTTAAAGGAGGATAGTAGGGTCATTGAAGGTGGTGTTGTATCGTTTTATCAAGGGCTCTACCAGGAAAGGGAGAGTTGGAGGCCTAGGCCAGATGGGTTGTCCTTTAAGAGCTTGTCCCTAGAGCAGAGCACCTTTCTGGAGAGGCCTTTCGAGGAGGAGGAGTTAGGCATTATTCAGGGCAAGGCTGGGGATAAGGCCCTCGGTTCGAACGGATTTACAATGGAGTTTTATAGAGCTTGTTGGGAAATTGTGAGCCAAGACTTTATGGAGGTGATGCAGGAATTTCATTCTTCAGGCTGTTTTGACAAAGGAATGAATCATACTTTTGTGGTGTTGATTCCGAAGAAGGAAGGAGCGGTGGATCTATCGGATTTCCGTCCAATAAGCCTTGTGGGTAGCATGTACAAGATCCTTTCTAAGGTGTTGACGGCTCGCCACAGAAGGTGATGGAGTATCTCATTTCTCCTCAAAAAGGAGCTTTCGTGGGAGGAAGACAAATAATTGATGAAATTCTGATAGCTAATGAATGTATTGATGCCAGGTTGAGGACTAAAGTCCCTGGTCTTATTTGTAAAGTTGATATGGAGAACGCTTATGATCATTTCAATTGAGATTTTGTGGATTATATGTTGGGTAGAATGGACTTTGATACTAAGTGGAGGAAGTGGATTCAGATGTGCATATCTTTCGTGCATTTTTCTATTTTGCTGAATGGGAGTTCGTTTGGGTTTTTCCCCAGTTCTAGGGGGTTGAGGCAAGGAGACCTGCTTTCCCCATTCCTCTTTGTTTTGGTTTCAGAAGTTTTGAGCCGTATGATTTCCAGAGCCAAATGGGAGGTTTTTAAGGGATTCTCGATTGGTTTAGGGCAGCTCCGCATTTCCCATCTCCAGTTTGCGGATGACACCCTCATATTTTGCAATACGTCGCAGAGTAATCTTTTGTATTTGCGGTGTCTTCTTCGTTGCTTTGAAGTCGTTTCTGGTCTGCGAGTCAACTTGGATAAATCAGAGATCGTGGGAATAGGAGAAGTGGGATCTATTAATCAATTGGCTGTGTGTTTTGGGTGTAGAGTGGGTTTTCTCCCGACGTTGTACCTGGGTATACCTTTAGGGGGTGGATTTAAATCTCGAGAGTCGTGGGCTCCGGTGTTAGAGAGGTGTGCTAATTGGCTCGCTAGTTGGAAGGCGCATTATCTCTCTAAAGGTGGGAAATTAACTCATATCTAGAGCGTTCTGAAGCAAAGCTCTAACTGAGAAGCACCCATTCTTGCTGCCCACCCGAACCTGGCAGTCTCTCGATTCTCCCTGCGGAGAGAATGGGCTAATACGAGCCATCAACTGCGACACTTCCTCTACTTCTCAATCATTCAAATCCCGTCTCAGTGCCGAACACCAAACTACACCCTCTCCCCTTCTCTCCAAATAATCTCCAACCGCTACATCATTATCGATGGCTAACCTGAACATGAGCCCAAAGTCATCACCAAATATCTTTCCAAAATCGTACTTCTGACCCCTGCCCCACAAGAAACCTAAACTTTGGCACCACCAGACTAGCCGTCGCCATGATCCCCTTCCAAAGACTAAGAGCGTGAGAAGTCTTCACCTAGTTTAGAACCCACCTCGAGTGCTCCCCATAATTTGCAACTATCACCACACGCCACAGACTATGTCTTTCCATGCCAAAAAGCCATATCCATTTACTGAATAACGCCTTATTGACTTGCACTAGAGACTTCAAATTTAACCCCCCTTCTTCCTTAAGCTAGCAAATTTGATTCTACGCCACCAAATGATACTTAAAAGAATCTACCTTCCTGTTCTACATAAAACCTCTTTGCATACGCTCTAACATAACGGCCACCGATTTGGGAATGGTAAGAGAAGACATGTAGTAAGTTGGGAGACTACTAAGAACGCTCTAGATAGGAGTTAATTTCCCGCCTTTAGAGAGATAATGCGCCTTCCAACTAGCGAGCCGATTAGCACACCTCTCTAACACCGGAGCCCACGAATCTCGAGATTTAAATCCACCCCCTAAAGGTACACCCAGGTACAACGTCGGGAGAAAACTCACTCTACACCCAAAACACACATTAAATGGATTAAGTCAAGTAAGTCACGTGCCAAAGTTCTCAATTCTCCTACGGAGGATTTTGGGAGGGCGTGACAGAGATGATATCAGAGCTAAGGCATTAGGTCACCCAGGGCTAAGTCGCTTCTAAGTTTGAACTAGGGTTATTTTACTCCGGGTTTGATACCAGAGATGGTATCAGAGCAAAGGCTTTAGGCCCGTATGGGATAGTATTAAGACCATGAGGATTAAGGAGATTTATCAAGATAGACAAATGGATTAGTCTTAAATCTGGATTGATACTATGACGGATGTGGTGTCATTAGGTTCGTTAGGACTTAGGCCCGTTATGCAATTGTATGCTAATAAAAGTTATTGCATGCTATTGTGTGTTATTATAGGCTATTATGAGTTTCATATGCTAAAGTGATAATTATATGTTATGATGTCTGGTGTTCAAGTGAGACTTATGAGTTATTCTTAAATTTGGGTCAGATAACGACAAAGCTAATGCATTGAGTTCCTAAAGGTTAAGTATATTAGAAGGAAAATCCTGAGCGAATATGATTTAAATTCTTTAAGACTTAGGTTTTGAACTCTTTATAAGTCTAGGTTAAAATAATTTCAAGTTAGACTTATGGTTTATTAATTGCTCTCAAGACTTTTGTCATGAGACACAATAACCAAAGTTGCTATTATCTAATGTTATCATTTTTAGTATGAAATCTCTATGATGATTGCAAATATGTTATTATATCATTATACGTGAAATATGATTCTTTTTCTTTCTAGGTCATGGATGAGGATCTAAGTCTTAATAGTCATGAGAGTTAGGTTATATGATATAAGATTGTGCACCTGATTAGAACATGTAGTTATGTATATATCATATGCACCTTACTAATCAATGAATACCTAAAACATGTTCTAACCGACACGGTTTTTGACACATCCCTTCGTTACCAAAAACTGTCCACTGCCACTCTAATTGGTAGCGCAATTATCATGGTTAGGATACACAGTACTTGTGTTGCTTGGATTAGAACGCATTAGTTGCTAAGAGACCTGAATTTTTATCCATCGTTAATCGTATCATTTATGATAATTGTCTTGGTAATCATGTCATGAATTAATAAATGAGTTGTCACTTGTTAATAATTATTGTGTTATATGTTTAAAATTATTATATGGAAAAAAAAAGTGAAAAATAATTAAAACAAGCCAAAGCATCATGGCGGGAGACCCACTGGTCAATTGGCTATAAATTCGCCTAGAAACCTTCTAAGATAAAAATTCCCGAATGTAATTCATTTGAACGACCACTAAGTTACGATTTATAAAATTCTAAGGGTATTGATAGAATTCAATTAACATTATGAAATTATAGGAAAAATGTCTCCTAAGTACACTGGAATTCTAAAATTAACCTAGTGGGTCTTGAAGAATGAGATCCCTTTAGATCTCATATTCTAGAATTTTCTCAATGTATTTAATTAAATTATAAATTGAGTTAATTAATATTCTTCATAATAAATTATGACTACTTATATTGTATTTCAAGCTCTCTCTATTATATATGATATAATAAATCAAAAGTTAAGGTGTATGATAATAGAGCCTACCATGGACTTTCTACTTGATAATTTTTTAATTGGATTAGATACAATAAAAAAAAATCTAGGTAAATTAATATGTTACTTATATGCAAAAATAATAATAATAATAATAAAAAGAGGAAAACAGGAGAATCCGATCAACTTTTACATAATAAGGGCAGACACGTGATTCCTTGCGGGAAAACATGAAGGCTCTTGTTTAAACCTATAAATATTCAGTTAAAACCTCAAATTCATAAGTTTATCTCCTAAACACTAAAAGTTAAGAGTTTGATAGATAGAGAATGAAAAGTTTGACATTTAATTTCTCTATTTAATTTAGCTTTCAAGTTAATTTGGATTTAGTTTTTTTTAACTTAAAACAAATTAATTTCTAATCTAAATTTATCCTTATGTTTTGTTGCTTGAGAATCAAGTAATGAGAATCAGAAAAGTGATTAAGACTTACAAATGAAGCACTCATGACTATTAAAAAAAAAGTCTTTTGTAGATAAGTTATTATTATCCTCTCTCTTACGAATTGACCTTCATTGCAAACATGATGACCGTGAGATGATAATGGAGAGAAGTCTCTTGGCCATGAGTTCCAAATATGCAATGTAGGATTTACACTTATTTGGCAAGATAAGGAATGACTTTAATGATTACATAGGTTTCTTGTAAATAAATATAAATAAACGTTATTATATGAGTGAAAATAAATAAATAAAATAGATTGTATAATTACATGGATTATTTAAAAATATAATAAGTTTTATTAGATTTAAAGATTAAAAGATAGAAAAAGTTAAAATTACAAATTTTATTATAGTAATAGATGAAAAAAATAATAATAAATAATAATTATAAGAGATTCTTCCAAGTATAATAGGTAAGAACTCCCCATTTATAACTAAGTGACCGTGAGCTCTATCCATCCAAGGAGCTTAGCTCAACCGCCTCGTCCGACTACACAAGGCAAAGTCTTTGTCATCTCAAAATAAAATGCCCAAACATCTAATGATGTGATGCAGGGTACGTCCTACCCTAAGATAACCTTAAATGAGATGTCGTACTAGAATGAGTAAATTTTCTTCTATTTTAGGGTTATTATATTAAGTTTAATATGATTGTGTGCGATAGATGTGTGTACTATATGAGTATATGGCTTGTTCACTTGATTAACCCACTTAGTTAGACTATTTCAAGAATAAGTATCTCATTTGTTCGTTTAAGGTATTTAATTTCGAGGATGAAATTCTTTTAAGGGGGGAAAGATGTAGAGACCCAAAACTTTTTTTTCTTGAAACTAGTGCACATTGAATGAAAATATGGAGATTTTGCTTAAACCATTGCGATTAATATTAATTGATGTTCAAGAATGTTTAATTGATGTTAATTGATGATTACCTACGTTTAAATATGTCTATATAAAGTTCTAACTAAAGTTATAAATATTGCATGATCAATGGTTAAAGTTTAAAGCAGAGAAAATGGTCAAAATAGGTAAAATTGCCTCTATCATAAGAGGGGTATTTTGGTCATTTTCCGTCATCCAAAATTTATAAAAATTTTAAGGTAAATTCTATTTGACCTAAAGTAGCCATGATTTAAATTTCAGATTAATCTAATAAGAATTAAGCTCTATAAAATTATTCAAAGTTCAATGGCAAAATTGTAAATAGGATGAATAGTAACCGCGTGAATAGTATTTTTAACAATTCTAATCAGTTTTTAACTCTGATATTGCCTATATAAGGACCTTAACTCATAGACTTTAGATATTTCATCATGCTAAAACTTATTAGAGAGGAAAAGGGAAGAAAAACCTGAGGTTTTTCAAGGAGTTCTCATTAGAGAATAAGGGAGATAAAAATTATTTTTGAGAGATCTAAGAGGGAAAATCAAAGATTTTGCAAGGAGAAGAGTGTGAAGGCTTAGGTCGAGCCCATTCGCAAACGTAAGATCGTAGGGAAGCGATCAAGAGAAGTAAATAACGAACCTAGTTTTCCATATCTTGAATATTAATCTAAAAGAGGAACTAAAAGAGGTAGATCTAAGTAAGAACGTAAAGATATGTAAGTTCTATGAATTGTTATTATTTATTCTTTATTATTTCATGAATCATTAAATTAGGATGTGAATAATCATGTTTATACTTTGTTTATGCTTCAACAAGGGGATTAGGAATTTATATTGAATGTATGTGGATATATGAAGAGGATGAGATGAATGTATGGAGTTGAATGAAAGGTATAGAAGAATTTGAATGATTGAGATGAATTATTTGTGAGATTATGATTATATGTTAGTTTGATTTTGTGATTATATTTCATGAGAATTATTATTGATAAAATATGTGATATAATTATGATATTGATCTCGATTAAAAAGGAGATTTTGATATTTAAATTAGATTGTGACTTATGCTTATTGAAGATAAACTGTGATTATAGATTGCTAAATTATTGGAAATATGAAAGTTGTGTGTTTATTTTACGTTTTTATACGTGATACATATTTGGGTAAAGGAACCTTTGGTGAGAGTCAAGCTTGCCTAGGCCTAGTTAACATAGTGGAATGGGACGCTATAGTGAGATGTCCTATGGCCCTTGACTGTTAGTCTTAGGTATAATTTAACCAAAGGTGTATCATTATGCACACTCACCAATGAAAAATATGCACATGTATAAAGAAGAAATTAAGGGCACTAATAAGATTATAAGTAAGACCAAAAGCAAAGTAAATAAGTAAGAAATAAAGACACGAAAGCGATAATGCATGTTTGTGTTTTGCACCACCGAATACCATCAAAAGGGGTGATAAGTATGCCAAAGTAAGCCATCGTACCGGAAAATGTACTAAGCCGTTTGTGTTGGATAATGTACGAAGAGTGGTATCTCGGTAAAGTAAAGTATAGTAACCCCTTTCCATATATGGTAAAGCGGTATTTTATTTTATTATCCGATGCATGTGGATGTTTTGTTCATAAACGATAAAGTAAGAAATATTAAAAGTAAGAAAAGTAAGAAAGAAAGAAAATAAAGCAATTGACATAATGTACTTGTTTGTTTTCCGCACTCTGATTTATATATGTGAACTGAAGTATGAATTGTTAAATGCATATAGGTTAATGTTTAAGATATTGTTTACTATTGTTTGTTATATACACTGAGTAACTTGTTACTCAGCCGATAACTTTTGTTGTCGGGAGGTTCGAGATTTGATAATTGTGCCCAGGGGCCTTGAGTTGAAGAAGAGTACGTAAGGAAGATCTTGTAGGTGATCATCCTGAAACTGAACGGGATCTTGATCGATGGCCTTATTATTGAGTTTGTTTTATTAGTAGTAGTTGGATTTAATAAGGATTGTAATTGGAGTTACTCTGAATTCATATTTATTTTAGTTTGATGGTTTAGGATCATGATGGATAATTAGGATTTTATTATATTTCAGTTGCAGTTATGGACCAAGGATTTAATTAATGTTATTAATTAAAGAAATTTTTAAGTTAAACTTTTGGTCTGCTTTTAAAGCTCATTAAATGGATTAAATCAAGTAAGTCACGTGCCAAAGTTCTCAATTCTCCTAGAGGGAATTTTGGGGCTCGACATATATGAATTCTAGGATTTATAGGATGAGCAACAATTCGCTCCTCGCGGGGTGCCACGAGAAGCGGCGTCTCAACTCCCCTTTTCTCGCCAAGTGTCCTTTTTAATTAGCTTCTTTTAACTATGGTTAATATTTTTAACCATATTTTCTTCTAAAAACCAAGGTTAAAAATTTGAACCCTAAGGGTTAGTGAATCTTAACCATTGTTAAAGAGAGTTAATAGGGGATGCGTGGCAAGAAAAGAAAGGGCAAGACGCCCTCCTCACGGCACTTCACGAGGAGGGGATTATTTTCCTTATTAAATGGAGGTGGAAGAGTGAAAGAAAGGGGGAAAACGTGAATGTTTGACATGCCCTCTATGAATCTTTTTTATTAATGATAATTTTTAAATGGACAAGTATGCCCTTAAATAAAAAGATAAAATGGTTACATGTTATAGATTTAAGATAATAGAATAGAACATACATGACTAGACAACAAACAACATGAGCAGGGAAGGAGGAGTGTTGACATCTAATGGCAACATGTGGCGCTATACCAGGGCAGTAAGTCAACAATAGAAGTCACTCTTACTGTAGGCACATTACATAGAATGTTGGGTGACATGCTTGAAACAGAACCTAGCAAGGTTTATCGGAATGTGGTAAATTGCCTAACGTTTCACCCCAAATCAAATTGGCCATGCAAGAGTATCTAGCTAAGACGTTAGTTGTTGCTACTGTTGTCGAGGGTAGGAGAAGATTCAAGAGCATGGTGTCAAAAATTGACTCAATTCCACCGAAGTTGACCGAATTGAGTCGATTTCTTTGGTGTCCGAAGTAAAAATGCACTTGTATTTTACAAATATTGGACTTTGTGCTGAACTTCAGTAAAATTCAATAAACTTCGACCGAAATTAGAAAAAAAAAGTGTTGAGAAAATATAGAACTTCGGTGGAAGTCAACCGAAATGTACAAAAAAAATATGTAAATTGAACGGCTTTTAAGTTTTAACTTAAAAGAATGCTAGTTCCACTCGCTTTACAATTATTTCTTCACAAGGAAAGACATGCGTCCCTAGTATTAACCTATTATAAATATAATTAGCTTTAAAAGAGAGTGTTGTTAGCATTAACCTTATTATAAATTTATTAAGTGTGGCTAGCATTAACCTTATTCTAAAGGGAAATCCTAGTGAGACCGCAAAGGGCCGAGACCACACAAAGACCGTGCATGTGATGAGCGGATCTCAAAAAATAAAACCAGATTTATGAAAATTTTGAGATCCGCTCATCACATGTGTGGTCTCGGCCCTTTGCGGTCTCAGTAGCAAAGTCCTATTATAAAATATATTATGCCCAAAATGGCTTTTTAGTAATATTAAAAAACATTAAATAATCTTCCAATAGTATTTCAAATTAAAATTATTTAACTAATCATTTTATCCTCTTCGCGTATTAATTTATTCCTGTAAAAATATTAAGTTCATCAATTGCAAATTGAAATAGGTTTAGAAACTAAATTGAATTTCAATTATTTGTCAACTTTAATGTGCATTTATAAGTTTTTCAGGTTTCTAAAACAATTAACATGAATAATCATTGAAAAATAAAAAGAACATATATCCATTTCACTTGATAAAGAGGATAAAATATTGTTGAAAGAATTTGACAATTTAGAGAAAATATCAAAAAGAAATTACAGCTCTGACAAACAAATAACGTATGTCACTTAACATGATTCTCACATTTGACTATTACATGCTTGCATCAGTAATATAATGAAGGATTTTGCTAGCCCCAGTCGCAAATCTTCCAAAGACGCAATTGGGGTGCTACAAATGTCAAACATTCTCTACCTTTTACTTTTTAAATTGTTAAAATAATGAAGCATCTTCACTTGTTAGGCCCATCTTGCTTCTATGGAAAAATTTGGAGTAAATGCGACTGGGGTTAGCACTCCTCTATAATGAATTCTAGATGTGTATTTATGCTTAAATATTGAATTTCTAAAGTTTCATCTTAGAATTTCAATGTTTCCTTAACGTTTCTTAGCATTTTTTAATTTTACATAATTTCCCTCGACTTTCTTAAACTTCCTCGAAACGTGTCAACTTCCTTAGCGACCGAAATTTATACCGAAACCGAAATTTAATACCTTGGAAGAGACCTTTAAGCATATCGTGTCACGGGTAGTAGGGAGATCTTTCAGACATGGAAGATGATTCTAACTTGTAAAGAGCTATGAGGCAGAGCATAAAGATTGTTGTAAATATTGACCGAATATTGTAAAACTTAATTATATGATCTTTCCTTTATAGGATCTTTTCTTTTTCTTCTTATAAGTTGTATTATAAATACTGACCTCCTAGAGAGAAGAATACACAACTTTTCTTTCTCTGAATACCTTCGACATGGTATCAGAGCAGATTCTCTAAACCCTAACTTTTTTTCCCTCTTGTTATAGGGTTCTCTAAACCCTAGGCCATTTGTTTTCTTGATCATCTCGGTACAGACCCTCAATAAGCTCTCAGCTTCTCTGTTTGGTGTTATTCTCTCAACTTCTCTGTTTGGTGCTATTCTATCGGCTTCTCTGTTGGTGCTATTCGATGCTTCTCCAATAAGATTTTATTGGCTTCTCCAGCAGAATTTTTGGCTTCTGTTTTGGCTTCTATAGCAGTTTTTTTTGGCTTCTCCAACAAGCTATTGTATATTGGTTTGGCAATATTCTCTAGCATGCTATCTTTGGAAATAACTTCTCCTATATTGGATTGGAAATATTCTCCAGCAAGCTATCTTTGGAAATACTTCTCCAGCAAGCCATCGTATATTGGTTTGGAAACTAATCCAATCTCTGGTAATTACAAAGAGCCCCCCAAAGTCTCTAAAAATTACATTTTGCTCCCCAGAGTTTCTGGAATTTACATTTTGCCCTCCTGAAGTTTCTGGAATTACATTTTGCCCCCCAAGTTTCTAAAATTTACAATTTGCCCCCAAAGTTTTTGAAATTACAGTTTACCCCCAAAGTTTCCGAAATTACAGTTTGCCCCCAGATTTTCTGAAATTACAATTTGCCTCCAGAATTTCTGAAATATAGTTTGCCCCCTGGAGTTCCTGAAATTATAGTTTGCCCCTTTAAAGTTTCTGAAAATTACAGTTTTGCTCTTTCTTTATCATGGGTGATAAATTGGACACTCCGGCTACACTAGAGGGGGAGAATTTTGATTCTGTTCCAGGTGATCAGATTCTTCTTTCCAAGAGAGTATGATTCTATTCTTCAACGCGCCATTGTCTCTTCTACTTCCACAGCCAATTTGGTCTCTTCAGGTAACACATGTCTCCTTTCCTCTTCCAATTCACCTTGGATTCTTGATTCTGGAGCTTCTAACCATATGACAAATAACTTATCTCTTCTTTCGAATGTATTATGTCATTCTCTTTCTTTCGTCACTATTGCTAATGGGACTAAAACTCATGTTCAGGGGATTGGTACTTTTTGCTCTTCTGGTCTCACTTTTTCATCTGTTTTATACTTGCCTCAGTTCCCTTTGAACTTTTAGTCCATTCACAAACTTACTCAATCTTTCAATTGTTCTGTGATATTCTATCTTTCTTATTGTGAATTTCAGTATCTAAAAGACGAAGAGGACGATTGGTGGGGGATATGAGAAAAATGGGCTCTACTACTTTCAGCCATCCGCCCCGTCTGTTTCTTCTGCTCTTCATTCCGCTGCGTCTCCTTATCAATGAACTGTCGGCTTGAACAACCATCTTCCACTAATCTTCAACACTTAGTTTCTTCTTTACCTCATTTTTTCTAATTTTACTTGTGGAACTTGTGAGCTTAGTAAGCACCGTAGAGTTTCTTTTCCTCTCCGTACTGATACACCTTGTTCACAACCTTTTGTACTCGTTCATTCTAATATTTGGGGACCATCTCGGACCACTGGTTTATGTGGTGTCCGATATTTTGTTAATTTAATTGATGATTATTCTCGTTTGACTTGGGTGTATGTGCTTAAAGATCGTTCTCAATTGTTTAATTTTTTCAAACCTTTTATGCTGAAATTTCTAACCAATTCAATACAAAATTGTTAGTCTTTCATACTGACAATGCTCCAAAATATAAATTTAGTTATTTTAAGCAATTTCTCGAATCTCAATGTATCATACATCAAACATCTTATGTTACTACCCCACAACAAAATGGGATTGCTGAACGAAAGAATTGTCCCATTCTTGCTATAGCCCGTGCCCTTATCATCCAGATGCATGTTCCAAAGATTTTTTGGGGGATGCTGTTCTTACAGCTACTTATCTTTTGAATAGAATCCCCTCTCGGGTTCTGCAGGGTAAATCTCCCTTTCAAACAATATTTCCTGATAAAAACCCTTTTTCTCTTTCCCCAAAGATTTTTTTATGTGTTTCCTTTGTTCATAACTTGCACTCTAGTCATGACAAATTTGATCATCGTACTCATTAATGCATCTTTCTTGGTTATTCACGCACACAAAATATGTACAGGTGTCATAATCCTATCTTATGTAAGCATTTTATGAATGCTGATGTAACCTTCTTTGAGATTGTTCCCTATTACTCTCCTGAGGGTAATCAGTTACAGGAACCTCTGTTTTCTGATCTTGTTCTACCTACTAGTATTCCTGATTATCCTCCTATTTCGCAAGTATATGTTCGTCGTTTACAAACTGCAGCTCCGGTCACTCTTCCTCCTGATGCTTCTCTACCGCTCACACTATCTCCCTCGGCGTCTGCAGATCCACCTCCTCAATCTGCATTGGATATTGATTTGCCCATTGCAGTTCGTAAATGTACTCGCACTTCCACTACTCATCATATTTCTAATTTTGTATCTTATGATCATTTATCATCTTCCTTTCAAGCTTTTTCTGTCTTTATCATCTCTTGTTGTTCCGAAGTCCTATAGGGAAGCTCTTTCTCACTCGGGCTGACGAACTGCTATGGAAGAAAAGATGCGTGCCTTGGCATTGAATCATACTTGGGATCTTGTTCCCAAGCCTGCTGGAGCTCAGATTGTTGGGTGTCATTGAGTCTTCACAGTTTAACAGAACCCCGATGGTACCATTGATCGGTTGAAGGCTCGTCTTGTAGCCAAGGGAATTACTCAATCGAGACTCTCTCTAGTGGTCAAGTTGAATTATGTTTGTGTTATCATCTCCCTTGCTGCAAATCTGGATTGACCTCTTCATTAGCTCGATGTCAAAAATGTCTTTCTACATGGTGATCTTGCTGAGACTGTGTATATGGCTCAACCACCTGGGTTTGAGTCCAAGGGAGAGTGTGTTTGTCATCTTCAGAAATCTATCTATGGGCTCTAACAGTCTCCTCGAGCTTGGTTTGGAAAATTCAATAAGGCAGTGGTCACTCATGGCATGACTCGAAGCCACGTTGATCACTAGTGTTCTTTAAGAAGACGAAAAATGGTATTGTAATTCTAGTTGTCTATGTGGATGATATTGTCATCAATGGTAGTGACAGGGAAGGTATCCAGATCTTAATTCATCATCTTGGTTCCAGTTTTCTCACTAAAGATCTGAGTAAGCTTCGTTATTTCCTTGGTATTGAGGTCGTAAGATCTAAAGCAGACATCAATTTATCTCAGAGAAAGTACACTCTTGATATACTAAAAGATACAGGTTATCTTGGCTCTAAACCTGTAACTACTCCTATGGATACCAATCTGAAATTGATGTGATGAGGGTGAATTGGTTGATGATCCAAAGATGTATCGGAGACTCGTGGGTAAACTCATTTACCTAACTATTACTCGGCCTGAGATTTCATATGCAGTTAGTATTGTGAGTCAGTTTATGACCAGTCCTAAAGTACCTCATATTGATGCAGTCATACGCATCTTGAAGTATCTCAAGAATGCTCCAGGACGTGGCCTTCTTTTTCGTTCATCTAGACATCTTTGACTTGAGGGATATACTGACACTGATTAGGCAAGATTACCTACAGATTGCAAATCTACTACTGACTATTGTATCTTTATAGGAGGTAATCTCGTAACTTGGAAAAGCAAGAAGCAGTCAGTTGTAACACACTCTAGTGTTGAGGCAGGATATCGAGCTATGGCTCATACCACTTGCAAGCTAACTAGGTTAAGAACTCTTCTACAAGAGTTTGGGATTCCATTACATGGACCGATACCTCTTTATTGTGACAATCAAACAATTATTCATATTGCAAACAATCCAATCTTCCATGAACAAACCAAGCATATTGAAGTTGATTGTCATTTCGTTTAGTCTAAAGTAGAGTCCAAAGACATTACAACTCCTTTCGTTCCTTCTGGTAGTCAACTTGTAGATATCTTCACCAAAGCTCTACCAAAGACTGCCATTGACTCAATTTGTAACAAGTTGGGAGTTATAGATATATACTCTTCAGCTTGAGGGGGAGTGTTGTAAATATTGACCGAATATTGTAAAACTTAATTATAAGATCTTTCCTTTATAGAATCTTTCATTTTTCTTCTTATAAGTTGTATTATAAATACTGACCTCCTAGAGAGAAGAATACACAACTTTTCTTTCTCTGAAATACCTTCGACAGTGACTTTCTTGATAGAGCAAGAAGCCCCACTATGGGAAACTGGACAAATGGAGTCCATTACCACAAGTGAGAAAGATTCTTTTTTTACAGGAGGTTGATGGGTTCATTGCCTCATATTAGGATCTCCTCCTTCTATGCGAGTTCATCTCCTAGTGTTGGACTACGGATCATAGTAACAAATTTCTCTGAATTTTTTTAAAAGTTCCGATTAAGTTGCAACTTTTCGTTATCGATTGATTCACAAAGTATTTTGTGATTTTTTGAAGAAAACAATTAAGCTTTTTTCAACAAATTACGAATTAAATGTGAATAATTCATGAGTTTTCAAGAAAAAAATTGAATAAATATCTAATATTTGAAATATATTTTTGTAAGTTTTCATAATTAAAATTTTTATTTATTATTTATTCATCTCTTGACCAACATATATTTTTATTTTTTTTTCGAATTTTTCCCTAGTTGAACAATTCTCGAACTCCAATTTGGTAACTATGCTATGTGTAAACAAACTAAATGATACGGATCAATTGAAGAGGCGAGGGTGGAGTTTAGCTAATCAGTGCTACTTGTGTCTAAATGCGGAAGAAACAATGAACCATTTGCTCCTGCATTGCCTGGTTGTCTTTGGGCTCTGGGTTTGGTTCTTGGCGTAGCTCTTCCCCTTCTCCTTTCTGAGCTTCTTATCGGGATGACGTTTGATGAAGTGGGCGGGGCCAAGGAGGTCATCTGGTCTTGTCTGCCTGGTGCTTTGTCATGGGCCGTTTGGAGGGAGAGGAATGGTAGAGTATTTGATAACTCTTCTTCCTCTCTCCTCCGAATCCGAGCCCGGGTGCGGGAATCAATTGTGGATTGGAGTTCCACAAGTACGGTGGGTCAAGATGTGAGGGAGACTCTCCTTGTGATGGATGCCGTTTAGCTTTTATCTTGTTACAGTTTTCTCTTTTTACTTTTGTGTGGCTTTCTCTTTAGTTTATGCTAAACTGCTTCTTCTTCTTGGATATATATATATTTGCTTTACCAATAAAAAACAAACAAACTGAATGTTGATAATTATTGGATGCCTCATTTCATTGACCCATAGAGTTTATATATAGGTGAAATGTATCTAAAGATGAAAGCTAGAGTCAATCAAATCTATCTAAATCTTTGATTGATGGTGATCAATGATTGTGATTGAAATACACTGACAGTGATACATTGTATTTCAGCCACGTTATATGCTACTCCATTCTCTATTACTACGGATGTATGAATATAGTACACACCATCGCCAGCATGTGTCGTTCCTTGGTTCTTCCATTTTAAATGCATTTGTTATGTTCTTTTTTTTTTTACATTTTCTGATCTCTCGAGGTGTAATTATGGTTGCTTTAGCATTTCCTGAGGTTTCAACAAAAAATTCCATGTTTTGGTTCATTTTTCTCAATAATTCGAATGTTGCAAAATATTAATGGGAAAAAATTCTAAATTTCTGCCCAAATTATCGAGAAGTTGCGAATTAATCGCATATTTGACGTGCAAAATTTGCCACGGAGTCGGATTTTAAAACCTCAATGAAAAGGACAAATACAATAAGGACACATGGACTCTCTGGCCCACTTCACTACTTAGACCTTTGCCAACCCAATTGGTTGGTTTTAGGGTTCCTATTCTCCCTTGCTTAAGATAGATGATGACTTTCATTTTGTGATTTTCGCTATCTTGATTAGGGTTATCCTTGACCCTGATTTGGAAGGGTGTAAAATTAAAATCTCAAAAAACCACATGTAACTAACAATTAATTCGAGCATGATAAAATCAAATTTCCTTGAGAGGTTTGATTATTCACGCTCTAACTGAAGATATGACTCTTGATAGATTACAATGGTGAAACATGACTCATGTTTCAACCCTAAACAGTTAGAATATGGCATTGAAGAAGATTAAAATCATAGTATCCACATAAAGAGCACACCTTGTCAATTGTTGCATAACCAGATCCATCAAGACCACACATGCTCAGTTGCTCTTTGCTGCCAACATAAACAAGTTTTAAGTACATCAAAAAATTTGACCCACTTGAAAGGGCCTCAAAGAATAATAGTTCAAGTTATTTTCCATACTATAGAAGTACGTGAAATGGGCAGTGGCACCAATTGGTAACATAAATTGTGCAATAAATCAGCCAACACATAAAATTGGAAGTGAAGGCAAGAACATCAAGATGTTCAGCAAATTTAGTGGTATTCTTCCCCTGTAAACTGTTTTTCAAGAGGTAATGTTTTCTGGTTTTCAAAGGCAGAGAAGGAACATTTTATGTGGAGAGGTCTTTGAGACTCTGGACCCACGTATAAGGAGTGAAGTTTGTAATGCAAAGCCCTTCAATCTAAATCAAGGGTTAGACATTCTTCGAGTCAGTTAAACAAGAAACAAGTGATTCTTGACCACATAAAGATGGTAGTTTGTCTACAGAGTTTTGATTTGGAAGAGTATTGGAGTTTCAAATACACTCCATCCCAGTCGTGCATGTGAAAATAACAGGTTAAAGATTAGATATCAGGAAGAAAAATATTTGACATTATCCCCATGTGTTGGATCTTACTAAGGATATGGGCATCATAGGCATTTATTAGTCATAGATAGACCCACACAACATCACTCTCTGAACAGAGCAGTGAGAAATGCCTTGGGAATCTCTATGCAAGAGAAGTTCTATCTTTGCTCTCTCTTTTTTCCAGTTTCTCCATGTGACCCCTTCCAATGCCCTTAGCCATGCATTTAGCCATGTCATTGGCTATATTGCAGAATTGGGAGGATCGACTACTACTTTCTCCTCATACACTAAGGGGAGCCAACAATCTCGGAGAATAACTTGATCAAAAATGGTGAACATAGAGATCTTTCGTATATGGGGGGGAATGCTATTCCCGGCATGTAGATTATCTTATACTTTTTTTTTAAATCTATCAAAGAATATTAAGTAAAGAGGAAAAGAAGTGGAATGAACTTTGTATTTACGACTTAAGTGTGGAATGTTTTATGTGCTTCTTCAAGTCAATGTTGGGGGCAATCTCTAAACTAGCTTCAGAACAATATGGTTGTTATGGAGGAACTTTGATAACTGAGGTTGGCAACTTGGAACAAACCATAAATTGAGAAAAAATAAATAATAATTAATAGGAAGTGGTCAACTAAGAAGAAGAAACAAAAATAAAATTTACCTGCACTCGCCATAATGCTCCATATTGTGGATTGTCAAGACTAGTCTTGGTTTCTACAAAGTCCAATAAATGGAGGTTAAAAATTAACATGCAGGAGATATGTTTTCTATAACCTTTATCAATTACCAGAGCAACACTAATTCAAAGACTTCCAAAGTAGAAATTAGTGGAAGGAAATACCTTAAGTGAGAGATGATGATACATATCCCAGTAAAGCAGAGGTAAAGCACCTGTCTGCCATTCATGGACATGAATAATATCGGGCTGAGTCCCAGTCACCTGCAATAATGTTCTGGCTTGTTAGAGGTTGGACAGGTACATATATTTGGTACTTTTAAATGTTCTTAGTTCTTATATAATTTTCAAAAGACTCAATGCCAATTAGAATCAAATATTTTTGTTTCTAGTTGACTCGTGTTTAAAAGGTCAAGCATGCCGATTTCCAGGTGGAGTCAAGTTTTCTCGTATTTGAACAGTTCAAGAACACCAGAGGAAAAATTCTGTAAACCTACAGACCTGCATCCATTCAAGGCAAGCACGGCTGAAAAACAAATATGCCTCCAGCTCATTGTAGGATCCTCCATATACAAATTGTCCCTTGAAGAAATGATTGGATGGTTCAATAAGTATCACTGGGATGCCTGAAACTACCCCACGATAAACATTAGTAGGTACCCAGCTTCCATCATGGTAAGAATTATATGTAGTCATTAATTCCAATTCATTAATCTGCTGCTTCGGAATGCACTCATAGAAAGGGAGCATTATATCCACTGTATGGCCACGGGATAAACAAGCACGGGCAAGCCCGGTTACAACATCTCCAAGGCCACCAACTTTTGCTATTGGTGCCATTTCAGCTGTAATATGAACTATATGCATTAGATCAGAATCCTTCTCTATATTAACTGGAACTTCTTGGTTCATATCCCATGAAGGGAAGTCCTTCTTCCAGAACGGGATTTCATCATTGGGAGAAGGCCAACTAAGATCTTCTAGAACAGAATCAGTCATACTTCCTCGTTTCTCAGTATTCACCTGCAAAAGAAAACATAAAGGTGAAAAACTAAGCTCTGTACCAAAGTCTCTACAGCCGAATGTTGTTGCCCTTTCTCGTGAAATCAAACAATTTAGATTGAGTCATACATAGAGCAACAAGTACCTAGAGTCACATGGCAAGACAAAATCCATGAACCTATATTACCAAATTAGGTCCCCTTTTTACCATCTTTTGCCAAAAATAAATACTTTAATTCTCTCTTTTCTAAGGACCATCCATATTTTCTTCATACAAGAACTGAGTTTCTCTATACAATTCTCCTCGCCGTAAATCCCTAGTAGTGCGAGTCAAAAATATATGCGGGTGTTAAGCACAGTATACATAACGTGAACCACATATCAACCAGAGTGTCGAACCAGCTGTCCTCCTCGAGGGAGGGCAACAAAATTCATCTTAGCAGTGCAAATTTGTTCTTTCGACAAAACAATATTATTTCTTCTTCTGAACTCTTGTGCGAATTTGTTTGAGCTAATTATGCATAATTGAAATTTGAAACACCTTAAAGATTTACCTCTAAAGAGAGATGGGCATCAGCAGTTGGAAGAAGATTAGCAGTACGAACTGCTCGATTTTTAAATCCATATGAGTAACTGTTCAATACATGCCTCTTATGCACTAAACGTGGACCCACCAAGCATGTATTGCGAAGCTTTATAAAGGGGTTCTTCTGAACTAAGGTAAGAAATGCATCCATCGTTGAACACTTCAAAATCACTAGAATTCGAGGCCTTCCTCCACAAATCTGCAAAAACGTATCCAATAGTTACTAAGAACATAAAAGAGCCCAACCGTGTAACTACAATCAGTCTACAGCGAAATTAAACTACTCATACACCTTCTCCACTTCAATTTGTGTGTGTCTGTAGATTTATTCGGGGGTTTTCGATTTTCATTACATCAATTGAGACAAATGATAGAAATAACCGAGCTTTGAAGAAAAAGTAACACAAAGATAGTACCTCGAATTCGAAATTTCAGCTATGTTGAGCGTTAAATTGAGAGAGTGCTGAGAACTGAGAAGGGGGTTTACATTTTTTCCTTTATTTTATGGGAGTAGTCTCTCTGCAACTGTTTTCATTTTTTAGATATTTGTTTTTGAGATTTAGGATAACTGTGAGTTAAGATGCTTTAACTGTGATTAAGATGCTTTAACCTTAAAGTTATACTTCTAACCCTGATTTTTAGAAAAAGCAATTTAAAAACAAAAGTGTAAGACGTTTTCTAACGGAAAGGAATAAGAGTGCAATTGTGACAGCAATTGTCACAATTTGAATATTATAATCATTGCATTTATGATTTTATTTATGTTAGATGATTTTATATGTATTTTCTTCTTTGTAATTTTTATGATTTAGATTTTAGAGTGTGCAGTCGATACTCAACAAGTTAGTTCGATACTCGTATCAAAACTGATTGTGTTCTAAGGTTAAAGACGAAATGTATCGATACACAATGTATCAACTATGTGATATATCGATATAAATCAGTATGTGTATCAACATATATCAGCAATGGAGACAAAAATGTCACTGAAACTAAAAAAGTATCATTTAATAACTCATAATCTGATCTTGGTAAATAAATATTTGTTACTTAACAATTTAAATCAGACTTTCTAAGTATTAAAATATTATTTCATGGATGAAAGTGGTAGGATTTTTCATCCTGATCCATGCAGTAACATCATTTTGAGGAATAGAATTCTCGCTCTCAAAAAGGATCATGGCCACTGGATATCTTCCGAGGGGGGCATTGAGCAGCATATCATAAGCCACTTCCAAGACCTTTATGAGTCGTCTCAACTACAAAATATTCTGGAGGTAACAGCAGGAGTTCAGCAGCGTGTAACCAACCAAATGAATGAGAACTTGTGTCGCGTGGGATATCACCAAAAGATATCAAAGCAGTTGTTTTTTTATATTGGGTCGGTAAAGGCCCCGGGCCTGACGGGATGCCCGGTCTCTTTTATCAAACTCATTGCAAGACAGTGGAAGTTGATCTGATTACAGTGGTACTGAACTTTTTTCGTGGAGATGGCAATCTCACACAGCTGAATAAAATTCATATCGTATTGATATCGAAGGTGGCACACCCATAAATGATGCATCACTATCGGGCCATAAATCTATGCAACGTCTCATACAAGGTTATCGCGAAAATTCTTGCCAACAGAATGAGGGACTGTCTGGGGCACATCATAGAACCGGCCCAATCGGCCTTTATTCGAGGATGACACATCTTAGACAACATCATGGTATCTCACGAGATCTTCCCCTTTCTCCAAAAGAAACGCAGAGGATGTAACAATTTGATGGCAGTCAAGTTGGATATGAACCGGACCTATGATATAAGATTGAGTGACCATTTTTATTGGTGATGATGCAACAAATGAGGTTTTGTTCCGTTTGGATCTCATGGATTCAAAAATGTATCTCCTCGATTTCCTATGCTATAAAAATTAATGGCAAGGCAAAGGGCCACATTGTTCCTTCCCGAGGATTGCGGGAAGAAGACCCTTTGTCCCCTTACAGTTTGTTTTATGTACGGAGGCTTTGTCCCACCTGATCCATTCTGCAGTCCAACAATGCATGTTAAGTGGCATTCGAGTGGCTCGAAATGCACCCACCATTTCTCACATTCTGTTTGTGGATGACTGTTTGGTGTTTATGCAGGCAGACTTAGAAGAAAGAACCGACAATCCTCCTTAATATCTTGGAAAGGTATGAAACAGCATCTGGATAGAAGGTCAACCACAACAAATCTGGTATCTCCTTATGTGCTAATACACCAAGGAGATTCCAGAAGATGATTGCTAGCTCCTTGAACATTCAGCATATATCCCCAGCTCGAAAGTACCTTGGTTTACCTACGGATTTTGGCCGATCAAAATGCAATACATTCAATAGCTTAAAGCAGCGCATTTTCAACCGCCTACAAGGATGGAATGGTAAGCTCCTAACACAGGCTGGTCGCGGTATCCTTATCCAAACATTTGTCCAAGCAATCCCTGCATATGCGTGTCTTGTTTCAAGCTACCCAAGTGATGGGTCAACGAAGTAAACTCAACCACGGGACGCTTTTGGTGGAATCAGGCGATTGAAAGGAAGGTTCACTGGATTAAGTGGGGGAAACTATGGGAGAAACTATGTCAGGCAAAAGAAATGGGCAGTTTCGGGCTGCGGGATTTGCACGCATTTAACTTAGGCCTCCTGGCAAAGTAGGGATGATGTTTGCTAAGGGATCCTTCCTCATTGTGGGCCCCAGTTCTAAAAGCTAAGTAGTTTCCGCAATCATCTTTCCTTACCGCAAAGCTGGGCTCAAAACCTTCATGGGGATGGAGAAGTATCTTGGCTGGTCGTGATATATTGGAAAAAGGTATTTGCTGGAATATCGACAATGGGGGTGAGGTCAAGGTTGGATGTGATCCGTGGGTGTCCTCCTTCAAGCCAACTCCTTTACCAATCCCTAATAAACATGAAGGTCTCCTCTTTCATAGGCAAGGATACTGCCCAATGGGATAGGGGCAGGCTGCAAAGCCACTTCTCTCGTGATACTATAAAAGAAATACTTATATACAGCTAAGCTCCTTCAATTTCCCAGACAAACTGAAATGGCACTATTCTAAATCAGGGCTTTCAAGGTTAGCTGAGCTAGCCATTTAGCCAAGAGCTTGATAGACTGCACCAACCCTTCTTCGAACAACAACCAGTCTGAGGAAAAAAAGAATCTCAGTTGATGAGCTATGCCATTTATGCAGATCACAAGAGGAAACCATTTCTCATTTGTTCCTCGACTGCCACTGTGTGCGTAGCATTTGGTTCGGGTTCCAGCTCAATCTCCATTTACCAGCTTCGGGTGATCTCCAATTTAGCTCATGGTTGAAGAAGTGGACCCAACATCTGGATTTTGCCAAAAAATCTTCGCCACTAGCCCCCCCCCGTTTGTGCATCACCTTATGGTTTATTTGGAAACTCCGCAATGATGTTCTGTTCAACAATGCTTGTCCGGACCCTGGGAGATTATTTCAAAGGTAGAAAGCTACATCCAGGAGATTCAGTCCCACTTAGTAAATACCCAAGGCTCCCCTACTGTCGTAGAAAAGTGGAGAGCACCAACTCGGGGCTGGATTAAAATAAATGTGGACGGAGTTGCCCTCCTAAGTGGATATGCAGTAGGTGCCGATGGAGTAGCTCGGAACTTTAAAGGCAAGACAATTTTTTTCTTCCGAAAGGCCCTCTCTGGGGGTAGCAGTTGCATAACAGAGGCTGAAGCAATCAAGATTAGATTACTAATGGCTATTCGGAACAGGTGGCTCCTCGTTATCATTGAATTGGACTCAAAAGAACTTATTGACTACCTTCAAGGATCGTCCCATCTTCCTCACTGGGACACCCACTCCATTCTTCATGATATTCACCATCTGCAAAACTCTGAAGGGGTCATTCAAGTGAAATTCGATTGCATAGGCCACTCAGGCAATGGCACAACTCATACTGTAGCGCAGAGGGTCCTCAATGAGAGTATTTGTCGACAAAAGCCCAACAGTGAGTTTCCTTGCTTAGATCTCCAACCCATGGGGGAGACCCTCCATGTTCCTATATCGACTCTATCTTGATCAATGAAATGACCTTTACCCAAAAACAAAAAAAATCCGTTTCATTTTAATTGGTATTTTCTCCATCACAATTATTATAAAGATACATCCACAATAATTAGGCTTGGACAGTTTCTTTGTGAAAATGACGTTAGATGGTGAGAGATGTTTAGAAATAAATTTTTTTTAAAAAAAATTATTATGTTTCTAAATGGATTAACGGATGCTTGTTTTTTCATCAACAATAAAGAGTACGTGCCAAATTGCAGTGGAGTCTACAAGGATTCCTTATAGAGGTCTATACAAAGGATTCCGAACTCTGTTGCAATCTAACAGTTGGAGTATCGCAGAACTACTTTGATTGCTTTTGGTCATCTCCCTCATTATAGAAGGTGATATATATATATATATATATATATATATATATATTCTACTGCCAAACCCTCTTTTGGGATTCTTGTGGTCACCCCTTTCGGCTTGCATAGGGAATTACTCCGTCGGATTACTGGAGCTCCTAAAATTTCAGGACGAGTTGAGGGATGAGTTGGCACCTAAAATCACCTTTTGATGATCAAGCGCTTGATATCCAATGTGCTATTAATACATGATTTGCAGAGTCTTGCAAAATTAGAGGAGAGCTAGATTTTTATTTTTCATATCTGGAAGTTTTGTTTTAAGCCCACTGCATTCTCTTCTTCAAAGATGAGAGGAGAAGGTCCCACTGGGTGTTCCATTATTTTGAAAAAACACGAGAATTTGGAATCAAATACCCCCCACCCCATGTTGATGATTATTTTTATATGTGGGATTTTCCTTCCAGTCTTAGACGAATTTAGACTGCTATTTTCTGGAGAGTAATATTAGGAATAGAAAAGAGATAATTTCGTTTAAAATGGGGGTTTGTCCAATGCCCACAATGTGGGCTTACAACTTCCAAGTTAGTCATAGAAGTCTTTGTTAGTCATTGGAGAAGTTTTTACCTTTGCACATTTCATGGTTATTTCTCTTCTTTGGCCTTTATTTTTGTTCATAAACCAACCATGAATTTATATGCAAACTAGTTTTCTTTCTGCGCCCTATTTGCAAACGGAATAGTATCTACTATCGAGGGCACAGCCGCACGTTTGGAAATCAAACAGCCACAATTTACACATTGTTTAAATGGTGGGCCCCAAGCCAAAGGGAGAAGTGCCGTCTCTAAGAACTAATTCTTATAGGTAACTTCTATTTTTGTCCTAAAAAATCTGTGCTAAAATAAGATGATTCTCAACATGTTCCCTACCAAATGCGTTTCTGTTCTGTTATGTTATCCGTGAGTTGGAAAAACATCGTTCCTCGTGTCAAACGGCACCTAAAACCACAGCATAAACATTTGCAGCACCTACATGGAATATGCACAGATATGATGCGTGTTCACGATATTACATGCGACAGTAGGCAAGCGCATGGCGGCTGCATACATATTACATGCAATGTACAACTACTTAGGCAAACCATGATGCTCTGCCAAACTATCCTCTTAAGTAGTGGCTACTGTACCGACACACCTTATACCGAGAATATATAAAAGAAAAAACTGTGATTACTTAAAGCATAACATAGTATAATCCAACAACAAAGAAAAGGTAGGAAAAGAAGGCAGAGTTTATCCAATTGAGAGAACCTGCTTTTGTTGATCAAAACAGCTAGACGAGGAAGGGAGGGGGAGGAATGGATACACATCAAATCTCCTCTACTACTAACTAACTACAGCAACACTAGTCCAGTAAAATAGAAACCCAGAGACCGCTAGATACAATCCAAGTAAATAGCAGAAACCAGAGACCAGCAGTCTTTTAAAATAAAGAAAATGACGATAGATACATAAGGCTCGGATAAAATCACCTTCTTCTGCTTCTTTTTCTTCCATTTTTTGTTTCTCTCAATTTTTTCTGTTTTCTTCTCACTTATTCTGGATCAGTCAGCTGTCATCGGTTGTAAGCAACACCTGAAGCGGGCTTTGCGGACAGTTGTCATGATCTCGGTCTCTGCATGCTCAAGCATAGTGACGACTTGGGTGAAAGGTGGACGGACCTCTGGGTTGGCATCCCAGCAACGGGTCATGATCTCGCTGAGAACTGGAAGGCAGTCATTAGGGATGATTGGCCTGACACCCTTGTTCACTACAGCAAATGCCGCTTGCACTGCCGTCATGTTCTGGAAAGGGAGCATGCCCGTGATTAGCTCCCATAGGACGATCCCAAAGCTATACACATCCACCTTCTGTGTGTAGGGCCTATGCTGGATCATCTCTCTGCAAAACCAGTAGCAGCCCCAGATGGAAACTTAAAATTTGATGAAATAAAACAAGACAAATAGATATCATTTATGGGACCATAAAATATGAAGAGAATTAACTACATGGTCCGGGACCTTAGTCAATAGAGACGATGGGTAGAGGGTGCAGAAACTGGGCCAACAACAAATAGTACAATACATGCAATCAAAAGGAGCACTTGGCCCTGCAATGCCGGTCCTAAGGCCTGACAATGGAGAAGGGTTTGTCTCAGGTTGGCAGCCAACATAACTTTATTTCCCAAATCTCCTTGTAATTCCTGATTCATCATTTCAAGTGCTCAAGATAGTAAAATCGTGGATCAGGATTCTTGCAACTAATCCCATATAGTAAAGGGTTGGACAACAATGATAATGATGATGCAATTTTAAAGCACAAGATACCCAAGAACGATGAGTTATTTGCAAAGTGAGTAGCACACTAATCAGCACAGATGGATGCAATGATGAAGAGTGTCACAGAAGACTTGGGCACTTATGTGGATGGAACATGTACACCCTTCATTCTCATGCACCAAAGAAAAGCTAGTCAGGCAATTTTATGAGTTGATGCTAACCAAAGGTCTCTCCAAAAATATCACAGGGCAGTAGATTCAACGGGCGCTTACACAACTTTTTCCGAGGAGATAAAAATATGGGTCTGCATCCTTTCTTATTAAGTGTACAAATTTAAATGCAATAAAATTGGGACTACTGGAATTAAAGGTTAATGAATAGAGTTGTCTAGTGATATCCAGTGGCGAGAGAAAAATTGCAAAGCAGGATTTGGGCCAGAAGTGGCACCTCATAAACATATTGTTGATACTCACTGAATGGCTTCCAAATATTTGAAGGTCATGATTTCATGACAATTAAACAAGAGAACATGTAACGTATTCCTAAAAAATATACCACTGTAAATTTCAAATGTCTATGATAATTTTTTTTTTGGGTGACTCAGGGTGTCCCCAACCCATTTAGATGTGCGCAAGACCCTGCAAACCACGCACATTGGGAAAGACCGAAGGGGCAGGCTTGAACTTGGGACCTGTGGGATATTCCCACAATCTTTGAAGCATACTTACCAGAGCGAGAAGCAAGCGAAAGCGAGAAACAGGAAGCGAGACTCAAAAAAACCAAGAGAAAGGGAAAGCGAGAAATTAAATATAGTCTCCTCACTATCATTATGTTATTATGGGTAACCATATCTTTGATTTTATCTTACGAGAGATTTTTTGTGAAAAGTAGGTGCATTAGGTTCCAAACCGATGATACTTGCTTGGAGTCTACACCCTAGGCTATAGACTGTGGTCTATAGACTCTATACCATCACTTCTCACATACAACTCCCTTTGATTACTAAATGAGACGTGATGAAAACGAGCTTCCTAGGAAGCGAATCTGGGAAACGAGCTTCCTGGGAAGCGCACTTCCCATCCTATACATAGCTTCCTTGCAACTATGCTTTGAACCACCTGGCCATGCCCCGTGCGGGTATGTCTATGATTATTCATTGCATCTCATACTAAGATATATCAATCATACCTTCCAAAAAAAAATGGGTACATGAGTACATCAATCGTATATAAATAAAACAGATTAGAAGAGTAATTTCACAACAGAAGCACGATAAGACTAGTAGAAGGAGTACTTGGAAATATAAATAAATATATAAATCTTAACTCCTAGATAGTAAAAAAACTTACGGAGCCATCCAACGGTATGTCCCCGTCTCTGGAGTCATTCCTTCAGTTTGCACCTCAATCCGTGCAACACCAAAATCCGCAATCTTAATTGACTTGTCGGTGAAGATCAAAAGGTTGTCCGATTTTAGATCCCTATGAATGAACCCAAGCCCGTGCACATATGCCATCCCCCTTGCAACATCCAAGGCCTGCTTGACGGCCAATTTCAATGGCACTGAACGATTCTGCCGTCTGTTCAAGAACTGCCGAACTGAACCTCCCTTTGCATACTCGGTTACGATACACCAAACCATTGGCTTACGGCATGCCCCAATAAACCGAACTATGTTTGGGTGCGTTAACGTTGCCAGCATCATGACTTCCTGCTGGAACTGTTGCTCCATCAATTGTGCCCTCTCCAGGCTGTTCTCTGGCCTCTCCAGTATCTTGATAGCAACGTCTTCACCGTTGTACGTCCCTTTATAGAGTTTCCCAAAAGCCCCTTGCGCAAAAGGCATCCCCATGTTAAGATTCCTCAAATCAATCGTCCACTCATCATAATTCTCAAGTCCTTCTGTGGGGAATCTACCATCCATTAGAGCTTGGGCCAGTGCATCATCACTTAGGGCATGGAAGACTCTACCTGGACGGAGCACGCTGTGACCCACAGAGTTGTTGACGGGCCGCAGTCCAGGATGACTTAAGATATGAGTGTGGGAATCATTTGATCCAACGCTGCTGTTATCTACAGACATCGAGACGGATCCCCCACAGTTGGTCGTCTGCAAGCTCCCAACACTGTCAATGGACATGTTGGAACCTTCACCGAGTTTATGGTAGAAATCATAGTAGTTGTTTTCATTGTTGTTATTGCCTATAATTCCAGTGAATTTTGGACCCTCCACCATCTTTAGAACAGAAAAGCACAACCTTCAAGTATTTTTTTTTATTTCTTCAGCATCAGGTTTTTCCAATCTCGAAGCCCCAAAAGAAACCCTAGGACTGAAATTCTTCTAATTTACTTGATTCTTCAACATCTGTTCATAAATTAAAACGTCCGCAAAACGCTAAAAACAATCAAAGCGAAAACCCTAAGAATCAAGCCCCAAATTTCCGTTTCTTTCTGAACTGGAGATTAATTACTTAGTATCAGATACCATGCCTTTTTCAGCTTCAGTTTTCAGAACTAAGACACCAAACTAAGTAACAAATACATAAACACAAGCCTGGAAAATAATTAAGCAAACCGAAATCCGAGAATATCTCAGCCGAAGTAGATAAGCTTCAACTACATCTACATCATATCAAATCAAATCAAATCAAAACAAAACCAGATCAAACTCACGTAATCGAAGAAAAAACCCGAGAACCAAACATAGAAGCCCTAAAAACCTGTATAATATCTAATCTAGACCTTTAAGCTACAGATTATGCCGATACATACCACGATCGACAGGGTTTTTCCTGTATGATTCCGATAAACAAAGCTTCGTGCAAGAATCAACGAACAAAACTACGAGATCGAGTCACAAAACATGCTCTCGATGAGCGATTGTGCCCTGCTAATGACGGAGACGACCAGTAGAAGAAGAGCAAGTCATCGCTTCTCATTAAGAGTTTTTGAGTATGAATTAGAGCTCCGGTTCAAGATATATCCGAAGCTCTCCATTTTCGGTGGTAGTTTTGTAATATACAAGGAAACTTTCTGCCAAACTGTCACCCCAACTTTACACTTTCTTTAACACTGAAAAATGGAAAGCTCCGGATATATTTTGAACCGGAGCTCCTGCTCATATTTGTAATCTTTTATTTATTATATATACTTTTTTCTTTTTATTTATTTTTTCTAAAATTCTTTTAATATTTTATTATTATTATTATTATTATAATATGTAAGGCCTTGGACCAGACCTCATTGTCCTAAGCTACTAGTCTTCGAGCACGCGATAAAGAAACAACTCCTCGCAACGGTGAGGTGATAAGAGACCGACTACATCTCGCGATATACAGTATAGAATACATACTTTTGACCCTCGAGAAAACGTACTCTTTGGTTCACTTCCTTGGTTGGCTAAATTACTAAGGGGCTGTTTGGCATCGTTCATCGGAAACGGTTTTTCTTATCCCGGGAACAAAAACAGTCTAAACGTGTTTGGCAAGTTATTTTTAGGAAACGATTTTAAGAATCGTCCTACTTTAGGGCACAATTTTTAGGGAACAAAAAAAGTCGCTTTTCAGAATCAATTTCGAAAAACGCACTTAAAACAAACGAGATAAGCATCAAAATTGACGAGATAGATGAGACATAATTAAAAAAATAAGTATTTTATGATACTTATATATGTGTTTATGATATTACCATATTTAATGCCTAAAATTATTTTATTGATTTTTCTTTTTTTCATCCCATCCGAACGTCATTCTGTTATTTTTTTTCTTTATAATTGATTCTAACTGACAGTTACCAAATGCATTCCCAATACAAAATTGGTTATAAGAATGAAAACTTATAAGAATTAATTCTTTTTCAGAATGAGAGAATTACCAGAATTGATGCCAAACGGCCCCTAACAACCTCGGGCAGGGGTGGAGCCAGGATTCTCTTGCAGGGGGCTAACCATGCCTGAAATTTTTTTATTTGAGGGCCAAGTTCATGGTCATCGCGTATGTTTGTATCAATTTGTAAAGAATTATTTGTTATTTTTTACATTTAGGGGTCTAGAGCCCCCATTCTCCTCGATTGCGCCCCTCTCCAAGGCTACACCCTTATGCATATAATAAGAAAAAAAAAATTCTTTTCAAAATTTCTGGAGCCGAAGGACGAACCGTAAACTCGAAGGTCTCAAGGTCGATTCCTGGGCTCCCCTCAATATCGGTTGTATGGGTTGGGAGTATTTCTTATGCAACACGTGGGACTAACGAGTCTTTAAGGCTCAAGATATCTACATTTATTAAAAAAAAAATTACCCTTAACAAAAATGAGAATAGCATTTTTTTTTTCTTTTCAAGTTAGGCCACAACCCCAAGTATTGCTCATTGGTCAAAAGTTCTTCTTTTGTTGGTAAAGTGGTTAGAAGTTAGATGCTTAGTATTTTAGTTGGGCTGCACCAATTCATGGGAATGGATCCCAGACCACTCAAGTAAGGGATACACAGTTCATGCCCTTGGTACCAATAGGGATGTATTGAATATCATCTTCATATGGAGAGTTGATGAAGAATAGGCCTATCAAACCATCCCTTCGATGATGTTACCCGGCCCCCCAAAACCTCAAAATGGAAGGTACTTTTTTTTACCCCTAAGCCCCTAGGGTTAGGTAGGACCCAAAATCTATAGGTCCTCTAACATTAGGGCAAGGTTTGAGTAATTGTAACAATCCCAAATCCTACCTTGACCAAAATGGGACCTTTGGTAGTCACATTCTTAAACCTGCTTAAAAATCTCATGACATACAAGACATACCACTACGAGTCATCAAAAATGAGAATAGTAAAATTTTGATATAAACCAAACCATCTTGTACAAATATAATCTGCTCAACATAACCCATTATGATTAAAAACCACAAAGTATAAACTCTAAGAAAACATCATCCTGAACAACTTAAGTCTATTACAAATCTCCTTAAAAACAAAATAAGAAACCTAATAGTAAGGAGACCGATCGAGGTCCCTCACTTCCTCGGTGAAGAGATTACCTCCTTCCTCTTCTCCGTACACCTCCTCTATCCAAGGTTCTGCTATCGGCTCCGGCTCTAAACCTGCCAACAATAACAGCTCGACTGGGTATTGAAAACACTCAGCGGATAAGCAGTCTAACTCACAACATGATATCATTAGAACATATTTAATAACATAATCATTTCGTAAACATATAATTAGAGTGCGTAAGGACATGCAAGACATATCATATTTTCATTGTGACTCAAGTAGACTTGTGAGCGTGATAGACTCTTAGACTTAATCTTACATGATGCATATTCTTATGAGCTTGCGAGATAGTTCTTATGAGCTTGCGAGATATTTCTTATGAGATTCCATGTTCATGCGCAGACTAATATTTTCAACATAATCATACCCATGCGCAGGCCAATACTTTCTTGTGTCGTGTATGCATGCTTGTATGACATGTGAACATATGAGACTTATAGACTTACATTGCAAGTGAATGTGTGCTTGAGTGTCACAATTGAAATTCGAGTAGGTCATCCCTTAGGTTCCGATTTCCCACCATGGAAACTCCATCATAACGTCTTATACTGAATGGTTAGAGAATTTCAAATCTGGAAGTTTTCCCTCTAAGTTTTGGCTTACCCGAAAACCAACCATCATTCAATATAAATAAGGCATAGTTTAACGTGAGAAGCATCATTAACATTTTAGCATAATTTAGCATAAGAATCATATCCAACATTTTTAGCATAATTCATTCATTTCCAGTATACATTTCTTAACTTCAAACTCATTTCATTTCCAGTCATATATAAGAACAAACACCTTGTTAGCCTCAAGGTTACAACTTTAAGTATCCTTAATAGTTTTGATGATAACACAATAATGGAATGAACTTTATGATACTAATTCTTTCATTTAGAATGTGAAATTTCAGAGAAAAAGAGTATCAAGATTATCTTTCAAGTCATGAAGAATTGAAGAGTTCAATCATTCAAAGACATCAAGGTCAAAGTCCAAGTAGCAGTCCTTCAAAAGAAAAAGCTTCAAGAGCTCAAAATAATCCATGAAGATTTATCAAGAGTGAAGCTCTACAAATCAAGAAAGAAGATCATCTCTCATTGAAAACTAGTGTCTTAGTTAAAGAATGTCTAGGACCTTCTAAAAGTCTTTAAGAGATTGGAAAAGAATTGCTCAAAGTTAACCTAGATAGACCCTAGGAGCCCTAGTATAATTTGGACATCAATCTAAGGCCCTAAAAATGATTAAAATAATGTTAATTTGAATGCCTAAGGGTCATAGCATGATTCCCATCAAATTGGTCTCAGTATGATGAGTTTACTAAAAAAATTCAATAGACTCATCGATGAGTGCAAGAGACTCGTCGATGAGTGAAAGAACATAAATGAAGCAATAGCTTATGTTCCCACTCGTCGACCACTCAAGCCTGATTTTCACTCACTAGTCGACGAGTGCCTGCGGGAAAATCATGTAACGGCTAGTCCATGAATATCTTGATTCCCAATCCCTCATTCTTTGAGCATTCAATTCCAATCAATCCTGAGAGATTGTAAGCTTTGTTTTCCATTCTTATCTAGCTCATTTAGGAGCTTTGAAATTCTATTTGTAATCCACTTAATTTCTATAAAAGCTGAAAGTCAAGAATCAGGGATTCTTGCCCTATTTGAGAAGAGTGTCTTCTTGTATCCAAGAAATAGTTTCTCTTGAAGAGGTTATTCCTTAGTCTGCTAAAAGGATTGTAAAGGTTATTCCTGAGCCTGCAAAATGATTATAAAGGCTTGCTTTCTGCCCGTAAAGAAGAGTGCAATTATTGGAATCGTGAAAAATCTTTAAAGCGGGAAGCTTAAAGGTGGGGACATAGGCAAGTTGCTGAACCCCGATAACACATCTTGTGTCTGGTATCTCTGACTCTCTCTCTATCTATTTATTTCTGATTAACTATTGCTAGTAGTAGTAATTAATTTTTAATTCCGCAAAAGTCACTTAGATTAATTTTTTTAATTGCCATAAACCCTATTCACCCCCCTCTAGGGTCCATTATCTGGACATCACACCTTTCCTCCAATTTAAATAACTCATCATCCATTCGACTCATACATCACCATAGGTGTACATTCAAATCTCATCACCATTCATCCAAACCCAATCCATCATCATTTTCTTTTAATCATTTCTAATAATTAATCAATTAACAAAGTATAGAGCATAAACTACTAATTCTTATAATCTTAAACACATGCCAAAATCCTCATTTTATGAATAGAATCCCCCATTCATCATTATATACTCATTTCCATGAAAATTATGCAAAAAAATTCTTAATCGAACATACTTAAGCTTAAAGATTACTTAATAGAGTAAGTTAGAAAGTATATCGACCTTTGGGATCTTTCCCTTGAAGCTCCTTGAAGCTTTGGAATTGATTTCCAAGCTAATCCTCTTCTTCTCCAAGCAAAACTTCTCTTCTTGAGCAATCTCCATTTGAAACCCTAGGTTTTCTCCTTCCTTTTTGCCAAATTAGGTTTAGATAAGTTAAAACCCTAAAATCCTCGAAATGAAATCTCTATTTATAGCCTAGGGGTTTAAAACCTCAAATTCTGTAACTCTTTTAAAAATTCCTGCGCATGACTGCGATCGATCACACATGCACTGCGATCGATCGTAGCTTCCAGCACGATTGATCATACTGATGCTGATTTATCGCATACTTCCCAGAACAATTCCCAAGTATTTCAACTGAGTACGATCGATCGTAACTCCCATGCGATCGATCATAAACCGAATAGGGATTTCCCCAGTTTTTCTCACTGAGTGCGATCGATCGTAGGTATCCTGCGATCGATCGCATGTTTTGTTTTCCACCATTTTTTTGAACACTTAAACATTTAACGCTCAGCACAAGTTATCCATAATTAACATATGCATAAAAACATAACACAAGACTAATATACCCTTATTAAACAAGATAGAAACGGAGAATTCAGATTCGGGTCTCTACAGTAACACTCTATAAAGCCTAACCCAACCTTTTATATTGAACTGTGCATAATGTATATAATATAAGTTGGCTACACATGAGAGAGAGGGAAGGGGAGAGAGACTCTATGAGACTCGCATGATGCACGTGTGTGAGAGGGGGAAAGAAATTGAAAAGTATGAAATGAAAGAGAGGCGTAAAGTGGAGAAAGAATATTTTTGTAAAAAGACAAAATTACAGATAAATTTATAATAGAAACATTTTTAAGTTAAAAGACAATTTTTTCATTTTTAAATATTTAATTTACGTTTTAAATATAAAAATCCTCATTATAACAGTCATTTTCGTTATGTTAGTAACAATATAAGTGTAATGGGCAATTTTGTTCGATCAACATTTATAAGTGTTATTTCTCATTATAATAGTAGAGATATAGAAGATATAAGTGTAAGGTAATTTTCTCATTCTCATTATAATAGTGAAGAAGATAGAGAATATATAAGTGAAAGGGTAAATTTGTAATTCTCATTACAATGGTAGAGAATATAATTGTAAGGGTAATTTTGTAAGTAACGAAAAAATTCAATCAACGTTTTTAACAACTCTATCATCATTATAGGCTACTTTTGCATTATAATGAATATAATTGTAAGGGTAATTTTGTAAGTAATGGCAAAATTCAATCAACGTTTTTGACAACCCTATTATCTTTATAGGGTACTATACTTTTCTCAATAGTAAATAATAGTAGAGATAGAGAAGAAATAAATATAAGGGTAATTTTGTTATTCTTAATATAATAGTGGAGAAAGTAAGCGAAGTGTAATTTTGTCAATAAAGACAATATTCAATCAACGTTTTAAACAACCCTATTGTCTTTATAATAGTAGAAGATATTTTTAAGTTAAAGGCTCATTTTTTTACATTTTAAAATATTTACTCTACATTTTTAACATGAGAATCCCCACTATAATAGTCATTTCAGTTATGTTAGTAATGATATAAGTGTAAGGGAAATTTTGTTCAATCACCATTTATGAGTGTCATATTCTTATTATAATAGTAAAGATAGAAAAATATAAGTGTGAGTGTAATTTTTTTCATTCTCATTATAATATTAAAGAAGTAATTTTGTCAATAGTGATTATAATAGTAGAGATATAAAAGATATACGTAGAACGACAATATATAGTGGAGAAGATAAGTGTAAGAGTAATTTTGTTAATAGTGACAAAATTCAATCAACATTTTTGTGGGCCCTACTCTAGGAAATTTTGTAAATAGTAATTATAATTGTCGCGCTCCAAAATCTCACATTTGTCATAATGGGACCTTGGACCGTGACACTGCTTAAACCTACTTAAATCCATAACTTACAAGGCAAACTAAACACGAGTCTCCAAAAATGATGATAATAAAATTCGATATAATCAACCATCATGTACAATACTATGACCAATTTAAACATAACACACCATATGAATGATATCCAAATAAAGTATATAAACCTGAGCAACATCTTTATCCAAATGAAACAAGTCTCTAAAACACCATTACTATTGGACATATATGCCCTCAAAAGCTAATAAGAGACTTTTCTATGTTGATTAGACAAGCATCATATTCACACAACTAACTATAAAAGATATTTATATTAATTACTGTCTCATTTGATGATGACATAAAGTTCCATAGGTAACATTGTAGGAAAATCATGCAAAGGTTGCGAAGGAGATATGATTTTCTAGTTTCTTGCAAACCTAATATTGTTTGATGCCTCTAGAGTACTAGTTGGGCGCCGTACTTCATCATGGCTTGCACATGTGTAGTTCTATAAGATAGTGTGATGAATCTCATTCACAAAGAGTGTTGACTCTTGACTAACATGTGAGTATATGTAGCAAGTACATAATACTGAACGGGGTCACTAGTGGATACCCTATGGAATACACTGTCAGTTTGTATTAGGGTTATCCATTCAACAAATTGTCCTTAGACTTGAGAGGTTAACATCTTCTCAAACATCTGTCTATATGGCTTTGATGTGCAAATCGGCAATGTCCAATTCATAGGACTAACTCCGGGTACGTTGGGTCATGTATACAATGTTTGGAGACATGTGTAAACACTCAATAAGGAATCTACTACTCCTTAATTGGAGATAATGATATCAAGGTGATACTTGTTGAATTGAACTGTTAAATCCAGTGCTGGTGCTTTTCGGTAAAATAGTCTTTATCAAGTTGATATTTTTCAATATGGAAAAGTATATATAAATATATATATATATATCAGTTCTTTTCTAATGTTTCTTCAAAAGTGTTTTGGAAGTTCAGATCAATGAAAAAGTATTTATGAGAAAGAGTTCTATTCATAAGCTAGGGACTAGACAATGGACTTGTTCCAATTTCGGAAGCTTACATGTGATATCGGATTATGGAATGATTTATTTATAAATATATTGTGAGATAGTACTTACAAACAATTCTCTAATTTCTGGAGGTTAGTCATATTGTGTTAATGGACATTATTGTGATTGGTGGAAGTCCAGGGACATAGATAAAATTCTATGATCTTAATGGAGTTATAGTAAAGTGTTTCCTAGCAACAATGCTTCAACCAAAAAGGAGAAGTACTTGGTCCCACAACCGGAAATAGGAGATCCCTTTAGATCCTACACACTAGGATCTTCTCAAGGCTTTTAATTTAATTTAGAATTAAATTAATTAATTTATCCATGTAATTCACTATATGGTATAGTGAAGCTTTTATAGGTGAAATCACATAAGATGTGATTAACCAAATGGGTAGGACCCATATGAGATTTTGATAAAGATCAAAAGGCGATATCAATAGAGTTTGGAACTCTATAGGGGGTGTGAGATACTGGGGCCCACACCTAGGGTGGGACGCCCACTACAAGGTTGACTTCATCCTATTGGTTAGTTGACCTTATCCAATTTGTTGGTTAGTAATGTTTATCTCCTAAAAGTTAGGGATAAGATTACTTGGTTGCTAATTAATGTTTTCTTATAAGATAAAGATAAGATTAGTTTGTTACTAATTAATTATCCTAACAAATAATGATAAGATTAGTTTCTTACTAATTGATAAAGTTAGTTTCTAATTATGATAAATCCTAATTAGATTAGGACTTATCTTTGAGGAATCCTAATTGGATTAGGAAACTTTCTATTCTTGATTAAATACTTCTAATTGGATTAGGAGGAATTATAATCTTAATAGAAAAGGGAATTCTAATTGAATTAGAATTAATAGGAGAGAGAATTCTAATTGGATTAAAATTAAAAAGGAGTTAGACTTGGATTGCAATTCAAGCAACCAAGGGGAGTCTATAAAAGGACTCCCCCATAGTGGAATGTCCATACAAGGCAGCTCCCTCTTTTCCCCACGTTTTTCTCTCTCTCCCCCCTTCTTGAGTTGGATGCCCATCTCTCTCTCCCTTTAAAGGGTGTACGGCTACCTCTCCCATGTTTCTTCTTAGTTTGGCTTTTGATCTTGAAGAAGATCAAGAAAAAATCTTTGATTGATCAAGAAAGGTTCTTGGATCAATGAAACGAAGAAAATATTAAAGAACATTGATCGGAAGGGCCATTAGCTTCCATTGGAGTAAAGCTTTGGAGATTCAAAGAAGGTTCGTGTGAATCGACAGGAGACTTTACACTTGAGAAGTTTTGTAAGTATGTTTCCCCACACCATGATTTAACATGATCATAAGATGACCCTTGGGAAGATTTTGATTAGATCAAAATCAAGTTTGAATTAAAAATTAGTGCTTCGAAAAATTTTATATTCATGTCTTTAAATTACAACCCTTTCAAAATGAACAAACATAAGTCTAATAATATGGGAACCAATTAAGGTCCTTAACTCCCTCTACAAAGGGATCACCTTCTTCCTACTCCTGTTGGGATGGTGATGTGGCGCACACGTGGCAAGGCCATGTGAAGGGGTGTGGCGTCACATGGGGTGTGGTGACTAAGCGACACTTTGACCATTTAACTAGAATCCCGCGGATCCCTGGTTCCTGGGTAAAAAAGCATTGTGGTTTTGTGGGTTGAAATGTCGTGTGACTGGCGCAAAAAGCAGCTGCCCTAGTAGTTGTCTGACACGCACTGTGCAAATTTCGGGGAAAAGCACCAAGTTTCACTGGCAAACACTAAGCATTGTTATAATTCAAAACCCATGGATTTCCTGGGTTTTGGGTACTAAACGTGTCACGGTTTTGCAAATCGACGTGCGATGGGACCAACACAACGGGCAATCGTCTGGATTGTAGGCCGACATGCAATGTGAGATTTTTGGGGGAAAAGACTGGATTTTATCAATAAATACCCAGTCCTGAACACAAACCCAGATCACACAAATTTATCAAACACCTGTCTAGGGTTACTTAACCCCAACAAAATTTATCTCAGTTAAGGACCAATAACCCCAAAATTTTATTATATTTAAAATTCTGGGTCTTTACATAAGAAATTGTGATAAGAGGGATAAAGAGATAGTATAGATTATTTTTTATTTTTTATTCACACCCATCCATTGCACGAGGTTTCTGCTAGTTAACATATAAAACAATGTTTTCAAAACCACACCAGCCGTCGAACCGGTCGGGTGACTGATTCCCGATTGGACTGATCCAGTTGGATCATGTCTTTTTGTTATTAATTATTCATTTATTTTCTTGGCGAAAATGTCTCTAAAAAAAGTATTTTCAAAATGCCCTTAAGTCAGGTTTCTACACCAAAAATGTCAAATAAAAGTTCAATAGTCAAAATATCTTGAATACTTTTTAGTTTCCAAAATGCCCCTAAGTCAAATTTCTATAACCAAAATACCCTTCACAATTTTTTTAACCCAAAATGCTCCTCAATTTTGCCCATATTTCATTTTATTTATTTCCAAAATGCCCCTTAAGTTTATATACCCAAAATGCCCCTAAAGTTGTTTCGTTCTCAAAACATCCTTACGTCATGTTTTTATACTCAATGTGTCCCTCACAAGTTTTTTACCCAAGATGTCTCTCAAGTTTATATACCCAAAATAATCTTTAATTTTTTTTACAAAATGCCCCTCACTAGGGTCCCTCTCAAACTCTCTCCCCTTCCCCTCTCTCTCACGTGCATCGCACGTGCGGCCCACTAGTAGTATAGTAAAGACAAAGAAAATATTGAAAGCATGAAGGAGAAGTATTGCAATACTTATCTAAAGAATAAATGAGATATTCAAAGTTGAATCAATTATCACAAGATCAATCTCATGAGTCATACGATAAGGTTATGAGAGAGTGATGGAACAAAAATTAAGACACATAACTAAGATTTCAGAAAATTAATATAAATTCATGTTAGACAGGTCTACGGTTGTGGATATATTCTTAGAGAATATGCGTAGAAGTTTATAATAAATATAAAAGATTTCCAAATGGTGTTGATCAACTCAGAGAAAGCATATGATAGAATCCCTAGACAAATAATTTGGTAGGTGTTGAGGAAGAAAGAAGTTGTGAAAAGTATATTGATAACATGAAGGAAATATATGACTGAGCAGTAATTACCATGAGAATAATTAAAAATAATTGAGATTTTTGCTACAATAAGGTTACATTATGGATTAGTTATGGTCTAATATTTTTTACATTAGTTATGGATGAATTGATGGATCGTATTTAGTAGGAAGTCCCTTGATTTATTTTACTTGCAGATTACATGGTATTAATTTATGAAACTAAAAGGGGGTAAATGCAAAACTAGAATTATGGATGAATACATTGAAATCTAAAAAACTTAAGATAAGTTGGAATAAGACAGAATATATACTTTTTTTTTAGTAAGAACACAAATAAGTGGAAGTGATAGTTAAGATATATGACAAAGAGATACCCTAAAGCAACAAGTTTTGGTATCTTAGCTTAATTATTCATTAGATGGAGAAATTGAAGAGGATGTGTCCTCTAAATTAGAATTAGGTGGCTAAAGTAGAGATATGGTTTTGCAATGCTGTAACGACCCGGATTTTTGGAAGACAATCTTGAGGCCAAAATGACCTTTACTTAAGTATAATTAATCTACGAATAATATTTATAAATATTAGGGTGTCACTTTTCCCTAATCGGAATTCGTAGAATCTCGGAAAAGTGTTTGGGTTTAACCGCGGGTTCTGGTTATTGGATTCAGTGTCTGATAATCACCGATAAAACTAAGAGATACCCACCCAATATTCTCGTACTGTGTGTCAGTCCACTACCTGGACGACTACCTATCATGCCGGCTCCGTCATGTATCGATTTGCAAAATCGTGGAGGTCTTATATGTAAGAAAACCAGAAAATCTGCGGGTTTCAAAATTTAGTTGGTACACAATATTAAACGATTGCCCCAATAGAATTCTTTGAAACTCACACACTGCATGTTGGTCGGCCGTCTGGACGACTGCTTGTCGTCTTGACTTTATTGCAACTCAAACCGCGAAACCGTGGCGTGTTTAGTGTCCAAAACCTGAAAATTAGTGGATTTTACAGTTTTCTTCCAGACTTACTTTTTACTGTCAAAACTCAATATTTTTTCTTGAAATTCGCACAGTGGGTGTCAGATTGCCCCCTGTACGATCACCTATCATTTCTTCACCATCACACGTTGTTTCGTGGAGTTACGGAGGCCGTACGCATGAGAAAGTGGGAAACTGGTCAAACCAATCAAAGGGCCACATCATCGTGGTCATGTGCGATCACATGGCCTTTGCCATGTGGCACCACATAGCCTGCCCCTTGCCTATATAAGGAGGGAATCAGCCCCTCATTCTCATTCTCTCCCTGAGTGCGGAAGCGCTGTCCGAGTGAATTCTAGAGAGAGATAGTGTGGATAGGAGAGAGAAAGTGGGGGGTAGAGAGGAAGGAGGTGTACCTAGGGGTTCTTCGACGTTCTGAGTGCGTTGGCGATGTCCGTTTCACTCCCTGAAGCCTCGATTTGCATGTAGAGAGAGATTAGAGAGAGGGTAGAGAGAGAAAGTAGAGGGTAGAGAGAGAGAAGGTCTACCCTAAGATTCTTCGTTGTCTCGGACACATTGGTGATTTCTATTTTACCATTCAGGGGCTTCCTTGTGCGTGTTGGAGGTAAAACCCCTAAACCTCTCTTCTATTTTCCCTTTATTTAAGCTATTTTCTTTGTGGAATATTATGATTATGTATGACATGGATGAAAAAGGGTCGGAGACCTGATACGTGATGTATTGAAGGGATGGGTGTGCGTGGAGATTGAGTAGAGGGGAGTAGCTAGCCCTCGGTTTCGAGCTAGATAGCTTAGAATTTTGGCTCACGTGGAATGATTTGTGATGGAAAATGGATGAAAAAGGGTCGGTGACTCGATATAAAGTGTGTTGGTATGTGTGAAGAAGCAAGAGGTTCATGGACCTCTGTTTTGAGCTGAAAGCTCAAAAATTTAGCCTTACGATCGATGGTTCAATCGAACGTTGAATCGATTATAGGCATGTGTGATCGATCGTTGGCATGCAGAAGGCATGAAAATTTTTCTAAGATTTTTGCGATCGATGGTGCGATAGATCGTCGATCAATCGTAGACATGCAAAAATTATGGGTCGTCCCTAACTTGTGTTTGATCGATCACACTGGGAATGCGATCGATGGTGCGATCGATCGCAGGTAAAACAAATTTTCCCAAGAAGCCTGAGTTGGGATCCCTTGTGTGTTGGGTGTCAAAAAGATTATTTTGAACTTATTAGGGACGATGGACGGATCCATCGGCTTGGATATGTTTCCTATCGGAACAACCTTGGATGAGGTGACGTTATTGGAATTTGTTAGAGGCGATGGAAGGATCCATCGGCCTAGGTAAGTCCCCTATCGAAACGACTCTTGTATGATGTATTGATTATTGGATACTTGTAAGGCGATGACAGGGTCCATTGGCCTAGGTATGTACCCTAGCGGGACAATCTTGTATGATGTGATGTTGTTTTGATATTTTAAGGCGATGAAAGGAGTTCACTGGCCGGGTAATGTTCCACATCGGGTAGTATACCTTTGAATTTGATCCACAGGCACGAAACCCAAAGTATTCAATTAATCAAGCTAGGCTTGGATTAATTGAGGATTTCCCACGGTTAGAAAACCTAACTTGTGTTAAACGCTATTTGTGGTCCCTCTTTGACTAGGTCTGGAGAGGTGGTGTCTGTTAAGAGTCGGGGTTCTTTTGTTACTGATAGTCGGGATAGTTAGGATGACGTTAGGTCTATGGACCTGAGTTTTCAAACTCAAGGATGTTACCTTGAGGGGTGGTGATCTACGGTGGTAGATATGTCCTAATAGAGGTCGGATAAATGAATGATGCCTTGAGGGGTAGTGATCTGTGGTGGAAAGTATGTCCCTAGATAGCCCTAGGACAAAGCCCTAAGGACCCGACGCCCACCTATAGGCCCATGACCTCAAAACCGAGCCCCAGAACCTCTGTGGGCCCAAATAGGGACCAACAATACCCTAGGGACCGTTAGTGTGGGGCCCAATCCAAAAATTCAAAAATCTTGAATGATGGTAATCAAATTACCGTCATTCCCTAAAAATGGCAAAGCTACAATGGTATTCAGCTTAAGTGTGTAGGGGTTGGGCCTAATTTGGCAAAAGCCCAGAATGGCGGTAATTGGATTACCGCCATTCCTGGGGAATGACGGTAATCCAATTACCGTAATTACCTGATTCTGTTCAAACTCGCAACAGCTCCACTCCTAGCCACCTTGACTCTCTTCTAGCTTGTCCTCCACGCTGAGTTTAATCCCCTAAACACCCCCAGGGTCTCCCTCTAACTCCTATAAACACCCCACCATCCTTAGTGTTCAAACGATTCCTCAACACCCACACCAAACCGCTGTGAGGATTCAGCCAGCCCACTCCAGGCCCCCTCATTCAGTCTCTCAGCCTAAGGCTCATCCTAGCTCACCCCTAGTGCATCCCAGCAGCTAACCAGGGCATCCCCAACCTTGCATCATCATGTGCCAAACCACCATAGTTCACTCTCTCTTGTCCGAAGGATTTGCAGCAGGGTAGATTTCTCCCCACCCCTTATTTTATGTTCTCAAGCATTGTAATGGACTCTTGGTCTTGTTCTAGGGGTACCCATTTTCTATTTTCATAGTTATCCACTGCACAGACCAAGGATAGGGTTCTCCTACCTTCCTTATACGTATGGGGGAATCCCTTGAGGTTTTGAGCACCCTCCATACCATTCACAGATTCCCCTATAAGTTCTGGGGGTCCCTCAGGCCATGAGGGAACCCCTGGAACCCAACTGGTGCAGCCCCCAGTAGGGAAATCATGCTTCTAGGCAAAACCAAGAATGACGGTAGAATAATTACTGCCATTCCTGGCCACCCTATTTGCAGACCCTGTAGCCTTCTGTTGTGTGGGCCCTGGTCTGTTCCAGGGCCTTGGTTGGACTACCCTAGTCTTCCTCTACCTAGCGTGGTCCTTCCAGGTCCAACCTTTGTAGTTAACCATGGTTAAATGGGTCTCAAACCTAGACTGGCAGATTGGCGGTAGATCATCTACCGCTATTTTAGACTATCAACCACAGTGTCTTTGGCCCATTGTGGGGCCCACTCCAGAGCAGTTTCAGGGCCCACCAAAGGGTCAGGATCTTTAGGTCACTTCCCTCTTCACCCTTATGGGTTCAGAACCCTGTGGGGACTTTCCTAACTCAACCTACAACCTCACAACCTACAGCCTCACAAACCCTGGTTAAAATGCACTTGTAATAACGGTAATCCCATTACCGTCATTACTGGTTTCTATTTTAATGGGCTTTTGTATAGGACCTAGACCTGGTAGGAGGCCATTCTAGGCCCTACCATACCCTCTGGGCCCACCTAGACCTTCCTGGACCCTTAACCATAGTTAAACCAATCCTTGGTTAATATTTAACCATGGTTAAGCAACCCGTGACCATGAAAATCTGTAAAAATACTAGAAAAATCAGAAATATTCCGAGGAGCCCAAAATGATCTGCTGTGATCATTTTCACCACGGTTAACACCCCTAACCATGGTAGCATACACTTTTAACCATGGTTAAGCAACCCTTGACCCACACAAAATTCTGGAAAAATCTCAAAAACATCCAAAAAATATAAAAAGACCAAAAATATTATTCCTGAACCTTTTAAACTGTGGTTAGCAACCCTAACCATGGTTAGTTTGACCTAATGCCGATTAGCAACCCTAACCTTTATCAAACTTTGTCTTGCCTACCGGACTTCTCTCTTGGCCTACCGGGCCTCTTCCCTAGTCTACTAGACTAACCCTAAGCTTACCGGGCTTAAACCATACACTTGACCAACCCAGTCAACCAAACCCTAGTTTACTGGACTAGTCAATTAGCCACCCTTGGTGCTCACATACACACGTCCTAGCCTCGGCATGGGCTCATATGCCAGAACTACGCTCGGTCTAATCTCACCCTTGTCAGTACGTAGGCAACCCAACCCGGGTTCAATCCTAGTTAGCTTTTCTTTCTTAGATTAGTATTATCTTAAACACTTAGACATTTTAACAAATTTTGACTTTAATTGGCTTACACCTAGGGAGTAGGGAACAATTGTAAAATTCAAGCCTCAAGGTGCCTAATACCTTTCCCGGACTTAACTGAATCTCTTACCCTAATCTTAAATCGCAGACCAAGACCTTATCCAACATCTCGGGGATTTATCTCTTCTGAATGAATAGGTGGCGACTCTAAACACCTATGAGATCTAATTAGGATTTCAAAACCCGTGCTCACAGTTCTACTGACTCTGCTCGGGATCTCCCTAAGGTTGAACCCGGAACCTAGGTCTAAGCCAATTAACATCAAACTTGTTTAAATAGCTGAGTATTCAACTTAATACTAATCAATTTACATCTTTTTGGTGACTTGTGTACTGTGCATTCTATACATGTCATAGTAGTGTAACAACCTTTTAAACCCAGTAGTTAGACTTAATACACTAACGGCTGATGGATGATCATCCTCAGTGTCAGTGATTTAAAAGTCTTGGAGATTCGCGAAGTTACTCCTGGTGGGTGATTACCCTTAGGAAAGGATTCTGAACAGTCCTGCTTACACCAATCGTCCATTTTTAGGAAGTCGTATATATGGTGTTAAGTGATCCCCCTATCTTGTTAGGAACACACTTGCATTAAACCAACATTCATACATATAACCTAGGCTAGAGTATAATCTACAAGTAGTCCACCAAGGGAGGGTTACTCTAAACCCTAACTTGCTTGCACCCTCTACTTGTCCTCAATCATGGTTGACTATCGGGACACACTCTACCCTGATAAGCACCCACCCAGGGGCATGTAATGAGCCAAACCTGTGCTTGTAATAAACTACATCCAACCCCGCATCCCGATATAGCATATGGGGTTCAAATCCTAGGCAGACAGGTCTTCACTCGACCTATCCCCAACCTTGACTTAATAGGTTCCCCAGTTCCCAATAACTCGAGTAAAACCATGTCAGACTTCCATCCGTCTGCCCTATCCTTGTCACACCCAATCAAAAACTTGAAAAATCAAAAAATAATCATCATTCATTTTTCATCTGCATACACAGTACACTCACATCAAGTCTGTCTTTCAGGTAGATGGCAGGTCATTCAGGGATAGTCCAGTCAATTGGTCATCCGTCGCGGCCCGTGCATTTGACTTCACAGGGGACGTGTGACGACAACCTCCAGAAATCAATCGATGCCTTCACTTCCAGTCAGTGTCTTGCTTAGGCTCAGTACTACAAAACTGGGACTATCTTAAACTTATCCATGGTTAAACCAGATCCGCACCTCATGAACGCTACTATCTAGTGTTGGAACGCATCACATATGATGTTCCGTTTTGGTAAGAATGAACTGTGTCCAACAGTGGAAGAGATTCAGCACATTCTAGGTTTAAACATGGACGGTGAAGCCATAGTACCGTGCTAGAAGATAACATATCAGGTAGACCTATTAAGGTTCTTGTTTATCAAACCTGTCTGCTTGCAGCCCGATCCTAATGGCACATTTGATCGGATACTCGTGTTTTATCTCGAAAAGCAGTACAAGTGCAAGTGGGACCCTGACTCCATTACAACTGAACTCCCCGGTCTTAATGCCCTTGCACTGATAGCTATGTCTCAGTTGGTGTTTCTAAAGAGCCGCTCCCTCACCGAATCAGTATTAGTAGGGATCATCGAGGACATGCACAACTCTGGATCAGTTGTACCAGTCATTCTAGCAGAGCTTCTCAAGGCTATCAACTAGGCAGCAGATCGCATAAAGGGTATCTTCCATGCCAGTGCACCACTACTACATCTGTGGTTGGTAGGACACCTGCCTACAATCATTCCAGTACCTACCGATCTCCACGATGCATACAGTCTACCCCGAAAGATTGCTCAGAATCAAGGACAGATAGTGACTACTAACGTCAAAATGCTTTACCAGCTTCTCCAGACCCTGTCAGAGGAAGAAATCACCTGGCAATGCGAGTGACTAGTCCTGAGAAGGCTACCTCATGTCATCATAACTGGAAGATGATGCATGATCCTTACCGGTTTGATAGGCTCCGCAATCTATACACCACTCCGAGTCTTTCGACAATTTGGATTCCCTCAGCATATCCCAGTGATAGACCGGCAGGAAAATAATTGGATCACCTTCACAATGCACTCTGACGGCCTCACCTGACGCCTACAGTCAGCTTGGCGAAGCTCCAGATGAGTTCAGTAGCCTAATTTGTGGTCACATCAGGGCCACCAACTGATTTAACATACCAACTGTGGGTTGAAGATCCTAATATTCTATCCGGTATGCTCGTACCAAGGGAACTGCCTACACCAGTCTCAACTTCATCTCACGGAACCATACCTCTAGCTGAAATGATAGTTCCCCGAAGAGACATCTTCCTAGAGAGGCAACTCTAGATCTAGTAGATGGAGAGAAGGCTACAGAAAGTCCAACAAGCATTTAGGCAACAGGAACTAAAGCGGAATTACGAACTTCGAGCCATGCAGGGGCATGTCGAGCAGCTTGAGTGGACTGTCCAAGTTCCCCAGAAGAGACGCAAAGGCGACACCAGAGAAACCACCATCATCAGGGCACAACTGCACTTCTATCAAGAGCAGCTTGACAGTGCAAAGGCTGAGATGACCGACCGGATTCGATAGTTCGGATCCCGGATGTTCAATGCTACTGAGGCAATTGAGAACATGGAGGTTGAGGTCACATCCCTCCAACAACAAATCATGGACTTAAACCGAGTGCCCCGACCACTTGACTTCACGTTTCCTGATGGACCTGCCTAGGATCGAGTCTTTTTCTCTTTTTGAGTCGCACAGTCCTGTACTCACTTTGTATGCATCAATGAAAAATCATTTTCTAGCATCTTTTTTCTGGCATCATGCATATTCATATTTAGCCGTTGCATCATTTTTAGTTTGCAACTTAGCCTCTATTGACAGTCAGACGGGATCAATGGCAGAACCATCGGACCAGTAGCAAAGGACCAGTGAGATTTTATAGTCACACGAGAGAGATATCACGGCTATGCAGGCTAAGTTAGACAGTGTTCTAGAATCCCTGAAGATTATAATTGGTGCTTGAACCGATGAACCCTCCATCCAGAATCCTACCGAAGAAACCCCTGAACAGCCTCATCCAGAGCCGCATCAGCACATCCCTATCATCATTCCAAACTCTATTCCCGTAACAACGGAAGAGAAGAATATGATCAGTATGAGGAGCAGCCCAAGGCTTCCCACGTCAATTAGGATCGGCCGTCATCCTTAGATCTCACTCCATCCCTCAGAGACCAGCACAAGGAAATTAAACAGATGAATGAGGAGATGAGACAGATGAAGGGGGTATCTGCCAGCCCCTGTCTCTCATTGGAAGACCTAACTTTTTTATCCAGGGATGCAGTGCCCCCAGGGTTCAAGGTATCGGACTACGACAAGTACGAGAACACAAGCTGGCCAAAGTAACATCTACAATTGTAGCTGGGGGACATGCTCCAGCACAACAAGAACCAGTCTCTGCTTATCTAGTATTTTTAGAAAAGTCTGAAGGGGGCAGCCTTTACATGGTGAATGTCGGTTGACAAACAGTAAATCAAGATCTGGCAGGATGCCATGGACAGCTTTGTAGAGCAGTACTTTTTTAACCAAGTGCTCCGGTCTCAGAGAAGTCAGCTCGAGCAGATGAGCCAGCGCAATAATGAGTCATTCTTGGAGTACGCCACCCGCTGGAGGGAAATGACAGTAAAAGTCTCAACTCCTATCCCAAAAGAGGAGTTAGCGAATATATTCATGGGCACTCTAAAGCAGCCCTACTCCACCCTGATGGTGACTCTGCCAGTGGTAGACTTTGGCACCATCATCAAGACTGGTGTCCGCATCGAGACAGTCATCCAAAGCGGTGCCATCCACTGCAGTCTAGGGTTTGCCCCTCCCAGAATAGCAGCTCCTGTAAGAAGAAACAGTTGTCCCAGGGACCAGAGGAGAAAGGAAGATGTTTAGATGGTATCTTTAGTAGCACCTATCAGATTGCCACCGCCAGCCGCTTAGTCTCAGTAAGCAACCAGAAACACCGGCCAGATAGACAAAAGTAGGGGTAAAATCATCCCCCCAGAAACTTTACCCCTCTTCCATAAACTCTTAGCTAACATTTGGACTTCTTGACCAAGCAAGGCCCTCTCGAACTGAGAGGCCCTACCCCTCTCCTACCTCCTAACAAACAGAACAAAAATTATCGTGCTGATCATCATTGCGCCTTTCATCGAGGTCCAGGCCATGCAACAGACTACTGCATCGGCCTAAAGTGCACTATCCAGGATCTTCTAGATAAAAGTAAGGTTTAGCTGACCCCTGACAATACCAGCATCAACCAGGTGCCACTGCCCTGACACAACAACCAAGTCAACTTTATTAAATGGGAAGAACCCAGGGCAGGGCGACCTAGACCCAGCACACCCGGAGTAGATGACGGCGTCATCAGGCCCTTTTATTAGTCTTCTGTCATAATTCATTTCCTCTAATCAAACATACAGACCATCCAGTCTCCAGCCCAGATCCCTATCCCCGAACAGATCGTCTACACCATACCTTGCCCTGTAAACTGGCCCATGGCTCCTACACAAGCCTCCACCTCAACTGGCCTTATCCAGATCTAGAGTGAGAGCATAGCCTATCTCACCAGATCTGACTGTGTGTACCAATCCCCACCAGCAGCAGCTAAGCTGGCAAAGGTAAAAGGGACAGAGAAAAAAAAGAGAAAACAGGGGTGTCAGACCTTGAGAAAGAGGCAGCATATTCGACAATATTACTGAAAATACTAAAAAAAGCAGAGGAGTTTAACATTATTCAGTAGTTGAGCAAAGTGCCCGAGCAGATTTTTATCTTGGGTCTCCTCCTGACTTCTGAATATCACAGAAAGCAGTTGATCTGGGTATTCCGCAATGCTCATGTTACACCAGACATTACGCCTGAGAAATTGGGGCACATGGTTGGGCAGGTACTCAAATCCAGAATCATCTCCTTTACAGATGAAGAAATATCCGGCGGTGACCAAGATCACACCCAAGTTTTATACATTGCATTTTAGTGCATGAACCGGACTTTATCATCAGTGCTTATCGACAACGGCTCCAGCCTCAACGTCTGCACTCTATCAACACTACAAAGACTGGGCCTAGATCTCAGCCAAGTAAAGAAGAAACCCATGATAATCAGGGCTTTCGATAACTCTACCAGGCATAACCTGGGTGATATAGACTTAACCATCAGGGTCGGACCAGCTTAGTTCACAACAAACTTCTAGGTTGTGAACGTACTAGCCTCATTCACCTTTCTCTTAGGAAGGTTGTGGATCCACGCGGTCGGAGCCATTCCCTCCTCTCTTCATCAAAGAATTAAATTCATTCAGGATGACCACCTGGTCGTGATCCTTTCAGAGGAGATGGCTAGTTCTTTCAGGGACATCCAAGAACTGGGGCAAGGTACCGCCTTCATGACATACCAGTTCGAGCAAGTCAGTTTTATCACCTAGATAGAAGAGCAAAGTAGGTAAGCAGTGCCGCCATTTGTCAAGATGATGACCAGAATGAATTATCAACTAGGGTCAGGCCTGAGAGTCAGAAATCAAGGGATGAAGAAGATACACGTACCTCATCGTTATATGCCATCATTCGGATTGGGGTACAAGCCCAAGGACGAGGATTATCTCTCCAAACTTACAAAGAGGAATAACTGGTCGACGAAGCCAGTTCCCCGGCCCGATATCTCTGTAACCTTCCTAGAAGGGACATTCAAACCTTACCCTAACACTCCTCTTGCACCAGATGACAATATTTTAAACCCCCAGCCCAGTGTTGAGTCTTCAGGGATTTTGGATCCGGAAATATTCAATCTGGCCCAAATATTCGACGAGCTGACTATTGAAGATGCTGAAAAAATGGAAGATCCTGAGGGAGAGTAGGTCTACACCCTCCCCAACAGCGCCGAAGCATCCTCCAGTCGCCGACCACTGATCCATTGATGGGTCGAGGCTCTCACCATTGAGACCATTCAGGGCCGGGGCAAACAGCTTACATGGTAGGTTGATTCGATCAAGCAGTGACTGAAACACCACTCTTCTCCTCCTTCTATCTCTCTTTTGCTCCGGTTGCAAAATCCAAATGTCAGGCCACTATAGGCCTCTTTTTGTCGAGTTAGTTTTGTATACAGTCCACCTTTTATCAATATAAAATCGGATTTTTTGACTCAAAAGTCATATTTTTCAAAAAAATATTTCATTGGCTGATAAAGAAATTGCATGGACTCTTCCCCTGGAAGGTCTAGTGTCCTGAATCCAACAAAAAAAAGCTAATTGATTTACCAGGAAATCACCTCTGATAAGGCTATCCCCGAAACCCTTCTTGAACTTTTGATAGTTGAGTATGACTCAAAACAGGAAGAGGAACCACCTCAAGAGCTTCTGAACCTCTTAGAACACAGTGAAGGGATCCTGCAGTCGAACATCGAGGATACTAAGACCATAAACCTCGGATCCAAAGATAATCCTCAGCTCATTAAAATCGGCTCAACCATGAGCTCGCAGCAGAGAACAGACATGATCAGTATCTTGTAGAGCTACAGTGATGTCTTTGCTTGGTCATATGCAGACATGCCCGGCCTGGACCCTGCATTGGGGTGCACAGATTGCCCCTAAATCCCAAAGTCACTAGTTAAACAGAAATTAAGACGGATGAGGCCCGAATGGTCACAGAAGGTCAAGGAATAAGTTTAGAAGTAGATCAATGCAGGCTTCCTGCCAGTAGCAACTTACCCTGAATGGTTAGCTAATATTGTACCGTATCCAAGAAGGACAGCAAGGTCCGGATGTGTATGGACTACTGCAATCTGAACAAGGCAAGCTCTAAAGACAACTTCCCTCTCCCGCACATCGACATCTTGGTTGACAATACGACAGGGCACGAGACACTCTCATTTATGGATGGTTTCTCTGGATACAATCAGATCAAAATGACAGAAGAAGACCTGGAGAAAACCTCCTTCATCACACCTTGGGGCACCTTCTGCTACAAGGTAATACCCTTCAGGCTAAAAAATGCAGGGGCAACCGACTAGAGGGACATGACAACACTATTCCACGACATGATCCATAAGTTAACTGAAGTCTATGTGGATGACATGATCGTCAAATCGCCTACTGCCAAATAGCACCTGGAAGACCTGAAGAAGCTCTATGGTAGACTCTGAGAGTTCGGCCTGAGATTGAATCCGGCCAAATACGTCTTTGGAGCCTCATCAAGAAAGCTCATCGGCTTCATAGTATGCAATTGAGGCATAGAGATCAATCCAGTCAAAGCCAGAGTTATCATCGAAATGCCGACTTGCCAGATTAAAAAAAATCCATGGATTCTTGGGTAGAATTCAGTACATCAGCCGATTCATCTCCTAGCTCAGTCTAATATGCGAGCCGATCTTTAAGCTTCTCTGAAAGAATACACCTACAGTCTAGACAGCCGAGTGCCAGGACGCCTTTGACAGAATAAAGCAGTATCTTCTCCATCCTCCAGTACTTGTGCCTCCTACACCGGGACGACCATTGCTACTATACATCTCAGTGCAAGAAACCTCCATGGGGTGTGTATTGGCACAACATGACGTGACAAGCAGAACAGAGCAACTCATCTACTACATCAATAAACGCCTGCTGGAGTACGAAGAGAGGTACAACCCGCTCGAGAAAACTTGTTTGGCATTGGTCTGGGCTACTCAGCGTCTTCGACACTATCTGCTTTCCTATCCGGTAATCCTGATCTCCCGAATGGACTCACTCAATTACCTACAGGAAAATCTAGCCACAACTGGGAGGACAGCCCGATGACTTATGATGTTGTCTGAATTCGACATCACGTACATGACTCAGAAGTCAATCAAGGGGGGGGGGGCAATTGCAGATCACTTGGCCCACAATCCAGCACAATACTATGTTTCAGTACATGATCAGTTTCCAGATGAAGCAATCCTGTATGCAGAAGTAGAAGAACACGAGTACCTCGGTTGGGAGTTATACTTCGACGGAACCCGCTAACAGTCATGGGCACAGAGCATGAGCAGTCCTGATCTCAACTAAGGGAGCACACCTCCCAATTTCAATCAAACTACAGTTCAGATGTTCAAACAACGAAGTAAAGTATGAGGCGTGCATAGCTGGACTGAAAGAATCCCTGGGCATCATAATTGAAGAGACGTTTACGATGACTCATCTTTAGTAATCTGTCAAGCAAATGAATCTTGGGCCATCTGAGAAGCAAGGCTAGTCCTGTACTTGGCCTCCCTCAATGTGCTAATCACTCAGTTCAGAAGAATCAGCTTCAGTCACAGGTCCCAGAACCATAACAGATTCGTCGATGCACTGGCTACTATCGCCTCTATGGTACAGATCCTTAGGGGCATCATGCTCTGGCCAATCGAGATTCAGCAACAGGATTAGCCTACCTACTGCCTTCAGATCGAAGAGGTATCAGAAAAAAGCCTTAGTATACGGACATCAAGCAATATCTCGAGGACTGGACCTTCCCACTTGATGCCACCAAAACTAATTGCCGAGCAATCAGAAGGTTGGTCATTCAGTTTATCCTATCAGGGGGAATCTTGTACAAGAGATTGCCGAACTTAATTTGGCTCAGATGCCTCGACATTCATGAAGTAGCACAGGTAGTCGAGGAAGTTCACGGAGGAAATTGCGGCCCACACATGAACGGGTTGATGATCTCCAAGAAGATACTTAGACTAGGCTACTACTGGTCTACAATGAAATCTAACTGTTGCCAGCATGTGCAGAAATGCCACCAGTGCCAAATCTATGCCGATAGAATCAATGCACCGCCAACCAAGCTACAGGACCTCACTACTCCTTGGCCATTCTCAGCTTGAGGCATCGACATCATCAGACCCATAGCTCTAAAAGCATCAAATGGAGATCGATTAATCCTGGTTGTAATTGATTACTACACAAAATGGATCGAGGCGGCCTCTTATGCCAACGTCACAACCTCTGTGGTTCAGCGTTTTCTAAAAAGGGACATAATCTACCGGTACGGTGTCGCATATGAGATTGTAATAGACAATGCTCTCAACTTCTGCAACAAGGGGATGACAAATCTCTACTAGAAATTTAAGATACAGCATCACAACTCCACGCCATACAAGCCATAAACCAATGGTATAGTTGAAGCCGCCAACGAAAACATGAAGAAGATCATAGAAAAGATGGCGACCTATTATTCTGCCTGGCATGAGATGCTACTATATGCACTCATAGCCTACAGAACGTCTATCTGAACTTCAACGGGGGCAACACCATTTTCTATAGCTTATGGTATGAAAGCAGTCCTCCTTATTAAAGTTGAAATTCTATCACTCCGGGTGCTAATGGAAGCAAACATCTCAGAAGAAAAATGGGTACAAACTCGGTATGAGCAGCTGAATCTGATCGAAGAGCGATGACTGAAAGCGATAAACCATTTTCGGGCCTATCAGAGGCGCTGGCTAGGGCATTCAAGAAGAAGGTCAAGCCTCGAAGCATCGAAGTCGGTGACCTGGTTCTCCGAAAAATGTTGTCAAACTGTCCTGACCCAAGGGGCAAGCTTACACCCAACTACGAAGGCCCATACATCGTCCGAGACAAATTTTTCGGCAACACCCTTCGACTCGGTCGTATGGATGATGAAGACCTCCCAGAACCTGTTAACATGGACAAAGTCAAACGATACTATGCTTAGGGTCTAGATCTGATAGGCGTGTTACACTCGTAGATTCTCCAGGAAATGATAGGAGGCCATCTTTGGCACACTCTTTATCCCCAACAATGTAAACCCATTTTTAAATCAATGAAATCTACTAGTTAGTCCCTTGAGCCTAACAACCCTTCTTTTATGAAACCTTTTCAAAGACATCCTCCCTTGCCAATCTGTGGCATCTGCCTGAACTACGTTATGACCTGATCCTTCAAAGGGTACGTAGGCAACCTGAAAAATTAGGTGCGGTCACAAAAGGGGGATCATACCTCCGATTTCCTCAAGCAGAGTCAAACTAGCCCCAGTAGAGCTAAAGCTTCTCTAAAAACACCTCCCCACAGAGTCCAAACAGAGCAAGAATCCTCTCAACTTCTCTAGTCGGGTCGACTCACAATGGTATAAAATTTTCATAAAAGAAAACTCAAAATAGAAGTCGAAATATTCTTAAAGTCAGAGATTCCCCACAGAGACAACCTCTTCGGACTCTTTCTCCAACAGATCTTTCAGGGATAACTTCTACCGAAAACACTCCCCAAGTAGAGAACCTCTCTCGAAACTCCCCCAATAGAGACAACCTCTCTCAAATTCCCCACTGGAGTAAAAAAAAAATCATCAGACTCCGTTGGGAATTCCAAAGTACAAATCAGAGAACAATAGGGGAAGTCTCCAAAAGATCCACTACAAAAAAGAAATCCCAGGGTGTGGCAAACTTTGGCCCCCTAGCCTATAGTTTGTCCTACTCTAAGTCCACCTAGATCCCCTAGGAACTATGAGTGCAAGTGCAGCATCACACTTAGATCCCCAGCGGAACCCAAATCGTCGACAGCGCCATTCAGGGCAATGAAGGGAGAAGACCTATTTCCCTCAACAAATTGCGGGCATGAGTGAAAACTGGCAACGGCCTCATTGCGTAAAAATTATGCGATCCCAGGCTTAGTATTGCGACTAAGGGCAAAAAATGGACTAAAATAAATCAGCTTCGCAAGTATGAGGAAAACTGGTAACGACCTCATCGTGCAAAAATTATGCGAACCCCATGACTTGGTCATTCCTAAGGTAAAAAAGGGAGAAAAGCTGAAGAGCAGTTTGGCAACATAGTCCGACAGTAAGCAGTCTCGCTGAATTCCCGACAATCCCCCATAAAATGCCACGAGAAATAGATTCTATGGCAGTAGTCTCCAGCAAATTTTCTGGCAGTAGTCTCCAGCAAGTGTCACAACTCCCAGATAATTGGCAATCTCTAGCAGACTGCCATTTCCCGATAGATCCCCAACAGTGGTCTACAATAGTGTCGCAGCCCCCAACTGATCCCCAGTAGAGATCTCCAACTGTCATCTACAAGTACTCTCCTTAGCAAGAGTCTAGAAGTCTTCAATTGCTTCCTAGCAAGCTTCTCCATAGCCAGAGTCCAATCTCCAGCAGCGGCAAGACAAGCAGGTCTACTCCCAAGCATCCTCAGCGGTGACAAAGCCTCTTCTAGGTTATACTCTACCCTTCGAGAGTGAAAGACAGTTTACAAAATCCCCTAAGCCTTGACAAAGGTAATTTCCTAGAAAATCTAAAAGCTAGCTAAACATTCTTGCTATTAAAATCTAAAAATTTTACAAAAGTCCAACACTTTTCTAAAAATGATTTTGAAAATAGAGCTTTTAGTACCAAAATCTGGTCATACCAACTTGCATCAGGCAGACACGACAAAAACAAGCAGAAGAAGCCAACACCACGCAGCCCTGTGAGTCACAATTAACAAATTCATGGGAAAGCATCCTCGCCTTTACACCTTGCATGACATCATCAATATTTAGCGTATCTGAGCCATTTCAAACATCAATCTGGCTAGCGCCTCTAGGACATGCCACTTAAGTATCAGTCTGGCTAGTGCCTCTAGGACATGTCATCTTAAAATCAATTCGACTAGCGCCTCCGGGACATCCCACAACCCTTTCGACACCCCGTGTGTACCTTAACAGTGTACACCACCCGCATTTCCCCCTTCGACACCCCCCGCGTGTCCTTGATATCCTGTGTATCCCTTAAATATCTCGCTATACCACGATACCTCCTGCATGTCCCCCTTTGACACTCCCGCGTGTCCTTGACATCCTGCGTATCCCTTGGCAATCACTTTATAGCCCGATACCTCCCGCATATCCCCCTTCGACACCCCGTGTCCTGGTCATCCTGTGTGTACCTTAACAGTGTACACCACCCGCATATTCCTTTTCGACACCTCGTGTGTCTGACATCCCAGGTCTCCATTGACATAACGCACCTTGCCAAAATGCCGACACCTTGCATGTCCCCATCGACACCCCGTGTGTCTCTAACATCCCAGGTGAGCATCGACATAACACAATTTGTCGGCATCTCGCATATCCCCCTTCGACATCCCGTGTGTTTCCGACATCTTAAGTGAGCATCGACATAACACACTTTGTCGTCACCTCGTGTGTCTCCGACATCTTAGGTGAGTATCGACATAACGCACTTTATCGGCACCTCGCATGTCCTCCTTCCGACACTCCGCGTGTCTTTTGTTTGTTTTGGCTAAACACGTTCGGGTAATGTCATAGCAACCAAACCTGGCTAGCGCCTCCGGGACATACCATCCTTTATAGCATCCATCAATCCCCAGCTTAAGTAGCACAGACTACTCTTCATTCCCCAGAGAGTGGCCCTAACTACTTTTCCTAACTCGCCGATATCACCATCAGGTACAAGCAGACACTTCGTATCTCACCACTTGCACAACATGCATATCATCATCCCTTAAAATTTGATCTTGGTGTAAAAATAGGATGATTCCAGTTTTTACCGTTCAATTGCCAAGCTGGCACTTTCCGACAAAGAGGGGCAGTTGTAAGCACTCAATTTTTACACCCCACTATAACCATGGTTAACACTTTTAACCATGGTTATCCCCAGCCGAGTCCTCTTAACAATAGGTCAAATCCTAGGTAAAACTCTAAATCCTAGTCAAACCCTAAGTAAAACCCTAAACCCTAGACTAACCCTAGGTAAAACCCTAAACCCTAGTCAAGCTCTAGGTAAAACCCTAAACCCTAGACTAACCCTAGTTAAAACCCTAGATAGCCCTAGGATAAATTCCTAAGGACCCCCTATAGGCCCATGACCTCAAAACCGAGCCCCAGGACCTATGTGGGCCCAAACAGGGGCCCACAATACCCTAGGGACAGTTACCACAATTCCCTAAAAATGGCAAAGCTACAGTGGTATTTGGCTTAAGTGTGTAGGGGTTGGTCCTAATTTGGCAAACCCAAAGTGGCGATAATTGGATTACCACAATTCCCATTCTTACCCTGTTCAGGAATGGCGGTAATCCAATTACTGCCATTACTTGATTCTGTTCAAACTCCCAGCAACTCCCCTCCTGGCCACCCTGGCTTGTTTCCACCTTGTCCCCCACGCTGAGTTTAATCCCCTAAACACTCCTAGGGTCTCCCTCCAACTCATATAAATACCCCACCATCCTTAGTGTTCAAACAATTCCTCAACACCCATACCAAACCGCTATGAGGATTCGGCCAGCCCACCCCAGCCCCCTTATTCAGTCTCTCAGCCTCAGGCTCATCCTAGCTCACCCCTAGTGCATCCCAGCAGCTAACCAGGGCATCCCCAACCTTGCATCACCGTGTGCCAAATCACCATAGTTCACTCTCTCCTGTCCAAAGGATTTACAGCAGGGTAGATTTCTTCCCACCACTTATTTTCTATTCTCAAGCATTGTAAGGGACTCCTGGTCCTGTTCCAGGGGTCCTCATTTTCTATTTTCATAGTTATCCTCTACACAGACCAAGGATAGGGTCCCCCTACCTTCCTCATAGGTATGGGGGAACCCCTTGAGGTATCGAGCACCCCCCATACCATTCACACACTCCCCTCTAAGTTCTAGGGGTCCCTCAGGCCATGAGGGAACCCCTGGAACCCAACTGATGCAACCCCCAGTAGAGAAATTGAGCTTCTGGGAGAAACCAAGAATGGCGGTAGAATAATTACAGCCATTCCTGGCCACCCTATTTGTAGCCCTTGTAGCCTTCTATTATATGGGCTCTGGTCCGTTTCAGGGCCATGGTTGGACTCCCTTAGTCTTCCTCTACCTGGCCTGGTCCTCCTAGGCCCAACCCTTGTAGTTAACCATGGTTAAATGGGCCTTAAACCCAGACTGGCAGATTGATGGTAGATCATTTACCGCCATTTCAGACTACTAACCACAATGCCTTTGGCCCACTGTAGGGCCCACTCCAGAGCAGTTCCAGGGCCCACCAAATGTCGCGCCCCAAAATACCTCCTATGAGTTAGGATACTTTGACAACGTGACCTACACTTAAACTCACCTGCAAAGAGTATACAAGGCATACAAAATAGAGAACTAAAAATTTCTTTAATCACTTAATGGTATTCCAAGCACAAATTGTCTACAATAACTGAATATAAAATAAAACATGTACATGACTCCTTAACTTGAGTCCTAATTCAAGTGATACAATTATCCCCTAGACATAAGAACCGCAAAAATACATGTCTCTCACCCTCAACCCAACCGTAGGGTCACAGGCCAACCCTTAACATCTGGCTAACCATTTGAATACCCTCCTACTCTCCCTCAGCTACCTCGATCCAAGGGACAAGAGTCCACACCTCGTATAATGTACCTGTCGACATAAAGGTATGACTGAGCATGGAATACTCAGCGAGTACAAGCTACTAGCTAACAATAATAATAACAATAAAATAGTATACATAATACAGTTCATCATTTCATTTCTAAAATCAGAGTGCGGAAGCAATAACAAATAACAAGTATAATCTTAAACATCATATTTAAACTCATACCTAGGCTCATGCTTTAATTAAAACATATTTCACCTTCCTTGTGATTCTTGTAAATTACACTTTACATTTTATGCTTCTTGTGGGTTCCGTATATGTCTCATGAGTATCCTGCATGTTTTTTTGTCTACTTGCTTGGGAATTTTCTTGTTTGCCTGGGAACAGATGATAATGCCCGTACCTGGTCTTAGTACATTATCACCCTTCCATTATTTCTTGATTCTTGCTTGGAGACAGATACTAGTACCCGTACCTAGTCTTAGTATACTAGTATCATCTCATACTTGTTGGAAACAGATGTTAATGCCCGTACCTGGTCTTAGTATTGCCTTAGAAACATATACTAGTGCCCGTACCTGGTCTTAGTACACTAGCATACTTTCATATTATTCTTGTCTTGGAAACAGATACTAGTGCCTGTACCTTGTCTTAGTACACTAGTATCCTTTCATGCTTGTCATTTTACTTGAAGACAGATGCTAGTACCCGTACCTGGTCTTAGTATACTAGCATCCTCTCATACGTGTTGGGGAACAGATGTTAGTGCCCGTACCTGGTCTTAGTACACCAACACCCTTCCCTGTTTCTTTATTCTTACTCGTCGTGTTTTCTTGTGAGCCAGGTATGACATATCCAAGGGATATGCCCTATCCTTGACATTCATGTCTGTTTAACTTGTGAGCCAGAGGCTAGCACCCGAACATCCCTGGGCTACCAACCTCCTTGATGTTTCATTTACTTGCGCGCCAGAGGCTAGCACCCTTTCACTTGGGCTACCAACCTCCTTGATATATCATTTCCTTATTCTTGTTGTTTCATCTACTCATATAGGAAAAACCTCGGTTTATGCGTATGTGCTTGGTGTGTGTGGCATTCGTGACGATCATACTATCATAAATAAATCAAGGAATACACATTGCATTTTAATTTTCTTTTTAATAATCAGGTTAACATGAAACAATAAAGCATAATGTGACATTTCTTGCAATTGCATAGGCATGAGGAATTAAATGAAAACATATAGAGCATTTGTTCTAAAATCACATTTTTAAGGAAAGCTACACAATTCATATTTCTCAAATCCTTTAATTTATTTTTGGCATTCACATTCATGCATTTTGTCAAACACCTAATGTACAACACATTCATAACCACATTATTTCAAGTTCTTTAAGTTCATATATTTCGTCAAACACATGGTGTGGGTTCATTATGAGTAAAGTGCTCCTCCACCATTCTCTATCATAATACGCATCACAACCAAAGGCATCCAATTGCCTTAACCCATTCACATCCCACACATCCACATTCAATCCATTTATCTTGTTTATTTTAGGGAAATGACATATTTCAACCAAAAAGGAAAATGAGAGAGATTCAATACATACTCACTTAAGAAATTCTAGGTTATTACCAAAGTAGTTAGTAGGGTGTACTAACCTTGAGTCAAGACTTGATCTTGGGTGAAAACCCTTGATTTGAAGCTTCAACTTGGAAGAAGGAGGACCCTTGCTTGAAGAATGCTTGAGGGGGGAAGAAACCCTTTTGAGGAAAGCCTTGAAGAACGCTGCCCTAGCTTTGGAAAACACTCCCCACGAGTTTGAGGCTTGGCTTTGGAGGAAACCAACTTTGTGAAGATCCTTGGATGTTCAAACCCTTGATCTCTTTACTAAGGATGCCCTAGGAAAAAAACCCTCTTCTTCTTCTCTCACTCTCTCTCAAATTTTTGCCCTAAGGGTTTATGAAACCCTTAGGCTCGAGCAAGCCTTTATAGGCAAGGTGAAAATGCCCAAAAGAAAAAAAAGCTCTTAATGAAATTTCTGCAAAACGCGATAGACCGATCGATCGGTAGTCAGGACCGAGTGATTGGTAGCCTACCGAGCGATCGGTGTTCTTGACCGATCGATCGGTCAAAAACACCCTCTCTGAAATTTTTCCCCAAACAAAAAATTGCACCAGTCGATAGCTACTCGGTTCTCTACAAAACGTGTTTCGGTACTTTGACCATAACTTTTGACTCGTTCGTCGGATTTTGACGATTCAACTTGCGTTGGATTCATCTTTTGAAAAGGAACATTTCTAGCATTTTAGAATATTCAATTTCTCCCTTATTTATTAATTAGACTACGAGAAAGGCCAATAGGCTACGAAAGTGCTATTCATTAAGTACGAAAAAATTCGGGGTGTTACACCAAAGGCCCAGAATCTTCAGGTTACTTTCCTCTTCACCCTTGTGGGTTTAGAAACCCGTGGGGTCATCCCTAACTCAACTTACAACCTCGCAAACCCTGGTTAAAAGTGTACCTATAATGGTGGTAATCCCATTACCACCATTACTGGTTTTTAGTTTAATGGGCTTTTATATAGGGCCTAGTCCTGGTAGGAGGCCATTCTAGGCCCTGTTATACCTTCTGGGCCCACTTAGACCTTCCTGGACCCTTAACCATGGTTAAACCAACCATTGGTTAATATTTAACCATGGTTAAGCAACCCCTGACCTTGAAAAATTTAGAAAAATACTAAAAAAATCAGAAATATTCTACGGAGCTCAAAATGATCTGCTGTGACCATTTTTTACCATGTTTAGCACCCTAACCATGGTAGTATACCCCTTTAACCATTGTTAAGCAACCCTTGACCCATGTAAAATTCTAGAAAAATCCCAAAAACATCTAAAAAATATAAAAAGATCAAAAATACTGTTTCAGGACCTTCTTAAATGTGGTTGAAATCCTAACCATGGTTAGTTTGACCTAACTCCGGTTAACAACTCTAATCTTGGTCAAATTTTGCCTTAACCTACCGGGCCTCTTCCCTAGTCTATCGGACTAACCCTAAGCCTACCAGGTTTAAACCATGCACTTGACCAATCCGATCAACCAAACCTTAGTTTATCGGACTAATCCATTAGTCACCCTTGGTGCACACACACACATCCCCTAGCCTCGGCACAGGCTCATGTGCTAGAACTACTCTCAGTCTGATCTCACCCTTTTGAGTACGTAGGCAACCCAACCTGGATTCGATTTTAGTTAGGTTTTCTTTTTTAGATTAGTATTATCTTAAATACTTAAACATTTTAACAAACTTTGACTTTAATTGGCTTACACCTAGAGAATAGGAAACCATTGCAAAATGGAAGCCTCGAGGTGCCTAATACCTTCCCCGAACTTAACCGAACCTCTTACCCTAATCTCAAATCACAGACCAAGACTTTATCCAACATCCCATGGACTTATCCATGAATAGGTGTTGACTCTAAACACTCGTGAGATGTAATTAGGGTTCCAAAACCCGTGCTCACAACGATGATTGGATGAACTTGGTAATTAGACGTCGGGAACCTCAAAATAGGGTGAAATAGCCCTTAGTGACCTCGGGTCACGACTTACAATATTATTATTCTGAATATTATTATATTATGAGGATTGAACTGTACTATTATTCATTACAGATGGATGTTACTATATGGAAAATAGTCATGATGGACTGTGGATTTTTCTCTGGGCTCTATAGGTCACCCCTCATTTTATGTCCTCAGATTCTGAAGTTGTTGTCGATTGGTAAGGAGCTACGCTTGATAGATTTTGAAAAGTGTACCAACGCATTAGTGGCGCCAAAAGTAAAGGCTACTGTAGCAAGTGAGGTAATGCATTTGCTTATGATGGGTTATTGTGATGATAAATTATTATTGCTTATGTAAGCTGATAAGAAAAGTTGAAAATTCTCACATTTTCATGGGTAAAGTCTTCCACATGCGTGGTAATGACGACCGGACGTGCGTCTCAGAACTTGATTCCTTAAGGCGTGGGTTCGGGGTGTCACAAATGTTATGTGATCAATGCATTTAGATCAAAGCAACAAATAAATTTGTTATAGGATAGCGATAAGACCAACTATGTTTTATGTAGCAGAGTATTGGATTACTAAGAAGCTACATATTAATTAAATTAGTGTAGACATGATATTTTTATCCTAAATCCATATCTATATATTTTGTACATTAAGTACTATAACGATAGAGGATTTGATCTTGTGAACTTAAAGCATTTTATATGGAAATCAATAATCTAAACCCACTAAATTTTACTTTACAACCCCAAAGTAGGAATGCACAACGAATGGTTTTGGTTGGGCCAAGCTCAATCCAATGTAACTAGAATGGACCTCGAACCCACCCAAAAGCATTTTTTAGAAGTTCGGGCTGAGCCCAAGTTGGCTCGAACTTGACGTGCCCAAACTTAGGCTTACATGAATGTCGGGTCGGGCCTTGCGGAGGAACAACACTAAACACCTAAAATTGTGGGCCATCCCTAGAGAATTAATTTTATGACAAAATGTCACCAACTTTTTAATTGGCTCATTCTCATTATAATATAAAGATATATAATAATGGGCAGTAAGTATGATGCATGTGAGATCATTTATAGAATACTACATCGAAATAATATCCTTGTGCACGTGCAATGCGCGTGCATAGATAGTATAGAAATTTTCTTAAATAACATTTTGGGTATAGAAATTAAGTTAAGGAACATTTTGGGTAAAAAAATGTGAGGGGCATATTGGGTATAGAAACCTGACTTGGGAATATTTTAAAACCCAAAAAGTTGTAGGGGCATTTTGGATATAAAAAATTGAAGGCACTTTGGATATATAAACTTGAAGGGCATTATAAAAATAAAGGAAATGAAATATGGGCAAATTGATGAGCATTTTGGGTAAAAAAAAAAGAAATTGTGACAGCATTTTGGGTTTAAAAACTTGAATTAGGCGGCATTTTGGGAACAAAAAAATTGAGGACATTCCGACTATAGGAAAAAGTTGAGGATATTTTGTATATAGAAACCACTCTTAGGGGCATTTTGAAAACAAAAAAAATGAGGACATTCTTCTGATTACAAAAAAAAAAAGGGCATTTTGGGTATAAATACTTGAGGGATATTATTTTAAAATAAAATATCGGCATTTTTGGAATCAGGTAAATTTTAATCAACATTTCTAAGTCTCATTCTCTTTATATTAGTTAAGGGCAATTTTGAAATTAAGATATATTTTAATCAACGTTTTTGAGTCTCCAATTCTCTTTATATCAGTGTTTTGAAAATCAGAACGGACCGGACAATTGAACTAGTAAAATAGGAACTAGCCAGTCAACCAATCCCCAAAATCACCATAATCGGATTGTTTTTATTACCAGCCCTCACATAGAAAACTAGAAGAACTGGCCGGTTCAACCCGAGAATTGGAGATATATTTGGGAAAAGTTGGAAGAACCGACCAAAAAAAGAGAAATATATATATATATATATATATATATATATATATATATATATATATATATATATATAATAAAAGGACACGATCCAACCAGTCCATGCGGGAACCAATCACCCAGTCGATTCTACGGCCAATCAGATTATGAAAACACTACTTTATATATGAGTAAATGGGTATTTTGTAATTAAGTTAAATTTTCAATCAACTTTTCAAGTCTCATATATTAACAAATTAAACTTTAATAAATGATCATTTTGGAATTAATCTAAAATTCAACCAATGTTTTGAATTAGTCCATTTTCTATTAGTAAAGATAGATATATTAATAAAGGGCAGTATTGAGGTTAAGATACAATTCAATCAAATTTTGTAAGTATCATTCTCTTTATATATTAGTAAAGGGATAGTTTTGAAATTAAGCTAAAATTCAATTAACATCATTAAATATCATTGTCTTTGTATATGAGTAATAGATAGTTTTAGAATTAGCTAAAATTCAAGCAACATTTTGAACCCCGACCATTCTCTTTATATTAGTAAAGATATATACATTGTTATATATTACGTAATATAAAATATAATTGTCGCGCCCCAAAATTCCACATTGGTCATAATAGGACCTTTGGTCGTGACACTACTTAAACATGCTTAACTCCATAGCAAATAAGGCAATACTAGAACACGAGTCTACAAAAATGACAATAATAAAATTCGATATGAAACAAATCATCTTGTATCACCTGACCAAGTCCAGCATAACCCACAATGAACTCAAGTAGCCTGATGCCCACAAAATGTAATCCCAAGTAACATCAAATATCTCAAGTATCTAAAATATGTATTACAATTTTTAAAACAAATGGCAAAATTCTAATAATAAGGAAACCGGTCAAGGTCCCGAACTCCTTCCTTGGGAAGACCACCTTCTTCTTCATCTTTCAAGTATGCTTCCTCGAACCACGGCTCCCCGGCCCACTCCGACTTTAAACCTATCGAAAAGAACAGTTCGACTGAGCATTGAAAGCGCTCAGTGAATATAAAGTCTAACTAACAAAGCAATATCACATGTGCATAATCAATATCATTTTCATAGCGTATTTACAAAATCAGAGTGCGGAAAACATGTGAGCATATCATATCATTGTACACGCAAATTTCAAGCATCTTTTGTGGTTTGACAACTTAATCCTTGTTGTCAAATTACCTTAATTGTTATATGAAGATTATTATTTTATGTGGGGGACTATCCTTCCAATCCGAGTAAATCCAGATTGTTAATTACATTCCAGATTTGGGGAAGAACCTTTGATTAAGAAGAAGAACAAAAATAAACAAATATTGAATAAACTTATATTTTTATTTATTCAAAGGGGTTGCCCAGATCCCATGTACAGATACCTCTTTGAGGTCTTGAGATTCTTAGAAAAGAAGAGAGAATAGGGGTGGTCATTTTAAGAGGCTCACCTGATATTCTCCATGTCAAAGGAGTCTTCTTCTTCGACTTGCTTGCTTTTGCTTCAAGGAGAGAAAATAGCTATCTCTTTTCTTCTCTACACTTTTTAGGAAAATTTTCTCTCTTTCTTCGTGTGGGTTTCTTGTGAGAAACCTTATATTTTTAGATTTAAGAGAGTCCTTTTTGGTCTCTCTCTTTGACTCCCTTATTTTAGAAAAATCAATTTGGACTCTCCTCTTAGAGGAGGCCAGCTCACGGGTCTTCCTTATCTGGAAGACTCCTAGAAAAAATAGAGTCCTCTTCTTTTGAGGACTCTTGCACCAGGTTTCCTTTTTTGAGAGGAATCCTAGTACCTTTCGAAAAGGTAGGAGAAGACAATATCTTCTCCTAAAAAAATAGATGTCAAGTCAGATACCTTCCTAGGATGTAGGACAAAGTCCTAACCCTTTCATGATTATGAGATTTTAAAAGAGAGAGATCCTTTTCTTGGGATCCCCAAAATTAGGAGAATCTTCTTTTGAGATTCTCAGAGGCTGACACTTAAAGGTTGGATTCGTGAGGTTTGTCCTCACGGATCAGACACGTGTCAGCCTCTCGGAGGCTGCCACTTAGAGGTTGGATCCTCGAGATTTGTCCTCACAGATTAGACACGTGTCAGCCTCTCGAAGGCTGACACGTAAGGTTGGATTTTTGAGGTTTATCCTCACGGATCAGACACGTATTAGCCTCTTAGAGGCTGTCACTTAGAGGTTGGATCCGTGAGGTTTGTCCTCACGGATCAAACATGCGTCAGCCTCTTGGAGGCTGACACTTAGATGTTGGATCTGTGAAGTTTGTCCTCAAGGATCAAACACGTGTCAGCCTATCAGAAGCTAGCACTTAAGGATTGGATCAGTGAGGTTTGTCCTCACGGATCAGACACGTGTTGGCCTTTGGGAGGTGGACACTTAGGGATGTATCCGTGAGGTCTAATTGTCATGGGTCATCCCCTTTCATACTCAGGGGCATGATGCCAGTTATCAGCATTAAATGATGATAGGCTAAAGGATCACGTGTGTCTATAGCACGCATGAATCTGAACCATCTCTCCGAGAGATGATAATTTGGTGTGTGCAATTGCACATACACCTGGGCAATGGATGATGAGATTTCACTGCCCACAATCATCACCTTGACTCGTGTACTCGTGTGACACTTGGACTTGTTACATGCATGCTTGTATCTAGAACTTGTACGGGCCAGTATCCATGATATGATATCTAGAACTTGTAAAATTTAAGTAACCATAAGGTGATGTAATGACTTGGAAAATGTAGTACCCATGCGATAATGTCAAGCCTTGGAAAATGTTGTAACCATGTGATAATGTCATGCCTTGGAAAATGTAGTAATCATGCAATAATCCTCATAACTTGTATTATGCATGTGTTCATGTGGTGCATGTACTCGTGAGACTTGTAACCTACCACATATGTGAACTCGTTCTTGAGTGTTGTGATTAATATTCTAAACGGTCATCACCTATATTCCGATCCTCCACCATGGAAACTCCATCATGGTCCATATCACGATGGTTAGAGAATTCCCAGTCTGGAGGACTTCTTCTTAGTTTTGACTTATCCAAATGTCGATCATCATACAAGATACATAGGGCATAATTTATCATTTCAATTATAAATTCCATTTTATCATAATTTCAAAATTTCCATAACATGATTATAAGCATGTAACATTACCATACACTTCCATTAACCAATACAATCCATCATTTATTCATAAATTGCCATTCCACGATTATACCACTCCATCATCTATTCACACCCATTCATAAACCATACAAACTCACCCAAACACATCCAACGTCTTTTCGCATCCTCAATTTTAAACATAAATAGGATTAAACATCATAATACATCACTTCATACATATATTATGCATGTTAAAATGTGACGACCCAAACCTGCGCCTTATGGAATTATATTCCGAGACGCGTGTCCGTTTGTCATTAACGCACAACAGTAGATTTTACTCCCCGAAAATCCAAAAAATGTTGAACTTTTATCAGAAGCTTAAGTAAAGCAACATACTCACCGGGTTATAATCCCAGGTAACTGGTCACGGTCTAACCTCGAGTCTACATACTCAATCGACTAGGCCATTGCCTGTGAACAACCTTTATCCTTGAGTCCGTAGACTCGATCAAAACCAACCAGTTCTACACCCGCTAAAGAACCTTTCCTTGAGTCTGTAGACCCAACACAACCTTGAGTCTGTGGACCCAACATAACCATGAGTCTATAGACCCAACACAACCTTGAGCTCGTAGTCCCAACACAACTTTGAGTCCATCCTCCCAACAAAACCTTGAGTCTGTAGACCCAACACAACCCGAGACTTCACCTGCTAGGGAGAAAACAACTGATCATTAAAACCGAGAAATCAGAACATAAGTTGATCAGTTGTTTTCCCTCTTCTCCTCTGTATTACAACTCTACAAGCAACAACTACAAACCTAACCTTTAGGACCTTTTTGATAGGGGTATGGATCTGAACGTAGCAGTTGAGGTATAGCTTGTTGAGTTTAACTTCATCCACACAGTTTCCATAGTAGTTGTCTTGACTTAGCTATCATAGCAGTTTTGGAATCCACACCCCCAAAAGGGTCCGACATGCCATCTGACTCACCGCAACTGATGACTGCCTTCTTGTGCCGATGGCATTGTCCTTCAAAGTCTCTTAGTGTCGGCTCCCCTCAGAATGGATACTGGACAAGAGTTAGCTAGCTTCCATAAAACATGGCAGCTGATCTCCAGAGGTTTTGAGCATTTAAGAAATCGACTAAGGAACCACATCGGCGTTCAGTCATCACCTACGCAAATATGAAAACCACAACCAACGAGAAACAAGTTCCTTAAGTTGAACCTGAGGGTAGCTTTTAAGTGAATTTGCTATCGGAAAACAAGACATGTAATAAAAAGGAGAAAAAATCTTCTTGCTCAATAAGCTAGTAGTAGTACCTGAGGTACTTTAAGAAACCTACTTAACAGGCAGTGTAAAGGCCTTTCAAACCATTTTAGTAGTAGTAGCAGCTCTCTTAAGGCCCGCTATTCCTATCAAGGAATAGAGTAAGGGCCTACCTTTTCGATAGTAGCTAGGGACCATGACCCGTAACAGAACAAAGAAAAGCTGACAGTCTTAATGGAAGAGTATTTATACTAATGTCTCCTAGACTGATAGAGGAAATCTATTAGTAGCAGAAGAAAAATCAAACGAAAACAAATCTTTATGACCTATCAGTCGGTGAAGAGGCCGAGCTTGGTTAAAAGTTATGTTCATGGGTATACACCTTAAAAAGGCCATACACCAATCTTGGGCCAGATGCATAAGAGATTGCTTGAATGTGTTCGGGATTGCAAAGATCCTTAGCTTACCAGACCCTCATTCTTAATGCCCAGTCTTCCCTCTCATTCTAGTTATTACCGAATAAGCATCGGAAGGCAAAGCAAGAAATTTGAGGGACGTTTAAGCTAAAGGGAGGACAAGCTTTGAAAGGAAGGAAGCCAAAAAATGTAAGCACTCCTGTGTGATACGACTTTTTTCCCTTCCTAGTTGTGTAAGAATAAGGAAGGGCCTTATCTTGCTGCATTCGAGAGTTGAAACGGACTTGAAGACTTTATAAGTTGGATTAGCAGTAGTGCCGCTTATGCTGTTGTTCCGTCCTTGGTAAGTCCCTCTTTTTTTCTTTGATATGCTGTCATTTTTTATCTATTGCTCCTTGCATCGTAATCTACAATCAAGATTATTTGGTTTTAGGAAGAAAGTCTTACTGAACTCACACAATATTAGGACTTGGCAATATCCCTTTCTCTGTTTGTCTTTTGACTGTCATGCCTTTGGTATCATTTTAAACTTGAGTCAACATTGTCTCACCTTGTCTAGGCTTCTGGAGAGGCAGATAAAGCAGCTACAAAAGCTATGCCTGTCAATCGAGTTGGTGATTTTGGATCAGCTCCTAGGATTTCGGGTCATTTTACTCCCTTTCAAATAGTAGACTCTTCCACCATTTTTGCTCGTGCTAGTGCCCCCAGAAATTCTTGGATTTCTCGCAATATGAGATTGAATGTCATAACTCTTATTTGTATCTTACTTCTTATTGGTGTTGTTGGAAAATCTGCATAGATAGGATCACATACTTGGTCACCCGATGCAATGGAGGATCCCACTCTAGTATCCGCTTCGATTCATGCAGCTATTACCGTAACAGTTGACATTTTCTTGATATCAAGGTGCTCCCCTTTGTTTGAATACCCACCTATGGCTTTGATTTTTATTACTTCTACAAGAGTTACAACGTCATTCCTTGCGGCAACCACTGGAATATTACAGAATGATCCAAAGAGGGTCATAGCTTATTCAACTTGTTGTCAATTAGGCTATATGATCTTTGCTTGCACACACATAGGAGTTTTCTGGTATATTGGCTAAACCAATACATCGTACCATCCACTTATAGCAAAAGTCTATAGTATATTGAAAAGGCAATACTCTCCTTGGCCATAGCGTTGTATATGGGAGAAGAAGCGTTGTTGGCCTCAATCATAACAACCAATCTTTACCATGACCTGAATGACATCATTTCTATTGCACAATAAAATAAGTAAATAGAGCTGAATGTCACATCCCGGTTCGATCTACTTCAGGCCTGGATTTGTGAGAGAATTCTAACGGCACCATTCCTCTAGAGTACATCGCCAAAGCCAACTTTCATCAGATCAACACGATGGCAAAGCATTGAAACAGATATAACCCAACAGTGCAATCTCTAATGGTGGCCCTATTGTGTAACAGATGGCCCAATCATTGCCCTAAAATAAGGAAGGGCCCTCTCTTGCTAGTTCTGCCATTATTGAGAACAGTAAGAGCTCCATAACCGAATTGTCTTCTTATCTCCTGACCTAACTAATTGGAGGCACCCGGCTATACACTACATGTTAATTCACTTAAGGTCATCACTAGGACACTGAATCTCCCAACTATCAGTCATGGAGTAACCCCAGCTATAAACAAACACCATCTCTCTTGACCTATTCAAAGATGAACCATGGCTACCCATACACACTGACTCTCATGATTATCAGTCATGGAGAAACCTCGGCTCTAAACAGACACTGGTTCTCCTAACCTAGTCAAAGAGGAACCACAACTAACATTTGATACGAGTTAGAGTTTCTAACCGTAAGAAATATCCAATTAACCCAAGTCAAGCTCAAATAATTGCAACAATTTGGCCTTGCTCCCCACGGACTGAAGTCCAAACCAGCGGTTACGACTGGGAACTTATCGAGCTAAAGGCTCCATTCATTACTGTGAGCGCGGGTTTCGGGGAAACCCTGATTAATCTCACGGGGAGAATTTAGAGTCGCCACCTATTCATTCAGAAGGGATAAGTCTCCGGGATTTGGATAAAGACTTGGTCTGGGATCAGAGATTAGGGTAAGAGGTTCGATTAAGTTCGGGAAAGGGGTTAGGCACTCCAACACTTCCACTTTTCAGTGGTTCCCTATTTGTTAGGGTTAAGCCAAATTAAGTCCAATTTTAATCAAATGCCTTAATGTTTAACCTAGTACTAATCTAAGAAGGAGAAAATCCTAGACTTAGGTCGAACATGGGTTGGGTTACCTACGTACTCACATTGGGGTGAGATCAGACCGAGCATAGTTCTGGCACATGAGCCTGTGCCAAGGCTAGGGGTGTGTGTGTGTGCACCAAGGGTGGTTAATGGGCCTAGTCCAGTAGACTAGGGTTTGGTTGGCCGGGGTTGGTCAAAGTGCATGGTTTTGGCCCGGTAGGTAAAGAGGGAAGCCTGGTAGACTAAGACAAAATTTGACCATGGTTAGGATTGGTAACAAGAGTTAGGTCAAACTAACTATGGTCAGGGTTGTTAACTACAGTTAAGATTGGTATGATTTGACCCGATAGGCCTGAGTTAAGCCTGGTAGGCCAAGGGCTGAGGCCCGATAGGCCCAGGGTGTATTAACCAGGGGTTAGTGTTGCTAACCGGGGTTAAAAAGATGATTAATCATGGTTAGGGGTGCTAACCATGATAAAAAAAAAGTCCAATAAAAGTATTTTTGGTCTTTTTGATTTTTTTTGAGATTTTTTCAATTTTTTCAAATGGTTAAGGACTGCTTAACCATGGTTAAGGGGGGTGGCACCATAGTTAGGGTTCCTAACCATGGTTAAATGGTCAAAAGAGGCCATTTTTGTATTTCTCGGATTATTTTAGAATTTTTAAGTATTTTTTCAGATTTTTTCTGCTTAAGGGTTGCTTAATCATGGTTAAAAGTTAACCAAATATGATGTTTAACCATGGTTAAGGGCTCTAACCAAAAGAAAAATGGTCACCGAAGACATTTCTGAACTCTAGGGAATATTTTTGGTTTTTTGATGATTTTTTCATAATTTTGTTGGGTCATGGGCTGCTTAACCATGTTTAAGGGTCTGATTTGGTCAAAAGTGGGCCTAGGGTCCACGGCAAGGCCTAGACTGGGCTCTTACCCGGTTTGGGCCCTGTACAAAGGTCAGAAATTAGAAAAACCCAAACTTTTTATCATGTTTTTAATCATGGTTAGCATGGGTTTAACCGCGGTTAGGGGGTAAGCCACTGGAATCGAGACCACCAGGGAGTAACCTGTAGTCTAGGGAACATTTTAAGCCTTTAGTGGGTCCAAGAAAAGGTCGGTTGTGGGCCTCACAGAGGCCCAAAGTCGCCTTGATCAACACCACATAAAATAACAAATTTTAGAAAAAATTCTAACCATGGTTTTTAACGAAGGTTTGCAGCGATTTAACCGCGGTTTAGCTTAAACCCTGGGGGATCCGAGAGCATGGATACGAAGCTTGTAGTCCATGAAACAACCTGGGCCTTTGGTGGGCCCAGGAAGAGGTCGGATGTGGGCCCCACAGAGGCCCAAAGAGGCCCTGTTCACCATTTTTGCACACTGTCAACACCATTTTGGTGTTGATTTAACCACGGTTAAAAGGTGAGTTAGGGGCTGGGACAACACAGGGGGATAGCCCCAAGTATAGAGAGTCTGACCATGACCCTGGTCTTGACTAGGGCCTGACCTAACCGTGGTTAATGGTGGGTTACAGGTGATGACCCGAAACTGCCAATTTTCTGAAAAAAAAATTTGAAAATTTTTTTGTGGGACTGTGGTTCTTAACCAGTGACAATCTAGGGGGTTCCTATGGATTGAACCCCTTAGACCTTTAGGGAGACATTGGAGATGCTGCCATATGGTGGTGGGGGTGTGTCCGTGGCCATTGCCTCAAGGGGATACCTCCCTATCTATGAAGAAGATGAATGGGGGGACCTTGTCCTCGGCCTGAAGAAATAAAATGGGAGTAACATAGGACCCCTAGATTGGGACCAGGGGTCCCTTACAACATTAATAACAGCAAAAAATAAAAGAAAAAAAATAGGGAAGGGGATGTATACCCTCGACTACAGTGGCTGAGTTACAGGTGGGGATAACCTGGTGAGGGTGCTGGTGTGTCAAGGGGTTTACCCAATGCTCAGGAAAGGTGGGATATGGGTGGAGTTCAAGTTGCCCGAGAGGATTTGGTGTAGAAGGGGGAAACACAGTGGTGGCGCACGAGCTGTGAGGTCGCCGTGGAGGTTGAAGCTGGTCTAGGGGAGATTGAGGAGGTTGTTAGGAGGGTCTAGGACCTACGTGAGGTGAGTGGCTAAGGCTTAAAGGGATAGGGTAGGGCTGGCCAAATGGGAGGAGTAAAAGAAATTTGATATTTTAAAAAAAAAACCAAGGATAGGTGGGTGAATCTTAACCACAATTAAGGGGTATTAATAGGGACACGTGGCGACCTCAAAGGCATTACCGGGAAAAAAAAATTCTCAAAATAATAAAACTACCCCAAATTTTTTTTTCTTGGGGGCTACGCTCCGAACCCCCAAATTCCATACCCTCAAATCATAACTTTTTTTATACATGTATTTTGGCCCCTCCCCCCCCCCCCCCCCCGGCCCAATGAAAAATTCCTGGCTCTGCCCTTGAACATAAGGGCAGTGATTAGCAGACCCCGCATTAGAATAAGTAGTCTAATGCCATGGCCATGTGTCCCTTTTAATACTCCTTTAACTATGGTTAAGCTTAAGAAAATTAAAGTAAATATTTTGGTTTTTTTGCTTTTTAAAAATCAAGCTTAGATTGCTTAACTATAGGAGTGAGTGAATCTTGAACTACAGTTGATATGTGGTAAAAATGGGGCATTGACCAATGAGGACTGTACATTAGAATAGATAGTCTACTGTGGCTGTAAGTTAAGTATTTCCCATAGCATAAAGGAGGTAATAATATAAATCTCTGACAAACTCTTGATCTTGGTTAATGATCTAAAGTGACATTATGTTTTAGATCTAATCTGAATGCATTAAGGGGGTTCAACCGAAACCTATATGTATCGGTTTCGGACGATACATTTAATTTTTTTTTTGTAAGAAAAATATATAAAAAATAAAATAAAATATTTAAAAAATCAAATGAGTTGTAGGAACCAAATATAAAGTAATGGGAAACAACTCAACAACAAAGTAGCAAACACAATTACAATTACATAATGATTTACAACATAAATAACTAATAAACGATACGTATCGCCTATTTTGTATCGGTATAAATATTGTATAGGGGACTACCGATACCTATACGTATGGCCCGTTTTGTATCGGTTTAGGCAATTTTTATTTCCATGCTTGCGGTGCAGGGTCGTATCATAGCAGATTGGCAACTGAATGTGGTAGCTTTTGTTTATATGAACAAATTGATGCATTTTCTTGCTCATGATTTCTTAGTTGGTTTATAAATATACGCCGTAGCACGATAATTTCCGTTTGTCATTGTGGTGCATGTACAGGGTGGGCTTGACTATTTGTGCCACCTTTAGACTGGTTAACCTTAAGCTTAGCAGACTGGTTAACCTTTAACTATGCGTTACGAACTGCTCAATTGATTAGTCCTAGTCGGCTAATCATCGATCCCACCACCATCTACAGCCGGTGGCAATTATCTTAGAGACCGATACAACATAGTGCAAATCTAGATAACTTCCAAGTCATCTTGGGGATAGAAATAGGTCAAAAGTCAACAAAGGATTGCGAAGCAATGACTTTCAAAATAAGAGGGATTACCATCACATTGACATCACCAAGAAGTGTGCTGGAGCTAATGATATCAAAGGATGACACTTACCACATCGTGTTTAACAATCCTCCAACTCTTCTGGAAAAAAGGCCCGTGAAACCATCTGAACCCTACCCTTAATCACCATTAAAAGAAAACACCACCTACTCTAGCTATCTCATTCTTGGTAACATCTTTGCACAAGAGTTGTATACAGTCTTGATCAAGCCTTTGTTGGCATGGAAGATCAAAATCTGGGCAGCAAGATGAAGATAGAGGACCAAACAGCTGACAAAAAGAGCCCCCTTTATCTCATCTTGATCAAAAGTTCTTATGGTTACGGGTGCACATCGTTTAAAAAAAGCCATTATTCCTATCGCAAGGCAGAGCCATTTCACCTGAGAACGTTGCCTAAGAGCAGATTCTTCCATGCAAGGAGCTAGAGGAGAGTTGCAGAGTTATGCTTTTCCTCAAGATGTAACTCTTTGTTCCTCGACTCTTTCTGAGTAAGGCCTTGCACATGGTTGAGCTCTGCATTTGCCCGTTTAACGAAATGCTGCAAAAACTTATCTCTAGCGCACAACCGAAGGAGCTTCTTTACCTCCTTAAGTCTTTGAACTAGAACATACATAGGAGAAGCCACCACATAGACCTGTCAAGCTTTTTCAACAATAGCAAGGTATTCTGAGTGTTCAACCCAAAAATTAAGGAATTTAAAAGATCTAAGTTTAGGATTTATACCCAAATCAGAGTGCACAATATATACTACTATGATATGATATACCTGGCTGAGCAAAGAAGGCCTTTGAACTGTTGAAACTCTAGAGCGAATCCACATTCAATAAGGCTCTGTCCAATTATGTTGCAATCCGGCCAACACCCACACACAATTACTCCATGTAAGAAGAGGACCCTTATTTTTAAGATCAAAGAACCTCGCCTCTTCCATACTTTTGGCAAATAAACCATAGAACTAAGGTGAATCCCACGCCTTCAAATAAAAAAAAAGAATCGAGTAACAATCACCTAGAGCAAACCATGGCTTAGAGTTTAAAGATCTAGAGTAGTCGACCATCGCAACCAAAAGATTACGCCTCAACATTTCATTTAGACCCGTAGATAGCCAAGATAGTAGCACTGCTAACCCCACCATCCCATGCCCCAAAACAATGGATAGCTTCATAAAAAATTCTAATTACTTGAACGTCAATATGCATGTGGTCCCAATAAAATCAAATAGGCCCACTATTTGCACATGAATAGTTATCAATTCTCGCTCAACCTAGAAATAAGCAGGAGACAATAGAGTCCGCGTTAGCTTAGTGAACTCTAGTCTCAATGATAGCCACCGACTCCAATTCATTCGAAGTAAGAAAACTCCTAATCTCAGCCTGCTTAAAAGGGGAGTTTAAATTTAAGTTTTGAGGATTGAGGTAATTCTAATTTGATCTTTAATTGCATCCCCTCTAGGAATACATCCTTATTACGTGCACACCATTGTATGGTCCTAAGATATACATTATTTACGCCAATCCTAAATATCATATAATGGTCTAGATTAAAGGAGAATGCCGCCATGGTTACGAAGCAAGTCGCAAGTCTGATCACAAATCAAAATTCTCACCTTATGTTATAAAAGTACTACTAGGCAGCAAACATCTATCTTGATCGGATGACCTATATGTTTTCGATCAGCCGAAAAGCTTGCCACGTGGTACATTTCTCCCTCCTTTAAACAATTTTTTTTTACCGAAAAATATCTTATATAGCATTGAAATGCTTGAGGCATAGAAAGCAATGCATATGCATCACTCATGCACATGTTACCCATCTTCACACACTATTTTTTCCATCTATCGTCAATTCGTCATCGTTGGGGGGCATTCCCGAGAGGGTGTGTGGGTGCAATGGCGTTGTGGCTTGGGCATGTCACGTGTGCGGCGAGTATAGTGTGTTAACCAAAAACAATCGTTGGGGGGAATTCACAATAATTTGTCAAAACATTTGTAGTGTGAGAAGAGCTCGCCCTGGAGCTGGAGACTAGCATGAAACATCTACATTTTCCCCTAATAAATGCAAGTCACAAAAGATTAGCCCTTGAGACCGGTGGACATCGCACATTCACTGATCCATGAGGGGACGCACTTTCTTTGTTCGAGGAGTGCTATCCACACTGATGGGGCTACCTATTGGATATGTCACCATGATCACTGATCAATTAGATGCCGACATTTTTACTTAAAAAATAATAACCTTCATGAATGCTCCGTTTGTTTTGAGGTAAAATAGGGGAAAACAAATGAATTCCATGGAAAATGTCATTTTCCAAGTATACTTTCTTTAGGACAATTGACATTTTCCGTGAAATTCATTTGTTTTCCTCTATTTTACTTCGAAACAAACGGAGCAGAAATCGTAAATTTTGAGTTCAAGAAAAGAACACGAGGTCAGATCCGAGCATTTTTACTTCTTGAAATCAAACAGAGCGCTTAAATGAGGAAAACTTTACAGAGATCAGATCATCTTGAAGTAAAAGAGACTGTAAAGTAACACAAAACTTCAAGACACAAATACAAAATTAATAAAACGAAATCAGATCTTGAAATCGAAGAAATTTACAGAAGAAACAATAGAAGATAGATCAGATCTTCTTGAAATCAAGGAGAGCATCAGATGAAAAGCAATTCACAGAAGCAAAGATCAAGAACTAAACATAATTTCAAAAGAAATGAACCTTTCATGGTGAAGAAAAAAATGGAAAAAAGTTGAGAAAATTCGGAGAAAGAAGAGGAAGAAGAACAAGACCTGATTGAGAAAATTGATAGTTAAGTCGTCTCCTTTGCGAGTTTGGCTGAAATCCAAGTACTGTTCGAGCTGCATCTTCGGTTTCCCTCTCAATTGGAAATTCATTTTTCTCTTCTCTGCCACTCTAATAAGGTTTTCGAGTCTCGACTTCTCTGCCACTACTATTACTTAAAAAAATACGTGAACTAAACATTATAAAGGGGATTTTGCGTATCAGCTGCTAGGTTTAGCCTTAGTTTGTAAATACATTGTTAGAAAACAGATTTGTAAATTAACTAATAATTTCTCAACAGTTTGACAAAGGACCTCACTCCTTACTTCCATCGGGTATTCGGTGATAACTGTTAATAAAATGATTAGTATACCCTTAAGATATTCTTAACCTCACACAACCCCTCTAACTAACCTTGACTATGGTTAGCAAGTTTTAACCTTATGATCATTTTTTTTAAAATCTAATAATTAAGGTTAGATGTTTTAATCCTAATAGTTAGTGAATCTTAACCATAGTTAAAGGGTGTTAAAAGACGACACCCCTTTGACTATACTTGAATTGAGGTTAACGTTTTAACCCTTGTGAAAAACAAAACACTTAAATTTTTTTTATCTAAAAACTAAGGTTAGATGCGTTAACCTTCAAGGTAAGTGAATTTTAACTATAGTTAAAAAGACTTAAAAGGGGCACTCCTTTAATTGTCTTTGAACTATTGTTGACAAATTTTAACCATATGATTAATTTTTAAAAATTAAGGTTAGATGCTTTAAACCCTAAGGGTTAGTGAATCTTAACCATAGTTAAAGGATGTTAAATGATGACACCCCTTTAACTACCCTTGAACTATGGTTAACATTTTAACCATTGTGATTAATTTAATTTATATTTAAAGAAATCAAGGTTAGTCAAGTTTGGTGCCCAAAGAGGTTCAGTCGAATTATCTTTCAACGGGAATCCCCTACTGATGATAGTTTGGCATCTAGAAATAATTGTCGCCGACCTCCACTTGGTAATGCTACCAGTTTGGAACCAAATTCACGATTACCTCCAGAATATCATATCCAACGAATTGAGAGTCGGATAGCTACTAGAATTGGCGAGATCATCGAGGTAGGCACACCGGCTAAGGGGATTAAGAGTGGGAAATGCTTGCGGCTGCGAATTAACCTTGACATCCGGAATCCTCTCCAACCTTTCATCAACCTTCATCTTCAAAACTCCGGTGAATCCATTTTTCCCCTGACCTTTGAGCGCCTTCCAATGGTTTATAATTTTAAGTAAAAATGTCGGTGATGATGCCGGCATGAGGGATGGTGCCCTATATCCAAACGGAAGGCATGACATCACAGTCAATTGAGCAGTTCGTAACGCATCTGATGATCGTTAGTTTGCAGTCGTGCTTTCCTGGTATGTATTCCATGCATATCTTGTTATAGATATTCTTATCAATCTATAAGTATTAAGTCCTGTTAACATGCTTATTATTGAACTTCCTGGTACCAAGTTTTTGTTCAGTAAAGTGCTCTAAACTCATTACTTTGTCTTCAGTGTTTTTATTCTCTCTTGGTTAACTCCCTTTTTTTTTGGTTAGAATAAATTAGTAGGAACACCCAGAACTAAGGTTACCTGAATGAAACGGAATCAGAACTGTGAACTTGATACATTCATCTATTACATTTTGTTTCTTTTGCATGGTACGGCAGGTGATCCAGAATAGCCTTTTGGTCAGATGGTTATCATCTGAAGAGGTTGATTTTTGGTGTAGAGGATCTCTTGATGGGGCCTCTTCAGTAGTATATCCCACTCCTCCATGGTAGATGGTACACATGCATGGGTATGCTTCTTATAAAGTGTAGTAAACATCTATAATTTAGAGCCTTATATATATTGTCATTACTTCGACAATAGAAGATGCCAATGTTAATTGGGTCTGAATTTTTTCTTACAATTACAAACCAATGGATGTTGTGATTTTATTCTTATATTTTGGGGCTTTTACAAGGAAAGGCTTATCAGTCTCATGCCATTTAAACTACCCCATTTCAGGATTTGGTTGTCCCTTAAGATGGGACCAAATACCAATGCTCTTAGACCTTAATCCCATTTTGTCCATTGACTCTACCCATCTAGAGTGACTCTGGTCACCCAAGAAATGGATTTTGATCCAGGGCACTTGGGGTTGTGTAGTTGTATTAGGACGCGATTGTCTGCACTCTGCAGGGACAAGAAAAGGATTTCTGGGAAGGATTTCCATGGAAGAGTGCATTGTTGTAGGAAAAATAGACCATTGAAAACACATCACAGCAACTGTACAAAAGACGCCCCTTTATGAAATTTGTATGTTGACGAACACTCAATAAGCCCTTATCCAGGATCAGGACAGAGTTACTGATGTAGCCAAAGGTGTCCTTAAGGTAATAATAGTCTGATGAAGAACATTTCACGAGCAGGGCATTTCTGGTCGCTGGAACAGGGTGTTAGGCACATGCACAATAGTTTCACTCAAAATGGGTCATGAAAATCCCATCTTCCTGTAACATGGCCTGTTCAGACCTAATTTCTACTATCTCTGTATTGTATTAGGTTCTGGGAATGGCCGAGGTTTCCTTTCTTTGTAAGCGAATTCTGATAGGATCAAAGGTCCCTTAGGTGGGGTAAAGAGTAGTTCCTATTTGCTTTGTGCAACTTGGTAAATTTTGCTCTATACCGGTAGTCAAGAAAGTTTTCCAATAGTTACTGGAAGGTTGCAGAAGACCTCAAAATGGCATTAGTGAGGATGGTTGAAGCAAGGGCAAGAGGGAGTCTCTGAGAAGTGGTTACAGGATGCAGAAATGGAGCAGGGGCTTGAGCTTATTTATTGAGAAGACTTGGAAGTTTATAGGATGGAAGGGAAGGGAGCCAAGGGTATTTTCGGTTTTATGCTTGGCATGGGGGACAACTGGGGAGAAGCCAGGGCAGCAGAGGAGCCAGGGCAGCTGCTTGGAACAGCCTGCTGTACTCGTCTTCCTGAAGAAGACGATGAACAGTAGCTGTTTTTTGATTTTTTTTTCTTTGTTTGGGCCTACCATCACACATGTGGGTTGAGACCAAAGAGGGTTTTTGTAACGACCCCAAAATCCTACAAGGCTAAAATAGGACTTTGGGATCGCCACATTACTTAAACCTGCTTAAAATCCATGACATGCAAGGCACACTAACACGAGTCTCCAAAAATGAGGATAATAAAATTTCCGATATATCAACTGTAACCAACTAAATAGCACGAGTCTATAGTCAACAAATACAACCCACTAAAACCAAAGAGTCTGATACACAACTATAAAAGTCTACTAAGCAACATCTACTCAAGTCTAATACACTCTCTCAATCAAATGAAATAAAAACTAAGAGGTGTAGCCACCCAAGTCTTTGGCTCCCTCCTTAGAAGGCTCACCTTCACCTCCTTCCTCTGCGTATGTTTCCTCAACCCACGGCTCCGCCGTATATTCCTGCTCTAAACCTGCCAAGACAAAGTCCGGCTGAGTACAAAGGTACTCAGTGTATATAAAATCCAACCAACAATAATAATATACCTGCACTTAGTTAGAAACATATCCAATAACATAATAACATAATCAGAGTGCGGAAGAACGTGTGCGCATATACATCATATCATCACCTTGACTCGTGTACTTGTGAGAATCTTAGACTTGGAAGACAATACACTTATGAGTTGCTTATGCTTATAAGACCACGTGCTTGTGAGATGTTTATGCTTATGCACTTATTCAGATCATACAATGATGTGACATGCCGTTCTTGACGGATACGGACCATGTCTAAGAATCAAATGGTTGACATGCCGTTCTTGGCAGATACGGACCATGCCTATGAATCAAATGTAATTGACATGTCGTTCTTGGCGGATACGGACCATGCCATGCTTATGCTTATTCAGAATATCATACGTATGCCATGCTCATGCTTGTGGTCCACATGTGTGACTTGTGAGACTCTTATCTTAACATACACGTGCATATGTGCTTAAGTGTCGAAATTAACATTCGAGTTGGTAATTGCTTAGATTCCGATCTTTCACCATAGAAACTCCACTATACTGTCCCATACCAAATAGTTAGAGAATTCCCGATTTGAGAGATGTTCCTCTAAGTTCTTACCTTCCCGACTATCAATTTCCATGCAAATAATTAGACATACTTAACAAACAATTCACATATACATATCTTATCATAATTCATATCGCAATTCATAATCAATTTACCACAATTTCATAAGAGTATAATAGCATTTATCATTTCAAGCATTTTCACAAACACCTTGTGTACGCATAATATGAATCCATTTCCCTTCTATATTTTCAAGCATTCATCAAACCATAATTCATCCATACAATCAATTCACTATTCACATCCACATATTAATCCCATCCTCCATACATTTCCCATCCTCCATACATTTCCTATCCTCCATATATTCTATCCACATCCAATCCACATTTCCATCCACATTTCCATCAATAATTAGCTTACTTCATAGAAAATTTGGGAAAAATGCATTTAATCTTTATCCTATCATTTCTATCAAATTAATATTCACAAAACATTAAAATAGAGTTGATTAGGATAGTATATCGACCTTAGGAATCCTTCCCTTGGATTCAAAATGTTCCCGAGGAGATTTGGAGAAGCTTTGAGGTCGATCTCTAAGCTTTCCTCTCAATCTTCTAGCAACCTCCTTCTTCTCCAAGCAACCCTCTCCCTCAAACCCTAGGTTTTCTCCTCCTTTTTGCCAAATTAGGTTAGAAATAGGTAGAGTATTTTAATATTTCGAGTAGGACCCCCTATTTATAGCTCCAAGGTCTGAGAACAAAAAGACCAAAACGCTCATACTAAAATTCTGTAAAAATCACGAAAGACCAAGCGATCGGTGGTTATGACCGAGCGATCGGTGCTCAACCAAGCAATCGGTGCTCTTGACCGGGCGATTGATCAAAAAAGCACTCTCTGAAAATTTTCCCCATACAAAATTTTGGACCATTCGATAGATACCGATCGATCGGTTTTGGACCGATCAATCGCTGCTTCTGACCGAGCGATCGGTGCTCTATTTCGACTCATTTTACTGTTTTGGCCATAACTTTTGACTCGCTTGAGGGATTTTGACGATTCAACTTGGGTTGGATTCATCTCTCGAAAATGAACATTTTTGGTATTTTAGAATTTCTAAATTCCACTTAATTAATAGACTAAATTATCCCCAAAGTTGATTGATCTGCAATTCCATTAGATAAAACCCACCATTGACTTGACTTAAACTCAAAATAAGGAAAAACATTAAACATGAACTTCGAAGAGGATTCCAACACCTTTCTAATAGTTCAAGAATCACTAAATTCCAGTAAACGGTACCAAAACTTGAGCTTCCTAAAATTTAGGGTGTGATATGACATCCCTCCGTTACAAGTTTGATTAAGCCTAGTTTACACCACACCAAATAAATATATAATACAATAAACATCAAAACATCATAAGGACTATAATACCCCTAATACAATGAAGTAAAAACATGAAAAAGATTCGGGGTCTCTACAGTTTTACCCTATTGGGGTTCGCCCTAGAAATTTGAATTTTGAAAGTGTAAGGTGGGTCCTTGTAGAACCCCGAATCTTCGTTTCACTAAGTAGTGAATAGTGTGTGAATAGTGTTCAAGTGTGGTCTTGTACACTTGTGGGTTTTATACTAATGGAAAATTTGGATTATGGCGCGCATGATTTAATAGGTCTAAATGTCCTTAAGGAGTGTGTTTAAAGCATAAAAGGTATTAGAAATGAGATTGGAGAAGATCTGAGTAGTGAAAATAGGGTTTTGCAGCAAAATAAGGGATCACCAATCGCTTGGTGATAACCACCAATCAACCGGTCTTATACCGATCGCTGGGTAGCTATCGACTGGTTAACTAAATTGTATAGGGAAAAAGTCCAGAGAGGGTGTTTTCAACCGATCGCTCGGTTGAAACCACCGATCGCTTGGTCAGCCACTGATCGCTCGGTCTGTACCACCGATCGATCGGTTATACGCAGATTTCTTCATTAAGAGTTTTTAAGTCTTTAGCCACTACCCCTTTTGCCTATATAAGGCTTGTTCATGCCTTAGGGTTTCAGAAACCCTTAGTACACTATTTTGAAAGAGATTTGAGAGGAGAATAAGGAGAGAAGCTAGTTATTACTCAAGCTTGTAGGGAGATCAAGTTCCTTCTATTCCTTTGGTGTTTCTTATCAAAGAACTCGAGGTCTTCACGTGTTCCAAGCTTTTGGAATCAAAATCACTGATTTCACCAAGGTAGATACACTCTACTACCAATCTAGTGATACTACTAGTTACCATATGTTGTTCTTCTCATTCTATACTATATATCTCTTGATTTGTTATGGTGTGAAAGGTTATTTTTATACTTGGATGTAAGCTATCACTATTATGCACTCTATATGTTTGTGTAAATGCCTCTAAGGGGTTTTTGGGTGTTAAAACATGTTATCATTCTCATATGCTCATATGTTCGCATGTCTCGCATGAACCGAGGTTTTTCCATGGATTTCTCAAGGTTACGAAAAGGGTTTTGAAAAAATGACTTATATGAATGATTCTAAGCAACTCTATGATATCGCTAAGATCGGTTCACTAGCTCAAAAGGATCATGATACACTCACAAAACTCTATGATAATGTCTAAGATCGTCTTACAGGCTCAAAAGGATCATAAATGAAATTGCTCTAAGATCTCTATGGTATTGGCTCTATGGTTTTGCTCTATGGTATTGCTCTATGTCTCTATGGATCATGAATAACTCTAAGGAACTCTATGAACTCCAAGAACTCACAAGGCTATGATTATCGCATGACTCACACGGTTTTGGTTTCGGGTCATCACATGTGTTATTTTACGGTTTCCACGCTTTGACATATTTTAAGGATTTCATTCTCCATGATTCACATGCTCTATGCAATTATTGCCTTATTGTTAATAGTTTGTATACGCTGAGTATTCCACGCTCAGCCGACATTTGTTATCATCGGCAGGTGCCCGGGTTCCTTTCGATTTGTGCGATACAGAGCCTTGGGTAAAAGAAGAGTATTATGATCCAGAGCCTTCTATGGAACATTACCAGGATGATGGCCTGCTAGATACGCGTCATGACTTTGACTTTGACTTTTGTTGATGGACTTAGATAGACTTGATATTTTGTTAAGTGAGAGTGGGACTTGTCCACTCCACATGTTGGATACTTATACAGTTGTATTTTGTTGGTTCACACTTGGACCAAGTAATAGGAGTGTTCAGTTATATTTGGCTTCCGCTATGTTAGTTATGTTTTGTTTCTGCTATGCATTGTAAATCATTTCCGCTATGTATGTCTGTGTACTCTGACAGGTTTCTATGGGTGCCTCATAAATCAAATGGGTGGTATGATACGGCGGTCATGAGTCAAAGTATCCCCAACTCCTACGGGGTATTTTGGGTCGCAACAGTCCCACTTGGGTTGGGCCTAGTGGGCCCATGTTTGGGCCCAAAAAAAAGGGTTTTAGCCATGTTTTTGAGGTTTTGTATTTTGAAATGGGCCTTGAGCCCATGGTGCTTTGTCTATGGTTTAAACTAGGGCTAGGCTAGGGCTAGACCTAGGGTTAGGTCTAGTGTTTACCTAGGGTTAGTCCTAGGGTTTAGCTAGGGTTAGACTAAGGTTTAGGTTTGGTTAATTGAAATGAGCCTTGAGCTCGTAGGAGTTTTAGCTTAGGGTTTGCATTAGGGTATGGGCTAGGCTAGGGCTAGGGTTAGGTCTAGGGTTTACCCAGGGTTAGACCTAGGGTTTATCTAGGGTTTGTTCTAAGGCTTAGGGCACTACCTAGGGTTAAACTAATGTTTGGATTAAGGTCTACCTAGGGCTACAAGGGCTTGGATTATGGTATACCTAGGGCTACTAGGGTTTGGCTGGGGATAACCATGGTTAATTGAGGTTAACCATGGTTAAACAGAATATAAAAATTGGCTGCTTACAGCTGCCCCTCTTTGCCAGAGAGTGCCAGTGTGGCGATTGAACGGCAAAGACTGGAAACATCCTATTTTTACACCGAGATAGATGCTAGGAATGATGCATGCTATGCAATTGGTGATTGTGGTGAAGTGATGAAGACTACTATTAGGGGATAGCAAGTAGCTGGGGAAGAACATGAATGCAGGGATGGCGTGGCCTTAAGACACTGGTAAGAAGAAAGTGTCGCTCGGAAGCGGCGAGGGGGATTGATCGAAACGGTGTTTCCTGGGGGATTTAACCGAATCGATCGGAGGACACATGGGGTGTTGGGCATTCGAGGTGTCAATAAAGTGTATTATGTCGACGCTCACCCGAGATGCGAAGGACACATGAGTTGTCGAAGAGGAGGATATACAGGTGGTGCACATTGTAAAGGTGCATGCAAGATGTTGGGTAAGCGAGGTGTCGACAAAGTGTATTATGTTGACGTTCACCTGGGATGCCGAGGACATACGGGGGTGTCATAGAGGGAACATGCAGGAGGTAATGTTACGGTGTGACGAGGTTGTCACGGACCACACAGGATGTCGGGCATGCGAGGTGTCGATACAGCATATTATGTCGACGCTCACCTGGGATGCAGAGGACACACAGGGGTGTCACAAAGGGGACATGCGGGTGGTGTACACTATAAAGGTACACATGGGATGTCGGGCATGTGAGGTGTCAATAAAGGGGTTATGTCGACGCTCACCTGGGATGCCCAGGACACACGGGGTGTCACAAAGGGGATATGCGGGTGGTGTACACTGTAAAGGTACACATGAGATGTCGGGCATGTAAGGTGTCGATAAAGTGGGTTATGTTGACGCTCACCTGGGATGCCTAGGACACACGGAGGTGTCACAAAGGAGACATGCGGGTGGTGTACATTGTAAAGGTACACACGGGATGTCGGGTATGCGAGGTGTCGACAAAGTGGGTTATGTTGACGCTCACCTGGGATGTCCAGGACACACAGGGGTGTCACAAAGAGGACATGCGAGTGGTGTACACTGTAAAGGTACACACGGGATGTCGTGCATGCGAGGTGTCGACAAAGTAGGTTATGTCGACGCTCACCTGGGATGCCCAGGACACACGGGGTGTCACAAAGAGGACATGCAGGTAGTATACAGTGTAAAGGTACACACGGGATGTCGTGTATGCAAGGTGTCGACAAAGTAGGTTATGTCGACGCTCACCTGGGATGCCTAGGACACACGGGGGTGTCACAAAGAGGACATGCGGGTGGTGTACACTGTAAAGGTACACACGGGATGTCATGCATGCGAGGTGTCGACAAAGTAGGTTATGTCGACGCTCACCTGGGATGCCCAGGACACACGGGGGTATGACAAAGGGGACATGCGGGTGGTGTACACTGTAAAGGTAAACATGGGATATCGGGCATACGAGGTGTTGACAAAGTGAGTTATGTCGACGCTCACCTGGGATGCCCAGGACAGATGGGGGTGTCACAAAGGAGACATGCAGGTGGTGTATACTGTAAAAGTACACACGAGATGTTGGGCATGTGAAGTGTCAACAAAGTGGGTTATGTCGACGCTCACCTGGGATGTCCAGGACACACGGGAGTGTCATAAAAGGGACATGCTGGTGGTGTACACGGTAAAAGTACACACGGAATGTCGGGCATGCGAGATGTTGATAAAGTGGGTTACGTTAACGCTCACCTGGGATGCCCAGGACACACGGGGGTGTCACAAAGGGGACATGCTGGTGGTGTACACTGTAAAGGTACACACGGGATGTCGGGTGGTGTTCATTGTTAAGGTACTCATAGAATGTTCAAAGATTTGAGGCATGGCTTGGAGGCACTAGCCGTATTAATGTTGATATGGCCGAAAGGTACTTGATTTTGATCATGTTTGGAATAATGCTGAGAAGCAACTGGTACGCAACTATAGTAGGGACTTGATTAAGTGCATGCGGTTAAAGTGAAATGTGTTGTGCGACTTGAATGTATTGGATGAGACTTTCACCTTTTATGCAGCTAATATGTAGCTAGGATGTATTGAGTGAAACTTGATTGTGTGCAGCTAGAGTGTAATGTGAAACTTGAATGCAGCTAGCTTGAGTGCAGTGAGTGACTCGATTGAGTGTGTGCAACTAGTATGCAGTTGGATTGGATTAGAGTGCATTTTGTGTGACTTGATTGAGTGTGTGTAACTAGTGTGCCGCTAGATTTGAGTAGCTAGAGTGCATTATATGCGACTCGATTGAGTGTGTGCAACTAATGTGTAGCTTTGTTTAGTGTATGTAGCTAATGTGCAGTTTATCTGGATTTGTATAGTTAGAGTTCATTATGTACGACTCGATTGAGTGTGTGCAACTAATGTGCAGCTTTGTTTAGTGTATGCAGCTAATGTGCAGTTTGTCTGGATTTATATAGTTAGAGTGCATTATGTGCGACTCAATTGAGTGTGTGTAACAAATGTGCAGCTCTGATTAGTGTATGGTATGCACGGCTTGACCTCTGTTGATGCATGGATGGCTCGACTAATCCTGGTTTCCCTGGTGTGATATGTAGGTTGACGGAGGGCTGGGTATATGACTCGCTTTTGAAGACCATTCCTTTGCCGATTGAAGGTTCCAGAGGTGTTTGATCTTGCTCTTGCTTCTTGTTAGAATTGTGATGCATCTTGGGTGATTGTTGAGTTCTGTTTGATCTGGCCAAGCCGATGGACAGACACTTAGAGGGCGATTGATCCGATGAGTATTGGGACTCTGGCGGTGATTAGGAAACGTCACAGGATTTGACAGACTCGGGAGACTTCGAGGATGGTTGATCCGACGAGTATGGGAACTCTGATGGTGACCAAAAGGAGACACAAAATTTGAAGTTGAATGCTCTATTTGTTTATATGATTTAACAAGGAGATCACTTTCACAGGATGAATGGATTATGTCCTTAGGGGTAAAGTACGATGCTAAGCAGATCTGTCCTGTTGTGACATTAATAAATTCATGCTTTGTGTCTTGCGGAGTCGGCCTTTTCCATGGATCTGAGGTTGTTTTACCAATAAGAGTTGCTCTACTTTGCTGCTACTAGAGATTGAGTACTCTGGCTAGGGAGAAGCTTACTAAAAAGCAAAGTGGATGCTTTTAGACTCTTACAGGGGAGAATGTTTATAGAGAGTAATTGGAGGCTTCTACTAGGGATCCGCTAGGGAAGATGACACTATTGTGGATCACTGCTGATGATTTGATGTGAGTGACACTTTGCTGAAGATTATTAGTTATTTACTGGGGAATTGAACTCTGCTGGAGACTACTGTCGGGGGATCTGTTTCTCTGTGCCATCTACTAGTGACCTGTGGGGGATTGCTGGGAGTTTGGCGAGATTGATTGCTATCGGATTCTGTTGCCAAACTAGTTTTTGCACGACGAGGCCATTGTCGATTTTCCTTATGCTTGCGAAGCTGATAAGTTTTCTTCCATTTTTTTGCCCCTGGTCTCGAGACCAATACCGTTTCTGGTTTTCATTGGGCCCGTAATGGATTTGAATGGAGTTCTGTTCTGGTTGCCTTGGATATTGGTATCTCGCTTTCGGATATTTGCATGATAAGCTGCTTGCACTTTCAGTCTCTAGGAGATCTAGGAAAACTTGTGATATGATGAAATGTAGGCTGGGGACCGTAGTTTTGGACACCCTGGGATTTCTCCTTTGCAGTTACTCTTTATGGGATCTCTTCCGTTGTACTCGTTGTACTCTCCTAAGGATTTGTAATTTTGGATTTCCAGCGAAGTTTTTTTTTATATTATTATTCTGCTGGGGAATATGAGAGAGGTTGTCTCTACTGGGGAGAGTTTCGAGAGAGGTTATCTCTGCTTGGGGATTGTTTTTCCGGAGAGGTTGTCCTCGAAAGGTTTCTGATGGGAGCAGAGTCCAGAGAAGTTTGTCTCTATGGGGAGTCTCTGATTCTTGAAAATGTTTCAACTTCTATCTTGAGTTTTTCTTTGATGAAATTTTTTTTACCATTGAGATTCGACTCGACTGGGGAAGTTGAGAGGATTTCTGCTCTGCCAGACTTTGATGGAAAAGGTTTTAGAGAGGCTTTGGTTCCACTGGGGATGGTTTGACTCTACGTAGTGGAGATTGGGGGAGGTATGATCCCTTTTTGTGACCACACCTGATTTGTCAGGTTGCCTACGTACCATTTGCAGGATCAGGTCATGAAATAGTTTAGGCAAATGCCATAGATTGGCAAGGGAGGGTGTCTCTGAAAAGCTTTCGTGAAAGAAAGGCTACCAGGCTCAAAGGGCTAACTAGTGGATTTCGTTGATCTGTAAAACGGGTTTACATTGAAGCGGATGGAGGGGTGCCAAGGATGGCTTCCTATCCTTTCTTGAAATGGCTAAAAGTGCAAACATTTATCAGACAAGATCTTAAGTGCTATACTTTGATTTTGCCCATTTGATTGGTCCGAGATCTGCTGATCGGTTCAATATTGCTTCAAGCTTTTGTCAGGCGAAGCATTTGCCCCTGACTAGTAGATTTGCGCAACTTTTCTAAAGTTGTCAATCACTTGCCCGGATATCAGCTTCGATGCGTGTCTTGAAAAACAAGTTGCCCCCTACCCCTAGCATTGATGATGGCAGGGTATGATTGGAGGTTATGTCGGATGACGGGAGATGGGCTTGCCCCTTGCTTTTGATTGCCCCTGCCCCTGGTGTGGTGAGGTCTTGACCTTTGCATTTAGAGTTGCTACCTAGCTCTGTACAGGACAAGGTTTCTGGATGAGAATTATACTTTTTATCGTATTCTGCCTTTGAAGATTATGGGTTTGATTATCTATTTAAGTGACCTCTTGTTAAAGCAAATGAGCTTAATCAACATTTATCTATGGTAGGTAAGTATAATAAAGGAGATGAAACTCTTCAGAAAGAGAGTAATTTCATTGAATTGAAAGAGTTAGAATCTGGACCGGACTCGTACAGGGCAGAAAATAAACCCTAACTAAGACTGACTTAGACTCGACTTGGTTTTGATCAACCGAACTTAGCATCTCGTTTTCAGGTCTCCTTCTTCAGATGAGTTGGTAAAGACACTGCTCTAGGTGGCATAAAGGCGGCTTGATGATGGGTTGATGAGGGGATAGGGTTTTCAGGAACTCCAGCTACTAGGCACATAATCAAGTTTGGCCTCGTCGATTATGTCTTCAACGGCATGCTTCAAAGTGATGCAGTGATGAGTGGAATGCCCAGGGCCTTGATGAAAAGCACAGTATTCGTGCTCTTGGTAATTATGGTTCCTTTTGGCTAAGGGTTGCAATGGGGTAGGTCTGCAGAGCGTGATCAGCTTTCTTTCAACGAGAGTTGATAGGAGTTAGCTGAGTGGAAGAGGGGTGAAATGCTTTGGCGGTATCCACTCTTTTGAAGGCTTGGAGAGCAAACAAGAGGAAGGTTTCGATGGTTGTGCCACTGCTTTAGGTATATTTGTCTGAGAGGTGGGACAGATCTAGGTTTGCCCTTGTGCCACCAAGAGCTTGTTGAGAGAAGCCGTCATATCTTGGAGGAGAGACTTGATTTCCTTGATGTCCTGTTTTTGACGGAGGAGGGTTGTCAAGATGATCTCTTGGCCACTCGATACTTCTCCGTGTTCCATTGCTTGAGTCCTTGAGTTGCTGCCTCGGTAAGGTAGGATCTGGAAATATAGAGTGAGTCAATACCGGTGGTAAGGTATGTCAATTTAAAATGCATGAGCATGCACGAGTTGGACCCGATGAATGAGGACTCAACCCTAAACAGTATTCCTGATGGGATGAATAGGGTGAAGGACGGATATAGTTTGTATGCCGAAGTTAGGTTGATTCTAACTATATGAAGCATGTACAGAGTTAGGTTGACTTCTACAAATGCATGAGTGATGCTAGGTGTAGTACAATGTCGGTGATGCTTTGACTAGGATAGATTGGACTCTAAGGATGCTAGTACAAACAATGAGGGTGTGATGCAGTGATGCCTAAAGGGCATAGTGCAAGTGTTTGTACTTAGTGTTGTGGTAGCATTGTGAATAGAGTGACTTGCTGACTAAACATGCATGTTCATGATGCAAGGAAGAAGATGCAAGAAAGGACTTTGTGTGGGAAGAGAGTACAGGACTGTGACTCAAAAAGAGAAAAAAAAAAGATCTTAGGTAGGTCCATCAGGGATCATGAAGTTAAGTGGCTAGGGCACACCGTTCAGGTCCATGATTTGCTGTTGGGGGGATGTGACCTTAACCTCCATGTTCTCAATGGCTGCAGTAGCATTGAACATTTGGGATCCGAACTGTCGGATTCGAGCGGTCATCTCAACCTTTGCACTATCAAGCTGCTCTTGGTAGAAGTGCAGCTGGGCCAGGATGACGGCTGTTTCTCAGGTATCGTCTCTTCCGCTTCTTTTGGCAAGACTGGACTGTATGCTTGAGATGCTTGATCTATTCTTGTATGGCCTGAAGTTTACGGTCCTGCTCTACTTCCTGTAGCTTGAATTCTTGTCGAGCCTTCCGTAACCTTCTCTCTTTCATCTAGATTTGGAGCTGTCTCTCCAAGAAGATTTCTCTCCAGGGAACCACCTTTTCAGCTAGGGGTATGATTTTGCGTGATGGAGCTGAGACTGGTGTGGGTAACTCCCTGGGCATGGGCATGCCAAAGCTAGTATATTGAATTTGTAAGTGGTCCTAATGTAACCACCAAGTCAGGCAACTGATCTCGCCTGGAGCTTTGCCAATCTGACTGGACTCAGTGAGTGAGGCTGTCGGAGTGCGATGAGAAGGTGATCCAATCGTTTTCCTACCGGTCTATCACTGGGATATGCTGAGAGAATTCGAACTGTCGAAGGACTCGGAGTGGAATGTAGACTATGGAGCCTATTAGCCTGGCAAGGATCATGCATCGTCTTCTGGTGCTGACAACATGAGGTAACTTTTTCTGTATAAGCCAGTCACGTTGCCATATGATCTCCTCCTCTCTCAGGGTTTGGAGAAGCTGGTAGAGCTTTTTGATATCTGGAGTTGCTATCGGACCCTGATTCTGAGAAATCTTCAGAGGTAGACTGTAGGCTTCACGGAGGTCAATCGGTATTGCTATGATTATAGGCAGGTGTCCTACCAATCATAGGTGCAGGAGAAATGTACTTGAATGAAAGATGCCCTTCTGTGGTCTACTGCATGGTTAAGAGCCCTAAGAAGCTCTATAAGGATGATGGGTACAATTGAATCGGAGTTGTGCATGTCTTCGAGGATCCTCACTAGTACTGACTCGACAAGTGCACGACCCTTCGGGAATACCAGCTGAGACATGGCTAACAGTGTAAGGGTGTTGAGACCGGGAAGTTCTACTGTAATGGAGTCAGGGTTTCACTTGCGCTTGTACTGCTTCTCAAGATACTCTATAGGTATCCGATCAAAAGAGCCATTAGGATAGGGCTGTAAGCAGGCAGACTTGATATGCAAGAACCTGGATAGGTCTGCCTGGTATGTTGTCTTGTAGCGCGGTACTATGGCTTCGCTGTCCATGTTTAACCCTAAGATAAGCTGAATCACTTCCAGAGTTGGATACAGTTCGTTCTTACCAAAACGGAACACCATGTGATATGGGTTCCAACATTGGACAGCTGTGTTCATGAGCACGAGTCTGATTTAACCAAGGATAGGTCTAGGATAGTCTCGATTTTGTAGTACTGAGCCCAAGTGATACGCTGACTCGGGGTGAAGGCCTCTATTGCTTTCTTGAGGTTCTAGTCACATGCCTCCTGAGAAGGCAAATGCCAGGGTCGGGCTGGTTGACCAATTGACTGGGTTATCCCTGAAAGACCTGCCATCTATACTGAACAAGATAGACTTGATGTGAGTGTGCTGTGTATGCAGATGAAATATGCAAAAGATGATGCAATATTTTGATTTTTTTTGGGTTGATAAAGCACATGTGATCCGATAGGGTAGACAGATGGAGTTTCGACGTACTTTAACCCGGGTTATTGGAAACCAGAGAACCTATCAGGTCAAGGTTAGGGGTAGGCCCGATGAAGGCCTGTCCGCTTGGGATTTAAACCCCATATGCTATGTCAGGAAGCAAGGTAGGATGTATTTTATTACAAGCACAAGTTGGCTCATTATATGCCCCTGATGGGTGGTTATCCGGATAAAGTGTGCCCAGGTAGTAAACCATGGCTAGGGACAGGTATAGGGTGCAAGCAGGTTAGGGTTTAGGATAACCCTTCCTGGGTGGGCTGCTTGTAGTCACCCTAAAGATGTAAAATGATTAGTATTAGGTTAAATACTTAGACATTTGATTAATTTGACATTTAATTTGGCTTAAACCTAGGTTCCGAGTTAAATCTTGATTAAAATATATCCCCAACAGAGTCACCAGAGCTGTGAGCGCGAGTTTCGGGGAAACCCTGATTAATCTCACGGGGAGAATTTAGAGTCACCACCTATTCATTCAAAAGGGATAAGTCCCCGGGATTTGGATAAGGACTTGGTCTACGATCAGAGATTAGGGTAAGAGATTCGATTAAGTCTGGGGAAGGGGTTAGGTACCCTGATACTTCCACTTTTCAATGGTTCCCTGCTTGCTAGGGTGAAGCCAAATTAAGTCCAGTTTTAATCAAATGCCTTAGTGTTTAACCTAATGCTAATCCAAGAAGGAGAAAATCCTAGATTAGGGTCGAACCTGAGTTGGATTGGCTACGTACTCACATTGGGGTGAGATCAGACCGAGCGTAGTTCTGGCACATGAGCCCGTACCAAGGCTAGAGGTGTGTGTGTGTATACCAAGAGTGTCTAAGGGGCCTAGTCCAGTAGACTAGGGTTTGGTTGACCGGGGTTGGTCAAAGTGTATGGTTTGGGCCCAGTAGGCCTTAGGTAAGTTTAGTAGATTAGGGTTGGGCCTAGTAGGCCAAGAGGGAAGCTCGGTAGGCTAAGGCAAAGTTTGATCATGGTTATGATTGCCAATTGAGTTTAAGTCAAACTAATTGTGGTCAGGATTACTAACCACAGTTAAGATTGGTATGGTTTGGCCCAATAGGTCCAAGTTAGGCTCGGTAGGCCAAGGGACGAGGCCTAGGGTGTATTAAGCAGGGGTTAGGATTGCTAACCGGGGTTAAAAAGATGGTTAACCATGGTTAGGGGTACTAACCATGGTTAAAAATTCTAATAATAGTATTTTTGGTCTTTTTGAATTTTTTTGAGATTTTTCCAATTTTTTCAAATGATTAAGGACTGCTTAACCATAGTTAAGGGGGGTAGTCACCATGGTTAGGGTTGCTAACCATGGTTAAATGGCCGAAAGAGTCCATTTTTGGGTTTCTCAAATTATCTAGAATTTTTTAGTATTTTTTTAGTTTTTTTCTAGTTAAGGATTGCTTAACCATGGTTAAGGGCTCTAATCAAAACGAAAATGGTCACCGAAGATATTTCTGGACTCCAGGGAATATTTTTGTTTTTTTGATGATTTATTTAAAATTTTGTTGGGTCATGGGTTGCTTAACCATGGTTAAGGATTAACCAAAGGTGAGTTTAACCATGGTTAATGGTTCGGTTTGGTCAAAAGTGGGCCCAGGGTCCATGGCAGGGCCTGGACTGGCTTCCTACCCGGTCTGGGCACTGTATAGAGGACAGAACTTAGAAAAACCCAAAAATTTTATTATGTTTTTAACCATGATTAGCATGGGTTTAACCACGGTTAGGGGGTGAGCCACTGGAAACTGAGACCACTAGGGGGTAGGCTGTAGGGCTGTCAATGGACCGGATCATGATCCGGATCCGATCCGATTAGCCAGACTTTGGACCCTATATGTGATCCGTCGGATCGGATTCGGATCGGATCGGTGGAATCCGATTATAATCGGATCGGATCTGGATATAGGGTGATCCGATCTGATTAAAATCCGATCCGATAATAATAATAATTTTTAATAATTTTAAATATATTATTTAGATTTTCTATGTATAAAATATTAATTTTTAAAAAAATTAACATTAATTAGTATTAATTAAGGTATTATTAGATTTTTTATTATTAAAATAGATTTTTTTTAAAAAAAAATAACTTTACTCGGATCGGATCGGATTCGGATCGGACGATATATAATCGGATCGGATTCGGATCGGTTACTTCATGATCCGACGGATCTCGGATCGGATTCGGATCAGTCGGATTCTTAATCGGATCGGATTCGGATCTAGGCAGATCCGGTCCGAATCCGATCCGTTGACAGCCCTAGTAGGCTGTAGTCCAGGAAACATTGTGGGCCTTTGGTGGGCCTAGGGTGAGGTCAGGTGTGGGCCCCACAGAGGGCCAAAGTCGTCTTGATCAACACTACATAAAATAACAAATTTCAGAAAAAAATTCTGACCATCATTTTTAACGAAGGTTTGCAGCGATTTAACCACGGTTTGGCTTAACCCCTAGGGGATCCGAGAGCACGGTTGTGAAGCTTGTAGTACAGGGAACAACCTAGGCCTTTGGTGGGCCTAGGAGGAGATCGGATGTGGGCCCCACAGAGGCCGAAAGAGGCCCTGTTCACCATTTTTGCACACTATCAACCCCACTTTGGAATCGATTTAACCACGATTAGAAGGTGAGTTAGGGGCTGAGACGACTCAGGGGGATAACTCCAAGTATGGAGAGTCTAACCATGACCTGACCTAACCGTGGTTAAAGGTGGTGACCCGAAATTGCCAATTTTCTGAAAAGAAATTTTGAAAACTTTTTTGTGGGACTGTGGTGCTTAACCAGTGACAATCCAGGGGGTTCCTCATAGATGAGGACCCCCCAAACCTTTAGGGAGACACCGGACATGCTGCCATACGGTGGGGAGGGGGTGTGCCCATAGCCATTGCCTTAAGGGGATCCTCCCCATGTATGAAGAAGATGAAAGGGGGGGACCCTGTCCTCGACCTGAAGAAATAAAATGGGAGTAACATAGGACCCTTGGACCAGGGGTCCCTTACAACAGTAATAACAGTAAAAAATAAAAGATAAAAATAGGGAAGGGGATGTATACCCTTGGCTACAATGGCTGAGCTACAGGTGGGGACAACTTGGTGAGGGTGCTGGTGTGTCAAGGGGTCTACCCAATGCTCAGGAAAGGTGGGAGATGGATGGAGTTCAAGTTGCTCAAGAGCGTTTGGTGTAGAAGGGGGAAACACAGTGGTGGCGCACGGGCTGTGAGGTCGTTGTGGAGGTTGAGTCCGGTCTAGGGGAGATTGAGGAGGTTGCTGGGAGGGTCTAGGACCTACGTGAGGTGAATGGCTAAGGCTTGAAGAGATAGGGTAGGGTTAGTTGAATGGGAGGAGTAGATTTTTTTTTTTTCAAAATCTCTCTTGCCTGAACAGTGGCTGCGGTGGAGGTTTTTAGGATGGAAGGGAAGGGAGCCAAGGGTATTTTCGGTATTATGCTCAGCATGAGGGACAACTGGGGAGAAGCCAGGGCAGCTGCTTGGAACAGCTTGCTGTACTCGTCTTCCTGAAGAAGACGATGAACAGTAGCTGTGTTTTTTTTTCTTTGTTTGGGCCTACCCTCACACATGTGGGCTGAGACCAAAAAGGGTTTTACCCTATTAGGGTTTGCCCTAGAAATTTGAATTTTGAAAGTGTAAGGTGGGTCCCACTTGGGTTAGGCCTAGTGGGCCCATGTTTAGGCCCTAAAAAAAGGGTTTTAGCCATGTTTTTGAGGTTTTGGATTTTGAAATGGGCCTTGAGCCCGTAGTGCTTTGTCTAGGGTTTAGACTAGGGCTAGACCTAGGGTTAGGTTTAGGGCTTACCTAGGGTTTTTCCTAGGGTTAGCCTAGGGTTAGACTAAGGTTTAGGTTTGGTTAATTGAAATGGGCCTTGAGCCCGTAGGGGTTTTAGCTTTGGGTTTGCATTAGGGTATGGGCTAGGGCTAGGGCTAGGGCTAGGCCTAGGGTTTACCCAGGGTTAGACCTAGGGTTTAGCTAGGGTTTGGTCTAGGCTTAGGGCACTAGTTAGGGTTAAACTAGGGTTTGGATTAGGGTTTACCTAGGGCTTGGATTATGGTCTACCTAGGGCTATTAGGGTTTGGCCGGGGATAACCATGGTTAACAGAGGTTAACCATGGTTAAACATGGTGTAAAAATTGGGTGCTTATAATTACCATTAACAACAAAAGAGGTATCAATACACGACATAGGGATAAATCTCTACATTTCTATAAGTTTTAGTTGATTGGCTTGGAGCCTCTGATCAATCTGTGAGTGACAACCACGTGTCTCCCACTGTTCCTTTTTATTTTTCAATTCAGTTGAGTTCCAATTGATCGATCGTGCACAGGAAGTTTCTAGGTGTTCTGTAACAACTCCGATTGATCGGCTTGAAGCCTTTGATTGATCGGATAGTGCAAATTGTGAGCAAGACGATGCTCTATTTTCTGGGTTTCTGGGGTCTAACCACTCCTACTTCACCTCCACTCAATTCATCCTCCTTCTTACTCATATCTGGGTTCCATTAGAGTTAAACAACCGTATTAAACCATAAATTTCAAAATTTGAATTCAAAGCAAAGCATTTTTATCCATTTTTTGAATCATTTTTCAAAACCAAGATTCAACAAAACAACCATACTTTTTTTAGAAATACAACCTCAAATCCCATGACAATCATAAGTCATGGAGAATAGAAGGGAAGGAAATTTACCTTGGTTTCCAGCTTCAATCTCCTGGACAAATTGTGTGAGAATGCCCTTTTCTTCCCTTCTTCCTTTTCCTTTTCTTTCATTTCCTTTCCTTCTTCTTTCTCTCTTTCTTTTTCTTGGCTGTCTCAAACACAATAAGGGGGTGAGGGTGTTTGTTTTATGATAAGAGAAAAGAGAGGGAGAGGGGGGATGACGTGGGGGTATGGGGCAGCATGGTGGGGGTATGGTGGTGTCAACATGCCCATGCCTCCACAATATTTGATTTTTTTGTTTTTTTTTAAACTAACATCCAACCACCCATGTACTTGACCTTGATGCGACCGACGCGATGGCTGACCACTCCGACAATCGACTGGTGCACAGTATTGGAATACTGGGCTGGATAAATACTGGGTCTGCTCGGAATTATTCGAGCGCAAATCGTGATTAATCAAGCTAACTTAATCATGGTTCAAGTCCCTAATTAATCTTAATAATATTTAATTATTTAAATTAGTCCCAATTAATGACCGTAATTATTATAATGCCAATTATTAATTAACTAGCCTAATTAATGATCGTCTTGACCCCAAAATTTTATTTTAAAATTCTGGGTCGTGACATAAAACCTGTAAACACATACAATATCCCATTTTATACTCCATGCAAAGTAGTCTACCCATAATCATGTAAATCATCTAATAATCTTGACTTAATCATTAAAAAACCATAATAGAGTTAGGTTAAAAGGTATATCGACTTTAGGGATCGTTTCCCTACGATCCAAATCATTCGAGGAAGGCTCCTCGGCAATTTTCAAGCTCGAACTCATCCTCTGCAAGAAATTCCTTAGAAACTGTAGGGTTCTCTCTCTATTAGGGTTTAGGGTTCTAATAAACCCTAACTTACGAAATAATGGACCAAAACCCCTAAAATACCCTTAAAAATCACACTAAGAGAGAAAAATCTCCTTATCCCGAAATTCGAGACTGGTTTTGATAAGCAGAATGAGTCTCTTTCAAAGGGCTAAGTTACCCTACTCAATCCACCAGAAGAAAGGAAGGAAGATGTTCTGTAGGATTACTGTGGTTGGTGGACTCTTGAACTGCTATACAGAAGGAGCTATTAATATTATCCACACTACTATTGGTCGTCCTTGGGTGAAATGGACGATTCCAGGCGCTAAATGGACATTTTCCCAATCTATCTAGGTGAGTGAAAGCAAGAGGAAGGCGGACCGATTTGTAAATGAGCCCCATGTTCTATTTTTTTTTTTCAAAATCCTATATAGTTGGTCGACCGGTTGTGAAATCTGGTTGACTGGATTGCTTAGGAAGCCCTTGTTTTGGGCATTTAACTAGTCAGTCGACCGATTGGGAATTCCGGTCGATCGATTTTCCCCTTCCCCTTGTTATTTCACATTTTTCCTCTTTTGTTAAGTGTTTTACGCTCTTTAAACAATTCACGAACATAAATTTGCATTAAACACATCACACATAATTAATATGACTAAACTACCCTCGTTAAACATGACAAATGGCCTAAATTAAATTTGGGTCTCTGCATTCTCCTACCTTACGAGATTTTAGTCCTCAAAATTGCGTACCTTAGTCGAATAGGTGAGGGTACTTTTTGCGGACTTCATCCTCTCGTTCCTGAGTGGCTTCTTCTACTGCATGGTGTTACCAACGCAAGAGAATTAGGGGAATCGTCTCCGTGCACAAGACTTGCTCATTGAGGTCCAAAATTTAAGTCGGTTGCTCAACTAGAGTCAAATCCAACGGTTCTAAATCAATGACATGCGACAGATCCGGGATTTAATTCCTCAACATGGAAATCTAGAAAAAAATTATGAATACTAGCCATGTGAGGAGGAAGCATAACCTAGTATACAATCTCCCCAACTCTGGTGACGATCTCGAAATAACCCACATATCTTGGGCTAAGCTTGCCCCACTTGTCGAACCTCATAACTCCATTCGTAGGCGAGATCTTGACAAATATATGATCTCCTACTTGAAGCTCGAGATCTCTCCTGCAGTATCAGCATAGCTCTTCTACCTTCTCTAAATCGTCTTCAATCTTTCTCTAATCAACTGAACCTTTTCTATGGTCTACCCAATGAGCTCAGGACCCAGAAGTTTTCTCTAACCAACTTCGTCCCAACACAGAGGTGAACGAAAACTCCTCACATATATTTCTTTGAACGATGCCATTTGAATGCTTGCCTAATAGTTGTTGTTGTAAGCAAATTCAACCAAGGGCAAGTGATCATCCCAACCATAGTTAGTAATTCGGTGTACGACAACAATTCAGTACGGGAATTATTTGCATATAATTCAGAATAATTATTTAATAATCTGTTCAAAAATTCGGCAAAAAAAACATGGAATGTCAAAAATACGGTACAAGAATAGTTCGAGTATAATTCGGATCAAGATTAAAAATATTCATTCAAAATTTTGGATAAACATATAAAATGCATGTATAATGTTCCTTTCATCTAAACTTTTATGTAATTAAATAAATATAAAATACATGTATGAGGTTACCCCTTACCTTTCATCCGATGAGGTGGTCACACATTCACGCCCTGAAACCATGATTTTTAGGAAACAAATATAAAATAAATTTAACTTTTGGGTTAAGAAATGGTTAAATTGTTTATAAAAAATCTAAAATATAAAATTTGATTGTTGAACCCTAATGGTAAGTGAATCTAAAATATGGTTAATAGGGATTAAAAAAGACACGTGATGATGTGTGGGGGCGATTGAACTCTCCTTGAGTTCAATCGTGATTGGCTGTGATCTCGGTTATGTAATACTTGTACTTTTTTAAATACTTTTTAGTACACAAGTTAACTTTTACACCTTTGTGTAATGGGCCATGCTAGCTACACTTTCTTTAAGAATAAGACATGTGATTTTCACTAACACTCTATCCAATCAAAATCAGAGTGAGTATCAAAAGAAGGTAACACTAGCATTATACATGTGTGCTTTGTATAGATTTTTTTTTTTCTCTAAAGAAAACTGTATACTTTTACTTTTGTTCTTTTGTGTCAGTTACTTTTGTACCTTTTCTAATAAACACCTACAATTGTTTGCGTCTGTAATTAGCAGGATTTTTATAATACGTTTTATTCGAAAATCAGTACTGAATGAGTCACGGACTATTCGTTTAGGCTCAAGAAACCGTGAATAAATCTGTATGATTGACTTGAACGGCCGAATGCAATGTTCACCGGACATGACGTCTGATTTGCAAATAATACGCGAATTATTCGCGTATTTACTAACTATGATCCCAACTACTCTGAAAGTCAAATATTCAAGCCTGTAGCATATCCTCTATGATTTGGTTCACTCTCTCAGTCTGCTCATCTGTTTGCGGATGAAACGCCATACTGAAGTCCAAACGAGAACCCATGGCCTACTGAAAACTCTTCCAGAATCTGAAAGTAAATCTCGGATCTCGATCAGATATGATACTAATTGGTAATCCATGCAAACAGACTACTTCCGTGATGTATAGACTTGCAAGTTGGTTGCTCAGTACGGAAGGAAGTGAGTTGAATTGGTCAATCTGTCGACCACCACCCAAATGACATCGAAGTTCTTCGCTGTCCTTGGCAACCCAACAACGAAGTTAATAAAGATGTTTTCCCATTTCCACTCTGAAATAGGAAGAGGCCGAAGGAGTCCTGCAGGTCTTCGGTGTTCGGCCTTTACTTGCTGACAAACCAAATACTTCGACACGTATGTAGCCACATCCCTCTACATGTTTCTCCACCAAAAGTGCTTTTTGATATTTTGGTACATTTTGGTACCATTAGGATGAACAGTGTACTTGGATCAGTTTACCTTAGTTCTTCATTGGCTGGAACACATAGTCATCCCCTGAAAGTAAGAGCAACTCTCTCATTCATGCAGAAATATCGGTTGCCATTTTGAAACGACTTGGCACAATAGGCCTGTAACTCTCCATCTGACTTTTGATTCTCTTTAATCATGTTCAGAACGGTTGGCTTGACCACGATATTAGCCACCAAGGCTTCAGATGCTCCATCACTAAATCGCACATAAAAGTTAGACACATCTTCAAGCAACTTCCACTCTTGAACCATTAGGTGTGCTAAAAATCCAGTAGGTCTTCGGCTTAGTGCATCTACCACCACATTGGCTTTTACGGGGTGGTACTGGATGGAGCAGTCGTAGTTCTTAAGGATTTCCACCCAACAGTGTTACCTCAAATTCAGCTCATTTTATGAAAACAAATACTTTAGATTCTTGTGATCAGTGAATACTTCAAACTACTCACCGTACAAGTAGTGTGAGCGAAGACTACTGCTGCCAACTCCAAATCATGGGTAGATTTGTTCTTCTTTTGGTCTTTCAACTACCAAGAAGCATAGGCAATAATTTTCCCATGCTGCATGAGAACACAACCCAAACTAATAAGGGAGGCATCACTGTACACCACAAAACCTCCGCTGCTAGATGGTATTGTCAAGATCGGCGCGGTGGTAAGGCGCTTCTTCAACTCCCAAAAGCTCTTTTCACACTTCTCATTCCACTCTAATTTGACATTCTTTTGAGTTAGATGAGTGAGCGGTCTTGTCAGATGAATAATCATTTCACGAATCTTCGGTAGTACCCAGCAAGGCGTAGAAAGTTTCGGATTTTCGTGACGCTCTTGGTTCTTCCTCAAAATTTCACTGCTTCTATCTTAGCAGGATCCATAGAAATACCCTCCCCTGACACCACTTGACCTAGGAATACTACTTTCTCTAGCCAGGATTCACATTTCCTAAGTGATTCTCGTGAAGTCTCTGTAGTGTGGTCCAAAGATGCATCTCATGCTCCTTCTCTGTCTTAGAGTACACCAAAATATATTCCACAAACACAACACATTGTGATCAAGGGCTGACCTGAATATTTTGCTTATAAGATCTATGAAGGTTGCAAGTGCATTTGTCAAACCGAACGATATGACTAGAAATTCGTAATGCCCATATCTGGTGCTGAACGTAGACTTTAGGACATCTGAAGATTTTATCTTCAACTGATGGTAGCCTGACCTCAAGTCAATATTGGAGAAATACTTGGCTCATTGCAATTGATCAAACAAATCATTAATCCTTGACAAAGGATATTTGTTCTTGATGGTGACTTTGTTCAATTATCAATAGTCGATGCACATCCTCATCAAACCATCCTTCTTCTCAAACAACACTGGAGCTCCCTCAAAGTGAAACACTGGGTCGGATGAACCCATTACTAATCAACTCTTGAATCTTTTCCTTTAGCTCTTTCAACTTTGTTGGGGTCATTCTATGTGGTGCCCTTGAAATGGGCGAAATTCACAGAGCTAAGTCGATTGCAAAATTGATCTCTCTATCCAGTGGCAAATCTTCAGGAAAGACATTAAAAAATTTCTTCACCACTAGAATATCCAAAGAATTCAGTACTTCCATGTGAAAATACTCAAAACTGGAAACCGAGCTAAATCTTCTCCTTTAACCCTCGAAAATGGAAGGGAGGTTCACTGACTGGTTTAAAGGTAACTATCTTCCAGAAACAGTCAACGTGGCCATGGTAAGACAAAAGCTAATCCATGCCTAATATAACGTCAAAATCTTGGAATTCAAGGAAAATCAAACCGGCTAGCATTTCTCGTTGTCCAATTCGAATTTACAAGTGCGATAGACCCAGTCTATGATGACTGAACTACCAACAGGTGTAGCAAAGGATAGTTCACGGTCTAGTCGACTTGGTTCCACAGGGAAGGCTTGTACAAAGCTAGGGGTGATGAAGGAATGAGTCAATCCAGTTTCAATTATTAAATGGACTAGATAGTCATTTATCAACAAGGTGCCTCAATTTTTCATATCACTAGTGTGTCAAACAAGTGCACAAACATATATCGTATATAACATATCATTTTATACATGATAACAAACACAACTAGCATCCAATTATAGAAATACCTTACTTAAGATAATTCGAAATAAACGTACCCTTCACTACTTCTTATGACGCATGTGCATCTTGCTCGGAGGTAGCAAACACCTGACCCTAAGCTAGCTGGAGGGGTTGTTGGGGTATAGTGCCCTAAGGTAGCCTCTGTTGCATTGGCTGCCTAACCTATGGTCTGGCTCCCTGTGGATGTGTCTATGGAGGCATCTCCTGCGCCTAGACCAGTCACTCTCTAATCTGGTGGGTAAGATCCCCATAACAAAAACACCATCCAATGATTAATCCGCATTCCCCTGTCGGGTGCCTCTTGTGTTACGCCATGAAATCCATATACACAATATACCTTATATTTGTATAGGTTTTCGTAGCGTAAACCTGGGACAAACCCCAAAAGTGAATGCATTTTATAAACATAAAACCATTCCAGATGTATAACATGACGATCATAACTATAAAGTTTGAATAAAGTGTAAAGTGCTATTAAGTTCTTGTCATAAAATCTCTTTACAAACACTCACTCTCAAAAGTGAGAAAAAGAAATGTTCTTCAGATTCTTAGCTCATCAAGAGCTAATATAGACTTTCAATTATCTCCTGAAAAAGCCAACATAGCAAGGGTGAGCACAAAGCTCAACAAGTTGACCACACATAATACATACGCCACATGTACTCACAAGTCATTATTACATCTTACTCATGACAACTCAAATCAATTCATTTTATTCTTTTGAATTACTTGGCCCACATTCGGTGGTCTCTAACAATGCCTTATGACACAATTTTAGATTGTACACCTGTCATTCATAAATTAACAATTATAATGGTGTTATAATTATAATGGCTTTTGTAGGAGATAATTGAAAGTCTATACGCCGTTCATTCGAGGTGAAGTCACTCATAAATTAACAATTATAATGGTGTAGCAGAAATAAAGGTGTTATATCTTCCTCGTTATAGCGTCCTATACCACACATAGCAAGGCTGATATAACTCAAGTTATTAATCAAGGTAAGCTAGCTATATCCTCCCGGCCCGCTATAGCTCTATAGCGTCCTATATTACCATAGCAAGGCCGATCAACTAAACTTGGTAATGTCTACAAATTCAAGCAATTTCAATCAAGCATGCACGACAGTTGATCATCATGAAGAATAATACAAATATAAGATGGTGACAAGATAGATTGAAATAGAGATAAGATATGAATATTAATTTAAGAGAAATAAGGAAAAGTGTGGTTAGGATAGAAGAGATCTAACATATATAGTCTCTAAGTTCCATGGGGATCCTAGAGATGCATTGTCTCTAAGTTTAGTTTTAAGGAAGTGTTTAGTCGAAGTTTTCATCGCACGATATCCTGCGATCGATCGCAATCACAGTGAAAATCGATTACCTGCACAGTGACGATCAATCGCACAAGTTCCAGTGACCAACCCACATTTTTCTATTCCTGCGATCGATTGCCAATTGCGAATCTGGAAATTTTTCAGATTTCCTGCACCTCATTCCTCCAACTTTCATTCCATTCCTCCATACTTCATTTCCAAGCATCCATACACCCATTACCAACATTACAACATTCCTAAAACATTAATTTAAGGATTTATGAAGTGTTTTACAAGATTCAATCTTAGAAATCTAAGTTTTCAAGAAAGGGAAGAACTTTAAAATCTCCCAATCCATTCTAACTCAACCTAGATCATAAATAAATATTTATGACAACAACTACAACAATAAATACCACATTACAATGGATTTCATAAACAAAGGGGTGTTCACTTGCCTTAAACCTAAATTTTTAGGGTTTCAAGGAGATAAAAAACCCCCAAATGGGTTTCCTTCAAGATCTTGAGTTCCTTTAAGCAAGACCTCCCAATCTTCAGCCTTGAATCTCCTTTTTCAAGCTTCAATCTCCAAAACCCTAGCCTCCTCTTCTTTCTCCCTTCTTCCCCACGACTTTCTCTAAAAATTTGGTTCTCCAAAATGAGAGATTAGGTTATCTCTATCTTTTTATACTAAACCCCTTTTATGAGCTTTTACCCAAATACCCTTACTTAAAAGTGTTTGGTTACAACCCATAGTTAAACCTTAATGTGTTATGCTCATTATTAATTATTATACCCACGGTTATTAATTTCTCCTATCCAAACATCACACAGAAAAATTTACTAAAATACCCCTAACTAGAAAATTACAGAAATACCCTTAACATTTAAATTAGGAATTTCAGAATTGTAACATCTTGCCACACTGGCTGCAAGTCAGATATGTCGGTATCCAAGGAGTAGGTGAGGCGACCCATGGTGCCTGAGGAGTAGGACGAGGAGCTACTGGCACAGGTGCAGACCTCTAATACTAGGGTAGCCTAGCAATTGGCGTTGGGCTTGACATCCTCGACCTCTTGTCCTACTAGCGATATCTACTAGCTTGAACTCTCTCTCTCTCTCTCTTCCTCTAAAACTCCTCTGAATTTATCTCTGCTATTAAGGCATGTTCGTTCACCTCTCTGCAGGTTCCGAGTCGTAGAACCAAGGCTTTATCCCGGATGTAATCCATCAACCCTCTCTCAAACCTCCTCACCTTCATACTTTTTGTGGCGATCAGGCGAGGTGCAAACCTAGAGAGCTTGACTAACTTGCCCTCATACTCGGCCACAGACAAACTTCCCTACTCTAGAATGAAAAACTTGATCTCCTTCTGTTCCTTAAGAATGCAGGAAAATACTGCTCGTAAAAGACATCAAGGAATTCCCCCATGTCCACGCCAGTTCAACACGTATCGCATTCCTCTGCCTTGCCACGGCCCTCCACTAGTATCCAACCTCGCCTTCCATGAAGAAGGAGTCCCATTTAACCCTCTTCTCATATGTGGGCTCGAGCACCAAAAATATCTTCTCCAGTTGCATTTTCCATGTCTCTGCAACAACTGGGTCCGAATTGCCATAGAAAATTGGGGGACCTATTCTCCTAAAGGCTTCCACTCCATTCTGTCAGGGTGGGCGAGTATTACTTTGCAATGCCTATCCTGATGCTAGGAAGGCAGTCTGTTGAGCAATGGTAGTAGCTAGAGTCTCCAGTATGCGGCCTAAGTCTGGTTGGCCAGTGCCCTCGGAAGAGCCTTCTCAGCTACCTCCCGCTGGATTCCCATTCCTATATCCTCTAATGCTACGCCTCATTATGATATTTCTAAGAGCGAAAATAAACAATTCATCTTTAGAAACAAGCTCACACGTAGCTAAATACTAAACCTAAACCTAAAAGAAAATTTAGTCTCTTAGTTCTTGATGTTGCTTTTCTAGGTTGAATAAATCATCTTGTTCCTAGTGAACCTAATGCCTTAGCTCAAATTCTAGTATCAGGTCCAAAATATCATAAGTCCAACTTGGAGGAAGACTTAACCCTAGGGACTCTAATACCTTTGCTTCGATACCAACTCTGTTGTACCCCAAAATCCCACCTTGGTCATAATGAGGCATTCGATCGTGACAAAGCTTAAACTTGCTTAATTCCTTAGCAAATAAGACAATACTATAACACGAGTCTACAAAAATGACAATAATAAAATTTGATATTAAAAAAACCATTTTGTATCAACTATCACCTGACCAAGTCCAACATAACCCACAATGAACTCAAGTAGCCTGATCCCCACAAAATGTAATCCTAAGCAACATCAAATATCTCAAGTATCTAAAATATCCATTACAACTCTTTTTAAAACAAATGACAAAACTCTAATAATAAGGGAACCGATCAAGGTCCCAAACTCCCTCCTTGGAAAGATCACCTTCTTCTTCCTCTTCCAAGTATGCCTCTTTGACCCATGGCTCCCCGACCCGCTCCGACTTTAAACCTGTCAAAAATAACTGTTTGACATCAATGATACAATAGTACAGTCTACATTTCCAAAAATTATAATAGGCGGGAGCATATAATAATGGAGTAATAATATCATGAAATATAACTGTGTAAGCCTTAGCTTACCGATTCACAACAAGATTCATTCACATGCCAACCCATGGTCGCTCAGGGCTTTTTACTCTATCAAGGTCTACAACCTCAATACGTTTTCCAAGTGAAAAAATTCGGTGAACCTCAAATCCGATGTTTGAGTTGAGAACTCACAAATCCAAGAGGGGATGGATCGGTTTCCCTATAGTTCTATTTACCCTTTTTACAATTTAACAATTAAGTTATTAACTTAAGGGATGATAAAATTTAAGTACGGAAATAGAAAACCAAGCAAATCACAACAGAAGGATTTTTACGTGGAAACCCTTCCGGGAAAAACCACGGGACCTAGTCCATCCATGAGAAACCACTAAGACAAAGTCAACAAGAGCTTACAAGACTCGAATTTGACTCATTCGAACTCGACACTATGATCCTTCAGTTCTTAGTCCTCCATGCCTCGAAAAGTCATCACGTACTCTCAAGTCTCGTGATCAACTGCAGCCACTCGTACTTCTCTTTATGTCTCGAAAATAGTCCACAATCTTTCGATCGAACTCCGTCAATGACGGCTTCAGAATCCACCGACCAAAGCACACATCCACGATCCGTCTCAGATCAATCTCCTTCGCAAAGGCTCCGGATCACTCCGGCCAAGTTTTTCTATCCAGAACGGGTTGATGGTTTGATTGAAATCAACACCTAGATGTACTCCCTCAATGGACAAGTCCAAACAAGCAAGTATGGAGCTTTAGGCTTGCAAACTCTAGGTTGAAAACATCAATCAAAGGGGAGGAGAACAATAAGATTCCATAGTTTTTATGAACTCTAGAAGGAGTTAAAAACCCTCTCTATACTCCCCCAAAGTTGTACCCCACGAACTAGAGGGGTTCCCTTTAAATAGAGACCCAAAAACCAAGTATGGAAGTTGCTAAAATAGTTTAAAAACCAAAGAGGCATGAAAAAAACCGTATAGGCAAAATTCTCATATCAGGGTCGACCCTGGGAATCACTTGGATCGACCCAACATGCCACTTCGGTTGACCGAAAAGTCTTCCAGGGTCGACCCTCAATATTTTGACTCTCTGCCCATTGTTCCAATACAAAATTTGGGATACTTAGGGTCGACCTTAAGGTGACAATCTGATTTTAAAACTTCATTTTCAGCCCTTGCTCCCTTCATAAAAGTTTTAACTCTTTTCAACGCGGTCGATTTGATATATTATGGAGCAAAATCCAAGCTACGGTTTGGGAGATATGTCACCTACAAGAAACCTTGGTTTTTTGAAAAATTTCAGAACTTTTAAACTTGTTTTGCACTACATATCTCATCACCCTGGGTATATATGATTAGTCTAGGACACTTACCACCTAAGGTATCATATTATGGTTAATCTAAGTTAATTCCCACCTAAGGTAACATGGTATCTAGGTCACTTACCATCCTATGAGTGAAACGAAGGAAATGGCCAACCGAGTCGATCAACTGAGTCTTCAACGGTCTTCAACTTCACTTGTCGTGGATGCTTGAAGGCAATGACACAAGATACACACCTAATCACCTAGACTCACTTGTTTTGACACCGGAATAAGCCAACACATAAAACATGGACTTTACACCAAGTACCAAGTATATTCAACATAAATGGTATACATGACACCAGGTTACCATCCCAGACAACTGATCACGTTCTACCCTCGAGTCTGCAGACTTGATTGACTGGGCTTTCGCCTATGAAAAACCTTTACCCTTGAGTCCAAAAACTCAATAAAAACCAACCGGGTCTACACACGCCAAAGAAACTTACCTTGAGTCTGTAGACCCAATACAAACTTGAGTCCATAGACCCAACACAACCTAAGAGTAGGGCCATTTATACTAATTTAAGTCAACTTTCAACACATCTACTATGCGGTCACCATTTTTTTTTTCTGATCATCAGTCATGAATGAACCCCGACAATCTCGTCTACCCTCTCTCCTGACACGTCAATGAAGGCACCCCGACTCTTAATAGACACCGTCTCTCCTGAAAAGTCAATGGAGGCACCTCAGGCCTTATTGGACACTATCTCTCCTAACCCTCAGTCAACTGGAGGAACCTCGATAGTACTATTACCGTCTCTCTAGACCCAACCAACTAGAGGTATCTCGGCTATACACCGCAACATGTTAAGTCACTTAAGGACATCACTGAGACACGATAATGGCCTAAAATTAAATTTGGGTCTCTACAGTAATAGTGTGTTAATACACTATTATATATTACACAACACAACTATATAACAATAACACTTAAATATATAGGGTGACGTGCTCGCCCACTAGAAAAAATAGTAAGTGTCCCTTACAAAACATAACCCGTGGTAAGTTATTCCAAAATTTGACTGTTAAAAGGTAAGCTGGGTCCTTGGGAGACACATGGAAACAAATAGGCTAATCGAATGTTTATAGGTCATTGGTTTGAAGATTGGAAAACAAGGAATTTTTATAGCCTAAATAAGGTATAGTGAACCATAGGAGTTAATGATAAAAAAACTAGGGTGTTTTATTGGGTTAATATTTGGTCACATGTCTACCAATGCATCTACCTCAACATCTAACGGTTAGATTCCAAAATAGATTACCACTTGTCATCTTTCTAGAGAGGGGCTCACTAGAACTTCTAGTGAGCGTCACACATTAGAACCCCTTATACATACTTACATATATATATATATATATATTGAGCCATGCTCATTAAAGCTTTTAATGAGCGGTCCCTCTAGAATGATGACATGTGGCAATCTTTTTTTAAACCCGATGGTTAGATGTTGAGGTGGGTCCATTGAGAGACGTGTAAAAAAATCAGTCTGATTAGACATGTTTAGACTGTTTGATTAGACCCTAGTTTAACAACATTAACCCCTTAATTTTCACTAGACCCTATCTAGGTTATAGAAATAGCTAATCTTCTCATCTCCAATCGGATAGTTTATAAATGTCTGATTGAGCTAATTTTTTGTCATGTGTTCTTAGTAGATACGTCATGACATCCAACGATTGGATTTTAGAGTAACCCACCACGTGTCACGTTATTAAGGACCGCTCATTAAAGGCTTTAATGAGCATGACTCACTAGAATGCCTCTCTCTCTCTCTATATATATATATAGAGAGAGAGAGGCATTCTAGTGAGCCATGCTCATTAAAGCCTTTAGTGAGCAGCCCCTAATAACACGACCCATGACAGATTATTCTGAAATCTGATCGTTGGATGTTAAGATGTGTTTCCCGAGAGATACGTGGCAAAAAATCAGTTTTATTGTACATTTATAGACCATTCAATTGAAGATGAGATTAGTCGTTTCTATAGCCTTGGCAGGGTCTAGTGAGCCCTAAAAGGTTAATGCTGACAAATCAGTGTCTAATCAAACGGTCTACACACGTCTGATCAAACTAATTTTTTGGCATGTGTCTCCAATAAACCACCTTACTATCCAACAATCAAATTTAAAACAAAATTGTTAGAATCGCTCATTAAATGCTTTAAGGAGCATGACTCATTAGTACCTCTCCATATATGTTTATATATATATATACTAAGATAAATAGATGCCCCATGTTCAAAACGTAGATGGAATCTCTTATAATTTCAAAATTACCCCCTGCTCTTATCTCATCTTCTTCTTTTTCTCATTCTTATCTTATCTTATATATAATTGGCCCTCAAAAACGTACTCTTATCTTAATTATTGTATAAAACAAACACTTAATTGAATATTTGCTTAATTCCCATACTACCCCTCACTCATCTATCTATTATGCTTGAATTTCTCTATGGTTGTGCCACTGGGTCGCCATGTGTCCTTTTTAACACTCTTAATTGTGGTTAAGATTCACCACCCCTAAGGTTCACCAACTTATCATTGGATTTTATAAAAAAATTTGAAAAAGAATAATCTTTGGAATTACTGAATTTTAATTATGGTTTAAAAAAGTTAATATTTTTTCTAGATGAATTTTAACCACAGTTAAGGGGTGTCAAAAGAGACACATGACAACCTCAAGGGTGTAACGAGACTTCAACAGTGGTTAAGATTCACCTACCCTTAGGGTTCACCCACTTATTCTTTGTTTTTAGAAAAAAATATTAATTTCTTTTTTGGTTAAAATCACTAACTCCTAGGGTTAATTTTTTTTTTTTCATATTATTTTTTTTCTAAGAACCAAGGATAAGTGGGTGAACCTTAGGCGTAACGACCCCAAATCCTACTTAGACCAAAATAAGACTTTGGGTAACCTGCTTAAATCCCATGACATACAAGGCATACAACACAAGTCTCCAAAAATGAGAGTAATAAAATTTCGATATAAATCAAACCATCTTACACAAATGTAATCTGCCCAGCATAACCCACCGTGATTAAAATTCACAAAGTATAAACTCTAAGCAACATCATTTAAAATCTATTACAATTCTCTTAAAATGAATAAGAAAATCTAAAAATAAGGAGACCGGCCGAGGTCCCTCACTTCCTCGGTGAAGAGATCACCTTCTTCCTCTTCTCTGTACGCCTCCTCTATCCAAGGCTTTGCTATCGGCTCCGGCTCTAAATTTACCGACAATAATAGGTCGATTGAGTATTGAAAACACTCAGTAGATAAGCAGTCTAACCCACAACATGATATCATTAGAACATATTCAATAACATAATCATTTCGTAAACATATATTGAGAGTGCATAAAAGCATTCAATCCTAATCCATCATCATTTCTTTTCCACCATTTCTAATAATTCATTAATTAACAAAACATAGAGCATAAATTACTAATTCTTATAATCTTAAACACATGCCAAAATCTCTATTTCATGAATAGAATCCTCCATTCATCATTATATACCAATTTTCCATGAAAATCATGTAAGAAAACTCTTAATCAAACATACTTAAGTTTAGAGATTACTTAATAGAGCAAGTTAGAAGGCATATCGACATTTGGGATCCTTCCCTTAGATCCAAATCGCAAGATGAAGCTCTTTGAAGCTTTGAGGTTGATTTTCAACCAAATCTTCTTATTCTCAAAGCAAAACTTCTATTCTCCTCCAAGCTAAATCTCCCTTAGAACCCTACGTTTTCTCTCTTCCTTTGCCAAATTAGGTTAGAAACCATTTAGAGTCTAAAACTCTCGAATTAGAAGTGCTATTTATAGGCTAGGGGTTTAAAACCCTAATTCCCATAACCCTTTTAAAAACCTGAATCGCGACTTGCTATCGATCGTCGCTCGCCTGGTGATCGATCATCACATCTGCTACGATCGATCGTCGAAGAAACAGAAGTTTCCCAAATTTTCTGGTTCAGGACGATCGATTGTCATGTTAGTGCAATCGATCGTCACGTTAGTGCAATCGATCGTCGCACAAAACAGGGTCTTACCCAGATTTCAAGTTCTGGACGATCAATTGTCGGTTCTCCTGCGATCGATCAGAGGCTCTGATTTTCACCTTATTAACCCTTAAACATTTAAACCACTCTACACCACTTATATATAATTAAATATGCATAAAACATAATAAAAGACTAATCTACCATTATTAATTGTATTAAGGGCAAGAAAGAAAGTTCGGGTCTCTACATTAAGGGTGGGTGAATCTTAATTGCAGTTAAGAAGTGTTAAAAGGGACACATGTCGACCTTAGTGACGAAACCAGACTCCTCACTCTCTTGACAAAATGCTCCAAAAGAAGAACGTCTCACCAAGACCTCGCCCGCCCCATTTCTTTGCTATACCCAAAATGTCTCTAAAGCTTTTTGGTTCTTTAAATGTCTGAACATCATATTTAAATAAACAACATGTTTCTCACAATTTTTTTAAAAATCCAAAATGACCCTTAAGTTTCTATACCCAAAATATTCTTTAATTTTTTTTCGAAATACCCTCACTAGGATCCCTCTTCCCAATCTCTTTCCCCTTCCTCTCTCTCATGCATCGCACATGCCACCCACTAGTATATATATTTACATAGAGAGAGAGAGAGAGAGATTTTCAAAGGTTTATGGGGCAGCTGCATGTCCCTCATTCACCATGGCTATATCCTATTATTATTATTATTATCTGAACTCTCATGAATGAACTCTGTTAAATTTTGTTAACTCGTTAGTATTTTTTCCCTAAAAATTAAGGGTAGATGGGTGAACTCTAGGTGTAAGTGAATCTTGACAACAATTAAAAATGAGTGAATAGAAGGACACATGGCAGAAAAGAGGCACCAAGACGCTCTCTTGGGTCACGGATTGAAGAGGTGATTATTTTACCTTAGAAAGACATGCGAGAAATGTAGTGTTTGGTCTAAATGTAGTGTTTGTAGACCAATACCAAAGTAGTTGAAGGGCATAAAGAAGTACATTGCTGGTCGTTTCCTTGGCATGACTAGGAATGGCAATGGGGCGGGGTGGGGGCAGTTTTCTCCCACCCCGGCCTGCCCGATTATAAAGCCGCCCTGCCCCTGACTGGGACATACATATGGTGAAACCGCCCCCACCCCGCTTATAAAATCCCCACCCCGACCCCGCCTGCCTTTTTTTAAATATAAATATAAATATATATATATTATATTTAAATGAAATATATATATGTATATATATTTATAAATTGCAGCGGGGCGGGGTGGGGTATACTAAAACCGCCCCCACCCCTGAGTTGGGGCTTATTTTTTTATACCATTCCCCCCAATTTTTTTGAAAAAAAACGGCCCCTATAGGGGCGGGGCGGGTCATATTGCCATCCCTAGGCATGACACACATGGTGTGTCTTTTACTACTCTTGGATATGGTGTACATTTTATCCCACTTTCCACTATTAGCTAAGCTATATCATCTTATCCTATCCTTGACGATGACATCGAGCACTTGAATTTCTTGTAGAATGACGGATATATATATGACAGGTACTGTCTCTCGCTTCTTTCTCAGCCAAGCAATAAGGATAAGTTTGTATATTATATGCATCACTTTTCACAATATTGCCTATGCCATCGTGTTGTAGAATTTATATGCAATTTTTTTTTTTTGTAAACTCATTAACACCTCAAGGTAATTACTGAAGGCAAGACAAGGAAACACTCATACCACCCATGCCGACCACACACACCATGCAAATCACACACACTACACATGCAGCCCAAATAAGCTTCACTCAAGAGTTTTTCAAAATGGGTATCAACCGTTTGAGACGCTAAGGAGCTTACAAGGGACAGCATGCTCGGATAACAAAACATAATTTTGAGACGCTAAGAAACGTATAAGGGATTTATGCATAACTTATCGTAATGTTGCCTTATCAGTGTTTGAACAAAACATCTAAATAAAAATAAAATAATATCAAGGGAATGCTGGCCTTAATTGGTTGTTCAAAACAATTTCTTTTGCAGAGAATGACATATTAGTGTTAATTTTTACTGATTATTTGTGCAATTAATTAAAACAATAATCACCTCTTAAAATCAACAGTAAAGGCAACACCAAGTGTAATTCTCTTCCAGAGAATTTATTTCTTGAGCTGTTAAGAGTTCATTTGGTATTAGATTCTTATAATCGATTATGAGCAAAGAACTTGTTTGAAAATAGTTTACATACTCGAACATAAAAAAATGTGCAAGGTGTGAATTCCGCAATTGTGACTTTTATGGGATTTCTTATTATTTGATATGCTATTTTGGAGTCGATCTATTAGGAATATGACTACATAGTTAGGATCCATTACAAAGAAGGAAAACAACATAATTAACCATGATTGAATGAGTCTAGATAGGGGGTGGGGGTGGATATTATAATGTGAGGTGCTTACTAGAAGTTATAGTGACTAGCCCCTCTAGAAAGACTACATATGATAAATTATTTTCAAAAATCCGGTCATTAGATGTTAAAGTGAATTCCTTGAGACACGTGACAAAAATAAGCTTGATAAGATGTTTTTAAATTGTCCGATTTGGACCATAGTTTATCAGCATTATACCTCAGGGGTCATTAGATCCCGCATAGGCTATAAAAATTTAACACGTGACCATATACCAAATCAAGGATGTTTAGACGTCAAAAATGCCATTATCTCTAATTGGTGAATATTTACCTATAAGAACCCCGGGTGTAGCTCGGTGATTGAAAGAGGAACCGTAAACCAAGAGGTGTTGAGGTCGATTCTTAGGCTACCCTTATCTTTACTATTATAATGCCAAAGGCAGCCGTAGATAATTTTTCTGAAATTCTCATACTACCCTTGCATAAAAACAAAACTTTGATTTAATGGTTGTTTTAATTCCCAAACTACCCCTTGCTTTGATTTAATTTCGAAACTACCCTTGCTCATCTATCTATTTTGGATCACAGCCAATCGTGATTGAACTCAGGGAGAGTTCAATCGCACCCGAGGGGTTAACACGTGACCCTATTAATTCTTATAAACTATGGTTAACTCCTTCCCCTCACTCTTACATGCATCGGATGTGCCACTAGCGACTTCAATCGTACCTGCAGGTTAACATGTGTCCCTTTTAACTCCTATTAACTTGTGGTTAACTCCTTTCCTATCGCTCTCAAGTGTATCACACGTGCCACTCGCTTGTAAAGGATAAAGAAAAGGAAGCTTGGCTTTAAGAATGGGGTGGCACGGCTCTATACATTTATGTGTAACTGGGGATGCATAATACGCACTCTGCGTAACATAACATAACATATTGATGTTGAGAGTCTGACTAAAGCTCGCTCGATCTCCCTTGTGGGTTTGTATCGAGGAGGAAAATCTGGGACTGGGAGAGATGGGAAAAAGATGGGTATCAGCGTCATGGAGGAAATTGGGCCATGATGGATCAATGGAATTTTTGCAGGAAAACATTCATGGCGGATGGGCCACAATTCTTGCCCTTCTTTTTATTTTAATTTGGAAATCTTTAAGGCGCTTTCGTTCCATCGTTGCTCTTCCAGATGTGAAAACAACGCTTTCTGTCAATTCAATCTCCAAAATCAGGTATTTCTTCTTCTTCAAAAATAATCTTCCATCAATTGTCTTGCTCCAGCTTTGAACTTTGAACTGCCTGCTACTTTAATGGCTTCCATGTTCTGTAGTTTTGACTAATTCAATAATTGTTTCCAAAAACCCCTCCCCTCTTTTCTGCCTGATTCTCTAATTATCCCTTTATAAATAATTTTGGAGGTAATTACTACACAAATCAGTCTCTTTGAATCTTGATCTCGTAGCGAGTTAAGCTTGTCTTGCCCATACAACTGATATTTGAAGTTGTATCTGTTTCCTCAGAATCTCGGAGATCATTTCTGATGAGGACTTGAGAAGTTTAATGGATGGCGAACTCGAGGACAAGGAGAAATGGGACCACGTCATTCACAAAACAAACAATCTTCTAACCTATAATGCCAGATGCTGCAAGCCAAAGGTTACTCTTCTTTTATATTTGCGTAATCCATCTACAATATCTAGATTTTATTGGACTATCTGCATGTAGAGGAGGATTTTTTTTTTTTTTTTTTTTCGAATTCACGAACTAAGCTACAGATCTAGGACATCAAGAACGAGACTATTGCCAGGTCAAGTTAATTTTTTTTTTATTTTTCTTATGTCTTGAAAGAGTTATCAGTAATTGACTTGTTAGGTTATTTGGTCCAAGGTAAACTTTCCAAATTTTGAGTTTTGATTACAGCCTGATTCAAGGATTAAAATACGTAACGGTTTCGGTTGAAACCGTTACGTATCGCCAATCCCTATATGTATTGGACTATATTTATCAACCAGTTTTTTTTATAAAAAAAAAAAAAATTTAATGCGTATCAAGCGATGCCGATACATATTGGTTGAGTCCTACCGATATGTACCAGATGACGGTATTTATAAATCATGATTTTTTTTAAGAGACGCCAACCGAGTCCTCCGAAACCCTTACATATTGGCTGAGTCTTACATATATATACGTATTGGTTTCAGATGAGTTATATTCACTCATTATTTTAAACGTATCAGTAAAAGTAATGTATAGGTTTTTGCTGAAACTGATATGTAGCAGGTGAGACGTATCGGTTTTGGAGATTTTTATTTCCATGACATGATTAGGGTTTGAATCTAAGTTGGTGGAACTTGAACTTTCCCTTATTTTCCCCCTACTTCAGTTCTTACTTTAATTTTTGTATTTGCAATTTGATTTATCTCATTAACATTGTTGTATCCTAAATTATAGTTGCACGAAAGCTATGTATAGATGCTCACTTCCATCATGTTCCATTTAGAGGTCAAAGAGGGCGATGAATGTGGGACGTGATAGGGTAGGTCCGAGTTTATGACCTAGGGTATAGACCTTTGAACAAGTATCGTTGGATTGGAACCTTCTTGGTAAAGGATTGATTGAACATAGTGTGCCTCTACAACCAGCAATGTAAGCCCTACACGAAAACCATTAGATTAATATTTGACGAGATTTTAATATTGTTTAAAATTTTCATATTCTATTATTTTATTCCCACACAAGAACGAACAGAAAATTCAAATCAAAAGATTTTTAAACAATGTCAACTATAGTCTAAGGTGCCTAGTTCTCTACACATATCTCATATGAGGCAACATTTAAGGTATGACTCAAAATCAAATGGGAGTGAGGCGACCCATATCTCATATTCCAAGGATTTTTATTTTCAGTCGCGCTTCTTGTTCTAGTAACTATGTCCTAAACCCAGGAACAAATAATATTCTGTTTTGTATGCTGGTCAATTCAGCCGTATGATTCTTAAATCTTGGAATGGATCCCAAAATTGGTCTTCATATTTCGAATTCATAGGGCAAGCAAATACAAAACTCACCTACTTGGTCATCTTTTGCTTGGAATCCGAATTCACACCAGTTCTTGGAGCTTGGTGCTGCTAAACTGTATTCTGTGTCTTGCAATGAGCTTTCTGAAATTCATTTAAGTTGGTTCTTCTACCTTGTTGCTTGCAGGAGGGTCCCCTGAAATACCTGAGTGTGACAATATTTGAGAATTGTTCTACAGAGTTGTTAAGAGACTTTTACTTGGACAACGAATATAGAAAACAGTGGGACAAGACACTGGTTGAGCATGAGCAGTTGCAGGTAGATGAAACCAATGGAACTGAAATTGGTCGCACAATCAAAAAATTCCCGCTACTGACACCGAGGGAGTACATATTGGCTTGGCGAGTGTGGGAAGGGAAAGAGAATACCTTCTACTGTTTTATTAAGGTAAGTGTTACCAAAATTCATTTTGACCTGTGCAACTATTCAACTCTTTTCTCTTGGGAAATTAGAGGAATTGCACGCATCATGCAGGTTGGAGGGACACATGATTATGCTCTTGACGTGCCCCTTGAATGTATTCGTGTATCCGCATATCTATGATTTCATTTGTCTCGCTTCCTTCCCTTACAGCTCTCCCTTTTTTTTACCCCTGCTGCTGTTCTATGTGCATAAAGCCGTAAACAATAAGACTTTGCTAATACAGAGAAGTATGTCAGAACAGTTCCACTCTGAGAAATATGAGGTTACATGAACTTTACTAACCTAGACAGAGTTTACACCAATATGGTGTAAAGTTACATGAACTTTACACCAATATGAATTCATCTGAATTCCCTCATGGCAGTTTTATGAACTTGGGCTACTAGGTATCCATCACTATTGGGAGAGCACTACTACTGCTCATAGTCACCAAGACAGAGTTTGTGAATTATTCGGCTGGGGTTCGAGGAAAATGGGTGAAATTTTGAAAAGCTGGAAAAATAGGAAAGAATTGAAAAAGATTAATAATTATAGAAGTATATTTAATATACTAAACATTTATTCCAAGGTTCAACCTATTTTCTGAGCAAAACAATGCACTGTAGATAAATGATAGAGGAATGCTAGCCATACTCTCTTAAATCAGAAAATTTCCATACTAGCACCTTTTGGGGTATAGACAAAAGACTTTGTGTCAGGACACTTATGGGCCACACCACAAGTTTTTTGTTTTACACCCCAAAAAAAGAGCAGGTATGAAAAAGGAGAGTAGGGCTAGCTTTCCTCTAAATGATAACATATCTCCAAACACGATGTATGATAAAAGAATTTAAACTCTAAACTCATGCTTATATTTGCGAACACTGTCCATGGTTTCTTGTGGAATTAATCCTATATAAACTCTTCAAAGTGGGCTGTTTGGTAGGTATGAGCTATCAGGTAGCAAGCAATCTTCTCTTGAGGAAATAATACAAAATGGATGTTTTGATTGGTCAATAATTGAACTAGTGGGAAACTTAAAGTGTGCTTGGTTTTATGTCGCAAGCAGCCTTCCTGGATTTGATTGGTAGTAGTTTTGCAGCAACCTTGAGAGGAGTCTTTTATATCGTTTTGATCATATGGGTAGTCTAGTTGGTGTTTGTAGAAAAACAATGCAATGGAAGAAAATCAAAGCACACCAAATTTACGCGGTTCGGCAATACTCCTCCGTCCACAGCCGGCTAGAGATCCTTTCACCTTTTCTGGTGAAAAACGGGCTTACAAATCTCTCCTCCTCACTTTTCTGCTTTCCCTCAATAGAAACCCTAGCGTAGATGCATTTATATATCCAGCACAAAGACATGAAATTATGAAATTGAGAGATTGCGCCTGGTGTACAGTCCAAACTGATGATCAACCAGAATACAAGGCATAAATATAACAGTGTTGATATCTGAAATACGTTTGGAGATGATGACAAATTTTCTGCTATAAGTATATTTTGGTATTACCGATAAAAAAAGAGAGTATATTTTGGTATTAGTATTACAGTTATCAGGTCCCAGATTTTGATGCTCTTGCTCCTAATGCCAGCCTCATTCCTTCCCAATCACTACCTGATTTGTGTCCCTTGATGACCATGGTTAGGAATGTGAACATGCCTTGGTACCACGGCGCAAAAAGTATGTACGGGTGGGGTTTTTCAGATCAGGTTGGCGAATCAGAAAAGGTGACATTTTTTTACTCAAGGTTGTGTGTGTTGTATCAATTAATGATTGAGCAATGGACATTTACTCGCAATATAAATTACAAGATCCACCTAAGCTGGATCAAGCTCCAACCACCTGGGCCACTATCCATTTCAGTGGATTTTTGGGTCCACAAGGTGAGGAACTGGGTAGTGGGTGCATTAGATCCCTGAGGTGGATGGTTGATTCATTGTATTGGGTCTATTAGTATCTACGAAAAAAAAGTGAAAAAGAACTGATTGATTATGGATTATTTTGTGATTAAAATTTTTTTTTTTACAGTACCCGGTAGAAATGCCTGCGAGATCAAAATGGTGCACCAAGAAGATGCTGGACTGAATGTGGAGATGGCAAAACTGGCATTTTCGAAGGGCATATGGAGTTATGTCTGTAAAATGGATAGTGCTCTGCGCAAATACTCTCCCATGACCCGTCCTCTACCAGGCTCATCCACAATGGCTGTCACTCTTATCCAGAAGGTAAGTACTATTTCCTTGCATCTATGACTGATGGTTATAGCCCTGGGTCATAAGTAGGTAGAAATTATATTTGCAATTCAGAGCTTGGTTGAGTTGACTAGGTCTCGTCTATGATTCAAGAATCAAATCCAGACACCAATTTTACTGAAAATTGGTTGACATGCTCTTGTCAACAATATAGAAAAATTTCTTCTAGACGACTTCAAGTGTCCGAAATGACATAGTTTATTGGCATTACGTCTGATCAAATACATGATAATCTGTATTAGGGTTTTCTTTTCTTGTTACCACCAAAATTGTGGATTTGCGAAATCATAAATGCATGCCATCATTTTGCGAATCAAGCTTACCCTTACATGCCTTTTTAGAACATAATGTGTGTAGTAGATAGTTTTTAAACCTTCAGGAAGTTATCACATATTTGTGATGTTGGATTCTACTCCTCAACATGCTGCTTATGTTAGTGAATGCTAATTTTTTTCCCTCTTCATTAGGTCCCTCCTGAGTTCGATACCATTCCAGGGAGCTCTGCGGCTACTAGTTCCATTGACAGGCAAGTTATTGAAGTGAAAGAGAAGAAGCTATCAAGGTCTTCCAAAAAATGGATAGCCAATGGTTTGCTTCTCCTTGGGGGTGTTGTTTACCTGACTCGAGGCCACTCTACGCTTGGCGCTAAAATTGCCGTGGCATGCATCTTGAAGAAGCTCACCAAGCATGGAACTTCTTCTAGCCAAAATGGGCAAAGCCGAGTCACCCATGATTCGTTGCATCACAACTGATCCCAGAGCGAGGTTCAGATAAAGCTGATTAATAACTGCACTATGTAGCATAGTTTCGTTTTCTCTTACTGCCTTTGTATTCTTTTTTTGTTTGTATGTGCAAAGTTTTTGAATTTTGTATGAAGTTTTCAACAGAATTAGTGAAAAGAATATAGGGTTTGTAAACGAAATAGTAGGGTGTGGTTATCAGACTTTGGTTAGTCTTTTTTTTTTATCATGTACATGCACTTACTTCTGTCAATGAAATAATATTGCATCCATCTTGCTACAGTTTTAGCTGCACAATGTTATCACTTTAAAGTTCAAAAATGTTGTTAGCATTTGTATGTCTCATTGAAGCTAAAAAAAATGTTCATTCAAATTATCAGAAACTCTAATCAGCGTGGGTTGTCGGGTTGATGCATCAGAAATTGTCACCCTTAGGTCCAATTGGAGTTATGCTTTGAGCCCCAAGCTCAGTTGGCTGACACATTTATAAAGTTCACGATGACATTTGAGTGGCTGCTACGAGCACATAACATTTTCTTAATTGTGCACCAAACTTACAATCACAAAATTGTATTAAACCCTATTCCAAACCCTATTAAACCCTATTCCAAACCCTATTCCTGCGAGCACTAAAAGGTTTTTTAAAAAAAATAAATTATATATGAATTTCCTAACTATATACCAGACTTAAAATTTATTAATTGGACACAGTTAAAAATTTGGAGAACTAAACACATATAAATATTTCATAAAACATTAAAAAAAAAAAATTCTACTTTTCATCCAAACTAGTAAAGAGAACTTGTGCGATGCACGAAAAATATAATATTAGTAGAGTTGCAAATTTTTGGAGGGGTCAAAAACAAAATTTGGGGGCCATGGCCCCCAGCTCCGCCCCTGGTTAAGATTTATTAACAATTTGGTTTTTTTTTTATTGATAACCCTTGGGGTTCAACAATATAATATTGGCTTTTAGAAAGAAAAACAGTTTTTTTTTTTGTCAAAACCTCCTATCTTTTCAGCTATTTGTAAATACCTCCTCACCTTTTGTGATTTTGTATTTTGCCACACTAACTTTTAAGTCTTTTGCAAATACACCCTTTCATCCATAACTTGGTTAACAGATGTTAAATTTTGTTATGAAATAACATTTTTAACCTTTTTAAAATTTCAATGAGATTTGTAAAAAACTTTAACAAGAGAAGGGCTTGGAACCCGCTAAGCATAGTTAAAATTCACTTACCCCTGTGATTCATCCATCTAACCTTCATTTTAGAGAAAAAAAAAAAATTAACTTTAGGTTAATTATGCTTAAATGCAGTTAATGTGTATTTACAAATGGCTGAAAAGATAGGGGGTACTTGGAACTTGCTAAGCGTAGTTAAAATTTACTTACCCCTATGATTCATCTATCTAACCTTCGTTTTAGAGAAAAAAAAATATTAACTTTAGGTTAATTATGCTTAAATGCAATTAATGGGTATTTACAAATGGCTGAAAAGATAGGAGGTACTTGGAACTTGCTAAGCGTAGTTAAAATTCACTTACCCCTATGATTCATCCATCTAACCTTCATTTTAGAAAAAAAAAAATATATATTAACTTTAGGTTAATTATGCTTAAATGTAGTTAATGGGTATTTACAAATGACTGAAAAGATAGGGGGTATTTATAAAAAAACTCAAGAAAAAATATTGAACTCTGGTTAAAAATTTAATTGAATCCCAAGGATTAATGAATCTTAACCACAATTAATAGAGGTTAAGGAGACACAGGTTGACCTATGGGTGCGATTGAACTCTCCCCGAGTTCATTCGCAATTGACTGTGATACGATCGTGGCTTAGCCATGAAATCAGGTCGGGTTGAAAAAGGGGCAGTTTTGATTGTGGCTAATAAAATACGAGAATGAGAGTATTTTGGTTAATCACTTCAAAAAAAATGGAGCTCATGGTAATTCAAATGAAGATAGATATAAGTAGCCGTGTATTCGAGCCGGGCTCGGCTCGGCTTGAAATTGTGTTCGGAAAATCGACTCAAAGCTCAGCCTGAAATCAAATTGCTTGGCTTGGCTTGATTTATTTTTAAAAAAATTTAAATAATAATAATATTATATATATATATATAATATTTTTGTTTCTATATAATATTTAAGCCAAGCTAAGCTCAAGCCTCCATCAAGTCAAGCTTCAAAACATGCTTTGGATCGGCTTGAATATTTTTCAAGCTTAAAAACTCGGTTCGGCTCGATCCGATCAAACCTAAAAATCAAGTTTGAGCTTAACTTGATTCAGCCGAGCTGAGCAATCAAGCAAGCTCAGCTTTTGTACACTCCTAATTTTAAAAATGGAAAATAATCACCTCCTCATTTCAAGGTGGTGCGTCTCCTTCCTTTTCTGTGGTACGTGTCTCCCTTTTATTTCCTCTTAAGAATTTTTTTTGGGTAACTTCTCTTAGGTTTAAACCATATAAATTTTAATTTTGTAACTTTTTAAGGAAATTAAAATTAATTACAAAGATTAAAATTTGTTAACCATAATTTAAAGGGGAGGGAACATTTTCTTAAAAAATGTTAATTACATATTAGAACTATCATTTTTTAAATAACATATAAGTACATTGTTTAATACTATTAGACGATAGTGAGGAGTTTAAATTAAAATAATCACAATATCCCTATTAAAAAAAACCTAGCCGTGAGACTCTTCAGCTTGTTAAACACGATAGATTCGAATGTGGTCCGCTTAGAGGTGGGCTCATTTCGGGCTTCAGAGCCTATGTAAATGTGTTGAATTTCAGTTGGGGTTATTTAAAAATGAGTCTTGAGCAGGAAACTGCTGCAGACCACAATGTCCCGTGCCTTGTTAACTCCTTTTTTTAACTATGGTTAAATTTAATTAAATTATAATTAATATTTTTAAAAAAAATCAAGGTTAGATGAATTCTAAGGATGAGTGAATCTTAACCACAATTAATGAGTATTAAAAAAAAAGACATGAACCAATGAGATCACATAGTCAACTTGGAAGCTGACGGTGCTGTCCGTGTCCATTTTCCTAAAAATCACTCTATTCTCTTGCAAAAACTTATAAAGTCCAGTAATTTGTAATTTTTGTCAATAAACAATATGCATCTTCTTTTGAGAACTAGATGTTTTTCATCTATTCAGTTACAATTCTTGTAAAACTTTAAATATAAGAAAACGAATGATTTCAAATCTCATAAAAAATTGGTCCCATGGTTTGGTGAGAATTTATCTTGCTAAAGATATTCGTAAAATGACTCAAATTTTGTACCAACTATCATGACCATGTGTATAGTACCACGCTTTATATGTCTAGCAAAAGAACGGACCTAAAATTCAAGTCCAAACCCAGTCATTATCACCCTTATAGATGTCAGCTCCATTGTACTCGTATCTTCATTTTTATTTTAAGTTGGATGGAATGCACCAGGATTTTCTTCCTCTGTTTCTCAAGCCTGCTTCCATCAGTCACATTTGCTTATGTTGCGGCCGTTTTTGGGTGACACGGTCAACATGTAAAATGCATGGGTTACATACTTCAAGCCCAATTCAATGTGCTGGAGATGAGTGTAGATTAGCAACAACCCCTATTGTAGCTAGGGGTGTATTCGAGCCGGGCTTGGCTCTGCTCAGCTTGGCTTGAAAAAGTTTACTTTAGGCTTAAGCTCGGCTTGGCTCGGCCCGAATTGATTAAAGTCGAGTCGGGCTTGGCTTGGCTCGAGCTCGGCTTGAATATTTTTTTAAGAAATTAAATTAAATAATAATATATTTTATATTATTTTTATATATAATAATGATATATATAAATAAAAAATTTTATAATTTTTTATTTTTTAAATAATATTCGAGTCAAGCCAAATCAAGCCTCAATCGAGTTGAGCCGAATCAAACAAACCTTGGCTTGAGCTCAGCTTGAAAATATCTCAAGCTTGAAAACTCGGCTCGGCCCGGCTCGATCGAGCCTAAAAATCAAGCTTGAGCTCGGATTGATCAGGCTGAGCCAAGCCGAGCAACCAAACTAGCCCAGCTTGTGTACACCCCTAATTATAGCCCCAAAAGGCTACAGGGAGCATGCTATTGGTCCACTCCACTAAAAAATTCAAAAGTAATGACTTTCTTTTATAACATGTCTTAAAAAAATTTTAATATTTTATTTTAAAATTTTATAATAGGATGGATCAATAGCATACCTGTTGTAGTCGTTTCTTTTCCGTTGCTTGCTATTCTATCACTCCTCGCCCGAGAAGAAAAAGATTAGACTTCTCGATGTTGCCAATGAGGCGGTTCGAGCCTCCTCTTGTTTTATCAACTTCAAGGCCTCTACCTTCTCGTTGTGCGTGTGCGCTCACGCTCGCTGCGAGCACAGCTTGCGCACCCAAGTTAAGGTGTAAAGGATTGGGTGGAGATATTCTCCACATGCTTGGTTATTGACAACTAAGCAACAAATGAGATAATTAAATCCATTAGATTTTCTCTTCATTTCCTATGTGGGACTAAAGAAACAAGGGCAGACCACTGTACTCTCATAGTATTCCCTTAATGTTCATCTCACTATCTAACTTCTTTGAAAGATCTTCAGAAACATTCCTCGTGGGATAGCAAGTTCTAGTTGACAACCTTGGAATTGGAAAGTGTGTATTTTCTCTCTTTTAAGAGATCAAACACTCACCCTAAACAAAGATTAAATCATGGAAGGTTTTAGTCCTTAATTAAAATCAAAACCTCGGATCTAATGATCCGATTTTATTAAATTAAAATCAAAATCATCAATCCTCCACTTGATTTAAAATTAGCAAAGTAAGTTCTAGTTGACAACCTTGGAATTGGAAAGTATGTATTTTCTCTCTTTTAAGAGATCAAACACTCACCCTAAACAAAGATTAAATCATGGAAGGTTATAGTCCTTAATTAAAATCAAAACCTCGGATCTAATGATCCGATTTTATTAAATTAAAATCAAAATCATCAATCCTCCACTTGATTTAAAATTAGCAAAGTAATTAAGAAGTAAGTAAAACAAATTCGGGCATCTAAGAATATCTTGTGCATAAATGCAGTTGTCTTTCAATTTGAACCTACACTTAGTACAAACAAATCAAGAAAGGCCAGAGAACTCAGTGGACTGTGCTTGAACTGCAGAACTCGTATTGATCAATCGGACTTATCGCACACACATTCCTTTCAGAAAATATGTGTACTCATTCAACTTAACATTTTAACGTCCATGCATTACCCCGGTCTTACTGAGAGCTCTATAGGATAAGCTAGAAACTTAGAGGAGCTGTAACGAACCCAAAATCCTACAAGGCTAAAATAGGACTTTGGAATCGTCACATTACATAAACCTGCTTAAAATTCATATATACAAGGCGTACTAACACGAGTCTCCAAAAATGAGGATAATAAAATTTCGATCATAAAAAGTCAAACCATCCTGTACAATGATAATCCACACATCATAGCTCCTCATAAACAAAATAGTCTAAAACAATCAATATAGTAAGACAACTAAGGCAACATCAACTAAAAGTCAAAAGTCTAATATAAACATCTCTTCCAAAAATAAATACTAAAACTACTCAATAGGGATGACTATCAATATCCCTAGCCTCCTCCTCAGAAAGCTCACCTTCTTCCCCCTCCTCGGCGTACACCTCCTCGGTCCACGGCTCTCCTCCTAAACCTGAAAACAATGACAGGTCGACTGAGTGTGGAATACTCAGTGGATAAACAAACTAACAACAACATAAGATAGCATGAGCAATAACAATATCATAACTCAGTTTATTTAAGCTTAATTATACTACTTTCACGTAAAATAGACATAATCAGAGTGCGGAGCATATAACATGTCATGACATCATCTTGACTCGTGTACTCGTGCAATTCTTATCCATGAACTTGCCTTAACATATGCATAGACTCATACATGCATGATTCATAGGGTGTTTGTCCCGTCAACGCATAATTCATAGTGTCTTGTCTCGGCAACGCATAATTCATAGTGTTCGACAACGCGTAGAGTGGATGTTCGTAATGGGGGATCATTCTTTCATAACATAACATGAGTGCGAAACAACGCGTAGAGTGGACGTTCGTAGTGGAGGATCATTCTTTCATGGCATAATTCGTAACATGTTCGTATCCAATGCATGCATGCTTGTGAGACAAGTGGACTCATAAGACTTGAATACATACTATGCAAGTGCACGTGTGCTTGAGTGTCGTGATTGGAATTCCAAATGGGTCATCCCTTAGATTCCAATCTTCCGTTAGGAAACTCCGGTAGGTTACATCTCTTTAGTTAGAGAATTCTCAACGTGGAGGATTTTCCTCTAAGGTTTGGCCTACGGAATACCGATTACCATACAATTAAATAAGGCATCATTTATCATAACGACAACAATATCCATTTAACTTAGTTTATTAATAATCAATAGCATCATACTAACATTTCTCTTTCTTAAGCATTTCAACAAACACTTTGAGTGCGTTAATTATGGATATTTGCCCCTTTCCCATTTTTAACATTCCACCATACCATAATTCATTCATACAACTCAAACATACTCCACATCCATACATTCATCATTTCCTCTAGAATATTTCCCATCCTCCATACAATCCATCCATAGTGTAAATCCATTTCCATCTCTAGCAAGCTTAATCCATGCATAATTAGGGAAAACAAATCAAATTATCATTTCTATCATTTATATTATAATAATATTCACCAAACATTAATAATAGAGTTGAGTTAGGGTGTTTATCGACCTTAGGGATCCTCCACTTGGATCCAAATCGCTCCCAAGAAGCTTTAAGGAAGATCTCCAAGCTTTCCTTGCGATATCCAAGCTATCTCCTTCTTCTCCAAGCAATCTCTCCCTCAAAACCCTAGGTTTTCTCTCTTTCCTTGCCAAATTAGGTTAGAAATAGGTAGAGTACTCTAATATCTCGAAATAGGACCCCTATTTATAGCCCCAAGGGTTGAGGGAAAAAAGACCTAGAAGCCCTTACTGAAATTCTGCAAAAACACGAAAGACCGAGCGATCGGTGGTTATGACCGAGCGATCGGTTGCCTACCGATCGACCGGTGTTCTTGACCGAGCTCTTAGTCAAAGACACCCTCTCTGGAAAAATTCCCCATACAAAAAATTTAACAAGTCGATAGCTACCGATCGATCTGTTGTGGACCGATCGATCGCTAATTTGGACTGAGCGATCGGTTGTGAATCGAGCGATCCCTAGCGATCGGTGCTCTGCAGATTTTTGACCTAATTTACTGTTTTGGCCATAACTTTTGACTCGTTCCTTGGATTTCGACGATTCAACTTGCGTTGGATTCGTCTTTCAAAAAGGGACAGTTTTTAGCATTTTAGAATTTTTAAATTCTACTTTATTTATGGACCAAAATATCCCCAAAGTTGACTGATCTGCAAAAGGAGTTTGGAAACTCGGAATTCCAACTACTTATTCAAGGAAAAAACATTAAGGTTTTAATACAGGGTAGAAAATTAATATCTGGGGTGCTACAGGAGGTGACGAGCCTCTGACATTCAAAAATGTGAGTCTATCAAGAGTGTTTCTGTCACATTCCACCCATTATAAGCATATAGTTACTCATTAAGAGAATCCATTGGAATTTTCAACCTCATCACAGAATTGTCTATAGATCTACTGTGTATAGACTTACACTATTGACATAATCTTCAGACATAATCCTCAGGAAGGGACACAATATGAAATGAAATTTCATTTATAGTGCATCTACAGTCTTTACAAGGTTTGTTATTCTCATTGAATCTGAGAGACTCATCAGTTTGGGTTTCCACCCAGTATAACTGTTCAACTGGCTTCAGTCTCATTCATCACAAGGTCTGTGCCAAGGCCCTTAGACAAGGGGTCAGCCAAATTTTCTTTGGACTTCACATATTGGATTGTGATTTAGCCATCAGCAATCTAACCCCTAACATGGTTATGCTTCAAGCGGATTTGTCTGGACTTGCCATTGTAGTTCTCACTGTATGCTTTGAGCATAGCCACCTGGTTATCATAATAGATTGTGACTGCTGGCATCGGTGTCTCCCAGATTGGTACATCAACCAGAATACTCTTGAGTCATTCAGCTTCTTCTCCAACTGATGATAGTGTAATGAACTCTGATTCTATGGTGGAATGAGTTATGCAAGTCTGCTTCTTGAAATTCCAGGAGATGGCTCCTCCTCCCATCGAGAAAATTCAGGCAGTGACCGACTTTGATTCATCTGGGCATGAATTTCATGTCGTGTCACTAAATCCTTCAAGCACGATGAGTGATCTTCTGTAATGCAGAGCATAGGACAATGTACCCTTCAAGTACCTCATAATTTTGATCAATGCTACCCAGTGCAATTTACTAGGGTTACTGGTATATCTGCATAACATCCCCACTGCTTGAGCTATATCCGACCTAATGCAATGCATCACATACATTAAACTGCTGATAATCTGTGAGTATTCTAGTTGAGAAACACATATGCCTACATTCTTTGTTAGCCTAATACTTGAATCAACTGGTGTAAGAGCCGGAGTACAATCAAACTGATTGAACCTCTTGAGAATCTTCTCAAAGTAGCTTGACTGAGAAATCGCAATTCCTTCGTTGCTCCTAGTAATCTTGATTCCAAGTATAATGTTTTCTTAGCTCATATCTTTCATATCAAAGTTTGACGACAAGAACTCTTTTTGTTGTTGACAACATTTTGATCATCAGTTTCAAATATGAGCATATCGTCAACATATAAGCAAATTATCACCCCAGAGTTGTCTTTGAATTTGCTATATACACAAATATCACCACAGTTGACTTGATATCCATCAGCTAGAAGGACATTTTTAAATTTATCATGTCATTGTTTTGGAGCTTGCTTCAATCCATATAATGACTTTAATAGTTTGCAGACTTTCTTCTCGTTCTTTGGCAGAACATATCCTTCAGGCTGATCCATGTATATTTCTTCTTCGAGATCACCATTAAGGAACACAGTTTTGATGTCCATATGATGAATGATCAAATCCTTGATTGAGGTCAACGCAATCAACACCCTAATGGTGGTCAACCTAGCCATGAAGGCATAGGTGTCAAAATAATCAAAACTCATTCGATGTCTGAAGCCCTTCGCAACCAGTCTAGCCTTGAACTTTTTCTATGGATCCCTCTTGTTTCAATTTCTTCTTGAAGATCTACTTACACCCTACTGGCTTGTTTCTTGGAGGTAGGTCCACTAGAATCTAAGTGTTGTTGGAGTTGATAGTGCGCATCTCATCATCCATTGCCTCTTTTCAAAGATCTACGTCTTTAGATGTCATAGCTTCAATGTAGCTTGTTGGATCCTTTTCGATCAAACAAATATACTCAGGGTCAAATTCCTTTGAAATTCTTGGTCGAGTACTTCTTCTTGGTTCAGAAGGAACTGGGTCTTCAGGCTCCTTGTGCTTGGTACTGGATTCCGGTTAGTCCCCCACTATTTCTTGACTTCTCCTGTATGGAAACACATTTTCAAAGAATCCAGCCCCAATAGCTTCCACAATTGAATGTGGTGTAGGAGTTTTCAGATTTAGAAACCTGTACATTTTGCTTGACATTGAGTAGACAATGAAGACGCAGTCAGTACCTCTAGTTCCTACCTTGGGGTTATTCTTGTTTGGCAATTTGACTTGGGCTAGACAACCCCAAATCCTAAGGTAAAGCAGATTAGGGCTTCTCCCTTTCCATGATTCATATGGAATGAACTCAACTTTCTTTGAGGAACTTTGTTGAGAATGTGACAGGTAGACAAAACTGCTTCACCCCAGAGATTTGGTGGAGCACCAGAGCTAGTTAGCATAGTATTAACCATTTTTGTCAGAGTTTTGTTCTTTCTTTCTACAACGCCATTTTGTGGTGGTGTGTACGGTGCAATTGTTTCGTGATGGATCCTGTTATCCTCACGAAACTTAGTGAACTCTGAATAAAGATATTCCCCTCCTCTGTTAGTTCGAAGTATTTTGATTCTTGCTTCCTGTAAATTCTCAACTTCTGACTTGAACACCTTGAATTTCCCAAATACTTCATCTTTAGTTCGGATGAGGAAAATATACGTGTAGCTAGAGGCATTGTCGATGAAGGTGATAAAACATATTTTCCCTCATCTTGATTATACTTGAGTCATTTCACAGATATCACTATGAATAAGCTCAAGTGGCTTCGATTTATCTCTCTACACCCTTAAATGGAAAATATACGTGTAGCTAGAGGCATAGTCGAAAGAAGGAAAAAGGTAAAAAAAAAAAGGTGTTATCCGGTCCCTTAACTTAACTCGTAATTCCGGACTCGCGAAGCATGAGGGGAGAGGTCAGATTTGAAATACAAAGAAGAGTCCTTCCCCCGGCCTTCTAAAGTACTTCCTTGTCGCTCCAATCCCGCATATTCGCACAATTAAGGTGCTCATCCTATGGCTGAAACAACATCATGGTGTTCAATGCACTGCATGTTCTCATCTAAGCATGTAGGACATGTTCACATCGACACCAAGCCAGCCTTACTCCCCCTAATGAATAAGCGGAAGAATCCCCTCCCGGGGTCATATTCTGCGAACAACTTGTCTCTTCCACATCTGGAACAAGCTCCACATACTGGGTCCATCCAACATCAGGTGATGGGAATAAGATGGAAACCCGTACTTTTTCATTATACCAACGGAAGCTCCGGGTAGATTTCTTCCAGCTGCTGCAGCTGTCGATTGAGAGGCGACCATCTATCTCTCAGAAGGAGGAGTGGTCGTCGAATGAGGTTTCATTGACCAACTTTGTTCCACTGATCTCTGGACCGATCCATAGAGGGAGGGGGAAAGACAACTAGTATTCCCTTCACTTCTCTCATCCTTGGGCCGGGCATTCCCCCTTAACAAAATACGGGCTCTGGTACTGGGATAGGGAACTAGGCATTATGAACTACAATCCCTTTAGCCCAAGAAAGACCCAAGCCCATGATTGATGACTCAACCTTATCTAATAAATAATAAGATAAGGTATTTCATACGCCCCCTATTACGTAAGGTAAGGAAAGCTTGCTTTAAGTGTAATAACTACAAATGATTGTTGCTTTCTCTACTATAGTTAGTCTATTGCAGCGCAAAGAATCGAGCCATAAGTATTCGCTAAAAGAACAGCTACAAACCGAACCTTTTGGACCATTTTAGGGGTATGGAGCCAACGTCCCAGTTTAGGTATAGCTTGCCAAGTATAACTTTGTCCACACCGTTTCCGTAGTGGTTGTCTTTACTCAGCTGTCACAGTAGTTTTGGAATCCACACCCCCGAAGGGTGCGGCACGCTATCCGACTTACCGCAACAAATGACAGCCTTCTTGTACCGATGGCATCGTCCCTCACCTTATCTTAGTGCTTTCTTCCCTCAGAATAGATACTGTACAAGAGTTGGCTGACTTCCACAAAACATGGCAGCAAAGCTCCAGAGGTTTTGAGCACTTAAGAAAGAATGAGGAACCACATCGACTTTCTGTCGTCACCTACAGAAAAATGAAAACGAGAAAAGAAGTGGAGTAACTTTCAGAAACCTGCTTAAAAGTCCGTTTAAAGGCCTTTCAGGCCTGTTTCTGAGTCTTGAGCAAAAGAGAAAAAACAACTGTAACAACAAAGGAGAATCTTCCTTTTGTTTTAGGGTCGCCATTCTTGAAAGGAATGGAGTAAGGCCCGTATCTTTACATCCAACTGAGCTATGAGCTATGAGCTCGAGTCAAAAGATGAGATAAAAGAGATGTAACAAGTAAGGAGAATCTTTATCTTGTTATCTGCCCGCTATTCCTATCAAGGAATAGAGTAAGGGCAGCCCCTTCCTATAGTAGAGTAGCTCTTCCTTCACAACTTGACTCTATTGCTTGCTTGAGCCTCTTTTTAGAGTCTCTTTTTGTTCTCTTTTGTGATATTACTTTATACTTGTAGGCCCCCTCACTCACGGAACAAGAACTTTATCAATCTCAAGGGCAAAGGCTACCCTGCCAACTCAATTTCACCTCCCATATGACCTAGCCTACCATTTCAAATATCAAAGGACTCAGTGATGTAAGCAAAAATAAGTAGACTTTCATTCATTGTGTCGATTTTGAACATCCCCACTACAAGATATCTCTTCCCGATAAATATCTATTTTTGGTTACAATGACCTTGTCTGACTCAAAGACCAGCTTGTATCCGAGCTTGCCGATCAATGCTATCGAGACAAGCTTCTTCCGGATATCAGGTCTTTGTAGTACGTCCTTCAGCTCAATTATATTCTTGGAGGTAAACTTCAGCTTCACCACTCCCTTTCTTGTGACCTTCGAAGATGAAGAGTTGTCCATAAAGATGTTCATTCATTCCCGCACTAGTTCATTGGAATTGAACATGTTCTTGTCACTACAGACATGATGAGTGGCTCCAGTATCTATCCACACTCAGCCTCTTCGCCAATCATGTCAGTCATGACGGCTACCATATTCACATTATTTCTCCTCTTTTCTTTCTTCTCAAACTTTATCTTCTTCTGAAAATTTCAGTCTTGTCAACCTTACAGTTCTTGGCATAGTGGCCCATTCTGCCACAAGAGTAACATTTCACATCCTTCTTAAAATTACTAGTGTTGTTGTTGTTGTACTACTGTGGGCCCTTCTTCTGTCCAAACTTCCTTTTTTTGTTAAACTCTTTCTTTCTCGGTTAAAACTTCTTTGATGAATTTGAATCCACCATATGAGCCTTATTTGTTGGCTCCTCCTTCTTGTCCCTCTTCCTGCTTTCTTCCTCTACCCTGACATAGTGCAATAGGGTATCAAGAGTCCAGTCTTCCTTCTTGTGCATTAACTTCGAGCCATACTCTTCTAGGATGAAGGAAGCTTAGCAATGATAGTATTGACATGGAAGGTTTCATCCAAAACCATTCCAGCCGAGGTGACCGCATCCGATATCTTCTGTAGCTCTTGAATTTTCTTCATGATTGACTTTCCATCAACCATCTTAAATTCCATGTAATTGGCAACATAAAATTTATTTGTCCCAGATTCCTCTACCAGATAAACTAACCTCAAAACCTCCCACAAGTCCCTGACTTTCTTGGTCTTATGTGAATGTTTTTCGCACAGCTGGTCCGACAATGAATTGAGGATGTGATTTCGGGTTGTGTCATCATCGTTAATCCACCTTTGCACTTGCACAGTAGCATAATCTATATCTATTTCAGAAACATCAGGACCTTCTGGAATCTTCGGACACTCTTCCTTGAGGAAATAATCAACCATTGATTGCTTCAAGAAAAACTTCATCCTCTGCTCCTATCGGTAGAAGTTCTTTCCATCAAATCTAGCATCGGTTCCGTCTGATTCAGTCCACGCATTTGCAAAGCAACCATGAAGATTGACTATATCTTGAAATTGTTGGTGTATTTGGGCTAAATCTCTGCACACATAGCCACTTAGCAAACACAGACAAATAATAATGACAAATAATAAGGAATTGATTATGTTAATTAATTATAATTGAGAATCGCTTCGTTGAGAGGTGCTGTAAGTGAGTCTTTCTTAAAGATAGTCGAAGTCTCCCCTGTGCAAGGGATGTGGTAGCCCTATCTTCGGAATACAACCTAGCTCAAATTTTCTTCGGTCTTCCCAACGAGTTTGCACTACTCGGTAGAAGACGAGATATTGATCTTCCTTTAGGATGCCCTTTAAAATTATATATATATCCATTTAATTAGGTTTTTCCATTTAACCAAATGTCCTAAAGTCCCATCGGATACATAGGAAGAAATTATCTAATTAATTTGATAATTTCCAAAATTACCATTTTACCCCTTAGGGTTTAAGGGTCTGTTTGGTTACAAGGTTAGGTCCACTCTGGTTTAGTCTAATCATGTTTTAACCTATTCCAAATTAGGACTGCTCTTATTCTGTTTTGTTTACAGATTCTGGTTCTGTCCAAAATCAATTCTGTATAGAATCTGTTTTTGGTTTAGCCAGAATCAATTCTGTCTTAAGTCCCATTTGGTTACAGATTTGTAAGTTAATCCATTTAACTTAATCCAAATATGTTTGGTCACAAGATTATTATTAATCTGATTTTTATCATGTTCCAATTCTGTTTGGTTACAAGTTCAGGCTTGTCCAAATTAACTCATTCCACAAGATACCCCTGTTTGGGTATAGATGATCCTTATAGGATCCATAATATGGTTTTTTTTTTAATCCATCATGTGGTTATAGTAGGTTTTCACCCGAAATCGGATGGTCACCAGGATAGTTCTATCCTTATAGGACAGATCCGTTATTCTACCTGATCTGGTTTCCCAGATCGGGTAATCAAACGGTGTACATGTGGACTGTTCTATTATGGACGGTTGAGAAGCTCGAAGGCATTCTGCAATCTCATCAGGAGCTGTATAGAAGGTCATTTCCAAGTACCCATGTATTTGGATCGATCCGGACAGCCTCTGGATATAGGTTCTGGTTCTTTGGATATAGGGTCTAGGTCATCATCATCTTCATTGAGCTCCAAGGTCGACCATTAATGGAGTTCTCCAGGTTAGGGTCCTCCTAAGAGGTCCTTGATACGAAATCATCCTAATGAACCAGGGCTCGAAGTTGACTGGACCAAGGTGCACCTAATCTGGTCTAGATCTTCTCTCTTGGCTCACTGGTTTGGGTCCACAGATCTAGTCTGGTCTGAGTTCCAACAGAACTCAGCACCCCTCCAAGGCCCTCTATATATAGAGGACCAAGGCCCCCTTGCATATGCATGGGCTCAGCCACTTGACTAGGCCCTCCTACCCCAAGCAGGCCATGCTAAGGCCACTTGGCAATCTAGGTAAGTTCATCTCATGATGAGCTTGCACCCACTGACCCAAGCACTCATGGGTCTGATCTATTTGACACCCATCAGGGTTCTCAAATCAAACACCACGATCTGACGATCCAAATTCAATCTGAGCTAGGGCTTTGATCAGATGGCTCTGATCAACCATCCTGATCATCCGATTGGGGTCAACCTTGATTTACAGTTCTAATTAGATCAACAGTCTTGATTTAGTCAAAATAAATAGCAACTCACGACAATGCAAAGTACAAAGTGCACCTCATAGCCCCCAAAGCCCTTTGCCCGCACCCATGCCCGTGCGTGTGCGTGTGCGCTCTCGCTCGCTACAAGTGCAACTCGTGCACCCAAGTTAAGGTCTAAAGGATTTGGTGGAGATATTCTCCACCTCATGCTTGGTTGTTGACAACTAAGAAACAAAGGGGGTAATTAAACCCATTAACTTTTCTCTTCCTTTCCGATGTGGGACTAAAGAAACAAGGGAAAACCATTAAAAGCGTGTGTTTTCTCTCTTTTAAGAGATCAAACACTCACCCCAAACAAAGATTAAATCATGGGGGTTTTATTCCTTAATTAAAATCAAAACCTCGGATCCTAATGATCCGATTTTATTAATTTTAAATCAAAAATAGCAGAGCATCCGAGTCTTGCCCATTTGAGAAATATGGAGGAGGTACATGTCCTTTCAGTTGCCTTGACCAATCACAAATCAGCCTGATCAACAATCGCTTTGATACGTTACAGATCAGCTCGAAAGTCTTAACCATGGAAATTTCCTCTATCCCTATTCTACATATTTTTATACCATTAGTTGTTTTCTAATCAATACTCGTTGAAAAACATAGTAAAAATCTAAAACAATGTCATTGTTTTTCATTGTATCTAGGTGGTCAAGTCAAGGTCCCTCTCAAAATCCAATGCCTTAAATTGACATATAGCTGCCTGATTAAAATCTTCTATATATGTTTAAAAAAACTACTAATAGAAGTTGTAAGCACTTGATGAAAGAATATAAATGCAACTCGTTTCCTCAAAAGCATTTAAATATATATCTTTAATTTGTTTATTAAGAACCCGAGGGTGTAGCCCAGTGGTCGAAGGACAAACCGTAAACCTAGAGGTCTCGAGGTTGATTCCTGGGCTCCTTTGTATGGGATGGGGGTGTTCCCTGTGTTTGAAATATCCAACATTCTCCCACGTTTATAAAAAAAAAATTGTTTATTAAGTTGGACCAATAGCTTACCTGCTAGACTTTTGGGCAACAAATCCACTTTGTTGAAAATGATAACACCCCGCCTCTTGCTCCAGTAGTGGCCTCTCTGTTGAGGGAGCTTTGGGATGCAATCCCCCGGGTATGAGTCGCAAGAGCTCCAATTCTCAAGCTAACTACTAACCCTACTAACTTAGGTAAATGATATCCGAAGCAAAAAATAATAATGAAAACGATTATATCGTCATTTTAAAAGTCACCACATAACTTGAGGGCATTTTTGTTATTTCAAATCAAAATACTAACTACCTTTAGTAAAATATTTAAATCCAAAATGTTTTGGCAAATTCCGTGATCAAAGTGTAGGTCTAGGAGTGTCACTGTTAGAGTCTCCTTGTCATGCTTGGTGAAGGTTGAAGAAGCCGAAGAAAATGAAAGATATCTACAACAAGCATTGCCTCCGGTCTTAGGAAGGTAAGAGACTTAGTGACCCATTACCTAGTTTGGAATTGGCTTAGAAAATCTTATTATGAACCTAGGAGATTAGTTTTATCCCATGGAAAAAAACCCAAGTGATCTACTAGTCAAAATTGGCTAAGTATGGTATCACCGATCGACCGATGGACATTACCGGTCGACCGAAGGCCTAGCGGTCGACTAATGGTCCCTACTGGTCGATCGAATGAAGCTAATTTTGTTAGGGTGATTTTTCCAAAGAGGGTTATTATGACCGGTCAACCGATGGCCATGACCGGTTGACCGATGGGCATCTTGGTCATATTTTGTCTCCTAATCTTATCCAAACTCTTTGGGGACTATAAATACTCATTTTATAAGACCTAATTCAGGTGGTGATCATTGAGAAGTGCGAGAGGTGATCAGAAAACACCTTATAGGGTTTTCTTAGTTCTGGATTGATTACTTTTGATCCCTCCTTTCTCAATAGCTCTAGATAATGCAAGATTGCTTTCAAATCCTTTGATCTTGCATTGTGTGATCTTAGATGTTTTAAGATCCCTCTAGAGAGTGATATAGAAATTGATTCAACAACCTCGGCACTTGTGAGTGTCTTTGGCCAGTGAGTGTGATCTGGAGCCTTCACGGAAGGAGATCGATCTTTGGAGATCATGGAGTTGAGAAGTTTTGAGAAGATTTGGCCGATGAGGAACCGGAGCTACTACGGTGAAGATCGAACCAGGTTGTTCGTGGTCTATAAGATGAAGATCCTGTACCAAGGAACGTAGTATGGTGTCCATGTTGGGTGAGGTCTTTATCTTTTCTTAGTGGATTGTTTTGCTGGACGAGGTCCCGTGGTTTTTCCCGAAAGGGTTTCCACGTAAAAATCCTATGTTTTAGGATTATGATTGCTTGTGTGATTCTACTAATTAATTAAACAAATTAAAATTTTGTAGAAATCCCTAGATAGACCTATTCACCCTGTGAGCACGAAAATTTACTAACGGGTTTTAGAGTCGCCACCTATTCATTCAGAAGGGATAAGTCCCCCGAAATTTGGATAAGGTCTTGGTCTACGATTGAGATCAGGGTAAGTGATTCGATTAAGTCTGGAGAAGGTGTTAGGCATCCCGAGGCTTCCGTTTTACAACGGTTCCATACTTCCTAGGTTTAAGCAAATTAAAGTTAATATTTGCTAAAATGCCTGAGTGTTTAAGTTAAATCTAATCTAAGAAGGGAAAAGCTAACTAGGGTCGAACACGGGTTGGGCTGCCTACGTACTCACAGGGTGAAATCAGACCAAACGTAATTCTGGCACGTGAGCTTGTGTCGAGGCTAAGGGCGTGTGTGTGCGCACCAAGGGTGGCTAACATGGCCTAGTCCGGTAGACTAGGGTTTGGTTGACCGAGGAGGGTCAAGTGTAGGGTTTAAGCCCGGTAGGCTTAGTGGTAGTCCGATAGACTAGGAGGGAGTCTGGCCAGGGTTAGAGTTGCTAACCGGGGTTAGGCCAAACCAACCATGGTTAGGGTTGCTCACCACAGTTAAGGGGAGGTGAGATTAAATCCGATAGGGTAAGGTGAGGCCCGGTAGGCCGAGGATAAGTCCGGTAGACTTGGTTTTAGGCCCGGTAGGCCGTAAACTGAAAGTAACCGCGGTTAGGGTTACTAACCGGGGTTAAAAGGGGGGTCTAACCTTGGTTAGGGTTGCTAACCAGGGTTTAAAATGGGCCAAAGTCAATTTTATGGTCCAAGTTAATTTTTAAGATTTTTCAAGATTTGTGGGGTTAAAGGGTGCTTAACCATGGTAAATATTAATTGGGGGAGCATTTAACCACAGTTAAGGGTATAGTCAAGTCGAAAGTTGGCCAAGGGGGCTAGGTAGGGCCTAAAGTGGCCTCCTACCAGGCCTGTGATTTTAACCGTGGTTTGCACACTATTAACTCGGGTTAGAGGTTAACCCTGGGTGCTCTAAAAACAGGGATTTGAAGAAGGCATTCCACGGGAGAGATTAAGCCTGGTGTGGGCCCCAGGGATAGGCTAGAGTGGGCCCCACAAAGATCCAAAGGTGTTATATGCAGAAGCACAGATTGGCGGTAGATGATTTACCGCCATTAACAAAATAGGCAAACATAGAAATGGCGGTAGATGGTCTACCGCCATTCTGCACAGTGATGGTTTTTTTGAATTTTAACCATGGTTAGTGCTAACCCATGGACCTGGAAAGACCAGGTTAAGCTCCGGATGAGGAGAGGGGTTCAACCTAGGCCCTAGACATGGACCAGGGCCCACCTAAGTAGGCTAACCAAGGCTGCAATAGTGAAGCCCAAGAATGGCGGTACTGAGTTTACTGCCATTCCGGGTTTTCTTAAAAAACCTAATTTTTCACCCATAGGGCTGTGCACAGAGGTAACCAAGGGTTCCCTCATGAATTGAGGGACCCCCAGAAGGTTCCATGGTGGTCTGAGATGATCAAGGGATTGGATATACCCGTAAGGGTTCACCACACCTATGATCAAGGTGGGTGAACACCCTGTGTTGGGCTTTTGAATAGAAAACAACAACAAATAAGCAACAAATGTCCCCTGGAGATGACCAGGGGCTCACAGGAGATCAAACAAAGGAAAAAAAAGGGGAGGGGGGCAAGGCCCTACCCTGCTCTGTTCTCAGTCGAGTCTGGTACTGCGATAGTGGTGGTGGTGCTATGGTGGGGATGCTACACAGGCAAAGGGGTGATCTGAGATGATCTCAGGGATGCTTAATGAAGCTTTCATAAGCTGGAAATGGGTATAGAACCTGGGTTTTTCAACAAGGATTCGTCTGTGAATTTTTTTGGATGTGGATAACAGTGGAGGAGGTTTGAGCTTTATAGGGAGAACTATAAGGACCTAAGGGGGATTAAAATGGAAGGGGGAGATGGTGGTTGGGCCAAAGGGAGGTCTACTGGGAGGAGCTGAGGTGAAGGGAAGGGATGGTTGAGTGTGCAGGGAGCTACACAGACTGTGAACTGGGGACTTGAACAATGGCGGTAGATGGTCTACCGTCATTTTCAAAACAGGCAAAGTTTTGATTGGCGGTAGATGATCTACCGCCAATCTGATATTTTCAAAATTTTGGGCCAAGCCCATGCTCACTCAGGTTTGAGGGTATAGGCTTGGGGTTTTGGGGCCTTATGGGCCCAAGCCAAGGTTCAGACCCTAGGGGCCATTGGTTTTAAGGTTTAAGCCCTAAGGGCTCTAGGGCTAGGCTAGGGCTCAGATTAGGGTTACCTAGGGCTAGGGTTTTTGACATAGGTTTTGCACTAGGGTTGAGTACTAGGTTTTTTTTTAACTAGGGTTTACCTAGGGTTTAGCTGGAGTTTTCCTAGGACTAGGGTTTGGTTCTAGGGTTCGACTTAGGGTGAGGCCCAGGACTAACTAGAGGCTTACCTGGGGTTTAGGTGACTTGGCAGGGGATAACCATGGTTAAAATGTCTTAACCATGGTTAGACAGGGGTGTAAAAATTAGGTGTTTATAGCTGCCCCTCTTTGCTAGAGAATGCCAAGATTGGCGATTTGACCGGCAAAGACTGGAATCATCCTATTTTTACATCAAGCTCAGATCTTGGGGATGCAGTATGATGGCATGTATGCATGCAGTGCAAGAAATGGTGGGTGCAATGAACTGGTATGACCATTGCTAGTGGAGAGCGAGTAATTCAGTCTACTCACTAGGGATTGATGGATGCAAGGATGGCACGGCCCGGAGACGCTGGCATGAGGGATTTGATCAATTTTTATCGAAAAGACACACAGGGCATCAAGAATACACAAGGTGTTGAAAAAGATACATATGAGTGGGGTACACTGTAAAGGTACACACAGGATGTCGAGGACACACGGGGTGTCACAAAGAGGATATACGGGTGGTGTACACTGTAAAGGTACACACGGGATGTCCAGGACACATGGGGGTGTCGCAAAGAGGAGGATTTACGGTGAGTGTACACTATAAAAGTACACACAGGATGTCTGACACATAGGGGTGTCGCAAAGGAGGATATACGGGTGGTGTACACTATAAAGGTACACACGGGATCGAGGACACATGGGGGTGTCAAAAGAGAGTGACATGCAAGAGGTAATGCTGCGGTATGGCGAGGTTGCTAAGGAGCATACAGGATGTCAAAGATACACGGGGGTGTCAAAAGGGGTGACATGCAAGAGGTAATGTTGCGGTATGACGAGATTGTTAAGGAGCATACAAGATGTCAAAGACACGTGGGGGTGTCGAAAGGGGTGACATACAGGAGGTAATACTACGATATGACGAGATTGCCAAGGAGCATACAGGATGTCAAAGACACGCGGGGGTGTCGAAGGCATGACATGCAGGAGGTAATGTTGTGGTATGACGAGACTGCCAAGGAGCATACAGGATGTCAAAGACACGCGGGGGTGTCGAAAAGGGTGACATGCATTAGGTAATGTTGCGGTATGGCAAGATTGCCAAGGAGTACACAAGATGTCGTAGACACACGGGGGTGTCAAAAATGGTGACATGCAAGAGGTAATACTGCGGTATGGCGAGATTGCCAAGGAGCACACAGGATGTCGAAGGAGAGTTGTGGCATGCCCAAGCAGCACTAGCCGGATTGATTGGAAAAGGCCGAGAGGCCTGAGGTTTTGATCAAGAATGATGTTGAGGAGTTTGGTCACACGGGGTGTGATGCTATGCAGGGATGTCATGTAGGGGATAAAGGTGAGGATGCTTTCTCATAACTCTGCTGATTGTGACTTGTGGGGATGCATGGTGTCAGCTTCTTCTGCTTTATCTTGTTGGGGCTGCTCAGTGCAGTCTGGTATGACCAGGTCTAGATACCGAAAGTCTAGCTTTTGAAAACAATTTTTAGAGAAGATATTGGACTTTTGTAAGAGGTTTTGATTTTAACAGCAAGAATGTTCAACTAGCTTTTAGTTTTGCCAAGAAATTATCTTAGTCAGGGCTTGGGGATCATGTAATTTGTCGTTCACTCTTGGAGAGCGGAGTATGACCCAGAAGAGGTTTCGTCGCCGTTGGGGATGTCTGTAGGTAGACCTGTTTTCTTGCCACTGCTGGAGGTTAGACTCTAGCTGGGGAGAAGCTTGTTGGGGGGCAAATTGGATGCTTCAATACTCTTATTGGGGACAGTGCTCGTAAAGAGCAATGGGAAACTTCTCCTGGAGATCCATTGGGGAGTGTGACACCGTCGTAGACCGCTACTGGAGATCTACTAGGGGATATGACACTGTCATAGATCACTACTGGAGATCTGAACTCTGTTGGAGACTAGTGTCGGGAAGCTGCTCTTCCATGCCATCTATTGGAGACTGCTGCAGGGGACTCACTTGGCTAGACCGACTACTGCTGGATTCTGTTGCCAAACTGCTCTTTAGTTTTTCTCCTTTTTTTGCCCTTGAAATGACCAAGTCATGGGATTCACAAAATTTTACACAATAAGGCCGTTTCCGGTTTTCCTCATGCCTGCGAAGCTGATTGGTTTTTATCCCTTTTTTGCCCCTAGTTGAGAAACTAGGTCTAGGGATCCCGTGATTTTTGTGTAATAAAGTCGTTGCTGATTTTCGCTCATGCCCGTGACTTATTGGGGAAACCTCTGATTTGCTGGGGAAAATAGGTCTTCTCCCATCATTGCCCTGAATGGCACTCTTCTGAGGGATTATATTTCCGCCGAGGATGTAGATGTGATACTGCGCTTGCACTTGTAGCTTCTAGTGGATCTAGAACGACTTAAAGTAGGATGAAATGTAGGCTGGGGGACTGAAGTTTGGAAAACCCTGGGATTTCTCCTATTGTAGTTGATTTACATTCCCTTGATTTTCATACTCTTGGGGAGTTCTCCCAACGGTTTTTTTTTTGGGGTCCGCCGGCGAATTCGAGAGAGGTTGTCTCTGCCGGGGAGGGTGAGAGAGTTTGTCTCTGCTAAGGATAGAAAGGTTTTTTTTCAGGTGAGTTTATCCCTGGAAGATTTTTCTGTTGGGGAAAGAGTCTAGAGAGATTGTCTCTGTGGGAAGTCTCTGGCTTTTGAAATGTTTCGACTTCTATTTTGGGTTTTCCTTTGATGGAAATTTTATACCATTGATAACCGGCTCATCTGGGGATTTTTGAGAGGATTTTTACTCCACTGAACTTTGTGGGAAGAGGTTTTTAGAGAGGCTTCGGTTCCACTGGGGGTGATACGACTTTGTATGGGGAAACTGAGAGGGAGATTTGTGGCTCTTTGGGGAAGGAGTTGACTTCACGAGAGAGTTGGGGGAGGTGATCTCCTTTTTTTGTGACCGCACTTGATTTTATCAGGTTGGGTTTGTACCATTTGCAGGATCATGTCATGACGTAGTTTAGGTAAATGCCCCAGAGGGTAAGGAAGGGTCTCCTTGAAAATGCTATTTAAAATAAGGGTTGTTAGGCTCAAGGGGCTAACTAGAGAATTTCATTTGATTTATAAATAGGTTACAAGGAAAGAGGAATAAGGAGTGTGCCAAGGATGGCCTCCTGTCATTTCCTGGAGAAACTGCAAGTGTAAAGCACCTATCAGATCTAGACCCTAGGCATAGTATCTTTTGATTTTGTCCATGTTGACGGGCTCTTGGAGGTCTTCGTCATCCATACGTCCAAGCCGAAGGGTGCCGCCTGAGAATTTATCTTGGATGATGTATGGGCCTTCATAATTAGGAGCGAACTTGCCCCTTGGGTCAGGGCGGTTTGGCAACATTTTCTGGAGAACCAGGTCACCGATCTCGATGCTTCATAGCTTGACTTTCTTGTTGAATGCCTTAGCCATCCGCCTCTGATAGGCCTGAGAGTGATTGATGGCTTTCAGTCACCACTCTTCAATCAGATTCAGCTGCTCATATCGGGTCTGTGCCCATTCTACTTCTGAGAGCTCTGTTTCCATTAACACTCGGAGTGATGGAATCTGTATTTCGATGGGGAGGACTGCTTCCATACCATAGGCCAGAGAGAATGGCGTTGCCCCAGTTGAGGTTCGGATGGATGTTTTGTAGGCCATAAGTGCATAGGGGAGCATCTCATGCCAGACAAAGTATTTAGTTGTCATCTTCTCTATGATTTTCTTCAGCTTTTTGTTGGCAACTTCAACTGGACCATTGGTCTGTGGCCTGTATGGCATAGAGTTGTGATGTTATATCTTGAATTTCTGGCAGAGGTCAGTCATCCCCTTGTTGTAGAAGTTGAGAGCATTATTCGTTACAATCTCATACGGGTCCCCACTGAGGCTGTGACATTGGTATAAGAGGCTGTCTCCACCCATTTTTTGAAATAATCGATTACAACCAGGATGAATCGATGTCCGTGAGATACTTTCAGACTTACGGGACCGATGATATCGATGCCCCAGGCAGAGAATGGCCAAGGAGCGGTGAGGTTGTACAACCTTGTCGGTGGTGCGTTTATCCTATTGGTGTAGATTTAGCACTAGTGGTACTTCTGTATGTGCTTGCAACAATCTATTTCCATTGTGGACTAATATCCCAGCTTCTTCTTGGATAGCATCAACCCCTTCATGTGTGGGCCGCAACTTCCTTGGTGAACTTCTTTGATTACCCGTGCTACTTCACTGGTATCTAGGCATCTGAGCCAGAGTAGGTTCGGTGACCTCTTGTACAAGATTCATTCAGAGAGGATAAACTGAATAGCAAGTCTTCTGATTGTTCGACTGTCTATTTTGGTAGCATTGAGTGGGAAAGTCTCTTCCTCGAGATACTGCTTGATGTCTATATACCAAGGCTAGTTGTTTGACACTTCTTCGATCAGAAGGCAGTAGGCGGGCTGAACCTGTTGCTGAATTTCGATCAGCCAGAGCATGATGCCTATAAGGATCTATACCATGGAAGCTAGAGTAGCCAGTGCGTCGGCGAATTTGTTTTGGTTCCTAGACTTGTGACTGAAGCTGATTCTTCTTAACTGAGTGATTAACAGATTGAGGTAGGCCAAGTATAGGACTAGCCTTGCTTCTCGGATGGCCCAAGATTCATTCGCTTGGTAGATTACCAGAGACGAGTCACCGTAGACGTCTATCTCCTCGATTCTAATGCTCAGGGCTTCTTTCAGTCTGGCTATGCACGCCTTATATTCTGCTTCATTGTTAGAGCATCTGAATTTCAGCTTAACTGAGATAGGGAGATGTGGTCCGTTAGGAGAGATTAGGACTGCTCCTGCCCCATGGTCGTGACTGTTAGCGGCCCCATCGAAGTATAACTCCTAGCCAGAGTACTCTTGTTCATCTGCTTCTGCATACAAGATGGATTCGTCTGGAAACTGATCATGTACTGAAACATAGTCTTGTGCTGGACTGAGGGCTAGATGATCTGTTATTGCCTACCTGTTGATTGACTTCTAAGTCATGTACATGATGTCGAATTCAGATAACATCATAAGCCATCGGGCAGTTCTTCCGGTGGTGGCTGGCTTTTCTAATAAGTACTTGAGTGGGTCCATCCAGGAGATCAGGATTACTGGGTAGGAAAGTAGATAATGTCAGAGATGCTGAGTAGCCCAGACCAGTGCCAAACATGTCTTCTCAAGAGGGTTGTACCGCTCTTTATACTCTAGCAGGTGCTCATTGTTGTGCTAGGACGCACCCCATGGAGATTTCTTACACTAAGATGTATAGCAGGAGTGGCCATCCCGGTGTAGGGGGCACAAGTACTGGAGGATTCAGAAGATACTACTTTATTCTGTCAAAGGTTTCCTGGCATTTTGCTGTCCAAACTGTTAGCTTGAAGATCGGCTTGTATATCAGAGTGATGTACTAAATTCTGCCCAGGAACCCACGGATTTCCTTTTTAGGTTGGGGAGTTGGGCATTTCGATGATGGCCTTGGCTTTGGCTGGATCGATCTCGATGCCTCTCCTGCTGATTATGAAGCTAAGGAGCTTTCTTGATGAGGCTCCAAAGACACATTTGGCCATTCACAGAATCTCTTCAAGTCCTCAGGGTGCTGCTCAGCAGTAGGAGACTTGACGATCATGTCATCCACATAGATTTCAGTCGACTTGTGGATCATGTCATGGAATAGCGCCGTCATAGCCCTCTAGTAAGTTGCCCCTGCGTTCTTGAGTCTGAAATGCATAACCTTGTAGCAGAACGTGCCTCAAGGTGTAATGAAGGAGGTTTTCTCCATGTCTTCTTATGTCATCCTGATTTGGTTGTACCTGGAGAAACCATTCATAAATGAGAGTGTCTCGTGCCCTGTAGTATTGTTGACCAGGATGTCAATGTGTAGGAGAGAAAAGTTGTCCTTGGGGCTTGCCCTATTCAGATTTCGGTAGTCAATATACATTTAGACCTTGTCGTCCTTCTGGGGTACTGGGACAATATTGGCTAACCACTTAAGATAGGTTGCTACTGCCAGAAAGCCTGCTTCGATCTGCTTCTCTACCTCTTCCTTGACCTTTTGTGACCATTCAGGTCTCATCTATCTCAGCTTCTGCTTAACAGGTCTAACGTCAGGGTTCAGGGGTAGTCTATGCACTACCAATGTTGGGTCTAGGCCGGGCATGTCTACATATGATCAGGGAAAGACGTCACTGTAGCTCCTCAGGAAGATGATCATGTTTGCTCTCTGCTGCGGGCTTCTAGTTGTGCCAATCTTGACTAGCTGGGATTTATCTGTGGATCCCAGTTTCACTGTCTCAGTGTCTTCCATGTTTGATTGCAGTAGCCCTTCACTGTGTTCTAGGAGGTCCAGAATCTCCTGAAGCGGTTCCTCTTCCTATTCTGAGTCATACTCTACTTCTAAGAGTTCAAGGAGGGTTTGAGGGGTAGCCCTGTCAAAGGTGATTTCCTAGCAAAATCAATTAGCTCAAGTTCAGCATGCTTATGTTTTTTTTGTTTTTGTTGGCTTCAGGACATTAGGCCTTCTAGGGGAAGAGTTCGTGTGATTTCGTCATCAGCCGATATGAAATGTTTTTTTTTTAAATGATTTTTGAGTCAAAAATATCTGATTTTTATTGGCAAAATAGATGACTGGTTCACAAAAATGACTGAAACAAAAAGAGGCCGACAGGGGCCTGACATTTGGATTTTACAAATGGGAGCAAAGATAGATAAATGAAGGAGCAAGGTGATGCTTGGTCACTGCTGGCTTGGACCAACCTGTCCTGCACTGTGCTTGCCCCGGCCCTGAGCGGCCTCGATGATGAGAGCCTCAGTCCATCAATGGATCAGTGGACGGTGACTGGAGGACGTTTTGGCGCTGTTGGAGAGGGTGCAGACCTGCTCTCCCGCTAGATCTTCTGCTTCGGTAGCATCTTCGAAAATTAGCTCATTTAACATTTGGGCCATGCTGAACAATTCCAGATCTGAAATCCCTGAAGACTCGACACTGGGCTGGGGGATTAAGGCAATGGCTACAACAGAGGTTTCTAGATAGGTTTCAAAGATTCTCACGGGGAAGGTTACAGAGATGTGGGGTCGGGGTTCAGGTTTCGCCGACTGTCTGCTCTTCTTGGTTAGCTTGACGAGGTAGTCCTCGTATTTGGGCTTGTATCCCAATCTGAAGGGAGATGTGTAGCGAGGAGGCGTGTATCTCTTCTTCATGCCCTAATTCTTGGTACCCAGACCCTTCCTTGGCTGGTAGTTCATTCTGGCCATCATTCTGGCAAATGGTGGCACTGTTTGCTTCTTTGTTGTTCTACCTGGACGATAGAACTAACCTGGTCAAACTGGAATGTCATGAATGTAGTGCCTTGCCCCAGCTCTTGAACTTCCCGAAGGAACTTGCCAACTCCTTGGAAGGAATGACGACTAGGCGGTCATCCTGGATGAATTTGATTCTCTAGTGCAGAGAGGAGGGAATGGCTCCAACCGTGTGCATCTATGGCCTCCCTAAGAGTAAGGTGAATGAGGCTGGCACATTTACAACCTAAAATTTTGTCGTGAACTAAGCTGGTCCGGCGTCGATGGTCAAATCAATGTCACCCAAATTCTACCTGGTTGTATTGTCCAAAGCCCTGATGGTCATGGGTCTTTTCTTCATTTGGCTGAGGTTCAGGCTTAGGTTTTACAGCGTAGAAAGTGTGTAGACATTCAGGCCGGAGCCATTGTCGATGAGCACTGATGATAGAGTTCGGTCTATGCACTGATGTAGCACCCCGGACTTTTCTATACTTAATGAATAGCATTTTCATAGCTAATTAGCCTTTCTCATAGTCTAATTAATAAATAAGGGAAAAATTAGAAATTTCGAATGTCAAAAATGTTCCTTTTTGAAAGACAAACCCAACGCAAGTTGAATCGTCAAAATCCGATGAGCTAGTCAAAAGATATGGTCAAAACAGTCAGGACCTGCAGAGCACCGATCGCTCGGTCATTGTAGCAATCGATCAGTCCAAAACCGATCGATCGGAGGCTATCGACTGGTTAACTTTTTTGTATGGGAAAATTTTCCAGAGAGCATGTTTTTGGCCGGTAGCTCAGTCAGAACACCGATCGCTCGGTAGGCAACTGATCGATCGGTCATAACCACCGATCGCTCGGTCTTCGCGTTTTTACAGAAATTTCAGTAAGGGCTATTTCGTCTTTTGGGGGTTAAACCCTTTCCTATAAGGCTTTGCCTGATCCTTAAGGCTTTATTCACTATACTTAGAGTATTTGGGAGATAAAGAGAGAGGAGAAGGAGATTTCCCAATCTAGGGTTTTGCTCTTGAGAAGAAATCAAGAGTTGGGCTACCTTAGAATTTTTCCAAAGCTTAGATCTCTCAAAGCCAAGCCTCAAGCTCGTGGGGGAGTCTCTCTCAAGCAAGGGCAGCATTCTCCAAGCTGTTTTCAAGAGGGTTTCCTTCCCACTCAAGCCTTCTTCAAGCAAGAGTCCTCCTTCTTGCAAGTTGGAGCTTCAATCAAGGTTTACAACCAAGATCAAGCTTTGATTCAAGGTTAGTACACCCTACTAACTTCCCCTAGCAATAATCTAGGTTTTCTATTGTGAAATGTGATGCTTGCTAGTATGTTTTTCTTCCCTATGAAATGTAACATCTCCAATAAATCTAAACAAGATAAGAAAAGAGTGTAGATGTGTATGGGATTTTGATTGAGGCGATTGGATGCCGAAATGTATGGATGTGTGTGGTGTGTGAAAGGGGAAAATGGAGGATGGGCATTTCGTAAATAATAAACTTAACTTTATGATTGAATGCAAAATATGCGCTAAAAAGAAGAACATGAACTATTATGGAACATTGCATGTTGTGTTTGATGAGATGCCTAAACCATGAATAAGGGACCTAAATGAAGAAATGGAAGTGGGCCTTATGCATGTGTCCTTATGAATGACGAATTGATCAAGTGTCATGTAGATTACTCAAATCTTCATATGCTTATACTATGAATTTAATTGTGATCCATATCTCTCTTGTTATCCGCATTCCCATGATTGTCACCACTGTCACGTACACGAGCACGCATGTTTGCATGAACCGAGATTTCAAGAGCACGTGCATATAATAATCAACAAGAAAACATTGCGTGTCAAGGAGGTTGGTAGCCGAGGGACATTCAGGTACTAGCCTATGGCTCACAAGAAAACCGAAATTACTACATGTCAAGGAGGTTGGTAGCCCAGGGACATTCGGGTACTAGCCTCTGGCTCACAAAAAAACTAAACAAGTAACTAAAATCAAGCATACGTCAAGGAGGTTGGTAGCCCAGGGCCATTCGGGTACTAGCTTCTGGCTCACAAGAAAATAATATATCAAGGAGGTTGGCAGCCCAGGGAGATTCGGGTGCTAGCCTCTGGCTCACAAGTTACAAGATGTAAGTTTACAAGATAATGACAAGGCATTCATGCATGCACGCATACATGATTTCCTCAAGCCATACCGAGACATGAAAGGGATTTCCAAGCATGAGTTTTATCGGAGTTTTCGCATTCATGCACACACGTCAAGACGATTGTATCGTACCATGTTTAATATTGTTTCTTTTGTGATGTTCCTCTTATTGCTCTGTATTGAATTACTGTTGTTGTGTTTTATTATTATTATGGTTAGCTAGTAGCTTGTACTCGCCAAGTATTTCATGTTCAGCCGTACTTTTATGTCGGCAGGTACTGAGGTAGCTCTCGACCCGGAGCCTTGGGTTGAGGAAGAGTACATAGAGGAGAGAGAGCCGTCTATTCCACTACAATCTCAGGCGGACCGAGACCTTGACGTGTGGCCATACCTCGACTACTGTTGAGGGGAGAGTACGAGAGGGTCCTTTATGTATTTTGACATTTTGATAGGTGGGCCTGCCACCTTAGACTTGATTATGTTTTATGTATATTTTCACTTGGGATACAAACTTATAAAGAAAAGAAAATTTTAGTTTACGCTTCCGCGCTCTGATTATCATTGTGATAGTATTATATTCACCTTATTCATTATAGGATGGTTTGGCAGGTACGTATAGTCACACCTAAAGTATCCCTTAACTCCTAAGGGTATCTTGGGGCGCGACAACTGAACTGCTATGAAAGTACTGGATGAGTATGGGCTGATTTCTGTTGTGTTGGAGCATGTCTCTTAAGTACAACTGTAAGTGTTGTTTCGGACAGCCCAGGTCATCATATTTATTAAAGTCTGGTACTTTGAAGCCTACGGGGACAGCATCCCCTAATAAAAAGGTTAAGTCTTCCAAAGACAGACTGATACTGGTGGATGGACCCTTTATTCTCTTCATCTCTTCTTTCATCTGCTTGATCTCTTCCTGTTGATCCCTGAGGGATGGAGTAGGGTCTGAAGATGATGGCCAGTCCTGATTGACATGTGAGGCTTTAGGCTGCTCTTCATATTGGTCATACTCTTCTCCTCCACTTGTTGCGGGTATAGGGTCAGGTATGATGAGGAGGGGAGGACGAGGCTCTGGTATAGGTTGCTCGGGTGGTTCTCCAATCGGAATCCGGGTAGAGGGTTCATCGGTGCTGATACCAATTAGAATATTCAGGGATTCCAGAACACTGTCGACTTTTGCTTGAATGGCTGCGATGTCCCTGTCATGCGACTGTAGGATCTCACTGGTTTGCTGGTGCTGATCTACAGGATCCGCCATTGAGTCTGAGCTGCTTTCTGATTAGGCTGTGTAAGAGCTGCTCTCTGATTGGGCTATGTAAGGTACTATCTCTGTGATTAATACCTCTATTAAGACTGCATCCGCGGTTAATGCCTTTGCGAGACTCGCAGTCAGAGAACGAGTCACAGGTCGGCTCATGCAACTAAAAAGAATGCACCAACTAATCAAGATTATGCATGATGACAGGAAGAAGATACTAGAAAGAGAATTTTTCATTGATGCATAAAGAGTGCAATGCGTACAAGATAGTGTGACTCAAAAAAAAGAGAAAAAAGACTCGATCCTAGGCAGGACCATCAGGGATCGCGAAGTCAAGTGGTCGGGGCACACCATTAAAGTCCATGATCTGTTGTTGGAGGGATGTGATCTCAACCTCCATGTTTTCAATTGTTTCTAAAGCGTTGAATATTTAAAATCCGAACTGTCGGATCCGATCGATCTTGTCAACCTTTGCACTATCAAACTGCTCTTGGTAGAAATGCAGTTGGGCCCCGGATGAGGGCTATCTCTTTGGCATCGCCTCTGTGCCTCCTGTGGAGAGACTGGATTGTCTGCTCCAATTGTTCAACCTGCTCTTGCATGGCCTGGAGTCCACGGTTCTACTTCGCTTCCTATTGCTTGAATGCTTGTTGAGCTTTCCGTAGCCTCTTCTCTTTTTGCTAGATCTAGAGGTGTCTTTCCAGAAAGAAGTCTCTCCAGGGATCCACCATTTCAGCTAGGGGTATGGTTCCGTGTGATGGAGCTGAGACTGGTGTGGGTAGTTCCCTGGGTGCGGGCATGCCGGGTAGAATGTCAGGATTATCCACCCACTGGCAGTATGTTGAGTTGGTTGGTGGTCCTGATGTAATCACGAAGTCCGGCCACTTGTCTCGTCTGGAGCTACGCCCAGCTTTCTGGAAGCGTCAGGTGAGGTTGTCGAAGTGCACTGTGAAAGTAATCCAATAATTTTTCTGCCGGTCTATCACTGGGATACACTGGAGGAATCCAAACTGTCAGAGGACTCAGAGTGGTGTATAAACTACGGAGCCTGTAAAACCAGTAAGAATCATGCATCGTCTGCCGGTGATGACAACACGAGGTAGCCTATTCAGTATAAGCCACTCACATTGCCATGCGATCTCTTCCTCTAACAGAGTTTAGAGAAGCTGGTAGAGCTCCCCGACGTTTATAGTTATGATTGGCCCCTAATTCTGAGGAATCTTCCATGGTAGACTGTAGGCTTCATGGAGGCCGACCGATACTGATATGATTGTAGGCAGGTGTCCTACCAACTAAAGGTGTAGAAGAGGTGAACTGGCATGGAAGATGCCCTTTTGCGGTTTGCAGACTAGTTGAGAGCCTTGAAAAGCTCTGCTAGGATGACTAGTACGACTGAGTAGGAGTTTTGCATGTGCTCAATGATCCCGACTAGAACTGATTCGACAAGTGTACGGCACCTTGGGAATACCAACTGAGACATGGCTATCAGTGCAAGGGCGTTGAGACCGGAAAGTTCCGCTGTAATGGAGTTAGGGTTCCACTTGCGCTTGTACTTCTTTTCAAGAAAAGACACGGGTATCCGATAGAAAGAGTCGTTAGGACAGGGCTGCAAGTAGGCAGGCTTGATATGCAAGAACCTAGATAGGTCTGCCTGATATATTGTCTTGTAGTGCGGTATTATGGCTTCACCCTCCATGTTTAACCCTAAGATGCACTGAATCTCTTCCAGTGTTGGACACAGTTCATTCTTACTGAAACAGAATTTCATGTGAGATGAGTTCCAACACTGGATAGTTGTTCAGGAGGGGCGGGTCTGAGTTAGCCACAGATAGGTCTAAGATAGTCCCAATTTTGTAGTACTGAGCCCAAGCGAGACACTGACTTGAAGTAAAGGCCTCAATCATTTTCTGGAGGTTGTCATCACATGCCCCCTGAGAAGTTAGATGCATGGGCCGTGATGGTTGACTTATTGACTGAACAATCCCTGAAGGACCTGTCATCTACTTGAACAATATACAGACTCTGTGAGTGTACTGTGTATGCAACTGGAATTCAAAAGATGATGCAATTTTTTTTGATTTTTGATTTGATTGGGTGTGAGAAGGCACATGTGATCCGATAGGGCAGATGGATGGAGGTCCGACGTTCTTTAGCCCAGGTTGTCGAGAACCGAGGAACCTATCAGGTCAAGGTTAGAGACAGGGTTGGATGTAGTTTATTACAAGCACATGTTTGGCTCATTACATGCCCCTGGGTGGGTGGTTATTCGGGTAGAATGTGCCCAGGTAATCAACCACGATTGGGTATAGGTATAGGGTTTAGAGTAGCCCTCCCTGGGTGAGCTGCTTGTAGACTATACCCTACCTTAGGCTATATGTATGAATGCTGGTTTGATGCAGTGTGTTCCTAACAGGATGGAGTGATCACTTAACACCGTATATGCGACTCCCTGATATAGAACATACCTGAAAATGGACGATTGGTGAAAGTGGGAGCGTTCAGAATCCTTCCCTAAGGGTAATCACCCAATAGAAGTAAGTCTGTGGACCTCCAAGACTGTTAAGCCACTGACACAGAGGATGATCATCTAGCAGCCGTTAACGTAATAAATCTGTCTACTGGATTTAATAGGATAATTACACTACTATGGCATGTATGGATGCACAGTACACAATTAACTAAAAGATGTAAAATAATTAGTGTTAAGTTAAACGCTTAGACATTTTCATTAAGATTAAGGTTTAATTGGCTTAAACCTAGGTTCCAAGTTGAACCAAATGTCTACTCTTCCCCAGCAGAGTCGCCAGAGCTGTGAGCACGGAAATTTACTCACGGGTTTTAGAGTCGCCACCTATTCATTCAAAAGGGATAAGTCCCTCGAAATGTGGATAAGGTCTTATTCTACGATTGAGATAAGGGTAAGTGGTTTGATTAAGTCCGGGGAAGGTGTTAGGCACCCCGAGGCTTCCGTTTCACAATGGTTTCCTACTCCCTAGATTTATGCCAATTAAATTCAATATTTGCTAAAATGTCTGAGTGTTTAAGTTAACACTAATCCAAGAAGGGAAAAGCTAATTAGGGTCGAACCTGTATTGGGTTACCTATGTACTCACAAGGTGAGATCAGACCGAGCGTAGTTCTGGCACGTGAGCTTGTGCCAAGGCTAGGGCGTGTGTGTGTGCACCAAGGGTGGCTAACATAGCCTAGTCTGGTAAACTAGGTTCTGGTTGAGCAAGGAGGGTCAAGTGCAGGGTTTAAGCCCGGTAGGCTAAGGGGTAGTCCGGTAGACTAGGGTGGAGTCTAGCCAGGGTTAGATTTGCTAACCAGGGTAAGGCCAAACTAACAATGGTTAAGGTTGCTAACCACAGTTAAGGGGAGGTGAGATTAAGCCCGGTAGGCTAAGGCGGGGCCCCGTAGGTCGAGGATAAGTCCGATAGACTTTGTTTTAGGCCCGGTAGGCCGTAAACCGAAAATAACCGCAGTTAGGGTTGCTAATTGGGGTTAAAGAAGGGGTTTAACCTTGGTTAGGGTTGCTAACCAGGGTTTAAAATAGGCCAAAGTCAGTTTTATGGTCCAAGTTAATTTTTAAGGATTTTTCCAAGATTGGTGGGGTTAAGGGGTGCTTAACCATGGTTAAATATTAATTGGGGGTGCATTTAACCATAGTTAAGGGTATGGTCAAGTCCAAAGTGGGCCCAGGGGCTAGGCAGGGCCTAAAGTGGCCTCCTACTAGGCCTGAGCCCCTACAAAAGCCCAGAATCAAAATAAAGTTAATGTCGGTAATGGGATTACTGACATTATAACTGTGATTTTAACCGTGGTTTGCACACTATTAGCTCGGATTAGGGGTTAATCTTGGGTGCTCTAAAAGTAGGGATTTAAAGAAGGCATTCCAGGGGAGAGATTAAGCCTGGTGTGGGCCCCAGGGGTAGCCTGGAGTGGGCCACACAAAGATCCAAAGGTGCTGTATGCAAAAGCACAGATTGGCGGTAGATGATCTACTGCCATTACCAAAATAGGCAAACAGAGAAATGGCGGTAGATGGTCTACCGTCATTCTGCACAGTGATGGTTTTTTAAATTTTAACCATGGTTAGTGCTAACCCATGGACCTAGAAAGACCAGGTTAAGCTCAGGATGAGGAGAGGGGTTCAACCCAGGCGCTGGACATGGACCAAGGACCACCTAAGTAGGCTAACCAAGGCTTCAACAATGAAGGCCAAGAATGGCGGTACTGAGTTTACCACCATTACTGGTTTTCTTTAAAAAAAAAACCTGGTTTTTCGCCCATGGGACTGTGCCCAGAGGTAACCAGGGGTTCCCTCATGAACTGAGGGACCCCTAGAAGGTTCTGTGGTGGTCTGAGATGATCAAGGGATTGGATATACCCGTAGGGGTTCACCACACCTATGATCAAGGTGGGTGAATAGCCTGTGTTGGGCTTTTGAATAGCAAACAACAACAAATGAGCAACAAATGTCTCCTGCAGATGATCAGGGGTTCACAGGAGATCAAACAAAGGATAAAAAAAAAAGGGGAGGGGGGCAGGGCCCTACCCTGCTCTGTTCTCAGCCGAGTCTGGTACTGTGACAGTGGTTGTGGTACTATAGTGGAGATGCTACACAGGCAAAGTGGTGATCTGAGATGATCTCAGGGATGCTTAGTGATGCTTTCAGAAGTTGGAAATGGGTATAGAACTTGGGTTTTGCAGCAGGGATTCGTCTGTGAATTTTTTTGGATTCGGATAACAATGGAGGAGGTTTGAACTTTATAGGGAGAACTCTAAGGACCTAAGGGGGATTAAAATGGAAGGGGGAGATGGTGGTTGGAAGAGAATGTCTCAATGACCAATGTGGTCAGAAGATTAGAAATTAAAAGAGACACTTCCATGAAAGAAGTTGAAGAGTCAAGGACTCTGCATGTAGAGCTGGAATCTTTAAAAGATTCTCTTATTGATAAGGTGACATTTCTTGAAAAAGAGTATCATATCATCCTTAAAGACAAGACAGACTTGATTCAGAAGGTCTATACTCTTGAGAAGGAAGTTAGAATGTTTGGAAACAATCTATGTCTGGATGAATTAGTTGGGAAACATGGCTCAAATTCAAATAGATCTGGGATAGGACATGCTGGCACTCTAGCTGTTGGTACAATGGCTAGTGTTGTGTTTGAATCAATTCATTCTGATCCTAAAGTTAATGAACCTTCTTTTTTAAGCACTGAGACTTATACAAATATTGTAAGGCCTTGAAATGCAGCTCCAAGGGAGAATGTTTTGAGGAATCAAATCCTTTTAGAAGAAATCCTCCTCCTCTCCCTAGATTCATTTCTCACATGTTTTCTTTGTGGAGTGAAAGGTCACATTTGACCTCATTGCAATGCCTTCCGAAAAAATCCCAGAAATGGTTCATCAAATCAAAATCAAGGGAATCTTCAAAGGTAGATTCAAATTCTGGCTGAGAAGTCTAGAATCTTGAGTGAAGATGTCTTTAAAGTTGCTCAACTTTCTAGGACTAGAAATGGTTCAGGACTAGAAATGGTTCATTCACTCCTAATGATTATCAAAGAGGAGAGAATTAGACCAATCAAGATGCTAGAACTCAGCAGAGGAGAAAAAGATCTAGGAGATCTAAGAAGAAAAAGGTCTCTCCTACACAGAATAATAACCAAAGGGTAAATCAAAACTTAAAAACTGTGCATGTGAGAAAGGAAGACCTTAAATGCATCGTCATTCATACTGCCTTGAAAGCCCAAAACACAGAAATGTCATACTTCGACAGTGGGTGTTCTCGGCATATGACAGGTAACAAGTCCCTATTCACTCAATTTGAGGATTGTTCAGATGGGGCTGTTACTTTTGGTGATGGAAGCAAGTCATTAGTTAGAGGGAAAGGTATCATCGATGCACCAGGTATACCAAAACTGAAAAATACCTTGTTTTTTGAAGGACTGAAAGCTAACTTGATTAGCATAAGTCAATTGTGCGATGATAACCACGCCATGCACTTTACCCAAAATAAATGCTTAGTCATTATTGGTAAAGGTAAGTGTGTTCTAAAAGGGTTGAGAACCACTGATAATTGCTACGGCCTAATCCCTAGTTATAATCCCTCAAATGTTTGTAATAGGGCTAAAATTGAGGAGGTAAATTTGTGGCACCGAAGGCTAGGTCACATGAATTTCAAAGACCTAAGCAAACTCTCAAAGCATGAGCTTATGAGAGGGGTGCCTAAACTAGGAAAGTCATTTACTGTTGTGTGTGGGCCATGTCAAATTGGTAAACAAATTAGAACCCCACACAAGAAAACTTCAAGTATTGCTACTTCACATCTACTAGAATTAATTCATATGGATCTTATGGGTCCTACAAGAACTGAAAGTCTAGGTGGGAAGCGATACATCCTAGTTATGGTTGATGATTTCTCTAGAATGTCATGGGTGGCATTTATAAGAGAGAAGTCAGATGCTTTTGAGAATTTCAAAAGTATGTGTTTGAAAGTTCAAAATGAGAAAGGATGCCCAATCACTCGAATTTAAAGTGATCATGGAAAGGAGTTTGAAAACTCTAAGTACAATGACTTTTGTGATGAGTCAGGTATCAAACATGAATTCTCAACTCCTATTACACCTCAGCAGAATAGTGTTGTGGAGAGGAAGAATAAGGTTCTCCAAGAGATGGCTAGAGTTATGCTTCATAGCAACAACTTAGCTTCTCATTTCCGGGCTGAAGCAGTTAGCACTGTTTGCTATTCTGTGAATCGAGTTTTCCTAAGCCCCGAAACATGGAAAACCCCATATGAGTTGTGGAATAACAAGAAACCCAGTGTCAAGTATTTTCAAGAATTCGAAAGTAAATGCTATATCCTTAAGGATAGAGAGCAACTGGGCAAATTTGAAACCCGAAGTGATGAAGGGATATTTCTCTGGTATTCTATCAACAGTAGGGCATATCGAGTGTATACCTTGAGAACCTCTACAATCATGGAGTCCATCAATGTGGTTGTGGATGACTCCAGTGTTGAAACTGTGCAACTAGAGGATGATGAAAATGCTGAAATAGAGAAAGTTGAAACTGTTTCAACTCCTCAAATTGTTAAGCAATCATCCCCTGTAAGACCTACACATCCTAGGGTTATGAGTCCTCACTCCTCCACTAAAATCATTGGAGATCTTGAAAGTGGAGTAAGAACAAGGAATCAAATTGAGAATGAGGTTAGCTACCTATGCTATACTTCTTCATTTGAACCCAAGAATGTAACTAAAACTCTTGCAGATGATAATTGAATAAATACCATGCAAGAAGAGCTACTTCAGTTTGCTAGGGATGATGAATGATATTTAGTGCCTAGGCCTAAAAATACAAATGTGATAGGTATCAAGTGGATTTTCAAGAACAAATCTAATGAAAATGGTACTATCATAAGAAATAAGGCTAGGTTAGTTGCACAAGGATACACCCAAATTGAAGGCATCAATTTTGACGAAACCTTTGCTCTTGTTGCCCGACTAGAATCAATAAGAATTCTGCTAGCTGTGGCATGCCATCTGAAATTCAAGCTTTTTCAAATGGATGTCAAAAGTGCCTTCTTAAATGACATTTTGCAGGAGGAAGTCTATGTGCAACAACCGAAAGGGTTTGAAGACCCAAATCATCTTGAACAAGTTTATCGATTAAAAAGGGCACTCTATGGATTAAAACAAGCTCCTCGAGCTTGGTATGAGAGACTGATTACTTACCTCTTGGAAAAGAGATTTTCAAGAGGGGGAGTAGACAAAACTCTATTCATCAAGTCTGTCAAGAATGATATTGTCATCGCCCAAATTTATGTTGATGATATTGTCTTCGGTTCCACACCAGACTCACATGCTCTCTCATTTGCTGATCAAATGAAAAATGAATTCGAAATGAGCATGGTTGGTGAGCTGAGTTTCTTCCTTGGTCTTCAGATCAAGCAACTGGCCTCTGGGATCTCAGTATCTCAAATCAAGTATGCCAAAGATCTTGTAAAAAAATTTCGCATGAGCTCTGCTAAGCATACTAGGACTCGTACTACTACAAAGCTTAGTAAGGATGCTTCAGGCAAGGATGTCAATCAAACTTCTTATAGAAGTATGATTAGTAGTTTGCTCTATCTTACTGCCAGTCATCCGGGCATTGCTTTTAGTGTTGGAGCATGTGCCCGCCATCAAGCAAACCCTAAACAGTCACACTTGTTTGCAGTCAAGCGTATCATTCGATATGTGAGTGGAACTCTATCTTTTGGCATTTGGTATTCTCTTGATACCAATGCCAGTGTAGTTGAGTATTCTGATGCTAATTGGGCCAGAGATGCCGATGATAGGAAGAGCACCTCCGGAGGGTGTTTCTATATTGGAAACTACTTAGTAGCTTGGCTTAGCAAAAAGCAAAATTCCATTTCCATGTTTACTACCGAGGCTGAGTATATAGCCGATAGTTGTTGCACTCAACTTCTGTGGATGAAACAGATGTTGCATGATTAAGGGATTGAGCAAGGCACTATGACAGTGTATTGTGATAATACAAGTGCCATCAATATTTCCAAAAATCCTATTCAACACTCTCGCACAAAACACATAGACATTACGCATCACTTCATTCGTGATCTTGTTGAACAAAATGTTGTGTGTGTTAAATATGTCCAAACTAAGAGTCAATTTGCTAACATACTCACAAAACCCTTAGATTCTCTTAGGTTTGAGTTCCTTAGAAAATCCATAGGTTTGTGTGGAGTTGAGTGATCGAGTGCTTTATTTTAGCCTAGGTGTTCTTTATTGTCTCATTCTTTCCTAGTGCTATTTTACTCCGGTGTATCTTATTAGATTTTTATTTCTTTATTTATTTTAAAAAAGAAAAACCAAAAAGATTTGAAGTTTTTTTTTAGAGTCTTTCTTTCTCTCTTATCATAAAATGGCAGTTTTAATCTCCTTGTAATCTTGATTGAAAATTCATTTCCAAGGGTGAAAATTTGATAGGATTGAGTTTGTAAGGATAGTACATCAATTAGGTCTCATGAGTGCTAATAAATGGACTGGATCACTAATCTCATTTAGAGTTAGGTGACACTAGTTGCTTTGTGTATAGCACTTGCACTCTGACTGACCCTAGAAAAAAGGCTATTCTCCTATGTGTAGGTGCTGGTATTATTCTTTTTGGTCCCCTAAGGTTATTCAAGTATAGATTGACCTATAGGTTCAGTTTTCTTTTCTTGTGCCCCCTAATTTATATTTGTAATGGAAAGGGCTACCTGTGAGCCAGTGTGATAGCTTCTATTGGATGCAAAAAGTGAGTAATGGCTACCTAGACAGATAGTAGTTATCTATATAGGTTGCTAAAGTGAAAGCCCCCACTGCCATTAGAGATGGCTGCCTACTCACATGTGTGAAAGCCACCATTGTAAGAAAAATAAAAATTCTTATAATGAGTAAAGTTTGACAGAAAAATATAAGACAATTTGTTTAGTCAAACTAGGGGTCAAAAAAGCACATGTTTTGAAACTTTTTAACTGAACCCTATTGATTTGTCTTCATCATTTTAAGAAACTTGGAGTCCCTAAACTGAAATAATGCCAAAACCTTAACTAGGGATAAAACCTGAATTTTAAATCAATCAAATTTTTCACTACACACATTTGCATAAAAGTGACATTTTTTCTCTAAATGAGCTTCAGAGATTTAAGCCCATAGTTGATCACATAATTAGACCAAAATTTCTTTAAAATTCCTACTTAGTCAAACCTATAAAATGTTGACTCTAGGATGAATTTTAATGATTGATCTCTTGGAGAAATTTTCTATGCATTCAAGATGTGGGGAGTGGTGAATCTCAGGGGGGGAAATTTTTTTATGTCTTGGTTTGAGAGGGAGACTTTTGTAAGGGTCGAATTCAAGTTCATTTCAAAAATCTAAAATTTTTTAAAAATTTGAACCAATTGGTCGACCGGTCAGCGCAATTTTTTCTCTTTAAAACCCTGTCGTGCATATTTTTTATTATTCCATTTTTGCAAGCAGTGGAGTGGTTTCTAGGGCATCAAAGGGTTTTCGTGTCTCATCTTCCCTAGAGGTAATTTCAACTCTTGTTCTCCTCTTTTTAGTTCAATTTCGATTCAAGAACTTCATTTTTCATCATGGCTTTGTGTTGTCCATTCCTTATCCTCGCCTTTCTTATGGTTGGGAGCAAAACGCCAAAAAATTGTTGTCTCTGAGTTTGAGGAGTCTTCAACTGATGAGGATCTTACTCTTCATGAAACATTTGTTGATATTGGTCATGGCATCTCCATTGGAGAAGGCCGACCTTCCCGGTTGAAAAAATCCCTAATTTCTAGTTCTTCCAAGAACAAATCCAAGGACAAAGGCAAAGCACCTGCCTCGTCCAATGAGTCAATTCTTCCTAAGTTTATCTCTTTGAATGCTGCTAAACTATATGGCGATTTCTTTTCTAAGAAATCGGTCATGGTTGAGAGAATCATTGTTCTTGATGACTTTGAGGATTTTGCATTGCCAGATGTCATTAGATCCTATAAATGGCAAGGGAATTCTAACTCTTTCTGGTCAAGCCCCTATTCAACTGATAAGGGAATTTTATTCCAATAACCATAAAGCCAGTCGTAAATCCATGTCTCTCCAGTCTCGTGCTCTTGGTCACCCTGTCAAGATAGATGCTGATGATATTGCCTCCTATCTTGATTGTCCTCGTGTGGAGGGTGCCTATTACCCCTTTGTGTATAGGCAGAATGATCAAAATGACTCTGTGAATAGAGTTGCTTCTTTCTTGTGTGGACATGAATCTGAATGGATTGGTACTTCTCTCAATGTGAACTCTTTTTCCAAAGAAGCTCGTCTCTTTCATATGGTGATGAGTGCAAACATTCATCCCATGATTCATACTGCAGAGCTTATGGAAGATCGTGTTCGATTTCTATATGTTTTCATGTGAGGCGAAGGGATAGACCTTGCTGCTCATATTGTCAACCTTATTCTGGATGTCTATGAGTCCACTACTATGATCGGTGCACTACCGTTTGGATTTCTACTGTCCCAGCTTCTGGGAGTGCAAGGTGTCAAGGCCTCCCCAGGTGATGATTTCAGAAAGCCCAAGGGGCCAATCAATGGGAAGTCTCTTGCTAGTAGCTTGTCCCATGCTGCTACTCGTGCTCCTACTGCTGATCCTGGTGCTTATATTGGTCATCTCATCAGCGCATTACCATGTCAGATCTTGCTGAGATGATGGAAGCCTTGCGGACCAAGTCTAGCCAGATTGTTTCATCTCTTAAAGAGTTTCACGGAGAGTTTCGATTATTTTTTACTGAGATGCATGGACGTCTTAGTTCTTTGGATGCTGCTGTGCTCGAAGTTCAGCGCAATGTTCAGGATGTACATCGGGACCTTCATGATTTTTAGACCCTCTATGAGACTCAACCGGCGTCTGATGATGATTCCTGATTCTGTTGAGGATGTTTTGACCTCGGATGATCCATAGTTTCTTTTTGATGGTGCATGGATTTTGTCTGAGTCCTAGGGGTTGTTAGTTAGTAGTAGTCTTTATTTCTGGATTGGACTATGTACTAAACTATTTTGATGCTTATCTTGGATATGTCTGCTTTTGTGAGTGATTATGATATGATTTATTTTGAGATTGCTTGTTCACGATAGTTCTATTTATCTTGCATCTCTTAATACTATGTTGTGGTGAAGCTCCCTTGTTACTTTATGCTAGTCATTTTCTCATCTCTTATTTTTTCCGCCTATGGCATTTTGTGCCAAAAAGGGGGAGAGGAGAGCTCAACATATATCTATGTCATATCTGTGGTATTTCTTTGCTTTATTTCTCCATGCTTCATAGGTAGTACTTGTTTTAGTATGTGCAGGTGCAGATAACAGGATATAGACATCGGTTTGCATGACAAGATTTGTAATTGAGTCATAGTCTTGTAATCTTATTTTTTGAGTCATGTAAAGTTCGTCTTTCCTTTTTCTGAATCAATTTGGGAAAGTCCATCCTTTGTATGTTCGTTGTTATATTTTGACACAGAATTGCCAAAGGGGGAGATTGTAAATCCAAAATGTTTTGGCAAATTCCATGATCAAAGTGTAGGTCTAGGAGTGTCACTGTTAGAGTCTCTTGTCATGCTTGGTGAAGGTTGAAGAAGCCAAAGAAAATGGAAGATATCTACAAGAAGCATTGCCTCCGGTCTTAAGAAGGTAAGAGACTTAGTGTCCCATTACCTAGGTTGGAATTGGTTGACAAAATCTTGTTATAAACCTAGGAGGTTAGTTTTATCCCATGGAAAAAGACCCAAGTGATCTACTAGTCAAAATTGGCTAAGTATGGTATCACCGATCGACCGATGGACATTACCGGTCGACCGAAGGCCTAGCGGTCAACTGATGGTCCCTACCGATCGACTGAATGAAGCTAATTTTGTTAGGGTGATTTTTCCAGAGAGGATTGTTATGACCGATCGATCGATGGTCATGACCGGTCGACCGATGGGCATCTTGTTCATATTTTTAGTTTCCTAATCTTATCCAAACTCTTTGGGGACTATAAATACTCGTTTTATAAGACCTAATTCAGGTGGTGATCATTGAGAAGTGCAAGAGGTGATGAAAAAACACCTTCTAGGGTTTTCATAGTTCTAGATTGATTACTCTTGATCCCTCCTTTCTCAATAACTCGAGAGAATGCAAGATTGCTTTCAAATCCTTTGATCTTGCATTGTGTGATCTTAGATGTTTTAAGATCCCTCTAGAGAGTGATATAGAAATTGATTCGACAACTCCGACACTTGTTAGTGTCTTTGGCCAGTGAGTGTGATCCGGAGTCTTCACAGAAGAAGATCAATCTTTGGAGATCGTGGAGTTAAGAAGCTTTGAGAAGATTTGGCTGGTGAGGAATCGGAGCTACTACGGTGGAGATCGAACAAGGTTGTTCGTGGTCTACAAGATGAAGATCCTGTACCAAGGAACCTAGTGTTGTGTTCATGTTGGGTAAGGTCTAAGTCTTGTACGTGTTATCTTTCTCTTAGTGGATTGTTTTGCTGGATGAGGTCCCGTGGTTTTTCCTATGTGTTAGGATTGTGATTGCTTGTGTGATTCTACTAATTAATTAAACAAACTAAAAATTGGTAGAAATCCCTAGATAGGCCTATTCAACCCCTCTAGGTCATTAGAGATCATTGATCATAGGAATTTCAATATAAAACTAGAAAATGTATACTTTAACTCTTCCTTTGGGGAGGTTCTGGTTCCTAGGCCTTTCCCCAAGTGGGAGGTTTTGGGTTCCATTTCTCACTCCCGCTTTGGGGCCAGCCCCACACGGGTTTACCTGACTTACCTAGTGTGGCGAGTTGCCGACTCACGTTGCACCCTCAGGGATTAGTCTTTGACTCAAAGGGTTGGGAACACCCTGAAAGCGGTGAAAATTGTTTCGTTGCTTTCAAATTTCTTCCATTGTTGTATGGAGTTTATTGTTTGATGTGGGGGACTATCCTTCCAATCGGAGTAAACTCAAACTGTTGATTATCTTCCCTATTTGGGGAAGAACCTCTAATTAAGAAGAAAGATTGAAAAGAACAAGATGTTTTGAATAAAATATTTTATTTATTCAATGGGGTTGCCCAGATCCCATGTAGGCGTTACAGAATACCTCATAGAGGTTTTAACATCAAAAAGAAAGAAAAGAAAGAGAGGTGGCCATATTGAGGGTTCACCTGGTATTCTCCATATGGGGAGATCCTCCTTCTTCCTCCTTGGTTACTGTTGTTCCTACCAAAGAAATTTTTTGTTTTCTTTCTCTTCTACGTACGTGGGTATTTTTGCATTGGGAGTTTCTTGTGAGAAACTCTCTTTTATATCTTTTTAGAGAGTCCTTTTTGGACTCCCCCTTGACTTCCTCTTTTTTAGCAAATCAAAAGAGGCCAACTCTTCTTAGAGAGGGACATCTGTCAAAGACAGCTGGTTTCTCTTATCTTAAAGAAGCCACACGAATGGGAGTCCTTTTTGAAGGACTCCAAAATTGGTTTCCTTTTCTGGGAAACCTGGGAGAATTCAATTTTCTCCCAAAAATGAGAAAAATTATTATCTTTCCAGAAAAGGGAAGAGATAACTTCCCAATTTCAGATAGGTTGTCATATGACACTCTCTCGTTAAAGAAAGAGCGGGGATCTCTATCTTGGGATCCCCCAAAACTGGCAGAGAGTCCTTTTTATTAAGGATTCTTTACCACATGGTGGTCAAATAATGGTTGCCATCTGGGAAAGGACTGACCTTGGCCAGTCCGCAATTAAAGAGGTGAGACCCATGGTCTCACCTACGGTCTAGGTCAAGTCCAAGTATATTTGGACTGCGGACCAGGGTCTTACCTTAGTCAGTCCGTGGATCAATATAAAGTGGGGCCATTGGTCCAATCCTTGCTTTGGGTTATGTCCATGACCTTTTATGGTCATAGACTGAGCTAGTCATTGACTGGACTGCAGATGGACTCGTGGATTTTGTCCGTAAGCTTGAATAAGGGTCTGTCCACGAGGGTAAACCCTATCCACGTGTCAGTTCCCTGAGGACTGACACAAAAAGGTGTCTGCGGGCATTAATGCCCTGCTGCTTAGCATTTAATGCTAGGCGGGCTGGCGGTGAGCCAGCGCTTGGCCAGCTGGTGCGCGTGCCTTTGGCATGCATGAAGCCTAACCACCCAATCAATGGGTGGTGATCCTGTATAGGAAAGTGCATCATACACCCGCCTTACGGGTGGTGAGATTTCACTGCCCATAAATGCCCCTCAAGATTTGAACGGCTGAGAATGGTCCAGCCATTTAGATCCTACCATGTGGCAGTGAGTATGAGGAGGCTTATTATCTCCCCACTCCGCGAGCCGTACCTTAGCGGACAACCCACTACATAGTTGTGGGTTTCAAGAAACCCTCCTGGTTTCAAGGAGTCCCCATAATGAGGGATTCCGACAGACTATGCAAAAGTGGCTGAAGAAATTCCAGTCATCTGGGCTATCCATTTAAAAGAAATGGATGGCTTGAATCCAACAAAGGGTCCTCTATATAAAGGACCCTTAGCCTTTGGAGAAGGCATTTCGCCTTCTCCTTCTCCAGAACTCTGGTTATTTTCTTCCAGAGTTCTTTTACTTTTCAGAGAAGAATTATCTTTCTTCTCTGATTCGGTCATCCCTTTTTAAGGTATGTTCAATCTCATTTTTTCAAAGAAGAAACCCTTTCTTGGGTTTCTTGGCTTTTCAGAAGAAGGGGATGGGGATTTTCCTCATCCAAAAGCTTTGAAATGTCTCTATGGACATTCTGATCAGTTTTTCAGTGACATTTACCGACATTCTAAGGTTTTTCGATGAGGAAAACCTGAAGGGTCATCTAAAAGATAACCTTCTGTCCACAAACTGGTTTGCGGACTGATCCTATCCACAGACTTTTGTTCGTGGATTTTAATTTAATGTACGCGGGTACATACCTGCGGGCATTAATTATTGCCCGCGGACTTAGACTTTTCCAAATTTTGGTTAAGTCCAAAAAGCTTGTCCGTGGACTTTGGAATTTTCCAAATTTTTGGTTAAGTCCAAAACTTTGTCCGCGGACTTGGACTTTTCCAATTTTTGGTTAAGTCCAAAGAAGTTTGTCCATGAAATATGATGATGTTTTTTTATCAGTAAATGATTATATGCATCCTTACTGACTTCATGCTTTCTTTATTTTTCTTTCACTTAATGAACCTTTCATCACGACATGCTTCGGGATGTAATGTCCTTGATCAGTTGTAGATTGACGAATCCAGATTTGTCTTCATTTTCTATTGGAAGACTACAAGGAGCCTTATCATTGATAAGACTGAAGTTGTCGAGCTGTGTGACTTGACAAAGCAAATGGAAGCGAACAATGCTTTCATATTTTCTTATGACATTATCATTAGTTTAATGATAGGATGCCATAAGAACAAACTCGATATCTCGAAACTTGTTAAAAGTTCAGATGTTCTTGACGGTGAGCTTGAGTATGCGCTAAAGGGAATACGTTGCTCTATCCATCGATCCTAATGAAGCTAGCCTGGGTTGCATGATGCTGCTGAACAACCACCTCACCGATGTCGAGGGGCTTGCTTTTCAAGGTATTGCTTATTCAGTTATGCAGCTTGTCGTGGTTGACGACACTGACAGACAATTCCTAGCTCTGCTTCCAGGCATCACCTCTGCTACTATTGATGGGCTAGAATCCTCCCCTGGAGATGGATCAGCACCAAAGATGATGGTGAAGGAGTTGGACGTGAGAGGAATTCTATTCTGAATAGCATCCATCAATACAGCGTTTGGACCTCAGGCTTTATATTCAAGGCAATACTTGTCAAATCCAGTAGCTTGTTGGAGCTGACAACATATCCTCAAGATACTGCTTGTTTAACTCAGTAGCTTGTTGGAGTTGATAACATATTCTCAAGATACTGTTTGTTTAACTCGAGTGAGTTCTCCAATTTATGTGGAGTTCCCTCATTTGTTATCCATGAATAAAAGACTTTATTTCATTTTGCGTCTTGTACTCCTTTTTTGTTGTTGATGATTTCCCCTTTATATTTTGAGGAATTGGTGTTCTTTTAATAGAACAGGCTGAACCCATTTTTAAGCTACCTACGTACCCATGATAGGATCAAGCCAAACGTAGTTCTAAAGGGACAATTTTAGACTCGTAATTTACGAGTAGATAGTTTCCGTTCATATCTAGGAAGGTTTGGACTTGCAATTTGAGAACAAGTAGATAGTTTTCGTTCATACCTAGGAAGGTTTAGACTAGTAATTTAGAGGCAAGCCTTTGAGAAATAATGAATCTTTTTAGCCCGTATTTAGGAACCTATCAAATTGCTCTAATTTTTGCCTAAACTGACTCTTGGAGTATTAGTTTAGCGAGCTATTTGTTACCCTAATTTTTTCCTAGACCTACGTCTTGAAGTTTTGGTCTAGCGGGCATTTTTTTTAACTCATTTTTGTCTAAACCATCCTTTCAGATTTTCAACTTAGCGAGTCATTTTATCCTAACTTTTGCCTAAGCCGTCCTTTAGGCTTTTCAACTTAGCGGGGATTTTGGTGCCTTAATTTTTGCCTAGACCATCTTTTGAGATTTTTGTCTAGCAGTCTTTGGGAATCTTACATTGGTCGGGGGAGATAATCCGTTGTCTGTCCGTTGTAATCAACAGATATGCTTCTAATAGTGAGAAGTCCTTCCTTAGAATTGTGGTTTCTTCTTCTGCATCAGATAGCATTTTTCTTCGTTTCACCCATATTGAGGGGTAATAACGATGATTTTGTATCCCAGGAGGATAGTGTTCTTTTAAAAGAACTGACTGAACTCAAGTTAATTTTCTCAGGCTACCTACATACCCATGATAGGATCAAGTCAAACGTAGTTCAGAAGGGGGGTTTGGATTCTCATTTTGAGAGCGAATAGGTAATTTTCGTTCATACTTAGGAAGGTTTAGACTTTAGCCTTGTATTTGGGGGCTATTGAAGCTTTGATTCACAATTTGATAGCGAATAGGTAGTTTTCGTTCATGCCTAAGAGGGTTTTCACTTTGGCCTTGCATTTAGATGGGTTTTGAAGCTTTGATTCACAATTTGATAGCGAATAGACAGTTTCCATTCATGCCTAGGAGGGTTTAGACTTTGGCCTTGTATTTGGGGGGCTTTTGAAGCTTTGATTCGCATTTTGATGGCAAATAGGCAGTTTCCGTTCATGCCTAGGAGGGTTTAAACTTCGGCCTTGTATTTGGGGGACTTTTGAAGCTTTGATTCGCATTTTGATGGTGAATAAGCAGTTTTCATTCATGCCTAGGAGGGTTTAGACTTCGGCCTTGTATTTAGGGGGCTTTTGAAGCTTTGATTCACAATTTGATAGTAAATAGGTAGTTTTCGTTCATGCCTAAGAGGGTTTTGACTTCGGGCTTGTATTTGGGGGCTTTTGAAGCTTTGATTCATATTTTGATGGCGAATAGGCAGTTTCCATTCATGCCTAGGAGGGTGTAAGCACCCAATTTTTACACCCTTTGTAGCACCCGGACTTTTCTATACTTAATGAATAGTACTTTCGTAGCTAATTGACCTTTCTCGTAGACTAATTAATAAATAAGGGAGAAATCAGAAATTCTGAAATGTTAAAAATGTTCATTTTCGAAAGACGAATCCAATGCAAGTTGAATCGTCAAAATCCGACGAGTGAGTCAAAAGATATGGCCAAAACAGTGGGGACTTACAGAGCACCGATCGCTCGGTCCAATGTAGAGATCGATCGGTTCACAACCGATCGCTCGGTTATTATTAGCGATCGATCGGTCCAAAACCGATCGATCGAAGGCTATCGACTGGTTAACTTTTTTGTACGGGGAAATTTTCCAGAGAGTATGTTTTTTACCGATCGCTCGATCAAGAACACCAATCGCTCAGTAGGCAACCGATCGATCGGTCATAACCACCGATCGCTCAGTCTATCGCGTTTTGCAGAAATTTCAGTAAGGGCTTTTTTGTCTTTTGGGTGTTAAACCCTTGCCTTTTAAGGCTTGCCCGAACCTTTAGGGCTTTATTCACCATACTTAGAGGGTTTTGAGAGATAGAGAGAGAGGAGAAGGGGATTCCTAACCTAGGTTTTCCTCTTGAGATGAAATCAAGAGTTTGGGCTACCCAAGATTTATTCCAAGGCTTGGATTCTTCAAATCCAAGGTTTAAGCTCGTGGGGGGAGTCTCTCTCAAGCTAGGGCAGCGTTCTACAAGGTGTTCCTCAAGGGGGTTTCTTCCTCAATCAAGCATAGTTCAAGCAAGGGTTCTCTTCTTTCAAGTTGAAGCTTCAATCAAGGTTTACAACCAAGATCAAGCCTTGATTCAAGGTTAGTACATCATTCCTAGCTACTATGGTAATAACCTAGAGTTTCTTGTGATTATAGTGTGTTGTATCTTCCCATTTTTCCTTGTGTGGAAATATGCTAAATCCCTAAAACATAAACAAGATAAAATGAATAAATGGTGGAATGTATGGATGGAGGAAGGGAATGAGGCGATGGGATGCCATGTTGTGATCTGTTGAATGATGGAAATGGTGGATAGGTATTGTACACATAATAAATACACTTGTGATGCTTGATGAAATGCTTGAGAAAGAAATTATGAGTTTGAAGGACTAAAGAAAATGTAGAACACCACTTGCTTGGTAAAATGCATGAATGAGAATACTTGGAATTGAATGAATGTTCGAAAAGCATGTTTCATGTAGTTTTCCCTAAAATGGCAAATCGTGACCCATATTTATATATGCTTGTTTACATTCTCATATGATTGTGATAAGAAATGAAATATTACATGCTACTCCTCAATTCGTATATGTCATCATGTTTTCACAAATAGCTATACACGAGCACGCATGCATATGAAATTTTCAAGGGGGTTGGTAGCTGGTTAAGGGTGCTAGCCCCTTGCTCATAAGAGCATGGTATTGTCAAGGAGGTTGGTAGCCCAGGGATATGCAGGTGCTAACCTCTGGCTCAAAAGAAAGGTTCAAAAGTATTGTATTGTCAAGGAGGTTGGTAGCCCAGTATTGTGCCGGTGCTAACCTCTGGCTCATAAGAAAGATGTGAAATGTCAAGGAGGTTGATTAACCTCTGGCTCATAAGGAAAGTATTGAAATTGTCAAGGGGGTTGGTAGCCCAGGATTGTGCGGGTGCTCACCCATGGCTCATAAGAAAAGACTCCAAAGTATTGGAATTGTCAAGGGGGTTGGTAGCCCAGGATTGTGCGGGTGCTAACCCCTGGCTCATAAGAAAAGACTCAGAAGTATTGTACTGTCAAGGAGGTTGGTAGCCCAAGGTTGTGCAAGTGCTAACCTCTGGCTCATAAGAAATATGGAAATGACTCATATGTTTCATAGATATGGTTTTGTTCTCATTAGAGTTATGATTTAATAAATGGTTATGTATGATGTTGTTTTAAATGAGGATGAACTGTATCTTTCCACTACTTGCACATGATGCTTTGCTCGTTATTATTATTGTTAGCTAGGAGCTTATACTCGCTAAGTATTCCATGCTCAGCCGTACTTTTATGTTGGCAGGTACACGAGTCTCTTTCGATATTTGTGCCCCGGATCCTTGGGTTGAGGAGGACTACGGCGAGGAAGAACCGTATGAAGATTCGATAGTTGAGCCTCAGACTAGGGCGAGAGACTTAGACCATTGGCCCCACGGGAGTGACTATTGAGCGAGATAGAGTTGTATTTTGTCTTTTGGGTTTTTGATAGGTGGGCATATCCACCTTTACATGTCATATTTTGTATAAACTTGGAATACTTGTTAAGTTTATAGAGGAAAAGAAAAAGTTGGTGGTATTTCCTAGGGGGTATTTTGGGGCGCGACACCCTTGCCCTAACCATGGTTAAAATTTTTAACCATGGTTACCCCTAGCTAAACCCTAATAGCCTTAGGTAGACCCTAATCCAAATCATAGTAGCCTTAGGTAGACCCTAGTCCAAACCCTAGTAGCCTTAGGTAGACCCTAATCCAAACCCTAGTATCCCTAGGTAGACCCTAGTCCAAACCCTAGTGGCCCTAGGTAGACCCTAATCCAAACCCTAGTTTAACTCTAGGTAATGCCCTAAACCCTAGTCTAACCCTAGGCTAAACCTAGCTAAACCTTAGGTAAACCCTAGACCTAACCCTGGGTCCAACCCTAGTTAGAACCCTAGTGTAACCCTAGGTTAAAGCCCCATGAGCTCAAGGCCCGTTTCAAGTCTAAAAACCCCAAAAATCGTGGCTAAAACCCCATCTTTGGGCCCAAACATGGGCCCACAAGGCCACTTATTTTTCCAAATTTTGAATTGCGGAGCCAACTCCAAATAGGGCAAAACCCTCTTTTGCCTTTAGCCCACACATGTGAGGTTATGGCCCAAAATGGAAAACACAAAAAAAAAAAAAAATGAACTCTGTTCATCATCTCTTCCAACATACCTGCGTACAGCCCCCAGAAGCTCCCCTCTTGCCCTGGCCCCTCCTCAGGTGTCCATCACACCTCCATCGATTCCGAAAATACCCCTAAGCTTCCCTCAAGCTCCTACAAAACCATCACCTTCACCACGAGTTCACCATTCAAAATTTTGATAGCAAAACCTCTGTCAAAACGCAGCCAGCTCCGTCCCAGTTCAGCCAACCACCTCCAAGCCTTCTAAACCTCTGCCCTTCATCTCAGTCAGGTCCTAGGCCTACCAGGAACTCCCCAGGCCAAAACCAAACATTTCCCAGGCTCTACGACCCTCCACCGTAGCAGCCGCAGCCTCTCTTCCACCACTAGGACCCTGTACAACCTGTAACCTCACTTGTCCTCAGCCCAAAACACCCTAGGGATATCCTAGTTTATTCCAGAAGCCCCTCGGAGGTAGCACAGACTTGCTCTAGTCTGCACCACCGCGTGCCATAGTCTACAGCCATCGTAGGAGATCTACAGTAGTGTAGGGCCACCCCCTGCTCACTTATTTGTTCACAAATATTGTAAGGACCCCTGGTCCTAATCCAGGGGTCCCCTTTTTTTTCTGTTGCTGCATTATCTTTCATTGATTAGCTAGGGATAGGGGTCCTTCCGCCTTAACCATAAGCGAGGGGTAACCTCCTTGAGGCTCAACTCGAGTTAACCACCCCCTGCGTGCATAAAAGTCCCCTTAGGGTCTGGGGGGTCCTCAGTCCATGAGGAACCCCCTGGACTCGCACTGGTGCACCCCCAAAAGAGGAAAAATAATTTTTCAAAAAATTTTTCCATTTTCAAATCACCCCTGTAACACCCCTTTAACCATGGTTAGGTTAGGCCCTGATCAAGACCAGGGCCATGGTTAGTCTCACCTCACTCCTGGCTACCCACCTTGGTCATCCCAGCCTCTAACTCATCTCTTAACCATGGTTAAATCAAGCCCAAACTTGGGTTGGCAGTTTGGCGAGTCTGGCAAACAGGGCCTCTTTGGGCCATTGTGGGGCCCACACCCGACCTGCCCCTGAGCCCACCAAAGTCCCAAGGTATTTTCTGCACTTCAGGCTACACACCCATGGTCTTGGTTTCCGTTGGGTCAACCCCTCACCCAAGTTAACACATGCAAACCATGGTTAAAAAGTTGGTTGTTGAAATTCGTTATTTCATGTGTTACCAACTAAGGTCTCTTTGGGCCTCTCTGGGGCCCACACCCGACCTCTCCCTGGGCCTAACAAAGGCCCAAGGTGTTTCCTGCGCTTCAGGCTACACACCCATGGTCTCAGTTTCTCCTGAGTCAATTCCTAACCGCAGTTAAACTCATGCAAACTATGGTTAAAAGTGTGACTGAAATTTCTGTTTTTTTCTATTTCTGGCCTTTGTACAAGGCGCAAACCAGGTAGGAGACCAATTAAACCCCCGCCATGATCCCTGGGCCCACTTTTGACCAAATTGGACCCTTAACCATGCTTAAATCCACCTGTGGTTAACATTTAACTATGGTTAAGCACCCCTTAACCCACAAAATTTTGGAAAATTGATCAAAAAATCAGAAATATTTTCAGGATTCCATAATAGTCCTCTGTAATCATTTTAACTCTAGTTAGGACCCTTAACCATAGTCAAACCCCACTTTTTATTAACTTTTAACCATGGTTAAGCGGTCCTTAACCAACAAAAATTTGAAAAAATTATTTAAAAAATCAAAAATATTCTGAGATACCCAAAACTGGTCTGTTTTAGTCATTTAACTAAGGTTAGCAGCCCTAACCATGGTGACCTACCCCTTAACCATGGTTAAGCAATCCTTAACCCTGGGAGAAAAATCTAAAAAAATCTCAAAAAAAATCTAAAAAATATAAAAATACCAAAAATAAGTTTTCTACACCTTTCTACCATGGTTAGCATCCCTAACCATGGTTAACCCCTATTTAAGTCCGATTAGCAACCTTAACCTCGGTTGGCCTACCGGGCCTCATCCCTTAGCCTACCTGGCTCATCCTTCGCTTACCGAGTCCAATCTCATCTTACCGGCCTTGACCTTACCGTTTCAATTATGGTTAGCAATCCTAACCATTGTAAGTTTGACCTAACCCGGTTAGCAACCCTAATTTTGGTCAAACTCTTCTTTTGACCTACCGGTTCCAAAACCTAGTCTACCTGACTATCCTTTGGCCTACCATGCCCATACCTTGCACATTGACCAACCTCAATCAAACAAAACTCTAATCTACCAAATTAGGCCGATTAGCCACCATTGGTGAACACACACACCCCCTAGCCTTGGCACGGGCTCATGTGCCAGAACTACGCTCGGTCTGATCTCACCCCAATGTGAGTACGTTAGTAACCCAACCCGGGTTTGACCCTAGTTAACTTTTCTTTCTTACATTAGCATTATCTTAAACACTTAAGCATTTCATTAATAATTGATCTTTAATTTGGTTTAAACCTAGCAAGTAGGGAACCACCGAAAAATGGAAGTGCTGGGGTGCCTAACCCCTTCCCCAGACTTAACCGAATTTCTTACCATAATCGCAAACCAATACCTTATCCAAATCTCAGGGATTTATCCCTTCTGAATGAATAGGTGGTGACTCTAAACTACACCACCCATGAGATTTAATCAAGATTTCTCCGAAACCCGTACTCACTACTCTGGCGACTCTACTAGGGATTAATTAATCAAGGTTCAACCCAGAACTTAGGTTTAAGCCAAATAAACCTCAAATTAATCAAATGTCTAAGTATTTAACCTAATACTAATCATTTTACATCTTTTAGGTGACTTGTGTCTTGTGCATCTCATTCATCTCATAGTAGTGTAACTGTCGTACTAAACCCATTAGTGAGGCTTATTATGTTAACAGCTGGTGGATGATCATCCCGAGTGTCAGTGGCTTAACAGTCTTAGAGGTCCGCGGAGTTACTCCTAGTAGGTGATTACCCTCAGGGACGGATTCTGAACGCTCCCGCTTACACCAATCGTCTATTTTCAAGGGAGTCGTATATATGGTGTTAAATGATCCCCCCACCCTACTAGGAACACGCTTGTATCAGCCCAGCATCCATACATATAGCCTAGGTTGGGTATAGTCTTCAAGCAACCCACCCAGGGAGGGTTACCCTAACCTACTTGCACCATATACCTGTCCCCAATCATGGCTGATTACCCGAGCACACTCTACCCAAATAACCTCTCATCCAGGGGCATGTGATGAGCCAAACATCTGCTTGTAATAAAATACATCCTACCCTACTTCTAGACATAGCATATGAGGTTCAAATCCAAGTCGATTAGGTCTTCACCTGACCTATCTCCAACCTTGACCTGATAGGGCCCCGGTTCCCAACAACCTGGGTAAAGCATATCAGAACTCTGTCTATCTGCCCTATCGGATCACGTGTGCCTTATCACACCCAATCAAAAAAAATTACATCATCTTTTACATTTTTCATCTGCATTATACAATACACTCACATCGAGTCTATCTTTTGTCCAGTATAGATGGTAAGTCCTTCAGGGATGACCCAGTCAGTTGGTCAACCGATCGGGCCCGTGTGTTTGACTTCACAGGGGGCATGTGACCAGAATCTTGAGAAAGCAATAGAGGCCCTCACCCTGAGTTAGCGTATCGCTTGGGCTAATTACTATAAAATCGGGACCATCCTAGACCTATCCATGATTAAACTGGACCCACGTCTTAGGAACACAGCTATCCAGTGTTGGAACTCATCTCACATTGTGTTCCATTTTGGTAAGAACGAACTGTGTCCAACACTAGAAGAGATTCAACTCATCTTAGGTCTAAACATGGACGGTGAAGCCATAGTACCATGCTACAAGATAACATACTAGGCAGACATATCTAGGTTCTTGTATATCAAGTCTACCTGCTTGCAGCCCGGTCCTAAAGGCTCTTTCGATTGGATACCCGTCGAATTTCTCAAAAACCAGTATAAGTGCAAGTGGAACCCTGACTCCATTACAGCGGAACTCCCCGGTCTCAACGCCCTTGCACTAATAGCCATGTCTCAGCTGGTATTCCCTAGATGTTGAACATTGGTCGAATCAGTTTTGGTAGGGATCCTCGAAGACATGCGCAACTCCGGTTAGATCATTCTTGTCATCCTAGCAGAGTTTCTTGGGACTCTCAACCAGGCAGCAGACCACAGAAATGGCATCTTCCATGGTAGTACACCTCTCTTGCACCTGTGGTTGGTAGGACACGTGCCTATAATCATAGTAGTACCGGACGACCTTCATGAAGCCTACAGTCTACCTCAGAGGATTTCTCAAAATCAGGGCCCGATAGGGACTACAGAAGTTAGAAAGCTTTACCAGCATCGCCAAACCCTGACAGAGGAGGAAATCATGTGGCAATGTGAGTGGATTGTCCTGAAAAAGCTATCTCATGTTGTCATCACCGGAAGATGATGCATGATCCTTGCCGGACTAACAGGCTCCGCAGTCTATGCCCCACTTCGAGTCCTTCAACAGTTTGGATTCCCTCAGCGCATCCCATGATAGACAGACAGGGAAATGATTGGATCATCTTCTCAATGCACTCCGATAGCCTCACCCGATGCTCATAGTCAGCTTGGCGCAGTTCCAGACGAGACAAGTGGCCTGACTTTGTGGTTACATCAAGGTCACTGACCGATTCAGCATACCGACTATGGGTGGAAGATCCTGACATTCTACCCGGCATGCCGGCACTAAGGGAACTTTCCACATCAGTCTCAACTCCATCACACGGAACCATACCTCTAGCTGAGACGGTAGTTCCTTGGAGAGACATCTTCCTGGAGAGACAACTTCAGATCCAGCAGAAGGAAAGAAGGCTCAGCGGGCATTCAGGCTATAAGAAGCAGAGTGGGACCGCGAACTTCAGGCCATGCAAGAGCATCTCGAGCTGACAGTCCGGTCTTGTCTGAAGAAGCGAAAAGGTGACGCCAGAGAAACAACCGTCATCAGGGCCCAGTTGCACTTCTACCAAGAGCAGCTTGATAGTGCAATGGTTGAGATGACCAACTGGATCCGATAATTCGGATCCCGGATGTTCAACGCTTCTGAGGTAATTGAGAACATGGAGGTTGAGGACACATCCCTCCAATAGCAAATCATGGACCTGAACGGTGTGCCCCTGCCACTTAACTTCGCGATCCCTGATGGGCCTACCCAGGATCGAGTCTTTTTCTCTTTTCTTGAGTCACACTGTCCTGTTCTCACTACCTTCGCACACATCAAATGCAAAATCCTTTCTAGCATCTTTTTCCTTATATTATAAACATGCATGTTTAGTCAGCAAATCACTCCATTCACTGGGCACAAACACTTGCATTACTACATCATCCATGCACCCTCACCACTCCTACTGCTTGCACTAGCATCCTTAGAATCCAATCTATTCTAGTCAAAGCATCACTGACATTGCATCGCACCTAGCATCATGCATTTGAAAAGTTAGCCTAACTCAGTCTATGCATCAGGTAGTTAGCAGCATTCTCATAAATGACTTAACTTTGGCATACAAACTACGTTCAGCCTTCACCCCGTTTATCTCATCAGGAATGCTATTTAGGGATTGAGTCGTCTTCCATTTTGAGTCTCACCTCATTCATCGGGTCTAATCCACGCATGCTCATACATTTTAGATTCACATACCTTACCTCTAGTATTGACTCGCTCTACATTTTCAGATCTTACCTTACCGAGGCAGTAACTCAAAGACCTAAGTAATGGAGCACGGAGAAGCATCAAACAGCCAAAAAATTATTTTGACGACCCTCCTCCATCAAGAACAGGACATCAAGGAAATCAAGTCTCTCCTCTAAGATATGACGGCTGATCTCAACAAGCTCCAGGTGGCACAAGAGCAAACACAGATCCACCCCCTACCTCTCAGACAAACACATCTAACTGGTGGCACAACCACCGAAACCTTCCGCCCGTTTGCTTTCCAAGCCTCCGAAAGAGAGGGCATTCCCCAAACATTTCACCCCTCTTCCGCTCGCCCAACTCCTATCGACTCTCGTTGAAAGGAAGTTAATCACACTCTATGGTCCTACACCATTGCAATCCCTAAAAAAGAGAAACCAAAATTACCAGGAGCACGAACATTGTGCTTTTCATCAAGGCCCTGGACATTCCACTGATCACTACATCGCTCTAAAACATACAGTTGAAGACATAATCAATGAAGGCAAACTTAACTATGTGCCTGGTAATTGGTGCTACCCTGTCCCCTCACTAGCCCATCAACAAGCCGCCTTTATGCTACCTAGAGTAGTGCCTCCACCAGCTCATCTAAAGAAGGAGACCTGAAAGCAAGACGCTGAGTTCGGTTGATCAAAGACAAGTCAAGTCTAAGTCAATCTTACTTAGGTTTTCTATTCCGTAAGAGTCGGCCGCAGTGACCCTTGTACGAGTCCAATCCAAAGTCCAACTCTTTTAATTCAATGAAATCACTCTCTTTCTTAAGAATTTTATCTCCTTTATCATGCTTAACTAGCATAGCTGAATGTTAATTAAACTCATTTACCTTAACAAGAGGTCACTTAAATAGAAAATCAGACCCACAATCCTCAGGGGCAGAATACGATGAAAAGCAGAATACTCATCCAGAAACCTTGTACTGTACAGAGCTGGGTGCAAAAGTCATAACCTCGCCACGCCATGGGCAAGGGCAATCAAAAGCAAGGGGCAAGCCCATCTTCGGCCATTCGACATAATCTCTAATTTCAGTCAAGATCTGAAAAGCATACACAATGGATTTGATACCCCACCATCATCAATGCTAGGGGCAGGGGGCAACTTGTTTTTCAAGACATGCATTGAAGCTAATATCCAAACAAGTGAGTGTCAACTTCAGAATGGTTGCACAAATCTACTAGTCAGGGGCAAATGCTTTGCCCGACAAAAGCTAGGGGCAGTATCGAACCGATGAGCGGATCCCAGGCCAATCAAATGGGTAAAATCAAAGTATGGCGCTTAAGATCTTGTCTGATAAATGTTTACACTTTTAGCCATTTCGGGAAAGGACAGGAAGCCATCTTTGGCACCCCTCCATCCCCTTCAATGTAAACCCATTTCACAGATCAATGAAATCCACTAGTTAGCCCCTTTGAGCCTAAAAGTCTTTCTTTCATATAACCTCTTCAGGGACACCCTCCCTTGCCAATCTACGGCATTGGCCTGAGCTACGTCTTGACCTGATCCAGCAAAGGGTATGTAGGCAACCTGAAAAATTAGGTTCGGTCATTAAAGGGGATCATACCCCCTCGATCTCCTCTACACAGAGTCCAAACATCCCCAGTAAAGCCAAAGCCTCTCTAATGTCTCTCTGCATAGTCCAAATAAAGTAAAAATCCTCTCGACTTTCCCAGCCGAGTCAACTCTCAAGGGTACAAAAATTCCATCAAAGAAAAGCCCAAAATAGAAGTTGAAACATTTTCAAAGTCACAGACTCCCCACAGAGACAACCTCTTTGAACTCTGTCCCCAGCAAACACCTTTCAAAGAAAATCTCTCCCGAAACATTCCCCAAACAGAGACACCCGCTCTCACTCTCCCCAGTAGAGACAACCTCTCTTAAATTCTCCAACGGAGCCAAAAAAAAAACTCTGCTGGAAATCTAAACTACGAATCCCGAGGAGAGTACAGCGGAAGAGATCCCTAAAAGGGTAATTGCAAAGAAAAAATCTCAGGGTGTCCCAAACTTCGGTCCCCCAACCTACATTTTACCCTATCACAAGTCTTCCTAGTTCCCCTAGAGACTGAAAGTGCAAGCAACTTATCATGCAAGCATCTGAAAGCGAGATATCGATATCCAAGGTAACAGGAACAGAACTCCGTTCAAATCCATCGCGGCCCGAGGAAAACCAGAAATGGCATAGGTGCGCAAATATTACGCGAACCCCAGACCTGATCTCAAGACCAGGGGTAAAAAAGGGAAGAAAAGTTATGAGCTTGACAGGCATGAGGAAAATCAGCAATGGCCTCATTGCGTAAAAGTTATGCGAATTTCATGACTTGGTCATTCCAAGGGTAAAAAATGGGAGAAAAGTTGAAGAGCAGTTTGGCAACAGAATTCGGTAGTAACCAGCCTTGCCAGACCCCCAATCATTCCCAGCAGATAGCACTGAAAAATAGTTCCCCAACAAAGCTCAACTCCCCAGCAGACAGTTGACAATCTCGAGCAAAGTGTCACTCCCCAGCAGATCCTCAGCAGTGGTCCACAACAGTGTCACATTCCCCAGCGGATCCCTAGTAGAAGCCTCCAATTTCTCTCTACAACACTCTCCCCAGCAAAAATCTAGAAGATCCCCAGCAAGCTTCTCCCTAGCCAATGTCCAATCTCCAGCAGAAGTAAGGCAGAGCAAGTCTTATTGGCAAAGCAACCTCAACTCCCCGGCAAAGCCCGACTCCGCAAAGGGGCAAAGCACGGCTTCATCAATGTCACAACAAGACAAATCTGCTTAGCGTCGTACTCTATCCCTAAGGACAAAATTCATTCACCCTATGAAAGTGATCTCCTTGTTAAACCACATAAGCGGAGGAAGCATTCAACTTCTAAGTCTCCTTCTTGTCACCACCAGAGTTCTCATACTCATCGGATCAACCATCCTCAAAGTCTCCCGAGTCTATCAAATCTTTGACGTCTCCCAATCACCGCCAGAGTCACAATACTCACCAGATCAGTCACCCTCCAAGAGTCTGTCCATCGGCTTGACCAAATCAAACAGAACTCAACAATCGCCCAAGATGCATCACAGTTCCAACAAGAAGCAAGAACAAGATCGAATGCCTACGGAATCTTCAATCAGCAAAGGACTGGTCTCCAAAAGCGAGTCATATACCCAGCCCTCCACCAACCTGCATGCCACACCAAGGAAACCAAGACTAATCGAGCCTTCCATGCATCAGCATAAGTCAAGTCATGCATGTCATTAACACACACAATCCTGCATAGTCAGTATGCACATTACACTCTAGCTACACTGCACACTAGCTATATGCACTCAATCGAGTCACCCACAATACAACCTAGCTACACATTAGCTGCATTACAAGGTGAAAGCCTTATCCAATAGGTTCAAGTTGCACAACACATTGCACTTCAACCGCATGCACTTTATCAAGTCGCCACTACAATTACATTCCAGTTGCTTCACAGCATCATTTAATCATGATCAAAATTCAGTGCCTCTCGGCCATATCAATATCAAATCCGATATCATACCTCAAACCAGTTCAACACCCCCGTGTGTCATCGACATCCCATGTGTACCTTTACAGTGTAAACCACCAGCATGTCCCCTTTGTGACACCCCCGTCTGTCTGAGACATCTCAGGTGAGCGCCAACATAACACACTTTGTCAGTACCTCACATGTCTCCTTTTGACACCTTGTGTATCTTTGGCATCTCAGGTGAGCGTCGGCATAACACACTTTATCGACACCTCGTATGCCTGACATCCCGTGTGTACCTTTACAGTGTACACCACCAACATCCCTTTTGTGACACCCCCGTGTGTCTGAGACATCCCAGGTGAGCACCAATATAACATACTTTTCCGGCACCTCGCATGTCTCCTTTTGACACCTTGTGTGTCATTGGCATCCCAGGTGAGCATCGACATAATACACTTTGTCAACACTTTGCATGTCTAACATCCCCCGTGTACCTTTACAGTGTACACCACCAGTATGTCCCCCTTTGTGACACCCCCGTGTATCCTTCTCATCCCAGGTGAGCATCGACATAATACACTTTATCGATACCTCATATGCACGACATCCCGTGTGTACCTTTACAGTGTACACCACCAGCATGTCCTCTTTTCGACACCCTCGTGTGTCCTTGGCATCCTTGGTGAGCGTCGACATAATACACCTTGTCGACAGCTCGTATGCCCGACATCCCGTGTATACCCTTACAATATACACCACCAGTATGTCCCCTTTATGACACCCCTGTGTGTACTTGGCATCCCAGGTGAGCGTCGACATAACACACTTTGTCGACACCTCGTATGCCCGACATCCCGTGTATACCTTTACAGTGTACACCACCAGCATGTCCTCTTTGTGATACCCTCGTGTGTCTGAGACATTCCAGGTGAGAGCCAACATAACACACTTTGTTGGCACCTCGCATGTCTCCTTTTAACACCCTGTGTATCCTTGGCATCCCAGGTGAGCGTCGACATAACACACTTTATCGACACCTCACATACCCGACATCCCGTATGTACCTTTACAGTGTACACCACCAGCATGTCTCCCTTTGTGATACCCCCGTGTATCCTTGGCATCCCAAGTGAGCGTCGACATAACGCACTTTATCGACACCTCACATACCCGACATCTCATGCATACCTTTACAGTGTACACCACCAACATGTCCCCCTTTGTAACACCACCGTGTGTCCTTGACATCTCAGGTGAGCGTCGACATAACACACTTTATCGACACCTCGCATGCCCGACATCTCGTGTGTACTTTTATAGTGTACACCACCAGCATATCTCCTTTTGACACCCTGTGTGTCCTCAACATCTCAGGTGAGCACCAACTTAACACACTTTGTTGGCAACTTACATATCCACCACTCCGTGTGTTTCCAAACACCCCATGTGTTCTCGACACCCTGTGTGTCCTCCGATCGATTCAGTTAATATCGCTCAGAAAACACCGTTTCGATCAAACCTCCTACCGCTTCTGAGCGAAATCTTCTTCCGGCAAGCACCTCTAGGCTACGCCATCCCTACATCCACTTCTCTTCCCCAGCTACTCGCTATTTCCTAGCAATAGCCCTAACCACCTCATTGCACTCCCCATTTGCACAACATGCATACATCTCATCACCCCTAAAATTCATCTTGATGTAAAAAGAGGATAATTCCAGTCTTTACCGTTCAATTGCCATCCTGGCATTCTCCGGTAAAGAGGGGCAGCTATAAGCACCTAATTTTTACACCATTGCCCTGACCATGATTAAGACTTTTAACCATGATTATCCCTATCTAAACCCAAGTAGCCCTAGGTAGACCCTAATCCAAACCCTAGTAGCGCTAGGTAGACCCTAGTCCAAACCCTAGTAACCCAAGGTAAATCCTAATCCAAACCCTAGTAGCCCTAGGTAGACCTTAGTCCAAACCCTAGTAGCCCTAGGTAGACCCTAATCCAAACCCTAGTTTAACCCTAGGTAATGCCCTAAACCCTAATCTAACCCTAGGTAAACCCAAGACCAAACCCTAGGCCTAGCCCTAGTCCAAACCCTAGGCTAAAACCCCTACGGGCTCAAGGCCCATTTCAATTAAAAAAAACCTAAACTCTAAACCAAACCCTAGACTAACCCTAACTAAACCCCAGGTCTAACCCTAGGTGAACCCTAGACCTAACCCTGGGTCCAACCCTAGTTAGAACCCTAGTCTAACCCTAGATTAAAGCTCCACGGGCTCAAGGCCCGTTTTAAGTCCTAAAACGCCAAAAACCATGGCTAAAACCCCATCTTTGGGCTCAAACATGGGCCTAAAAGGCCCAACCACAGTCGGGCCCACTTACTTTTTCAAAATTAGTATTTGGGAGCCAACTCCAAATAGGGCAAAACCCTCTTTTGCCTTTAGCCCACACATGTGAGGTTAGGATTCAAAATAGAAAACACCAAAATACCTGTGTACAGCCCCAGCAGCTCCCCTCTTGCCTTGGCCCCTCCTCAGGTGTCCCCCACGCCTCTATCAATTCCAAAAATACCCCTAAGCCTCCTTCAAGCTCCTATAAAATCCTCACCTTCACCACGAGTTCACCATTCGGAATTTTGATAGCAAAACCTCTATCAAAACGCAACCAGCTCCGTCCCAGTTCAGCCAACCACCTCTGAGTCTTCTAAACCTCTACCCTTCATCTCAGTCAGGTCCTAGGCCTACCAGGAACTCCCCAGGCCAAAACCAATCCCTTCCCAGGCTCCACAACCCTCCACCGTAGCAACCATTGCCCCTTTTCCACCACTAGGACCCTGTACAACATATAACCCCTCTTCTCCTCAGTCCAAAACACCCTAGGGATATCCTAGTTTATCCTAGAAGCCCCATGGAGGTAGCACAGACTTGCCCTGGTCTGCACCATCACGTGCCACCGTCTGTAGCCATCGTAGGAGATCTACAGCAGTGTAGGGCCACCTCCTGCTCACTTATTTGTTCACAAACATTGTAAGGACCCCTGGTCCTAATCTAGGGGTCCTCTTTTTTCTCTATTGCTGCATTATCTTCCATTGATTAGCCAGGGATAGGGGTCCTCCCGCCTTAACCACAGGTGAGGGGGAACCCCCTTGAGGCTCAACTCGAGTTAACCACCCCCCTGTATGCATAAAACTCCCCTTAGGGTCTGGGGGTCCTCAGTCCATGAGGAACCCCCTGGACTCGCACAGGTGCACCCCTAAAAGGGAAAAAATAATTTTTCAAAAAAAATTTCCATTTTCGGATCACCCTTGTAACACCCCTTTAACCATGGTTAGGTTAGGCCCTAGTCAAGACCAGGGCCATAGGTAGTCTCACCTCACTCCTGGCTACCCACCTTGGTCATCCCAACCTCTAACGCATCTATTAACCATGGTTAAATCAAGTCCGAACTTGGGTTGGCAGTTTAGCGAGTCTCGCAAACAGGGCCTCTTTGGGCCACTGTGGAGCCCACACCCGATCTCCCACTGGGCCCACCAAAGGCGTAGGGTGTTCCTTGCATTTTAGGCTACACACCCATGGTCTCGATTTCCCCTAGATCAACCCCTAACCTGAATTAACACCATGCAAGCCATGGTTAAAAAGCTAGTTGTTGAAACTCGTTATTTCATGTGTACCAACCAAGGCCTCTTTGGGCCTCTGTGGGGCCCGCACTCGACCTCCTCCTGAGCCCAACAAAGGCTCAGGATGTTCCCTGCATTTCAGGCTACACACCCATGGTCTCAGTTTTCATTAAGTCAATCCCTAACCACAGTTAACTCATGCAAACTATGTTTAAAAGTGTGACTAAAATTTCTATTTTTTTTAACTTCTGGCCTTTTACAGGGCTCAAACCAGGTAGGAGGCTAATCTAGGCCCTGTTATGATCCCTGGGCCTACTTTTGACCAAATCAAATCCTTAACCATGGTTAAATCCACCTGTGGTTAATATTTAACCATGGTTAAGCACCCCTTGACCCACATAATTCTAAAAAATTGATCAAAAAATCATAAATATTCTCAGAATTCTAGAATGGTCCTCTGTGATTATTTTAACTCTAGTTAGGACCCTTAACCATGGTCAACCCCACTTTTGGTTAACTTTTAATCATGGTTAAGCGGTCATTAACCAAAAAAATCTAGAAAAATACTCAAAAAATCAAGAATATTCTAAGATGCCTAAAAATGGTCTGTTCTAGCCATTTAACAATGGTGACCTACCCCTTAACCATGGTTAAGCAATCTTTAACCGTAGGAAAAAAATCTCAAAAAATCTCAAAAAAAACAAGCTTTCTGGACCTTTTTACCATGATTAGCACCCCTAACTATGGTTAACCCCCATTGAACTCCTGTTAGCAACCCTAACTTTGATTAAATCTGCTTTTGGCCTACTGGGCCTCATCCTTAACCTACCGGGCTCACCATTGGCCTACCGGGTCCAATCTCAGTCTATGGGGCTTGATCTTACCATTTTAACTATGGTTAGCAATCCTAACCATGGTAAGTTTTACCTAACCCTAGTTAACAACCCTAACTTTGGTCAAACTCTTCTTTTGGCCTGTCGGACCCAAAACCTAGTCTACTGGACTACCTCTTGGCCTACCATACCCAATACCTTGTACATTGACCAACCTCGGTTAAACAAAACCCTTTTCTTCCAGATTAGGTCCATTACTCACCCTTGGTGTGCATACACACATCCCTTAACCTTGGCACGGGCTCATATGTCAGAACAACTCTTGGTTTGATCTTACCCCAAAGTGAGTACGTAGGAAACCCAACCCGGGTTCAACCTTGGTTAGCTTTTCTTTCTTACATTAGCATTATATTAAACACTTAGGCATTTCAATAACAATTGTTATTTAATTTGGCTTAAACCTAGCAAGTAAGGAACTACTAAAAAGTGAAAGTGCCGGGATACCTAACCCCTTCCCCGAACTTAACCAAACCTCTTACCCTAATTTCAAATCGTAGACCAAGACCTTATCCAAATCTCGGGGACTTGTCCCTTCTGAATGAATAGGTGGAGACTGTAAACTATACCACCCATGAGATTTAGTCAAGGTTTCCCATAACCTGTGCTCACAAAGGGTTTAGACTTCGGCCTTGTATTTTGGGGGCTTTTGAGGTACCGGGGTACCTAACCCCTTCCCCGGACTTAACCGAACCTCTTACCCTAATCTCAAATCACAAACCAAGACCTTATCCAAATCCCGGAGACTTATCCCTTCTAAATTAATAGGTGGCGACTCTAAACTACACCACCCATGAGATTTAGTCCAGGTTTCCCCGTAACTTGTGCTCACAGAGGGTTTAGACTTGGGCCTTGTATTTGGGGGGCTTTTGAAGCTTTGATTCGCATTTTGATGGCGAATAAGCAGTTTCCATTCATGCCTAGGAGGGTTTGGACTTCGGTCAGGTATTCTGGAGACTTTTGAAGCACTTTGAACCTTTTTAACTCGTATTCAGGAGCTTGTCAAATCGCTCTAAATTTTTCCTAGACTGACTCTTAGAGTGTTAGTCTAGCGAGCTATTTGTTGTCCTAATTTTTGCCTAGAACTTCTTCTTGAAGTTTTGGTCTAGTGGGCATTTTGTTTTGACTCAATTTTTTTGTCTAAGCTGCCACTTAGGGTTTTTGACTTAGTAAGTCATTATCGCTCTAATTTTTGCCTAAGCCACCCCTTAGGGTTTTCGACTTAGCGAGCATGACTCTAATTTTTTGCCTAAGCCGCCCTTTAAAGTTTTCAACTTAGTGAGTCATTTTGTGCTCAAAATTTTATCTAGAGTGTCTTTTAAGGTTTTGGTCTAGCGAGCATTTCAATTCCTAGGAGTAGTATCACTTGAGGAATCTTGCATTAGTTGGAGGGATAATTCGCTCTCCATCCATTGAGGTCAATAGGTACGCTCCGTTAGAATATACCTTCTCAATGACATATGACCCTTCCCACTTTAGTTCGAGCTTCCCCTTGGTTCCCTGAGTGACGATGATTGGAATCCTGACCATTAAGACCAAATCTCCTATTTTTGAAAGACCTTAGTCTTATTCTTTTGTTGAAGACGTTAGTTAGCCTTTGTCTATACATCTGTAAACTCTGTTGGGCTTGGAGACGACGTTCGTCAAGAGTTTCGAGCTCTGCAAGACAAACTTTAGTTGAGTCTTCTTTTGTGATAGATTACTAAATTACCACCCGTAGGGAGGGAATTTGAATTTCAAGGGGGAGAACTGCTTCACCACCAAAGACCAGGAAATACGGCGTGGCCTGTGTTGGAGTCCGATGAGTAGTTTTGTATGCCCAGAGGGCTTCGGGTAAGCGTTCGTGTCAGTCCCATTTGCTTTTATACACAACTTTCTTGAGGATTTTGCATAAAGTCTTGTTGAAGGCTTTAGCAAGACCATTCACGGCTGCATAATACTGGGTGGAATGGTTCTCTCAGATACCAAATTTGGCATACAACTTGTGTATAGGGGCGCTACAAAAAGGTTGCCCGTTATCCATGATGATACTTTCTAGAATCCCGAACCGATATATTATGTTGGTTCGGATGAAATCTGCCACTGAATGGTGTTTGAACTCTTTAAGAGCGATGGCTTCGGCCTATTTTGAGAAGTAGTACATCGCAGCTAGGATGTATTGATGCCCAGCAGATAATGGTGGGGTGAATGGTCCTATGACATCCATTCCCCATGCTGTGATCGGCTATGAACTTGTTGTCATGTAAAGAGGCTCGGTAGCCCGATGTATGAAATCATTATGGAGCTGACAAACTTTGCATTTTCTTGTATAGTTGAGACAATGATCATCGTAGACCAGTAATAGCCTAATCTTTTTAGCAGTATTTGTAGCTTAGGCCTAGCTTGGTGAGCACCACAGATCCCGGCATGAGTTTCTTCCATGGCTTAATCTATTTCATTTCCTGAGAGGTATCTCACTAAGATACCATCCAGGAACCTTTTATATAAGGTTTCCTCCAACATCACAAATTTTGTGACCCATCGACTGACTTCAGAGCGTTTAGCACGCTATCCAGGCAATCGACCATGTTGGAGATAATCGATGAAGGGTTATCGCCAATCTTCATCTTTTTCTTTGATTGTCACAGTGCAAATCATTCCCAAAAGATCTATCTTTGGAAAGGGTTTGAGAGTTCTTCTTTCCCCCACTGTGATAGTTAGCACCCTGTCTGTTGGCAGAGTTAGGGATACTGTAAGACCGGCCAAAGCATCGGCTTGATTGTTGAGTCCTCTACGGACACGGAAGAGGTTGCTTCTTGAAATTTGAGCAAGTAGCTGGTCCACTCTTTTTGGTAAGGAAGGAGACTGACTCTTCGTACAGCGTATTCACATCGAACATGTTTGATGATGAGTTCTGAATCCCTATAGATTGTTAGTTCATCCACCGGAATTTCGAGAGCCAATTCAAGACCTGCTATCAGGGCTTCATACTCAGCTTCATTATTTGAGCATCCTTCTGTTAGGGTGAAGGAATAGGGTAAGATTGCGTTGTCTAGTGTGACAAAGACAATACCAACACCTGATTTTTTCTCCTTTAGGTTGATGCGTTTAATTCCATCAGGGCTTCTTGAAACTCCATCAAAGTACATCTTCCAGCCTGGTTTGACCCGTACCTGCATAACTTCTTTGTCAGGGAGGTCGGTGACCAAAGGCTAGTCCACAGGAACCGAATGTGCTGCAAGGAAATCAGTAAGGGCTTGCCCTTTCATTGCCTTTTGGGATACGAATTCGATTTCAAATTCAGACAGGAGTACCGCTCATTTTGTCATTCTACCTGAGAGAGGGGGGCAGGACATTATGTATTTGAGAGGATCGGCTCTGGATATCAGTTTCACCAAATGCTCGAGCATATAATACCTTAATTTCTTCAGAGCGAAGATGAAAGCCAGACATACTTTTTCTATTGGCGTATATCTGCACTCTGCTCCAATCAGAGTCCTGCTTAGATAGTACAAGGTATTTTTCTTTCCTTGGTCTTTATGCTGAGTAAGGAGAGCTCCGAGAGATCCTTCGAGCGCTGCTATATAGAGGATAAGTGGCTTTCCTCTAATAGGACCCATGAGGACTGGTGGGTTGGTGAGATAGGTTTTGATGCTATCGAGGGCATCTTGACAAGCCTGATCCAACTAGAAAGGTATTCCCTTTTTCATCAGTCGGGAAAATGGTTGGCACCTTCCGGCCAAATTGGAGATGAATCTCTGGATGTAAGCGAGTCGACCCTGAATTCCTTTTAACTCAGGCAATTTCCTTGTAAGGGCATTTCGCAAATTTCCTTTATCTTAGTAGGGTCAATATCAATTCCTATGTGGCGTACCACAAAGCCTAGGAATTTCCCAAATGCAACTCCGAACGCGCATTTGAGCAGATTCATTTTGAGTTGATGCTGCTGCAATCTGTCGAAGATTTCTCGAAGATCATCCAGATGATTGCTTCGCTGCCTTATTTTGACAACCAAGTCATCAACATAGCACTCGACTTTTTCATAGAGAATATCTCCAAATATGATAGTCATAGCCCTCTGATAGGTTTCTCTGGCATTTTTGAGGCCGAATGACATGACTTTGTAGCAAAACACTCCCTTAGGGGTGCGGAAGGCTGTCAGTTCTTTATCTTCTGGAGCCATCTTGATTTGGTTGTAGCCGGAATATTCATCCATGAAGGACAGGGCTTCGAAGCCGGTGGTGGCATCGACCATCATTTCTATGATGGGCAAAGGGAAGTCGTCTTTGGGACATGCTTCATTCAAATCTTGGAAGTCTATACAAACCCGGATCTGTATGTTCTTCTTCTTTATGGGAACAACGTTGACAAGACAAGACAAGTAGGGTATTGAACCTCTTATGAACCCAGCTTTGAGGAGTTTATCTACCTTAGCTTTAATTTGAGCGACTAGTTCTGGGCAAGCTCTTCTTTGCGCCTGTTTGATCGACTTAACATCTTCTCGAGTTGTGAGATGATGGACTGCAATTGTCAGATCTAAACCAAGCATTTCTGTATAGTTCTAAGCAAAGACATCCTTGTACTCTTTTAGGAGACAAAGATATTCCTCCTTTTCTGTTTCACAGAGGGAAGCACTGAAGAATGTTGGCCTTGGGTCTTGTTCTGAGCCAAGGTTGACTTTGAAGAGATGATTAACTGTTGCTTGACCTCCTGCTTCAAATTCTAGAGGAGCCGAACGGACTTTCGTTTCTTCTGGTGGTTCTTCCATGATCATTTCTTCTCCTGAAGAGGAGTCTTCATCTATCGTAATAGTATTTATGGTCCAGACCAGGTCTTCATTTGATGGAGGATCAGAACTTTCTAACTCAGATTTTCCCAAGTTAGACCTAACCTGCTTATAGGTAGCCGAAGTCCTGAATGCTGGCATAATTTCATGTTCAGCCTGTTTTTCTTCTTCCGTATTAAATCAATATTTCTCAAGCATTTTCTTGATCGCTGGATTAAACACAGGCATTCTTTGGTGAGGGTTCATCCTTTTGTCTCTTCTGTTGTTCCGGGGGGTGGCTTTGCCTGCTTGCCCTACGGAATGGAAAACAATGGGCTTTTCTCATGTTCCTCTGGATGGAATAATGACGTTGGGGATGACTTCTGTTGTTGGCCATTTTTTCTACACACTGAGATTGACCTTAGCCAGGCCATCAATCATATCTTGATGTGCCGCCTCAACTCATGGGGATGCTTGTAGGGACTCCGTTTCTTTAGGAAGCCATTCCATGAAGACTTCTTCTAACATAGACTCCTCCCTAACCATGATCATATTTACGGTCTGGTTGTGATTTTCCCCAAATACAAAGATTGGGGGATTATATCCAATTTCTAGCGTATCTGTATCCACATAGTTACCAGTATCCAAGGCCTTGTATTGCTCCATTTTGAGCAAGGCTTCATAAGCTGGTAGAAGAGTTCCTTTGAATTGCTCTCCTTCTTCGGGATCGAACCCTTGGCATTTAAAGAATTTGGTAGTTGTTTTACCAAATATGATTTTCTTCCTATAAGGATTGGCGATCATGCTCTCTTCATCGGTCCATGAGGAGTTTATTCTATCATATGCACCCGGGGAATTGAAGAGTGTCGGCTTTTGTCCTCTTTTCTTGATCGAGACAATAAAACTGGAGGTAATTTCTACCATTGTACAGTCCATCCTCCTCAAATAGACTATATGATCACTTTTTAGAGCTTGAAGGGGGTCGACTTCTTTAACCTCACAAGTCTGGGAGAGGTCGACTGACTTGCCCTTCTCAGGATTTTGAGAAGATTCGACCAAAGCCAAGGTTGGTTCTCCTTCTTTTCTTTGAGACTTTGGGGTGTATTAAACGCCTTTTTAGAACTGCAGTTTGGGCAGGTCCATGATTGCTTTTTGGGCCACTTTTAACTTTCTTCCCTTTGGGTTTCTATTGAATGTTTTTTTGGGCACTTTTGACATAGAAATGCGCATCTACATAATATGCCTCTGCATCATTGAAATGATCATCATCAGCATCGATCCTTGCTTGCCTGTTTCCCTGAGGGTATTTGAGGCATTGGTGATATAGGGATGGCACAACTAGATGGTGATGCATCCAATGACGCCCCAACAAGGCGTTGTACGATATATCAACATCAATCATCAGAAACGTTGTAGTTTCAGCAATATCCCCAAACCTGGTTTTGAGGTTGATCATGCCCATGGGCTTCTGCTTATTTTGGTTGAATTGGATGATCAGGTTGCTTTCATGAAGCTGGCTTATTTGTACACCAAGCTTAGACAACATCCTTCTTGGGAGGATGTTGACGGTCGAACCTCCATCAATCATTACTCTGGAGATACTAGTTTTATTAACTAGTCCTGAGATGAACAGTGGTCGATTGTGTTGAAGAGTCTCAGCTCGCATGTCTTCGTCATCTCGAAAGTGATTGTGAAGAGGCAGGAAGTTCCTATTTCAAGATGCTGTGGCAGCTGACTTGTAACTTCTTCAGAGAAGTCTTCCAGATTGGAGAGGGCATATATGAGAGACCTTCTCAATTCAGGAGATATCTTGAGAGCATCATAAATGCTTAGCAAGGAAAGAATTTTCTTCAGATGGGTTATAATATTGTACTTGACCCTCTCATTACCGGGAGCTGTTTGGACTTGGGCCGGTTGAGTTCTAGTCTGATTTTTATGTTGGACTGGCACAAACCTCAGTTGTAGCTTTCTACCTAACTGGAGGTTGAGTTGATAGACTTTGGCGATCGTCTGATCTATTATTTCAGACGACTCTCCTTCCAAGAGTTAGACCATGTTTACAGAACTAAAGTCCAACTTCCATTTCTTGCTTTGAAAGGATGACCGACTTCTTCTTTCATATCGCCCCGTCAAACTTCCAGGCTGGGCTGAAATTTGTTCAAATGCCAGTGAACTGTCAGCTGGCCCTGAGTTTAGGATTGCTTCTTCTGTTAGAGGGTCCTTGTTCAAACTGATTGCAGTAAATGAATCTTGATTCCCGAGCTGATTTAAGATTTGCACCGATCGTCCTATCTAACGATGGTTTTGATTTAGGGCCTCAGGTGTATTTAACCTCTCTTGAGGGGAATCAAACTGCACTTGTATGTCATCCTCCTCTCGTTCTCCTCCAGATAAAAATCCTTCAGAAAGATCAAAAAGTCTCTTGGGTGTCCGTCCTAGTATTGATGGTCTTCTTTCTGGGAGTTCAATATCTTCAGATTGATCTAACCAATCTTGAAATGTCCAATGTCTTTTTAGACTGCAAGCTACCACTTGTCTTGGTACATTCAACTATGAAGGGTCTTCATTTGGAACTGCATCGATGACATAACAAGAAAAGATATTGGATTCATCTCCTGGGTCTATTGATTAGAGGCTATCATAATCACAGTCGGAGCAGAATCCCAGGGGGATGAAGTCCCTCAAGGTGATTGTCATTAACAGCTTTTGTTTTTTCTTGGCTTTCCTCACTCTTTCCCTTCTTTTCAGCCTTGGCTATGCACTTCCCTTCTTTTCTTTGGGCTTAAGCCTGTCTTGTAGCCTAAGCTTGCTTTTTAGCATCGGTATTTTGGGTCAACTGCTTTTTCTTCTTGGCTCCTTTGCTTTCAAAGAGAGTCCAATCATCTTCATTTGGTGGTTTATCGCTAGGAAGGTTACCACTTGAAGATACTTCATCTTTTTCAAATGGTTCTGAAGCTACCACCGTATTGGATGTAGCTGCCTGTTGGAGATCTTAACCAATGACAATATCTTTATTGTCTAGAAGTCTTTGAATGATGTCCTTCAGTACGAACCAGTCACCTATTTTGTGAATGATTATACGATGATAAGGGCAATATTTGGGATCATCTTTCACCCGATCTCCTACTTTCTAAGAAAGTGATGAGTTCATTGACGAGGAAATCTTCAAACAGATCTTTGACAATGTCTTCAGAGAATGAATAAGTTTTATTCATTATTTCCTCAATGATAGTCTTCTTTGGTGGATCACGCTTATCTTGCCATTGTAGCTTTCTGGCTCCACCTTGAGCCAGTTTAGTACCAATCTTGACTGGTGCTTTACCATTGTTTGATCGACCGATTGGTCTACCCGCACTTGGTGCTGGTTACGTAGTCTTTTTCATTTTAACTACTGCAGCTATTGAGGATTCAAGGCGATCAGTTCCTATGCCTCACCTTCTCTTTCCTATGTGGCTCTCCATGTCATGTGCTTTTGTACACAAGTCTTTGAAACCAGTAAAGGTTTGAGCCATGTGGGCAGTTAAAATATCATGCCTGAAGTTGTTGAGGCACATCCGGATAAGTTTCAGTTGAGTGAACTTTTGAGGACAAGAGAAGGTTAAGGCTCCCTCCATCGGGTAATGAATTCTATTACAGATTCATTGTCTCTCTATCTAGTTTCAATCAATTCTGGAATACCCACTCTTCTTTGAGTGTTGTAGAATTACTTGCTAAATTCGTTCACCATCGTGCCCCAATCAGGGATCGAAGCCTCGGGGAGGTTGGCATACCAAGTGAAAACAGCACCTTCTAGAGATTGTACGAAGAGTTGGAGACAGAGAGCTCTTGTCTTGGATGCTAATCCACACCTCAAGAGGAAATGAGACAAATGTTGTCTCGGATCTCCGGTACCATCAAACATTTTGAATGTTGGTGGAACAAAACCTGACGAAAATGGAACCGTATCCATGATAGCTGGATAAGGCTTCACAATCATCCAGACATCCTCTTCTTTTTCTTTGGCCTGCCGCATTTGATTATGAACAGCCTCTTCAATTGCAGCCAAAAGAGATGGCGGAATTCCTCCTATAAGGGTGGCTTGATTTGGAATGGGACCTATTCCGGGTATCCTTGGAGGTGCGGGGCTATGCCTTGATTACTGCAATTTCCTTGGTACGGGAAATGGGGTCCAGGTGTCGATGCAGATTTGAGGGCTGACAATTGAGTAGCCAACTCTTGCATTTGAGATATCATAGTTGTGATCTCATCATCCTTGTACCGGAGTTGAGCCTGTAAAGCTGCTGTTTGATCACCTGATAGTGGAGGTGCCAAAGTTGAAGGGTTATTCCCTTGACTTACGTTCCCGTCCAAATTTGCTATCATGACCGCTACTGGTCATTTTGACGTTGGTCCCTATAGCTAGAACAGGTTCAAAAATTCTTCTTACGTGAAGTAAGTGTCGAGCATCCTGTATAGAGGATTAGGTGCATTGAAAACCATTTGAAGTATTTCTGATACTGCCTCCGGCATTACTAACTGGACCATTGGTTCGTCAGAGTTATATCCTTCGGTTGGAAGGACTCTTCCCAATTCTCTTGGAGAGGTTATTGGGGCCGCTTCTTGCTTTGATCCCTCTAGGTATCCACTGGCATCAGGCTCTGGGGCTGATTGAACTAAGTCCTGGGCTTTTTCTTTGCCTTTCGCCTAATTCTTACGGCTTCTCCTCCTCGAAACTGTTTGGTAGGAAGCTATTATTTCAATAGCTCTGGAAGATTCTGCCTCATCCAAAGCAGCTAAAATGACAGCGGCTGAGTTCTAAGAATGTTGCATGTCCGATAGATTTTGCTCGAGCGGTGTACTAGTTCCTTGGAACAATGGAGTTGTAAACTACTCTGGATCAGGGTTGTTCCTTGTACAAAAAACATTTACAGACATCCTTTCATAATGGGGGTACGATGTTCTGGTCCTTGGTTCTTCCCAAACAAGATGAGTATGGGCAGCCTTTGTTTTATAGACCTTCTTGGCTTTGACCGGTAATTGTATGCCCTCTTTGACGGAGCTGAGTGGTATTTCCGATTTCTGAGCTGGAGGATTTTCTCAGGACTCTTCTTCCTTGGCATTTCAAAGGGAGAAGAGCTTATATATAGCACTTTGACCCAAGGGTCATACGGTGGTCTGGTTCTCCCTTCTGGTTCCACATTTGTTCAGCCCCAGAATAGGCTTACATCTCTAGAAGGAGTTCGTTGATATTGATGACGAACGGTTGCCGTTATTGCTGCAAAGGTCGCCAAATTAACGCCTCTGAATGCATTTGGACTTGGCCTAAACAACAAATTCTTGTCTGCTAGTGTTGAGTCCAGGCTTGTATTTGCATTAACAGTTGGGTGACTTTGATGACAGTTGTTAATGTCCCTTGCATAGTTTGAAGAAACTTGCAAGTCCGTGCTTTCACTTCTTTATTTGATAACATCGTTGATGATGTCATTAGGTGTTGATTTCTATCCTAGGGGGACCCTATTCTTGTTGGTCTTCAACTGCCAACTTTTCTCTTTCTTGGAAGTGGAACTATCTGTGAATAGTGTTGAATCTATCCATAGATCCCTCCTTCTGTTAAGAGGGGCTTGGGTCTGGCCGGGCTTTGGGTCCGTGGACCTTGATTGGTGTCCGCGGATGGGTATCACCCCTTGCCCACGGAATGGCCTTGGCCAATTCTCCTTCTATCCGCAAGGTTAGCTTGCAGACTAGTCTTCTGATCCGAGGATCTGGTCCGTGGATTGCTTCTCTGTAATTTTGCTAAGGAAGTTTCTGTAACCTTCATTAGTTGACCCCGAAGGGTAAACAGATTTGGAATCCCTTTGAAGGGTTTCCAGTGACATAAGTCTGTCTTTTGGGCTGACCTGTCACAAAGTGGCTGGGCCACTTTGCCTTCTGTGCACCCGGTTAGGTGCACCCTCCTTGGTATCCGAGGACAGAGTTGTCTGCAGGTGGGCACTTCTTTTCTGAGGTGCCCGTGGGCTAGCTGGTATCCTCTGGAATACCCACATGCTGGTGACCTGCTATTGGTGGGCTGCCTGATGTTGGCGGGCAGACTGCCTTTCCACCCCTGAGTTGATGGGGTGGGTTCTGCTTCTGCTGCAACTGGGGCGTCTTCAACAGAGGCCTAGTCTGGTGACCGCGGCCTTTTTACAGAGGTCTGGCCAGTTGGCCAAACCTACCTAGCTGGAGCTACTGCTACCTCGGTCCAGGTGAGTGGATGAGTCACCGGGATCCAGATCGTACCGGTTGAGGGTCAGGATGTAGGCCCTACAAATGCAGACGATCTCGACGATCCTGGTCAGGGACAATAAGAAAAGAGATGAAAAAATCACTCATCTTTTCTTTTTTTTTGTTCTCCTTATTTTTTTATCTTTCTTCAAAGATGAGAGGAGAAGAAAGCCCCACCCGGCGTACCATTAATTTGTAAGCGGTGAAAATTGTTTCTTTGCTTTCAAATTTCCTCCATTGTTGTATGGAGTTTATTGTTTGATGTAGGGGAGTATCCTTCCAATCTGAGTAAACTCAAACTATTAATTACATTCCCTATTTGGGGAAGAACCTCTTATTAAGAAGAAAGATTAAAAAGAATAAGATGTTTTGAATAAAATATTTTATTTATTCAATGGGGTTGCCCAGATCTCATGTAGGCGTTACAGGATACCTCATAGAGGTTTTAGCATCAAAAAGAAAGAAAAGAAAGAGAGGTGGCCATATTCAGGGTTCACCTGGTATTCTCCATATGGGGAGATCCTCCTTCATCCTCCTTGGTTGCTGTTGTTCCTACCAAAGAAAGCTTTTTGTTTTCTTTCTCTTCTACGTATGTGGGTATTTTTGCATTGGGAGTTTCTTGTGAGAAACTCCTCTTTTATATCTTTTTGGAGAGTCTATTTTGGACTCCCCCTTGACTTCCTCTTTTTTAGAAAATCAAAAGAGGTTAACTCTCCTTAGAGAGAGTCATCTATCAAAGACAGTTGGTTTCTCTTATCTTAGAGAAGCCACACGGATAGGAGTCCTTTTTGAAGGACTCCAAAATTGGTTTCCTTTTCTGGGAAACCTGAGAGTATTCAATTTTCTCCCAAAAAGGGGAAAGATTCTTATATTTCTAGAAAATGGAAGAGATAACTTCCCCTTTTCAAATAGGGTGTCATATGGCACTCTCTCATTAGAGAAAGAGAGTGGATCTCTATCTTGGGATCCCCCAAAACTAGTAGAGAGTCCTTTTTATTAAGGATTTTTTGTCACATGACGGTCAAATAATGGCTGCCATCTAGGAAAGGACTAACCTTGGTCAATCCGTAATTAAAGAGGTGAGACTCATGGTCTTCCTCGCGGTCTAGGTCAAGTTCAAGTATATTTGGACTGCGGACCAAGGTCTGACCTTAGTCAATCCGCGGATCAATATAGGGTGGGACCATGGGTCCAACCCTTGGTTTGGGTTATGTCCATGACCTTTTATGGTCATGGACTGGGCTAGTCATTGATTGGCTCACAAATGGACTCGTGGAGTTTGTCCGCAAGCTTGAATAAGAGTCTATCCGAGAGGGCAAACCCTATCCACGTGTCAATCCCATGAGGACTGACACAAAAAAGGTGTCCGCGGGGAATTAATGCTCTACTGCTTAGCATTTAATGCTAGTTGGGCTGGCGGTGAGCCAGCCCTTGGATAGCTGGTGCGTGTGCCTTTGGCTTGCGCGAAGCCTAACCACCCATTCAATGGGTGGTGATCCTGTGTAGGCAGGTGCATCATACACCCGCCTTGTGGGCGGTGAGATTTCACTACCCACACACCCCGAGTTCCAAAAAAAAATGTATACTTTAAAAGTTAGGTCTAGTAAAAATATAGTTTTAAAGAAAACACTTGTATAGCATTTTAAGATAAGGTAGGTTCTGATCCTTTTACAAATTAAAGAGTCATATACGCACCCAACATTGACTTATTGTATCCAAGGTTGTAAAAAAATTACTAAAATTTAAGTTACATATTAAGAGAGAATAAAAGGACAATAATGGCCTCTTCTTTTTTCTTCATCCTTGTTATAGTCTCCAACCAAAAACTCCGCAACATAGAGTAGTATTACAATATTACCATTTCTAGTGAGTGGCACGTGCATTGCACATGAGAGAAGGGGACTAGGAGAGAGACGGGAAGAGGACCCTAGTGAGGTTAATTGGGAAAACCAATAAGAAATATTTAAATATAGAATCTTGAGACATTTTGGATAAAAAACATTGTGAGGGACACGTTGGTTATAGAAATATGATCTAGGGACATTTTGAGAACCAAAAAGTTTTAGGGGTATTTCGGGTATATTAGAGAAAGGGGTGGGCAGGGCCTTAGCGAGACATTCTTCTTTTGAAGTGTTTTGCCAAGACAACGAGATTCCGGTTACGCTACTGAGGTCACCATGTATCCCTTTTCACCCTCCTTTATTGTGGTTAAGATTCACCTACCCCTATAGTTCACCCACTTATCCTTTTATTTTTATAAAAAAATATAAAAAAAATTTAGCCCTAGGAGCTATTGAATTTTAATCAAGATTTAAAAAATTAATATTTTTTTTTCTAAAAAATAAGGATAAGTGGGTGAACCTTAGGGGTTGATGAATCTTAACCACAGTTGGATTCCAGTTATGCCCTTGAGGCTGTCATGTGTCTCCTTTATTGTGGTTAAGATTCACCCACCCCTAGAGTTCACCCACCTATATCCTTGGTTTTTAGAAAAAAAATATTAATATTTTTAAACTCTGGTTAAAATTCACTAACTCCTAAGGTTAAATTTTTTTTCATATTTTTCTTTCCTAAAAAACAAGGATAAGCGGGTGAACCCTAGGGGTGGGTGACTCTTAACCACTACACATGGCAAACTCAATGGTGTAATCGGACTCCAAGGAGTCCGGTTATGACAGTAGAGAATTTCAAGTTTATAGATAGATAATGAGTAAAGGGTTGTAAAGTTCAATTGCACTCAGAGGTCAACACTAAAAGGGTAGTAAAGTTCAATCGCACTCAGAGGTCAACACGTGTCCTTATTAATAGTAGTTAAGATTTACTAACTCTTAGGATTCAATAATCTAACATTGGTTTTTAGAAAAAAATATTTATCTGGTTTAGAACTTTTAAACACTTAAGGTTAATATTTTTATTTTTTTTAAATTTCTAAAAACAAGATTAGATTGTTGAACCCTAAGGGTTAGTGAATCTTAACCACAATTAGTAAGAGTTAATAGGGATATGTGTTGACCTATTAGTGCGATTGAACTCTTCTATTGTTCAATCACTATTGGATGTGCTTCGATCCGGAAAAGGGAGATAGGAGAACGTGGGAGAGAGAGGACAGACTTGGAAGAGAGAGGGGAAGGGTTGAAATGACTAAATTATCCTTTCCAAATTTTGAGTCTTTTTTGCTTACAACTTTCCTCATACTCATTACATAAGGGTATTTTAAGTATTAAAAATGTTTCAATCAACGTTTTGAACAATGCTAATCCAAAACCGTTTCAAATTAGTATTCTCAACCTTTTAAATTGACGTGAGTTGATCTTCTCAAGTGTCATTTTTCTCGAGCTTTTGCTTCTCGCCTTTTGCTTCTTCTCCGGTAAAGAATACTTCCTAGTCTTACCGTTCCGGCGATAAGTCTCAGATCTTGGTTGCATCGCCGGAATCCTTCTGGTTTTAATGCAGTCTGTCTCTCGTCTTTATAGATTCTTATTCCTTATCCCAGACCTTGTCTCTTCATCGCAAACTTGATTCATCTTTCATTTTCCTCTCACTCTGTAAACCCTTCCCTCCTTATCAGGTCCCTCTTCCTTTCACGCAGTCCATCCCTCGTTTTCTAGGTTCTCTTTCCTTATCCCATCCCTTGTTCTCCTCATCGTAGACCTGGTTCCTCTCTCATTTCCCTACACCACCCCCAGGTATTCATCCTTCTCGCTCTGTAAGCTCTTCCCTCCTTAACAAGTCCCTCATCCTTTCCAGGTCCATCTATCATGGCTCATATACAGTTTCAGCAGGAAGAGCAGAGTATAAGATCGGCTCCGGGGAAGGAAATCGATCCCCATCGCCAAAGGCCAAGAGGACCCACCTTACTTCAGTATCAATAGGGCCCACAGTTTCTCAAACCCAGGAACCAAGCTTTTCTTTAGTATCGGCTCTAGCCCCAGTCAGGGCCCGTTTAGTAAACCCAAACCTCATCACTAGTTCAAGCAATTCAAAGTTCAGGATTTCCAAGTGGGCCCAATGAAGCAGATTCTATCTAGACATGAGAAAGCCCACATCCACCCCCAGCCTCACAGAGTCACCAGTTCCGGTACTCAAAAAACCAAAGGAAAATCACCACCCTCTTGTTGTTCCCACACCATTCAACAATATCAAAGCAGAAGCCATGCAACTTAATGCCCATCCACACCCCCCATGTGATCCGGAGGAAGCGGATGAAGGAGTACCAAATATCGGGGAGGCTGACTCGAGTCAGCCCCCCCGACAGCCATGAATGACTTAGCTTGGAACTATCAGGGGATCGGCCAACTCGGACAGTTCGTGCTCTAAAGGACCTAGTCCTTCGCTATCGGCCAGAGTTTATTTTTCTTATGGAGACTAAGAATAAAAGGGAAAAGTTACTATAACTTGCTTTCCTTCTACACATGGATAGTTTATACACAATGGACCTGGTCGGTAATTTTGGGGGCCTAGCTCTACTCTGGAGGAGCCATCTTGATTGGCACATTCTTAATGCTCATGCTAATCTCATTGAGGTTTCTATTGCTGATTAGCTAACCAATCAGTGACGGAAAATTTCTTGCATTTATGGCTCAACTGAGGCTGCTCTAAGGTCACAACTTTGGAGGTCAGTTGGGTCGGGGGGCATGAATATGGGAGAGTCATGGACTTTGGAGGTCATTCAGTAGTTGGTTCTAAAATGTATCAGTTGTACAAGAAGATTAGCAAATGTCGAGAGTCCCTAATCAAGTTGAACCGAGACTGCTTCAGCAATGTCAAAACTCGAATCCAAAATTTGAAGGAGCGTATTGGGAGATTGCAATTCCAAACAAATTCAGAGCAAGGGGTGAAGGAACAGAGAGACCTAACTATAGATCTGGATGACGCCTATCGACAAGAAGAGATTCACTGGCGCCAGAAGTCGAGGGTGAGCTGGCTTGATTCAGGTGACAAAAACAAAACTTTTTTTCATACCACTACTCTCAACCGACGTCGACAGAACAGACTTTTGCATCTAAGAGATGGTTCGGGTAAATGGATCGAAGATGAGAGAGATTTCAGAACATGTGATTCAATTTTTTACGGACCTATATGCCACTTCCGGCCAGACAGAAAGCCCAAGAGTAGGTAGACTCAATATACTCTATGGTAATTACGGAGAGATGAATGCAGACTTATGCCGCGAAATCACCTTAGAGGAGATTAAGGATGTCGTCTTTAGCATTGGCCCAACGAAAGACCCAGGGCCCGACGGCATGCCAGGCATTTTTTTCTATAAGAATTGGGATACTTTTGGTCCTGAGTTTTGTAGTGCTATAATAAGTTTTTCACCACTGGCTACATGCTTAAACAAATTAACAATACTCTCATTGTCATGTTCCTAAAGTCGAGCACCCCGAAGATCTGAACAACTACCGCCCAATTAGTTTATGTAACGTGCTATACAAAACAATAGCAAAAATCCTGGCTAATCGGCTACGATCCATTCTGTCCACTCTAATAAATCCAACACAGTCAGCGTTTATTCAAGGGCGGCAAATTACGAAAAATATTCTCCTTGCTCATGAAGTAGGCCACTACCTCAGGAGGAAAAAAAAGGTACAAATCGAAGAATGTCGATGAAGTTAGACCTCACAAGGGCATATGACAATGTGGAATGGTCATTCTTGTTTGAGACAATGGAAAGAATGGGATTTAGCAGTCGATGGCTTCATTGGATAAAGCAATGTGTGACAACGGTAACATACTCGGTTGTTGTCAATGGGCAATCTACCGGATTCCTTACTCCTTCTCAGGGGCTTAGACAAGGGGACCCCTTATCGCCGTACTTGTTTATTCTTTGTGCTAAAGTCTTGTCAAGTAAGATCTAATTGGTACAAGGCATCAGTGGCATTCGGTTGGCCCGGAGCGCTCCCTTTTTGTCCCATCTTTTCTTTGCGATGATTGTTTGATCTTCTTGAAAGCGGACCTTGAAGAGCCTTATAACTTGAAATTTTTGTTGGAGGAATTCGGAGTGGCATCGGGGTTGAAGGTGAATTACTCGAATCCGGGATAGCATTTAGTTCCAACACTCCAAGACGTTTTCAGCACATAATAAAAAACATCCTTCATATAAATAGAGACTCGTCTTCTGGAAGATATCTTGGGTTCCCGGCAATGGTGGGTCGTTCAAAGACTCAAGTGTTCACTAGTTTTAAAGAAAGGACTATCCAGAGAATGCAGGGATGGACCAATTCAATCATAACTCAAGTTGGGAGAGGAGCCTTGATTAGAACGGTAGTGCAAACTCTCCCATCATATGTGATGAGTTGCTTTAAAATTCCTAAATGTTTGATTGACGAGGTTGGAGTAGCAACCGCTAAGTTCTGGTAGAGTCAATCAAGGGAGCAAAAGATTCATTGGAGCTCTTGAAATACCCTTTGTTTACCTAAGAACCAGGGTGGAATGGGGTTTCACGATTTATATGCGTTCAATGCAGCATTATTAGCCGAGCAAGGGTGGAGGCTGGTGACGAGGCCAAACTCTCTTTGGGAAAGGACAATCAAGGCCTTGTATTTCCCTCAATTGACTTTCTGGGAAGCAAAAGTGGGATGTCGACTATCTTGGGATTGGAGGAGTTTGATTGTTGGCCAGGAAATTTTAACTCAAGGTATGAATTGGAAAATCAGTAATGGTGAGTCCGTTAAAGTTTGGCATGACCCTTGGATCCCTACTCAACCAAGTTTTCGTCCTATCCCATTCCTTGGATGCCAATACTCGGACTTGAGAGTGGAAGCCATGATAGATGTAAAGAGGGGAGAATGGAATTTTTCGATGATGCAGAGTTTATTTCATCCAGAGTATATTCAAGAAATCCTAAAAACCTCATTTAGCCTTATGGGTGCTCCCGACAAGATCATCTGGCATTATGCTAAGAATGGAGTTTTCTCGATAAAGTCCGCAACCCATGTTGCTCATCAAGTTTTCCAGAGCCATAGACCATCTACAAGCTCAGTTCAGCATCCATCAGAACACCTGCTGTGGAAGAAGATATGGAAGATGTAAGTTCCTCTTAAGGTTCAGCTCCTCTTGTGGCACTTGTGCCATAATGCCATTGTCGTTACAACCCTATTATTACTATTACTATAGTTTTTTTTTTCAAAATTTCAAGGGTGTTTTAGCCCCCATGGCGACATGTGGCTCCGCCCCTGGCTGCTTGTGACAAGAATTACTCATTGTTGTCAGTTTTTGCGGCCACTTCTTCATTTTTTGTTTTGTTAACTTTGTAGCCTAATAAATTTTATATTGGACCACATAATTAGTAGAAAATCGGATTTTCATGTAGCCCGTTATTTCTAAGTATAATTTATTTTTTACCCCATTTTATAGTTAGAAAAGTCGTACAAAGGTATCTCTTCTCTTTTTTTTTTTGGTAAAGAAGCTAATATATTAAAACACCAATCAAAAGAGATACAAGAAGAGCGATAGCTCAACCAAACAAAACACTAGGCAGTCCCAATGTCAAAAGGATAGGTGATGTCTCCCCTCAAACTCGGGCTAGCTATTCCATTCTTTCTCCAGATAAGAGCTTTTTTTTGCAAGTTCATGGACTGCGCTGTTTGGTGAGCGCGGTATAGCTTGGGCTATAGCTCGAGGAAAATGACTCCAAATATCTTGAAGATCCTTCAGAAGAGTAGAAACATCCCAGTACAAATCACCTTCCTTGTTATTCAGCACATCAATAATCTAGCTAGCATCCTCCACAATAAATTTGGTCCAACCCTGAGAAGTGGCTATGGATAGGCCAATATGCTTCAGCAACACGGGCGCTAGCAGCATCAATGGGGAAAGAATGGTCAAACAAGGTGGATCCCAGTTGATCCCGAATGATAACGCCCGCCCCCGCTTTGTTTGATGTAGGATCCCAAGCTCCATCAACATTGATTTTGAGGTAATTTGGCGGTGGAGGCCTCCAAGATGGATTTTGGAAAACCTATCAAGAGGGGGAGGGGGAGTTGGATTCACCCTTTTTTGGGCTACTACTTCACTCGCAAAAGAGAGTGTCACGGACATAGCTTTGAGAGGGCAAGGGGAACAACCATTAAACACACGATCATTTCGAGCTTTACAAATTGACCACAAAAGGGTTATCATCTTGACAGTAATGCTAAAATTCTCAAAAGAGAATTCAGCACGGGCACACCACGCTATCCACCAAGCAATTGGGGAATGAATTCCAACGAACCCTACCTGCCTAGACAGAGAAAGACCAAATCAAATGCTCTTCACAAAACAACATTGAAAGAACAGGTGAAAAGTAGTTTCATCATTCTCACCGCACATGACACAAGATGAGTCGATAGGAACTCTTTTAGTTCGGAGGGTTGCTACCACTAGGAGAGAGCCTTTGAGAAATTTCCACATAAAGAGCTGCATTTTTGGAGGTATAGGAAGAGCCCACACTTTTTTCCATAAGTCATCTTTTGGAGCTAAGGAATGGTCACCGCCTGGCGAAATTGTGCCAATACGGGAATCCTCCGCAATATGATAAGCTGAACTAGCTTTGAATTTGTCATTGTTTACGAAGTGCCATACAATCTGGTCTGGTTGATTGGATCTACTAGGCTCGATCAGAGATATAGCTTGGACCTCAATAGGGTAGAACAGTTGCAAAATGAGAGGCATGTTCCACCGACATTCTGGGAATTTGATCAAATCAGCAACCAAATTGATAAAACAAAGTGGAGGACAGTGAGAGAGGAGCTTGAACTGGGGAATCATGGGGATCCAAGGATCATCCCAGATTCTAATACTTTTTCCATTTCCAAGGTTCCAACGTAAGCCCTTTCGGAGGAGATCCTGCCCGTGCATCAGACTTCTCCATCCCCACGACAGACGGGAGATATCCCAATTTAGCTTCAAGGATAGAAGAGTGAGGGAAGTAGTTTCCTTTGACAACCTGGGCCCATAGGCTATGGGGATTGTGAATCACTCGTCAAACCTACTTTGCGAACAGAGCTTGATTAAACAAAGGGAGTTCCCAAAAACCCATACCTTTGCTTTTTGGATTACAAATATTTTGCCAACTATGCCAATGAATTTTATTCTCCTCATGACACTAACCCCACCAAAACTTTGCAATAGCAGAATTAATCGCTTTACCCCAAACTCTTGGAAGCAAAAAACAACTCATGATATAAGATGGGAGGGCTTGAGCAACAGTTTTGATGAGGACTCCCTTCCTGTCTGAGTGAGAAGAGGTCCCTTCCACCCTTGGATCTTGGCGAAAATCCTCTCCTTTAGATAGTTGAAGGTCTGGCATTTGGATCGCTTAGGCAATGGGGGTAGCCCAGGATACTTATTGGGCTCTTGAGATTGCCGAATATGAATGACTTTAGCAATAAGTTTTTGAAATTTCTAAAGAGTATTGGAGCTAAAAGAAATGCCCGATTTCTGAAAATTGATCTCTTGGCCAGAGGTCTTGCAAAAAGAAGAGAGCAGATCCAATAGAGCATTAACCTCAACAAGGTCCGCCTTGAAAAAAAGGAGACTATCATCTGCAAAAAAAAACTTTGGATAGGACTAGAGCAGCTCTAGAAATGCGAAGGTCACTGATCTGCTTTGTAAGCACTACTTGTTGAATAAGATAAGAAAGAGCTTCAGTACATTTAATAAACAAATAGGGGAGAGGGTCACCTTACCGAAGACCGCGCGTCAGTTTGATCAATCTATGCGGTTCACCATTAATCAATATAGAGTAGGTTGCCATGGAAACACATTGCATAATTAATTGATGCCACCGTTGGCAAAATCTCAGCTGCTTCATCGCATACTCAAGAAAATTTCATTCAATGCGATCATATGCCTTACTTAAATCCAGCTTCACTATCAATTGGAAAAGGTATCTCACTGTCATGTCATATGCAGCATTCTGATTGAGAGGCTCTCATTGTCATTAATTGTCAATGGGCCAGGTCCAGCTTACACTTGTAAAGGTTCAGTCCAAACCCTTGAAATGCCTCAACTAGCTAGGCCCAAGGCCTATCCTCAAGGCAAAGGATGAACTTGGGTCGAGTCTTAGCGTAAAAAAATTGTCATGAGATTTAGGGGTATTTGATAAAACTTAAAATAAGAGCTTATTGACTTATTCTACTAAATTAAGCTCGTAGTTAGTATCAAGACTGTTTGATAATATTTTAGTGATGTTTAAATATTTTAGCAATATGTGTTCTTACCACTTATTCAATAAGCAATCTAAAGCTACTTTTTGAAAAGGAGCTCATTTCACTTATACAGACAATGTCAATTTTGGATCATTCTATCATTATAAATAACTCTTAATTTTTGGAGATTAATTAGAAAGCACTTATTAGATAAGTTTTATCAAAGGCCCTCTTAGTGGATTTTTTTTTTCTAAACCATCATCAATTGCCATCCTGAGCATAGATAAAGCCAAATATGACCAAGAAAACTGAAATTGTATATGAATGAGAGGAAATGAGAGAGTAGTTTTGATTAATGAGAACTCTCGTGGTGCGGTCATACGGACCCCCCGAAGCTCCGATAAATAAATATCTCCTCCCCCTCTCCCCCTCCTTCTCCTACTAGAGCTCTAAAAAGAAGGGGCGAAGCCGAGGGCCGCCATTCATGCAATGAATGGAGTAAGGCCCGACCTTTCCTTCCAGAGCTTGAGCTAGAGCTAGAGCTGGAGCTCTAGGCCGCCATTCCTGCAAGGAATGGAGTAAGGCCTTCCAAAAAAAAATGAAAAAACCACCCCTTGCTTTTACCAAAGAACCTTTCTGTCAAACCACTCTAAAAACAAAAGCTAAAAACCTTCCCTTCGGTACCTTATTAGGGGTATGGAGCCAACGTCGCAGTTTAGGTATAGCTTGCCGAGTATAACTTTGTCCACACCGTTTCCGCAGTGGTTGTCTTTACTCAGCTGTCACAGCAGTTTCGGAATCCACACCCCCGAAGGGTGCGGCACGCCATCCGACTTACCGCAACAGATGACAGCCTTCTTGTACCGATGGCATCGTCCCTCACCTTATCTTAGTGCTTTCTCCCCTCAGAATGGATACTGTACAAGAGTTGGCTGGCTTCCACAAAACATGGCAGCAAAGCTCCAGAGGTTTTGATGACTTAAGAAAGAATGAGGAACCACATCGGCTTTCTGTCATCACCTACGGAAATATGAAAACGAGAAAACAAGCAGAGTCACTTTCAGAAACCTGCTTAAAAGTCCGTTTAAAGGCCTTTCAGGCCGTTTTTTAGTAGTAGCTGAGCTTGAGCTAAAGAGAAAAAACAACTATAATAACAAAGGAGAATCTTCCTTTTGTTTTACTGCCCGCTATTCCCGAATAGGGAATAGGTAAGGGCAGACCCTTTCATATGAGCTAGTTTAGTAGCTAAGACAGTTCGGAGCTATAGAATGAATAGCTTTAGCTTCCCTTTCTATTCTGTTATGAGCTATCAGAAAGTAGAAAACAGACAAGTAACAATGAAGGAGAATCCGAGTCTTATCTACCCCATTCCTGAAAGGAATGGAGTAAGGGCAGCCCCTCTTATGAGTTAACCTATCTCAACGACCTGAGGAGCTTAAAGAAGCCTGCTAAAGCAGTTGTTTAAGTACTTTCAGGTCATAATCTATCTTGAGCATTATTCTTATAGCTCCCTGCTCTCACGGAACAGCTACTTTACCGGCGAGGGCTACCCTTCCAGCTCAATTTCACCTCCCCCTGGTACCGAAGGGAGTTTTGGAGCTTCCGTTTGAGTTTGTTTTTGACAAAAAGATGTTCCAGCTTTGGAGCGAGGGAGCGGAGCTTGTTTATGGCTCCGGCTTGGAGAGCTAAGCGAGAGGGGGGGTTTCGGGGGGTCCTCCCCCTGAAGCTCCGATAAATAAATATCTCCTCCCCCCCTCCTTCTCCTACTAGAGCTCTAAAAAGAAGGGGCGAAGCCGAGGGCCGCCATTCATGCAATGAATGGAGTCAGGCCCGACCTTTCCTTCCAGAGCTTGAGCTAGAGCTAGAGCTGGAGCTGTAGGCCTAAGTCATCAAGTGATTAATTCATTTGCCCCATTCAACTAATGATGCCACCATCTCATGGTATATATACATGAATTAGTCTATAGGTCCTCCCAAAGTGTATTCCCAAATATACTCTCAAATCCTGACTGTTTAACTCAATTATTAAACGATTAGGATTAAAGCTGGTGTGACATTAAAAAAGACAAAATAAATCAAGCTAAATCATGTCCCTTAATGATTAGTTATAGATGATTAGGATTAGGGAGTATATTTAGGAGTACCCATAGACAGACTCTATAGACTATATTCATGCTAAATAATATGTATGGTGCATGAGGATCAGGCCGAGCCAGACTTTGAGGTGAAAAAAAAGGCGCCAAATTTGTTGGCCTAGGAGAGCCGGGCCGTGTACCCTCATAGGGCCATATTGACAAGCCTGTGTCACGCATTCTGATTGAATGGTCGCCTAGTAAGCTAACCTTGAAGTCAATTCTTCCTTTTCCGTTATTGTATTATCCTCGTCAAATACAATATTATCATCACTTTTCATTCATATTTATTGGAAGACCATAAGTGAAGGTAGATCGTTTGGGGCGGGGTCAGCCAGTTACCCAACCCGACTTCTATGTCAAGTATGACTTGTAGGAAAATGCTAACCCTAATCACTCGTTAAATAGAGAAGCCAAAACGAATATAAATCACCAAAAAAAAATTTGACTTTACATATATGAGGGCAATAAAGTTTAGGCGATTGATGCTACCACTTCTCATGAGTTGCATTTCCAAACAGAGGATTGGGCTTGGGTTGGGGCATCAGGCAACCCACATAACCAAACCCCAAAAAATGCAGTAAGCTCTTAGACCAAAGATTATTAAATGAATGTAATAGTTACATTTTACTTTCTGTGAATCTTATAGTACATTTTTTGCCGCATTTCCAATCCCAAACCCGGATAATAAGCGAGGTACCTTTTGACCTATGGGCTACACGATGAGGGATACCCCCCCGCGATTTGGATGGGATTCGATTCTAGGTCTCTGATACGACGCCAAAAGACTTTAGCAACTAAACTAATTCTTTTGTTTTTGTTTCATTGCCCTGTCCAAAGAAAGGATAAAGGAGAAAGGTTTTGCATCAAATTAGCAGCCTAAACTCGAATCCTATGAAATGAGTCCTGAATAAAAAAATATTGGATTAATCTCATACTTGGGATAAGACATTAATGATAATGATGTCACTCAGAGTTGTACATCTAAACTCATGGAGTTTCTAGTATTGTTCTACATCCAAAACTTTAGCACTTCACTAGTGCTCAATACATCATTGCTGCAACAATTGGTCAGCATCCATGATTTTAATCTCGCAGGGTTCTGTCAGCCAGACCATCCACCTTGAATTCCAGTAGGCCTATCCATTCTTCTCTCTCAAGACCCCAAAAGGTTAGATGAGGGATATTTTCGTACTTGACTCTGTTAATCGCTCATGGAATCGCTTCCTTCAAATTCATTAAAACCTTTGGTAGCTTCAATTTCTTCGTCCGTCTCTTGATCAGTTTCCATAGCATCTTCGGACTCCTGTTCATCACTTCCATCATTGTCCTCGAAAATAATGGGTGTCATGGTGCTATTCTCATCTGTCATATCATCGGAAATCTGTTGGGAAATAAGTCACGTTAATATAAGTTCAAAAAGCCACAGGACCCCATTCACAGAAAGATGCATAGCCACTCACTCCTGCATAAAGGTAGTCTAGGCAACTTGATAGTTGGAGAGTGGACTGAAAAGTCGAAACCCTGGAATCGATGAGCTGCATAAAGGATGATAAACCCATGAGAAAATATTCAAATTCGTTCCATCCTTCGTACATAGACTAACAAAATATGACAATAAATCAGGTGTTTATGATCATCCAATACTTAGTTTTTTTTTTATCCACAGGGTCTCAAAGTTGGGGTTCAGCTCATGACTGATGAAGCATGTGTCCATGACTAACTTGCATATGTGATTTGAATGGCTTGGGTGGGGAGGACTGTAGTGTAGTCTATCGTCCTCCCTTCCTGGTGTTACAATTCCTCTTTAAGAAATGCATCTAGATGATATACAACAAATTATATAATAGCAAATGAACAATAGAACAGATAATCCATTTTTTGAGAGTAGAATTTAAGAGAAGTATGCCTTCACATTTGCAGTACATGTATCCCATCAGCCTATCAAAAGTTTTGACCTGATATAGAGAGTTGAGGGCAAGTAAAGAACTCAAAATTTCATCTAGTGAAGTCAAAGAAATTGACCTGATATAGAGAGTTGAGGGCACGTAGAGATGATTCCTGGGACATTATACCACTTGCATGTTGAAGAAGTAAACTTCTAAGCCATGGAAGGGCACAAGTCAACACCGCACCCCTGTTGTGAAAATGCAACATAAATACCATCAAACTCAATAATCTTAAAGCTTAGAAATTTGAACATAAGCACTCATTATGCTCAATATTTGAACACATGGAAGATTGTTAAACCAACCAGATCAAACTTTCCAACAAGCTATAACTTTATTAGCCGTGAAATTGCTCATTGAAATCCATTCCAGGTTCACATTGATGTTAGGAGTGGACCCAATACAGACCTGAAATGAACAACGGATGGTCTCTCGAGTATTATGATGTCACCAGCCTCAAGCTGATTTTAAAAGTTCTCAATTATTTGCTTTAGCACATAAAATATTTAACGGCTGTGCCATTATTTCAAACAGAAAATACAATACACTATCATAGAAATTGGACAAAAAATTGTCTACGCCATAACTTGACCCAACATCTATTGGGCAAAAATAACTCAAAACACAATTTCAACGAAGGTATACTTGAACAATATATCAGCTCCATCAGATATATTCAACCAATTATATTATGGTGTTTTACCTTGACTGAATTATAGATATGAGGAAGTCCAAAAGCTTGAGAACGTCTGATGGATTTAACAGTGAGGTTGAATTCACAATAACCTGCAACCAGTAACATATGATGCTATTACATATACCAAACATTTATTCTTGAGAATTAGCCATGACCATAAGTTGTCCACTAATATGGTCAACTAGAACAGCAAAGCTGATTCACCGCCCGAGATATAGGAAATGTGCATCAGAGTTAACTAAATGACAAAAGGAAGCAACAAACCTTTTCATCTTGTGTGTATAAGCAGTCAAAAAGAAGTGCACGATCATCAGCATGTAGTGCTTGCTTTAGCAAAACATGAACTGAATCTGCACTTGGGGGCTTTGTGCGAGGAGAAGACTCTTGTTCTTCATGGCTCTTGGCTTTATCAGCGTCGAGTAAACATAGACTTGCAAGTTTCTCTCCCATTGTCGGCTCATTCAAATCATCGTCAGTGTGGATCTCATCCATAGCCTCTAGATGACCTATGAAAGTTCACAATCAGCTCTGTTAACTAACAGACAAAAGTGCACCTTCTGACCTCATTTTCCTATTGAAAGCATCCCAAATACCAACTAGGTAGACCATAAGGATGGTTTACCAATGGCATAGCTATTTGGTAGGAATCACAATTTGATGGCCCACATGAAATTTTCTATGTTAGATCATCCTAATCATCCACTGTGTACAAATTTTCTGGTTCGTTCACTGAGCATCACCTGAAAGAGTAAGAAATTTAGGGTACAATAATTCAATCAGGTCATTTAGTGGCCTAGAGGATCTCCTACGTGGTTCCTATCGAAGAGTAGGTTCCACAATCCTCAATATGTGTCCACAAATACCATTGGGAGACCATTGGTATGGGCTAATGTCTACCCAAAAGGTATTTCCCTGTGCAATAACAATAATTCATATTTTATCCGTTTTAATTTTTCCATTTTGAAAAGTAATTGCAATTTATATTTTGAAGGAAAAGGAAAGAGAACAAACCCCGACATAACTTCCGATTTCAAGTAACACCCTATTGGCACTTTTAAGAGTGTGTTATAGACTATCTTAATGTTACTATAAGGATTGGAAATTTCCACAATGTTCACAAGCATCCAGGGCCCTCCAAAGCACCGGATGCCCCAGAAAAAAATTTGTGTCCTTTTATTTGTATTATCCATTAAATCATTTAATCTGCATCAATAACCAGGACAGTGTATAATTACCAATTTACCATACTTATGATGGTTACTACTCACTCTAATCAAAACAAACTAATCGAGCAATCAACTAGAAATAGAATTATATGCTAACACACAATTAACTTGAGCCATTAAGTAAGCATATACCACCATTGACCTGGTGTTCTAATAAAATTATATCAACACAAATGGAGGATTAGGAAACCCTTGGAGAAGGGGGCTTTCCCCCAATTATCAACTGGTCTTCCTAAATTACAATACAAGAGTGCAGAAATGTAAGGATCTATTTTACCATAAAAAGAAATAATGTAAGGATCTCTTTAGGCATCCTCGTCATTTAAGACATGCTAAGAAAGGGAAGAAGAAAATATTTTTTTTCTTCTTCTAATGTTTAATGGTGTGTTTAAAGTTTCAACCTAGGCGGGCTGCCTGCCTAGGCTTCTGGCACAGCTCACCTGACTCAATTAGATAAAACCCTGGTTGAGTTAGAAGTTTAACTCTGGCTCCTTTTAAGACTAAAAGCTCAATCAAGCACAAGTAACAGCTTAAATTAGTATGCGCCAGCATATTCCTTTAAAACTTAGTCCAAAGATGAAATTTAAAACCTTGATGAGTACTCCAACACTCTAAAAAATAAAACACATCATGAGCCTTTTAAACTTTAAAAATATTGTTTCAGTACTCAACCGGTGTTGAGTTGACTCAATCGGACCTTATCAAGTGTTGCATGAGTTGCAAAAATCTAACCTTTTCCTCGAAAGATGGAATTTTGCTAAAAACAAAAGAAAACACAAGTACAGAATTTTAACATTGGTCCAATGCAATACCAAGTTAATCTTGGAGTTGGAGGTAAGTAAAAGGAAGGTATTGGACTAGAAAGGGATTTAGTATGGTATTTCAAATGTTTTGTCACTACTCATATTCTGTTTATATTAACTGTCATATTAAATGACTCAAAGACTCTGACTAGAGCCATCCTTTCTCAGAACATGCAGGGAAGAAATTGCTACCACATTCTTGGGTCAACTCATCAAGAATCTGAAACCATATTTCCAGGTAAAAGAAACACTACCATAAACACATGAGAAGACCCATTTTAATTTATGACATGAAACCATAATTTCACAGGCAGGTGCCCAAGGAGACTTGCCTGGGCACCCACTTGCAAGTTGCAACTTAACTGATCCACCCACAAAAGTGCAAATTGTTTCTGATACTACAGGGATTCTGAATCTATAAATGATGAAAGCCTTTCGAAAGTGCACTACACTACACTTTAAAACTATAATCACAAAAGAGGAGAAGAGCAATGACTGTTAATAGATATATAACTAAAAGTTGAAGTGTACTAGTAATAGTAACACTTTTAATAAATCTACCTATGTATGTGTCGAAGATCTCATCAAACACTCACAGAAACCAGGATTGAAGCATGTGGCCATAAAAGTACTAACGTAAATGAACACGCATGTCTTTTGAGAAAGATGTGTATGTCAAGTCCGGTTTATCAATAAGTGTACGCAGTTTAAGACCAAAGTCACTGGAAACACTAATGAATTTTGACTTGGTAAGTTGGTATACTTAGGTGATGGTTAATGTTCGGAAGACACCATTCAATGAATGTGAATTCTCCTTGTATGCTCATCTCAAATTTTTTCCTGAATATTTTAAAACAATGGGAAAATGTTGGATATTTCAAAATGTTTCAAGTGTATGTGGTTTGTAGTGTTTTGAATAGTCCCACATCGGATTTCCAGTAGAGTTTTCTCTTGCATATAAGTAAAGTTGGATGAAAGCTTCAGCCTTCAAAGGGTATTGGAATTTGTTATTTATGCCCCCTGTGCCTAATGTCCAAATTCATACACAAGCGCGCGCCAGCTCCGTCGGGCTGGGCTGGGCCATGTCAGGTTGGGTTATAAGTAGAATATGGATATTCCCTTTGGACCTTTTTAGTTTAAAATTTTCAAAATAGTCCTAACCGTTTATATGTCTCTTCCTTCAGAGTTTTTGTGTTCTTTGGTTTTGGTAACTCTTCAGAGAGACATCGTGTCTTTTCAAAGAACTTCCTTAACCTTATAAAATGATTTCTTCCCAGTGACGAAGGACTACAATTACTCTCTGCCATTTCTCTCTATTTGAGAATACTTAATAGTGTTATGAAACGAGTCATCAAAGAAAGTATATTGAGCTCGTTTAACCTCTGAAGTTGTGTATGTTACTAGATTGTATGCTGGAACCTTATTTGTTAAGCCTGTTTAGTGACCTGTGTGGGACGAATAAAGGTTTAAAGACAATATCATCCATGCCTCAGACTTAACTTGTTGTCATCATTTCTATTCTGTTTTATGGGTTATAGGTCTAACAGAAGTCACTCGCATAAAAGGGAATGACATGTCCTTCCCCCAGAGGGGAAAGACCAGAACAAACTAACTCTCAGGATGCTTCGGTAGTGGTCAGCCTTAAGGCTCCAATGCCATACCAACCCTCAGACTGCTTTGCTATCGGTCAGTCTTCAGACGGAACCTCAACACCAGACTAACTTTCGGGTTGCTCCGGTAGTGATCAGTCCTTGGGCTGAACCCTAAAGGTTAACCTCCGCGCAAAGGGAAGTTAGAGATGGCATGTGTCTCTCCATGGTGAGAATGGTGAGAAAGAGACACAAATCTATTTCATCTCTTTTGAGAGATGACATGTGTGACTTCATAATCCTAGTAACAAAATACACCTTTTCAAACAACAAAAACACATATAATACATATATTTTAGGTCAACCGAAGTACACACCGTTTAAAATGTTTTTTCAAAAAACGTGTTTCCGTATAATTCGCGAATTATTCATACAAGAAAATGCGTCTCTTTGAAAAAAAACCTAAAAAGTTTTGGTTTAATTGAAATTATACATAAAATAGAGGGGCATTTTAGTAATTGGGTATTAAAAACGAAACCCTCATTACCCCTCTTCTCTTCGTCTCTCAAAAGAGGAGGATCATAAGCACTCACTGTTCTTTCTTCATTTTAAATGTGAGGCATAGTTGTCAAGGCGACCAGGCGACTTGAGGCAACAGACCCCATGGACGCCTGAAGCGGTAGCCTGAGGCGCTCGAGGCGTCACCTGATAAACTTTTTGTTGCAAAAATTCCCCTTTAATATGAGATCTATGTATGATGCATTTTCTTTTATAAGAGGCCCTACATTCATATACATTTCATCATTGTCAAGATGAACGTTGATAGAACCATCGCTAGAGAAAGTTCTACAAAATAATAAAGGGGGATTTCAAGTATTGGGAAAAATAAAATAAAAATTAAGTCTACAATGACTGTTGAAAGGGGAGAGGGGGATTGTGAGGGATAAAAAATAGACAGTCCAATATGAAAGAGTGAGAGAGAGGAATGAGAGGGGAGATAAGGGAGAATATAAGACTGAAAAAAAGTAGAAAAATAGTCTAATAGTCAAATGTGGCACTGAACAAAGGAGAAAGAAGAGAGGGGGGGAGAGGGAAACGTCATACCTCTTACTCTCATTTCTTTATTTTTCTCGATTATACTCGAGACAAGTAATAAAAACAATATTGATAAGTAAAATATATAACTATAGGGCTTGCACTTATTTAAATTATAATAACCCCTTTAAATATGAGTTTATAAGAGTTTTGATGGTCCTAGAAGGAATTCGGGGCATTTAAATGCTCTTAATTTGTTATTCAGCTGCCTGAGCTAGCTGTAATTTAAAAACCATGAAAAAAAAACAAATAGAGACTCTATGGTCCACCCATAAACAAAGGGAGAGAGACCAACACCCATGGAGAAAAAGAACAAGTTAACATGAGAGAAACATACTTGACAACGTTCGTCTCTTCTTTCTTTTTCTATCTGCAAACTTTTTTTGTTGGATATACAAATCGTAACATATTAATTATTATATTGTAAAAGACATGAGAAGTATATAAAATAACATATTTTTTTGTTTACCGAACAATCATATTCAAATTAAATACATTTTTATATACTTAAACAATAATAATATTTCATATATTAAAATTTTAATAATGACTGCCTGAGGCGGCCCGTCGCCTGAGCCGAACAGAGCGTCTGGTCGCCTAGGCGACCGCCTGAGGCGACGCCTTTAACAACTATGTTGTGAGGAATGACCGACAAGAATAAAATGTCCTTTTTTTTAGTTAGTGTAGATTATTGATATTCTATCTTAATCGAGGTTTGTCTTTTACCGGTTTAATCGACTTCTTTTAGAAAAGAAATTAGAGAAGTTTAGGTAACATTCTCATTAACCGGATAGATTGGGGTGCCTAACACCTTCCCTAATCCATAAGTGAACCTCTGTTCCTATGCTCTAATTCCCGTAGATCTAGGGAGTTGTTTCTTTTAATGGTGACCAATCAATCAATAACACCAAATTTAATTGTTGGTGGCGACTGTTGTTTTCAAATTAGTATGAAAATAATAGTATGGAAACAAACCCTCCACATGCATGGAAGTTGAGGCCACTATCGTACAAGTATCAGGTTCCTAATTTTTTATATTTATTAATTATTTTTTATTTTCCCGATTTTTTCCAGATGTTTTCCCGACTTTGCCGAACTTTTCCAAAAAAAATCAAACTTGACTCCTGCCAAATTATTCCCAAACCCCGACTTTGGTACTATGGTCATAATGACATGATAATATTTCCTTTACTTTAAAGAGGGAAGACGGCAATCACAGAATCTCTTTTGAAGATTACATATTGTGATTTCATAACGATTTCACATATCTCCTGCAGTAAAGGGAAGAGACTGCATCTTTTCATCTCTCAAAAAAGAGACAAAATCATATGATGTCACTATGATATCATCCAATTAATGCTCCCCGCAATGTGGAAAGGGATCATCTTCATCTCTCCTTTGAGAGGTGACATCAGACTCCACAGCGAAGCCATGAAACTGCCCCAAGGTGTAGTCATGACACCACAACCCGCGGCGAGCTTATGCAATGTGATAATGACGTCAAAACCACAGAGGAGACGGTTGCTCCCCTTTCTTCAAGGGAAACATAGGCCAACTCCACATAAATAGAGGGCTCTCTCTTGAAAATTCTCCTCCCACTCACAAAAGAGGGAATTTTCTCGTATGGGGATGTCACTTTAGACCCTTTATAAATCCAAAGAGAAGGAATTCTTACCTTCAACCAGTAAATGCCTTGATAGCGCACTCCAAAAGAGTGTAATTAATGGTCCAGATTCATCTGGACCAAAAGGATAGTCACCATTCAAACCAATTAGCTCCATTGATCTATGAATCATCGGCTGCATTTGATACCGAAATTCAGGAAACTCCCATCTTTTGAGATGCTTGAAATTTGTTCATACATAGGTATACCACCTTCCATTCCACAGATTTTTAATGTGGACCATTCATCATGTTTTTCTGAGCATTAAAAAGGAGACAGCATATCAGATGGTTAGGCCATCTGACTGGATCAATTTACAGCCGAAGAGAACTCCGTGACCCATCAAATAATGGGTATCCTTCTTGGATGTGTCCTAAATATATGGCGTAGACAGAGAGGAAAGCTTATTCCTGTCCTCTTGACTTGAGTTTTCCTCAGTTATTTATATAATTTTTTTTGTAATGTGTAATATTCTCCACCTCTTGTACTTTTATGGACTTAGGCTTATTTTATAATATAAATTCCACTATTATCAATTGAACTATACAAACATGTCACGGTGTTAGATTTCTGGAGTTGCCATGTCTAACACAAGCAGGTGTGTAAATGTTTATGTTACACAGGCAAGTTAAGTGATTTAGTTCTTAGACAGCTGTCCGAGCAAAGTGGACGCAAATAGACTTATCAGAGATCTCACCATAAACTCAGAATTTAGTGATAAAATCTAAATAAACAACTTCATGTCAAATTCTCCTTACCATCATCAACTATGTTGCCTGTAGTTGCAAAATCCAGATCAGACGCTGCCCGTTTCTTATTCGCCTTTTTCTTTTGCATTGGTACATCTGCTGCTTCTATTTCCAAATTATGGAGATTCATGAAAGAGTTTTCTGCATTTAAAATATTACTTAACCATTAGAAGGGAAGGAAATACAATAACTAATGGTGTGATATTATCTGAAAAGCACACAGAATGCATGAATGCTATTTTTTTCATATTTGTGCAATTTTCAAAATATTTTAGGCTACCATATTGGAAATTCAAATTTCACCAAGAAAATAAAGATCCTCAATTCATACAAACATAAATTGACTTAAGTGTACATCAGAGGAACACACTTACATCCTAATTGGTGAGTAACCAATAAACAAAACTCAAGGAACATGAAAAGGAAAATAGGGCCGTTTGTTTTATTTTGCGGTCTTACCTATGGTCTTTATGATCAGGAGATAGGATCTTAGGAGGGAGTTGTCTTCTATTACTTTCAAAGAGGAGATCAATTGGAGACAAAAGTCCAGGATTCAATGGTTGATGGCAAGTGACAAGAACATCAAATTCTTTCATTCGATCGCTAATGCAAGAAAAAAACATAATATCAACAGAATTAGAGTAAGGAGTAGATACTGGAAAATGAAGATGACATCAGCAAAGAGGTGGTATCCTTTTACGAGGCTTTATATTTTTCTGACAGTCTAGTTAAGCCACCTCTAGATGGTTTGGAGTTGTTTTAGTTGGATGGCCTCGAGGCTAGTTGGTTGAAGAGGGACTTTGACGAGGAGGAGGTTCTGAAGATGATCTCTTCATAAGGAGGATACAAGGCACCAGTCCAAATGGATTCACGTTGGCCTTGTGCTACGACATTGTAGAGGGCATGATGAAGATTCTGAAGGAAGGAGTGGGTTTGGGCAGCTAGCTCATCTATTATATCTCTAATCTCAAAAAAGGGAGATGCAGAGGAGTTGAAAGAATTTAGACCTATAAGTCTTGTTAGTAGTATATTTAAGATAGTGGTCAAAGTCCTTGGAGGAGAATGAAGACGCTCAAATAAGAACTGTCACTCGCAATCGGTTAGCATCTCCATCTGTCCCTTTGTTATTGACGAAATGGGTCACCCATTGGGATATTCACAATTGAGCAATGAGAAAATAGGAGCGGGAAATAAGACAAGGTTTCTCGAAGGTGGGGAATTTTTTTGACTTCCTAACAAAATCCTTGCATTTCTGTTGCTAACTTGAGTCCAACCATCACTCGAATTGGCTTCGACTATCTCATTCTAGATTCCAAAACCTGACCCATCATCCTTTTTCAGGCTAGATCGTGGAACCAAGCCCATTTTAGCTTTCACATAACCTTTTGGACCTGCTTTTGCGAGATGACTTCAAACTGCCAAAGTGCTTTCAAGTTTCATCAAGGTTGAAGGCAGTAATAGGGACAGTCATTGGTGCCAATCAAGGAGCATTTGTTGGAGGCAAACAGCTTATGGATGGTATGTTGATAGCCACTGAATGCATTTGACTTCTATAATCAAGGAAGGTAGAGGATGTTTTTTTTTAATAATGTCAAATCGATCTTGAGAAGGAATACAATCATGTGGACTGGGAATTTATGGACTATATGTTGTGTAGGATGGGTTTTGGCAGCAGATGGAGAGGATGGATGATCGTGCATTTCCTCGGCCTCGTTCTTAATGATGGATTGATGGTGAATGAGTTTCCCGATGGCTACTTCACCAGATCAATAGGGTGTTATCCATAGTAACAAAGTTCTCGAATAATTCCCGAATTGTACCCGAACTATTCATTTTTTAAGGGGTGCCGTTTAAAAAGGCTTCTTTTTCCCGAACTAACGAATAATTCCCGAACTGACGAATTATTCGCGAATAATTCCCAAACGAACGAATTATTCCGAACTTATGCCGAACTTATTCCGAATGAAGATTTCTCACAAATTATTCGTTCATGCTTATTCAGAATTCTAAAATAAAAATGAGGGTAAAATGAATTTTCTATTAGCAATAGAATTATTACTAATAACTCGAGACTTATTTCACACTGAGAAATCTTCATTTGATTGAAATCGCCAACTGATAGAAGAATGAGAAAACTCTATTCGAGTAAGCTATTTTAGGATTTTGATTACATTCGATTGAATTGAGAGAAAAAAGATAATTTTGCAAGCTGGTTAGTCCGTTGAATTTCCACTGAACTAAGAGAAAATAAGATTTGTGTTATTTATTCTCAGCTATTTCAATATTTTGCTAAATAACTATGTTATGCCAAATAAATACTCATATATTGTTTTTCTGATTTTATCTATTCAGATTATTTTTCTCGTTTTTATATATTTATTAATTGCTTATATAATTTGATTTGCATATACAAACATGTAATCTAAATTATTCTTTTTTCTTAAATTACATAAAGCTTACTTAAGCCTTATGTAATTTTTTTCTTGAGTTTGTGAGTTTACATAATGCTTGTTTTTTAGAAATTGGAATAAATGTTAACATAGTAAGAGATGTTAATACATATAGATTGGTAGATGGAATAGTTGGCATCACGTTCTTATTTTTTATAATTATTAATTTTTATTTTTTCGAACTTATCCCGAACTTAACCCGAATTTGCCGATTTTTTCCCTTTTTTTTCGAACTTAACCCCTGCCGAATAATTCCCGAATCCGAACTTTGTTACTATGGTGTTATCAAGGATGTCCCCTCTCTCCCTTCTTATTCATAGTGGTAGTGGAATCTTTCCGTAAAAAATGCAGAGGAACAAGGTTGTTTTAAGAGATTTCAGGATGGTCTAGGGGGGTGTAGTCACTCACCTCAAGTATGAAGATGACACCTTAATTTTTGTTGATACGTCAACGGGCAGGTTGCAAACCTCAGCATTGTTGAGGTGTTTTGAATTTTGATGCAGGATCATGTCTTCATGTTAATCTATGAAAAAGCACCATTGTTGGTGCGAGGCTGTGAGCACCATCCAAGGAGAGTTATTAGCAAATTATGCTCAAGTTTTGGGATGCAGGGCAAGCAATTTCCCAATCCGGTACTTGGGCATGTCTTTTGGCTCAAGATCCATTGCCAAAGATATCTAAGACCCAGTGATAGTTTGGGGAAATGGCTTTGGCGTTTCAATTGTGAGAACAGAGTTGTGCAGAGAAGAGTAGTTGAGGCAAAGTTCGGGACATCTAGATTTGACTGGGATTCGAATTAAGTCTCTTTCTCGTTTAGTAAGTATGGAAAGGGATTATGCAGGTGCACAAGCAGTTCCCGAAGCAAACCAAATTCGCAGTTGATTGTGGTACTAAGGTTCAACTCTGGGAAGATCAGTGTAGTCAAGGCGTCGCCTAGGCGACGCCTAGGCGACTTTGGGCCTGGGTCGCCTAGGCGCCCCTCTAGGCGGGCGATCCTACAAAAATAAATTTTTTTTTTTTTTTTTTGCTTAAAAAAAATCCAAAATTTCTCAATGAATAAATAAAAAATATAAAAACATATAATAAAGTAGTAATAAAATTCTAAATCGTTTTTTTTTACTAAAAATATAAATTTTTTTCACTAAAAATACCGTTTTCGACGCAATCTGGGCCTATTAGGCCCAGATTGCGGACGCACTTCGTGTGTCGCAGGGGGGCGCTGCCCCCTTGCCACCCCCCCGGGCAATCGTAGGAGGCTCTGCCTAATATTATACATGGACAATGACACAAATTTGGGTATTTTGCCCAAATTTTGAAATGTTTAATACTCCACTATGTTAACATGCCTTTGATATGTGATGAATGCTTGTAATAGACTTTTTATTTTATGTTTTTGTGGAATGTGGGTGTGGAGTTTTGATCTTTTTGATGTTATATATATACGTGATATATATATAATTATATATATATTTATATTAAATTTATCGCCTAGGCCACGCCTAGGCAACGCCTCGCCTAGCCGGGGCTAATCGCTTAGGCATCGCCTTGACTACACTGGGAAGATAATTGGAGTGATTTTGGCAAGTTATGTGAGATACGTCCAAGCCTATACAGGCTAACACACCCCCCCCCCCCCCCCCCCCACAAAGATGTTAATGTTTGTGCCATGTTTGAAAAGAGGTACAAATAATGGTGTGGTGCCTAACTTTCCATGAGAATCTTAGGGACAAGGAGATTGAGGAGTGTTCGTGGCTTCTAGAAAGCTTAAAAAGGCCCTATACATCCTGAAAGGGAGGACGATTGGCTATGAAAGGGTAATTCAAAGGGATTTTCAAGGCAAGGGACTTTTATAATTATCTTCTCTTGAAGGAGGATGCGCGTAATTGGTTAGAATGCCAATATCTAAGAAAACCTGGAAGTTACAGGTCCCTCCCAACGTACAACCATTTACCTGGCCGGCAATCCTGGATAAGATTTAACCACAGATCATCTTAAAAGAAGTGGTTTCAGCTTCCCAACAAGTGCTCCATGTGTCAAAGGTAGAGGAAGACGTAAACCACCTTCTACTCCATTGTCTGGTAGGTTGGATAATTAGGATTTTCTTCTTTTACTCTTTCAGGTCTCTATTGCATCCCCAAAGGCGGTTGGTGACTTGTTGCTCAATTGGCCAAAAGAAGTTTTAAATATCAGGGGCAATATCCTTTGGGATATGATGCCCTATGTTATTATTTGGGGTTTATGAAGAGAGACAATGAGAAAGGACTTGTTGGTTGGTGACTTGTTGCTCAATTGGCCAAAAGGAGTTTTAAACATCACAGGCAATATCCTTTGAGATATGATGCTATATATTAGGATTTGGGGTTTATGGAGAGAGACAACGAGAGAGGAGTAGAAGAAGTTTTTATGGGATTGTTTCCTCAATTCCGAAATTATGCACCTCAATCAGTTGGGATCTCAGAAGTTGGCAACTGCTCATTGAACTTTTAGTGATGCTAAAACTTACGATTTTATTTCTAGATGGAGTCAAATAGTTTTAATGACTCATGATTTTTTTTTGTAGGTACTCATATAGCGGAACAGCCCCTTTCCCCAATTGTAAGTTCTTTCTTCATCTTAACAAATTTCTTGTCATTCATAAAAACAAAAAACAAAATAGGGTTGTAGTTGCTTATTGCCAGCCTTATAACCCTTCTACAATAAGCCATGCAAACAAATTAATTTAAGCAACTCCAGTGAACAATTCTCAAAGTATTTCCTTGATGAAAATGTGATCCAAAATCATAATTTGTAAAACAAAATTTAAAAAAATCACTCTAGAAACTTCCGTGGACACTACAAGCATAAAAAGAAAAGAGATAACATTTATATGGACATTAATTTAGGAGAATAAAATTAGGAGATTCTCTTCGAGGCATTACTAATAGTAATGCCAAAAAATAATCTTTTGAATTGCACTTTTTTTATTCCCTTCGAGGCATTCCTAATAGTAATGCCAAAAAATAATCTTTTGAATTGCACTTTTTTTTATTCCATCATAGTGGACTAAGATGCAATGCCAAGATTAGACAAAAACCCATAAAAATTTGTTAGAAAAAAGTTATCCATTTTTAACTGCTTGGAATAACGTATATAGAATATATCATAGTTCACCGTCCCACATAAAGAAAAGATCAAACTAAAACTAAGAGATAGAAAACACAAAAAGATATTGTGCATCACGAAGGTTCTTTGGTTTTCCATATGTCAATGAGCAGAAAAGAAGAATTCCAAGTAAAGATATACCTTTGCCCCTATGTTCCCCATTTTCTTGAAGAGTTCCAGTAATTGTTCTCATGGTGTCATCTGTAGCGGTTACGACAATGTCATCCCCTGGGGTAGTAATATCGAAGCAGCTAAATTGTGGATAATCTGTGGAACCATAGGCAATAAGAACAGAAACCTGCCCGTCCTTTTGTAAACCATGTAATCTGGCGGCAATAACAGGAATGCGACTCTTCTTGGCACTCCCACTATTTTGCTTTCCTGTTTCAGCTTTTGTAGATTTGACTACGATCCTAGTTGGAATAACCTCCTCTTCTGAAATGGTCTTCAAATTCCATAAATAAGCAATGCCAGACTCTGAAACTGAGAGAATGACCAAACCATCTTCATTGTTGCAAGAGTTCTTACATTCTAACACCAATGGGGAATGTCGCATGGAAAGGACAGGTCCAGTAGTTATGGTTCCAGAACTGAAATCAGACTTCCACACTTGAAGTTGCTTCTCGCCATATCCTGAGGTAACAATGGCCTTGGCACCATCGGATATAGCAATATACTGCACGGAGCCCTGTAATAAACAAAAGGATTCAAATGCTATTAGCGTGTTGCAAACCCCAAATAGCTGGGATAAAGCACTGATGATGATGATGTCCAAATGCCATTAGCTACAAAGAAAACTTTCCAAATATGTGAGACAATGCAGATTACTTGCCAAATCAGCAGGAAATTTCTGAAGCTCTTTTCCATTTTCCATGTTAAAGACCAGTATCTTAGCACCGACCACGGCTAAAATTTTCTCATCTGGAACAAAATAGAAACTATGCATAAAAAAAAAAATCATCGTGTTAATGATGTATGAGAGCCAAGATAACTACTCACCACAAGAAAGAGCTAAAGAAGAGATGGGCCTCTTTGAAACCTTGAATTTCCCTATAAGCTCTCCAGTTTCAGAGTCTAGCTCAGATGCCATTCCATCAGTACCAACAGTGTGAAGGCTACGGCCATTATTCGCAAAAGAGAGACTTGTAGTTCCACTGAATAGAGAGGAGATCAATGTTATCTTAAAAGAGGGAATTATTGCAGAACTATTGAAATTATATATAGCTATAGAGGGAAGCAGCATCTCTCATACTAACGTGCATTAAACATGTACCAGTGTCTGCACATGTGAACTTTGACAACAAATTGTAGCAATTGAGCATTCCATTACTAAACCAAAATAAAAGAAAAGAACTTCCACTAGGAAGTGAATGAGTGATTGAGCAGAGTATTTGCATGCCCACAAAGCTCCTCTCAAAGATACCACCATGGGCCAAACATTGGAGAATGAGAAATCTATTTTTGGGGTTAACTATGATTGCGATGAAATATCTTTTTTTTCGGGGGGGATAACATCCAATGAAATGTCAAAATGACATTTTTTTCCAATGAAATGCCATTTAATTATAGGAAAACATAAGATATAGCAACTAAAGCAACCAAATGAGATTAGTCAATATCATCTGAGGTAGAAGAAAAAATAACTCCAACCAACAGAAATTTCCTTGACATTAAATTGAGGACATCTTTATCTATTTGGGAGGCCATAATGATGCTCTACCACTGGCTTAGCAGTAAATATGGTACAAATGCAGGGATATGGAACACTATTCGAGCATTACCACCTATTAAATCTTCTTGGTAAATTCAACCAAATTGGACAACCTTAACTATCCAATAAATTATTAATAATAATTTTTTTTCCTGGTTCTGGGCTAGCGATCATATCCTTTCCTTTCTGACTGTCTAAAAGAATGCAATAGATAAAGTTGTCAGGAACTTATGATCCTCCATTCAGGTTGATCATTGACATGGGAGATCTCGAAGGTAAGAGTGATTAAATGGCGTGTCTTCATTCTCCCCTGTAAATGAGTTGTGTTTACAGACATGCTATTTATCACTGTCCTTATTATCTACCTGCCCAATATCTTGGATTTCCTCTAAGAGTATTAGCTATATATATATATATATATACTTCAAAGATTAGATCAACATACCCAGGATGGCATACAGTAGATGTCCACTTCCTCCCACCCGTGAACACATTAATTGCCAAGACGTCACCGGAATTTGTGCCAAGAGCAAGTAAGCAAGCACCACGTTCTTTTTTACGCTGAAAGATCATAATAATTAGAAACAATTCAAGTATCACATATCCAAAATGGGGAAATTATTTTTATAAGTAGCCAAAATAGAGAATTTCACTAAGAAAATATGCCTTTGCCTGAGACTACCTTCTTTCCAACAAAGCTACATGCCATACACGAATAACTAACATCAGAGTCCCCATCTGGCTTCTTCCACTCTGCCAAGAGACTTCCATTACTTGTGTTCCAGATCTGCAATTTATGCATGAAATTTTTTCAGAAAAAAATAAATAAATAACAAAAAGATGGTGTACCAAAAATCTTCTTTGTAAATTAATAGTAGAAAGAATACATGCACATATTCAAGAATATTTAACCATATAAGTTAAATTATTAGTTGATCAGAGTAATTACTCTTATAGTAACTATATATTGAATGGATCAAAAATTACTATGTAATGTTTTTACCTAGCTTAATTTATTTTCTTTGCTTGGCTTTCGTTTATATATGTCAAATTGTTCTTGTGAAAGTTTTCTCACATTCAATGCTTAATGCATTTTCCTTCACATGTTCTACCAAATTATATAGATCATAGAATAACTATTAGGGGTAGATAAGCAACAACAGTCTTTCTCTTTTTCCATTTGCTGAATGAAATAATGAGAGAAGTTGATAAAAGGGACAGCCAAGCCTAGATTTACAATAGGGGCATGTCCCCAATCATGGGATCACCATAATTTGCTACTTCTACTAAATGCTTAGCACGAGTAATTAACAAAAGCATTCTGTTCAGATAGCCAAAAAGATTTTAAAAACCAAAAGAAATAAAGAATAATCCTAATGATCCATTTCACCCGAATGGATTTGTAAAAACATCTTCAATTTTGGCATGATATGTATTGTTCACCAACACAGCCCCAATTCTTTAGTTATATATCTGCTAAAAATCTTCAAGTTTCAATCGACCCATCAATGGAAATTTTGAATTTTTCGAGACTGGAAGTTGTTAACATTACAGTAGTAAGGGAATATTTCTCAAACACAATCATTAATCTCATGAGAGGAGTCTTCAATTCTTCTATAAATTTCAATTTCAATCAGCAATCCAGGAAACTAATCCATCTTTCATATAGGTGGTCCTTTTGTTCATGTCAGATCAAGATATTGTGCAAAAAAACACTAATTCCAAATGGGCAATTTTCCACTCTTCACTTTCTACAACACCGTTTAAGTTTTACCCTTAAATACTATTTTTCCCCACTTAATTAACAAACTTGAAATTGAAATTTGTTCCCACATGGGCGTTGGTTCTTCAAGAAGTAGTCATGATAGTGAGGCATATTACTAAAAATCAGAACTTGTAATCAAGAATGGGCTGTTCGAATACAATTCCAACTCAGGAAAAAAGTTGTCCATTTTCCAAGGGACTGTTCTTTAATGGATGAAACATCAACATGATTTCTTTGAAAAACAAGAAGTAACCTCACATGACTAATTTTCTGGTATAATATTAACTTCAACTTCCAAACAACTCATTTAGACTACCTCCTAATGAATTAAACATCGAGGACGATTCGTTTGTAAAAAAAAATCAGCGACTTCACATTACGAGCTCCGAAATATCCTGTAACTGAAAATTTCAAGCACCCCTTGAAGAGAAATCCTCCAATTACCAAATAAGTTCCCTCCAACAACTAATTTCTCAAGGAAGGAAGGACGGATATTTACAAAACCACAGTCGTTATATCACATGACATGGGGCGACTTTCAAATAACTTAAAAACGAAGTTTCAAATAGCCATTAAAATAAATTTCAGGAATAAGGGTGGGTTCATACTTATATATTCAATGAGAGAGGGAGAGAGAGAGAGCTTACTTTAACGATTCCATTTGAAGACAAAATGGCGAGGAAATCACCTTCAGGAGTAAAGGAAGTGATGAGAGATCCCAATTTCTCTCTCGTCATGACTGCAAAAGAGATGAACAATCAACAGCTGCTGTGAGATATGAGATATGAAGAGAGGCGAATAATCGGAGAAAAGCCCTTAGACGAGGGTTTTGCTATTTTTTTGAAAGGGTACGTTGGGTGTTATAAGAATATTATGAGGACATAAGGGAGATAAAAAAAAAGGACCAAACTTAAACATCTACCTCATTTTGAGTCTTCTCTTCACCTAAACTGGTGCACACAAGCTTGATTGCTCCGGCTCAAGCTCGAAAATATGGCTCAATCGCGCTGAGCCGAGCTGAGATCTTAAGCTTGAAATTTATTCAAGCCTAGCTCGAGCTAAGGCATGTTTGATTCAGCTAAACTCAAAGCTCGGCTTGATTGAGGCTCCATTCGGCTTGAATATTACATTAAAAAATAATAATAATAAGAAATATTATTTACATATATATTATTATAAATAATATAAAAATTATTATTTTTATTTAAAATTATTTTTTAAATAAATCAAGCCAATTTTCTAAGCATCATTTCAAGCCGAGCTCAAGCCTATATTAAACCCGTTTCAAGTCGAGACCAGGTGGGCCAAGCTCGGCTCGAATACACCCCTTTTACCTTCAATTCAAAAAATCCGAGAATGTGGTGTAACTCCAATCCGATAGTCCAGCCGGGTATGTTGAGCACTCCTTCCCCTATTTCAATACAATAGACTCTTTAACCAACAATGTTTTTTTTTTTTTTTTGCTGGTTTTAATGCCTATAATTATTTGCCTACGGACTCTATTCAACAAATGAAAAGAAGAGTCGCCACCTGCTTTTGCAAGATCCCGAGATAATCCAAAAATAAGAGATCCTTCGGTGGTGTACCAAAGTTTGAAGGCGTGGAGGGTGATGTTGCTGGATCAAGCTGGAGCTATTGTTGTTCTCTATCCTCACCGGTGAGATTAAGCTGGAATAGCTGCTACTGCTGATGGATTTGGTTGAGATCGATGATGGAGGATTCGTTGGATCTGCAGATATGGGATTGTAGGTATTGCTACCGCTGGTGAAGACGATGCAGAGAGAGGTGTTGCCGAAAATGAAAAGAAATTACCCTATGTTTGGTTGTCGAGAAAATAAGTAAAAACATGGAAAAGAAAAAAAAAATTAGACAAAACGCAACTAAAAATTGTATTAAAAATCCAAAATTTTCTTTTCTTTTCCATGTTTTCATCAATTTTCTCAGCAACCAAACATAGCATTAGGGCGATGGATAATAGGGTTTCGAAAATTGGCTTGGGCTTTAAGAAACTTAAGGTTTTAACAGGTTTTTGGATTTGGGCTTGGGTTTTAAACATGGTTGGGTTTTAAAGGCTTTGCACATGGGACATTAAACCTGGGTTTTAGGGAACGATCTTGGGCTTGGGTTTAGGATAGAATTCTCCCTCTCTCACGAGCTCTCTCAAAACAAAATAAATAACAAGAATCAACAATTTATAAAAAAAAAAATAGTGGGTTTTAAGGGTGTAAAAATGGGGTGTTCGTACCTGCCTCTGACCCGACACCAAATAGGAGAAAAAATGAACCAAAGCATGAAGCTCGGCCCATATAAGGGTTCAGGGAAGTGAGGTAAGCCCCACTCCTGAAACATGGCCCAATATGTGTCACCCTTTAGAATTGGATAAGCATTGGTAGAGGGAGTTAAGATTGGGGTTGATCGAGGTAGTTTGGGTTGATCAAGGAAAGTGATTAAAAACTCTCAATAGTACCTACTATCGAGAGCTGGACCATTGGATTGAACATCTAATGGCGCTATGTGCACGGATGCTTTAAAATGATGGGCCCACTTAATGCTTAGCACCATTGGATTTTCAAACCAACGGTCCAACTCTCTATAGTAGGTAATATGGAGAGTTTTAAAATTTAAATCAATTCTCAAGTAAGAAAATGGCTGCTTTTTTATGATACGAGGGAAAGCATCTTATGTCTAAAACTCAATTAGACTGCACATGTCCAACCAATCGATCTAAAATTTATAATACCTCATATGTAATTTGACATTAGACAAATAAAATCTATCTTTTAGACTTGTCAAACGCTACCTAAGTACTTAAGAATTTTATATTCAAGTAATATGAATTCTACAATTTAATTTAGGACAAGTTACACTCACCTCCCCTAAGGTTTGGTCAAATTGCCGATACCTCCCCTCTAGTTTCTAAAATAGCACTGCCCTCCCCTGTCAGGTTAATCAAGTTAACACCGTTAATGGTAAAAATGGTTTTACTATTTTACCCCATGTGAGTTTAAACCCTTCTTTTAACACAAAAAAAAACCCTCTCCTCAAAACAAAAAACATGCCTCACTCAAAGTCTCAGCCACGCTTTACCTCACCACAGCCAACTTCTATCCAGCCTCCTTCACGCCGGCCACCATCAACACTCGGCATCCGTGATAAGTTCTCTCAAAATTTTTCTTATTTCTGCTAGGGTTTGGTGTTTTCTTTTGGTAATCATCCTTTGGACAATCAATGTCAACTGAGTTCAATGCAATTGGTTTTGATTCAATCTCTCAAGAGAGGGGAGTGACTGAGCCAGAGGGTTTGGTTTGGGTTTGGGTTTGGTTTGGTGTGGTGTGGGGAGGAAGAAGGGTTCTTGGAATGGTAGGGAATTGTAGTCGATCTCTCTTTGAGGGCACATGGTGGTATCATACACCCAATATATGATGAAAGTACGTGGCCAGTAGGAAATCACGATCTAGTAGAACCTCCATCCATTCGTCGCTTGCCTGGTTGACCTGAGAAAAACAGGAGGAGAGAACTAGATGAGCCTAACCTAGGAAGCCAATCTCACAGATCAAGCACTAAAGTGTTGATAACATCTACACAAATGCATAAGAAAGGGGGTGAAGCAGTTTCTCTATCTTTACCAAGGGCTCTTCATTAAGAATGAGAGCAAAAGAACTATGAAAGTATTCAGCGCATACAAGCAACTATAAGGCCTTTCAGAAAATAATATGTTGTATGGAAACATGTAGGTAAAAGGGAAGCACAATTTGACCTTAGTAAAATGTGATGTCATGTCTTTCATTTTTTAAGCACTAGTTGACCCGACACGTGCAAGGAACGTGCGGGGTTATTCTTATATAGTAAATTGCCAAATGAAAAGTTTTCATTTTAAAGAAGTGCAATTGTTTGTTAAAAAAAAGTGCAGCTGTTATACCAAAAGGTCCAGGACGCTAATTCATGATGCTTATAGCCAATGAAGTGCAATTGTTCGTTAAAAAAAAGTGTAGCTGTTATACCGAAACGCTAATTCATGTTGCTTATAGCCAATGACTCAACGAGAAAATTATACCTAAAAAATCAATTATATCAACAATGAGAAAGATTTTTTTATAAAAAAAGTAACACTATAATCTCATAAAATGTAAGAAGGAATGCAAATGACCACCCATATGGGCAACCATGAGAAACCGATCTTTGTATTTGATACCTATTACCAATGTATCAATAATGTACAAATACCTACGAAAGTTGAACCTGATTATGGTTATGCAACATCTTATATACCGAATTCTGCAATTTAGAAACTTCAAACAAGCCATCAAATAAAATAACAAAATTAATTACAAAATAAATAAAAGTTGCCCTATCTAGCTAAATCACCACCCAAAAAATATGCATGATCAGAAAATAAAAGATAACTAATTTTTCCTGAAACATGTCAACAGGATTCAACCAAGCAACTTTGCCTTACATGTGAGCTTTATTTGATTCAACCAAGCAACTTTGTCTTTCATGTGAGCTTTGTTTTGACAGTCTCGAAGTTTCCACTTTTCATCTTCTTTTAAAATTGGGCACAATCAGACATCTAGAACACTTTTGTGTTATGATTTCCTTTTCCAATCATTGAAATTTTTTAGAGGAAATTGAAGGGTAACACATGGATATCCAATAAGAAATTAACTTATTGAAAAATGGATAAGAAAAATGGATTTGTTTTCCAGATGAAATTAAAGAGCTATTGTGAAATGATAGGTTATCTATAACATAACTCATTCATTTAGCAAGCAACCCAATCATCAAAAACTCAAAATTTGAGAAAACCAGAAAGCAAAAGAACACTAAGAAAATATAAATGAATTAGCCACAAATGTAATCCCAATAATGAAATTTTGATTATATTGGGAAATTGCAGCTCAATCTAACACCATATCTCATCAATTAGGACTGACCCCTCATCAATATTAAAAATTTAGGAACTCGGAAATCTACAAAGAAAATCATATATTAAAATATATGTAAACTAATGTACAATTGAAAGATCACCTGTTCAAACGGGGAAACACCTGGCTATGAAAGATCTCCCTCCACCTCTACCCGCCATTCTCAGAAACTGAGCCAAAAATGAGGTTACAAGAACAAAATATAAAGAGCAATTTTCTATTGGATTTACTATTATAATTAGCTGAGCAACGACGACACCATTCATTTCGATGGAGTGAGATGAGATCCAGATCAAACTGCATCTAGGTCTTACAGAAATTATTTTTGACAAATAATGTGTTGTCTTCAGAGTTGAAGTTGAAAATCTAGAAGGCCTTACATAAATTATTAAGACAACTCAATTGGTAAAGCCAGCTATTCAAGCAACACAAAGACATGGGGTATCACCTATCAAAGTGTTATACCTTTATTTTATGGCAAAGAATTTCTAGAACTTGTGCCCCAACAGCATTAGCTTGCATCCTCTAGCCTGTTTCATTGCAAGTAAAATAGTGACAAACCTTTATATGCAAGAAAAGCAATTAAGATTCAGATGTAATTATCAAACTTAAAGTTTTCATTGATTCAATTGAAAGAGAGCATTTTAAACAAGATCAAACCTTTATTAAAGTACATAAATTTTTATACAAGATCAAACTTTAAATTATAGGTTTGTGATGAACCAATCATTGAATTAGTATTGTCAAAATAAATCACCTGCGTTCTAACTCAGCAATGTTGTCCACCTGAGTCTGATTATACTACACAAACCTGCAATACAATCAAATTTCAGCAAACCATCTACAAAAATCCTAAATTTTTCACACACAAAATACTAAATAGAAATTCAAATTTCAGCCAAAGTACTAAAAACACGAAAAATATATGATCAATGAACAAGATCTCGAAAAATAAGTATCAAAATTGAAACATACTTAGATTGGATCACATATAGGGGTGTCAACGAGTCGAGCCAGCTCGACTCGACTCGAAATAAACCGAGCTTGAGCTTTTACTTTGGGCTTGTTGAGCCGAGCCGATCCGAGCCTTAAAAGTGAGCTCAAAAAATAAACGAGCCAAGCCTGAACAATAGGTGGCTCAGCTCGATTAATTTTATAATAATACCCTTTAAAAGTTAAATTTATATTATATATTTAGTATACCTTTTTTTTTTGGTAAAATATATTTAGTACAGATTAACATAATTATTTCCGTTTAAGTTTTAACTCAAGCTTTCACGTGAGTCACATGACATCCCCAAAAAAAAAATGCCCTTTTAATTTGTTTTTATTGAATTTAGTGCTTATCAATGTATTTTTAAAAAAAATTATCGAGCCAAGCCGAGCTCAAGCTCAACGATTTGTGGACAAGTTGAGCCGAGCCTGAGCTTCTGTAAAATTCAAACAAGTTGAGCTGAGCTTGAGCATCTATAAAATTCCAATGAGCCGAGCCCGAGTAGTGCCTAGCTCGGCTCGTTTACACCCCTAATCACAGATAGACGGAATCAACAGAAGAAATGGAGGAATTAATGGGCAAGGGAGAAATTACAAAGAAAATTTGAAACTAAAGAGAGAGAAATTTGCAGAGAAGAGAAAAGGAACCCGTTGTTGCTCAGCTAATTATAATAGTAAATCCATCGAAATGAATGATGTCGTGAGGTTACAAGAATCCATTTGCGAATGTGAGAAGCTATTTGATTTTTTTAAATGAAGCCGACAGATGCTTCAGTTCAATCTGCAACTGAAACCTTATTTCCTCTTAAAACAACCTATTCTTTGTGTAAAACATAAACCCTAATTTTGCATTTCCTTCAAATCCCAAATGGCTCTCCGAAAGCCTCCACTTCCTTGGATTCTCCTCAACAATATCTCCTGCATAAGAAACGCCCAACAGGTCCTCCAAAACATCAACGTATCCATACACTCTGCCGATGCTCTCGTTCTCACCCGGCATCAATGACTCAGGCAAATCCACCTTCATGCACATGTTAGCCGGCTTCTCCCGACCTTCCTCTAGCGAGACTCTCTGGAACAGTCACGACGTCACTTATTCTGGGGTGTTTCACCATTATACAAGCTCTAGCTCAACTGGCTCTCCCTAAAAAAGAGAAATTCACTGTCCTCAAAGGTGCTTTGGTTGACACCTACAATTGAGAAGCTAAGAGGAAGGGAAACGTGGATAGTAAGGAGGTTCGTTGGTTGCCAACTACACATTCTTAAGAAGTAAATAATGGTTTTCAATGAGGGTATTTTTGGGAAGCAAAATGTTGGTTGATACCTGCTTCTGTCTCTTTTATCATACAGTTATAGATCTAGGTATTACTGAGTTGCCTAAGTCCTATATATTAACACACATCGAACCATGTAACTGATACTTTCATACTTAATTATTTATTTACTGTGCACATTGATACAAGGTTCTTTGGGCAAGTATGCACCATTTATTAGCCCATTACTCGTATAAAATTGTTAATAATGAGGTACAATACTGGTTATAGCCAGTGACGTCTCAAAATATTCTGACAGATATCTTATTTTATGACACCTCCTTCTCCTTGTGTGCCTGTCTAGCGATCAACATTACCAATACAATATGCTTTCCAACTTTGTTAAATTTCGATAATATAATATGACATTAAAATTTTAAATTTGTAATGTTGAGGTTTCTATTAAATAGAGGACCAACATGTTAATCATATATGCAGAATCGATACTCTTATGGTTGACCTCTTTATTTACATTACTCCTTATTCTAGGGACATGTCAACAAACCATTGCCGACCAGTGAAAATGAGTGATGTGGTGGAGGTTGAATGTTCTAAAAGGGTGAGGAGTCAAAAATAATGTGAGATGGGATAACGAACAAAGATTTGAAAACACAGCTTTAAAGAAGATATGGCGCTAGGTAGAATGAAATGTTGGGAAATGATTTATGTTCCCGAACCCAAATGGTTTGGATATGACACTGATAATCATGTCACCAAAATATATGCTCAGTAATTTCTACTTTGCTATTAAGTCAGGGTTAATAACATAGAGCATTTCTTATTCAAGTGTCAGGATTGGAAATTATGGTATTGAAGTGTACCTATTATTTCCTTTGGATATGGCACTGATAATGATGTCACCAAAATATGTGCTCACTAATTCCTACTTTGCTATTAAGTTGGGATTAATAACATAGAGCATTCCCATTCAAATCGGCATTGGGAATTATCGTATTGAAGTGTACCTATTATTTCCTCCGAATGCAAATTTGCATAAGGTGTCTCCCCAGTCAAAGTTCCCACATGACTATCGTAAATGAGTACACATCAACCTAAAGAAAGTGAGTCAAAAGATTATCTGTCAGATCTCAGTGAAGCTAGTGGCAAGAGATACAAAATATTACTTTCTTATATCCTAGATGGACCATATACCTTTTCTGTTACCAAGTTATTAATGGTCAAAAGCTCTGGAGCCATCCATGGTATAGTTCCTTGGACTCCACCAGAGATCATTGTCTTCAGTTTAATTTATGATAATCCCATATCCCCAATCTGTAGAAAAAAGTGAGAAATTTCAAATGTTAATTGTTTAAACTAATGAAGTGTTAAAACATTAAGCTTAGCAACCATGCACAACACAAATAGCAAAACACAGGCCAAACAAATAGTAAATTCTGATTTGAACCGTACAGGTCCACGAATGTTCTTAAGTTAATTCCTTGCACACTGGTCATTGAGGGTCTCTCACATTCACTAAGAAGTTATCAGACTTCAAATCAAAATGGACAATGTTCTTCTCGTGTAGGTATTCCATATCAAAGGTTGCATCCATTGCTATAATTAACCTCTTCCGACGATCAATAGTTCTATAAATGGAAAGCACCACTGGTTGAAGAAAATACCAATACTGGTAACAAGTGTCCACAACACTTATAATGGTAGAACATGACAGTGGTGCCTAGATATGAAATGCATATTGAAACACAAATCCCTAACATGTACGCAATTCAGAGTAAGATATGAATATTTTAATATGAACATAGGACAATTATGAGCCAATTTTAGACGAAATAAAAGACGTTTTGCATCATTTTCACTTAAAATCCTTCAGTAACTTAGCATGCTCTTGCCAATGAGGTTTTCAAGTCTAGAGTCATAGTTCTTCTTGCATTCTTGACACTACTGCATCCAATCACACAACGGATACCTCATTTTGTCTCTTCTAAAAATTGGTTCTTCCATCACACAACTAATAGATCATCTTGTCTCTTCCATGACCATAGTATTATTATGGCATACTAGGACCATATTGCTGCACAATTCAACTCTTTAGGGTTGTCTTCAATTTAATTAAGTCTGACATGTTAGTTTTTTTACAAGTCCTCTGCGACTATTGTGCAATTCAAATGGGAAATAGATGTTCTCCATTCCAGGGAGAATCATATAACTCTCAGGAGTTCTTAAACTTATGGTGGCATCCTTTCTCGAAATAATATCCCTATACACGTCAGCAACAACAAGATTACTATGAGGATAAACTCTCATGTGCTATATTGTATGCATTCTCCTAATTATGTAAGTACATGATGTTGATATGGTTTGAATTTCAACACTCTATGGATCAGGAGTGAAACTTCAGTATCTCACTTGGATTATTTTTGTTCTCATTTTCCATATTTGATTTGCTTCATAACGTAAATTACCCTTTAACATACATTAATGAGTTCCATATTATCAATAGAAAGCTTGTATGCAAAATATCACACAAAATCAGTATATACCCTTGTCCCTTAATATATGATACAAGACATTAGTATAATGTTATATACCCATTTATTTAATATATACTGCCAATTGGAATTTTCTGAGATTCACCGAGTTTGACATTCTGTGCACATCTCAGATTCCAACACTAGTACATCTGAGCAATATAGCATGCACAGAGACATTATTCATATAATATATATACATTTGATGAATCCTATATGAACATGATTTAGAGTATACTTGACTGCAGAAATTTAAAGATATAACAACCATTAGAAGAAGTAACAAACAAATTTTGTATCTATACATGTAAGTGAAAAGAAAGTATAATGGTTCCTAGAGGAGCTTTGCAACAAAAGAAAATGATTTAACTTACAAGGCAGGGAGCAACAAACTAAGCTAAAGAGATTCCACCACCACTAGGGATGCTAAATTCAAAACAACAAAAGATGATAAATATACCATACCGATCTTTTCTTCGTAAAACTTGTTTAAGGGAGCCATTCACCATGTACTCAGTCACTAATGCATAATTCATCACTGGTCCATCTGTAACTACTCCATAGAATGCCACAACATTTGGATGGTGAAGTTGACTTAATAAGTAAGCTTCCTTCCAAAGGTCATTAATTTGCACACACACAAAAAAAAAAAACCTCAATTTAGTCAGGTTTCTCATTCATATATACACACCATTCGTTTATTAGATTTAGAATCACATATAACTCAAGAATCTCTACTCGCCTTCACTTATATTCATATCTAATACTATGGATAATTGTTGCATCTTGGAAAAACAATCAATAAGGACATATTTCCCAAGTATAATATAGGGTAATATAAAAGGTATAATTACCAGGCATTCCTCCACCAATTCATCCCTAGTGAAGCAACTTGCCTTTATCCGCTTAATGGACCCCTTCCATTTTCCATAGGAAACAGTTCCATATGCACCCGAACCAAGTTGTCTTATATCTTCAAGATCAGAACTTTGAATGACCTGCAGACAGTATAAAAAGATCAAATCCTACTGAATAAGGGAAAGATAACAAGCATATATAATTCATTTTCCTTTCGGCCTCAAAGATTACTAACAGAAATAAAAACTATAATGTATGATAGATTACCTGCAATCCTCGAATAGCTAAATGAGTAAATTAAAGACTGCAAAAGGTCGCTACACATTATGCCAAATGCGTCAGAACATATATGTGATCCTTCAACCTCAAACTGTAAGATTAGACTAATTAGTTAATCAAATCCAAGAAAAGTGGACTGCTATTTATCATCCAAAAATTTGGTTCCCTATTGTCACTCCTAAATTTTTATTCCTCAGCATTCGTGATAATTCTATGAATTTCTAGATAAACGTGCATAATTTTAATTCATTATTCATATGAAAAGTTATGTTTGATATCTTGAAGTTAAAACCCAAACATTTCATTATTAGACCTTTTTAGGAATAAATTGCATGAAATAAAACATAATCAAAAAGTAGCAATATAGTTTTTTTCTAAATATCGGCGACGGACGATCGATTGGCACACCACCGCCGATCGATCGCCGATGGCGCCGATTGATCGGCAACATACGGCCGATCGATCGCCCAACGTGATTTTTCTTAGGAAACGTGACTTTTCCTAAGAATGAGTGTAGATAAACTCTTGAGTTTTTAGATCTAGAATGAGTGTAAATAAACCCTTATGTTTTTAGATCTAGAACGGGTGTAAATTAACCCTTAATTTTTATATCACGTAGTTTTAAGGTTTAGATCTAAAGATTGATATAGAATATTTGAAAGGATATAGATAAAAATCATAGATAATGTTTTTAATTGTTTTGTTGTTAAGAGATAATATACAATGGATCTGGATTGAATATGAAGGAAGAAGACGAATGAAAATTGTGGAATATTCTATGGAGGATGAGATATATACATATATTTGAGTTATGATTATAAAAAAAAATGATTAAGGATCTCTGATTTCGTAATTTTAGACTATATTGCTTTATCTTTATAAAATGAATTATGTAAATATCATGTTAATAGCCAAGTAGTTTAATGTAATTTCATCTGTTAAATTATGCTTAATTATGCATCTTTATCATAATCAAGCACAGATCACACAACACGGTATGGTGAGAAGTCTGTATGAGTTCTTGTAATTGAGTTTGAATATATACTCATGACTAGTAAGAACCCTGGTACGAATGGTATGGACGTGGTGGTACGGATATGAGCATGACTTTACATGCAGATGGTACGGATATGCGCATGGATATTACATGCAGATAGTATGGATGTGAGCATGAAAATTGAAAATTTACATGCAGATGGTACGACATGGTTCTTTTATTAGATCAACAAGCTCAAATGAGCTTTTAATGATCCAGGCTCGAACTTTTCGCGAGCAACTCGATTCATTTACCGCACTAATTGAAACTCAGCTGCTTGACGGATTGGGTTATTTTAGTATGGTCAAAATGTCATCTAGGCAACACCTAGGCTACAATCTCCCCTAGCCAAGAACCCTATCGTCTTGAAACGAGGTCACGTAATGGTGCATAGCCCTCATCTCTCATTCACTAAAGCACTAATGACAAAGGAAGCCAATACTCAAGCAAATTAAGACGTTATTTACTCTCTTCTTTTTCTTCTCTCTCTACCACAAGTGTCGGCCAAAATCATTTGTTACTTTCATGCATCCTTTTTCAGCCAAAATTCAACACATGTCCTTGCAAAAGACAGGTGTTGGGGGTTCTTTAATGAGGAGTGCTAGCCCTACTCTAGGTGTTTCCTACTCTCAACCTGAACCAACCACTTGTCTAATCTCACTGTTAAAATACACTTTTTCAGTGATTCCAATGCTTTAACAGAAAATTTGGACATGTGGTTGGTTCAAACTGAGAGTAGGAAAGACCTGAGAATAGGGCTAGCACTCCTCTTTTTTAATTGAAAGCACAAGTGTAACTTTTTGGATGAGAGTAAGAAATACATTGCTCCTGTTTTATGGTCTATAGAGGATTAGAGCATGCTTAGCATTTCTCTTTTCCCAAACTATGCTGTATTTTGGTTAATGTCTGCTTTATACGAACAAAGAATGGCTTTGGATTATCTCTGGCGGACGCACGAGGTGGGCGCTCAGGCATTCACATACCATCCGACATGTGGCGATAAATGGACTTCTCCTCTTTTTATCGTCACATGTTGGATGGTCTGTGGATGCCCGAGCGCCACCTCAGATATCCACCAGAGGTAATCAGATGCCACAAAGAATAGGGTAAGCTACTGACAGTGCTCAAGAGGGTCGTCCATCTACTCCACGTTTAATGTATTTTCATCTCCACAAAACCTTGGTTCCCGCATTCATAATATCAAGTGCATCCACAAAACCATAATATCTTATGAATGTGAGAACTAGAGTTTTGTGGAGATGAAAATTTATTAAAAGAAAGAATCGACATGAGCCTCGCAGGCTCATCGTACTCGTCGATCATGCTCTGTACATCATCGTTAGTAGAGATCAACACCAGTGGTATGTCTCCGTCAACACCCTTGGAGATACTTTTTCATCTATGCTCGAGCTCGGCTCGAATATGTTCTATTAGGATCGAGCTCAAATCTATTTGAACTCGAGCCGAGCTCGGCTTGGCTTGAGATCAGATTGAATTAATAAAAAATAAATTTTAAATAAAAATAATAATATTTTTATTATATATATTATATATTATTTTTTTATATAATATTCAAGCCGAGCCGAACTGGGCCTTAGTCGGGCCGAGCTTCGAGTCAAGCCGAATCAAACAGGTCTCGGCTCGAATACATTTTCAAATCAAACTCAAAAAAGTAGCTGGAGTCGTCTATTTTTGGAGCTCAAGAAGCCGAGCTTGATCGGGCGAACATCGAGCGAGCACCCTGCACCCCTCCCTAGATATAAGTTATAAGTAGCGACGATTCATGTCATGTCATGGACAAAAGAAAAAAAAAAAAAAGCAGAGGCTGTGCAACACTTGTGGCGAAGGTGTCGCATTGACTAGGCCATGGCTCTCTCAAGCTCCACTAACATTAGCTGTGATCCCGCTTCTTCTATCATGGAATTGCTAAAACTGAATGATGAAACAGAACCCCAGAAATATCATCAATGTTCATCTTCGAATCAACATCACCTTCATCATCATATCCTGAGCTCAGATTTTTTGGATTTGTTTCTGCGGGAAGATGGTCTGGATTTTTCTTCTTGTTTTGGTGATCTTGGTCCCTGTTGACGCAAAAACCGATGCTCCAGATTGTATGGCCCTCGATTTCTCTGTTTCTTCATGCTTTGTTTATCGTAATCTTTCTTGTTTATTGATGTTTGAGTTTGATAGTTATGATTTTGCCTAATTGCATTATGTATTTCATTTATTGGTCATTTTTATATAATGTTCAGTCATCAATTCATATGGTGGATTTTGAATTCCACTAGAAACTTGTAAAGAAGTCACGAAAAGAGAAATTGAAAATGAAAATATATATTCAGTCTACGTTATGTGGCTAGAACCATATTTTTAATGGTGCAGAATGCTTCTATTATACCAAATTTGCCTTGAAATGAGGTGAAACATCTCCCTATTAGTGGTAATAAACAAACAGTCTAGCAAAAAAATTTAAATCCATCCCTCCCAAATCTTGCAAATTTGAATCATTCTATCCACAAAAGCTCTGAAATCTGGTGCTGTGAAGGGTTTTAGGAATATCCATGGAAATAAAAATTGGCAAAACTGATATGAAATGGGCGATACGTATAGGTATCGGTAACCCCTGTACAATATTTATACTGATACAAAATGGGCGATACTTATCATTTAATAGTTATTTGTTTTAATTCATTGTGTAATTGTAATTGTGTTTGCTCATTTGTCTTTGAACCGCTTCCTATGAAATTTGATTCCTATAACTCATTTAATTTTTTATATTTTAATTTAAATTTTTTTAAAAGAAAAAATTATACGTATCCTCCGAAACCGATACCAAAACTGATACTTATAGGTTTCGGTTGGGACCGATCCATCATTCGAAACCGTATTTTTAATCCTTGGGGATATTATACCTCACCTCTGACATTTTTTTTTCATATCGTGGGCAACTTCCAGTGTATGAGGTAGCCTCTAGTTTGGTGGCTATCTCTTTTTTTTGGCAGGTGTTTGGTGCTATCTTACCTAGAAAGGCCTGGGAAAGCAACTGCCTAGTACCTTTCCTGCCTCAAAACCGGTTTAGGCCTCTTTCTAATCTATTTCACTGGAAATTGTGAAAAATGAGAATATTGTATATAACAATTACTATGAAAGATGTACAAATGCTTGGGATATTGTTACTCTCTTTCACTGTTTTTTTCCCTTAAGAGTGCCCTCTTTTCTGTCATTGCTTTGAGACATTACCTGTATTACCATGTTAGTCCAATGCCAAAATAATCTGAACTTGTTTGTTCTCTCTAATAATGAAAACATAAATAATATGTTATATTTTCTTGTATTTTTCATTGTATTTTAAGAATCTGACGTGTTCTAGTTTTATTTTGGTTTTTGTCTATGCAGTGTCTGCCCTTACGGTGATGTATAGCAGCTTAAATTCTCCCTCGCAACTGACTGGTTGGAAATCAAGTGGGGGCGACCCTTGCGGCCAATCATGGAAAGGAATAAAGTGCTCAGGCTCATCTGTGACTGAAATGTAGAGATCCATGTGTTTCATACGTAGATACATGCTTGCATATAGACTTATTTATAAACTTATATAAATATTTCCAAGGGTTGCAAATTTTCCTTTTGTAAGTAGGCTATCACTTATCAGAAATTACTGAATTGCACATTTCCACTTTAAATTAGCAGAAACCTATCTGGTCTTGGACTGACTGGATCAATGGGCTACCAACTATCAAGCTTGACATCCGTAACCTACTTGTGAGGCTTAGCTTTTTTACATAAGCATGTTTTTGTATTTTGTGCTGAAAGGACCTCAACTAAAGGCAATGTATTTATTTGTCATAGTACAGTGATTTGAGCAAGAACAACCTCAAGGGCGACATACCATATCAACTTCCACCTAATGCACTTCACATGTAAGTCAGCATGAAATAACTTTCATCTCTTATATGCAATTAATAATTTAGTGCAAAATTATAAGGCACCGTGATACACCATATGATCATACAGAGTCTGTTACTGGCATGGCTGTACTTGTGTGTCACAGGCAGAGGATGAGATCCACCATATGATGGGTTTATCTTAGGAATTGCTTGAGGCTGAATTTTTTTTTTTTCTATATTGAGCATAAGCATCCATTTTTTTTTACTTGTCCTGTCCTGGATGCCATGTTCTTGCTGTCTGTCCAAAAGCATGCAATAGGTCAGATGCTTTATGCTTTCAATCATCAGATCCAAGTAAAATTTAACCGAGACCTCCTACTTGTAATCAATTGAATAATGGGCCCACACAGGAGCATGTTCATTTGCACCATTATACAATGTAGAACTTCCTTGTGGTTTACGTGATGGGTATCTGTAGGGCTGCACATCAGGCTGTGCTGGGCCGGGCCCAGCCTTGTCTAGCTACACTGGGCCAACCCAGTCCAGTCAAATTTTTTGAGTTCAAGCTAAGCCCAAGTTTCCCTGAACTTTGCAATTCCGAACTCAGTTCGAGCTCACCTCTAGCTACGGTTTGAAATATATGAATATTATACAATTTAATACATAAATTATACTCATAGACAGATAGACTAGATAGTATTCACATAAATTGCATTGATGTTATTAAATTCACGTTCTCCAACGGTTTGAGATAGTCTTTGAATTTTAATATAACGTAATTAAATTAAAAATCAAGTATATATATATATATATTGCTTCTCTTGTTATGACTACCTCTCCTTGTTTTAGAGGTGAAGGCCCACCAGAGAGACATAGGTGCTTTCATGAATGAATGCGTTAAATCAATCAATCTTTCCGTTACATATCGGAGGAGTCTTTACACCTTCCTCCTAACGTCCAAAGGGGAACAACTGATCTTCCCTTGATAGGACTTCGCTACACTAACTTGAACTGCCAAAAGGGAGGCCCAAAATTTTATAACAAAAACACTGAAAAAAAGGAAAGAAAAAGGGCTAGTTTCCCAATCATTTGGTGCATTCTTTTGACAGTTCTGCTCTCCAACCAATAGAGACTTGCCCGATTGAGAGTGGATTTTTCACATGAAATCTGATGGGAAATAGTATGTATATATATATATGTGTGTGTGTGTGTGTACATACATTCATCTATTTGATTTCAAGCTGGGTCGGCCAGTGTTAGTGCAAACCCAGTCCAAATTCTTTTGCCCAAAATTGAGCTTGGCCCTGGTCCAGCCCCAGGCCACCTGCCATTAACTCAGGTTGGGCCATGAGGGTCTTGAGCCAGCCCAGCCAGATGTGCAGCCATACTTATGTGTATGTATATGGTATACAGCGTCACGTTCATTTATTGCTTAGGAGAAATAAGTTATGCATTTGTCAAATGTATTTTTTTTTTTGATCGATAACATTTGTCAAATGTATTATATTCAACATGTATTATATGTTATGTCTAAGACAATAGTCTTTATAGAACTGAGCATCTTAATATGTGGTCATTTGTACTGCTACAATGATCTTCTATAACGAGTTCCAGAACCTATTACACTTACAGGAAAACTGGAATTTGAATGATTCTACGTATTCAACAGTAATCTTATGAGTTTGATGTGCAGAAATCTTGCTGGGAATGGTTTCACTGGTGGTATTCCTTATTCAATTTCACAAATGACTGATCTTAAAGACCTGTAAGAGCTGGTTTTTCTATGTTCATATCTGTATTTACCATCAGTCCTTCATTCATCAGTATTTTGTGGGCAATTGCAGAAATCTTGCTCGTAATCAGCTTAATGGCCAGTTGAGTGATATGTTTGGTCAACTCCCTAAACTCACTGAATTGTAAGTATTCTTCACCATGAAGATCATCCTATCTGGTCAATAATGGATATAGGAAATCACCTTAGCGTGGCCCTTCATATGGTTGGGCCTTAATGCCCTACGTGTTGTGTATGGCACAAGCAGGGTGTAGGACTCTTTCTGGTGTTGCACACTGGCTCACAGATAAACACGTGTGTGTATTATTGATTAATGTATAGATCTGTATATGACAATATTTCAATACAAAAAATTTGGGTTGAACAGCTTTAAACTGATGGACATATTCTGTTTATAAATGATTTATAGATAGTTCTGTATATGACAATATTTCAGTACCAAAAGATCTGAAAAATCATATTCTGTGAATTTGGTCTTTCTTTTCTTATTAAGCTTTTGAGTATAATGTAATATGCAATCCCATATTTTTGGTATAGTGTGTTTATGTTTGTTGCACGATCTAGCCAGCAAGCCAACTCCAGCACCAAAGCCTATAGTATAGTAAGGGCACTAGCGCGTGCTGTTGTTGTTTAGCTTCCTGCTAACCTGTCTTACTTGATAGGGCAAGTCACCCCTTTCCACCCTGTCATACCTGACAGCCGATGACTAGCTATCATTATTGGTCAAACCATCCTTCCCTCCTCTAGCTAGGCTAAGGTTAGCTCCATTAGCTAACTACTAAGGAAGTCCCTAGCCGAGTTTACCAAGCTGTTCCTATTTATGGAATGATGGCTTCCTCCTATAGCGCTCTTCCTGCTGGCTTTTCTTATCCTAAATTAATTGTCTCATTGCTCACTAGGAGGGCGAATCGTCAAATCAAATAGGTTGTTGGCTCCGACTTGTAAAGTGTTGCGATTGGAGTGTAGTTTTTTTTTTCACTGGAGCGCTAGCGCGCCCCCTTTTAGAGTCAGTGTTCTCACTTATTTGATTTCGAGAAAATGCAATGGGTTGCGAGATTGACGATGCTATTATGTTGACCCATTTCGCTAATACGAGAAAACAAGGGAATGAATATTGTGTTGAGAGGCTCCATAATATACATTGCATGAAGGATACAATGCTCTCATCTGGATGTTGTGTCAGATGAACGTGCATGTCCCTCCGCCTTATTATATATGTATGTGATATTGTATCATATATTTGTATGTGCATGTAATTAGTTATTGAAGCAGTGTAGTCAAGGCGTCGCCGAGGCTCCTCCCTAGGCGGGTGTTTTTGGACCATACTCATTTTCTCTTAACTGGAAGCCTGTTTTACTTAGGATAGTTATATGTAAATAGGGTTTTACCCTCCTATCTGATATCAAAAAAATTTATCCTAGATCCAAATTCCTGAAGAATAAAAACTTTTCAGTTGAACAATAAAATCCGCTTTTTAGCACCTTTTAGGGATTAATTTAAAATTTCAACTTGCAAATGTTAAGTTATTTCTCAAATCTTAAAATTTCATAAAATTTACTATATCAAAATATTACTCAAACCCAAAAGTCCGGTAAAAAAAGTATGATGTTTTAGTCTCCAAAACGATTTTCATCTACAGGGACAAAAAGTCAACTAATTGTTCAGCAGAAAAAGACTTACATTCAAGCTTTACAACATTAAATGTTAATTTGCCTAGATTATTGTCAATTCTAGGAGGTTGGATTGCTATTTGTATTTATTAATTTTATATATATATATATAATTATTTTTATCGCTAGCCAGGCCTAATTGCCTAGGCATCGCCTAGACGCCTTGCTACACTGATCTGAAGTACTTTATGTGTATCTGGTATAAAAAAATTGATATGTATCCTGTGTATTAGTTAGGTACGTATCGATTTTTGATACTACCGATACGCCTACACGGATGCTTACATATATTCTAGTGTTTCGAGAGTATTGAACTGATACACTTGATACCCTTTCGATACTTTTCAGCACAATTTATAAAAAATTCACATGTATCGCTCAACACTGTCGAGAAGAATATAAAACTGAAAAAGGTTAGCATTTGGGTGTTGGAAAATCTTAGTGGAAACATCCCAAGAATAAGATTTGTGGCAATGATGATAAAATTTAATTGGTGTATTCCTTTTTCTTACTTTTAGTAACTTATTTTTTTTTATTCACTCATCCTGGCTTCCTCTTTGTCTCCATTTTTTTTATGCAATATGCACTATGTCCTTCGCTCTTTGAGCTCAATCCTTGTTTATCATCAATGGTAGGTGGTAGCTTCTCTAGTAGGGTCTTCGGTTTTTGCTTTCTGTGGTTTGTTTTTGCTTGGGTGAGGAGCTACATTAGCCTTTGCTCCCTGGTCTGTCTTCCTGGTGTTCTCATCTCTTCGTGATGCCTTTCATTCCTCTTTCTATGTCTCCTCTTGGTCTGTCATCTTCCTCCGCTCTTTGAGCTCTATCCTTGTCTGTCATCAATCCTCTCTAGTTGGTAGCTTGAGTATTAGGGTGTTAGTATTCTTGTTTTTTGTTGGGCTATATCTTTTGTTCTGCATCTGATGGGGTTGAGGAAGTGTTTCTTTGTGGTATAATTCAAATATTTTGAGCTTCAAGAGACAGATTCCAAGGACAAATGGTCGGTCCAAATAATTGACAGAGCGAGATGGGGCATAATTAACAAGTTGTGGGTTGCGTAGGAGGTGCTCTTGTGGCTATCAAAAACTATTGAGGAGGTGATTCAGTCTAATAAAGAATACATGGTCAAGACGTTAAGACGTTCAGAGGATCTTTTGGATCCTTGATAGGCAAGAGACGAGCTAACCTCAGAGGGAGTTTTTCTCCCTAACTCTGTTTCAAGGGGATGGGAGAGGGCAGAAGATCATTATCCCCCAGGGTCCCTGGCAGGTGGGCTAGAAGGCTTTCCAATCAACCATCACATATCTCATTCAGGGAAGGAGCCTGCATCAGAATCAATTCTCTAACCCAAAAGAGGGGATAGGCTCAAGGTGGTGGTAGAGTCCGACGTTGGAGCGTTTGGGGAATGGGCAGACTCTGTGGTCTGTTCAATGGGTGGCCCTGGTGATAAAATCCGTTGGACTGAAATTCTGTATTTTCTACAAGCTCTGCTCCCTTCTGAAAAAAAGTTAAAACTCTTCCCATTTGAATTCCAACGCGCAATTTTTTTCCCCAAAAGTGGCGGGTAACCGAGCAATCTTGTGCGACAGAAAATGTTTTCCCCTGAAGAATGGGTATTTCGTCTGATTCCATAAATTGTAGTTGGCCACCAACGCTCTATCATATATAGGTCTTCTTCGACCTCGCTGGCTCATCATCAAAGGCCTCCCATTTCGCCTATGGATCCACTCTATCCTTTCTCAGATTGGTCAAATATGTGGTGGTATGTTGGAGATTCACCCCTTAACAGTTTCCAAAAAGGACCCAACAATGGCGAAAATCAAAGTTTGTTGGGATATGAGGATTGATACCTCGATTAATTTCTTGGAATTTCCACTCCACATCCTACCCTCTCGAGATTTTGAGCCGGGAGGACAAGTTATGCGCGAACTGTAAAGTGTGGCCAAAATTCCCAGAGCTTGAGCAATGTCGGGAGGTTAAAAATGATCCTCCGGGGCCCACACATGGCAAAAAGTACTATTGGATACTGTTGCGTCCTCTAGCACCCAAAGACCTGCGTCACTGAAGGGAGTCCACCCTGCAACCAGGGCTGCGTGACCATTGGTCGGAAGCAATGAGGATAATAGGCGTTTGTCCCTCCATGCTAGCCATAGTTACCAAGTTCTCCGCTTTTCTCAAAAAATCCCGAATAATACCCGACTTTTTCGTTGAACGATTAATTCCCGAATATTCACGAATTTTGGAAAAAATAGCAACTTTTTCAAAAAATCGTGAACTTCCCGAATTAAACACGAATTATTCTGACTTTTTGAAAAAGTCTCAAATAAATATCTAATATATGAAATATATTTGCTTATAATTTTCTTAACTAGTAATCTTATTTTAAATTTGTTTCAGTTCTTACCCAAAATCTTTCCGATTTATTTTCGTATTTGCTGATTTTTTCTGAACTTTTTCCTAGACGAATAATTCCCGCCGGACTTGGTAACTATGATGCCAGCGGTGCGTAGAGTCCATAGGTAGCGATAATGGTCACCAGCCTGTTGAAGTATGGGATGGGGATATCACAGAAGGGGCAAGTATCAAACATAGCAAAGGAAACAAAGGAAATTTTTAAAAAAAAGAACCAAAAAAGGAATTCTAGAAGGAGGAGATTACGCTGGGTTCAGAAATCTTCGGCTGTGTTCTCAGCGAGCACTCGCATTAAGGAGGTTTCCACCCTTAATATAGAGGTTTTGGGAGAAATTGTTTTGCTTCCGGTGGGTTGGAGGTAGAGACCTAGTTGGCATCCCCTTTTCAAGATACAAATGTACCTTTGGTAAGTGAGTCAATGTTGGGCCCCAAGGAGGTAGGCCCAACTATTGTCTGTATTAAGGAGTCCATCGAAGCAGTTAGTGTTTTGGACCCTAGTTTATCAGGGCCTACTGGCCTCATGGGGGTTGGGGCTCAAAACTTGAAGGGCCAATTCAGTCCATTATCCAAGGAGGTCTTGGCGGGTCCAGGACGTGGTATGTCGTGGGGTACCTCAATTCTAAATGCGTCGGTGGATGTAGAATTTGACCCGTTTAACATGTACCCATTAATTCTCCAAACAAGCAATTTAATTCCCAAGGGGTCGGCTAGGTTAAACAAGTTGGAATTAGAGCCAGACCATGGGATTGTTGTAGGCCTCGCCATCTCTGATCGCAGGGACATTTCTCCCTCGAGCTCAGAGGTCAGTTGGTCAGAGAATTCAGAAGGAAGGAAGGTCATAACTCCACAAGTTCTTGGGAGGGGGAGCTTCTTCACCGAGGTAGGCACGAGACATTCTCAACTAGAGTTTATTCTCGAAGGATCAAGGGCAGAGATTGGACCTAGTCAGTATCCTACCTTCAAATCGTATGGGGATGTTTCCACCTAGAGAAGAGCTTGCCTTGCAGGGCCGTTTTTGGGAGAACGAGACAATGGGCAACTCAGATTATGGAACTCTTACTAGGTCGGCATCCATAAGCCCAACGCTCAATTCTGTCGCTGGTATAGTAGACCAGCCACTTCTGGAGTCTGATAGATGACTAGCGGAGCTGTGTACCATGCAGTCGAGGCAAAAGGTAGTCGAGCTGGGTGAGAGGAATATAGAGAGCCCAAGCTTCAGTCGGTCAATGAATCAAGTAGATCTATTTGAAATCAGTCTAAGCTGTCCAATTTCAGTAAATTCTGGAAGTATACATCCAAAGGTGACATGGAAGGAGGGTTAGCCGATCAGACACGGTTGGAGATTGCCCGAGGGGTGGCGGAGACAAATTTTAAGCAGAAAGGGTAGGTGGCAGGTTGCTTGGCCAGGAAGAAATCATCGCTTTCGATGATGAATGCCAAAATTGAAGTGAAGTCATCCAAGCACGGTAGCCTCTGCAAGTACTCCTCCCATCGACCCAAGTTCAGCATGTTTTGTAGAAGTAACGCCGGGACGGGAATTAAAGAACCGGTCTCCTCCTATTGTGGTTGGGGAAGATACTCTCTCACCAACACTTCCTCTCGTTAGGGGGATGAAAATCAGTGAGCAAACTAATTCACCATCTACTCCTTTGGAAGGTATGCTTATACCCTCTTCTCTCTTTATCCATCCCATCCAGCCTCAGGGCGGGGATGGGCTGGATAAAGTGAGTGTTTCGTGTTCATTTAATGTGGAAAATTATTCTTTGCTACAATCTTGTGGGGAAAAGCTACCACCTTCTAATGAGGTAATGGACACCAGTGTGCGGGCTAATTCAATGAAGGGTGTTAGTAATCTTACTAAGATTTTCAGGGGACCAAAATCTGTGCCCCCGGTTCATTTTCCTTGCTCACCTGGTAGGCACCAGGGGGAGAGCCCCGGAGTGGAGGCCAATCCGGGACCTAAGGGAGCCTCGGATTGGGTGGTAAGCCATACGGCGGGGTTGGGTAAGTTCTTGGGCCTCTTCATTGAGGACCATGAGGAGGAGGCCAGGAGTCTATTCCAGATAATAGAAAAGAGTGGAGTCAGTGGGATGGCTAACTCAACACACACGTTCTCGGTAGGCCGGAGAGGGTACTCAGTTATGGAGTTGCTGTGTTTAGAGTGTAGTGTGAACTATGATAGATTGCAGCCAAGGGGTGTATCATGTAGTCCTAGGTTTGGTAGGGAGCGGAGAGTTACTCGATGTTAGAGCTTTCTATTATTTCATGGAACATTAGGGGGTTGGGGCAAGTAGAGAAAAGAGTGGTCGTCAAACACTTTGTGAAAACTAAGAGAACGTTGATTTTATGCCTTCAAGAGACAAAGCTAGAATTCCTTCAGGATTTCCATATCCGCGACACTTGGGGTGGGAAGGCCCTGGGTTGGATTGCCAATCCGTCATTAGGTGCATGAAGGGGTATGTTACTAATGTGGGATAAGGCAAAGGTGGAGGTGTTAGAGTCGGAATAGGGGGCGTACACGATTTTTATTCTTTATCGGTTGGTAGGATATAATTTTAAATGGGTGTTCAATGGGGGCTTTCGGGTGGGTCAGATAACTCAATTCTGTGGAATGAATTGTACGATGTTAGTGTAAGATGGGGAGCCCTCTGGTGCATGGGCGGAGACTTTAACAACATCCGTTTCTCTACGGAGAAGAAAGGGAGGAATGCTCTCATTGCTAAGATGAGAAGATTTGGGGAATTCATTCTTCGACATGGGTTGATTGATTACCCGATTCAGGGGGCTCAGTTTACTTGGGCTCAATCGACATCTAGTGTAAGTAGGGGTGTCAAAAAAGTCCAAGTCGGAGGGTACCCAGCCCGCCCAAACCCGTCCAAGCCCTGCCCTTAGGCCGGGCAGGGTCCAAAATCACTCGACCCTTCTTATGTTGGGCCGGGCAAGGGCACTCCCCCTACCCACCCATGTCAACCCGGCCCTTCTCCACTTTACATAGACCTTAGTTACTATATATTAGAGATATACTATATTTATAAGTCTTATATAATATATTAGTAAAGTTACTAATATAGCCACCATTAAAGGTTTAATAAGTGGTTATATTCGTCATTTTACTATACCCACCATATATATCACTCAGTTCGTGTTAGAGCTCTCTCGTAACAGACTCTCAAGAGTCACTACAAACCAGGACTCTCTCCTATCTCCCAAATCTCTCCAGATAATGCTTATCTTTACATGTATATAAGGTCATAACTATTTCTCTATTTAGTCGATGTGGGATTAATTCTCTTACAGTTCGTTCCTAACCCTAACCCTAGTCGACTGAGCTCTCTCAGATCTGAGAAGGAAGAGAAGAGCACTTCTCATTAAGTAGTTCTCTTGCAACCATGTAAGAAGCTCCCCCAAAGAAAAATCAAGCGGAGGATTTCTGTGTGCGAGAAAGAGAAAAGCAATCTTAGGAGGTCCATTGATGTGCTCATCTAAACTATGAAATCTGGGAGAGGCATTGAAGCTTGGATTGAGAATGGAGTTTGAGAGAGTGAAGACACAGAGCACAATAGAGATTGAGATCACGAGCTCCAAGGTTTGATTCCTACTCTCAGTACTTCGCTTTTCTTCCAGATTGATTGTACATGCTCTGTTTTTATTTCTTGTTCTTCTTTCAATTTTGATTTTTTGTCCTTTATTTTCTCAATTGTTCTTGTTTTCATATTTTGCAGATTTTTGCTGCTTTTATGGATTCGTGAGAAATTTATGATTCATCTACTATTGTTTGTAATAATCTAATGGTGTTTTCTTCCCCCCCCCCCCCCCCCCCCCCCCCCTCCCCTCCTCTCCTCTCCTAAATGTTCTAACTTATAACAATCTTAATGATAACTACAACAAAATTGTTATAATCCTAATTATTCTATTACTTTGCTGGGTTATTTTCATGTTGTTTGTTTTGCTTACTGGCTGGGTTACTTTAATTAAATTGGGAAATTTTGGATGCTAACCATTAAAATTAGAATCACTTATGAGGAGTTCTTTCGAGCCCTTTGGCCCTGCCCTGGCCCTTGAGGGGAGGGCTAGGGCCCTAATCTTATAGGTAAGGGTAGGGCTAGGGCTGACCCCAACCCGGTCCCTGCCTGACCCTTTGACAGCCTTGGAGGCAGTGTCAGGTTTACGAATGAATCTGGCCAAATCAGAGATCGTGAGTGTGGGTGGGGTCTTAGATATAGATCAGCTTGCCGTTTGTTTTGGTTGTCGAGTGGGTTCTCTTCCTTCAATGTACCTTTGTATGCCTCTGGGGGCGGGTTTCAAAGCAAAGGCTGTGTGGGCGCCGGTGTAAGGTTTACGAAACATTATTCAGGGTGGAAATCACATTTTTTTATCGAAAGGGGGAAAATTAACTCTCATCCAAAGTACTCTCAGTAGCCTCCCCACGTTCTACATGTCCACTCTGACCATCCCTAAGTCAGTCATCGCTTCTCTTGAGAGGCTGCAGAGGGAGTTCATGTGGCACAAGAAGGTTGGTACATTCAAATATCACCTAGTTGCTTGGAATCACGTTTGTCGCCCCGAAGGAGGATGGGGGAATAAACCTCAAGTCCCTCGTCCAAGTCAATAAGGCTTTGTTAGGAAAGTGGATTTAGAGATTTAGGGCAGAAAGGGACAGTCTGTGGCGAGTTGTGATAGTGGCCAAGTATGAGGCGTCTTCATGTTGGGTCCCAAGAGAGGTCAGAGGTTCCCATGGTTTGGGATTCTAGAAGGGCATCATGGTGACTGCCGTTCAAAGGTGAGGTTTTGGAAGGACGTGTGGTGTAGAGCCACTATACTTCAGGACGATTATGGCCAGCTATTTTCGTTGGCTACCGATAGGGAGGCTTTGATTGGTGACTATTTTGAATGATTGGGAGATTGAGGAATTATCGCATATGCTAGTGCGTCTTAGCTCTGTTTCCCCATGTGCCGAGATTAAGGATTGCAGGGTTTGGGCTGGGAGCAACCATGGTTGTTTCTCAGTAAGATCACTTTTACAGTCACTTGGTCTAGTCCCCTCGGGTCTGTTTTCTCATTGGATTGTGTAGAATTTGGGTATTCCCTCCAAGGTATCTTTCTTCCTATGGAATGCAGCATTGAATAAAATTCTCACACGTGATCACACTTATAACATAGAGGGTGGATGATGGCAAATCGTTGCTATATATGCCTCCAAGCGGAGATCGTGGACCATTTGCTCTTGCACTGTCCTATTGTGCTCGGGATATGGGGCTATTTTCTCTCCTGGTTTTTATGGACTCATCTTCGTCCCTTTCTCACATCCGTGCTCATATTCGGTTGGTGGCACTGAAATGGGGAGGAGTTGGGGGAGGTGCTGGTTTGAGCTTCATGTGGCTGGAGCTCTTGGGCTATGAAAGCATGAATGCTTTATTTTAGTTTGCTTTGAGTTTATTAGCTTGTAAATTCTCTTCTTTTGCTATCATGCTTTTCTAATTCTGCTCCTCTTATTGATAGATCCTGTTTGTTTATCAATTGTAAGAGGTTCCTCTTCATGTGCAACTTGTATCTATTGATTAGTTCATGAAATGACATCCAGGGATCTCTCCTTCAACGGCTTTTCAGGAAAGCTGCCTCAGAGTTTTGGATCCCTCTCAAGTCTCACCACATTGTAAGGACCAAACATTTTTAACTGTTAGATCCTCTGAACTCCTTGTAGCTGACAGTTTCTTGTGTCTTTGTACAGGCATTTGCAGAACAATCAGTTCACTGGTCCAATAGATGTCCTTGCCAATCTTCCCCTTGATGACCTGTAAGTGCACCATAAAAATATTCATTAACTAAGAAAGGTAGCTTTTCATCCAAATTTTGCAGAACTTATTACCATTCTTGTCATTCTGAAAGTTTAACTTAATCAGCTTGGTTTATCCTATTGTTATCCATGGTATTCTCAAAATAACTCCACTAAGATGATTTCAACTTTTTGGCACTTACTGTGATGAACAAGTTGACCTTTTGTAGTGTGTGTGTGTGTGTGTGCGCGCGTGCGTGGGTGTGCGTGCATTAATATTTGTATATATCAACTGCTGCTTTATTTAAAACATCAGAACTAAGAGAAACAAAAGGAGCGCTTACCAAAAGAAAATTTCTGAAGTTGGGAAAGGAGAGCCTTCAGGGGCATTCACAAAGAAGACTTGTAGTCGTAGATCACTATATGCTCACAACTGGCTCCAAAACTTGCCAACCTATTATCCCTCAAGTTGCTCTCCTTCTATATCATCTTCTGTTCAGAAGATATGTCATTAAAATCTATTTTCATCATCTAATTTTGTTAGTTTCCCTCTTTTTAGTGTAATAAAAAAGAGTACTCTTATGTTGTGCTAATATCCGCTGGAGTTGTTGATGAGAAATCTGAGAAACCATACTAAAATAATTGTTTTTATTGTACTGACAGGAATGTTGAAAACAACCAATTTAGTGGCTGGATCCCCAATGACTTGAAGGATATAAATAGTATCCAGTGAGTGTCCTGTTAAATAATCAATGTAATTGGATTAGGTTGCATTTTTTTTTTTTTTGAGGTTGTCTGCTTAATGTTGCAATTGTTCTGCAAGGACTGGAGGAAATTCTTGGTCATCTGGACCTGCTCCCAACCAACAAAATAGTTCTCATGGTAGTAGGCACTCATCCAAAGGTGGAAAAGAAACCAAGAAGTCTGGTTTGAGTGGAGCGGCCATTGCAGGGATAGTGATTAGTGTGTTGGTGGCACTTGTAATTATAATTGCTTTATTTTCAAGGAAATCTTCTTCTACTTCACATTATCTTGATGAAGAGAAGCTTAGCCAGCGTAGACCATTTACCCCACTAGTATCCCATGAGTTATCCAATGACATACGCTCTGACATTTGCAAGGACTTCAAAGGTAATTCTTTCTTTCTCTTTTTATCAACAATATTTGTTACTCCTACTGAGAGCAAATAAAATACTCTAGGTATACTTTTCAGTAAAGGAATACAGATAAAGATATGTGCCATTATTGGTGGCACATTTGCTCTGGTTATGAGAAGCTGTGATATTCTGCTTCTGACACAGTGAATAGTAGCCTTTCCGAAAAAAAAGTCTGATGAACCCGAGGTCCATCCTTCTGGCCTATGACATATAGCTGTTCCTCCAGGTCATCCTGACAGTCCTTTCTGTTTATTTTGGCTATGCCTTCTCCAAGAGGTGGCCCACTGATTCAATGCAGTTTTGGAAGGCCAGTTGCACGGTCTGGTCGTTGGATTTATTAAAGATGATGGAAGACGGGTCCTCCGTGTCTGTTGTCATCCTTTTCACTTTTTAGTACATTTTTGACATCAGTTGTTTTATTTGCACTCAAGATCTTTTATCATTTTGATACCTGATGATGATTTACGAGTTTATGAATTCTAGTGAACTTTGAATCATAATTCAACTGATCAGATGCGATATTGGCAACAGAGCTTAAGTCATTGGAATCATCTTCTTCAATCACTGTGAAGGCTTTGCAAACATCTCCGTCAATTGGTCTTAAGCCTCCACCTTCTGACCGGATCAATTCATTTAATGATACTGAGTTTGCAAACCGTTTGAATGTCAAGAGAAGCACATCCATTCATGCTACAGCTTATTCCTTGGCTGATTTGCAGTCCGCCACTGGCAACTTTGCTACGGGCCGCCTTCTCGGTGAGGGGTCCATTGGACGTGTTTATAGGGCAAAATATGCAGACGGGAAGGTACGGCTTTGATCGGTTCTTTCCTACATGATAGTATATATTGTAAATCACATATCGCTTATTGAAGTTTGTATTTTCTGTCAGCTCACAGTATTAATCACATTATGATATACATTGTACATGTACTGTATTGATATGTGGGTGGAGGGGCCATGGAGCTCCCCTCAATGTGTAATGAGATCCTCCACTCCAGAAATTGACCCAATTGGATGACGATAACTATCCATTGTGCAAAATTGTTATTCTCAACTAGTCTCACTATCCTCTCGACTAAAGATGCATTATAATGGATGACCTACAAACAATTGAGACAAATTTTTTTGCATAAATGATCTCCTTGGTGGGACTCCAGTGTTGGCTTGATCTCCCTGCACATGCATTATGCTGTGTTTAGGATGGCCTATATGATTGTTACCTTGGGGAATTTTTCATAACCACTAGTTATTTGATGCACATATCAGCCTACTTTCTACCTCAAAAATTTCTCTACACAACACACACACACGCACTGACACACTGATATACACAAACAAACAAACAAACACAAACACGCATATAAGGAGGGTTAATTAATGCTTGATGCATACTGAGCCTTCTCTATGTGTGGCATGTTTGTGGTACATACGCCTTTTTACCCTGTGGATGCTTGGCCCACCTCTTGGTGAACCTATGCACAGAAATCAGCCTAATTGGTAAATCCATTGCTGTTGGATTTGAGTTTTTTCTTCTTCTTGATCATGGGCTTCATATAGAGGCCCATGGAACCCATGAATGTGAAGCATTGAATTGAGGCTAATGATGAATTGACACTCTAATCCAACGGCTAGGATTCACTAGTTGTGGTGATTGTTGGAGTGTAAGTTTACCAAGGGGTGGGCCAAGTATCTATAGCTTCACTTGACCTGAATATGTGCCATGTGGCACAAAAATATATGTTCCTCATCATCTTCTCTCTCTCTCTCTCTCTCTATATATATATATATATATATATAATATTTTTAATAATAGAGTAAAGACTAATCTAAAAACAAGTTTATCTAACTTCAAAAAAATTGAAAGACAAATCAACAACTTCTCAGCTCATATATAAATACAATACTTAACTATGTAATTAAATCCAGAAAATGAATGCATCAATCATATGATTTGAGTTTTGAATAAAACCATGTTTGAAGCAAGAGTTGGGGTTCAGAATCTGCCCTAAAAGGAACTGCAGGGGCTTAAATATAGCATCCGTGCATCTAAACTGCAAACTAAGTGGTTAAGTTACAATTTCGACCCAATCAAAGAATGTCTTATGATTTGATTTTGGTAGATAAGCTACTTGCATGTGGGTCATTTTCTTTTTTACCCAAGCCCTGTTGATCAAGGGTTTCAAGAAAAGAGGATACAGAAGATGGAGGGAAAAAAAGTGTCCCCTGTAGCCAATTAAGTGATCATTTTTATACATTTATTCATTGCAAAGTGATAGGGCTTTATTATTGAATCGCTACGGCAACCCCAATGATTTTTTTTGATCCATGATGAAGGGTCCCATTTCCTTATTTGAAAAGGTTACCTTTTGGGATTTAGGGAGTTATTCAAGGGGCATATATGAATCTTTCCACATTATCTGTTTCTTAGACAGCATGAAATGACCCAACCCATCCATCCTCAACCTGCTTTTTCAGTTTTGTAGTTTTGGGCATGCCTTTTGTGGCAGAAATTAGTGAACTGTTGTTTATATGTAGTTGGTTAATGCAAGCAAGAATTCAACATTACAAGTTATGAATATGGGGTAATTCTTGCATCAGATCAAGTGACCACCTATTTGATTTGGAAGATCCCACCTTGCGGGAGATTCTTCCCCACTTTGAACTTTCCATCAATTGGCTAAGTAAGAAGATAACTTTGATGGTTGATCATCCCTTGCATGAATCCAAACTGATTTTTGGATATCCTTGTTTCTAGTCTTAATTTCTGCTAAATCACCCTCTCCCTTTATTTTCTACTATAATTCAATTAGAATGACCCCATGATAGCTTTTGCAACTTTGTACATCTCCTTTATTCTTATACTATTTCTTGTTACTTTTTTTTTTCAAATCCTAAACTTGTATATTCCTTTTTAGTTGGACTTGGAGTTTTGTGTGGTAACCAAAGCCTTCCACCTGATTTCTTACACTTGTAATATAGTAAATTCTGGCTTTAACTCACTTATACTTGAGCTTGTAATTTAACTAATCTTACAACCAATCTGCACTAAAAGAAATGCACAATAACCTAGTTTAGTATGGTGGCACAAAAATATCTATCATGTTGATCAAGAAGCTGAAAAGAAAAAAAAAATGGTTGTGTCCTTTGTTTTCAGGTTTTGGCCGTGAAAAAGATAGACTCTGTCCTTTTCCAAGGAGGGGCTACCAAAGATTTCACAGAAATTATTTCAAACATCTCAAAGCTGCACCATCAAAACATTGCTGAACTTGTTGGTTATTGTTCAGAGCATGGTCATAATCTGTTAGTCTACAACTACTTCAGAAATGGGTCACTTCATGACTTCCTACACCTGTCAGATGACTACAGCAAGCCACTTACATGGAACACCAGAATCAAGATTGCTCTCGGCACAGCGCGGGCTGTAGAGTAAGTTATTTTTTTTCCCTATGTTCTGGAGCCAAAATAAAAATATGATGGATAAATTGGTTAGAATGATCTGCTTGGGTCTAAATTTGGCCTAGGAGATCTCCTGAGTTGTAGTCATCAAGTGGTGGGTCAGACCCTGCTTGTGTGCCTTGTGTAATATTTGCTCAATGGATTCAATCTGCTCATGGTAAGACTTCATATGGGTTCCAGCGCAGTTAATGAGGAAGGCTGCATGCCTGTTTTCACATTCCTGATCAAGGATGAGAAACTTGGTATAGGTGACTTACGCAAGCAGCTTAACAGGAATGAATAAAGCACAGATTCAGATGAGTGGCAAAAGGGATTTCATAATTTGATATAACTTGACCGAGTTGCTTGTGACTGTTCAGTGTTCACCCCCAATATTTAGACATGGTAGCCTAATCACACCCATCTCAGCCAAAATTCAAAACCCTGCTCCTAATGCAATTATTCTCATGTTTCTTTGTGTAATACAGCCGCATGTAGTATGACTGTAAATGTATGCATGTATGGCTTTAGGTCAATTAGATCGCCATTGTCATTAGAACTTGATCAAGAATAGTATATACAGGACTTTTGCTTTGACCTATATGGCTTTCTAAATGTGTTGTATTTGGTAATCAATTATAGTTCAACAGTTTTGATCTGCAAATGATGTCCTCGCCATGATCACCATTGCTTGTGTTTCTTTTCTCTTAATTTTTCTGTTTGCATTTCAAATTTCAGGTACCTTCATGAGATCTGTTCTCCATCCTCAATTCACAAGAACATAAAGTCCGCCAATATTTTGCTCGACACTGAACTCAGTCCTCGCCTCTCGGACTGTGGTTTGGCAACTTTTCACCAGGTTACTTTTTACTTTAGAAAAAAAAAATAACAGATCTCTCGGTTTATTGCTTAGCTTGAGGAGGAATAACTGCATTTGGGGGAGATTATCTAGACCAAAAATTAGCTTGATCGGACAGATGATCCTAGCAATCCGACTAAATGATTTTCCTGCGGAGCATTATGATTTATTTTCTGACAGTTCAATAGAGTACTGAGATGGAATGTTAGGACCATCCGATTATTTTTTGGTCTTGCAGTTCTCCTATGTGAAATATATCTCATGGTGGGTCTTACAACCTTGCATATGTATTACAGGACACTGCTAGGGAGGAGTGCTGTATATACAAATACATTTGATTCAGTTAAAACGGGCTTTTATGTAAATTAAAACTTTTTGCAAATACATTTTATGTTCCTAATCTTTTTTTTTCAAATGCTTAATAAATTTGGTGGGTCTTATTTGCATGTTTTACCAAACAACGTATAAAAAATAGGAGTTTTTTTTTTTTTTTTTCCCTTCAGAAAAGTAGATTTTACCAACCAGACTTGTAAACAAGACCTAAGACAACAGCTATTATTTTCTAGATCTAATATTAAATAGCTCATATTAGATCAGATAAGAGTGCGAAAGAGCCCCTAAGATTATCTGGTTGTCCATCTATAACTTGAAATTAATAGAAAGCCATGTTTTTTTTTCAATTAAATAAATGATTTTTTGTCAGCGAACGAGCCAAAATCTGGGGGTTGGATACAATGCTCCGGAGTGCACAAAGCCATCAGCATATACACTGAAGAGCGATGTTTACAGTTTTGGGGTGGTTATGTTGGAGCTTTTGACAGGTCGGATGCCTTTTGACAGGTGTGCTACATTTAAAAGGATTTAACTTTTGCTATAGGCAATTCTCTAAAGTCCTGAGCATCTTTTACTTGGCTCATCTCTTCATTCACTATATCTGACTAGTTCTGTTGCTTCCTTTCATCTCAAGTTCAAAACCGAGATCAGAACAATCTCTAGTCCGGTGGGCTACACCACAGCTCCACGATATTGATGCGTTGTCCAAAATGGTGGACCCTGCTCTGCGTGGTCTATACCCTCCCAAGTCACTCTCTCGATTTGCCGATGTCATTGCTCTCTGTGTCCAGGTAGAAACTGCTCCCCCAGCTTGGATCCTGCTATTCTTAGTATTTTAAGCATCTCTTGTATATTTCAATGTTCAACACTGGTCAATATCAAACTCTGCTCACCAACTGCTTATCCAGTAGATCTTATTATCAACAACATTTGACCTCGAAACTGGATCTTGGAAAACGACAATCTAGTTGATGGTCCACAAGTGGGTTGAACAGAGCTTGATGTTTCCCTTTTTCCTTCAATTTGTTTGACCATTGAGCATTTCCATTTTAGTGTTTTCGATTTTCTTAGTACTTTCATTTTTTACTTCAGCTTGATGTTTCCCTTTTTCCTTCAATTTGTTTCACCCCATTTAGTGTTTTCGATTTTCTAAGTACTTTCATTTTTTACTTCTTTCTTTCTAGTCGGAGCCGGAGTTCCGGCCTCCCATGTCAGAGGTGGTACAGGCGCTTGTTCGGTTAGTTCAGCGCTCGAGTTTTAACAAGAGAGGAGAAGACCTTGGTGCTTCTCGTCGGATGGATGACTCGGACTATTATTGAAGGAATTTTTTCTGTAATTGTTTTATATACAATTAAAACATGTGGAAGGGAAGAATCTTTTTTTCTTTTTCTTTTTCCATAAATTTGTTAGTAGAGATACGTTCAATGATTTGTAAGAAGATTGGGAAACACTCCCAACTGCAACCCTCTTCTTTTCTCTTCCTCTTGTCATAATCAGTAAATATAACTCACTCTTGCATTCAACTGAGCTCATTCATGGCTTTAAATGCATTACAAAAGAAGCTTGAAGTCCTCATCTTTTTTTCTTGTCTTGCTCTGTCTATCTTGGGTTGCATATGTATTGTATCTAATTCCACTATTTCTGCTAAAATCTAGGAAAAATTATTTGCAACTGCCTAAATTTTAACTTGGGGACCTCCTACTGACCAAAAGTTTCATAAATTGGACGACTATCCTAACTATGAGTCATTTTATCTGATGGCAATTAGCTTGAAACCCTTGATGTCTTTTGTTCATCTGGATAGGAGGTCCAAATTATAAACAAGGCATTTCCAGGTAATTTTTCAATTTTAAAATTTTAGGTCTCAAGAGAGAAAAAAAAAACGCTTAAGATGGGAGTGAACCTAATTCTATCTAACCGGTATACAATTCCACCTATTCTCTGAATAGGTTTCTTGGCATCTCGGGGGATTGCCATGGTAAAAGATGAATTGTAAAAAGGAGTTTGAATCAGTACACAAATCGCTGGTCACTTGTTGAAGAGGAACAGTAGGCAGTAGGGGTGGTTGGAGGATTGGATACTCAAGGCAATGATACAGGTCAAATTCCTTTCATGGAGAAAGACCACCTCATTTTTTCTTATGCTAATGGGTGCCTAAAAAATGCCCTGATTGAAGGGAGAAGTCAAATCTAAGTATAATTGGTGTTAAATAAATAAAGCATTCTGTAAAATGAATTTAACTTGAAGGTCATGAAATCTGTATATCCTCTTTTCCTCTCTTGCAAGAGCCAAGCCGCCTCATACAAACAAGCACAGCAAATATGAAATCAATTCAAACCAAGATGAGGGGAACAGAACAGACTCTGCAGAAGCACTTGTCTGTAGTTCTGTAATCAATATTCAAAAGACTTTAGAATCTCCGGTCGTTACTTATATACAAAAAGCCCATTCCTTTCCATTTCATGACACCATCTATGCTTCCACTGAGGTAAAAGTAAAACATGAAATGAGAAACAGACCTTACCAGCATACACCATAATGGAGGCCTTGTATATACTCTTTACATTGCACACTAGTTGACCTGGCACTTGCAAGGTTGTCCCTGCTTATTGAAATAATAGTTAATCTATAAATATTAGCATGCATATTGCCCCCTCTTGTATTCATACGGGCCTTTGTAGGCTGAATATGAAAAGATAAGATAGTGACCTAAAAGTTGAAACAACTACCTGTCTGCAAAGAAAATCATAAATCATATCAACAACTGAAGAAGTTACAAATCACCAATGGACATTTGAAGAGTAAAAGGGTGAATACAGGGTTTAACAGTATGGAATGCTGGTGATATTTATCAGTTAAGTGTTTATTAGTATGTAAGTTGAGCATAGGGATGACAATGGGTGAGGTCGGGTCAAGTTAGGTTGGATTGATGCACAATTCATTGGTGAATGGCAACCTGATTCCAATTTTTACCAATCAAGTTAGGTTCAACTCACTGGTGAATGGCAACCTGATTCCAATTTTCACTAATCAAGTTGAGGGATGCCAACCCTTACCTATAATAACATTAATCTTTGGTTCCATTTTTGAACACAATGACCCTTAGAACAAACAAAATGTGACCATAGAGAGGACATAAAAAATAGGTTTAATAACACACGGTTGGATACAATAGTTGCATTGTATTCTAACTCATTGATATGTAAGGCGAGCTCCCAAGATCTTCATGCGATGCTCAAATACATTCATCTCACCCCATACATATACCTGCAAAAACAATTGTAAAGCGTTCAGATACACCTGAATACACAAGAATTTTATAATAAGGATGCTAAAAACTGGATCATGGTGAAGAGGATATCTAGTAATATACCTCTCTGCAACAGCATCACTTCTTTCCAACTCCTTCCAGGTATGGCGGTCATAAATTTCTACGATCTGTGATTGGAGAACGACCTTCCAAGTAACAAAGAACATGTCACCAAATGTTCATGACTGAGCAGCTAACAAAACATTAAGTGAACTATTAGTGGGACAGGTAGCAGCAAATGGGCCCACCAACTTTTCTTATTCGAAAATTTTGTTCGGTAGCTGCTTTGTCCATAAACTTGAAGGTGTTATAAGAGGGGCATAAACAGAATAAGCGTTGGAAATACGAATGACTCGTCAGCGTGAAGTAGAACCAAAAAGGGGTATTTTGGGAAGTTAAAAGAGTATGTCAATAGATAGACGAAATCGTCAGCATTTAACGCTCTTTTATTATAACGTTATGGATACATGGTATCTTCGTGATTTACCAAACTACAACGCGATGCAATTCTGACATAATTTCCAAATTTCAGTAGTCTATACACAGCACTGGGACGGCTTAGAAGAGGTTGCATCCACATGCAGTGTTAAAAGTGCAATTCGATAGAAATGGAAATTCAAATTAGAGTGCACACGTATCATGTAAAAGAATCTCACAACCAATAAGATAAAATAGTAGAAATCATGCCAATTGTACTTATAATATATCAAAAGCTTCAATTCCTTTCCAAATTCTCCTCTAGACATTTACGGGCATGATGGGAATTCCCTTTGCGGAGTTGACTAACCAGAGAATGACAAACAAACTCTCCCAGTGTGTAACCCATCCTAAATATAGAATTTAAAACTAGTAAAGCATCATCCAACCTTTTTCTCAAAGAGAAACATTCAACCAACCTGTTAAAAGCCTTCTTTTGTGGTCTGAGCTTACTCAACAACATCATCGCTAATCATTCCATGCCTTCCGTAAAATTTCCTTGCTTGCACAGTCCAGTTATAATATAATCACGAGTCCGGACCAACGGCTTCACACCCTTACTTTGCATATCATTCCACAATGCTATTGCTTCTTGAGCGTGACCCATTGCACAAAGAGCTTGGATCAGTGGGGTGTACGAGGAAGGGGATGGTTGTAAGCCTAGTGCCTGGAGTTCATGGAAAAACTTTGTAGCCTCAACTATTTTCCCTTCCCTGCACAAACCCTGAATCAAAGTATTATATGTAATTACATCGCGAGCGATACCTTTCTTAGGCATTTCTTCAAACATGTCACATGCTTCTTGGGTCCTTCCATGTAAGCACAATCCTGCAATCATTGTGTTGTAACTCATCGTGGTCTCTCTGTAGCCTCTATCACACATATCCCTAAACAGCTTTTGGGCCTCCTCCAATTTACTGTTGTTAAAGTATCCATGGATGAATGTATTATATGTGTATTCGTTTGGAGTAAATCCTTTCCGAATCATCTCAAACCACAGCTTTCGTGCTTCCCCCAGCCTACCCATCTTGCAAAGACCGTCAATCATTGTTGTATACATGACCCTATCCAGAGCGTACCCTCTATCCTTGAGATCATTGAAGACCCGAAAACCTTCAGCCTGCATTCCGTTCTTGCAGAGCCCGTGAATGATTTCCTGATACGTAAAAATATCCGGAGTGCAATTCTTTGCAATCATCAAATGGAGAAGCTCCGAGACTTTACAATAATACTTTTTCTTGCAGAACCCAGAAATCAATGTGTTGAAAGCAACATTATCTGGGGCATGTCCAGCTTCCAATACTTGGCAAAGAAGTTCGTAAGCTTCAGTGTGTTTGTCATCCATGCAGAAGGCTCTAATAAGATACCCAGTAGTGTCAACATCTCCCACAACGCCAGATTCCATCATATCACTGTACAATTCCCAGACAAGATCAGTACTCCCAACACGCAGAGAACCCATTAAAGCAGAGTTCCAGACTGCCACAGACGGGGAAAAGCCGAGCTGTTTCAGCTGAGAGAAAACATCGAGAGCGTCGTGGATGAATCCGTCCTCACAAAGACATCGGATGAAAGACTCTAGGGAAGCTGGTTTGGGGCTAAAATGGGTTGAATGGAGAAGGGATTTTAATGCATTGGAAGCCTTTGCCTCCAAAAGGGCATCAAAGAGGGCATTACAGGACCGAGAATCGGGGGAGAAGCCATGCTGAGAACAGAGCCATTGGAAAAAACGGAAGGAGAGAAAGGCGTTGTTTTGACACTTTATGATCTCGTAGACACAATTGGGGTCAAGGAAATTAAAAGAGGGGAAATCCGAAAGGAGGGTGTGCTCCCATCTGGGTCGGGTTCGAATGGTTTGGCATACCCTTCTTGCCATCTCTGTGTACGGCTGCTGCTTGTCGTCTAACCGTTGTTCTTCTTCTTGTTTCATTTTGTCTCCTCCTCCTTGTTTCATTTCATCTCCTCCTCCAACAAGATTTCGGACTTGGTCAAAAGGGATAGGGTTTTGGAGTCGACGATGCTGGCGAAGGAAGCTTATGACTGAAGATGGAGCTCTTGCCATTGGAGGTCCCTGCATGAGAATCAATGAAGGAAGTATAAGACAGTTCTTCTTAGAGATGAAAGATCAAGGTCTAAATGATAAATAATAATTTTTTTTTAAAAAAGGAAAAAGGAAAAAAGACAAGAAAACCACAGAGAGATGTTAAAACTCGGTTTAAAACTAAAATAAATTCACATTTAAAGATCTTACAGGCTCTACAGTTCGGGTCTCCATAAATTCTCACATAAATCGCCTTGGAAGAACAAGTGTTCTAGTAACCATCATCAGAGCCAAAAGAAAATGTTCACTCCAGTCTCTTGATAGTGCAATCAGCCACCCCCCTAATGCATAAAATACTTTTCAGCCTAACAAAGGATTGAGTAATATTGTAGAAAAAATCAGGTCATTATCATTTTTTTTATATCAGTCGGTCATGATATGAGTTGATAGTGATACAACTTAATTGGAAAATGTTGACTAGGAATGGTTGAGCATCAACCCACAAACTACAGATCAATCCCAAGCCCCCAAGTGTAGCCAACTACAATATAGGCAACAAGGAAATAAGGAAAATGTACACAAAGAATTGGGAAAAGAAGGGTCATTCACAAAGAGTCCACTGCAAAACATGTTTGCCAGAGAAAGTAGTGTTTATCAATCAACTGAAAATGGATCAACCCCATGGGCCTAAATAAAGCCAAGTAAAATGTACACAACAGGGAAAAGAAGGGTCGAATAAAGCATTGATCACATCAGCTCAGTTGTTCTGTTCCAAAACAATGCCAATTGCCCTATTTGCAAATCAAGCATTTCTACCACAACCCGGTTTCCCACTGATCAAACCATTCCCCCAAGCTGTTCCCCTCGAGATTTACAGCCATTTACTGATGATCTCATTGAAAGTGATGAATAATTACATTGAGGGAAAGTAGCAATTCTAATAAAACATAAGAATTGGTCTTATTTTCACTTCTCATGATTACAATTCTTAAGAATTGGGACATCCAAACACCAAATTACACTGAAGCAAAACCTGGAGTGAGTCATAGCATGGACGAAGAAAAAACAACCACAAATAAATGATGGTGATGAACTAGCTATCTCCATAATCTAATAAAGAAATTAGTAGAAGCAAGAGTAGTGGTCATACAATGATCTACTAAACAGCGAAATGAAAGATCGTAGCCTGATATCTGGACAGGGATTCTCAAGAATCAAATTGATTCTTGAGAATCAATGTGTAAGGGTTTCAAAGGGAAATTCATGTCAAAATCAAAATGAAATTCATGTCACGGGACATATATTCAATGAGTAAAGAGTTTTATAATCGAGAAAGAGAGCATGAAAACCATTAATTTTAAATGGGTACCTCTAAAAACCATAGTGAAAGACTAAACAAAAGGAAACTCAAATTTCTGAAACAAACATTACTACATGACCAAAGAAGGAAAATTCATGTTTCAAAATAGACACTCAAATGAATACAGGGTGTTCATTGAAAATAAAAACAAACCAGCCATTAATTTCAAAGGGGTAGCTCTCACATTACACAAACATCCCAAGATTCAAGGAGGAAACCCCAGATGGAAAAACTGTTACCAAGCAAGAAAAAAAAAATAGTTGGCAATCAAAGAGTCATCAATTATATGAATCCCTTTTGCTATCATGTTCACCAAATGCCATTAAAAAGAGATCCTTGCTCAGCCCATCCAGTTTCTTCTCGCACAAGTTTACCATTTCATAGTTACTGGAATTCATCAAACCCCTTATGCTTATTAACAAAGAACATGAAACTGAAAAACAAAACCAAATGGGAATAACAAACCAATTCTACACAAGAGCACAGAACAATAACACAAAGGAGGGAAAACGAGCCAGATCGTCTATGAGAGAGGGATGAGGACGGAGATTCCACCCTAGTCTGAGAGAGAGAGAGAGAGAGAGAGAATAGAGGAGAGAGAAGCATACCGTAGCATCGAAGGGCGAAGGTAGTCGGCGCTGTCGAGAACTTTTCACTCTCGAGAAGAACCCAAAAGGATGAACCCCGTGTTTTTAGTTTTTACTCTCATTAATAAAGATTTTTTTTAAAATTAAAGAGTTGGTCTGTGTCCATTTTTAACACCCTTTTAATCCTGGTTAAGCTTAACTAGATTGAAACTAAGATTTTGGTTTTTTTATAAAAAAAATACTATGGTTCAATTGCTTAACCCTAGGGGTGAGTGAATCTTAACCACAGTTGGTGAGTATTTAAAATTGGCGCGTGGACCAATGAGGGACGGTCATTCCGTTATAAAATGGGAACCACGGGTACATTAACAATTTTCGAGAATAAAAATAGTTTATAAATTTTTTTAAAAAAAATTACTACTAGTTTCTTACTCCCAGTTGAGATTGTTTCTTGGAATTGTTCCAAATTATGCGTCATCCAAATTTGGCTTTGTTACCGCATGCTTTAGGGTGTATCCTGTGTTTAGGCCCACATCAATTGGGAAGTGGACTTCGCAGGGTGTATAAGGGGTCATCAACCCTCCTTAAGACAGATCCTTTTGGAGTGTTGCTTGGACTTACCCATATGGCACCTTAGCAACTACCTTAGGTCTGGTTGTGTGTTAGTTACATGTTATCATTTCAACCAAAAAAACATGTTTTTAGAATTTCTATCCCTGAAAAATAGAGAAATGTTCCTCAAGAGTGATGCCAAACGGGCTATAATTTGCTTGTGCTTGAGAAGATAATGAATATGGTTTTCATCAATCTTCAGTGAGTCTAACCAAAGAATAGACAATCCCCCTAAATTAGGCAGCCCACCTACTCGTCTGTGAAGGAAACCTATTCTCCCCAAACCGTAGAGAGCCCCCTTTGAGAACGTGAAAGATAGATGGATCTTATCTAAACGAGGGAGAGATGTGGTGAGACTTGAGACTATGAGAGAGAACGTGAGAAAGTCCTCAAGCTTGCCTTTGACTTCAAATTCTATCAAGTTGTAACCGTTATGCCCCTGAGGTTGCCACGTGTCCCTATTGACACCCCTTTACTGTGGTTAAGATTCACCCACCCCTAGGATTCATCCACTTATCTTTGGTTTTTAGAAAACAAAATGTTAGCTTTTTTTCAACACCAGTTAAAATTTACTAACTCTTAACATTAAAAACTTTCATTTTTTTTTTCTAAGAACCAAGTATAAGTGGGTGAACCCTATGAGCATGTGAATCTTAGCACAATTAAGAAGTGTCAATAGGGACATGTGGTGACCTTAAGGGCATAACCAGACTCCAAGGAGGCCGGTTACAATTTAAGAGAATTTCGAGTGGCTTTGACTTGACTTCAAATTCTCTCAAGTTGTAACTGGACTCCTTAAAATCAATCTCTCCTAAAGAAAAGGCTTTCTAGGCTTTTTTTTTGGGAATCTAAGGAGATTTGGCTTTTTAGAAACAGAAATCTTGGTTTAGGAAAATGAATGAAATCCTCTAGAGTTATAACCGGACTCGGGAGAGTCCGGTTATGCCCTTGAGGTCGCCACCTGTCAACCTTAGGGGCGTAACCGGACTCCTAGGCATTTTTTTGGGAATCTAAGGAGATTTGGCTTTTTAGAAACAGAAATCTTGGTTTAGGAAAATGAATGAAATCCTCTAGGGTTATAACCGGACTCGGGAGAGTCCGGGTATGCCCTTGAGGTCGCCACCTGTCAACCTTAGGGGCGTAATCGGACTCCCGAGTCCGGTTATAACAGTAGAGATTTCATTCTTAGGATAATTACTTAAATTGTCAGATAATTGAAAATAAAATATGAAGGTCTCCTTTTAAGAACTTGGTTTGGACTTGTGGTCATGGGTAATTGGTGAATGGCTTGTGGATCAATGGGTTTTGGGCCATGGGTATCAGGTTAGGGTGTGTTTGGGTGTATGGGTTTTTTTTTTCTTTAAAGGTTGTTGATTATGTTATGAAAATTGGGTAGTGGGACATTTTTTATAAAGAAAATAGTCACCTCCTCGGCCGAGGAGGTGAGTTACCGTCTCATCCCCCTTTTTGGGGCCACGTGTCTCTTTTTTATTTTTATTAATTGTGGTTAAGATTCAGTCACCCCTAGGGTTCACACATCTACCCTTGGTTTTTAGAAAAAAATATTATAAAAAAAAAAATCCACAGGAGGTGGTTAATTTTTTAACCATAGTTCAAAGGGTTTGTGAGAGGAAGGAGGAATAGTCCCCTCCTCGGCACAAGGAGGTGACTATTGCTCTTTTTATAAAAGGGTCGGGCTGTTTTGGTCAAAATATCTGGGGCATTTTGGTTTTTTGAAAACAAATATTTTAGTCATTTTAAAATAATATTTTAGCCAAGAAATTGAAAGGTATTTTGATTATTTTTAAAATAATGGATTTGAGGGATCTCTCTAACTCCACAAAGCGGGATCCTTTAGGCTCAGTTTGTTTGCATGGAAAATGAGAAGGAAAAGAAATCTTTTCCAATGGAATTATTTTCTAAGAAATGTTTTCCTAATCTTCTATTTTCTATTGTTTGGTTAGAAGGAAAAAACATTAATAGAAAATCATATAAAAAAATAATGTTGCGTTTAGATGGTTGATTTTTTTATTTTTTATTTATTCAAATATATATAACAATTTATAACCCTAAGCGTGTTCGGATTAAACAAGCTGATGTTGAACTGAGCATTTCCACAAACTGGTGGACTGCGTCCATTGATAAACTACTATTGAAAAATACTCTGATCATAGTGATCCACAAATGGCGATGAAGGAATCTTCCTTCTACGATGGAGCCTTGGTTAGAACAATAACTCCAAAAAAAAAACAGTCGGTTCCTTGATAGAGATCAAACGCCACCTACAATTGAAAAAACTGAAAAAAATTTCGCTCCTCAGCCTAAGAGATATAAAGATCAAACCAAGAACAAGATTCAAATCCATACCGAATTTATAGTAGGGGGTTGATAGTGATGCCCAGTCCAATTAAAACAACAAAAATACAAATAAAAAGAAAACAATAGTGATTGTGTAGAATGAACAGGGGTTTGAGAGAAATATCAAAACCCTAGATTTCAGATTAGGGAGTGAGGTAGGAGATTGAGTTTAGGGATTGTACTTGCAGTGGCAGCTTCACAGTCGGAGTTGCTCGTTGTCGTCGGCGGTGGAGAAGGAAGAACAAGCGTTGAGGGTCGACTGTCGAGGGAAATGACTTCTCTCCCTTTTCAAAGAAAAGTTTTCCTAATATTAGGATGGAAAACATTTCCATGAAAGAAATTTTTTTCAAATTTTTTTTGTTTTCCAAGGTACCAAACACATGATAGCATTCTTTTCCCTTGGAAAAAATTTCTTTCTTCTATTTTCCAGGATGGTTGGTCCAAACCACTGTATAATGTCACCTAAATGCCATGGGTTCTTATCTACAATTAGTTGTTCTCTTATTTTACATAAGATTATCTGAAACAAGGTAACCATGAATGATCAAACTATGTTCCCAATCTATGTAATGCTCTCATGCATCTTCTCCCATTTCCTCAAATTAATACTTAAGAAAACCAGTGTCAATGCTTAAGAAAACTTAACATGCCAAAGTTCGTCAACCCAATACATGACTGTAATCCGGGTTTAAGAGCCTATAATGGCTTCCCTACGAATACCATTAGTCTTCCTCAATAATACAGCATGATTGCTTCAAGTACATCCAAACCCAACACAACTGAAGAAGTAGCATCCATTGGCCTACAGAGAGAGAGAGAGAGAGAGGAGAAAACCAATTTGAATTTCTCTTAATAATCTGGGAACAAAAACAGTTATTTCCAAACACCCTACCCACATTTCTATCCCTTTCCTCTTAATTGATTGGCAACTCCAAACCACTTGCTTCAACCATAGTCACCAACACATAAATATTTGTCACCGACACAGTGCAAAAGATAATTACTTGCGAAAACTGAGTTCCAATTCCTTACCAAAGCTAACTAGTAGCACAATTACAACAAAAAATAACTAAAGTAAAGACAACCTCATTTTGCTTCCCATTACAACACTAGAACACAGAAAATCCCAAATGCATATAGTAGATATAGCACACATTATATCTATAGCTTGGTAGGATGGCTTAATCTATTTTCATTTTTCTTCTTTATTGTGGCTAATGTGCATATGGGTGTGGAAGATAGCACAGATTCTTCTACAACAAGTTGATCTTTTTTTATTATATCTTTGTGGGTCTTTTATGTATTGCATTTACTCTCTTGAATCAAACCTTGTTCTTCTCTCTTCGTAAGAGGAGGAGAAACAAGGAATTGAACACATGGACTCGTCTTGGTTTGGGATATAGAGAAAGAAATGGGAAAGAATCATGTTCATTTTCTATTTTTTGATATTTTCTTTTAGGCCCATTTCTTTTAGTGAGAATTGAATGTAAATATTCATCTCTCCTATAAATTGATACTTTTATGTTGTTCTTTTGCTTCTCGGACTGCAATTCGTGTGACACTTGGATGCAAAAATCAGAAATTTCAAGTCTCACAAAGAATGGAGGGACTTGAAATCTCATAATGGTAGGAGTTTGTGCTATATCTAAATTTTGCACACCAATCTACTCCATTAAATCAAACAGCCAAAATTCTATTAAAAAATTCAACCCAACCCACCTTCGTCCATTCTTTCCAAATTTCTCCTCACCAAAAATCCTCAAACAGAGCTACTCCAAACCCCCAGATGGAAATAACTCTCTCAATCCTATCAATCTGTTGAGATTCTAAGAAATTGCAATGAAATTTTTGATTATCAAAAACTCAGAAAAGAAAAACAAACTAAAAATCAGCAATAGAAAACCAACTAAGATCAATCATCCAAAACTTTAAAAACCAATCAAAACCCAAATGCCCATAAAAAAATCATTCACATACAGAATTTTCAACATTAAATTAGACAATTAACTATTAGATTCCTCCAGCAATTCTAGCATAGCAAACCTCAAAACAACCCCGAAGAACAGTCACGAACGGAGACCATCCAAAATAAACCAATATGGTTTGAGTCGAAATTCAAACCCTAGATTTCAGATTAGGGTGGGTGGTAGATTGAGTTTAGGGTAGAAATTTTTACCTGCAAATTGATCTAGATGGGTGGCTTTGGAGATAGAGAAGAAAGAACAAGTTTGAGTGAGTCGAGTTGAGCGAGATCGTCGTGGGAAACAACTTCTCAGTTTTTAGGGGGAAATTTTCGTTATATATAATGAAAACATTTTCACGAAAGAAAACTTTTCTAAGAGAAATCTAATTTTTCAGGATGCCAAACACAAGAAAATATTATTTTCCCTTGGAAACCATTTCCTTCATTTGTTTCCTTAAAAACAAACAGAGCCAAGAGAAAGAAGGACGAAGTTATGACCTTGGTCATGTTAATTGACCTTTACCTCTACCATATAGAAGGTGTGCATTAATCTCCTTGTTCCAGATCTCCTAAATGATTGGATAATCAAGAATGAAGAGCGTGGCACAAAACTAGGATTATTGTCATTATAACATAAAAACTCTGGTGACTATTACATATAACCTTCCTCCTTCTAGATTCTACAGAAGGTTCTCAAGGGCCATGCACCTTTCACAATACACTGAGTAGAGCTACAACCACCAGTGATGAAACCATCCCATTTAAAAAGCAAAGTAACATATTCAGTTTCATATAAAAATAGGCTTACAATAGGATCCGCATGATGAGCATAAACGCCTCCATGCGAGTATATTGCTGCATAGGGTGCCCGATAAGGTGGCATCATAGGATGAGACAATTAAATGTCAAGTTGAGAATCATTCTATCCAATAATCTAGTGGCTTTGCACTTAAGGATGCATATAGAATATAAACTATAAATGGAGGATTAAACTGCATTTGACCCTTGGGGGAATACCTGTGGTGGTACCCAATATACAGGACCAGATGTAACCGCAAAGTTAAAATATGGTGGTGGTACAGTGACTCCGGGAGCATAATAATGCTGAAATGTAACAGACCAACTTAAATTGTTTATAATTTCATGAAAAATCTTATTAAAGAAAACATCCATTGAAATATTCTTATAAAAGAAGGTCCCAAGAGATAACCTTTTACCTCTCTTTGAATTTAAAAGCAATTAAGTCTCAAAACTTGTCAATAAGCAAATGAGTTTGGCAGAGAATCATTGAAATATGCAATTAGAGAGCTCTTTATAAAGTGACATTCTCACCTCTAAGAATATAAAACCAGAAAATGTCCTGAAATTCATCAACACTCAAATGCAGACACTATATGAACTATTGAAATACCCTTACAGGAAAACCTCCAAAGAGGTAGTGTTTCACTTCTCTTTGTGTATAAAACCAATCAAGCCTCTAGAGAATTTTCATGACAAGGCAGATTACACTATAAATTGATAATTCAATAGTAGTAAAGCACCGCTTTCATGCTTCCATGTAGGGCTGCAAACGGATGCGGATATTATCCGTATCCAATTCGCATCTGAATCCCTTTAGTTGGATATTTATCCGAATAGATATCCGGCGGAGCGAATTCGGATAGTAAATCACCATCCGTTTATAATTCGGATACGGATTCGGATACTGATACATCCGATCCGATAAATATCCGTTGGATTATATAATATATTTAAATAATATTTTTTAAATTTATAAAATTAATATTACCTTTAAAATATATTTTTAAATAAAAATTATATATTTTTACATTTTAAATATTAATTTATATTATTTTAATGTTTTTTTAAATAATCGGATAATCCGGATTCGCATCCGAATCCGGATATTTTAATCGGAGTGGGATACGGATATCATATTTCACTATCCGCCAGATATTTATCCGGATACGGATATCCGGATACATAATCGGATACGAATTCGGATATACCAATATCCGCTTCGTATCCGCTCCGTTTGCAGCCCTACTTCCATGCGGGAAGGATGGACATGCGGGGATTTGGAAAGACACAAGAATTTTGATCTAAGGATTTTCCTATATAGTCAACTGTCTTAGGGAAGATTTCAATTATTTGTCATTCTATGTCCCCTTAAAGAGAACAAAAATAATGTATAAGCAAGGGTTAGTTGCAAATCTAAATTACCTGAGAGACAATTTATTTTACATGTAAACTACTAAGACTAAACATACTAAATGAGTAAAATTGTAATTATATATCAATCCTAGAACTAAACATATTACAGAGAAAAACATACAAAAATACCAAAATTCAAGGAGACCCAAGAAACAGAGAACATGTTTATTAACCTTTCATCTTGTTTTCCATTGCAACAGAAGATCTGATATTCCTTAATGTTATAAGGAGGTATAGATTAGCTAATGAAACCACTAACCTTAACATCGAGTCAGTGAACATCAACGGTGAAATAAATTTCCCAGAAAAACAAGCACGAAGTTCCATCCACCTAAGAAAGGGACAGTCTTAGACTATATGAGATCATCAATCAAAGACTGCAACAGAAAGACAATCATCAAATCGGGGTCAAAAGAGGTAAAATCAAACTTCTAAACTCGAACTAATGGTACCTAAAAACCATCAACTATATGTGATCACCAATCAAGGACTACCACACAGAAAATCATCAAATCAAAGCCAAAGAAGAAAATTAGACCATTTATCACTGTAAACTAAACAAACCATCAAGATAAGAATCTACTACAACCACCATTAATTGAATATTTTTCTAATATTTTTTTTATAAGAACAGATAGAAGTATAGAACAAATCTAGCTCAATCATGAACCCCATGTGGACCCAATGGAGAAAAATCGCCTCGGTAAGGATCCTCACAGTGGATTATTACGTGTGATGGGGCACATGCAACATTCGGTTGTCCACAAGAATGATCGACAAAAAGTTTTTATATCTAGATTAGGCCTTGGGGTTTTACAAAGTTGATGCTGCTATATTACATAACAATATCAGTTCTCTCTTAGTACCCAAGAAGCATAACTAAAAAGTATGAAGCGCATCAATGTCAACACAAACTGATGAAGAGTAATAATGTCAACATAAGTTGTCCAAAACTAATTAATATGTACCCTGCCCTACCTTACGAAGTACTGTTCTTTGAAACAAACTATAATGCATAGCTACAAAGTACAAATGAAAAGACTTAAAGAGCATCAACCACAAACTTCCTTGGTTAATGAAAAATCTGTAACCTTGAAATTTTGAGGTTAGGAAACTGCAGTTTGTCACGGAATGGGAATTTTCTTTAAATTTCTTGAGCTCAATCAACATAATTGTTCTTGTGGACTTTCACCATATTTAGAGAGTACTGCATTTTCCCTAATGAATTCACATAATTATGGTAATGTCCAATTGAAAATTTGATGTTAGAACTTACATAACGTATACAAACTAATACCTGAAATTCTCTAATGTCAAGAGCTGAGTGATTTCCTTGACCAGCTCTTCATTGAATGAGGAAAACACTTCAGTTCCTTTAGCAAGATATATCTACAGTCTTGGAGATCATGCCTATAATAATTTGATCATTTCGAGTCAGATTTAAGGCTAGGAATGTACAATTTGCAAAGGAGGGATCATGAAAAATGATTTTTTTTTTTTAAATCACAAGCTTACTTATCCAATGTGTGAGATACTTTTGTTGCTAATTTCAAAAAAACGATCTTCATTGAGTACCAGTTGTTGTCCACTTTGGTGAAACCAGAGAGATATCCCCCAAACGCATCTCAACTTCCATTATGCACCTCATCCTCAAAAACTTCATGTTAAAGAAGAACCCTAATTCCTGCTCAAATCCTACTAAAACCCAAATGATGAGGCAAAATTACAAAATAAGCAGCATGATGACCTAAAAAATAAAAAAGAAGGGAACTTTATTATTTAAAAAAAAAAAAACTACTTGTGAACAGTCTGGAAGATCAAGAAAACATCAGATCTTCTATAAAAATTAAGAAAAACAAACCAACAAGAACAAAACATGAGATACCAAGAGAAGTTTAAATTATTACAAGCATGGCAGAGCCGTCTGAAAGACCAAAGTCTCTCTAGCATGTGAGCCTCTATTTATAAGGGAGCTTTCCTAACCTTAAAAGAAAAGGAGCGTCTCTACAGTTCTGATTGAAAAGGCAATGGTGGTGGTGGGCTGGAAAGGCATTGCAGAGTAACAAAGACGAATTTGCAGGTATAAAAAAAAACTAGGGGAAAATACATTTACACCCCATGAGGTTTGACAAAAATACACATAGACCCCCTAAGTTTTCAGAAAATACAATAGGTACCGTTATGTTTCAAACTAATTACACTTACACCCCTTCCGTCAGTTGACCATCAGTCAACATGTGCAATAAGCCCAAAAAATGCCAAAGGGGGGAGTATACCCCAAAAATCATTGATTTACAAAGGAAAAGAGAGTGGGAGAGACTTACCAGGCAGTTGCTGGAGAAGAGTTATCACTGTCGAAGCCGAGATCGAGTCGGTTTTTGCAAACGATTATAGGATTTCACTTTCGTTGATTTGGGGAAAATGGTAAGTCTCGTGTATAAGGAACAAGGAGATTCTTTGGGTTCACTTTCTATAAGGGGTATTTTTGGCATTTTTTGGTCTTTTTTGCATGTTGACTGACGGTCTATTGACGGAAGGGGTGTAAGTGTCATTAGTTTGAAATATAAGGGTACCTACTATACTTCCGAAAACTGAGAGAGTCTATCTTTATTTTCGTCAAACCTCAGGGTGTAAATGTATTTCCCCAAAAAACTAAAAGAAGATATATAAAAACCCTAATTTTAGAGAAAGAAATGAAGAAATGGGAGAGTACTTACCGATGGATCGGACCACACTTCTGCCGATGATGTCTCTCACCAACGTCATACTGCTCGTGGTCAATCATCGTTGCTCAGCGAGGAAGGTATCAGTGCAATGACGGACGATGGGCAATGGGCATTGAGTGGTGAGTGGTTATGAAATAAAAGACTGTGGGTTAGTGGGAACGTTCTAGAATGTTTTATATGATAAGGCTATCTAGAGGATATAAATGGAATTAACCAAAAAGGGGTTAGACGAAATTTTGAAATAAGGGGCAAAATAAGCCTCTTTTTAAGGGACTAGTTGAGGCTGCATGTGCAAGGCACGTGCAGTAAGCTTAAAAAATGTTTAAAAGCTGAGCAACTACAAATTAATCTGCCAACAATCAACACTTTAGCTACACACCGTGGGAGCCCGGTGGTTGTGATCAATCCCGTGGGAGAGAGGTGAGCGTCGTTAACTCAACCTGGAACATACTAACCCCTACTAACCAGAATGGCAATTAAAAAAAAGCGCTATTAGCCAATTAAAAAAAAAAAGTTAAGTTGGTAACTTTATTATTTTAAACAAAAAACCTTTCCTATCCAAAGAAACATATAGGAGAGAAGGAAGACCACACGTTGATGAAAAAAAGTTCTCTTAGAACAAAAATAAATAAGGACAATAAAAAGTTTTAGGAGAAAAAAACAATGAAATAAAATTTAATCCTCAAATAAAGTTTTACATTAATTTATTATTATGCAGAGTTCCGCTTGATATTTAAACTGTAAATTCATTATGCCATTAATAAAATGTGCTAACAATTTAGCAACAGCGCGCATGTGGAGACAAAACTCAAAAGTGGGCTATAGATGTCATTGCATCTGTGTGGGCTTGATAGATAGCGCATCTGGTCCAAGTATTCTCTCCCTTTATCAATCAGCCAACCACCATGGTTACTATAAGCTAACAGAACTGCGAAGTACGAAACTGAGGAAACTCCACACCTCTCGCCCATCTCTTCCAAAAATAAAATGGGCTTCTCTGGAACTCCCTACTGATTTTGTATAGATATCAATTAGTGAGTTAAAAACATCTAATTCTTCACACATTCTTATACTATACCCATGAATTTCCTTTCCCATGTTCAAAAATCTAACTCATAGTACTGTTGAGCTAAAAGAGCAATTAGTGAGTTAAAAACGCCCAATTCTTCACACAATCTTATCTATTATACCAATGAATTCCTTTCCCATGTCGAAAAATCAAACTCAGACTGTTGAGATAAAAAAGACTGACCTTAGTAACAACCGTGACAGTGGACAATATCCAATTGCTCAGCATGGCCATCCAAAGATTATCCAAGTTAATTTTCCTAATGATTCTCGTGCGATGAATTGCACCTGGCAATCATTCATCCCCTCTCTCAAAAGCTTCACAATCAACAGATAAATGATCCATTATCTCTGTAATTAATAAGCTCTTCTCTCATTACACTTGGTTCTCGAAGCATGTCCCTGAAACCGGATATAATTATCAACAAAGCATGTCCCTGAAACCAGCAACACAGAGAAATAAAAAGCCTTGGAACCTTATGTCCACGTGTCAATAGGAGATGAGAAACAAAAGAAACCTCCAAACTCTAACCTAACCTTGGCGTCCCAGATATCAGCTTGTACGTAAGAGGAGTTTTATAGCGGTGAAAGGAGTGAGAAACGGATAAAGAAGACAAGGAAGGCGGTGGAAGCGAGAGGAGTGAGAAGATGTCTCTTGGGGAAGGATAAGGAAGAGGAAGATTGCTTATGGAGACGTGGTAAGAGGAGAAGATTGTTGTGTTATTGAGGGACGTGTGGGAGGAGGGGGGAAATAGTATGTTCATGACTGAGCAGCTAACAAAACATTAAGTGAACTATTAGTGGGACAGGTAGCAGCAAATGGGCCCACCAACTTTTCTTATTCGAAAATTTGTTCGGTAGCTGCTTTGTCCATAAACTTGAAGGTGTTATAAGAGGGGCATAAACAGAATAAGCGTTGGAAATACGAATGACTCGTCAGCGTGAAGTAGAACCAAAAAGGGGTATTTTGGGAAGTTAAAAGAGTATGTCAATAGATAGACGAAATCGTCAGCATTTAACGCTCTTTTATTATAACGTTATGGATACATGGTATCTTCGTGATTTACCAAACTACAACGCGATGCAATTCTGACATAATTTCCAAATTTCAGTAGTCTATACACAGCACTGGGACGGCTTAGAAGAGGTTGCATCCACATGCAGTGTTAAAAGTGCAATTCGATAGAAATGGAATTCAAATTAGAGTGCACACGTATCATGTAAAAGAATCTCACAACCAATAAGATAAAATAGTAGAAATCATGCCAATTGTACTTATATATATCAAAAGCTTCAATTCCTTTCCAAATTCTCCTCTAGACATTTACGGGCATGATGGGAATTCCCTTTGCGGAGTTGACTAACCAGAGAATGACAAACAAACTCTCCCAGTGTGTAACCCATCCTAAATATAGAATTTAACAAAATAAAAATATGATGGATAAATTGGTTAGAATGATCTGCTTGGGTCTAAATTTGGCCTAGGAGATCTCCTGAGTTGTAGTCATCAAGTGGTGGGTCAGACCCTGCTTGTGTGCCTTGTGTAATATTTGCTCAATGGATTCAATCTGCTCATGGTAAGACTTCATATGGGTTCCAGCGCAGTTAATGAGGAAGGCTGCATGCCTGTTTTCACATTCCTGATCAAGGATGAGAAACTTGGTATAGGTGACTTACGCAAGCAGCTTAACAGGAATGAATAAAGCACAGATTCAGATGAGTGGCAAAAGGGATTTCATAATTTGATATAACTTGACCGAGTTGCTTGTGACTGTTCAGTGTTCACCCCCAATATTTAGACATGGTAGCCTAATCACACCCATCTCAGCCAAAATTCAAAACCCTGCTCCTAATGCAATTATTCTCATGTTTCTTTGTGTAATACAGCCGCATGTAGTATGACTGTAATGTATGCATGTAGGCTTTAGGTCAATTAGATCGCCATTGTCATTAGAACTTGATCAGAATAGTATATACAGGACTTTTGCTTTGACCTATATGGCTTTCTAAATGTGTTGTATTTGGTAATCAATTATAGTTCAACAGTTTTGATCTGCAAATGATGTCCTCGCCATGATCACCATTGCTTGTGTTTCTTTTCTCTTAATTTTTCTGTTTGCATTTCAAATTTCAGGTACCTTCATGAGATCTGTTCTCCATCCTCAATTCACAAGAACATAAAGTCCGCCAATATTTTGCTCGACACTGAACTCAGTCCTCGCCACTTGGACTGTGGTTTGGCAACTTTTCACCAGGTTACTTTTTACTTTAGAAAAAAAAAAAACAGATCTCTGGGTTTATTGCGTAGCTTGAGGAGGAATAACTGCATTTGGGGGAGATTATCTAGACCAAAAATTAGCTTGATCGGACAGATGATCCTAGCAATCCGACTAAATGATTTTCCTGCGGAGCATTATGATTTATTTTCTGACAGTTCAATAGAGTACTGAGATGGAATGTTAGGACCATCCGATTATTTTTTGGTCTTGCAGTTCTCCTATGTGAAATATATCTCATGGTGGGTCTTACAACCTTGCATATGTATTACAGGACACTGCTAGGGAGGAGTGCTGTATATACAAATACATTTGATTCAGTTAAAACGGGCTTTTATGTAAATTAAAACTTGTTGCAAATACATTTTATGTTCCTAATCTTTTTTTTTCAAATGCTTAATAAAATTTGGTGGGTCTTATTTGCATGTTTTACCGAACAACGTATAAAAAATAGGAGTTTTTTTTTTTTTTTTCCCTTCAGAAAAGTAGATTTTACCAACCAGACTTGTAAACAAGACCTAAGACAACAGCTATTATTTTCTAGATCTAATATTAAATAGCTCATATTAGATCAGATAAGAGTGCGAAAGAGCCCCTAAGATTATCTGGTTGTCCATCTATAATAGAAAGCCATGTTTTTTTTTCAATTAAATAAATGATTTTTTGTCAGCGAACGAGCCAAAATCTGGGGGTTGGATACAATGCTCCGGAGTGCACAAAGCCATCAGCATATACACTGAAGAGCGATGTTTACAGTTTTGGGGTGGTTATGTTGGAGCTTTTGACAGGTCGGATGCCTTTTGACAGGTGTGCTACATTTAAAAGGATTTCACTTTTGCTATAGGCAATTCTCTAAAGTCCTGAGCATCTTTTACTTGGCTCATCTATTCATTCACTATATCTGACTAGTTCTGTTGCTTCCTTTCATCTCAAGTTCAAAACCGAGATCAGAACAATCTCTAGTCCGGTGGGCTACACCACAGCTCCACGATATTGATGCGTTGTCCAAAATGGTGGACCCTGCTCTGCGTGGTCTATACCCTCCCAAGTCACTCTCTCGATTTGCCGATGTCATTGCTCTCTGTGTCCAGGTAGAAACTGCTCCCCCAGCTTGGATCCTGCTATTCTTAGTATTTTAAGCATCTCTTGTATATTTCAATGTTCAACACTGGTCAATATCAAACTCTGCTCACCAACTGCTTATCCAGTAGATCTTATTATCAACAACATTTGACCTCGAAACTGGATCTTGGAAAACGACAATCTAGTTGATGGTCCACAAGTGGGTTGAACAGAGCTTGATGTTTCCCTTTTTCCTTCAATTTGTTTGACCATTGAGCATTTCCATTTTAGTGTTTTCGATTTTCTTACTACTTTCATTTTTTACTTCAGCTTGATGTTTCCCTTTTTCCTTCAATTTGTTTCACCATTGAGCATTTCCATTTAGTGTTTTCGATTTTCTAAGTACTTTCATTTTTTACTTCTTTCTTTCTAGTCGGAGCCGGAGTTCCGGCCTCCCATGTCAGAGGTGGTACAGGCGCTTGTTCGGTTAGTTCAGCGCTCGAGTTTTAACAAGAGAGGAGAAGACCTTGGTGCTTCTCGTCGGATGGATGACTCGGACTATTATTGAAGGAATTTTTTCTGTAATTGTTTTATATACAATTAAAACATGTGGAAGGGAAGAATCTTTTTTTTTTTTTTTTTTTGCTTCTTTTTCCATAAATTTGTTAGTAGAGATACGTTCAATGATTTGTAAGAAGATTGGGAAACACTCCCAACTGCAACCCTCTTCTTTTCTCTTCCTCTTGTCATAATCAGTAAATATAACTCACTCTTGCATTCAACTGAGCTCATTCATGGCTTTAAATGCATTACAAAAGAAGCTTGAAGTCCTCATCTTTTTTTCTTGTCTTGCTCTATCTATCTTGGGTTGCATATGTATTGTATCTAATTCCACTATTTCTGCTAAAATCTAGGAAAAATTAATTGCAACTGCCTAAATTTTAACTTGGGGACCTCCTACTGACCAAAAGTTTCATAAATTGGACGACTATCCTAACTATGAGTCATTTTATCTGATGGCAATTAGCCTGAAACCCTTGATGTCTTTTGTTCATCTGGATAGGAGGTCCAAATTATAAACAAGGCATTTCCAGGTAATTTTTCAATTTTAGGTCTCAAGAGAGAAAAAAAAAACGCTTAAGATGGGAGTGAACCTAATTCTATCTAACCGGTATACAATTCCACCTATTCTCTGAATAGGTTTCTTGGCATCTCGGGGGATTGCCATGGTAAAAGATGAATTGTAAAAAGGAGTTTGAATCAGTACACAAACCGCTGGTCACTTGTTGAAGAGGAACAGTAGGCAGTAGGGGTGGTTGGAGGATTGGATACTCAAGGCAATGATACAGGTCAAATTCCTTTCATGGAGAAAGACCACCTCATTTTTTCTTATGCTAATGGGTGCCTAAAAAATGCCCTGATTGAAGGGAGAAGTCAAATCTAAGAATAATTGGTGTTAAATAAATAAAGCATTCTGTAAAATGAATTTAACTTGAAGGTCATGAAATCTGTATATCCTCTTTTCCTCTCTTGCAAGAGCCAAGCCGCCTCATACAAACAAGCACAGCAAATATGAAATCAATTCAAACCAAGACGAGGGGAACAGAACAGACTCTGCAGAATCACTTGTATCTAGTTCTGTAAATCAATATTCAAAAGACTTTAGGATCTCCGGTCGTTACTTATATACAAAAAGCCCATTCCTTTCCATTTCATGACACCATCTATGCTTCCACTGAGGTAAAAGTAAAACATGAAATGAGAAACAGACCTTACCAGCATACACCATAATCGAGGCCTTGTATATACTCTTTACATTGCACACTAGTTGACCTGGCACTTGCAAGGTTGTCCCTGCTTATTGAAATAATAGTTAATCTATAAATATTAGCATGCATATTGCCCCCTCTTGTATTCATACGGGCCTTTGTAGGCTGAATATGAAAAGATAAGATAGTGACCTAAAAGTTGAAACAACTACCTGTCTGCAAAGAAAATCATAAATCATATCAACAACTGAAGAAGTTACAAATCACCAATGGACATTTGAAGAGTAAAAGGGTGAATACAGGGTTTAACAGTATGGAATGCTGGTGATATTTATCAGTTAAGTGTTTATTAGTATGTAAGTTGAGCATAGGGATGACAATGGGTGAGGTCGGGTCAAGTTAGGTTGGATTGATGCACAATTCATTGGTGAATGGCAACCTGATTCCAATTTTTACCAATCAAGTTAGGTTCAACTCACTGGTGAATGGCAACCTGATTCCAATTTTTACTAATCAAGTTCAGGGATGCCAACCCTTACCTATAATAACATTAATCTTTGGTTCCATTTTTGAACACAATGACCATTAGAACAAACAAAATGTGACCATAGAGAGGACATAAAAAATAGATTTAATAACACACGGTTGGATACAATAGTTGCATTGTATTCTAACTCATTGATATGTAAGGCGAGCTCCCAAGATCTTCATGCCATGCTCAAATACATTCATCTCACCCCATACATATACCTGCAAAAACAATTGTAAAGCGTTCAGATACACCTGAATACACAAGAATTTTATAATAAGGATGCTAAAAACTGGATCATGGTGAAGAGGATATCTAGTAATATACCTCTCTGCAACAGCATCACTTCTTTCCAACTCCTTCCAGGTATGGCGGTCATAAATTTCTACGATCTGTGATTGGAGAATGACCTTCCAAGTAACAAAGAACATGTCACCAATTGTATGTGAATCCCAAGTTCAATTTTCTTAGTCATCTAAAAATATTTAAATAAGGATAATAATCAAATTCTTATTTAAAGAATGAAATTAGAATACATGAATTAGAAGAATGGTGTTAATTCAACAAAAGTCTGTGACATTCCATGGCCTTCCCCTCTTGCGGTGCTCTCAGCATTGCCATTGCCTATTTTCCATAGGCACCGTTTGTTTTAATGGAAAATGAGATGGAAAAGAAAACTTTTCCAATGGAATTATTTTCCAGGAAAAGTTTTCCTAGTCTTCTATTTTCCACGGTTCCACCGTTTGGCTGGCTAGAAGGAAAACAAATCTTTGAAAATCACATAAAAAAAATTTTGTGTTTCGATAGTTACAAGCCAAGCAAATGAAGCATTATAGCGTTCTGTGCGTGCATCCGGTTCTCTGCCTGTGGGAAGACAATGGAGTTAGGAGCTTCAATAACTCCATCAGTTACTTCCACGCCTCTTTCAGCTGGTAAACAGTGCATTAAATAGGCTTTTGGTCCTGCTAATTTCATAAGGGCTTCATCTACCTACAAGTAATTGCACAACAGGCACCAAATGGTTAACATCTTCCACTAAATGTAATAGTCGTGTTTGCGTAATCAAGAACAGTAATTATTAAGGAGAAAATTTGTGGAGCCTGACTTCATATTTCTAGTTTTCTGTAATTGAATCTAATGTTAACCTTTAGGTTTTTGACCTAAAGTAACATCTTTGATTTTGATGCTAACACATTTGTGTTCCTAATGTTTTATTGAGTTTAAGTGTAATTCAGCTTATGAAGAGCATTAGCACATCTTCAAAGGAAAAAAGATGAAAATAGCAATCAAGCAAGAAATATTCTCCATCAAGCTATAAGAAAGCAATTAAATCAAGTTGAGCACATTGAAGATCATGCCCAAAGTCCAAGTCGGATCTTGAAGCTAAAAAAGAAATCTACTCGAGATCAAGATTGAAGATGAAGACTCTCAAGAAGGTTTTATAGTTTATTATTTAGTCTTTGAGAGTATTTAGGATTTATGTAAGAAATCCCTAAAGTTTGGTCGGTTGAATTGCTCAATACTTAGATTGACCATAGGTGCCTCATTAAAAACCTAATTGAATATCAATCTAAGGACCTAAAACATGATAAATATCTTGTTAAAGTTAAGGTTAAAGACCATGGAAATCATGTCTATCAATTTGGTTAAGAGCAGATGAGTTTTCTGAGAAAAATCAGAAGACTCGTAGACGAGTGGGTTTAAGTAACTCATACTCGTCGACGAGTGAAGTAGCAAAAGCTGTTGTTCTGTTTTTATCATCAGACTCGTCGACGACTGCTTGCAAGAAACTCCCAATGGCTAAACCTTGGGCAACATCTATAACCATGTACATTAGACTTGTACTATCTCTACACTCTGCAACTGAGAAGTGAACCTCGTGTTCGTGCATTTGGAATACTGAGTTGACAAAGGTGAACAGCCCCCCAGTTCTTGATAGAGAGCTTACCTCCCCCAAAACTTTGTTTTCTGTCAAAGCAGCTTCAATGGAGCTGTGTCCAAACTAATTAAGGGTAAGGGCAACTGAGATCTACGGATTGATTCTATTTTAGATGAGCGGCTAAACTATTATGGTTCAGGAGACATGCCCCAACATCCCGCCTATCTCTACCCACGCAACTGACTTGCCTTGAACTGGCTAGTGGAGGATCAAATTCCTGAACAAGGGCAAAAAGAAAATTTGTCCTCAACCACAATATTTGGACATGTACACCGCTCAGGACCAGCCTTTTGATGGGCCCTAAGGGATATTTTAAGCGAAAATCAGCACTGGATGACTTTCAACAACCATGCACACCGTGCAAAATTAGCCAGTGCAAATGCCTGTATCTAGCATATCATGCTTAACGATGGTCTGGGTACAGACTAGATTTTTCTCAACCCTGTGACGAAAAATCATGGTCAACTGGAAAGATTAATTTCGCTCATTCTAAAAATCATATCCAGAGATGCAAGAGCTACTTTTGACTCTAAATATAAATAACTGTTACTGTTCTCTCTCTATTACTCCCCCATGGGCAAATATGAAAAGTTCATAGTGCCCCACCGCCATTAAGTGATACTTATTTATGTTTCATGGAAGCTTCGCTGATTGGTGTAAATTAGGGACTAGGGAGGTTTCTCCCTGTCTAAACACAAAGGTCGAAGGGTGTGTGTACATGTGCACGCCCACACTCACAAACAAAACGCCAAAAAGCAGGGGGGAAAGAAAGTAGGATTTTAGCATAACAAATACCTGAAAGCCCTTGAACACTTGACGGCGATATGCAACTTCTTCCTTTTGTTTCATGCTGGCCCAAACATCTGAGTAAAAAACATCAGCCCCTCTTAACAGCTTCCTTTGGATCATTGGTTATTTCGATCTTGCTAATTGCAGCACTTTGTGCCGTCTGTCTTCTGATCTGGTTCGAAGCCTTTGGGGCAAGCACACACAAAATGGAAAGGACCCACTTGTTTCTATTACAAGGCAAAAGGGATGGCCAGATCGAGGATGTCCTATGATACTAATTAAAATTTAGTAAAACAGAACTAGAAATGAGTATATTCTAACACAGATACAGAACCACTTGTTTCTATTACAAGGCAAAAGGGCCAAATTGACATCCCTCTCCCTTAAGTTCTTACTATCCAAACAACAAAAAAATTATGGATTGAACGATAAGATAACAAGATTCGGATAAACATTAGCCTAGACTCTAGGGCAACAAATGAGGATGAGATGATCCCTGAGCCGTAAAGGATGGTTGGTCCAAACCACTGTATAATGTCACCTACATGCCATGGGTTCTTATCTACAATTAGTTGTTCTCTTATTTTAAATAAGATTATCTGAAACAAGGTAACCATGAATGATCAAACTATGTTCCCAATCTATGTAATGCTCTCATGCATCTTCTCCCATTTCCTCAAATTAATACTTAAGAAAACCAGCGTCAATGCTTAAGAAAACTTAACATGCCAAAGTTCGTCAACCCAATACATGACTGTAATCCGGGTTTAAGAGCCTATAAGGCTTCCCTACGAATACCATTAGTCTTCCTCAATAATACAGCATGATTGCTTTAAGTACATCCAAACCCAACACAACTGAAGAAGTAGCATCCATTGGCCTACCGAGAGAGAGAGAGAGAGAGAGAGGAGAAAACCAATTTGAATTTCTCTTAATAATCTGGGAACAAAAACAGTTATCTCCAAACACCCTACCCACATTTCTATCCCTTTCCTCTTAATTGATTGGCAACTTCAAACCACTTGCTTCAACCATAGTCACCAACACATAAATATTTGTCACCGACACAGTGCAAAAGATAATTACTTGCGAAAACTAAGTTCCAATTCCTTACCAAAGCTAACTAGTAGCACAATTACAACAAAAAATAACTAAAGTAAAGACAACCTCATTTTGCTTCCCATTACAACACTAGAACACAGAAAATCCCAAATGCATATAGTAGATATAGCACACATTATATCTATAGCTTGGTAGGATGGCTTAATCTATTTTCATTTTTTCTTCTTTATTGTGGCTAATGTGCATATGGGTGTGGAAGATAGCACAGATTCTTCTACAACAAGTTGATCTTTTTTTATTATATCTTTGTGGGTCTTTTATGTATTGCATTTACTCTCTTGAATCAAACCTTGTTCTTCTCTCTTCGTAAAGAGGGAGAAACAAGGAATTGAACACATGGACTCGTCTTGGTTTGGGATATAGAGAAAGAAATGGGAAAGAATCATGTTCATTTTCTATTTTTTGATATTTTCTTTTAGGCCCATTTCTTTTAGTGAGAATTGAATGTAAATATTCATCTCTCCTATAAATTGATACTTTTATGTTGTTCTTTTGCTTCTCGGACTGCAATTCGTGTGAGACTTGGATGCAAAAATCAGAAATTTCAAGTCTCACAAAGAATGGAGGGACTTGAAATCTCATAATGGTAGGAGTTTGTGCTATATCTAAATTTGGCACACCAATCTACTCCATTAAATCAAAAGAGCCAAAATTCTATTAAAAAATTCAACCCAACCCACCTTCGTCCATTCTTTCCAAATTTGTCCTCACCAAAAATCCTCAAACAGAGCTACTCCAAACCCAGATGGAAATGTAACTCTCTCTCAATCCTATCAATCTGTTGAGATTCTAAGAAATTGCAATGAAATTTTTGATTGTCAATAAACTCAGAAAAGAAAAACAAACTATAAATCAGCAATAGAAAACCAACTAAGATCAATCATCCAAAACTTATAAAAACCAATCAAAACCCAAATGCCCATAAAAAAATCATTCACATACAGAATTTTCAACATTAAATTAGACAATTAACTATTAGATTCCTCCAGCAATTCTAGCATAGCAAACCTCAAAACAACCCCGAAGAACAGTCACGAACGGAGACCATCCAAAATAAACCAATATGGTTTGAGTCGAAATTCAAACCCTAGATTTCAGATTAGGGTGGGTGGTAGATTGAGTTTAGGGTAGAAATTTTTACCTGCAAATTGATCTAGATGGGTGGCTTTGGAGATAGAGAAGAAAGAACAAGTTTGAGAGTCGAGTGTCGAGTGTCGAGTTGAGCGAGATCGTCGTGGGAAACAACTTCTCAGTTTTTAGGGGGGAAATTTTCGTTATATATAATGGAAAACATTTTCATGAAAGAAAACTTTTCTAAGAGAAATCTAATTTTTCAGGATGCCAAACACAAGAAAATATTATTTTCCCTTGGAAACCATTTCCTTCATTTGTTTTCCTTAAAAACAAACAGAGCCAAGAGAAAGAAGGACGAAGTTATGACCTTGGTCATGTTAATTGACCTTTACCTCTACCATATAGAAGGTGTGCGTTAATCTCCTTGTTCCAGATCTCCTAAATGATTGGATAATCAAGAATGAAGAGCATGGCACAAAACTAGGATTATTGTCATTATAACATAAAAACTCTGGTGACTATTACATATAACCTTCCTCCTTCTAGATTCTACAGAAGGTTCTCAAGGGCCATGCACCTTTCACAATACACTGAGTAGAGCTACAACCACCAGTGATGAAACCATCCCATTTAAAAAGCAAAGTAACATATTCAGTTTCATATAAAAATAGGCTTACAATAGGATCTGCATGATGAGCATAAACGCCTCCATGCAAGTATATTGCTACATAGGGTGCCCAATAAGGTGGCATCATAGGATGAGACAATTAAATGTCAAGTTGAGAATCATTCTATCCAATAATCTAGTGGCTTTGCACTTAAGGATGCATATAGAATATAAACTATAAATGGAGGATTAAACTGCATTTGACCCTTGGGGGAATACCTGTGGTGGTACCCACATATACAGGACCAGATGTAACCGCAAAGTTAAAATATGGTGGTGGTACAGTGACTCCGGGAGCATAATAATGCTGAAATGTAACAGACCAACTTAAATTGTTTATAATTTCATGAAAAATCTTATTAAAGAAAACATCCATTGAAATATTCTTATAAAAGAAGGTCCCAAGAGATAACCTTTTACCTCTCTTTGAATTTAAAAGCAATTAAGTCTCAAAACTTGTCAATAAGCAAATGAGTTTGGCAGAGAATCATTGAAATATGCAATTAGAGAGCTCTTTATAAAGTGACATTCTCACCTCTAAGAATATAAAACCAGAAAATGTCCTGAAATTCATCAACACTCAAATGCAGACACTATATGAACTATTGAAATACCCTTACAGGAAAAGCTCCAAAGAGGTAGTGTTTCACTTCTCTTTGTGTATAAAACCAATCAAGCCTCTAGAGAATTTTCATGACAAGGCAGATTACACTATAAATTGATAATTCAATAGTAGTAAAGCACCGCTTTCATGCTTCCATGTAGGGCTGCAAACGGATGCGGATATTATCCGTATCCGATTCGCATCCGAATCCGTTTAGTTGGATATTTATCCGAATAGATATCCGGCGGAGCGAATTCGGATAGTAAATCACCATCCGTTTATAATTCGGATACAGATTCGGATACTGATACATCCGATCCGATAAATATCTGTTGGATTATATAATATATTTAAAATAATATTTTTTAAATTTAAAAAATTAATATTACCTTTAAAATATATTTATTAAATAAAAAATTATATATTTTTACATTTTTAAATATTAATTTATATTATTTTAATGTTTTTTTTAAATAATCGGATAATCCGGATTCGCATCCGAATCCGGATATTTTAATCGGAGTGGGATACGGATATCATATTTCACTATCCGCCAGATATTTATCCGGATACGGATATCCGGATATATAATCGGATACGAATTCGGATATACCAATATCCGCTTCGTATCCGCTCCGTTTGCAGCCCTACTTCCATGCGGGAAGGATGGACATGCGGGGATTTGGAAAGACATAAGAATTTTGATCTAAGGATTTTCCTATATAGTCAACTGTCTTAGGGAAGATTTCAATTATTTGTCATTCTATGTCCCCTTAAAGAGAATAAAAATAATGTATAAGCAAAGGGTTAGTTGCAAATTTAAAATTACCTGAGAGACAATTTATTTTACATGTAAACTACTAAGATTAAACATACTAAATGAGTAAAATTGTAATTATATATCAATCCTAGAACTAAACATATTACAGAGAAAAACATACAAAAATACCAAAATTCAAGGAGACCCAAGAAACAGAGAACATGTTTATTAACCTTTCATCTTGTTTTCCATTGCAACAGAAGATCTGATATTCCTTAATGTTATAAGGAGGTATAGATTAGCTAATGAAACCACTAACCTTAACATCGAGTCAGTGAACATCAACGGTGAAATAAATTTCCCAGAAAAACAAGCACGAAGTTCCATCCACCTAAGAAAGGGACAGTCTTAGACTATATGAGATCATCAATCAAAGACTGCAACAGAAAGACAATCATCAAATTGGGGTCAAAAGAGGTAAAATCAAACTTCTAAACTCGAACTAATGGTACCTAAAAACCATCAACTATATGTGATCACCAATCAAGGACTACCACACAGAAAATCATCAAATCAAAGCCAAAGAAGAAAATTAGACCATTTATCACTGTAAACTAAACAAACCATCAAGATAAGAATCTACTACAACCACCATTAATTGAATATTTTTCTAATATTTTTTTTATAAGAACAGATAGAAGTATAGAACAAATCTAGCTCAATCATGAACCCCATGTGGACCCAATGGAGAAAAATCGCCTCGGTAAGGATCCTCACAGTGGATTATTTACGTGTGATGGGGCACATGCAACATTCGGTTGTCCACAAGAATGATCGACAAAAAGTTTTTTATATCTAGATTAGGCCTTGGGGTTTTACAAAGTTGATGCTGCTATATTACATAACAATATCAGTTCTCTCTTAGTACCCAAGAAGCATAACTAAAAAGTATGAAGCGCATCAATGTCAACACAAACTGATGAAGAGTAATAATGTCAACATAAGTTGTCCAAAACTAATTAATATGTACCCTGCCCTACCTTACGAAGTACTGTTCTTTGAAACAAACTATAATGCATAGCTACAAAGTACAAATGAAAAGACTTAAAGAGCATCAACCACAAACTTCCTTTGGTTAATGAAAAATCTGTAACCTTGAAATTTTGAGGTTAGGAAACTGCAGTTTGTCACGGAATGGGAATTTTCTTTAAATTTCTTGAGCTCAATCAACATAATTGGTCTTGTGGACTTTCACCATATTTAGAGAGTACAGCATTTTCCCTAATGAATTCACATAATTATGGTAATGTCCAATTGAAAATTTGATGTTAGAACTTACATAAAGTATACAAACTAATACCTGAAATTCTCTAATGTCAAGAGCTGAGTGATTTCCTTGACCAGCTCTTCATTGAATGAGGAAAACACTTTCAGTTCCTTTAGCAAGATATATCTACAGTCTCATGCCTATAATAATTTTGAACATTTCGAGTCAGATTTAAGGCTAGGAATGTACAATTTGCAAGGGAGGGATCATGAAAAAATGATTTATTTTTTTTTAAAATCACAAGCTTACTTATCCAATGATGTGAGATACTTTTGTTGCTAATTTCAAAAAAACGATCTTCATTGAGTACCAGTTGTTGTCCACTTTGGTGAAACCAGAGAGATGTCCCCCAAACGCATCTCAACTTCCATTATGCACCTCATCCTCAAAAACTTCATGTTAAAGAAGAACCCTAATTCCTGCTCAAATCCTACTAAAACCCAAATGATGAGGCAAAATTACAAAATAAGCAGCATGATGACCTAAAAAATAAAAAAAGAAGGGAACTTTATTATTTTTTTTAAAAAAAACTACTTGTGAACAGTCTGGAAGATCAAGAAAACATTAGATCTTCTATAAAAATTAAGAAAAACAAACCAACAAGAACAAAACATGAGATACCAAGAGAAGTTTAAATTATTACAAGCATGGCAGAGCCGTCTGAAAGACCAAAGTCTCTCTAGCATGTGAGCCTCTATTTATAAGGGAGCTTTCCTAACCTCTACCCTTAAAAGAAAAGGAGCGTCTCTACAGTTCTGATTGAAAAGGCAATGGTGGTGGTGGGCTGGAAAGGCATTGCAGAGTAACAAAGACGAATTTGCAGGTATAAAAAAAACTAGGGGAAAATACATTTACACCCCATAAGGTTTGACAAAAATACACAGACCCCCTAAGTTTTCAGAAAATACAGTAGGTACCGTTATGTTTCAAAGTAATACACTTACACCCCTTCTGTCAGTTGACCATCAGTCAACATGTGCAGTAAGACCAAAAAATGCCAAAGGGGGGAGTATACCCCAAAAATCATTGATTTACAAAGGAAAAGAGAGTGGGAGAGACTTACCAGGCAGTTGCTGGAGAAGAGTTATCACTGTCGAAGCCGAGATCGAGTCGGTTTTTGCAAACGATTATAGGATTTCACTTTCGTTGATTTGGGGAAAATGGTAAGTCTCGTGTATAAGGAACAAGGAGATTGTTTGGGTTTCACTTTCTATAAGGGGTATTTTTGGCATTTTTTGGTCTTTTTTGCATGTTGACTGACGGTCTATTGACGGAAGGGGTGTAAGTGTCATTAGTTTGAAATATAAGGGTACCTACTATACTTTCCGAAAACTGAGAGAGTCTATCTTTATTTTCGTCAAACCTCAGGGGTGTAAATGTATTTTCCCCAAAAAACTAAAAGAAGATATAAAAACCCTAATTTTAGAGAAAGAAATGAAGAAATGGGAGAGTACTTACCGATGGATTGGACCACACTTCTGCCGATGATGTCTCTCACCAACGTCATACTGCTCGTGGTCAATCATCGTTGCTCAGCGAGGAAGGTATCAGTGCAATGACCGACGATGGGCAATGGGCAATGAGTGGTTATGAAATAAAAGACTGTGGGTTAGTGGGAACGTTCTAGAATGTTTTATATGATAAGGCTATCTAGAGGATATAAATGGAATTAACCAAAAAGGGGTTAGACGAAATTTTGAAATAAGGGGCAAAATAAGCCTCTTTTTAAGGGACTAGTTGAGGCTGCACGTGCAAGGCACGTGCAGTAAACTTAAAAAATGTTTAAAAGCTGAGCAACTACAAATTAATCTGCCAACAATCAACACTTTTAGCTACACACCGTGGGAGCCCGGTGGTTGTGATCAATCCCGTGGGAGAGAGGTGAGCGTCGTTAACTCAACCTGGAACATACTAACCCCTACTAACCAGAATGGCAATTAAAAAAAAGCGCTATTAGCCAATTAATCCGCTTGATATTTAAACTGTAAATTCATTATGCCATTAATAAAATGTGCTAACAATTTAGCAACAGCGCGCATGTGGAGACAAAACTCAAAAGTGGGCTATAGATGTCATTGCATCTGTGTGGGCTTGATAGATAGCGCATCTGGTCCAAGTATTCTCTCCCTTTATCAATCAGCCCACCACCATGGTTACTATAAGCTAACAGAACTGCGAAGTACGAAACTGAGGAAACTCCACACCTCTCGCCCATCTCTTCCAAAAATAAAATGGGCTTCTCTGGAACTCCCTACTGATTTTGTATAGATATCAATTAGTGAGTTAAAAACATCTAATTCTTCACACATTCTTATACTATACCCATGAATTTCCTTTCCCATGTTCAAAAATCTAACTCATAGTACTGTTGAGCTAAAAGAGCAATTAGTGAGTTAAAAACGCCCAATTCTTCACACAATCTTATCTATTATACCAATGAATTTCCTTTCCCATGTCGAAAAATCAAACTCAGACTGTTGAGATAAAAGACTGACCTTAGTAACAACAATGACAGTGGACAATATCCAATTGCTCAGCATGGCCATCCAAAGATTATCCAAGTTAATTTTCCTAATGATTCTCGTGTGATGAATTGCACCTGGCAATCATTCATCCCCTCTCTCAAAAGCTTCACAATCAACAGATAAACTGATCCATTATCTCTGTAATTAATAAGCTCTTCTCTTATTACACTTGGTTCTCGAAGCATGTCCCTGAAACCGGATATAATTATCAACAAAGCATGTCCCTGAAACCAGCAACACAGAGAAATAAAAAGCCTTGGAACCTTATGTCCACGTGTCAATAGGAGATGAGAAACAAAAGAAACCTCCAAACTCTAACCTAACCTTGGCGTCCCAGATATCAGCTTGTACGTAAGAGGAGTTTTATAGCGGTGAAAGGAGTGAGAAACGGATAAAGAAGACAAGGAAGGCGGTGGAAGCGAGAGGAGTGAGAAGATGTCTCTTGGGTGAAGGATAAGGAAGAGGAAGATTGCTTATGGAGACGTGGTAAGAGGAGAAGATTGTTGTGTTATTGAGGGACGTGTGGGAGGAGGGGGGAAATAGTATGTTCATGACCGAGCAGCTAACAAAACATTAAGTGAACTATTAGTGGGACAGGTAGCAGCAAATGGGCCCACCAACTTTTCTTATTCGAAAATTTTGTTCGGTAGCTGCTTTGTCCATAAACTTGAAGGTGTTATAAGAGGGGCATAAACAGAATAAGCGTTGGAAATATGAATGACTCGTCAGCGTGAAGTAGAACCAAAAAGGGGTATTTTTGGAAGTTAAAAGAGTATGTCAATAGATAGACGAAATCGTCAGCATTTAACGCTCTTTTATTATAACGTTATCGATACATGGTATCTTCGTGATTTACCAAACTACAACGCGATGCAATTCTGACATAATTTCCAAATTTCAGTAGTCTATACACAGCACTGGGACGGCTTAGAAGAGGTTGCATCCACATGCAGTGTTAAAAGTGCAATTCGATAGAAATGGAAATTCAAATTAGAGTGCACACGTATCATGTAAAAAAATCTCACAACCAATAAGATAAAATAGTAGAAATCATGCCAATTGTACTTATAATATATCAAAAGCTTCAATTCCTTTCCAAATTCTCCTCTAGACATTTACGGGCATGATGGGAATTCCCTTTGCGGAGTTGACTAACCAGAGAATGAAAAACAAACTCTCCCAGTGTGTAACCCATCCTAAATATAGAATTTAAAACTAGTAAAGCATCATCCAACCTTTTTCTCAAAGAGAAACATTCAACCAACCTGTTAAAAGCCTTCTTTTGTGGTCTGAGCTTACTCAACAACATCATTGCTAATCATTCCATGCCTTTCGTAAAATTTCCTTGCTTGCACAGTCCAGTTATAATATAATCACGAGTCCGGACCAACGGCTTCACACCCTTACTTTGCATATCATTCCACAATGCTATTGCTTCTTGAGCTTGACCCATTGCACAAAGAGCTTGGATCAGTGGGGTGTACGAGGAAGGGGATGGTTGTAAGCCTAGTGCCTGGAGTTCATGGAAAAACTTTGTAGCCTCAACTATTTTCCCTTCCCTGCACAAACCCTGAATCAAAGTATTATATGTAATTACATCGCGAGCGATACCTTTCTTAGGCATTTCTTCAAACATGTCACATGCTTCTTGGGTCCTTCCATGTAAGCACAATCCTCCAATCATTGTGTTGTAACTCATCGTGGTCTCTCTGTAGCCTCTATCACACATATCCCTAAACAGCTTTTGGGCCTGCTCCAATTTACTGTTGTTAAAGTATCCATGGATGAATGTATTATATGTGTATTCGTTTGGAGTAAATCCTTTCCGAATCATCTCAAACCACAACTTTCGTGCTTCCCCCAGCCTACCCATCTTGCAAAGACCGTCAATCATTGTTGTATACATGACCCTATCCAGAGCGTACCCTCTATCCTTGAGATCATTGAAGACCCGAAAACCTTCAGCCTGCATTCCGTTCTTGCAGAGCCAGTGAATGATTTCCTGATACGTAAAAATATCCGGAGTGCAATTCTTTGCAATCATCAAATGGAGAAGCTCCGAGACTTTACAATAATACTTTTTCTCGCAGAACCCAGAAATCAGTGTGTTGAAAGCAACATTATCTGGGGCATGTCCAGCTTCCAATACTTGGCAAAGAAGTTCGTAAGCTTCAGTGTGTTTGTCATCCATGCAGAAGGCTCTAATAAGATACCCAGTAGTGTCAACATCTCCCACAACGCCAGATTCCATCATATCACTGTACAATTCCCAGACAAGATCAGTACTCCCAACACGCAGAGAACCCATTAAAGCAGAGTTCCAGACTGCCACAGACGGGGAAAAGCCGAGCTGTTTCAGCTGAGAGAAAACATCGAGAGCGTCGTGGATGAATCCGTCCTCACAAAGACATCGGATGAAAGACTCTAGGGAAGCTGGTTTGGGGCTAAAATGGGTTGAATGGAGAAGGGATTTTAATGCATTGGAAGCCTTTGCCTCCAAAAGGGCATCAAAGAGGGCATTACAGGACCGAGAATCGGGGGAGAAGCCATGCTGAGAACAGAGCCATTGGAAAAAACGGAAGGAGAGAAAGGCGTTGTTTTGACACTTTATGATCTCGTAGACACAATTGGGGTCAAGGAAATTAAAAGAGGGGAAATCCGAAAGGAGGGTGTGCTCCCATCTGGGTCGGGTTCGAATGGTTTGGCATACCCTTCTTTCCATCTCTGTGTATGGCTGCTGCTTGTCGTCTAACCGTTGTTCTTCTTCTTGTTTCATTTTGTCTCCTCCTCCTTGTTTCATTTCATCTCCTCCTCCAACAAGATTTCGGACTTGGTCAAAAGGGATAGGGTTTTGGAGTCGACGATGCTGGCGAAGGAAGCTTATGACTGAAGATGGAGCTCTTGCCATTGGAGGTCCCTGCATGAGAATCAATGAAGGAAGTATAAGACAGTTCTTCTTAGAGATGAAAGATCAAGGTCTAAATGATAAATAATAATTTTTTTAAAAAAAAGGAAAAAGGAAAAAAGACAAGAAATCCACAGAGAGATGTTAAAACTCGGTTTAAAACTAAAATAAATTCACATTTAAAGATCTTACAGGCTCTACAGTTCGGGTCTCGTCTCCATAAATTCTCACATAAATCGCCTTGGAAGAACAAGTGTTCTAGTAACCATCATCAGAGCCAAAAGAAAATGTTCACTCCAGTCTCTTGATAGTGCAATCAGCCACCCCCCTAATGCATAAAATACTTTTCAGCCTAACAAAGGATTGAGTAATATTGTAGAAAAAATCAGGTCATTATCATTTTTTTTATATCAGTTGGTCATGATATGAGTTGATAGTGATACAACTTAATTGGAAAATGTTGACTAGGAATGGTTGAGCATCAACCCACAAACTACAGATCAATCGCAAGCCCCCAAGTGTAGCCAACTAGAATATAGGCAACAAGGAAATAAGGAAAATGTACACAAAGAATTGGGAAAAGAAGGGTCATTCACAAAGAGTCCACTGCAAAACATGTTTGCTAGAGAAAGTAGTGTTTATCAATCAACTGAAAATGGATCAACACCATAGTCCTAAATAAAGCCAAGTAAAATGTACACAACAGGGAAAAGAAGGGTCGAATAAAGCATTGATCACATCAGCTCAGTTGTTCTGTTCCAAAACAATGCCAATTGCCCTATTTGCAAATCAAGCATTTCTACCACAACCTGCCACTGATCAAACCATTCCCCCAAGCTGTTCCCCTCGAGATTTATAGCCATTTACTGATGATCTCATTGAAAGTGATGAATAATTACATTGAGGGAAAGTAGCAATTCTAATCAAACATAAGAATTGGTCTTATTTTCACTTCTCATGATTACAATTCTTAAGAATTGGGACATCCAAACACCAAATTACACCGAAGCAAAACCTGGAGTGAGTCATAGCATGGACGAAGAAAAAATAACCACAAATAAATGATGGTGATGAACTAGCTATCTCCATAATCTAATAAAGAAATTAGTAAAAGCAAGAGTAGTGGTCATACAATGATCTACTAGGGAACATAGTAAACAGCGAAACGAAAGATCGTAGCCTGATATCTGGACAGGGATTCTCAAGAATCAAATTGATTCTTGAGAATCAATGTGTAAGGGTTTCAAAGGGAAATTCATGTCAAAATCAAAAGGAAATTCATGACACGGGACATATATTCAATGAGTAAAGAGTTTTATAATCGAGAAAGAGAGCATGAAAACCATTAATTTTAAATGGGTACCTCTAAAAACCATAGTAAAAGACTAAACAAAAGGAAACTCAAATTTCTGAAACAAACATTACTACATGACCAAAGAAGGAAAATTCATGTTTCAAAAGAGACACTCAAATGAGTACAGGGTGTTCATTGAAAATAAAAACAAACCAGCCATTTATTTCAAAGGGGTAGCTCTTACATTACACAAACATCCCAAGATTCAAGGAGGAAACCCCAGATGGAAAAACTGTTACCAAGCAAGAAAAAAAAAATAGTTGGCAATCAAAGAGTCATCAATTATATGAATCCCTTTTGCTATCATGTTCACCAAATGCCATTAAAAAGAGATCCTTGCTCAGCCCATCCAGTTTCTTCTTGCACAAGTTTACCATTTCATAGTTACTGGAATTCATCAAACCCCTTATGCTTATTAACAAAGTACATGAAACTGAAAAACAAAACCAAATGGGAATGACAAACCAATTCTACACAAGAGCACAGAACAATAACTCAAAGGAGGGAAAACAAGCCAGATCGTCTATGAGAGAGGGATGAGGACGGAGATTCCACCCTAGTCTCTGAGTGAGAGAGAGAGAGAGAGAGAAGCATACCCTAGCATCGAAGTGCGAAGTGTCACGGGCAATTTACGTTGCCAGGTAAATCCCGTGCGGCACTTGATCAATCCGTTGATCAAGTCAGCCTACTCAAACAATTACCTAAGAACAAGAGTAAAGCACACCACAATGCACAAGAAAGAAGCAAAGATCAATATTATTGCATAAAGGAAAAGGTTACAAGACACTATACAGGTACTGGGAATAAAAGACACTAGGGGAGCAGGTGATCAAAGATGGTGCAAAGACAACCCACTCAAGTGAACTACCACCTCCTCTACCAGGTGGAAAATAAACCTTTTACCATTTGGCAGAAGGAAACATCCTAAGTGCTGGTGGAGTCATACTCCCTTATTACAAAAATGCCACTAAGACTTTGGTGACTAAACTACCATTTTACAATAGATCAAAAGACATACAAAAATAGTGCCACCACCAAGGCCATGCAAACATTGCTGGACGAATGGTCGTGACATACTCCCCCACTTGTTAATCTGACGCCCTCGTCGACTTGTTCGCTAAGTATTCTTCAATCTTATCTGCGAAGGGGAGAAGGGTGACGCCTAGTTCCCAACTAGTTTCGGCGTCGGATAGCCCTTTCCAAAGTACCAAATACTCCATGTGCGCGGGCCTGGTCGGTGATGCTTGGACATGACGATCCGCAACAATACGTTCAACTTTTCTTTGGGGTACGGTCGTTACGGTAGCTGCAGGCCGGTTCGGAGTGTTGCGAGTGGGGTCTTCCTTGTCTGCATTATACGACTTTAACACACTGGCATGGAAGACAGGGTGATATCTGCGAAATGACTCCGGCAGTTTCACCTTGTAGGAGACTTTTCCCACCTTTTTAGTGATAGGAAATGGTCCTTCGTACTTGCGAACTAAGTTTTTGTTGCCTTTACGAAAGAACTTCAAGTTAACTGGATTTAGCTATATCAACACTAAGTCTCCCACCTTGAACTTATCTTGCCTCCTCTTTGGATCTCCAAATTTCTTCATCCTTTTAGCGGCTTTCTCAAGGTAAGCTCGGGAAATCTCTGCATTCTTGTTCCACTCTTTGGTAAACTTGTATGCGCTGGGGCTGGTTCCTTGGTAACCGACAATGACTGTATGAGGAGTTAGTGGTTGTTGCCCGGTTACTAGCTTGAATGGGCTCTTGTTGGAAGAAGAGCTTTGTTGTAAGTTGAAGCAAAATTGAGCGACATCGAGCAAGTTCACCCAATTCTTTTGATTGGCACTGACAAAGTGCCGGAGGTATTCTTCAAGGAGAGCGTTAAAACGCTCGGTTTGGCCATCAGTCTGAGGATGACTACTTGTTGAAAAGTTGAGCTTGGTCCCGATAAGTTTGAACAATTCTGACCAGAACTTTCCCGTGAATCTTGAATCCCTGTCGCTCACAATGTTCTGAGGCACACCCCAGTATTTCACCACATTCTTCATGAACAAGTAAGCTGCTTCCTCTGCTGAGCAGTGCAAAGGTGAGGGGATGAAAGTAGCCTACTTTGAGAATCTGTCGATCACCACCAGGATCGACCCAAACTCCCCCACTTTTGGCAAGGCCGAAATGAAGTCCATGGAGACACTCTCCCATGGTCTCCTAGGGATAGGTAATGGCTCCAAGAGCCCAAGAGGCCTATTCCTTTCCACCTTATCTTGTTGGCACACAAGACAAGTCTTCACGTATTCTGCAACATCATCTCGCATACGAGGCCAGTAGTAACCCCGTTCTAGCAAGGCATATGTGCGACGCCATCCCTGATGGCCTGCCCAAAGAGTATCATGACACTCTTTTCCCCCATCCTTGGGACAAAGATGCGGCTTCCTTTTGTGTAAAGAAGTCCATCGTTGATCCAGAAGCGACGAGTCTTGCCACTTTCAACTAGTGGCCAAATTACCTTCGCCTGGTGATCGGTCTTTAACCCTTCACGGATCTTATCATGCATGGTAGACTGCACCCGTTGCACACTCCTATGCATCACTTTCTTGAGGGCCGTAAGTTCCGCTTTGCGACTTAAGGCATCGGCAACATTGTTGTACCGACCCGGTTTGTACTCTAACTCAAAGTCAAATTCCGCTAGCAACTCTTGCCAGCGCGCTTGCTTGGACGTGAGCTTCTTCTGCGTCATGAAGTGAGACACGGCAACATTGTTGGTCTTCACCACAAATTTCGATCCAAGTAAGTAATGCCTCCACACCCGAAGACAATGCACCACGGCAAGCAACTCTTTCTCTTGAGCCGTGTAGCGACGCTCCGCTTCAGATAATTTCCGGCTCTCATAAGCAACCGGATGTTCTTCTTGTACCAACACTCCTCCGATAGCATAGTCTGACGCATCAGTCTGTACTTCAAAAGGCTTCACCAAATCTGGCAGTGAAAGAACAGGATGTTGGGCCACGGTAAGCTTCAATCTCTCGAAGGCTTTCTGGCACTCCCTTGACCATACCCAAGCATGCTCCTTCTTAAGTAGGTCAGTCAATGGTGCTGCAGCTGCTGAATAGCCTTTAATGAACTTACGATAGTAATTCACAAGGCCTAGGAAAGACCGCAGCTCGGTGGTAGTCGTAGGTGGCTCCCACTCTTGAATAGATCGGATCTTATCATCCTCCATTCTCACTTTTCCTTCGCCCAACACATGGCCAAGGAAACTAATGCGCTCCTGCGCAAATGAGCACTTCTCTTTCTTCACGTACAATTGGTTCTCCTCTAGTAAGGCCAACACCTTTTGCAAATGCTCAACATGCTCCTCAAGAGTTGAGCTATACACCACAATATCATCCAAATAGACCACAACGAACTTGTCCAGGAACTCATGGAATATCTGGTTCATCAGTGTTGAGAAGGTAGCTGGTGCGTTGGTAAGACCGAAAGGCATCGCCATGAATTCGAATGCGCCATATCTCGTCACGCAAGTCGTCTTAGGTTCGTCGCCCTCCGCGATGCGAACCTGATAGTAGCCTGACCGTAAATCAAGTTTACTGAAGTACTTGGCTGTCCCAAGTTGGTCGAACAAATCGGCAATCAATGGGATGGGATACTTGTTCCGCATGGTCAACTTGTTTAGCGCTCGGTAATCCACGCAAAGCCTCAGACTCCCGTCATACTTGCACTGGAAGAGGATTGGTGCCCCAAATGGTGCCTAGGAGGGGCGAATGAAGCCTGACTCCAAGAGATCATCAAGTTGCTTCCGAAGTTCTGCAAGCTCCAGAGGGGACATACGATAAGGGGCTTTCACAGGCGGCTTAGCCCCGGGAACAAGTTCTATCTCATGATCAATTGTTCGACGAGGAGGAAGGGACTTTGGCAACTTGTCGGGCATCACGCTAGCAAACTTTGCCAACACTTCGGTCACTTCCTTCGGAACTGGATCCTGCTCTAGTTGAGACTCTTCCCTCAACGTAGCCAAGTAAGTCATCTCTCCCTTCTTCAACCCTTTCTTAAGCTGTAGGGCTGAAAGCATCTTCTCTCCACCTTTGCTTGCCACTGTTGGAATCATACATGGAGAGTCACCAAAGATGCATAGCGATCGCAGGTACGGCATTGGTACGGCCTTAGATTCCTGCAAGAACTCCATCCCCACAATGACCTGGAAGTCATCCATGGGAATCGCTGTCAAGTTGGTCTTTCCTGACCAAGCTCCCACTTCAATAGGCACCCCCTTGGCTACCCCGTGAATGGGCTTCGCTGCTGAGTTCACAGCTTTGATGCGACTTGAATCTTTCTCCAGCTTCAATCTCAGTCGCTTAGCTTCTCCTTCCACAATAAAGTTATGTGTCTCCCCCGTATCCACCATGTCCCGGGTGGCCTTCCCATTGATCTTCAAATCAACGAACATGAGCCCTTTTGACTGTGGCGCCTTCTCATCACCTTGAGTCTTAAGAGCATTTAGCAACCTGATGGCTCCCATCCTAGGCTGCTTTTCCTCATCATCATCACTCTCGGATAGCTCCTCGTGCTTAGCCGAGTTACTCACTGATGCCTGTAGGGCATTGAGGGCTTGTTTTTGCGGACAAACTGCTACTCGGTGTGGTCCACCACATAAGAAGCACTGCATTGGCTTGGAACCCGAACCCTTTGAGGTTGAAGCTTCTTTGGTCGGCCCAGACTTGCCATTGCTATGCTTCTTCCCATTTGATGGTCGGGAAGATTTATTGTGGCTAGTATGGATCGAGGTCGCTTTCTTCTTGTTAGGGTCATTTGTGGAGTAGTCATTCAGACGCTCTGCCGCTGCTTGTGCTGAAGCTAAGTCTTGAACACGTTGCCTCTGTAACTCGATCTGTGCCCAAGGTTTCAAACCCTCCATGAAATAGAACATCTTGTCTTTCTCGGACATGTCCTTGATGTCTAACATGAGGGCCGAGAACCGCTTCACATATTCACGCACCATGCCTGTTTGATGCAACTGTCGCAAGTTCCTCCTAGCGATGTATTCCACGTTCTCGGGCAAGAATTGGGCTTTTAACTCCCGCTTCAAGTCCGCCCAAGTATCCACGATGCATCTCCCATTCTGAATGTCATCGTATCGTGTACGCCACCATAACTTGGCATCACCGATAGATACATTGTTGCTGTTGAGACATTGGCTTCCTCTGATTCCTGTCTCACGGCTCGGAAGTACTGTTCCATGTTGAACAAGAAATTCTCAAGCTCTTTTGCATCTCTCGCACCACTGTACGAGCGAGGCTCTGGCACCTTCACTCGACTGTATGTCTCGGTAGGGCCATGAGGGTGCGAACCAACTGCCATGGTAAGCACATTCAACCGGTTTGAGAGCTCCTCAATCTTGGCCTGGAGAGCATCCACTGTCCCCTTCACGTCCTCGGTCAAGGTCTCTACTGATCCGGCCAATTCCTGGTGTCCTTGTTCCATGTTGCTTGCTTGGTCATCCATCTGTACCATGGTATGCAACATCCCATCAATTTGTGCTGTCTGGGCTTCCAAATCGTCCAGACGATCCTTGTTAGTGCGCGCTCCTGTCCCCTGTGCCATGTCTTCTAGCCTTGAATACACGGTCATGACCTTGCTCTGATTCCAACTGTCATGGGCAATTTATGTTGTCAGGTAAATCCCGTGCGGCACTTGATCAATCCGTTGATCAAGTCAGCCTACTCAAACAGTTACCTAAGAACAAGAGTAAAGCACACCACAATGCACAAGAAAGAAGCAAAGATCAATATTATTGCATAAAGGGAAAGGTTACAAGACACTATACAGGTACTGGAAATAAAAGACACTAGGGGAGCAGGTGATCAAAGATGGTGCAAAGACACCTCCCCTACCAGGTGGAAAATAAACCTTTTACCATTTGGCATAAGGAAACATCCTATATGCTGGTGGAGTCATACTCCCTTATTACAAAAATGCCACTAAGACTTTGGCGACTAAACTACCCTTTTACAATAGATCAAAAGACATACAAAAATAGTGCCACCACCAAGGCCATGCAAACATTGCTGGACGAATGGTCGTGACAGAAGGGCGAAGGTAGTTGGCGCTGTCGAGAACTTTTCACTCTCGAGAAGAACCCAAAAGGATGAACCCCATGTTTTTAGTTTTTACTCTCATTAATAAAGATTTTAAAAAAAATTAAAGAGTTGGTCTGTGTCCATTTTTAACACCCTTTTAACCCTGGTTAAGCTTAACTAGATTAAAACTAAGATTTTGGTTTTTTTTTTTTTTTAATATTATGGTTCGATTGCTTAACCCTAGGGGTGAGTGAATCTTAACCACAGTTGGTGAGTATTTAAAATTGGGGCGTGGACCAATGAGGGACGGTCATTCTGTTATAAAATGGGAACCACGGGTACATTAACAATTTTCGAGAATAAAAATAGTTTATAAATTTTTTTAAAAAAATGACTACTAGTTTCTTACTCCTAGTTGAGATTGTTTCTTGGAATTGTTCCAAATTATGCGTCATCCAAATTTGGCTTTGTTACCGCATGCTATAGGGTGTATCCCGTGTTTAGTCTCACATCAATTGGGAAGTGGACTTCGCAGGGGTGTATAAGGGGTCATCAACCCTCCTTAAGACAGATCCTTTTGGAGTGGTTGCTTGGACTTACCCATATAGCACCTTAGCAACTACCTTAGGTCTGGTTGTGTGTTAGTTACATGTTATCATTTCAACCAAAAAAACATGTTTTTAGAATTTCTATCCCTAAAAAAATAGAGAAATGTTCCTCAGGAGTGATGCTAAACGTGCTATAATTTGCTTGTGCTTGAGAAGATAATGAATATGGTTTTCATCAATCTTCAGTGAGTCTAGCCAAAGAATAGACAATCCCCCTAAATTAGGCAGCCCACCTACTCGTCTGTGAAGGAAACCAATTCTCCCCAAACCGTAGAGAGACCCCTTTGAGAACGTGAAAGATAGATAGATCTTATCTAAACGAGGGAGAGATGTGGTGAGACTTGAGACTATGAGAGAGAACGTGAGAAAGCCCTCAAGCTTGCCTTTGACTTCAAATTCTATTAAGTTGTAACCGTTATGCCCCTGAGGTTGCCATGTGTCCCTATTGACACCCCTTTACTGTGGTTAAAATTCACCCACCCCTAGGGTTCATCCACTTATCTTTGGTTTTTAGAAAACAAAATATTAGCTTTTTTTTTTAACACTGGTTAAAATTTACTAACTCTTAACATTAAAATCTTTCAATTTTTTTTTTCTAAGAACCAAGTATAAGTGGGTGAACCCTATGAGCATGTGAATCTTAGCACAATTAAGAAGTGTCAATAGGGACATGTGGTGACCTTAAGGGATAACCAGACTCCAAGGAGGCCGGTTACAATTTAAGAGAATTTTGAGTCGCTTTGACTTGACTTCAAATTCTCTCAAGTTGTAACTGGACTCCTAAAAATCAATCTCTCCTAAAGAAAAGGCTTTCTAGGCTTTTTTTTGGGAATCTAAGGAGATTTGGCTTTTTAGAAACAGAAATCTTGGTTTAGGAAAATGAATGAAATCCTCTAGGGTTATAACCGGACTCGGGAGAGTCCGGTTATGCCCTTGAGGTCGCCACCTGTCAACCTTAGGAGCGTAACCGGACTCCCGAGTCTGGTTATAACAGTAGAGATTTCATTCTTAGGAAAATTACTTAAATTGTCAGATAATTGAAAATCAAATAAAATATAAAGGTCTCCTTTTAAGAACTTGGTTTGGACTTGTGGTCATGGGTAATTGGTGAATGGCTTGTGGATCAATGGGTTTTGGGCCATGGGTATCAGATTAGGGTGTGTTTGGGTGTATGGGTTTTTTTTTTTTAAAGGTTGTTGATTATGTTATGAAAATTGGGTTATGGGATATTTTTTATCAGGAAAATAGTCACCTCCTCAGCCGAGGGGGTGAGTTACCGTCTCATCCCCCTTTTTGGGGCCACGTTGTAAACACCTAAATTTACCGCCTTTCCTCCCCTCTCAACTCTAAGTGTCGAGATGAGGTCCGAGAGTAGAGGAATAACGCTAAATTTATTTTAAAAGTCGCCACCTACTTAGGGGAAGTAGGATCCCAAGATAAATCCAAAATAAGGGGTCTACGGTCCAGAGTAGTCTAGGTAAGAGATCCATTTAGGTCCTGGGGAAGGGGTTAGGCACCCCAGGACCTCCATCTAATGATGGTAACCTACTCATTAGGTCTAAGCCAAACATTTAAAATCACTTAAAATTTCCTAAACAATTATTAATTTCGCTAATCAAACACAAATCAATATGGGGTGTAAAAATTTAATCTTTGGTTGGGGTCGAACCCTGGTTTGGGCTGCCTACTTATCCGGTTAGTCGGAATCAGACCCTAATAGTAGTTCGGGGGGGTGACTGTTTTTATACTCGTTTCGGAGTGTGGTCACTTCCAACTCGTGCTTGAATTGGGGGAATTGGAATTGAGATTTATGAATCTCATTCCGAGAGATGGTTGCGTAGCTAGGTGCTCATGGGGGAGCTCTAGGGGACGTTCATTTATTAGGGCTGGTCATTTTTTTTCATTTTTCTTTTCATTTTAGATTTTTTTTCGAAGGTTTTTGTTATGTTGTATTTTTTGATTTTTTTGTATTTTTTAATTTTGGCAAGTTTAACTAGTCAAGAACTAACCTAAGTGCCCAAGGTAGGCAAAAAGGAAAATAAGGCCTAACTGACTTAATTAACTTAAAGGCAAAGAGCAGGGCAGATCGAGCAGCCTTAAACCAAAAGAGGTTATGGTTTAAATACGAACCCTGCTCTAGGTCCCAAGGGGTGGTTTAAATACGGACCCTACTCTAGGTCCCAAGGGGAGATAGACCAGTACCTTTAATTTATTTTGATCTTTTTATATTTTTTTGATTTTTTGTAAGACTAACTAACGGGGTAGGCCAATTATTTAGGGTTTAAAAAAACTACCTAAGTGCCCAATGCAGGCAAAATAGGGAAAGAAAATTGTGGCCTAAACCTATTGCACATACACACATGGATAATACACACATACATGACATGAAATACAAAAGAAATGGGCCCAAAAAGAAGGTTAATGGGCCAAGGCCCATTGACCACTAATGGTCAATTAGCTTTGATCCACTATCATTCTAAGACCTTGAGAAGTAAGCCCAAAAAATTCTAAAATGATCCCGGGCTTATGGGCCTCCAATTTACTAACATATGGCCCGATCCAAGGGCCCAGCCCAAAAGATTCAAATCTCAATACTCCCTCTTTAGATTTCCTTTCTTTTTTTAAAAAAAAAAAATATATTTAAAAAGAGGGAAGGGATATACCTGCGATGGTTGATGAGAGATTGGCGATAGTGGTGGCTGCTCTGTTGATTTAAGAGAAGAACAAGAAAATAAACTCTCACTCTCGGTCACTCAAATATACAAAACTTCAAATAAATCAAAACTAAAAAAACTAAAGTCTGGCTGGAGAATGTGAATAGAGTTGCTGATTTTTTTCTACACAGAAAAAAACAAAAGAAAATATATAATTAACATGATGGTTAGATACCAATAGCTAAGAATGGGTGAAACCACAAAGATCACAAGCTGAAATCCGGATCTAGATGGCTTGGATCAAGAGAGATAGAAGGAATTGAGAAGATGGAGTTGTTTCTGTACAAATGAAAATCAAGGAAGATAAAAGACATCAAAAGGAAATGGTTGGGACAAAACGGCTTTGATTCCGGTTTAGAACTGAATCTGAACGAAAATAGATCTAGAAATTTAAATCCGAATTTCTAGATCTAAAGATATAGATCTAGAAATTCAGATCTAAAAAAAAACACAGAAGAAGCTCGACAAGGGATTGGTCGGTCACATGAGACATCGTGGAGAAGGTGAGTTAGCTGAAGCTACCAGTGCGATTCAGGTGATGGCAGACCTGCTAATCAGATCCATTGCTGTCGGGAAAATGAAAAGAACGGGAGAGAGGGTTGGAAGGAAGCTGCTGGTTCTCCAGAAACGCTGCTAGACTGATGGAAGGGGAAAGATGATCCTCTTATGGAGAGGGATCAGGATCTGGCCAGGGACAAAAAGAAAGAAAATAAAGAATACAGAATTCTAGATCTAAATTTCTAGATCTAAGGTTTAGATCTAGAAAATTCAGATCTAGAAAAACAGAGAAAAAACAATAAGGCGAAGGGCCAAATACCTGAGAAAACTCGGGAGAAAAGGGTTGGACGAAGCTGGTGACAGCTGATGAAGGATCTACTCAGCTAAAAATCCAAGGGAGATAAACACATAATTAAAACAAATAAGATAGAACTTGGATTAATTAGATCTAAATCTGGATAGAGAGAAAAAGAACCTACAAGCCGAAGTATATGGTAGGGTTGATGATCGGAATTAGCTGAGACTTGCCGGAAGAAGATGAAATCCAGGTTTAAAAAAAATCCGATGGATCTAAAACATGTGAAAGAGAAATCAGGAAAGAACAGCAAAAATAAAATAAAAATCAATGATAAATAGTAAATAAAACAATAAAAAACTGAAGAAGAAAAACGCTCACCGAAAACCGTAGGTCGGCAGAGGTGGTGAAGCTCAACGGAACTCAAAAGAGATTCGGCCGACTCAGCTGCTCGCCGTTGCAATCGCCGGCGGGAGAGAAAACAGAAAGAGGAACTGCTGGTTTTGTAGAACCTTGAGCACGAAAGATGGGTGAGTGCTGAAGGAGAGAATCAGTGAATCAAGGAGAGGAGGTGGGAGAGAAGAGAGGAAAATTCTCTTAGCTACCGAAAACAAAAGAGGAAAGTGAGGTGTGATGACCTCATGAGGCATATTTATAATGCCAGGGTTAAGGAAATTTGGGTTGTGGATCTTGGGCTTGGGCTTGGGCCTTAGTGAAGGTTTAGACATGGATTTTGTTTTGGAAATGGACATGGATTGCGGGTTTTGCCATTGGGTCATGGATCGCATGGACCGGATTTTTGCCCATAAGCTCTGAATATGGAGCTTCTCTTTCTCTTTCTCCCTACTGCAAAAATAATAATAATAATGATAATAAAATAAAATAAAATAAAATTGAGTTAAGTTGAAATAATTAATAAGAATAAAAATAAAATAAAATAAAATAAGAGGTAAATGAGATTTTAGGGGTGTAAAAATGGGGTGTTCACAGTTGCCCCTCTGAATGTCAGTGTTCTACCTCAGATACTATTCTAATAATTGCTTGTTCTCTTAGTCTCTAAGGGATCTAGGAGGACTTGAGATAGGAAGAAATGTTGGCTGAGGGGACTGAAAGTTTAGGATGCCCTTTCTGCTTACCGGAATTCCTTCTTTTCTTGAGCGCCTCTTGATCTAATTTTTTTTTATTCTTATTTTTTTTATTTTTGGGCTCTTTTCGATCAACCCTTTTTTCCTTTGCTGGACGGCTTTTTTTTTTATTATTATATTTTTATATTTTTTTTGTATTTTTTTTTTGAATTGGGGCTACTTTATCCGAATGGTTTCAAAATTTGACCGCACCTGGTTTCCAGGTTGCCTACGTACCCTTTTTAGGATTAGGTCATGACGTAGTTCATAGCAGACTAAGTGCAAGGTGTCCCGATAAAAAGTTTTTGAAAGAGAGGTTATTAGGCTCGAAGGGTTAACTAACGAACTTTATTGATATATTGTAGGTGTTACATGATTTATAGGGAGAACAAGTGCCAAATACGGCCCCCTATCATGTCCCAAAGAAGCTAAGAGTACAAGCAATTATCAGATAGGATCCTAAGCATAATACTTCTTAACTTTATCTATATTGATTGGCTCAGGAAGATCCTCATCATCCATACGTCCAAGTCGAAGGGCGCCTCCAGAGAACTTTTCCCGGACAATGTATGGGCTTTCGTAGTTTGGTGTAAATTTTCCTCTCGGATCTGGACGATTTGGCAACAATTTCCGGAGAACAAGGTCACCAACTTCAATATCTCTATGCTTGACTTTCTTATTGAACGCCCTAGCCATACGCCTCTGATAGGCTTGAGAGTGATCTATGGCTTTCAATCGTTTTTCTTCAATCAGATGCAACTGTTCATATCTGGCTTGTGCTCATTCTGATTCCTCAATTTCTGCTTCCATTAGCACTCGTAATGACGGAATTTCTACCTCAATAGGCAAGACAGCTTCCATACCGTATGCTAAGGAGAATGGTGTCGCACCAGTCGAAGTCCGAATCGATGTTCTGTAGGCCATGAGTGCATAGGGGAGCATTTCATGCCAGGCAGAATACCTAATTGCCATCTTCTCGATGATTCGCTTCATATTTTTGTTTGCGGCTTCAACTGCACCATTGGCCTGAGGTCTGTATGGTGTAGAATTATGATGCTGGATTTTGAATCTTTGGCAGAGTTCAGTCATACCTTTGTTGCAGAAATTCAGAGCATTATCTGTGACAATCTCATACAGAACACCATATCTACAGATGATATCTTTTTTGAAAAACCGCTGAACAACTAAGGCCGTGACATTAGCAAAAGAAGCTGCTTCAACCCATTTTGTGAAATAATCAATTGCAACAAGAATAAATCGATGACCGTTTGATGCTTTCGGCGTGATGGGCCCAATGACGTCTATACCCCAGGCTGAGAAAGGCCAAGGTGCGGTAAGATTGTGCAGCGTAACAGGCGGTGCATTGATTCGGTCTGCATAAATCTGGCATTGATGGCATTTCTGAACATGACGATAGCAATCGGATTCCATAGTAGTCCAATAGTACCCCAATCTAAGAATCTTCTTTGACAGCATTAATCCGTTCATGTGGGGACCACAAACCCCTCCGTGAACTTCTTCAACCACTTGTGCTACTTCCTTTTTATCAAGGCATCTCAACCAAATCAAGTTTGGTGACCTCTTGTATAATACTCCTCCTGAGAGAACAAACTGAATAGAGAGTCTTCTGATTGCTCGACGATCTGTTTTGGTGGCATCCAGAGGAAAAGTGTCGTCATCCAAGTATTGCTTGATATCTGTGTACCATGGTTTGTCATCTGGGCGCTCTTCTATAACTAGACAATAAGCTGGTTGGTCTTGTTGCTGAATCTCAATAGGCCAAATCAGATTTCCTTTACGAAATTTCACCATCGCAGCTAAGGTTGCAAGAGCATCGGCGAATCTGTTGTGCGTCCTGCACCTGTGATCGAAAGTGATTCTTCTAAACTTGGTGATCAAAACATTAAGGCATGCCAGATATGGAATTAACTTTTCTTCCTTGATTGCCCAGGACTCATTAGCTTGACAAATTACCAGTGATGAATCACCATAAACATCAATCTCTTCTATGCCAATACAATGTGCTTCTCTGAGTCTAGCTATACATGCCTCGTATTCTGCAGCATTATTTGAACATTTGAATTTTAGCTTTACCGAGATAGGAAGATGAGCTCCTCTTGGCGAGATTAAGACTGCTCCTGCCCCATTCCCATGTTGGTTTGTAGTTCCATCAAAGTACATCTCCCATCCAATATAATCAGGATTTTCTGGTTCTAAACTTAGAATAGCTTCATCCGGAAACTGGTCATGCACTGAAACATAATCGGATGATGGGTTATATGCCAAATGATCTGCAATTGCTTGCCCCTTGATCGATTTCTGCGTTATGTATGTGATGTCAAATTCTGATAACATCATGAGCCACCGAGCTGTTCTTCCTGATGTAGCGGGCTTCTCTAGTAAGTACTTGAGCGGATCCATTCTTGATATCAAAATCACAGGGTAGGATAATAAATAATGTCGTAAGTGCTGGGTGGCCCAAACCAATGCTAGACAAGTCCTCTCTAATGCATTGTACTTCTCTTCGTACTCAGGCAAACGCTTACTGATGTAATAAATGGTCTGTTCTTTCCTGCCTGATTCATCATGCTGAGCTAGCACACAACCCATTGAAGTCTTTTGTATGGAGATGTACATTAAAAGTGGTCATCCGGGTGTTGGAGGGACAAGTACGGGTGGATTGAGAAGATACTGCTTGATCTTATCAAATGCCTGTTGACATTCATCTGACCAGACTGTAGGCACATTCTTTCTAAGCAAATTGAATATCGGCTCACAAATCGAAGTAAGCTGTGCAATAAAACGACTGATATACTGAATCCTGCCCAGAAATCCTCGAATTTCCTTTTCTGTCTGAGGTGCAGGCATCTCGATGATAGCTCTTGCTTTAGCGAGATCAACTTCAATTCCTCTTTTGCTAACAATGAAACCAAGGAGTTTCCCTGAAGTTGTTCCGAAAATACATTTTGCTGGATTTAGCCTCAAACCAAAGACTCTGAGCCTGTCGCATAATTTTCTCAAATCTTCAGGGTGATCTTTAGCTAACGGAGATTTGACAATCATGTCATCTACGTAGACCTCTATGCTCTTGTGCATCATATCGTGAAATAATGCTGTCATCGCCCTTTGATAAGTTGCCCCCACATTCTTGAGCCCAAATGGCATAACCTTGTAACAAAAGGTGCCCCACGGGGTAATGAACAAGGTCTTTTCCATATCCTCTTCATCCTTTTTAATCTGATTGTATCCAGAAAATCCATCCATGAAAGATAGGGTTTCATGTCCAGCTGTGTTATCGACAAGGATATCTATGTGAGGAAGTGGAAAATTATCTTTTGGACTAGCCTTGTTCAAGTTTCTATAGTCGATGCACATTCTGACCTTGCCATCTTTCTTAGGCACCGGTACGATATTGGCCAGCCATTCTGGGTAAGTTGCCACTGCTAGAAAACCCGCACTTATTTGTTTTTCGATCTCCTCTTTAACTTTCTGAGACCATTCTGGCCTTAACCGTCTGAGCTTCTGCTTAACTGGTTTCATCCCTGGGTTTAAAGGTAATCTGTGGACTACTAATTCTGGATCAAGGCCGGGCATGTCTGCGTATGACCAAGCAAATACATCAATGTAACTTATGAGGAAGTCAATCATAACGCTCCTTTGCTCAGGACTCATTGTAGGGCCAATCTTTACACACTTAGGATCGTCTTCGGATCCGAGATTTATAGTCTCAGTGTCCTCATCATTAGGTTTACATATCCCTTCGTAATGTTCAAGGAGGTCGAGGATCTCTTGTGGAGGTTTCTCTTCTTGCTCTTCGTCATACTCTACTTCCAAAAGTTCAAGATTGATTTCATGTTTAGAATTAGCTTTGTCCTGGGCAATTCCCTGGCAAACCAGTAAGCTCGGTCTTAGTATTTGAGTTTTGTTTTTCTCTTTTTTTTTTTTTTTTTTGTAGTGACTTCAGATCACTAAGCCTCTTTTGGAAACCTAGGTCATACCATCATGAGCCAAAATTTATGTATATACAAAAAGAAACTAGTCTTCAGACAAAGAAAATGAATTTCATTGATTTTCTGATGTTTTGCAATATTTACAAAGATGCATAAAGCGAAAAGACTATCGACTATTTTGAAATGACCAACAAAGCCGTCTGGAATACAAAATTTTTTGGTTTTTCTCTTTTTGACCTAAAGATGAAGAGAACAAATAAAGAAAAGAAACTGGATCATGGTCTGACTAGTCCGACCTTCTTTCTCTGCCTTCCTCGGGTTGCCTCAACTGTGATGGGATCGGTCCACCATATGAGCGGAGAAGAACTGGCTCGTATGAGCGGAACAGAACTGGATGGTGCTTGCGAAGCACTAGAAAGGGTGCAAACCTGTTCCTCTGTCACGTAATCAATCTGAACTGCATCTTCAACAGCGAGTTTTTCAAACAATTGAGCAACCTCGAACATTTCATGAAACCTTGCAGGATCGTCCTTTGGCTGAGGTTTGGGTGCTGGGTTGACAGTTGGCTCTTGGTCTGTTTCCTCAAAAGGAAGGTTTTTATAGATTTCAAAATCAGAGGGTCTGGGAGTACTGGTAGGAAAGGTAACAGATAGGGGAGGTGGGGGGCACCGACTTTACTGATGATTTTCCTTTAGTCAGCTTGTTCAAAAAATCTTTCAACTCTGGTTTGTACCCTATTCCGAAATGAGGTGTGTAGCAAGGTGCTATGTACCGCTTCTTCATTCCTTGATGGTGGGCTCCCAAACCAAAACCAGGTTTGTACTTCATTTTTGCCATGATCCTCACTGCAGCTGGTATATATTCATCTTTTTTGCTTTCAAGCTGAGCAATACAAGTAACCTCCTCAAATTAATAAGTCATAAAAGCTGCCCCTTGTCCCAATTCTTGGACATCTCCAAAAGAACTCGCCAAAGACTCTGTCGGAATCACAATCAATTGGTCGCCTTGAATGAACTTAATTCTCTAATGAAGTGATGAAGGGATGGCTCCGGCCATGTGAATCCACGGCCTTCCAAGAAGAAGAGTAAAAGAAGCCGGTACATTAACCACTTGAAAATTGGTCAAAAATTCTGATGGCCCAATAGAGATGTTTAAGTCAACGTCTCCCAAATTTTGACGAGTTGAATTGTCGAAAGCTCTAATTGTCATAGGTCTTTTCTTGACATGACTGATATCCATTCCCAAACCTTCCAAAGTAGTTAACGTACAGACATTCAAACCAGACCCATTATCTACCAAAACTGCTGAAAGTGTTTTACCCCTGCATTGCTCTGGTGTGTTCCTTATCACTGTCCGGGATTTCCTCTTCATTGAAGGTAATGGTCTTTGGTTCCAAAATCTGACCTATCAGTTGCCCCAAACACTCGGGCGTTATATCCTTTGTGACATGAACATTGTTAAACACCCTGAGCAATTTCTCCCGATGGTGCTCTGAAGTTAAGAGTAATCCCATCACTGAAATTTGAGCTGGGAGCCTCGTGAGTTGATGTGCAATATTATATTCCTTTGCTTTCTCCAAAATTTTCAACAATGCAGCAGCTTCCTCTTTTTGTTACTCAGGACTCAGACATTGCTCTTTGCCCTTGGATTTAGGCAGCTCAATTTCTGGTTGCTGGTAAACCCTTCCTGACCTGGTTATTGCAGTGATGTTTTCATTGTCTAGAATGAGAGATAGAGGGACCGGTAAACGATTAAGGGGATGGATTGGTGCTGGAATGTATGGAATTTGGACTAGACCTTTACCAAGGGGTCGTGGAGATGATACAACTGGGGTTGTAGGCCAACCAGCAGGGCAAGGGAGGGTATAAACAATCCTCTCTTCTTCAACAGGAATAAAAGGGATTTGTATAGGGCGCTGAATGGGTTGAATAGTAGATGAGTGGACTGGCAACATGCGAGGTATTTGGATGGGTTGAATAACTGGGGATTCGGGAGATGACAAAGACTGAGGATATGGGATTCGAACAGGGACTCGGTACGAAGGATGGATAGCATCATCTGTCTCTGACAGCCCATCAATCTCCACCATACTAACATCAGACCCGTCGCTGCTTAGAAAATTAATCTGTCCTTGATGTGGTGGAAGAGGGGCTTGAATGATGCTAGTATTTTCAGGTGTAAATTCAACTTTGCCTTGCTCTAAGAGATCTTGAATATCATGTCGAAGAGTGTAACATACATCTGTAGCATGACCCGGGCCTCGATGATATACACAATAATGATCTGCATGATAATTCCGATTTTGCTTATCAACTGGGATGAGAGGAGTCGGCCCCTTTAGAGTAACAAGATCCCGCTTGACGAGGAAAGTCAGAAGCTGGCTTAAAGAGTAAGGTAAGGGAGTGAAATTTCTCTGAGGGTTTCTCACTGGCTGACGCGCCTGTTGATACTGATTTTGCCTTACCGGCTGAGGATTTTGAGGTTGAGGATGTTGTCGAATCGGTGGTGCAGGCAACATTAAGGGTGCACTAGGTGCAATCCAATTTACTTCTTCTCTTTTTCTGGTATCCTTTTGCCCACTATTCCTGTTAAATGGAGCACCTGACCTCGGAGATGTATTGCTAAGACTGGCATGTATAGTACCATTTTTAACAGCCGTTTCAATTCTTGCTTCTGTCTCGACAATTACCTTGAAATCTGTTGCCGGTAAAGTTATCATTAGTGTCAAATATGGTTGCTTTAAGGTTCCCAAGAAAGTTGAGGCCATTTCTTCCTTTGATAATTGCACTGATAATCTTGATGCCACCTCTCTCCATCTAGCGGCATACTCAATGAATGATTCGTTATTCCTCTGAGACAGCTGTTCTAGATCACTCTTTTACGGGAGCACCTCCAAGTTAAAAGAGAATTGATCAATGAAGAGATCGATCACATCCTGCCAACTGGTAATCCGCTTCTTATCAATTGAAAGCCACCACCTTAGAGCGGCATCTTTCAGACTTTTCTGGAAATATTGGATAAGATATGATGGCTTATCTCTGTAAGCCATCATGTCTCCCACATACAACTGTAGATGCTCTTTCGGGCACCCTTTGCCCCCATATTTGGTGAATTCTGGAACTCGAAAATCAGAGGGAACCAAAGTATCAGAGGAAAAAACTAGATCATCTAGAGTTATCCCTGTAGAGGAAGATGATACTCCCTGCATTTTTTTCATCATCTCTTTCAACTGACGAATTTCTTCTTGTTGGTTTTTGAGAGACATCAACAACTCGGAATCTTGTGGCGCCTTTGGATTATGATGATCACAGTGCACAGCCTCACCAGTTTTTCCATCAAACCGAGTGTAGTCAAAATCACCATCCTCACCTGGTTAATCATGAAGGGGGTTGATAAAGGTAAAATTCGGGATGGGAATCTCAACCCTAGGTTGATCCGGTTGAAAAGGTCTAAACCCTGACTGATCTGGTTGATGCTGAAAGGTTCCAATTCCAGGTTGGTCCGGCTGAAAATTTTCTGGTTGGAATACAGTTCTCGGCTGTTCTGGTTTAAATGGTTCGGTTTCTGGTTGGTGTGCAGGTTTATTAAGTTGCAAAGCCATCAGAGCCTGCAAGGTTTCCTGAATATTGTCCAATTGGGTTTTCATCCCATGTATCTCCTGATCGTGTGCTTGTACAAGCTGGTCTGTACTTGAATCCAAACGATTGTTGGGAGCAGCCATGTCTGCTGAGCTTTGAGATGACCAATCTGCGACTTCAGGACTGTCCAGATCTAGTATTACAGCTTGAGCAAGAGCACGAGATACAGAACGAGTGACAATTCGTTGTTTCATGCAACACTGAGAAAGATGTAGCGATTAAACATGAATGCATGATTTGACAGCAAAAAGATGAAAATCACTTTTATATATACATGTGTTTGTGTGATTCTAAGACAACACTAAACCAAAAGAAAAATAATGAAAAGCAACGAAAGACAAACAGAAAGACAAAAAGAGATTGACTCAACCCTATACAGGTCTCTCAGGAATAATAAAGTCAGGAGGTAAGGGGTTGCCCCCAAGGTCTACCACTTGTTGACGAAGGATAGCAATCTCACTTTCTAGCCTATCTACCACGTCCGACGCACTTTGAATCCTATAGTCGAACTCCAGAGCCTCGACTTGGGCATGGTGTCTGACTGCTTTCAACTGTTCTTGATTCTGATGGAATTGGACTTCAAACTGGAAAGACTCCTCAGCATCATCTCTTTTCCGCTTTTGAAACTCTCGGAGTGCTTGCTCTAACTGACGTTCTTTATCACGGGCCAACTGACGTCGACTCCTCAAGTCATCTTCCTGTTGTCGGAGGGTCTGTTGCGCTGTCTCAAACTCTTCCATATCTCTCAGAATCTTAACTTGGATCTGCTCCAACTGTTCCTCCTTCTTGCGGACTTCCTGACATTCCCTCTTCAACTCAGCTTCTTGTTGCCGGTGCGCTTGTTGTGCTGACTTGAGCTTCTTAGTATCCCTTAATATCTTAAGACGATTACCAAGGAAAGTATCTTTCCACGGCACCACCACCTCAGAAAGGGGAAGGCTTCCCCTGGACGGTGCTGTAACTGGGGTGAGCAATTCTGCTGCCTTTGGCATTTCTGATTGTATGTGAGGGTTCTCCAACCACAAATCATACTCTTCTTCAGTCGACGGTTCCCCTGGTTCGTGTTCTACTATATCGTCTGGAAATTTTTCTCTTTTAGATCGTCTCCATTCATTTTGGAAATGCCTCTCTAGAAGTTCAGATGTAGTAGGGAAAACACAATATTCTTTCGCCAAATCATCGATTACTGGGATAAACTGTCGGTATCCAAACTGTCGGAGTACTCTGAGTGGAATGTAGGGTGACGAACCAGTTAGGCCAGCAAGAACTATACATCTTCTTCCAAAAGTAGTTAAAAGAGGAAGCCTTCGCTTGTTGATTACGAGCCAACGACATTTCCAAATTATCTCATCCTCTGATAACTGCTAGAGCTTTCTGTAATAGTCTTCCATTTTTTTGAAAGCGAGCTTGGATTTGGTCTGGCTGAATTTTTGCACTATGTTCCGAGCATCATAAGCAAATTCTGAGGGCACAGTAACCATTGATGGTAAATGCTCAACCAACCATAAATGTAAAAGAGATAAACTGGCGTTGAATGTCCCTTTCCTGTTCTCACTGCTATATTTAAGACCCTTAAGAAGCTCTCCCAGGATCATTGGGACGACTGACCCTCCACTACGCATGTCTTTGATTACCCCCACCAATACAGATTCAGCGAAACTGAGGTTTTTTGGGAAGACAAGCTGAGCTAGAACAATCCATGTAAGAACATTGATTGTTGACTCGGATTCAGCTTCAGGTGTGCTAGGGTCCCATGAAGGTCTATACATATCCCACAGTTTGTTCATTTCAACCCTTGAGTAAGTACCTTTGGCATTGTTGGGTAATCGGTCAGGCTTGATGTGTAAGAACTGTGCGAGCTCAAACTGGTAATTTATTCTGTAATGGGGTAGATGTCACGCCCCAAAATACCCCCTAGGAGTTTAGGGATACTTTAGGTGGACTATACAAACCTGTCAAACCATCCTGTAATGAACAAGATAAATAAGGTACTAAACAATGATAATCAGAGCGCGGAAGCTAAACATAATTTGCGGAAGTGAAAACTAAAATTTTCTTTTCTTTATAATGATCCAAAAAGTAGTATTCTAAGTTAACATAAATACAAAACACGTCTAAGTCTAAGGTGGACAGGCCCACCTAACAAAATACAAAAGACAAAATACAACTCTGTCTCACTCAATAGCATCCCCGTGGGGCCAATGGTCTAAGTCTCTCGCCTCCGCCTGAGGCTCGACTACTAGATCCTTATAAGGTTCCTCCTCGCCATAGTCCTCCTCTATCCAAGGACCCGGATCACAAATGTCGAGAGGGACTCGGGTACCTGCCGACATGAAAGTACGGCTGAGCATGGAATACTCAGCGAGTACAAGCCCCTAACTAACAATGGTAATAACGAACAACATCATATACAAGTAATGAGAGGAGTATAGTTCATAATCATTTCTAGCAACCTCATACATAAACATTTTATCAAGTCATAATTATTATGAAACTAAAACATGTCTATGCATCATACAATTTCTCTTTGAGTTGTCCTTTTAATATTTCTTATGAGCCAGAGGTTAGCACCCGCATATCCCTGGGCTACCAACCTCCTTGACAGTACAATACCTTTCTTATGAGCCAGGGGTTAGCACCCGCACATCCCTGGGCTACCAACCCCCTTGACAGTACAATACACTTCTTATGAGCCAGAGGCTAGCACCCGCACATCCCTGGGCTACCAGCCTCCTTGACAGTACGATACCTTACTTATGAGCCAGAGGTTAGCACCCGCATAATCCTGGGCTACTAACCTCCTTGACAATACCATTTCCTTTCTTATGAGCCAGAGGTTAGCATCCTTAACCGGGGCTACCAACCTCCTTGACAATACCATTTCCTTTCTTATGAGCCAGAGGTTAGCACCCTTAACCGGGGCTACCAACCTCCTTGACAGTGCAACATTTCTGAGTCCTTTCTTATGAGCCAGGGGTTAGTACCCGCATGATCCCTGGGCTACCAACCCCCTTTACAATGCAATACGTTTCTTATGAGCCAGAGGCTAGCACCCGCATAATCCTGGGCTACTAACCTCCTTGAAAATATCCTCCATCTACATATGTGCTCGTGCATAGCAATCGTGAAATCATGATGACATATAGCATTTTAATAATTCCCAACTCACATGAGAATTTAAGAAGCGAAATAAACACATGCATACAACTTGCCAAATGGGGAACATTTATGTGACTCATGCTTTCAAATCTTAGTTTATTCATGCATTCTATCAAACATGTGTTATTCAACCCTTTTTACCTTTAGTTATTTCATATTTTCTCATTCGAACATTTCATCAAACACTTGGGGTGTGTTCATTATGCGTAATATGCCCTTCCACCATTTTTCCCATCATTCAACACATCACAACATGACATCCAATCGCCTCCACTCCTCATCCATTCATACATTCCACCATTTGTTTGTATTATCTTGTTTATGTTTTAGGGATTTAGCATATACCAACACAAGGGAGCAATGGGGAAGATCTAACACATATTTACTTAGAAAAATCCTAGGTTATTACCAAAGTAACTAGGAAGAGTGTACTAACCTTGAAAAGGGAAAGAAAATCCTTGAGAATGATGTAGAAACGCTGCCCTAGCTTGGAAGAGGTATTCCACACGATCTTGAGGTTGGATTTGGAGAATCCAAGCCTTGAACTTGAAGCAAATCCAAGTTTGAGGATGACCTAGGATGGTCCACCCCTTTGATTTCTTCCTTAATGGAAACCTTAGGTCAAAACCCTCTTCTTCTCACTCTCTAGCTCTCAAAATGTCTAAGGGTTGTGAATGAGGGCTCAAAGGGTCGAGCAAACCCTTATGGGTAAGGGTTTAACACCCAAAAGACGAAAACGCCCTTACTGAAATTTCTGCAAAAACGCGAAGACTGAGCGATCGGTGGTTATGACCGATCGATCGGTTGCCTACCGAGCGATCGGTGTTTATGACCGATCGACCGGTCAAAAACTCACTCTCTGGAAAATTTCCTCATACAAAATTTCTGACCGTGCGATAGCTACCGATCGATCGGTTATGGACCGATCAATCGCTGACTGGACCGAGCGATCGGTGCTCTGTATGTCTGGACTGTTTTGACCATATCTTTTGACTCGCTCGTCGGATTTCGACGATTCAACTTGCGTTGGATCCATCTTTCGAAAATGAACATTTCTGACGTGTCCGAATTTCCGATTTCTCCCTTATTTATTAATTAGACTACGAAAATGGCCAATTAGCTATGAATGTGCTATTCATTAAGGATGAAAAAGTCCGGGGTGCTACAGTAGTATAGCAGAACCATCAATATCAAGCCCTAAGATGCGTTTAACTTCTTCGATTGTCGGACACATTTCATTTTTTCCAAAACGGAAAACTACACTTTTAGGATCCCAACAAAGAATCGTCGTCTTGACTAAATGCCAATCAGGATCGATCAAAGCAAGGTCTAAAATATTTCCCACATGGTATCTCTGTATCCAAACTAGGCGACGGGCAGAGTTAAGGCCTTGAGCTGAACTAAAGATTGTAGCTGTGTCTCTGAGTTTGGCATCACAAGCAGCACGCATCTCCAATTTGAGTGAAGGACCTAGGCCTCCCTGCTTAATTATTCCTGAAGGGCCTGCCATCTAAACAATAGTGCACAAGTGAGACTCTATACAGGTGCTACATGATGATGCAAAACTTTTGAGAATGTTTTTTTTTTTTTTTTGTATTTATGTTTTTATTTATATATTTATGTTTTTTTTTGTTTTTTTTCTAGTGTGGCATTACATATGTAAACTAACAGGGTGGGTGGACAAAAGCCCAGTCCACTAACTTGGGTTTCCAAGACCTATTAGATTAAGGTAATAAATGAATAAGGGGATATCCATTTATATCTAGATTTTGAATCCCATATGTAGTATCACGAAAGAGTTTTTTTTTTTTTTTAGTCAAGACATATGTAAACCAATGGGGTAGGTGGTGTAGAGGTCCAACCTACTACCTTGGGTTATTGGAAAGCAGGTGAGAGGTTTATTCAATCACACTCGGGTCATCATCAAACATAGCTCACACATACCCTCTTTCTTGAATGAACATATGGGTACAAAAAGATACCCTAATATACAACAAAAAAGGAGGGCGGGTATAGATTATAAGCAGAGTAGGATTGGGAGAAACCGCCCTAATCTACTGCTTATAAACTATATCACAACCTAATCTATATGCATATGCCGGGGTAATGCAAGGTGTTCCTAAGGTGGTTGGGGGACACTTGGCCGTATATGCGACTCCCAAAATGGGACGATTGGCGCAAGTGGGAGAAACTGAATCCGTTTCTACGGGTACAACCCATAAGGCGTGATCCAGCTGAACTCCACAGATCAGAAAGCCCCTGACACTGAAGATACCTATCAAACAGCCGTAGGCCCCATAGATCCAACTAATGGGTTTTGAGGTTATTACACTAAAATGCAATGAATATGATATGCACAGGAAAGAATAAGAACATCTCACAATCATAGAAAGAATTAGCAAAAGAATAATTGGTTTAGGAAATGATTAGGGATTCAAAAATGTTTGGCTTTTACCTAATTTTCAGGTTGGATCTAATTCTTAGGCGATTTCCCCAGCAGAGTCGCCAAAGCTGTAAACACCTAAATTTACCGCCTTTCCTCCCCTCTCAACTCTAAGTGTCGAGATGAGGTCCGAGAGTAGAGGAATAACACTAAATTTATTATAAGAGTCGCCACCTACTTAGGGGAAGTAGGATCCCATGATAAATCCAAAATAAGGGGTCTACGGTCCAGAGTAGTCTAGGTAAGAGATCCATTTAGGTCCTGGGGAAGGGGTTAGGCACCCCAGGACCTCCATCTAATGATGGTAACCTACTCATTAGGTCTAAGCCAAACATTTAAAATCACTTAAAATTTCCTAAACAATTATTAATTTCGCTAATCAAACACAAATCAATATGGGGCGTAAAAATTTCATCTTTGGTTGGGGTCGAGCCCTGGTTTGGGCTGCCTACTTATCCAGTTAGTCGGAATTAGACCCTAATAGTAGTTCGGGGGGGTGACTGTTTTTATACTCGTTTCAGAGTGTGGTCACTTCCAACTCGTGCTTGAATTGGGGGAATTGGAATTGAGATTTATGAATCTCATTCCGAGAGATGGTTGCGTAGCTAGGTGCTCATGGGGGAGCTCTAGGGGACGTTCATTTATTAGGGTTGGTCATTTTTTTTCATTTTAGATTTTTTTTCGAATGTTTTTGTTATTTTTTATTTTTTGATTTTTTTTTATTTTTTAATTTTGGCAAGTTTAACTAGTCAAGAACTAACCTAAGTGCCCAAGGTAGGCAAAAAGGAAAATAAGGCCTAACTGACTTAATTAACTTAAAGGCAAAGAGCAGGGCGGATCGAGCGGCCTTAAACCAAAAGAGGTTATGGTTTAAATACGGACCCTGCTCTAGGTCCCAAGGGGAGATAGACCAGTACCTTTAATTTATTTTGATCTTTTTTATATTTTTTTGATTTTTTTGTAAGACTAACTAACGGGGTAGGCCAATTATTTAGGGTTTAAAAAAACTACCTAAGTGCCCAATGTAGGCAAAATAGGGAAAGAAAATTGTGGCCTAAACCTATTGCACATACACACATGGATAATACACACATACATGACATGAAATACAAAAGAAATAGGCCCAAAAAGAAGGTTAATGGGCCAAGGCCCATTGACCACTAATGGTCAATTAGCTTTGGTCCACTATCATTCTAAGACCTTGAGAAGTAAGCCCAAAAAATTCTAAAATGATCCCGGGCTTATGGGCCTCCAATTTACTAACATATGGCCCGATCCAAGGGCCCAGCCCAAAAGATTCAAATCTCAATACTCCCTCTTTAGATTTCCTTTCTTTTAAAAAAAAAAATAGATATATATATATATTTAAAAAGAGGGAAGGGATATACCTGCGATGGTTGATGAGAGATTGGCGATAGTGGTGGCTGCTCTGTTGATTTAAGAGAAGAACAAGAAAATAAACTCTCACTCTCGGTCACTCAAATATACAGAACTTCAAATAAATCAAAACTAAAAAAACTAAAGTCTGGCTGGAGAATGTGAATAGAGTTGCTGATTTTTTTCTACACAGAAAAAAAACAAAAGAAAATATATAATTAACATGATGGTTAGATACCAATAGCTAAGAATGGGTGAAACCACAAAGATCACAAGCTGAAATCCGGATCTAGATGACTTGGATCAAGAGAGATAGAAGGAATTGAGAAGATGGAGTTGTTTCTGTACAAATGAAAATCAAGGAAGATAAAAGACATCAAAAGGAAATGGTTTGGACAAAACGGCTTTGATTCCGGTTTAGAACTGAATCTGAACGAAAATAGATCTAGAAATTTAAATCTGAATTTCTAGATCTAAAGATATAGATCTAGAAATTCAGATCTAAAAAAAAACACAGAAGAAGCTCGACAAGGGATTGGTCGGTCACATGAGACATCGTGGAGAAGGTGAGTTAGCTGAAGCTACCAGTGCAATTCAGGTGATGGCAGACCTGCTAATCAGATCCATTGCTGTCGGGAAAATGAAAAGAACAGGAGAGAGGGTTGGAAGGAAGCTGCTGGTTCTCCAGAAACGCTGCTAGACTGATGGAAGGGGAAAGATGATCCTCTTATGGAGAGGGATCAGGATCTGGCCAGGGACAAAAAGAAAGAAAATAAAGAATACAGAATTCTAGATCTAAATTTCTAGATCTAAGATTTAGATCTAGAAAATTCAGATCTAGAAAAACAGAGAAAAAACAATAAGGCGAAGGGCCAAATACCTGAGAAAACTCGGGAGAAAAGGGTTGGACGAAGCTGGTGACAGCTGATGAAGGATCTACTCAGCTAAAAATCCAAGGGAGATAAACACATAATTAAAACAAATAAGATAGAACTTGGATTAATTAGATCTAAATCTGGATAGAGAGAAAAAGAACCTGCAAGCCGAAGTATATGGTAGGGTTGATGATCGGAATTAGCTGAGACTTGCCGGAAGAAGATGAAATCCAGGTTTAAAAAAAATCCGATGGATCTGGAACATGTGAAAGAGAAATCAGGAAAGAACAACAAAAATAAAATAAAAATCAATGATAAATAGTAAATAAAACAATAAAAAACTGAAGAAGAAAAACGCTCACCGAAAACCGCAGGTCGGCAGAGGTGGTGAAGCTCAAAAGAACTCAAAAGAGATTCGGCCGACTCAACTGCTCGCCCGTTGCAATCGCCGGCGGGAGAGAAAACAGAAAGAGGAACTCCTGGTTTTGTAGAACCTTGAGCACGAAAGATGGGTAGGTGCTGAAGGAGAGAATCAGTGAATCAAGGAGAGGAGGTGGGAGAGAAGAGAGGAAAATTCTCTTAGCTACCGAAAACAAAAGAGGAAAGTGAGGTGTGATGACCTCATGAGGCATATTTATAATGCCAGGGTTAAGGAAATTTGGGCTGTGGATCTTGGGCTTGGGCCTTAGTGAAGGTTTAGACATGGATTTTGTTTTGGAAATGGACATGGGTTGCGGGTTTTGCCATTGGGTCATGGATCGCATGGACCGGATTTTTGCCCATAAGCTCTGAATATGGAGCTTCTCTTTCTCTTTCGCCCTACTGCAAAAATAATAATAATAATGATAATAAAATAAAATAAAATAAAATTGAGTTAAGTTGAAATAATTAATAAGAATAATAATAAAATAAAATAAAATAAGAGGTAAATGAGATTTTAGGGGTGTAAAAATGGGGTGTTCACACACGTGTCTCTTTTTTATTTTTATTAATTGTGGTTAAGATTCAGTCACCCCTAGGGTTCACACATCTACCCTTGGTTTTTAGAAAAAAAATCCACAGGAGGTGGTTAATTTTTTAACCATAGTTCAAAGGGTTTGTGAGAGGGAGGAGGAATAGTCCCCTCCTCAGCACAAGGAGGTGACTATTGCTCTTTTTATAAAAGGGTCGGGCTGTTTTGGCCAAAATATCTGGGGCATTTTGGTTTTTTGAAAACAAATATTTTAGTCATTTTAAAATAATATTTTAGCCAAGAAATTGAAAGGTATTTTGATTATTTTTAAAATAATGGATTTGAGGGATCTCTCTAACTCCACAAAGCGGGATCCTTTAGGCTCAGTTTGTTTGCATGGAAAATGAGAAGGAAAAGAAATCTTTTCCAATGGAATTATTTTCTAAGAAATGTTTTCCTAATCTTCTATTTTCTATTGTTTGGTTAGAAGGAAAAAACATTAATAGAAAATCATATAAAAAAATAATGTTGCGTTTAGATGGTTGATTTTTTTTATTTTTATTTATTCAAATATATATAACAATTTATAACCCTAAGCGTGTTCGGATTAATCAAGCTGATGCTGAACTGTGCATTTCCACAAACTGGTGTACTGCGTCCATTGATAAACTACTATTGAAAAATACTCTGGTCATAGCGATCCACAATTGGCGATGAAGGAATCTTCCTTCTATGATGGAGCCTTGGTTAGAACAATAACTCCAAAAAAAAAAAACAATCGGTTCCTCGATAGAGATCAAATGCCACCTACAATTGAAAAAACTGAAAAAAATTTCGCTCCTCAGCCTAAGAGATATAAAGATCAAACCAAGAACAAGATTCAAATCCATACCAAATTTATAGTAGGGGGTTGATAGTGATGCCCAGTCCAATTAAAACAACAAAAATACAAATAAAAAGAAAACAATAGTGATTGTGTAGAATGAACAGGGGTTTGAGAGAAAGATCAAAACCCTAGATTTCAGATTAGGGAGTGAGGTAGGAGATTGAGTTTAGGGATTGTACTTCCAGTGGCGGCTTCACAGTCGGAGTTGCTCGTTGTCGTCGGCGGTGGAGAAGGAAGAACAAGCGTTGAGGGTCGACTGTCGAGCGTCGAGGGAAATGACTTCTCTCCCTTTTCAAAGAAAAGTTTTCCTAATATTAGGATGGAAAACATTTCCATGAAAGAAATTTTTTCTAGATTTATTTTGTTTTCCAGGGTACCAAACACATGATAGCATTCTTTTCCCTCGGAAATAATTTATTTCTTCTATTTTCCTTGCAAACAAACAGAGCCTTAGGTTCACAGGTGACAGGAGTGCAAAAAGAGATTTTCATTTCCTTTTGAAAGAACGATAAAACTTTTAGTGCTCTCCACCATTTTATATTTTGGGAGGTTAATGAAAAGGGGATAGTTCCCATGCTCCAGTGAATTTCCCCAAATATCCTGCTTATAGTCAATGTCAAGGGGGATATATATTGAAATTATTTATTTGTATATTTATCTTAGTCATAGATTTATGGTTGGTGGTTTCTTTGTCCAATTTTTTCTTTATAGTTTACAGTCTAGTGTGATCCGGAATAATTGTTATACTTTATGTTCTTTAACTAATCATATAACATATGTTAGTTTTGTTATTACTGAATAGCATATCTAACTTCTAATTTTGTTTATAATCTAAGCATATCCTGGCTAACGGGGAGGTGGCCAATTCATATTTCATATATAAAACTTGCACGCGGAGAAAGAGAGGGAATACACAAAAGAGGAGCCCAGTTCAGGCAGAGACAAGTGAAGTTGCACTCCAAAAAGGGAATCAATCATCCATCGGGAGCATGTCGGGCCGCATGCTCACCCCTCACCGTCCTACACTATAAATACGCGATTTCTCATTGGTGATCTATCTTGCTTGTGAGACCGGGGGTGGGGGGTTCTATGCGCATCTTCTCTATCATTGTAATAGTTTTTAGTTAATCTTTGTTCTTTATCCTTCTATGTTTTACTAACATATTATTTTTACAAACATATCCTTCTATGCACTAGATTTTCCCTAGTTTTCATTGTGCCATATAAAAATTAGGCTTTCACATTTTAAACCATCATTTTAATATTAATTTAATAGGTTTAAGAGTAGGAAACCGCCTTTGGTGGATGACTCTCTGTGCTTAAAACCTTCCCTAAGGGCATATTAGAACCTTCCTACCCTCTTCTCAATTTGCAAAACATGAAACCTAATTTTGGTTAAAGAAAACTATTCAAAATTAGACTACCTTAAGGGTATGTTGGTCTAAAAGAAAGTGAGAAAGAAAAGAAGTAAAGGAAAAGAAAGAAAAGGAAAAAAAAACTTAAATTTTCTTTCAATATAACCATCAAAAGATGAAGGAAGTTTTTTGGACAAAATTTGTCACTATTGAGAAAGTGCAATAAAATGAAAGTGTGTTTCCTGCATACCACACAAAAAAAAAAGCAAGAAAAATCATTTTTCTTTTACTTTCCCTCACTTTCTCGCCTAACGAACACACCCTAAGTGTGCGTTTGAATTTATGGAATTGGAAAGGATTGTTAATTCCATCTTCCAATTCCATTATTTGGCACACATTATAAAGATGGTGAATTTGAATTCTCTAATTCCATAGAGAATTTAAATAGTGATTTTAAAACAAAATTTGTGGAATTTGATTCTTCAGTGAGGAGGTCTTACTTGACAAATATGTAGTCGTAGAATTGAAAACAAGAAAGAAGTTCGATTCATTTCTCCATTGTCTCTCAATCTCACTATTCTCTCTCTTCGTCCTTCAACTATCCCCACAGAAACTCTGATGGGTGCCGACGACGAACAACTTAGGTAACCTGATTGATTTTTTTACTCTTTCTCCTCCTTTATCGGTGGATGATCTCCTCCTTCTTTCTCAGTCCCCGAGGGTTTCTATCTCTTCTTCTTCTTCAACCCTCCTCTTTTTGTGAAAATCTACTTTGGTTTATTTCTATGTTCTAGCTTTCTAGCTTGATTGTTGTTCTTTCAAGAAATAATTTACTGGTTTTCAAGATTATGTTTGTTTTGATATTAAGATTGCGGAGCGGACAAGATCAAAGAGTTACCTGATCGTCAATTTATTAAACCTCGTAATAGCACGAATTTTTGTAGAATAGTGACTAGTATGGGGTGTCGAACCACAAAAGATTGCGCTGATTTTGTTGCCTTTTTCTCAAGATTTATTTCTAAGTCAATGATGGGTGAAAGTTGAATTATTCTATTTAATCTAAAAGATAATTTAATCTATTGGCTTCTAATGAATGGAATTAACTAAGGAGTTTTTGGTGATAATTATGAGAGAAGATCTAGGATGTTTAAATCCACCACTACCCTCATAACTGAACTTGATGCATTTATTCAGGTCTATCATAGTGTAAACATGTAGAAACCCGAATTTATTATTCTTAATGTTTGTGAACTTTATTAAATGCTATGGAAACATGTGCTTAATTCTTTTAATGTATTTAAGCCTATAAATTAATGCGAAAAGTAGTGATTTTAAAACCCAAATAAAACGCTAAATTCAAGTTGTTCTTGAGGTTTAATTGCATGAAAATAAATAAAATCAAAAAGTAGCAAAAAAGTTTTTTTAAAAAAATTTCGGCGCCATGGCCGATTGATCGCCCACCGGCGGTGATTGATCAGCCCTGGCGGCGACAGATCGCCAAAAACGCCGTTTAGGCTTCTTTTTGTGCGTTTTTCCCACTTGTGGAGGCCCTAGGGCTCCCAACACTATAAATACCCCTTATAATCGTGGGTTAAGGGTTTCTAAAACTTTTTAGACCTAAAAGAGAGTGAAAGAAAAGATTTTTGAGAGATCCAAGAGGATAGATTAAAGGTTTTTCAAGGAGAAATAGTGAAAAAGCTTAGATCCATCCCATTCGCAAGCGCGTGATTGTAGGAAAGCGATCGTCAGAGGTAAATATGACTTCCTTCCTATCAATATAGAGATTTTTTTTGATATAAATATGATGAAGTAATAGATCTAAAGCAAGAACAACAAGAGTAAATATGTTGTGATGTTTCAATCTATTATGGAAAATAAATATCATAATCTTATGATGTTTATACCCGGATTTTCCAATGGAAAAATATATATGATGATTTTGTGATGTTTTAAATCACGATTTCCCCTTGAAAAATGTATATAGGATGTTAGAGAGTTTTAAAATCATGATTTCTTATGGATAGTATACATAATGAGTAGAAAATGTTCTAGATGTTGATTTCCTTGTGAAAATTATTTGTGAAAGATGTTCTTCATGATTTGTAATTTTATATCAACAAGGGGAAAATGATTGATTTTGTAGTGTATGGATGATGAGAATGGAGGAAGGGGATAATGTTCATAATTGATGAAATTATTATAAGTTTGCTTGAGATCATGATGTGTTATAAAAATTAGAATTCCGTGAGATTTATTTGATTATAATTGTGTATTGAAAATTTAGACACGATGAATAAAATTGTCCCTTATTTTATTTGACAAATCAATGTTTTATATTGATCATTTATGAGAGCCCCTACATGTTTAAATGTATGCATGATTTCTAAGTATTTTTATTTCACTCACACGGATTCATGAAATCTAAACATGAACAAGCATGAGAATAAATAAGATGACAAGTATTATGTAAGTACAAAAGGATACAAGCATTATGCATGCATGAGTTTTGCACTAACCGAGTACCCACAGACCTATGATCAAGGCAAGACAAGCCGTATACACCAGATAATGTGTAGACAAGCCGTATATACCGAATAATGTGCAGACAAGCTGTATACACCGGATAATGTGTAGACAAGCTGTATGCACCGGAAAATGTGTATATTGTGTGGTACCTCGAAAAGTAGGGTATATGTTAGTTTCTACCCAATATATGGGGTAGAAAGTTATTGCATTTGCATGTTGTTGGGTAAATTCACGAACAAGATAATAAGTAAGATAAACAAAAGAAACAAGCACAAGTGATCATGTGTAAGAATTGAAATTGAATTATGCTTCTGCACTCTGAATTGTTACATGTTTACATGATATGTGAATCTTATACCATGTTTACATTAAATATCGTTATATTGTTAGATAGGATTTTATATATACGCTGGGTAACTTGTTACTCAGCCGATGACTGTTGTTGTCGGCAGGTTATAGTTTTGATACCGGTGCTCCAAGACATTGGGAGGAGGAAGAATACGAGGAGGAGCAGGAAGAGCCAGCAGGTGATGTAGCACCCCGGACTTTTTCATCCTTAATGAATAGCACCTTCGTAGCTAATTGGCCGTTTTTGTAGTCTAATTAATAAATAAGGGAGAAATCGGAAATTCCGAAACGTCAGAAATGTGCGTTTTCGAAAGACGAACCCAACGCAAGTTGAATCGTCGAAATCCGACGAGCGAGTCAAAAGATATGGTCAAAACAGTCCAGACATACAGAGAACCGATCGCTCGGTCCAATCAGCGATCGATCGGTCCATAACCGATCGATCGGTAGCTATCGCGCGGTCAGAAATTTTGTATGGGGAAATTTTCCAGAGAGTGAGTTTTTGACCGGTCGATCGGTCATAAACACCGATCGATCGGTAGGCAACCGATCGATCGGTCATAACCACCGATCGCTCGGTCTTCGCGTTTTTGCAGAAATTCAGTAAGGGCGTTTTCGTCTTTTGGGTGTTAAACCCTTACCCATAAGGGTTTGCTCGACCCTTTGAGGCCTCACTTACAACATTTGAGGGATTTTGAGAGATAGAGAGAGAAGAGGAGAAAGCTCTAACCTAGGGTTTGGTTTTGAGAAGGAAATCAAAGGGGGTTTAAGAACCATAGCTCACACCAACTCGAGTTGCTTCATCGAGGCTCAAGCTCGTGTGGGGATCCATTCTCCAAGCTAGGGCAGCAACCCAAGCACGTTTTTGAAAGGGGTTTCTTCCCCAACTCAAGTCTCCTTCAAGCAAAGGTGTTCTTCTTTCAAGTTGGAGCTTCAATCAAGGTTTCTACCAAGGATCAAGCCTTGATTTAAGGTTAGTACACCCTACTAACTTTCCCTAGCAATAACCTAGGTTTCTAGTGTAAATGGTGATTCTATATATTATGCTTTCCTTCCCTATGCATTGTATTAACTCAACAATATAAACAAGATAAGGAAAATTGAATGAATGTGTGGATGGGAGATTGGATGTGGCGATGGGATGCCGAATGTGATGTATGATATGTGTGGGTTGTGAGTTAGAAATGGAGGATGGGCATTGTACAAATAACAAACTTACCCTTGTGTGTGATTGGATGGAAAATATGCAATTAAAATAAGGAGATGAACTACTAAGGAACAATGTATGTGATGTGTTTGACGAAATGCCTAAACTATGAAATAATGATTTAAATGAAGAAATGAAAAAGGGGCCTTATGCATGTATTCTCATGAATGATGAACGGATTTAAATACCATGTTGATTTCTCGAATTCTCCTATGCATACATTATGAATTGAATGGTGACATCATATCTCTCTTATTATCCTTATTTCATGATCGTCACAATTGACACGTACACGAGCACGCATGATAGCATGAACCGAGATTTCAAGAGCATGTGCATATAATAACCAACAAGAACATGACAAGGAGGTTGGTAGCCCCAAGGAAGGGTGCTAGCCTCTGGCTCACAAGTGAAGTGAATCAAGAACATGACAGGAGGTTGGTAGCCCAAGGAAGGGTGCTAGCCTCTGGCTCACAATGGTGAAATGAATCAAGAACATGACAAGGAGGTGAAATGAATCAAGAACATGACAAGGAGGTTGGTAGCCCAAGGAAGGGTGCTAGCCTCTGGCTCACAAGAGAAAGGGAACAAGAACATGACAAGGAGGTTGGTAGCCCAAGGAAGGGTGCTAGCCTCTGGCTCACAAGTATACAAGTCAAGAACAAATCAAGACATGAAATACAAGACAAGACACGATACACATACAAGAATTGACCGAGACACGAAAAAGGTTTCCGAGACATGAGTTTTACCGAGGTTTTTGCATTCATACACGCATGTCAAGATATGGCTATGTATCTTATGCTTTCACTATTGCTTTAAATTAATATCTTGTATTGCTCATTGTTGTTATGCTTTCGCTATTGTTATGGTTAGCTAGTAGTTTGTACTCGCTGAGTATTCCATGCTCAGCCGTACTTTTATGTCGGCAGGTACTGTGGATGTCCTCGACCCCGAGCCTTGGGTCGAGGAGGAGTATGTAGAGGAGAAGGAGCCACCTATCCCATGCAGTCTCAGGAGGATGGGGACTTGGATGTGTGGCCATACCTCGACTACTGTTGAGAGGAGAGGGTTAGAGAGTTCCTTTTTTGTATTTTGATAGGTGGGCATGTCCACCTTTACTTTGATTGTATTTGGTACATGTTAACTTGGAATACTATTTGGAGTTATAGAAGAAAAGAAAAAGTTGGCTTATGCTTCCGCACTTATGTTTAGTTTCCGCGCTCTGATTATCATTGTATTATATTATGTTTAGCCTCTTGCATTACAGGATGGTTTGACAGGTACACGTAGTCACCTCTAAAGTATCCCTTAACTCCTAGGGGGTATTTTGGGGCGTGACAGAAGTGGTATCAGAGCTCTAGGCATTAGAGTCCCTAGGGTCGCGTAGTACTAGAGACCATGATTGAACAAGGCATTAGTTGTATTCCAAGTATGGACTCACAAGTTAGTCCTAGTCAAAATAGGTTGAATCTCAACCAAACTTAGAGTCCTACGCTAGGAACACGGATTGTATGGATGATGTTGTGTTGTATACCATGTGTGCATTAATTGTGTTATGCTTATTAAATATGCTTGATGAATATGTATTGAGCGAATTGCGAAATTTGTACTAAATACGTATCCAAGTTAGACTCATGTTGTATTGTCGTTCTCAGGAGAAATCATGAGACGCAATACCCGGGGTCGCGGGTACAACACGAGGGGTAATGGAGGTGATGCTCCATCGGGTGATGATCAACCCGACTTTGCCCAAGCATTCGCATCCATAGCCGAGACTTTGGCTATGTTGGCGGCAAGGCAACCGGCGACTCCGCCTAATGTGGCACTTATACCGGCTCCTCCTAACCGAGCCCAAGCCGGGATAGAAGCTTTCCGGAGGATGAGGCCTCCAACTTTTTGTGGAAACATTGATCCACTTGTCGCCGAGGGTTGGATTCGGCAACTTGAGAAGATATTCTCGGTTTTGGCACCTACGGAAGTAGAGAGGGTCACATGGGCTGCCTTTATGCTTGAAGGCGAGGCCGACCATTGGTGGAAGTCTGCACTTCGGACGCGAGAGTTGACCCGGCAAGGCCAAGAATGGACATGGGGAGAATTCTTGGACGTTTTCTACAAGAAATACTTTCCGGTTGGGATGAAAGAAAGAAAGAAATTGAATTTATTACCTTGGAGCAAGGTAATATGTCTGTAGCGGCTTTACGAAGCCAAGTTCTCAGAGCTATCTCGATTTGCTCCACACATGATAGCTACCGAGGCTATGAAGGCCCGGAAATTCGAGAGGGGGTTTGAAGGCCTACCTCAAGGATCGTGTCTCAATGTTCCGACATGAGACATATTCAGAAGTTGTGGACAAGGCATGTTGGCCGAGTCGAACTCCGAAGAGTTCTTTAGAGAAGAGGAATGAGAAGAAAGGACAGTCTAGTAGTTCAGGGGAGAAGAGAGCTAGGACTATGTCTTATCAGTCCGCAGGGCTGGCTCAGTCACAGAGGATGTACTCGGCACCACAGGCTCCCCGCCCTTTTGCTCCACCGGCTTTTCGCCCGGCTACCTCGTATGCTCCTCGCCCCGCAGTGACTCAGGCTACGGGTTATACTCCTCCCACTTATTCACATGATGTCTGCACCCTTTGTGGAAGGAGGCATCCAACAGGGGAATGTCGGAAGGCTACAGGAGGCTGTTTTCATTGTGGCGACCAGGGCCACATGATTCGGGATTGTCCCCGACGTCGATGCCAGCTCAGTCTTCGGGGAGCAGGCCCCCGATTCTGCAGACATCTCAGCCTAGCTCGTCTCAGGCTTCGAGGGCCTCACAGTCTACCCGGCCTCCTCGCCCAGCACTCAGGGCCGAGTCTTCGCCCTATCAGAGAGAGACGCACGTGCATCCGACGATGTCGTGCAAGGTACGCACGAATTCTAGGGTTTAATTGTGTAAAATTTCTATGGTTTATTTTGTGAGTTTCTATACTAAGGGCTACCTATGTATGATGCTTGTTGTTTGAAATCTACTAATAGTAGCTACTTAATCGCACAGGCGCTTTATTAGTGAACGAGTGTCTCGCCCGAGTGTTAATCGACACAGGATCCACTCACTCCTTTGTGTCACCTAGTTTCGCGAAGGGATTTTTGACTGAGGCTATTCCGTTAGAGCGGGAGTTGACCATTGCAACTCCACTCGGTAAGTCAGTTGACACGAACAAGATATTCAGAGATTGTGTGGTTCAAGTAGGGGAGAATGAACTAGTGGTCGATCTTATCATTTGGATTTTCAAGATTTGGACTTTGACGTCATTCTTGGTATGGATTGGTTGGCAAACCATCACGGGCATGTTGCGTGTTTTGAAAAGATGGTAAATTTCAAGCCGGAAGGGGGTAAGCCTTTTCACTTCCGAGGATTAAGAGAGAGGGACATTGCTCGCCTCGCAGCCTTGAGTATAGCACACCCAGAAGCACAAAACTCATCGGCTATTCCAGTTGTGAGTGAGTTCTTAGATGTGTTCCCGGAAGAACTTCCCGGATTACCTCCTGATAGAGAGATCGAATTCGCTATAGAGCTTGCTCCGGGTACCGCTCCGATTTTAAGGGCACCATATAGAATGGCCCCTATAGAGCTGGAAGAATTGAAGAAACAGATTGAGGAGTTACAACAACTTGGTTTCATCCAACCAAGTGTGTCACCGTGGGGAGCTCCGGTCCTTTTGTAAAGAAGAAAGACGGGTCGATGAGAATGTGTATAGACTACCGTCAGTTGAACAAGGTAACTATCAAGAATCGTTATCCCTTGCCAAGGATAGACGACTTGTTTGACCAACTGAAGGGAGCAAGATTCTTCTCCAAAATTGATCTTAGATCGGGGTATCATCAATTAAGGATCAAGGCGGAAGATGTTCCGAAGACGGCTTTCAGGACTCGGTATGGGCATTACGAGTTCCTTGTCATGCCTTTTGGATTGACGAATGCACCGGCGGCATTCATGGATTTGATGAACCGGGTGTTCCGATCTTACTTGGATCGATGCGTGATTGTATTCATTGATGACATTTTGGTGTATTCCCAGACACGGGAAGATCACGCACGAGACCTCCGCCTTGCTCTGGAGATGTTGAGAGAGCATAGGCTATATGCCAAATTGAGTAAGTGCGAGTTCTGGCTAGAGAAGGTCGCATTTCTTGGACACGTGGTGTCGGCCGAGGGCATTTCTGTAGATCCAGCCAAGGTTGAGGCAGTCATGAGTTGGGAGAGGCCCAAGAGCGTCACGGAGATACGTAGTTTCCTCGGATTGGCAGGCTACTACCGGAGATTTGTGGAGGGATTCTCCAGTTTGGCTGCAACCTCTCACCTACTTGACAAGGAAAAATGTAAAGTTCAGTTGGAGTGACCAATGTGAAGTAAGTTTCCAAGAGTTGAAGAAACGCCTCACCACAGCCCCTGTCCTTACTGTGCCATCCGGACATGGTGGTTATGAGGTATATAGCGATGCTTCGCATATCGGACTTGGGTTGTGTCCTTATGCAGTTAAGAAAGTCATTGCCTACGCATCAAGGCAATTGAAGGAGCATGAAAAGAATTACCCCACTCACGACTTGGAGCTTGCGGCGGTCGTGTTTGCACTTAAAATTTGGCGACATTATCTGTACGGGGAACAATTTGAGGTATTCACAGATCATAAAAGCCTTAAGTATTGTTTTCCCAGAAAGAGTTGAACCTGAGGCAAAGAAGATGGGTAGAATTTTTGAAAGGCTATGAGTGCTCCATTCAGTACCACCCGGGCAAAGCAAATGTAGTAGCCGATGCTCTTAGCCGGAAGCCTACTGGACTTTTGGCGCATATGATGCTGAAGGAGTGGAGATGCTGGAGGATGCATCCCAAACCTCGACATCAGTTTTAGTCTCCCTACCTATGGGCCTGTAATGGCTAACATCACAGTTAGGCCATTTATGTTGAGCATGATCCAGGGTTGCAGGAAATGGATGCCGAACTACTTTCTTGCCGAGACAGTCAGTTAAAAGTGGCAGTAAGGATTTTACGGCGAGGGAAGATGGAATTATCACTTTCAGGGAAGAGTATGTGTCCCAGCCGATGAGAAGCTTAAGCGAGAATCTTGTACGAGGCTCACCGGTCCAAGTACACCGTTCACCCCGGGGGTACCAAAATGTATAGGTACTTGAAGAAGCATTTTGGTGCGGAACATGAATGCGAGAAATAGCGGAGTATGTGTCTAAATGCTTGGTGTGCCAACAAGTCAAAGCGAACACAGAAGACCGGCTGGACTTTTGCAGTCCCCTACCAATTCCCGAGTGGAATGGGAACATATCTCTATGGACTTCATCGTGGGGTTGCCGAAGACGGTTAGGAAGACCGATGCTATATGGGTAGTCGTTGATAGACTCACGAAGTCCGCTCATTTCTTACCGTACCGGACTACATTCAACTCCAATCAATTAGCGGAGCTATACATCAAGGAGATAGTCCGATTACACGGAGTGCCAGTGAGTATTGTGTCGGATAGAGACACAAGATTCACATCCAGGTTTTGGAAAAGTTTTCAAGGTGCAATGGGCTCCCGGTTAGACTTTAGCACAGCTTTCCACCCACAGACCGACGGGCAAACCGAGAGGGTGAATCAGGTTATTGAAGATATGCTCGAGCATGTATGCTAGACTTCAAGGGAAGTTGGGAAGATCACCTACCTTTGGTGGAATTCGCTTACAACAATAGTTATCAAGAAAGCATACAAATGGCGCCTTTCGAGGCTTTGTACGGAAGGAGTTGTAGATCCCCGTTGTATTGGGATGAAGTGGGAGAAGAAAGATTTTGGGCCCCGAGTTGATTGAACGAACCGCGGATAGGGTCAAGCTTATCCGGGAGAGGTTGAAGACCGCACAAGATAGACAGAAAAGCTATGCCGACAACCGAAGGAGGGATCTTGAATTCCGAGTCGGTGATTTTGTGTTTGTAAGGATTTCACCGACCAAGGTGTTATGCGATTCGGAAGAGAGGCAAGCTTAGCCCGAGGTATGTGGGTCCGTTCGAGATCATTACTCGAGTCGGTGAAGTTGCTTACCGTGTTGCTTTGCCCGCTCACATGGCGGCGGTCCACAACGTGTTCATATCTCCCAGCTTCGGAAGTACATCCCGGATCCTTCTCACGTCATCGAGCTTGATCCGGTTGAGATTCGAGAGGATCTCACTTTGGTTGAGAAGCCGGTTCATATTTTGGATCGAAGAGACCAAGTACTTCGCAACAAGACTATTCCGCTAGTTCTCGTGCAATGGCAACATCACGCTCGAGAAGAGGCTACATGGGAACGTGAGGCCGAAGTCAAGGCGAAGTACCCCGAGTTGTTTAAATGATTTTATGTATAACTTGTAATTTTGTTTCGAATTGTTATGCTAAGTTGTTAAAATTGTAAAGCACGCATTGTCCAAATTTCGGGGACGAAATTTTTGTAAGGGGGGGAGAATGTAGCACCCCGGACTTTTTCATCCTTAATGAATAGCACCTTCGTAGCTAATTGGCCGTTTTTGTAGTCTAATTAATAAATAAGGGAGAAATCGGAAATTCCGAAATGTCAGAAATGTGCGTTTTCGAAAGACGAACCCAACGCAAGTTGAATCGTCGAAATCCGACGAGCGAGTCAAAAGATATGGTCAAAACAGTCCAGACATACAGAGAACCGATCGCTCGGTCCAGTCAGCGATCGATCGGTCCATAACCGATCGATCGGTAGCTATCGCGCGGTCAGAATTTTGTATGGGGAAATTTTCCAGAGAGTGAGTTTTTGACCGGTCGATCGGTCATAAACACCGATCGCTCGGTAGGCAACCGATCGATCGGTCATAACCACCGATCGCTCGGTCTTCGCGTTTTTGCAGAAATTTCAGTAAGGGCGTTTTCGTCTTTTGGGTGTTAAACCCTTACCCATAAGGGTTTGCTCGACCCTTTGAGGCCTCACTTACAACATTTGAGGGATTTTGAGAGATAGAGAGAGAAGAGAGAAAGCTCTAACCTAGGGTTTGGTTTTGAGAAGGAAATCAAAGGGGGTTTAAGAACCATAGCTCACACCAACTCGAGTTGCTTCATCGAGGCTCAAGCTCGTGTGTGAACCATCCTCCAGCTAGGGCAGCAACCCAAGCACGTTTTTGAAAGGGGTTTCTTCCCCAACTCAAGTCTCCTTCAAGCAAAGGTGTTCTTCTTTCAAGTTGGAGCTTCAATCAAGGTTTCTACCAAGGATCAAGCCTTGATTTAAGGTTAGTACACCCTACTAACTTACCCTAGCAATAACCTAGGTTTCTAGTGTAAATGGTGATTCTATATATTATGCTTTCCTTCCCTATGCATTGTATTAACTCAACAAATATAAACAAGATAAGGAAAATTGAATGAATGTGTGGATGGGAGATTGGATGTGGCGATGGGATGCCGAATGTGTATGTATGATATGTGTGGGTTGTGAGTTAGACATGGAGGATGGGCATTGTACCAATAACAAACTTACCCTTGTGTGTGATTGGATGGAAATATGCAATTTAAAAATAAGGAGATGAACTACTAAGGAACAATGTATGTGATGTGTTTGACGAAATGCCTAAACTATGAAATAATGATTTAAATGAAGAAATGAAAAGGGGCCTTATGCATGTATTCTCATGAATGATGAACGGATTTAAATACCATGTCGATTTCTCGAATTCGCCTATGCATACATTATGAATGAATGGTGACATCATATCTCCTCTATTATCCTTATTTCATGATCGTCACAATTGACACGTACACGAGCACGCATGATAGCATGAACCGAGATTTCAAGAGCATGTGCATATAATACCCAACAAGAACATGACAAGGAGGTTGGTAGCCCCAAGGAAGGGTGCTAGCCTCTGGCTCACAAGTGAAGTGAATCAAGAACATGACAAGGAGGTTGGTAGCCCAAGGAAGGGTGCTAGCCTCTGGCTCACAAGTGAAATGAATCAAGAACATGACAAGGAGGTTGGTAGCCCAAGGAAGGGTGCTAGCCTCTGGCTCACAAGTGAATGAATCAAGAACATGACAAGGAGGTTGGTAGCCCAAGGAAGGGTGCTAGCCTCTGGCTCACAAGAGAAAGGGAACAAGAACATGACAAGGAGGTTGGTAGCCCAAGGAAGGGTGCTAGCCTCTGGCTCACAAGTATACAAGTCAAGAACAAAATCAAGACATGAAATACAAGACAAGACACGATACACATACAAGAATTGACCGAGACACGAAAAAGGTTTCCGAGACCTGAGTTTTACCGAGGTTTTTGCATTCATACACGCATGTCAAGATATGGCTATGTATCTTATGCTTTCACTATTGCTTTAAATTAATATCTTGTATTGCTCATTGTTGTTATGCTTTCGCTATTGTTATGGTTAGCTAGTAGTTTGTACTCGCCTGAGTATTCCATGCTCAGCCGTACTTTATGTCGGCAGGTACTGTGGATGTCCTCGACCCCGAGCCTTGGGTCGAGGAGGAGTATGTAGAGGAGAGGGAGCCACCTATCCCATGGCAGTCTCAGGAGGATGGGGACTTGGATGTGTGGCCATACCTCGACTACTGTTGAGAGGAGAGGGTTAGAGAGTTCCTTTTTTGTATTTTGATAGGTGGGCATGTCCACCTTTACTTTGATTGTATTTGGTACATGTTAACTTGGAATACTATTTGGAGTTATAGAAGAAAAGAAAAAGTTGGCTTATGCTTCCGCACTTATGTTTAGTTTCCGCGCTCTGATTATCATTGTATTATATTATGTTTAGCCTCTTGCATTACAGGATGGTTTGACAGGTACACGTAGTCACCTCTAAAGTATCCCTTAACTCCTAGGGGGTATTTTGGGGCGTGACAGGTGATTACCCTGATGAGGAATGGAATTTGGATTGCTGGCCATACACCGGACATTAGATCACTAGTATTTTGAATTTTGAATTCTAGACTTTGTAATTGACTAATTATGGATTTACAGTTAGTTTGAATTTATGATTGGGGATTCATAGAGGATGATTTTACATTGATTATAATGTCTTAGTATTTATTTCAGATATTGGACTTGATTAGCATTTATTTGAAGAGAAAAAATTTTAAGTCCATGTTTTTAGAATTGTCTTAAATGTTTTATGACAGGAAGTTATGAAACTAATGATTAAGTCATGTGCCAAAGTCTCACATTAAGTTAGGTGGGATTTTGGGGCGCGGCAAAACAATTAGAGTGAGAGTGACTACAAGTCCCAACTCAACAAATCGAGAATGATACACCTGATCAAACCTTTGGTATGCCCTAACTGTGGTTAGTACGAGTGATCCACATTAAACTAAGGTTGTGGAATCATCTGTCTTCCCTAAGCATAGAACATCTCAGTATTCAATCTCTTGAACAATAAATACCATTGCATAAAACCCACAACAATAATCACAAAAAACTAATGTGTATGCTTTTAATTTCAATATCATAAAATCTAATACAATGATAGAAATCAATTGAAATCAAATATAATCAATAAAACATGGTTGTTGAACAACCCTCTCATTATGTAATAATTGTTTACAACCAAAAAAACCTAAATGAAATACATCAGAGATATGATTATTTGACTAGGGTTTCATCTAAACCTTGAAAAGGAGAATTAGTTCACGGCGAGGGAGGAGAACATCATCTTCGACGAATAACACAAAGAACACATCTTCAAACATTCACTGATCTCCAGTCTTCTTTCTTCAGTTTCCCAAATTTAGCACTCTTCTTAAGGCATTTAGCTTTCTTAATTATAGAGCTTCCTCTGGTTGCTAATTAGGGTTTTAGGAACCTCCAAAAGGGGTCCATATTCCCAGCTTTCGTGCGTGCATTCTGAGGCTGAAACGTCGATCTGTGATCGATCGCCAGTTGGCTCTGTACGATCGTAGGTACCTTGAATTTTGTGTACAACTATTTTTTTTCTGACGATTGGTTTTATTTAATTGAAATATTTATGTTTTCAGGTACCAAATTGCTCGAACTGCAAGGACTGAAAAAGCTTGTTCAACATCTTGGAAAGCAGGGGAGTTTTGTAAGTATTTACTGTCTTAAGTAGATATTTTATTTAAGATTTGGTGTTTGTCAAACATAAAGTTTTTCTTTATGGTCTATGCATGGTCGGAGATCTTGTAATCTTGAACTATTTCCCCTTGATTCTGAGTTAGAGCGTACTTCTAGGTTTCTTAAGGCTTCTGTCTTATTCGAATCTAATTCAGAAGCGAAAGCTTCTACCATTCCTAGAGCAAACCTAGAGGCTATTCATTTCCCTAACATGGTGGAAGAACATGACCCAATGAAATTTTTGAAGAAGTATTTTATTCCTACATATTCATCCCCTTCATGCATCCGGTTCCCGGATACTACGGCAGCCCATTTATGATGAAAAATGAGAATCAGGCATATGAGCTTTTTGAAAATTTGAGTGAAAATTCTCTCCATCATGCCTCGAACAGTCGTTCTGAGAGACCTTCATCTTCCTCGAATCCAATGAAAGGCATCTATGAAGTGGGCACTTCAATAGATATTTCATCTAAAGTAGATGAATTGTCTCCCAAATTGGATAAACTCATGGCTTCAGGGCCACCTTCTTACATACATCCTTAACCAACTTCTAATCAGAAGGAGGTGTGTCCTATTTATTCAAGTCCTGAACATTATGTTCAAGAGTGTCCATCAGCTGCCCAATTCTCGGATCTTGTCCAAGAGTACGCAAATGTTGCCTTCATCCACCCGGGTAATGATCCTTACTTAAATACCTACAATCCGGGTTGGAGGAATCATCCTAATTTTTTATAGTAGCCACAAACTCAAGGAAATAATATTCCCCAACCTCAAAGGCCATTAAATCGGCCTTTTCAAAAGAAATCCAACTACCAACCCCAACAATTTTAACAGCCAGCTCATCTTAACTTTAACCAAAGAAATCCATCTTTTAAGCAGAAGGTATTAAATGCCCTAAAAGGCTTGGAAAGCAATACTCAATTGCTTCACTCACACTCTCAATCTATTCAAAAGCTTGAGTCCCAAATGGGACAACTTGCTAATGCTATCAATATGAGAGTAGATGGAACACTTCCAAGTCAACCTTTGAGTAATCTTAAAGGTTTCAATCAGGTCAATGAGATAAATCATGAACAAGTTCAGGCTGTGACAACCTTAAGGAGTGGGAAAGTAGTTGAAGATAAGGTTAGGGAAAATTCAGGCAAGAAAGAACAGCTCATTGTAGGAACTTCTGAAATTGAGGTCGAGGGAAGGGATACCAATGAAAAGGATCAAGGTCTTTCATCCACTCTAAATCTCATTCTCGAGGCATCCTACATGCCCAAAGCCCCATATTTTACTTGTTTGAATGATTCCTCACCCTTTGGTAAAAAGTGAACAACAATGAAAGATACGATTGAGGTCTTCAAACAAGTTAAGATAAATCTTCCTCTGCTTGATGCAATCAAGCAAATTCTGGCTTATTCCAAATTTTTAAAGGTTTTGTGCACTCAAAAGTGTAAATCAAGGACTCATGTGTCCAAGAAAATCCTTCTAACCGAGCAAGTGAGCTCTGTGCTTCAACATACCACTCCTCCTAAATTCAAAGACTCGGGTGCACCTACCATCTCTTGTATCATTAGAGATCACTCTATTAACCAAGCCCTCATTGATTTAGGAGCACGTGTGAATTTGCTCCCTTACTCGATTTATGAAAGGTTAGGGTTGGGCGAACTTCGCCCTACATCAGTCATTCTGCAGCGAGCTGATAGATCAGTTAGAATCCCAAGAGGGACTGTTGAGGATGTCCTTATTAAAGTCAACAAATTCTACTTTCCGGTAGACTTTCTCGTTCTTGATATGGAACCAATCCAAAATCCCTTAACGCAAATCCCTGTGATCCTTGGTCAACCTTTCTTGGCTACAGCCAATGCATGTATAAATTGTCGAATCGGGGTGATGGATGTATCTTTTGAGAATATGAAGGTTCAGTTAAATATTTTCAGCACATCCCAACAACCGCTTCATAGTGATGATGAGACATGTTTTATGATCGATTCTATCGAAGAGATGGTAGAGAATTCACTTCCTTACATCTTATCCAATGACCCCTATGAAGAATGTCTGTCTCATTTTAATGTAGATGAATATGATGTAAAGGGATCCATTGAAGAAGTCAACAATTTGTTGAATTCAACTTCTCAAGTGGATTTCTCACCTTGGAAAGCCAGGAAAGAGCCATTACCTCCCATTTCTAGCACTCCTCCCATTCTATCCTTAGAGGCCGCACCCACTCTTGAGTTGAAACCACTACCGATTTCACTTAAATATGTCTTTTTAGGACCAAAGGACACTCTCTCTGTCATCATCGCAGCTGATCTAACTAATGATCAAGAGAGTTGATGGTTGTACTCAAAAAGCACAAAGGAGCAATAGAGTGGACCATAGCAGATTTAAAGGGAATCAACCCTTCCGTGTGCATGCATCGCATCCATCTTGAAGAGAATGCTAAAACTTCAAGATAAGTACAACAGAGGCTGAATTTTAATATGAAATAGGTAGTGATGAAGGAAGTTGTGAAATTGTTAGATGCGGGTATCATATACCCCATCTCGGATAGTAAATGGGTGAGTCCTATTCAAGTGGTACCAAGAAAGTCCGGTATCTCGGTGATTACTAATCCGGAAGGAGAAGTTGTTTCAACACGCGTAACCACGGGTTAGCGTGTGTGTGTTGATTATAGGAAACTTAATTCCATGACTAGGAAGGATCATTTTCCACTCATATTTGTTGATCAAATCCTAAAAAGGTTAGCAAGCAAGAGTCACTACTGTTTTCTGGATGGTTATTTCGGATACAATCAAGTGTCTATCTATCCTGAAGATCAAGAGAAAACTATACTCACATGCCCCTTTGGCACTTTTGCCTATAGGCGCATGTCATTAGGACTTTGTAATGCACCAACGACTTTTTTAAGGTGTATGATCTCCATTTTCTCCAATATGGGAGAAAAGTTTCTTGAGGTTTTCATAGATGATCTTTCCATTTTTGGAACCTCCTTCGAAGATTGTCTCCACCATTTATCATTGGTCTTGCAACGATGCAAGGAGACAAATCTTATATTGAGTTGGGAGAAGAACTATTTTATGGTTTAAGAGGGTATAGTTTTGGGGCACATTATGTCTAAAAGAGGGATAAAAGTAGATAAGGCCAAGATTGACCTTATAGCGAGTCTTCCTCCACCAACCACGGTGAGACAAATTCGCTCTTTTATAGTCCATGTGGGGTTTTACCGTCGCTTCATAAAGGACTTTAGCAAAATTTCAACACCCTTGAGCAATTTATTGTGCAAGGATGTACCTTTCTTCTTTGATGAAGCTTGTCATAAAGCTTTTGAGAAGCTCCGCACTCTACTTTCTATATAGCTCTAACTATGCTACCCTAGATTGGTCGCTCACATTCGAGCTCATGTGTGCTGCCTCAAACTATGCAGTCGGGGCTGTTTTAGGGCAAATGGTGAATAGAACCCCACATGCTATCTACTATGCAAGTAAGACTCTCTCGGATGCTCAATTACATTATACCACTACTGAGAAAGAATTACTAGCTGTAGTATTTACCTTAGACAAATTTTAATCATATCTCCTAGGTTCCAAAATCCTAGTGTACACTGATCATGCCGTCTTGCGGTATCTCCTTGCCAAGAAGGACACTAAACCTAGGTTGATTAGATGGATCCTTCTACTTCAAGAATTCGATCTAGAGATACGGGACTAGAAAGGTTCCAACAATGTGGTCGCTGACCATCTATCTAGAATCCTAGTCAACTCTTCTCTAAAGTCTTGTCCCGTTTAAGATACCTTTCCGGATGAGCAACTGTTTCAGGTAAATCAAGTTCAACCCCGATGGTTTGCTGATATTGTCAATTACCTAGCAGTTGGACAAATTTCATCTTCATGGTCCAAACAAGACAAATCTCGGTTCTTTTTCCAAATCAAGTTCTATTTTCGGAAAGATCCAGAATTGTTTAAATATTGTTCATATCAAGTGATCCGATGATGTGTGTCCGAGAGTGAATTTCAAAGTATTCTTACCTTTTGTCACTCTCTTGCATGTGGAGGTCACTTTAGAGGGAAAAAGACCGCAGCAAAGGTCTTACAAAGTGGTTTTTATTGGCCATCAATCTTCAAAGATGCTCATGACTATTGTCAGGCTTGTTTAAGGTGCTAACAATTAGGTGCAATATCCCAGAGAAATATGATGCATTTATCCCCGATCCTATTTGTTGAACTTTTCAACGTATGGGGTATTGATTTCATAGGTCCCTTCCCACCATCTTTCAGATTTGAATACATATTGGTGGCGGTGGACTGTCTCCAAATGGGTGGAAGCGGCTGCCACTAAAACTAATGATCACAAAGTTATGGTCAAATTCCTTCAAGAGAATATCTTTAGTCGCTTTGGCACACCAAGAGCAATTATAAGTGATGGAGGGAATCATTTTATAAATCGGTATTTCGAAGCTCTCATCCTCAAATACTCTATTACTCATAAAGTAGCTACTCCTTACCACCCCCAAACGAATGGCCAAGTTGAGGTTTCAAATAGGGAGATTAAGAACATTCAAAACAGTGATCAAATCGTAAACTTCAACTTTCCGAATTAGAAGAGATGCGTAATGATGCATATGAGAGTGCTAAAATCTACAAAGCCAAAATAAAAGCTTTTCATGATAAGACCATCCTACGAAGGTCTTTTCAACCTAATCAAAAAGTTTGGCTTTTCAATTCTAGATTATGCCTCTTCTCTGGTAAGCTTCGTTCTAAATGGGATGAACCCTATATTGTGACCACAATATTTCTCCATGGAGCAGTTGAGCTCAAAGACCCCAAAGATGGAAATCTTTTCAAGGTAAATGGGTAAAGATTGAAACCTTATGTAGAGGGTATTGTTTATGGTGAGTTAATTGAAACCCTAGAGTTGCATGATCCCGTCGATTTAGAAGGTTGATTCATTTGAGGTTGTCCAGCTGAAGACGTAAAACTTGGCGCTTGTTGGGAGGCAACTCATCACTTCTTTAGTTTCTTTAGAATAGAATTGATAAGTTTGGGGTGGATTCAAATCCACCCAAAAGTCCATTGTGTCCTTATTATTATTATTTTAAAAAAAATCCATGCGATAAATTGCACTTAAGTGCAATAGATCGCATGCAGGCTCACGTTTATAAAAACCATTCGGCCATAGGTGCAATAGATCGCAACCCATTGCGATAGATCGCATATAAGTGCGATATATCATAGATGGGTGCGATAGATCGCATACAGGGGACAAAATTTCAATTACTTTCTACCTTATGTGTGATAGATCGCAACCCATTACGATAGATCGCATACAAGTACCCCAATTTCAATTGCTCTCTGCCCCGAGTGTGATCGATCGCACTTAATGTGCGATCGCTCGTTGATGCCCAGAATTGTTTAAATCATCCCGCATCCACTCTTATTCCCATTTTTTCTCATACTCTCCCATTTTTATCTTTACCATTTCCCATATCCTCCACTCCACTTTCATTCTCCAAAGCTTAGTGAGATCATCCACGGGCATACAAGGATTCTTGGATTTGAGTAAATCTTCGTCCAAGGTAACCCCAATCTGAATTCCCAATTCAATTAAAAAAATAAAATTGCGGTTTATGGTGTGTGGATTGTTGTGTGGGAGCCGGGAGGGTCATGTGTTGATTGTGGATTGTGGATTGTTGTGAGGGGCTGAGAGGGCCGTGTGGATTTTAGTATTCATTTCTAAAGGGTTGTGCAAAGAGGGTGCATACCAAGTGTTCGATAAAAAGCCAAAGAGACAATTTTTAGTCAAAATGGCCCCTAAATGCAAGAAGTTGGCAGAAAAACCTAGTTCTAGCATTGGCCTACTTCTAGTGTACCCCAACCTATTCCTAACCTGCCCCCAATAGAGCAACCTACGGGTAGATTTTCCACTTCGGCGGTTTCCCCTTAAACTCAATTCCATATTGAGTATTCTAGACGGCTTCCAGAAACAGGTCCGACGGTCTTGGAATTGGAGAATAGGGGTCTCCATTGTCTGCTAGTTTCCCCAGTGAAGGCGTACCCTAGGTCGGTACGCCTATTTTATCAGAATATGGTGTAACTGGGGAAGAAGAAAAAAGTAGCAAATGATGATGAGGATGAGGATGGTGAAGATGAGGATGAAGAAGAAGAAGAAGTAGAGGTCAGTGATGCATTACAAGTTACAGTTGAGGGCCGAACTTTTGAAGTGATTAGAGATTCTATAGCCCGGGCAATAGGGTGCCCCACTAATTCCTTTCATGGATATCAATATCAGATAGCCCCACATCAGTTCGCCACGCTTCATGATATGATTCGAGATATGTGCAGGGGGAGGTATCAAAATGAGATGATGACTTGTAGTAGCAGATCATACTTACCCCCGAGGCTCTGGTTTATCGATTCAGTCTTTAGGTGTAACCTTTATCCAATTGGCCATATTATTGAGAGGCGAGGTGCCATTTTGACTGCCCTATATGCGATGTGGGATGGATATTGGGTGAATGTAGGCGATTACATCTACAGGACTATGCAGAGGATCCTGCATGAGGCGATAGAGACCCAAAAGCAAGGTAGTGCGAGTTGGCACTTGCTTTTCCAGAATGTCATTACCTAGTTATTGATGGCCAAGGGCTATGTTAATAGACATGATGAGCCAGAGGCAAGGGCTGTTAGTTTTGAACAAACTTCTTGGACCAAGAGTTATAATGCATTACAAAAGGCTACCAAGAAGAGGATCCCAACTGCAGTGCATCCCGATGAGGATATTTTGACTACCCAGCCTGATGTGGCCACGACCCATCCACCGGTGAATGACTCTCACCCTCCTACCCATGAGTCTCACCCTGTCCCATATTCACCTCATGACTCCGTTCCCCCACCACCTCAGTCGACTACCCAGCCAGATGCCCCAGTATATATGACTCGACAGGAGTTCTTAGAGTTTCAGAGTATTCAGGATCAACAATGGGAGACACAGCAACAGCGATTTGAGGCCCATTGTAATTATAGTATGACTTTACTTGATGAGACATGGGCATTAAAGGATCAGTCCGTTCAGCGCTGCAGGCAGGCTAATACTTTTTATGATGAGGTGAGATAGCATTGGGCCCACACTGATCAGTTATTGGCTCAGCAGTCACAACAAATCTTTGATTTTCAGCAGATGCTACAGGACACTTTAGCTGCATATTTTCTTGCCGAACATACTTCACCACCCCCTCCTCCTCCTTAGTGATCGAGTCTTTGTCTATATGATGTTCTTCTCTTTTTCTTTGAATCTTATGGAAGGAGTTCTACTCCTTTTCTTTTCTTGAGTCGGTTGTAAAGAGTTTATCTCTTTTTCTCTCTTTTTGTTCTTTAAGTCCGTTGTGTAGATGCAAAATGTTTTCATTTTGATATATATATTAGATGTTTGTCTCTATAGTTTTTTATATTTTGTGCAATTCTAAATACTCTTTTTGATATTTTATGGAAGAAGTTTGGGGTGTCCTTTCTAGCCATTTTTTTATTAATTTACAATTATCTTTTCTTTCATAGAGTGCATTTCACATGTCAGGTATTATTTTTCTCATCCCTTTTTGTGCTTTATTTCTATTTTTACATTGGGGACAATGTAAACTATAAAGTACATGTTTTTGTATTGACATATTCCGGTGTCAAAACAATTGAGTCTAGGTGTCTAGGTGTGTGTCTTGTGCTATTACCTTCAAGCATCCACACCAAAGCGAAGTTGAAGACCAAAGAAGACCGGTTCATCATTTTCTTCATAGGATGGTAAGTGACCTAGATACCATGTGACCATAGGTGAGATTTGACCTAGAATAATCCCAACATTATGGCTTAGGTGATAAGTGTCCTAGTCTAATTATACGGACCCTAGGTGATGAGATAAGTAGTGCAAAACAAGTTAACAATGCTGAAATTTTTGAAAAAACCAAGGTTGCTTGCAAGAGACATATCTCCCAAACCGTAGCTCAGAATTTGCTCTATAATATGTCAAATCGACCATGTCAAAAATAGCTACAACTTTTGTGAAGGGATTAAGAGCTGAAAATGAATTTTAAAAATCTTTTTTAGCCTCTGGGTCGACCCTAGGCGTTTAGGGTCGACCCTGAATAGCAAAAATTTAGTATAGGGTTTTGGGACAGTAAGTTGGAAATATGGGGGTCGACCCTGGAGGATCCTTTGGTCGACCCAAGTGTACATTTTGGTCGACCAATGGATCCCCATGGGTCGACCCCCATATGGGATTTTTGCTAAAACGTTTCCTTGCTTGCCTCTTTGATTTTTAACCGATTTTAGCAACTTCTAAACACTGTTTTTGGGTCTTTATATATTGTGAACCCTTCCACTTCGTGGAGTACAACTTAGGGAGTGTGTTAAGAGTTTTTTTAAGTGTCTCCAGAGGTCATGAAACCTATGGAATATATTTTTCTCAACTCCTTTTGTTTGTGTATTAAACCTAGAGTTTGCAAGCCCAAAGTTCTAGTTTTGTTTGTTTGGACTTGTCCTTTGAAAGAGTCCATCTAGGTATTGATTTATATCAAACCATCAACCCGTTCTGGATAGAACACCTTGCCGGAGTATTCCGGAGCCTTTGCGAAGGAAATCGCTCCAAGAAGGATCGTTGTAGAGTGATTTGGTCGGTGGAATCCGAAGCCGTCATTGATGGAGATCGATCGGAAGATCGTGAACTATTTTCAAGACAAAAAGAGAAGTACAAGACTTGAGAGTACGTGGCGTCTTTTCGAGGCGTGGAGGACTAAGAACTGAAGGATAAAAGTGTAGAGTCCGAAGGAGTCAAGTTCAAGTCTTGTAAGTTCTTGTTTACTTTGTCTTAGTGGATTCTCATGACTGGACTGGGTCCAGTGGTTTTTCCCAAAAGGGTTTGCACTTAAAAATCCTTGTGTTGTGGTTTGCTTGGTTTTCTATTTTCCGCACTTAAAGTACATCATCCCTTAACTTAATAACTTAATTATTAAAACATCAAAAAGGGTAGATAGACTTATAGGAAGCCCTAACCATCCCCTCAAACTTGTAGATTCTCAACTCAAACATCAGATTTGAGGTTCACCGAATTGATTTTTCAATTGGTATCAGAGCGGGTTCACTTACTTTTTAGTGTGATCTTGACTCATATTTTTTGGTGAATATGACTCTCCAAAGAGAGAGAGGATCCATCTCTTGACCCCCATTTTTCAATGGGTATAATATTAAAGATTAGAAATCTCGAATGAGAATATTTCACCTATCTTTAGACAAGAGTTTATGGATCTCTACAGAAAAGGGTTGGACTTTCCCCAACAAATTTTTAGAATATCAGACCATATCTAATTCTTCAAATAAATTGTCAATGACTAAAAAGACATGTGATATTCTTAGAGTCTCCCATGAAGAGACTATAAATTTTATGGCTTCCACTGCCTCCATCTCTGGGATTGAAGAGTCCTCATTTAATGTTAGTATGAGTGACAAGTGTGAAGAGGATGATGAGAGTCAGAATGACTCAGATTCTGAGGAAGACCTCGAAGCAGCCTATGATGAGCTGTTTCAGGAATGCCTAAAGCTGAAAAAGGTTCAATTTTTCATGTCTAAAAAGATCAAATCTAATTGAAATGGAAAAAGGTGCCTTAGACCAAGTGGCTTCAGGGTTGAGAGCTCTTGTGTCACAGCTTGAGGAAGAGAAGGCTGCGCACCTTGCCAAGACTCAGCTACTTGAATCTGATTTACATGTTTATCTTGATGAAAAGACAAGTCTTGAAATCAAGTTGGTTGATCTTGAGCAAAATCAGAGGTGTGGAGATGTGAAGAGAACTCCATCAACTTCGAACACTGAGCCTGGTGCTAAAAGGTGCCCTCCTACTAAAGGGAAAGACCCTTGTACTCAGAAATTCATTCCTACATGTCATAAATGTAGAGTGAAGAGTCATATTAAGTCTTCGATGTCCTAAACTTCAAAGAATGCCCAATCATTAAGAACCACAACAACTTTAATGAGAATCTTCAAAGGAGAGTTAAGGTCCTAGTGGAGAAGCCTAGAAGTCTGTGTGAAGATGTGATGAAAATTGCTCACAACTCTAGACAGTGGCATGGTCATGACACTCCTCATGCTAGATATAGAGGAAGTAACAGGGAGAACCATAATGCCCGCCATAATTCTAGGACTCAATCCTGGAAAAGGAGGAACAGGAGGAAGAGGCAAAAGGTCATACCTACCTCAACTGAAACGGTTAGAGACCAAAGGGTCATTCAAACTTCTAAAACCGTTTGAGTGAGAAATAAAGACCTGAAGGGCTTCACTTAGCCCGTGCCTGTCATAGCCTAGGGTGTGCTGTTATTGATATATCTTGTCCTAGTGCTATGCTTTTTGTGTATACTAGTTTTTTTGTGTTTATTTGCTTTGGTATGTTTTTCTGTTTTCTTTATTTTGAAAAATCCAAAAACATTGAAAAACCATAAAAATCCAAAACGATTTTTTTCATGTTGCCCTTGCTTGACTTGCATGATCTGCATTCCTTGTGTGATCTTTATTTCTATACTTGTCAAGGATTGAACATGAGTTTGTTGCTAATTGAGGAGATATCACCTTCATAGTCTCTTGGTTAGGCTGAAAATTAGATCGGTTTTACCTTGAACAATTAGAGACTTATTCATGTGTGTATACTTTACAAATTTCACATGCACTCTGACTGATTCTGTTGAGAGGTCTATTTTCCAATTGTAGGTGTTTGACTTACCCCTTAAGTGTGACCATGGATGACCAATCTAGAAGGACCATATTTGTTAGTCATCCCCATTTTATGTATCCTCCATGAGCTTAATTTGTTGTAATGAAAAGGGTTACCTACTGGGATAGTGTGAAAGTCAGTATTGGATGCAAACAGTATGAAATGGCTACCTAAGTAGACAACAGATATATATCTGGGTCGCTAGAGTGAAAGCCCCTACAGCTAATAGACAGGACTACCTACCTAGATAATGTGAAAGTCATCATTGCATGAAAAGATATGATCAGATAAAGATCATCTAAAGACATCTTACAAACTGGAGGTATTTGACCAAAAATAAAAGAAAAATATTCAGTCAAATAAATGGATAAAGGAGCACTAAAATGTAAAAAATCATCATATCTAGAACTAACTAGGTTTGACTTCTAAGATGTATGTCTTCGGGAGTCCCCTTAGTGGTTAATGTCATACCCTTGGAAAGGAAAAGAAACCTTGATCTAGTATCTTGTCAGACCACCACTACACACAATGCTTCACTTTTGAACTGTTCACTAAATGTGTCTAAGTGAATTGGTTATGCTTTAGCATTCTATGAGCTTTAGTTAGATGGGTATCCTCAGTCGGACTAACTAATCATGTTCTTCATTGGATTTGTAATTTTAAATTACTACTGCTTTGAATGCTTTTGATGCATGTTTGTGTGACACATGATATTTTTTGCAATATTTTTTGTATGTGTTTCTTTCTTTTGGCATTGGCCTTTCTAGCATAGGTGCCATATTTTTGGCGGTATCCTTGATCTTAGGGGGAGAAGATCTTGTTGAGTTGTTGAGGAGGAGAGTTCTATGCCTGAGTAGTTGAGGGGGAGTTTGTGCTTTATATTTCTATCTTGTTCCCCGCTTCTTAGTCCCCTCATTATCTGCATTTGATTGGTTGTATTGTGATTGCCTTGATATTTCACATGTGTTAAATTGGCATTGTCTTTGTGATATTGACATCATGATTACCTTTGGCAATTGTGCCAAAAATGGAGAAAATCTTGGGTATTATTTCCCAAGTTCAGTACATTCCTTGCATTACCAGTGCATACTTAGGTTTATATTTCATACATACTTCACTGGGTATTTTGTTTTTGAGCATGTGCAGGTGCAAGGTTGCAGCAGATAAGTTTGCTTGACAAGAGCTTCAATGTATTGATTTAAGATGATTTGTCAATTGATGTCATGTAAGAGTGTTGGAGTCACGTAATGTCTTAATTCACCGTTTTGATGTGTTTGGGTGAGTTTGTGTCAAGTCATGTACTTCAGTTTAGTTTTGCCACAGAATTACCAAATGAGCAGATTGTAAAGTATATATTTTTGTATTAGCATATTCCGGTGTCAAAACAAGTGAGTCTAGGTGTCTAGGTGTGTGTCTTGTGTCATTACCTTCAAGCATCGACGCCAAAGCGAAGTTGAAGACCAAAGAAGACTGGTTCATCATTTTCTTCATAGGATGGTAAGTGACCTAGATACCATGTGACCATAGGTGGGATTTGACCTAGAATAATGCTAACATGATGCCTTAGGTGGTAAGTGTCCTAGTCTAATCATACGGACCCTAAGTGATGAGATAAGTAGTGCAAAACAAGTTAACAATGCTGAAATTCTTGAAAAAACCAAGGTTGCTTGCAAGAGGCATATCTCCCAAACCGTAGCTCAGATTTTGCTCTATAATATTTCAAATCGGCCATGTCGAAAATAGCTACAACTTTTATGAAGGAATCAAGAGCTGAAAACGAATTTTAAAAATCTTTTTTAGCCTCTGGGTCGACCCTGGGCGTTTAGGGTCGACCCTGAATAGCAAAAATTTAGTATGGGGTTTTGGGACAGTAAGTTGGAAATATGGGGGTTGACCCTGGAGGATCCTTTGGTCGACCCAAGTGTACATTTTGGTAGAACAATGGATCCCCATGGGCCGACCTTGATATGGGAGTTTTGCTAAAACGTTTCCTTGCTTGCCTCTTTGATTTTTAACCGATTTTAGCAACTTCTAAACACTGTTTTCGGGTTTCTATATATTGTTAACCCTTCCACTTCGTTTAGTACAACTTGGGGAGTGTGTTGAGAGTATTTTTAAGTGTCTCCAGAGGTCATGAAACCTATGAAATATATTTTTCTCAACTCCTTTTGTTAGTGCATTAAACCTAGAGTTTGCAAGCCCAAAGTTTCAGTTTTGCTTGTTTGGACTTGTCATTTGAAGGAGTCTATCTAGGTATCGATTTATATCAAACCATCAACTCATTCTGGATAGAACACTTTGGCAGGAGTGTTCCAAAGCCTTTGCGAAGGAAATCAATCCGAGAAGGATCGTGGTAGAGTGAATTGGTCGGTGGAATCCGAAGCCGTCATTGATGGAGATCGATCGGAAGATCGTGGACTGTTTTCAAGACAAAAAGAGAAGTACAAGCGGCTGCGGTTGATCATAGGACTTGAGAGTATGTGGTGACTTTTCGAAGCGTGGAGGACTAAGAACTGAAGGATCGAAGTGTAGAGTCTGAAGGAGTCAAGTTCAAGTCTTGTAAGTTCTTGTTTACTTTGTCTTAGTGGAATCTCATGGCTGGACTAGGTCCTGCGGTTGATCGTGGACTGTTTACTTGGCTTTCTATTTTTCGCACTTAAAGTACATCATCCCTTAACTTAATAACTTAATTATTAAAACATCAAAAATGGTAGATAGACTTATAGGAAGCCCTAACCATCCCCTCGAACTTGTAGATTCTCAACTCAAACATCAAATTTGAGGTTCACCGAATTGATTTTTCATAAACTTTAAGTTTGGGGTTGGAAAATAATAGGCTAGGCTATTATTTGTTCTTACTATTTTTGGATGATTGTGCAAACATGAAACATGACATAGGGTAGGACATGCCAACATTGAAAATTTTTTAGATTGTTCTATTCTAAATTTGAAAGATTGTGATGCATATAGGGTAATTCAAATCTTATTGATAGGGTTAATTTTGAGAACACATAATCCCAAATACACACTGTTTTTAACCTTTGACTGAACTATAAAGGCTTAAAATTTTTCAAAAGTCATGAATACATTTTGAAAGTTGCACGGGCACTCTAATACATTGTTTAGTGGGTTTGAAACCAAACCGAATTAATTAGTGCTTTTGTAAACTCATAAGAAGTTGGATAACCTAAAAATTGAACACCAACCTTGGATAAAAAGAAAAAGTTGATAGAAGAATGGGTTACCTAACCAGGCTTTACACTTAATAACTGGGCCTCTTGGCTCACTAAGCATAGAGAGTTCATGTAAAACCGTTTGATGTTTTAAATGAATAAAATAACCTAGTGTGACTAGTTTAAGTTCGTAGCCTATTTAACTCGAGTCAATAAGCCCTTAGAGGTGTCTTTACACCTGGTGCCCTAAAGCCATCTGGTTTGGGGGTCACCGGCCTAACACTCGCTACCACGGTTGTCTAGAGTGCTTAATGGACTTAGATTCTACACAGTCATACTTATAAAAAGAAAATAGTATTGAATGAAAGCCTTGGGGTTGAGAGTTTAAATTTAAAAGAAAATTCAATGACAAGTGAGAAAACAGAAAAAGTATTGAAAAGTAAGGTTGATATCACACATTCGATTATTAGTCACATTATACATCAAAGAAAATTCTGACAAATTTTTATAAGCTGAATTTTTCAAAACTGGTTAAGAATGGTGTGAAATTGAGAATGTGGAGAGTTAAAAATTCAACCTTATTAATAATTTGTGGATTATCTTGTATGTATTGGGATTCTGGAAAATTTGGAATATGTTTCAATCAACATTGAAAATTGCATGTTTTACTTGAATATATTGTACAGTTACAGGGTAGTACAGATGTTTGTAGGCGTCATCACTGTAAACCTTCATGAGAATTCACTCGTCCTCTACGACCACCTAGGGGTTTAAAAGGCTTGTTGCATATGCAAAATGCAACCGGAGATCCCACGAAAGGGGATGTAGATATAGTTTAGGTTAGTTTTATTTTTATTCTTTATTGCTTGAAGACTAGCAATATCTAAGTTTGGGGTTGTGATCGGTGCTAGATGTTACACATATAAGCACCTCAAACTTAACTTGTTAACCCTATGAGAATAATATTTTATACCATTTTGCATTACTTGAGTGTTTTCAGTGATTTCAAGTTCATTTGAGGAAAAGAATATTAAAAATGGGGATTAAAGGCTTCCAAAAGGTTCAAATAAGAATCATCCAAGAAGAAAAATACAAATAAAAGGATTCTACACAGGTTACATACCTGCGATAGATCGCAAGCCTAGCTGCGAACGATCGCAGGTCAGTGCGATAGGTGGGATAGAGTTACGATGCATGCACAGTTGATAGATTGAATTGAAGATTTTTTCCTGTATGCGATCGATCGCAGGTGTGAGTGCGATCGATCGCACATGGTGTTTTTGTCCAAGTTTGCTTATCTGGATCAAATGAAGTGAAATCCTAATGTGTTTCTAAGAACCCTAATATGAGATTTACCCTTCTCCCTATAAATAGAAGAGTTTGTGGACATCAAAAAAGGTAGAGAGTTTTGGAATAAAAAAAAGAGAAGAAAAATCTGGAGATCAAGGAAGCCATGAAGAAGAGTGTATCAGCTTTGTCTATGAAGATGATGTGTTCTTCCCTCGTGATGAACTAATTCCCCATTCTAGGGTTTCGATGAAACACCAGCCAAGTAACTGTGTCATTTTATTTTGTTTTATTTTGATTTCTTAGTTGTAAAACATTGATTGCATAATGAGAGGGTTGTTTCAACAACCGGATTTATTTGAATTATATTTGATTTTAATAAAATTCTCAACCTTGTCTTAGGTATTATGAAATTGGAATTGAATCCACTTGTGTTAATTTTCGTTAGAATTTAAACATAGGTTTTATGCAATGATTTTAATATATCAAGAGATTATATTTGAAGATATTTTATAATAAGGGAAGACGAATAATTATACAACCGTAGATTAGTGTGTATTATTCGTGCTAACCGAAGATACGATATGCTTAGGATATAATCCCTTGAACTTTTCTTGATCAGTTGAGAGAGGACGTGCTGTCACTCTAACTGGAATGTTTGCAAATTAAGAGATTAGAATAAATTCAAAATAAGATTAGTTATGAGGTTAGTGATAGATTCAAACACCTTAGATCTTCTCTCCCAAATGATTTAAAGCCCAGTAATTGATAATGAATTTAGAAATCTTAATTAGGTTAATTCATTGTTTTTAGTTTAATCAAGCAAAAATCAATTGTCCAAACCATTAGTTTAGAATTAATCTGGATAAAAAGCAACGAAACCAGTGCAATCCTCAGAGGTTCGATACCCTTACTAGTACTATTCTACTTAATTATTACTAAGAATGAATAATTTAAGATTGAGTAACGATCACTATACTTATTTTTTTCTGGCTTTTCTGGTCTCTATTTTGACCTACGATCGATCGTCCTTAGACTTACGATCGATCGTAGCTTGTATTTTTGCCTGACTTGATCGTTCTTTCTTTTATCTTTTGTTCTTCTCATGGCTGAGGTTTTTCTAAGTCTTTGAAGCACATAAATCTTAAGTTTTGTCTTCTTTTCCTCACATGAAACTGAAATGGACAAAAACAACCAAGTACTATAAAACAATTTCAAAGTGGTCTCAAAGGGATTAACAAGTGTAGTTTGAGGTGCACAAATGTGTAACAATTAGCACCGATCACAACTTCAAACTTACACATTGCTAGTCCCCGAGTAATGCAACATAAAAATAAAAACTAACTACACAAAACTACATCCCTTTCGTGGGATCTCAGGTTGTATTTGACATATGCAACAAGCCTTTTTAAACCCCTAGGTGGACCTAGTGGACGAGTGAAATCTCGTGAGATGATGCCCACAAACATCAGTACTACCTTGTAACTCTGCAAATATTCTCAAGTAGAACATGAAATTTTCAAAACAAGTTTAAATTGTTGACTCTCCACAATCTCAATTTCACACAATTTCACCCAATTCTAAGCATTTCAACTTATTAAAAATTGGTCATCAATTTTCTTTGATGTGTAATATGAACTATCTATTGAATATGTGATCTCAACCTAACCTTGTAAGCGCAAAATTGTTTCTTTGCTCTCAAATTTCTCCTATTGTTGTATAAAGTTTATTGTTTGTTGTAGGGGATTATCCTTCAAATCTGAGTAAACTCAGACTGTTAATTACCTTCTATATTTGGGAAAGTACCTCTGATTAAGAAGAAAGATTAAAAGAAGAACATATATTGAATAAAGTATTTGTATTTATTAAATGGGGTTGCCTAGATCCCATGTAGGCATTATAAGATACCCCATAGAAGTTTTAGCATCAAAAAGAAAGAAAAGAAAGAGAGGTGGTTATATTGAGGGTTCATCTGGTATTCTCCATATGTGGAGATCCTTCTTCAAACTCTTTTGTTGTTGTTGTTCCTGCAAAGAAAGCTCTGCTCTGTATGCTGTTGTGCTTTTCGAGTGTCTACATTTTGAGGGTTTTTTCTCTTCTGTCCTCGTGTATGTTCATAAGGGTTTCTATTGAGAAATCCTCTTCTTATATCTTTTGGAGAGTCCTCTTTGGACTCCCCTTTGACTTTCTTTTTTTTAGGAAATCAAAAGAGGCCAACTCTCCTTAGAGAGGGTCATCTATCTAAGACAACTCCAAATTCGCTTCTGTTTTTAGGAAACCTGGGGAAATTCAACTATTCCCCCCTAAAAAGGGAAAGATTCTTATCTTTCCAAAAAATGGAAGAGATAACTTCCCCTTTCAAATAGGGTGTCATATGACACTCTCTCATGAGAGAAACAGAGATGATCTCTATCTTTCGGGATCCCCCAAAGCTGGCATAGAGTCCTTTCTATTAAGGATTCTTTGCCATATAGTAGTCAAATAATGGCTGCCATCTGGAAAAGGACCCTTGTTCAGTCTGCAATTAAAGAGGTGAGAACCATGGTCTCATCCGCGGTCTAGGTCAAGTCCAAGTATATTTGGACCGCGGACCAGGGTCTGACCTTAGTCAGTCCGCGGACCAATATAGGGTGGGACCATGGGTCCAACCATTGGTCTAGGTTAGGTCCATGACCTTTTATGGTGACGGACTGGGCTAGTCATTGACTGGACTACGAATGGACTCGTGGAGTCTATCCGCAAGCTTGAATAAAGGTTTGCCCGCGAGGACAAACCCTATCCACGTGTCAGTCCTCTATGGATTAACACAAAAGGTGTTCGCGGGGCTTTAATGCCCTGCTATTTAGCATTTAATGCTAAACGGGCTGGTGGTAAGCCAGCCCTTGGCTAGCTGGTGCGTATGCCTTTGGTATTCGCGAAGCCTAACCGCCCATCCAATGGGTGGTGATCCTGTGTAGGCAAGTGTATCATGCACCTGCCTTGCGGGCAATGAGATTTCACTACCCACAAACCTCTCAACAGTTATTTTGTCGACCCACTTGTCATCAGACTTCCTATCAATTTAAACAGCCAACCCAAGGCATTCACTTGAAAATTTTCATCTTTTTTTACTTCTTTTTTGTATATATATATATGTGTGTGTGTGTGTGTGTGTGTTTGTGGACTGTGCAGAGTCTAAGTAAATTAAGCGTTCTAGACAACCCATATAGCGAGTGTTAGGCCGGTGACTCCCAAACCAGAAGGCTTTAGGACACCAGTTATTAAGACACCCCTAATAGCTTATTAACTCAAGTCAAATAGGCTGAACTCATACTAGTCACAATATGATAGAATTCTATTCCAAAACCCCTATTATTTGACGTGAACACTCTTTGCTTATTGAGGCTAGAGACCCAGTTACTAGGTAGGAAATTTGGTTCGGTGAACAAGATATCAAATAATAAAGATTGTTTTTCTGAGGTTGTTTTATCCATTCTAAAGCTCACATGGTTTAACATGAACACTCTTTACTTAGTGAGACAAGAGGCTCGGTCACTAAGTACAAAACCCGGTCAAGTACCCATTTTTGTCATAATTTTTTTTTTAGTTTAGTCAAGGGTGGTGTTCAATCTCTAGGTCATCCAACTCCTTATGAGGTAACAAAAGCACTAATTGATAAGTTCAGTTTCAAACCCCACTAGACAACATGGTAAAGTGCTCGTGCAGATTTTCAAAGTCTACTACCAACTTTTACAATTTTTAAATTCAGTCGAGGGTTGAAAATTGTTTCTATTTGGGACCATGTGTTCTCAAATTTAAGTGTATCAATAAGTACTGGATTATCCGATATGTATCACAATTTTTCAAATTCAAAATAGTTTTGTCTCAAAATTCTAAATGTTTTGTATGTCTTACCCTATTGCATGGTTGCACAATCACAAAAAATAATGCAAATTATTACCCAACCCCAAACTTAAAGATTACATTATCCTCAGTGTAAGAAAATAAATATAGCACGAATAAGGGTATGGACAATAGTATATGTCGGGTGAGAGGCAATCTAAAAGTGATTAAGACAAAGGAGGGGGTGAAAAGAAAATCTCATCTATCATAAACTCACCCCAAACTTCGTCCATACCTAGCAGGGGTTAGTATAAAACAAAGAATACCCACACAAAGTATAAATGCAAAATATTCAATGTCATATATCATGTCAAAAAAGCATCAATTAGTACAATAAGCACGGTAAAAAGAAACTAAGCCCGAGGCTACGACTAACAAACTGACTCGAAACTAAAACAAAGAAAATAAATTACAATCAAAGGACTAGACTCCTAACATCAGACTCCGAAATCAGAAATAAAGTCCTAGCATCCAGAGACAACCAACTACTAGGGAGTGTTTCGGTTATCAGACTAAGTTTGCACATTTTCTACCTTATCGGACTACGTGCAATTCGACTCAGCTTGTGGCCTTGTACATCAAGGAAGTGGTTCGGTTGCACGGGGTGCCAGTGAGAATCGTTTCAGATCGAGACCTTAGGTTTACTTCCAGGTTTTAGAAGACTTTTCAGAGCGCCATGGGTTCTCGTCTGGACTTTAGCACTGCCTTTCATCCTCAGACTGATGGGCAGACCGTGAGGGTGAACCAGATTATAAGGGACATGCTTTGTGCATGTATGTTCGACTTTTCGAGGCAGTTAGAAGGATCACTTGCCATTGGTTGAGTTCGCCTACAACAACAGTTATCAGGCGAGCATCTAGATGACACCTTTCGAGGCCTTGTACAGGAGAAGTTGTAGAGATCCTCTATACTGGGACAAAATTGGTGAGCCGAAAGTGTTGGGGCCCTTGTTGATTGAGCAAAATGCAGACAAGGTTAGAATCATCAGGGATAGGTTGAAAACTACCCAGAGTCGGCAGAAGAGTTATGCAGACACTCACCGCAGGGACTTGTAATTCTAGGTTGGGGATCAAGTCTTTGTGAAGATTTCTCCAAGCTGGGAATCATGAGGTTCGGCAAGTGGTGCATGCTCATGTGGGTCCGTTCGAGATCATCACCAGAGTTGGTGAGGTAGCTTATCGGGTCGCTCTACCTACCTACGTGGCAGCGGTTCACAATGTCTTCCATGTCTCCATGCTCCGGAAGTATATACTGGATCCTTCCCATGTGATCGATCTTGATATGTTGGAGATTCGAGAGGTTCTCACTTTGGTGGAGCAGCCGACTCAGATCTTGGATCGTAGAGATTAGGTCTTGCGAACCAAGACCATTCCTTTGGTTCTCGTGCGTTGGCAACACCATTCGGTTGAAGAAGCTACGTGGGAGAGCGAGGCCGATGTGCGGGAAAAATACCCACACTTGTTTGTATAGTTGTGTTGACTGTTTTTCATGTATTTATATTGTCCTAATTTCGGGGATGAAATTTCTGTAATGGGAGGAGGTTGTAGAACCCCAGAACCTTGTGGCATGACACAGTGAATAATGTCATGCACTAGTCTTGTAGAAGGGCAAAACCTTCATATAAATTTATTGATGCATTAATGATTAATGAAATAGAGTTTTATTTGCATTTGGTGTAGTATGTGTAAAGAAAAGAGTCTAAGGCTCTATGTGTTCATTACTGGGTTTAGGGTGTTCGAAACTAAGAGTAAAAATACTATAAGTGTCAAGGAAATGAAAATGATGTAACATTGAAGTGCTATGTCATCTATTCAGTTCAAGACGTGTTGAAAGAGTGTGAACACACTCTAAATATGTTAGGGTATGTGTTAAGGTCCTAAGGACCTTTTGGTGTTCAAGGATGTAAAGAAAATAAAAAGAGAAAAAAAAGTGCTAAGTGTTGAAAATGGAAAAAACAACCAAAACAGGCAAAAATGGGGCCAACTGGTCGACCGCTCAAGGGGACCGGTCGACCCCTAGGCAACCGATTGAACGGTCAGCACCACCAGTCGACCACTCCACTACTGGTTGACCATTGATCGCACCAAACCCTTAGGGGATTTTTGGCAGAGAGGGTCTTTAGGACCGGTCAACCGCTCGACACCACTGGTCGATTGATCATGCGGATTTTGGCCTTTTGGGATCTTTTGAGATATTTTAATGGCCTTTGGGTCTTTGGCCAACCCTTTGGCTATAAATACAAGCCAGATTCATGGCTTAAGGGTTTACACACCCTTGAAGAAGTTTTTGGAATAAAGTTTGAGAGAAAATAGAGAGAAATTAGGGTTTTGAAGAAGTGCTGTGCTAGGACAAAAGGTGAAGTCCGGATTTCTGCTTTCCGAACTTTCCCAAGCTTGGAATTGATTCAACAAGCTTCCTCAAAGTGAAATCTCGCTTCTACGGAGTATTTCAAAGCAAGTAAGCTGTAGGGAATCGGTTTTGGCAAGGTAGATATCTTTAACTAGTTTCCTTTGTTATATTTCTTGAGATAAGGGATGTTTTTATACTCCAAGCTTAAGAAAAATATAAGTATGATGTATGCTACTCTAAGGATATGTCTTGATGTTCAAATTATTCTGTGTTCACTATGATGCTCATAAGAGCTATGTACTATGTTTAAGAATTTCTAAGTCTATGATGATGCTCACAAGTCTCGCATGATCGGATTTCTCATAAGTACAACTCATAAAAAAAGTTCATAAGTGACCTCATAAGCTCAAAAGTTGATAAAGCCAAACAAGGGTTGGTATTTCTAAAATCGGTTCCTCATGCTCACAAGGATCTCATATGTCTAAGATCTCATAAAGCTCTAAGGATCTCACATGCTCTACGGATCTCATAAGTCTCATAAGTGCTCCATGCTCATACGATCTCATAAGTGCTCCATGCTCATCCAAACTCATAAGAACTTATACAAACTCATAAGCCATTGATTCTCGCAAGACCTTATAAGTTATTGTTTTCATACGAACGCTCACAAGGCAAAAGATTTGGAAAATTATGCACATTTTTTTTAGCTACACGCTTTATGCTTTAAGATTTTTATGAACTACACGCATGTTATTGCTTTGTAACATTGTTAGCTAGCGGTTGGTATCAGTCGTACATTTTGATGTCGACAGGTTCATTCGACATCTGCAATCCAGTGTCATGGGTCGAAGAGGAGCCGATAGGCGGCTATCTCGAAGAGGGAAAGAACTTGGACAAGTGACCTTACGAGGCATATTATTGAGTGATAGTGAGCGAGTGATATGTATTTATATTTTGACGAGTGAGCATGTTCACTCTTACTTTTGGTTTTTGTTTTGTTGTACAACCTTTTGGAATACGATTATGTTATAAGATAGAAAATTTAAGCTTACGTTGTACCATGTCTTGTTGATTATACAAGATGGTTTGTTATGTCAAGATAGTTACGCACAAGTAATGCCCAACTCTTAGGTGGGATTTTGGGGTGCGACAACGACAAATTCCCAAAAAATCTCTCAGAGTCTCCCCAAAATAGCTCAAAAATGTGTTTATGAACCTTTCAAGCTCTAGAATTGTAGAGCCCCGGACTTTTTCATGCTTAATACATGACACTTTCGTAGCCAATTTATCTTTAAAGTAGTTCAATTAATAAATAAGGAAGAAATTGAAAATTCCGAAACGTCAGAAATGTGCCTTTTCGACGTACGAACCCAACGCAAGTTAAATCGTCGAAATCCGACGAACGAGTAAAAAGATATGGCCAAAACAGTTTGGACCTATAGAGCACCGATCGCTCGGTCCATGGAGTGATCGATCGGTAGCTATCGACTGGTCAAGATTTTTGTATGGGGAAATTTTCCAGAGAGTAGATTTTTAACCGATCGCTCAGTTATGAAACCGATCGATCGGTAGGCAACCGATCGCTCAGTCCTCGTGTTTTTGCAGAAATTTCAGTAAGGGTGTTTCTGTCTTTTGGCGTTTCACTCTTGCCTTAAGAGTCTTGCCCGAGCCTTTAGAGCTCATTTACAACACTTAAGAGATTTAAGAGATAGGAGAGAAGAGGAAAGGGGTTTTCCAAAACCTAGGTTTTCATTTGGGGAGAAATCAAAGGAGTTAAGACCCTAGATCAACCCTAAGCCCGTTTTCTTCAAGATCAAGGCTCAAGCATTCGAGGAGCTCGTGATCCAAGCTAGGGCAGCAGCTACACGGTCGTTTTTGGAAGGGGTTTCTTCCTCATTTCTTCAAGGTCGGTACTTCTTGCTACCCTCCTAGTTATAGTTCCTTCTTTTCCTTTATTTCTCTTTATTTTCTTTCATTTACACATGTGCTATGAGATGGATAAGTGTGAATGGTGAATGGAGACGGAATGGGCGATTGGATGCCGTATGTATGGTTGTGATGAATGAAATGGGGAGGGCATTGTGCAAATAATAAACATACAAGTGTGATGTGAGTATAACCCACCTAGAAAAGCATGACCTAGGTTAAGAAAATAATGAACACACCTTATGTTTGATGAAACGCCAAGGTGAATAAAATGAGTAATAAATTAAGGGAATACATGCTTAATTATTCATGAAATTGTTAGGGCTTATGATAGTGTGTTTCTTACATTTCTTAAAATGTGTAAATTATTACTTGCTTAAATTGTGATATGCTATGCTTTATGAATTACCCAAATTGTCATATTTAATTCCAAATGCAAGTATGCACACGATCTCACGAGCACGCATGCATGACATGAGTTACCGACATTTTTCAAGAATGGGATTTAGAGGTGGGGCATATCCTACGATATGTTCTACCTCACTTTTCACAAGAAAACAAGAACAAACATTCCACGAGGGGTCTCCCCTCACTCACAAGTGCATAGCATAAAGAAGGGCCTCCCTTCCCTCGCAAGTACATACATACATATCATAAAGAAGGGTCTCCCTTCCCTCTCAAGTGCATTGCATAAAGAAGGGTCTCCCTTCCCTCTCAAGGCAACTCACAAGCGTATCTCCCAAGTACATCTTACAAGTGTATCTCACAAGTTACATGATCACAAGCAAGCATGCATGACATGCATGACATGACACGATCTACAAGAATCAAGCAAGATAGACAAGACAAGTTTTCAAGCATGAAAATGATACTTAAGTCAAGTCAAGTGCACAGTGTTTTCAAGGGTTTTATCGGCTTTTCACGAAATGCAAGCATGATTATAAATTGTTTTACTTCCTTGTATGAAATGAATTGTTCCCGTTTAATATATATGAATTGCTCCTGATTTATGTATTGCCATTTTTATGCTATGATTATTGGTTAGTATTTGGTACCCGCTGAGTATTCCATGCTCAGTTGTACTTCTTATGTCGGCATGTGATAGCGGAGCAGCTGCTCCTTTTGATGTTTGTGATCCTGGCCCATGGGTGGAGGAGGAGTACGTCGAGGAACCTTTGGAGGAACCTCCAGTAGAGGGTTACCATTAGGTGGTTGTAGATTCTGAGTGATATAGCTGTGGGTGAGTTGAGAGAGATATATCCATGTATTTTGGCGGGCATGTCCGCACTTTCTTTTGGTAGCCTTTTTGTATAAACTTGGATTTACGTATGTATGTACATAGAGGTTTGGTAGACTTCCGCTGTACCATGTTAGAGTATGTTTCCGCTGTTTTTATCCTCTATTGTATATGTTCTGTGGGTTTTGCAGGATGTTTTGTAAAGCAAGTCATGTAAGCCATGATTAGTCGTCCAAAGTTCACTCTAACTCCTAGGGTGGGTTTTGGGTCGCGACAAGAATAGTGGATTCGAACAAAATTTGATTAGGGGTATATATATAAGCGAATTTCAATATCTGGGTGATATGAAGCTAAAAAGGTACATTTTCACCGTTTTAAACAATGAAAATGCCTCTAATTGACTTTTAAAAGAAAGAAAGAAAAAAAGGGCGAGGCAGCCAAACTAGGCGGCAAAATGGTGGCTTGGGTATTCGTCATTTAAAATGGCAAAATTCAATTTTTTATTTTTTAGAAAAAAAGTTGGGAAATTTTATGAAAATGCCGCTGGAATTTTTCGCCGTTTGAAATGACAAAATTTCCTTTTTCTTCTCCTATTTTTCTTATTTTTTTAGTTTTCAAAGTTTTTATGCCCATTTAATGCCACCTGGGAAGGGAGAATTGTTTTGAAGTTTGCCCAGGGTTAATAGGATTTGTAACAGGTATACAAGAGTGTAAAAATGAGGTGCTTACAATACTAATAATTCTTGTCATTAGTAGGGGTGTCAACAGACTAAATTCAAGTCACAAAACCTTCTTGTAAAACATGTCGGCTTGAGCCTATTCAAAAATCAAAGTCAGTCTCCGGCCATTAACACCTATAGTCATAAGGGTCCTTATGTAAAATTCAATTGATAAATAGGGAACAACTATACCCTAAGAGTAGGGCTATCAATGGTCCAAGTCGGGTCGGTCTAGGTCTAGCCGTGATAAGGATTCGGCCTAAGCCCTCATAGGGTTTCAACTGGCTAGGCCCAAGCCCAACCCTCAAGCTAGGGCCAAGCCCAACCCTCAAGCTAGGGCTGGGCTTGAAAAGAAGATAAAGAAAAGTCTTTTTGTCATAATATTTATGATTTTTTTTTTATAAAAAACTATCATCGGTTGTCAACCTAGCTAGCATCAACCCTCCTCCTTTATTCGGGCTTGAAACTGACAATGCAACCCAAAGAGCAATAAATTGACAAATAATTATATTACGACATTAATCAGCTTATGATCAAAACAAAAAAAAAAGGATAAAAAGAAGGAATGAAAAATAATAATATAGTAGAAAAAGTACAACATACCCCAAAATATATTCCGTTAGGCTATATATGTATTTAAGTTAAAATATATATATATGTGTGTGTGTGTGTGTGTGTGCGCCCTTGTGTGTTTATTATATAAATAGATAATGTGGGCCGGGTTGGGTTGGGCTTTAAAGGGTGATGTCCAAACCCAACCTTGATGTTTGCAAATTTTTTTTTTTTTTTTAACTCACCTGGGCTTGCAGGTTTATGACCGAAAAAAGTCACCAATTTTGCAAGCTTTTGATGGTCGAATTGGGCTAGGCTGGGCTGGGCTGGGTACCCTCACATGAGGGCCAGATTGACATCCCTACATAAGAGGATAGAGAAGACTTCTATTTATATGTGTTTATCCATTTCACATTATGAATCAATTCTCCTTCTCATTTCTGTCACGACCCAAAATACCCCCTAAGAGTTAGGATACTTTGGCGGCGTGAACTCATTACCAAACCACCCTATATAACATATGAATCTTGTACAACATATAGAACCTGTGATAGCGGAAGCGTAATACGAATCTATGTATGGTAGTGGAAGTGTACTATAAAATTTCTATACATAATATATCTCAGTTTATACATAACCCAAAATAAAGAGCGAACATACTCGCTCAACAAAATTTATATACAAGTCTCTCTCTCTCATCACTCAAACATGAGGCCACCTCTCGAGCAACCTCTGATGCTCCTGAAGCTCAGTAGGAGTGGACTCTTCCTCTATGTACTCCTCCTCAACCCACGGCTCCTGAGGGTGCTCGCCACAGATATCAAAATGACCTACCGACATAATATGTACGGCTGAGCATGGAATACTCAGCGTATACAAACCACTAGATAGTAATATCATAAACAGTAATCCATCATATATCACAGTTTATCATTTCACATGCATTTCTGAAATTCGAGAGCGGAAACAAAATCATTTCATGTGCATGTATCTCGGAAAAATACTATCGGAAAACATCTTCTTATGATCTTTTGTCTTTTACATCTTTATCATCTTTTGTCGAAAACATCTTCTTGTCATCTTTTATCATCTTGTACCTTTGCATATACGGGTATTTAAAATACCTTTGCTTTTATTATCCTGTACGGGTATTTAAAATACCTTGGTATTCATCATTTACTACCTCAGGAGTCGGACAACGAGTACCCGTACCCACGTAAGCTGGGTGGCTTAATGTTCTCCTCACCTTTGGCTACCTTTGGTATCCATCTCCCTTCTGGGCGGCCTGCTATCATTGGAGTCCGATGCCAGTATCCCTTTCCCTTCAGGCGGCCTGTTATCGTCGCATCCCCATCGGCTTTTTCCGTATACTTTCCATCTTCTTGTATTTCTTGTAACATCTTGTGCTTCTTGTACTTTCCATATACATCTTGTGCTTACTTTCCGTATGTATCTTGTGCTTCTTATACTTTTCGTATACATCTTTTACTTCTTGTATTTTTCTTATACTTCTTTTGGTTCTTGTACTGTTCATTTGGTTCATTTGCATTTTATACTTTTCATGTGGTTCAGTTGCATCTTATACTCTTCTTCTTCTTATTCTTGTATTGCATCTTATATACATGTGCTTCTTCTTTTGGATACCCATAATATAAAAAAACTCGATCATGCAAATGCATATGTGTCCGTGTAGCAATTGTGATATAACATAGTAGACATTTAAAGGAAACACTTTGCATATGATCATATGGCTAATGCTTAACATAATTCACCCATCACAACAATCCATATACAATAACATTACATCATCCAATCACATTGAAAATTAGGTTTTTCTACTTGTTTTTCCCACAACTTGTGGCTTTTAACATGCTTTTCATCTTTGGATACTAACATATAAAACATCTCAATAAATACTGTCTTTTATTTGTTGGTTGAAAGCATAGCATCATCACATTTAGCGCACATCATCATTCATAGGATTTTATCTTGATATAGAAAAGGATCCATGAAATCAATGGTTAGGAAAGTTGATTTACACAAGTATAAGGCTATCTATGTCTATATTTGTAAAGAAAATCATATATATCAATAATGGTTTATGAAATTAGAACCTAGTAGAGTGTATTTACCTTTTGGGATGAAATCCCTTTGATCCACTACTTGAAGAAGCTTGAGGAAGGTTGTAGAAGTGAAACCCAAGCTTGTGGATGAAGATCCAAGCTCCAATGGCGTGTGAGGATGAGATCCAAGCTTGATGAAGCTTGGGAAGTGATGATTCGAGCTCCTCTTTGATCTACTACAAAGCCCTCTTTTGTAAACCTAAGTTTCCTCCTTTTTCTCTCAAAATATCATTTTCTAGGTGTTAGAAAATTTGGTTCCCCGAAAATGGGGTATTTATAGGTGTTTGGGTTGAGAAAAACCCTAAAAAAAAATTTCTGGGCGATCTCGCTCGAGCAGGCTTCCATCTCGCTCAAGCGGGTTGCTCCCTGGGCTCAAAAACATTGTTTTGGTCGATCTTGCTCGATCAGGTTGCTCCCTGGGCTCAAAAACATTGTTTTGGTCGATCTCACTCAAGCGGGCTTCCATCTCGCTCGAGCGAGATTTTCTACAAAAATACAGTTTGGTATTTCGATGATAACTTTTGACTCGATTATCCAATTTTGACGATTTAACTTGCGTTGGATTCATATTTCGAAGGGGAACAACTTTTATGTTTTATACAACTTCAAATTTTGAGTTTTACTTTGCCCAAAAATGGCTCTAAAGCCGACTGATCTGCAAATGAGTTTCGATAGTCCAGATTTTCAACAGTCCCGACTTTGAAAATCAGACTTTTGACTCAACCCCGGCTCAAAATCAAGGAAAGTGATCAACATAAACCTTGAAGAGGGTTTCAATACCTTTCAAAAAATTCAGGAATCACTCGATTCCGATCATCGGTGATCAAACTAGAGCTTCTTGAAGTTGAGGGAAAAGCCAAAACATGCCTCTTCAACACTTAGAACACTTTGAGTGCTTTCACACTCTTTTCCCTCGGTTCCAAAACCCCACTCACACCTCATAACTCGTTCTCCATAGGTTTTTAACCCACCTCGGTGATCGTTAAATTCACACCGACATGCATGAGATGCCCTGGCCTCTTTATGCCTTGCGCACTAGCACTATTCACCACACTATTCACTTATAACTCATTAAACACTTAGAACATTTTATACCCCTTTCTTTTACCCACTTAGAGTATATTTATACTCTCTCTTTGAGACTCAAAACATGTACTTAAACCCTCACTTGACTCACCATAATAGCCAAAACACCAAGGAAGGCCTTAGACCTTTACACACATCATGTAAGGGCACTATTCACATGAACAGTGAACTCAAATTGCGGGGCTCTACAATTTCATGGTGAGATTTCCACCGGCCATACTAGTTAGGGTTATTTCGTTGTTAGTGTTGTGCTGCATGTAGAGCTAAGTAACGAGAGCACAAAGCGGGAGTGTCAAATTTAAATTTAGGATAGGGTAAAGAGCGCCTTTGAAGCGCTAATATATGTACACACTTGATGGTTTGTGAAAATTAATGCAAATATATCATTTTCACTCTCAAAACTATAAGAAAGAACTGGTAAAATCATTCATCATTCAAATTTATAGTCACAGTAAACACGATTCCTTCTAAATTCAATTTCAAGATCACCAATAATTAACAAACCTTACAAGAGTCTTGTATCCTACAAAGGAGACAAACTACACCCCACCTAACATACACAATAGGAGTAAAACTGAAACTTTACACAAAAATCACACTCTTTAGGCAGATGATTTCTAGATAACCATAAACCACTCTCCCTATAAGCCATAAACTGCACTCTACAAAAATACTTGAATCCACACCCCTGAGGTGAGAGCGAGGTTTGAGAGTGGGAGCGAGGTTAGAGTAGCAACTTGAGTTTCAAATCCTGATTTTGTAATTTTATGATTGTACAAAGCTTATATCGCAAAAGGTAAAAGAAAAATATAAAATAGACTAAAACCGGTTTCGCCGGCTGCCCGTTTCCAGTTTTAGACTAATGACCATTTTTTTTCTTTTTTCTTCAAGGAATGAAAACTCGTTGTTGCCCTCTCGGCTCCGAGATCCTATTCCTACCAGCACAATTCCTGGAGGAAGAAGCAAAAAGCAACGGTCGGATTCACCTCTCTGTGCTGCCACCATTAGATCTCTGAAGATCCTTCGTCTTTCCTTTTTCTTCGATCGACAGCTATGACGGTGACTCATTGATCTCTTCTTCATTTATTCTGTTTTTGAAAATCTGTTCCATTTTCAACCCATTAGAGGTCGCGTTTGTTCATCATTTTGATCTGCAATTTCTCGCTTATGCCTTTTCTTGTTGTCTTGATTCCATGACCTTACCTCGACTCACAGATAGAAACAGATCTGTCCTGAATTTTCTTGATTTGATCTAATTTCCATCTTCTTTTCTTTCTCTGCTATCACGAAGGGATTGCAGAGAATTGGATCTGTAGCTCTACTTGGTGGTTTCTTTTATCTTTTTGGTGGTTTTTACTTTGTGGGGTTTCCCCATTTCTGCAGTTTTCTTTTTTCTTTGGTGGTTTGTTGATGTTTTGTTAATCAAAGTAACTTACTGCTGGAAAATGCTGCACCAAGAAGTTGTAATAAGGGAAAATTCAAACTCATTTTTGCTGCTGCTTGGCCGTGTGCTTTGGGCAGGATTCTGCAGGGACAACACTCATGGATCTCATCACTGCAGACCCCTCGTCTGTCCCGCCCCCCACTCCGGGAATGAATCCTTCCACCCTCGGGAAACCCGCGCCAACTGAGCGAAAAACAAAGAAGGGCACTTTGATGCAGATACAAAGTGACACCATTTCGGTAGCCAAAGCTTTGAATCCCGTGAGGACAAATATTATGCCGCAGAAACAGAAGAAAAAGGCATGAATTCTCGATTTATCCATTGTCCTTTCTAAAATTTCGTTTCGTCGCTCATTGTTTCTAGTTCCATCCAGTTAATGAAAGGTTCTTTTTTTTTTTGTTGTTGAGGAATACTTGCATTTCTTATTTACCACATATTGCTTTTCTATTATGAAATTCTCTGGTTTCTATACCGGTTACCATCCAAACAATCGGATTATTTTGGATTATTGCACCTTTTAGTATTTATTTAAACCTAAGTAGCTCTTTCTTTCCAAGCATATTGTTTCCAACACAATCTTCTTCATTTGCAGCCGGTTTCATATTCACAACTTGCAAGGAGTATTCATGAACTTGCTGCTACATCTGATCAGGTAACTATTAGTTGTCTTCCATTAGTTCACCTAACTCCTTTCATTCATTGATCAGAAATTTTGATTTGTCATTTTTTCTTTTTCCCATTTATCTGTAGAAAAGCTCTCAGAAGCAGTTAGTTCATCATGTATTCCCCAAACTTGCAGTATACAATTCAGTTGATCCTTCTTTGGCACCATCTCTTCTCATGGTATGCTTTTACTACACTTTATTATCCGTCATATCCGTTGCCTTTTCTGCAATATCGTGGATTCTTACACATGGGCTTGCTTGTAAATTGATTCTCAAGTAGATCTTGAATCTTCTTATTGCAACAGAAATCAACAAATGACTCAATAATTTCCCTTTGCATGGGTATGCAATTGGGAATGATGGTATACCTGGGGCGGAGCTAGGAATTTCTTGTGTGTGTGTGGTGGGTGTGTGTGTGTGTGGGGGGGGGGGGGGGTTAACAATGGTTGATTGATAATGTTAGTAATTATTATTGATGGGTTGTGAGGAATGATTAGGCAGGTACAAAATATTCTTAGTCTAGGGGGTTCGGGGGCTTTTTGTTGAGGAGCAAGTTCGTAGGCCTTCTCTTCTATTTGTGTGTGTGTGTTGGGGGGGGGGGGGGGGGGGGGGGGGCGCTAACAATGGTTGATTGATAATGTTAGTAATTATTATTGATGGGTTGTGAGGAATGATTAGGCAGGTACACAATATTCTTAGTCTAGGGGGTGTGGAGGTTCAAGGGCTTTTTGTTGAGGAGCAAGTTAGTAGGCCTTCTCTTTTGTTTGTGTCCATTTGTAAAAAATATTTTTTCTAAATTTAGGGGACAATTGTTCCCCTTGGCCATGGCTATGCCCTCTTAAATTAAATGATATAGCATAAAACTTAGTTTTTTTTTCAAAAGTTCAGGGGGGCAACTGCTCTTGCGCATGCCTATGCCCTCTTAAATGAAATAATATAGTATAAATTTATTTTGCTCTCAAAAGTTGAGGGGTGGCTATGGCCCCCTTGCCCTAGGATTCTTTGGCAGGGGGGGGCTAATAATGGGGGTTCGGGGGCGTAGTCCCCGGAAAAAAATTTCGATGGCCAAGTTCATGGGCCATCATGTCTATTTGTGTCCATTTATGTAGAATATATTTTTCTGAAAAGTTTAGGCTGGCTCCGTCCCTCTCTTGGACTATTAACTGTATAGTAAAAAAAAAATTTCAAAATTTCAGGCGGGGCTTCAGCCCCCCTGGGCCCCATGTGGCTCCGCCTTTGGCCCATGGCTATGCCCCTATAGTATCAACACTATTTTTTTCCTGAAAAGTTCAGGGGGGGCTTCACCCCTAATGTTATATCTCTTGTAAGCTATCATCGAAACAGGTCTAAAATTGTGCTTGTAGTACTGGTTTAGTCAATGCACAAGTCCGTTGGACACATTCGGACTATGTTGCGCTGACTCTTCTAAATGGGTGAGGTGTTCGTGTCAGACTCCGACATGTTTTGAATTCTTGTTGGACTCCGGGGTTTTCTTTTATTCTATTTGTTACTTGACAACATGATTTAACATGCACTATAGATTAGTGTTTTAGTTTAATCATTGGAAGGTTTATATGTTGAGAATACAATACCGTTACATTCATCTGTGTTCATATTTACAAATATATGATATGCATCATAAGATCTCTTAATTTACAATGCACTCAAAATGGAAATACCCTCCCCGAGTCCTTGAATCCTATTTTTTTGGGGTCACTGGATCCTAGACCTCACATCTGTGTCAGAGTTTGACACTGACACTCATGTCAGTGCAAATTAGATTTAGATATTAGTATACTTGTTATGTTGGTTAAAGGTACTTTCACACTAATTTTGATGTTGTTGAAATCCTCAGGCTGGATCTGCACACTGCATTATAAAATGAATTTTTTTTTTCAGTCCAGTGAGTTTGACATTACCTTATATGTTATAAATTGAGTCTTTGGTAGAGAATGCTCAACACATTAAAAATATTTGCGTTTCTTTCTTTCCAAATCCCCCAACTGATTATATACGAGATGATCTACCAAAGGACTTCACCTCCAGTCCGAAACGACCTTTGGACCTAGCTGGGACCTCTAACACCCCTGCATCATGGCCTAGGTGGGCACTTGTTAAGACGCTGTTGCCTATTGCTGCCCGCCTTTCTGTTTCATTCACTAAAGTGCTAGTGAAAAGGTGGTTGCCCAAGTCCAAAACAAGTTAGACATAATTGAAAAAAATAATTAAGAAATTAATTAAAACTAATTTTAGTTAATACCAGAGGGTATAAAATGGCTATCCTTATACCCCATGGTATTAGATTTGGATTGTCTTTCCTCTGAAGATATTTAGGGTCCGTTCTTTTGCTGAGACTTATAAAGTTTGGCACTTTGTACTTGTCATGGTACTTAGGAAATTTGAGTCTTATTTCTACCATCATGAGATTTCAAGTCTTATCATTTTTAATGAGATTTGAAATCATTCATTTTGTTGCATTTGAAGTCTTACAGGAAGAGATGAAAAGCATGATTCATATAGTTTTCAAAAGAAAATGCATATTGTGAGATGACAAAACTTGCAAAGTGCCAAACTTTATAAGTCTCAACAAAAGAACGGAACCTTAAGGAAATCTTTCTAGGATTGTCTAGAGGCTCTCCGGAAAATAAGGGTTCCAAGTTCTTGGGAAGAATGATAGCTGAAGCTCTTTGTTAGGGCATTTGGAAAGAAAGGAACATAAGGATTTTTAAAGGGTCTAGAGAATTCTATTAAGGAGACTTGTAGTGATGTTGTCCAGTGTTTATTTGGTTAAACGTTCATTTTAAGTGATTTAACTAGTTGTAAAGTCATGATTTATTGTACAACTCGACTCATCTTTTGTCCAATGATTCGAACTCTTTTTTCCTTTTATTTTTCTTTTGGAGAACAAGAGAAGTCTCTTTCTTGTATACATGTAAAGTTCACTTCTTATAAATACAAGTTTTGAGTTATTCACATAAAGATATTTTCTTAACAGATAGAAAAATGGAAAGGTAACTTTCTAGGTTTTTAGAAAAAAGTTTTCTACACTTTCTGCATTGAAAAATGAGAAGAGATTTTTCTAGGTTTTATTGGAACTTTTTCTATAGTTTCCGCATCTCTCTCTATCGGTGAAGAGGAGGCTCTCTCTCGTTTCAATTATTTTTTCCTCCTCTAAACTATTTTTCTTATTCATGTTTATCAGGCATTCATTACTTTATTACTTGGTTATAAACTATGTTCTTTTCATTTTCAATTGACATTTTGGTCTTATCTATGCTTTATTTTCAATTTATTAGTCCTTATTTTTAATAATATATGAATATCTTTATTTCTATAAATTATTAATAAAAAAATTTTCTATCGCTTAGGCTTAGGCATCACCTTAGCAAGCGGAAGCAATGCCTCGCCTACAGTATTTATCTGTGGCGTTGCCTTGACGCATTGGCTACATTAGGTACATTCACCAGAGGAGGCAATTTGTCCGATTTGTCTTTCTGACCTAGATTATCCCCTTGATGTGATTCATCCCTAATTTTATAACCGACCATTAATTGTGTGTCATTGACATTAGGAAACTGTGACCCTTGATGCCAATCCCATTGAAACATGGTAAGAGCAGGATTTTATTTTGTGGTATAATGATATGTTGACAAGTGGACAATGACTTGTGAATAATTACGGTAGAAAGTAATATTTTCTAAGATCCGTTATGTTATTTTGATCCATTAGTAAAGAGGTGGGTTGCACTTTATGCTTATTTGGTCACCACCTATGAATTCTTGGAAAATTATGTATTGAAAATAAAATATACATTTGCTTAGGTTGAAAGAAACTTAGTTGCAGAACCATTCCTTGTACATGACCAAGTCATAGTTACTATACACATTATGCGTCAATATGACAGCTTTAACTATATAATTTGGTGTCACACTAAGATTATATTTCATAAAATGCTAACTTTTAAAATGTGAAAAATCTAGAAACTAATTCTGAAATTGCCACAATCATAAGTTCTTTTAATTACTGAGACCGCAAGGAAATTCAATTTTCTGATTTATTTGTTGGAAAAATTGTAGTCTACATGACTAGATGACTAAAATTATAAAAAACTAAAAGATCTTTCTGGATGGATTTTAAGAATTTAGGATGTGCCAACAAGAAGCACTTAGTGACTCATGAAGTATTGTGCTAATAAAAGTACTTCATATTAATCTATATCACGAAGTTGATTTATTCCATGAGTTACTCAATAAGACTTAGGTTACATATTATGCTTAATGGTTTGCCACCACCGATGAGTACTAGGGAAGTACTCTAGAGCCCTTATGAAAAGCAAAGACATGACCAGCTTGGTTGAAAGAGACCTAATTGGATGAAGGACTAGCTTTTTAACTTATTCACATCACATTGTTAACATTTACAACCAGATGACAAGGGTACAAGACAATAATACGTTTATTTTAGAAAATACAAAAAGCCCTGATACCTGTATAAATCTGAATTCCATTAGGTTCTGAAAATCTTTAATAATTCCCAAATGAAGCTGAAGCCATGATTAAACATCATTGACATATAATTTCTTTAACTTGTAGTATAAACTGTTAATATATTAACTAATTATCTTGACATCGTCATCACTTCCCAAATAGTTGAGGTCAGTAACAAGAATCATGTTCTGCATATAGCACATATATCGAAGGTTATTTTATATATAAAAGTTTTATAACATATATGTTTGCATACCATATAACACATACATGAATTAAAAGCAGCGTAGTCAAGGCGTCTAGGCGATGCCTAGGTGAGGCGCTGCCTAGGTGACGCCCAGGCGATAAAAATAATTAAATTATATTTATATATATTAAATATATTTATATGTAATATTAATATATACACATTATATAAATAATAGATACATAATTAGTTTGAAGTTTTCTAACTTTTAAGGTGATTTTGAGTATTGACTTTGGATGTTGCTTTTAAAGTTTAAATGCACCACCTATATCTAAGATAACGTTTTTAGACTTTAAAAGAGGGTTTTAAAATAGGGTTTAAGAATTTAAATGATGATTTTAAAATGGGAAATGTTTAACTTAACGACACCGCATTCCACTGTAGAGGAATGTGCGGTCCTCATTGGTCCATGTCCCCCTTTTTAACACCCATCAGTTACGGTTAAGATTCATTCACCCCTAGGGTTAAGCAATCTAACCTTAGTTTTTGAAAACAAAATATATTAACCTTAATTTTCTTAAGCTTAACCATAGTTAAAGGGGTATTAAAAGGGACACGTGGACACAACATTTGACTACATAGTCAAATGCGTGGTGGGCTAATCACTACCCCATTTAAAATATGGTTTAAAGGAAATAGGATTTTAAAGGAGGATTGAAAAGAGGGGTTTAAAATAGGTTTTTTTTTAAAAATTGTATGGACCACCTAGGCGACAAATAGTGAATTCCGCCCGCCTAGAGGGGCGCCTAGGTGGTTCAGGCCCAAAAACCCCTAGGCGACCGCCTAGGCGTTGCCTAGGCGACTCCTTGACTACCCTGATTAAAAGTGTTACTTAAATGTAAACACATTTATTTTGATCACGTGGGTGATGAACTTGGACATGAAGATGTGCATTTGCTTTTTACATGTGACTCATGTAACCTCACTTCTGAAAGACAAGTAAACCTCTTGCTAAGGACAATAAACACTCTTTTAATTTAGTTCAAGTACTTTGTATTTCTTGCCATGTTTGGTGGCATGTGATTTGGATCATCAGAGAGCCATCTTTTGGAAGATGATTTTGGGTTCAGTCTTGTGGACCATTTGGAAGGAGAGAAACACGAGGGTTTTGTCATACTCATTTTTATTTGCACAATCTTTTGTGTTGATATTTGTTATTATTATTATTATTATTATGGGTGTAGATACACCGTATCATGTCATTAAGAGCGTTATTGTAAATTGTATTCTTTTTTTATAAGTACTATAAAGTATAAATAATAAGAAAGGGGAATCAACCCCTAATATTCTCTCCAATTTTCTCGTCTTCCTCTCTTCAATTCCTCTTTTCATCTAGGGTTTCTCTTTCTACTTGGTATTAGAGTAGGAAAATAAGGCTCATGTTTTTTTAATGGAGTGCTTCAAATAGTGCCCGTGATTCAAAGGTATATAATTTTGAATTTTTTGAATATGTTTCCGGGATTTTTAAAGAATGTTTAGAGGTTTTTTTTTCTCTCCCGAGGTGTTTCAAGAGAAAAATAATTCAATTTTGGGAAATCTGATCGATGTTATCTATCCGAGTTATTTTATTGGAGAACATTGGTAATGTATGACGAGGTTGAATTTTTCAGAATTTTTGAAACTCATTTGGAGAAGTTTTTTGAAGAATTGAAGGTGAGGTGATGATTTTTATCCTTTTTTGAAAGATATAAGGCGATCTCTACTAAGATATACACACAGAAATATGAGTTTGACTAGAGGAAAACGTTTGCTTTGGTTGCAAAGATGAACCCTAAAAAAGTTATGCTATTGTTTGCAGCTAGGTTTGAGTGACCTTTATATCAACTGGATATGAAGAATGCCTTCCTTCATGGAGATTTGCGGGAGGAAGTGTATATGTCATCCTCTAAGGTTTAAGCTTCCTAGTAGTGAGGAAAAAGTCTGCAGATTAATGAAGTATTCTATGGTCTGAAATAGTTGTCTTAGGCTTGGTTCTAGAGATTCAGTCAGGCCGTGATGATGATGTGTTACTCACAGAGTCTTGCAGATCACACTATCTTTATAAGACGTCGCGGGAAACTAATTATAATTCTAATTGTCTATGTTGATGACATTGTGGTGACATGTAATGATTCTCACTAGAGATTGGAAAGTTGAGAAAGTTTCTAGCACAGGAGTTTGAACAAATTCCTTGGAAGTCTCAAGTATTTTCTGGGTATAGAGGTGAATCGCTCCAAGAAGAGCATTTTTATATCACAGAGAAAGTATACATTAGACTTAAGGATATATAGAAACTAGGTGCTTGACCTGCATATATTCCGATTGAATCAAATCTTAAGTTGAGCTCCAATGATAAAAAATTACTTGAAGATAAAGAGATGTATTAGCGATTAGTTGGTCGTTTTATTTATCTCTCTCACTAGCCCAGATATTGCATATGCAGTTAGTGTTGTGAGTCAGTTCGTGCATGAACTATAGATCCCTTAGTATGAAGCTGTTGAAAGGATATTATGTTATTTGAAGACTACTTTAGGAGAAAAGGTATATTATTTGCTAATCATGGACATCTTAGCCTAGAAGCTTTACACTGATGCTGACTATGCTGGAAATGTTGATAATAGAAGGTCCACTATAGGGTGTACCTTTTTTGGAGGTAATTTCATAACTTGGAGGAGTAAGAAATAAAGTGTGGTGGCCAAGTCCAGTGCAGAAGCCAAGTATAGGGCAATTGCCTATGGAGTGGCTGAATTTTTATTGTTGAAAATCTTATTGCGTGGTTAATTTGTCACTGTCCCCAAAAAAGGCCGCTATCTTACATCCTATTCGAAAAGGAGAAGATGCGCTCGCGATTTGATAAGGGCACTGGGAGGAACCAATGAAAAGCCAGGGTAGAGTCTCAAAGCTGACTCAAGCGAATATTGGCACTCGAAGGCTTGAGGAGCAGCCCGCAATTTGGAATTAAGATAGATGCTTGCATGAAGTTGTTTTGTGACAACAAGGCAACCATTGACATTGCTCATAATCCGGTCCAACATGATCGTTCTAAAATCTAAACACTTAGAGATCGACATGCACTTCATCAGAGAGCAGACTATTTTTCATAATTTTTGTTTATTGTTTGTTACATCCGAAAATCAACTTGCTGATATTTTCAATAAAGGTGTTGCCAAGGCAACCTTAAAATTGGTTCTTAGTAAGCTAAGCATGATAGATATCTATACACAACTTGAGAGGGAGTGTTGAGATATGTTATTATTATGTGTGTAGATACACCATGTCATGTCATCAAAGGCATTGTTGTATTTGTCTTTTATAAGTTTTATAAATAATAAGAAAGGGGAATCAACCCCTAATCCTTTCACTCCAATTTTCTCTACTTCTCTTCTCTTCTTCTTTTCATCTAGGGTTTTGCTTTCTACTTTTCGTATACTTGTTTTTTTTATTGTGATACATCTATTGCCTTACCTATTAAAAAAAGAAGAAAATATTTAGTTTAAGAGCTATGGTTGCACAGTAAAAGCTGGTAGTTGTCTGTTTTTCTAGTATTGGCTTTAGATTTCAGAGTGTGGGGCTATCTTTGGTGTTATCTCTAAGACATCTCTTTCACTTGCCTATCTATGATGGCAGGGAAGGGATTTAACCTTAATTCCACAAGGACTTAGGTATTTAGGTTAACCAACCTTCACACTACCTATTTTCTTCCTCAACCTTTGGTCCTAAAAGTTCTCTCTCTCCTTCCTTTAATTTCCCCTATGTTTGAACCCTTTAGATATCCTATAGTTTCTACCCATTTTCGCAACATTTTGCAGCAACGAATTTCTTCTACAATATTTTTAGTTTAAAAAGGGAAATGCAAAAATCTCTCTTCTTCTTCTCTCTCTCTATAAATATATATATACATATTTTTTGTTGTCTCTCTCTTGATTTTACTTTGGATAGGTACATGCTGATACGTACATGATCATTATCAAAGTCTTTGATCTATTCTTGCCCCCCGCCGCGGCCAATTGGAGGCTAATTCTTTGATTGCTCTTGGTTTTCTATATTTCATGATGTCCTCAGGGCTTAGATTTAGATATATGCATTATTCAAGACTTTTGTGAAGTCTTAGTCATTTGAATGAATCAAGGAAATCAAGTCATTTAGGTAGTTAGAATTATAAGGGTAGGTAGATGGGAGCTTTCATTTCATTGTTAATGAGTTGATCAGCCAAATACTTTGATTCTTAATTAAGAGCATTGCAAAGACCAAAAAAAATAAAAAAATTAAGAGCATTGCCGGATTAGTTTAAAGTTCTTCAGTCTTGTTTGTATATTGTGATCATAGTTACAAAGTTCTTCGATTTTTTCAAAAAAAGTCCCGAATAAGTTGTGGCTTTTACGTTGAACGATTAATTCATGAAGTATTCGCACCTTCTAGAAAAAATTGTGACCTTTTCAAAAAGTAGCAAATTATTCACTTTTTATATAAAATTTCTGAATAAATTTCTAATATATAAAATACATTTGATAACTTTTCATAATTAAAAATCTTATTTATTCATCTTTTGACCAACATTTTCCCATTTTTTCTTCGAATTTTGCCTTTTAATAGTTCCCGAACTCCAACTTGGTAACTATGATTGTGATAAAAGTAATCATTATGTTAATACTATTAGCACAATGTTGTTTTTGAATGACATGACATTTTCTTCCTACTTTATTTTAAGCTGGGAATTGGTGACAGTAAATCATTTTTTCTAGCCAAGAGTTCATCCTGTAAAATTTTCCTTTGTTGTCTTCGCATCCTATTTATTTACATTTCTTATGGTTGAGTATATATCATATATGGACTTTGCCACAGAGTCACATCAAGTCGTTTACTTTTGAATTGCTTGACTACTAAGTTTGGACGTCAAGTGCTAAAGTTGGAAATATTAACATACATCTATTTGTTGTTGGTCATACACAGTGTAGTGAAAAGCATCCAGGCCACATATACGCAATAGTGGCTCCATAGGAGACAAATCGCCTAGGTGAATGCCCATACAATAAAAAATTATTATTTTTATTAAAAAATAAAAAATTAGAGATGTTTATATTACTTAAGGTAAAGATTAAAATTTGGAAATGATGTATGTTTCTTGCCTTTGCACTATGTATTTTTTTGGCCTTTCGCCTTTAGTGTCTCCCTTTTTTTTTTTGGCTTTATTACTTTTGATTTGATTCATATACATGTTTTTTACTGATAGGAAAAAAATTTAAAATTTGCAAACAATGCTTACATAAAAAAAAATGTCATTGCAAAAATAGCATAGATGGTTGTGAGAGGTAGGAAGGGAGGACTCTTGATAAAATCATGGTTCAAAATATTGGTATCGGGTGCCGTATCGATAATTCCAAAACAAGATACATATCAGGGTATCAGATGGATACGGCGGGCAAAATCAAGTTATGCTAAGAAACGCTTGGATACGTAAGGAAAAACTTGGATACTTTGCATAAAACTTCTTTTAATGCAAATATAAGCTAAAAGCAAATTAAATGAAGGTCTCCAACTACATTTTTAACCACACATATGAGAGTTAATAGTTTTATTTCTAATATTAGTTAAAAAAAGGCGTTCGTGCTGATAATCATTTATGAAAATACAACCCATAGTCACTTAGCCAAGTATAGTAAATACAATCTAGATATTAAACCTTACATTCAATGAGTTAGATAAGAATATATTGAATTACAACCATAAATTATAAGCTTGAATATAAGTCTTTTTATGCTGAACTGATTCATTGTTAGTTGAATTTTTGATCTTGTAGATGAAAATATTTTTGAAGACTAAAAAATGACTTTTTCTTCTTCTTCTGGATTTTTGAGTTTTGGTAATGTTTTGATATAGTGGAAATTTATGAAATTTTAATATTTGAGAATGAGAAATATCTCACAATTTGAAAGTTGAAATTTTGACCTAATTAATAAAAGACACTAAAAAGAAGATTTTGTTCTTGAACTAGAAAGTTGACTTTTTATTGTTTAGGAATTTGGACCTAGGATAATTTTTATTGAATTTAAATGGGGCGTATAACCTAATTTACATTTTAAATGATATTTTATGTAAATAAGTTGGGTGTATCAGGTTTGTGTTGTGAATCCCAGTGTCAATCGAAGGAGAAAAAAAAATTAACTGAAAAATTTCTCGTATTGGGCTGATATGGAGGACTTTCCCTCCCTGTTTACTGGTGTACAGGGTAGCTCCAAATCCGGTACATACGGCCCGCATTAGTTGATATGTACCAGAATTTTAAACCATGGATAAAGTCTGTTTTGTCTACAGAAAATCTGATAAGTATGTTTTGTTTGTATTTGTATTTTTTATTTTGCACATAACATTTAACTTTATGTGGGTATCGGGTGACCATCTCCATCACGAACACTTTAGAGCTTGGACGACTGTAAGCGGTGTGAGCCAATCTCGGTATGCTTGCATCGTATTCGTACCATGTTAAATTGATAGGGAGTACCAATTTTTGTATGCATGCATTGTAGCCCTTTTGAGATGCTCGAAATCTGTGTACAATGACTATGCCCAGCCTACTAAGTGGTCTCACCTTACTGAGCAATTGCCTAGACCCTCATGCAGGAGCTAGGGGTTATGGCTAATGATTTGAGTGATTATTGATTACACTGGTCTTGCATCCGATTTATTATTGTTTTTTTTTATCTTCTGTATAACGATTGAATTTGACTTCAACATCATCAGAAGTGTTCTACATATGCTTATACAGAATTCTATCATGTAATGCTATATTGCAATTTTGTTTGATTTATCTTTTCTATTCTGCAGCTCGATCAGCAGTGTGAGGATAGGAGTGTTCTACGCTATGTTTACTACTACTTGGCCAGGATTTTATCGGATAGTGGTGCTCAAGGCTTAAGTCCAGGCGGTGGAATCCCCACACCAAATTGGGATGCTCTTGCTGACATTGATGCTGTTGGAGGGGTGACCAGAGCTGATGTTGTCCCTCGAATAGTAAATCAGCTTACTTCAGAGGCCTCAAATGTTGATGTTGAATGTAAAGTGTTCCTCAATTTGATATGTGACATGGTTTTATTTTCAGCATTTGTTCTCTGTGCTAGCCATTTTTTCATTTTTTGTATGATTATTCTTCTGATTGCTCATCTACTTAATGGTGGTCATGTTGTGTAGTTCTGTGCTACCTTCGTGAAAGGACCCAATTTCTCAATAGGATCTCTAAGAGTGTCTGTTAATACTTAATAACGGATTTTAACTTGCATGCTGATAATATAATACTGTAAATATGGTCTTACATATATATATATAATTTTTTTTTTCTGGGAGTTGATTAACATTGGTTTCCTATGAAGAATCTCTTGACACGCGTATGGGAGGTATACATGTAATCCACACTCTATTCATGTTATCTGAATGCAATTTAATATGGCGCACCCCCAAAAGGTTGAACACAAACAAGGGTTTAAAACTTAAGATTTGACTTGGTCTCGTACTTGTTTTGTGTATGGTCAATTTATGAGTTGATCTGCTCAAAACTTTAAACAGATGTTTTTCAAGTTTTCCTTTTGCCTTTTGAATATTTGAGTTTCATTGCCGATATGTGATAAGGTTTATCTAGTTCAAGCTGATGTTGAGTTTCTAAAGTGTTGGCTGAATCAACACAATGTCAAGCTGTTGAGAAGCCTAGAGTTGTGCTGTTGCTGAGTAGGGTTGGCTTTGCTGTGTTTTGGCTCTGATGTTAACTATACTGTATTTGAAGCTTGAGCATTATATGGTACAAAGCATTTTTTTAAGAATTGCATGTTGGACTATGAATTGCAAAATATACATTTTAATTGTACAAACTGATAGATTATGTGAGCAAATTATGTTTTTAAGAAATGCATTCAAGCTTGACATGTAACAACTTAAATAGCTGCTCTTTGCATATTTTATCAATGATTTTACTATTACCTCAACTTCTATCATCAAATTAAGTAAAGCCTAAAGATGGGGCGGGGAAAATTGGTGGAAGAAACCTTCATGTTGTCCATATATTATCTTTAGAATGATTTCCTGATATTTTCTCTATTTCTATTCGAACATCTTTATTATGAGTAGAATATTTATATTCTAAATGGAAACTGATCCCCTAAAAGGAATAAGAAAAGGTAGATACTTTCTCTGAAGCATCCTTGATGGCAACATTCTAAACTGTTTGCTTAAGCTTAAGAAAAGGACCTTTTATCTTGAGTTATTGATTTGGCTTGAAATAGTGCTTGACTTCTGTTTAATGCTTTTTGAAGTTCATGCACGGAGACTTGCAGCTTTGAAGGCCCTTACATTTGCTCCATCAAGCAGCTCTGAAATTTTATCCAAATTGTACGAAATTGTGTTTGGCATTCTTGATAAGGTTTGTGCCACACTTTCCAATAGAAGTAAAGCTTCAATGAATATTGTATGCTTAAATATTTTGACAAAGAATGCAACATTGCTTCTTATTCTTTAGTTGTTAGTGGTTGAAGTCTTATCTCTTTAGAGGAGATACTTAAAGGCCTCGTGGTGCTTATCTATTTTTCAAAATTTAGGTTGCTGATGCGAAACAAAAACCCAAAAAAGGCATGTTTGGAAGCAAAGGTGGTGATAAAGAGGTTATTTTCTAAACCATGACAAATTTTTTAACTCGGTGAAAGTTTTGTTGTTAATTCTTTTATGCATGCAGATTTACTTTACTGCTGAACAAATTTATTTGTGAATCTTTGATGATTACTGGACAACAATCATAACACACGAAGAAGTAGAACTCGTCACATGCCTTTTGCTCCTCATGTCATTTATCTTATGCATTCAGCATGGATTGATCCCTGTGATATTTCTTTTTCCTTTTACATTAACCACTGGTATTCCTTTCTAAAGGAGTTTATGGGATCCTATTGGTAGTTGTATAGTTAATGGTAATTTGAAGTTAAATACATATCAAAGATACACGTGGATATGCCAGAAAAAATTTCAGATCCACACAGATATCCTTCCTGATACTTTAAATAAAATTTCTTTAGCTACAATCAACCTAAATGAAGTCCTAGAACTACATTTCCAACCATTTATGTGAGATATAAGAACACAAAATGATAAATCAGTATGGAAACACAAACAATAATCAATTCCATGCAATTACAAGATTAAATTAGCATTAAAAACACTAAATTTCATAACTCATGTAATACATTAAGTAGTAGTTGCACATTACTAGGGTCAATTCTGTACATGGTATCTTAATACCGTATTGATTTGCGAGCTGGCTCAAACTCACTAGGTTCATTTAAGGCTTACGTTGTAGGTGTGTCAAACATAGTTTCATATTGTGTCTAACTCATGTAGTTTGTGGTACCAAGTGTGGTATACTGATCAACATTGCACTTGTATAGAAGCCCAACCGGTTGCATACACGAGAACTAAGGAATACCCGTTTGGTCATATACAGGGCTGTCAATTTGGTCCTCTAGTGAGGGTACCTGGACCGTCCGTCCACAAAACGAGGTTTTTTTTTGTCTCTAAAGCCCGAGGGCCATGTTGGGCCTGATTTTTAAAGCCCGCCTAGTTGAGGGCTGGGCTTGGTAAAGACCATATAGTGCCTGGTCCGGCCCTCATGTTTATACATTCTATATAGCTTTATATAAATGTTGACAAAATTAATAAAGATAGAGATTATAAGTCGATACAACTGCTAATGCTAAACTAAGTAAATGGGTGTTTTAAGTTAATAAAGTCTACTAATAAATACATAAAAGTTGTAGTGTTAGTTAGACTTTATTAATGAAAGAATAAAAATGTATTTTATTAGTAATACTCGTTAATTAGAATTAGATAAAATATTAGTGTGTATTTGCTATGATATGAAATTTAGTTAAAAAAGGTATGATATTGTATACCATCATTTTTTGTGATCGATAAACCAAGCCAATATATTAAAAGGAAAGCATCACAGGTACAAAGGAGCAGATAGCGCATAGTTCATGAGATCGTGAACCAAAATGAGGTGCTAAGGAGAAAAAACATAAGACACCTTGCTAACCCCCAAATAGATGCCCACATCTACAATACACATTGGGCGAACATCGAGCCTAAGCTCACCCTTTCCTACTTTGCTCACCAAAGACCTGATTCTAACACAAATACGGGGAAGAAAGGATGGAGAGTTCTCGAAAACTCGCCTATTCCTTTCTTTCCAGATAGACCAGGCTATGACACCTGGCAGAATCTTCCACACCGCCAACCTTGATCCTTCCCGACTCACCAAATCCTAGCAGGATAAGAAGAGTTGAAAGGACGAGGGAAAGACCCAGGCCACGCCCATGTGGGAAAGAGAGAAACTCCAAATCTCATTAGCTAGAGGGCAGTGCAAGAGAAGGTGATCTACCGACTCTTCCGCTTGGAGGCACATTAAACAACGATTAGCCATCCTCTACCTTCGATTTTTCAAGTGATCACATGTGAAAATTTTATTCAAAATCGCATTTCATAGAAAAAAGGATGCTTAGATGGAATACCTGAATTTCACACAGCTCTATGTGGAAAAGGGGATGGAAAGACCAACTCTAAGTAGCTGAACTAGAGATCTCATTGAAAAACGACCCTTGTTGTCTCCAAACCAAACTCTACAATCCCGACCTTGAGAAACCGTAGGGAGAGACCCCAAACGCTCTATTAGCCTGCCATACTCAGCTATTTCCCAGTCATTTAATCCTCTATTCAACTTGGGACATCACGCGGCCCCCCTCGTTGCTTCTATCAATATAATTCCCAACTGTCGCTTTCCTATCCACAGCTAACCGAAGAATAGTGGCATAGTCATCCTGAAGCCTTGAGGACCCTTTCCATACGGCCTTCCAGAAACTCACTTCAGACCCATCACCTATTTTGAACCTGAAAAAAGAAACAACTAGACGTGCTACTGCCATGATCTCTTTCCACATCGCCACCCCATTGGGCCTCGACACTTCCTTGGGAACCCAACAAGAACCCTCCCCGTATTTGGCAATGATGACGGATCTCCAGAGACTCTCTTTCCTCCCCAAACCTCCAAATCCCTTTTTCTAGAACAGCCTTGTTGACCAAGGACACCGGCTTCAAATTGAGGCCCCCATCCCTCTTTGGACGACAAATATGGTTCCAATCGACTAGATGATACTTAGCCTGACCTCCTCTCCCATGTCACTGAAACTCTCTGCATATGTTCGAGAGACCCAGCAACTGAGCAGGGGATGACCAAAGTAGACATGAAATAGCTCAGGGTACTTTGGATCAACGTTAACTTCCCCCCTTTTGATAAAAAAGACGATTGCCACCTTGACAATCTCTTTGCAAACCTCTCCAAAACCGGGGCCCATACTGCTTTAGATTTAAATTGAGCGCTGAGGGGCATCTCTAGAAAAACCCATGGTAGTGACCCAACCCTACAACCGAGGCTTTCCGTTAGGATGTCTATATCTGAGACCACCCCGACCCCCACTATTTCGGATTTGGACAAGTTTACCCACAACTTGGAAACGGCTTCAAAGCAGTGAAGAACACCTTTCAGAGAGCCTAGATTCCGATGGGAAGCTCTGCAGAAGATTAATGTATCATCAGCAAACTGGAGATAGAGATCCTCAATCTTTCTCTCCTAAGAGAAAATCCTTCAAATAGCATTCCGTCGGCGCGAGACAACATCCTACTCAAAGCTTCTGAGACCATGATGAAAAGAAAAGGAGAGAGGGGGTCCCCTTGCCTCAAACCCCTAGAACTTTGAACATAGCCAACTGGACTCTTGTTGATGAGGATGGAAAATGTCATAGATGAAATACACAACTGGATCCAATGACGCCACTTGGGACCAAAACCCATTCTTTTCATCATATAACCCAAGAAATCCCAATTGATGTGATCGTATGCTTTCTCCATATCCACTTTGCACAAAATGCCCGGATCCTTAGCTCTAATCCTGTCATCGATGCATTCAGTGGCTATAAGAATACTGTCAAGGATCTGTCGGCCACCCACAAAGGTGCCTTGTTGGGGGGAGATAATGAGTCCCATCACTTTCTTGACGCGGCGTGCTAGGACTTTGGAGAGGATCTTGTACACACTACTTACAAGGCTAATCGGCCTGAAGTCTTTGATGTCCACTGCTCCTCTGTGCTTCGGGATCAACACGACAAATGTGTTGTTGATCACTCTATCAAAGCGCCTGATCTCATACAATTCTCTCATCACTGCTAGAAAGTCCGTGCCAATAATATCCCAATAGGATCGATAAAATTCAATAGTGAATCCATCCGGGCCCGGAGCTTTGTTCCCTGCCATATCTCGAATGCCCCTCAGGACCATCTTCCTCAAAAACTCCCTCCAAGGACTCTCTCTGATCTATTGGAAGACATGCAAATGGTAAACCTTTCAATTTGGGGTGTTCTTTTTCCTTGTATAGATCCTGGTAGAAGGATACCACATTATCAGCTATCTCTACTGCGCCCTCCCGCCACTCACCATCCACCATGAGACTAGAAATGAAATTACTTTTCCGATGTGAGTTAGCCATACGATGAAAGAATTTGGTGTTCCGATCACCTTGAGCCAACGGACCTTAGCCTTCTATTTCCAACTAATCTCATCTAACCTGATTGTGTGTAGGTATTCCGATTTCATTAACTCTCTTGAGTGGGCCTCCTCAACGGAGAGAGATCTTGAATCTTCCGCTATGTCCAACTCCCCGATGCCCTGAAGAAGACTAGCTAGTCTAACTTTGATGTCATAAAAAACTTCTCTATTCCAGGCCTTAAGGCGAACTTTGAGAGCCTTAAGCTTGAGCACAAATATTGTACTGGCTAGCCCCTGACCCTCTCTAGATTCCAAACTTCTGCCACGACCCTCTTGAACCTGTCATCTTGGAGCCACATGTTCTCAAATCTAAACGGAGTGGGGCCCCCTCGGAAATGCCCGGTCTCCAACAATAACAGAACGTGGTCTGAAATGGGTTGTGGCAAAGATGACTGAATGATATTTGGAAATTGACTCTCCCATTCCGGTGAACATAGAAATTTGTCCAATTAGCTTGCTAGCCTAGTTGTTATTAAGTGAGCCCACGTATACAAATGACCCTTCATCGAAAAATCAATGAATTCATGCCGCTCAATAAATGCCCCGAATCTTCTCATCTTCGCATTCACCATACACCCACCTTTCACTCCTCAGAAAACCAAATACTGTTTAAGTCGCCACCCAAGCACCAGGGAGCACCCCATCTGACACTAACATCATCTAACTCTTCCCAGAAAATTGCAACGTCTGACCCACCAAAGGGTTGTATACTCTTGAAAAACCCATGAACACTCTTCGCCCACCCATCGACAATAAATGGAAATCGAATAAGCCCCTAATTTGGACTCTACCACTTCCAACTTCTCTTTGTCCCACAACAAAAGAATCCCTCTTGCACAACAAAAGAATCCCTCTTGAGGCTCCCAGAGATGGAACTACGAGCCAATTAGGGATAGAAATATCCCACACTTCTCGGATGATGAAATATTGGACCACTTCTAGTTTAGTCTCCTTAATACACAGGATAGCTGGCCTCCTAGATCTCACCAGGTGCTGAACAGCTACTCGCTTCTCTGGTAAACCTAATTCCCGAACATTCCATGATAAGATAGAGAAATCTGTCATTTAGAAGCTTTTTTGCCCTTTCCTGCACTCGGCTTGCACGGGACACTCCGTGACCTTGGTCTATCATAATTAATCCCGCACTCCAATCGCCTCATCTCCATAGCTGAGCAAACCCCCCTCCTTGTCTTCGATTTCTGGCGGGAGTTCTCTGACTTTCCAACCCCCTTTTTTGTGAGACGCAGAAATAGCGCCCTAGCTTCCTTTTCACGACCCACATATGATAGGCCAAGAAACTTCCCAAGATTCTCTAACTGACTTCGACTCCTTGGATTCCAGCTCTCTGGCTGTTGACTATATGTTGCCTGAGAATTACTCCCTTGCCCCCCTTGGCCGCTCTGAGAACTATGGACGGAAGACACCGACTTAGGTCTTGTTGGAGTTTCAGTGAGATCCCTATCATTTAACTTCAAACTAGGTTCCACCCCCCCTTCCTCATTGAGTTGTGGTGTCAAATCTCTATGAACTAACGAAATTGAAACATTAGACTCAACAATGGGACACAAGGAAATCTCAAGATCCGCCTTCTTCCCCTTTGAAGAAGGATCTTGAGAGATGAGGGTTTAGGCGTACCTCTCAAGGGAACAGTTGGTGTATCCCCTTTCTCTAGCGGTCCCTCTTCTCGCATAGAATTGAGAGATGCTTTCGTTCCCGGATAGGCAAAACCTACTCCTTTGATCCTCTTCCTAGCGTTACTTCCACAAAACAAGCTGCGGTAGAGTTCGTAGAAGATGGGACAGGTAGATCTAACATGCTGAGAGAGTTTGACTCTGGTTCTAGAGCCCCTTATGCCGAAGAGTGGCCTCCTTTCAGAAGACTTGATACGGGAGTTGTCTGTTGACCGAATTCTGACCATGAGGAGAGCGCAAGCTGTTCCTCTATTTCCCCTCCCAACTTTACTTCCATAAAACGATTTTGGACTAGACACGTAGGCGACAAATTTGATGCCTCCCTAACTCTATAGTTAGACACCTCCACTGCTTGATCCTCAATATCAGGAGGCATGTTCTGGGGCCCTGAACAACCCACGACTCCTACTACTGCCCTGATACTCGCTAACCCTGGCAACTGAACACCTGCTGTGTTGACCGGCTCTGAGACTAACTTTTGATTAGCCTGAACCCCTACGCCTACGGATAATGGCTCAGGACCACCTGGGTCTACCTTTACTCCATCGGGGCTCTCGTCTTCTTCTTCAGCCCATAGTCAGCCCTCCGCAGCTTCGTTGCCTCGATTCGAATCCCTCCCACCTACCTCTTCCCCTTCTGAAGGCTCAATGACGTCAGACCATAGGCGACCCTTAAGGGGGGATAACTTATTGGACACATTCGGCAAGATTCGGCAAGCTCTCTTCGAGGTTGAAGGCCCCTACATGCTTCGCCACAGTTGACCTATTGCCCTGGACATCCTGATGAACCAGGGCTACCTCTGCACTTGACGGAGCTCCCACTTGGTAAGCCTGGGGCTCTACTTAGCCACCCTTGCAGTCTCTCCCCACTTGAAACGATTTACCTAATTCCTTTGATTGAAATATCTTCTGGGACTGCTGATTTTGGGCCGTTGAAACCCCATTAGCTTCCTCTCCTGCTAGCCCGTAGATCTCTTATACGAGAACACCATACTCCTCAAAATCCTGCGGACCTCTAGGGCGCGAGACCGAGATAGGGGTACCGACTAACCCCACTCCTACCATTGGCTCGTCCATCTCCAGTGCTCGAATAGGGAGGGATTTATGAGTCGCCTTGGACCTATTGATATATGTAATATCGGGGGTATACTTGTAAAATGACATATATCTAATGTTCTCTCTTTATATAATATACTAGTAGGGTTCTCTAATCCCTAACAAAGCAATTTACCCTAACTTTTCTTTTTCCTCTCTTCTCCAAACCCTAAATCCTCCAAACCCTTTTTCCAACTTAGTATCAGAGCTATATCAAAGGAAGAAGATCATTGTTAAAGGTGTAACAACACCAAAAGGAACAAGGAGCTAGTTGCCATGTTTTTAGCTATACGGCTGTCTCTAGCCTTATGGCCTAGGCCTTAATTTTGGGTTTTGGGTTCTTCAAAGGTATATTTTTCAAAGATCTTGATTTTAGAGGATTTTTGAATCCTATTTCATGAGATTTGGTTAAATATTGATGAAGTTATGATGATTTGAAGAAAAAATATAGAAAAATTCGAAGAAAAATACTGTTTTGGTTAAGATTTTTCACCGCTTGAATGGGTTGTTGCTTCTGCTGTTTATTGGTCATGGTTGGAACATTTTTTTGATACGAATATCTTGAACCTGTTTTTTATTTGTTTGGATGAGATTTGAAGAAGTTGTGATGATTTTACAGCCCCACTTCACTACCGTTTATTGTTGAAAAAGAGTTTTTTACACCTTATTTACTTATAACAACAACTTAAGTCATCTCTTTGATAATCTTAATACCATTAGATTTTAATTGTTGATATTTTTATTGATTGGTTGTTTGTTCCTTGAGTTTCTTTTATGGATGCTAAAGTTTTTGTTCCGCCGGCTCTTTCTGACTCCGTTGTCCACTTTGTCACCAATATTAAATTAAATGGTGATAGTTTTCTTACGTGGCGATGCTCGGTTGAGCTTTATATTGGGGGTCGCTCTAAGATGGGGTATCTTGATGGTAAGACCCCACAACCGGAGACAGGTATTGCCGAAATTGCTAAGTGGAAGACAGAGAATTGCATTATTTTGGGGTGGTTGTTCAATTCCATGGAGCCTCAGATTACTGAGAATTTTTTTTTATAAAGATCGTCATGAACTTTGGGAGGCTTTTATTCAGACTTATGTCCTAGTAGAGAATGATGCTCGGATTTATCAACTTACTCGTGAGATTGTTCACTTTTAGTTAGGGGATATGTCTATTTCAGATTATTTTGAGGCTCTTCAGCGTCGTTGGGAAGAATCGAGCCATTATGAGTCTGTTTTTGAATTATCACCTGCTTTTGTTAAGATTATGACGAAGCGAATTGAGCGTCACCATATTTATGATTTCTTGGAAGGTCTTCGGGCCGAATTCGAGCAGTTGTGCACTCAGATTCTTGCCACATCTCCTTTGACATCTCTTCGATCTGTGTACTCCACTGTGTTTAGTGAGGAACGCCGCCGGGCTGTTATATCTTCGAGCACCACTCGTATGCTCCTTCCGGATCGTACCGCCTTTGCTACTTATTTTCGTACTGCTGTTGGCCGTGGTAGGGGGACTGATAGGGGCGGTCATGGTCGTGGCATACCTACTACTCCTTGTAGTCACGTTGGTATAGTGGGACACGATCGTGATCATTGTTATGGTTTGCATGGCTATCCCGTGGGTTACCAGCCTCGTCCTTCTACCCACTTTACTACGACTTCTGCTGTTGATCCTCAGTCCTCAGTTGTTGCCAGTGATCCTCTGGAGTCCATGAGAGCCCAGGTTGCTGAGATGATCCGAGCTGAGTTCCGTCTGTAGAGTGATTCTCCTTATACTGCTGCTTCATTTGCCATGGGTATCCATGCTCTCTCGGCCTATGCCGCCACTACATCGTCTTCTTTTCCTAGCTGGGTTATTGATACCGAAGCTATTGATCATATGACTGGTGAGTCATAGAGTTATTCCATTTATTCACCTTCATTGTCTACTGCCAAGGTTTGCTTGGCTGATGGTTCTTTTACTCCGGTCTCGGGAGTAGGACACATTCCTGTGTCTCCAACTCTCTCTTTATCTCATGTGTAGTTCCTCATTTCTCTTCTAACCTTCTTTCAGTAAGTAGTCTTATTACCAAACTTAACTGTTGTGGTATGTTTTATCATTCTCATTGTCTCTTTCAGGACCTGACTATGTGGAAGATTGTTGGTAGAGGAGTGGAAAGAGGCGAACTTTACTACCTTGACACTAATTATGCTCCTGATCGAGTCTCCTCTATTGCTGCTACTGTTTTTGTTTTTTCTTTTTCTGTTGATGCTACTCTTGATACTTATCGTTTATGGCATGCCAAGCTTGGGCATATTGGATCTAAGACTTTATGTTCTTTGATTCCTACTTTTAGTAAACTTTATTTTTCATCTACTTTTGAATGTGATACTTGTGAGCTTACTAAACATGTTCGTACTGTTTATCCTTCTCGGATGCATAAATGTCGTTCTATGTTTCAGTTAGTTCACTCTGATGTTTGGGGACCATCTCCTGTTCCCTCTAGTGATGACTTTCGTTATTATGTTACTTTTATTGATGATTACACTCGAGCTATTTGGGTGTACCTTCTTAAGTCTAAGGATGAGGTGTTCTCTAAATTTCAGGAATTTCATGCTATGATTATTACCCAGTTTAGTGGTCTTATTAAGGCTATTCGTTCTGATAATGGCGGTGAGTATCTCTTTGCACCTTTTGTCCAGTTTTTTCAAACTCATTGGATTCCCCATCAGCTTACCTGTTCTTACACGCTTCAACAAAATGGCATTGCTGAGCGCAAGAATCGTCATTTAGTTGGTGTCACTCATTCTTTGTTGCGAGGCATGTAAGTGCCTTTATTTTTTTTTGATCCATGACTCTTCTCACTGCATGTTTTCTCATCAATCGAGCTCATTCTCGCATTTTTGATGACCTCTCACCATATCAGCTTCTTTGCCCTCAGGTTCTTATTTTTCCCATTGAGCCATGGGTGTTTGGTTGTACTTGCTTTGTCTAGGATTTTCGCCTCAGTCGTCAGAAATTGGATGATAAGGCCATTCGATGCGTCTTTGTTGGTTACTCTAGTACCTCTAAAGGCTATCGGTGTTATGACCCTCGGTTTTGTCGTTTCTTTGTCTCTTTGGATGTTACTTTTTTCGAGACAGTCCTTTATTTCTCTCCTGCTCCTACGGTGCCACCTGTCTCTATGCCTTCACCTACTATTTCTCCTGTCTCTATGCTTTTACCTATTGCAGGGGACCTCCCACAGTAGGAGTTTCTCACGTACTCTCGTCACTAGCCACCTGGTTCCTCCTTCGATGCGCCTCTACCATAATCTTCCTCGTAGGCCACTCTTCGAGGTACTTTTTTACCATCTGTTATTCCTGTTCATTCTCCTGCTATTGTTACTCTTGCTGCTTCTGATCTTGAGATACTTATTGCTCATTGCAAGGGTGTTCGCTCTTGTGTTACTCCTTACTCCCTTGCTAAGTATTTTTTGTTATTGGGCTGTATCTCCCTCGTACCAGGCCTTTCTTTCAGCAATTGACTTTGTGATTATTCCTCGGTTCGTTTGTGATGCTCTTCTTCATCTTGAGTGGAAGAGTGCTATGGTTGATTAAATAGATGCTCTTCACTCTAATCAGACTTTGGATATGGTTCCTCTTTCTGCTAGGAAGAAACCTGTGAGCTGTCGTTGGATCTTCACCGTCAAACATAACTCTGATGATAGTGTTGCTCAGTATAAGGCTCGTCTTGTCGCCCGCGACTTTACTCAGACTTATGGGCTTGACTATGATGTTACTTTTGCGCCTGTGGCCAAACTGACTTCTGTTCATGTTCTCCTATCTCTTGCGGCAAATCAGAGTTGACCTCTCTATCAGTTAGACATCAAGAATGCTTTTCTTAATGGGCATCTCACTGAGGAGGTGTATATGGATCTCCCTCCTGGTTTCTTGCTTCAGGGGGAGTCTGGAAAGGTTTGTAGACTTCAGAAGTCTATATATGGTTTAAAGCAGTCACCCCGTGCTTGGTTTCATTGCTTCAGTGAAGTGGTCCTTAGCATGGGTTTCCAGCGATGTCACTTTGATCATACTGTTTTCATCCATTTGGCACCTCAGGCCGCACTATTCTCGTGGTATATGTTAATGATATCATCTTGATTGGCGATGACTTCTCATTCATCTCTCATGCTAAGCATGAGTTGGGGCGTACCTTTGATGTCAAAGATCTAGGCCATCTAAAATATTCTTGCTCTAGAGATTGCTCGATCTAAGAAGAGAATTTTTTCTGTCACAACGGAAGTATGCTTTTGACCTACTCAGCGATACTAGTATGAGTGGATGTAAACCCGCTACTTCTCCCATGGATCCGAAGCTCTCTTTGTATGATAGTGAGGGGGATCTTCTTTCTGATCCTCATGTCTATCAGCGTCTTGTGGGTCACTTGATATATCTCACCCTCACACGACCTGATATTACATTTGCTGTCAGCATGGTTAGCCAGTTCATGCATGCTCTTCGTGCTTCACACCTTACTGCTGTTCATCATATTCTTTGATATATCAAGGCTATACCTAGTTGTGGACTTGTATATCACTCACATGATCACCTCGATATCTTCGGCTATACAGATGCTGATTGGGCCGGATCTGCCGCTGACCATCGTTCTACCTCGGGCTATTGTGCTTTCCTTGGAGGCAACTTGGTTGCGTGGAAGAGCAAAAAGCAACCCGTGGTTTCTCGGTCTAGTGCCAAAGCAGAATAACGTGCACTTGTGAACTCTTATGGCTTCGTTCTCTCTTCTCTGAGTTAAAGTTTCTTGTTATAGGCCCTATGTCTTTATACTGTAATAACGAGGCTGTTACAAAGATTGTCTCAGATTCTGTGCTTCACGAGTGGACAAAACACATTGAGATTGATATTCACTTTCTCCGTGAGAATGTCTGAGAATGTTCTTTATCTCTTCAACATGTTTCGTCTTTTCAACAACTTGTTGATATCTTCACCAAACTAGTTAACCCTGCTATTCTTCAGGATATTACTGTCAAGCTGGGTATGCTTAATATTTATGCTCTAGCTTGAGGGGGAGTGTTGATATATGTAATATCAGGGGTATACTTGTAAAAGGGCATATATGTAATGTTCACTCTTTATTTAATATACTAGTAGGGTTCTCTAATCCTTAACTAAGCAATTTACCCTAACCTCTTTTTTTCCTCTCTTCTCTCTTCTCGAAACTCTAAATCCTCCAAACCCTTTCTCCAACTGGACCTGGACCCCTAGATGATTGCATGAAAGCCAAAAATATCTAAAGGGTTCAGACCACCGATCCGAACAGGCCCTACAGTTTTAGAGTGTCCCTCTGGGCTTAAGGACACCACCAGACTTGGGCCCATAATAGGGGAGGCCCGCCGACATTCACGATGGGCTTCAGGTAACGGATCCGCAACTAAGACCCCATCTGTTGATCTGACCGTTGGATCTAAAGTCATGCTTGGACCGTCACGATTATCACCACGTGGGGAGATGACGTCACCCACCAGATATGTATACTCGTTAGGGTTTTTTCCGCACTCTGGAAACGCTAACATGTCCCGAATTTCATCCTCCTCCTCACAGTTCTCCTTTGTCGATAGACCCACGCCTTCACCAGGTACACAAATTTCCTTTTCCTTTTTCTGTCTCTTCCTCTCATTTCTTTTTTGATTCTTTGATTTCTTCTTTTTGTTTCCGTTTCAATGACTTAGCAAACTGGATGATACGTTTTTGCTACAGTGGGGAGACATTAATTTCTTTCCCGTTTCTCTCAATCCAGGTTTGATACCAATGTCTGGTAAAACACCAACCTCTACAGCCTTCGGGGCCTGACCTAGGTCCCTGACACCTCGTAGCCCAGTCCTGGGCGCAGCCTGCAACCCCACCAACCTTAGAGAGCCACCCATTGCACTCTTGAGTATCTGTTGTATCTTGAGAGATGGCGTGCTCTGATGATCTATGACAGCCATCCAATGGGGGATTGACATCTTGCTGGTACAGCGAGCAGCCCACACGCCCAGAGTATGAATTTGAATTGGATTTTTTGGAACGATTGCTAGAATCCAATGAAGAACCGACACCTTGATCTTGACGAAAGAGAGATCGCACATGGCTGCGGTCGAGGGATCTATCTCCTCCAGGCCACCACAAATATCGCCAATTTTGCCAAATACAGAGGGTACCTAGAGGTGAAATGGGATTCCCTTCAGGGCAAGCCATCATGGCTTTGAAAGGCCTGTGTTAGAGAGGGCGTTGACTGCTGGCCACCATCGATGAAAACCCACGAAATTCAGTTTGCTCAGTTTATGACGACGGTTACCACATATATTTTTGAGTTGTGAAGGCCTGCTTATATGAAAGATTGTCCTGTGATCATCAAAGGGGAACAATATGATGTTCTTCTCCTCAGGTAAACATTGGCTAATTATTTTTGTTACTCCCTCCCAGTCGTCGATCTGATCTGGCCCCCCTATAGAATAGACAACTACTTCGGCCCATCTGTTGAAACCCCCAGCATCAAGGTCCATGATTATTCTGCTCTCCCCTCCCTGTTTTTCAGTATGGCACCGAAGACCTTCCACTGGCTCTAGAGTTGATTCTCTCCCTCCCTGACGTTGAGAAATCCTTTTGGCCAAAGACCCTGCTCCCCATTTGCTTCCTGGGTTAAACCGACCACTACCCCTATCTCGATTCTGAGTTTGGGGTCCCTGTGGGATGCTCCTGAGATCTGGAGGTGATTTCTGAATGAAAAAGGCCACGGCCTTGTGAAAAGACCACGGCCTTGTGAAAAGACCACGGCCTTGTGAAAAGACCTCCAACCTGATGCCCTGGGGCCTTTTGGGATGATGATAGGACCACCGATACCCGAACTTGGTAGAAAACATTAGAAAGTCCCCCCTAATATTAACCTTTTTTTTCCCAGAATGGAACCAAATCTCCCTCTGAATTTACAGAACAAATAACCCTGTTGCTCATTCAGGCACTCCCCTAGCACTCTCTCTAACCAGGCTAGTGCCTCCTCCGGGACCCAAAGATTATTGAGACCTCCCTTCCAACCCTTTTCCGTGACTTTGAGGTACACTCCTTCCTTCAGTGCAATTTCTGTAAGATCGAACAACTTTGATTCTACGGCTAATCTGCGCTATTTGAACTCCATGCTGGTCTCCCCCTTGCTTGGATATGCCTCAAAAGACCGGCCACCTGAATAGAAACCCTAAACTCACCTACCCCAGCGACCCCACGGACGAAGATGACAGACTTGGAATGCTCTGGTACAGAGCTGAGGGAAATGACAGACTAGGAAATAGAATCAAAGAGAAGATAACATACTAGGAAGAAGCAGAAGAAGAGAGAATGACAGACTAGGAAGTAGCAGAAGAACTGAAAAATGAAGCAGGATGTGAGAAAGAACAAGGAACATGATCACGAGAAGACGCTGAAAAACTGACGAACACCCACCCAGAGAAACTAAATATTAGAACTGTAGGTTCTCTTTTTAGTACTTGTATCAAATGTCATTTTATAAAGCTTTTCTTTTCAATCCAATTTGTAACATACCCATTGATCAAATATTATCCAACATGGAATAAGTAGTTTACTTGTGGGTCCCATGAGTCGCACACGATATTTTAAGATAAAGGATCTAGTTACTAATATAGACCCATAAATAATATAACAATATCTTAATATAGCATTATATAATAATATTATATGAGGTTAATATTGTCCAACTAGAAGTTATGAAAATATAGCTATTTTTAAAAATAAAATTCTTAAAAATTGCTTGTACTTTTAATAATAAAAAATGGTATATATATATATATATATGCATATATATATATATATATTATAGTATACAGTGAGTTTTTTAAAATATCCTTTATATAACAGTAATAAATGGTTAGTAAGATGGGGTATGATTAATTCATCTAGCTCCACTAATATCAAATTCCTAAACCTACCTTTAATACATCTATTGTTATTCATCTCTTGCTTAAACGTTTAAAGGCGATCTATGAGCCAATACTCTCTTGCCTCTCAAATCTAAAGACCAAATTCTAAATCTCTTTGCTCTTTAGCAATACATTGCCAGTCCCTAGCCCAGATAAATGTGGGGGGGTTGATGTTAGGTTAATGGCTGGTGGTTGTCTAGGAAAAATTCGCTAATTACTAGCAGCCTAATACATAAATTTTTTTGATCTTCTTTTAGGCCTAGGTCCAGCCTTGGTCCTGAGGGTAGGGCTTGGGCCGGCCTAGGGCCTCACTCTTACAAGTGAGGGCCGGGCTTGGACAGATCTAGGCCCGGCCGATTGACAGCCCTAGTCATATACCATAAGCACCGGATGATATTTATATATATCATCTTTTACCGATACAAAAAAAGCATCGGATGAATGAGGATTGAGCATCATACCCTTAAGCACCGAATGAGGACTAGGCATCATTAATATAGCCAAACGAAGAGGAAGATCCATGTTCTCTTCCTTCTTAGATTTTGACTTCGACCTAGATGCTACGAACTGGTCGTAAGTCTCTTTGATGCTGTGTGTATGTTAAATCCTAGCTCTTTTGATAGAAGCCCCAATCTTACGTTGTGAACATTCCAATCCATTCCTGGTGGCATGCATTTATGCATTTCCTCTTCTCCCATGCCTTGTGTATGGACTGCTCAATAGTTGTGTTCGTATGCTCTCTTTCGTGAGGGGTCACATCATCATACTCATCATAGCTGTCATCATTAACATCATCACTGCCATCGTGGCTATTGTTTATGGCTCTATGTTAATTGCTATCCCCTTTCCAAAGCTACCCATCAAACTACTCCGAGGGTTTCTTTCCCCTGTGTCAATTGCCGCTTCTCTGTCTTTTTGTCATTTAACCGTGTCCTTATTTTCTAGCTAATCTGTTGAGGGAAAATTCGAACATTGGAGAACCCATGGCTAAGTGCTGCTTGAGCCGGGTTGTCCCACCACCTTTTTGATTCAAACCCGCAAAGCCTTACTTTCAATAGTTTCTACCCATCTATGATTCCATGTACTGCCATCCGATGTCTCAAACTCATTCTACTTTCCTTTTTGGTGGGCATCTCGAGGAGATGACATATATCGAACCTATTGCGAGGAAACCAACATTAGAGTGCCCATCATATACAAACCTGTCTAACATACATAATACTTCCATTAATTTGTTATTTGAAAAAATTACTGGGAAATTAAGATTAGGCTATGGATAAGGTAGATAATCCATAGACTAATCATTTGTATTGTTAATAGCCTATACTTTCATTGCTAATCCAAAAATTATTTTCTATTTAGTAATTAAAATTTGAAAACAATTTAGAAAATATTATTAAGTCGTTATGAGTCCAATGGGTGTGGTAGATTATCCGTAGACTCCATGTAAATATTTTTCTAGTCACTTAAGTAAATAGTAATAGTAAATTTTTTAAATTAATTTTGAAATATTATTTTTCTTGTATCAGAAAATAAAAAATTAAAAAATTTATAATAGTCCATGTAAGTGGTAGATTTTCCACAAGGCTAATCCAATACATTTATCATAAATTCATAACCCTCGAGTATTATTTTTAAAAATTGGGTTTTTCGGTTTCCCCAAAAATGAAACTAAAATCCCTAAAGTTTTGCTACAACAAACAGTTGCATATCCATGAATCTACAATCTCATAGGAGTTGGTAGCACTTGCGCGGTGTTCCACTCTTGAGAGTTGAAATGAAGTACTTGATGTATTTAAATCAATAAAAAACAAATAAATAAAAAATATACATGCCTTAAAAAATTTGGGGGTATTGATCGATGGCCCAAATGCATGGTTTTAAATATCTGCGAAAAATGATATATATTGGCCAATATATCCCAGTGTCGCAGGCCAAGGAAATGTCTATACTTGGTATTTATCTTTTTACACAATATCTCTAATATATCTCGCAAACATTGCATTATACTGCATCATCTCCCAATATATTGCAAATTATCACATTATCTCAAAGAGAAATCGAGTTTTATTATGGGACTTACAATATGCCAGTCGACATTTGGGAATATCGACCGTTATGTGAAATATTTTGGAATATTTTGTTCTTTTCCTTAATTTTTCATCAGCTGTTCACCACATTTACTTGGATTTGGAGTGTTCAATCCCAAATCAATCAAAATATGGTGATAATCATTGGGTAAAATGCATACAAGGAATTTTTCTGGAAAAATAGCGACAAAGGTATATATATATTATATTAGTTTTAAGTTGAATAGTTGGTAATCAACTTCAAAGTTCAGTATGTTGTGTATTTTCGGCTGATCTATCTACCAACAGGAAAATTTCTAAATTTCAAGAGAATATATATTATTATTATAAAATTCATTTTCTCAAAAGTTTATTTTTAGTTGTTTATGCTCAATAGTATGAGCTATGTGTATATGGCTATGGAGGTGGACAACCTTACGTGATGTCTCATTACCCACAATATCCAATGATGGGAGTGCTGGTTCCTCTTGAAGAGGACAAGTGCCACTATTACTAGTGATATATCCTACTTGCGATAATCGTGTAAATAACATAAACAAAAACAATTGGTTAGGCTATGCCTGGATAAGATTATTTGTTTCATAAACACTAATGCAGAAAAATCACTTAATATATATAAAATGTTCGGTGAATAACCACCAAAAAAAGCAGTTATATGTGACAGAAAAACAAAACTATAAGATGCATGCTAGCCCTTTAGGCATTCTTTGCTCTCAACCAAAAATCAACATCTGTCTGTGATTTTAGAGCTGCGATATTCCCCACAATATTACGTTTAAAACCTTGATGGCTATTGGCTAGTCATAATCTAAATAAGGTTGGGCGAGAGGTGGCGACAAAGTTTTAAAATGCGGCTTCACATTATGTAAGGGAACAAGCATTCCCCCCAAACATTACAGTGGTCAAAGCCTGTTAAGGCAGAAAAATATGCATCAACAGGTTGGTCACAAGACAATTGTCGTGCCAAAAAGATGTCCCCCTCCCAGTTGATGACAAAATTCTCCCTTCTTGCAGTTTAAATTCCATTATAGCTGACAAATCTAACAAGAAGTTTCCAATGATGTTGCATACTTCCACCAAATCCTGATATATGTCCTAAAAATTCTAACTGGTATGTCATTTCATCTTTTTTGATTGATAATAACTAGTAACTTTTTTCTTATCCTCCAACATAAAGCATATGGAAGACAACTCCAAGAATTCTTCCTCTAACTCAAAAAGAGCTGCTGCTTTAAGAAAAGAATAACTCCCCCACATCCACAGGAGAGGTCCTCTGCATCTAATTGACAGGAAGGAATAGGCTCCAAATAATTCTACCGAAGGCATAGTGAAGGAAGAGATGATTAATATTCTCCTCGTCCTTCCTACACACGTTGCATATATTTTGAATGGTCATACCCCGATGGATGGGTGATTGGTCGAGAATTTCTCCCTTTCAAGGGGTCCATATGAAAACATGTACCCGAGGGGCAACCTTTCCCTAAATGAAGGCGGATGCAGAGAGTATATAGAAATGATCCTGAAGCTCGGTATCAAATAAACTGACAGAGAATCAACTTGTACGGTTGTGTCTTCAAAGTTCAATCGCTTTTATCTTCTTTTTTCATGAAGAGCTTAGACTATTCAATGTGCTTAAGAAGGGTCTAACTCTCTTCAGCCTCCCTATTTCTCTGGTTCCTCCTAAATACAGATTATGGTGCACACTGCACCATTTCCCTGTTTCTTCTTTTAAAGTAACATTGCTTTTTACTCCACACCAACTGTCTCCCCAAAATCTCACAATCTCTTCTCCATTATCGACTTGTAATTTGATGCTATCACAAGGTCTTCATGAGATTTCATTATGTCCTTCCACATTCGTACCACATACAAAATGACGCATCTTGACTTATTCAGCCTTCCTATTCAGTGTCATTATTGCCAACAAATGTATTGATTGAAGACTTAGAAGTGGAGAGACATGTGTCCTTTTAATTTTTATATAATAGACGTAGATAAATTTTACGACTGTGCAAGTTGGGGATTCTTAGACTACTCTTTAATAACAGTGTGAGCTGGTTTGAAATGGAGGAAATTGGTAAGGTGTTTATTCAATTAGCTTCATTTTCAATCCTCGTAAATGGCTTGTACTGGCCAGTTTTTTTTTGGGATAGCTATAGGAGATTGTAGCAAGGTGATCACTTTTCCCTTCATCTTCATGACTGTTGCGGAATCCCTCACCATAGAAGTGGAAGAAAGTGGTGTTTTGGAAGACTTCTTGTGGTAGGCCTGCTTATTACTCACCTTCAATTTGCAGGCGGCCATTTATTCCTTTTCAAGGCAATCCATTAACAGCTTAGGTTTTTGATATGTACTTTAAAAACACTTTAAAGCGTTATCCTGGTTTCAAGTTAATTTGAGAGCAAGTGAAGTCTTCAAAGTTCAAAGTGGATGAGGTGGATGATGTAGTAGAGCTTGCCACGCCTTAGGATGTAATGTGGGTCATTTACAGTGTCAGAACCTCGGCGAGCAAACATTACTCCAAATCATTAATGGGATCTAGTGGTCAAATGCTTCGAAAGGAAACTTGCTATGTGGAAAAATGATATCTTTGCAAAGTTGGTGAGATAACTCTTTTATCTTTTTTTCTTTGATCGGTAAGAATTAAGATGACTCTAATTTGCATCATCTTAATCTGTTGCTCCAAGACTTGAGAAGTTAGAGGTATTTCTTGTGGAAGGGAACTGATGACTCCAAAAAGTACCAAATAGTTGGATGGAAACATTTTTGTGGACCTAAGGAGGCTGGTCGACCAGGCTTTCATCCCTTTGAAGTTCATGAACAAGGTGCTTCTCATGATATTGCTTTGAAGCTTTGGTGAACACCCCATAGTTAAAGGAGATATAATAGAAGCAAAACGGTAGCAAAACTTAGAGTTGGGGGCTCAAATGAGATAATTGCAACTACTGGGTGAGTCTATGAAAGGGTATCTCTAAAGTATTCACAAGCTTTTCTAGGGTATTGGGTTCAAGGTCAGAATATAAGGTTGTGGGTTGATCTATGGTGCAGGGATTCTCTTTGCTTGGTTTTTGTATCTCTATGCCTTGGCTTACATATGGGTTTTGGTAGATAGGTACTTCAAGAGGGAAGGGGATCGAGTATCCTGGATTCCATATATGAGGAGGAATTTAAAGGATTGGGAGATCAATTCCGTCACTGGTCGTTTAGTATGAGTTTAGGAGATTTCATTGTTGTATCTATCCATAGACTGACGCTTATGGAAGTGAGATGCTAAAGGCGTCTCGGTGAGGTCGTTCATGTCAGATTTGGGGAATTTGGACTTAGCCATTTAACCATCAAAAAATGTTTTGGGATCCCCAATTCCTTACAAAGCTTCTTTCTTTGTTTGGACGTGCCTCTCTAAACTTGATTATTGGAAGGAAATTAAGCCCAACTTGTGCTTTTTTGCAAAGCGGACTAAGAATCTGTCAATCACCTCCTTCATTGTGAGTTCTCAGGTAAAATTTGGCATGTTGAACTGCAATGTTTTGGGGTTCATTAGGCTAATATGAGGACCTTTTATGAGCTTATCCAAGGATGGTGGACATGACTCTTCAGGCAACGGTGGCACGTTCTCCGGATCATGGTTCTGTTTGCTATAAGTTGGAGTGTAAGAGCTTTAAGAAATCACACTTTTTTAAGAGAGAAGCTTTGTTCCTTGGAGGTGGTTGGTAACAATCGGCGGTTCTTTTCCATTGTTCTCCCATAGTCATAGTCAAAGAATTCAAAGGCCTCAAGTATTCCACTTTTTTTGTTTATTGCAGATGCCATTTTTCATGGCAACATCTGGAGTTCTGTTTTTGCATGGTTTTTACATTAATGAATGGTCTAATCTCTTAGATGATGTCCTCCATAAATGTGGTTTGCCCTTCATTTTTTTTCAATATAATCATCATTACCTATCAAAAAAAGAGAAGGTACAATAAGTTAAGAGGAGAGATTTTCAAGGTACAACCATGTAGTCACTCATAGCATCTGGGCGATAGGTATTCCCTAGGCATAGCAATGCCTAGTGTCACGGCCCAACTCTTTGATAAGAGAAGTGACCGTGCGGCACTCAGCTGCACTTACGAGTCAGCCAATCACAAAGCATTCACCCAAGGAGTGATCCACAAGTGACAAGAATGCTAAGTTAGTAAAGAGGCAATGTTAAGCAACAAGTAGCAAAATTTAAATGCCAATTGAAGCAACGTGAAGCTTTAGTGACGGTCATAGTGACCATGTAGTGCCCTGATTGTGATGATGTATCAGAGTGGCCCGAACATGAGGCAAGCAATGCCCTATGTTGCGCCTAGGTGATGGGCGATGCATAGTGCCTGTGTTGGTGCAACATGGTACAAGATTGGTGCCGAGGTGTTGGGGCACCATGGTGCTTATAAGACAAGTAAGACAAGGAGTTCGTAAGGGCACGAAGGTGCCTTGATGTTGGGTACGAAGTACCTTCGATTGGGCGGGGTGCCCATGATGTTTGGTGAGGTGTAACTTGGGCTAGATATTTTGCCGGACACTTGGTGGGTGAATGTTGTAAGGACCAAATGACACCTTGTGGCAAGACCCACAGTACCTTCATTCAAAGGGCTCATTAGCACTAAGGTGAATTAAAATGGTTGGCGGAGATAAGATGTATTGTGCAAAATAAGGGCAGTATGATTGTATTGGCAAAGGTGATGTTTCCTTCTAGTGGAGTGGGAAATGCTTAACATCCACCTTAAGGGGAGGGGTGTGCTCTACCTCCCCCTGTGGCACCTGATGGGTTTCTTAGTGAGCAACCCCAAAGGCGATTGATGGTGGGGTTTAAGATCCTGGAGTAGGGTCTCCTTGGATGGTACGGTGGTGCATCCAGGGAGCATGCAAAAGACCCAGTCTTCCTAGCACGACGCAGAGCCTACAGGCCGGAAGTTCTTATCTAGTTCGTGCTTAAGTGGGCGCTATGTACTACGGTCGGCTAGGATGGAGTGAGTGAGCCATTTTGGGACGTCAAGGACCGAGTGTGCCTATCGTGATTCGTGGGTGCTTGGATTGGGTTCGGCTAGCCCCACAGGATCGTGTAGCACGGTAAGCCAAGTTATGGAGCAATGCTTGGCATGTATACTCCCGGTAGACAATACTTGGCACAAGAAGCCTTGTACGTGTCATGGATGCGTTCTAGGATGCGAGTAGCCTTAAAATACTTGGTCAAGGACTGAGGATCGTGTTGTGGGCTACTTGGCCCTCAATGCTTGGTAAATGGAATAGTGGTGCTTCTAAGCTATCCTTTGTGTGTGGGAATGACCTATGGTCATGCTTGAGAGTATTGGGCCATATTACATGTTCGGCTTGATCGGGGAACCTTGGTGGCATGGAGATGCTCGGGATGGAACCTGGATGATGCGGGAACCCTATGAGTTGGCCGAGTGTCTGGAGCGACATGATGAAGGGACAAATAGGCTAGCTGAGCGTGGTTTAGCGGGTGGGACTCGGTATCGAGTTTCCCGTGTCATAACATCAAGATTCAAGACATGAGACGGTGGTCGGATTTGGTGCCCAGATAATGTAAGGCTGGCTTTGGTCGGGTGATGACCGGAGCAACGCACGGTTGCTTCGAGAGATAAAGTGTTGGACCGTGACACTAGGCAACTAATTTTTCTTAAAATATTTTTTTTTTGATCGAGATGTATATTAAATAGAAAAAACTGTACACCAAAGGTTTATCAGCAAGTAAACCCTAACCCAAAACAAGAGCTGGAAAAAACCACAGAATAAAAAGATGTACAATGATATAGCTAAGCTATCCCTCCCTCTGATAAAGGAAAGCTGAAAGTTCAAAATTTACAAATTCTTGTCTAATGGAGCACCATGCAAGAAGGAATTCAAGGTAAAACCAAGTTCTCTCCTTCGGGTTTGAGTGATTGTCATTTGTCAAAGACCCTCCTATTCCTCTCTTCCCACACTCCAGCAAATATCCCCCCAGTAACATGGACAAATACCACACCCAGAGGAACTTCCAGATCTCTATTTATCCAACTGGAGGTGAGGTCCAAGAAACTATGAGGGAAATCATGGCTAGGAATGCAGTTCAGAGATTGGAAAACTGATTTAACTTAGAACCGACCCTTACTCTTCCTGGTACTGTGGTACATATTCTGCCATATCTAGCATGAATGATAGACATGATCTGCCAAAGTCTATCCAAAAGCCTCACGAATTGTACATCTCTATTATTTATTAAAACTGTAAATTCCAACATATTCATGCATTATTGAAAATAACAATTATAATTTTGAAATAAAGCATACATAGAACCAAAATATCACTACAAAAATAAAGAGCATAGTATGGAGAAAGGGGAAGATTGCCAAATGTGGGCACATCATCATCATTAATGCCTCATCAGTGCAAGATGCACAAACTCTAGACAAAAATATTATGTATGTATATATATATATATAGAATTAGTCTAAGGATACTCCCAAATCCTAACCATTTATCTCAGTTGTTAAATGGTTAGGATTAGAGCTGATGTGGCAAGAAAAGACAAAATAAGCCAACTCAAATCCTGGCCTTTAGTGGTTGGTTATAAATGGTTAGGATTAGGGAGTAGATTTGGGAGTACCCATAGACTGACTCATATATAAATATATATATTACCTTTGACTTTATGTGGTTCCAAGCCCCCTTGAAACTAGCCTTTTAGTGCATGGGACAGGAGGCATACACACTAGTAGGCAACCTTGTCAAATGAGGTGTTCGCCTAAACTTTGATTAGGCGATAGAGATTCTAGCTAGGCGAGGTCGTGGCCTAGGTGTGGTGTTGGAGACATTTTGACTACAGTGCAAAAGATTCTATCTAAATTGCCTCTTATTAAGGAGTCCAAATCATTGTTTGCACTCCTATGTATATGAGAGAAAATAATGTTTGGCCCTCTGACCAACTTATTGTGATCAATCACATTAGGGAGTCTCTAAGGAAATAAAGATAATACCTACTGCTACTAGCCACTTTATTGCATTGATCAGTGGCCTTTGAACTCCGACACACCCTTCAAATTGTTATTGAAGATTTGTGATCCTTTAAATACCATTTTATCAGCATCCTCCATGTAAGAATTGCAACTTGCAAGCTAAGTTGTACAGACACATACACGGGTATCGGAATCCGAAAAGCCCTATTCGAAGCCACAACAATCCTTGAAACAGATCTCAAAACGTTCTAAACACATTATGTTATCTCTCCTCTCTTGTGCCCCATTTTTATTCTCTTGAGTTATTACATGTTTAATCAGATGACATTTTCCTATTTTATGATGTTGTTGTTGATACTCGATTATCAAAATTACACTGTAATTTTTCTAGCAGTGATGGAGCAGTGAGTCTGAGTTAATAATCAGTTTTTAAACTTCACAGTCCATTATTCAGAGTAATTTGCAATATGCTGCCCTTAGTGCTTTGAGAAGACTTCCTCTAGATCCAGGGAATCCAGCATTTCTACATCGTGCTGTACAGGGGTAAGTTAATTTTTTTTTACTTTCTATCCTTGATGCTGGATTACAGGTGTATGTCGATGGTGCATCATTGTTGATATGTAATATTTAATATATATATATGATGAGGCTTAATCGATTCTATGATTTGAAAATGATCTTGTTTTGACTTATTAGATCGTTACTACTATCTACAACCCATGTTGTGGAATATGAAGGCTCTCTTATGTGCAATTTACTCTTAATAGTCAAATTTCTTCATCAAATGATTATTGAAGTTTATTGGTTATCATTGGAAAATTTGTGATAGTCTATAAAAGCTTTTTAAAGGTTATGAGATTAATATTCTACTTTTTCCTGCCTATTAAGTTCTTTCAGTGCAACAAGCGTGGTTCAAAATATCAGTATTGGGTGCCATATTGGTAAGTTGATTTAGGATACGTATTGGCGTATCGGTCTGTATCAATTGGATGTGCTAGAAGAAATTAAGATAAACTTAGATACACAAGGAAAAAACTTGGATATCTTACATAAAACTTATTTTAATGCAAATATAAGCTAAAAACAAACTAAATAAAGGCTTCCAACTACATTTATAATCATAATATGAGAGTTAAGAATTATATAAGTTAATTGAGCTTTGTGTCGGCCCATACTTTGTGGGCTTAGGAATTGTATAAAGTGATATATTATGAGTGATTTTAGACATAATGACAATACTGTGGTCAGCTCATGAAAGCGCGGTACGTGTCATTGTACAAATGTACGTACGTTAGTTGCAAACTCAAGAGTGATATATTATGAGTGATCTAGACATAATGACAATACTATGGCCAGCTCATGAAAGTGTGATACGTGTCATGGTAATAATGTACATACGTCAGTTGCAAACTCGAGAGCTGTCCATAATCGTCACTCGATGCCTAGGATTGAGCATCATGACCATTGGCTCCAAACCATAACCATAAGAGGACGAAGATACACTTTCATATCCATAGCCTCCAATTGGATGATGATGGTCATTAACACTCACTCCATTCATCCTATAAAGCATGTTACCAATGCCTCGTCTAGCTTGTCACCTAATACAATGACACCGTCGCTCGTATGTCTGGCTTTCATGACCATGAGAGGGCATATGTGCACCATGACTAGTCTCCTGGGTGGCATGATTGAAGTATTGTTCATCTGTAAATGCAATATCATGACTCCTTGCCCATGACTCTCCTTTAGCTGTGTATGTGATGTCCCCTCAATATTCCCTCCATCATCACTGTCATCATCACTGTTATCATCACCATCATCATCGTTGTTGTTAATATTTTCAACTCCTCCCTCAACCTTGATATGAGTCCTCGGAGTCCTCATCAGATCATCGAATTCGTCGTCGTCATGACCCCTACTTGTCCTAGCCCCACTCGGCCTAGGCCCGAGGCTCACTTAGTTCAGCCCCACTAATATCAGTGGCACTACTATGCCCTACCTGACTATGTCTTGCTTCGCTCGGCCCAGCTCCACCTGATCCCACTATACACTCATCCACGCATCTTGCCAAAAATGTATTAGGCCTAGAAAGATCTCCTAGTTCATCCAATTCTGTCTCTTCCGGATCACCCCAACGACTCATCCAATGGATCATCCTTTTCAAAATGTGGCTGAGATCTATAAGATCGTATAGTGCATCGCCCCTCCGAGCATCATTAGTGAGTTGCTTGAGTCGCAATCTCATTTATAGTGTGTGTACACCAATGCTCAAACTTTTTATAATTTATTTGGTTGCGAGGCTTCAAATGAATCAAGGAGAAGGTGCTCGAAATTTGGTTCACAATTGCTTGATGATGTTGTTTTGGACAAAATCAGTATAACAATTTTCTTTAGATTGAGGGCAGCTATACCCTATAGCAACCACCATTCTGTTGCATGACGCAAGAAAATTCCAATTAGAACCCCTTATTCTCTATATCACATAGTAATATGTTCATTATAAATTGAATTACCTGGGTTAGTCCTCTTCCTGCCTTCTCCTCACTCTATCACTGAACTCATACATGACATGTTGAAAGTCTTTACACTACAAATAAAGAAGTATATTATAAGTATACTATATATATATATAGTCCCCAATAACATAAGTACTTTAAGTTTATAATGCCTTTATCTTCATGATTGCTGTAGTAGCTTTAGACAGATCTTTTTTAATTTCTTCACAACTCTCTTCAGGGATCCCAATAAAGATGCATCAGTGCCGAGGGCATTCGAATAGTGATAGACGAGATTAAGATAACATGCTATTTTACCCAAACAAAATTCATAAATAAAATGTTCACAGGTTAGTACCCAATATCACAAACGACAATAAATAAATCATAAATGAAATGTTATATGCTGATGCTGCGTGGATGTTATATATAAGAGCTGTTTATCCCACCTCTTAGCTATAATTGCACAGTAGCCCTTAGGAGACTTTGGGGTAGCAGCCTAGATAGCCAACTTCGCCTGCCTTATTCTCTCTGTCACGTAGCCCATAGTGGCTATCTCATCCCCATCAACCATCTTTAGGACCTTCACAATGGCCTTGAGTATCTTCACTACCTAATTCGCTTGATCTCAGAATTGGTTGCTGTAGATAATGTTCTATGCCATCTTCGCTTCAGCGGTGTGGCTATATGAGTACTCATATCACTTTTTAGATGTAAAGATCCTCTTTAGCCTTGTTTTCTATGTAAGAATACTTTGAATGACTATAAAGTTGGTGGTGAATCAAATGATCCCTGGCCGTAGTAGCTCCTCAGTAGTGTGCTCTCTTATAAGACTCAAGACTCAATTGTGGCTATATATATAATTCGTCACCTTTCAGGCTTGCTCAACCACGCACCATTTTTGCCTCGAAAGTCTTTCAACATTAGATCGATATAGTGAGCTGCACACAGTGTCCAATTCAGGTGCTTCCTCTTCATCATTAACAGCTCTCTGACTTTCTAAATGAAGACTGGTTGTCCATGACAACCTGCACCACGTACTCCTTTCATTTCTCCTCTATCACATCATCAATTAATTGATTGAGGTATACATGATCCTTAATAAAAGTGGAGGCATCGACAGATTTGTGAAACTCTTTTACCATCACAATAGACGAGAAATTTAATTAGTGACAATTTTGTCGGCTCGGTCCAACTGTCGCACATAATAATCATCCTGTATCTATCCCTGTTCGTCTTAAAAGAATTGATGTAAGTGCGGATCTCAGTAATCTCCTCATCAAATAACGGACCTAGGATCTCGTAGCGAGTGGGTCCCTTTATGACTGGCCCTGGTCTCTAGTTCTCATTAATCATGGTCTGATAGTATGAAGTCTATGGACCATGGAGATGCCGCGGTGTTAGCTAGGATGTGATTAAAAATGAACAACTTTCCAATCGTTCTCTTTACTAACTTCGCTACATTTCCCTAGACCACATATTCTTCAGCTTCTTCTAAGATTCCCCATTCGTCCTATACATGTAACGGTCTATCTCTTCAATGCTCGGACCACTACTCGCCTTCGACTTCGACCTTAACACGTTTGGAACATATTGATCAAATATCTCACATATGCTCTTTGTCCTTTGTATCCCCCTCCCCCCCCGCTCGAACCCCCTATCTCACGTTGTGAACCACCAAACCCATGCATGGTGGCTTGCAATCTCTGCATCTCCTCCTTCTCCCATGTGTCCTGCTTAGAACGCTCCAACACCACCACCTCCTCCAGAGCCGCCCATCAGAGTAGTCCTAAGGCTTGCCTTTGCTTGCTCCTTCTCAACCTTCTTCTTCCTCAAATGTGTTATCATTGCTTGGGTAATCTCTCAAGGGTACTTAGGGCAACAATGAATATTTATCTTTACACCCGCCAAATGTTCGTTCAATCGAGTGATCCCACCACCTTTAGATAGAAATTTATAGAAATTACATCTTATTAGATACCTCGATCCAACCATTGACTCTGCATATTGCTATCCTATATCTTTGATGGGTTCTTGATGGGAAATTCAATATTGCCACCTTATATCTCAGACATACGTTTTGCTTTTATCTTTCTTTGGCGCCATCTCAAACGTATATAGAAAGAAACAATGATCATTAATATATACCATTTCAAAATTGAAAAATTAAGTTTTGTATACATGTTTTAATGCAATACACAATTTTTTTATATAAAAAATATTTAAAAATTCAAAAGTTCAAAAATTAGGGTTATTACATAGATCTTGTAGATCATCCATAGTATTAACCCATTTCATTTTTTGAACCCTAGATTGAATTTATTTTTTGAAATATTGAAGTTTTTTTTAAATTTTCAGATTATTGAGAAAAAGTGTTGGAAATCGTTGATTTCTAAAAAAATGGGGTTTGATCTGTGGATTTCACGTGAAATCAATATATCTACTCAATTTTGTGTTGACTACAACCTAGAATTTAAAGAAGTAAAATAAAAAAAACAATAAAATATTGCATATTTTCAAAATTCTGGGAAAACCTTTTCAATTCAAAATCAAATACTGAGATCTTTGTTTTTTACTCTAAAATCGACAACAAAGTTATTTTAGGTCTAGAAATTGTTTAGGGGAGAAATTTTATGGAAAAAAGGATTTAGATATGTTTTGAAACACCTCAAATGAAGGCATTTTCAGCTTATAGGGCGTCTCTAAAATTGACAACAAAGTTGTTTTCGGTGTAGAAATTGTTTAGGGGAGAAATTTTATGGAAAAAAGGGTTTAGATATGTTTTGAAACACCTCAAATGAAGGCATTTTTCAGCTTTAAGGGCGTCTCGCCCAATATTGTATAGTATCAACCGAAACACCAAAAAAACCAAGCCTGGAATTTAATTAATATTGTGTATTGCCATATCGGATACCTAAAAACTCGGGCTGATATGCCGGATACATATCGATATTTCACACCATGACAGCAAGATGGTTCATGATGAACCTACAAAACCAGTAGAGTAAAGGATATTAACTTGCAGGCGTCAAAGGATATGAACCTCAACGTCCCTCAATATGATGGCACCTCTAACCACTTTGCTAAGAGGGTTCTTGCTTGTAAAATTTATGTTAAATATCTGGAGCTGATTGGCCTCTATGGTTGTCACCAAATGCAAATTTTAATGCTGAACATTAGAAATACATTCACTAGAACAATATGAGCTTTAGTCATTGAATACAATGTTTTATTTTATAAAGCGAGAATAGTCCATATGGTTTTATTCGATTAGTAAGAAAAATTTGTTAACAAGGAGAAAACATATAGGGCAGAGAATCTCCTAAATATTCATTTCCTTCTAAATGGCCATGTCTAAAGGGTTTCATTACCTGATGATCTATTTAGAATCCGGGCATCCCAACAAAGATACCATTTTTTCCATGGGCGGCTGTTGTTGAACAAGATCCTGGATATTGCTCTCTTGATGAGCAGCAGATGGACTAATAATAGGGATGATATCGAGCCGATCCGATCCAAGCTGAGTAGTGGGGTGTTCGGGCTTGGCTCGGTACACTTAATAGGTGTTCAAGCTCGGCTCGAATTCGACTCGAGCTCCTCAACCCGTGTTCAAGCTCGGCTCGTAAAAAGTGTTAAGAACTCGAGCTCGGCTCGGCTCGGCTCGGCTTGGCTCATTTATTATATATAATTTTTTTAAAAATTTGTTTTGACTAGGATCGAGTTCGGCTCAATTCACAACAGCTTTTCAAGCTAACGAGCCAAGCTCTCTCATTACTTTTTTATAGCCAACATTTTCCCCAAGTGTTACTTGTGCTTACGATGTGGGACTAAAAGCCCACAAAGGAACACAAGTTACACAAGCTACATCAACGTGTCTCCCAAAAATTTCCCAAGCCTTCCTTGCGTTTCCAAAGGGATTTTAGTCCCACATTGGAAACACAAGGAAATCATGGAGAATGTTTGCCTATAAATAGAAGGTTAGCCTTTAGGTTTTAATAATTACTCACTTAACCTCTTATTTAAACGAACCGAGCTTTTAACGAGCCGAGCAGGGTTGTGGTCAAGCTCGGCTTGTTAACCAAACGAGTTCAAAAATATGATCAAACTCGTCTCGTTTACTAAATAAACGAACAAGCTCGAGCTTTTAATGAGCCGAGCTCGAGCTGTTCACGAGTACAATGGTTCAATAACCACCCCTAACTAATAAGTGTGTTATGCATGGAGGACGGGGTCTATGAAACACTTGTTACGCATTGGAGCTTCTATCAACAGACTTGGAATGAGTTCCTCAAGCCTGAGGTCCTCAGTTTATTTATATTTAGTGGGGTTTTCCTTATAAGCTTATAGCCTGCATCTAGGGATGGACCTTAACATTCTTAGATCTGAGAACCATTGCTTGGAGCATGATCCCAGGAGTAGTTTATTGGTGCAATGGAAGTAGATAATCCGCTGCATTTTTAGGATCTCTCTGAATTTAATGAGAAGGCATGGGAATCCCAAAAAACATCTTGTTTTCTGTTGCTCCCCTCTAGAAGAATTTGAAGGAGTTGAGCTCGCTGATTATTCCTCCAAAAGCTGATTGACGGGGCATAGGGCTTCTGAGTTTTTTTTGTCTAGCTTCTGGCGTTATCCAGAACTTTATTTTGGCATTAAACAACTCATTTTTTGGTTGGGTTCTATAATTGGAAAAAACAACTACATTAAGGAATTGTCAACCAAATCACTAAGTTTGGGAGAAATCCATGACACATGGTGGTGTCGGCAATTTTCAACTCAAGTTTCGTTTCCTTTTTAACCATTTCCATAAAATTAGGCTTATTTTAGCTTGATGACAGGTAAATAAAAGAGATTTATTTATATACAATGCATTTTCATTGAATCTAAAGATTTTTTTTTTGGATTGTTAGGTGTAAATGCTCTCCTCTTTTACTTACAGGCTGGTCCTAGTATTCCATCTATGATCGGGTTCTTCCTTTGGACAGCTTAACTTGACAAATTCTTAAACAAGATTACCAGAAGAGTAGGAGTTGGAAGTTAGCCAACAGATGCTTCTTATGCACGGCAGAGCAGGAGTCAGTTAATCACTTGTTACTTTGCTGTCCTCTGTTCAGTAGGATATGGGGGCATTTCCTATCTTGTCTTGGGGTAGTGTGGGCTTTCCCTTCTGGTTTTAGTGTTTAATTCTCTAGTTGGTTCATAAGATATTTGTATGATATTAAGGTTGTGTTTTGTAGATGGATCTCGGGTGCCATTTGTTGAGGGGGGTGGAAGGAGAGGAACAAGAGGGCTTAAATTTATTTCTCTTATGATATTAGACTACCTGTTCGCATGTTGCTCGATTAGGAGCAATTTCTTGGAACTTGATTTTGCCCCCCTTTTCTAGCTGTGTTTGCTAGGGCTTTAGCTTTGTTTTTTTCTAGTATTTTTTTGTAGCTTTTGCTTTGTTCACCTATCATCGTTAGTAACTTGTCCCAAATATTTGGGTTTAGCGACGTGAATCATGTTTCATCATTCCACTTTATGAAAAACCATGATTCGGCCAGATCATGTACTATCAAATATTTTTACCCTATCTCCATCCACTATTTTAGACTTTCAACTTGCACCAACTCACTCTTTCTCACTGATCTTTGGTCGATCAATTGACTCTTCCTTATTCTATCACCTATTGATCCCATATTCTATGAATGAGCTCATTATGACATACCATACATTGGGGGTCCTCCCCTAAGCCTCTTTGATCATCTTTTGGGGGGTGGCATTCTTGTGCATTGGAGGGTAGATTCCTCATTATTTGGCATATGATGGCCATGGAGGTATTGGGAGTTGCAAGCCCGCTTATTTAACAGAAAGTCAAAAATCTGCTTAAATTGGTGCATGGCTGCATGAGCTAAGGGAAGATGATGAGCAAGTAGCTATGTTTTGTCATGTGTGGACTCTTCTAAAAGGGTGAGTCATACATGTGTTGAACTACAACTAGGGCTACACAAAGCCAGATCGGCCCGTTGGTGCGACTCGGCTCAGCCCGGCTTGGCCCGAGATCGGCCCGGCCTGAAAGCTAATTCAAGCCAAGCCAAGCCTAAAAAGAAAGCCCGAAATCTAATTCAAGCCAAGCTCAAGCCAACCCTTGTGCGACTCGGCCCGGCTCGATTGAGGTTCGGCTCAGCTCGGCTCGAATATTATTAAAATATATATATATATATATATATATCATTATTATATATATAAATAATATAAAATTTATTATTTAAAAAAAAAAAAAGGATTCAAGTGGAGCTCGAGCCAAGCCAAGCCCGGCTTGAGCTTGAATCAATTCGGGCCGAGCCGGGCTTCAAGCCAAGTTTTTTTTTTTCAGGCCAAGCTTCGGGCCGCACAATCAAACGTGATTTCGGGCCGAGCCGGGCTTCGGGCCTCGATCAATCTCATTCAAGCTGAGACGGGCTTGGCCAAGCCCGGTCAAGCCTGGCCCGAATATAGCCCTAACTACAACACGTATTGGATTCTTGTTAGATAGTTTTGGATTTTCCTTTTATTCGTATCTATACAAAATAAATTGACATGCACTATACACAGATGTTCTATTTTATCTTTTAGAAGGTTTGTAGGTAGCGAGTACATCACTATTATATTCATCTATGATCTATGCACTTACTTATAAGTATAAGATATACGAATTCAAATTTAAGAGGACCATTATATTAGTGCATCTATGATCTATGCACTAATATCATGAGTGTTTGTCCCTTTTAGAGCTCAACATGGTAGATGTCAATCCAAATTTAAGAGGACCATCATATCTGGATGGGTAATTTTAAAGGAGTGTTCACAAGCAATGGTTTCTACAGATATCTTCCTGAGAAGGAGGGACGGAGCTGCTGAACAGAAGGCTTCAATTCAGGATGAGTTGGAAAGCGCCGGCTCACCCAAAGGTTCAGGCGTTCTTGTGGATGGCGTTGATAGATAAGATTCTCTCTGTAGAACACTTGATGCATATGTGATGCATGTTGGATCACATAGGAGTTCATCTCCTAATCCATTTCACTATAGCCTGGGGTGTGTTGTGCTTCTTTGTCCCACTCTTCAGGCTCATGGATTTTTCAGAAGTAGGTGAACGATATCATTCTTGGATGGTCTGAGGGTGTTTTCAAACCTAGGGCCAATATCCATATGGAACATGTTGCATTTGCAGTTTGTTGGGGGCATTTGGAGGGAAAGGAACATCAAGATTTTCGAGGTGACAAAATACTCCTTACCTTAGTTGTGGTCATCCATTAGGTGGTATCCTCGAGGGAATTGAACATCAAGAGTTTTGCGTAGATGGGTAGTATCCCTACATGAGTTTGCGCCTTTGCCGATGCCCCTTGGTTAGACTTCTTGTACAGACGGATTCATATAATTTTTGGGTACTCTAAATTTTTGGTTATTTTCTCATTCCCCATATATTGTAAATCACATTTTCTCCTCGTAAATTCGTAATACAATTTTTTGTTTATTTTTAAAAAAAATTATTGGCATATGAATTCTGGAGCTTTTTGTTGGTCGATTTGGAACGAGAGAAATCACCGTCTTTTATGATATTTCGTGGTGTGGGAATAAAGTTTTTGGTTGGTGCCCTTCTCAGAGAGAGTTTGCTGACAGGAAGCCAAATAAATTTTGGACTTGATTTGGCTTCGTTTGTTTTTTTAATCTCCCTTTGTTCTTTTTCTTGTTTGTACATGCCTTGTTGGCTGTTTAGTGAAAATGTTGCCTAGGCAACGCCTAGACCACTTCCTCACCTAGCCCAGACCCTTATCACCTAGATCATGATCTAGGCGAGCAATCACTAAATCTTAGGTTTAATGGTGATCATATGTTACTATTTGATAGAGAAATGAGCAAATTATGGTTACTAAAAGCTGCATGATGGAAAATTTGCAGATATTTATTAGGTTTGGATAATCTGTGTACTCAATTTTGGAAGATAAGTTATTCACATCCAACGATTTACAAATCGATTCACCATTCGTTTCAAATCCTTCCCTTGTTTTTTTATTGGCGACATTTTTTTTTTCAGTTCACAAATCTTGCCCAAGTGTTTGGTGCTAATTGGTTTTTTTTTTTTTCTAAAAAATCTTTTGTCGAGGACATTTGGTTTCTTTTTCTTGATGTATTTTTGTTGATTGAAGGTTTGTTCAGTTATCCTAAGCATTGGTGCTCCTCATTGTTTCTCTCCTATATTTTTTTTGTGGTACTGTTAGATTGATTTCTGTTGTTATATATTCAGTTGGTAAATTGCGTTTTGCGATCATCTATTACTGTAGGGTTTCATTTGCTGATCCAGTTGCTGTGAGGCATGCTCTGGCAATTATTTCTGAGTTAGCTACAAGAGACCCATATTCTGTTGCAATGGGATTAGGTGAGTTGATTAATTTAACAAGTCCAATGCTTTTACATTCTAAGAGGTTTTGGCTTGATTAACAGAGTTCACCCAAATATATTGACATCTATACAATTACATGAGTACACGATGCATGCCTACATGTACTCTGCACATCATATATTTTGTTATGCTAGAGGTGATGCTGCTACTGAATTTAATAACCATCTGTGGCCTTTTGTGTCCCTACAATTGGGAAAAAGGATAGCTTTGATATAGCATTACTATAGTCATTAGAGAAAGTTTGTGAGGTACTTCTCCTTTTTTGCCCATCCATTGCGGAATGATTGAAATTGAACCATAGTTACCAGTGCGCGAAGTGAAACAAGAAGCGGACAGCTAGGCTAAATCATTGGGAAATGAGAATAGAGAAATGAGATTTAGGTTACATTTCTGGTTGTAGAGGAACACTATATTCTATCAATCCTTTACCAAAAAGGTCCCAATCCAATGCACTTGCTCAAGGTCTACACCCTATGCTATAGACTCGGATCTCTCTCATCACGTCCTACATATGTAGCGCTCTTTGACAATTAAATGGGAAGTTATGGAAACTAGCTTCTTAGGAAGCGACCCTAGGAAGCAAGATTCCTAGGATGACCTATGGTTTGACCTACCTTTCTGTATGTTAAGAACCATTCTTTCATTACAAGGTAATAAAGTGAAGTGAAGGTTACCAAAATATTCAATAACCTAAGCTTAACCTTTGCTTTTCTGATACAATCTAGAGCAGAAAACTAAGAAAAATAACAATTGATAGTCATTGATTTAGGGAATTTTATTTATGAACAGTAAAGGTACAGCAAACCAAGCATTCGAGAGGCTTGGAGACTCTCCCAAAATGAGCAAGCTCAATACAGAAAACTTTCAAGATATCCCCCTCCAACAACAACCTGTTCCCTATATTCACCTCACCACTTTAGTCATAACAGAATGCATAACAGAAAACAGAATTAACAGAATGCATAACAGAAAACAGAATGCATAACAGAAAACAGAATTCCACAACTCCCCTCCACCTCAGAATCTGTATCTCACTAATCATTTCTTACACGTCAGCACTAATACCAGAATTACCCCTGCGCCTAGAATAAGTGAAATGCACCTGTGGCCTAACATTACCTCCCGCCCAAACATTCACCTTGTCCTCAAGGTGAAAGCCAGGAAACTGTTGCTGAATCATATGAAAATCCTCCCAAGTTGCCTCAAACTCTGGCAAAGACCCTTCAACTTCTCTCGGTTGGCCTTGAGCCTTAGGTCGCACTCCCAACAACATTTCTGGTTCCACCACTAATTCGAGCTCGGGAGTCGATTGTGGTGGTAATACCGGCGAGGAAGAAGAGATCCCATGAGCTGGCCTCAACCGAGAAACATAGAAAACAGGGTGTATCATTGTTGAAGGAGGAAGCTCCAATTTATAGGCCACCTTCCTAATGCGCTGAAGAACCTTGAAGGGCCCGTAGTAACGAGCAGCCAATTTCTCATACTTACGTTGAGCAAGAGAACGCTGCTGGTATGGCCTCAACTTCAAGAAAACCAAGTCGCCTTCATTGAATTCTTCATGGTGTCTCTTGTTGTCCTCCTGCATCTTCATCCTCTGTTGAGCTCGAAGCAAATGCATTCATAAATCATCTAATATAGCATCGCGATCCTCCAACAAATGGTCAACCAATGACACCGAAGCAGTACCTTGCTCATAACGAATGAGATGAGGTGGATCTCGACCATAAAGGGCATGAAAAGGAGTACAACGGGTGGAAGAGTGAGAAGAAGTGTTGCACCAATACTCTGCCCATGCCAACCAACGAGCCCAAGTACGAGGCTTCTCAAAAGCAAAACAACGCAAATACTTCTCCAGACATCGATCGACAACCTCTGTCTGTCCATCGGATTGAGGATGATATCCTGTACTCCGCTTTAGAGTAGTACCCTGAAGCTTAAACAGCTCACTCCAAAAGTGACTCAAGAACACTCTATCTCGATCAGAAATAACGGACTGAGGAATGCCATGAAGCCTCACAATGTCGCGAACAAAAATGCCAGCAACTGATACAGCGGTAAAAGGATGTTTCAAGCCAATAAAATGAGCGTACTTGCTTAATCTGTCCACAACTACTAATATAGTATCCCAACCCTCGGAACGAGGCAGCCCCTCAATAAAGTCAAGAGTAACCTCATCCCAAACTTGTGCCAGAAGAGGAATGGGCTGGAGTAACCTAGCGGGAGTAGTAGCCAAATGCTTGTTCTGTTGGCAAACTATGCACTCTTGCACAAATTTAATAACATCCTTGCGCATGCCGACCCAAAATAACTTGGCTGCAATACGCTAATAGGTCTTCGTCTCCCCAGAATGCCCACCAATTGGGGAGGTATGAAACTCTCCAATAAGAGTAGAAACAAGCTTAGAAGACCGCGGAAGTACTAGGTGATCTTTGTAATACAAAACACCCTGTTCCACTGTAAACCCAACGTGAGGTTGAGTACCTGAAGTGATATCGTGCCTTAGTTTCTTTAGAAACTCGTCCTCGGCCAATTCAACCCTTAGAGAATCCCAATGCTGCCACTGTGGTATTGCCAAAGTTGAACATTCCGCTTGGTCCGGCATGCGTGAGAGCGCATCAGCTACCCGATTACTTGCCCCACTACGGTATTGAATGTCAAAATCGTACCCCATGAGTTTAGTAATCCATTTTTGGTACTCAGCTCCCACAATCTGTTGTTCTAATAAAAACTTCAAACTCTGCTGATCTGTCCGCACAATGAAACGCCTCCCAAGCAAATAAGGTCGCCACTTCATCACTGCAAACACTATTGCCATTAATTCCTTCTCATATATAGACTTCAAGTGAGCTTGAGGACCAAGAGTTTGGCTAAAAAAAGCCACTGGCTGCTGTCCCTGCGAAAGTACAACCCCTAACCCAAATCCAGAAGCATCCGTTTCAATAATGAAAGGTTGTGTAAAGTCGGGCATTGCTAAAACAGGGACGGAAGTCATAGTGCGCTTCAGCTCCTCAAAAGAGGTTTCAGCCTCCGAATTCCACCCAAACTTATCTTTTTTAAGCTGCTCAGTCAATGGCAAAGCAATTTGAGCATATCCAGCCACAAACTTCCGATAATACCCTGTCAAACCCAAAAATCCCCTTAATGCCCTCAAATTAGTGGGTGTCGGCCAAGATACCATGGCTTGAACTTTGCTTGGGTCAGCTGCCACCCCCTTCCCCGAAATGATATGTCCTAAATAAGCCACTTGAGTTTTACCAAACTCACATTTCTTACGGTTGGCATAGAGACCATTGGCTTGCAAAACACCCAAAACTTGTGCCAAATGTTGCTGATGGGACTCATCTAAGGGGCTGTAAATCAGAATATCATCAAAAAAAACTAAAACAAACTTTCTGAGATAAGGCCTGAAAACATCATTCATAAGAGATTGAAACGTAGTAGGGGCATTAGTAAGACCGAAGGGCATTACAAGGAACTCGTAATGTCCATCATGAGTCCGGAAAGCGGTTTTATGAACATCCTTGTCACTGACCCTGATTTGATGGAAACCGGACTTCAAGTCCAATTTTGAAAAGATTTTCGCACCATGTAACTCATCAAGGAGTTCATCAATAACAGGAATGGGGTACTTATCAGGCACTGTTACCTTGTTTAAAGCCTTGTAGTCCACACAAAAGCGCCAGGGAACCATCCTTCTTCTTAACTAGCAAGACTGGACTTGAAAAAGGACTATTACTGACTTGAATTATACCGGCAGCAAGCATTTCCTTGATCAATCTTTCAATCTCATCCTTCTGGATACTGATCGGTTGGCTGCCCTCTTTGAGCACAATAGAGTGCTCATGTCCACGAACAGGAGGTAATCCCGAAGGCATGTCAAATACAGCCTCATGCTCAGCCAAGGTTTGGTGCAGAAATTTCGGCACCCCAGGACTCTCTTCACCCGACCCTTCTAACTGATTGAGCTCTACCAAAATTCCAGCTCCTTCATGTTTAATGGTTCTCATCAGAGCCTTCAAAGAAACCAAAGTTTTTCCAAGAGAGGGATTCCCACACAAGGTGATGGTCTCACTGCCTAGCCTGAATTTCATCACTTGTGTTTTCCAATTTGTATGAGTCATTCCCAATGTCTCAAGCCACTGTATGCCCAAGATTACCTCCGAACTTCCCAACCCAAGTGGCAGAAATTCTTCAACAATATCAATTCCTTGCAATTGTAGAGTTACCCCTCGGCAAATTCCTTCACCTCGTACCACATTTCCAGTCCCCATGGTCACTCCATAAGCTTCAGTTTTAGCAATAGGTAACTGCAACCTTTTCACTAATTCTAGAGAGATGAAGTTATGAGTTGCTCTTGGGTCAATCAGAACCATCACTTCCTGTTTACCAATCATTCCTTTCAGCTTCATTGTCTTCGGAGTTGTTAAGCCCACCACCGAATTGAGTGAGACTTCCACCACTTGAGTGATTTCAGCCGTCTCCAATTCGGGTTCCACTTCATCAAATTCTTCAACTTCCCCTATCTCTCCTTCGTCGACATCATGGGTGAGGAGAACATTCAATTCCTTCTTCTTACAACGATGCCCAGGCGCCCATTTGTCGTCGCACCGGTAGCAAAGCCCCTTGTCTCTTTTCTTCTGCAGCTCAGAATTGGTAAGTCTGCGCACCTCCCCATAAGGCTTGACTATAGAAGAATTTCCCCCAAAAGTTTGACGAGAAGCTTCAGTAGAAGAGGTTGTGGTCCGCGACATCCATCCTGCCCGATTGTGATTAATTCCTCCATGGAGTGAGCCAGCTTGAGTCGAGCGAAACTGCTTCAGGAGGAGGATTTTCATCTCTTCCCAAAGCACGATGGAGCGCTTCTTGTTTTCCCATTGGTACCACGGTAAAGCGTCTCCTTGAAACGCAACGATTGCCGCCTCTAGTTTCTCCTCATTCGAAAACCGATTGAAAGCGAAATATCGCTCCGTCTTCAAATCCAGCCATCAGGATTTGAGCCATCAAACAGCGTCATCTCCAGTTTTCGGAATCGGAAATCATGGCGAAACCCGAAGAATTTCGTGCCACCACCTGTTCCTCGAGATTCCCCCATGAATGGGTTTTCATGCCCTTTATCCTCTTGTAGTTTGATGAACTGTTCAAATTGCTTGTTCATATTCTGCATCTCCTCCTTCAACGTGCCCATTTCACGATGAAGCTCTTCTTGCACAGCGCCGACCACCTCCTCCATAGAATCCATCCGCTGAACAACATTTTTGGCGGCCATTTTCCAGGTTCGTTTGCTCTGATACTAATTTGATACAATCTAGAGCAGAAAACTAAGAAAAATTACAATTGATAGTCATTGTTTTAGGGAATTTTATTTATGAACAGTAAAGGTACAGCAAACCAAGCATTCGAGAGGCTTGGAGACTCTCCCAAAATGAGCAAGCTCAATACAGAAAACTTTCAAGATATCCCCCTCCAACAACAACCTGTTCCCTATATTCACCTCATCACTCTAGTCATAACAGAATGCATAACAGAATGCATAACAGAATTAACAGAATGCATAACAGAAAACATAATGCATAACAGAAAACAGAATTCCACAACTCCCTTCCACCTCAGAACCCGTATCTCACTAATCATGTCTTACACGTCAGCACTAATACCAGAATTACCCCTGCGCCTAGAATAAGTGAAACGCACCTGTGGCCTAACATTTTCCCCTACAATTGAAGAAGGATAGCTTTAATGATGTAGTAGTTTAATCATTACAGAAACTGCATGAATTGAGAAGGATTCACTCATTTTTTCACCCAACCATTGTGGAAGAATCAAACTACACTTTTGTATGTAAACGGACCCTTCTTTCAGTGAGTAAAATCAAGTGAAAATTACTTAATCCACCAATGGCTTGTAATGTGACATAACATGTATGTGTGTGTATATATATATATACACACACACAAATATGTGAGTTTATTATCTTTCCATTTCTAGAGAGAGGAGCTATTTCTATGATGTATCAAGGAACTAGGGTTATTTTTCCAAGGAACTAACATTTTTCCATTGTGTCCTTTTTCTTGTGCAGGAAAACTTGTGCTTCCTGGAGGTATCCTTATTATTCCTAATTATCTTTTGGATCTATCTATCTATCTGTATATATAGACACATATACATAAAGGGGAAATCTTCTTTACGTGCGAGTATTCCCTTTCGGTAATGCTCACCCAATGAACATCAGTACTCACTATTAATCAGGAGAATCAGTAATGCTTATGCACACACACAAGTGCGGATACACTAAATTAACACAAGTATTTCGGAACTCCCTTCACACAAATTCAGGATTTACTCATTGAACTGTCTTGGAACTCCACCAACCATTATATTAGTATGACCTTGTGAACTTACATTCATCCAACTCAAGGTATGTTAAGTTCTGGGAACTGAGATACATTGATTTGTTGGTGATGCTGAAGTGAGACTGAGCTTTGGCTGTCTGAAGCTCCACAAACAATAATCAAGAGATGTGGGTCCACTGATTTTATCTTGGCTCTTCCTTTGGGAAACTGGATTCCTGAGTCGCATGAGTTTTGAGTAGGCACGTGTCACACTGTTGGGAGACCTTACCTAAACGTTGTCCTTCTGTGATATATAGGTCAATCGAATTAACCATTACTTTTACTTTAACACATGCTTTATAGTTATTGAAATTCATACGACTCCAGACTTTTATGGCTTCAGGAGTCTAATTCCGACACGCATAAGATACGGACTTTAGCATCTGAATTCATAAGGCCTGCCACACCCATTTAGACATCAGAGTGATAAACTGTTAATTTTTCAAGCTTAGAGGAAAATTAGTTTTAGATAAATGTGAGAAGACAAGGATCTTACCTGGCTTATGACTCACCAGATGGTATTTAAGTGTTCTGGTTTTCTAGCCTATCAGCCTATGCTTGGTAAAATTAGGTTATATGGTATTTATTGATCTCTACTTCAAATGACCCTACCTGTATTACCTTTTCTGTTCGCTGTTGCTAAGTAAAGAAGATGTTATATGAATCAGGGGCTTTACAGGATGTTCTCCATTTGCATGATGTTCTTGCTAGAGTTTCCCTTGCTAGATTGTGCCATACAATATCTAGAGCTCGTGCATTAGATGGTAAGTGTATTTTTAGTTTTTCTGCTTTCCATCTAGTGCTCATGTCTTTGAATGGGTTGGATGGTTGATATGGCTGGAAATGTTTACAGAAAGACCTGAAATTAAATCTCAGTTCACCTCTGTACTCTATCAACTCCTCCTGGATCCCAGTGAAAGAGTTTGTTTTGAGGCAATTCTGTGTATACTGGGAAAATTCGATAACACAGAGAGGTATATGCTTTCTTCCCTTACCTTATTCTCTCTCTCTCTCTCTCTCTCGTATGCTTTCTTTCTTTAGCAGATGTAATATGCGTGACTTGTCAGGATTGCAAATCTATTGTTCTAGTACATCTGATCACTTGACTCACTCTGACAATTATTTGTTGTAGAACTGAAGAGCGAGCTCTTGGGTGGTACCGGTTGACCAGAGAAATTCTCAAGTTGCCAGAAGCACCATCTTTATCATTGAAGGAACCTAATGTCGAATCAAAGGATGCCCTTCCACCAAAGGCCACAAAAGATAAATCTCAAAAAACAAGGCGTCCACAGCCCCTTATCAAACTTGTAATGAGGAGGTCATTTTTTTGATCCATAATGAGATATTTTTTTGTTTTTCCTTTATTTATTTTTTCTTTTTTGTGCTATGCATTTCTATTTTGTGCTGATGAGGTTCTTGCATGATCTGGAGTCTGGGCCATAATAGGCGGAACCATGGAAGTCTACTTGAACTGTTCTCAACTTAAGAGTTAACAGCTAAATTTACTTGTATACTTGTGCTTTTCAATGTTTTAATTTATTTTTTTCCTTAGATTGGAGAGTTCTTTCCGAAGTTTCTCCAGGCCTGTACTACATGCAGCAGCAAGAGTTGTTCAAGAAATGGGGAAAAGTCGGGCTGCAGCATTTGCTTTAGGTGTACAGGATATTGATGAAGGAGCTCATCTTCATGCGTATTCTGAAACTGTTGACTCAATTGATGCAGATCTCAATGAAAACTCACAATCAGAAGGTAGTCTGTCTTTTATGTACAGTGGTCTACCTCCTACTCGGCATCCTTCTGTGCATATTTTAGAGCACACTTTAATTACAAACATCTGATGTTTTCTCGTTAAGATAGTGCTCAACATTACTTTTTGATAATATGTAAATTTGGTTTGTGTTGTCATACTATTAATTTGGTCTATTACCATTCATTCATGACAGGGCCAATCACCACAATGGACGAAAATCTCTAGAATTCGGGATCCAACTCTGATTTAAGGCAATTGAAATTATGGCTAATCGTTGCTAAGGCTTACACGAAATATCCCGTTTGATGAGGAAATTGCAAAACTTTAGGATTTTGCTTCTATTTTAACTAGGACAGTAGGGCCAAAACTCATTCTAAAAGGCAGTTCAAAACTTCAGGATTTTGTTTCACTTTCAACTAGGACCAAAACTCATTCAAAAACATAGTTACTTTGACTTGAATTGTGGAGGGATACCTATGAAATTAATGGTTTTAAAACCAGTTGGTCTAAACAGAATAAATGGAATGCAACTCTACTTAGATTGTTAGAACCCAAATATGAGAGGTGATAGTTAAGATTGATAGCCAAAGATACAAAGCGATCAGTTCCAATATCTTGGGTTGACTATTCATAATGGAGGATGTTGCGTATATAATTAGAGCTATGTGGCTGAAACGGGGATGTGCTTTTGGAGTGTTGTATGACGGATACTTGTTTGATCAAAGTAAAAAAAAATTTATTATTAAACAACGATAAACCCAGTTTTGCTTTATGAAGTAGAATGTTGGACAACTACGAAGCAATCTATTCACCGAATGAGTGCAATCTATTCAAATACTATGAAAGATAAGATAAAGATATGAACACATTCGAGAGAACATGGGAGCGACTCCAGTAGGTGATAAAAGTAAATGAGATAGTGTGGACCAAGGTTTTTATATGTCAATATCGCAGGAAATATTGCCGCTTGAAAATGGAATATATTGCAGTATATATTCATGGTTCAAAATATTAGTTGTATGCGTATCGATAAGTCAATTTTAGGATACGTATTAGAGATCGGTTGGATATGTGGCAATATGCTGGGGAAAAAAAAAAGGGTTGGATTGGGTTTAGTATATAATTATTTTTAGGGCCCCTTATTGGGTTGGGTTTGGATTTGGGTTTGCGTTTTCAAACAATTTAGAAAACGGGGTGGATTGGGTTTAGAATATATTTACTCAACCTAAAACTATCTCGACCCATTGCCACTCCAAGTGACGTCCAACAATGACGACAACATGAAGGAGATGAGAGTCAAAGTGTTGAGAGAGATTTTCATTAAGCTCGCATCTTTTATTCAATTCTGAAATAGTGTGGAATGGATAAATAACACCTACAAGAGTGCAATTGAATTCCACTCATTTAGCCTATGAAATCAGTGGTTCAATTGATCGTGGAATTAACAAATTCCAATTCCACCCTTTTTTATAATACACCCCAAGAGACAGAATTGATATTCAGTGACGAAATTGACAATTATGTCCACCAATTCCACAAATCTAAACGCACCCTTGGTTCACCTATCAAAGAACTTTCTTTGTCTTGCTCTCGTCATATATATATATATATATATATATTTATATATATATTCATTGATCACTTTTACCCGATTAGAAAAATGGATATGCTTTTTGAGAAAATTATATTTTTTCATTTACAAATGAAGTGTAGATTTTATTGATTTCACTGAGGCCAAACATTGAGACGACAGGATCAGCATTTTGCATGACTTAGACCAAGTTATTTGCTTCTACAAGGCTACAATATTAATTTATATAAGTTCTGTATAATATTTTCAAATTGCAGTCAAATTTAAAACTACCAAGACCTATTTTATTATCTTGAGGATATAAGATTTCCCATTTGATGGTACATCATGTGCTTCTGTCTTTTTTTTTTTGTAGCTACCCGAAGGGGTTCCTCATTATCTAATGGAACCGGCAGCAAGGATACGATTGCAAGTCTATTAGCTTCATTAATGGAAGTAGTGCGAACAACTATTGCATGTGAATGTGTTTACGTCCGTGCGATGGTCATTAAAGCTTTGATCTGGATGCAAAGTCCACACGAATCATTTGAAGAAATGGAATCCATTATTGCGTCCGAGCTTTCTGATCCAGCTTGGCCATCAACACTATTGAATGATATTTTGCTCACTTTGCATGCTCGTTTTAAGGTACTTCACAGAAGCCAAAGAATTTTTTATTGTCTTAGGCATATGAGTTTTGTTTGTTTGAAAGTGTTGGACTAAACATTTCTCCTCAAATGTGTAACAACATTTTCTCCATGTTAATATCGTGCTAGCTATCATATTAGGTACATAATATTCTTTTTGATCTATTCTTAATTTGTAGAAGTTGTTATGTTTCTGAAACATCATCGTAGATTCTAAGTTACATTGTTGTGTTGCAGTGGGCAAGTATTGGTTTTGCTATATGTAATGGTAAAGTAGGTTTAAATGGACATCAACTAAGAAAGAATAATTCTGGACCTTCTCTTTTATTATCCAGTCTATTTCCCAGCTTAGTAGTAATTATTGATTCTTACTTGTCATTTTATTAATTGATTCTTTTTATCTTACATTCCTGAGCAATATGACAATTCCATAACTACAGATCTGCCACCCACTTGATCTTTATACTTTTTTTGGGGGTACAGGCATCATTTGCCTAAAGTTTGTACTTTGTAGTTAGGTTAGTAACTTTTTTTTTGATTGGTAAATAGTTAGGTTAGTAACTTAGTGGGCATATCAACCTCCTCACCAGTCACCACAAACGACTTGAAACCGAGTCCAATTGTTAAGATTTCCATGCAATGATCAGCTGTGGAAGGAAGTGTTACACCCTTCAGGGACATGTGGAACCTTACTCAATTTTTCTGTAACAAGGTTTCAAATATCGATTCACAAGAAATTACATACTTCTAGGAGTGGGAAATTTCTTTAGAAGTTTAGTTGAATATTTCCAGTTTGGTATAAAATTTCGCTTTTGTAAGGAAAATGGAGAAAATTAATAATAATAATAATATATTTTTTTTAAACTTCAAGAAACGTCAAAGGAGACTTGGTTACACATTCATGACTCCAGATGATACAAAAGACAACCATATCCAATAAGTAAAACAAACCTAAGGGCAAAGCTACTCTCCGACAGGCATATATGGTACTGTGATATCCAAAATAACACTAATACATTGTTTGCAACATTCAATAGTCATACTAAACTTGAACATTACAATCAACAACTGCAAATAACCAAAATAATATATGGGTTGTCACTAATATCACAGTTATGGCCCAGCTCATAATCATCATTCCTATCTTGACTATAGGATGATGTTATTGATGCTCGACCTAGTTGCAGTGATATGCCCAGTACATGAGTTTATGGTATACTCATAAACATGAAGGTGGTACTCATCCACCAGCGCTCCCATCAATGGATACAATAGATAATTAGATATTGAGTTGTCATCGTCATCCTCGAAGACGTTCCTTGTGGTTGTACATCTCCGTGCTCATGTTATTTGTTTGATCCAGGTCCACCAATTTGCTATTTTGCCTACACATACAACAGGCATTTGGAATAATCTATCTTCAATATATTTTACAGACCACAATAAGTCTCTTTTTGGATGTCGTCGTCCATAAGACAAAAACAACTTAAAAAAGAATGGGAGTCTTCTAGATTAGGCTGGCTGGAAACATCTGAATCTAAAATTTCCATGGCTTCTAGGAGGAAAAAAAGCTCATCAAGAAAGCGCCATGAGTGTCCCCATTTCCACATGCAGTGGTCAGAAGCATAGTTCCCAAGTATGGGTACGGGTATAATAAGGCACTGATCCGTTCGGGAAGTACGGGTGTTATACGGGAAAAATACGAGAAAATTAAAAAAATAATTAATAATTATAAACAGTGTTACAAATCTCGTTCTCGGGTTTTTATCGGCCGAAGGTTTTCTCGGGAGATTTTTAAATCTAGATTTTTTTTTCTCGGTATTTCTTGCCTAAGTCTCGGCAATGATTGATAAAAATAATTAAAATTACAGAAAATACTAATCCATATAACCGCTTTATAAATTTGTCAAATATTGGGTATTTCTCCTTATATTTTTTAAAATCTCGACTAAATCTCATGATATTTACATGATAAAAAGAGAAAAACGTATTTCTTGCAAGATTTTTAAAATATCGCTATAAAAATGGAGTTTCTAAACTTTAGATGTTTTTATTAATATTTTTCGCGAGAAATTAGGTATTTCTCGAGAGATTTGTAACACTAATTATAAATATAAAAAATCATGATATTAACTAATAACTATCATTTGATACGGAATATGCGTTTAACAGAGTAAAAGTACGACAAAAATATGTGTATTATATGCGTTTAATATGGCATTCGTGTATTGAACATGTATTTTATGGCAATACGTGTGTAATATGTAACACAACAAAAGTATGGAGGCACCTGCCTCGATTCTAGAGTGTTCCAACTTCCAATCCAGCAAGTAAACTGGAAATAAATTCCCTTGATTACACACTTAATATTCTTCAAAATGAAAAAAAGGAGTTCAAAATGTAGAGTTCGTAGTTGCTTGAATACTGCTACGTATTGAAAGTATGCCTCTTTTAAATTTTATGGGACGGTCTTGCATGAGTATACAACGATTCCAAGATCAAACTATGTTCTAATTGATCTTAGTGCCTCTTTTAAATTTTATGGGATGGTCTTGGATGAACATAAAACGATTCCAAGATCAAACTATGTTCTAATTGATTTTATGATTAGAACGACCTTAATTTCATGACTTTGTTCTTCTTTTCCTTTTCCCTTTCCTTACGACCCACACCTTGATCAAGCTTGGAGTAGGATCACCAACCACCAAAGAGGGAGAGAAGAGGGGCCGTACGACCACCTTAGGGAGGGGAGGCCATACGGTCTTGGATGGGAGAAGGGGGGCGTCCACCTTTTGGAGAATAATATATGTTAGGGTTTCTCCACTATGGAAACCCTACTCCTTTTGGGAGTAATCCCTTTTTAGTATCCTAATCAAATTAGAATACCAAAGTCAAACATTAAGACTCTCTAAAAGCCTTAGATTCCTTTCCTTTATCCAATTCATAATTAGTTTATGACTCCCTTCTAATAATTTAACTAATTCACAATTAATAATGATTATTTAGGGAAGGAGAGTGGGGTGTCCCACCCTAGGTGGGCCCCACTTCTTTTGACTTAATCACTAACCCAACTCTCAGTTGGATTAATATAAATAGGAGAGCGAGAGAGTGGGGCGCCCCACTCTAGGTGGATCCCATTTTCATAACCCTACCCCTTCATCCTTTCCCATATCGAATATGAACGAGAACTTTGCTATACCATATAACAATCATTATTTATGAAGAAAATTAATGAATTAAATTCTCAATTCAATTAAATTAAATACCTTAAGAAGATTCTAGTGTGTGGGATCTCAAGGGATCTCCTATTTCTGGTTGTGGGATCCAGTGCATTACATTTTAGTATAGCATTGCAACTAGGAAATACTTTCCAATCATTGATTCCATTAGGTATTTCGAATTTCATCTAAAAGCCTGGACTTCCACTAATTACAATAATGTCCATTAACGCATTAGAATTAAACCTTCGGAAATTAGAGAATTACATGTAAGTAATTCTAATTCTAATTATTTACAAATCAGTCATTCAACCAATCTGTATTGCATATAAGCTTACGGGACAATATCTTATATCTTATACTGTCAACTTACTAACTTATATTGATAATTCATTCACTTGATACTTTTCGTCAAATTGAACTTTCAAATTCAATTTCAAATTCATTACAAGAATAGTAATAATTATTACTTTTCTATGTTTAGAAAATAATCATTCCGATAAAACAATTTCATTGATAAACACCAACTGAATTTCCAAGTCCGGTTTGATGAGTATCAACTCAATATCTTACTCCATTTGGAGTGATGGAATTCTTGTTGAGTGTACACACACTCCTCTTAAGTATTGCGTACATAACCCAACGAGCCCATGTTTAGTCTGCTATTAGACATTGGCGATTGGCTACATCAAAGTTACATAGACAACCATTTGAGAAGATGTTGACCTCTCATTTTAAGGACAATCTGTTAAATGGATTCCCTAATATAACTTGACAGTATATTTCCTAGGGTATTCACTATACGATCTAGTTCAGTACAAGTACCTATTACTTATAACCACATGTTAGTTAAAAGACCCTTCTCTTTGCGATTGAGATTCATCACACCATCTTATGGAACTAACCCTGTGTAAGTCAATAAGAGATACATTGTCCAGATGTATCCCCTTTGACTTAGAACAATTATAGGTTTACAAGGAACTGGAAAACCATATCTCCTTAGCATTTGGTTCTCAACCAATTGGATGGTTTTCATACAGTGTTACCTAAGGGACAAAGTAGTCTCATCTTATGAGATACTTTACAATGTTGTACGGCCTAATATAGAAGACAATGTGTTAAATAGATATGCTTTATTGTAATATGAGATCGATACAAGTCTAGAATGGATTTAGTGGGCATACATGTTTAACACGTACCTGGGTAGTTGTGTGGGTCAGTTGTTTAGAGATAGGAGTAGTGGGTGGTTTGTAACTGTTTATTAACTCTATATAAGGCATGTAAAAGCTTTGTTTTTATATACAATGAATGAATGTTAATTGTTAATTGTTTCTAGAGGACATTGGGAGCTTTGCTCCCTCTAAGAGGCTTTAATGGAGGTTCCGGCTGCCTTGAATCAGCCCTATCTTCTCTCCCTTCTTCTTTTTTGTATTTTTATTTAATTTTAATTAAAAAGGTTTGTAACATATATGTGGTGCCATTCAATTTGCCATATTTCTGATTTCACTTTTTGTTGGTTTATCAGGCAACTCCAGATATGGCTGTCACTCTTCTTGAAATTGCAAGAATTTTTGCAACTAAAGCTCCTGGAAAAATTGATGCAGATGTGTTACAGCTATTATGGAAAGTAGGTCTACACATTCCAAACCTAGAATTTTTTTCTTTTCAGATTTTATTTTCTTTTTCACATTCTTTTTTGCTTCTCATTTGTGTAGTTGTGTGGCACCAATGAACTTTTACTGTGCTTATCCTGTTACTTTCAATTTGAGAATATATCTTTGCTGCGAAATATAATGGTATTGTAAGTCATAATTATTCATTCTAAAAGTCTTTTTGCAGGTTTTGATAGGGAAGTCTTGTATCTCCTGGCTTGAAAAGGAATTTTTGTTTTCCTTTTTTTGTTTTTCTTTTTTGCATTGTACAGGCTCTTCTATAATGAAATGACTTTCTTGTCTTTATTGATATTATAAAAATTCTGCAGTTTAGTTCATTCTTAATCATGTTAGGAGCTGACGATACAATAATGTGTAGGACATGGTGACAAGCTGTTGGGTCATTCATATTGATTATTAATGCTTATCAGTTGTTATGATAGAATGAGATTGTTGATGGGGATAACATGTTTGTTAGATAACTTGGGTTACCTTTCAATTCATTGACATATTTAATGTTTAGTCTTAGGTAGCCTGGTTGAACCAAGGTTCAAAAAAACGGTTTCGGACACCGTAACAGACATGGCCGAAACCGTTACGTAACGCCGTTACGTAACGGTTTCGGCCTTTACGGAGTTTTTTTTTTTGGCTTAAAAAATCAAAAAATCACAATAAATAAAAATAAATAAATAAAATATGTAGGTGTAACGTAACGGTAACGGGTAACGGTGTTCACCGAAACCGTTACGTAACGGGCGTTACGTAACGGTTTCGGTGTTTTTTAAAACCATGGGTTGAACCCTTCACCTTGAGCCAAGCAAACTCATTCACATTGTAGGTGTTCTCACTCACATGGGTTTTTGTCACGTGTTATACGATAGGCCTTTGGAATCTTCTTGTAGGTATCTTTGGAAAGGCTGAGGAGTCGAGGACATAAGTATTAGTGTCAGGGGCATTTACTCATTTATGGGTTTCGGTAGCAAAATAAAACTAATTAGAATAGCTTTAATTTGTAATTCATTCTTAGTTTCTTCTGTAGTTCTCTGTTAGAATATCAAGATATATACCTGATAAATAAAAAGTTGATATCATGGACCATGGTATTCGAGAAAGTGATGTAATACTATAGAAGATTATTCTATTTTTATCAGTGACTTTGGTGTTGCTACTCGCTCGCCAGAATGAAGATTGTGCCATCGTATATCTAGTGCTTGCTAATGGGCATTGTCCTAATGTTGGTGTTTCCTATTCTCTAGCAATTTACTCATCAGTTTGAGTTCAATCTTGAAGGCACCTTAATCTCCCTCATATGTTTGGCTCTAGTCTGGTATTGTTTGCTTGCTGTCAAATTGGAAGTATATATGAACGGCATTCAGAAGATGCTTAGAAATGTTCACTTAAATGATCTGTTGATGATGATTGCAACATGTATTGTTAACAGATCTCATCACTGTTTTTTTACTCAGACATGCCTTGTTGGAGCTGGCCCAGGCGGGAAACACACAGCTTTGGAAGCAGTCACAATAGTTCTTGACCTACCACCACCACAACCTGGGTCAATGTCTGGACTTACATCTATAGATAGGGTATCTGCATCTGATCCAAAGTCGGCACTGGCACTACAGAGATTAGTGCAGGCAGCAGTAAGTAGTATATTTTACTGTGTTCTTATTTAATTTATAGAATATAGGGATGAAGCACGTGTTACTCTTAGTGTTCAATGAATACTCTCTACAACAGTTATTTTTTTTAAAATTTTGTTGAGCACTACACATGCAGGTATGGTTCCTTGGAGAAAATGCAAATTATGCTGCATCTGAATATGCTTGGGAATCTGCAACCCCTCCTGGTACTGCTTTGATGATGTTAGATGCAGATAAAATGGTGGCTGCCGCCAGTTCTCGGAATCCTACTCTAGCCGGTGCACTGACTCGGCTCCAAAGATGTGCTTTCAGTGGGAGCTGGGAGGTAAAAGCTTAGACCTTGCTGCTGTTCTGAGGGTTATGTATGTCTAGTTCCTAAAACAATGATAAATATGTGTGCAATAATATCTCGCATAATCGATACTATGGTTGATGGGGTTTTGTATCTGTTTCAGAAAGTTATGAATCCTTTCTCCCCCACAGTCTGCCATACTCTCCTTTTATTGCGAATAAAGGAGAAAATATATTAAAAAATCAAAATAAGAGATGGATGCTTGACACAATCTAGTGTATGAAATTAACCCTAAATTGGTTTACAAAAATTGGTTTACAAAGGAAGAGAAGCAAAACTTAAAAGTGGTTACATCAAGTTATCAATTTAAAATCTAAATCCAAGGCTCTAAGAGAGTTTCTCTGGAAGAAAAAAAAAAAGAACTTCAATTCTACTTGCTCAAAATAACTAATGATCCTACTTTCTACAGCTGGAAAATCCACCCTAGTTTATTTGTTCGTCTTAAAACAAAAATTAATCTCAGCTGATACAAAATTCCAAATGGTGCCTCTTTTCGAGTAGTCCAATTTGAAAAACTTGTTAAAAGGAACTTTCCAAATGGTCCTGCTTTTCAGTCATTAAGCTTGTTACAGGTTCTTACAAGAATCTCTTCCTTCTGATGTATTCCATCGCAGAATATTCTTTGTTGAACTCTTTGTAGTTTCGTTATCTTGTCAATTGTTATCTTTCTTGCCTTTGGGTATTTTTTCGTCGCACTTGTTCATCGCCCTTCTGGATGTTCTCAGCCAGCGCTCCTCCTTCGCCGCTAAACTTTCCAGAGATTGGAAAAGGTACTAAATCTAAGAGATAATTGGGATCCTTACCATATTCCATTTCCAGAATTTTGTTCCCATGGATCGATATGAGAACTGTTGTATGCAAATTCAGTGATTAGGTCAAATTCCATTAATGTTTCTTGCTACCCACATTACATCTCAATAGATGTCCAAGGCTGAGGATAATAGCTTCAGTTTTGTCATCCATTTGGGGATGATATGGACTGCTAATCCACTATATTGCAATTGACAATTGAGGATGATATGGAGTACTAATCCACTATATTTCAATTGAGCGCCCTTCATCCTTGAAAAAATGGCAGAAAAACTTGGTGTCCCAATCTGAAGTAAACTTCTTCAGTACACCATGTATTTTCACAACTTGCTTACCAGCAATGTGTGAGGCATCGAGACTCTTCCTACACGGAATAGAGTGTGCCAAATTTGAAAACCTGTCAAGTACTAAGAGTCCATAACCCTTCTGGTCTTGAAAGACCTAACACATAGTCCATGATCACATTCCCCATGGAGCTGTAGGTACTAAAATGGAGTGTCGAGATTGATCGTCTGGGCTTGGCCCTTGGTTACTTGGCAAATACAAAACATCTTCATATGTCTCACTTCGTCTTGAATAATTTCAGCTCACAATATAATCCGCAAGCAAAAGCCAAAGTTTCATCATGGTGAAATGCATGCGAAGGCCTCCACGGCTCCACCATGTAGCTCTGCTACGATCTTCTCTTACAACGAACCAAAAGTCAAACTCATTATGGCATATACAATTGCTAAACTTATCATCTCTACATTTTGCACAAACACCAAACCTTAGCAGAATCCTTCATACAACTCTTTTCACCAGCTCAAACCTAATCACTTGAGCCTTCATAGAGTAATCGAAAAAATCGATCTCCAGCTAAGAGCATCAACAACTCTATTCTGTCTGCTTGATTGTGGTGAATAACAGAAGTAAACCCCTACAGAGTATGCAGCCTAACCTTCATGTCTCTTATTAAGGTTATGTTGCATGTGAAAATGATTTAACACTTCATGGCTGGAGTAAAGAGTGAACTTATCGTTTAGTTCTTCCTGAAAGGTGCAAGAGGATGTCCCTCGTTGAAAACAGTTCCTATCCCCACATGCGGTTCATTGTAATCATAATTAAAACATCGACACATTTCCTAATGTTTCCTACGATATGCTTTCATTTCCTTGGGCACTGACACGAATCCTACCTGTGACATTAAAACTACAGTATATCCAAACAAGTTTCTAATACTTTCTATGAAACCATTCCATTTCCACGAGTACCAACATGAAACCTACCTGCATGGTTTAAAAAATTGACGCATTTTGGTAAAGTTTGGTGGAAAGTCGGTTTCATTAGCTGACGAAACGAAATCCACTCGCAATGTAATTGGTACAAAGTTTATGTGGCATGTTTTTGCAAGCTTCTAGTTTTGATAACATTCCGGTAACATTAACCAAAATGTTAGAGAACTTATATAATATACATGACTTCGGTCGACTTGACTTTAGTCGACATTAACCAAATTCGACATAAGCCATCTATTTTTGTTAAGAAAACTCCTTATTCCCCAAAAACCTCATTTCTCCTTCCCTTTTCCTGAATTAATATCGTATATTAGATGGTTCTAAACTTACTTTTGATGAATTCCAACATTCGCATTAAAAAACCATTCCATGAAGATTTTTCAAAACAAGGTAGATCGGTGTAAGTGCACTATAATCACATTGTTTCATATAAATAGGTTGTAATTGATCAAATTGTGTGAAGATGCATCAAATTCATGCATATCCGCATGATTTTAGAGATCAAAGTAGATTTGGAGATGAAATTTGAGAAAAAATTCAAATTTCCCTAAATTTCACCCCAAACTTCAATAGTTCAATTTAAGTCTTTTATATGTTAATTAGATCTACAACTTTGTTAAATTATTCTTATTTTTGAAAAATTATTTTTATTTTGATTTTAAAAATTAATTAATAATGTATTTTTATCATACATGTTACACCAATTTGAGAAATATATAGATTATATCTATATGTTTGCATGTTAGTTAATTAGTGATATTACTCTTGACCCAATCTAAAAATTGAGGTTTTTATCGATAAAAAAATTTGGGTATTATATTTTGATATATTTCTTTGTTATGGATGTAATATATTTAAAAAACTCATTTATGTGCACATTTGGCTTGAAAATGTTTAGACAGTGCACACTACTTCGCATGATACATATATTTAATACTATTCATGCTTCTAGTTTTTATGTAATGTGTTATGGATGTATATTTATGTTTAGTTATTCTTTGAAGCTTTATCTTAGGTTTTCAATGTTTTTTTTTATATTTTCTATATTTCCATCAATTTTTATAGTGTTTCCCTGGACTTCCTTAAATTTCCGTGAAATGTTTCCACTTCTGTAGCAACTGAAGTTTAATATCTTGATCACAATTTACCTCAAAAGTTGACTCGATTCGATAGAGTTATGTGTCGAATTGCCCAAAAAACTTTATAGCTCCCTTTTACCCAAGTAACTCGAGTGACTCGGTCAAGTCGGGCCAAGTTACCCAACTCGAAAGACTCGGCCTAGTTACTCTAGGACATAAATGTTTTTTTTTTTAATCTTGTTCAACCCATATTAAGGTCTCATTTGAGAAGAATAAGAGGAAAATTCTAATTTCTAAAATTAACAATAGCATTATAATTTCTGAAATTATGATTGATTTTAGGCTTTTAGCATTACAATTACTTTAGGACTGTTTTAAATTTGTAAGTTTGCAATAGAATTGTACAAAGTAGAAATTATTTTGCAGTAGAAATTTTTTTTATCTATGTTTGATTATATATGTACTTCTGAATCAGTCGAGTTGAGTTTTTTTCAAGTTATATATATATGTATATATATACTTTCAAATCAGTTGAGTCGAGTTTTTTCCGAATTTTTTCGAATTACTCGACCGGCTAACTTTCGAGTCGAGTTTTCGAGTTTTTGAACTATGCTAACCGAAGCATGTTTTGCTTCACTAACTTGATTCTCTCTTTTGCCTTTCGCTGCATCCATTGGGAAAACCCATGTTTCAAACAATCTGTAGTTGGCGCTATTCTACTTCTGAAGTTTATAATCAATCTACTATAAAAGCTGCCAAACCATGGACCCGCTCTCCCCTTCTCTAATCTATATTATGGGGTGGATTTGCTGAAGGAAATAATGAATATATGGGACAAAATTTTCAAACACATTAGGTTTAAGGGGGGAAGAGTGAGGATGTGAAGTTTTCGGATGATTTGTGTTGTGGGCAGTCAGTCCACACTTGGAGAGGACTTCAGAAATCTTTACTCATTAGCTCTCGAAAAGAATGCATCTATAGTGTTCAATTTTGAGTGGGTGGCTAATGCAGCCACGTAGTGTTCTAAACACAGAGGCAGTATTACTGATTGAGAGATGGAGGACCTGTTTTGTCTTTTTTGTTGACTCAAGGATGTCAACCCTTGCCCCCTTATCAGGGATGATCGATATGGTAGGGAAAACAGAAGTCAAATTATTGTGAGATCCTTCTTACTATCCTTATGGGGTATTCCTAGTCTATTGCCAAGGATAGTATTGTTCTTAGTGTACTTTTATTATTTCTCTTGTAATTAGCTTCTTTATGTTCTTATGTTAGGGGTATTTTTCTCACCATAATTATTATATTAATGAAAAACCTTGAGGGATTGTAGTCAATTACTATGATCGATTTCCTTTTTCTCTTCTTCTCATCATCAAACCCTAGCTTATTCCAACTTTGTATTGGAGCAGGATTTTGTTAAGATTATTAGAAAAAAAAGAGTAGGAAATCAAGTGCTGTGAACAATGTTGGTGTCGTAAACAGTATGGAATGACATAAAGTTAAGGGTTTTGCAAAGGGGGATTTATGTTGATTTGTGGTATTTTTCTCTTATTTTTTGGAGTCGTATTTCATCAAGTGTTTCTTTGAAATATTTGAAAAAAAAGAAGAGATTTGAGTAATCTGATGCATGCCTGCATATGAGGATTTTTTCTGGTGGAGATTGGTAGTGTTTAGCTGTTTTCTTTTCTTGAGTCCACCAAAAATATGTTTCACGTCGATAAGAATTATTTTGAAGTTGTGAGGATTTTACCTCACTATGTTTAGCACCCCTTAGTTTTTGGCATCATGTGATGTTTATTGAAGATTTCAGAAATGAAGGGTCGCATTTGGAAGTCATTTAGAAGGTTGTTCTTATAGTTGTTAAAACCAGTGTTTTAAAAAGCGTGTGAGGCTTACGCCTCGAGACTCGCCTCAGGGCGAGGCTTAAGGAAAACACTTTGAGGCTCAACCATGAGGCTTAAACCCCATGAGGCTCACATAAGGCATACCCCTCACGCCTTGAAGCTCGCTTTATGTTTATGACGTACGTCTCATACATTAACTAAAATTAGGTTTCTAGCCATAACTGAGACTTAAATTTTTTTTTTTTAATGTTATTTGTTTCAACTAATAACAAATAACACTATTTATTTTATATAAGACATTGAAAATGATGATGGCGATATTGGTTTCAATTAACACTTAATTAATTATGTTTAACGTATTTAGGATTTTAAAACCCTTTGAGTATAACTCACACTATTTCCCTAGTAGACATTGCCAAATTTGGAGTTACTGGCATATAATGTAGTTCGTGACTTTCTTGTAATCTTTTACTAAAATTTTAAATCTACCACACGAATGATGAATTGATGATTGAATGTCATCTTCAATATGTACATGAACAAAAAAAAAAAAAAAAAATCTACATTTCAGCATTTATTTGCATTTCTTATCTTTATTTTTTGTCGTTAAATAGTTTATATAGTATATCTTATGTGCATGCGAGCGCGCACACAAACACACAATGTACACGAATACATACATACATACATACATACATATATATATATATATAAACTATAATCTTCCATCAACTTTTTGAATCTTTTTGCAAATTTTTTTATATTTGTATTTATTTGTTAAAATGAGAGAGCATGAAACCTTCTTGCGAGACTTAAGCCTCACGCCTCGAGGCTTACGCCTCACGCATCTTGAGGTCCTAACGTCTCACCTCACGCCTTCACGGTTTAAGACATTGGTTAAAACTGTAGGGCCGTTGGTTGGTCCTTTCATGTCAAACACGAGTTCTACTACAACTTCTAGTGTATCGGGTAGTGTTGCGTCACACATGTGTATTCATGGTGACAACCTGGGGTTGCAGATCATTATTGTAAAGTTGGATGAGACTAACTCTTTGGGGTGGTCTCAATCTGCCCAGATGTTTATTGGTTGTACAAGCAAGTTAGGACATCTAAATGGAAAAGTTAATGAACCAGCTCCTGATGTCCTATATAAGATAGATGGGAGCCAGAAAATTGAACAGTTATGTCTTAGCGTTTGCACTCTATGTAATCTCAAATTAGTATAGGGTTCTTTTTTTCTCAGAACAACAGGAGAGCTTTGGGATTCATCAGCTTAAACATATTCCTAAATAGGGAATATTGCGCGTGTGTACCAGTTGCAATAGGAGATTTTCCATCTACATCAGGGGAAGATGACTCTTGCTGGATATTTTGCCTCCCTACATAGTTTGTGGAGGAACTTGATCAAAATTAAGAATACCTACCCACTCGTCCTACCGATGCTACTCAGTTGAAGATGTTAGCAGAAAGATTCATAATATATGACTTTGGCTTCTCGGGTTAACTCATCAGGGTGTAAATCCCTCCATGGAAGTGGTAACTATTCCCAAGGAAGAATCAGAGAACCTATGTGACATGATGGCTCAACTAGAAGACCCTTCTACCATGTCCACCTCCACATTTGCTCACATGGGTACTTCTGCCTCAGCATATGACACTTCACTCAACTCTTTTGTATGTTGTCCCTTTTTTCTTCATACGATATTAATTGAGGTAGAGATAAAGTTTGTATTGCTGATGAGTCCTTTTCTTCAGTATCAGGAGAAGGGATTGTTAAATTTTTTCCGTGTTTATCTTTGTCTTCAGTGCTCTATTTTCCTAATTTTGCTATTATTCTTTTGTTTATTAGTAGTATTACCAAATCCTTAAACAACATTGTGTAGTCTAATGGGCCCTGTTGCACTCTATTTTCTTTTCTTATGTTGTATGGGCCTTGGGCCCATCCTTTGTTATTTTTCCTATGTAATATAAACAACATAGAGATCAGGAAACCTTAGCTTACTTACTACTATCTCATGTTTCTCTCTTTTCTTCCTCTCCTTTCTCTCTTCTTCTCTCCTTTCTCTCTTCTTCTCTTTCCCTCAAACACTAACTAGCAAACCTACAAATCTCCTTGGTATTCGATCATCAAAAGGGAAAGAGTATCTTGATAAAATAAAGTATAAACCATAACAACCAAGAGGAAGAACAGTCACTGTGACGTCAACTGTATGGCTTGGGGTTTACATTGGGTTGTTTTGAAGGTATGTTCTTAGAGATCTTGAATTTAGGGTTTTTTGAATCATATATCATGTGATTTGGACCAATATTGGTGAAGTTATATGGATTTAAAGAAAATACAGAAAAAAACATGGTTTGGTTTAGATTTGAATGCAGTCAGATGGGTTGTTGTTAGTGGTGTTAATTGGTCAAGGGTGGACCCTTTTTTTTGCAAGGAATATTTATAAACTAAGTTTGGTGCGATTGGCAAAGATTTGGAGGAGTTATGAGAGTTCTTCTAGCTCTTTGAAGTACCGTTTTCTGTTGTGAGCCTTTTTTGTGTTTTTTTGCTTAGGGCAGCAACCTATATTGCCTCCTCGGTGCTTGTTGTGTCAATGGAAGGTGTTTTTTGATGAACTCAAGGTCGATTGGAGGTGTGACTCCCTTGTTCTTCAGGTATATTGAAGTTGGATTCGAAGCATTGTGATTGGAGGTGTGATTCCATTGCTACTTTGAGGGTTGTGTTTGCATTGTGTGTGTTAGAAGAGATGTTGGAGACATCCCGATCCCCAAGTATGGTATCTCCTAGTGTTGGAGTTGAACATGAGGGGTCAAGTAATGACAACCCTCACTTACAAATCACATTGGAGAAGCTTGATGGTGAGAATTATGTCTATTGGGCAAAGTCTGTGGAAATGTTTATTGGAGCAAAGGGTAAATTGGATTACCTACTTGAAGCAATAGAGGAGCCCGCCAAGTCAGACCCCAAACGTGCCAAATGGGTTCAAGACAATTTGACTGTGATGGCTTGGCTAACCAATTCCGTGTTACCCCACATCAACAGGGGCTTGGTGTTTTTGAAAATTGCCTGGGATATATGGGACACCCTTGCTCAAACTTACTCGGATGTAAACTTTGCCCAACTTTATAAGGTCCAATGGGATATCTCCCAAATTCGTCAGGGGGAGATGCCCTTAAATATGTACTATGCTAAGTTGAATGGAAAATGGGAGGAATTCGATCACTACTCCGACTTTCTACCCACATGTACTTCGGATATTGTTGCCTTCAAGAAATGGATTGAATGGATGCTCTACTCGGATGCAAACTTTGCCCAACTTTATAAGCTCTAACGGGATATCTCCCAAACTCATCAGGGGGAGATGCCCTTAAATATGTACTATGCTAAGTTGAAGGGAAAATGGGAGGAATTCGATCACTACTCCGACTTTCTACCCACATGTACTTTGGATATTGTTGCCTTCAAGAAATGGATTGAAAGGATGCAGATATTTGCATTCCTCACCAAATTGAACCAGGAATATTAGAATGCTCGCTCACGGATCCTCCTCCTGACACTCTTAGTTGTATTTATGTCTACATCTAGAGTGAAGCAAGTAGGCGCGATGTGATGACTCCTAATATGCTTATTGCTCCTGAGAGGTCTGCCATTTCCTCCACTTTACAGCGTGGTGGAAGAGGAGGTAGTAGAGGAAGTCCTAGGGATCAAGTAACCGATTTGATGGATCCTATCCTAATGAGAAAAGATAAGTTAAAATGTGATTATTGTGGTCTACCTCGTCACACTTGAGATCAGTGTTGGCAATTACATGGGCGATCTACCCAAAGAAGGGGTAGATTGTGCAGGTAAGGGTACTATCGATATTTCTTCATTTATGCATTTGTCTATTGTGCCTCATGTACTTAACATCGATATTAATCTCTTGTCTGTCAGTAGTATTATTAATTCCCTCAATTGTAGTGTCACATTTTTCCTTCTCATTATGTTTTTCAAGACCTGATGACGAGGTGCATGATTGGCAGTGGTCATGAGAATGATGCTCTCTATCAACTTGATTTCTCTCTTGTGATGCGTGATAATCAGTCCTCTTCAGGGCACATGAGAATGATGCTCTCTATCAACTTGATTTCTCTCTTGTGATGCGTGTTAATCAGTCCTCTTCAGGGCACATGAGTCATTTTGACCAGTTGATGCAGTGACATTTTCTTTTGGGTCATCCCTCCTTTTTGCTTCTCAAGAGGATTTTTCCTCAGTTGTTTCATTCTTTACATCCTTTTTTCTTCTCAAGAGGATGTTTCCTCAATTGTTTCTTTCTTTACCTGATGTTTATTTTAAATGTGAAACTTGTGAATTGCCTAAACATTGTTGGGTCTCATATCCTCCTAGCATTTCTAAATGCAATTCACCTTTTGAGCTTGTTCACTTGGATGTTTGGGGTCTTGCACCTACTACCTTTGTGTTTGGTTATAAATAATTTGTGACTTATGTTGATAATTTTTCTCATGCTACTTGGGTGTATGTATTTTCTTGTGTCCAAATCTGATGTTTATGCTTCTTTGAAAGCTTTTCACATGATGGTATGCAATCAATTCGATGCTAAAGTTAAGAACCTTTGCTCTAACAATGGTGGGGAATACCTGAGTGGGAACCTATCTACCTATTTTCCTATTTTATAGACCATGACTTTATTCACCAACCTAGTTGTTTTCACATTCCTCAACAAAATGGAGTTGTTGAACACAAGAATCGACATTTTCTTGACATCACCAGATCCCTTCTCCTTGTCATTGCATGTTCCCAAATAGCTTTGGTAAGAAGCCTTACTTTCTGTTGTCTTTCTTATGAATATGATGCCTTTACGGATCTTGGCCTTCAAAACCCCACTTGACATCTTTGCACCTACATCTCCCCATTTTCATATACCACTCAAGATGTTTGGGTCTATCTGCTTTGTGCATGTGCCCAAACCTTACTGTACCAAACTTGATCCTCGTCCGGTCAAATGTGTCTTCCTTGGCTATGCTCCCACTCAGAAGGGTTATAAGTTTTATCATTTTTCCTTTTAGGAGGAAATTTGTGTCTATGAATGTCTCTTTCCTTGAGGATGTTCCTAACTTTCCTACTCTGAAACTTCTCTTCTTGGGGAGAATGTTGATGTTGAAGAGTTGTCTTCTCCTGTACTGCTTCCTCTTCTTATTTTTGATATCTATGATTCTCCAGTGATTGACATTGGGAATATAAAAGAGAAAGATTTGGAGGTTTACTCCAGGCGCTCAAGATCTATGTCTTATGCCCCTACTAAGATTCCCCCTCAGATCTAGATCCTCTCAACTCCAGTAATGACTTTGAGTCCTCACTTGTTGATGATTTTGATTTCCTATTGTCATTAGAAAGGGAGTTAGATCTTCCACTCAACACCCAATCTCTTTCTCTCTTATAAATCCTTATCTGCTTCTTATCGTGCTTGCCTCTTCCTTGTCTTCAGTGTCTCTGAGGCTCTTGATCATCCTAAGTGGAAGGATGCTATGTGTGAAGAAATCGGGGTCTTGAAAAAACTGCACATGAGCACTTGTAGATCTTCCAAGGGGAAAGATGCAGGTTGGATGCAATTGGGTCTTCACAGTGAAATAGAAGGAAGGTGGATCCATGGAAAGGTACAAGGAAAGACTGGTAGCAAAGGGTTTCACCTAGTCTCATGGAATTAATTACCATGAGACCTTTGCTCCTATGGCAAAAATGAAATCTATTCATGTAATTCTCTCCCTTGATGCTAATCAAGACTGGCCTCTTAATCAGTTTCATGTGAATAATGCCTTATTTTATGGAGACTTGGAAGAAGAAGTTTACATGATTGTCCCTCATTGTTTCAGCTTTCCCACAGTACAAGGAACTGTTTGTAAACTAAAGAAGGCTCTATATGAGCTAAAACAGTCTCCTTGTGCCTAGTTCGAAAGGTTCAGTGGAGCCATGAAGAACAAGGGTACGTCAAACCCAAGTTGATCATACTTTGTTTATCAAACAATGTCAGGGAAAGACAACTGCTCTTGTAGTTTATGTGGATGGCATAGTTTTGACAGGGTCAGATGAAAAAAAATATTGAGTTTAAAATTTAACTGGTACAAAGTTTGAGATAAAGGACATAGGACAGTTAAGGTACTTCCTTGGCATAGAAGATGTTAAATCACATAAATAAGGAATATTCATCTCATAAAGAGTGTATATTCTAGGCCTCCTCAGAGAAACAGAGATGTTGGGGTGCAAGTCTTTAAATGTGCCAATTGAGCAGAATCACAAGTTAGTAGACGATGACGGTGAACTTCTCAACGATGCAGGAAAATGTTAGAGGATTGTTGGTCGTCTTATCTACCTTTCTCTCACTTGCCCTGATATAGCATATGCAGTGAGTGTGGTGAGCTAGTTTATGCATGCTCCAAAAATCTCTCATTAGGAGGCAATTTACAAGATTCTCAGGTACTTGAAATCCTCTCTTGGGAAAGGGATTCTTTTTGGTTGTCATGGGCACTTAAGAATAGAAGCCTATACAGATGCAAATTGAGCATGATCTATTTTTGCTAGAAGATCTATATCGGGGTACTGCATGCTTTTTTTTTTTTCGATAAAGTAGGTGAATATATTAAAGCTGAAAAAGAGAACTACAAGGACACACGAGGAAAAAAAAGAGTTTACAAGCTCATAAACTCAACCCCTGAAAGAAGCATACGAAAACACCTAAACCGCTAGGGAAATCCCAAGAAACTTATGGGAACTAAAAGATCAATACAACCACTCCCTCATAACCTCCACTGCACAACGTAGACCAGCCCACTCCATGACAATCGACCGGATGGGGTCACAAATCCGGAGGGCGACAGAGGAAGAGTCCTCAAATACTCTGAGATTTCTCTATTTCCATATCGACCAAGATATAGCACTAGGAAGTACTGCCCAAATTGCCTCTCTAGCACCCTCCGCACTAGCTAAGGACCAACAAGATTAGAAGTTGTGAAAGGAAGAGGAGAGACCTAGGCTACCCCCCATAAGGGAGAGGAAGAAACCCTATCTAGCACCAAAGGACAATGCAAAAAGAGATGATCCACTGACTCAGTCACTTGGAGGCACTCAGACACATAAAACAACGGTTTGCCATGCTCCATCCCCTGCATGATTATTGGGGGAAAATCTTGTTATTTGGAGGAGCAAGAAGCAGACAATAGTGGCAACGTCTAGTGCAGAGGCTGAGTTTAGAGTGGAAAATGTGATTTACTATGGGTAAAGGTTCTCTTAAGGGAGCTTGGGTTTCCAATGGACAAACCTATGAGTCTCTACTTTGACAACAGAGTTGCGATTAACATTGCCCATAATCCATTCCAGCATGACAGATGCAAGCATATTGAGATTGATCGGCATTTCATAAAAGAAAACTCGGATCTGGAGAAATCTGCATTCCTTATATGAAGACTGGTGACCAACTGCATATGTTCTAACCAAGGGGGTTCCTAATTATCGCTTACTTGATATACTTAGCAAGCTGGGCATGTGTGACATATGCGCACCAGCTTGAGGGAGAATGTTGTATAGTGTAATGGGCCCTGTTGCCCTTTATATTCTTTTCTTATGTTGTAAAGCCTTGGGCTTATCCTTTGTTATGTTATGTTTCCTAGTTAATAAAAACAACATAGATATGTGGAAACCCTAACTTCTCACTCTCTCATTTTCCTATCTTCCTCTCCTTTCTCTCTTCTCTTTCCCTCAAACACTAGCTAACAAACCTACGAATATACTAACAACAGTGTCACTTTTTCCTTGCTCACTGTGTCTTTCAAGACTCAGAGATGAGGAAGATGATTGACAGTGGTTGTGAAGGCAGTGGTCTCTATCTCCTTGATACGTCAAGCTCCTAAGTTCCTCAAGTACATAGTCTAGTAGTAGTGTAGTCTTGTTAATGGAGATGGATTGATGTGGTGGCATGCCCGGTTATTGGTCATAGCCTAAATTCGTAGAAGGGCCATTTTTCATGTGTTGTCGAAATAAAAAAACGGACACCTACTGGAAGTTATTAGAACCCTTCTCTTTGATATGAATGTTCCAAAAAGAAAATTGGTTCGAGGCTGTGTTGACTGCTTTCTACCTTATAAATTGGATGCCCTCAAGAGTTCCTAACTACAAAACTCATGTTGAGCCCCTTCGACCTCCCTGTTCTTTGTTTATAGTACCTCCTAAAGTCTTTGGTTGTGGCTGCTACATTCATGTTCATATTCCGGTTGTAGTAAATTGGATCCAAAGGTTATGAAATGCATCTTATTTGGGTATCCATCGTCTTAGAAAAGGTATAAATGCTATTGCTACCATCTTCTAACCAGAAAGAGATTTTTCTCCATGGATACCTTAATTAATCAATGTTGTTGTTTTCTTCCACCAAGACCTCACTTCAAGCTAAGAACTAGAAATGAAGAGAGGTCTATTCCTGTGGTTGTTTCCCCACTTTCAATTGGCTTCACTACTGTTACCTATGTTGCACAAACACGGACATTGGTGTCAGTGTCAGAATCAGATACAGAGTGTTGGATACTACAAATACTAAAAAATACGATTTAGAGACATGGGATATTTTAATTTTTAAAAATTATTATATTTTAATATTATATGAGTTATATTGTATAAGATTAAAAAGAAAACAAATTAAATATGAAAGCAAATTTATTACAAATAACACTAGGAATGGATTACAAACTACAGTTCATCAAACAATTTAAATAAGATGTGCAAATAAACTAATGAGCTAATGAAATAACGAACACATATTAATTCTAAATCTTAATGCTAATCTCAAAGAAGATTAATTTAAAAGATGTGCCCTGAATTTAGCTCTTTTGACACCCCTATTCCCCCCTCTCCCTTTTTTTCTGTTACAAGGATCAGTAATTCCTTAGATTATTTATTTGTTTTTGTCTCTTGTAAACAAATGGATCGTACCTCTTCTCTTTCCCTACAACTTTTCTTTTTTTTGGTGATGAGAGTTAAAAAGAATTTGTTGAAATTTATTCTAATTATATGCAGTTGTATACCTTTTTTTGATATTGCACTAAAAGTTTATGGGTATTAGGTCTATGTCCATCTGTGTCCAAAATGCATAGATTCTTCTAATATGAGTTACAATAGTTGTGTCCGTGTCCACACGTTTCCTCATAGTACACGCATGTTGTCTTAAAGAATTGATGCACCGTAGCTGTTACCTCTCAAGGTGATGACGTCACAAAAGGAAATGAGTTACAAGTGTATATGAAGAGGAAGAAGACTTGTTATGAATCTTATGATACACCATGGCTAGTAATCTCCTCGATTCAAGTAATGAACTTCTCTTTTGACTAATGTTTCTGTTGTATCTTTTGTTGGTGATATTAATCTTCGTATTACTGTCTGCAAAGGAGTCTATACACGTACTCAGATGCACTAGTTGACCAAAGTGGAAGGAAGAAATGTGCGAGGAGATGAGAGCCTTAGAAAAAATAAAAAAAGGTACTAGGTAAGGCTTGTACTTGTTGCAAAGATGAATTTGATACATGTTCTTTTATGCTTGGCAACAAACTTATCATGGCCTCCACATTAATTAGATTTGAAGACTGTGTTCCTTTATAGCAACTTACTGGAGGAGGTGTAGATAGTGATTCTTTTTGGTTTCTCGATAGTATAGGGAAAGTATACAAGTCAAAGAAGGCGTTATATGTCCCAAAACAAAAGCTTGGTTTGGAAAGTCTAGTGGAGCAGTAAAGAAGGTTAAGTACTACAGACAAAGGTTAGGTACAGACAAATTTAGGCATATCGCACCTTGTTCATTAAGGACTGTGACGGAAAGATTACGACACGTTGACGACATAGTGGTCACGGGTAATAATCCATGATTAGTTCAATCCTTGTAAGAGTATCTGGGAAAGAAATTTGAAATAAAAAATCTTGGTTCTTTGAAGTATTTCCTTGGAATCGAGGAAGCTTGATGAAAAAGGAAAATCTTTATCTCCCAATGGAAATATGTTCTTGATGTTTTAAAGGAAAGTGGGAAACTCGGGGCTAAACCAGTTGATAAACTTATTGGGCAGAACCATTAGGTTAATGAGGAAGATGGGTATCCACTTGTTGATGCTGGAAGGTTTCAGAGGTTGGTTGGATGCTTAATCTATGATTTCCCTTACTCATCCAGATATTACTTATGTCGTAAGTGTGATCACTCAGTTCATGCACTCCCCAATGATACCACATATAGAAGTAATTCACAGAGTTCCTCGCTATCTCAAGTCATAACCTGACAAAGGTCTCTTGTTTCCGAGACATGGACATAAGAGGATAGAGGCATTTACGGATGCAGATTGGGCTAGTTTCGTTACTGATCACATGTCTACCTCTAGCTACTGAACATTTGTTGGGAGCAATCTTTTAGCTTGGAGAAGTAAGAAACAATCTGTAGTTGCAAGATCGAGTGTAGAGGCTGAGTTTAGGTCCATGTCTTACGGCGTGTGTGAATTACTGTGGTTGAAGATACTTTTGTTCAAATTGGGCATTCATACTCAAGGACCTGTGAGCTTATATTGTAATAACAAAGCAGCAATCAACATAGTTTGCAATCCAGGTCAACGTGATCGTTCTAAACATTTTGAAGTGGAACAACACTTTATAAAAGAAAAGTCAAGACAGGACTAAATTGTACTTCTCTTATCAAGACAGATGAACAAGTTGTAGGCATCTTAATTAATGGAGTTGGTAAAGTTTGTCTAAATGATATCTAGGGTAAGCTGGGCATGGCAAATTTATATGTACCATCTTGTGGGGGAGTTTTGTTAGGTATAATATTATTAGTAGTATCCTTTTATTATTCCTCTTATAATTAGCTTCTTTATGTTCTTTTGTTAGGGGTATTTTTTGTTATCCCAATTATTATATTAATAAAAGAGCCTTGAGGGATCGTATACAATTACTTCAATTTCCCTATTCTCTTGTTCTTCTTTCTTTTTCTCTTCATTGAACCCTAGTTTATTCTAACTCCCTCATTTCCTTACAGAGCTTTATGGAACCCTAGTGTCCCTCTAAGGTATCTTTTTTCTTATGGATGGAAACTCTAGACAAGTTGTTCACATTTGACCATTTAAAAATAGAGGGTAAAGGATGGCTAATCGTTGTTTTGTGTGCTTTGATACAAAGGAAATGGTGCATCTGAGCCATTTCCTATCGCGGCTGGGGATTGTTTGAGTTTTCCCTTGTTCCATTCAGGCTTTCAGGACTTCCTATCTTGTTGGCTTGCGGTTAGAATAGAGGCTCCGTTTTCTATATTGTAGGCCCTACTGTTGAGTGTTGGGGGCAATAGCCTGGTCTATTTGGAAGGAGAGGAATTGGGGAGTTTCTTAGGAAGTCGTCTCTTAATTAGACCGGGGCTATTTGGGGACCCATGAGCAACTCATTGCCTAGCTTTCCATTAGGAGAGACAGAGGAATTGGGCGTACATTTGTGATATCTTTGTAGAACTCAGCTCCTCTCTTGGAGGGGGTTAGATTTTTCCTTTTCTTGTTAGCTTATCTATTTCTTGCTATCGGGTTCATGTTCTTGTGATCCCTTTATTATTCCTTGTACTTCGTTTTCTTTGTTCTTATATATATTTGCATCTGCTTTACCAATCAAAAAAAGGTTGCCTAGCCCTGAAAGCTACACATCATGAAAAGTCTATCTTGTAGGCCTACTCTAGATTGCTTTGACCTTCTTATGGTTAACCTTTATACCTTCAGGTGTTCGTTACATATCCCAAGAATACCAGGTTGTTTTTTCAAGTCATTTTTCTTCAAGTTGAGGTATAATTTCCATGACACAATATTTCCAACACTTGAAGAAGGTGATCAATACGCACCTCACAAGTGCTACTGTAAATAAGTATGTCGTCAAAGTAAACAACCACAAACTTCCCGATGAACGGTCCAAGCACCTATTTCATCATAAGTTTTAAAGTACTTGGTATGTTTGGCAATTCAAACAGCATAAAAAGGCATACATGGAGGTCTTCCTATGTTTTAAACATTGCCTTCTAGTTGTTTCCAGTCCTTATGTGAATTTGTTGCTAACCATTCCCTATATCATTCTTCGTGAACACCATGGATTCTATTATGTTCACAGGTATCGAAAACCAATATTTTATTATAATCTTATTAATAGCCTGACTGTAAGTATTCATGCGACATCACCCGATCTGTTTAGGTTTCAGCAATGTTAGGACAACATGGACTCTTACTTTCTTGAATCAGACCCTTCTGTAGTAATTCAATGGCCTGTTTTTGTAGCTCCTCATTCTTTTGGATTCATGTGGTAAACCTCCTTGTTCAGCTCGGTGAAGTATATCCCTCGATGAGGTCTATGTGATGTTTTTTTGGAAGGTAAGGTCTATGTGTTGTTGAATGCCCCTTATAGGAGGTAATCCTTTGGGGAGTATTGCTCTTCATAGACAGTTCACTAATCGAACTTCTATGTCCAACTTAACCAAAAGAGGCATGCATCCATGAGAACAACACCACAAAATGCATTGTCTTTGTAATGCTTTCTGATTGAAAAAGAAACGAAACAATGTGTGGAAACAATTATCTCGTTGCTCTTTTTTAACCAACCATTTTTTTGTATAGCACCAGCTAACTCTCAGTCTTTAATTCTGCTTATCAAGCATATCTTCCACGTCGGTATTCTTGTAGATCCCTCCATTAATTATGAGATTTAGATTTTTCACTTGGTGGTGCAGTTGTGCACTGAGTATTAGATCGGAGTTGGGTCAATGGTTTGTCCAGGAGATCTTCCTTTGGCCACTTATTCTCTGACTTGGGAAGATCATCTTTTCTATTCCCTTTACAGTCCACTGCAAGGGTAGACTTTGATTCTGTTTGATTCAAATGAACTGTGTTTTTTTTTTTCATCTTCATGAGGCATGGAAAAGCCTCAGAATCAACAGTCATATCGAGTATGGAAGATGTTATTTCGCAACCTATTTTCTGTCCTCCACTTATGCTGAAATCATGCTCTTACGAATCATAAATGCTTCCCTTTGATCACTATATGTAACCTCATCATCATCTACCACATGTTCGTTGTCCTAAACAGGATACGTACATTGAACCAGCAAGTAGCCATAACTGGTATACTTGAAGCACTTTAATGTGGTACCCACTTAGTTATTTTCCAACTAGGACCAGCAACATCGCTATGTTTAGCTTTCTGGTTCAATCCGTAAGTCTTAGAATTGTCAACACAGTCATTATCCTATCATCAATTGCATGTTTACCTCTTCCTAGTTAGTCATTTTGCCTTAGATTAGAAGCTTAGAAGTTGTTGTTCGCACTAGCAGATCACCTTGTTGATGTCTTTCCAAGTATCTTCTCCACTTTGATTGCTCCATAATAAGCATTGTCAAGCAACCAATGTGACTATTGCATAACAACATGTATGATGCTTCGTAACCCACCAACATAGTGCATAAATGGCTCGCTCCTTCCGTTCAATCACCTCACTACAGGCAACCAGCTGGTTAATCTCGACCGTGTACTCATCAGCGATCTTATCCCCTTGACCGAATTTCTTCCCTTTTTTTAATCTTACTCCGAAGTTCATTTTTTTGACTTACCCATATGTTCACGTCGGGCTCTTAGAGATTCCTACCAAGCTAATGCATAATTTTTCAACTTAAGGCCATAATCTTCACATACTTGTCGTTTGGGGTGTATTTATGTTTGAAACTTCTCTCCACTGTGTTCAACCAATGAAAATCAGGTATTTCTACCTTCATATCGAAGTTATAATGCATCTCAATGTGTTGAAAGTTGTGCACCGCTTTACTTGGCTCATCTTGGTGAACTCCCATCTTAATAAAAAAATCACAATTATCATCTTCAGATGCATGACTGCAGTCATCCTCGTTATGATCAGGTTGTTGCGTCTATTGAGATACTTGTTTCCATAGGTGATGTAGCCACGGTAGCAATACCCAATGTTAGAGGATCAACCCAATATAATAAACTAGTAGTTTCTGAAAATCCTGAACTGCATGGGTAAAACAGTAATTTCCCCTCAAAAGAGCAATTTTTGGCTACCAAAGATTGGTGTAGGAAAAGTTAGAATTGGTTCTACGGCTTGAAGTCAGAAATAGGGCCAAAACATTGGTTCCAAACAGTAAAGTGCTAAATAAAGGTTCTGGAAATTTAGGTAGCAAAGTGTAAATATGAATAGTTACTCGCACTCAGGGTTAGAACAGGAAATAGCTAATTAGGGTTTCTGTAGAAAATATGGTATATAAAATATGAGGATACAAAACCCTAAAATAGATCTAGGGTTCTGGTTTATAAATCTAGCCTTTAAAATTCAAACTTCCGAGATAAAATAAATCTGAAAATTGAGGAAAAGTATTTTGAAAGTTAAACTGGAGTAGAAAAGTGGTTCAAAGGCTAGGATTTGTTGAACAAGAGCTGTGGCATCCCTAGGTTTGCCTCATTGGTATTCGGACCCTGACGGGTGGAGATGATGGGATCAGTTCATGGATTTTCCTTACCTCTTCTTTAACTATCCAAATGTCTTGCAAGGCTTCTTTCATACATGGCAGCAAACAACTTAACTGATGGTGACGGAAATAAATCCCAGAAAACACTTAGTTAAACCCAGAAAGAAAAACTCTTTTCTCATTCAATTTTCAACTCAGAGGCTGTCTCTACATCTATTGAGTTACAAGCCTTATATAGACCTAGTTAACACTCTCCTAATTAGGCTCAAACTGAAATTAGAAACTCACTAATAACTCAACACTCTTTAAGCAACAATTAAAAGAGAATAAACTACCAATATGACTCAAATGTAATTCTAGTAAAAGACTTCTAATAAAATCCTACTTAAAATAGGAGACAAAATCAATCTCTAGCTTTATGTGGACGTAGCAGTCTCCTCTTATGAGAGATTTGGAATGCCTCTGCATCAGTAGCTCTTCAATTTCTTAGTCGCAGGCATCACGGGGATCCTCCATTGGAATTCCATTCCCTTGTCCTCTTCTAGCAGCATAGAATCGTGAAAATAAAAAAACTGAGTCCAAAAATCAAAGGTCTGATACTATTTGATGCATTCTAGTGTATGAAATTGACCCCATATTTTTTTAGACAAGAACGGAATAATTAAGGAGTTAACTGCAATTAATCAACCTTAAATCTCATATCCAAAATTCAATTTCAGCCTTGAAATAATACTCTACATAGCAAATCATAGCCCTTTATTGACCAATAAAAGGAAACTTGTGACTTAAATCTATTTGGAAACCCAACCCAAACAAGAATACTCAATCTCTTAAGTGGCTCATCACTACTAACACAGACTCACCAAAAGTCAAACCATTTTGTCGGAAATTACTTTTATTTATAAACAAACCCAACATGGGGTATTTTTTTTTACAGATACATCTTCCCTTAAGGGGCCTAACAAAAACGGGGGTGGAGTGAGAAACCATTGATGGTCAGTCTGTGCATCTATAGCATGGTTTTCCAGTTGATCCATTGTCATTTCCTTCACGATAGGTCTGTAACTCTGCATATGGAAAAGTCCAAAAAATAAGTTTGTTGTAAAGTATGTGGTACAACCGTACAAATAGCTAGTGCTTCAACCAATAAAGGCTTACGGGTGGCGATGGAGATTGCATCCCAGCACAGAAGGAACCCTGACTATCCCGGAAGAGGCCCCTGCCTCCTGCTGGACCTGGTTGACCATGAGCAGCCCTTTAAAAGTTAATTTTAATCCAATCAACCGTTGGGGACTTTCATTTCACATAGATAGTATATGAGGGCTTGGGAGAGGGTCTGAGGTGTGGGGGGTTATTGAGCTCAAAGTGTTGCATGGCTTTGGTAGGGGTATAAGGAGTTGCAAGAGGGAGGTATCCAAATTAAATAATGACACTGACAATAACTTAGCTTAATGATATGCCCATAGTTGTCAAGGCGACTTAAGGCGATAGACCCCATGGACGCCTAATGAGCTTTTTGTTACAGAAATTCCCCCTACTGTGAGATTTATGTATGATGCATTTTCTTTTATAAGAGGCCCTACATTCATATATAAATTACACCATTGTCAAGATACACTTTGGTAGAACAATCGTTAGAGACAATTCTAAGAATAATAAAGGGGGATTTCAAGTATTGGAAAAAAATGAAATAAAAATAAGTCTACAATGACTACTGAAATGGAGGAGAGAGGGATTGTGAGGGATAAAAAATAGACAGCCCAACAGGAGAGAGAGAGAGAGAGAGGAGAGGAGAGGAGATGAGGGAGAATATAAGACTGAATAAAAAGTAGAAAAATAGTTTGACAATCAAATGTGACACTGAACAGAGGAGAAAGAAGAGAGTGGGAGAAGGAGATGTTGTACCTTTTACTCTCATTTCTTTCTTTTTCTCGATTATATTCAAGATAAGTGATAAAAATAATATTGAGAAGTAAAATATAAAACTATAGGGCCTGCACTTATTTAAATTATAAAAGACCCCTTTAAATATGAGTTTATGAAAGTTTTGGGGGGTCCTAGAAGGAATTTGGGGCATTTAAAGGCTCTTGATTTGTTATTGGATCGCCTAAGCTAGCTATAATTTAGCAACCATTGGGGACTATATGGTCTACCCATAAACAGAAAGAGAGAGACCAATTGGTCCAACCATTGAGAGAGAGTACAAGTTAACATGAGAGAAATATACTTGACACTGTTTGTCTCTTCTTTCTTCTTCTATCTGCAAAATTTTTTGTTGGATATATAAATCCTAACATAGTATATTGTAAAAGATATGAGAAATATATAAAATAACATATTTTTTTGTTTACTGAACAATTATATTCAAATAAAATAATTTGTTATATCTTTAAACAATAATAATATTACATATATATCATATTTTTAATACTGACTGCCTGAGGCAGCTAGTCGCCTGAGCTCAGTAGGGCGCCTGGTCACCTAGGCGACCGCCTAAGGTGACGCCTTTAACAACTAAGAATATGCTACCATAATCCTTGACTTTTAGTCGACAAAAGTCGGAAAATTAAAACCCTGGAAGCCTAATGGGGGATGTGCCAATGCTCTGTTATATGCGCTTAAAGGTCAGAAAACATGGAATTTTTCAGCCATCTACCATTTGCCTTCTTTTTCTGTTTTGATGCCCTTTTAGGGTTTGGTTTCTCCATATACGAACGGAACATGGCTTGAATTTCAGCTACACCGATCTCTTCATCCAGATATGCCATCAAAGCATGGTGGTTTTTCTACAGTATTATCATCTACCTCAGCCCTTTCTTGCACTTAATTCCCTAATTTATATTCCTCTTAGCCTTCCCTAGCATCATGGATTGCTTCTTTGTAATTTTATTTCCCCTCTTTAATAAAGTTTTGTTGTTAGCAATCAATAAAAGAAGAAAAAAAATCCCCAGCCTCTCTTTTTGAGAAAAAACAAAATAACTCAGCACTCTTTCTCTATCATTATTTTGTAATAGCACGTACATGTACATTTCTTGAGATTCCCTGTTAGATATAAAATTTGTAACTTTTATCGCTTTTCTATATGATGGATGTGATTTTTCGATCATATATGAGAGTAGATCTGTTTTTCAGTATCTTTTTACTCTGTAGTGGTATTACTTTTCCTTTTCATCTGGTTTAAATGGATGCTCCAGGTTCGCATTATTGCTGCTCAAGCTCTTACAACCATGGCGATCAGGTCTGGAGAGCCTTTTAGGCTACAGATATATGAATTCTTACATGCTATAGCACAGGGTGGAGTGCAATCGCAGTTTTCAGATATGCATCTTAGTAATGGAGAAGATCAAGGGGCCAGTGGTACCGGCCTTGGATCTTTAATAAGTCCCATGTTGAAGGTTCTTGATGAAATGTATAAAGCACAGGATGACCTGATCAAGTAAGAGCTGAGATGTATAATCTTCTTTTTACATTTAATAGTTGGTTTCTCTTTGAGCCTGACAAATTCTCCATGTGGATATTCAGAGACATGCGGAACCATGATAATGCGAAAAAGGAATGGACAGATGAAGAACTTAAGAAACTCTACGAGACCCATGAGAAGCTGCTTGATCTTGTTTCATTGTTTTGTTATGTTCCAAGAGCAAAGTATCTACCTCTGGGGCCAACGAGGTAAACATTTCTTTGAAATGCATCATCTCCATCTCCTTCAGTTGATGTGAAGATTATGAACGTCTCCCATTTTATTAGAAACACTTAAACAAAAGATCTGGAATGAACAATCTATGATCTCATTGAATCTGGGGATAAACAGACACATCTCTCATATAACAAGATGAACCTTAATGTTAAATTATAGTAGTTGGGAACTCAATTAACTTCTTATTTGTGTTTTGCTCCTTGCTGTCAAATTTTTAGCAGATCTGGATTTTTAGGATCTTTAGGTTTTTTTGCCAGAAAATTGGAATTCTTTTATTAGTTGCCTAAATGTACATTTGGTATCAGTTCTTGGGTTTATGACATGGAAATCTTATATTTGAGTGTCATTTATATGTTATTGGCCTTATTCCTTCTCTAACTCATTCCCATTGTACATCTCTTCACTTTCAAATTCTGAACTTCATTGCCCTTGAGCCCAAGAACTAGGTCATGAATTGTTAAACACCATTAACTGTTAAGTGATTTTTATGTTTGGAGCTTCTTCTACTATTGTTTTGGACTTGCCTTTTGATGAAGTTTAATATTTTTGGTTTTCTGGCCTCTTTTTGTTTTTGTTTTTGGAACACTAAGTTTATATAAGTGATGGTCCTTTCTCTTCAAAGTATATTCAGATGTAACGAGAAGACGGGGTTAACTCATTTGCTCAAACCAAATTGACCCAGCCCAACCCTTTTTACATGACCGAGTCTTATCGATATGTATCGGTTTTGGACGTAGGACTCGGTCGACGTTCTACATATATATGAGTTACCGTATAACTCTAAAGTCTAAACTCACCTCTCTCATACTTCTTTCATGGTGAATTTGTTTATAAAGAGGACAAATCTGAATTATTTTGGTATGGTATAATCCTAATGAAAGGTCCGAGAAAACCTTGAGATTCCAGTGATTACCAGCCTCATGACAATTAATCTCTTCCATCTTCTTCTTCTTTGTGATTCCCTGGGTCCAACACATGTTCGTAAATTTTTAAGCCCACTAAGAAATTACAATGCCCTGCATTGTCAAGGATTTACTCTCAGCCTATATACCTATTACACAGTTTGTTCATCAAACATGCACAAGGGTCATGAAAAGGAAATCACTCTTAATCCAAAGTTTGGGTAAGATATTTACTTTAGGAAGTGAGATAAGAATAAAACATATTCCATGAAAGATGAAATTTTTAATCTCAAGTCATTACCATTAGTGACAAAATGACAAAAGAAGCTACAAATTAATGGGATTTGTATGATGCAGCAGCTAAACCAGGTACATTATTTCCCAGATTCTTGTTCCAAAAATGCATGAGGTCACAAACCAATTCATTTTTTGCTGAAGGCATTAGATGAATGGACGGGTATCACTGAGAAGTTCGAGTATGATAGTAAAGGGCAAGCCAAATATAATAAGTAACTTACAGCAAAGAAAATTGAATATGGAAACTAGTTAACTAAGATATTAATAGGACATTCCTCAGAAGTCATTTTATCTAGTCAGGAAAAATTGCAATATAATTTATTTTTTAATTTTTGTTTCAAAAAAAATATGTATCGTCCGAAACCGAGACCGATACAGTCCCTGAAACTGTATTTTAAATTATTGCATGATGGTCCATGGTAAAAAAATTTGTCCAAGGTAACCTTCCATTCTTGAAGGAACCAGTCTACCTTTATATTTGGAAAATTACTTTCTTCACTTTATCAAAAGATCCATTAAAATTTACTTTCACTTCACCTTTCCAAATCTTGCAATCCTTTCTACCCATAGGCATCACACCTCACACAAATGCTCAAGGAGGAAAATACATATTTATATTGGAAAATACATTTTCTTTCTTGTCACTCAGGAGGTCCCTCCTGAAATTTGAACACAAGGAAACCTTTCCAAATCTTGCAATCCTTTTGAGCCTAGTGTCACGGTCCGACCTTTTTGTAAGCGAAGCGACCGTGCGGCACTCGGCTACACTTGGGAGTCAGCCAACCACAAGATACTCACCTGAGAAATATTCCCAAGTGGTAAGATGCACACCAAGTCAGTAAGGGACAAAGTAAGCAACACGTAGCAACACCGATTGAAAGCAACTTTAAGCTTTATTGATCCTTCCAAACAACTCTTTATAGACTACAATTAGTGAGGAGATTGAGCTTGCTACAAACTTCAAAGGGACATGGGCTAAGGACTCACCTTGCTCACCTCTCCTCAAGGTAGGAAAATAAACATTTCACCATTTTACAGAAGGAAACATCCTCCTTGCTAGTGGAGTCATACTGGGGTATTTACAACTCTGCCATTACAAATTATCTTACTAAACTACCCTTGACTACAAAAGGAATTTACAATAAACCCCGGGACACTTTACATGACTCATATGTACAAGGCTTACAAAACACGGGTCATGGCCATGTGCCGAGCATTGGACAAAATGACCGTGACACTAGGCATCACACCTCACACAAATGCTCAAGGAGGAAAATGCATATTTGTCTTGGAAAATACATTTTCTCTCTTGTCACTCAGGAGATCCCTCTTGAAATTTGAACACCAAGCGGTTTCCTTGTTTATCCTTTCAAAATAGAGGTTTATTGTCCATCCTTTATTGGGGACCAACCGATAAAAGCAGCAGCAAGCCTTACAAAGCCTACCTATGGCACATTAACATCTTCTGGATAACTTATTGTCTTGCCATTACCAACCTTGGCTTGAGCACCCTAAATAATCTCCTCATGAGCCATCTTTATCCTTTCCAAATTCCCACTTGTAAGAAGAAGTATCTTCCTGATAATTTCACATATTATCATTAATCTTGTATTTATGACTACGAAATTGTCTCTGCAATGCATTGTCTTTATTTATGGCTAATAATCGTTTGTGCAATACATTATCTTCCTTTCTAAAACTTCATAAGCATTTCACCAAGAGATATCTATTCATTATATTAATCCTTCTAAACCCTAGCCACTAATTTTGACTTCATGAGATGATATCTCGTCTTTGTGCCTTTCTCGTCCCACAAAAAATCACTTTTAAGTTTAGAGTACAAAGACGAGCATTAGAAATGTGGTTAACGGGAGAGAGTCCAAGACTACATTTGATCAATGTGATTCTTCCGCCTAAGAAAATAAAGTTCTTTCCAAATCAATGAACATCTTTCAAATTTCTCAACAACCTTGTTCTAAATGCATGTCAATGTTTAAAAACGTTGGTTCTAGTATAAACTCCGGTCACTTTATGAATGGAAATATATCGTGGAAACTTGTGGCAATATTGTAAAATTTTGAAAAGTACAGAAATATTGTGGAAAACATAAAAATATGCAATGGTATTTTAGTAATGATAAAATAAGAATCAATACACACTCAAATTTTATTTTATTTTAAATGAATCCTCTCAGAAGGAGAGGGGGGGGGGGGGTTTGGCAGACCCCTACCGGTTTTATTTATAAAATCAAGAAAAGTGGGGGGGGGGGGGGGGGGGGAGAGGACATAAAACCTAACCCCTTACAGACTCAAAGAAAAAAATTAACAAAGGAGGGATGGGGGACATAAAACCTTTCCCTACAGACTCAAACAAAATAAAAGAAGGGGGGAACATAAAACCTTACCCCTACAAACACAAGAAAATTAAATGCTAACTTTTCTAAGACTCTTTACACCTAATTTATCCATATGGATAAGAGACTTGATATTTCTGGGGATGGTATTATAAGAAGAGAGAATACCTGAAGTCATTCCGTCACACCCAATATTAACCAAACCATCAGCTACTGAATTTGCTTCACGATAAATATGGTTAAGAGAATAACCTTCTTGAAAATTAGCTTTAATCTTTCTTTCCCAATTCCAAGACTTCCTAGAAAATTTATTTCCTTTCCAAGAATCTACTAAGGCTTTTGAATCTGATTCAATGATCAAGTTATGTAAGTTAAGATTCTTACACAACATAAGGCCATCTAGAAGAGCTCTAGTTTCTGCAATAAAGTTGGAGCAGGATCCATAATTAGAGAAAAGCAAGCTATAAAATCACCATTATGATCCCTCACTCAAAACTCATTGTATAACAAAACAACAATCATTTGGAAGATGAAAAGTGCGGTAATTAACATGTGGTATAAACTGCACTGCGTGTCTGAAGCTTTAAAACTTGGAGTTGCACATGATAAATGGTCTATTGTCATAGTCACAAGGTAATAAATCCCAAAAAGAACATAATGTGAGCACTCCACATGAATCATACAACTCATATCCATGATGTGATCCGAAAAATTATTTTTCAATTTAGCAATAGTTTTTCATTGCAAGAATTATTATTAAAATTCACAAAATATAAATGTGTATACTGCTGATCTTAATGTTCCTTAATTTGTTTCTTTTAAGGAAATTAAATATTTAAATCAAAATAATATGTCTAATATGTTTTTTTAAATGTGTTGACATTTTAATAATGAAAGTAATTAAAGTACGGAAACTAACCCACTAGAGCCCTAGTTATTAGTTATTGACATTTATAAATAATGGGTACCCCTTAGATTTTTTATTTTATTAATAATCAATGCTTTATCGAAATGTCAAAAAATTTAGAATATATATATTAAAAAAAATGACCACAAATGAGTGGTCATATTTCACCCTAAAAACCTCAAAGAAATGGATTAAAAAGATAGAGAGAATCATGAGTTTCACATTTTTTTGGTAATGAAATGGTAATGTCTTGTCAACATTTTGATTCATGTCACCAAAATATAGTATTTATATAACTAAGAAATAACATTTCGATACAAATGACAAAAGAATGACCGAGGCATTAGAAAACGTGTCGGTAAATATTATAATTTCTATGTTGCATGTAGGTTTCATGTCGGTACCCATGGAAATACACTTTGTAGGAAATATCAAGGTTTTGAATGTCAATATCGTGGGATATGTCGCACCTTGGAAAAAAGATACATCGTGGGATATATCGTTTTGAGGGGAATATATTGCATTTCAAGGGAATAATGGGGAAAAATATGGAATAGACTTCCATAAAATGTTTCGTTCATCCCTCAATCAATCATAACAATAAAAATTCACAATCAAAGTTCCAGACATAATACAGTCATGATCCAACCCACCCCAAACAATCAAGGCCACATGGAGTTAAGCTAAAAATTGAAATTTTGAGTTTTCCCCAATTTTATCTCGTAAGTAAAAAAATTGAATTTTAAACATAGAAATCTAGTATAAATGCATAAAATTGATGCATTTTCACTAGTTTAGGACTAATGACACTAATTATGCAAAATCTCATTTAAATTTGAAGAAAATTCTTACCATTTAGGGAAATATGCAAATAGGGTGTACTTCGACTCCAAATGATAAATGTAGATAAATGTGGGTGATTATCAAGAAAATAGAAAATTTTCTTGAACTCCTTCAAAATTCCCAAAACCCCTCCTCTTTGGTTGATATTTTTCCTCTTTATAGACTAAGTGACGAAATATCCCTAAATTGTAAAAGATATATTGGAAATATCATGTGATATGTCGGAAATATTGGGGATATTATATTTTGTAAAAGAAATTCATGTAATATTGGAAATATCGTGCGATATATTGGAAATATCAGAGATATTTAAGTTTATTTTGTAAAAGAAAAATACGTTATTTTGTAAAAGAAAATACATGTAATATTGGAAATATCGTGCGATATATTGGAAATATCGGGGATATTTAAATTTATTTTGTAAAAGAAAAATACGTGTAAGGGATATTTTGCACCCTTTCGATATAGAAAGATATTTGGGACATATCGAAAATATCAGGGATATTTCAAACCATGCCGAAATATTAGGAAATGTATTGATTCTAAAAACTGTGATGCATGGAGTGATAAAAACAAAAAGAAAAAACTCAGAAAAGACCAAGGTATGCGGTTAGAACAAGACATTTCGAAAGAATCCTCAGGGATAGAGAGATTTAAGAATGATTGGTTCTTCTCAAGAGGCTAGAAGAGACTCAAGTACATGTTGACAGAGAGGATCATCAAATTTGAGATGGGACGCAAAGGGGTGTTCTTAGTCAATTGTTCTTTGAATCTCTATTGACCGACCAGGTTGTAGATTTGGACAGTTGTATGCAATTCTTTTAGATGTATAAATTTACAATTTCCCAAGGGTCAAAGCATTCATTTAGACTTATCCTTGATAAAAATCCTCATGGATTACCTAATTAGCCTTTGTTTCTTTGTTATGTACTGGTGTTCTATCTTCTCTATGCAAAAAAAAAGGAAAAGAACCATGAATTGTCTCTTAATCCACTGCTTTGTTGCTTGGCTGGTTTGGAACTTCTTCTTCTCCTCTTTGGTGTATCTTAGTCTCTTGAGAAATATGTAAAAGGGATCTTCTCTAGCTAGTTAGTTGATCATTTTTGGAACATTGGCCCAATCTTATGGAAGATGCTTCCTTCCGCAATTTGTTGGGGCGTATGGAAGGAGCGCCATAGAAGAAGGTTTTTGAAAAGTGTAGACAGATCTCTTCAGTGAATATGTAACATCGGTTTGAGCCTATTCTGGGCATAATTCTTGAAGGAATTCCTTTAATCTTAAAATCACAGACTACATAAATGGATGGAGTCTCAATATATCAAATGGCTTGTATTTTTTTTTAATTTGTTGTTCTTTTATCAGGCCTGGTCTTGTATATTTCACACTCTTGTATATAATATCCCAAGTTGCTTTTAAGAAAAAAAGGTTACGCAATTGGATATTTACCGAAGTCACACCCCAAAGATCTATCACATAGTTCAAACATTCTATCCTCATCCTTTCCGATGCCAATTTGGGTCTTCTCCTCAAATTAATCTGCTGACTGGTCATGGCTTCAAAGCAATAAAAAATAGCTTTTAGATTGGCCACCTTCTCTAGAAGCACTAAGAACAATAACCGGGTCGTCAGCATATTGAAGATGTCATACACCGGGAACTTCTTCACCCTCTTCTAACTTTCCATCATATACCAGATTTTGAATGTCAATGTCGCATGATATGTTGCACCGACGGGAAAAAGTTATATCGGGGATATATTGCGTGATACATCATTTCGCAAAGGTTATATCGCACGTCGAGGGAAAATTTGGGGGAAATGAGGGGAAACGTAAAATTTTACTGGGAAATTTGAAGAAATATTAAAATAGATATCAACACACATTTGAGAATATATTTTTTTTAATACAACAATGTACATAGGAGATGCAATGGGAAGGGGAGCAAGGATGTGCGTTGACGACAATGTATCATTAATTAATATTGATATCCCAAGAACTATAATTAGAGCCACATGGAGTTACGCGGAGGCTCGAAGTCATCTTTGTCCTTATTAGGTTGTTTATAGTACCATCATGTATGCTCACATACATAATGTTGGTAGTCATTTAGTTCAAGATATAGCAACACTCTCGTTGGTGGATACTTTGGGTACTGAGGCATAACTGTCACCATGAGCCCTTAAGATTCAGAAAAAGTCTTGCAATGTGGAAGTTGAAATTTGGCTAGACGGCTCAAAAATATATTTTAGCCCTGAACTGGAAATTTGGATTTTAATTTTTTTTTTGGAATTTAAATTTGTGTGTAAATGAGGGGTACCAAGCATATGCTTAGAATGCTTTGTAAAGCTTGAATGTAACTCTTTTTCTGCTAAACTATTAGTTGACTTTTTGACTCTATAGATAAAATATTTGTGAAGACTAAAATATGAGACTTTTCTCACAAGACTTTTGGGTTTTAATAATTTCTTGATATAGTATAATTTTTAAAATTTTAAGATTTGAGAAATTCCTTAGCATTTGAAAGTTTAAATTATGACCTAATCCCTAAAAAGTAGAATTTGTTTCTTGAACTGGAAAGTTGACTTTTTATTCTTCTGGAATTTGGATTTAGGATAATTTTTATTGAATTTAAATCGGGGTATAGCCTTATTTACATATAAATATCTTAAGTTACTTAAATGATATTTTATGTAAATAAGTAAATAAGATTTGACCCTTTTTTATAGGTTAAAAAACAAAAGAACAAAGCATTAACCAAAATATCGTATATATCGCACAACGTATGCGATATTTTGAGGATGTCACACAATATTTTGTAAAATAAGAAAAACACCCAAGAGATATATCGCCTATGTGCGATAACTAAAAACACAATCGATATTTCACAAATATCGACGATATTTTAAACCATGTTCATATCAAGTTCCTCCACCTTGCCAACCATTGTACCAAGAGCTTCAGCCATGATCAACAATTGCTGATGTCATTATGCCATGTGGATGATGTATTTATTGCAAAATTTAGTTTTGAAAGTTTGTTGATGTTGGCAATATTCAATACATCTTGTTAAAGGAACAAATAAGTTCTCCAAATCTTTTTACAAGTTATATTGCTGTTTACATGATCTCATAGGAATCTGTAAGAATCAAGATAGTATTTTGCTTGAAAGGCTAGTTCAATGACTTTTTCGTAGGTTAGTGATCACTCCTTGTCTGATATGATAGCAATTCACATCAAAACCGTCCGTGGAGTTTGGAACATTCAAACTTGTTGAACACAAAAAATTGTAAGATTCATTCTGATATCTTAAAAACAAAAATACAAAATTTATGTAAAAAAATCCAAAACAACAAAATTACCAATCTAATTTTATGCATATATATATATATAATTTGAGATTAATGAATGAGATTTCCATTTGAACCATCCTTATGTACTACTAAATGAAGTGTGTTAATTTATCACAGGCAATGTTGTCAAAGTGGTATCGGATCATAAGATTTGAATGGATTTAAATTGATCTTAAATCATAGGATTTGGATTGATATCTCCCGAGATGAGACAAATGAGGTAAAATAGAGGGATGGGTGAAAGTGTGAATTGATTAAGTAATTCAATGAGGTTTGGATATATTTAAAGAAAAAAAAAGAAGCAAATACCAGAAGTTCTTTCATCGTTCATGTTAAGCACCATATTGTCTGCATTTTACCATTAAATAACAACTCATTATTGTTGTAATGTTAGGTTTACTTTGTTTACAAACCAAGGATATTTCTTAAGAAAGTACTTGGCTTCTCAAAGAAGACTATCATCAACTCGAATCGTAATATTTTATATGATTTAAGATTCAAATTGATAATCATACGATTTGAATTAAAATTGTGAGATTTTATTAGAAGAGATTCAGACGTAGATTCAGATCGTTTGACTTAATATTCAGTTCGAATCGTGGGATTCAAATCGTAAATCGTAGGGATTGGTGCAATTGGCTAGCGTCCCGGGTTTGCTCCTTGTGGTCGTGTGTTCAACTCCCACTTCTCGACTTACCCTAGTGTTTGTAGGGAAACTTCCAAGTGGGTCGGTGCGGACACCGTTCTTTAAAAAACCCATCCAAAAAGTGGTTGTTTATGAAGTCTTTTGGATGTGCCCAAGGGCGGAGCTAGGAAATTTTGGTTGGGGGGGCCGAAATACGTGTATAAAAAATTTAATGAATTTGAGGGTATGGAGCTTGGGGGTTTGGGGGCGTAGCCCCCGAAAATTTTTTTTTTGGGTAATTTCCTTTTTTTCGAGAAAATTTTGTCCCAATTATACCCTTGAGGTCACCACATGTGCTTATTGATACCACTTAACTGTGATTAAGATTCACCCACCTATCCTTGATTTTTAAAAATGATACCAAATTTTTTTTCTAAGGTTAAGTAGGTGAACCGTGGTGAACTAACTCCTAAGGTTAAAAAATTTTCAATCTTTTTTTAAAAAACCAAGGATAAGTTGGTGAACCATGGTGATTTTAACCATAGTTAATGGGTGTCAATAGGGACATGTGGCAACCTCAAGGCCATCACGGGACTCCATTGGGGGCACTACAAATTGGACAAAAGATTGGGGGGGGCACTGTGCATATAAGACAAAAACATTAGGGGGGGCCAGCTATACTAAAAAAATTTTAAAAAAATTAGGGGACCCACTATTTAATACTATTAGACTCAACTGCTTTAATCCAAAATTTGGTACCAGCATCAGTAACTGAATTTGTAAACCTGCTTAAGTGAAAAATAGCTTAAATAGATTAAAAGAGATGCCTCCACACTTTCATTTCGCTCCCTGTTTGAAATTATTTTTCCTCCATGAAATTGTTCTTCTAATTTCTTTTACCCAGATATGATTTTATATCTTCTGTCACCATAATTATGCTGGGGAATTTTGTTGAAGATGCTTTAATTCTATTGTGCAGTGGTGATGCATGTTCCATATTTCTGAGTTTACTGCAACTTGTTCTTTAACTTATTCACTATTCTGACCCTTGTGGTTATTCTCTGAACTCTTGAAACAGTGCAAAACTAATTGACATCTATCGCACTCAGCACAATATAAGTGCATCTGCTGGTTTGAGTGATCCTGCTGTCGCTACTGGGATTTCTGACCTCATTTACGAATCTAAAGCAACTCCTACTGAGCCTGATGCACTTGATGCTGACCTAGTAAATGCATGGGCAGCAAACCTAGGTGATGATGGCTTGTGGGGAAACAATGCGCCAGCAATGAGCAGGGTGAGTAATTTAACATATTTAGTACACAAACAAATCCATATGGTGTTCTCTTTTTTACTGAAATTGGAGAATGTCCTAAGATCAAACTTACATTATTCTCTATAATAGGAATGCCTAGTTTAGGATGGGAGAAGGATCTGTTTGGCCGTGGCTTGAGGTTTAACATCTCTCCGCGAGCAATTTACCTGAAACATAGGAGGATCTTAAGTCTTTCCTTGAGCTGATCCACCATTGATTACTCAACATCTTCTACTTGTACGGGATTTCCTCTCCAATCTAAGTTGTAATTGCTCAAAATCGAAGAAAAATAAAAACTGAACTACGATTGGGAGCCCGATGGAGGGCAAGGAATTTCATGATTAATTTCTCTCTAAAGAGAGGACTCTCCACATCTCCAGTAACTAGTCATCCTGACCATTTCTTAATTGAGCTCTCCCCCCTACGGCCCTACCCCCATTATGGAATTATATGGAGAGATAAATCAACCACTTAAGATAATTGCAAAAAGGCCACTTACCTCGCTTGATTGTAGAAGTGCCACTCAACAAACCAACATTACAAAAAATCTCTCACCTTGCTGCTAATTTACAAAAGTGCAGCCCTACCCTCCAAAGTGAGGATAAGGAGAATGTTGCCTAAGATTGCCCATACATGATTCTCACTTGGTGACAACACCGACAAAAATACGTAAAACCAACATGCAATAGTAGTGATTGGCATAGAGTATCTTCTAGGTATAGGTGCAACCCACCAAATGGTGGTCAAGTCTTCTCAGCCCATTTCATGTGCACAGCGTGTACTACACAGTTTTGAGGACAGCCTCCTCCACCCTTCTCTCTTAAGTAGGTTACACCAAGGTTGTTAAATCGTAATCGAATCGTAAAATCGTTTTAGGACCGATTCAATTCAAATCGGAATTCAAATCGTAAATCGTAAGTTTCAATCCATTTTTTAAAACATTGTTTAAAAAAATAAAAAATTACTTAATAAAAAAACAAAATAATCTATTAGCCAAAAGATTTCATTCATATTTATTGATAAAAGAAAGTAATGATCATTTCATTGCATACACTATAAAAAACGCGAACAAACTCCATAAAATGGAAAAAAAAAAAAATCATTAAAGATAAATCAAGAAAAGTAAACTCATATAATCATATTGTATGAGATCAAGTATCAAAAGACTTGTACAAGTTTTCCCAAAATCTAACTCCAGCTTTTTTCTTCCTCTTTTCTTCTTCTTTATTATTATTTTTATTTTATTTTATTTTTCCGTTTCACAGTATGTTGCAACAAAGAGAACCCAAATAGGGGTTTTGGCATGTTTGTAACAGGGGTTTTCCTGTTTCTTCTCTCTTTTTAAAAGACATAGAGTACATTTAGAAAATAAAAGAATAAAAAATATTTTTTAAGTACTGGTCCGTAAAAGTGGTTTTGTGCTCAAATCGCCTAAATCGTATGATTTGAATCGTAATTTAAATCGCAAATCGAAAGGGATTTACCCAATTAAGATTTTCACATCCGATTTGAATTGTTTTGCTTGAGATTCGAATCGAATCGTAGGATTTGAATCGCAAATCGCAAGGATTTAACAACCATAGGCTACACCTCTTTTAACCAAAATCTTTACCACTCTAAATTGGTAAAGAATCAAAGAGTATTGTTGAAAGTGGAATCAAAGTTTATTTGGACTATGTGTTACTGTAAAAATGTTGATATAGCTTATTTATACATCAGTCGGTATGAATAGTTCGGCTTAATCTTTTTCTGAGCTTTGACCATTATTTCCCCACCCCTCTATGGTTTGCTTATCTTTTATGCAGAGACTTCTGTTCACTCCATCTCTATTTTATGGTAGGTTAATGAATTTCTCGCCGGTGCGGGAACCGATGCTCCAGACGTTGAGGAGAACATTACCTCTAGAGCATCAGTTAGTTATGACGATATGTGGGCAAAGACACTTCTAGAAACTTCAGAAGCAGAGGTATGAGCCTTGCTAAAATATCTTTTAAGTATGTGTGGATTACAAGTTACAACAGGAAGACTGAAATTAGAATGTATACTCATTCAAGCAAGTAGCTCGGGCTATAAACTTCTTTCCAAATATTTCTCTTCAATTTTGCAGGAAGATGGCGCGAGGTCATCAGGGACGTCCTCTCCGGAGTCAACAGGATCAGTTGAGACTTCCATATCATCCCATTTTGGCGGCATGAGCTACCCATCTTTGTTCAGTTCACGGCCATCTGCCTATGGAGCTTCACAACCCTCGGTATTTAACAAAGGCCATGAAATTATTCTTTGTTTAATTTTTTTTTCATCTATTTAGCTATGGTATGCATGGGCAGCACTTTTAAATTTTGAGCTTATTTGTGTTTTCAATTATAGAAGCTTTGTAGGGTTATTTCTAGGTCTCATGTTTATTGCAATTAGTTGTAAACGTTGAAAATATCTTGTCTGAATTATAAAATTGAAATTCTTACTGTTTAAATCCAAGATGTAAAATAAAAGTTGCATTTACCATGACTAGAACCACATGGAACCTCTGCTTCTCGTTACTTTATCAAATAGTGGTGGTTCAACGTAGATATCCAGGTGGACTTATGTGTCTAATCCTGTAGGTCTTGCCAAAAATGGAATGACTGGGCTCAATTATTATATCCCTTGGATCAAACTCGACTTTGTTTATGATCTGAATTTTTAGGTTCCTTCAGAAAGCACTCATTATATACTCTGGGTTTGCTTGACTGGGTTCTAGAGGGTCAGCATACATATAATAGAAGTTTGCTTCATGTAACACAAGGTTTTTATCCTCCCTCTCTTGCTTGAAGCTTCTGTCGAAGGTACCACTCCCACTTCAGTACCCCTTTTTCCTCTCAGCAGACAGCACCTGTTTTTCTCTATCATGACTCATCAATCTTCATGTATTGCCCTATATACCTCAGCTTCTGTCTTGATCTGTCCATAGAGTTTCTTTTCCTTTTCTCAGTCTTTTGATTGAATGCTGTTGTTGGAGCTTTATATTTAAGTTTTTGTAGCAACACCAGTCACACTGTTAGTATAGTTCACTGTCCACGTTTTATCTATATAGGTAGGGATTCTTCTGTTATACTTCTGCAGCTGCTTCTGAAATATTTTTATAATTAAATAGAACATACATTTTCAGATGCATTTGCTCATGAAAGCTTTTGATTGCTGCTTTCCAATTCTTGATTTCCACAACTAGGGCTGAACTTGAAGTATTGTAGGACACTGCACTGGCAATCCCTTAACTGCACTGGCATTTGGATCTTTAGATCATCATAGAATGTAAATAGGACATTGGGTTCGAAATATAAATTACTGACTCAATTTAATTGGCTATAACAGGAGAGGTCGTCAGTGCCAGCTGCTAGCAGATTTAGCAACCCTTCCATGGGTGGTCTTTCATCGACGTTTGAGGGTCTGAATTCTCCGGTTAGATCTTGTAATCTTTTCATTATGTGGTTTTGTATATTGCCTGATCAAATTTTGTAAGTTCTAACTATTTAAGGTTGTTCAGGTTAAGGAAGAACCTCCATCATATACGTCATCTACCATGAATAGATTTGAGTCGTTTGGCAACCCTCTAGCTGGGCGTGGGGCCCAGAGTTTTGGATCACAGGATGAAGAACCATCTCCTTCTGAAAATCCACAATTCGGAAAAGCACTCTATGACTTCACTGCTGGCGGCGATGATGAGGTAAGTTGATTTACAGTGATCTGGTCTGGCCTGTGGCAAAGTTATTACTGATTTATGAACCAGTAAGAATGTACTTTTTCCCAACATTTTCATGTTCTTTGCCAGTTGCTTGCCAGCATGCTTGCCTTTGTGTCATGCCCAATTATCTATTTTTGAAATTTAAGGCGCACATGTGCTTTAGATTATTAGGACCGTCTGCAAACAGCATACCAGTTTTTGCATTGCACGTGTAGTGGTAATGGTTTCTCTGTATGATGTGTCCCACTCCCACTCCCACTCCCACTCCCACTCCCACTCCCACTCCCACTCCCACCCAGTGTGATCTCCTTGGGAAAATTTAACCTGGCTAGATGACTGTAAGATAATGATAAATTATGGCTTTGCCTTGTTGCAGTTAAACCTGACAGCGGGAGAAGAAGTTGAGATCGATTATGAGGTGGATGGTTGGTTCTATGTGAGTAGACAGAAGAAAAATAGAAAGGAAAAAAGAATGTGTTTTACTCCAAATTTTGGTTTATAGCGTCTCTAAGTAGGAATAAGAACTATGGCTGAAGTATTGGCATTTCAAACATTTGTTGCAGGTGAAGAAGAAACGCCCTGGGAGGGATGGAAAAATGGCTGGGCTGGTCCCCGTCCTCTATGTCAGTCAATCTTGATACAAGTGATCTTTACGAGAAAGTTTGATTGTATCATTTTTTTTCTACCTCATTTACAAGTTTGATCTCAGGAAGTGTTTTCAGAGATTTCTTCGGCTTTTAAACTTATCTTCCTTTCCTTAGTAGGTAATATCACTTTCTAGAGCTTGAGTTGGGGGGGAGTAAATACCTTATCTGTAATTCTTTTTCTTTCATTTTTTCTCTTTTTAAATTTGGGTCTCTCTTATTTCTTCCATGAGTGAGGGAACTTTTGTAGAATTAGCCATGCTTGTATCTTATTTGTTTCCCAGCAGTAACACATATGAGGTTCCCTTTTTCTTGGGTGTATTCAGTCGGTTTCCTTTCAGTTGTGGCTGCTGGGTATTTCTCAGTAACCAATATGAGGGCTATATTTATCTCTGTGCTTTTATATATATATACTTGGAGTCGTTCAAACACAAGTGTATAGCTTCTCTGTTGAGGTCAAAACCCTCTTGGCCATCATCAACCCAACAGTAATGCAAGCCAGACTTCATATGCTGCAAAAGAAAATCAAGCCCCCTACCAGAGAAAGCCAAAACCCTCTTGGCCATCATCAACCCAACAGTAATGCAAGCCAGACCTCATATGCTGCAAAAGAAAATCAAACCCCCTACCAGAGAAATCGACTTTCTCTGGTAGGGGGTTTGATTTTCTTTTGCAGCATATGAGGTCTGGCTTGCATTACTGTTGGGTTGATGATGGCCAAGAGGGTTTTGACCTCAACAGAGAAGCCATACACTTGTGTTTGAATGACTCCAAGAAAATTGTTGGATGATGATTTAAACGTTCTGCAAAAAATTATCCAGTGGTCTAGCAGATTGATCTCGGAGAATTTTTGTCAAACTTGAAGTTGGAATTTTGAGACTAACTGAAAATTGGGATACTTGAAATTCTTATTAATCATGAAGGGAATCTATTAGCCTTTTACACTAGATAATTAGATTGTAGGTTTACTATTAATGGCCAATGAAAATGGGACTGACCGGCTGGCCGCTGAACAAGAGAGACAGAGAAGACCCAGTCAGACATATTGACGTATGATTGTGAACACAGGTATGCTATGGTCAATTTGTGGTGGGAATTCTGTGATTACTCACTTTAGATCTTATTTGTGGCGACATATTACTAGGACTTTGGTTATATATTTATTAGGGCATGTTCTTTTTGCCTGAATTTCAAATGGAAGTTGTGAGTCCCGGGAATTGAAAATTTAGTTGTTCATCTGGCTCTTTAATAAGAATTTGAAATCTTGGTGTGAATCTAATTTCACAAAAAGTACAAGACTTTTGAATTGATTATTTTTATTTTTGAATGGAGCAAACCCGGGATGCTAACCAACTGCACCAACCCCTAGTGGGTGGATCTTCTTAACCTCCCCATGCCCCCTTATCATCTTCCTCGTTTTAGAGAGATGTTTCATCTAGGGTGGTTTGCCTAGTTGTTTCTAAAATAATCTTCGGGTTTTGGCATGGGTTGTGGTTTGGAGTGGTTTACCTGGGGAGGTTTAGAGGTGGTTGGGATTGTTCTGGATGGAGCTTGAGGGAGGCTAACTTTTTTTTTTTCTTTTTGCAATCCGCTGCCAAAGCGAAGAGTGCACTTTGAAAAATCATGTAGGGAATCTCTTTTGAAAACAAGGAAAATTGCGTGCTGCTCCTCTTTGTCAGAGGTTGCAGGCAAGTGAGCAACAAAGATTAAATCACCTAATTTTGCACTCCAAAATATGTAATTGTTTGTTAAACAACAAAAAAAATTATGACACGCTAAGCCTTAGGTGATTATAGTGATGGTAATGAGGTGATTAAAGTATTGTCAAACTTGCACTATTGATTCTCACTGTACGACCAAATTTCGAACATCTCACTTGAGGGTGAGACACTTGAACTTCGGTGTCAAATAACCTCTGTTAATGGAGTTTATTACTTTATGTGAGGGAGCTCTATTTCCGGCTTGGGTAAACCTAAGTCGTTAATTACACCATCTTGTAAGAGAGAAAACCTCTTATTAAGAAGAAAGGAGAAAGAGAGCAGTCAACATAACTTTGTTCAATGAATGGGGGTGCCTAATGCCCCATTTAGGCTATTATAAGTGCCTCATAAGAGGTCTTTACATATGAAGAGACTCGTTGCATTTGGAATGACTCGTTGGGTTTGTTGCATTTGGAGCACCCGTTGGGTCAGTTGCATTTGGAGCGACCAACAGCTGCATTTGGAGTGACCCATTGGGTGTTGCATTATATCCTACAGAAAATTGGGCAGCCCATCCCCCTTTTAGTGGAACTGCAATGAAGGAGGCAGTTAGCCTGAGGGCCAGATTGTCGTTTGAGAAGGTCCAGTCCAAGAGCTAGACCTATAGGCTCCCCTTTTGGGGGTGCTGCAACGAATGAGTCCAGCCCGAAGGCTAGACCATTTGAGGTTTAGGGAACTCCAATAAAGGGGTCCAACTTTGAAGCCGGTGTTGGAAGAGTGTTTCCATATCAAAGGGTTGCCTCCTTGTGTTGTATGAAATTCCCTAGTTCAATGATTCCCTTGACCTAGACGGGGGGAATAGGTCTACCTAAAGATGTCTAAAGATGTTAACTAATTTTAATTTTGAGCGATCACAAACAATCAACCACAAGTGAACATGCAAACTTTTTACGTAGAAAACCCTTTCGGAAAAAATCACGGGACCTAGTCCAGCATAGAATTCACTATGAGAAGAGTTAAAAAGTACAAGCCTCGAATCTTACCCAATCGGACACGACACATTGTTCCTCAGTATCGATTCCTTGCCTTGAAGACCATGAACCCAGCTGGTTCAATCTCTACCATAGTAGCGCCGATTCCTCACTGGCCACCTCTTCTCAAAGCTAGCACACTACGATCTCCAAAGATCGATTCATGTCCTTAACGGCTTTGGCTCATGCCAACCAACACTCACAACAGAGTAACAATAGAGTTTTGAAGGTTTAACAACTCTCTAGAATGATCTCGAGAATGATAGAGATCGATTGTAGTAAATATGAAATTTATGAGTTTAAACTTGCTTCACTAGAGAATGAGAGAGGAGAGATATAGAGATCATCCACAAGGGAGTTGGAAGATCTTATAAAAGATGATCTAACTCCCAAAATTCTCTCATAAAAACCCTACCTTCGAATTGGGTCTTTCGAATTGGGTTTTTAGACAATATATAGAATGAGAAAATCAAGTTTCCTAAAAGCTTAGACTTGCTAAATTTCGGATTTTGAAAAAGAAATAGCATGGGCAGTCGACCGACTATCAGGGGCGGTCGACCGGCTGTCCTATGAGGGCCACTGTTTTTATTTAAAAAAACTTTTTCGGACACACTTAGTCGATCGCCTATAGGGTCCAGTCGACCGGCTGTCCCCCAACTGGCTACTGTTTTTGATTTTTATGCAAGTTTTATGACAGAAGGTCGACCGGCCCCCAACCCTGGTTGACTGGGCTTCACCAGAAAGGCTTAAAACCTTTTAAAAACTTTCCATTCCAACCTCTAAGGCATTTAGCTAACCACCTAGGTCTTTTACAAATTTTCTAAGTCAAAACCACCTAGGAAAACATGGTATCTAGGTCTCTTACCTTCCTAATGGCATGAGCAAAGGATGAACGTGAAATCTTTAGACTTCATCTTCACTTGGCTGATCATCTTTGACCAAAAACACTATTCATTGAGCATTGTTTTGATTACAGAATTAGCCAATATTAAATACAAACTTTACAATCTCCCCCTTTGGCAATTCCATAACAAAACAAGGACTAAAGTACATGACTCGATGCTCATTTTCCCAAACCATTGCCAATGGCAATTTGACCATTATATGACTCAAAAAACATTACAGGACTCAGACTTGAATTTCATTCGTACTTGGCTTCTTCTGTACCTTTGTCCACACCTACACATGCTTAAAAAGATTCTACCAAGTGAAGCATGAGAAATATAATGGAGACCTATAAATAGGCATAATGATGGAATGTACTACACTTCTCCCCCTTTTTGGCACAAATTGCCAAATCATAAGCAATTAGAAAATCCAAAGAAGAAATAGCGGGGACAAAAACCTCATATATCATAAATGCAAAATCAGAGTTACAACCCGGATACAAGAGGTAAATAAAAGCATCCAAATGATCTACAAAATGATATATCATAAAAAAAATATATAGTGAACCATGAAAGCAAACCATACAATCCATCAAAAAACAACCATAAGCAACATAGATCATCCATAGTTAGAGGCAAAATAAAAACACATCCAAGTCTCACAAGACATCTCCTAAGCCAAACTAAGCAGCCTAAACAACAGACTAATCACAATCCGCGTCGTACTGATCCGGAAAGTCGAAAAGCTTGCGAAGACAATTTGCTTCATGCCTTGAATGTTGGGCTAATGTTCTTGCAATCTGAATTTTACATAAACTTCATAGAACCATTAGTACCAAAGTGATCATTTCATTATTATGTTATCATCAAAATTATTAAAGGTACATAGGGTTGTAACCTTTTAGACTAACAATCTCCTCCTTTTTGACATACTAATGTAATGAAATGGGAATAAGCTCTCCCTCAATATATGTTTTTAATAAAAATTTTGAGGTGACTCCCCCTAAACATATGCATTCATATAAATTTTGCATTTTCAAGTAATATGCATAGTTTAGAAGATTCATTTCCAAATTCAAAGAGATTCAAAGAACATCTTCAATGTCTATTTAAGATACCAAAAAAATTGAAGTTTCATTCATGTCAATCAAAAGTATTGGCATTTACATGTGATCAATGTCAAGTCATCTCAAATGAACAACAAGTATATCAACAAGATAGGTCTCATTCTTATTTAAAACAATCAAAGTAAGACTTGCTTGTCACTTGTATACAAGAAAGTATAACAAGAGACATTTCATATAGTCTAATATTGATAAAGAGTACAATTCATTTCATTCATAATTGGAATTCCAATAGAAATATATTCATATCAGCTTTCTAATTCATATTTCCAAAACAAAAAAATATAATAATTATATTTCATTTCATCAAAAAAGAGTACTATGGATATATATATAAAGTCATTACATTTTCTCCTCCTTTGCATCATCAAAAAACATATAAACATTAAAGCACCAAAATGTTCTTCATGTTATATATTCCAAAAGTATGACATTTACTTGTAATTCTATCAAGTCATGTCATTACAAAAACAATATGTCAAATATTCAAAAAGTTACAAAAAGCTGCACATTTCATCCATATTTTCCTTTCTTGACATAAAACAAAAAAAATGTCTTCATCCTATCATATTCTGTTTCCCTGAAAATCTATTGTCTTCTTATGAATATCTTTGGTGGGAGCATCCTTCTTGGATGTTAGCAAAGTACTCAAGTTCACTAGTTGAGTCTCAATGGAGCTCAATCATTCTTGAGTCTCAAATTGAAAGCTCTTTAAACTGGTTACGAGAGAATCGATCTTTCTCATTAGGATGTCAATCGATTCATCATCATACAGGAGCTTTTGAGAGACACGCCCTGGATAGGGGTAATAGTGACTGGAGGAGTGCTTGATGATTTTTGTGTAATAGCAGGCTTGGGAATCCATTTCTTTTCAGTTGATGACCAAAAGTATCCCATTCTGGAGATGGTGAATGGACTGAAGTAGTCAAAAGTGGAAGGTTCCATAATTTCTGTGATAGAGGCTAAATGAACATCGAAATGTTTAAAGATATAAGTGAGAGCTTGACCATAAGGAAGACATCCTCCTGGCTTCTGTACACAATTTATCATGTTATTAATAAGAAGATAGGTTAGGTCAATATGTTGAGTCATGAGGATGCACCACATCAAGAAGACATCAAAGTGTGAGAGGTTATCCCTACTGCCAGCCCTAGGAATCAAATTTTTAAGAATAATGTGATGGATGATGTGGGCATCAAAAATGAGTTCTTGTAATTGAGGCTTAAAAGCTAAAGCAATATCTTGGTTGACATAGATGAGTTTTAGGGCTTTAATAGGATTGAATCCTTGATGAATAGTCCATTCTTTCAAGGTATAGGATTCAAACTTTCCTATAGGTAACTCGAGAATGGATGTAAGTTCTTTTAAGGAGAGAAAAATTTCCTTTTCATAGACAAAGGATGAAATTTGTTGTATGGTAGAGTCATACTTAAAGTGAGCATAGAAGAGCCTAATAAGCTTAGGATACATTGGTTGATCAGATTTGAGAAAAGATATCTAATTGAGAGCATGAAAGAGTTTGGTTATACTACTGACACTAGAGAGCGATAGAAAGGCATTTGAGAGAATCTTACAATAGACAATGGTTTTATATTTAGAGATCTCTCTGGACTTCTCCTTTGATTCTGATGATTTGAAGATTGATGAATCCACTAAGGTGGGAGCAAAAGAGGTGGTTGCTTCTTTCCCTTTCTCTATACGAGCTTTCTTCCTTTTTGATTCATCATTAGGGTTTTTGATTTTTGACATTTTGGATTAGATTAAATGTTTCAGAGAGGATTGATATGAGATTAGAAGTGTTTTGGAGGAGGAAAAAGGTTTTGGAGGGAAGAGAACAATTGATTTTGAAGAGAGAAAAAGGTTTAAGGTTTTGAAAAAAATCGGATTTGAGGGTTTATTTTATAGACACGAAGCCCAGCCGTCGACGGTTGAGAAGCTATAAAAGCTTCCGTTGACGATTGGCCATAGAAAGTTTCTGGATTTGAAACTTTGCCTTGAACCATCGACGGTTGAGATTTCCTGAAATGCTTCCATCGACGGTTGGAAGAACATAACCAAAAAAAATCTGATTTTTCAATATAAATCCATTGTTCTTTTAATTAATTTGTTTTTCCAACATCCAAATAAACATTTCAATCATCACATCATCATCCAAATAATTTAATAAGTCTATTAAACATCCAATTCATATTTTGAACAAAATATCATCATTAAGTATATTCAAACCAAATTCATTCTTTTAAGCACTTACTCATATAGATATGATCATTTTAATTCATTTTGACTAGTCATGCCTAGCTCTCTTCTCAAGGAATTAAACCTATCATATTGTAGGGGTTTTGTGAAAATATCAGCAAGTTGGTTATTTGTATCAACAAACTCCAACACAATATTCTCATTTTGAACATGATCTCTAATAAAATGATATCTTATTTCAATATGCTTTGTTCTAGAATGTTGGATATGACTTTTAGTCATGCAAATGGCACTAGTGTTATCACATTTAATTGAGATTTTTGTATAATAGAGTTTAAAGTCTTCAAATTGTTGTTTCATGTATAGAGTTTGAAGACAACAACTCTCAGCTGCTATATACTCAGCTTCAACTGTAGATAGAGCTACTGAATTTTGTTTCTTGCTAAACCATGAAGCAAGTGAGTGTCCTAAGAAGTGACATGTGTCACTTGTGCTTTTCCTATCAACTTTGCATCTAGCAAAGTCAGCATCTGAATAGCTAACTAGGTCAAGTGATGTGTTTTTGGATACCAAAGTCTTAATTTAATTGTGCCTAGTAGGTATCTAAATATTCTCTTCAAAGCTATCGTGTGTGATTCTTTTAGACAAGATTGGAATCTTGTACAAATGTAAACACTAAACATTATGTCTGGCCTACTTGCAGTTAGATATAGCAAACTTCCTATCATGCCTCTATAATGTTTTTCATCAACATTTTTGCATTTATCATCTTTATCAAGTTTGGTTGATGGACTCATAGGAGTATTCATTTTTTTTGTATTTTTCATACCAAACTTCTTAAGTAATTCTCTAGTATACTTGGCTTGATTAATAAAGGTTCCTTGTTTAGTTTGCTTAATTTGAAGTCCAAGGAAGAAAGTTAATTCTCTCATCATGCTCATTTCAAATTCTTCTTGCAAACTTTTAGCAAACTCTTGGCATAGGAATTCATTTGTTGATCCAAAAATAATATCATCTACATAGATTTGGACAATAAGTATATGATTATTTATGGATTTCACAAACAAAGTTGTATCAATCTTTCCTCTAATGAATCTATTATTAAGCAAGAAACTACTTAACCTATCATACCAAGCTCTAGGAACTTGTTTCAATCAATATAAGACTTTTTTTAATTTGAAAACATGATTAGGAAATTTATGATCTTCAAAGTAAGGGGGTTGATTAACATATACTTCTTCAGAGATATGCACATTTAAGAATGCAATTTTTACATCCATTTGGAATAGTTTGAAATCCTTATAACTTGCAAATGCAAGTAGCATTCTTATACCTTCTAGTCTTGTAACCGGGGTAAAAGTTTCCTCATAGTCTATGTCCTCTTCTTGGTTGTAACATTGAGCTACCAATTTTGCTTTGTTCTTAACTATATTTCCTGATTCATCTTTTATATTTCTAAACACCCATTTAGTACCAATTATTGATTTATCTTTTGGCCTATGTACTAAATCTCAAACTTGGTTTCTTTTAAATTAATTTAGCTCTTCTCATATTGTCATAGCCCATGATTCATCTTCAATAGCCTCATTGGCATTCTTTGGCTCAATTTAAGAGAGGAAAGCAAAGTTGTTACAAATGTTTCTTCTAGTCCTGACACCTTGTTCTACATTTCCTAGAATGAGTTCTTTTGGGTGATCCTTTACTAATTTCCAAAATTTTGGAAGTTGATAGGAATCCTCAATATCATTTTCTTCCTCATTCTTTATTTCAATAGATTTGTCATTATTAGAATTTTCTTTACTTTCCTCTTCCTTTTCTTTCTCATTAATTTCTATAATTGAGATATCTTTTGATATTTTCTCTAAGTTATTATCTATCTCATCTTCATTATTATGAGTCTTTTCAAAGGGGTTAGTTTCATCAAAAACTACATGAATTGATTCTTCTACTACAAAATTTTTCTTGTTAAATACTCTATAAGCTTTGCTATTCAAGGAATACCTTAGGAAGATTCATTCAATTGACTTAGGATCAAACTTATTTAAATGATGTTTATCATTTAAGATAAAACACTTACAATCCAAACACTTTGAAGTACCCAATATTTGGAGATCTTCATTTCCAAAGCTCATAGGGGGTCTTATTTAATTTGTTTCTGATTACTACTCTATTTATCACATAGCAAGATGCATTAATAGCTTCAGCCCAAAAGTAGTTTGGCAAATTTTGTTCATTCAACATAGTCCTAGCCATTTTCTTGAAGTAATCTATTCTTTCTTTCAACAACTCTATTTTGTTGTGGAGTTCTAGGAGCTGAAAAGTTATGGTTAAAACCATTTACTTTACAAAAAAGTTCAAGCTCCTTGTCTTGAACTCTCCACCTCTATCACTTCTAATATTATTAATGGTACAATATTTTTTTATTTTGCACTCTCTTACAGAATTTTTCAAATAGAGAAGATGCTTCACTTTTATGTGATAAGAATAGTACCTATGAAAATCTAGAATAGTCATCAACTATTACAAAGGCATATGTCTTACGACCAAGGTTAGCTACTTCATTTAGCCCAAACAAGTTCATGTGTAAGAGTTCTTAAGGCCCAGAAGTAGAGATTCTTTCTTTTTCTTAAAAGATGATTTTATTTGTTTTCCTAGTTGGCAAGTATCACAAATTTTATCTTTGTTGAACTTAGTTTTGGGTAAGCCTTTTACTAGATCATTCTTAGATAATTTTGATAGAAGATCCATATTGGCATGTTCTAACCTTCTATGTCATAGCCAACTGGTTTCACTTAAAGCAAAGAAACACATCATGTTTTGTGAGATTAATTCATCAAAATCATTAGTATAAACATTTTCATTCCTATATGCAATGAACATAGTATTAATTTTATCATCCTCTTTAATTATGCATAAATTGGATTTGAAAGAAATATTTAAGTCCTTATCACAAAGTTTACTAATACTAATAAGGTTATGTTTAAGACCATCTATTAACAAAACATTCTCAATAAAGGTTGAATTGTTCTTACCAACATTATTTATGCTGATGATCTTTCCCTTCGCATTGTCCCCGAATGTCACATGCCCCCCATCTTTAGGAGTGAACGAAATAAATTTTTTTTTGTTCCTGATCATGTGCCTTGAGCATTCACTATCCAAGAACTATGTTGTCTTGGAGAAGCTTGATTTGAGGCATACCTACAAAACAAGTTCATGTAACTCCTTTTGGTAACCAAATCATCTTGGGTCCTTTATGGTTGGTCTTGGGAGGAGATGTTCCATTTGGAACCCAAAATTTTCTTATTCACCTTCTTCTCATTAATAGTGTAGAAAGCAATAGAAGGTGTGGGTAAGGGACTAGTGGTTTTGGTAAAGAAATTTGTATAATTCTTTTGTTTTGAAAAAGGTCTATAACTTATTCCAGCTTTACCAAAAACACACCTTTGTTGGCCTAAAAGTCTTTCTAAGTTTTTTTGGCCATTAATGAAAGCGTGAATTATGCTAGTCAATTCTTTGACCTTAGCTTTAAGCTCTTCACACTCACTTGATGAGTTATGAGGTAAGATTTGGATTTCTTTATTCTTTTCATTTAATCCCTCATTCTCATCTTGAAGGCTATCCTTATCTTTGCAAGTTTTCACAAATGCTAGTAAGAGCAAGGATTTCTTTCTTGAATGATTTATTCATTAATGCAATTCTTTAAATTCATTGTATAAAACATCAAATGCATCTCTAATTTCATCTTAGGATAGAGATTCATTTGAGGAAGAGTTTACCTCATCCTCATTGGCCATCAGACACAGATTAACAACTTCTACATCACTTAAGTCTTCTGACCCACTTTCTTCTGAATCATCCAAAGTAGTTGTTTCATAGCTCTCTTTTAGAATCGGTTGCTTTTCTTGAGTTGAGGGCACTCAGTCTTGATGTGTCCTAGATTTTTGCACTCATAGCAAATAACGGCCTCCTTCTTGCTAGGTTCACCTTTGGAGACTTCCTTGGTGAACTCAAATTTTTTGTAAGGCCTCTTCTTGAAATTCTTTCTATGTTTTAAAAATTTCTTGAACTTCCTAACCATGAGGGCTACATCTTCTTCTTCCTCACTTTCTTCTTCATCACTCTCTTTCACTTGAGAGGATTTCAAGACTAATCTTTTTCTGACTTTTGCCTCATCCTCTTGTTGTCCCTTCATGACCACCTCGTGAGTCATTAGTGAGCCGAAGAGCTCATCCATTTGAAGCTTTGTCAAATCTTTGGCTTCTTGGATGACAGTCACCTTGGGAGATCACTCTTTAGGTAGTGAGCAAAACACCTTCCTCACATTTTCTGCATTAGAATAGATCTTGGCAAGAGATTTTAGTCCGTTAAGGATATTAGTATAGCGAGTAAACATATCTCCTATGGACTCATCTTTTTCCATTGAAATAGCTCATATTTATGAACTAACATGACTATTTTCTCTTCCTTAACTTGGTTAGTCCCCTCATAGGTGACTTGAAATTTATCCCAAATTTCTTTGGCTGAGTCACAACCTGACACCCTATTAAATTCTTGGGAACTTAAGGCACAGTATAAATTGCTAATGGCTTTAGCATTTATTTGTATAAGTTTAATGTCAGCCTCATTCCACTCTTCCTCTACTTTGGGAATTTGAACCCCATTCATAGTTTTAGTAGGAAGATGTGGTCCTTTGACTATTATTTTCTAACACTCATAATCAAGTGCTTGAATGTAATACATCATTCTAGTCTTCCAATAGTTATAGTTCTCTCCATTAAACAATGGAGGTCTAGTGGTCGACTGGCCTTCTCCTAAGCTGGTTGCAAAACTGTTGTTTGCCATAATCTTTTACTCTAAGATTTTTTAGATCTAAATTTAGAGTCCTAAGCTCTGATACCAATTATTGCCCAGTATATGGACCCTAGAGGGGGGGGGGGGGGGGGGGCGGTGATTAGGGTCAATGGCAAAATAAAATTTATGCCTTAGTCTATTTTACGGAATTGAAGAATTTCAGACAAATGCAATAAACATTAATTAACAAGAAGAATAAAGATAGAGATAAGGAGTGCCAATACCAAGGCTTTGCTCACGAGGTTCGACAACTTGTCTATGTCCTCGTCTTTCAGCTTCCCGCTTCAAGGATTCCCACGATTTTACTCGCACAAGCTTCTTAACCGGGTGAAGCTCAAACCTGTACAATCCCTTGCAGGCTAGGATACCACCTTTACAATCCCTTCTAGGCTAGGATACCACCTTTACAATCTCTTTTCACAAGTTGAGATCACGACCTTTAATGCAAGAGAGCACCCTCTCTTGACTTCACAAAGCTATCTGGCTTCACGGACAAGATTTTATGATTCTTGATTTCTTTCAATACAAAGTGTGATTGGATTTGAATCCAAACACAAAGGCTCCTAGATGAGCTGAATAAGATTGTACACACTCTAAAAATCTCTCAAAAGATTGGGAGTTGAAAGCTCAAATACAAGAGATTGAGATTTCTAGGTTTTCAACGTATAATCTTGATTAGATTTGAATGCAATTGGATTTGATCAATAATGATTTAAGAGTTGTTCAAGAAGTATATGATGTTTATAAATGAACTCAATTTATAGTTGAGCATTCAATTTAGCCATTGGGAACTCTTTAATTGCGAAAATGACTGTTAAAAACTAGCCGTTATGAGTGTTCCCGCAGGTTTCCGTCAACGAATGGGATTTCCATCCTTTGAACCGTTGATGGTTCATGGGACATAAACTTTCTATAACTTTAATCGTTGACGGTTGGCCAATCCTCTGGCTCAGCCGTCGACGGTTTATGAATGATTTTCCCATAAACCTCTGTTTTCAAAGACCAATATGATGAGAGTGATTTCCTAGGTCTTTTGACATTCCTTAGTCATGAATTTAACTATATTTTAAATGTCCTAGGGCCTTAGAATATTTTCCAATAATTCTTAGGTTCCTAAGGTCAATCTAGGCACTTTGAGCATTTCAACTTTCCAAACATTAATGACTTTTTACATAAGTCCTAGACTCTTCAAAGTAATAAAAAATAATCTTTAAACCTTCTAGAGAGTCTTGATTCTTCTAGTCTTGATCTTAAATGATTTTCACTTTGACTTCATGATCTGACTTGGACTTTGGGTGAGAACTTTGATCTTCGTTGAATCTTCAATTTTGACTTCAACTTTGAAATGATTAGTTCTTCACTTTTGATATGATCTTGAATTCTTCAATGTGATATTAAAATTTGCGTCTTGAATACAATTTTGAGTTTGATGGCCTTTTCTTGATGGATCATCTTTGACATGTGATGTCCTTTCTTTGCTTGCTTCATGCCTTGAATGTTGGGCTAATGTTCGTGCAATTTGAATCTTACATAAACTTCATGAAACCATTAATAATAAAGTGATCATTTCATTATTATGTTATCATCAAAATTATTAAGGGTGCATAGGGCTGTAACCTTTTAGGCTAACAGTGTGTTCCATTCCACCATAGTTTGGGCACTAGTTAAGTAATGAGAATAATGCTAGTGTGTTCCGTTTCACCATAGTCCGGGCACTAGTGAAGTAAAGTAAAGTATGCATAAAGATACTAGTGTGTTATTTTCCATCATAGTCCGGGCACTTCTTAAAAGAAGTAAAATAAATGAAAGAAAGTGCAAAGTATGTGTGATGTGTATGTGTGAATGGTACTAGTATGTTCCATTCAATCATAGTTCGGGTACTAGCAATGCATGTGATAAATATGAAAATTGTAAAGAGCAATACATGTAATGAATATAGTAATTGCAAAGAGCAATACATGTAATGAATATGGTAATTTTAAAGAGAAATGCATGTGTGGAATAATGTACTTGTAAAGAGATTAAGCAGGAGTGAAATGGGATACTTGCATAGGAATAATGCATGTGTGTTATACGTTATGTGTAAAGAGAAAAGACATGATGTAAATGATGCAAGTATGTTTTTAAAGTAAAGTTTGAAAAACATGTGATTTTGAAAAGTATAGGCTCATGATATTGAAAGAAAACGTATAGGCACATGATAGTTTTGAAAAAAAATCATAGCTTCCACACTCTAATTATAGTATTCTTGGTATTGCTTGGTTTTACTTTGGAACCGCCTTATTCTATGTATGTTCGCGCATGTATTATTGATGTTCATAACATGGTTGGCTAGTAGTTTGTATACGCTGAGTATTCCATACTCAGCAAAATTGTTACTTTGACAGGTACACAGGTAGACACACGCGCTCTGGAACCATGGGTCGAGGAGGTGTATGTAGATGAACAGGTAGGCAATTGTTTGGAGGATGATAGGGACCTTGATAGGTGGCCTATTGAGGAGTGGATGAGATTGAGAGAGATGTATTTTGGGTTTTCATTTTGGGATTTTTGTATCGGTTAAGCTGGTAACTCAAGCGAGGGATATTGTGTATATGTAGTTTCAGTTATTGTAAACGTTATACTTGGAAGACTGTATATAGAAGAAAGAAATTTTCAATTTCATTTTTTTTGTATGCCTTGTACTCTCTCTCACAGGATGGTTTGTAAAGTTAAGTCGCAATGCCAAAGTCTCATAACTCCTAGGTAGGATTTTGGGTCGTGACACAATTAATTCATTACAAAGGAAACCTAATAAGATAAAATAGAAGGAAAACTACCCGTGCATTTTGTTAGTTTTCTCAATTAATGTTTTTTCTTTCAGAGACTTTCGACTTGATCTCTTCACTCATTTTCCCAGGCTTGATTTACGCAGAGAGTATACTATTCAAAACTTAGTCTATAGATAGAGAATAAATAAATTAGATAAGTGAAAGAGATGTGAAATTAGAATGTGAAGCAAACCTAGAAGAATAATAAGAAAAACCTAAAAAATTTACCTCTTCCTTCTTTCTCCTTTCTTTATCTACGATTTTTGTCGCTACGATATCTCTCCCTTTATCTCTCTCCTTTATATTTATGTTTTGAATTTTTAAAATAGATTTAAAACTTAAAAAAAAAAGACCTAATCTAAACAAACTATATCTAAATAAATCTATCTCTATCTTAAATTAAATTGTTTAAATAATAAGTTGGGCTTTTGGCCTATAGCTTACTTAGGCCCATATATTTTTTTCTTTTGGGTCAGGATATTACAAAACCCTCGAAATAAGGCCTATTTATAGTACCAAGGGGTTTAAAACCCTAAATATCCCGAACTTAGGGTTTTTTTCCCAACTTTTCTATGCATAACCATTCAAATGGTCTAAGGATCATTCGAACAGTCAAGGCATTATTCGAATGATTTGGGTTCGTTCCAACGGTTGGGCCTACTATTCTTCTGTTTAGTGATTTTTTTCTCTACAATCATTCGAACGATTGAGCATTTGAGAACCCACTGCACCGTTTTTACTGGAACCGTTCAAACGGTCTGGGGATCGTTCGAACGGTCCCCCCCTATTTTCCTTATTTTTTGCATTTTTCCAATTGTTTTCATATGTTTAGTCATTTATGCTTTTTAAACACTCCATAATTTTATGGATTGCACCTCCCCTGAAAGTAACACCTTCTAGGGATTGCACGAAGATTTGGAGACAGAGAGCTCCCGTCTTGGATGCTAATCCACATTTTGAAAGGAAATGAGATAGATGTTGCCTCGGATCTTTGGTACCATCAAATATTTTGAATGTTGGTTGAACGAAGCCTAGAGGGAACATAATCGCTTTGATGTTAATCGGATAATGTTTCACAATCATCTGAACATCTTTTTTTTTCTTTGACCTTTCGTATTTGATTGTTAATGGTCTATTCGATTGCAGCAAGAAGAGATGGTGACACCCCTCCAATGAGTGATGCCTGGTTTGGGATTGGCCCTGTTCCTAGTACAACTGGACGATTCGAAGGTGTAGGGGCTGTGCCTTGATTACTACTATGTCTTTGGTACAAGAAGTGTAGTCCTGGTGCCGATGCAGACTTGAGAGCTGACAATTGGGTAGCCAACTCTTGCATTTGGGACATGATGGCAGTAATTTCATCATCTTTCTATCGGAGTTGGGCCTGTAAAGCGATTGTTTGATCACCTGATGTTGGAGGTGCCGATGTCGAAGGATGATTTTCTTGACCTCTGTTCTCGTCTAAATTTGCCATCATAACTGCTACCAGTCGCTCTGGTGTTGATCCTTGTGGTAGGAACAGATTTGGAAACTCTTCTTCTCTGAAATAAGCACTGGGCATTCTGTACAGAGGATTGGTGCATTGAAAACCTGTCGAGGCACTTCTAGCACAGCTTCCGGCATGGTTGATTGAACAACTGGTCCATTAGAACCATAATCCTCGATTGGAAGGATTCTTTCCAATTCTCTTGGAGAGGTTACTGGGGTCACTTCTTGTTCTGATCCCTCTTGGGATTCACTGACGTCAGGTTCTTGAATCGACTGAGTTGGGTCTTGGGCAATTTTCCTTACCTTTGGCCTGATTTTTGTGGATCCTCTTTCTTCTTGAAATTTTTTGACCAGGAGCTAATGTTTCAACAACCCTAGAAGATTCTGCTTCATTCATAGCAGCTAAAATGGTAACAACTGAATTCTGAGAGTGTTGCCTTTCTTAGAGATTTTGCTCGAGTGGTGTACTAGTTCCTTAGAATAATGAAGTTGTAAACTGCTCTGGATCGGGGGTACTCCTTATACCAACCACATTAACAGACATCCTTTCATAATGGGGGTATGATGGTCTAGTTCTTGATTCTCTCCAAACATGATGAATAGGAGATGACCTCTGTTTTCTAGGTGTTCTTGACTTCAACCGGTAATTATCTGTGCTCTTTGGTGGAGCCGAGAGGTATTTCGGGTTTCTGAGCTGGAGGATCTCTTCAGGAGTTTTCTTCCTTGACATTTCAAAGGGGGAATAACTTATATTCGGTACTTTAACCCGAGGGTTATACGGTGCTCTGGTTCTTCTTTTTGAGTTCGTATTTGTTTGATCTCAGAATGGGCTGACATCTCTGGACGGAGGCTTTTGATGTTAATGACAAACAGTTGTCGTCATTGCTGTGAAGGTCGTCGGATTAACGCCTCTAAATGCATTTGGACCTAGCCTAATCAGCAAGTTCTTTTCTGCTTGTGCTGAGTCCCTATTAGTAATTGTATTAACAGCTGGGTGACTTTGATTATGACTGTTAATGCCCCTTGCGTAGTTCAAAGAAACTTGCAAGTTCATCATTTCTTTTCTTGATCTGATAACATCATTGATGATATCATCGGGTGTCGAGTTTTGTCCCAAGGGGACCTTGTATCTGTTGGTCTTTAGCTAACAACTTATCTCTTTATTGGAAAGGGAACTGTTTATGGATGAACATGTATCCATCTGCCACTCTTTCTCCCTCTTGAGATACTCTTGTCTATGAACTCTTATGTCAACGGACTCAAGTCTGTTTCTAGACTTGTCCACGGAGTTAGATGCAATTCTGGCCGTTGAGTAATCTTGGGCTGGACCCTTGGGTTTGACTGAGCTTTGGGTCCACGGACCCTGATTGGTGTCCGTGGGTGGGTATTGCCCCTTTCCCGTAGAGTGAACTTGGCCACTTCTCTTTCTGTCCATAAGATTAGCCTTCTGATTTTGAGCATGAGGTCCGCAGACTCAAAGTCCTGTCTGCGGACTTCTCCTGTAGATTGATTCCCTGAACTTGGTTATTTTTTGTTAATTTTAACTAATTTTGTTAGGGAAGTTATTGTTAAGTTTTCTTAGGCCAGTGGCCTTGTTCTTTTACCTTGAGAGAATTTGGGTAGCATCTCCCCTCTGTTGATAAACTCTTGAGGGGTAAGTTCCAACAACCAACTTGGATTGAGGACTCTGAATATCTGTCTTAGGATCAACCCATAGGGTTTTTCCTGTTTAGACCTTGAATGGATCATGGTTTGGGCTTGAAACGAGCTTGCTCTATTAGTTGACCCTGAAGGGTTAATAATTTTAGAATCCCCTTTTAGGGTTTCCGATGATGTAAGTCTACCTTCTGGGCTGACCTATCGCAATGTGGTTGAGCCACTAAGCCTTGTATGAGCCTGGTTGGGAACACCCTCCTTGGTATCCACAGGGAAGACTATCTACAGTTCGGCACTCCTTTTCTAAGGTGCCCGCGGGTTGGAAACTTACTATTGGTGACCACCCTGATGTGGGTGGCCTACCTACCTTTGATTTAGGCGGGCAGACTGCCTTTCCACCCCTTAATTGACGGGGTGGGTCATGCTTCTGTTGCGGGTGGGAGTGTCCTTCCTATCGATAAGAAAAATAAAGAAAAGGATCACTCACTTTCCTTTTTCTTGTTCTTTTTTGTTTTTATTCTTCATCAAAGATGAGAAGAGAAGATGTCCCATTGGGCGTGCCAGAAATTTGTAATGCGTAAATTTCGTCTGTGCGTCAAATTACCTCTATTGTTGTATGAAGTTTATTATTTTGTGTGGGTGACTATTATTCCAATCTGAGTAAACTCAGACTGTTAATTACCCTCCCGATTTGGGGAAGAACCTCTGATTAAGAAGAAGAAATAAAGAAGAAAAAATATTTGAATAAAATCTTTATTTATTCAATGGGGTTGCCCAGATCCCCTATAGGCGTTACAGAATACCTCATAGAGGTCTTTCTATCCAAAAAAGAAAAAAAGAAATAGAGGTGGCCATATTAGGGGTTCACTTGATATTCTTCATTGATGGAAGATCCTTCTTCCTCCTCTTTGGTAGCTGTTTTCCTACAAAAGAAAAGAAAACTCTTTTTCTCTCTCTCCTCTTCTTCGTATTCATTCTTCATGCCTTTTTCGTCTCTTGCTTCATGGGGGTTTCTTGTGAGAAAACCCCTTTTTATATCTTTTGGAGAATCCTTTTTGGACTCCCCTTTGACTTCCTCATTTTTAGGAAATCAAAAGAGGTCAACTCTCCTTAGAGAAGGCCATCTGTCCAAGACAATTGGTTTCTCTTATCTTGGGAAAATCTAGTACTCATGAGACTACTTTTTCTTGAAGGACTCCAAATTGGTTTCCCTTTTCAGGAAACTTGGGAGGATAAGCTTCCCTCCAAAAGAGGGAAGAGTCTTATCTTCCCAGAAAAGAGAAGAGATTACTTCTCCTTTCGAATAGGGTGCCATATAACACTCTATTAATGGATAAAAAGAGGGGATCTCTATCTTGGGATCCCGCAAAGTTGGTAGAGAGTAATTTTTACCAGGGATTCTCTGCCACTTGGCAGTCAATATCCAACTACCAACTGGGAAAGGACTGACCTTGGTCAATCCGTAAGTTGAAGGGGTAAAACCATGGGTCTCACCCGCGGTCTGAGTAAGGTCCAAAGCTTATTTGGGCTGCGGACCAGGGTCTGACCTTAGTCAATCCGTGGACAAAGACAGGGTGGGACCATAGGTCCAGCCCTTGGTCTGGGTTGAGTCCTTGGTCATTTATAGTCACAAACTAGGCTAATCATTTACTAGCCCGCGGATGGACTTATAGAATCTGTCCACAGAGCTTAAGTGGGGATTTGTCCGCGAGGGCAAACCCTAACCCCGTGTCAGTCCCTTAAGGACTGACACAAAGGGGTATCTATGGGGTATTATTGCCCTGCAACCAGCATTTAATGCTAGGCGGGCTGGCGGTGAGCCAGCCCTTGCCTAGCTGGTACGCTTGCCTTGGGCATGCGCGAAGCTTAACTGCTTATTCTATGGGTGGTGATCAGGTGTAGGCAGGTGCACCATACACTCACCTTATGGACGATGAGATTTCACAGCCCACAAATGCCCCTCAGGATCTGAACGGCTGAGAATGGTTCAGCCATTCAGATCCTGCCTTATGGCAGCATAGGGAGACTTATTATCTCCCCACTACACGAGCTGTACCTTAGCGAACAAGCCACTACGAGGTGTGTGTTATTGAGAAACCCTCATGGTTTCGAGGGGTCCTCATAATGAGGGACTCTAATTGCCAATGCAAAAGTGGCTGGGAAAATTCCCAACTATCTAGGCCATCCATTTTAAAATGAATGGCCAAAATCCAACGAAGGGTCCCTATATAAAGGACCCTTAGCATTTGGAGAAAGCAATTTGCCTTCTCCTTCTTTGGAATCAGAGAGGACTCTGGTTTTTCTTCCAGAGTTCTCTCTTTTTCAGAGAAGAATTCTCCTTCTTCTTTGATCTGATCATCCCTTTTAAGGTATGTTTGATCATCTTTCTAAATTTGGAAGAAAGAAACCCTTTCTTTTGGGTTTCTTGGCTTTACAGAAGAAAGGAATGAGAATTTTCCTCATCCAAAAGCTTTGGAATATCCTTCTGGATATTCTGTTTCTTTTCTGATAGGACTTCTAGTGTCATTACCGGAGTTCTAAGGTTTTCTGAAGAGGAAAACCTGAAGGGTCATCTAAAAAGATAACCTCATGTCCGCAAACTTGTCTGCGGACTGATTTTTTCCAATGACCTTATCCACAGACTTTAATTTAATGTTTACGGGTACCATGTCCGTGGGCTTTAATTATTGCCCGCGGACATGTTGTCCACGAACTTGGACTTTTCCTAATTTTGGTTAAGTCCAACCCACAGACTTGGACTTTTCCAAATTTTGGTTAAGTCCAAAAGTTTTTTTTTTCAAAACAGTAACTGACATATAAGTATCTTACTGATTTCATGTTCTTTTATTTTATAGAATGGACCTCTTATCACAGCATACCTCGAGAGGGGATGTCCTTGATTGGTTGAAAATCAATGAAACCAAGTATGGCTTCATTTGTTATTTGGAGGCTACAAGGGTCTCATCATTGATAAGACTGAAGTTGTCAAGCTGTGTGACTTGGAAAAGGAGATAACAGAGAGTAATGCTTTAATATTTTCTTGCAACCTTATCCTCAGCCTAATGGTAGGAAGTCATGAGCAAGGTTCTGAAAATCGACAATATCTCCGATATATATCGTTGTCGGTCATGACCGGAACATCTACACCCTGGAAGAACATTTTTACCTGTTATCATGAGTTGTCGCCGATATATCGCCGATATCAGCGATATATTGGCGACAACTTACCGATTTCGACCAACAGCACAGTTTATTAAAAAAAAAGAGATTCGGATCACGGGAAAGCAACGTCTACTATTTTGCAAGCACGCAGGGCCTGACATCCATCCAAAACACTTAATAGTGAACAGAAGACCCGTGACACTGTGGGTACTCCATTCAGTTTCTTTAAATCCCACTGATCATTCATGTAAATTGCAAAAAATCGAGATTTGAGAGTAGAGATTGAATATTTATTTTGGATTTAAACGGGAAATAAAATATTAGACATGATGCCCAGAAAAGTCATTTAGATTGTAAGATTCTTATTAATTTGATTAATTGAGACTTCTTCTCTATCTATTGTATATTCATTATTTGTAATTGACTATGACATGAGATGATCTATATGATATGAGATATCGATAAAGGTCCATAGGATATATTGTAGAAAAGCTATGTGATGAGACTTTTATAGGCAGATATAGGTTTCCAGTTCTTTATACCTTATATAGTCACAACTATGGGTGAAGTTAGACACTTCACTTATATAGCTGCCACAATGCTAAGATGTTCTCAATGGTTGAGATGTAGTTTTATCTCAAACTATTGTAGTGGAGACTACACATCAACATATGGGTGCTTAAATGTACACTGACTGATTGCATTCAATGAGAGACCTCTTGCATAAACATACTATCAGATAGTTGGTCTCTCATTCACATTGAACAATTTTAATGATCCTTAGATCTGATGAGTTCATTTATAACTAAACAGTAATCTTATTGTTTTGATTCCACCAAAGTAATCTCTACCTTAGGGATTACGATATAGTGACAGTTGGATAGTCAGAAAGCTGTTCGAGTCATGATGAATTTCAAACAAGAAATCCATACTCATTAATTTGAGAGATTATCTAAGTTCCGGGTAAGACAGTCAATTAAGCTTAAATCCTACGCAGGTGATTTTGAAACAAAATAAGTTTGAAATATATTTCTATAAAAATATATTATACTTATAAAAAGGTTTTCTCAAAATGTTTTACATGAGAAAATGTTTCTCATGACTTAATCAGAAGTCTTGGAAACCCGGATGATGTGCAATGGGCTATGAGTTAGATAGTATAAATAATCTCGAAGGCCCATTAGGGATAATGTTGTTAGACATATATGCCCACAAAACCATTCCGGAATTGTATTTATCTATTTAATCAATAAATGTATATTTTACATTCACACATTGTCTTCTACATTGGGTAACATATCAAAAGTATCTCATTGGATGAGACCAATTTGTCCCTTAGGTAACATTGTAGGAAAATCATCTAATTAGTTGATAACTAATTGCTAAGGAGATATGGTTTTCAGGTTCCTTGTAGACCTAAAATTGTTCTAAGTTAATCAGGATACATCTGGACAATGTATTCCTATTAACTTACACATTGTTAGTTCCATATGATGGAGTGATGAATCTCAATCACTGAGAGAAGGGTCTCTTGACTAAGATGTGGATATAAGTAAGAAGTACTTATATTGCAATAGGATCGCTCAGTGGATACTCTTAGAAATATATTGTCTTTATATTTAAGGTAGTCCATTTGACAGATTGTCCTTAACCTAAGAGGTCGACATCTTCTTTAGTATTTGCCTGTGTAGCTTTGATGTAGCCAATCGTCAATGTCCAACACACCGAACTAAATACGAACTCGTTGGGTTATCTACGTTGTATTAGAAGATATGTGTGTACGCTCAACAAGGATTCCACTACTCTTAACAGAGTAAATAATATTGAGTTGATACTTGTCAAAATCAGACTTGAAAAACCCAGCGCTGGTATATATCGATGAAATGGTTTTTATCGAGGAATTTATTTTTGTATAAAAGAAATATAATAATTATTATTATTTCCTTTAAAGAATTTCTCAAATGTTTTGAAAGTCCAAATTTGACTAAAAGTATAAAAGAGAATGGGTTCTCAATATAAGTCAGGGATTAAAGACAGTATTGGATATTGTCCCGTAAGCTTATAACAATATTGGATGTGGATGGACTAATCTGTAAACAAATCTTAAGATAGAAATACCTGCAAGTATTTCTCTATTTTATGGAGGTTAATCACGTTGTGTTAATGGACCTTAATTGTGATTGGTGGAAGTCCAGGGATACAGATAAAATTCTAGAATCCTAATGGAGTGTAAGAAAGGTGTTTCCTAGTAACAATGCTTTAACCAGAAGGTCGAGTACTTGGCCCCACAGCCGGAAATAAGAGATCCCTTTAGATCTCAGACACAAGGACTTTCTTAAAGTATTTAATTTAATTAGATAATTAAATTAATTAATTTTTCTAAGTAATCACTATATTGTATAGTGAAGCTCTAAAAGGTGGAATCACATTAGATGTGAAAAACCAAATGGGTAGGACCCATTGGGGAATATGATGAAAGATCAAAGGAATTGACCAAAAGTGTTTAGAACCCATAGGAGGCGTGTGGAGTGGGGCCTACCTAGGGTGGGACGTCCACTTCAAGGAGGTAATTATAATAATTGTTATTATTGTTTAATTAGTTTCTAATAACGAATATCCTTATTAGATAAGGTTAGTTAGTTAGTTAGAGTTAGTTAGTAATTAAAGATTCCTTGTTGGACAAAGATTCTATTAGTTTATTGCTAATCAAGGAATCCTAATTGGATTAGGATAAGGATATGGTTAGTTGGTTACCAATGGATAAGATTAGTTTCTATTTTGATTAGTCCTAATTAATTATGGAGAATAAAATAGGAAACTAATTGGGGATATCCTAATAAGATTAGGATAAGGATAAGATTCAATATGGATCTATATATAGAGGAGGACGTCCATGCTTTGGGATCAAGAAAAATTTTCAGATTTTTTATTTCTCCCTAAAGTGTACGGCCAGCCCCTCCCTCTCTCAATAACCTCACGCCCAAGCCTCCCTCTCCCTAGTGTGTACGGTCACACTCTCTCCCCTTTTCTTCTTTCTTTTGTTTTCTAGTTTGAAAATAAAGAAGAGGAATATCAAGGTTTTTGAAGATCAAGATTGGATCTTTAATTCAAGATTCCTAGAGCTGGATATTTGAAGAACAAGGATTGAGCTTCGAGTATTTCTTCGAGAAATCTCTACAAAGAGTTCTGATGGTTCGAGTTGGTTTTTGCTTCACCGGTGAACATCCTTCACCAAGGTAATATAACTAAAACTTATAGATAAAATTATCTGTATTCTATGGTGTAAAGATCCTCGGGATCCAGTTTTCGCATAAATTTTTATCTGGATTCCCTTCAAGTGGTATCAAAGCTCATGGTTAGGGAGTATTTTTTTATTTTAAAGGATAATTAAATAGATGAATTAATTAATGAGATGAATTTAATTCTATTTATTTAATAATGATCATAGTTTTTTATTTTTATTTGTTCATAAGATGAATAAATAAATAATTATTTTTATTATATTATCGAATGAGATTTGATAATGATAATTAAATAATTTTAAAAAATAGTATTATATGTGATATAATTATTTTCAAAATAAATAGTTTATTTTGAAAATCCCTTTTAAATGATTTGATCATTTAATATATATTTATTATTTGTTTAAAATAATTAATGAATGATTTTTCCTATAAATAGATTTTATTCGAAAAATTATAAAACCCTATTTTGTGATGAGATCATATTTAGGATTTCCGATTCTCTTAATTTTTCATTTGAATAATGGTAGAACCAATCTTGGATAATAGTAGAACCAATCTTTATGAAAGGATCTTGCATTCGAGAAAAGATTTTGCATTCAAGTTAAGAATAAAATATTGTAGAGATTTAAGAAAATCTTATCTTGTATTTAAAAAATAATTTTATGAAAATTGTTTGTTGGAAAATATAATTGTTTTATTTTTTCCGGGGTTTGATCTATATGAGCTATAGATTTTATCGAGCAAATTGATAATTGTTATCAAATTCTGAATCTTTTAAAATATTAGAAAAATTACTCCATCACCATGTTGCATCTAATCATATGAGATTATAGTTATGGATCAAATTTAATCTATGATAAATTATTTATCATGCATTCATATTAGAGGATAATATGTAGTAGGTTTCTGGCAAATTTGTAAAGGGCAGATTCATTCGGTTTCCATGAAAGGGCGAATGGAATACTGGTTTCCCTAATGCAATTTAATTTCCATACTATACATTGGTGGAGATGCTGTGATGATGATGATCTCGATAAGATGATAAAGGAAGAAATTGCGAAGGAGTTTGCAAGTTACCTTTATTTTTATCTCATTCTCTTGCATCCATGCATTTTAATTTTATTGATCCATAACGATTAATCTCATATGATGTTTATTATTGTTTAATTATCATGAGATGATACTTGTTTATTTTATCATGAGATGATATTTGTTTAAATATGTTTAATTATTCTGTTGTAATGATTTCCCTAATATATCATGTGTATATAAGACTGGGAACAAGTCCCTAAGTATTATGATGTTCTACCATACACTATATGATCTTATAGTGGGGAGTGTGAGTAAGCTGATAGGCCAAAGCTAGACCCAATCCCTCTCACCTATGTGAGCACATGATGAAATCTGTATAAGCAAATAGTGGGAGCAATAATGCCAAAGCGTGAGTTTTCATTAGATGTTTATTAGGTTCATGATAGGTGGGCACATGAATAAGAGATGTTGTATAATAACGAAAAAGCGTGAGTATAACATCCCTTATAGATCAGGCAGTAGATCGAATGCTCCAAGATTCACAAGATGAGATCTGTGAAAATGGAGAAGATAGTTTCTATCTGCCTATTCAAGACGATGTGATACTGTGCCCAAAGGCAGGATTACATTAAGCCAGTGTCTAGGTATTCTATGACAATTGAAACTTCCTAAATTGACAATACTATTAGAAACAGACCCATAATCTAATAGTAATTAATGAATACAATAGATCCCTAATACTATCTTATTTGTCATTTGATTAGATCATAACAGGCCTTCACCCATTAACTGAAATTCTTCGTGATGAAAAGTTAGTTGGAACTAACTATGTAGACTGGAAAAGAAAGATTACAATAGTATTTGTCGTGGATAACCTTGACCTATGTCTTAAGACACCTGAACCTGAAATTCCCAGTGATGCATCACTAGCCTAAAAGGCTGAGTTGGAGCAATAGGAGAGATCCAATCAAATGACCAAGTGTTACATGTGAGCACAAAAATTTCACTCACTTAGAGTCGCCACCTATTTATTCAGAAGGTATAAGTCCCCGGAAAGTTGGATAAGGTCTTGATCTGCAAATTGAGTTCAGGGTAAGAGGTTCGGTTAATTCCGGGGAAGGTGTTAGGCAGTCCGAGGCTTTTATTTTTCAATGGTTCCCTACTCCCTAAGATTAAGCCAATTAATGTTAATGTCAATGTCTTACTAAAATGCCTAAGTGTTTAAAGTGATACTAATTTAAGAAAGAAAAGCTAACAAGGGTCGAACCCGGGTTGGATTGCCTACGTACTCACAAAGTGAGATCAGACTGAGCATAGTTCTGGCACTTGAGCCCATGCCAAGGCTAGGGATGTGTGTGTGTGCATCAAGGGTGGCTAACAAGCTAATCCGGTAGACTAGGGTTTGGTTGATCGAGGGTGATCAAGTGCAAGGTATGAGTCCAATAGGCTAAGGATTAATCTGGTAGACTAGGGTTTGGGCCCGGTAGGCCCAAAAGAGAGTTTGACCAAGGTTAGGATTGCTAATCGGGGTTAGGTCAAATTAACCACGGTTAGGATTGCTAACCACAGTTGAAAATGTGAAGTCAAGCCCGGTAGGCTAAGGTTGGGCCCGGTAGGTCAAGGATAAACCCGGTAGGCTAAGGGATGAGGCCCGGTAGGCCAAAACGGATTTAACCAAGATTAGGGTTTGCTAACCGGGGTTAAATAAGAGTTAACCATGGTTAGGGCTGCTAACCACTGCAAAAAGTCCAGAAACTGATTTTTTTGATCTTCTTATATTTTTCTGATTTTTTGAGGATTTTTCCAGAATTTTTGTTTGGTTAAAGATTGCTTAACCATGGTTAAAAGTTAACCAAATATTGAGTTTAACCATGGTTAAGTAGTCTAACCAAGGTAAAAATGGTTATAGAGGATATTTCTAGAATCTAGGGAATATTTTTGATTTTTTAATGATTTTTTCAGAATTTGTGGAGTTAAGGGTTGCTTAACCATGGTTAAAAGTTAACCAAATGTAGTTTTAACCATGGTTAAGAGTCAAGTTTAGCCAAAAGTGAGCTCAGAGAGCATGATAGGGCCTAGAATGGCCCTACTACCTGGCCTGGGCCCTGTACAAAGCCCAAAAAGTTAAAAATTAGAAATGGAGGTAATCAAATTACCTTCATTCAACCTGATTTTAACCCTAGTTTGGAGGGGTTTAATTGAGGTTAAAGAGTGAACCAGGGGAAAATAAAAGCATAGGGGATAGTCTGATGTCTAGGGAATCCAACGGGCTAAGTGTGGGCCCAAGAACAGCTCAGGTGTGGGCCCCACAAGGGCCCAAAGTCAGTAAAAAAAGGAGACTGTATTGGCGGTAAATAGTTTACTGCCAATAAGAGTCATTTGTTTTCTGAATTGGCGGTAAATAGTTTACCGCCAGTAAGCTGCTCTGGTTTGAAAGCCAACTAACCCTGATTAAGGGTTGATTTGGGGTCTGAAGAGTTGAGGGGAGGTAGCCAAGGGTTTGAGGTACCTAACCATGGCCCTAGAACTAACCAGGGCATTAACTAACCATGGTTAACAGGCGAGTTACAGTAGGGTCGATAGTGGTGGTAAATAGTTTATCGCCACTCTGCAATTTGTTCAGAAAATGGGATTTCCCCAATGGGGGCTGCACCAAAGCGAGTCTAGGGGGTTCCTCATGGTCTGAGGACCCCCCAGACCTAAGAGCGAAGGGCCATGCATGGCTAAGAGGGTGTTGCACCCATGCTACACCTCGAGGGTGCTCCACACATCTATGAGGAAGATGGGGGGACCCTATCCTCGGTTTGGGAAGCTACAACAGTAAAGAAAATAAAAAATGGACCCCCCTGGAATAGGACCAGGGGGTCCTTACAATGATTTGTAACATAAAAGGGAAAGAGGGAGGGCTGAACCCTCTCTTGTAGAATTTCGGTGAGGCTGCGCAGCCGGTGGTGGCTCTGGGCAGAGGTGCAAGTGTGGATCCTGGTGGTCTGTAGCTCTGCTCAGGTGAGGGACAGAGGTTTATCAAAGCTTGAGAAGGGCTAACCAAGTTTGAGCAGGGGTTTTTTGTAGTAAAAATCGAGTGAAGTTTGAACTGGGGAGGTGGTGGCTTTTATAGAAGCTTGAGAGGTGCCTGGGGGAAGTTCAGGCATTAAGGGATGCGTGGGGGACCAATGGGAGCAGGCCAAAGGTGCCTAGGTGGGTGCTGATACGTAGGTCTGCAAATTTCAGGATATGGCGGTAATTGGATTACTGCCATTCCTGATGAAGGTTTATTTAGGGTGGCGGTAATCGAATTACCGCCAAATAGGAGTCTTGCCATTTTGAGTCACACCCTCGCACAAGTGGGCCTAAAGCAGGCTGTGCACTCCCTTTGGGGGGTTTGGTGCCTGGATTTTTGAATTTTAAAGGGGTGGGCCCCACTCTAGTGGACCCCTAGGTTTGGTGGGCCCTTGCTTGGGCCCACCAAGGCCTAGGTGCTACGGTTTTCGGGTTTTGGCTTGGATAATGGGCTTTGAGTCCATGGGACTCATAGCCTAGGTTTGGCTAAGGTTTAGGCTAGGGCTAGGGCTAGGTCTAGGTCTAGGTCTAGGGCTTACCTAGGATTAGACCTAGGGTTAGCCTATGGTTTAGGCTTAGGGATTGCTAATGGGCCTTGAGCCCGAATGACTTGGGTTCTAGGGTTTACCTAGGGTTTAGGGTATAGGGTATACCTAGGGTTTAGCTAGGGTTTAGGGTATAGGGTATACTTAGGGTTTAGCTAGGGTTTAGGATATACCTAGGGTTTAGCTAGGGTTTAGGGTATACCTAGGGTTCATCTAGGTTTTAGGGTATACCTACGGTTTATCTAGGATTTGGCCTGGGGTTCACCTAGGGTTAAGTCTAGGGTTTGGTTAGGGTTTTGCCTATGGTCCAGGGCTTGACTAGGGACTCAGTTGGGGGTGACCATGTTCAAGTAGGGTGTAAAAATTGGGTGTTTACATTAGATACTGGCTTCGATGTCTAACATTTTGCAAAGCCAGCATGAACACATGGATAAGGCTTCTGACATTTTGCAAAACCTGCATGAGATGTTTGGTGAGTAAAATAGATTAGCTCGACAAGTAAAGTTGAAAACCCTTGTTAACACCAAGATGGCTGAGGGAACTCCAGTCTGAGAGAACATCATAAAGATGATGGGCTTATTAAATGAGCTGAAAATTCTTGGTAGAGAGATGGATGCCATCACTCAGGTTAACACCGTTCTGTAGTCACTCCCTTCGTCCTTCAATGCGTTTGTGTTAAATTATAAACAAGAGTGAAATGTCACTAAGTGAGCTTATGAACTCACTTGTGGCTGCAGAAGATTTGATCAAAAAGTCAACAAATGGCGAATCTTTAATTGTCGATAAACCTGATACCTCCAAGCGATCTAAAAAGTTTAGAAAAGGGAATAAGGGAAAAGGTAAGTTTAAAGGCAATAGGGGTAAGGCAAGAATTGTCAAAGGTTCTTCGGGTGATACTGGCAAGGAAACCAAAGGCAAGGGAAAATGTTTCTACTGTGGTATAATAGGCCACTGGAAGAGGAACTGTAGGACTTACCTCGCAACTCTTAAGAAGGATGGCGCCAATACTCAAGGTATGAGATGCTTTAAAGTATTGATTACTGTTGAGTCAAACTTTCTGAATGGTCCTCCTAACTCTTGGTGCGTGGATTCTGAATCTACTGTACATGTTTGCAATTGTTTGTAGGGGTTCAAGGAAACCAGAAAGCCGACCAAATAGGAGCAGAAGCTTAAAATTGGCTCGGGTGCAAATGTTGCAGTGAAGTCAATTGGCTTGTTTACTCTTTATTTACCTAATGGAAAGACATTAATTTTAGAAGATTGCTTTTATGTGCCTTCTGCACACAGAAATTTGATTTTAGTATCTAGACTTTTATTTTGTGGATTCTCTATCAATTTTAATTCAATTGTTGAAATTATGAAAGATGGAATGGTCTTGATTACTGGTAATCTCATTAATGGTATTTATTTAATATTTCCTTTGGTAATTAATGAATGTCTGTAAATTGACGATGCCTCATCATCTAGAATGTCTGGAATGAAGAGACATTGCACAGAGTCTACTTATCTTTGGCATAAGAGACTTGGTCATATTAATCTTGATAGGATCAAGAGGTTGGTAAAAGATGGTTCCCTTGAATTCCTCAAGATAGGACGACTCCCTACTTGCAAGTCTTTTCTCGAAGGGAAGATAACCAAGAAGCCTTACCCTAAAAAGAAGGAAGAGCTGAAGAAAAGTTGAGACTCATACATAGTGATGTATGTGGTCCATTTAACATTGTTGCACGAGGGAAATACCGGTATTTTTTCATATTTACCGATGACTATTCTAGATATGGATATGTCTATTTGATGCAACACAAATTTGACACTTTTGAAAAGTCTAAAGAATTTAGATTAGAAGTTGAGAATCAAACAGACAAATCCATAAAGACACTTCGATCAGATCGAGGTGGTGAATACCTCACCAACGATTTTATGGATTACTTAAGAAATAATGAGATTATCTCGCAATGGTCAACTCCTGCCTCATCTCAACAAAATGGTGTTTCTGAAAGAAGGAACCGGACTTTATTAGATATGGTTCGCTCTATGATGAGCCATGCCGATGTACCTTCCTATCTTTGGGGGTATGCTTTACAAACTGCCATTTACATTTTGAATTGGGTTCCTTCTAAGTCTATACCAGTTACACCCTATGAATTGTGGACTGGGCGAAAACCTAGTTTACAACATCTAAGGGTATAGGAGTTGTCCTGCGCATATTCGCAAACTCGAACTCACTAAGTTGAAATCTAGAATAGAAAAATAGAACTTTATAGGGTATCCAAAGGAAACTAAGGGTTTCTATTTCTACTCCAAGGTAGACCAAACAATAGTTGTTAGGAATCATGCCACTTTCTTGGAGGAAGAAATGGATCTTCTTAAGAAGGTTGAATTTCATGAGATAAAAGACAACTCAGCCAATGTCCAAAATGAACCTAATCCTTTTACTATTGATTCTTCTAATTATGTTCCACAAAGAAGGTTTGAAAGAGTTTCTAGACTACTAGATAGACTTCAGTATTATAATAATGAAGTTTATCTAGTTACTCCTGATGATGAGGATAGAGATCCTAATACTTATCAGGAAGCTATACTAGATGTAGATGCATCTCAATGGAATAAAGCCATGAATGCTGAAATAGATTTCATGTATGATAACGGCGTCTGGACTTTAGTAGATCCACCAGATGGTATAAGGCTAATTGAATGCAGATGGATTTACAAAAGGAAGAAGGGTGCCGATGGTAATGTAGAGACATATAAAGCTAGAGTTGTGCAAAAGGTTATACTCAAATTCAAGGAGTTGATTATGAGGATACCTTTTCACCTGTAGCTATACTCAAATCCATCAGGATATTGCTAGCTATAACTGCACACCATGACTATGAGATATGACAAATGGATGTCAAAACTACTTTCCTTAATGGAATGTTAGATGAAGACATCTATATGAAGCAACCTAAGGGCTTCATTACTCCTAACCAGGAGAACATGGTATGGAAGCTCAACAAGTCGATATATGGTTTGAAACAAGTTTCCAAAAGCTGGAACCAAAGATTTGATCTTTCGATCAAAGAATTTGGATTCTAAAAGAATTTAGAGGAATCTTGTACATACAAGAAGGACAGTGGGAGAGCGGTAGTATTCCTAATTTTGTAGATGACATCCTACTCATTGGGAATGATGTAGGGATATTGTCATCAGTCAAGATTTGGCTTTCTCAGCATTTCTCAATGAAAGACTTGGGAGAGGCATCCTATATTCTTAGAATAAAGATTCTAAGAGATAGAAAATGCCGAATGTTGGGATTGAGCCAAACTTCCTACATAGATAAGATTTTGTCTAGGTACAGTATGAGTGATTATAAGACAACTCTCATTCCTTTTAGACATGATGTTACTTTGTCTAAAAATATGGCTCCTACATCAGCTGATGAGATCGAGCAGATGAAGATGTGCCCTTATGCTTTGGCAGTTGGGAGCCTCATGTATGCCATGCTATGTACTAGACCGGATATTTATCATGCAGTGGGAGTTATAAGTAGATTCCAAAGCAATCCAGGTGTTAATCACTGGACAGCTGTGAAGCACATCATGAAGTACCTGAAAAGGACTAAGTATTATGTGCATACTTTTCAATCAAAAGATCTAGTTGGATTGGGTTATACTGATTCCCATTTCCAATCTGATTCGGACAATAGAGCTTCCTCATCTGGGTATGTGTTCACACTGGGTGGTGCTGCTGTCAGTTGGCGCAGCATAAAGCAGAAGAGTATTGTAGACTCCACCATAGAAAAATAATATATTGCAGCTTCTGAAGCAGCAAAAAAAGCATTCTAGTTCAGAATGTTTTTATAAGAGGTAGGAAATATTCCTTCAGCACTTGAACCTATTACTCTCTTTTGCGATAGTAATGATGCAGTAGCTCATAGCAAAGAACCTAGGAGCCACAAGAAGATGAAGCATGTGGAGCAGAACTATCATCTCATTCATGAGATAATTGAGAGGCGAGATATTATTGTTACAAAGATCAGGTCTCAACTTAATGTTGCTGACTCGATGACTAAAGCTTTATCAGATAAAGTATTTGTAACACACTTAGATAGTATGGGATTAAAATTTATGGCACAGTGACATTTAGGGCAACTGGGAGATTGTTAGACATGATGCCCAGAAAAGTCATTTAGATTGTAAGATTCTTATTAATTTGATTAATAGAGACTTCTTCTTTATAAATTGTGTATTCATTATGTGTAATTGACCATGATCATGAGATGATCTATACGATATAAGATATCGATAAAGGTCCATAGGATATATTGTAGGAAAGTTATGTGATGAGATTTTCATAGGCAGATATAGCTTTCCAATTCTTTATACCTTATATAGTCACAGCTATGGGTGAAGTTGAGCACTTCACTTATATGACTTCCACAATACTAAGATGTTCTCAATGGTTGTGCTGTAGTTTTATCTCAAACTATTCTAATGGAGACTATACATCAGCATATGGGTGCTTAAATGTACACTGACTGATTGCATTCAATGAGGGACATCTTACATAAACATACTATCAGATAGTTGGTCTCTCATTCACATTGAACAGTTTCAATGGTCCTTAGATCTGATAAGTTCATTTATAATTGAATAGTAATTTGACTGTTTTGATTCCACCAAAGTAATCTCTACCATAGGGATTACGATACAGTGACAGTTGGATAGTCAAAAAGCTGTTTGAGTCATGATGAATTTCAAATAAGAAATCCATACTCATTAATTTGAGAGATTATCCAAGTTCCGGGTAAGATAGTCAATTAATCTTAAATCCTCGCAGGTGATTTTGAAACTAAACAAGTTTGAAATATATTTCTATCAAAATATTATACTTATAAAAAGATTTTCTCAAAATGTTTTACATGAGTAAATGTTTCTCATGGCTTAATCAAAAGTCTTGGAAATGTGCAACGGGCTATGAGTTAGATAGTATAAATAGTCTTGAAGGCCCATTAGGGATAATGTAATTTGAAGGATCAATTGAATTAAAAAGTTCATGTGACGGGATCCGTATTGGTGAATGTTCTTACACTGGGATTCAATTGCAACATGGATATCTCATGTCACTTGCAATTCTGATGTAATTCCTATTTAGGGTCAATGAGATAACATTGGGTAAGTCAGGATTAGAATCTCCTAGAGCAATCTGTGGAGATGCTCACATAAGAAATACAAGCTCATAAATTGATTAAATGTTAATCAATTATTGAAGTGATTAAATGTTAATCATTGATTAAATAAATTAAAAGTTAATCTATGATTTAAATTAATTATTAATTTAAATTGAAAAACTATATTAGTAATTATTTAATTAACCTAATTAAAGAGGAAGTGGGTTTGACCCATATCTATAAATCCAAAAAGTATGGACCTTTAATGTGGGCCCAAGCCCATGGATTTAAACCCTAGGGTAGGGTGCCCACTTTAGCTATCCTAATTGGATTAGGATTAGGTTAGTTGAATTATTATTGAACAATAACTCTTTTATTTATGGAATTAAATTCCAATACTTGGATTGCAAGTAGGATTGAGATAAGTTGGAATTGAATCACAACTAGGAGTCCAAGACTCCCCTAAAGCTCACGACACCCCCCCCCCCTGGTTGGTTTCCTAATTTGATTAGGACTCCTTGGTTTGAGGGAGTTAACTAATCCTATTTAGGGAATCCTTTTGAGAAAATGACTCCTAAATTAGTAGGTTTATTATAACTAAAGTATATAGATAAATTTGGACATTATTTAATTAATAGTAAGAGTTATTATTAATTAATAATTCATATGGGATAAGTTGTAATTGGAGAAGGATCAGGATAAGATCCAAATTCTATAAATATACCCCAACACCCCATTACCATTCAACACTCCCTCTCTTTCAATTTTCTCTCTCTCTCCTCCTCTCCAAAAACCGTGAGCACCGAGGGACTCACCCTTGGATTTTCGTGAGCTTCAAGGATGCTTCTAGTTTGTGATTTAAAGCTTAGGGTTTTGAACCCTTAGGTTTTGGTGGATAGAAGGTCTACTCCAACAATTCCATCTTCTTCTCTTTACTTCTTCAATTCCAAGTAGAGATTCCAAAGCTTCGCGGGGATAGCGAAGAACAAGGATCGAGCTTCGAGTATTTCTTCGAGAAATCTTTACAAAGAGTTCTGACGGTTCGAGTTGGTCTTTGCTTCACCGGTGAACATCATTCATCGAGGTAATATGACTAAAACTTATAGATAGAATTATTTATATTCTATGGTGTAAAGGTCCTAGGGATCTAGTTTTCAGCATAAATTTTTATCTGGATTCCCTTCAAAAAAGGGGTTTGAAACTTGAGAGTAGAGAAGAAGAAGAAGGAAGAAAAGAAGAGAGGTGTACCGTGGCCATCCGCTGTCGTCGTCGCCGACTCTATTTGCCTTCGCCGTTGTCGTCACCCAAGCCAAGCTACCAAGGTTCGTCCCTCTCTTTCTCCTTTCCGAATTCTTCCTCTGTTTTTATTTTTATTTTTTTTGTCTCCTTTGCTGAAATCATTGAATGAGGAATTGAGGATTTGTTTTAACTTTAAACCCTATTAAGGGTTATGCTAGCCTCACTCTATTAAATCACATGAGCCTTTGTTTTAACTTTAAACCCTAATAAGGGTTATGCTAACTTCACTCTTAAATAATATTTCCTTTTATTTGTCTTTAAGTGGTTTAAACGCTAACAAGAGTAATACTAATTTCACTCTTTGTTAATAACATCTCATTTTAATTGTTTTAACCTTTAAGTAGTTTAAACCCTAACAAAGGTGAAGGATAATACTAAGTTCACTCACTGTTAATAAAATTCCATTTTAATTAGTTTAACTTAACAAGGGTAATGCTAGGGTTAAGGACTTAAGGGTTTTAACCTAAAATTAAAAGGTAATGCTAGTTTTACTCTCTTTAAAAATTATAAAAGAGGATAGAGTTTTTTCCTTATATACACCCACGGTTCTTTGGGAGACCCAAAATACACCCCATTTCTATTTTTTTACTTTTATACACTTAAAGACACTTTTAGGTCATTTTTGCCCTAATATATCAAAAGATGAGGTTTAAAGTCGAAATGCCAATTGAAAATAAAATGTATTTTGGGTCTCCTAAAAACCCTAGGTGTAAATAGAGAAAAAACTCAAGAGGATAATGTTGTTGGAGGCTTTAATTAAAAAAAAGTTTCACTATGTTGAAACATAATTTCTTCATAAACAAATTATGCCCATAAGGTTTATTAAAAAATTAATAATTTTGTAATAATATTATATAAATTAAAAATTATTTATAGGTAATAAGATTATGCTCATAAGGGTTTTTTTTTAAACATACTAACACTTTGAGTCTTTGACCAATCATAAGTATTTCCAAATTTCAAAATAATTAACATGGAAAATCATTTTTAAAAAAAGGCGATAGGAGTTGAGAATTTTTATGTTTTTAACTTGATTATATTTTTTAGTGATCCACTGTGCAGTATTTTTTATATTGTAAAAGAATTAGCCCGAGTAATTCCACCACTCTATAATTTGTAAAAGAAATAAAAACCTTTGTATTTTGTATTTCGACGTAGAAGTCTTGCTTGATTACATTAAACTGGTAATCACCTAAATAACACTCAATATACCTAGATTACATCAAAATAAAATTCTATATATTTAAAACTTAAACAGGAGTCTTGTACATTAAAATAAAATTGCATCAACTTCTTTTTACATAATTACTTCCACTTCATAGTCAAATAAAATTAAATCCACTTCTTTTAGTCAAATAAAATTTAAAATTAAAACTAATTAAATTTCAATTATTTATCAACTTTAATGTGCATTCATAATCTTTTCATATTTCTCAAATAATTAACATGGATAATCATTAAAAAAAAGGAATCACGGGTTTCAGTGCTTGATTATATTATGTGTTTGACATTAATATTTATTGGTGATCCACTAGGAAATATTTTTCATTATGGTATGAGACATAGGTTGGTCGCATGGAAAACCAATGGAGGGGAACAAGTTTGGATCAATATGTAATTATTGTGGCAAAACAATAAGGAGCGGTGGAATTACCCAGTTAAAGTGGCATCTTGCTGGAGGTGATTCGAATGTGGCAAACTATCCAAATTGTCTGATGGAGGTCAGATAAGCTATGAAGGCTCACCTTACTACTGGGACTAGGGAGAGGCTGGAGCATGTCGCGCAGCAAAAGGCAGTCCGTGAGGAATTGAGGCGTGGTCTACCCCCACCAATAGATGTGGATGATGACGACGAAGATGATACTTTATACCCAATTGACTGTATTGGAGTTGAAGAGATGCTAGCATATCGACAAGCCTATCGTCAATCTATGCGCCAACAGTGGGACAGGGATCAGGAGGGTTCATTTGCAGCTCGCATGCGGCTTGTCGATTTTAGAGGCAGTGCCAGAGTAAGACCATCAAGTTCGATTGGTAGGACATCTGATTTTGAGACTGGGACACAACCACATGGTATGTTTGGCTGCTCCCAGAGCATGAAAGTCCCAGATCTACCACATGATTCATCTCTGTACAAAATTCGAAATGCAAAATAGAAGCGACTGAAGGAAATGTGGAGTGGGGGAAGTTTGGTGGAAACGCTTGGAACAACTGTATCCAAAATTTTCATACATAGTCATGTGCATGCTAATGCCGCCTCAACCCCATAGTTTAAGAACATGATTGACGAAGCAGAACGGGTTGGGCCGGGGGTAGAGCCTCTTTCTCTATATGAGATTACAGGTAAATAATTAGACGCAGAGGAGAGTGAGATGAGAGACTATATTGACATCCTAAAGCCAATGTGGGAAAATTGTGGTGTCACTATTATGTGTGATGGTTAGACAGGACCCACTAGTCTTTCGATATCAACTTTATGGTGTATAGTCAGGGAAGGACAATATTTTTAAAGTCCGTTGATGCATCTAACAATATAAAAGATGCAAAGTATATATATGACTTGATGAAGGGTGTTGTAGAGGGAGTGGGAAAGAAAAATGTAGTATAGGTGGTGACTGATAATGAGAGTGCCTTTGAGAAGGCTGGGAAGATGCTTATGAAAAAGTATCACCTATACTGGACCCCTTGCGCATCCCATTGCATATACCTGATGTTATAGGTGATAGGAGAAAGGAAATCTGTGAAGGAGGTTATTAACGAGGCAAGAACAGTAACCAACTTCATATACAACCACAGTTGGGTTCTAGTGAAGATGAGGGCCTTGTGTGGTAGTGAAATAGTACGGCCAGGGGTGACGCGCTTCGCCACCAATTTCATTGCCTTGGAGAGTCTGTCTAAACATAAAATTAGACTAAAGGCATTGTTCACTGGATCTGATTGGGCAGAGTATGGACAAAGGCGCAATGTTTTAGGAAAGAAAGTTGAGAACATTATCCTTAACAACAAATTTTGGGACAAAGTGGATGATACGATTGCCATACTAGAGTCTATTTACCATGTCTTAAGGGTGATAGATGTAGATAAGTGGTCGACTATGGGTTCTGTGTACGAATTAATGTGGGTAATGAAGGCGTTGATAAAGAATGTGTCACCTCGTGAATACAAGTGGGTCCATAAGATTATCAATGCTCGTTAGGATAAGACAATGGAGCATTCCCTTCATGCTGCTGGTAAGTTTGATGTTTATTAGATGTTTAGATTGAAGTTATTGCATGTTTGTAATAATAATTGTATGTCGTGTAACTTTCACGTTTCAGCATATTATTTGAACCCAAAGTATCACTATAACCACCAATTGAGGAATCGGGATGACTTAATGAAGGTTGTTCATGACGTCTTCGAGACGTTGGACCCGAAGTGTAAGAGAAAAGGAAACTTGGGGAATGAGGTGAAATGTCTTTAGCTCGTTAACTATAGCATATTTATGTGCATTATTGCATTCTAATATATTCTATCTAATTAGAGCATGTTTTCTCAAAATCTATAGCTAGTGCGCTTTAGGGATGCGCGGGGGAGCTTTGGAATAAATGCTGCTAAGAAGGTAATGTCTAGGATGACGCCGGGTGAGTAATTTCTTCCTAATAAAGTAACTATATTTTATTTCTCTGCATCAAAATATCTATGAAACTAATTGATAACATCGTTTAATTGTCAACTGATTGGTGGCAAATGTATAAAACCGACTGTCCAACCCTCAAAAAATTGGTGGCTCGCGTGTTAGCATAGACTGCTTCATCTTCAGCATACGAGCTAGAACTGGAGTACATTTTCCCTCATCCACACAAAGCAACGGAATCGACTTGGCTACAAAAAGCTGCAAAAACTGGTCTTCTGTCACTATAAGATGAAGCTGTGACTTAGGCAACTGCAGATTGATATTGGGACGCAACCTGAGCAGGATCCTTTAGACCTGGTGTTAATCAGTGCCACTGAGGATTAAGATAATCCACTTTCTAAATGGGTTAAGATTTCATCCCTTGATAAAGATGATGGGCATCCAAATGCAGCTATAGCTAGCGTGGCCGTTGAGATGGGAATCGATGTAAAAAGGGTTATTGCTACAGAAGTGGGGTCTAGCATGCACCAGCGGCAGTAGGATCAGCTTTAGCATAGAATCATTTGATGAGATGATGAGAAGTTCGAAAGGTCTGGGGACTTCGGGTGCAGCAACCACTAGGACAAATAGATTGTCCAATAGTAATAGTGAGGGTGGTGATGAGTTTGATGACCATGATAAGAGTGACGGAGGCGATGACAGTCCTGAGGACGGAGGCAACGTCAGAGTTGAACCAGAGGAGAGACAGAGGCCTCTGAACCCATTCACCACAGAGGCTGACTTTGACCATACCACACAGAACCAAGATCATGGTGCCCTGTCTTCACATCCAGCAAAAAGCCAACCGAGTCATTACGTCTCTCGTCGAGGACGCAGGAGTAGGGGGCAGGGGCCAGGGCCAGGGCAAGGGCAAGGGATGAGATGTGGGACATGATGCTTGGTTTGAGGCCATGGAACATTCAGGCTCTAGTTCCAGAGGGTCTCAACGCACATGGTCCTCCAGCCATGACCATGATACACAGTCTTAGGCAACAGGCTCTCAAGAACATAGCTATGCACATTCCACATAGGACCAATATCCTTATAGATATGTCTCAGGATATGAACCACCTCCATATAAGTATGGAGGTGACAATTTCCAAATCTCAGTGTTTGTAGCAGTTGTGCCTCATCACCCACAATATCCACCAATGGGCGTGCTACTACATCTTAGCCCAGATTACTGCCAATATTATGTACATGAGTATACATCCATGTACCATAATCTGATGAACTGGGCATAGTATTGTATGTATGTGGAGACTCAGTACTATAGCCAACCAAGTCAGGATAGAGATCATGACATCGAACCTCCGTGTAACTCCTTCTGGTGGTGATTGTAGGTTTTTTAGTGGGTTGTCTTATGTATGTTTGTATTATTATGAATCTTATAAATTATGAATTTATGATTGATTGAGAAATGAATGAAACATGAATCAATCACACATTATTGTCACTCGTCAGCGCACATATTTGCTCTCTTCTAATTGCATCTCTCATGTACATTGTTGTTTTTTTTAAAATGTTTTTATTCTAAAAGGTGTATTAACATCTATTTTAACATTTCCTAAAGTTTCATTAAAAAATTTCATGTTTTGTCCCATTTTTTTTGCAATTTTTTCAAAAATCATCGATAAACGATATATCTTTTTTTCACAGCTTGACATGTCAAGCAATATCGACATTTAGAACCTTGGTCATGAGGACAAACTCGATGTCTTGGAGTCTGTTAAGAATTCAGGTATTCTTGACAGTGAGCTTGAGCATGTGCTGAAGGGAATACTTTGCCTTCTACCCGTCTATCCAGATGAAGCCTGCCAGGGTTGCTTGATGCAACTGAACAACCACGTCATTGATGTTGAGGGGAATTCTTTTCAAGGTATTGCTTATTCAGTTTTGCAGCTTGCCGCGGCTGACAACACTGAGAGACAATTCCTAGCTCTGCTTCTAGATATCATCTCTACTGCTATTGATGAACTAGAATCCTCCCTTATAGATGGATGCATAACATCAGCATCAAATATGACGGTGGAAAATCAGTCACGGGAGGAATTCTATTCTGAATAGCGTCCACCAGTATAGCGTTCCGCCCTCCAACCTTATATTTAAGATACTGCTTGTTTAACTTAGTAACGTGTTGGAGTTGATAACATGTTCTCAAGATACTGTTTGTTTCGAGTGAGTTCTCCAATTTATGTAGAGTTTCCTCATTTTGTTATCCATGAATAAAAGACTTTATTTCATTTTTCGTCTTGTGATCCTCCCTTTTTTTATGATATAACTCCATCTTTGTATCTCGAGGAATTAGTGTTCTTTTAGAAGAATGGGCTGAACCCATTTTAAGGCTGCCTACTTACCAATGATAGGATCAAGCTAAACGTAGTTCCAAATAGGGGCGATTTTAGACTCGTAGTTCATGAGTACATAGTTTCTATTCATATCTTGGAAGGTTTAAACTTATAATTTGAGAACAAGTAGGTAGTTTCTGTTCATGTCCAGGAAGGTTTAGACTTGTATTTTAGGGGCAAGTCTTTTAGAAATGATGAATCTTTTTAGTTCGTATTCGGGAGCCTGTCAAATTGCTCTAATTTTTGCCTAAACCAACTCTTGGAGTGTTAGTATAGCAAGCTTTTTGTTGCCCTAGTTTTTGCCCAGACTAACTCTTGGAGTATTAGTCTAGCAGGCATTTTCTTTTGACCCAATTTTTTGCCTAAGCCGTCCTTTCGGATTTTCAACTTAGCGAGCCATTAGTGCTCTAATTTTTTGCCTAAGCTATCCTTTCGGGTTTTCAACTTAGCGAGTTTTGCTACCCTAACTTTTACCTAAGCCGTCCTTTCGGATTTTCAATTTAGCGGGTATTTTGGTGCCCTAATTTTTGCCTAGACCATCTTTTGAGATTTTGGTCTAGCAGGCTTTGAGAATCTTACATTGGTTGGGGGAGATACTCCATTGTCCGTCTATTGTAATCAACAGATATGCTTCATTTAAGCGCGTCCTTTCTTAGAGTTTTGGTTTCTTCTTCATACATCAGGTAACAATTTTTTTTTTTTTGCCCATATTGAGGGACAATAAAGATGATTTCGTATCCTAGGAGGATAGTGTTCTTTTAGAAGAATTGGCTTAACCCAAGTTGATTTTCTCAGGCTGCCTACGTACGCATGATAGGATCAAGCCAAACGTAGTTCAGGAAAGAGCATTTAGATTCGCATTTTAAGAGCGAATAGATAGTTTATGTTCATACCTAGGAAGGTTTCGGCTTCGGTCTTGTATCTTGAAGACTTTTGAAGCTTTGATTCACATTTTGAGAGCAAATAGGCAGTTTCTGTTCATACTTAGGAATGTTTGGACTTCGATCTTGTATCTTTAAGACTTTTAAAGCTTTGATTTGCATTTTGAGAGTGAATAGGCAGTTTATGTTCATATCTAGGAGGGTTTGGACTTCGGTCTTGTATTCAGAGACTTTTGAAGCACAGTGAACAGTTTTAGCTCGTATTTAGGAGCCTGTCAAATCGCTCTAATTTTTGCCTAGACTGACTCTTGGAGTGTTAGTCTAATGAGTTTTTTGTTGCCCTAATTTTTGCCTAGACCATATTTTGAAGTTTTGGTCTAGCAGACCTTTTATTTTGACTCAAATTTTACCTAAGCTGCCCTTAGGGTTTTTGACTTAGCAAGTCATTGTCACTCTAATTTTTTACCTAAGCCACCCTTTAGGGTTTTCAACTTAGCGAGCATCAATTTTGACTCTAATTTTGCCTAAGTATCCTTTTGGATTTTCAACTTAGCGAGTCTTTTGGGATGCTCTAATTTTTGCCAAGACCGTCTTTTAAAGTTTTGGTCTAGCAAGCTTTTCGATTCATAAGAATAATATCGCTTCAGAAATCTTGCATTGGTTGGAGGGATGATTCGCTCTCCATCCATTGAAGTGAACAGGTACGCTCCATTGGAATATACCTTCTCAATGACATAGAGCCCTTCCCATTTTGGTTCGAGTTTTCCCTTGGTTTGACGAGTGACGATGATTGGAGTCCTGACCATTAAGACCAACTCTCCTGTTTTAGAAAACCTTAGTCTTACTCTTTTGTTAAAGGCATTAATTTGCATTTGTCGGTACATCTCTAGGCTCTGTTGGGCTTGGAGGCGACGTTCATCAAGAGTTTCGAGTTATGTAAGACAAACCTTAGCTGAGTCTTCATTTATGATAGACTGCTGAATTGTCACCCGTAGGGAGGGAATTTGAATTTCTAGGGGGAGAACTACTTCACTACTGAAGACTAGGGAATACAGCGTGGCCTGTGTCGGAGTTCGGTAAGCAGTCCTGTATGCCCAGAGGGCTTTGGGTAGGCGTTCGTGTCTGTCCCGTTTACTTTTGTCCATAAATTTCTTGAGGATTTGACATTAAGTCTTGTTGAAGGCTTCGGCAAGACCATTCATGGCAACATAATACCGGGTGGAATAGTTCTCTTTGATGCCAAATTTGGCATATAATTTATGTATCTGGGTGCTTCGAAAAGGTTGCCAATTATCTGTGATGATACTTTCAGGAATTCTAAACCGATATATGATGTTGGTCCGGATGAAGTCTGCCACTAAGTGGTGTTTGACCTCTTTAAGGGCGATGACTTTGGCCCATTTTAAAAAGTAGTTCGTCGCAGCCAGGATGTATTGATGCCCGATAGATGATGGTGGAGTGAATGGACCTATGACATCCATTCCCCATGTCACGAAAGGCAATGAACATGTTGTCATATGAAGAGGCTCAGGAGCCCGATGTATAAAGTCAACATGAAGCTGACACACTTCGCATTTTCTTGTATAGTTGAGACAATCAGTGATCATCGTGGGCTAGTAGTAGCCGGATCTTTTCAGCTGCATTTGGAGTTTGGGCCCAGCTTAGTGGGCACCGTAAATTATGGCATGAGTTTCTTACATGGCTTGATCAATTTCATTTCCCGAGAGGCACCTCATTAAGATACCATCTAAGAACTTTTTATACGGAGTATTTTCCAGCATCACGGACTTTGTGACACGTCGACAAACTTCAGCGCGTTTGGCACGGTATCCGGGCAATCGACCATGTTGGAGATAATCAATGAAGGACTATTACCAGTCTTTGTATTTTTCTTTCATTGTCACAGAACAAACTGTTTCCATGAAATCTACATCCGGAAGAGATTTGAGAGTTCTTCTTTCCCCTACTATGATAGTCAGCACCTTGTCCGTTGGTAGAGTTAGAGATGCTGCAAGACCGGTCAAAGCATTTGCTTGATTGTTAAGTCCCTTACGGACATGGAAGAGGTTGCTTTTTGGTATTTGAGCAAGTAGCTGGTCTATTCTCTGCTAATAGGGAAGGAGGCAGACTCTTTGCACGACATATTCACCTCGGACTTGATTGATGATGAGTTCCAAATCCCCATAGATGGTTAGTTCATCCACCGGGATCTCAAGAGTCAATTCAAGACCTGCTATCAGGGCCTCATATTCAGCTTCATTGTTTGAGCATCATTTTGTTAGTGAGAATGAATAAAGTAGGATTGCGTTGTCTGGTGTGACAAAAACAATACCAACTCCTGACTTGTTCTCCTTCGGGATGATGCGTTTGATTCCATCAGGGCTTCTTGAAGCTCTATCAAAGTACATCTTCCAGCCTGGTTTAACCTGTACTTGCATAATTTCTTCATCAGGGAGGTCGGTGAATAGTGGCGAGTCTGCGGGAACCAGATGTGCTGCAAGGAAGTCAACAAAGGCTTGCCATTTCATCGACTTTTGGGGCACGAATTCGATTTCGAATTCAGACAGGAGTACCACTCATTTTGTCATTCTACCAAGAGAGTGGAGCGGGACATTATGTATTTGAGGGGATCGGCTCTAGATATCAGTTTTACCGAATGTTCGAGCTTATAATGCCTTAATTTCTTCAGAGCAAAGATGAGGACCAAACAGACTTTCTTTATCGGCGTATATTTGCACTCTGCTCCGACCAGAGTCCTGCTTAGGTATTACAGGTCGTTTTCCTTTCCTTAGTCGTTATGCTGAGCAAAGAGAGCTCCGAGAGATCCTTCGAGTGTTGTTATATAGAGGATAAGTGACTTCCCTCTAATAGGGCCCATGAGGACTGGTGGATTGGTGAGATAAGTCTTGATGTTGTCGAGGGGAATTTGACAGGCCAGATCCCATTGGAATGGTATTCCCTTCTTCACCAGCCGGGAAAAGGGTTGGCATCTTCCGGCCAAATTGGAGATGAATCTCCAGATATAAGCAAGTCGACCCTGAAGTCCTTTTAATTCACATAGATTTCTTGGAGGGGGCATTTCATGAATGACCTTTATTTTAGTAGGGCCAATCTCGATTCCTCTATGGCGTACCACAAAGCCTAAGAATTTTCCAGATGCAACTTCGAACGCGCATTTAAGCGGGTTCATTTTGAGCTGATGCTGTCGCAATCTGTCGAAGATTTCTTGGAGGTCATCTAGATGATTGCTTCGTTACTTTGTTTTGACAACCAAATCATCGACATAGCACTCGACTTTTTCATGGAGAATATCTCTAAATATGATAGTCATGGCCCTTTGATAGGTTGCTCTGACATTTTTGAAGCCGAATGACATGACTTTGTAGCAGAACACCCCTTTGGGGGTGCGGAAGGTTGTAAGTTCTTTATCTTCCAGAGTCATCTTGATTTAGTTATAACCAGAATATCCATCCATAAAGGATAGGGCTTCAAAGCTTGTTGTCACATCGACCATCATTTCTGTTATAGGCAAAGGAAATTCGTCCTTGGGACACGCTTCATTCAAATCCTAGAAGTCTATACAAACCCAGATCTGTTCGTTCTTCTTTTTTACAAGAACAACGTTGGCAAGCCAAGTAGGGTATTGAACCTCTCTTATGAACCCGGCTTTGAGAAATTTATCGACTTTGGATTCAATTTGAGCAACCAGTTCTGAGCGAGATCTTCTTTGTGCCTGCTTGATTAGCCTGGCATCCTCTCGAGTTGTGAGATAATGGATTGTAATTTTCGGATCTAGGCCAGCCATTTCTGTGTAATTCCAGGCAAATATATTCTTGTATTCTTTCGGGAGACGAAGATATTCCTCTTTTTCTATTTGAGAGAGTGAAGCACTGATGAATGTTGGCCTAAGGTCATATTCTGATCCGAGGTTAACTTTAAGGAGATCATCAACACTAGCTTGATCTCCTACTTCAAATTCTGGAGAAGCCGGACGGACTTTTTTTTTCTTCCGGTGGTTCTTTCATAATAATTTCTTCTCCTGAAAATGAGTCTTCATCTACTGTAATAGTATTTACAGTCTAGACCTGATCTTTATCTGGTGAAGGTTCAGAATTTCCTAACTCAGATCTTCCCAAGTTAGAACCAACCCGCTTACCGGTGGCCAAAGTCCTTGGAGCTGGCATAATTTTACGCTCAGCCTATTCTTTTTCCTCAGTGTAGAATCCATGTTTCTTAAGCATTTTCTTGATTGCTGGATTATACATAGGCTCCTTTTGGTAAAGGTTCATTTTTTTGTCACTTCTGTTATTCCGGGAGGTGGATTTGCCTATTTGCCCTGCGGAATGAAAAACAATTGGCTTTTCCCATGCTCCTCTGGATAGGATAATGACACTGAGAATGACTTTAGTTGTCGACCATTTTTTCATACAATGAGACTGACCTTAGTCAGGCTATCAATCATATCTTGATGTGCCGCTTCAACCCATAGGGATGCTTGTCAGGATTTTGCTTCTTCTAAAAGCCACTCCATGGAGATTTCTTCCGGCGCTGGGTTTGCTCTAATTGTAACCATATTGTTGGTGCAGACCTTATCTTCATCTGATGAGTAATCAGAATCGGATGAGGAATCAGAATCAGGGAACCCTAGTGTTGGCCAGGTAATGACCCTAAAGAGGGGGTGAATAGGGTCTATGGCAGCTTTTTAAAAAAATGAACTACAAATTCACAAGTGTGGAATAAAATTAAATATGCTACAAGCTGAACTATAGAATATTTAAAGGAAAGAGAGAAGAGATAAGGAGAATGCAAACTCAAGATTTGTTTACGAGGTTCAGCAATCCAGCCTACTCCCCGCCTCAGCTTCCAGCTAGAGGATTCACCACGATTCCTTAATCGCACTGGCTCCTTTACAGGTGGAGTCCAAACCTTTACAATCTCTCTTACAGGTTGAGATATTACCTTACAAGCTCTCCTTTAGGCTGAGCTGAAACCTCTCAACAGACAACCCTCTCTTGAAATAACTGAAGCAATACCTTCAGAGCAAGAATCCTAGATTCTTGACTACTTTCAATAAATGAGTTTTTGGATTAAAAATCCGAAGAGAAAGCTCCTTAAATGAGCTGAATAAGAGTGAAATACAAACTCTAATTAAGTCTCTCAAAGTAGGTAGGAGTCAAGTAAGCTCAAGAGAAATTTTTGGGGATTTTCTAAGTATGAGAGTAAGTGAAAATCAATAGCTGTGAATAGGTGATAGATGGGAGTTATTGTTGTGATTAAGAGTTGTTTGTAGTTCATAAATGAACTCCTTTTATACCATTTGATCCAATAGTGCCGTTGGGGTAGCATTAAATGCTTTTAGGTCCGTTGCAAACTAGCCATTGCAAATATTTTTCAGTTTCAGACATGATTTCGTCGACGAAGTGGAGTTCCCACTTGAGTTCGTCACCGAATTCAAAAGATGGAATTTAATTTTAAAAAATCTTGTAATAACTTTGTCGCCGAAGTTAACCCAACTAAAGATTTCGTCGCCAAAATCAAGAAACAGAACTGAATTTGAAAATTTCTGTAATGACTTCGTCGCCGAATTCAATCTACCCAGAGAATTCGTCGACGAATTCAGAGTAAAAATTCTGAATTCAGTCTTGGATCACACTGAAGGGATGTGATTGATTTCCTAGGTCAATTAGCTATACTCTTATAAAAATTTTATGATTAATTAGAGCTTTTGGAGTGATCTTCAAAAATGTCCTAGGCTCCTATGGTCAATCTATGATTCTTGAGCTTTTCAACTTACCATCCTTTTGAGGATATTTTACATAAGTCCTATACATTCTCAGAATAAAAAGTAAATACATTTAAAAATGATGAGAGATGATCTTGGCTTGACTTGGATCTTGTGATTTTGTCTTTTGTCTTTTGTCTTCAATGGACCTGATTTGGACTAAGGTCTTATCTTGGATCTTCATCTTGTATTCAGTGAGTTAAACTTCCTCTTGGGTAATTTCCATCCTTTTTCATGATTGGAGTGCTATCAACTTATGTAATATGAAATGCTCACGCACTTAAATGGTTTCATTAGTACCAAATATTTCATTATATTATTATGTTATTATCAAAATTAATAGGGGTACTTATGGTTGTAACCCTGAGGCTAACACCTGGTCCATGATTATTACGTTGGATTTGTTTACCGGTTACCAAAGTCTTCCTCTGTTTGGGAGTGGATGCTGACTCATAAGAGGGCATTGGTTCGCCTTTGGCTTACTCTTTTTCTTCGGGATTGAACCCTAGTTCCTTGAGCAGTTTTTTGATTGTTGGTTTATACACAATCTTTTTTCGATATAGGTTCATTTCCTTGTCCTGGTTGGAATCGTGGGAAGTAGTGGCCTCGCTTGGTTGCTTTGCAGGATCAAAGATAATGGACTTTTCCCTTATCTTTCTCGGTGGAAGTATAAAGGTAGGGCTATTTCCTGCCACTGACCATTCGCACCACATGTTGATACTCACTCTTGCCAAATTATCAGTCATTCATTGGCGAACTGCTTTCTCCCATAGAGGCTCTTGTGGAGGCTCTGTTTCTTCTTATGAGGATAACTCTATGGAATCTTCTTCATCTGATGAGTAATTTACTCTAATCATGACTATATTTATAGTTCGACGATGGTTTCCTCCAAATACAAAGATCGAGGGCTCATATCCCAGTCCTAATGTATCTGTATCAACATAGTCACCAGTACCCAGGGCCTTATGTTGCTCCATTTTGAGTGCAGCTTCATAAGCAGATAGAAGAGTTCCTTTGACCTGTTCTCCTTCTTTAGGATTCAGTCCATGATTTTTGAAGACTGTGAGGGTCTGTTTGCCATAACTTGACTTCTTCCTATAAGGATTGATCACCCTGTGCCTTTCATCAGTGTATATAGGATTAATTCTTTCATATTTATCGAAAAAATTATAAGTATAGGCTTTTGTCCTCTTCTCGTGACTAAAACAGTGCAACTGGAGGTAGTTTCTACCATTGTACAGTCCATCTTCCTCAGAGAGACTAGATGATTAACTTTCAGAACTGGAAGAGTGTCAACTTGTTTAACCTCGCAAATCTGGAAGGGGTCAGCCAGTTTGTCCATTTCGAGATTCCGGAGAGATTCGACCAAAGCCAGGATCGGTTGCCCTTCTTTTATCTAGGACTTTATGGTATATTTGAACACCCTTTTCAAAACTACATTTTGGGCAGGTCCATGATTGCTTTTTGGGTCGCTCTCAACTTTATGTCCCTTGGGCTTTTGTTGAATTCTTCTTTGGGAACTTTTAACATAGAAACGCGCATCTGCGTAATATGCCTCTACATCATTGAATGAATCATCATCAGTATCGATCCTTGCTTGCCTGATCCCTTGTGGGTATTTGAGGCATTGATGATAGGTCGATGGTACAACAAGATGGTTATGCATCCACTGATGCTCCAACAGGGCGTTATACGATGTATCAACATTAATCACCAGAAACATTGTAGTTTCAGCAATATCTCCAAACCTGGTTTTGAGGTTAATCATGCCCATGGGCTTTTGCTCATTTTGGTTAAAACCTTGGATGATCAGGTTACTTTAATAAAACCGGCTTATTTGTACGCCAAACTTGGACAACATCCTTTTTGGGAGGATATTAATGGTCGAACCTCCATCAATCATTACTCGGGAGATGCTAGTTTTATTAACTAGACCAGTGATGAACAATTGCAAATTGTGTTGGAGAGTCTCAGCTCGCATGTCTTCATTATCAAAAGTGATTGTGAAGAGGCATGAAGTCCCTATTTCAGGAGGCTGAGGTGGCTGGCTTTTAACTTATTCAGAGAATTCTTGCGGATTAGAGAGGGCATATATGAGAGACTTTCTCAATTCATGGGACATCTTGAGAGCATCATAGACGCTTAACAAGGAAGAGATTTTCTTCAAATGAGCTAAGATATCATATTTGACCCTCTCATTACCAGGAGTTGTTTGTGCTTGTGCCTGTTGAGTTCTAGTCGGCTTTTCATGCTAAACTAGTACAAATCTTGGTTGTAGCTTTCTACCTGACCGGAGATTGAGTTGGTAGGACTTTGAAAATTGTCTGACTTATAGGTTCAGACGACTCTCCTTCCAAGAGTTGAACCATGTTCACAGAATTGAAGTCTAGCTTCCTCTTTTTGCTTTGAAAGGGGAACTGACTTCGCCTTTCACAGTGCTATGTTGGACTTCCAGGCTAGGCTGAAATTTATTCAGATGCCAATGAACTGTCAGTTGACCATGAGTTTAGGACTGCTTCTTCTGTTGGAGGGTCCTTGTTTGAATCGACTGCAGCAGATGAATCTTGATTCTTGGGCTGACTTATGATTTGCATCGATCGCCATATCTGACGATGATTTTAATTTAAGGTCTTAGGTGTACCTGGTGTCTCTTAAGGGGAACCAGATTACACTTGTTCATCATCTGCCTCTCGTTCTCCTCCAGATGAAAATCCTTCAGAAAGAAAGTCCTATAGATATCTGTCCAAGTGTAGATGGTCTCATTTCTGCGAGTTCAATATCTTCAGATTGATCTAGCCAATCCTGAAATGCCCGGTGTCTTTCTAGATTACATGCTACCACTTGTCTTGGCACATTCAACCACGAAGGGTCTTCATTCAGGACTGTATTGATGATATGACAGGAGAAGATACTAGATTCATCTTCCAAGTCTGTTAACTGAAGGTTATCATAGTCACAGTTGGAACAAAAGCCCGGAGGGATGAAATCCATCAAGGTGATTTCCATTAATGGTTTTTGTTCCAGAAAGGCATCTTGAGCAGGGCTATTTTTCTTAGCTTTCCTTACTCTTTCTTTCTTCTTCTTTTTTCTCAGCCTTGGCTATGCGCTTCCTCTATTTTCTCTGGGCTTGGGCCTGCCTTCTAGCCTAAGCCTGCTTTTTTAGCATCGGCATTTTGAGCCAGTTGCTTTTTCTTCTTGGCTCATTTGCTTTCGAAAAGAGTCTAATCCTCTTCATCTGACGGTTTATTGCCAGAAAGGTTGCCACTTGAAGATATTTTATCTTTATCAAGTGCTTCTGATGATACCACCATATTGGATGTAGCTGCCTGTTGGAGATCTTAACCAATGACAATCTCTTTATTGTCCAAAAGTCGTTGAATGATATCCCTCAGTACAAAACAGTCATTTATCTTGTGACTTATTCTACGATGATAAGGATAGTATTTAGGATCATCTTTCATCCCGATCTCTTATGGTCTCTTACTTTCCAGGAGAATAATCAGTTCATTGGCAAGAAGATCCTCCAACAAATCTTCGAAAATGTCATCAGAGAATGAATATGTTTTATTCATTCTTTCTTCAATAGTGGCCTTTTTTTGTGGGCCACGCTTATCTTGCCATTATGGTCTTCTGGCTCCACCATGAGCTGGTTTAGCACCAATTTTGATTGATCCTTTGTCATTGTTTGATCGACCAGTTGGTCTACCTGGACCTGGTGCTGGTTGCGCAGTTTTTTTCGTTTCAATACTGCGGCAGTTGAAGATTCAAGGCGATTAGTGCCTCTACCTCGCATTCTCTTTCCTATGTGATTTTCCATGTCATGTGCTTTTGTGCACAGATCTTCAAAACCTTCGAAGTTTTGGACCATGAGGGCTATTGACAGTTCATGCCTGAAGTTGTTGAGGCACATCCGGATGAGTTCCAGTTGAGTGAACTTTTGAGGACAAGAGAAGGTCAAAGCTCTCCATCGGGCAATGAACTCTGTTACAGACTCATTATCACTCTGTCAAGTCTCAATCAATTCTAGAAAACCCACTCTTATTTGAGTGTTGTAGAATTGTTTGCTAAATTCAAACATCATTGTATTCCACTCTAGGATTGAGGCCTCAGCAAGATTGACATACCATGTGAAAGCAGCACATTTTATGGATTACACGAAGAGTTAGAGACAGAGATCTCCCATCTTGGATGCTAATCCACACCTTGAAAGGAAATGAGATAGATGTTGTCTCGGATCTGCGGTGCCATCAAACATTCTGAATATTGGTTGAACGAAGCCTGGAGGGAACGGAACCGCATCGATTTTAATCGGATAAGGTTTCACAATCATCAGAACATCCTCTTCTTTTTCTTTGATATTTCGCATTTGATTGCGAACGGTCTCTTCGATTGCAGTAAGAAGAGATGGTGGCACCCCTCCTATGAGCAATGCTTGGTCCGGGACTCGCCCTGTTCCTGGTACAACTAGATGATTCGAAGGTGTAGGGGTTGTGCCTTGATTACTGCTATGTCCTTGGTACAAGAAGTGTGGTCCTGGTGCCGATGCAAACTTAATAGCTGACAATTGGGTAGCCAACTCTTGCATTTGGGATATGATGCCGATAATTTCATCATCTTTATATCAGAGTTGGGCCTGTAAGGCAGCTGCTTAATCACCTGATATTGGAGGTGCCAATGCCGAATGACAATTTTCTTGACCTCCGTGCTCTGGTTCTTCTTTCTGGTTCCGTATTTGTTCGGCCCCAGAATGGGCTGACATTTCTGGACAGAGGCCGTTGATGTTGATGACGAACAGTTGCCATCATTGTTGTGAAGATCGTTAGATTAATGCCTTTGAATGCATTTGGACCCAGCCTGATCAACAAGTTCCTGCCTTATTGTCCTGAGTCCCTGTTAGTATTTGCATTAATAGTAGGGTGACTTTGCGAAAGGCTGTTAATGCCCCTTGCATAGTTCGAAGAAACTTGCAAGTTTGTCATTTCTTGTTTTAATCTGATAGCATCATTGATGATGTCATCGGATGTCGAGTTCTGTCCCAGGAAGACCCTATTTTTGTTGGCCTTTAGCTGCCAACTTATCTCTTTCTTGGAAAGGGAACTGTTTATGAATGAACATGTGTCCATCTGTCGCTCCTTCTCCCTCTTGAGATAGTCTTGTCCATGGACTCTTATCTCCTCGAACTCAGGTCTGTTTCTAGACCTATCTGGGGAGTTGGATGTAACTCTGGCAGTCAACTAATCTTGGGCTAGACCCTTGGGCTGATTGAGCTTTGGGTCCACGGACCCTGATTGGTTTTCACGGGTGGGCATTGCCCCTTTCTCGCGAAGTGGCCTTGGCCACTTCTCTTTCTGTTCGCATGATTAGCCTGCTGATTTTGAGCACAGGTCCGTGGACTCAAAGTCCTATCCGCGGACTTTTCCTGCAGATTGATTCCCTGTACTTGGTTCTTTTTGTTATTTTAAACTAATTTTGTTGAGGAAGTTATTATTAAGTCCCTTAGGCCTGTGGCCTTATTCTTTTGCTATGAGAGAATTTGGGCAGCATCTCCCCTCCATTGATAAACTATTGAGGAGTAAGTTCCAACAACTAACTTGGGCTGAGGGCTCACAACAGTTTCTCTTAGGATCGACCCATATATTTCCTGTTTAGACCTTGACTGGATCATGGTTTGGGCCTGAAACGAGCTTCCTCAATTAGTTGATCCCGAAGGGTTAATAATTTTAGAATCCGCTTTCAGGGTTTCCGATGACGAAGGTCTGCCTTTTCAGAAATTTGAGCGAAATTTCGGATTTTGAAAATTTTGGAATTTCGGTCGAAATCTGATTTTTTTTATTAAAATTCCAAAATATTTAGAAATGTTTGCTAAAATTTCGTGAAATTTCGAAAATTTATATATTAATTTTAAAAATAAAATAATAATATTTATATAAATATATAAAATTTTAATAAAATATTATTTTTTAACATTTATATAATAATAAAAAATATATATAATTAAAAAATATTAATATTTCAATTTTCAAAATTTCGTCGAAATCCTGCAATTTTTTGGGATTCGGTTTGGGTTGGCTGGCCGAAATCTTCGAAAATTTTGAAATTAAAAACCCTAACTTCACCTTGTGTGGAAAGGCAAGAGTGTCCGTGGATGGGCACTCCTTTTTTGAGGTGCCCATGGGTTGGTGACCTGTTGTTGGCGGCCAGCCTGATGTGGGTGGTCTGCCTACCTTTAATTTAGGCAGGCAGACTGCCTTTCCACCCTTGAATTGTTGGGGTGGGTCCTGATTCTGTTGTGGGCTAGAGTGTCCTTAACAAAGACCTGGTTTGGCGACCACAGCCTCTTTGCAGAGGTCTAACTAGTTGGCTGGACCTACTTGGCTAGAGCTGCTGCTATCTCGGCTCAGGTGAGTGGATGAGTGACCGGAATCCGGATCGGGGGTACATACACCCGCCGGTTGATGGTCAAGACATAGTTCCGACGCACACATACAGACTCAATTATCCTACACAAAACCGATAAGAAAAATAAAGAATATGATCACTCACTTGCCTTTTTCTTTATTTTTATTCTTCATCAAATATGAGAAAATAAGAATGTCCTACCGGGCATGCCAGAAATTTGTAACGCGTAAATTTCGTCTACGCGTCAAATTGCCTCAATTATTGTATGAAGTTTATTATTTTTTGTAGGGGACTATCATTCCAATTTGAGTAAACTCAGACTGTTAATTACCTTCCCGATTTGGGGAAGAACCTCTGATTAAGAAGAAGAACTAATATTTGAATAAAATCTTTATTTATTCAATGGGATTGCCCAGATCTCATGTAGGCGTTACAGGATACCTCATAAAGGTTTTGTATCCAAAAAAGAAATAGAGGTGGTCATATTGGGGGTTCACTTGATATTCTCCATTGATGGGAGATTCTTCTTCTTCCTCTTTGGTAGCTGTTTTGTTACAAAAGAAAAGAAAGCTCTTTTTCGTATTCATCCTTCATGCCTTTTCCGTCTCTTGCTTCGTGGGGGTTTCTTGTGAGAAAACCCCTTTTTATATCTTTTGGAGAGTCCTTTTTGGACTCCCTTTTGAGTTCCTCCTTTTTAGGAAATCAAAAGAAGCCAACTCTCCATAGAGAAGGTCATCTATCCAAGATAGTTAGTTTCTCTTATATTGGGGAAACCTGGTACACATGAGAGTCATTTTTCTTGAAGGATTCCAAATTGGTTTCCCTTTTTGGGAAACCTAGGGGGATCAGCTTCCCTCTAAAAGAGGGAAGAGTCTTATCTTCCCTGAAAAGGGAAGAGATTACTTCCCCTTTCGAATAGGGTGTCATATGACACTCTATTATTGGAGAAAAAGAGGGGATCTCTTTCTTGGGATCCTACAAAGCTGGCAGAGTGTCTTTTTTTATCAGGGATTCTCTACCACTTGACAATCAGTATCTAGCTGCCAACTGGGAAACCTTGGTCAGTCCGCAAGTTGAAGGGGTGAGACCATGGGTCTCACCCACGGTCTGAGTCAGGTCCAAAGCTTATTTGGGCTGTGGACCAGGGTCTGACCTTAGTCAATCTGCGGACCAAGACAGGGTGGGACCATGGGTCCAACCCTTGGTCTGGGTTGAGTCCTTGGCCATTTATGGTCACAGACTGGGCTAATCATTTACTAGCCCAAAGATGGACTTATAGAGTCTGTCCGTAGAGCTTAAGTGGGGGTCTGTCTGCGAGGGCAAACCCTAACCACGTGTTAGTCTCCTAAGGACTGACACAAAGGGGTATCCGCGGGGCATTATTGCCCTGGTGCCAGCATTTTATGCTAGGCGGGCTAGCAGTGAGCCAGCCCTTGGCTAGTTGGTGTGCGTGCCTTTGGCATGCGCGAAGCTTAACCGCCCATTCTATGGGTGGTGATCAGGTGTAGGCAGGTGCACCATACACCCGCCTTGTGGGTGGTGAGATTTCACTGCCCACATTTCCCTTCAGGTGTCAACATACCCTTTAAACGCAAAAATACCAGGTCAAACAACATAAGAGCTCTATGCCCCTTCCTCATCTCCCTCAATCTCATCGTATCAACTCTCAACCATTCACATAGTTCGTCTACTGATCCTTCTTCGATTTCTTCAACATCTTCTTTGTCTTGAGTATATGCATTAACCTAAATAGATCGAACTGAAGCATCATCTTCCTCAATTGGTATCCCTTGACTTTCACTCCCTTTTGGTATGTTAGCATAGAGGAGCATTCAGATGAATAAAAAATTTATGAAAAATTTATGAATTCTCAAAGAAACCAAACAATAAAACCAAATGTCCAGACTCTTTTAAGATTAAAGAGTCTCTTACTTTATTCCATTATAGATGTTTTCTAATACTTGAAGATTTGATTAAAATGAGAATCATCAATAAGTAGATTAACCTAATTGAAATGATTGCTTATTAGGTTTTTTTCATGATTTTGTTTGAACCTGCATGTAGAGCCTTTGAATCTTTTTAAGTTTGGTGCATAGCTAAATATGGGAAGTAAATTGTCTAAAAATGGGAAGTAAATTGTCTGTGTTCTTCCCTGTGTGGACATGAGTTTTGGAAGGCCAGGATCAATTGGTTTGTACGGATTTATCAGTTGTAACTACCTCTTGGAGAGATCATGGCCTTCAAAAACGCTAGCTGCTAGGAAGAACCCAGGGAAGAACATAGACGATATGGTTCCCCAAAAATGTATACATAATTTTTTACAATTTGGTACCTTCATAAAATAGAATACATTTAATGATATGTATTTGGTAAGTTATAAGTTTTTGTGTATAGTAAGAAAATATTGTTGTGCTCGAAGCAATACCCTTATTATTATTAGTGAAATACTTAACTTACTGCCGCTTTAGACTATGTAGTCTAATGTGTAGTCCTCATTGGTCAATGCCCCCCTTTTTACCACATATCAACAATAGTTAAGATTCACTCACTCCTAAGGTTAAGCAATCTAACCTTGATTTTTAAAAAGCAAAAATATTAAATTTCATTTTCTTAATCTTAACCATAGTTAAAGAGTGTTAACAGGGACACGTGGCCATGACAGTACTACATAGTCTAATGCGTGGTGTGCTAATTGTTGCCCAAGGATTGGACCCTAGAGGGGGGTGTATAGGGTCTATGACAAATTCAAATTTCTTCCTAATCTCTTAAACGGAATTTCAATTATACTAATTAAAAGGGAATATAAATTAAATAATTTTACAAACAATGCAAAACAATGAAGTAGAGAGAAGGGAAAGAGAAAACAAACACAAGATGTTGTTCTTGAGGTTTGGCAATCCCGCCTACGCCCCCGCCTCAAGCTATACCCACTTGAGGATTCACCATAATTTGCTAATCACACAATCTTCTTACAGGTGAAGACCAAACCTTACATGTGCAAGAGAATCTCCTCTCTTGACTTCCATGATCTTCCTCTGGGTGAAGATCCAATCTTATAATGAAACTTCTCACTTCAAGGACAAGAATCTACCGATTCTTGATTTCAAGCACACTTTGTAGAAAGTGATTGTACAATCATAAAATGCTTCTTACATGAGCTGGATGATCTCTTTAAAGCTCTCTAAAAATCACTCAAAGATTGGAGTTGAATAGCTCAAGATTGAACTTTTGGGATTTAGGGTTTACTCAATAGATTTAGAAATCTAAGCTTGTGATTGATTGATTGAATGATCTAGAATGATAGGAGTTCTTATTTAGTTCATAAAACATCTTATTTTATAGCCCAAGAAGTTTCATGACCGTTGGAGTAGCATTGATTACAAAAAGAGCCATTTGAAAACTAGCCATTATAGAGTAAAAACTTTGTCTCGCGCCATCTGGTCGACTAGATGGGTCATCCAGTTGACTAGATGAAGGCAGTGGCCAAATAAAACTTATGTGCCATTATCCAGTTGACTGGATAAGTGATCTGGTCGACTAGATGACTGTTTTTCATAAGAAAATCCTTATTAGTTAACTTGAATGATGAGAATGAATTCATAGGTCTTCTACCTTATCTTTATTATTCCTTATGATGTTCCAGGTCCTTAGAAAGATATCCAAACATAGTCTGAAGGAATCTAAAGTCAATCTATGCTTTGAGCATTCAATCTTCAAGCTTTGAAGACTTTTTACATAAGTCCTAGACACTCTCAAAAGATAAAAATAAAATTTTAAACCTTCTTGAGGGTCTTCATTCTTCTTCAACTTGATCTTGACTTGATTTGTCTTCTTTGGCTTCATGATCAATCTTCTTCTTCTTCATGATATGACTTGGACTTGGAATTGGATATGATCTTTAACATCTTCAATATAATCCAACTTGATCCAATGACTTGCTTTGACTTGGCAATAAATGTTCTTCATGAGTGAAGTCATTTTCATGCTTTTGCCTGGAATGGTTTGCTAATGCTCTTGGTAGACTGATTTTCACATAAACTTAATTGAGACATTAATAGCACAAAGATCATTACATTATTGTGTTATCATCAAAATCATTAAGGAAACCTATGGTGGAAACCCATAGGCTAACACTAATCATTGCCCTTATTATTAAAAAAGGGCGCTGTTATGAGCACATTAATATTTACTGACTGGACATGCACCTTTCTAAAATACAACTCCTTTTTTAAAGAATGTATTGTCTATTTGCACCCATACTCTCAAACCCTTAAGCCATCTTCTCATCTTCTAATCACTTCTCATTCTAAGAATGATCCCGCGAAGCTCCTCTTTCCTTACTTTAAGAGATGAGTTATAGAAACATGAACTAGCTTTTTCTCGTCATAATAACCTTAAATCCTATGTTTCATTGTTCTTCAATTTTTCTTGTCTTACAAACCTTAAATATCTTATGTTTCCATTGGAGGACCTTCACTTGGGTTTGGGTCCATGAAAGGATAATGAATTATCTTGTTTTATGATTGTAAGTTTAGAATGATGTATAATTAGAAAATTTTTAGGTGTTTTTTTACCTCTTGGTGTGATCGTAGAATTTGTTACATTTTAGTATTGTTCAGTTAGTAAATGATGTTTTTGGTGTCCAATATTGGTGTGCTACTCATAACAGCACCCTTAAAAAAGTCGTCAACACCTGTCCTTACCTTCATCCAAAAATTAACACATGCTTTACCAGGTGTTGGTGTTTGGCTGAGACTGAGAGTAGGGCTAACATGCTTCTTATCTTATTAAAAACAGCTTTGAGATCATACAAACCAGTTTTTGCGACCGGTTCTCTATTAGAACGGTTTGACCGTCCGGTCTGAGTTTCTAAACAGTGATCTAGGGTTTTTGGTAACCAGCAGAACTGCAGCAGCCTTGTTTTAGAGTTCCTTTCGTTCCCAGACAGTCTCTCATTCTCGGATCCAAAAAACCCTAATTCGTGGAAAACTATCTAGAGTTTCAGCAAACTCAAATGGCATCGAACTTCGAGAATCCTCCCAAAATCTCTCCTCTGAAGGACAGTTATTGCGCAGAAGCCTGTAACGAACCCAAATCGTTCCATGATGAAAATAAGAAATTAAATAGAAAAAGGGAGAATTTGAATCTTGTTAAAGGGAGATCTGGACCTTTGTTCTCATTCGAGGGAGAACAACTCCTCCTACAACTCTCAATTGAGATGTTTGATTATTCTTCATTGATTTCTAAAAGAATCGATTACATCCTTATATAACTATTCTCTAACCTTCCTAATAGTAATAATATATTTATTACAATTACTTTCTAACTAACCTAACAAACTATTAGTAACCTAATATTTAATAATAATCATTCTTAAAGCAAGAAGATACTTATTTAAATACTTTCTTAACCAGGCCCCTCTTACTAATAGGGTCGTCATTCCATCCCCCATAAGATCAACCTTGTCCTCAAGGTTGAAGATGAAGTCCACCCAGATCCCATGTTACGAGAATTGCAACAACTTGATGTCAAAACAATTGTCTCCCTTGAATTGAATCCTTTTAAGAATTGATCCCTCCAAATAAAGTTGTGGAGGGATAGAATTGTATGCTTTCTTGTTCCAATAAGATGACTCTAAGTCCTCATTTTTGAGATGGAAGAAAGGTGCAATCAATTTTTCTGAAGCTTTTTTTTAATGAAAATTCATGGCATTCTTGATCTTGTTGAGTTCAGGATCTAGATCAATGATGCATCTGCATAGGTGCTGTATTTTTTACCATAGCAGCTTTACCTATATACGCTTCACTTGAAGAATCCAATGGTGACATGGATGATTCATGCACCTTCGCAAGTCCATCCACGACAATATGTGTATAATTTTCGTGTACCTCCTTCGCAACTCGATCTTGTTGGAGTTGAGATATCACCTCTTCCGTTCGTCCAACGTTTCCTCATTTTGTAGTGGAACCATGCGTAGATGTTTGTGCACCATGAGAATGCGCTGCTAATTCCTCCTTCTCCTTCAGCTCATTGATGGATGCCTCCATTCTATCCTCTTAATGATTTTCCGCAAAAGATCTGTGTGGTCCATGTCTTCGTAAGATTACCAATTGTAACGATCCCAAATCGTTACAAGATGAAAATATGAAATTAAATAGAAAAAGGAAGAATTTGAATCTCGTTAAAGGGAGATCCAGACCTTTGTTCTCATTCGAGGGAGAACAACTCCTCCTACAACTTTCAATTGAGAAGTTTGTTTATTCTTCATTGATTTCTAAAAGAACCGATTACATCCTTATATAACTAGTGGGCTGCACGTGCGATGCACGTAATTAACCATGGTTAAGAGTCTATAACCCTTAGGGTTCAACATTCTAACCTTGGGTTGTAAATTTCAATATTTTAACTCCATATAGTTAATCTTAACCACAATTATTTAGGGTTAAAAGGGACACGTGTTAACCTATGGGTGCAATTGAACTCTCCTCGAGTTCAATCGTGATTGGCTGTGATTTTAATCCTAAGATGAGAAATGGGTAGTTTGGAAATTAAGTAAAACAATAAATCAAGTTTTGTATATAAGCAAAACATAGGCTACGGTTTGTTAAAGGAGTAGAGACCTTATGTAAGGGTAGTTTGGGAATTTACTAAAAATCAGGCTACGGTTTGTCCGGGGGTAGTTTGGAAATTTCTATTACTAAGGGGGGCTTTCTCATTATAGTAGAGAAGAAGAGAAGAGAAAAAGAGATTCTCTAACCGTCCTAATAGTAATAATATATTTATTACAACTATTTTCTATTTAACCTAACAAACTATTAGTAACCTAAAATTAAATAATAATAATCATTCTTAAAGCTTTAAATACTTTCCTAACCATGCCCCTCTTACTTACTAATAGGGTCGTTACAATGCCGCTACAGTTGCAGAGGAAGACGGAAAGACTGAACCAAAAAGCCGCAAAGAAGGAAGCTGCGGCCAATGCGGGTGCCGCAGCAAACTCTACAGAATTCGATCCTCTATCTGGAAATTACGGTGATGTTCCTCTCGTAGAACTGCAATCGAAGGCTGTAAATTGGAGCACTCAATGAGGATTTGAAGGATAAGGAAGTTCTAATCCGTGGAGGAGCACAGACGATACGTGCTGTAGGTAAAAACATTGCCTTTTTGGTGTTGAGAGAGAAGGGTTTTTACGGTTCAGTGTGTCGTGACGGTTGCTCCAGAGCTCGTTAGCAGACAAATGCTGAAGTTTGCGCATGTCGACATCCAAGGGATTGTCTCAGTTCCTGGTGTTCCGATCAAAGGTGCCTCGCAACAACTGGTGATTTTCGTTTCCTTAGCTGTGGCATATAGTTTGAATTTTTAAAAACCCTAGCCAGAATTGATCCGCGTTCTTGCAGGTGGAAGTTCTTTATTGCATTAGCAATGCTGTGCCAAATCTACCTATCAATATTGAGGATGCTACTCGAAGCGAAATTGAGATTGAGAAAGCTTTGCAGGTATGCTTACAGACATGAACTTCCAACGTTTCCTTTTTATTTTTATAAATGAATTTGTTATGTTCTTTCACCAGTTCCATGTAACTCAATTAAGCAATTGTTCATCAGTAGATATTGATTAGTTTCTACTTTTTGGGATAAATTTCCTTCAAGAGTTTGTACAATCCAAAGCAATGAATGTTAGTTTGCCCGTGGCATTTTTATTTATTATTACATATTAATAAAGTTCTTTCAAAGAGTGCAGGCTGGGGAGCAACTTGTTCGTGTTAATCAGGACACACATTTAAACTCTCGACATGTGCACACCTGCCAATCAAGGGATTTTTCGTATTCAGTATCAAGTTGAAAATGTAAGTTCATATCTTGTGGATTAACCTTCTCCTTCTGCAATATTCTTAACCTTTGGACTTCATGTTTGTGGGTTTTCATGTTATACTTTAGCATGGAAGGTGTCTAGAAACTTTGAACTTTTCTATATGATGTAAAAATTATTTAAAGCAAAATCAAATATAATCTAGATATTATCCTGTTCTAAAGCACACTAAATAGTATTTAAAGAAAAGCATAAAAAAAGTTGACTTTGATGTCGTCGGGACTTGGAAGAATTCCAATGAGATTCCTATACCACTCCTAGCACCTCAATTACGCTCCCAAATCTGAGTTTTCTAGAAAACCAAGTTAATTCTAAAGAGGAAGGCTCCTAGGGTTTTAGAGAAGTAGAATTGTATATTAAAGAGGGTTTGTAGAGAAGTAGAATGGTATGACAGTTTTTTGTTTCTGTTTTTTTTTTTTTTTTGGGGGGGGGGGGGGGTGTTATAGAGTAGTGAAAGTCGATAATATGAAAGAATTCATATTTGGGGTCATGCTTGGGGTTATATTTAGGCTTAGTATTGTGTGAATATGAATTGGAGTGAAAGTCCATACCTAAAAAAAAATTATGATACTATCAGCTTTCTAGAGCATAGTAACCAAGTTCGTCGATTGTTTTCAAAAAATCCCGATTAATTTGCAAAATTTTCGTCGAATGATTAATTAGCTAAGTATTTGTGTCTTTTAAAAAAATCACTACTTTTGAAAAAGTCACAAAATTTGTGACTAAATGCGAATTAGTCAGGACTTTTTGAAATAGTCCCGGATACATACTATTATATGAATTATATTTGTTTATAATTTTCACAATTAGTAATCCTATTTTTTTCATATATTATCAAGCAATTTTCTGATTCCCCCCCAAATCTTTATTCTTTCCACATTTTGCTGATTTTTCCCCCCAAAATTTTCCTTAGCTGAATAATTCCCCGATCTCCTACTTGGGTTAAATTGAATTTTGATGCAGATTTTGGAGCATGCAGTAGCATCTTCTAAGGAAATTATTGAACCATGTAGAAATCGGGTGCTGACATTGTGTATAGCACTAGTAGTATTGTTATCAACCCAATTATGGAAGGGAAATAATTAACATTTTAACTTCTAAGAGGTCTTAGTCTTGGCACTTACTATAAAAAGGGCCCTGTATCTCTTTAAAATTTGGTTAATTATTGGTATTTTGGGTATCGTAAATTTATGAAAAGATTTTGGTTTTTTCTAAAAAGCTCAGGGTTATTTTGGTCCAGCAAAGGTAGTGGTATTTTGTTTGTTTGGAAAAATAAGGTATTTTGGGTTAAATTGGATATTGATGGAAACTTTGGAGCATGCGGGTGCATTTTCTATTGGAATTATTAGAATGTGTGGAAATGGGGGTGCTGACATTGTGTATAGCACTAGTAAGCTTGTTATCAACATAACTATGAAAGGGAAATAGTTAACCCTGCCACTATCATCAAAGTGGCCCTGTATCTTATTAAAATTTGATAGAATTGTTTAAATCATTTCAATTTGACATCCTTGCTCCTGTTTCTAGGCTATGTTGCGTGGACACTTTGAGTTTATGGGCGAGTCATATGTCCATATGTGTCTACACATATTTGGACATAGATTCGCCACATAATCAGCTGTTGTTTCTTAAAAGTACTACATATATACACCCATAGTCACTAAGTATGGGTATGGGGTTTAAATAGCAATGATCCATTCGGATAGTATGGGCTTTATACGCAAAAAGTATGGAAAGAATTTAAAAAACAATTAATAATTATAAATAAAGAGGAAACATGAGGCCAAACAATCATTAAAGTCATTATTCAACAAAAGAATTACAATTATACATCCCTTAAAATATCATCATTCATCATTCAATCATTTTAACAAACAAATATCATCATTCACCATTCTAAAAAAGTACATTACCATCATCTTCTAAGCTAGAACCCCATAAAATTCAAACCTTAAGATAAAATTCAAATCCTAACATAAGCTTCAAAGTTCAAATCCTAACAGAAAATTCAGTAATATATTTCAATCTTTGTAAAAATAGACCATGTGTGCAAACCCTATCATAAAATTCAAATTGGTAAATGAGAACAAGAAAAAATACTAAAAAATTAAATTTCAATATGTAAAGGATGAAATTACTTTTAGGTTGCTTGAATATTGACAATGGAGGTGAGAAACAAAAGAAAGAGAATCTAAGTTCTAGAAGAGATGAGGGAATCTAGATTCTAAAAAGGAGGATATTTTGATTCTTCTTCTTCTTCTCGTTTTCACAGAGGGAGTTGCAGTGATTGCAAGTGTATAAACAAGTGAAACCCGAGAGGTTCACATGTTTTGTTTTTTCACTCAGAATGGTCGTTGGATGCTGATTCAAACGGTGACAAAAAAATTAAAAAAAATAATGGTTTGTTATTTTAAATGGCGACCCTTATAAAATAAAAATAAATGTGCTTTTTGTGGGTGTATTATGCGAGATTAATACAAAAAATATGTTTAATACGAGTATCGTCGTTTTAAACTTAATACGACATAAGTACATCATTTAAAATGGCGATCCCCCAAAAAAAGTTTAATACGTGTTTTAAACGCTTTTTTGGTGACAAAATACACCCAAAAAAAGTTTATTTTGTTAAAGAGTTTTTTTTGAGGGTATCATTTAACTACGGTTATTGGTTGGACCGTTAGAAGTTAGAACAATGGTTAGTGATTTGCTTGGGAGATTGGAGCTCTTACGGACTCATCACCCTAGGGGGATTGGATCCCCAGACCTCCCTCAACAGAGCGGCCACATCCTACCACTGGCGCAAGAGGCGTGGTGTTAAAGAGGTTTTCTTAAAAGTTATTTTATGAAATGCAAAGTTGGAATTGTGAAGTGGGAGAGAATTTATCCTCTTGACAGAAAATTCAGACTTTGAATTCTTATCCTCTTTAAATTTAGCATTCAAAATTTAGAATTATTATCTACTCATTACTCCTTTTTATTTGACGTAATAATTTATTTTGTTAAAAAGCTTTTCTTAAAAGTTATTCTATGAAATGCAAAGTTGGAATTGTGAAGTTGGAGAGAATTTATCCTCTTAACAGAAAATTCAGACTTTGAATTCTTATCTTCTTTAAATTAGCATAAAAATGCAGAATTATTATCTACTCATTACTTCATTTGCTTCAATTTATGTCTTATATTATTTAATGAATTATATGTGTATGCTACTTTATGAATATGATAGTCAATTATAGTTTGATAACTATTAAATCATTCCTCGTTTAGTACTTGATCATGATTGTCAAGGCGACTAATCAACTTGAGGCGACAAACCCCATGAATGCCTGAGTCAGTAGCCTGTGGCGCCCGAGGTGTCGCCTGATGAACTTCTTTCCTGTAGAAATTCTCCCCCAATATGAGATCTATGTATGCTACATTTTCTTGAAGAAGAGGCCCTACAATTCATATAAAATTCAAAATCTTCATCCAAAATCTCCATTGTTAAGATGTACTTTGATAGAACAATCATTTGCGACAGTTCTAAGAATAATAAAAAGGGATTTCAAGTTTGGGCATAAAAAAATTCTACAATGACTATCGAAAGAGGGGAGAGAGACTGTAGGCGATAAAAAATAGTGACAATTGAATAAGAGAGTAGGATTGGATAAAAACAACAGTCAACTGGTCCACCCATTGAGCGAGAGAGGACAAGATAACATGAAGGAAACTTACTTCACACCGTACGATATCTTTTTTCTTTTTTTCTATCAGCAAACCTTTTTTTTATTGGATGTACAAACCTTTAACATATTATATGATAAAAGACATGCGAAGCATATAAAATACTACCATATTCAAATAAAATAATTTTTTATACCCAACAATGATAATATTGCATAAATAAGATTTTTAATAATGACCACCTAGGCGGCTGGTCGCCTGAGCCCAGCAGAGCGCCTGGTCGCATAGGCGACCGCCTGAGGTGACCCCTTTAACAACTATGTACTTGATAGACTAATCATGTAATAGACTAACAATTCTAGCTATTCGTTAAAATCTTCATATATGTTCTATTTGATTTTTAAATAAATTTATTCAATTATAAATTCCTTGGTTTATTAGGTGCTATTTGTCATCAATTATGGTGATTCTCTCATTTTAAAAAAGAACTAATTCCTTTTAGTTTTGATTCTTATAATTAATTTTGTGCATAGAACAGGTTTGTACTTGTCATTTAGAATCAATTATAAAGAACAAAAACACCAAAATTATGTTTGGATGAAAAAGAAGAAGATTATTTTTAGTCTACTAATGCTTCTTGACATGACAAAAGTTCATACATCCAACTTAAAAAGCCTCAAAAATATTCCTTTAAATTATAAATGCCATGCTATAAGTCTCATTAGAAGTATCCAAAATTATAAACATCCAATGAAATACCCAGAATCTGATTTTGGCGCTTATGCCAGAATCACAATGGCACAAGGAACATTACAAGGCCCATAAAACAACATTGTATATTAATATAGCTACATGTTGCACAAATCAAAAGACGGTTTCTCATTTGTGTTCATCAAGTACTTGTCGTATTACTTGATCTGTCTCCCCTTCGTAGTCATCAACCCATATGGAGTTGCGATGATCCTATTAAAATTAAACAAAATTAACTTAAGACTTGTGGTGCAAAAACTTTTTGGTAGAACAAAATAAAATTACCATCATTATATATTTACCATTCAAAAGGGGCAACAATAAAACCAACGGTCGTAGTTCTTTTATGTTCTAGCCGTTAGCAATCTCATGGAACCCCTACCATATGCGCATTGAGGACCTTTAATATTTCCTGCCATGGCTTTAGTAATAACATTTATAAATATCAAAGCATTAGGGACAACTAACTTTTAATTGAAAAAAGTTGTGATAAAGATACTTCAAAATCATTCTTTACTCATCATACTAATAAAGTCAGAATTTAAAGAATAATACAATTATCCAACAAATGTAGGAATTAGTCTCTCGTAATGCCGTAATGCACTGAAGTGCATTTTGTAATTTCATCTCTAGTACGTGCAAATGTGCAATCTCTTTTTTGACCTTGTGTTGTTCCTATCTCTAGGGCTACTGAAGTATTTGCATTAATAGGTCTATCATAGTTGTCAAGGTTCTGAATGTCGATATCGCATGACATGTTAAGTCGTGGAAAGAAGATTTATTGGGGATATCGCAAGATGTATCGATATCGTGGCAACAATTTCACACGCGGAGGGCAAAATTGAAAAAACCGTAAAATTTTAATGAAACTTTAGAAAATGTTAAAATAGCTGTTAATACACATCTGAGAATCAATTTTAAAATAAAAACAATAGTGTATATAAGAGATGCAATGAGAAGGGGGCTAAAGATGTGTGCTGACGACAATATATGATTTACTAATATTGATATAACTTACATAAAAAACTTCATTCATTTCTCAATTAAACATAATAATTAACTCAAATACAATCAGTTTCATACATAATAGTTAATACATCAATAATGTTATCTCCAACTCCAAGTATCCAACATCAACAACTACAATCACAAGCTCACAACTACATGGAGTTACGCAGAGGGTAATAGTCATCTCTGTTTTGAGTCCTGACTAGTTTGAGATAGTATTGGTTCTCCACATAAGTACAATCTTGTGTCTAGTTCATCTGATGATAAAACCATGATATATACTCACGTACATAACGCTGATAGTCATCTGGTCTAGCATGTAGCAATAATCCAATTGGTGCATATTCTAGATAATGATGGATAACTATCACTGACACTGGCGCACGAGGTTGTACACCTCCCAAGCATGGAATGGATTATGCTCCCAAATCCTAAAGACTCGTTTTACTCAAAAATGACCAAAACCCCTCTATATAGGATGTCGCACGATATATCTCATATATTGTACACATGGTATAAAAAATCGACTCAATTCCGCCGAAGTTGACCGAATTAAGTCGATTTCTGTGGTGTTCGAAGTGAAATGCACTAGTATTTTAAAAATACCGGAATTCCTGGTAAACTTTCGTAAACTTCGTCCGAAACAGAAAAAAATTGTTGAGAAAATGTAGAACTTCAGTGGAAGTTAACCGAAGTGTATAGAAAATATCTGTAAATTGAAAGACTTAAGGTTTTAACTTAAAAGGGTAATGCTAGTTTCACTCGTTTTAAACTTATTTTCTTCATAAGGAAAGACATGTGTACTTAGCATTAACCTTATTATAAATATAATTAACTTTAAAAGAGAGTGTGTTAGCATTAACCTTATTATAAATTATAATTTTATTATTAGAGTGTGGTTAGCATTAACCTTACTACAAATTATAATTTTATTATTCTAATAATCTTGTTATTAGTATATTATGCCCATAATAACTTTTTAGTAATATTAAAAAAATCAAATAATTTCCTAATAGTATTTCATTAATTCAAAATTATTTAACTACCCATCTCCTCCTCTTCACATATTGAGTCAGTATTGTAAAAACATTGAGCTCATCAATTGTAGAATGAAATACGTTTAGAAACTAAATTGAATTTCAATTATTTATCGACTTCAATGTGCATTCATAAGGTTTTTAGGTTTCCAAAACAATTAACATAGATAATCATTGAAAAATAAAGAGAATACATACCCCTTCACTTGACAAAGAAGATGAAATATAGTTTTAAAAAATTGACAATCCAGAGAAATACCAAGAAAAAATTACAGCTCAGACAAGCAGACAACGCATGTCACTTAATATGATTCTAACATTTGAGTACTACATGCTTCCGTCAGTAATATAATGAATTCTAGATGCGTATTTATGTTTAAGTATTGAATTTCTAAAGTTTCATCTTAGATTTCCAAAGTTTCCTTAAAGTTTTCTAGACTTCTTTAATTTTTACATAACTTCCTTACACTTCCTTAAACTTCCTCGAAACGTGTCAACATCCTTAGCTACCGAAGTTTATACCAAAACCGAAGTTTAATACCTTGATTGCACAATATCCTATGAGAAAATGCAAAAAAAAGTGTTTTAAAAACGATCGAGATATCTGACAAATATGTCGCACGATATTTTCGAAAAATTGCAAAAATTGAAATACATTATATAGATATTTTGGGACCCATCAAAATTGAGATATATCGTCGATATATCATCGACATCTCAAACCATGATTGTTGTTGACTACGAAAGTCTTCATTGCCATAGATTATAAAATCCTTATCTCTTTGCATCTCTGTTCTAATAAAATTTTGGATAATGCATGGAGCAACATCAGTATGCCTTTGTGTGCATAGAGGATAAGATGGCATTAGTTTCAGTTTTGGGAACCGAGCCTTCAACACACTAAAGCAACACTTAATGACATTGCACAATGAAGAGTAATGATAGTTAAACAACTCTTTCTTCCTTGTAAGTTACCGATTACGCCTCCTATATTATTGTAAGTGATATCTCTCCCTATGATAAGACATAAGATAGCCCGATGTACTCGTATAGCCTTAGTTGATGACATAGTATTTTCCTCAAGCAATAAATTTTAAATTTTAACTTAAACTATAAAAATGAGATATGTATATGTCCATCAAACAAAACTCACCTCAGGAGGGTGGAGATGGGGAAATTGCAACTGGGGTTTAGTTATAGTCTCTACAAAAATTCGTGAATCATTTGCAATTTTTTTCTAACCAGAATACACGAATGTGAACCACATGTCGAAAGAACATGCACACATCACATTTCGAGTCATCGTTGTCTTTCTGCTTCGATACGATACAGAATCTGATTTTATAGGAACAGATGCACTTATATGTGTTCCATCTATTCCCTTGATACAATCCTTCACAGAGGGTTCACAAAATATTATAAACCCAATTTTTTTTTTTGATTGGTAAATAGCAGTTGTATTAATGGATCACAGATGTAACAAGAGTTTACAGAGATGTAAACTAAAGAGACATAAAATGAGAAAGACAAAAAAGACTACTCAAAGCAAAATGACACCCGCTTCCTCTCCCAGCTGTCGAATGGAACATCATCCATGATAAGGCAGCGAATGCGGATTAAAATACGATGGAACGGAGAGGATGAATTGTCGAAAACACGACTGTTCCTCTCTTTCCAGATGGACCAAGAAATAGCTCTAGGCAATATGGTCCAAATTGCTTCATTTGCACTCACTAGTGACCATGGTTCAAAATATCGGTATTGGGTGTCGTATCGATAAGTTAAAAACAGGATACGTATCGACATATCGGATTGTATCGGATGGATACGATAGAAAAAATCATGAGATGCCAAGAAACGCTTTGATACGCAAGGAAAAACTTGGATACCTTGCATAAAATTTCTTTTAATGAAAATATAAGCTAAAAAAAATTTAAATGAAGGCCTCTAACTATGTTTATAATCTTACATATCAGAGTTAAGAATTTTATAAGTTAAAAAAGGCGTGTGTGCTGATAAAAAAGTATGGAAATACAAACTATAGTCACTTAGCTAAGTATAAGAAAAACAATTTGGATATTAGACCTTATAATTAATGAGTTAAATAAAAATGTATTGAATTACAATTATAAATTTTAAGCTTAATGTAAGTCTTTTTTTGCTGAACTGTTACACTATTAGTTGACTTTTTAATCATGTAGATGAAAATATGTTTTAAGATTGAAATATGAGACTTTTTTTGCTCGACTTTTTTAACTGTTACATTGTATCAGTAATTTTTGATATAATAAAATTTATGAAATTTTAATATATGAGAAATACATATCCATTTGAAAGTTGAAATTTTAACTCAATCCCTAAAAGGTGCTAAAAACAAGATTTTGTTCTTGAACTGGAAAGTTGACCTTTTCTTTTCTAGGAATTTGGATCCATGATAATTTTTATTGAATCAAATAGGGGGATAACCTTATTTACATATTAATATCTTAAGTAAATGAAAATAAAGTTAATTAAAATTATTTACTTAAACAATATTTTATGTAAATAAGTTGTGCGTATCGGGTTTGTCCTATGGATCCTAGTGTAAATGGAAGGAGAGAAAAAAAATTAACTGAAAAATCCCTCGTATCGGTCCCATTTCGGCCCAATACGCCTAATATCCGAGTTTTTTTTGCCAGCGTACCAATGTATCGGGTAGCTCCAAATAGGATACGTATTTGCCCATATCGGTCGATACGTATCGAAATTTTAAACCCTACCAGTGACGGTAATTGCCAACTAGATAAGAAGCTCAGTAAGGAGAGTGAGAAGACCCATTCCACACCTAATTGAGACAAGAAGAAAATCCAAAGATTAAAGGCAACCGGACAGTGCAAGAGCAAGTGATCAACAGTCTCTTCCTCAATTAGACACAAATAGCACCGGTTAGGCATACTCCACTCTTTGCTATTTAAATGGTCAGAGGTAAGAATCATATTTAGAGTTGCGCAGCAGAGGAAGAAAGATAGCTTGAATGGGACGAGATTTGACCAAACAGCCTTATACGGAAAAAGGGGAGAGGGTGTAGGGCTAAATGACTGTAATAATGTTCTCACTGAAAACCGACCATTGTTGCTCTTAGACCAAATCCTACAATCTCAAATTTGGATCCTTGGAGGAGAGGAGCTCAACCAGGACAACAAACGGTGTAAGTCCTCAACTTCCCAATTGCTTAGGTCTCTCCTCAATCTAGGGTACCATACTACCGCACTCCCTAATCTCTCAACACAATCAGCGACCATGGCCTCTTTGTTCAAGGCCAGGATAAAAATGTTACTGAAATCATCCTTAAGCCGGGAATGATCACACCAAATATCTTTCCAAAATTGGATTTCAGCTTCATTCCCCACCTGGAACCGAATGTGGGGTGCTAATAGATTAACCACAACCATGATTCCTTTCCATAGGCCCACCCCATGAGGCCCTCTCACTCCCTTTGGCATCCAATAGGAGGCCTCCCCATGTTTTGCAACAATCACCTGTCTCCAAAGGCTATCATGCTCTTCTCCAAATCTCCAAATCTATTTGCTCAGAAGTGCCTTATTGACTTGGCACATGGGAACTATATTCAGACCACTAGCTCGTACTAGTTTGCAAACTTGTTTCCAGTCTACTAGATGATATTTCCTCTTATCCCCCTTCTCGTTCTAGAGGAAGTTCCACTGTAATCGGTCAAGGATTAGGGCAACAGACTTGGGTACGGAGAGGGTGGATAAGAAAGAGGAAGGAGGACTTCGAGCCTGCTAATCTAGAGGAAAATCTTTCGACAACAGGGTCCTAAACTGCTTTGGATTTGAATGGGGCCCCCAACGGTAGGCGAGGTACCTAGAGGGAAGGGATCCTGTCTTGCAACCAAGACACCGGGCCAGAGTTCTATACTAGGTATCTCCCCTACACTCACAATTTCACTTTCACAAGTTTACCTGGAGTGTGAGACCCGACACTGCTTCGAAACAACGCAAGAGACACCTAAGGTGAAGAGCTAACGAGAAGCCGCTCCACAAAATACTAAAGTATCATAAGCAAATTAGAGATGCGAGATACTCAGCTGCCCCTGACCTATCAAGAAACCTTCGAGAGCCACCCCATTCGCTCTAGACAACATCCGACCAAGAGCTTCTGAAACCATTATAAAAAGTTCCGGGGACATGGGGTCCCTTTGGCGCAAGCCCTTGGAGCTTTTGAAGAAGCCTTTAGAACTTCCATTGACGAGGACAACATGAGGTGGATGAGACACAAGTTCATATTTTAATGAACACCACTTAGAACCGAAGCCCATCCTTCGTAACACGTAGTGTAGGAACTCTCAATTAACATTGTCATAAGCCTTTTGCATGTCAATTTTGCATACCAGCCCGGGGGTATTTGACCTAAGGCACTCGTCTACACACTTGTTTGCAATGAGGATACCATCTAATACCTAACGACCACTCATGAAGGCACGCTGTTGGGGGGATATGATCGATCCCAGAATGCTTCTTAGGGGAAAGGCTAGGACCTTGGCGAGGATTTTGTAGGCACTGCTCACTAGACTGATTAGCTTGAAATCCTTTATATCTTGGGCGCCAACCTTCTTTGGGATCAGAACCAATAAGGTGTTATTCATCGTTCTATTAAACTGGCCAGACTCATGGAGTTCCTGAAAGACTGCAAGAAGATCTGCACCCACAATATCCAAGCAATGTCTATAAAATTCAATGAAAAAACCATCATTGCTTGGGGCTTTGTCTCCTGCCATTGCTTGGATTGCACTCAACACTTCTTCCTCGAAGGGTAGTTCTAATGATTCTCTTTGTTCTATGGATAAGGTGTCGAAGGGTAGGCCATCTAACTTTGTTCTCCAAGAATGCTTTTCAGAATACAACTCTTTGGAAAATTCGACCACACTAAGCTCTATGTCCTTTTGATCCGTCTTCAAATTCCCATCAATTGTGAGACTGGATATGAAGTTTGTTTTTCGGCGGTAGTTGGCCATGCGATGAAAAAATCTGGTATTCCTATCCCCCTCCTTGAGCCATCAGATCTGAGATTTTTGTTTCCAACTGATCTCCTCGAGTCTCGCAGTCTTCAAAAACCCAAACTTCTTAACCTCCCTCGATCCACTCTCCACTTCTACCAAGGAGCGTGAGTTTTCAATGGAATCAATTTATGCAATTTCACGAAGCAGCTTAGCTTTTGCCTCAGGTATATTACCAAAGACCTCCTTATTCCAAAGTTGGAGATGAGCCTTAAGAGCTTTTAATTTTAACCCGAATTATGTGCTAGGTGCAACCCAACACACATGAGACTGCCAAGTCTTAGAAACTATAGCTTTGAATCAGTCGGCTTTAAGCCACATATTTTCAAACCGGAATGGGGTGGGACCACCATTGAAAGACTTGGAGGCCAATAGTATTGGGACATGGTTTGAAATGGGTCTGGGTAAGGATGACTGGAGCATATTGGGAAACATTTCCTACCGATCGACTGTGAACAAAATCTATCTAGCCTACTAGCAAGTAGACTCGAGGGTGAATGGGACCGAGAGAATTGTGAACCTCGAATTGGGTAGTCAATCAGCCTATGCCCAGAAATGAAATCCTCAAATCTCTGCCAAGACAGAGAATAGACACCGAATTCCAAGACTTCCAATAGGACCTATCCCAAACAAAAAGGATTCCCCCTGCAGCTCCTAATGAGGGCACCATGAGCCAGTCAGAGGGAGAAGAGCCCCATAATTCTTGAATCAAGAGAGGGCAAATGATCTCCATTTTAGTTTCCTGGATGTAGAGAATTGCTGGTTTTTTGGAAAGGACAAATTATTTGATCGCCAATCGCTTTTCGATTAATCTTTGAAAGAATGTTTGTTCTAGTAAAACAACAAATGTTAACATGTCCTTGACCTTAAACCAGGGATAGTATTTAGGATTATGGCAAATTTCTAATGGAGTCTCTGGAAATGATTAAGATTATATGAGTTCTTTATCCAAATTCACAATGGCCTTCAGGACTTCTCTTGAAATAACTACTAATAGTCTTACCCCGATGCTAAAATCGATCCACTATCATTCGATTACATTTGTTGTGTCCAATGATCATTAAAAACATAGCAAGCTATTCCAAAACCATAAAATTTTTAATCACAAGAGATTCTTAATGCTCAATACATGGCATAAACCATGGAACACTTGCTTCTCCATTTAAAATAAATCATAACACATATCTCGATGTCCATTTTGCACCTTATGCACAAATTTTGAGCCCATCTCTGTACTGTCCTTAATAAGTTGTTTGCAGATATATATCTCGTGGTATTTGTGCAACATTCTTAAAAATAAAAAGTCCTCACAATCCTTTCATCCGAGTCTAACTCGATCCTAGTAGTTACTAGTTAGGATCCATCCAAGCTGAACAATTCCAACCATATAAGCACAAGCACAAATAACAACGTAGAATTAAAAATAAACATAAGCAAAATAGTTATACACGCTTCATGACAAAAGTCTTTTATCTACAACATTATAAGGGTGTCCAGTTCATCAAATAAACGTACCTACATATTAGAGTTACAAGTAGCAAGAGAGTAGCACACTGACATAATATATAAAAGCTTAGCAAAATAATAAATTGATGACCATATCCAACATATACTCCTCATGTCACTCTATACTCAACAACAAAAGTGTTTTTATTTCCCTTTCTGCAGGCACACTAACGAAAGTCTCTTTCCACCACGTACAAATCATCGCTCACACCCTTAATCGTAGATAACAACTTGCGAAAACGCTGAATGAAGAATGGATCATCTTCTGCATTTGGTGAAGAACTTTCATATTTCCTTTGTTGGTTCAATAAGAAGAGCTTGCAGGCATCCACAAAGCCCCATTTTAGAGTCCTTTTCCCGGCGAATAGGAGTCCCTAGAACATCGACATCTTTTGTAACTTTCTCATATTGAGTAGAATAAATCCCTTATAGTCCTGTCACTTTCACATCATAATTCACATCCACATTATCAACTGCAGCTTCATCGGTGTCTATTGCTCCTTGAGTTGATGCTCTTGCATTTTCACCAGTTGTTGTAGCTGTAGACACCCTATTTTGCATGACTCGTGATCTCATGGGCCCAAAAGGCCCATTGACTCCAAGTACTGAAAGAGACTCAAGGTGTGATCCGAACTCCAATGTATCCAAGGTGAAATCAAAACCAAGGCACTTTCCAATCCAAAGCCCAAACCAACCTAGGGCCCAGGGGAGGGCCTTCAATTTCTTCAAGTCCTAGTCTCGCGGTTTTAAACGGCGTGATGTCTATGTGCAAGTTCCTCGCCTTTTGAAAAGGCAAAATTTGATTCCTAAGTCTATTTTGGTGTTTCACCTTTGAAAACGACGAAATTAGATAAACCCTAATTCCAAACTCTGCTTAATGCGCCAATTATCTTAGTGCCGCGTTCAAGGAAAAGAACCTTAATTTTGCAGTTTTAAAGGGCGAGAATACAATATTTTCCAATATTTTTATTCAGCCTAAGCCAATCACCTTGAGGCACCTCATTAGGGTTTCTGGGAACATTTAGTCCCACATCGACCAAAAATGAGAAAAGCCTTACTTTTCACTCTATAAAAGGAGTCTCATCCCACCTCTAATTTAACTTTTGGAAATTCCTAGCTTTGGAGATCCTATTGTTAGACCTAGAGAGTACAATGGAGCCTTTGAAACCCCAGAAAAATCCAGACCTCAAACCCCTAGAAAGATCTTGCACCTCACTTTGGAAAAGCTTAGAAGATGGAAGCCTTCCCCAAATCATCGAAGAGTTCATCGATCTAGGGTTCTCTTCATCTATCTTTAGGATGACGTTGCTTGTAGAAGTTGAGCTAGGTGGCAGGTGGTTAAAGTGGAGATGTACTTTTAGAGTGTTGTGTGTTTGACACATTTTAGACAAAACTAGAAGGAAATTTTTTATAAGAGAGCAAAAAGGCCAGCTAGGTTATCAAGTAACACATTCATGGAATGAGCGTATAATGATGAGGGGGAATGTTGAGATGGATGAGTTGAAAGACTAGGGAACATGATAAAAGAATTTGCATTTGAATATATGGGCATAATTCCACTAGGTTATAAAAGTGGAATCAATTGAGATGATTTGTAAGCAAAGGCTACTTGTAAGAAGGTGCAAGCTAAAGGCTCTATGAGGGCGAGGAGAATGCCGAAGAGGATGTGGATGGAGTTGGTGAGAAAATATTTGAGAATAAACGTTCTAATTGAGATGTCTGTAATAGGACTGGAATGGAGGGATAGCCGAATAGGATTTGTGGCTTGAAAACTATTGCAAATTCTAAATGTTCCAATACCATCAAATACAATATGGACTGAGGTGTGTACACTATTCCGCATTAACTTGGGTGTTCCCATCAATCTTACCATAGTGCATAACAGTGTGGAATGTGCCAAATGTCAGTAAAAGATATCCATAGCACAACCTTTAGCGTTGGGCACTATTTCTTGGAATTTCTGGTAGGAGAGAAATTGTCAATTTTTTTAGGTCTTTTAAGAAAAGTAATGGATGTCTTCCAAGAAACTATGTTTTCTAGTGTTCCCTGTCAAAGGAATTTGTAGATGTCAAGAAAATTGACCTTTTTGAGAGTTTGGTTGGGTGACTGCCTTCATATCATAGGGAGTGTACAAGATCTTTTAGTATAGTGCTAATTTTGACTTTTGCTTTCTGGCTGATAGTTTTTCTCATATTTCGCCTTTGTATATTCTTTTTGTCAATAAAAAAATTCACCAATGCTATACTTGTAAATCTAATATATTCTAAGAGTCTTCTTTTATGAAAGTATCGATTAATCTTCCTTAAAGTTTCAAATTACTCAAAACCCCCCAACAAATTGTAAGAGAAACCAAAATATGCCCTTAAGATGCCGTTTTAGATAGAATTGATACCCGAACGAGAAATGAAAATGAGAAGCGGGAAGCGAGACTCAAAAAATATTTAGGAAATGAGAAGCGAGAAATGAGATATAGGCGTCTCATTCCCATTATATTAGGATGGGTAGCCATATCTTAGCTTTTATCTTGTATGAAATATTTGTGGGGAAGTAGGTGCCTTAGGTTCCAATCCAACGAAACTTATGTAGACTTGAGTCTATCCCATCACTTTCCATTTATATACTCCTCTTTGACCACTAAATGAGACATGATGAAATCGGGCTTCTTGTGAAGTGAGCATCCCACCCTATACATAGCTTCTTTGCAACTATGATCTAAATCTCTCACAATTAACTATTAGATACCAGATATTAGTGCCAAAGACATAATTCCCTTTTGTAGTAATAGATGAAAGATTTACTGACAAAAAGAGATTATTAAACATATTTTTTGTACGAGGAAAGGAAAACTATATTCTTTCATTATTATGTTTAAGGGATTGCAAGTTTTTTTTGGCAAACTATATTCAGAAAACTTAAACATTTCAATATTATTCATCTGAATAGCATTTTTTTTTGCTTTATCAAATTTCAAGGAGTCTTAATCTTTTAAACATCAATTTTGTTTAATAGTGGAAATGGTGTTTATTTTATTTTTCCTTTTGGGAAAAAGTAAATATAGTGAGTTTTTAAACAGAATTCTGCTCATGATGTTCTCACCTATACATGTGTCACATATCTAGGGTTATGACGACAGGCCCATGGGCATCAAGGTTTACGGTCATAGGCTCAAGAAGGCCCATGGCTGTCCATAAAGGAATAGGCCCTCAGATGCATTACACCAACAAAATAATCAAAAGAATTTTCTAGAAAGACCAAGAGGCTTATCGGAAGATGTAGTCATTAAGTCCTAGAAAGTTTATATATTAGTCTTAGAAAATTGTTAGTCTTTAAATGAGTTTTCAAGAAAAAAATATTTGTTGGAAGTTGCAGTCGTTAAATAAGTTTTAGAAAGTTCATTAATGAGTATTGGGAAGTTGTAGTAATTTATTACTTCTCTTATAGGAACTAGTAATCTTTAGTTTTTGAAGTCGGTTTTAATTAGTTGAGTTGAGAGTAGTATATTTGATTTCCTAAGTCCTAGTATTAATGATGGAAAGTTCTCTTGAGTCTATAAATAGGGAAGTCTGGCGATGTCAGACATTTTAAATTTGAATATTAAATGAAGAAATTCTTTTGAAGGTATGATTTCTTACTTTGGTGGTGTGACTACCTTAGAGGCCTAGGTTGGTGAGACTCCAATTCTAATACCTCCATAGATAGGAAGGCCTTGGTGAATTTTTATACAAAGCTATATGAGGTATAGGATGGGTTCAGACCTAAGGTGGATGTGATAAAATTTAATAGGTTGTCAGAGTCGCAAAGGCAGGCTTTTAGGTTTTTGAGAAATCGTTTGAGGAGGAAATTTTATCAGTGATTAGAGGTATGAAGGGGACAAAGGCTCCAGGTCCTGACAGTTTCTTTATCGAATTCTATAGGAACTGTTGGGATATTATGCGATTTGATTTCATCAGTGTGATTAGAGAATTCTATTATGTAGGCAAATATGATGAGTTCTTTAATAGCATGTTCATTTTCCTAATTCCCAAGGTGAAAGATGTCCGATCTAAAAAATTTCCGTCCAATTAGTCTGCTTGGTAGTGTATAAAATCCTTGCCAAAAGTTTAGCATCCCACCTCATGCTTGTCATGGAAACCTTGATTTCTTCTCCTCAGGAGGCATTTGCGAGAGGAGACAATTCCTAGATCTAATGAATGTCTTGATGATAGGATAAGAGCGGGAAGCCATGCTTATTATACAAAATTGACATGGAAAAAAGGCTTATGATCATGTAAATTGAGACTTTTTGAGCCATGTTACGGGGAAAATGGGTTTTGGAGTTAGATTGGCATAGCTGGATGAGATTTTGTATATCCACAGTATCATTTTCCATCTTGATCAACGAGTGCCCCTGCCAGTTATTATAAAAGTTCCAGGGGTTTACACCAAGTTGACCCATTGCCGCCCTTCCTATTCATATTGCATAGAGGCCCTGAGTAGGATGCTTTCTAGACTGGAGGATTCAGTGTTAGGAGGTTTTCCTATAGGGAATGTGCATCTAGTGATCTCTCATACGATACATTAGTCTTTTGTGAAGCCTCTTATAGACAGCTGATATATCTGAGCTGCCTCTTTCGTGTCTTTGAAGTGGTGTCAGGTGAGGGTCTCCTAATCAATCTTGGCAAATGTGTAATCTTTAGTGTAGGGGATGTACCAAATGGGGTGGAATTAGCAGCATGATTGGGTTGTAAATTACAATCCTTACCTTCCTCATAGTTAGGTCTACCACCAGGGGCTAGACATTAATCCATAGAGGTCTGGAATCTAGTTGTCAATCGATTTATGGGAAAGCTAGCAAGATGGAAATCCATCTATCGATTCAAAGTGGGCGACTGACACTATTGAAAAGAATGCTTCGGAAAGTTTACAAAGGAAATTTCTATTGAATGACTGGGTTGAAATAGAGAAATAAAAGGATAATTTCTGAATAAAAGGATTCGGATACTGATAATCCGTATCCATTGACTGCCCTATTTATGATGGAATGTTCTTCAAGTCTATAGAGAGGGAAGTCTATCTGTCTATGGCAATGTAAAGCATTCTAGATTTGAAGATTGAATGAAGTTCTTACCAAAAAAAAAAAAGAAAAAAAAAAGGAAGATTGAATGAAGTTCTTTTGTAATGTGTGTTTCCTTACTTTGGTGGTGTAATTCCATCCTTGGAAGCCTAGGTTGGTGAGACTCCAACTCTAGGACCTTCATAGAATTAGTGACTCTAATCCCCCTTTATTTCCGTTCCACTTTATCCAATTTAAAAATCTGTTCTCATTATCCTCCCATCCCTCAAAAAGAGCATCATTCTCCCATTTGTCCTACATGGGTCTCTGGACCCATCCCACTAAAGTGATCTTCCAGGATAAAATGGCCTGGTTAGATTATGGGAACCAGTGGTCAGAACTATATGTTGAACAATCCAGGAAAAGTCTTCGTCGAATGGTGATGATCATTTAATAGCTAAGAAGCCCAGTTCTCCTTTGTGGCTCACTAATGGGTCTCAACCTCCCTGCTGGTGCTCAATCTGTACACAAAAAGGGTAGTGAAAAAGGCTATTCAGATGCAAGTATTTCTCAATTTGTTTTTTGTTAAATTATATACCAGAAAAGTGGACCCAGCATTTGCTGTAATAGCGGACTAAATTTTTTTTTCTTCCAATTATCTATTTACAGCATTGTTTGGGTTATTTACTCTTTCGTTTTTTGCTTTTAAATTTTTATTTTTTGGTTCTCAAAATTATCCTCACTTTCTGTATACTGTATCATGGTATATATATACATATATTTATATTTTTTTTGGTGATGGAAATTCTTAGTAGAGTCAGACTGTCAGTAGGTAGTTAGCTTGGGCAGTGGAGCTCTTGCTTACTCGTACCCGGGTGGGATTAGATCCCTAGACCTCCTCCATTGAAGGTCACATCCCTACCACTCACGCAAGAGGTGGGGGTATTTATTTATATGAAGAAAGGAAAATATGGAACTGGGTTGCACATAAATTTTATTTTTGATCGGTAATCAAGAGTTCATATAAAATCAAAGAATAAAGATACACAAGCGTTCACCAATGTTTACAAATAAAAGCAAAGAGATGTAAAAAACTAGGAAAACTAAAACAACAAGAAACTGATCCAGCCCATATCCCCACCAACCTACTCAGGAGGAAAAATCAAAATACCCAAACTATCAGCAATCTCCCGTCTCGGGGCCAGTCTAACAGATGCTGATGAACAATGTACCCTACGAATGGAGTCAATAGGTTGAGACACATCCTCAAAAATCCTTTTGTGCCTATCCTTCCAAAAGGCCCACCCAATCGCCCCTGGATTGCACATATTATAGAGTTCGAAATCTGTGGCTTTGTTCTTTGGACATTACTGATTTGGTTCCTTGTCGTGTTTGCATAAGAATGGTGTTTGTGATTTCTATAAGGTTGAAGAAGGTCGCCTCCATTTTTTAAAATCACTCCATTTTTTTTACTAGATTGTTTATATCGAATCTGACGATTGGGCTGCAACAGGTATGGTGCACCTCCACATGGTGGATTTGGAGTGGGGCTGGAGCGCGTGGTGATGCTCTTCTGCATCCTTAATAACATCCGTAAGACGTCACTTTATCCTCGTGATCCACTCAGGATTGCCCCATAACATATATAACTTATTGCGTCTTCCTAAGTATAGTTTTTCTTTTTTTCTAAGTATAGTTTTTCTTTTTTAGGAGGTTACACCTTGCAGACATTCTTGTGCTTGGAAATTCGGTAAAAGAATATTTATGAATTCCCAGGAATATGTGCTTCAACCTTAGTGCTTGAAAGGGCTTTATGCGACCCAGCATTCTGCCACCATTGGTTTCGGGTTTGCTTTCCACAACAAGTTTATAAATTGGTTAGGTTCGGGTTGAGGGTGTGCTCGCCGTGGTCCTCAACCTGATCCAACCGAACCCGTTTCCACATGCAGAATGAATAGTCAAATGTGTTGCCTCTTGCAGGAAGTGCTTTTTCCATGCTGCATACCAACTGCATAGGTGGAGAAAGATCCAAGAGCATAAAAACTAGTTTTGTATAGCCATCCATCAAGGGCTCAAAAGGTTCACACTCCGATTGGATCCCAGAAAATCGTTAATTATGAATAGGTATAAAATAATGAAGGACAACACAAATCAGGCAATAAGTGGTTTAATCAAGTGACTTGATTGATTATTGCGTTCCCTCAAAAATTGCTTCTTGAGTAATTAGGGTAAATTTCTTGCACAAATGATCACTTTAAGAATAATTATTGGATACATTATGAGAATCCCTTCCCTTACTTGATTGACGATGTGTTGAGTTTTCTATTTTTTTGTATTTCGTTACAAGATTAACTTAAGTTCTTTACTTTGTTTGATTATAGGGATTTGTCCATTTGCCTCTATTCCGGTACCTATAGGCCTTGTTTGGTTACAAGTATTAAATGACCGATCTAGTAGGTCCCTGCCCAAGATATCAACCTACATTCTGACCATTAATCGTTTGTGAAATGGACGATATACACTTGTGATATTCTAAGGAACAAACCACTCGACAGGTCCTCTTGTTAATATGGATCAGTCCTAACTGTTTGGTCTGAGTGACTGGGCCGTGAGGTTTGACATTGACTGGAAAAGGAAGTTCAATTAGATGAGACTAAGGTGGCGTTTGGTAACACAAATCTAAATAGGTAGAGTTTATTTGAAAATTGTGCTTAGTTGAACTTTAAATTGTTAAGTCGAAGGTTAATTGCATGTTTACATATTTTTGAAGTAAAGATTTTAGAGGTAAAAGGCCTCTATTTTAAAAAAGTAGCTTCTTTTTTACTTTAGAGGTAAAACCCTCACTTCAAAAAGAGTAGACTTGCAATTAACTTTCAACTTAACAATCTAAAGTCCAACTAAGTACAATTTTCTAATAAGTTCTACCCATTTAGATTAGTGTTACCAAACGACACCTAACTGATTACTTTGAGCTATAGACTGGGCTTAGCTAATCTTGTATACAGATTGAACAGGTTAGTCTGGCCTGACGATAGGTTAGGTACGCCTGGGTTGTCAATGGATCGAATCTAAATTTGATTAGACTAGATCCTAATCCTATTATAAATCCGTTATAAATCCGTTGGATGATTACAAATTTGAGATATTGAATCCGATTATAATCAAATTAAGTAGTACTAATAATAATAACTTTGTAAACATATTATGATACTACTCAAACGAACTTTTAGAATTTTAATTAAAATATTAATTTTAAAGATATTAATATTAATAGGAACATATTCGATTTTGGAATAAACAATTGGATTTGAATTTGAATTGAGTAAGTTAGAATTGGATTTTTAAGAGGATCATCTCTGGCTATAGCCAGAAACGTTCCCTCTTGCTGGTATGTTATGATGACATGTGTCTAATAACTGCCTTAGCCTTACTGTTTTCTTATTTTCTTGACTCTATTACTTCCCAATTTCATGGACGTGGGCGATTATTGGACACATGTCATCTTGGCATACCAGCAAGAGAGAACGATCCTAATTCTAATTTTTAATGGGATCAAATTTGGATATATCTAGATCTGGTCCAAATTCGATTCTTTTACAGCCCTAGGTACGCCTGGTCTGTTAAATTCTCCACCGATTAGTCCAACTAGGTGAGACCTTGGTAGGCATGTAAGATAAGGCCTGATTGCTCTCTACAAATATGGTGATTCAGATCGAAATCCGATCCAGTACTATAACCGACCCAAACCGAAGTCTGGTACAGTCTCTAAATTGGGTCTCCTTCCCTGGGAGTCTGGTTTAGTCTCTAGTCATAGTCCTGGATTGCCCCCATTCACTAGGCCCACCCCATGAGGTCTTGGCAGGTTCACTAAGCCACCAATTTAATCATCTTGATCAGACGGTTCAAATTATATCTTTCAATCTCCCAATTGTGGGGACATGTTGCGACCCAAAGGTACACAATCAACAATATCACGCCGATGGATGGATTTGATCGACTCAGAATAGGAGGTGGCCCATAGCGTCTCCAAGACGATGTACAATGTAAAGTAAAGTATGCTTCATAGCGCCTAAAGCCCTTTCTCCCTGCGTGCGTGTGCGCGAATATGAACCTGATGCAATTGACAGCGCCACACACTCTAATAACGCTCTATTAATTTGTACAGAGTGTGTGTAACTCGTGGGTTGACTAACCGCTTGGTGTTGGCTGCAGTCCAAGCCTAGGGGAATGGTATAGGCACCCCTGCCATGCTCTAGTTCCAAATGCATTGAATTATTTGATGAGCCCCACATCGATTTCATAATAATAATAATAATAATAATTAGTCTAAGATCTCTGTTGAATGGGATCTCTCCTAGATAGGATCCGGTGATTAAACAATCCAGGTTGATAAAAAAGTATTCCCCATTTTGGGAAATATTGACCAAGTACTATCAAACTACCTAAACTTTGTGTTTGACGATTCACTCCCTATTGTTTGTATTTGATACATTTATATATAAGAGCAATAGTACAAGGAGGGGACTATGCCTCCTCGCTCTCACATAGCCGATCCTTCAACTTCCATTAACTCAGGTTAGTTTTTTTTAACCCTTTAGTTAATTTTATTTTTCTAAAAACCAAGGGTAGGTGGGTGAATCCCAAGGATGGATGAATCTTAACCACAGTTAAATGAATTAGAAGGGGGACACATGGGAAGAAAATAGGAGTTGAGATGCCCTTCCTCTTGTGACTGATCGAGGAGGTGACTATTTTCCTATATATATATATATATATATATATATATATATATATTTATTTATTTATTTATTTATTTATTTATGTACATGATCTTTTGTTTGAAAAAAATGTTTTTCCGTCCATGACTTCAAGGGAAATGCCTGATCGTTTAAGATCCCTTTGCAGCGTTACACTGCAAGTCAAATTTTCAAGTAAGGCATGAATTTAAGTAAAAAAAGAAAGAAAAAGCATTTTTGTCTCACTATTATATCAATAATTGAAACTAAAGTGTTTTTTACCCTCAATATTCCAGGAGTAGTTGAAAATTTAAGGTAAGAAAGAGCATTAAAAGAAGCTTTTGAATTCTAAGCAACTCACCATGGGGTTGGTGTAGTTGGCTAGCATCCCGGGTTTGCTCCATTTGGTTGTGTGTTCAACTCTCACTCATCGACTTACCCCAGTGTGCAGAGGCAAAATCTGAATGAGTCGGTGTGGATCACACCCGATGGGACAAGTCCTTTCCTCAAAGGGTTTGGCACACCCTCCATTGCTACAAAAAAACAAAAAAAACAAATCAATTCTAAGTACGTTGCATTTCTTGGCTAGATATAAAAAACAATTTTGATTGAAAGCTTCTCTTAATGGGCCGGGCATGGGTGTTAGAAGTCAAAGCCCAAGAAGTCTTAGTCTACTATGACATGCAGCACTTGGGCCACTGGTATTGACCTGGTTGCTTAACAAGACCGTCGCCTATAAACTTTATTCTGATTTTATAGAGAACACCAACTCTGAAAGTTCCTCTCCAATTACATGTCTTTTGACTTAATACACTCTATTTTCTTTTTATCGTATATTTAAAGTAGTGCACTTGTCTTTAACAAAGCGAAGAATTCAGGGCCAGGAGAGAGAGAGATTCCAAATCATTTTTGAAATCGAAGTTTGTCAACGTTTAGATACCCATTGTGATCCACGACCTAATTCTTTTTTTCTTTGCCGGTCAACACGGCCCATACATACATACATACATACATATATATATATATATATATATATATATATATATATATATATATATATATAGAGAGAGAGAGAGAGAGAGAGAGAGAGAGAGAGAGAGAGATAGATAATGCTTGACAACCTTAAAATAGGATGTTGTTTCGTCGACTTCTTTATTTACTTTTTGCTTTAGATATACGGTTAGGCCGCAACCATAGTTAGTATGCAATTAGTATATGTTCAAGTTAGCAGTGGGGAGTGGAGCACTTGGCACTCATCACCCGATGAGGTTTGATTCTGAGACCTCTCGCTAAGGAGAGGCCACAGCCTACCATTGGAGCAAGCCGTGGGCCAGGGTACAGTCTACTATTTTTATACACTATTAATAAATGTGTTAGGGGTGTAAGTTGGTATACCCACTTACTATACCTCTATAGCTTCGACTAGCATTTGGTCATTAGAATTGAATACTCAAGTGCATCGCACGTGCATTTCGTTAGTATATATATATAGGGGACCGATAGTTTGCACATCCGTGTTCCTTCAAACGAACGCGGATGCTTTCTCAATCCTACATGTGTTAAGAAATAGCTATCCCAAAATCGTGTTTACCCGTTTCCTGTTTTCTTTGCTGATTTCTCTCTCCTCCTTTTTCTCTCTCTTCCTCTCACGTAGCCCCCTCGTCTTATCGCATTGCATGTCCTTTTTAACTTTTTTTTAACTTTGGTTAAGATTTATTAATTTAACAGGTAGTTTTTTTAAATTCTATTTCTAAAAACTAAGGGTGGATGGATGAACCCAAGGACGAGTGAATCTTAACCACAGTTAGTAGGTGTTAAAAGGGACAGGTGCAACCTGTAAGCTCGCACATTAACTGTGGTTTAGGTCAATCAACTCAAGGTTAATATTTTTGTTCTTTCTAAAAATCGAGTGTAGATGGATGAACCGTAGGGGTGAGTGAACTTAACCACAGTTAGTGAGTGTTAAAAAGGACACGTATGTGACATTTAGTCGGACATTAACCGTGGTTTATGTCAAACAACCCAAGGTTAATGTTTTTTTTCTAAAAACCAAGAGTAGATGGATGAACCCTAAGGGTGAGTGAATCTTAAACACAACAAGGAAATGTAAAAGGGACACGTGGCGACATGTTAGCTCGCATTAACTATAGTTTAGGTTAAACAATCTAAGGATAATATAATTTTATTTTATTTGTAAAAGGATGAATCTTAGGAGTGAGTGAATCTCAACCACAGTTAATTAGTGTCAAAAGAGACATGTGGTAACATTAAGAAAGATAATTGAGGAAAAGACGAAATAGGATAACCGGAAGAAGAGAGTTGTTTACCTGTGTGTGAGAGAGAGAGGGAGAGAGAAGAGGGATGAGGAGAGAGAAATGAGATGGAGAGAAAATAGGAAACAGGAAGAGAAGCATTCCTATGCATGGAACGCGGATGCACAAACTATCATTTCCTATATATATATATATATATAGATTACGGGTAATGAGTTGTTTTCATTAACACTACTTCCACGAGTCCGTTATGTGTGAAGTAAACACATAGATCTCGCGTGCCCCTACATGTAGTAGTGTGGCATGTACTCCAATTCTGGGTTTATCAATAAATACACTCATTATAAAATTCTAATGAGATCGATCAAGTGATATTATGGATTCGATCGATTGATATTATAATTCAAAAAAAGTGCATGGTTCAGTATTTCAAATCTCACATTAGTGATGATTCGTAACCTTAATTATTAGTAACAAAATGACATATTCAAGGGTTTAGATTGATCAAACAAGAGTAGGACCAGTGGGGACTACTCCCTTCATTGTGCTCACCTACTTATCTAATTCACACTTTTCAAATTCAACCAACTAAATCTTTAACAAGTTTTGCCCTAATTAGGACTGGTCTTCGAAACTTTTTTTTTTTTTTTCTTTCTTTCTAAAATGATAGGACAAGAGGTCTGACTCCAATTACTAATTCGAACAATTAAAATAAGTGAATATATCAAGCCTAGCAATTTTTTTTTTCTTTTTCCTGAGGAAAAAATAACTTTCTTTATTAAGAAATTAATGGTTTTAGCTGACAAAATCTAGTTCGGGTCAAGAAACGGATGCTTGTGTTGTGCTTGACTTTGAAGGTTGCGTATTATATTGTTTAAGAAAAGTAATCCGCTCCTTGCTCATTGCCGACACATATCCCTTTTATTCTTTTAAGTCTTGAAGAATTTATATTTTTAACCTTGGACTTTAGGAAATCCTCTTTATTCAAAAATATTAACTACAGTTAAATAAAGTCAACTATAGTTAAAAAGAATTAAAAGGGTAGTGAGACCCGCTCTGGATCCATGGGAACGGATTATTGCTCATCTTTAAAAATGTTAGAGAGAATAAAAGAGATACCTTTGATTTGACATGATTTTGTTCTAAATGCAGTGATTTTGTTTTTCGGTATACAATACATCTTTGTCATGATTTTTAATTTTGTAAAATTTCGTGAAATTTGGTTTGGGTCTCTTTCGAAATCATTGTCGTTTTTTTGGGCTCCTCTGTTTCGATTGAAAATTTGTCTCAAAGGTCATAAAATTTGTTAGTTTTGTGTTTTTTTTAAAGAAAAATACCAAATCGTATCGTGGTTTCCATTTTGTAACAAAATGCCGGTCCTCATTGTCTTGATTTTATTATGTTATCACCCATTTTGTAACACTCACTTTCTAAATACACAGTCATACTTAAGGTAGCTGCTAATGTGCCATAAGGGTAAGTCCAAGCAAACCACTCCCAAATGGTCTGTCTTAAGGAGGGTTGATGGCCCCTTATACACCTCTACAAAGTTCACTTTCCAACTGATGTGGGAATAAACCCGGGACACACCCTAATGCATGCTGTAACAAAGCCAAATTGATTTTTTTTTTGGTTAAAAAGATATCATGTAACTAACACACATACTCGAAATGATATTATGTAACTAATACACTTTCTAAACACACACACAGCTATACTTAAGGTAGCCGCTAAGGTCCTATAAGGGTAAGTCCAAGCAAACCACTCCCAAATGGTCTGTCTTAAGGAGGGTTGATAATCCCTTATACACCCCTGCGAAATTCACTTCCCAACTGATGTGGGAATAAACTCGGGATACCCCCTAATGCATGTTGTAACAAAGCCAAATTGATTTTTTTTTTGGTTAAAATGATATCATGTAACAACACACACATACTCTCTAAACACACACAGAACCAAACCTAAGGCAGCCGCTAAGGTGTCATAAGGGTAAGTCCAAGCAACCACTCCAAAAGGGCCTATCTTAAGGTGTGATGATCCATATATTTTTAGAAATAAAAATATTATAAATGTGATTTAATAAAGGTATTTTCTTAAGTATTGCTTAAATATATAATTATGCATTATGTATTAAACTTAGTATTGATACATGTAAATAATGGAAAAAAGACATTAGCTAGAATTATGACATGTGACAAGTGCCACATGACAATATCCTAGGGAGGGATGTCCAAGTAATTAAGGGAGAATCTATGGATGAGTTAGTAAAACTAGATGTGTTAATAAGTGTTAATGAGATAGATGCATTAATTAAAGAAGATATAAGGGGGAAGAATCAAAATCTCTTACCAAGAACAAGGCTCACGCCCAACCATGTTAACCTAGGGTTAGTGATTTACCTTGTTTAATTAGTACATGAATCTAGATTGAAAAAATAACCTTTAAGTGATTAGAGATAGAAGCATGAAACTCATTTATGATGTAATCATGAATATTGTTCATAGTGATGAATCTAGTTACTAGAAATTAAAGCAAGATAAGATGAAATCTTGGAATGGGAAAGTGCTACACGGCCCACCATGTTTATCCTTGAGTTAGTAACTTACATTGGTTAAGTGCACCATGAACTAATTTAGTACATAAGTTATGTAAGAATCTAATTTAATAGATACATGTATTATGGATTAAAATAAAAAGAATAACCATGAGTTTAAAATATACCATGGTTAGGTTAGTAAGATGTATCATGAAACTAAGTGATTCATGAACTATAAATTAGATGAATCTAACTAAGGGAATGAACCCAATTAAAGAGATGCATGGAATTTATGGAATTCATGAACTATGAGTAATTAAGGGAGTGAATCAAAATTAATTAGGGTCAAGTCTCTTGTCCTACATAAGTACCCCACGCCCATTCATGTTCGCTTACTTTGATTGTGAGCAAAGCCAAGAGAGAGAAGGAGAAAGAGAAGGAAAGAGGAAAAGGGGAGAGAGAGAGAAAAAAGAAAGAGAAGGAATGTAGAGACCCGAACCTTTATTAATGTCATTATATGATTAATAAGGTTAGAATTGTAAACAATGTGTTTTAATATATGCTTAATGCTAATCAAATGATGTGGCTGCATAAAAATACTAAAAATGAATAAAAACATGGAACCTCCAATCGATTGGAAGTCACCCCCAATCGATTGGAAAATGCCAGAAATTTTTGTGCACCTTCGATCGATCGGAAGTTACCTTTGATCGATTTGAACGTGAGTTTTTAGGATTTTAAGAAGAGCGAATTTTTAGGGTTTTAACCCTCCTACACTATAAATAGACCTGGGATTTGGAAGTTTAGGGATTTTAAAGAACCTAAACCTAATTTTGAAGGAAAAGAAGGAGAAAGCTAGAATTTCAAGGAGGATTTGACTTAGAGAAGAGGGATTGAGCTTGAAGATCAATTCAAAGAACATTCTCAAGCATTAGGGTTGAAGCAAAAAAGCTTTAGGAAGGTAAATATAACTTCCTCGCAATCAATGTCATGAACCATTGATGTATTTTAGGTTAAATATTGAAGTAGGATTAAACTTGAGCATGATCTATTGTAGAAATGTCTCTTCTATCTAAGTTTTAGCATGATTTTTAGGGAATAATATGAATGTTTGATGATTTAATGTGGAGGAAAGGAATGATTGTGGATTTGTGTGATGGAATAAAGAGGATGATATGTATATTGGAGTTTTGAATGGAATGATGTATTGTTTTGATGTGAAACAGGGGGTTTTGTATGCAAATGATAGTTTAGGGTTCCTATTTTCTAGATTATTACTTGTGAAATTGATGAATGTTGAATGATGATAACGTTATGGATTTTTCATTGATAACCATTATTATACATGTTCAATTGATGAAACTATAAAATTAATATGCCTCGATGAATAATGTATGTTGTTGAAATTGTATGGAGTGACGTATTGTTAGGTGAATAAACCTTTGGATTTAAACCTCGTGAGCCTTAGTTTTCTATCATGATAGAATGTGATGCATGATAGATCACCGAAGGTACCAAGATTAATAATCTAAAGTATTATTTGACCGTCAAGTATATCACTCTTTCACTTACTATTATGATAGATGCACAAGCATGTTAAAAACACGAACACGAACAATCGAAAATAAGCCAAGTGTATGTGTAATCACATGTTGAGTTTTGCACTTGACCGAGTACCATCAGTTTAAGATTATGGTGTATGCGTACCAAAGCAAGTGAATCACAAGTAATTTCAGGAACACTGGAGTAAAGTGCAATTGGATGGTATTCAGAATGTAGAATATAGTAATCTCATTCACATATATAGTGAAGAGTTGATTGAAATTACTACTAAAGATTACACATGTTATTGATGTTCACACGAGAATAAGAAAATGATGAGTTATGAAAGGAGATAAGAAAAGCATAAGATAAGAAAAGAAAGAAATAAAGAAATAAAGAAGGGTGAACTAAAAATGAAACTTCCGCACTTTGATTTATATACATTTTTGTATTCCAAAACCATAATGAAACTGTTCATATGAATAATGTTATAAAATAATATTATGAACATGCTTATATTGATGGCTGTATCACCCATGACGAATATGCCATTTGATGTTTCTGATATTGCTAGTTAGGATTTCATATTCACTGAGCCGCTTGTTACTTAGCCGATATATTTTCATTTTGGTAGGTTTAGATTCCGAGATAGCTCCGGAGCCGTGGTTAGGGGAGGATTGCGGTGTAGAGGAAGAAGGTGACCTTCCCGAGGAGGGAACGAGAGACTCTGACTGTTTTCCCTATTGTTAGACTCTTAGACTTTGGTTTTTACTTAAAAAGTTGTAATAGATACTTAGAATGATACAGGGTTTCGTTTTGATGATTCTTAGGTTACATTTATATTGGGAATGATGTTTTGGAGGATTATGACATTATGAACTCGTTTATTAGATAGATTGTCATAGTTTTCAATCAACACTTGTTTGATATGAAAAAAAAAAAATTTAGGTTCATTTTAGTATTGCCTTGCATGCTTACAGGTTAATTTAGGATAAGTAGTGTCACAGGCCTAAATTCCCATTTTAGCCTAGATGAGATTTTGGGGCGCGACAGAGTTGGTATCATAGCAAAGGCATTACTTTTGCTAGGACTTAGGCTTTTGTTAGGTTATGTGTTAGGCTAAGTTGTCTTCCAAGTTGACCTTATGTTTATTTAAGGTTGTATTAAAGGAGAAACCTTGGGCAAATAGTTTTTAAGTCCTTTAAGGCTTAGGGTTTAGATATATTCGTTATAGGGCTAGGTTAAGATTGTTTTCAAGTTGGACTTATGGTTTATTGCTTACTCTCGAGACTTTCATAATGAGGCGGAATAATCAAGATTGCTATTATTTAATACTATTATTCTAAGTTTGAAGTCTCTATAATGGTTGTAAAAACATGATACTTATAAGATCTTGTGATTGTGTACTTGTTTGACATACTTAGTTATGTATAAAAATTCAGACACCTTGCTAATAAATGAATGTCTAACACACATGTTGGTCGACATGGGATCAACTCATTCCTTCCTCACACCTAGATTTTCCAAAGGTTTCACATCGGAACCGAGGCCACTGGATAATAAGTTGTCTATCTCTACTCCAATTGGTAGATCAATGGTCACTGAATAAGGTACACTGAGGTTGTGTCGTCCAAGTTGGAGAGCATGAATTGCCAACCGACTTTGTCATCCTGAAATTTCAAGACTTTGAAGTCATCTTAGGCATTGACTAACTTTCAACTTATCACAGCCATGTCGACTGTTTCGGGAAGGTGGTGAACTTTGAACCAGTCAGTGAACCTACTTTCCATTTCAAAGGATCTGACTAAGATTCTAATTGACTAACTTTGATTATACTATAAAATCAAAGAGAAGCATAGCTAAGGCTCTGATAACACTGAAAATATGTCTCTTTTTAATTTTAGAAAAATAGTTCTTGGGGTGCTATATATCGAATCCCAAGATCTGACTAAGATTCTAATTGATTTTATTCAATGAAGGTTAAAATCACAATCACCTTTGCGACTTTGATATTGATAAGTCAAATCCACGATAAAATGGTAGACCGACAAAACTTCACAAGTTTCAAGTCTCCTTCGCAATCTACACGAACCTTCTTTTCCTTTAAAGCTTTCTCTAATGGAAGCTAATGGCTCTTCCAAAAATTCCAGCCCTTGAATCTTGAATAAAAGATCTAATCTTTATGATCAAGATCACTTCTTGATCTTCTTCTTGATTTTCAAACTAGAAAACAAGAAACAAGAAAAGGGGAGGGAGAGAGTGACTGTACACCTCAAAGAGAGAGAGAGAGTGTTGGGCGTGAACTTGAGGAGAGGAAAGGGAGAGATTAAAAATCTGGAAATTTTTTATTATTTCCAAGGCTTAGATGTCCACCCATATATAGAGGTTTTACTTGGGTTGCTTGCAACCCAAGTCTCCTTATCCTTATCTAATAAGGATTCCTCAATTTGTTTCATCTCTTGATATCTCCTAATTAAGTAGGATTAATCAATAAAAGAAACTAGCCTTATCCATTAGTAACTAATTAACCAAATCCTTATCCAATAAAGAATCTTAATTAGTAACTAACTAATTAATGATTAGTAACAAACTAATAGTTACCCTAACAATTAGGGAATCTTTAATTAGTAACTAACTAACTAACTAACTAACTAACCTTATCCAATAAGGAGTCTTTAGTTATTAGAAACTAATTAAATCAAAGGTCTCCTTGAAGTGGGCATCCCACCCTAGGTGGGCCCCACTCCCACACGCCCCTTAGGATTCCAAACCCCTTAATGTCTCTTTTTGATCTTTTATCAAAATCCCCAATGGGTCTTACCTATCGCGCCCCAAACTATCCCCTACGAGTTAAGGGATACTTTAGGTGTGACTATACTTGACCTGGCAAACCATCCTGTAATGAACAAGGGAATAACATCCAAAATGGAAACATATAACGGAGTGCGGAAGCTTAAATAGTTCGGAAGCATAGACCCAATTTTTCCTTTTCTATACAAAGTCTGTATTCCAAGTTTATACAAAATATATCAGTACAGGTGGATATGCCCACCATTAAAATACAAAAGATAAGGATGTCTCTCTCTCTCTCTCTCTCCACACACACTACTAGCAGTAGTCTAGGTATGGCCACACGTCGAGATCTCGATCCTCCTGAGGCTGGAGTGGAATAGGTGTTGCCTCCTCGACGTACTCTTCCTCAACCCAAGGCTCAGGGTCGAAGGTACCCACCGGTCCTGCTGACATGAAATGTACGGCTAAGTATGAAATACTCAACGAGTACAAGCTACTAACTAACAATAGTAATAACGAGCTACGATAGCAATAATTAAATACAATTCATAGCCGTAATATTAAAACAATACCACATCAAGAATTAAAGCAATGCGATGATCGTAACATGCATGGAATAATGCAAAAACTCCGATAAAACTCAAACTTGAAATTCATGGCTTGTTCTTGGAAAATAGCTTTTCATGGTTTTCAAAACTTGCTTGTCATGTTAAAACTAGTTCTTGTCTCGTGGGAATCACATGTGTCTTGTCTTGTTCTTGTTGGAATCACTTGTCATGCTTGTCTTGTCATGTCTTGACATGTCTTGACTTGCCTTACCTTGCTTAACTTGTGAGCTAGATGTTAGTGCCCTTGTAGAGACTTGTGAGCCAGATATGTAAGTATATATCCTTCAGCGAAACATGAATAGAAACAACTTGTGGGCTGGATACGTAGGTATTCTTCAGTGAAATAGAAAAGGGGTACACCAACATCCTTGACTAGCCCTCTGTCCAGCTTTATCGACTTGTTTTCTTGTGAGTCAAGTATGACATATCTTGCGGTATGCCCTACCCTTGACTGGCCCGATGTCCGGCTTTATCAGTCTTGCTTGTTTACTTGTGAGTCAGAAATGACATATCCGGGGGATATGCCCTACCCTTAACTGGCCCGATGTCCGGCTTTATCATTCGTTTCGTGAATCACATTTCATGTTCTTGGTTGTTTTCACATACTTATACTTTAGAAAAACCTCAGTTAATGCATGCATGTGTGGGTGTGTGTAGCACTTGTGGTGATCATGATGACATGTACAACTAAAGGAATGGCATATGGCATTTCAATTCTTACTAAAATCATGTGGGAACTTAGACAAACATATAGAGTATTGGATCATGGTTATTACGTTAGGAAAAGTTACACAATTCATGCTTTTATATTATTCCTTAAACTTGTTAATGTCTCATTCATGCATTTCATCGAACACTTTGTAAGCATCACATTCATAGTCATTTTATTCAAGTTCTTAAGTTCTTACATTTCATCAAACACATGGGGTGTGTTCACTATAAGTATAATGCCCTTCCCACATTTTCCATCACACACCATACATCACATCCACACTATTATTCCTTTATCTATTCATTTTAGGGATAGTAGCATAACTCAAGAAAAATGGAAAACACAATATCAAAATCATCATTTTCCAAAAGAGAAACCTAGGTTATTACTAAGCTAGTTAGGAGGGTGTACTAACCTTGAGGATCAATACTTGATCTTGAAGAAAACTCCCTTGGTTTGGGAAACCCCAAACTTGAGGAAGAAGGCAACACTTGCGAAGGAAGGTGATCTTTGCTTGAGGGATGCTCCACTTGATCTTCAATCCACAACCCCTCTTGGAAATCCCCAAATCTCTCCTCGCTTTCTCTCTCTCAATCCTTCTCTTAATCTTTCTAGGTTTAGGGTAAGCCAAAAACCCTTAATTGGAAGCCCTATTTATAGGCAAAGGGTAAAAACCCTAAAAATCCCATATATAAAAACTGGGTCTTGCGATTACGATCGTTCGTAGCATATCTATGATCGATCGTAGCCTCTCTATGATCGTTCGTAGGTTTCCTATGATCAATCGTAGGTGATCTAGAGAGTTTGGTCATTTTCTGGGATTCTACAATCGTTCGTAGATTTTCTACGATCCTTTGTAGACCTTCTACGATCGATCATATACATGCCAGTGAGCTTACCCAGTTTTTGAGCTCTATGATCGATCGTAGACCTTCTACGATTGTTTGTAGACCTTATACGATCGTTCATAACTCTGATAGAAAATTTCCAGATTTTCTCTCTTTGATATTTCGGCCATAACTTTTGACTCGTTCGTTGGATTTTGACAATTCAACTTGCGTTGGACTCATCGTTCAAAGGGGAACAATTTTAATGGCCAAATTCAAATTCTGATTTTTTTTATTACCTAAAAGGGATCTAAAGTCAACTGGTCTGGAAATGGATTTCAGCAACCCGGATTTTTAGCCGATTTGACTTCGGAAATCCGACTTTTAACTCATTCCAAACATCCAAAAGTTTAAGAAACACTCTTAAGGTTTTAAATATGTGCCATAATATATCATCTAGATCTGGGGTTCTATACTACCCATTTGGTTTTTCACATCTAATGTGATTCCACCTTTTAGAGTTTCACTATACCATATAGTGATTACTTAGAGAAATTAATTAATTAAATTAATAATTAAATTAAATACTTTAAGAAGGTCCTTGTGTGTAAGATCTAAAGGGATCTCCTCTTTCCCATTGTGAGACCAAGTACTCAACCTTTTGGTTAAAGTATTGTTACTAGGAAACACCTTTCTTATCACACCAATAGGATTATAGAATTTTATCTATATCCCTGGACTTCCACCAATCACATAGTGTCCATTAACACAATGTGATTAACCTCCAGAAAATAGAGAATTACTTGCAGGTATTTCTATCTCAAGATTTGTTTACAAATGCATCCCTCCACTTCCAATATTGTTATAAGCTTACGGGATAATATCTAATACTGTCTTTAATCACTAGCTTATATTGAGAACCCATTCTCTTTGATACTTTTAGTCAAACTTGAACTTTTAAAATATTTTAGAAATTCTTTAAAAGAAATAATAATAATAATTACATTTATTTTATATAGAAAATAAACTCCTCGATAAAACCATTTCATCGATAAATACCAGTGCTGGGTTTTTCAAGTCCGGTTTTGACAAGTATCAACTCAATATTAATTACTCTGTAAGAGTAGTGGAATATATCATTGTTGAGCATACACATACTTCTTCTAACATAGCCTACATAACCCAACAAGCCCGTATTTAGTCCGGTGTGTTGGACATTAACGATTGCCTACATCAAAGCTATATAGAAAAATACTAGAGAAGATGTCGACCTCTTAGGTTAAGGACAATCTGTCAAATAGACTACCCTAAATATAAAGACAATATAATTCTAAGGGTATCCATTGAGCGATCTAGTTACAATATAAGTACTTCTTACTTATATCCGCATCTTAGTCAAAAGACCTTTCTCTCAGTGATTGATATATGGAACTAACAATGTGTAAGTTAGTAGGAATACATTTTCCAGATGTATCCTGAATAATTAGAACAATTTTAGGTCTACAAGGAACTAGAAAACCATATCTCCTTAGCAATTAGTTATTAACCAATTGGATGGTTTTCCTACAATGTTACCTAAAGGACAAAATAGTCTCATCCAATGAGATACTTTTAATGTGTTACCTAATGTAGAAGACAATGTGTGAATGTAAAATATGCTTTTATTGATTAAGTAGATTAATATAATTCCGGAATGGCTTTCGTGGGCATATATGTCTAATAGTTAAACCTGAGTCGAGTTCGGGTCGGGGATGGGTTTAGGCTGACCCGACCCGTTTATAATGCCAAATCATTATTTTGTCCTTAGTTTAATAATAAAATTACCTTATTATACTAATTATAGTATACAATATAGTTCCCACCTGTCCCGACCCGCCCCATCTAGTGCTTAACGGGACGGGGTGGGGATGGGTTTAAAAACTGTTTTGAAAAATCCGCCCCACCCCGGGTTTGGGATAGGTTTAGGGTATTACTTTTTCATTAGGGGCGGCGTCGGGATGGGGGTGCCCGGCCGAAACCCGCCCCGTTGCCATCCCCACCCTTAGCCCATGAGTGATCCCCCTTGGAAGTAGTATGGTGCAGCACCAGGGGGGATAAATTTCAATTCTAGAAAAATCCAGAAATTACAGAAAACTCAGTACCGCCATTTATGGGCTTTCTCATTTCAGTCGCTCTTGGCCCCTCTTGAGTGGGCCCTAGTCCATTCTAGAGCCTAGCTTAGGTCCTTAGACCACCCTACAACTTCCCTAGTCTTTCCAGACTCACTAAATCAGCTTAACCATGGTTAAAATGAACAGATGTGGAAACTGTCCAGAATGTCGGTAAACAGTTTATTGACATTCTAGGATTCTGCTTCTCACTATAGATGACCTCTGTGGGCCAAATCCAGACTAGACCAAAGGCCCAGGACTTGCCCTAAAGTCCCCCTGAACACCCTCATGGGTCCAGGATCCTCTAATAATCACCTAACCGTGTCCCTGACCAACAAAATCATTTCCAGAAAAAACTGGAAATAGCGGTACAACATTTACCGCTTTTCCAATTCTGTGAAGGATTAGAATTAGCAGTAATGCCAGTACCGCCAATCCCAGTTTCTGTTGAATGGGTACAGGGCCCAGACTAGGTAGGAGGCTATTCTATGCCCTGTCATGCACTCTGGGCCCACTCTTGACTAGACCAGAACCTTAACCAGGGTTAAACTTAACCCCGGTTAACATTCAACTATGGTTAAGACCATTTACCTTGGTAAAAATCGAGGAAAATCCTAAAAATTTGAAAAATGAAAAGAAGGACCATAAATCTGACATTGGACCTTTTCAAACCATGGTTAGCAGTCCTAACCATGGTTAACTCACCTCTTAACTCCGGTTAAATAACCTTAGGCCTCTGGACCCACTCCTAGCCCTCCCGGGCCCAACCTTAGTCTACCGGACTAATCCCTTAGCCTCCGAGCTCAATCCCAGGCCTACTGGGCCCATACCTTGGCCTCTGGGCCCATACTTTGGCCTCCGAGCCCATACCTTGGCCTTCGGGTTTAAACCTTGGCCTCTAGGCCCACACTCTAAGACCATGCACTTGACCAACCCGGTCAACCAAACCTTAATCCCCGGATTAAGCCTTAACCACCCCGGTGGACACACACACTCTCCTAGCCTTGACACGAGCTCATGTGTCAGAACTACGCTCAGTCTGATCTCACTCCATGTGAGTACGTAGGCAACCATACATAGGTTCGAACCTAGTTAGAACTTTTCCTTTCTTAGATTAGTATACTCTAAAAACTCAGGCATTTGAATAAAACTTTGACATTAATTTGGCTTATACCTAGGGAGTAGGTGACCATTGTAAAAATGGGGGTCCTAGGGTGCTTAACACCTTCCTTGGGATTTAATCGAACCTCTTACCTAGACTCTCATGTAGACCATAAGACTTTATCCATATTCGGGACTTATCCCTCAGAATTAATAAGTGGCGACTCAAACAAATATAACTCCATTGTGAGAGGGGCGGAAATCCGTGCTCACATGATAAGTACTTTCGTTAATCTTATTCTAAATACTAATTTAGAATAAAAGTTAAATATGGTAAGTTTTTTGATAATTTTATTCTAAATATTGATTTACAATTAAGGTTAAATGCAGTAAGTACTTTCGCTAACCTTATTCTAAATGTTAATTTAGAATAAAGGTTAATGGTAAGTAATGGTAAAGTTTGTTCTAACTCTTAATTTAGAGTTAAGATAATGATGTCGTTACATATATATATATATATCCTCTTCTAATTACTATGTTAGAAATTGAATACTATTGAAAAGGTAAATTTTAGAGTAATTCTACAAAAGTAATAGTTATTGAAAAATTAGAGAATAATTATAATAATGATATTTTTATTTCTATATATTAAAGGATGAAAAGATGTATAGTCATGATAAGATGACTTAATTCATGTGATCAATAAGTTGATACTTCCAAAAGAATGGAAAAAAATGAGATAATTTATCTTGTAAAGTCTTAAATGAAGAAATGACAAGGAAAAGATAAATAAACTTATCTTAAAAGGTCTTAAGATAGATGGGTGAGCCCTGTAAGAGAAGACCGTTCGGCAATCATCTTGAGGGGGGTTAAATGTATTTTCTTTATTTATTATTTTTTAAGAGGGAGTGCTAATCATGCTTCCAAACTCTCACCTAAAACTGGTTTAAAGGTAACATGAAAAAGTACAACACATGTGGCACCATGGTGAGAGTTTGGAAGACTTCTTCTGTCTATGGACTATTAGAGATAGTTTAGAGAAATAAAACGTGGTGTAATAAGATGAGATGAGATACACTATATCTCATCTCATATATAGGTAGATTTGAATTGGAAAAATATTATGATCAATTAGTTTGATTTGATTATGATTAGATTTGAGAGTTTCTATCTTGAGATAATGTGGTATCTATATAAACCCTATGTGGGGTCAATGTAAATCATCCAAGGGATTCGATAAAATCCTTTTTCAATCATGGTATCTGAGCAGGTGGATTGGACCTTATTTTGAGTTTTTTTTCAATCTTGTTTCTCTGGCGGGCATGTCGGCCGTCTAACCTAAACCCCTATTTTTCTTTTTAGTTTTACAACTATAAAAGTCACAAAACTCTTGTTAAAATCTCTTTATCATTGATATCTCTAAGTTTTTTTTTTCCTCTCGAACGACCAAATTCACTTTATGTGCTATTGGGAGATATCATGACGGTTTGTTGTAGTGGACTACCGGCTCCAACAAAATCTAAGATGAGCGAGACAGTGATGGATTTCACAGGCTAACGGTGACCATCAATATGCACGATTGGATGTACCGACGACATTTCAACAAAGCTCAAATGATCATGGGCCACTTTTTCTTTTGGTAACAATTGCGCGATCTTTCTTCAAAGGACCATACAATTGCGAGAGAGTATTAGAATTAGATTTGATATAGTTTTAATTTTGAGATGATGTAGAATCTATATAAACCCTCTATGGGGTCATTGTAAATCATCCACGGTATTTAATAAAATCCCTTTTTGGACAATAGTTCGGATCATATTCAATCACGATTGAATTCTCCTTGAGTTCAATTGCACGCACAAGTCAACACAAGTTCCCTTTAATCTCAATTAACTGTGGTTGAGATTCATTGACCATTAGTGTTCAACAATCTAACCTAGCTTTTTCGGAAAAATTTAACTTTAGGAGTTAAATTATCTTAACCAGGGTTAAAAGGGACTCTTTGTGAGAGTGACAAATTCTAGTAAGAAGAAAAGTTCCAAATTCTTCATTCATTCTCATCCAATCAGAAAACAACTTTTTTCGATTGGATGGGTTGATTTCTTGATGATCCATGAGGAAAGAAATATCATTCTTACCAATTTTATTATTTATTTGATAATAATTAGTCACAGTTTTAGTATTTTTGTTAATGTTGGCCCCGCTATTATCAGTCCAGGCTCTAATATCGACCTTCTTTTTAAGACAAAAATGGAGAATTCTCCAATCAAAATATATCCTATCGGAATTTTCTTTCTCTCAATTTTACTAAACCGTTAGTTCGGTTTAAGGCTTTGGAATCAATTCCTTGTTATTCAACTCAAACAATTCTTTTCATGTTTTCTCGTCTGGTAGCAAGCGGATTCAATGAGCTCAATCGCAATTGGTCAGGATTCGGACTTTATGGGCTATAGCATGTTTAAATATTAAAAAAAAAAGAGATTTGACTATGAACAAGAGCTTGGTTGAACCGATAACCAGAGCAACCAAAAAAAAAAGCCTTGGGTAGTAGTAGTTTTGTATTTCCGATCTTTTCTATTATTAATTTTTTCCAATAAATACCCTTTTCAAAGCCTTTTTATTGCTCTAGTTAGTTGTACAATTCAACCGGATCTCCTTCATAGCTAGTCTCATAAAAAATCTCTCTAAATTTATATATTTGAGTATAAATATGAACAAGAGCTCTAGTTCATATATAAACTTTACTTTTTATTTTTTATATAAACTTTATTTGTTTAACTTTTATTCGAAAATTTTAACTTATCATGCATTTCACTATGTAGCACATTGCGTAGTCTTCATTGGTCCACTCTTTTTTTTAACACTCATTAACCGTGGATAAGATTTACTCACCCTTATCTTATGTTTGGTTATCGAGAACATAAGTAAAAACATAAAAAAATAAAAGAAAATTAGACAAAACATAACTAAAAATTGTATTTAGAAATTCAAATTTTCTTTTATTTTTCATGTTTTCACCTATTTTCTAAGGAGTTAAACATAACAGGATTCATTCATCTGACCTTGGTTTTTAGATAAAAAATAAAAATAATAAATCTTAATTATATAAAGTTTAATCATAATTGAAAATGGGTTAAAAGGGACACGCGACACACGGTAGTCGACTTAGATGTCGAATACGGATCGCCTAATCACTATTTTTTTAAAAAAAATAAGATTTTATGCTTCCATGTGGAGCTAGTCGTCCAACACTCGTTGAATTATTGAAATGTCTTGGAGCCTGTTCTCACTTGTATTTTTGTCTTCTTTTAATTGATTTTTTTATGTACCTGCAAAGAGAGAGAAACAGAGTTACATCTATATAAGTGGTTGTTTGGTCCTTGAAATATCAAAAACTCATCTTTCAAGAGATATTCTGATCTGGGCAAAGCGCCTTAAACCCCTCTCCAACCTCTTCCCACCAATACTGAGCTTTTTTTTGATGTATCTCACACCTTCTTAAGTGTTTCAAGGTCAGAAAGCTTCTGCTAACTGCTAATCTCAGAAGCCATCAAATCAACAAGGTCTGCAAATTTCCTTCTCTCTTCTTTTCTACAGTTTATTTATTTATTTATATATATATATATATATATATATATATATATATATATCTGTGTCGATTGTTTATAAGTTGAACCCAGATGACTTTGGTGATTAAAATTCAAATGGGTTCTTTGATAAAAATCGAGATTTCCAGTGAATGTTTGATCTGGGTCCATCATATCTGAAGCTGTTTTTCGATTGTTTATAGAGAAAATCTTGGATAAATTAGCAAAAATTTGAAATTGTTGCCTGCAAATGCAATTGATGGAAAAAAAGAGAGGGCCTTAGTACGAAATAGAAATGATAGGGTTTTGTAATAATATCCTGGAGCTGCTTTTTTATTATGTAGCTAAGGATTGTCGGTGGGCTATAAATATTAATAAATATAAATAGCAAAAAGAGGGGAGGATATGTGGAGGCTGAAGATAGCGGAGGGCGGTGGGCCCTATCTGTACAGCACCAACAACCATGTGGGAAGGCAGACCTGGGAGTTCGACCCCGATTGTGGCACACCTTTAGAGCGAGCTCAGGTCGAAGCTGCTCGTCAGGACTTCCGGAACAACCGTTTTCAGGTCAAGCCCAGCGGCGATGTTCTTCTGCGATTACAGGTCACTACTCACTCCTCTCCTCTCTCTCTCTTATCATTTATCCATGCCATCTCAACCATTGATATAATTTAATTCGGTAGGTGAAAGAGTATACTAGAAATTCCAAATGGCCCCGTAACCCACTATTTAGTTTTTACCACCCATCATCAACTGTGGCCCTAGGATTAAGCAATCTTCATTGGTTCCAATGGTGGCAGCTGCGCAGAATCCGTTATTCATTTTCGTTATTACGCTCCGAGTCGGAGAGACTATTGCTGTAGAATCTATTAATAGCATTCAAGGTTAAACATGAGCCCTACATAGTTACAAAATACTGAGTCCTACATAGTTACAAAATACGAAGTTGTGTTGGTTTTTGAAAAAAAAAAATTATTCATTTTAATTTACTTAAGTTTAACTATAGTTATATATGTGTTAAAAGGGTCAGCACTGCGGTCAGCTTTTAGAAGAGGACTCATTCGAAATATATAAAGTTGACCGTCTGATGAAAGGGAATGCCACAGTTAGGTTTGACCTGTGCTGCAAACATTAGTCAAATCTTTTTGTGGGGCTTAAAAAACAGAAATAAAGGGCCGCGGTTGGAATTTTGGGGCTAGCATTTTACATGGTCCTAGGATGAGAAACGTAGTCACTAATTTTAAAGTGGCATCAACATTGGATTGCTGTCTATCAGAAAATTGGTCTCAAGTTCCCCCCCACATCATCCCATATGTGTTGATAAGAAAAGAGAGATATATTGAGAAAATGAATTTACTTAATTTCTGATATATGTCAGAAATTTGGTCTCGGGGTCCACACATTATTTAATATGTGGTGGAATGATTTTTCCTATTTTTATCACTAGGATGATGTGTGAAAGCTCAAGATCAATTTTCTGACATCTACCTAATATAATCCAAAATGATTTTTCTCCTTTTTATCACCAGGATGATGTGCGAAAGCCCGAGACCAATTTTCTGATTTTTACCTAACATAATCTGATGCCATTTAAAGATCCATCCTTCTCACTTTATCAATTTAAACACAAAATGTGGGTCCCTTTGTTTCTGGCTGCATTAGATTTTTTTTATTATATTATTTTTGCCTCTTCAGAGTTTGGATGAATGCGGATGGACGGCTGTGATATAAGATTAGTTAAACCCAACATAAATATTAAATATGAAAGAGTAACCAGGTTTTCTTTTCTTTGATCTTTGAAAAGAAGCAAAAGCTTTTTGCTATTTCTAGTTTTCCACCAAACGAAGAAGCAAGGAACTAAACGACCCTTTCGTCATATTTTCGATATCTTCTATTGTTTAAGTAACGGGGATTACAGGGGAAAAAAAAAAAAGAAAGTCTAACGGGTCTAAAAATTCAGTTGTAAATAGTCCAGAAAAGTAGGCTCTCTTGATCCAAAGAGGCTATGATGCATTCAAGCTAACCTGGTTTGTGAGCTCGGCTCATTTTGGATTTCGGCTTCAACCCGACACAAATCCAAATAGTATATATACGCTATTTAAAAAAAAAAAAGTAATGTTATATATAGTAATATATAAGAATCATTTTTAATAATAATTTTATTAAAATTATTTAAAATTTAAACAATCATAGTCAATCTGAGCTCGGCTTGAATCAAATTAAGCTTGATCCTAACTTTCTAAATCAAATTAAGCTAAGCTAAACTTGAGCATGTTCGGACAAAGCTCGACTTGTCCAAGTTGGGCTCAGATACAGATACTGGTCTAATGATGAGTCCATTCTTACCTGGTGGGTTTTGGAATCCAAGGTCTTCTTGTCGTTTACTGTAGCAGAAGACAGAGGGTAAAAATCATTTCCGATTGACTTGGGATCTTCTCCCTTTAATGCTGATGAGAAGACTGTTAGCATCCAATGAAAAGATGCCACGCACTTTCTTTACATAATAAACGTTGATTTATGTGCATACTTGGGAAGTGTGCAAAAAAGTTGCGTGGCGTGGCGGTTCCTTTCACATTCATCTGTGTGCATAAACTTAGGAGATTTCAAGTCTTTCCCATTTTAGAGTGGAGGGTAAATCTGCTCCTCAAATGGTGGAACGAGGTGCCCTTTTAAACCCGACACGTGTTCTTTCTAACTGTGGTTCACTCCATTATCAACCATGTTTTAAGGCATAAAAAAAAAATCCTTAAAATTAGAAAATTTGAACCAGAGTTAAAAAAAAAGACATGTGTCGGGTTAAATGGATGCGAGATATTCCTTCCTTCACCGTGCGGACTATTTTCCTTTTCTGGTGGGATTGTAATCATAATCCAAATGGGTCCCACCTAAATGATTATTCGAGCCTGTTTACGTTGAATGCAGCTGCAAAGCAAATATGATGACAATTAAACACCATTTAATTTTTTTTTTTGGGACTATGTAGACTGTGTGCTGATTACATGATATCATTTTTTAAAAAAGAAAAAAAACAGCCAAAGAAACAATATTCTCTACTGTAATCACCGAGGTCGCCACATGTCCCTTTTAACATCCTTTAACTGTGGTTAAGATTTATCATCATCAATCCTTGATTTTAGAAAAAAATATAATTCTTTTGCTTATATTAAAAAAATATTTTTAGGGTTTTTTAATATTAAAATATTAAAAAAAAAGAATTAGTATTTTTTAAAATTGTTACGATAACTGTTAAATTATTAAATATGCACGGTTGCTCTGTTTTGCTCACATTAAGATCATTAAAACCTGCATGGTCCTATACGCATGGGTCGAGGGCCAACGGGACCCGCATACATAACATACTCTTATTTGATGATGGGACCCCACATTTAGTGAATCCTAAAACTAACTATGATCACGACCGTTGCTCTGTTGACTTGTTTGTCATTGAATATTCACCATTTTTCTGGGGTGCAAAATGCAGTTTATGAAAGAGAATAACTTCCAACAAACCATACCACAAGTGAAGGTTGGAGAGAATGAGGAAGTCACCTATGAGGATGTCACGACCACTCTGAAGAGAGCCGTTGGATTCTATTCGGCCATGCAGGCGAGCGACGGGCACTGGCCTGCCGAAAATGCTGGCCCCTTGTTTTTCCTTCCTCCCTTGGTAAGTCTACTTCATCAAGTTGAATCGATTTCAAATGAAAGATCGTTTAATATTCCATTTCGGCTTTCAAATTAATAAACTCCCATCACCATTGCCCATGGACGTAGGCTTTTTGACCGAATCACGTAAATCGCTTGTGTACTATGCGATTGCATGCATCTTTGTTTCTCTATTTGTTTGGTTTCTCGATTGATCATAGGGTAAATTACGCAACAAATTGGTATCGGAGTATTGGAAAAATGGAAATGTAGCTTCTGGAAATTTCCTATGCTGAATAGGAGTTGTTTCTTAAGTTGGACTTATGCTTGATATTTAAGCTAGATTTCTATTAATGCAGGTCATGTGTTTGTACATTACTGGTCATCTTAACACTGTCTTCCCATCGGAACATCGCAAGGAGATTCTTCGCTACATTTACTATCATCAGGTACTGGCATTCCGTCAAATATGTTTCTTAGTTCGAAAGACTTGTGTGTTTACGATGCTAATGACTCGGTATTTTGCAGAACCAAGATGGCGGTTGGGGATTACATATAGAGGGACATAGCACCATGTTCTGCACGGCACTTAGCTACATTTGTATGCGAATGCTAGGAGAAGGACCTGAAGGCGGTGAGGACAATGCATGTGCAAGAGGGAGAAAATGGATCCTTGACCGTGGCGGTGTAACAGCCATACCGTCTTGGGGAAAGACATGGCTTTCAGTAAGACAATTTTATAATTGAACTTCATTTTGAGTTGGTTTGAAATATATTTCAGTATGCTGATTTCAGTTTTCTATCTGTTCTTCCTTTGGTGTAGATACTTGGTGTTTTTGATTGGTCAGGCAGCAACCCAATGCCCCCAGAGTTTTGGATTCTTCCTTCCTTTCTACCTATGCATCCAGGTTTGCGCTACTTTCTCTTCATAGTTTGGAAATGGGTCAGGTCAGGTTCAGCCGAAACCCAAATTAGCTGATTCGGATTTACCCAAACCTAACCTGATAAGGGTTAAAAACTTCCACCTGAAAAAATGGACTGGTGGTATGTGTCAAAGATTGTGCTATTGAAGCCTATGTTACTAACATAGCCTTTAGCTTCCTGTCTGATATTGAAATTGCTTTGCATTTATATTTGTTTTTCTTGTGTAATGCAGCAAAAATGTGGTGCTACTGTCGCATGGTTTACATGCCAATGTCATATTTATATGGGAAGAAGTTTGTTGGTCCTATCACGGATCTCATTCTGCAATTGCGGGAAGAGCTCCACACCGAACCTTACCATGAAATAAATTGGAGGAAAGCACGCCATGTATGCGCAAAGGTTGGTTACATCTAATTAAATCTACTCCTAAATCCTAATTTCCATACTTCTAAAGCACAAATACACACGTCTACGTATCGGGATTCATATCTTTATACAGATTCCTTACATGTTTGAATCCATAGATGAAAAGCTTATGCTAATTTGTTGTTGCAGGAGGATCTTTACTACCCTCATCCCCTAATACAAGACTTGCTCTGGGACAGTCTTTACATTTTCACTGAGCCTCTTCTGACCCGTTGGCCGTTTAACAAGTTGAGAGAGAAAGCTCTACAAACAACAATGAAGCACATTCACTATGAAGATGAGAATAGTAGATACCTTACAATTGGATGCGTCGAGAAGGTAATATATTATAAATATTAGAAAAGACAGAAAAAAATGCGATATATGTGTTTAGTTGCAGCCTAGCAATAGCGCCAATATTTTTTCTTTGAGATAATTTCCTCATGTTTACTTGATTTCCACAGGTCTTATGTATGCTTGCATGTTGGGCGGAAGATCCAAATGGTGACCATTTCAAGTATCATCTTGCCAGGATCCCTGATTACATATGGGTTGCTGAAGATGGAATGAAAATGCAGGTTAGCAATCATGCCCAACCATAATATCCACAGAGAGAGAAAATAAAATTCCATTCACTTTATCTTCTACAAGTACATCAAAACTCAAAAACTGTCATTTATTTGCAGAGTTTCGGTAGTCAGCAGTGGGACACTGGTTTTGCAATTCAAGCAATTCTTGCTAGTAATCTTTCTACTGATGAAATTGGGCTTACTCTTAAGAAAGGACATGATTTCATAAAGCAGTCACAGGTTTCATCTCGAACCCAGAAAGCATTTCTTGACTTCAATCATCTAATCTTCTTTTATTGGGCCTAATTATGTTATATCACTTTGAATTTTGAAGGTTCAAGACAACCCATCTGGTGACTTTGCAAGCATGCACCGTCACATTTCTAAAGGATCATGGACTTTTTCAGATCAAGATCATGGTTGGCAAGTCTCAGATTGCACAGCAGAAGGGCTAAAGGTAACTAACTCTGTTCAAGCATTTCAATCAAATCAAGCAGTTAAACCATAGTGACAACCTTTTTCATACTAATCTCTCCTCTCTTTTACAGTGCTGTCTCATGTTGTCCCTACTGCCGCCAGAAATTGTTGGCGAAAAAATGGAACCTGAGAAGCTATATGATGCTGTCAACATCCTTATTTCCCTACAAGTAAGGATCAAATTGAATTTTGAAAATGTCTTTCTAGTGAAAAATTAGAAGTTGTTTCCTCAACTGTCACTGCTGCCTCAATTAGAAGAGAAACAATAAACTTTTGAAGAATTTTCATAAACTTATGCCTATTCTAATAATTCAAAAAATGTTCTCTATCACCCTCGGGTTCTATTCACCCAAGTCTCTTACTGTTATTAATAAGCTTTTCTTTTATGTATTTTGCAGAGTAAAAATGGTGGTTTAGCAGCCTGGGAGCCGGCAGGAGCAGCAGAGTGGTTGGAGGTGACTCCCTTCACATATTAAAATAACTGTGTACATTTCCACAATCCAATTATATATATGTATAATTGGAAATTCTGTTTGTTAAATAATCATTTGGTAATGGGAATTCTTCTTTTTTTCAGCTGCTCAATCCTACAGAGTTTTTTGCAGATATTGTTATTGAGCATGAGTAAGATTTTTTCACTATTTCAATTTTTCTTCATTTTAATTTTTCATTAGTTCTTGACACTAAAAGGAGTTGTGTTCCAGGTATGTTGAATGCACTGCATCAGCAATCCAGGCTCTACTATTGTTTAAGAAATTATATCCTGGACATAGGAAGAAAGAAATAAAAAAATTCATCGCAAATGCTGTACGTTACCTCGAAGATGTACAAATGCCAGATGGTTCATGGTATGTTTTTATCCCCATAATGTTAAAAACCATACAACTATAATTTGATGAACTGCAATATGAGCCACAAAAAGTGGTATATTCAAATTCTTTTCTCTATGAGCAACTGCAAAGAACCATTGGAGTTTTGATCTCTCTCTCTCCTTATATAATATTTTGGTCAATACTTTTTTTTTTGAAAGAAAGAATTCTATTAGGAAAGATTTGAAGATATTACCAGAAAGAAATATGTATCAAACTCAATTTATCTAGCAATTCATGAAAGTGAACCCTACAGAGGCTGAAAGTTATCTGAAATGTACACTAACATGAAAGTTCGATCTTTTTACAGGTATGGAAATTGGGGAGTCTGCTTCACCTATGGCACATGGTTTGCGCTAGGAGGGCTAACAGCTGCTGGAAAGACCTACTACAATAGTCCAACAGTTCGTAAAGGAGTTGAATTTCTGCTAAGCTCACAACGAGAGTCTGGCGGTTGGGGAGAGAGTTACCTTTCATGCCCAAACAAGGTAATGTTTCTGAATGAGTTCTATGCCAAGTTTCTTGTTTTGTTCTTATCATTAAACAATGTGGTTACCTCTGTTTTATAAGGATGACCTCACCAAGATGCCAACCATTCATGCTACCTTAAAGTTTCATATAGACCATAAAAAAAAACTTCAAGCCCAATGCTTTTCCCTAAGTTAATCCATGCCTAATTATTAGAGGAGACGGAAAATGTTATCTTCTGGGTTATTTCGGATTCCCAAGAAAAGACGAAAGAAAAACAACTTAATTTGATTCTCATCTCTTGTTTCTAGTTTGGTATCTTGATATTATAATTGATGAAACAGGAGTATACACCTCTAGAAGGCAATCGGTCAAATTTAGTACATACTGCGTGGGCTATGATGGGTCTAATTCATTCTGGGCAGGTAAGTTTGAACTTTGAACATGTCCTTAACCTGTGCTCTCGTCATTGGATAACCTTAAAACAAAAAACCTTCCAAGGTTTATTATCACATTTATTTGTAAACTATGAGATTTTGCTGCAAAAATTCTGATTTTACTCGTTATTTCTGTGATTAGGCTGAGAGAGACCCAACACCTTTGCATCGTGCAGCAAAGCTACTGATCAACTCACAAATGGAAAATGGTGATTTTCCCCAACAGGTAACTCGCTTCGACCTATATCCAGTTTTATTTGATTTGTATACACTTCATTTTTCATAGAAAATCTATATTTACTTGGCAAGGAAAGATCATACACTCTTAAATATGTCAGCAATTTGGATTGATGATTTTTTTAAAAAAATGTTTAGATTAAGTTATACAAATCAGTTTCTAATTCCCACTCTTTCATTGATTTCTCTTTGGTTCATCTATTAAAGGAGGATAAATGTTCATTGTGCAACTCTTCAGATAATGAAAAGAGGAAGAACCTTCAAAATCTCTTTTTATTTTTTGGAATATAATGTCTCAATTAACATAGCCTATGAAAGATTTACCATTGAAGACATTCTTGATATATATATATATATATAGGAACTTTGGTTTGTGTGTTTTCCTTTGAATTTTCTTATTACTAATGTTGTCTAACCATCATTTAAATTCACCACAGGAAATTACTGGAGTCTTCATGAAGAACTGCATGCTACATTATGCAGCCTACAGGAACATCTATCCATTGTGGGCTATTGGAGAATATCGTAGGCGGGTTCTTTGGCCTTCACAAAAGTCTAGAACTGAGTCGTGAATTATACAGCCAACTATTCCGAAAAACCATACACGAATATAGTACTTATGCTCTTGTTTTCATATATATCACATTTCTTTTCCTTTTCTTTTATGACAGCGGATGATGTATAGAATATTTTCAATCAAGTTCTATAACGAAGGTTTTGCCCACCCGAAAATAATTGGGACAAGGCTTAGATGATCGATCTCCTGTGATGTGTATGTTTATAAGAAGTTCAGTGCCCCTATACTACTTGCAGTGCACCATTTAGCCATGATAATGGATGTCCTTGGGTACTCAGCATGCTAATTAGAGAAGATTTACATCCAATATTTAGCCTGTTTGAATACTTTTTTTTTTGGATAACACCTCCCAAAGGGGAGGGGTTTGGTGGACCCTACCTGTTTATCCAAAAATAATAATAACCAGGGGGGTGTGGACGGACGGACATAAAACCAAAACCCCTAATAACCAACCCGAAAGCACAACAAAAGTTACTCCCTAATATTCAATAAACCAGCTTTATCATCCTTATCATTCCCTTAAGCAAAACTGGAACTTCCTCCAAGTTCCTGAATATTTTACTTGAAGAGGAAATGCATGCCTCATTGGCCAGCAAGTCTGCACTTCGATTGTTTTCCCTGAAAACATGATCAAAATTCATAATGCATTTATCCTTTAATCGATCAATATCATTTTTCCAGATATGAAAGCACTTTGAGAAGGGTGCACTCATTCTCTAATGAAAGGCTTCATTCTACTGATCAAAATTTTTGCAAGGATTTTATAAAGAACATTACATAAACTAATTGGTCTTAGTTGCCCAATATGTTGAGGATGTGAAACTTTGGGAATTAAAACAATATATGTGTAATTGACTTGCTTGAGTAAGAAGCCTCCATTGAAGAAACTTTTTGTTACACTGATCACTTAAGGGCCTACAGTGTCCCAATATTGTTGGTAGAATAGGGCAGGCATGCCGTCAGGTCCTCAAGCTTTGGTTGGGCCAATCTGAAACACTGTTGTCTTAACTTCCTCATCTATTAAATCCTTACAGAGATCGACATTCATTTGAGCCGTCACTAAGGTGGAGATATCAGCAATGCGGTCATCTATATTATCGGTCTGAGATGAGGTGTAAATGGTTGTGAAAAAACTAATGATACAGTCTCCAATCTCCTTTGGGTTATGGGTGAGTGAACCCTAGGGGTGGATGAACCTTCCCCATGGTTAAGGGGTGTCAAAGGAGACAAATGGCGACCTCTAGGGGTTCAAACTTGAGAGATTCTCTCAAGTTGAACTTGAGAGAATCCTGTGCCGGTTGGAAAATAGACGTGATATATATTTTTAGGGCCCATCATAACCAAATCTCGTTGAGTGGGTTTACCCTTATGGAACTAGGTCTGACCATAAAAGATAGGGTAATGCTTCCCAAACCGTCTTAGGGCCGAGATCACTGAGACGGTGCTCCCGAGCATGGGATTTCAGGTAGGGCCACCGTGTGGAAATGAATTCCACCTGAAATCCCATCCTCGACAGTCAGGCTCAGTGATCTGGCCTAAGACGATCTCACAGCAAAATCCTTAGGGTCTCAGCAGCAAAGTCCTAAAAGATATTTTAGGCTATTTTGTAAATGTTTTAAGAGGAATGCTAGCTCTACTCTCAATCAACCCATGCTCTCAACCTTTACTAATCACCTATCCACTTTTTGTAAAAAAAATGCTTTAATCACCGGAAAATAGACAAGTGGTTGGTGGAGGGTGAGAGTAAAGGTTGACCGGGAGTAGGTCTAGCACTTCTCATATTTTAATATTAGACACCCTTACAGAAACGCAACCAAAATGCAAAGGGTGTGACCATCTCTAACTGTACGTAAAATAAAAACAAAGTAGTGGTTAGGACTTGAAAGATGAGGAAATATTCGGTGATTAACGGCCATTATATTTAGCCCATTAATTGCACATATATTGCAAAGACGGCATTATATGGCCGTTGGTTAGCGATGGTTAAAACATCACAATCATAATGACTTTTGCATTATAGGTGTAGTGGGTTCAGATCATATCTTAGATGATCGGTACGGGCTCCCGGGTTGTGGGGTTCCACGTGCACCTCTTTCTCTGTCTCTTAGCATCCTTGAGCATCCATGAGGTTGTCCTTCACCTGCGGAGGACACTCCGACGTTCAAGTTAGTTGTTTTCCAACACTAGTACTGTTATTTTTTAGTGAATCAGTGCTGGTATATCCTACTTTCGCAGTACTTGCATGTTTTACTTGAACAAAATGCATGATTACAGGATAGTATAGATGTTTGTAGGTACCATCACTGTAAACCTTCATGAGACTTCACTCATCCTCTATGGCCACCTAAGGGTTTAAAAGACTTATTACATATGTTAAATGCAACCGGGGATACCACGAAAGAGGATTTAGATTTAGATTTAGTCTAGTTTTTATTTTTGTATTGCTCGAGAACTAGCAATATGTAGGTTTTGAGTTATGATCGGTGCTAATTATTACATATTTATGCATCTCAAACTAAACTTGTTAGTTCCTTAGAGTTCTTTTTTAAAACTGTTTTACGGTATTTGGTTGTCTTTGTCCTTTTCAGGTTTATGCAAGGAAAAGAAGATAAAATTACTGACTTACAAGCTTCAAAGATTCAAAAGAACCTAAAGCGTGTGAAGAACCAAAGAAAGAAGAAATCCAGAAGAATTAGAACTCTGCGACCGATCATGACAGTGTCTACGATCGATCGCAGGTCAGAATTTTGCGACCGATGGTGAAACCTGCGATCGATCGTAAATGGAACAATAGATTTCTGAAATTTTAATGGAGTACGATCGATCGCAGGTGCTTTGCGATCGATCGTAGATCGGTGTTTTGGCATCAAAATTCATGTACGAAAGATGAGAGTTTGTGCCTTATTGGGGTTCCCTAAACCCTAATTTGTAAAACCCCGGATCTCTATTTCATATGCGGTGAATAGTGTGTGAATAGTGTCTATGAATAGTGTTTAAAATGTATAATGACCTTTTATGTCATTTGAAGTGGTGAAATGATATGAGAGATTTTGGATTTGTGTATGTGTTATGTGTGTGAGGTAAAATCAAAGGAAAAAGAGTGAAAACACGCTAAGTGAGTTAAAACAGGAGTGGAAACACTATAAGAGGGAAAAATGGAAAAACAGGAGAAATGGTCACGTTCTATAGGTGGCCGGTGAACCGGCCCTGTTCCTGGTCGACCACCTGTATGAAAAAGGCCCAAAAATAATGTCACAGTAGGGTTTTTGAGAAGGCCACCGGTCGACCACCCCTCATAGCCGGTCGACCGACTGTCTCCGAAAAGGGGAATTCAGAGGGTTTATGTAACACCCCGATGTACCCCCTAGGAGTTTAGGGATATTTTAGGTGTCACACTGCGTACCTATCAAACCATCCTGTAATGCACAAGATAAAAATACAGTACTAACAACGATAATCAGAGCGCGGAAGCTATCATATATGCGGAAGCATAAACAAATTTTCATTTCCTCTGATGATCCAAAATAGTATTCCAAGTTAACATAAATACAAGACATGTCTAAGTCTAAGGTGGACAGGCCCACCTATCAAAATATCAAAATACACAAGACCCTCTCATACTCTCCCCTCAACAGTAGTCGAGGTATGGCCATGCATCGAGGTCTCGGTCCGCCTGAGACTGTAATGGAATAGTCGGCTTTCTCTCCTCTATATACTCTTCCTCGATCCAAGGCTCCGGGTCGAGGGCTCCCTCAGTACCTGTCGACATGAAAGTACGGCTGAGCATGGAATACTCAGCGAGTACAAGCTACTAGCAGACCATAACAATAATAAAACACACAATAGTAATATTATACAAGCAGTAATAGAAACATCGCAAAGAAACAGTATAGGGCATGACACAATACAAGCATCCTGACGTGCGTACATGAATGCGAAAACGCCGATAAAACTCATGCTTGAAAACCCCTGTCATGTCCCGGTATGCCTCGTAGAAATCATGTATACGTGCATGCATGAATGCATGATCATTATCTTGTGAACCTCCATCTTGTAACTTGTGAGCCAGAGGCTAGCACCCGAATCTCCCTGGGCTGCCAACCTCCTTGATATGCAATGCACTTGTGAGCCAGAGGTTAGCACCCGAATCTCCCTGGGCTACCAACCTCCTTGTTATGAAATGCAGGGTTTTCTTGTGAGCCAGAGGTTAGTACCCGAATGTCCCTAGGCTACCAACCTCTTTGACAATAGGTGATTTTTACTTCTTGTTTAGTTTTCTTGTGAGCCAGAGGCTAGTACCCGAATGTCCCTGGGCTACCAACCTCCTTGACAATAGGTGTTTTAAGGGTTATCTTGTGAGCCAGAGGTTAGTACCCGAATCCTCCCTGGGCTACCAACCTCCTTGACATGCAATACTTTCTTGTTGTTTATTATATGCACATGCTCTTGAAATCTCGGTTCATGCTATCATGCGTGCTCGTGTACGTGTCCATAGTGACAATCATGATAATGGGAATAACCAAAATATGACATTACAATTTAATTCATGATATGAACATAGGTAACATAAGTAGTTTGCATAACATTTGATCAATTTATCATTTATAAGAACGCATGCATAAAACCCATTTCTATATTCTTCATTGAGATTATTTATTCATAGTTTAGGTATTTTGTCAAACACTTTCATACATTATTCCTTAGTAGTTTATTTCCTTCTTTTAAATGCATATTTTCCATTCAATCACACAATGGTAAGTTTGTTATTTGTACTATGCCCATCCTCCATTTTCCAATCCACAACCCACACATCATACATCACATTCGGTATCCAATCGCCACATCCAATCTCCCATCCACACATTCATTCCATTTCCCTTATCTTGTTTATATTTGTTGAGTTAATACAATGCATAGAGAAGAAAAAGCATAATATATAGAATCACCATTTACACTAGAAAACCTAGGTTATTGCTAGGGAAAGTTAGTAGGGTGTACTAACCTTGCTCAAGGCTTGATCCTTGGTGGGAAACTTGATTGAAGCTCCAAAAGGGTAGGGAACAACCCTTGCTTGAGGAAGACTCGAGTTGGGGAAGAAACCCCTTTCAACACGTACGTGAGATGGCTGCCCTAGCTTGGAGAGTGGCTCCCACACGAGCTTGAGCCTTGAACTTGAAGCAAATCCAAGTTTGAGGACGACCAAGGATGGTCCACCCCTTTGATTTCTTCCTCAATACCAAACCCTAGGTTAGAGCTTTCTCCTCTTCTCTCTCTATCTCTCAAAATCCCTCAAATGTTGTAAGTGAGGCCTCAAAGGGTCGAGCAAACCCTTATGGGTAAGGGTTTAACGCCCAAAAGATGAAAAAGCCCTTACTGAAATTTCTGCAAAACACGGGGACCGAGCGATCGGTGGTTATGACCGATCGATCGGTTGCCTACCGAGCGATCGGTGTTACTGACCGATCGACCGGTCAAAAACTCACTCTCTGGAAAATTTCCCCATACAAAATTTCTGACCGTGCGATAGCTACCGATCGATCGGTTATGGACCGATCGATCGCTGACTGGACCGAGCGATCGGTGCTCTGTATGTCTGGACTGTTTTGACCATATCTTTTGACTCGCTCTTCGGATTTCGACGATTCAACTTGCGTTGGGTTCGTCTTTCGAAAATGCACATTTCTGATATTTCAGAATTTCCGATTTCTCTCTTATTTATTAATTAGACTATGAGGAAGGCCAATTAGCTACGAAATGCCTATTCATTTAAAGATGGAAAAGTCTAGGGTGCTACAGTTTACATTGGCCGGTCGACTGCCCCTCCCAGTCGGTTGACCGACTGTGGGTTTTTCAGACCATTTTGCTTGATAGACCTACTTTATGCTTTATGAGATATTTTGGGGGCCTTTTGGGTGTTTCACCAAACCCCAAAGGGTCTATATAAGCCCCATTTCGTGAGCTAAGGGTTACACAACCCTTAAAAGAAAATTAGAGAGAAGAAAAGAAGAGAAAAGAGAGAGAAGAAAGATGAAAGAAAGGGGAGAAACAAAGAAGTTCTTGCTTGGGCTTGGGTATTCATCCAAGGTCCCTTTTTGCTTCCAAGAAGTATTCTCAAACACTAAGACCACTGGGAATTGGTCTACAAAGGTAGCTACAATCTACTATTATGTGATTTGTTATATTTTCTATTGAAAAACCATGATGAACCATATGCTTTGAAATGAAAAGAAAGTAGGAAATCCTCCTAGTTTTCCTTGTATTGATGCTATGTTTAAAACAAATGATGAAAGTGATGTTTTTGATGAAACCATGAGTATTAGCCTATGTATATGCCATGTAATAGGTTTGAATGAAATTGAAGAGCATATGCCATGTGTTATGTCTTTACCTTATTCACTCACAATTGTATATGACACTTCTACTGCATGATCATGTTTTTATGTGTATGTGTATATCGAATAAGCAAGGTAAAAGATGATGAACAAAGTAAGATGTATCGGGAGGATGCTAGTGGACTTCTACCAACCTAGGTAGAGCATTTGGTAAATGATTCCAAGTAATGATGTACAAAGATATCCACGGGAAGGTGGATGAAGATGCTAATGGATTTCTATCACTCTAGGTAGAGCATTAGGCATGCTCCATGTGTATGTGAATGCTAATGGACTTCTACCACTCTAGGTGGAGCATTAGTTAAAGTCATGTGTACACTCCCATAAAGCCATGTGTAAAGCAAGTGAATGTTCCATGTGTAAAGTAAAAGAGATAAAAGAAAAGAAAAGGAGAATATGATTTTGAAAGATAAGTGTATGTTTTACAGTATCACATATGGGTATTTGCAAAAAGGTTTCCTTATGTGTTTCAGTGCATGTGTATTTCATGAACTGATTATGTGAAGTATGTGAAATTATGACATATGATCTAATGATTTGTATACGCTGAGTATTCCAAACTCAACTGATTTGTCATCATCGGCAAGTCTCGATGAGGGTGCGTGCTTCTGAGCCTTGGGTCGAGGAGGAATACTACGAGCCGAAGCCTACCATAGATCACTTGCTTGAGGATAGAGCATTAGATAGATGGTCCTATTCTGATTACTGGTGAGCGTGTGAGGGGGTGATTTATGTATTTAGAAGTGGGAAATGTCCACTTTACATTTAGTATGTTTTTGTAAATTAAAACTCTGTTGGTTCAGACTTGGAGTATATTCAGGTTATGTTTTAAAAATTTTATGCTTCCGCTATTTGTATGCCTTGTATATTGCACATGATGGTATGATATGATTTAGGTCACGTGCCAAAAGGTCTCCTATCTTCTAGGAGGTATTATGGGTCGTGACATAATTAGATAGAAAACCCTATTTTCTATAAATAGGGAGGCTATTAGTCATAAGAAGAGTTGAGAATTTTAGGATTTGAAAGAGAAGAAGAAGCTCTGGAGATCTGCGAAGATTTAAGGATGAGATATTCGTGTTTGTCTATAAAGATGATATTCTCCTTCCTTGCGATGAACTAACTCTCCGTTCTAGGATCTAGATGAAACCCTAGCAAGTAACTATGTCTTTATTTTGTTTTATTTAGATTTTAAGTTTGTAAATTTTGATTTCATAATGAGAGGGTTGTTTTATCAACAAGATTTATTGATTATGTTGGATCTCAATGGAGTTTTATCCTTGTTTTAGGTGTTATGAATTTGAGATTGAAATCACTTGTGTTAATTTTCTGTGGTTGTTAATATAAGTTTTATGCAATGATTATAATTGTTCAAGAGATTAAATACTAAGATATTTTATATTAAGGGAAGACAAGTGATTTCACTACCCTAGTTTAATGCGTATCATTCGTGCTAACTGAAGATAAAATATGCGTATGATTTAATCCCTTGTATCTTTCTTGATCTGTTGAGAGGGGACGTGTCAGCACTCTCACTGTAATGTTTGCAATTCGAGAAATCTGAGTAAACATAATTCGAGATCAATTATGAGGAAAGTGGTGGATTCAAAAGCCCTAACTCTCCAAAAGATCCAAAACCTTTTTTTGATTAATAAATTAGAAGCCCTTAGTTTAATTATTATTTTAGTTTAACCCGATTTAAAATCAACTTATGCCCTCATTAGTTTAGAATTAATCTCGATTAAAAGGCAACAAAACCAATGTAGTCCTCAGTGGTTTAACACCTATAAACACCCCAATTTTGCATCCCTTAGTCCCTTTGCACACCTTTTAAAAACCCTTAAAAAAAACCCTCTTTTAAAATCCTCTTTCCACGTGCTTCAATTTTCAAAAATGCCTCTGAGGTGAAAATGACCAAAAAGAATGGAGTAATGACTTGCAAAAACTAGGATGGGAGAAGGACTAACAAAGGGGAGGAGAGAAAACCAATATGGAGTTTCTGTGAACTCTAGAGATAATTAAAAATACTCTCTATACTCTCCCAAAGTCCTTTTCCACGAACTAGAAGGGTTCACAATAAATAGAGAACCCAAAAAAAAGTTTTAGAAGTTGCCAAAACCAAAATAGGCAAGAAAATCCATATCAGGGTCGACCCTGGGAGTACCTTGGATCGACCCAATAATTTTAGCATGATTTTCCATATCAGGGTCAACCCTAGGGGTACTTTGGGTCGACCCAAGTGAAGGGGGATCCGGATAAAAATTTATGCGAAAACTGGATACCGATGATCTTTACACCATAGAAAGCAACTAAAACTATCTACTCGTTTTAATCATATTACCTTGGTAAATGATGTTTATCGGTGAAGCTAAATCCACTTGAACCTTCAGAACTCTTTTGTAGATATTTCTCGAAGAATACTCGAAGCTCGATCCTTGTTCTTCACTATCCCCACAAAGCTTTAGAATTTCTCTTTGAAATTGATGAAGCAAGAGGAAGAAGATGGAGTAATGGTGTAGACTTTCTTTCACCCAAAACCCTAGGGTTCAAAACCCTTGAATCGAAAAACCCAACTTTGATGCACACTTGTAGCTCACGAAAATCCCTAGGGACTCTCCCTAGGGGCTCACGGTTTGGAGAGGAGGGGAGGGAGAGAAAAAATTCTGGAGAATTAATGAGAATCCTCTTACACACATTTTGGGTGTTGGGGAATTTATAGATTTGATCAAATCCAAATCCCACTCCAACTACAACTTATCCCTTTAGGAGTTATTTATTAATAATAACTTGTATTATTAATTTAAATAAATCTTAGTTTAACTATAACTATTTTAGTCATAGTAATCCTACTAATTAAAGAGTCTTTTTCCAAAAGAGATTCCTTAATTGTGGAAATCAGGGCTATATGGGATGGTTGTCTTCTGTGTGACCAATTGGGGGGCCTTCTAATATCATTGTGGAAAGTGATATTAAAATTATTATTGATATTGTCAATGGCATCATAGAGCCTCCATGGAAAACTTGGTACTAGTGGGAAGAATATTCTCAATTTGAAGATTAAATGTAATTTGGTATTTCAGTATACTTACCCTGAAAATAACCAAATAGCTTACTATCTTTCAAAAGAAGCTTGCAGGAATCAGGATAGCAAAATTTTCAGACCCCTTAGCGATTGTCCGTTGCCTATAAAGGGTATGTTGTGCACTGATAATTCTTCTCTATATAATGTCCGCTACCTTTGGAATGGTTAATTGGTTTTGTCATCTGGTTATTGTCAATTTCAGATTCAAGAGATGGTCTTTAGTTGGGGTTCTGGTTCATATCCCCCCCAGCTTTGTATTTTTTGGTCTTATGGGTATTTCGGTTGTAGGGGTTGGGCTTATGTCCCCCCATTGTGTTTTTCTTTGGTTGGTTTTGTTAGGGGTAGAAATGCCACCACTGAGGTTGTTTGTCTTGGAAGGGGTAAGGTTTTATGTCCCCCTCTTCCATCCAGTTGTCTGTATGGGGTAAGGTTTATGTCCCCCCAGCTTTTTCTATTTTAATAAAGCCGGTAGGGGTCAGCCAAACCCCCCACTCCTTCTGAGTGGCTTTTAAAAAAAAAAAAAAAAAAAAAAAAAAAATAATAATAATTAAAAGAGATTAGTCAACAACCAACCAATCCAAATCCAATTAGGATTTCTCCAAAGGGGCATGAGTACAAGGGGGGGGGGGTGGGCGTGTAGAGCCCCGGACCTTTTCACATTTAATGCATGACACTTTCATAGCCATTTTGCTTTTAAAGTAGTACAATTAATAAATAAAGAAGAAATTGAAAATTCCAACACGTTAGAAATGTTCTTTTTCGAAGTACGAACCCAACGCAAGTTGAATCGTCAAAATCGGACGAACGAGTCAAAAGATATGGCCAAAACAGTCTGGACCTGCAGGCAACCGATCGCTCGGTCCATAGAGCGATCGATCGGTCCAAAACCGATCGATCGGTAGCTATCGACTGGTCAAGATTTTTGTATGGGGAAATTTTCTAGAGAGTTGATTTTTTGTCGAGAGCTCGGTCAACACACCGATAGCTCGGTAGGCAACCGATCGATCGGTCAAAAACACCGATCGCTCGGTACTCGCGTTTTTGCAGAAATTTCAGTAAGGGTATTATGGTCTTTTGGTCGGTTTACTCTTACCTTAAGAGTCTTGCCCGAGCCTTTAGGGCTCATTCTCAACACTTAGAAGATTTGGGGGATTAGAAGAGAGGAGAAAGGGTTTCCTAAGCTAGGGTTTTGCTTTTGGAGAAGAATCAAAGGGGTTTTGAGACCCTAGATCACTTCAAGTCCGGCTTTTCTCCAAGATCAAGGCACAAGCTCGTGAGGAGCATCTCCTCAAGCTAGGGCAGCAACTCACGGTCGTTTTTGGAAGGGGATTTCTTCCTCACTTGATCAAGGTCGGTACTTCTTGCTACCCTCCTAGTTATAGTTCATTCTTTTACTTTATTTCTCTTTGTTTTCTTTCATTTACACATGTGCTATGAGATGGATGGGTGTGAATGGTGAATGGAGACGGAATTGGCGATTGGATGCCGTGTGAAATGATGTGATGAATGAAATGGGGAGGGCATTGTATCCATGATGAATAAACACGTATGATGTGAGCATAACCCACCTAGAAAAGCATGTTGTAGGGTTAATAAATAATGAATGCACCATGTTTGATGAAATGCCAAGGTGAATGAAATGAATGATAAATTAAGAGATTGCATGTTTAAGGTTTATGGAAATTGCTAGGGTCATGATAGTGCGATTATTCGCTTTCCCTAAATGATATGAATACTAAATTGCTCAAATCATTGATGTTATGTGTTATGAATTACTCAATGCCATATTTAATTCTAAATGCAAGTATGCACACGACCTCACGAGCATGCATACATGACATGATTTACCGAGGTTTTCAAGAATGGGTTTTAGAGGTGGGGGATATCATACGATATGTTTCACCTCGCTTTTGGCAAGGACAAGACAATCATGCATTTTCATAAGAAGGGTCTCCCTTCCCTCGCAAGTGCATCTCACAAGGACATCTCACAAGTGAATCTCACAAGTGGAAGGACAAGCATCAGCATGCTAGGAAGAAGGGTCTCCCTTCCCTCACAAGTAGATTACTTTTCAGAACAAGCAAGCATGATACACGCATGATACAAGCATGACACGCATGACACGGTAGACAAGGTTTCAAGCATAAAAAGGGTAATTTCAGTCAAGTCAAGTGCACAAGATTTCAAGGGTTTTATCAGCTTTTCATGAACTGCAAGCATGATTATGAATTTCCTTATTTCTTTGTATGATATTAACTGTTCCTGATTCATATATATCTATATTGTTTCCTGGGTATGCATTGCTATCTCTTGCTATGACTGTTGGTTAGCGCTTAGTACCCGCTGTGTATTCCATTCTCAGCCGTACTTCTTATGTCGGCAGGTGATGGCAGAGCAGCTGCTCCTTTTGATGTCTGTGCTCCGAGCCCTTGGGTGGAGGAGGAGTACGTCGAGGAACCTTTGGAGGAACCTCCCGTAGAGGGTTATCAGTAGGTGGGGTTAGAATCTGAGTGGATTAGCTGTGGGTGAGCATGAGTGATTATATCCATGCATTTTGGCGGGCATGTCCGCACTTTCTTTGTTTTGATTTCTTTGTATTAAACTTGGACCATGTGTATATACTTAGAGGTTGTTAGACTTCCGTTGTGTTTTATAGTTATGTTTCCGCTGTCATCCTCTATTGTATATGCTTTGTGGGTGTTTTGCAGGTGGTTTGTCAAGCAAGTCATGTAAGTCATGATTTAGTCGTCCACGATTCACTCTAACTCCTAGGGTGGGTTTTGGGTCGCGACAAAAGTGGTATCAAAGCTTAGGCTTTAGGTCTCTAGGGTCACTTAGAATCGAATACCACGGCTTGACAAGAGCATATGTTGGGAAACGAGTTAGGAAGGAAGTAAGTCGGAAGCGAGTCTTGATCCAAGTGAAAGACTAAACGTTAGTCTTAGTCTAAAATGGTTGCTTTAACCAAGTACGGGTCCTAGGTACGCTAGAACACTAAAGTATAAGTATAATGTGATGAATACTCTGATGACTTGATGTGATGTATATTAGTATTATACAACTAATACAAATTGAATTATTGTGAAATGGCATTGAAATAAACTGTGGTTTCAAGTTAGACTCATGTGGTGTTATTATTCTCAGGACTTTAGTCATGAGACGGAACACACGGGGTCGTGGACCACATACCAGAGCTTCCTCTCCTTCACGGGATGAGGATGAGCAGCCGGACCTCTCTCAGGTCTTAGGCTCTATTGCTGAGACACTCGCCATACTGGCGGCTCGGCAAGCTATACCATCGTCGGCGGCACCTACTCCACCGCCCGCAGCTCCAGTACATCGTACAGCTGGAGTTGAGGCATTCAGGAGATTGAGGCCTCCATCCTTCCATGGGAGTGTGGACCTTCTTGCTGCGGAGGCGTGGATCCTCCAGATGGAGAAGATTTTTACGGTCCTCTCACCCACAGAGGAGGAGAGAGTAGCATGGGCAGCTTTCATGCTAGAGGGCGAAGCCCACCATTGGTGGTTTTCCGCGTTGAGGACGCGAGATTTGACCATGCAGGGTCAACCTTGGACTTGGGATGAGTTCAAGGACGGCTTTTACAAGAAGTATTTTCCGATTGGAGCACGGGAAAAGAAAGAGAGAGAATTCATCAACCTCGAGCAAGGTTTGATGTCGGTGGCACAATACGAGGCCAAGTTCTCGGAGCTATCACGCTTCGCGACTCACATGGTTGCCATCGAGGCAATGAAGGCAAGAAGGTTTGAGCAAGGGCTCAAAGATGTTATCATGGAGAAGGTTTCGGTTTTCAGACATGCTACCTACCCTGAGGTAGTAGACAAGGCCTTATTGGTCGAGGCCAATTCAGAGACAGTGTCCAAGAAGAGGGCGTTGGCGAGAGGCCAAGCTAGTAGTTCAGCACCTCCAGAGAGGCGGGCTCGTACCGGCCCTTATCAGTATGCGTGGCCAGCACCACCGATAAGGCCATCTTATGCGCCTCCAGCTCCCCGGCAGTAGGTGCCTCAGGCACCCCGACCTCAGGCTCTTCCAGCCCTATGGCCTATTGCACCTCAGACGGTGAGGTATGCTCCACCTCCGGCCCCTCCGACCTATACACACGAGGTCTACACTTCGTGCGGTCGAAGGCACCCGGCAGGAGATTGCCGAAGGGCATCCGGTGGATGTTTTCATTGTGGTCGCCAGGGCCATATGATCAGGGATTGCCCCAGTCGGCATTTGCCAGGCCAGTCTCAGGGGATTAGGCCCCCAGCACGCCCAGTAGGATCATATCAGGCCTCATCCTAGACTAGTTGGTCTGCACCTCCGCCTCGCCAAGCAAACCAGGAGCGAGTTTTTGCCTTAACAGAGGGTGATGCACTTGCATCCGACGATGTAGTGCAAGGTACGCAGTTGTAGCTTATTTAATTATCCGTAAATTAAACTGTTAAGTGTTAATTGATTGTGTACGTACTTGGCATGTTATATATGTATATATACCTACATGTATACACTGTTGATGCATGGATTAACTCCGCTAGTTAAAATTTCAGGAACCCTACTAGTCAATGAGTATTTGGCTCGAGTGTTGATTGATACCGGGTCTACTCATTCATTTGTCTCGCCGAGTTTTTCAGAAGGCTTTTCTGTAGAGCCAAGTCAGCTAGAACCGGAGTTAGCCATTTCGACTCCTCTCGGCAAAACAGTATTGGCAGATAAAGTGTATAGAAATAGTGTGGTCCAAGTTGGAAGCCACGAGTTGGCGGTTGATCTCATCGTCCCTGGATTCCAAGACTTTGATGTTATATTGGGAATGGATTGGTTAGCAGCACATCATGGGCATGTAGCTTGCTTTGAGAAAATGGTACTCTTCAAGCCAATAGAAGGAAAACCATTCCACTTTCGCGGGTTGAAAAGTAGAGATATTGCTCGCTTTGCAGCGTTGAGTTTAGCAAACCCTGAGGCAAAGGACTCTTCGACTATTCCGGTCGTGAGTGAATTCCTGGATGTGTTTCTAGAGGAGTTGACAGGATTGCCTCCAGACAGGGAGATTGAGTTTGTGATCGAGCTTGCACCAGGCACAACTCCTATTTTCAGGGCTCCGTATAGAATGGCCCATATTGAACTCAGAGAGTTGAAGACACAGTTGGAGGAATTACAAGGCCTTGGTTTCATTCGACCAAGTGTCTCACCGTGGGGTGCCCCGATGTTGTTTGTTAAGAAGAAAGATGGTTCGATGCGGATGTGCGTCGATTACCGGCAATTGAACAAGGTCACTATAAAGAATAGGTATCCATTGCCTAGAATTGATGATTTGTTCGATCAGTTGAAGGGAGCGAGATTTTTCTCAAAGATAGACCTTCGATCGGGTTATCACCAGTTGAAGATTAAGGTGGAAGATGTTCCCAAAACTGCTTTCAGGACTCGGTATGGACACTACGAGTTCTTGGTGATGCCTTTTAGACTCACGAACGCGCCGGCAGCCTTTATGGATTTGATGAACCGGGTGTTCCGGCCATATCTTGATAGGTGCGTGATTGTATTTGTTGATGACATTTTGGTCTATTCCCAGACACGGGAAGATCACACACGCGACCTACGCCTTGCTTTGGAAATGCTAAGAGAGCACAAGCTATACGCCAAACTTAGCAAGTGTGAGTTTTGGTTGGAAGAGGTGGCATTCCTAGGCCACGTTGTTTCTGCAGAAGGTATCTCGGTAGATCCAAAGAAGATCGAAGCAGTTATGAGTTGGGCGAGGCCCAAGAGTGTTACCGAGATACGCAGGTTTCTTGGGTTGGTAGGCTACTACAGGAGATTCGTAGAGGGTTTCTCTAGCCTTGCAGCACCGCTCACTTACCTGACAAGGAAGAACGCCAAGTTTGTATGGAGTGATAAGTGCGAGATCAGTTTCACGGAACTAAAGAAGAGGCTTACTACAGCCCCTGTCCTTACTGTGCCATCTGTACCTTATGGGTATGAGGTGTATAGTGATGCCTCACACGTTGGACTTGGGTGTGTACTCATGCAGCACAAGAAAGTCATTGCCTATGCATCAAGGCAATTGAAGGAGCATGAGAAGAATTATCCCACACACGACTTGGAGCTTGCGGCGGTCGTGTTTGCACTTAAGATTTGGTGTCATTACCTTTATGGGGTGGAGTTCTATGTGTTTACCGATCACAAGAGTCTCAAGTATCTCTTTTCCCAAAAGGAGCTGAATCTAAGGCAACGGCGTTGGATGAAATTTTTGAAAGACTATGATTGTACCATTCAATACCACCCGGGTAAAGCAAATATAGTGGCTGATGCTTTGAGTAGAAGACCTCCGGGGTTATTAGCACACATGTTGGTGCAAGAATGGAAGCTACTTGAAGATTTGGAAAATCTGGACATTAGTGTGAATGAATCTGTCCGTAGTCCTATCTTGGCAAATGTCACGGTTTGGCCATACATTATAGATTTGATCCAAGAATACCAAGCCACGGATGCTGAATTGTTGGCTTATCGGGACAAGGAAGTTGCTAAGGATAGTGAGGACTTCTCTCTCATTAGCCAAGGTGCTATCACATTCAAGGGAAGGCTGTGTGTCCCAGCCAATGCAGATCTTCGGAGGGAGATTATGGATGAAGCCCACCGGGCAAAGTACACTGTGCATCCAGGGGGTACAAAGATGTACCGGAACCTCAAGAGTCACTTTTGGTGGCGGAATATGAAGAGGGATGTTACAGAATATGTGGCACGGTGCTTAGTGTGCCAACAGGTGAAAGCAGAACACATGCGACCCGCCGGTCTATTGCATTCTCTTCCTATTCCCGAGTGGAAATGGGAGAACATATGCATGGATTTCATAGTTGGCTTGCCAAAGACGGCAAGGGGCTCAGATGCGATATGGGTAGTAGTGGATCGTTTGACAAAGTCCGCTCATTTCCTACCGTACCGAACTACTTTCAACTCTAGCCAGTTGGCCGCGTTATACATCAAGGAAGTGGTTAGGTTTCACGGAGTGCCAGTCAGTATTGTGTCAGATCGGGATCCAAGATTCACATCAAGATTCTGGAAAAGTTTTCAAGAAGCTATGGGTTCCCGACTTGATTTCAGCACTGCCTTTCATCCACAAACGGATGGGCAAACCGAGAGAGTGAACTAAGTCATTGAGAACATGCTTCGGGCTTGTATGTTGGATTTCAGAGGCAGTTGGGAAGAGCACTTGCCTTTGGTTGAATTCGCCTATAATAACAGCTATCAGACGAGTATCCAAATGGCGCCATTTGAGGCCTTGTATGGGCGAAGTTGTAGGTCTCCTCTCTATTGGGATGAGGTAGGAGAAAGGAAAGTACTTGGTCCGGAGTTGATCGAGCAAACTGCAAACACAGTTAAGATCATTCGGGATCGATTGAAAGCCGCTCAAGATCGCCAGAAAAGTTATGCGGACACGCGCCGTAGGGACTTGGAATTTCAAGTAGGGGATCAAGTTTTTGTGAAAGTATCTCCTAGCAAAGGGATCATGAGATTTGGCAAGCGAGGCAAGCTGAGTCCTCGGTATGTTGGGCCTTTTGAGATTATCACGCGAGTTGGCGAGGTTGATTACAGGGTAGCTCTCCCACCTCACATGGCCGCAGTTCACAACGTTTTCCATGTGTCTATGCTTCGGAAGTACATTGCGGATCCTTCGCATGTCATAGACTTGGAACCATTGGAGATTCGAGAGGACCTCACCTTGATTGAAAAGCCGGTTCAGATTTTGGATCGAAGAGATCAAGTGCTTCGCAACAAGACAATCCCTTTGGTTCTTGTGCAATGGCAACACCATGCTCGGGAAGAAGCTACATGGGAGCGTGAAGCTGAAGTCAAAGCGAAGTACCCAGAATTATTTGAACGAGTTTTTGTATAAGTCTGTATATGACTTGTAATTTTCTTTTTGGTTTGTAATGCAAGTAGCTTCTAAATTTCGAGGACGAAATTTTTGTAAGGGGGGGAGGATGTAGAGCCCCGGACCTTTTCACATTTAATGCCTGACACTTTCATAGCCATTTTACTTTTAAAGTAGTACAATTAATAAATAAAGAAGAAATTAAAAATTCCGAAACGTCAAAAATGTTCGTTTTCGAAGTACGAACCCAACGCAAGTTGAATCGTCAAAATCGGACGAACGAGTCAAAAGATATGGCCAAAACAGTCTGGACCTGCAGGCAACCGATCGCTCGGTCCATAGAGCGATCGATCGGTCCAAAACCGATCGATCGGTAGCTATCGACTGGTCAAGATTTTTGTATGGGGAAATTTTTCAGAGAGTTGATTTTTTTTCGAGAGCTCGGTCAACACACCGATCGCTCGGTAGGCAACTGATCGATCGGTCATAAACACCGATCGCTCGGTACTCCCGTTTTTGCATAAATTTCAGTAAGGGTATTATGATCTTTTGGTCGGTTTACTCTTACCTTAAGAGTCTTGCCCGAGCCTTTAGGGCTCATTCTCAACACTTAGAAGATTTGGGGGATTAGAAGAGAGGAGAAAGGGTTTCCTAAGCTAGGGTTTTGCTTTTGGAGAAGAATCAAAGGGGTTTTGAGACCCTGGATCACTTCAAGTCTGGCTTTTCTCCAAGATCAAGGCACAAGCTCGTGAGGAGCATCTCCTCAAGCTAGGGCAGCAACTCACAGTCGTTTTTGGAAGGGAATTTCTTCCTCACTTGATCAAGGTCGGTACTTCTTGCTACCCTCCTAGTTATAGTTCCTTCTTTTACTTTATTTCTCTTTGTTTTCTTTCATTTACACATGTGCTATGAGATGGATGGGTGTGAATGGTGAATGGAGACGGAATTGGCGATTGGATACCGTGTGAAATGATGTGATGAATGAAATGGGGAGGGTATTGTATCCATGATGAACAAACACGTATGATGTGAGCATAAACCACCTAGAAAAGCATGTTGTAGGGTTAATAAATAATGAATGCACCATGTTTGATGAAATGCCAAGGTGAATGAAATGAATGATAAATTAAGAGATTGCATGTTTAAGGTTTATGGAAATTGCTAGGGTCATGATAGTGTGATTATTCGCTTTCCCTAAATGATATGAATACTAAATTGCTCAAATCATTGATGTTATGTGTTATGAATTACTCAATGCCATATTTAATTCTAAATGCAAGTATGCATACGACCTCACGAGCATGCATACATGACATGATTTACCGAGGTTTTCAAGAATGGGATTTAGAGGTGGGGGATATCCTACGATATGTTTCACCTCGCTTTTGGAAAGGATAAGACAATCATGCATTTTCATAAGAAGGGTCTCCCTTCCCTCGCAAGTGCATACATATCATAAGAAGGGTCTCCCTTCCCTCGCAAGTGCATCTCACAAGGACATCTCACAAGTGAATCTCACAAGTGGAAGGACAAGCATCAGCATGCTAGGAAGAAGGGTCTCCCTTCCCTCACAAGTAGATTACTTTTCAGAACAAGCAAGCATGATACACGCATGATACAAGCATGACACGCATGACACGGTAGACAAGGTTTCAAGCATAAAAAGGGTAATTTCAGTCAAGTCAAGTGCACAAGATTTCAAGGGTTTTATCGACTTTTCATGAACTGCAAGCATGATTATGAATTTCCTTATTTCCTTGTATGATATTAACTGTTCCTGATTCATATATATCTATATTGTTTCCTGGGTATGCATTGCTATCTCTTGCTATGACTGTTGGTTAGTGCTTAGTACCCGCTGAGTATTCCATGCTCAGCCGTACTTCTTATGTCGGCAGGTGATGGCAGAACAGCTGCTCCTTTTGATGTCTGTGCTCCGAGCCCTTGGGTGGAGGAGGAGTACATCGAGGAACCTTTGGAGGAACCTCCCGTAGAGGGTTATCAGTAGGTGGTGTTAGATTTTGAGTGGATTAGCTGTGGGTGAGCATGAGTGATTATATCCATGCATTTTGGCGGGCATGTCCGCACTTTCTTTGTTTTGATTTGTTTGTATTAAACTTGGACCATGTGTGTATACTTAGAGGTTGTTAGTCTTCCGCTGTGTTTTATAGTTATGTTTCCGCTGTCATCCTCTATTGTATATGCTCTGTGGGTGTTTTGCAGGTGGTTTGTCAAGCAAGTCATGTAAGTCATGATTTAGTCGTCCACGATTCACTCTAACTCCTAGGGTGGGTTTTGGGTCGCGACAGGGCGTGAGCTTTGTGGGGCCTTGGACTCCTAGTTTGGATCTAATTTCATCTTATCTTAATCTTTGTTGCATTCCAACAATTGGAATTTAATTCCATGATTAATAGAGTTATTATTCAATAATTATTCAAGTAAGCAAATCCTAATTCAATTAGGAGAATTAAAGTGGGCGCCCCACCCTAGGGTTTAAACCCATGGGCCTGGGCCCACTTTAAAGGTCCATCTTTATGGGTTTATGGATATGGGGCAAACCCATTTCCCCTTTAATTAGGTTAATTAAATAATTACTAATATAATCTCTAGATTTAAATTAACAATTAATTTAAACCATTGATTAACTTTTAATCTATTTAATCAATGATTAACATTTAATCATTTAAATAATTGGTTAACTTTTAATCAATTTATGAGCTTGTATTTCTTATGTGAGCATCTCCACAGATTGCTCTGGGACATTCTTACCCTAACTTACCCAATGTTATCCCATTGATTGACCCTAAACAGGAATTACATCGGAATTGCAAGTGACGTGAGATATCTATGTTGCAATTGAATCCCAGTGTATGAACATTAACCAATATGGATCCCGCCACATGAACTTTTTAATTCAATTGATCATTCCAATTACAATGTCCCTAGTGGGCATTCGAGATAATTTATATTATCTAATTCATAGCCTATTACACATCATCCGGGTTTCCAAGACTTCTAATTAAGCCATGAGAAACTTTTTCTCATGTAAAACATTTTGAGAAAAACATTTTGTAAGTATAACATATTTTAAATAAAATATATTTCAAACTTGTTTTGTTTCAAAATCACCTGTGCAGGATTTAAGCTTAATCGACTGTCTTACCCGGAACTTGGATAATCTCTTAAATTAATGAGTATGGATTTCTTGTTTGAAATTCATCATGACTCGAATAGCTTTCTGACTATCCAACTGTCACTATATCGTATTGCCTAATATAAAGAATACTTTGGTGGAATCAAAACAGTCAAATTACTACTCAGTTATAAATGAACTCATCAGATCTAAGGATGATTAAAACTATTCAATGTAAATGAGAGACCAACAATCTAATAGTATGTTTATGCAAGAGGTCTCTCATTGCATGCAATCAGTCAGTGTACATTTAAGTGCCCAAATGCTGATGTGTAGTCTCCACTACAATAGTTCGAGATAGACCTACATCTCAACTATTGAGAATATTTTAGCATAGTGACAGTCATTTAAGTGAAGTGCCCAGCTTCACCCATAGCTGTGACTATATAAGGTATAAGGAACTGGGAAGTTATATCTGCTTGTGATAATCAAATCACATAATTTTCCTACAATATATCATAAGTACCTCTATCGATATCTCATATCGTATAGATCATCTCATGATCATGGTCAATTGCCTATAATGAATACACAATAGATAAAGAAGAAGTCTCTATTAATCAAATTAATAAGAATCTTACAATCTAAATGACTTTTCTGGGTATCATGTCTAACAATCTCCCACTTGTCCTAAAAGTCACTGTGCCATAGATTTCAATCACATACTATCTAAGTGTGTTACAAATACTTTATCTGATAAAGCTTTAGTCATCGGGGTCAGCAATATTAAGTTGAGACCTGATCTTTGTAACAAAGATGCCTTGCTTCTCAATAATCTCATTAATGAGAAGATACTTTCTCCATATGAAAAGTAAGCACATAATCCCTAGTCCTTTTCTGGTATTTTATGATATGCTTCACAGTTGTTCAATTATCTCATACTTGGATTGCTTTTTGAACCGACTAACAACTCCCACTGCATGATAGATATCCGGTCTAGTAAATAACATGACATACATGAGGCTCCCAACTGCTGAAGCAGAATGACACCTCTTCATCTGCTCGATCTCATCAGCTGATATACGGGCCATCTTTTTAGACAAAGTGACACAATGTCTAAAAGGAATGAGAGTTATCTTACAATCACTCATATTGTACCTAGACAAAATTTTTTCTATGTAGGAATTTTGTCTCAATCCCAACATTCGGTATTTTCTATCTCTTAGAGTCTTTATTCCGAGAATATAGGATGCCTCTCCCAAGTCTTTCATTGAGAAATGTTGAGAAATCCAAATCTTAACTGATGACAACATCCCTACATCATTCCCAATGAGTAGTATGTCATCTACATAAAGAATTAGGAATACTACCACTCTCCCACTATCCTTCTTGTATATACAAGATTCCTCTAAATTCTTTTGGAATCCAAATTTTTTGATCGCAAGATCAAATCTTTGGGTCCAGCTTCTAATGGCTTGTTTTAAACCATATATCGACTTGTTGAGCTTGCATACCATGTTCTCCTGGTTAAGAGCAATGAAGCACTCAGGTTGCTTCATATAGATGTCTTCATCTAACATTCCATTAAAGAAAGTAGTTTTGACATCCATTTGCTATATCTCATAGTCATGGTGTGTAGCTATAGCCAGCAGTATCCTGATGGATTTGAGCATAGCTACAGGTGAGAAGTTTTCCTCATAATCAACTCCTTGAATTTGAGTGTAACCTTTTGCAACAAGTCTAGCTTTATAGGTCTTCATGTTACCATCGACACCCTTCTTCCTTTTGTAAATCCATTTGCATCCAATTGGCCTTATACCATCTGGTGGATCTACTAAAGTTCAGACGCCGTTGTCATCCATGGAATCTATTTCAGCATTCATGACTTTATTCCATTGAGATGCATCTACTTCTAATTAGCTTCCTGATAAGTATTAGGATCCGTATCCTCATCATCAGGGGTAACTAGATAAACTTCATTATTGTAACACTGAAATCTATCTAGCGGTTTTGAAACTCTTTCAGACATTCTCAGTGGAACAGAATTAATAGTGGAAGGATTAGGTTCATGTTGGATACTGGATGAGTTGTCTTTCATCTCATAAAATTCAACCTTCTTAAGAAGATCCATTTCTTCCTCCACGAAAGTGGCATGATGCCTAAAAACTATTGTTTGGTCTGCCTTGGAGTAGAAATAGAAACCTTTAGGTTCTTTTGGATATCCTACAAAATTCCATTTTTTTTTTGTTTTAGATTCCAACTTAGTGGGTTCGAGTTGCGAACATACGCAGGACAACCCTATACCCTTAGATGTTGTAAACTAGGTTTTCGCCCAATCCATAATTCATAGGGTGTAACTGGTATAGGCATAGAAGGAACCCGATTCATAATATAAATGGCAATTTGTAAAGCATATCCCCAAAGATATGAAGGTACATCGGCATGGCTCATCATAGAGTGAACCATATCTAATAAGGTCCGGTTTCTTCTTTCTGAAACTCAATTTTTTTTAGGAGAGGTAGGACTTGTCCATTGCGAGATAATCCCATTATCCCTTAAGTAATCCATAAACTCGTTGGTGAGGTATTCACCACCTCGATCTGATCGAAGTGTCTTTATGGATTTGTCTGTTGATTCCCAACTTCTAATCTGAATTCTTTGAACTTTTCAAAGGTGTCAGATTTGTGTTACATCAAGTAGACATATCCATATCTAGAATAGTTATTGGTAAATGTTACAAAATACCGGTATTGCCCTCATGCAACAATGTTAAATGGACCACATACATCACTTTGTATGAGTCTTAACTTTTCTTCGGCTCTTCCTACCTTTTTAGGGTAAGGCTTCTTGGTCATTTTCCCTTCGAGATAAGACTCACAAGTAGGGATTGGTTCTACCTTCAGAAAGTCAAGGGGACCATCTTTTACCAACCTCTTAATCCTATCAAGATTAATGTGACCAAGTCCCTTATACCAAAGATAAGTAGACTCAGTGCAATGTCTCTTCATTCTAGACATTCTAGATGATGAGACATTGTCACTTTGTAGAAATTCATTATTTACCAAAGAAAATATTAAATAAAGACCATTAATGAGATTACCAATGATCAAGACTATTCCATCTTTCTTAATTTCAACAATTGAATTAAAATTGATAGAGAATCCACAAAATAAAAGTCTAAATATTGAAATCAAATGACGATGTGCAGAATTCAGATAAAAGTAGTCTTCTAAAATTAATGTCTTTCTATTAGATAAATAAAGAGTAAAACCGCTTATTGGCTTGACTGCAACTTTTGCACCCTTGCCAACTTTAAGCCTCTACTGCTGTCTTGTCAGTTTCCTAGTTTCCTTGAATCCTTGCAACCAATAGCAAACATGTACAATGGATTCAGAATCTATGCACCTTGAATTAGGGAAACCATCCAGAAAGTTTGACTCAACAATAAAAAGTACTTCAAAGCATCTCATACCTTGAGTAATGGCGCGACCCTTCTTAAGAGTTATGAGGTAAGTCCTACAGTTCCTCTTCTAGTGGCCTATTTTACCATAGTGGAAACACTTTCCTTTGCCTTTCTTATCCTTGCCAGCATCTCCTGATGAACCTTTGTCAACTATTGTCTTATCCCAATTGTCTTTCAGCTTTCCTTTACCATTGTTTCTCTTCCTTTTCTTTTCAGACACTATCACAGGTATAGGTCTTTCAACAAACATAATTTCACCATCAATATCTTTTCTGATCTCATCTTCCATAGTCTATAGTGAGTCTAACAACCCACTAAGAGTCATCTCTATCTTGTTTATACTGTAATTTACTACAAATAAGTTGAATTATCGAGGGAGTGACTGTAGAATAGTATTGATTTTGGTGATACGATCCATCTCTCCACCATATATTTCCAGTTCTTTAATAAAACCCATCATCTTCATGATGTGTTCTCTAATTGAAGTTCCCTCTTTCATCTCGGTGGTAAGAAGAGGCCTTAACGTTGTTTGTCTGGCAGACTTATTCTCTACACCAAACATCTTATGAAGGTATTGCAAAATGACTGAAGTATTATCCATATCCTTATGATGATTATATAGGATATTGGATAATGATGCTAACACCCAATCTCTTACTGTTTGATTAGAATGATTCCATAAATTAGCTTCAGCCAACAGATCTAGTATTGAATCCGGGAGAATCATAGGTTTAGGAGTTGTAAGACACAGGGTAAGCTTTTCAGCAGAGAGTACTAGTTATATCCTAAATTTCCAGTCTACGTAGTTAGTTCCAACTAACTTCTCATAATGAAGAATTTCAGTCATTGGGTGTAGGCCTGTCATGATTTAATCAAATGACAAATAAGATAGTATGAGGGATCTATTGTATTCATTAATTAATATTAGATTATGAGCCTGTTTATAATAATATTGCTAATTTAGGAAGTTTCAATTGGCATCGAATACTTAAACATTGGCTTAATGTGATCCTGCCTTTGGGCATAATATCACATCGCCTCGAATAGGCAGATAGAAACTATCTTCTCCATTTTCATAGATCTCATCTTATGAATTTTTGAAGCATTCGATCTTCTGTCTGATTTATAAGGGATGTTATACTCACACTTTGCCGTTATTGTATAATATCTCTTATTCATGTGCCCACCTACCATGAACCTAATAAACACCTAGCGAAAGCTCACGTTTTGGCGTTATTGCTCCCACTATTTGCTTATACAGTTTTCACCATGTTCTCACATAGGTGAGAGGGATTGGGCCCGGCTTTGGCCTGTTAGCTTACTCACACTCCCCACTATAAGATCACATAGTGTATGACAGAAGATCATAATACTTAGAGACTTGTCCCCAGTCTTATATACACATGATATATTAGGGCAATTATTTCAACAGAATAATTAAACATATATATAAATAGCAATTATCATCTCATGATAAAAACAACAGTAATAAACTTCATATGAGATTAATCGCTATGGGGTCAATAAAATTAAAATGCATGGATGCAAGAGAATGAAATAAGAATAAAGGCAGCTCACAAACTCGTTCGCGATCCCTTCTTTTATTATCTTATCGAGATCATCATCGTAGCATCCTCCTTAACAGCATCTCCACCAATTCATAACATGGAATTTAAATGGCATTAGGGAAACCAATATTCTATTCGCCCTTTTCAGGGAAACCCAATGAATTTTCCCTTTATAATTTTACCAAAACCCACTACATATTATCCTCTAATATGAATGCATGAATGATAAACAATTTATCATAAATTTTAACCCATAACTATAATCTCATATAATTTAGATACAACATGGTGATGGAGTATTTTTATGATATTTAAAAGGATTTAGAATTTGATAACAATTTTCAATTCGCTCGATAAAATCTATATCTTATATAGATCAAACCTCGGAGAATAAAACTATTGTATTTTCTATAAAACAATTTTCATAAAATTATTTTTAAAATATAAGATAGAATTTTCTTAAATCTCTACAATATTTTATTTCTTACTTGAATGCAAGATCCTTTCACGAATGCAAGATCCTTTCATATAGATTGGTTCTACTATTATCTAAGATTGGTTCTACTATTATCCAAGATTAAAATAAAAATTAAGAGAATTGAAAATCCTAAATATGATCTCATCATAAAATAGGGTTTTACATTTTCGAATAAAATCTATTTATAGGAAAAATCATTCATCAATTAATAAATATATGTTAAATGATCAAATCATTTAAAAGGGATTTTCAAAATAAACTATTTATTTCAAAAATAATTATATTATATATAATAGTAGTTTTTCAAATTATTTAATTACCATTATTAAATCTCATTCGATAATATAATAAAATTATTTATTTATTTATTCATCTCATGAACAAATAAAAACAAAAAAACTATGAGTACCATTAAATAAATAGAATTAAATTAATCTCATGAATTAATTCATTTATTTAATTATCCTTTAATATAAACAAAAATTACTCCCTAACCATGAGCTCTGATACCACTTGAAGGGGGATCCGGATAAAAATTTATGCGGAAACTGGATCCCGATGATCTTTACACCATAGAAAGCAACTAAAATTATCTACTCATTTTAATCATATTACCTTGGTGAATGATGTTCTTCGATGAAGCTAAGTCCACTCGAACCGCCAGAACTCTTTGTAGAGATATACTCGAAGCTCGATCCTTGTTCTTCGCTATTCCCACGAAGCTTTAGAATCTCTCTTTGGAATTGATGAACTAAGAGGAAGAACATGGAGTAATGGTGTAGACTTTCTATCACCTAAAACCCTAGGGTTCAAAACCCTTGAATTGAAAAACCCAACTTTCATGCACCCTCGTAGCTCACGAAAATCCCTAGGGACTCTCCCTAGGAGCTCACGGTTTAGAGAGGAGGAGAGGGAGAGAAAATTTTGGAGAATTAATGAGAATCTTCTTTCATACGTTTTGGGTGTTGGAGTATTTATAGATTGGATCAAATCCAAATCCTACTCCAACTACAACTTATCCTCTTAGGAGTTATTTATTAAGAATAACTCTTATTATTAATTTAAATAAATCCTAGTTTAACTATAACTACTTTAGTTATAGTAATCCTACTAATTAAAGAGTCATTTTCCAAAAGGTATTCCTTAATTGAAAGGGATTAGTCAATAACCAACCAATCCTAATCCAATTAGGATTTTTCCAAAGGAGCGTGAGTACAAGGGGGGGCGTGAGCTTTGGGGGGCCTTGGACTCCTAGTTTGGATCCAAATCCATCTTATCTTAATCCTTGTTGCATTACAACAATTGGAATTTAATTCCATGATTAATAGAGTTATTATTCAATAATTATTCAAGTAACCAAATCCTAATCCAATTAGGAGAACTAACGTGGGAGCCCCACCCTAGGGTTTAAACCCATGGGCTTGAGCCCAAATTAAAGGTCCGTCTTTATGGGTTTATGGATATGGGTCAAACCCATTTCCCCTTTAATTAGGTTAGTTAAATAATTACTAATATAATCTCTAGATTTAAATTAACAATTAATTTAAGTCATAGATTAACTTTTAATTTATTTAATCAATGATTAACATTTAATCATTTAAATAATTGATTAACTTTTAATCAATTTATGAGCTTGTATTTCTTATGTAAGCATCTCCACAGATTGCTTTGAGACATTCTTATCCTAGCTTACCCAATGTTATCCCATTGACCCTAAACAGGAATTATATCGGAATTGTAAGTGACATGAGATATCAATGTTGCAATTGAATCCCAGTGTATGAACATTAACCAATATGGATCCCGTCACATGAACTTTTTAATTCAATTGATTATTCCAATTACATTATCCCTAATAGGCCTTTGAGATTATTTATACTATCTAACTCATAGCCCATTGCACATCATTCGGGTTTCCAAGACTTCTGATTAAGTCATGAGAAACTTTTTCTCATGTAAAATATTTTGGAAAAAACCTTTTGTAAGTATAATATATTTCAAACTTGTTTTGTTTCAAAATCACCTTCGCAGGATTTAAGCTTAATCGACTATCTTACCCAGAACTTGGATAATCTCTCAAATTAATGAGTATGGATTGCTTGTTTGAAATTTATCATGACTCGAACAGCTTTCTTACTATCCAACTGTCACTGTATCGTATTGCCTAATATAGAGAATACTTTGGTGGAATCAAAACAGTTAGATTACTGCTCAGTTATAAATGAACTCATTAGATTTAAGGATATATTATTGAAACTGTTCAATGTGAATGAGAGACCAACTATCTGATAGTATGTTTATGTAAGAGGTCTCTCATTGCTTGCAATTAGTTAGTGTACATTTAAGCACCCATATGCTGATGTGTAGTCTCCACTACAATAGTTCGAGATAGAATTACATCTCAACTATTGAGAACATCTTAGCATAGTGGCAACCATATAAGTGAAGTGCCCAGCTTCACCCATAGTTTTGACTATATAAGGTATAAGGAACTGGAAAGTTATATCTGCCTGTGATAATCCAATCACATAACTTTCCTACAATATATCATAAGGACCTTTATTGATATCTCATATCGTATAGATCATCTCATGATCATGGTCAATTACCCATAATGAATACACAATAGATAAAGACGAAGTCTCTATTAATCAAATTAATAAGAATCTTACAATCTAAATGATTTTCTGGGCATGCATATGCATTCATATTAGTTGCATAATAAAATAAAAACCCTTCACTTATCTAGTTGGATCCGGTAACAATTGAGGGATGGTTATCCCCGATGCTGGAGCCCAAAGATCTGTGAAAAGTACTTGTTGTAGACCGATGGATGGTTATCTCCGGTAAATGCGACTAATCTTTACTGCTTGCACCAATCGTCCATTTTCAGGTATGTTCTATACCCGAGAGTTGCATATACGGTCAAGTGTTCATCAACCTTTTAGATAAAAACCTTGCATACACCAGCATATAGACTATAGGTCTTTGTTTGGGCATAAACCAAGAACACTCGTCAGGAGGGACTACGTATACCTTATCCCTATTCTGTTACTGGTTTAAGCCGCTCCTGCATCATTTGTTCAGGTATAGGGACAACCGTATCTCTATACCTAAACCACTTTCGGATCTTGTGTGAGCCTTCATTGCTAGATTGGTCTAACCCTAATCCATTGTTTAGCTAGCTCAATCATGTGATGTTTAAAAGCCTAGACTCTAAAGCAAATCATAGGGAGAATCCATTGATTCATTTTGATCATGACCCATTAGGCTCTGGCTCCCAACAACCCAGATTAATGAAATGGACCTCTGTCCACTCACCCCATTGGGTAACACACGTTGAGCTGACTCACCCTTGCCTGAGTATACATACTCAGTTCATTCACTTCTATTTTTTTTTTTAAGATTCATTACTTTCATCTAATTCAATTCAAATTCATTCATTTCATTTGTGTATCAACACCATTCAATATGCTAACAATTCAAATTTTATGCATTAGACATCCATCATTCTTTGTACATATTCATATTCATGGCCAGACAAGGGGCAACATCCCATATCAAAATGTCCTCCATTAGATCATGTGTGTTCATCATGACTATTTTCATCTTGATCTCATTTATATCATTCATCTATCATCTTATCCATCATGTGACCCTCTTGTACATACATTTTATTATCATCTCAATTCATAGCAGACCCTGAGCAAGTGCCCGAGAAAAACAAAACAACCAATCAAAGAATCTCTAGAGCCTACTAAAGGAAGAAGGTCGAGAGCCATCATGCTAAAGCAAGATCGATTGAGACTAAGCCAAGTCTAGTCAGTCTAGCCTAGGTTTTCAAAACTGTCATTTTAACTTTGTAAAAAGAAATACATTTCAAAACCTTTTTCAATTAATTCTTGTACAATCAATTTTTACAAATCCAATACTTTTTTCAAAACATCAGATTTCTTATACTTGCAAAAATAGGCCTGTGATGATGGTGATCTAGTGTCTCCAAATAGCTCTAGTGACCTGAGGCCAACATAAACCAAAATTTTTTTTTCTTATCATGCTAACTTGGTCTGCTGGTTTACAAAGGGATCATTCAAACTGTGATTAAAATTCCAGAGTTCCCAAAAATAGCATATATCAATGAGCTGGAAGAGGAATTTCCAAAAGAAACCCTTGACCCACAGAGCTAAGCGAGAAAGAAGCAAAACTTAGCAATGACCGTAAGAATGCAAAAATTAGAACCTTACTACACTGGGGGCGGAGAGAAAATGAGCTATCTCATCAAGAAGGTCTCGCACAGTACATCAGGCTACTATCAGAATTTGAAATTACAAATCACTCATATTGTTGAGCCATACATAGTATCCACTACACACTGGAGCGGTATCACCCTCGCTAATACATGGGATAGGAGGCAGTACCATCCTTCAGGCAAGATCCTATCATAGCATACGCTCATCAAAATAAGGAAAGCGAAGCAAAAATTATGCATAGAAGATTGACCAAGAAGCGTTAAATCTTCATGGAAGCATCAACAATTCATCGCATAATAGGAGCAGGTTCAGTTCATCTTTTGAAGGCCTATACAGTTGGAAATGGATTTTTAGAGATATTTTACAACTTGGCTGTATGAAGGACGAAGACCTCCTAGAGCTAGTCAAAATGTATCAGATCAAGAGATCACTGTGCTTAAGATATTGTCAAGAAACTGCTTGTACTCTCAGTCACTGTAGGAAATGAAATGAGGCCATTTTTAGCACATCATTTTTCCCTATTCATAACCGATCAAGCTTATACCAATAAGATCCGCTAGTTAGCACTTCGAGCTTAATAGCCTTTCTTTCTTTAAAATCATACACCAAGACACCCTCTACAAGATTTTTATCACCTACTTGAACTACGACATGACCTGATCCTGAAAAGGGTACGTAGGCAACCTGAAAATCAGGTGTGGTCAAAAGAAAACAATTACTTTCCTTGAGCAAAATATAGCTTCTCAAAAAATAATGCAAAAAGACAAGCCAAAAAGGCAAAATTCAAAAGAAAAGAGCAAAAGAGCAAAATCAAGAGACAAAATCCAAAGGGAAAAGCTCAAAAGAAGCGCTCAAGAAAGCTCAAAAGCAGATAGGATGTCCCAAATCTTTGACCCCCTAGCCTACGTTTCATCATATCTCAAGTCCTCCTAGATCCCTCAGAGATTAAGAGTACTGGCAGACTGACTGACAAATATCAAAAGCTATACATCTCATCCACAGAGCAATGACGGGAGAAGACATATCAAATTATTAGAAAGTCGAAGACCTAGTGAAAACTAGAAATGGCATTGAAGTGTAAAAATAATGCGAGCCCAGCTTTGATATCATTATCAGGGGTAAAAAAGGGAAAAAATTATTTAACTACGCAGGTATGAGTGAAAACTAGAAACGGTCTCATTGCGCAAAAATTATGCAACCCCCAAACTTGGTCATTCCAAGGGCAAAAAGGGAAAAAATTTGAACTACGTTGGTAGCAGGATTTTGGCGGAAGTCAGCCTTAACCACTGCAACATCACATTTGCAAGCGCTCAGAAAACATAACAACTCGAAGCCCTCAGCTCCAGGCAAAGTCTAATCTAGCATGCAACAAAGTCAAATATAAGTTTGTACCTTTCTTAGCCATGGCTCAAAAGGTTGCAAATGCTTATTGCTATATTCTGTCTTCTAGGGGATAAAAGGTCCAAAATCTCAAGCAAGGGTAGACCCCTTTATAAATCAGCAGACAAAGAGAACATCCCTACTTGTGTTTTCATAAATCAAATTCAAAAACAAAATTTTCAAAAACAAGCTCATCTTTAAAAGTTTTAGAGTCTTAGTATATCAATTGGCTTAGATAAAAATCTATCTTCATCACTGGTGCAAAACGAACAGATCAATCGAAGCAAAAGCAGGCTTGAGCACATCTCCTTCATAACCTGGCGATAGACATACAGACAAAGGACTGACAGTGGTTCAGGGACATACTTTCACTCCTCATGCCTCGTCATTCATTTCATTTGCTTGCTTATGGGTAAGCCACATGGCTATCCACATTCATTCATTTACACTTTGCTTGCTTATGGATAAGCCATGTAGCTCTCTCAATTTATATATATTTGTTTGCTTATGGGCAGCCGTGTGGCTTTCCCCATTCATTCACTTAAATACTTTACTTATTCATGGGGGCAGTCATGTGGCTATTCTTACATACTTTTTTTATCCATGGGACGCTGTGTGGCAATCCCCATTCATACATTATACTTGCTTATGGATTAGCCAGATGTCTATCCTCATCCTCATACATTTTACATCTCATTCATCTGCTTGCTTGTTTCATACATGATGAAGACGGTTTTGTAACTAATCCTCACTAACCTTAAATTTTGCTTTCTCATGGGTTGATTGTGTGGTTTTCCCCATTTATACATATTGCTTATAAAATGGAACAACCGTGTGGCTGTCTCCACTCACCATTCACTCTGCTTGCTTATACACTTGCTCGTGGACTAGCCATGTGGCTATCTCTACTTATACATATGCTTGTTTACTTGTGCGATCCTTTCAAATCTGACTTCAGTCATCTTGCTGGCATAGTACCCGATGAGGCAACCGTGTGGTTGTCTGCACCATGACATCTTACTCGGTGAGGCAACCTTGTGGGTGTCTGCACTATGATATCTTACCCGATGGGGCAACCATGTGGTTGTCTGCACCATGGCATAGTACCCGATGAGGTAATCATCTGGTTGTCTGCACCATGGCATAGTACTCGGTGAGGCAACTGGTTGTCTGCACCATGGCATCTTACTCGGTGAGGCAACCGTGTGGTTGTTTGCACCATGACATCTTACCCGGTGGGGCAACCGTGTGGTTGCCCGCACTATGGCATCGTATCTGATGAGACAATCGTGTGGTTGTCTGCACCATGGCATAGTAACCAGTGAGGCAACCGTGTGGTTGTCTCACTTTAGTATAGTACCCGATGGGGCAACCGTGTGGTTGTCTACACCATGGCATCTTACCCGGTGAGCCAACCATGTGGTTGTTTGCACCATGGCATCTTACCCGGTGAGGAAACCGTGTGGTTGTCTACACCATGGTATAGTACCCAATGAGGAAACCGTGTGGTTGTCTGCACCATGACATAGTACCCAGTGAGGTAACTGTGTGGTTGTCTGCACCATGGCATAGTACCCTGTGGGGCAACCGTGTGGTTTTCTGCACTATAGCATCTTACCCGGTGAGGCAACCATGTGGTTGTCTGCACCATGACATAGTACCCGGTGAGGAAACCATGTGGTTGCTTGCACCATGACATCTTACTTGGTGGGGTAACTATGTGGTTGTCTACACCATGACATAGTATCCAGTTGGGCAACCATGTGGTTGTCTGCACCATGGCATAGTACCTGGTGGGGCAACTGTGTGGTTGTCTGCATCATGGCGCAACATCACGGTTGTCAGAACTAATTGCATCTTAAGCTCAACCCTAGGTACATGGGTCCTTTCAAAATCATCACCAGAGTTAGTGAAGTGGCTTACCACGTTGCTCTACCCTCCCACATGGCAGCGGTTCACAACGTCTTCCATGAGCCCATGCTCCGAAAGTATATCCCGGACCCTTACCATGTAATCGAGCTTGATCCGGTAGACATTCGAGGAGGATCTCATGCTAATAGAACAACCAATGCAGATCTTGGATAGGCGAGATTAAGTCCTACACAACAAGACCATTCCATTGGTCCTAGTGAGATGGTAACATCATTCGACAGAAGAGGCTACTTGGGAGCGTGAGGCTGAAGTGCAAGAGAAATACCCAGAGTTGTTTACATAGGGTATTAGATATTGCCATGCAAAATTTTGTTGATTATTTTGTACATGTATGTATCGTCCAAATTTTGAGGATGAAATTTTTGTAAAGGGGGGAAGATGTAGCACCCCGAAACTTTTTATGGCTAATGAATAGTGTATTAAAAAACAAATGACACTCCCCATGTTTGAAATTGGTGTTTATGATGACTTGGGTGATAACGACCCATGTGCAGCATGAAGGAAGGAGTTTATAGCCCTAAGGATGATGAAAATGAGTTTGGAAACACTCCTATGGGTCTGCAAGGGGAAGAAACCAAAATCTGGGGAGTGCGATCGATCGTAGGTTAGGTGTGATTGATCGCATGCATGCAAAATTGAACAAAAACCTTCGGGTTCAAGTGCGACAGATTGCTCCCATGTGCGATAGATCACATGGGAATCTACGATCGATCGCAAGGTTGTGCGATTGATCGCATGCAGGGGAAAAATCGTCACAAGCTTTTGGGTTCATGTGCGACAGATCACCTTAGGGTGTGATTGATCGTAGTTAGTGTGCGATCGATCGCACGCGTGTGCTGATGCCGAATTTGAGGGTTTTAAACCCTTGGCTTATTAGGGGATCTCATTTTGGGGATTTTCTAAACCTAGAGGAGAGAATGAGGAGAGAAAGGAGAAGAGAGATTCGGGGGGAAAAACTTCCAAGGAAGGTTGGATTGAGATCAAGTGGGGCCCAAATCAAGGTGGGTCTTCCTCATCTAGCAAGGACTCCTCTATCTTCAAGTGGTGTTCTTCCACAAGCGAAGAATTCCAAATCAAGGGGTTCCTTGAAGATCAAGCTTTGATCTCAAAGGTTGGTACACCCTTACTAACTAGCTTACTAATAACCTAGGTTTCTCTTCCAAAAATGATGATATTGATATCATGTTTTCTATTTTTCTTTAGTACACTACTATCCCTAAAAATAAACAAGATAAATGGAATGAATGCGGATGTGTGGGGTGAATGGTTGAGGCGATTGGATGCCATGTATGTGATGAATGTTGGGTGATAGAAAATGGTGGAAGGGCATTGTACACATAATGAACACGTGTAATGTTTGATGAAATGCATGAACTGAAGAACTCGAATAAATGGTTTGAATAAGTTGAAACACACAAATGAGAAATTAACAAATTTAAAGAATAATAATACAAGTATGAATTGAGTAACCTTTCCTAAAGTGTTAACTTGATCCAATGCTTATTATGCTTGTCTAAATTTCTCATGTTTTATTAAGAATTGAAATGCCATATGTCATTCCTTTAGTTGTACATGTCATCATGATCACCACAAGTGCTACACACACATGCATGCATGCATGAACTGAGTTTTCTAAAGTATAAGTATATATAAAAACAAATGAAAACAAGACATGTAATTTAAGCTATGAATGATAAAGCTGGACATCGGGACTGCCAAGGGTAGGGCATATCCTCCGGATATGTTATACCTGGCTCACAAGTAAACAAGCATGATAAAGCTGGACATTGGGCTGGTCAAGGGTAGGGCATATCGCAGGATATTTCAAACCTGGTTCACAAGAAAACAAGCCGCTAATGCCGGATAAAGGGCCGGTCAAGGATGTTGGTGTACCTTTTCTATATATGTAGAGCCTCGAAACTTTTGTATATGTCTTGGAATGCATGTCAAGGCATGATGCTTTGTAATCTGCATTTTCCATGAAATAAGAATTTGGAAACCTTTGAGAATTTTGCAAGAATACTATAAAATAATTATTAATATGCCCTAGCCTTAGAAAGGTCCTAGTCATCTTTAGAAGAGGTTAGAATAGAAGTGGGATAACTCCAAGTAGTGGATGGAGTGGAAAATGTAGTTAGTGGCAAAATTTGTAGATAACTGATCGCTCGGTCCATAGTAGCAATCGATTGGTTCACAATCCATCGATCGGTATTTGTCGACTGGTCTAAAATTTTGAATGGGAAAAAATTTCAGAGGTGATTTTTGACCAAGAGCTCGGTGAGAAACACCGATTGTTCGGTAGGCAACCAATCGTTCGGTCATGACCACCGATCGCTCGGTCTTTCGCATTTTTACAGAATTTCATTAAGGGCTTTTTCATCTTTTGGGCATTACACCCTTGGCTATAAGGGCTTGCTCGAGCCTTGGGTTCCTACACACAGCACTCAACAATATTTTTAGAGAGAGTGAGAGAGGAGAAGGGGGTTTTAACCTAGGGTTTCAACTTGAGAGAGGCCAAGGGTTTGAGAACCCTAGATCTTTCCAAAGGCTTGAATTCTTCAAATCCAAGGGAGAAGCATGTGAGGCACATGTTCGCCAAGTTTGACAACAGCCCCATGCACGTTCTGAAGGGTTTCTTCGTCTTTTCAAGGTTGGTACCATGTGATACCCTCCTAGTCATGTTCTTCCCTCTTTCTTTCCTTATTTCTTGTTTTCCTTAACTTATGAACATAATATGAGATGGATGGGATGTGTGAATGGAGATGGATGATGGATGCCATGTGTATGTGATGTGATGAAATAAATAGGAAGAGTATTTCACCAAATAATGAACACACAATGGATGATGGATGTATTGGATGAATTATTGAACAAGAAAAGTATGATTTAAAACATGTGAAAATTCTAGAGTTTCATGCTAGTGTGTTAATCGCTTTCTAGAATGGCATGTGGTAAATGAATGCTTATTCTCATAAATGCTATTAAATTCCATATGTCATGTTTATTTCCAAGCTAAAGCATGTACACGATTTCACGAACACGACATGCATGACATGTTTTATCGACGTTTTCAAAGACAAGGGTTTTATTCGTGATTCACGAACACCATGACAAGGCCAAACGTAAGGGTTGGTAATTAGAGGTAGGACATATCTTACGATATGTTTTGCCTCGCTTTTTAAAAAGAATAAGTGCATCTCATGGAAAGAGGGGGTTCTATACTACCCTCCCTCGCAAGTGCATCTCATTGAAAGAGGGGTTTCCTCTCCCTCGCAAGTGCATCTCATTGAAAGAGGGGATTCTACACCACCCTCCCTCACAAGTGCATCTCACAAGTTACATGATTCCAAGTAAGCAAGCATGATCACAAACAAGAACACGACATGAAAAGCATGACCCGACGAAATAAGCAAGACAGAATATGATGAGACAAGTTTTTCAAGCACGAAAAGAGAATTTCATCTCAAGTCAAGCAAATGATGTTTTCAAGAGTTTTTCCGATTTTGATATGATGCAAGCATGAATTATAAACTGTTTACCTTCTTGTCAATTATATGAACTGCTTCCTGCTTTATTTCCATTATTATATTGTTATGACTGTTGGTTAGTATTTGGTACCCGCTGAGTATTCCATGCTCAGCCGTACTTTTGATGTTGGCAGGTGTTAGTGGTGCGCCTGCTCCTTTTGATGTTGGCAGGTATTTGGTACCCGCTGAGGAGGTCCCCGCTGAGGAGCCTCATGTGGAGGGCTATTATTAGGTGGTAGGTTCTAGGCATGTGTGGGTGAACACGAGAGATTATACCCTTGTATTTTGGCGGGCTTGTCCGCACCTTCTTTATTTTGTTTTCTCTTTTGTACAAACTTGGATCATGTATATACATAGAGGTTTTGGTTAGACTTCCGCTGTGCCATGATTAGTTTATGCTTCCGCTATTGTGTCCTCTATTGTATATGCTACGTATGTTTTGTGGTTTGTCAAGCATGCCATGTAGGTCATGATAAGTCATCCAAGATTCACTCTAACTCCTAGGGCGGGTTTTGGGTTGCGAAAGAAGTGGTATTAGAGCTTAGGCTTTAGGTCTTGTAGGGTTACTTAGAATTTGGTACCATGACTTGACAAGAGCATATGTCAAGAAGCAAGTTAGAAAGTAAGTATGTCGGAAGCGAGTTGTGTTCCAAGTGTAAGACTAAATTTTAGTCTTAGTCTAAAATGGTTGCTTCAAACAAGTATGGGTCTTAGGAATGCTAGAACACCAAATTATAATATTATAGCTACTCTAATGACTTGATGTGATGAATACGATGGTACTCTACTATTATTGATTGTTTTATTGCAAAAATTGAATCAATGCAATAAATTGTGGTTCCAAGTTAGACTCATGTGGTGCTATTGTACTTGTAGAGCCCCGAACTTTTTCATGCTTAATGCATGGCTCTTTTGTAGCCAATTTTCCTTTAAAGTAGTACAATTAATAAATAAGGAAGAAATTGAAAATTCTGAAATGTCAGAAATGTTCCTTTTCGAAGTACGAACCCAACGCAAGTTGAATCGTCAAAATCCGACGAACGAGTCAAAAGATATGGCCAAAACAGTTTGGACTTGCAGACCACCGATTGCTCGGTCCATGGAGCGATCGATCGGTCCAAAACCGATCGATCGGAGGCTATCAACTGGTCAAAAAATTTGTATGGGGAAATTTTCCAGAGAGTTGATTTTTGGTCGAGAGCTCGGTCAACACACCGATCGCTCGGTAGGCAACCGATCGATCGCTCGGTCTTCGTGTTTTTACAGAAATTTCATTAAGAGTGTTTTCGTCTTTTGGGCGTTTCACTCTTTCCTCTTAAGGGTTGCCCGAGCCTTTAGGGCTCATTCTTAACACTTAGAGACATTTGAGAGTTAGGAAAAGAGGAGAGGGTTTTCCTAACCTAGGGTTTGCTTTTGGGGAGAAATCAAAAGGGGTTTCAAGACCCACAATCACCTCAAGCTTGGATTGCTTCAAGATTCCGGTTCAAGCACACGAGGAGTAGTTTCTCCAAGCTAGGGCAGTGACTCACAGACGTGTTGGAAGGGGATTCTTTCCCTCATTTGTCAAGGTCGGTACTTCTTGCTACCCTCCTAGTCATAGTTCCTCTTTTCCTCCATGTTTCTTTGTTTTCCTTCATCTATGCTTGTGCTATGAGTTGGGATTTGTGGATGTTGTGAATGGAGATGGAATGGGCGATTGGATGCCAATGGTTGTGTTGTGATAATTGAAATGGGGAGGGCATTGTATCCATAATGAACAAACATGTATGATTGAATTATAACCCACCTAGAAAAGCATGTTGTAGGGTTAACAAATAATGAACATACCATGTTTGATGGAATGCCAAGGTGAATAAAATGAATAATAAATTAAGAAAATGCATGCTTAAAGTTTATGGAAATTGTTTGGGTTATGATAGTGTGTTTTCGCACTTTCCCTAAATTGTTTAATTTGTTACTTGTTTAAATGATGATGTGCAATGTATTGTGAAATCCCCAAACATGTCATATTTAAATTCAATTGCAAGTATGCACACGACTTCCATGAGCATGGCATGCATGACATGATTTATCGTATTTTCAAGAACATGATTAGAGGTGGGACATATCCTACGATATGTTTTACCTCGCTTTTTACAAGAAAACAAGAACAAACATTCCACGAGGTGTCTCCCCTCACTCACAAATGCATAGCATAAAGAAGGGCCTCCCTTCCCTCGGAAGTACATACATATCATGAAGAAGGGTCTCCCTTCCCTCTCAAGTGCATTGCATAAAGAAGGGTTTCCCTTCCCTCTCAAGTGCATCTCACAAGGATATCTCACAAGTGTATCTCGCAAGTTACATGATCACAAGCAAGCACGCATGACATGCATGACATGACCGATCTACAAGAATCAAGCAAGATAGACAAGACGAGTTTTCAAGCACGAAAATGGTACTTTAAGTCAAGTCAAGTGCACGGTGTTTTCAAGGGCTTTATCGGCTTTTATGAATGCAAGGATGATTATAAATTGCTTTACTTCCTTGTATGACATGAATTGTTCCCGTTATATATATATATGAATTGCTCCTGATTTATGTATTGTCATTTTTATGCTATGACTATTGGTTAGTATTTGGTACCCGCTGAGTATTCCATGCTCAGCCGTACTTCTTATGTCGGCAGGTGATAGCGGAGCGGTTGCTCCATTCGATGTCTGTGCTCCGAGCCCATGGGTGGAGGAGGAGTACATCGAGGAACCTTTGGAGGAACCTCCGTTAGAAGGCTACTATTAGGTAGTGGTTGTAGATTCTGAGTGATAGAGCTGTGGGTGAGATGAGAGATATACATTCATGTATTTTGGCGGATCTGTCCGCACTTTCTTTTGAATTTCTTTTTGTATACACTTGAATTATGTATATACATAGAGGTTTGATAGACTTCTGCTGTGTTGTGTTTAAGTATGTTTCCGCTGTTTATATCCTCTTTGTATATGCTCTGTGGGTTTTTGCAGGTTGGCTTGTCAAGCAAGTCATGTCAGTCATGATTAGTCGTCCAAAGTTCACTCTAACTCGTAGGGTGGGTTTCGGGTTGTGACAAGAAGTGGTATCAGAGCTTAGGCTTTAGGTCTCTAGGGTCACTTAGAATCTAATACCACGGCTTGACAAGAGCATATGTTAGGAAACAAGTTGGGAAGGAAGTAAATCGGAACCGAGTCATGATCCAAGTGTAAGACTAAACTTTAGTCTTAGTCAAAATGGTTGCTTCAACCAAGTACGAGTCTTAGGAATGCTAGAACACCAAGGTATAATATTATAAATACACCGAGGGTTGTGATGCGATGTATATTAGTATTATACAATTAATACAAATTGAATTATTGTGAACTGGAATTGTTATACATTATGGTTTCAAGTGAGACTCATGTGGTGCTATTGTTCTCAGGGCTTTAGTCATGAGGATGGGCACACGGGGTCGTGGACCACACACCAGAGCTTCATCTTCTTCTAGAGATGAGGATGAGCAGTCGGACCTCTCTCAGGTCTTAGGCTCTATTGCTGAGACTCTTGCCATTCTGGTGGCTCGGCAAACTAAACCATCGTCCGCAGCTCCAGTACATCGTACAGCTGGAGTTGAGGCATTCAGGAGATAGAGGCCTCCATCATTCCATGAGAGTGTGGACCCTCTTGCTGCGGAGGAGTGGATCCTCCAGATGGAGAAGATCTTTGTGGTCCTCTCGCCTACAGAGGAGGATAGAGTAGCATGGGCAGTTTTCATGCTAAAGGGCGAGGCCCACCATTGGTGGTTGTCCGCATTAAGGACACGGGATTTGACTATGCAGGGTCAATCTTGGACTTGGGAGGAGTTCAAGGATACTTTTTATAAGAAGTACTTCCCTGTTGGAGCGCGGGAAAAGAAAGAAAGAGAGTTCATTAACCTAGAGCAAGGTTCGATGACTGTGGCCGCTTATGAGGCTAAGTTCTCGGAACTCTCTAGATTTGCGCCTCACATGGTTGCTACTGAGGCAAGGAAGGTGAGGAGATTTGAGCAAGGGCTAAAAGATGTCATTATGGAGAAAGTATCGGCTTTCAGGCATGCTACTTATCCAAAAGTAGTAGACAAGGCCTTATTGATCGAGGCAAATTCGGAGGTGGTGTCCAAGAAGAGGGAGTTGGCAAGAGGTCAACCTAATAGTTCCGCACCTCCAGAGAGGCGGGCTCGTACCGGCCCTTATCAGTATGTGTGGCCAGTACCACCGATGAGGCCATCTTATGCGCCTCCAGCTCCACGGCAGTATGTGCCCCAGGCACCGCGACCTCAGGCTCTTCCAGCTCCACGACCAGTTGCACCTCAGACGATGAGGTATGCTCCACCTCCGGCCCCTCCGACCTATACACACGAGGTCTGTACTTCGTGCGGCCGAAGGCACCCGGCAGGAGATTGCCGAAGGGCATCGGGTGGATGTTTTCATTGTGGTTGCTAGGCCCATATGATCAGGGATTACCCCAGTCGGCATTTACCAGGCCAGTCTCAGGGGATTAGGCCCCCAGCACGCCCAGCAGGATCATACCAGGTGTCATCCCAGACTTCCCGGTCTACACCTCCGCCTCGCTAGGCGAACCAGGGGTGAGTTTTTGCCTTGATAGAGGTTGATGCACTTGCATCTGATGATGTAGTGCAAGGTACGCGTTTAGAGTTATTCTTTTAACCGCGATTTCATGTTATGCCTTATTCCTTGTGTACGTATGTGGCGTGCTATATATATATCCATTTACCTATATATATGATGTTGATGCATGGATTGACTGAGCTAGCTAAAATTTCAGGAACCTTACTAGTCAATGAATGTTTAGCTCAAGTGTTGATTGATACCTGGTCTACTAATTCGTTTGTCTCGTCGAGCTTCTCAGAAGGCTTTTCTGGGGAGCCTAGCTAGCTAGAACCAGAGTTAGCCATTTCGACTCCTCTCGGCAAAACAGTAGTGATAGATAAAGTGTGTCGAAATAGTGTGGTTCAAGTGGGAAGCCACGAGTTGGCGGTTGATCTAATAGTTCTTGGATTCCAAGACTTTGACGTTATATTGGGAATGGGTTGGTTAGCAGCACATCACGGGCATGTAGCTTATTTTGAGAAAATGGTACTCTTCAACCCGGTAGAAGGAAAACCATTCCACTTTCGAGGGTTGAAAGGTAGAGGTATTGCTCGCTTTGCGGCGTTGAGCTTAGCTAAACCCGAGGCAAAGGACTCTTCGACTATTCCAGTCGTGAGTGAATTCCTGGATGTATTTCCAGAGGAGTTGCCAGGGTTGCCTCCAGACAGGGAGATTGAGTTTGTGATCGAGCTTGCACCAGGCACAGCTCCTATTTTCAGGGCTTCGTATAGAATGGCCCCGATTGAACTCAAAGAGTTGAAGACTCAGTTAGAGGAATTGCAAGGCCTTGGTTTCATACGACCAAGTGTCTCACCATGGGGTGCCCTGGTGTTGTTTGTTAGGAAGAAAGATGGCTCGATACGGATGTGCATCGATTACCGACAGTTGAACAAAGTCACTATAAAGAATAGGTATCCATTGCCTAAAATTGATGACTTGTTCGATCAGTTGAAGGGAGCGAGATTTTTCTCAAAGATAGATCTTCGATCGGGCTATCACCAGTTGAAGATTAAGGCTGAGGATGTGCCCAAAACTGCTTTTCGGACTCGATATAGACACTACGAGTTCTTGGTGATGCCTTTTGGTCTCACGAACGCGCCGGCAGCCTTTATGGATTTAATGAATCGGGTGTTCCGGCCATACCTGGATCGATGCGTGATAGTGTCTGTCGACGATATCTTGGTGTATTCCCAGACACGGGAAGATCACATGCGAGACCTTCGTCTTGCTTTGGAAATGCTGAGAGAGCACAAGCTATACGCCAAACTCAGTAAGTGTGAGTTTTGGTTGGAAGAGGTGGCATTCCTAGGCCACGTTGTATCCGCGGAAGGCATATCGGTAGATCTGAAGAAGATAGATGCAGTCATGAGTTGGGCGAGGCCCAAGAGTGTCACAGAGATACGCAGTTTCCTTGGGTTGGCAAGCTATTACAGGAGATTTGTAGAGGGTTTCTCCAGCCTTGCGGCACCGCTCACTTACCTGACGAGGAAGAATGCAAAGTTTGAATGGAGTGATAAGTGCGAGATCAGTTTCACAGAACTGAAGAAGAGGCTTACTACAGCCCCTGTCCTTACTGTGCCATCCGGACCTTATGGGTATGAGGTGTATAGTGATGCCTCGCACGTTGGACTTGGGTGTGTACTCACGCAGCATAAGAAAGTCATTGCCTATGCATCAAGGCAATTGAATGAGCATGAAAAGAATTATCCCACGCACGAATTGGAGCTTGCGGCTGTTGTGTTTGCACTTAAGATTTGGCGTCATTACCTTTATGGGGTGGAGTTCTATGTGTATACGGATCACAAGAGCCTCAAGTATCTCTTTTCCCAAAAGGAGTTAAATCTAAGGCAACAGCGTTGGATGAAATTTTTGAAAGATTATGATTGTACCATTCAATACCACCCAGGTAAAGCAAATGTAGTGGCTGATGCTTTGAGTATAAGACCTCCGGGGTTATTAGCACACATGTTGGTGCAGGAATGGAAGCTACTTGAAGATTTGGCAAATCTGGACATCAGTGTGAATGACTCTGTCCGTAGTCCTATTTTGGAAAATGTCACGGTTCGGCCATACATTAAAGATTTGATCCAAGAATACCAAGCCACAGATGCTAAATTGTTGGCTTATTGGGACAAGGAAGTTGCCAAGGGTAGTGAGGACTTCTCTCTCACTAGCCGGGGTGCTATCACATTCAAGGGAAGGCTTTGTGTTCTGGCCAATGCAGATCTTCGACGAGAGATTATGGATGAAGCCCACCGGGTAAAGTACACTATGCATCCAGGGGGTACGAAGATGTACCGGAACCTCAAGAGTCACTTTTGGTGGCGGAATATGAAGAGGGAGGTTGCGGAGTGTGTAGCATGGTGCTTGGTGTGCCAACAGGTGAAAGCAGAACACATGCGACCGGCCGGTCTATTGCAGTCTCTTCCTATTCCCGAGTGGAAATGGGAGAACATATCCATGGATTTCATAGTTGGCTTGCCAAAGATGGCAAGGGGCTCAGATGCGATATGGGTAGTAGTGGATAGTTTGGCAAAGTCCGCTCATTTCCTACCCTACCGAACTACTTTCAACTCCAGCCAGTTGGCCGCACTATATATCAAGGAAGTTGTTAGGCTACACGGGGTACCGGTTAGTACTGTCTCAGATCGGGATCCGAGATTCACATCAAGATTCTGGAAGAGTTTTCAGGATGCCATGGGTTCCCGACTTGATTTCAGCACTGCTTTTCATCCACAGACGGATGGACAAACCGAGAGGGTGAACCAAGTAATAGAAGACATGCTTCGGGCTTGTATGCTGGATTTCAAAGGCAGTTGGGAAGAGCACTTGCCTTTGGTAGAGTTCGCCTACAACAATAGCTATCAGGCGAGTATCCAAATGGCTCCATTCGAGGCTTTGTACAGGCGAAGTTGCAGGTCTCCTCTCTACTGGGATGAGGTAGGAGAAAGGAAGGTACTAGGTCCGGAGTTGATTGAGCAAACTGTGGGCATAGTCAAAATCATCCGGGATCGGTTGAAAGCCGCTCAAGATCGTCAAAAGAGCTATGCGGACACACGCCGAAGGGACTTGGAATTCCAGGTTGGGGATCAAGTCTTTGTGAAAGTATCTCCTAGCGAAGGGATTATGATATTTGGCAGGCGAGGCAAGCTTAGTCCTCGATACGTTGGCCCGTTTGAGATCATCACGCGAGTTAGTGAAGTCGCTTACAGGGTAGCTCTTCCACCTCATATGGCTGCGGTTCACAACGTTTTTCATGTGTCTATGCTTCGGAAGTACATTGCGGATCCTTCGCATGTCATAGACTTGGAACCGTTGGAAATTCGAGAGGATCTCACGTTAGTTGAAAGGCCGGTTCATATATTGGATCGGAGAGATCAAGTCCTTCGCAATAAAATGATTCTGTTGGTTCTCGTGCAGTGGCAACATCATGCTCGAGAAGAGTCTACGTGGGAGCGAGAAGCCGAAGTCAAAGCGAAGTACCTAGAATTGTTTGAATGAGTTTTGTATAGGTTTTGTATATGACTTGTAATTTTTTCTTGGTTTCTAATGCATGTAATCTTCGAAATTTCGAGGACGAAATTTTTGTAAGGGGGGAGGATGTAGAGCCCCAGACTTTTTCATGCTTAATGCATGGCTCTTTCGTAGCCAATTTACCTTTAAAGTAGTACAATTAATAAATAAGGAAGAAATTGAAAATTCTGAAATGTCAAAAATGTTCATTTTCAAAGTACGAATCCAACGCAAGTTGAATCGTCAAAATCCGACGAACGAGTCAAAAGATATGGCCAAAATAGTTTGGACCTGCAGACCACCGATCGCTCGGTCCATGGAGCGATCGATCGGTCCAAAACCGATCGATCGAAGGCTATCGACTGGTCAAAAAATTTGTATAGGGAAATTTTCCAGAGAGTTGATTTTTGGTTGAGAGCTCGGTCAACACACCGATTGTTCGGTAGGCAACCAATCGATCGGTCATAAACACCGATCGCTTGGTCTTCGTGTTTTTGCAGAAATTTCATTAAGGGTGTTTTTGTCTTTTGGGCGTTTCACTCTTTCCTCTTAAGGGTTGCCCGAGCCTTTAGGGCTCATTCTCAACACTTAGAGACATTTGAGAGTTAGGGAAAGAGGAGAGGGTTTTCCTAACCTAGGGTTTGTTTTTGGGGAGAAATCAAAAGGGGTTTCAAGACCCACAATCACCTCAAGCTTGGATTGCTTCAAGATTCCGGTTCAAGCACATGAGGAGTAGTTTCTCCCAGCTAGGGCAGCGACTCACAGACGTGTTGGAAGGGGATTCTTTCCCTCATTTGTCAAGGTTGGTACTTCTTGCTACCCTCCTAGTCATAGTTCCTCTTTTCCTCCATGTTTCTTTGTTTTTCTTCATCTATGCTTGTGCTATGAGTTGGGATGTGTGGATGTTGTGAATGGAGATGGAATGGGCGATTGGATGCCAATGGTTGTGTTGTGATAATTGAAATGGGGAGGGCATTGTATCCATAATGAACAAACATGTATGATTGAATTATAACCCACCTAGAAAAGCATGTTGTAGGGTTAACAAATAATGAACATACCATGTTTGATGGAATGCTAGGGTGAATAAAATGAATAATAAATTAAGAAAATGCATGCTTAAAGTTTTTGGAAATTTTTTGGGTTATGATAGTGTGTTTTTGCGCTTTCCCTAAATTGTTTAATTTGTTACTTGTTTAAATGATGATGTGCAATGTATTGTGAAATCCCCAAACATGTCATATTTAAATTCATTTGCAAGTATGCACACGACTTCCATGAGCACGGCATGCATGACATGATTTATCGTATTTTCAAGAACATGATTAGAGGTGGGACATATCCTACGATATGTTTTACCTCGCTTTTCACAAGAAAACAAGAACAAACATTCCACGAGGGGTCTCCCCTCACTCACAAGTGCATAGCATAAAGAAGGGCCTCCCTTCCCTCGCAAGTACATACATATTATGAAGAAGGGTCTCCCTTCCCTCTCAAGTGCATTGCATAAAGAAGGGTTTCCCTTCCCTCTCAAGTGCATCTCACAAGGATATCTCACAAGTGTATCTCGCAAGTTACATGATCACAAGCAAGCACGCATGACATGACACGATCTACAAGAATCAAGCAAGATAGACAAGACGAGTTTTCAAGCACGAAAATGGTACTTTAAGTCAAGTCAAGTGCATGGTGTTTTCAAGGGTTTTATCGGCTTTTATGAATGCAAGCATGATTATAAATTGCTTTACTTCCTTGTATGACATGAATTGTTCCCGTTATATATATATGAATTGCTCCTGATTTATGTATTGCCATTTTTATGCTATGACTATTGGTTAGTATTTGGTACCCGCTGAGTATTCCATGCTCAGCCGTACTTCTTATGTCGGTAGGTGATAGCGGAGCGGTCGTTCCATTCGATGTCTGTGCTCCGAGCCCATGGGTGGAGGAGGAGTACGTCGAGGAACCTTTTGAGGAACCTCCGGTAGAGGGCTACTATTAGGTAGTGGTTGTAGATTCTGAGTGATAGAGCTGTGGGTGAGATGAGAGATATACATTCATGTATTTTGGCGGATCTGTCCGTACTTTCTTTTGAATTTCTTTTTGTATACACTTGAATTATGTATATACATAGAGGTTTGATAGACTTCCGCTGTGTTATTTTTAAGTATGTTTCCGCTGTATATATCCTCTTTGTATATGCTTTGTGGGTTTTTGCAGGTAGGTTTGTCAAGCAAGTCATGTAAGTCATGATTAGTCGTCCAAAGTTCACTCTAACTCCTAGGGTGGGTTTCGGGTCGCGACAGTACTCGAGACTGTAATCATGTGGTGGGGCACACGAGGTCATGGACGACACACTAGAGCTTCCTCTTCTTCTCGAGATGAGGATGAGCAGCTGGACCTCTCTTAGGTCTTAGGCTCTATTGCTGAGACATCATCCATACTGGCGGCTTGACAGGCTATTCCATCATCAGCAGCACCTACTCCATCGCCTGCAGCTCCAGTGCATCACACAGCTGGGGTTGAGGCATTTCGGAGAATCTGGCCTCTAGCATTCCATGGGAGTGTGGACCCTCTTGCTGCAGAGGCTTGGATCCTCCAGCTGGAGAGGATCTTCGCAGTCCTCTAACCCACAGAGGAAGAAAACATGGCATGTGCTGTTTTCATGCTAGAGGGTGAGGCCCACCATTGGTGGTTGTCCGCCTTGAGGACTCCGGAGTTGACCAGGCAAGGCCAACCATGGACTTAGGACGAGTTCAAGGATTCCTTCTACAAGTACTTTCCGGTTGGAGCTCGGAAAAATAAGGTGAAAGATTTTATCAACCTCGAGTAGGGTTCGATGACTGTGGTTGCGTATGAGACCAAGTTCTCGGAACTCTCGAGAATCATGCCTCACATGATCGTCACTAAGGCAATGAAGGCGAGAAGGTTTGAGTAAGGGCTCAGAGACATCATCATGGAGAGAGTCTCGGCTTTCAGGCACGCTACCTACCCCGAGGTAGTGGACAAGGCCTTGTTTATCGAGACCAACTCTAAGGCCCTGTTTAAGAAGAGGGATTTAGTGAGAGGTCAATCCAGTAGTTCAGCACCTCCAGAGAGGCGGGCCTAGACTGGCCCTTATCAGTACACTTGGCCAGCACCACTTCAATATGCATGGCCAGCACCACCACAGAGGCCATCTTATGCTCCTCCAGCTCCACGACCATACATGCCTCAGGCACCACGACCTCAGGCTCTTCCGGCCCCATGGCTTATTGCACCTCAAGCAGTGAGGTATGCTCTACCTCCGGCCCCTCCGACCTACACATACGAGGTCTGCACGTCTTACGGTCAAAGGCACATGATAGGAGATTACTGGAAGGCATCGGGTGGATGTTTCCACTATAGTCGCTAGGGCCACGTGATCAGGGATGGCCCTAGTTGGCATTTTCCAGGCCAGTCGTAGGGGATTAGACCCCAGTTTGCCCAGCAGGATCATACCAGGCATCCTCCCAGCCTGCATAGTCTGTACCTCCGCCACGATAGGCGAACCAAGGGTGAGTATTTTCCTTGACAGAGGGAGATGCACTTGCATCGGATGATGTGGTGCAAGGTACGCGTTTGGAGTTATTCATTTATCCATAGTTGTCTTATTATGCCTTATTCCTTGTTTACGCATATGACATGTTATCTATCTATCTATACATACGCTGTTGATGCATGGATTGGCTTAGCTAGTTATAATTTCAGGAACCTTATTAGTCAATGAATGTTTAGCTCGTGTGCTGACTGATACCGGGTCTACTCATTCATTTGTCTCGCCTAGTTTTTCCCAAGGCTTTTCTATAGAGCCCAGTCAATTGGAGCCAGAGTTATTCATTTCGACTCCTCTCGGCAAGACAGTAATAGCAGATAACATTTTCAAAGACAGTATAGTTCAAGTTGGAAGCCATGAGTTGGCAGCTGATCTCATCGTCCTTGGATTCCAGGACTTCGACGTCATCTTGGTTATGGATTGGTTAGCAACTCATCATGGGCATGTGGGTTGCTTTGAGAAGATGGTACTCTTTAAGCTGGTGGAAGGGAAGCCATTTCATTTTCGAGGGTTGAGAAGTAAAGATATTGCCTGCTTCGCGGCGTTGAGTCTAGTGAACCCCGAGGCTAAGGATTTTTCGACTATTCCGGTCGTGAGTGAATTTCTGGATGTATTTCCAGAAGAGTTGCCAGGGTTGCCTCCAGACAGGGAGATTGAGTTTGTGATCGAGCTTGCGCTAGGCACAACTCCCATCTCTTAGGCTCCATATAGGATGGCCCCGATTGAACTCAAGGAGTTGAGGACTCAATTGGAAGAGATGCAAGACCTTGGTTTCATCCGACCAAGTGTCTCACCGTGGGGTGCCTTAGTGTTATTTGTCAAGAAGAAGGATGACTCAATGTGGATGTGCATCAACTATAGGTAGTTGAACAAGATCACAATAAATAATAGGTATCCATTGCCTAGGATTGATGACTTGTTCAATCAGTTAAAGGGAGCAAAATTTTTCTCTAAGATTGATCTTCGGTCTGGATACCACCAGTTGAAGATCAAGGTGGAAGATGTTTCCAAAACTGCATTTAGGACTAGATATGAACATTACGAGTTCTTGGTAATGCCTTTTGGTCTCACGAATGTACCGGCAGCTTTTATGGATTTGATGAATCGGGTGTTTCGACCATACTTGGATCGATGCGTGATAGTGTTTGTCGACGATGATATATTCCTAGACACGGAAAGATCACACGCGAGACCTTCGCCTTGCTTTGGAAATGTTAAGAGAGTACAAATTGTATGCCAAACTAAGCAAGTGTGAGTTTTGGTTTGAGGAAGTGACATTCCTAGGCCATGTCATTTCTGCGGAAAGCATCTCGGTAGATTCGAAGAAGATAGAGGCAGTCATGAGTTAGGCGAGGCCTAAGAGTGTCATGGAGATCCACAATTTCCTTGGGTTGGCAGGCTACTACAGGAGATTCATAGAGGGATTTTCCAACCTTGCAGCACCACTTAAATATATTTTACTAGGAAGAATGCCAAATTTATATGGAGCGATAAGTGCGAGATCAGCTTCACGGAGTTGAAGAAGAGGCTTACCATGGCCCCTGTCCTTATAGTACCATCCGGGCGTGGTGGTTATGAGGTGTACAATGATGCCTCGCATGTCGGGCTTGGGTGTGTTCTCATGCAGTACAAGAAGGTCATTGCCTATGCATCAAGACAATTGAAAGAGCATAAAAAGAATTACCCCACGCACGACTTGGAGCTTGCTGCGGTCGTGTTCGCACTCAAGATTTGGCGACATTACCTTTACAGGGAAGAGTTCTATGTGTTCATGGACCACAAGAACCTCAAGTACCTCTTTTCCCAAAAGGAGCTAAATTTACGGCAATGACGTTGGATGGAATTTTTGAAAGACTACGAATGCACCATGCAATACCACTCGGGTAAAGCAAATGTAGTAGCTGATGCTTTGAGTAGAAGACCTCTGGAGTTGTTGGCCCACATGTTGGTACGAGAATGGAAGCTATTAGAAGATTTGGCAAATCTGGACATTAGTGTCAATGCTTCCGTCTGCAGTCTAGTGATGGTAAATATCTCGGTTTGACCGTACATCATTGATCAGATCCTAGAGTTCCAGGCCTCGGATGCTGACTTGTTTGCTCTACGAGACAAAGAAGTTGCCAAGGGTGGTGGAGACTTTTCTCTGACTAGCCATGGTGCTATCACATTCAGGGGAAGACTGTGTGTTCCGGTCGATGCAGATCTTCAGAGAGATTATGGATGAAGCCTACCGTTCAAAGTATGTAGTGCATCCTGGGGGTACAAAGATGTACCGAAATCTCTAGGGGCATTTTTGGTGGCGGAACATGAAGAGGGATATTGTAGAGTATGTGGCACGGTGTTTGGTGTGCCAGCAGGTGAAAGCAGAGCACATGCGACCGGCAGGTCTATTACAGTGTCTCCCAATTCCCGAGTAGAAATGGGAGCACATTTCTATGGACTTCATAGTTGGCTTGCCATGCACGGCAAGGAACTGTGATGAGATATGGGTTGTGGTCGATAGGTTGATGAAGTCTACACATTTCTTGCCCTATAAGGCTACTTTCAACTCTAATCAATTGGCTGCATTGTATATTAAGGAAATAGCTTGGTTGCACGGGGTGCTAGCCAGCATCGTGTCGGATCGGGATCTAAGATTCATATCCAGGTTCTAGAAAAGCTTTCAAGGTGCTATGGGTTCCCGACTTGATTTCAGCACCGCCTTTCATCCACAGAAGGATGGGCAGATCGAGAGGGTGAATCAAATCATCGAAGACATGCTTCGGGCATGTATGTTAGACTTTAAGGGCAGCTGGGAAGAGCACTTGCCTTTGGTTGAATTTGCCTATAACAATAACTACGAGGCCAGCATCCAAATGGCCCTGTTTAAAGCCTTGTATGGGCGAAGTTGTAGGTCTCCTCTCTACTGGAATGAGGTAGGAGAGAGGAAAGTGTTGGGTCCTGAGTTGATTGAGCAGATTACGAAAAAAGTCAAGATCATCCGGGATCGGTTGAAAGCTGTTCAAGATTGCTAGAAAAGCTATGCTGGCACTTGTTGCAGGGACTTGGAATTCCAAGTTGGGGATCAAGTCTTTGTGAAGGTATCTCCTAGCAAGAGGATTATGAGATTTGGCAGGTGTGGCAAGCTTAGTACTTAGTATGTTGGGCCCTTTGAGATTATCACGTGAGTTGGAGAAATTGCTTACAGGGTAGCTCTTCCACCTCACATGGCCGCAGTCCACAATGTGTTCCATGTGTCTATGCTTCGAAAGTACATTTCAGACCCTTTGCACGTCATAAACTTGGAACCGTTGGAAATCCGAGAGGATCTCACTTTAGTTGAAAAGCCGGTTTAGATATTGGATCGGAGGGATCAAGTCCTTCGCAACAAGACTATTCCATTGGTTCTCGTGCAATGGCAACATCATGCTCGAGAAGAGGCCACATGGGAGCGTGAGGCCAAAGTCAAAGCGAAGTACCCAGAGATGTTTGATTCGGTTTTTGTTTAAAACATGTAATTCTGTGTTGGTTTTGTAATACAAGTATCGTCCAAATTTCGGGGATGAAATTTTTATAAGGGGGGAGGATGTAGAGCCCTGGAACCTTTGTATATGTCTTGGAATGCGTGTCAAGGCATGATGCTTTGTAATCTTCATTTTCCATGAAATAAGAATTTGGAAACCTTTGAGAATTTTGCAAGGATACTATAAAATAATTAAATAAAATAATCATTAATATGCCCTAGCCTTAGAAAGTTCCTAGTCATGTTTAGAAGAGGTTAGAATAGAAGTGGGATAAGTCCAAGTAGTGGATGGAGTGGAAAATGGACTCAGTGGCAAAATTTGCAGATAACCGGTCGCTCGGTCCATAGTAGTGATCGATCGGTCCACAACCGATCGATCGGTATCTGTCGACTGGTCTAAAATTTTGTATGGAGAAAAATTCTAGAGAGGTGATTTTTGACCGAGAGCTCGGGCAAAAACACCGATCGCTAGGTAGGCGACCGATTGCTTGGTCATGACCACCGATCGCTCGGTCTTTCGCGTTTTTACAGAATTTCATTAAGCGCTTTTTCATCTTTTGGACATTACACCCTTGCCTATAAGGGCTTGCTCGAGCCTTGGGTTCCCACACACAGCACTCAGTAATATTTTTAGAGAGAGTGAGAGAGGAGACGGGGGTTTTAACCTAGGGTTTCAACTCGAGAGAAGCCAAGGGTTTGAGAACCCTAGATCTTTCCAAAGGCTTGGATTCTTCAAATCCAAGGCGAAACATGTGAGGAACACATCCTCCAAGCTCGACAGCAACCCCACGCACGTTCCGAAGGGTTTCTTCATCTTTTCAAGGTTGGTACCATGTGCTACCCTCCTAGTCATGTTCTTCCCTCTTTCTTTCCTTATTTCTTGTTTTCCTTAACTTATGAACATAATATGAGATGGATGAGATGTGTAAATGGAGATGGATGATGGGCGGTGGATGCCATGTGTATGTGATGTGATGAAATAAATGAGAATGGTATTTAACCAAATAATGAACACACAATGGATGATGGATGGATTAGATGAATTATTGAACAAGAAAAGCATGATTTAAAACATGTGAAAATTCTAGGGTTTCATGCTAGTGTGTTAATTGCTTTCTAGAACGGCATGTGGTAAATGAATGCTTATTCTCATAAATTGTATGCTATTAAATTCCATATGTCACTTTTATTTCCAAGCTAAAGCATGTACACGTTTTCACGAACACGGCATGCATGACATGGTTTATTGACGTTTTCCAAGACAAGGGTTTTATTCGCGATTCACGAACATTATGATAAGGCCAAACGTAAGGGTTGGTAATTAGAGGTAGGACATATCTTACAATATGTTTTCGCTTTTGACAAGAACAAGTGCATCTCAGGGAAAGAGGGGGTTCTATACCACCGTCCCTTGCAAGTGCATCTCATTGAAAGAGGGGGATCTACACCACCCTCCCTCACAAGTGTATCTCACAAGTTACATGATTCCTAGCAAGCAAGCATGATCACAAGTAAGAATACGACATGACAAGCATGACTCGACGAAATAACAAGACAGAACATGACGAGACAAGTTTTTCAAGCACAAAAAGAGTATTTCAAGTCATGTCAAGCAAATGATGTTTTCAAGAGTTTTTCCGATTTTGATATGATGCAAGCATGAACTATAAACTGCTTACCTTCCTGTTAATTATATGAACTGCTTCCTACTTTATTTCCATTATTAAATTGCTATGACTATTGTGTAATATTTGGTACCCGCTGAGTATTCCATGCTCAGCCGTACTTTTGATGTCGGCAGGTGTTAGTGGTGCGCCCGCTCATTTTGATATATGTGCTCCCAGCCCATGGGAGGAAGAGGAGTACTTTGAGGAGGTCCCTACTGAGGAGCCTCATGTGGAGGGCTATTATTAGGTGGTAGATTCTAGGCAAGTGTGGGTAAGTACAAGAGATTATACCCATGTATTTTGGAGGGCATGTCCGCACTTTCTTTATTTTGTTTTCTCTTTTGTACAAACTTAGATCATGTATATACATAGAGGTTTTGGTTAGACTTCCGCTGTGCCATGATTAGTTTATGCTTCCGCTATTGTGTCCTCTATTGTATATGCTCCGTATGTTTTGCAGGATGGTTTGTCAAGCATGCCATATAGGTCATGATAAGTCGTCTAAGATTCACTCTAACTCCTAGGGTGGGTTTTGGGTCGCGAAAAAAAGAAATATATATATTCGCTGAAGGGAGTTTACATTTCCGGCTCACAAGTCGCTACAAGGGCATTAACATCTGGCTCACAAGCTAAACAAGTCAATTCAAGACATGGCAAGCATGACAAAACAAGTGATTCCAGACAAGACAAGACATGCGTGATTCCTACGAGACAAGAACATGTTTTTAAATGACAAGTAAGTTTTAAAACCACGAAAAGCTATTTTTCAAGAAACAAGCCATGAATTTCAAGTATGAGTTTTATCGAAGTTTTTACGTTATCTCATCATGTCATGATCATAGCATTGCTTTAATTCTTGTTGTTGTATTGTTTAAATATTGCGATTATGAATTGAAATTGGTTATGTTTATTGTAGTTCGTTATTACTATTGGTAGTTAGTAGCTTGTACTTGCTGAGTATTCCATACTCAGTCGTACTTCATGTCGGTAGGTCCGGTGGGTACCTTCGACCCCGAGCCTTGGGTTGAAGAGGAAAATGTGGAGGAGAAAGAGCCACCTATTCTGATAGACTCAGGCGGATAGAGATCTAGATGTGTGGCCGTATCTAGATTACTGTTGAGTTGAGTGACTGCGAGAGTTTCTTTTTTCTTTTTATTTTGATAGGTGAGCATGTTCACCTTTACTTTGATACGTTTTGTATAGAACTTGGAATACCGACCACGGTTATAGAAAATAAAAATTTTGGTTTATGCTTCTGCATTATATTTAAGCTTTCGCACTTTGTATCATGTTCTATTAGTAGATTATTAACTTGTTCATATCAGGATGGTTTGGCAGGTAGGTATAATCACACCTAAAGTATCCCTTAACTCCTATGGGGTATTTTGGGGCACGACACCCTAAGTATAAGCTAAATTAAAGTCAAAATTATTCAAATTCCTAAGTGATTAGATTATACCAACTCAAGAAAAAAAAGCTAACTAGGGTCGAACCCAGGTTGGGTTGTCTACGTACTCACATGGGGTGGGATCAGACCGAGCGTATTTCTGACACATGAGCTCGTGCCAAGGCTAAGGGGAGTGTGTGTGTACACCGGGGTGGCTAAGGGTCTAACTCTGAGGCTAATTAGTTGATTGGGTCGGTCAAGTGCATGGTTTTGGCCCGGAGGCCAAGGATTAGTTCGGTAGACTAAGGGATTAGGCCCGGTAGGCCAGGGATAAGTCCGGTAGGCTAAGGTTAGGCCAAAAACGATTTAACAATGGTTAGGGTTATTAATCAGGATTTAAGGGGGAGTTAACCATGGTTAGGGTTGCTAACCATGGTAAAAGGGTCCAAAGTCAAGGTTTTTTGGTCTCTTTACAATTTTTGAATATTTTTAGGATTTTTACAAGGGTTAAGAGGTCTTAACCATGATTAAAAGTTAACCGGGTTGAGTTAACCTCAGATAAAGGTCTAGACAGGTCTGGAATGGGCCCAGATAGCATGACAAGACCTAAAATGGCCTCCTATCTAGTCTGGGCCCTGTGCAAAGCCCAAGTAATAGAAAGGCAGGGATTGGCGGTAAACTCTTTACTGCCCATTCTAAATATACAAAGATTTGGAATGACAGTAGAGAGTCTGCCGCCATTTTCAGTCCTTTCCAATACAGGGTTTGCTGGTCTAAGGCTTAGTCAAAGATGATCCTATAGGGTCATGGACCCTCAAAGCAAGATAGGGGACTCTCCAAGGTGTCTTGGGCCTGTATTGGGCCCAGGGGTTGGTCTGAAATGGGTCCACAGTGGGCCTTTAAACATTGTGATAGAGAACCAGGAATGACGGTAGACTGTCTACCGCTATTCTGGATAGCTTCCAAATGGGAGGGTTTTTAAAATGGGAGGGTTTTTAACTATGGTTAAGCAAAGAGGTTAGCCTGGAATGACCAGGGTAGGTAGTGGAAGGTCGTAGGGACCAAACCTGGGCCCTAAAATGGACCAGGGCCCACACAAGGGGGTCCCCATGCCTATGAAGAGGCAAGGGAGCTCCTATCCTTGGGTGCACAACAATAAACAGGAAAGTAATGGGCCCCTGGAATAGGACCAGGGGCCTTACAGAGCTTAAATAAAATGAAAATGGGGGTAGAGAGGTCCTACCCTGTTGCTTGATGCTCACGGTGTGGAAGTGACAATGCACAGTGGTGGTGGGCTGGTGCACGGTGGTGGAGCCTGGGAATGGCCTGGGGTGCTTCCTGGTTGGTATAGGATCTCCCTAAGGTGAAAATAGAAGTTGAGGAAGTTTGGGATTGGGCTGGCCGAACTCCATTAACAGAGGTTCACTGTGGAGTTTCTTGGATTGAATCAAAGCTTGAGGAGTGGAGTTCATTATAGGGTTAGGAGGGACCTTGGGGTAGCTTAGGGATTGTTGTGAGGGTGGAGGACCCAAGGGAGGTGGAGCTGGAGTGGTCCAGGGGTGCTAGCAAGAGTTTTGAAACAAACACCAGGAATGACGGTAATTCCAGTACCACCATTCCTGGTTTAGCTAAGATCAAGAATAGCGATAGAAACTCTATCGCCATTACCTAATTTTTGCTAAAACAGGCCCAACCTATTTGTAATTGGTCCGAGTCACTGTTCATTTTTCCAAATTAGAAATAGCGGTAGAATTTCTACCACTATTCCAAAAATTTTCAAATTTCGACAGTGGGCCCCACACCAACGGGTTTCTATGGTATGTGGGCCCATGTTTGGGCCCATAGGGTGGTTTGATCATGGTTTTGGGTCCATGGGCCTAGAAATGGGCTAGGGTTAGCCCTAGGATTTATCTAGGTTAGGCCAAGGGTTTGACTAGGGTCAGGCCTAGGGTTTGCTTAGCTTAGGCCTAGGGTTTGTCCTATGGTTAGGCCTAGGGTTTGTCCTAGGGTTAGAGGGTACTAACCATGTTTAAGATGGTTAACCATGATTAGAAAGGGGTGTAAAAATTGGGTTCTTACAATGATCTTTGCCCATAAGCTAGCTAGATTAAGTTTTGGTTTTTGTCATGCTCTTGACTTCCTCCAAAAAGGCCTGTCACCATGGTGGTGCAGGAAAATTCTGGTGTCAAGAGGCTTTGATTAATCCTTCTTAATTTTAATATAATCCCCTTTGCAAGTTGCAACAAAAAAACAAAAGATATATAAATCCAGGCGTATTAGGAGCATAATTATTTATTTATCCAAGTTGTACTAACAAGTAGAAGGGCAGGTAAACAGTAGATTTGCCTTTATGAGTCTACAAGAAGAAATACATAGAAGAAAAAAGGGAAATACAAGGCAAACTTTATCCCTAGAGTAGGATATATACTTATGCATGACTGAAACTAGATTCGTTGAAAGAGAGACGAGGACGCTGCCTTTCCGTGATTTAAGCTTTGTGAGGATATAGGCTAACTGGGAGTCCTTTTGCTGGCATCGGCATTGGATCGACTATTATCTTCTCATTTTTAAGCAGTTTCTCCCATTTGAACCTTTTTACCACATTGTGCATGAAAACTAGAATCTCTAACCGAGCATACTCTTTCCCTGGGCACATTCGAGGTCCTCCTCCAAACGGAACATACGTGTAAGGAGCTGGCCCATTTCCTTCAAACCTTGAAGGGTCAAAATTTTCAGGTTCTGGGAAGCATTCAGGATTTCTATGGGTCGAATTCGCGCTCCAATATAACTGCAAGACATAAGGAGAATTGGTATTAAAAATCTACATCTTTCGAAGAAGTCACAATTAATGATTTGTAGAAGTATGATTACATCTCACCTTCCATCCCTTTGGAATCGAGAAACCTGAATAAACGAAGTCAGTAATGGCCTCTCTGAAAGATCCTTGAAGGGGTGGTGCGAGTCTCATCACTTCACATGCTACGTTCCATGAATACCTCATCTTTTGTATGTCTTCCCAATTCAGCAACTCTCCTGGTGCCTTCGATTTCGCAATCTCCATTTGCTCTGTTAGCCAAAGCAGTGTAATAAATTATCATCTTTGAAAGACATTCTCATTCAGTTTCTCTGATAATCTTCCTAATAATTTTCTACTCAATCACTACTACCTCTAACCTTGGGTCTAGTGACTGAAAATTCAAATAGTAAGCCATTAAATAGTCGTGCCATATATGTGCTAATTAAAGATAGTATCTTCTATAGGGATGCTATAAAAGAAAGGCAGAAGATAGAATTCAAACAGTAATGGGGTTGATAAGCATGCTTCCCCATTGGTGTGTGCATAAGCCACACATGTTAGGTCCGGCATCTAATCCTCTTACCTAACCCTTTATAAAAATAATATTCTGAGCCCAACCCGGACCCTTAACTCGAATTCTCCTGCTTAATCCATTTAAAATTTGGAAATAATATTGTGTCATTTGTCAAATGAGGCATTACGTGAGAGTCCAATTGTTTTGACTTTTGATTAGCTCTGATTGGTGTTGGAGACTGCTAGCACTATTCTAATGACACTATTACATACGACATTTAGGAAAAAGATTACTTCTGGCGGCTGCCCGAGCTGGGCGTCCAGAAACCAGCGGTCATGTGACGCTATCAAATGGGAAAGATATCATAGGAAAAAGTCAAAATCATGGGGAGAAAAATTTTCTCCTAAATTATTGCAGGTGCCCAATGTTCTGTGGATGCCCGAGCGCCCAACTCGGGCAGCCGCGATATGTGTGGCACACCTTTGTAGTAGGTACTTACGGTCTCCTCATTAGCATGAATAGTTTAGGAAGATATATTTAATATTTAATTCTACTCTCAACTTCATAAACCTAAAAATATTAAACACATGTATACGAAGTCTCTACGGTTATAACTGGTATCTGGGAGTCCCGTTACATCCCCCCCCCCCCCCCAAGTTGCCACGTGTCTTTTTGAAACCCTTAACAAGATTCACTCACCCTCATGTTCACTCACGTATCCTTGATTTTTACAAACGATTAAAATAATTTAAATATTTTTTCTAAAACCAAAGATAGGTGGGTGAATCTTAACAATAATTAAAGGATGTCAAAAGGGACACATGGCGACTTCAGGGGCATAACCAACTCCCCGAATCCGGTTACAATAGTCGAAGATTTCATTACTCCCTACGGAGAATGCTAGCTTTAGTTGCGGCAGGTACTAAGGCCAGCAAAATCCTTTTTCTTCCATATACGGTATATTTCAATTGTTCATTGGAAAAATCATTACAAGTCATCGGATCTTGTTTGTTTCCGATCCAAGAGATCTCCTGTAGATGAAAAGAAATCAAAATTAGGTAGAGAAAAGGAGATTGTATAGGTGATTTACCCTTATAGACCTCGTTGTAGACTTCCGGAAGCTCTGCAAGATACTTCACCACGAAAGTGATGGCAGCGCTGGCCGTGTCATGGCCGCCGATGAGCAAACCAAGAATCTTATCGGCGATGTCCAGCTCGTTCATGTACTGTCCCTCCCCGTCGCGGGCGAGGAGCATGTGTGACAATATATCTTGCGTTGGGGACGCTCTATTGTCCGCCAAGTCCATCTTCCTTTGCTTGATAATAACTAGAAGCTCCTTTCGGATAAATTTTGAAGCTTTGATGGCCCGGTTAAATGGCGTCCCGGGCAAATCTATGGGTATAGAAATGATCCCAGAGGCGATGACGTTAAAGGGGTCTGCGAACTTGGCGACATGGTCGGGATCTTCGATGCTCATGAACAAGCGACATGCCAACCAGAAGGTGAACCTCTTGGCTAGAGGAAACACAATCACCTCCTGTTTATTATCCCAATTTGAATCGAAGTGTCGCTGCGCGATGCCGTCCATGATACCAATGTACCTTTGCAGCGCCTCGGGCTTGAGGAAGCCAGGGAGCATCGAGCGCATCTTCTTGGCTTCCTCTTTGGATGAGGTTTGGAGAGAAGAGGGAAAGATCTTGTTGACGGCGTTGGGCCACCAAGAGATAACAAGCTTGTTCTCGTTGGAGAACAAGAACTTGTTGCAGGCGGTGCCGCAGAAAACAGCAGCAGATTCTCCGAGTATGGATGTCTTGAAGACTTGGGAAGAGTATTTGGCCATTCTATCGTAAATGAATTTCTCCGGGTAGCCCTTTCGGCCTGTGGAGAGGAATTCGAGACTTTCACCAATAAATGGCAATCCCATCTTCCCCGGAGGGAGATTTCCGGGGAGTTGGGATTTGGGTCTGAAGAGGAGGAAGCCAAGAGAAAGAGGAAGAGAGACGAGGAGAAGGAGAAGCATGGAGAGAAAGAAGAGGTCCATGTCGTTGTAGAGAGAGCAACGATGGAGTGATGTTGGAGGAGCTGTGTCCGATGGGGGATGCTAATAAATAGGCAAACCTATGGAATTTATTTTCTCTCATCCAATCAAGATCAGCCGCATATGCAATTGCATTGGCTTGAATGCAAGATCCTATCTCACCAAAGAAGGGATAATTTTAGAGATATTAATCACCTATTCGCTGGTTGGGCGAAGGGAAAGTTCGGTCGGTTATAACAGTAGAGGATTTGGTTCGTATTACTTGTAAGGGAAATAGTTAACGTACCATGAAATCAATTTCAAAACCTACGACACCACCTTATCAGATAATTGAAATTAGTGAGGTGCAGCTCGTGTACCTCACGATGTTTAATCAAAGAAATGAGGATTGAGGAGTGTACGCACAAGAGAAGAATGCCAAGGCCTGGTTGGGACTCTCTTGATCAGATATCAAAAGAAAAATTATAAAAAAAGAATTAATTTCAATAGAGAATCAATTGTGATGAGAAATAATTGTTCAAAAATCAATCAATTGTCTCACAAGTTTTGTGAATAATTCTATTTGGTTTAAACTTAAGGTGGCGTTTGGATTGTATTTTATTAGCCAAAAATCATTTATGATAAAATTGATTTTGTAAAATAAGTTGTCAAATAATCACTTTTTCAAATAGGAGTCAAATCCTCTACGGTGATAACCGGATTTCGCAAATCCGGTTATCACCCTTGGAGGTCACCACGTGTCTCCTTTGACACCCCTTAACTGTGGGTAAGGTTCACCCACCCCTAGGGTTCACCCACCATTTTTGGTTTTTTTTATTTATAAATATTAATTCTTTTTTTAAAATTAAAAAACTTTTTTAAAAGTTTTTTTAATATTAAAAAAAGTTTTTAATTTTAAAAAAAAAACCAAAAATGGGTGGGTGAACCCTAGGGGTGGGTGAACCTTACCCACGGTTAAGGGGTGTCAAAGGAGACATGTGGTGACCTCCAGGGGTGATAACTGGATTTTCCAAATCCAGTTATCACCGGAGATGATTTGGCTCGTTTCAAATAATAATGTTTGATCAAACTCTTGAAAAAATTGATTCTCTATTAATAAGTTATTAGGTGTAAATTATCCTATTTGGTTCATACATAAACACATTATTTATTACAAAGCCCTACAAAATCGTCTTTAGTTTTAGCTATATATAATTGTATAAAATCCATACGATAGCACACATGTTTAGAATAATTTCTTGTAATGATGAAGATGATCATGATAAGGGTACTAAGATGTTACTGCATTTATTTGTCATTCAAATAATATGAATTGCATTCCTATAAATTTAAATGATCGTAAAGATCTGTTCAGCTGTTATTCAGATCTCTCTAAAGGATTCTCATCCGGAGGAAAACGAGAGGTAGATGATGAACAAGTGCAATCTGATTCCCCTCAAGAAAGGCTAAATACGCTTCAGATTCCAAATGAAAACCATCGTCAGATATGACGATCGGTGCAAATCTCAGGCCTTCCTGAGAATCAAGAATCGTTTGTTGCAGTTGGTTTAAACAAGGACCCTCGAACAGAAAAAGCAGTCCTAGACTCAAAATCAATTGATAGCTCATAGGCGTTTGAGCAAATTTCATCTCAGCCTACAAGTCCAACAGGGCAATATGAAAGAAGAAATAATTCCTCATTTCAAAGCAAGAAAAGAAAGTTGGATTTCAGTTCTGTGAACATGGTCCAATTCTTGGAAGGAGAGTCGTCTGGACCAATAGATCAGACGATTGCCGAAGTCTTTCAACTCAACCTTCGGTCAGGAAGAAAGCTACAACCGAGGTTTGTGGCAGTCCAACATGAAAATCGGACTAGAGCTCAACCGCCCCCAGCCCAAACACCTCCCGGTAATGAGAGGTTTAAGTACAATATTCTGGCCCATCTAAAGAAAATTCCTTCTTTGTTAAGCTTCTATGATGCTCTCAAGATGTCTCCGGAATTAAGATGGTCCCTCATATATGTCCTTCCAAATCCAGAGGATTTTTCTAAAGAAGTCACAAGTCAGTCACCACAGCCTCTTCAAACAAGAACTTCATGCCTCTTCACGATCACCTTTGATGACGAAGACATGCGAGCAGAGACTCTCTAGCATAATCGGCCACTGTTTATCTCAGGTCTAGTTAATGAAACTAGTATTTCTAGAGTGATGATAGATGGGGGTTCAACCGTCAACATCCTCCCAAGAAAGATGCTGTCCAAGCTTAGCATACAAATAGGTTGGCTTCATGAAAGCAACTTGATCATCCAAGGCTTAAACCAAAATGAGTAAAAGCACATGGGCATGGTTAACCTCAAACCATATTTGGAGGTATTACTAAAACTACGACGTTTCTGGTGATCGATGTTGATACATCGTACAACGCTTTATTGGGACGCCAATGGATGCACAACCATCTAGTTGTATCGTCTACCTATCATTAATACCTCAAATACCCTCAAGGGAACAGGCAAGCAAGGATCGATGCTGAAGTTGATCCATTTAATGATGCAGAGGCACATTACACAGATGCGCATTTTTATGTCAAAAGCGCCCAAAGAAACATTCAACAGAGGCCCAAAGGGGAAAAGGTTGAGTGTAGAGCCCCGAAAATTTGATTCACTGTTCATGTGAATAGAGCCCTTGTATGGTATGTGTAAAGGCCTAATGCCTTACATGGTATTCTTGGTATTATGATGAGTCAAGTGAGGGTCTTAGGTATGTATTTGGAGTCTCAAAATGAGAGTATAAAAATACTCTAAGTGGTTAAAAACAAGGGTATAAATACCCACGGTGTTTAATGGGTTGTGAGTGAATAGTGCCCAAGTGTGGTTTTGTACACTTATGAGTCTTATGTTAATATATGTGTTTGGAATTATGGCGTATATGTTCCAATGGGTCTATATGTCCTTAGGGAATGTGTTGAAAGCATAAAAGAGTGTTGAAAGTGCATTGGGGAAGATTCGAGTGGTGTAAACAAGGTTTTTCAGCAAAACAGGGGTCGACCGATCGCTCGGTCATTACCTGCGATCGATCGGTCAACTACCGATCGCTCGATAGCTGTCGCACGGTCAACTTTTTTGTATGGGGAAAAATTCCAGAGAGTGTGTTTTTGACCGATCTCTCGGTCATAACACCGATCGACCGGTAAGCCACCGATCGCTCGGTCCATACCACCGATCGATCGGTCATACGCAGATTTTCTTCATTAAGGGTATTTAAGACTTTAACCATCACCCTTTGCCTATAAAAAGGCTGGGTTCGTGCCTTAGGGTTTCACAAACCCTTTGTGCATTGTTTTTGAGGGATTTGAAGAGGAGAAGGAGGAGAGGACCTTGGTGATCGTTCAAGCTTGTGGAAGATCAAGTTCTTCCTTTCCATTTGGTGTTTTCCAACCAAGAACTCACTGTTCTTGCTTGTTCCAGCCATTGGGAGTCAAACTCATTGATTTCTCTAAGGTAGATACACTCTACTAGGTTCTAATTTCATAAACCCTTAATGAAAAGCATGATTTTCTTGACAAGTATAGTTATATATAGCCTCTTATATGTAAAAATACACTCTTCTAGCAATTGATTTCATGAAACCCTTTCTACATCAAGATAAAATCCCATGAATGATAGTGTGAATTAAATGTGATGATGTTATGCTTCCAACCAACAAATAAAAGATGGTAATTTTTGAGTTGTTCTATATGTTAGTATCCAAGATGAAAAGCATGTTAAAAGCGACAAGTTTTGGGAAGAACAAGTAGAAAAACCTTATTTTAAATGTGATTGGAATGGTGTGATGTTATTGTATATGGATTATGGTGATGGATGAATTATGTTGAGTATGAGACATATGACCATATGACCATATGTAAAGGGTTTTCCCTAATGTCTACCATGTTATGTCAGAACTGCTATACGGACACATATGCATATGCATGATCGAGTTTTTCTAAATTATGGGTATCCCAAAAGAAGAAATACATGTATATAAGATGCAATACAAGAATAAGAAGACGAAAAGTATAAGATGTAAATGAACCAAATGAATAGTACAAGAAGCACAAGATGTATACAGAAAGTATAAGAAGCACAAGCGGTATAAGGAAAAGTATAAGAAGCACAAGATACATACGGAAAATACAAGAAGCACAAGATGTTACAAGAAATACAAGAAGATGGAAAGTATACGGAAAAAGCCGACAGGGATGCGACGATAGCAGGCCGCCTGAAAGGGAAAGGGATACTGGCATCGGACTCCGATGATAGCAGGCCGCCTAGAAGGGAGATGGATACTGGTCGTCTACCCTTAAGGTAGCCGAAGGTGAGGAGAACATTAGGCCACCCAGCTTACGTGGGTACAGGTACTAGTTGTCCTACTCCGGAGGTAGCAAATGATGAATACCAAGGTATTTTAAATACCCGTACAGGATAATAAAAGATAAAAGCCAAGGTATTTTAAATACCCGTATATGCAAAGGTACAAGATTATAAGAAGATGTTTTCGACAAAAGATGATAAGAAGATGTAAAAGACAAAAGATGATAAAAAGATGTTTTCCGATAATATTTTTCGAGATATATGCACACGATATGATTTTGTTTTCCGCGCTCTGATTTCAGGAATGCATGTGAGATGATTAGATTGTGATATGTACACGTTGTATTCTTGTTTACGATATTACTATCTAGTGGTTTGTATACGCTGAGTATTCCATGCTCAGCCGTACATATTATGTCGGCAGGTCCCTTCGACATTTGCGGCGAGCGTCCTCAAGAACCATGGGTCGAGGAAGAGTATGTTGAGGAGGAGGAGACTTGGGGTAGTCTTCAGCAGCAGAGGGCTCAGGAGGAGCAGAGGGCTTTTGTTAGGTGGCCCCATCATGAGTGACGAGAGGGAGAGACATGTAGATATATTTTGTTGAGCGAGTATGTTCGCTCTTTATTTTGGGTCATGTATAAACTGAGACATATACTATTGATAGAAATTTTGTAGTCCGCTTCCACTACCATATATAGATTAGTATTACGCTTCCGCTATCACAGGTTTTATATGTTGTACAGGATTCATATGTTATATAGGATGGTTTGGTTATGAGTTCACGTCGCCAAAGTATCCTAACAACTAAGGGGTATTTTGGGTCGTGACAGGTTTGGTATCAAAGCCTAGGCTCTAAATTCCATCGGGCTGGGGTTGTTGTCTTAGGGTAGACATGTCTCCTTCAAGTTGGAGTATGTTCAAGTCTAGGCATTAAAACGGTATGGGTAGAAGTGATGCTTGAGTTAAACTTAGAGCTTGAAGTTTAGGATAATACAAACGACAAAGTAGATACAAAGTAAGGATATTAGGTCCATATAGGAAATGGTATTCCAAGTATAGACTACGTGCATACTTCTACTAACTTGGGGGGAATCCCTATTTCGGGTATACTATATGTACGGGTCACATCATGTTTAGGAACCCTGGAAGAAAGAAATAATAATAATACTAATAAAAATAAATTAATAAATATATATGTATAATTTTTATCAAGCTCAGGGATGTTTGATGCATGCTTCTAGATACAGATGCGCATTTCTGCAGCACGTTCTAGACCCAGTGCTCGGTCCCAATTGATAAAAGATATAATTTTGAACAAGCACACGGATGTCTGCATGCACGCTTCTAGATACAGATGCACGTTCATTCTGTAGCACGTTCTAGACCCAGTGCTCGGTCCAAGTCTAGATACAGATGCGCGTTAATTCTGCAGCACGTTCTAGACCCATTGCTCTGTCCAAAATGATAAACATATTATAAAACTCCAAAGAAAATTTTCATCATACACAAGCATCATCCACATCATGAGCATCATCCAATTCATAAACATCATACATGACATGAGCATCCTACGTAGCATCACACATAGCATCATACATGGCATGGGCATCATGCATAGCATTCACCTCATACATATCATATACATAATGCACATCTCATATGCATCATACATGTCAAAATAATTTAAAGGAAATTGGTTAAATAACTCCAGGGTTGTGAACTAATCATTGTCTTAGCCATAAGTCAGTCAATGTCTTAAGTAGGTCATAGGTTAGTGTTTTAACCGTGTTTTAGAACGTAGCTTCGCTAGGAAACCAAAGGGTGTGCGATACTATTATGTGTATATCTTGATATATTGATTATACATGGCACGCTCATATAGGCAGGAATTGCTAGTTGAATAATTATATTCAAAGAGCTTGGTTTTTCCGTTAGACTCACATCTCGCTATTGTCCTCAGGAGTTGATCATGAGGCGTGACACCCGAGGTAGAGGGTATCAGACTAGAGGGAACGGAGGAGGCATTCCTATGGGAGATGAGCAGCCAGATTTGACTCAGATACTTGGGGTTATGGCCACGGCTATGACTAGGCTTGCAGACAGGGTTGACACTCCTGTTGCCGTAGTACCTGCACCTCCTCCGGTACATCCCACAGCAGGAGTTGAGGCATTCCGGAGACTGAGGCCTTCCACCTTCTATGGTACTCCTGACCCCATGGTTGCAGAAGCTTGGGTCATGCAGTTGGAGAAGATCTTTCGAGTTCTTCATTGCATGGATGAGCAAAGGGTTGATTGGGCTTCCTTCGTGATGGAAGGTGAAGCCGAACATTGGTGGAGGTCTGCACTGAGGCAAAGGGATGCCGCCAAGGCAGGGACACCATGGACATGGGAAGAGTTCTTGGATGCTTTTTACGAGCAGTATTTTCCCAGGTTCGTGAAGGAGCAGAAGGAGAGGGAGTTCATGTTCTTGGAACAAGGAGAGATGAGTGTGGTAGAGTACGAGGCCAAGTACGTCGGGCTCTCGAGGTTTGCTCCACACCTAGTTGCATCCGAGAGTATGCGAGTCAGGAAGTTTGAAGGTGGCTTGAGACCCTCCATTATAGAGCGGGTTGCTATATTGCAAGTGGAAACTTGGAAAGAAATTGTAGGAAAGGCGAAGATTGCTGAGAGACATTTAGAGGAGTCTCTCTTGAGGAGTGATAGTAGCCGAGGGAGAGGCATGGTTCGAGGCCAGTCCAGTGGGCCAGTGCCACTAGAGAGAAGGGTTAGACCTTCCCCATACCAGACTACTATGTCTGTGCCGGTTCAGAGGTCCCCATTTACACCACAGGTTCCCCGCCCTACTACTTCACAGGCCACGGGATATAGGTCTTCTGGATCGACTACCTCTGGGATGTGCAGCCACTGTGGGAGAAATCACAAGGGGGATTGTCGTACACTCACAGGTGCATGTTATTACTGCGTGATCGGGGACATCAGTTCAGAGATTGCCCACGCCGCCAGTTGCCATTGCCATCGCAAGGGAATAGGCCTCCGGCCCGACAGGCTACACAGCACGGGTCTTCTCAGGCCTCCAGGCCCCCGGGTAGATCGGTTCCTCAACAGAGGTATCCGCAGGCCTCTGGTCCCCCACAGCCCATACAGTCGCCTCGACAGGCGAATCAGGGCAGAGTCTTTGCCCTGACCGAGCAAGGTGCGCATGCATCCGAGGATGTTGTGCAAGGTACGCCATTCCAGTGCTTGAACATATGATGTGTAAAATATATGATATATGTCGATACAACATGCTACTTATATTCTATATGTGTTGTGATGCATTACTTGATGATTGTGGATGATAGAGTGTAGGAGTTAATAAAGCATGGGAAGAGTATCCCTGCTTCATTGTGTCGCGTATGAATTTCGAGGACGAAATTATTATAAGGAGGGGAGGATGTAGAGCCCCGAAAATTTGATTCACTGTTCATGTGAATAGAGCCCTTGTATGGTATGTGTAAAGCCTAATGCCTTACATGGTATTCTTGGTATTATGATGAGTCAAGTGAGGGTCTTAGGTATGTATTTGGAGTCTCAAAATGAGAGTATAAAAATACTCTAAGTGGTTAAAAACAAGGGTATAAATACCCACGGTGTTTAATGGGTTGTGAGTGAATAGTGCCCAAGTGTGGTTTTGTACACTTATGAGTCTTATGTTAATATATGTGTTTGGAATTATGGCGTATATGTTCCAATGGGTCTATATGTCCTTAGGGAATGTGTTGAAAGCATAAAAGAGTGTTGGAAGTGCATTGGGGAAGATTCGAGTGGTGTAAACAAGGTTTTTCAGCAAAACAGGGGTCGACCGATCGCTCGGTCATTACCTGCGATCGATCGGTCAACTACCGATCGCTCGATAGCTGTCGCACGGTCAACTTTTTTGTATGGGGAAAAATTCCAGAGAGTGTGTTTTTGACCGATCTCTCGGTCATAACACCGATCGACCGGTAAGCCACTGATCGCTCGGTCCATACCACCGATCGATCGGTCATACGCAGATTTTCTTCATTAAGGGTATTTAAGACTTTAACCATCACCCTTTGCCTATAAAAAGGCTGGGTTCGTGCCTTAGGGTTTCACAAACCCTTTGTGCATTGTTTTTGAGGGATTTGAAGAGGAGAAGGAGGAGAGGACCTTGGTGATCGTTCAAGCTTGTGGAAGATCAAGTTCTTCCTTTCCATTTGGTGTTTTCCAACCAAGAACTCACTGTTCTTGCTTGTTCCAGCCATTGGGAGTCAAACTCATTGATTTCTCTAAGGTAGATACACTCTACTAGGTTCTAATTTCATAAACCCTTAATGAAAAGCATGATTTTCTTGACAAGTATAGTTATATATAGCCTCTTATATGTAAAAATACACTCTTCTAGCAATTGATTTCATGAAACCCTTTCTACATCAAGATAAAATCCCATGAATGATAGTGTGAATTAAATGTGATGATGTTATGCTTCCAACCAACAAATAAAAGATGGTAATTTTTGAGTTGTTCTATATGTTAGTATCCAAGATGAAAAGCATGTTAAAAGCGACAAGTTTTGGGAAGAACAAGTAGAAAAACCTTATTTTAAATGTGATTGGAATGGTGTGATGTTATTGTATATGGATTATGGTGATGGATGAATTATGTTGAGTATGAGACATATGACCATATGACCATATGTAAAGGGTTTTCCCTAATGTCTACCATGTTATGTCACAACTGCTATACGGACACATATGCATATGCATGATCGAGTTTTTCTAAATTATGGGTATCCCAAAAGAAGAAATACATGTATATAAGATGCAATACAAGAATAAGAAGACGAAAAGTATAAGATGTAAATGAACCAAATGAATAGTACAAGAAGCACAAGATGTATACAGAAAGTATAAGAAGCACAAGCGGTATAAGGAAAAGTATAAGAAGCACAAGATACATACGGAAAATACAAGAAGCACAAGATGTTACAAGAAATACAAGAAGATGGAAAGTATACGGAAAAAGCCGACAGGAATGCGATGATAGCAGGCCGCCTGAAAGGGAAAGGGATACTGGCATCGGACTCCGATGATAGCAGGCCGCCCGGAAGGGAGATGGATACTGGTCGTCTACCCTTAAGGTAGCCGAAGGTGAGGAGAACATTAGGCCACCCAGCTTACGTGGGTACAGGTACTAGTTGTCCTACTCCGGAGGTAGCAAATGATGAATACCAAGGTATTTTAAATACCCGTACAGGATAATAAAAGATAAAAGCCAAGGTATTTTAAATACCCGTATATGCAAATGTACAAGATGATAAGAAGATGTTTTCGACAAAAGATGATAAGAAGATGTAAAAGACAAAAGATGATAAAAAGATGTTTTCCGATAATATTTTTCGAGATATATGCACACGATATGATTTTGTTTTCCGCGCTCTGATTTCAGGAATGCATGTGAGATGATTAGATTGTGATATGTACACATTGTATTTTTGTTTACGATATTACTATCTAGTGGTTTGTATACGCTGAGTATTCCATGCTCAGCCGTACATATTATGTCGGCAGGTCCCTTCGACATTTGCGGCGAGCGTCCTCAAGAACCATGGGTCGAGGAAGAGTATGTTGAGGAGGAGGAGACTTGGGGTAGTCTTCAGCAGCAGAGGGCTCAGGAGGAGCAGAGGGCTTTTGTTAGGTGGCCCCATCATGAGTGACGAGAGGGAGAGACATGTACATATATTTTGTTGAGTGAGTATGTTCGCTCTTTATTTTGGGTCATGTATAAACTGAGACATATACTATTGATAGAAATTTTGTAGTCCGCTTCCACTACCATATATAGATTAGTATTACGCTTCCGCTATCACAGGTTTTATATGTTGTACAGGATTCATATGTTATATAGGATGGTTTGGTCATGAGTTCACGTCGCCAAAGTATCCTAACTATTAGGGGGTATTTTGGGTCGTGACATTGAGAGTGGCCTAAAAAGTAATCATGAACCTGCCCAAACTGCATTTCTGAAAAGGGTGTTCAAATATGTTAGCCTGAAGGTTACAACTCTAAGTATCCTAGATTGTTTCGATGATAACACAATAATGAAATGACTCTTGATCTACTAATATTTTCTTTGAGTACATAAAATTTCACCAAAAGCAGTACATGTCAAATCAAATTTCAAGATACGAAGAATTGAAGAGCATAAGTCATCAAGGTCAAGTCAAAGACTAATTCTTCTAAGAAGCACCAAAAGCTCAAAGTCAATGCATGAAGATCTATCAAGAGTAAAGCTTCATAAAATTCAAGATTGAAGATCATCTTTCATGAAGACTAGTGTCTAAGTTAAAGTATCTAGGACCTTGTAAAGTCTTCAAGTTATTGGAAAAGAATTGCTCATAGAATTCCTAGATAGACCCTAGGTGACCTAGTATAACTTGGACATCATTCTTGGACCCTAAAAATGACTAAAATATTGATTATCTAATTGCCTAAGGGACCTAGCATGATTCCCATCTTTTTGGTCTCATTACGATGAGTTTACTGAAAAATTTTAGTGAACTCGTCGACGAGTACAAGAGACTCGTCGACGAGTAGGTGACAGGAAAATAAAGCAATTGCTTTTGTCTCCACTCGGTGACCACTCAAGCCAATTTCCTTCTCACTCGTCGACGATTGCCTATGGGAAAAACCTATAACAGTTATTTTTAAACGGCTAATTCGCATTCAATGCTACCCCCAACGGCCAGATTGATTGTCCAACTATGTATAGAGCTAATTTATGATAAAAATAAAGACTACTAAGGATTCCAATCACTATTCTATTGCTTATTCATCACTCACTAACTCTTAGCAATCAGTACTCTATTTTCTATTGAATATTTAGAATCTTAATCCCTTTCTTTTTTAGCATTCAATTCCAATCAATTTTGAGAGATTATAAGCATTGCATTCAATTCTTATCTAGCTTAATTAAAGAGCTTTCAATTAAGATTGTAAATCCAAAAATCTCTGTTCTCATTGAAAGTCAAGAATCAGAGATTCTTGCACCAGGTTAAGAAGTGAGTCTTCTTGTATCCAAGAGAGACTCTCTCTTGAAGAGGTTACTCCTTAGCCTGTAAAAGGATTGTTGAAGGTTCTTCCTAAGTCTGAAAAAGGATTGTAAGGCTTGCTCTCTGTCAGAAAAGAAGAGTACGATTAGTGAATCGTGTAAAAATCCTTGAAGCGGGAAAGCTTAAAGGACGAAAGCAAGTTGCTGAACCCCGATAACATATCTGGTGTCTGGTATCTCTATCCTTCTCTTTCTTTTATTATCTCTGAATTTAGTTGATAGTTGGTTTGATAAGTTTTAAATTCCACATATATCACTTAGAATAATTTTTCAATTTGCCATAAACCCTATTCACCCCTCCTCTAGGGTCCATTATTTGGGCATCAATTGGTATCAGAGCTTTGTACTCTATTTTAGATTTAACCATCTTGAGTTAAAGATCCCCTATAGCAAACATATTTGCTACTACCTTAGGAGAAGGTCAATTGACCGCCCGACCTCCAATATTCAATGGAGAAAATTATAACTATTGGAAAACCAGGATGATGGTTTATTTACAAGCTCTTGACTATGACTGTTGGAAAGTCATTGTCAAAGGACCTCATCTACCTCATAAAGTAGTTGATTGTATTAGAATCCCAAAAACTGAAGATGAATGGAATGAAGCAGACATTAAACTCATTCAAACTAATGCTAAGGCTATTAGCAATTTGTACTGTGCCTTAAGTCCACAAGAGTTCAATAGAATCTCTGGATGTGACTCAGCCAAGAAAATATGGGACAAACTCCAAGTCACATATTAAGGTACAAATCAAGTTAAAGAAGAAAAAATAAGTATGTTAGTTCATAAGTATGAACTCTTTAAAATGGAAAAGGATGAATCTATTGGAGAAATGTTTACACGCTTTGCCAATATCTTGAATGAAAGTGAGGAAGAAGAAAGTGAAGAAGGAGAAAGTGACAAAGATGATGACATCGCTTTAATGGCAAGGAAGTTCAAGAAATTCTTGAAGCACAAGAAGAACTTCAAGAAGAGGCCTTACAAGAGAGAATTCTCTAAGGAGGTAGCCAAAGGAGAATCAAACAAAAATGAGCAAATCATTTGCTATGAGTGTAAGAAGCCGGGACACATCAAGACCGAGTGTCCTCAATTGAAGAAAGATCAAAGATTCAAGAAACATGCAATAAAAGCCACTTGGGATGACTCCGAAGGAAGTGGATCGGATGACAACTCGAGTGAGGAAGAAGTTACCAACCTTTGCCTCATGGCTCTTGATAATGAGGAGGTAAATTCTTTACCTAGTGAATCTCTATCGTATGAAGAAATTAGAGAGACTTTTGATGAACTCGATATTGAATTTCTTAAATTAGGATCAAAGAACAAACAACTTAAAAAGGACAACATTTATCTTTCAAACTCAAATGATCTTTTACTAAAAGAGAAAAATGATTTACTCAATGAGAAAATCATAGTTGAAAAGGAAAACAATGTTTTGAATGAAAAATGAAAAGAATTTCAAAATTCACCCCAAGGACTAACTTATGAGTGTAAAGAACTAAAAGCTAAAGTCATTGATTTGACTAAAATTTCTCACAACTTATCAACGGGAGAAAAGAATCTTGAAAGACTTTTAGGCCAAGAAAGATGTGTCTTTGGAAAGGCCGATCTTGGATATAACTCATTTTCAAAACAAAAGGAGTACCAAAATTTCTTTTCAAAATCTACAAATGTTTTGAACTCTCATTCTAATGCATTTTTCACTTTTAATGGAAAGAAAATAGTTAAAAAGATTTAGGTCCCAAAAGGATCATATACTCCCAAGACTATCCACAAAGGACCACACATGGTTTGGGTCCCAAAGGGAACTCACCCTCCCAAGGATATTCAAAAATCAATTTGGGGTTCATCCAAAACTATGTGGGTTTCGGGAGGAACGTATGTTGGAGTTACTTAAATTTTGTCTTGTCGGTTTGTTTGAAATCTAACACCTCCAAGACAAGATGGTTCTTGGACAGTGAATGCTCAAGGCACATGTCGGGGAACAAAGATCTATTCTTCTCAATCTGTCAAAAGGATGGAGGACATGTGACCTTCGGGGACAACGCAAAAGGAAGGATCATCGGCATAGGTAATGTTGGTAAGAACTTTATAATTTTTATTGAAAATGTTTTACTTGTTGAAGGCCTTAAACATAACTTAATTAGCATTAGTCAATTGTGTGACAAAGGTCTAAATGTCTTCTTTAAGTCAAATGTTTGTATTATTAAGGATAAAGATAACATTACAATCTTATTCATAGCTGATAGGCATGAAAACGTACATACCATTGATTTTGATGAACTTATTTCTGAAAACCTTATATGTTTTTCAGCTGTTAATGAAACTAGTTGGTTATTGCATAGAAGGCTAGGCCATGTTAGTATGGATTTGTTATCAAAATTATCTAGAAAAGATCTAGTTAAACGTTTACTAAAAACCAAGTTTTTAAAAGATAAAGTTTGTGATGCTTGTCAATTAGGTAAACAAATCAAATCTTCCTTAAAAAAGAAACTAGTAATATCTACTTCTAGACCTCTAGAATTATTGCATATGGAATTGTTTGGACCTAATGATGTTGCTAGCTTAGCTGATAAATTTTATGCTTTTGTCATTGTTGATAACTACTCTAGATTTACTTGGGTATTATTCCTATCTCATAAAAATGAAGTGCATGTGTTATTTGAAAATTTTTGCAAAAGAGTACAAAATGAAAAAGGTTAATCCATTAATGCTATAAGAAGTGATAGAGGTGGAGAATTCAAGAACAAAGAGCTTGAATCATTTTGTGAGGAAAATAGTTTTAACCATAATTTCTCTGCCCTTAGAACTCCTCAACAAAATGGAGTAGTGGAAAGAAAGAATAGATCTTTACAAGAAATGGGTCGGATAATGTTAAATGAACATAACTTACTTAACTATTTTTGGGCTGAAGCCATTAACAATTCTTGTTATGTAATTAATAGAGTGGTAATTAGAAGTAAATTAAACAAGACTCCTTATGAACTTTGGCATGGTAGATCACCAAATATCGGTTACTTCAAAGTTTTTGGTTGTAAATATTTTATTCTAAATAGTAAACCAAACTTGAAGAAATTTGAACCAAAATGAAGTGAAAGAATCTTTCTTTGTTACTCTAATAATAGCAAAGCTTATAGGGTGTTTAATAAAACTTCCTTAATTGTTAAAGAATCTATGCATGTTATTTTTTATGAATCAAATCCTTTTAAGTCTAAAAATCTTGAAGATGATGATCATACTAACCAATTAGATAACCTATCTAAGGATATAGTAAACTTGGAAATTAACAAAGAAGAAAATGCAAATCAGGAAAATGCTATTAACTTAGAAGATGAAAATTTAGAAGAAAATGAAGAAAATAATGAAATTCATCTACCTAAGGCATGAAGATTAATTAAAGATTATCCTAAAGAACAAATTCTTGGTAATATGGATCAATGTGTAAGAACTAGAAGAAACATATGTAATAACCTTGCATTCATCTTTCAAATTGAACCTAAGAATGCTCTTGAAGCAATTAATGATGAATCTTGGGGAATAGCTATGCAAGAAGAATTAAACCAATTTGAAAGAAATCAAGTATAAAATTTAGTACCTAGGCCTAAAAGCAAATCTATAATAGGTACTAAATGAGTTTTCAGAAATAAAAATGATGAATAATGAAATATTGTTAAAAATAAAGCTATACTAGTAGCTCATGGTTACAATCAAGAAAAGGAAATTGATTACGATGAAACCTTTGCCCTTGTCGCTAGACTTGAAGCTATTAGGATGTTGCTTGCTTATGCTTGTTATAAGAATTTTAAACTTTATCAAATGGATGCTAAAAATGCTTTCTTAAATGGATTTATTTCTGAAGAAGTATATGTAGAACAACCGCCTTTTTTGAAAATCACAAAATGCCTAATCATGTTTTCAAACTCAATAAAGCTCTCTATGGTTTAAAGCAAGTTCCTAGAGCTTGGTATGATAGACTTAGTGGTTTTCTACTTGAAAAAGAGTTTATTAGAGGTAAAATTGATACTACCTTGTTTATTAAATCCAAAAACAATGATATGCTTTTAGTTCAAATCTATGTTGAAGATATCATTTTTGGATCTAATAATGAATCCCTTTATCAAGAATTTGCTAAGACAATGCAGGATGAATTTGAAATGAGCATGATGGGAGAACTAACCTTCTTCCTTAGACTTCAATCAAGCAATCTAAAGAAGGCAGTTTCATAAGTCAAGGCAAATACACTAGAGAACTGCTAAAGAAGTTTGGTATGGACAACTCAAAGAATGCTGATATTCTTATGAGTCCAACCACAAAGCTGGATAAAGATGAAAAAGACTTAAATGTGGAAGAAACAAAGTATCGAGGTATGATTGGTAGTTTACTATATTTAACTGCTAGTAGGCCTGATATTATGTTTAGTGTTTGTATGTGTGCTAGATTGCAAGCTAATCCTAAAGAATCACACATGACTGCTATCAAAAGAATTTTTAAATACTTAATTGGAACAATTGATCTAAGACTTTGGTATCCTAAAAACACAACATTAGAACTAGTGAGTTACTCTGATGCAGACTTTGCTGGTTGTAAAGTTGATCGGAAAAAGCACTAGTGGCTCATGTCACTTCTTAGGACACTTCTTAGTTTCATGGTCATGTAAGAAACAAAACTCTGTAGCTCTATCAACAACTGAAGCTGAATATGTAGCAACTGGGAGTCGTTGTGCTCAAACATTATACATAAAACAACAATTAGAAGACTTCAAATTATTTTATGATAAGATTCCAATTAAATGTGATAACACAAGTGCAATATGTATGACAAAGAATCTAATCCAACATTTAAGAACAAAACATATTAAAATAAGATATCATTTCATAAGGGATCATGTTCAAAATGGAGATGTAATGTTGGAATTTGTTGAAACTGACAACCAACTTGCAAACATATTCACTAAACCTCTCCTCTATGAAAGATTCAATAAGTTAAGAAGAGAATTAGGCATGGTTAATCTTGATGACATCAATTGAAGAATATGCCTAAAGAAGAACAAAATAAAATCTTTATGTGAAATTTGTTTGATCATGCTTGTGCCATATCTTAACTTGATATGTAGTTTCTCATGTTTTAAAATGGCCTAAAAACATTCACAAAAGGTTTTTAATGATTAAGAAATTCATCCTCAGACTCGTTGACAAGTCCTCTCCACTCGGCGATGAGTGAGTTACAGGTTTTTAAATCTTTTACTTTGGGCTCCACTCGACGATGAGTTAGTGCTACTCAATGATGAGTATGTTGATTTTCTTCAGGTTTTGAAGCCACTTGACGACGAGTTTGACCTACTCGCCGACGAGTGCCCTCGAGACTATATATTTTTACCTAAATTTTTTACTATTCACTGTTCCTTTGTTCAAAAATCCATTTTCCCTCACATTCTTCTACCCTCTAATCTTCTCCCTAATCTTCCAATCTCCTTCAAATCTTATGGTTCCTCGTATGAAGAACCCCTCTCTACCAAAGAAGAAGACTACAACTACAGAGAAAGGAAAGAAGTAGGAGAATCTTCACAAAGTCAAGAAGAATCACTCGTGCTCTTCAAGACCTCTGCGGCTCAAGAAAAATACACAAGATACTTCAGCAAGAGTGAACCAGTGTATGGTAAAGTTCCAGACTTTGAATTTCTCAAAAGCATAGGAATTGATTTCATTGTTTCTAAATTCCATGATCTTAGATAGCATAGGTTCCTTGGATTCCATGAACCTATGTATCCTGATATCTGTAAACAATTCTATTCTAATCTTACTTTTGACAAAACCACCCAAAAATTCCACTCTTATGCACATGGCCAACTCATATCCTTTAATGTGGAAGAACTTCGTTCTATCTTGAAATTGCCAACGGACACATTTCAAGAATACACCACAAATTAGTGGGTTTCCCATGAGGGATTCAATGTCATCGAGGCATTGAAAGTGATGTGTGTCAATAAAGACATCATTAACCCCATTCCTCCTAAGCTCAAGGATCTTACCCTTGATGCTCATCTTGCACACCATATTATCACTTATGATATTATTCCCCGTGGTGGTGCCAGGGATTTCATTACCTTTTTTGATGTGTTTCTTATTTGGTGCATTTTGACCTCCCAGCACATAGACCTATCTTTCATCATTGTTAATGTGATGAAAGATATTGCCAAGAGGACCACAGGCAGAATTCCCTATGGTCTTCCTCTCACCAGAGTTTTTAAACATTTTAAAATCCCTTTTGACTCCTATCAGGACAAAAAGTCCATTTCTGATTCCGATGTCTACTCCAAGGCTACTATCATGAGAATGGGAAACTCTTATATAGAGTCTTGTAATGTTTAGGTCCCAAAATCCCAAACTATTCCTACCTCCATTCCTACTGACATTCCTGATATTTCCATCCCTCCATCTGTTCCTCCACCTTCTCACTCTACTCCTATTGCTACTCATTCTCTTATTCTTCCCTCCTCACTTGTTGAGCCAACAGTACAGACAGAGGCAGCTGAGACAGTGCCTGAGACAGAGACTGCTGATCAGCCAGTTCATGATACAGAGGATGAGATAGCTGCTAAGGTAGAGGCTGAGCCTGACTGGGGAGATATCCAGATTGATATGGTGAGATATCCTGAGTCTTCTCATAGACAAAGTTCAGACCATTTCGAGGATACAGGACACCATTTTGCTTCTCCTTCTAGGCCTACACCTTCAGGCGAGCAGATGACTCTACTGATTGCCCAGCTTGCCTCCATGGCCTTCAGTATGGAGCATTTTTTGATGCAGATCAGTTAGAGGATGCTTCAGTTCCAGGAATACCAGAGAGACTTTTTGGAAAAATTTCAAGCTTCTCAGACAGCTTAGTTTGAGAGACTCCAGTCAGAGACTAGAGAGAGGCTTTCATCTCTAGAGTCAAAGATGGAGCTTGTTCAGTCAGAAGTGAAGGTCAGTGAGCCTAGATTGGCAGAGGTTGAAATGGCAGTGAATGTCATCAAGGATAGAGTGGATTCCATCATCACCATAATGCAGAACAAATTTGAGGATGCCTCCATTGAGAGTGCAAAGCTTCTGGGAGATGTGACAAGAATAGGAAATGCTGTCAATGTCCAAGCTAGGTACATCCATTAAATGGAAAGCCTCTTAAATGATCAAGCTCTAGTAGTTGGAGTGATGGAAGCCAAGGTGGATCAGATTGCCTTAGACTTTGCCTCCACCTCTCACAAGCTGGGATTTGTTCCTATTCCCACAGAGGTCTACTTTCCTCCTCAGCCACCTCCAGCTTCCTCTTTAGCCCCTCCTTATCAACCTCCTCCACAACAGCCTCCTCAAGCCACTCCTCCAGTGCCCCCTGCAGCTGATGTGATCTCATCTTCCTCTGAAGACTTGTCCAAGACCAAGCCGAAACAGCCTACATCAAAGCCTGATAGGCCTACAAAGAAACAAAAGCTGTGATGAAGACCTTAAATTTTTGTTTTTTTTTTTTTTTATGTCGTAACTCTCATGTAACCTTTTACTCATATCTATGACATTTACATCGTCGTTTTGTCCTTCCTTTATTATTATTATTTTTTTTGATGTTGCCAAGGGGGAGAAAAATGTGAATGTATGCTCTTATGAATGATAATTATTGATTTTTCCTTGTTGATTCCATAAGTTAAGATTCTTTGTTGAATGAATAATGTATGTTCTTGGAATTTGATCTATTACCTCTCTTAGCTTAAAATTTTCAATGCATTTGTTGAGGGGGAGCTATCCTCAAATTTTCAGATATTAAGGGGCAGCTCACCCCAAGTCATTCACATTATTATGTCATCATCAAAAAGGAGAAGATTGTTAGCCTCAAGGTTACAACTCTAAGTACCCTAGATTGTTTCGATGATAACACAATAATGAAATGACTCTTGATATACTAATATTTTCTTTGAGTATGTAAAATTTGAACAAAAGCAGTACATGTTGTATCAAATTTCAAGATACGAGGAATTTAAGAGCATAAGTCATCAAGGTCAAAGTCAAAGACTAATTCTTCTATGAAGCACCAAAAGCTCAAAGTCAATGGATGAAGATCTATTAAGATTAAAGCTTTTTAAAATTCAAGATTGAAGATCATCTTTCATGAAGACTAGTGTTTAAGTTAAAGTGTCTAGGACCTTGTAAAGTCTTCAAGTTATTGGAAAAGAATTGCTCATAGAATACCTAGATAGACCCTAGGTAACCTAGTATAACTTGGACATCATTCTTGGACCCTAAAAATGACTAAAATATTGATTATCTAATTGCCTAAGGGACCTAGCATGATTCCCGTCTTTTTTGTCTCATTAAGATGAGTTTACTGAAAAATTTCAGTGAACTCGTCGACGAGTGCAACAGACTCGTCGATGAGTGGGTGATAGAAAAATAAAGCAATTGCTTCTATCTACACTCGGCGATGACTCAAGCCAAATTCCTTCCCACTCGTCGACGAGTGCCTCTGGAAAAACCTATAACGGCTATTTTTAAACCGCTAATTCGCATTCAATGCTACTCCCAACGGCCATATTGATTGCCCAACTATAAATAGAGCTGATTTATGATAAAAAAAAAATAAAGACTACTAAGGATTCCAATCACTGTTCTATTGCTTATTCATCACTCACTAACTCTCAGCAATCAATACTCTGTTTTCTATTGAATATTTAGAATCCCAATTCCTTTCTGTTTTAGCATTCAATTCCAATCAATTTTGAGAGATTGTAAGCTTTGCATTCAATTCTTATCTAGCTCAATTAAGGAGCTTTCAATTAGGATTGTAAATTCAAAAATCTCTGTTCTTATTAAAAGTTAAGAATCAGGGATTCTTGCACCCGGTTAAGAAATGAGTCTTCTTGTATCCAAGAGAGAGTCTCTCTTGAAGAGGTTACTCCTTAGCCTGTAAAAGGATTGTTAAAGGTTCTTCTTAAGACTGGCAAAGGATTGTAAAGCTTGTCTCTGCCAAAAGAAGAGTACGATTAGTGAACTCGTGTGAAAATCCTTGAAGCGGGAAAGGCTTAATGGCGGGGACGTAGGCAAGTGCTTGAAACCCCGATAACATATCTGGTGTCTGGTATCTCTATCCTTCTCTTTCTTTTATAACTCTTAATTTAGTTGGTAGTTGTTGTGATAAGTTTTAAATTCCACATATATCACTTAGAATAATTTTCATTTTGCCATAAACCCTATTCACCCCCTCTAGCGTCGATTATCTGGGCATCAAAATACCACCCCAAAGTCTCAAAGAAAAGAAGGAGAACCAAACATATCTTTGGTCGAATCTTCCCAGAATCCCGACAAGGGCAAGTCAATTCGATTTCTCCAGGTTTGTGGTTAAAGAAGTTGACCCTCTACAAGCTCTGAAAGGTGATCATATATTCCCTCTGAGGAAGATGGATTGTATGATGATAGAGACTACTCCAGTCTACTGTCCCAGTAAAGAAAAGAAGACAGCAAACGGATGCTCTTCAATTACTAGGTGCATATGACAGGCCTCAAATCCTCATGGACCAATGAAAAGAGCAAAGTCGACAATCCTTATAGGAAGAAATAAGCTTTGGCAAATCAATTGCCCAGTTCTCAAGGGTCAAGGGTTCGATCTGAAGAAGGAGAGCAAGTCGAATGAACGCTCTACCAGCTATGAAGCTTTGCTCAGATGGAGCACATAAAGCCCTAGAAATTGCGATTATGTGTGATGTAGCTACACCAGTGACTAGGATATGAGCCCTAGGCCTTCGTGTTCGGAGAGAACCACCATCGGATTGTAAATATATGTCATGATTAGAAATGAAGAAGATGCCTAAGGTGGTCCTCTGAAGAAGAAGCACAGCCTCCACAAGAGCCTTTTATGGGATTGTTGTTGTTTGTCGAGAAATGACTGGTAAACTTGACAAGAGTCAGTCCCAATATGTGGTGAGGATGGTCAATGCGGGAGATATAGCCCTACCTTTTATAGTTCCCCAAGAAAGAAAAGGGTAAAAATGTTAGCCTCAGGGGTTTACAACCATAAGGTACCCCTATTAATTTTGCATAATAACAATAATAATATAATGAAATATTTGGTACTAATAAAGCCATTTAAGTGCGTGAACATTTCAGATTACATAAGTTGATAGCACTCCAATCATGAAAAAAGTAATGGAAATTACCCAAGAGGAAGTTCAACCCACTGAATACAAGATGAAGATCCAAGATAAGACCTAGTCCAAGTCAGGTCCATTGAAGACAAAAGGCAAAATCGCAAGATCCAAGTCAAGCAAGATCATCTCTCATCATTTTAATGTATTTACTTTTTATTCTTCGAGAATGTATAGGATAAAAATGTCCTCAAAAGGATGTAAGTTGAAAAGCTCAAGAATCATAGATTGAACCATAGGAGCCTAGGACAATTTTTGAAGATCACTCCAAAGCTCTAAGGTAATCATAAAATTATGATAAGAGTATAGCTAATGGACTAGGGAAAATTAATCACATCCTTCAGTGTGATCAAGACTGAATTCAGAATTTTTACTCTGAATTCGTCATACGACGAATCTCGGGGGTAGATTGAATTCGGCGACGACGTCATTACAAAAATTTTCAAATTCAGTTCTGTTTCTTGATTTCGGCGACAAAATCTTTTGGTGGGGGGAATTCGGCGATTTGCAGTTATTACAACATTTTTTTAAAATTAAATTCCATCTTTTGAATTCGGCGACGAACTCAAGTGGGAACTCTACTTCGTCGATGAAATCATGTCTGAAACTGAAAAATCTTTGTCAACAGCTGAGTTTGCACAGACCAAAAGCATTTTAATGTTAACCCCAACGGCAACTATTGAATCAAATGCTAGATAAAGGAGTTCATTATGAACAATATAACAACTCTTGATCCCAGCAATAACTCCCATCTATCACCTATTCCTGCTATTGATTTTCACTTACTTTCATACTTAGAAATCCCCAAAAATTTCCTCTGAGCTATTGACTCCTACCTACTTTGAGAGACTTAATTAGAGTTTGTATTTCACTCTTATTCAGCTCTATTTAAAGAGCCTTTCTCTTCAAATTTTAATCCACAAAACTCATTTATGAAAGTAGTCAAGAATCCCGGATTCTGCACTGAAGCTGTTGTTGAGTTATTTTAAGAGAGGGTTTGTGCTCTTGGGAGAGGTTTCAGCTCGGCCTAAAGGAGGGGCTTGTAAGGTATAATCTCGACCGTAAGAGAGATTGTAAGGTTTGGACTCCACCTAAAGGAGGCCAGTGCGATAAGGAATCGTGGGTGAATCCTTAGCTGCGAAGCTGAGGTGGGGGAGTTGCTGGATTGCTGAACCTCGTAAAAAAATCTTGTGTTTGCATTCTCCTATCGCTGTTTCTCTTCCTTGAATTATTCTACAGTTCAGCTGTTGATATTTTAATTTTATCCGCACTTTTGAATTTGTAGTTTAATTTTTTTAAAAAGCTTGCCATAGATCCTATTCCCCCCCCCTTTAGGGTCATTACCTGGACAACAATTGGTATCAGATCCTAATACTCTAAATAGATCGAAAACAATCCGAGTAATCAAATTTATTTATGGCAAACAATGTTTTTGCAACAAGCCTAGGAGAAGGACCAGTCCACCACGTTAGACCACCTCCGGGTGTTTAATGGAGAAATTATAACCTATTGGAAAACTAGGCTGATGTATTACATTCCCCTCTAGATTTTTGAGTGTTGGATAGTATATAGTCAATGACCCTTATCTCCCCACAAAAACTGTGGATGATTTAGAATTCCTAAGGTAGAGGAAGAATGGAATGAAGCTGACATTAAGATCATTCAAATCATGCTAAAGCTATTAGCAACCGCTACTGTGCCTTAAGTCCCCAGAATGTAACAGAGTTCTGGATGTGTGACTCTGCTAAAGAAATATGGGAATAAACTGAAAGTCACCTATGAAGGAACTAATCAGGTTAAAGAAGAAAGATTTGCATGCTTGTTCACAAGTTCATGAATATTCAAAATGAAAAAGAAGAAATCTATCGGGATGAGTCATATTCCAGATTACTAACAGTTTTAGATGGTCTTAATCTCTGGGTAAAGCGTATTCTAATGCAGAAAATGTAAGAAAGATTTTAAGATCACTGCCACAGGAATGGACTCCAAAAGTAACAGCAATCCAAGAAGCTAAGGACCTCACCAAACTGCCTATGGAGAGCTGCTGGGATCTCTTAGACTAATGAAGTCATAATGAAGGATCAAATGCCTGATAAACCTAGAACCAAGAAAGGGCCGTGGCTCTCAAGTATACTCAAGTTGAAATATTGATGAGGAACAACCAGAAGTGATGATGAAGATATAGCCTTGATGGCAAGAAGGTTCAAAAGGTTCCTTAAGCATAAGAAGAACTTCAAAAAGAGACCATACAAGAAGGAGTTTCTGCCAAAGAAGTGAACAAAACTAAAGCTAGCAGGAAGGAAACTTCACGGGTTATGAATGCAAGAAGCCAGGCCACATAAGGACTGATGCCCTCAACTCAAGAAGAGCCAAAAGCACAAGAAAAGGCTATGATGGCAAATTGGGATGACTCGCTAGGGAAGCAATGTCGGAAGATTCAAGTGATGAAGAAGTGGCAAATCTGTGCCTCATGGCAAATGAGGATGAGGTAACTTCTTCCCCAATAATTCTCTCTCATTTAATGAACTAAATAAGAGAAGCATTGATGAACTCTACTTTGAATTGGTTTGACTAGCTAAATTAAATAAATTCTTTAAAAACGGAATTCACACTCTCTCACAATCATGCGAAAATCTACAAAGAAAAGAAGTGTGGTCGCCATTGAGAATGGAGGAATTGAATAAGAATTAAAAGGGTATTGAAAATGTCCTCATAACCTCACCATGTTGAATGTGATGAGTTAAAAGTTAAAGTCAATGCACTTGACCAATAACTGTCCTCACATTCACAAATGTGTCAAAAAACCTAGAAGACTTTTAAGGACAGCAAAGAGTGTTTGTTTTAAACAAGGCTGGACTGGTTATAATACTTTTTCAAAACAAAAAGATATCAAAACTTCTTTACAAAATTAAGTAATCACCAAACCCACCATCCACCTCATTTTATAATGGTAAATAATTAGGGGGAAAGTTTTGGGGTTCAAAAAGGAACATCTCTTCTTTCAAAATCTAAACACAAAGGACAAGAATGATAGGGGTTCCCAAGGGAACTAATCCTCCCAAACCACAACCTAGATCACTTTGGGTACCATCCAAAACTCTTTGTGGTATCGTTATTGGGGGGAAAGTATCTTGGAGTTACTTGAATTGGATGTGTCAGGTATGCTCAAATCAAGAACTTCCAAGACAACATGGTTCTAGACAGTGGATGCTCAAGGCATTGACCGGGAATAAGGAACTATTTGCATCAACACTCCAAGGGAGTGGCGGGTCATGTAACATTTGGAGACAATGCTAAAGGGAAGATCATTGGCCATATAGGTACATTGGTAATGAATAAATCCGTTTTTATCGAGAATGTACTACTTGTTGATGGACTCAAGCATATCTCATAGTATTAGTCAACTTTGTGATAAGGGACTGACATGTTTTCATTCAAGTCAAATATCTGCAATGCTTAAGGATAAAGATAATCTAAATACTTTGTTTGTAGCACATAGAAATGAAAATTGTTTATACCTTAGATTTTGATGAACTTAAATCTCAAAACTGATACGTCTCTCTGCTGATAGATGAAGCTAGCTGGTTATGGCATAGGAGACTAGGACATGCTAGTATGGATCTTTTGTCTAAACTCTCTAAAAATGAATTAGTTAAAGGATTACCTAAAACTAAATTTATCAATGAAGAAAAACTCTGTGATGACTTGTCAACTTGGAAAACAAAAATAAATCTGCATTTCAAACCAAGGAAAAGGAAATGATTTCTATACCACTAGGCCATTTAGAACTTTTTGCATATGGATCTTTTTGGTCAAATCTTTTGGTCCAATGAAATAGCTAGCCTAGCTGAAAAACTTATGCATTTGGTTATAGTGGATGATTTTCAAGATACTCATGGGTACTATTTCTTTCTCATAAAAAGAAGCACCCTATCTATTTAAAAAGTTTATAAAGGAGTTCAAAATGAAAAAAGGTTATTCTATTAACAACTAAGAAGTGATAGATGAGGAGAATTAAAAATAAAGAACTTGAATCATGTTTGTATGAAAATGGTTTTAATTATAATTTTTCAGCACTAGAAACTCACAACAGACTGGTGTAGTCAGAAAGAAAGAAGATCTCTTTAAGAATGAAATGGCTAGAACAATGCTTAATGAAAATAAATTACCAAATTCATGTTTGGGAGGCTGAGCCATTAACAAATCATGTTATGTAATAATAGAGTTGTTATAGAAATAAACTAAATAAACTACTCCCTATGAGCTTTCGAATGGAAGAATCCCTAATATAAGCTATTTTAAGGTGTTTGGATGTAAATGCTTCATACTTAATAATAAACAACATCTTAAGACAAGTTTGATGTTAAATCTGTGGAAGGAATCTTTTTTTTTTTTTTCTTAGGATACTCTTACTAATAGCACAAGTTGTTATAGAGTTTTAACAGGAAATCATTAATTGTTGAAGAATCAATTCATGTAGTTTTTGAGGAATCAAATCTTTGTACAAAATCAATACTGATATATGTGAAATTGTAATCTTCCAAATAGCAATATCAAATTTACAATCAACAAAGAAAATAAAAATGATCAAGAAAAAGAAAAATCAAGTAACATCCATGAAAATAGATAATGAAGAAGAAATTGAAAATGAAGATCTATCAACTTTCCTAAAACTTGAAACTTAATAAAAGATCACCAAGGATCTAATACTTGGTAATATGGAAAACACGGGGTTAGAACAGAAGAAATCCGAATTGAATCTGCTTTCCTAAACACATTGAACCTATAAAAAATGCTTAGAAGCTATTGAAGAGACTCGTGGGCTATGCTATGTTGAAGAGTTAAACAAATTTGATTAGAAAGCAAGTTTGGGATCTAGTACGTCGACCAAATGACAAATTTATATGGAGCAACCGGGTTCTTTAGTGCATCCACCTTATGAAATGTGACCTGTAGTTCAAATAAAGCAATGGATGTGTGCTTAGTAGCTCAGGTTACAACAGCGATGGGCCGCTAGATGAAAACATTGCCCCGGTGCTTAGACTTCGAAGCATAAGACTGTTTACTTGCATTGTAGTCATAAAGCCTTTTCAATTACCCACTGGCTGTCCACCGGCCTTTCTCAATGTGATCTCACTGCGGAAGGTCTGTACCCCAACCTCCTGTTTGGAACCATTCCTCCATTCTCCCTCCTGATTTACGTTCCTCAAGCCCTCTTTCTTCCCTCCCCTCTCCCCCTTCTTCCCAGTTCGACGGATAGGAAATAAAACGGATGGGAGAAAGATTGTGTACAACGGCGATCAAAAGACTGCTCAAGGTCAAAGGGTTCAATCTCGAAGAAGAGGAGCAGGTTAACGGCGACAACCCAATGCCCGCTTTGAGTCAGCATCACTCCCAAATCAGAGGAAGGCTTTGGACAACTGGTAAGCAAATACAGCATAACAAGCACGGACCAGGATTCCTGATTCGTCCTCATCAATCCTGATGACTCGTCAGATGAAAATAAGGTCTGCACCGTGCATATGATCACAAGTAAAGAATACCAAGCGTCTGAAGAAGTCTCCATAGAGTGGTTCTCAGAAGAAATAGAATCCCAACAAGCATCCCCATGGGTTGAAGCGGCACATCAAGATATGATCCATAGCCTGGCTAAGGTCAGTCTAAGTGCATGGCAAAAATTGTCAACAACGGAAGTCATTCCCAGTGTCACTATCCCATCTAGAAGAGCCGGGGAAAAGCCCATTTATCTTCCATTCCGTAGGACATGCAGGTAAGGCCACTCCCCGAAACAGCAAAATGGATAAAAGAATAAATCCTTATCAAAGGAAGCCTGTGTTTAATCCGGCGATCAAGAAAATGCTTGAGAAGCATGTATTTAATACAAAAGAAGAAGAGAAGGTTGAGCACGAAATTATATCAGCATTCAGAACTTTGGCTACCTATAAGCAGGTTGGCTCCAACTTGGGAAATTCTGAGTTAGGAAATTCTGATCCTTCACCAAATGAAGATTTGATCTGGGTCGTAAATACTTTTATGGTAGATGAAGACTCCTCTTCAGGAGAAGAAATAATCATGGAAGAATCATCGGAAGAAGTAGAAGTCCATCTGGCTCCTTCAGAATTTGAAGCAGGAGGTCAAGCAACTGTTGATGACCTTCTCGAAGTTAACCTCGGCTCAGAAGAAGACCTAAGGCAAACCTTCATCAGTACTTCTCTCTCTCAAACGAAAAAAGAGTAATATCTTTGTCTTCTAAAAGAGTACAAGGATTTCTTTGCCTGGAACTACATAGAAATGCTTGGCTTAGATCCGAAAATTGTAGTCCATCATCTCACAACTCAAGAAGATGTCAAACCGATTAACTAGGCACAAAGACGAGCTCGCCTAGAACTAGTTGCTCAGATTGAAGCTAAGGTAGATAAACTCCTCAAAGCTGGGTTTATAAGAGAGGTTCAATACCCTACTTAGCTTGCCAACATGGTTCCTGTAAAGAAGAAGAACGAATAGATCCGGATTTGCATAAACTTCTGGGATCTGAATGAAGCTTGTCCTAAGGATGAATTCCCTTTGCTTATCACAGAAATGATGGTCGATGCCACAACAGGTTTCAAAACTTTATTCTTCATGGATGGATATTCTGGCAACAATCAAATCAAGATGGCTCTAAAAGATGAAGAGCTTATAGCCTTCTGTACCCCTAAGAGGGTGTTCTGCTACAAAGTCATGCCATTCAGCCTCAAAAATGCCGGAGCAACCTATCAAAGAGCCATGATCATTATATTTGGAGATATTCTCCATGAGAAACTCGAATGTTATGTTGACGACTTAGTAGTCAAAATAAGGTAACGAAGCAATCATCTGGATGATCTTCAAGAAATCTTCGACAAACTGTGACAACACCAGCTCAAGATGAACCCACTCAAATGCGCATTCAGAGTTGCATCAGGGAAAATTCCTAGGCTTTGTGGTATGCCACAAAGGAATTGAGATTGACCTTACTAAGATAAAGGCCATTCGTGAAATGCCCCCTCCAAGAAATCTGCGCGAGTTGAAAGGACTTTAGGGTTGACTCACTTATATCTGGAAATTCATCTCTAACTTGGTTGGAAGATGCCAACCGTTTTCCTAGCTAATGAAGAAGGGAATATCGTTTCAATGGGATGAAGCTTGCCAAAATGCTTTGAACAACATCAAGACTTATCTCACAAATCCACCAGTCCTTATGGGTCCCATTAGAGGAAAGCCACATATCATCATCACAGCACTCGAGGGATCCCTCGGAGCTCTCCCTGCTTAGCATAGTGACCAAGAAAAAGAAAATGTGCTGTATTACCTAAGCAAGACTCTAGTTGGAGCAGAATGCAGATATAGCCGGATAGAGAAAGTCTGTCTGGCCCTCATCTTCGCTTTGAAGAAATTAAGGCACTATATGCTCGAGCATTCGGTGAAACTGATATCCAGAGCCGATCCTCTCAAATATATAATGTCCCGTCCTACTCTCTCAGGCAGAATAGTAAAATGAGTGGTACTCCTGTCTGAATTCGAAATTGAATTCGTGCCCCAAAAGGCAGTGAAAGGGCAAGCCCTTACTGACTTCCTTGCAGCACATCTAACTTCCGTGGACTGGCCTTTGGTCATTGACCTCCCTGATGAAGAAGTTATGCAAGTTCAGGTCAAATCAAGTTGGAAGATGTATTTTGATAGAGCTTCAAGAAGCCCTAATGGAATCAAGCGCGTCAACCTGAAGGATAACAAATCAGGTGTTGGTATCGTTTTTTGTCACACCAGACAACATAATACTACCTTATTTCTTTGCCCTAACATAAGGATCTTCAAAAAATGAAACTGAATATAAAGCCCTGATAGCAGGTCTCGAATTGGCTCTTGGGATCCCGGTGGATGAGCTAACCGTCTATGGGGATTTAGAACTCCTCATCAAACAAGTTCGAGGTGAATACGCTTTACAAAGAGTCAGTCTCATTCCATATCAGAAGAGAGTGGACCAGCTACTTGCTTAGATTCTAAGAAGCAGCCTTTTCCATGTTTGTAGAGGACTCAACAATCAAGCTGATGCTCTGGCCAGTCTCGCCGCAGCATCTCTAACTCAACCAATAGACAGGGTACTGACATTATAGTAGGAGAAAGAAGAACTCTTAAAACCCTTCCAGAGTTAGATTTCCTTGAAATAGTTTGTTCTATGATAATAAAAAAAAGACAAATATTGGCCATCTCCAGCATGGTCGATTGCTCGAATACCGTGCCAAATGCACTGAAGTCCGTCGATGCGTCACAAAGTTTGTGATGTTGGATGTGTTCTCATGCAGGTGTACAGTGATGTTGGATGTGTTCTCATCTAGGCGTGGTGGTTATGAGGTGTACAGTGATGCCTCGCACGTCGGGCTTGGGTGTGTTCTCATGCAGTATAAGAAGGTCATTGCCTATGCATCAAGACAATTGAAAGAGCATGAAAAGAATTACCCCACACATAACTTGGAGCTTGAAACGGTCCTGTTTGCTCTCAAGATTTGGCATCATTACCTTTATGGGGAGGAGTTCTATATGTTCACGGACCATAAGAGCCTCAAGTACCTCTTTTCCCAAATGGAGCTGAATCTGAGGTAGCGGCGTTGATGGAGTTTCTGAAAGACTATGACTGCTCCATTCAGTATCACCGGGGTAAAGTGAATGTAGTGGCTAACGCTTTGAGTAGAAGACCTCTAGGGTTGTTGGCTCACATGATGGTTCAAGAATGGGAGCTATTGGAAGACTTGGCAAACCTGAACATCAGTGTGAATGCTTCTGTTCGCAGTCCTGTCTTGGCAAATATCATGGTTCGGCCATACATCTTAGATCGGATCCGAGAATTACAGGCTTTGGATGCTAACTTGTTGGCTTTCTGGGACAAGGAAGTTGCCAAGGACAGTGACAACTTTTCTCTAACTAGCCAAGGTGCTATCATATTCAAGGGAAGACTATGTGTCCCTGCTGATGTAGAGTTGAGGTGGGAGATTATGGATGAAGCCTACCGTTCGAAGTATACAATGCATCCTGGGGGTACGAAGATGTACCGGAACCTCAAGGAGCACTTTTGGTGGTGAAACATGAAGAAAGATGTTGCAAAGTATGTGGAACGGTGCTTGGTGTGCCAGCAAATGAAAGCAGAGCACATGTGACCGACGGGCCCATTACAGTCTCTCCCTATTCCCGAGTGGAAATTGGAGCACATCTCCATGAACTTCATTGTTGGCTTGCCAAGTATGGCAAGGAACTCAGATGCAATATGGGTTGTAGTAGACCATTTGATGAAGTCTGCGCATTTCTTGCCCTATCAGACTACGTTCAACTCGAATCAGTTAGCAGTATTGTATATCAAGGAAGTGGTTCGGTTGCATGGGGTGCCAGTCAATATTGTGTCAAATCAGGATCCAAGTACCAGGCGAGCATCCAAATGGAAGCACGGAAGAGCACTTGCCTTTTGTTGAATTTGCCTATAACAATAACTACCAGGCGAGCATCCAAATGGCACCATTCGAGGCCTTGTATGGGCGAAACTGTAGGTCTCCTCTCTACTGGGATGAAGTAGGAGAGAGAAAAATGTTGGGTCCCGAGTTAATTGAGCAAACTGCGGACAAAGTTAAGATCATCTGGGATCGGTTGAAAGCTACCCTAGATCGTCAAAAGAACTATCGCGATCCAAAACCCACCCTAGGAGTTAGAGTGAACTTTGGACGACTAATCATGGCTTACATGACTTGCTTGACAAACCAACCTGCAAAAACCCATAGAGCATATACAATAGAGGATATAAACAGCGGAACATACTCTAACATAGCACAGCGGAAGTCTAAACAAACCTCTATGTATATACGAATCCAAGTTTACACAAAAGGAATCCAAAAGAAAGTGCGGACAGACCCGCCAAAATACATGAATGTAAATCTCTCATCTCCCTCACAGCTATTCACTCAGAATCTACAACCACCTAATGGTAACCCTCTACTGGAGGTTCCTCCAAAGGTTCCTCGACGTACTCCTCCTCCACCCAAGGGCTCAGAGCACAGACATCAAAAGGAGCAGCTGCTCCGCCATCACCTGCTGACATAAGAAGTACGACTGAGCATGGAATACTCAACGAGTACCAAACACTAACCAACAGTCATAGCATACGGATAGCATACATAAAGCAGGAAACAATTCACGCATATAAAGCAGGAATGATTCATATCATGAGAATAAAGTAAAGCAATATAATTCATCATGTTTGCATTCATAAAAGCCGGTAAAACCCTTGAAATCTTGTGCACTTGACTTGACTGAAATTACCCTTTTTATGCTTGAAACCTTGTCTACCGTGTCATGCGTGTCATGCTTGTATCATACGTGTCATGTCATGCCATGTGTGTATCATGCTTGCTTGTTCTGAAAAGTAATCTACTTGTGAGGGAAGGGAGACCCTTCTTCCTAGAATGCTCATGTTTGTCATGCTATGTTATGTCATGCTTACTCGGAAAAGTAAACTACTTGTGAGGGAAGGGAGACCCTTCTTCCTAGAATGCTCATGCTTGTCCTTCCACTTGTGAGATGTCCTTGTGAGATGCACTTGCGAGGGAAGGGAGACCCTTCTTATGATATGTATGCACTTGCGAGGGAAGGGAGACCCTTCTTATGAAAATGCATGATTGTCTTGTCCTTGCCAAAAGCGAGGTAAAACATATCGTAGGATATGCCCCACCTCTAAATCCCATTCTTGAAAACCTTGGTAAATCATGTCATGTGTGCGTGCTTATGAGGTCGTGTGCATACTTGCATTTGGAATTAAATATGGCATTTGAGTAATTCATAACACATAACATCAATGATTTGAGCAATTTAGTATTCATATCATTTAGGGAAAGCGAACAATCACACTATCATGACCCTAGCAATTTCCATAAACCTTAAACATGCAATTTCTTAATTTATTATTTATTTCATTCACCTTGGCATTTCATCAAACATGGTGCATTCATTATTTATTAACCCTACAACATGCTTTTCTAGGTGGGTTATGCTCACATCATACGTGTTTGTTCATTATGGATACAATGCCCTCCCCATTTCATTCATCTCATCATTTCACACGGCATCTAATCGCCAATTCCGTCTCCATTCACCATTCACACCCATCCATCTCATAGCACATGTGTAAATGAAAGAAAACAAAGAGAAATAAAGGAAAAGAAGGAACTATAACTAGGAGGGTAGCAAGAAGTACTGACCTTGAAGAAATGAGGAAGAAACCCCTTCCAAAAACGACCGTGTAGCTGCTGCCCTAGCTTGGATCACGAGCTCCTCGAATGCTTGAGCCTTGATCTTGAAGAAAACGGGCTTGGGGTTGATCTAGGGTCTTAACCCCTTTGATTTCTCCCCAAAAGCAAACCCTAGGTTAGGGAAAACCCTTTTCTTCTCTCTTCCTCTCTAATATCTCTAAGTGTGGTAAATGAGCCCTAAAGGCTCGGGCAATCCTATATAGGAAAGGGTTTAACGCCCAAAAGACGAAAACGCCCTTAATAAAATTCCTGCAAAAACACGAAGACCGAGCGATCGGTGTTTATGACCGATCGATCGGTTGCCTACCGAGCGATCGGTGAATTGACCGAGCTCTCGACCAAAAATTAACTCTCTGGAAAATTTCCCCATTAAATTTTTCGACCAGTCGATAGCCTCCGATCGATCGGTTTTGGACCGATCGATCGCTCCATGGACCGAGCGATCGGTTGCCTGCAGGTCCAAACTGTTTGGCCATATCTTTTGACTCGCTTGTCGGATGTTGACGATTCAACTTGCGTTGGGTTCGTACTTCGAAAAGGAACATTTCTGACATTTCAGAATTTTTAATTTCTTCCTTATTTATTAATTGTACTACATTAAAGGAAAATTGGATACGAAAGTGTCATGCATTAAACATGAAAAAGTCCGGGGCTCTACAATAACTATGCGGACACTCGTTACAGGGACTTGGAATTCTAGATAGGGGATCAAATCTTTGTGAAGATATCTCCTAGCAAGGGGATCATGAGGTTTGGCAAGAGAGGCAAGCTTAGTCCTCGGTATGTTGGGCCGTTGGAAATTATGACTAGGGTTGGTGAAGTTGCTTACCGGGTAGTTCTCCCAACTCATAAGGCAGCGGTTCACAATGTGTTCCATGCATTGATGCTCCAGAAATACATCTTCGACCCTTCGCATGTCATAGACTTAGAACTGTTGGAAATCCAAGAGGATCTCACACTAGTAGAGAAGCTGATTCAGATATTGGATTGGAGAGATCAAGTGCTTTGCAACAAAATAATTCCATTGGTCCTCGTGAAATGGCAACATCATACTAGAGAAGAGGTCACATGGGTGCGCGAGGCCGAAGTCAAAGAAAAATACTCGGAGTTTTTTGCTTAAGTGTCATGTATTACCATATAAAAATTGTTATCGTTTTGTACATGTATGTAGCGTCCAAATTTTGAGGATGAAATTTTTGTAAGGGGGAGAATGTAGCGCCCTAGAACTTTTCGTACCTAATGAATAGCGTTCTCATAGCCAATTGGCCTTTCACGTAGTCTAATTAATAAATAAAGAAAAATTTAGAAATTCTAAAATGGCGGAATTGTTCCTTTTCAAATGACGAGTTCAACGCAAGTTGAATCGTCAAAATCTGACGAACGAGTCAAAAGTAATGGCCGAAATACCCCAAGGGGTTTGTAAGTGAAAAGGACGAAGAAAAACTGGGATTGACGATGAATCGCCATAGGGTGACGATCGATCGTTACGAGCCCAGAGACCTGAGCAATCTACTGGAACTTGGACGATCGATCGTCCAAAACTCGACGATCAATCGCCCTGAACCAAGAAATTTGATGGCTTTGGGGAAGCTGGACGATCGATTGCCCAACACCGACGATCAATCGTTTGGAGACAGAAATCTGGGTAAGTCTACGGGAATGTGGACAATCGATCGTCCCAAGACCGATGATTGATCATCATCGCGGAACTCTATTTTTTTTTAAGACCCGAAATCAAGGGTTTCAACTCTTGGGCTTATAAATAAAAGCCATTTGGGGGTTTTTGGGAACCCTAAACCTAGAGGAGAGAAAAAGGAGAGGAAGGAAGAGAGAAAAAGGAGAGAAAGAAGAGTAGAGAGATTTGGGGATTGTTAGCCTCACGGTTACAACTCTTAGTACACAAAATTGTTTCGGTGATAACAAAATAATGAAATGACTCTTGATATACAAATATTTCCATTGAGTATGTAAAATTTCAGTGAAGAGGTTTATAAAGATCAAACTTCAACATATTAAAGGATTAAAGAGCTTAAGTGATCAAGGTCAAAGTTCAAGTGCTAGTCCTTCCAAAGACTAAAGCTTCAAAAACCTCAAGACAATGCTTAAAGATCCATCAAGAATGAAGATTCTCAAATCAAGATTGAAGACCATCCTTTCATGAAGACTAGTGACTAAGTTAAAGTGTCTAGGACCTTGTAAAAGTCCTCAAGACATTAAAAAAGAATCGCTCAAAGATTACCTAGATAGACCATAGGTGACCTAGTATAAATTGGACATCATTCTAAGGCTCTAAAAATGATTAAAATATTGATAATTTAATTGCCTAAGGGTCCTAGCTTGTTTCCCATCTTTTTGGTCTCATTACGATGAGTTTACTGAAAAAAATTCAGTGAACTCGTCGACGAGTACAAGGGACTCGTCGACGAGTGGATGATAGGAAATTGAAGCAATAGCTTCTGTCTCCACTCGGCGATGACTCAAGCCCAAATCTCCCTCACTCGTCGACAAGTGCCTGTGGAAAAAATCTTTAACGGCTAATTTGCATTCAATGCTACTCCAAACGGCCATATTGATTGCCCAACTATAAAAGGAGTGGATTAATGATAAAAACAGATAATTCTACGGATTCCAATCACTGTTCTATTGCTCATTCATCACTTACTAACTCTCAACAATCAATACTCTGTTTTTCTATTGAATAATTAGAATCCTAATCCCAATCCCTTTCTCTTTGAGCATTCAATTCCAATAAATTTTGAGAGATTGTAAGCTTTGCATTCAATTCTTATCTAGCTCAATTTAGGAGCTTTCAATTCGGATTTAATATCCACCAACTTCTGTATTAATTTGAAAGTCATGAATCAGGGTTTCTTGCACCCTGTTAAGAAGAGAGTCTTCTTTGTATCCAAAAGAGAGTCTCTTGAAGAGGTTATTCCTTAGCCTGTAAAAGAATTGTAAAAGGTTCTTCCTGAGCCTGGAAAAGGATTTGTGAGCGCGGAATTTCTTCACTCACAATGGTTTGAATTACCTGTGTACCCTTACGGGTGTGAAAGGGTTTTTAGAGTCGCCACCTATTCATTCTGAAGGGATAAATCCCCCGGGTTTGGATAAGGTCTTAGTCTACAAGTGAGATCAAGGCAAGGGGTTCGGTTAAGTCTGGGGAAGGTGTTAGGCACCCCGATACTTCCGTCTTACGACGGTTCCGTACTCCCCGGGTTTAAGCCAAATAAAATTAATCTTGATTAGAATGCCAGAGTGTTTAAGTTAACACTAAACCAAGAAAGGAAAAGCTAACTTGGGTCAGGCCCATATTGGACTACCTACGTACTCACAGGGTGAGATCAGACTGAGCGTAGTTCTGGCACGTGAGCTTGTGCCGAGGCTAGGGGCGTGTGTGTGTGCACCAAGGGTGGTAAACATGGGCTAGTCTGGTAGACTAGGGTTTGGTTGACCGAGGGGGGCCAAGTGCATGGTATTCAAGCCCAGTAAGCTTAGGGGGGTAGTTCGGTAGACTAGGACGGAGTCCAGCACGGGTTAGGGTTACTAACCGGGGTTAGGCCGAACTAACTATGGTTAGGATTGCTAACCACAGTTAAGGGGATGTGATGTGTAGCCCGGTAGGCTAAAGGGGAGGCTCAGTAGGCCGAAGATAGTCCTACAGACTTGGTTCTTAGGCCTGGTAGGCCGTAGTCCGAACTTAACTACGATTAGGGTTGCTAATCGCGGTAAAGGGGGGTCTAACTGTGGTTAGAGTCGCTAACCAGGGTTAGGTAAAGGGCCAAAGTCAGTTTTATGGTCTGATTGATTTTAGGAATTTCTGTTTAATTATCCAAAGTTTGTGGGGTTAAGGGGTGCTTAATCACGGTTAAATGTTAACTAGAGGTGTATTTAACCACGGTTAAGGGTATGGTATAGTCTGAGGTGGACCCGGGGGGCTAGGCAGGGCCTAAAGTGGCCTCCTACCAGGCCTGGGCCCCTGCAAAAGCCCAGAAGAAAAATAAAGTTAATGTCGGTAATTGGATTACCGACATTAATAACAGTGTTTTTGAGTTGTGTTTTTGCCTCTGTTAACTAGGGTTAAGGTGTGACCCAGGGTGAAGTGAAGCATGGGAGTGTAGAGAGGACTCCTGGGAGTCTTCTGAGTCTGGTGTCGGCCCTAGGGGATGCCTAGAGTGGGCCCCACAAGGCTGTAAAATCACTGTGAAAGAAACAGCATATTGGCGGTAGTTATTCTACCGCCAATACAAAACTAGGCTGAAAATAGGATGTCGGTAAAATGTTCACCGACCAAATAAAAACAGGCCTTACCAGGAATGGTGGTACTGGAATTACCACCATTCCTGATTTTTTGAAAACCAAGTTTCTGCCCATGGGGCTGTGCACAGAGGTTACTAGGGATTATCCTAAGGTTTTTGTGCCTTATGGGCCCATGCCATAGGTTTAGGCTTTAGGGGCCTTGGACTCTATGGTTCAAGCCCTAATGGCTCTAGGGCTAGACTAAGGTTTCGACTAGGGTCAGTCCTAAGGCTACTAAAGGCTTGCTTAGGTTTGAGGGGACTTGGTAGGGGGTAACTATAGTTAAAAGGGGTTTTAACTACAGTTAGATGGGGTGTAAAAATTGGGTGCTTACAGCTGCCCCTCTTTGCTGGAGAATGCCAAGATTGGCGATTTGAACGACAAAGACTGGAATCATCCTATTTTTACACTGAGCTCGGATAACAAGGATGCAGAAAGATGATATGTATGCATGCGGTGCAAATGACGAGCGCGATGTAGTGGCATGGTCATTGCTGGGAAGAGTGAGAAGTTTGGACTACTTACTGGGGAGTGATGGATGTAGGGATGACATAGCCCGTAGGCATTTGCCGGAGGGATTCGATCGAGTTTGATCGAAAGGACACACAGGGTGTCGAGAGCACACAGGGTGCTGAAGGGGTGACATGCGGGTGATGTGCACTGTAAAGGTACACACGAGATGTCGAGGACACACAGGGGTGTCGAATGAGAGGACATGCGGGTGGTATACACTGTAAAGGTATACACGAGATGTCGAGGACACACGGGGGTGTCGCAAGAGTGCGGCATGTCCAAGAGACACTAGCCAGATGATTGAATAGGCCGAAAGGCACTAGATTCTGATCAAAGATGATGCTGAGGAGTTTGGTCACATAGGGTGTGATGCTATGCAGGAATGTCATATAGGGGATAAAGGCGAGGATGCTTTCCCATGACTCTACTAATTTGCAACTTGCGGGGATGCATGGTGTCGGCTTCTTTTGCTCTGTCTTGTTGGGGCTGCTTAGTGCAGGCTACTATGATCTGGTCAAGATACTAAAGAGGGGCTGCTTTTTTTGAAAACATTTTATCAAAGGTTTTGGTCCTTTGTAGAAAAGTTTTTGATTTCAACAGAAAGAATGTTCAACTAGCTATCAGTTTTGCTAGGTAATTGCCTTAGACAGGGCTTGGGGATCATATATTCTGCCTTTTGCTTGTGGAGAGTGGAGTATGACCCAGAAGAGGTTTTGTCACCGTCGAGGAAGTTCGTGGGTAAACCATTTTTCCTTGTCACCGTTGGAGATTAGACTCTGACTGGGGAGAAGCTTGCTGGGGAACAAATTGGATGCCTCTGCTTGAAAATCCGCTGGGGAATGTAATACCATTATAGACCATTACTAGGGATCTGGTAGGGGATATAACACTGTCGTAGATCACTGCTGGGAGTCTGAACTTTGCTTGGGGACTAGTGTCAGGGAAGCTGCTCTTCCATGCCATCTGTCGGGGATCGCTGTAGGGGATTTGTTTGGCTAGTCTGACTACTGTTGAATTCTATTGCCAAACTGCTTTTCAGCTTTTTCTCCCTTTTTTACTCTTGGAATGGCCAAATTATGGGGTTCGCATAATTTTTGCGCGATGAGGCCGTTGCCGGTTTTCCTCATGCCTGCGAAGCTGACTGATTTTTGGTTCCTTTTTTTACCCTAGTCACAAGACAAGGTCTGGGGATCGCGTGATTTTCGCATAATGAGGCCATTTCCGGTTTTCACTAATGCCTGCGACTTACTGGGGAAGCTTTGTTTATGTTGGGAAAAATAGGTCTTCTCCCATCATTGCCCTGAATGGCGCTCCTTTGGGGATCTAAGGATGATATTTTCGCTAGGGATACAGATGTGATACTGTGCTTGCACTTGTAGCTTCTAGGGGATCTAGAAGGACTTTGTAGTGGGACGAAATGTAGGCTGAGGGACCAATGTTTGGGATGCCCTGGGACTTCTCCTGCTTGTTGTTGATTTGCACTCCCTTGGAGGTTTTGGTTTTGATATAATTGATTTTCACCTTCTAGGGGAACCCTTATGTTTCTGGGGGAATTTTTTTGCTTAAGGCTTGTGCCTTAGGTTTCCCGGTGATTTTTTTTTAATGGAGGATATTGAGAGAGGTTGTCTCTGCTAGGAAGGGTGAGAGAGGTTGTCTCTGCTGAGGATAGAGAGGTTGTCTCTGCCCGAGGATTGTTTTTCAGGAGAGATTGTCTCTGAAAGGTTCTTCTGTTAGGTAAAGAGTCCAGAGAGATTGTCTCTATGGGGAGTCTCTGACTATTGAAATGTTTCGACTTCTATTTTGGGTTTTCTTTTTATAGAAATTTTGTACCCTTGAGAGTCGATTTACCTGGGATGCTGGGAGAGTTTGTCACTGCTTGGGGAGTGACTCTATGGAGGATAGTTGATGACTCTTTTTAGGGAAATAGGGACTCTGTTTAGGGAAATTCGGGGAGTGGATACCCCTTTCGTGACCGCACCTAATTTGACAGGTTGCCTACGTACCCTTTTGCAGGATCAGGTCATGACGTAGTTCAGGCCAATGCCATAGAAGGCGAGGGAGGGTGTCCCTGAAAAAGTGTAATGAAAGAAGGGCTGTCAGGCTCGAGGGGCTAACTAGCGAATTTCAATGAATTGTAAATGGGTTACAAGAAAGATGGTGAAGAGTGTGCCAATGATGGCCTCTTGTCATTTTCTGGAGAAACTATAAGTGCAAAGCGCCTATCAAATCTAGACCCTAAGTGTAGTTTCTTTTGACTTTGTCTATGTTAACGGTCTCTGGGAGGTCTTTGTCATCCATACGTCCGAGTCGAAAGGCACTGTCGGAGAATTTCTCTCGGACGACGTATGGGCCTTCATAGTTGGGGGTGAACTTGCCCCTTGGGTCAGGGCGGTTTGGCAACATTTTCCAGAGAACCAAGTCACTGATCTCGATGCTTCTTGGCTTGAATTTCCTGTTGAAAGCCCTAGCCATGCGCCTCTGATAGGCCTGAGAGTGGTTGAAGGCTTTCAGTCGTCGCTCTTCAATCAGATTCAACTGCTCATACCAGGTTTGTGCCCATTCTGCTTCTGAGAGCTCTGCTTCCATTAACACCCGGAGTGATGGAATCTGTACTTCGATGGGGAGGACTGCTTTCATACCATAGGCCAGAGAGAATGGTGTTGCCCCAATAGAGGTTCAGATGGACGTTCTGTAGGCCATGAGTGCGTAAGGAAGCATCTCATGCCAGGTAGAGTACTTAGTGGCCATCTTCTCTATGATTTTCTTCAGATTTTTGTTGGCGGCTTCAACTGCACCATTGGTTTGTGGCCTGTATGGCATAGAATTATGATGTTGGATTTTGAATTTCTGGCAGAGGTCAGTCATCCCCTTGTTGTAGAAGTTGAGGGCATTGTCTGTTACAATCTCATACGGGACCCCCATATCGGTAGATGATATCCCTCTTCAGAAAATACTGAACCACTGAGGCTGTGACGCTGGCATAAGAGGCTGCCTCGACCCATTTTTTAAAATAATCGATTACTACCAGAATGAATCGATGTCCATTTGATGCTTTCAGAGCTATAGGTTCGATGACGTCGATGCCCCAAGCTGAGAATGGCCAAGGAGCGGTAGATTGTGTAGCCTATTTGGTGGTGCATTTACCATGTCAGCATAGATTTGGCACTAGTGGCACTTCTGCACGTGCTTGCAATAATCTGATTCCATGGTGGACCAATACTAGCCTAGTCTGAGTATCTTCTTAGATAACATCAACCTGTTCATGTATGGACCACAAGTTCCTCCGTGAACTTCTTCGATTACCTGCGCTACTACACTTGTATCTAGGCATCTGAGCCAAAGTAGGTTCGACAACCTTTTGTACAAGATGCCCCCTGATAGGATGAACTAAATGGCCAGTCTTCTGATTGCACGACGGTCTGTCTTGGTAGCATCGAGAGGGAAGGTCCCGTCTTTGAGATACTACTTGATGTCTGCATACCAAGGCTTATTGTCTGATACCTACTCGATCTGAAGGTAGTAGGTGAGCTGATCTTATTGTTGAATTTTGATTAGCCAGAGCATGATGTCTGTATGGATTTGTACCATAGAAGCAAGAGTAGCCAGCGCGTCGGCGAATCTATTCTGGTTCCTGGATCGGTGGTTGGAGCTGATTCTTTTGAACTGATTGATTAGTAGATTGAGGTAGGCCAAGTATGGGACTACCCTTACTTCTCAGATGGCCCAAGATTCGTTTACCTGACAGATTACTAATGATGAGTCACCGTAGACGTTTACCTCTTCAATCCCGATGTCCAAGGCTTCTTTCAGTCCGGCTATGCACGCCTCGTATTCTGTCTCATTGTTGGAACATCTGAACTTCAGCTTGATTGAGATAAGGAGGTGTGCTCCCTTAGGTGAGATCAGGACTACTCCTGCCCCATGCCCATAACTATTGGCAGCTCCGTCAAAGTACAACTCCCAGTCGAAGCACTCTTGTTCATCGGCTTCAGCATATAAGATGGCTTCATCTAGAAACCGATCATGTACAGACATGTAGTCCTGTGCCGGACAGTGGGCAAGATGATCAGCTATCGCCTACTCCTTAACTGACTTCTGTGTCATGTACATGATGTCGAATTCAGACAACATCATGAGCCATCAGGCAGTTCTCCCGGTGGTGGCTGGCTTCTCTAGCAAGTACTTGAGTGGGTCAATCTGGGAGATCAGGATCGTAGGGTAGGAAAGTAGATAGTGCCGAAGACGCTGAGTAGCCCAGACCAATGCCAGACATGTCTTCTCAAGAGGGCTATACCGCTCTTCATACTCAAGCAGACACTTACAGATGTAGTAGATGGCTTGTTCTGTTCTGCCTGTCTCGTCATGTTATGCCAAGACGTACCCTATGGAGGTCTCTTGTACCAAGATGTAGAGTAGCAGTGGCCATCCCGATGTAGGAGGCACAAGTACTAGAGGATTCAGGAGATATTGCTTTATTCTATCAAAGGCTTCTTGGCATTCTATTGTTCAGATTGTCGATGTTTTCTTTCGGAGAAGCTTGAAGATCGGCTCGTATATCGGAGTGAGCTGAGAAATGAATCTGCTGATATACTGAATTCTGCCCAGAAAACCATGAATTTTCTTTTCAATTTAGGGTGCTGGCATTTCAATGATAGCTCTGGCTTTAGCTGGATCGATCTCAATGCCTCTTTTGCTGACTATGAAGCCAAAGAGTTTTCTTGATGAGGCTCCAAAGACACATTTGGCTGGATTCACTCTCAAGCTGTACTCTCAGAGTCTGTCACAGAGTCCCTTCAGGTCTTCAGGGTGTTGCTCAACGGTGGGAGACTTGACGATCATGTTATCCACATAGATTTCAGTGGACTTGTGCATCATATCGTGGAACAAGGCTGTCATGGCCTTCTGGTAGGTGGCCCCTGCATTCTTGAGTCTAAAGGGCATGACCTTGTAGCTAGAATGTGCCCCAAGGTGTGATGAAGGAGGTTTTCTCCATGTCTTCCTCCGCCATCCTGATCTGGTTGTATCCGGAGAAACCATCCATAAATGAGAGAGTCTCATGCCCAGCAGTATTGTCGACCAGAATGTCGATGTGCGGGAGAGGAAAGTTGTCCTTGGGGCTTACCCTATTCAGATTTTGGTAGTCAATACACATTCGGACATTGCCGTCCTTTTTGGGTACTGGTACGATGTTGGCTAGCCACTCAGGGTAGGTTACAACTGTCGGGAAGCCTACGTTGATCTGCTTGTCAACTTCTTCCTTGACCTTCTGTGACCATTCGGGCCTCATCCATCTCAATTTCTGCTTCACTGGTCTGACGTTAGGGTTTAGGGGTAGTCTGTGTACTACCAATGCTGGGTCTAAGCCGGCATGTCTGCATACGACCAAGCAAAGATGTCACTATAGCTTCTCAGGAAACTGATCATATATGCTCTCTGTTATGGGCTCATGCTTGTGCCGATCTTGACTAGCCGAGGGTTGTCTGTGGATCCTAGATTGACTGTTTCAGTGTCTTCCCTGTTTGACTGCAGGAGTCCTTCGCTGTGCTTAAGGAGGTCCTGAATTTCCTGGGGCGGTTCCTCTTCCTGTTCTAAGTCATACTCTACTTTGGAGAGTTCAATGAGGGTTTGAGGGGCAGCCCTATCAGAGGTAATTTCCTGAAAAATCAATTAGCTTCAGTTTAGAATGCTTGATGATGATGATTTTGTTGGCTTCAGGACACTAGGCCTTCCAGGGGAAAAGTCCGTGTGATTTTTTCATCAGCCGATATGAAATGTTTTTTTTTAAATCATGATTTTTGAGACAAGACGATCTGATTTTCATTGACAAAACGAAGAATTGTTACAAAAAGAGGCCGACAGTGACCTAACTTTTGGATTTTACAAATGGGAGCAAAAGAGAGGTAGATGAAGGAGAAGGGTGATGCTTGGTCACTGCTATCTCGAACCAACATGTCCTGCACTGTGCTTGCCCCGGCCTTGGCTGGCCTCGATGGTGAGAACCTCAATCCACCAACGGATCAGTGGTTGATGATTGGAGGATGCTTCGGCACTGTTGGAGAGGGTACAGACCTGCTCTCCTACTAGATATTCTGCTTCAGTAGCATCTTCGACAGTCAGCTCATCGAACATCTGGGCCATACTGAACACTTCTAGATCTGGAATCCCTGAAGACTCGGCACTTGGCTGGGGGGTTAAGGCAACGTGTACGGCAGAGGTTTCCGGGTAGGTTTCGAAGATTCCCACGGGAAGGTTACAGAGATGTGTGGTCGGGGCTCAGGTTTCGCCGACTGTCTGCTTTTCTTAGTCAGCTTGGAGAGGTAATCCTCGTATCTAGGCCTGTACCCCAAACCATAGGGAGGTGTATAGCGAGGGGGTATGTATCTCTTCTTCATGCCCTGATTCCTGGCACTGAGACCACTTCCAGGTTGGTAGTTTATTCTGGCCATCATTCTGACAAATGGTGGGACTGCTTACTTGCTTTGCTGTTCTACTTGGGCGATAGAACTAACCTGCTCGAACTGGAATATCATGAAGGCTGTGTCTTGCCCAAGCTCCTAGATGTCCCCAAAGGAACTTGCCAACTCTTCAGAAGGAATGACAACCAGAAGATCATCTTAGATGAACTTGATTCTTTGGTGCAAAGAGGATGGAATGGCTCCGACCGCGTGGATCCATAGCCTCCCTAGGAGCAGAGTGAATGAGGCTGACACGTTCACAACCTAAAAGTTTATTGAGAATTGAGCAGGTCTGACCCGATGGTCAAATCGATGTCACCTAAGGTTTGCCTGGTTGTATTATCAAAAGCCCTGATGGTCATGGGTCTCTTCTTCACTTGACTGAGGTCAGGCCCAGGTTTTACAGCGTAGAGAGTGTACAGACATTCAGGCCGGACCCATTGTTGATGAGCACTAATGATAATGTTCAGTTCATGCACTGTACAGTAATGTGTAAAGCCCGAGTGTGGTCCCTGTCGCTGTCTGGTATCTCCTCTTCCGTAAAGGAGATGACTTTGGGTTCAAGGATTTGCCCTACCATTTACCCTAGTTTCTCAGGCGTTATGTCTGGTGTTACATGGGCATCGTCGAATACTCGGAGTAGTTGCTTCCTATGATGCTCTGAAGTGAGAAGAAGACCCAAGATGGATATCTGTGCTGGGACATTCCAAAATTGCTGAGTGATATTGAATTCCTCTGCTTTTTCTAAGATTTTCAATAAAACTGCTGAATCAGCTACTTCCTTCTGTGAGTCTGACACCCCTGCTTTCTCTTCTTCTGCACTCTTCACCCTTGTTGGATCAGTTGTAGGAGGTTGATATACCCGACCAGATTGGGTTAGGTTGGCAGTGCTTTTGCTCTCAAGGATGAGAGAGCAGGGAGCAGGTACTCGATTGAGGTTGAAGGGAGGCTCTGGGATGTAAGGGATCCAGACAAGGCCTGAAGAGGTTGGGGCTTGAGCTGGAGTTGTAGGCCAATTTGCAGGGCAAGGAATTGTGTAAATGATCTGTTCGGGGACAGGTATCTGGGTTGGAGACTGAATGGTCTGTATGTTTGACTAGGGGAAGGGGATTATGACAGGTGATCGGTAAGAAGGCCTGATGATCCCATCATTCACTACGGGTGTTCTGGGTCCTGGCTGTCCTACCCTGGGCTCTATCCACTGGATTAAGTTGACTTGATTGTTATGTTGGGGTAGTGGCACCTGATTGATGCTGGTGTTGCTGGGAGCCAGCTCAACCCTTCCGTCATCCAAGAGATCTTGAATGACACACTTCAAGCCTATGCAGTAGTCTGTAGCATTGCCTGGGCCTCTATGAAAGGTGTAGTGATGATCGGCATTGTAGTTTTTGTTCTGTTTATCTGGAGGTAAGAGAGGTATGGGGCCTCTCAACTCGAGAAGACCCTATTTGGTGAGGAATTCCAATAACTGGCTGAGTGTGTATGGAAGAGGGGTAAATTTTCTGGGGGACAGTTTTGCCCCTGGGCTGGTCGGGCTAGCCAGGTATTCCTGATAATTGACTGTTGTTGAGCTACTGGAGCTAGTAATTTGATGGGTACTGTAGAAGCAACCATATGTACATCTTTCTTCTTTCTGTGGTCCCTAGGACCGATGTTTCTACTGGATGAGGCTGTCGCCTTGGGGGGATCAAATCCTAGACTGGAATGAATGGGCCCGCTTTTGATAGTAGTCTCAAAATGGGCACCCATCTTGACGATGGTGCCAAAGTCCACCACTACTATGGTCACCATGAGTGTAGAGTAGGGCTGCTTTAGAGTGCCCATGAACATGCCTGCCAGTTCTTCCTTAGGGATACAAGTCGGGATCTTTGTTGCCATTTCCCTCCAGTGGGTGGCGTATTCCAAAAATGATTCGTTATTACGCTGGCTTAACTGCTCAAGCTTGCTCCTCTGAGGGCGGAGCTCCTAGTTAAAGGAGTATCGCTCCACGAAGCTGTCCATGGTATCTTGCCAAGTCTTGACCTTTTGCTTATCAACAGACATCCACCACGTAAGGGCTGTCCCCTTCAGACTCTTTTAGAAGTACTGGATGAGTAGAGACTGATTCCTATTGTGCTGAAGCATGTCCCCCAGGTACAATTTCATGTGTTGTTTTGGACAGCCTGAGCCGTCGTATTTGTCAAAGTCTGGGACCTTGAAACCTACGGGCACAGCATCCCTTGAGGAGAAAGTTAAGTCCTCTAGTGATAGACTTATACTGGTGGATGCACCCTTCATTCTTCTCATCTCCTTTTTCATCTGCTTGATCTTGTCCTGTAAGGATGGGGTAGGATCCGAAGATGATGGCATGTCTTGGTGGACGTGTGAGGCCTTGGGTTGCTCTTCATACTGGTTATACTCCTCTCATCCGCCTGTTGCGGGTATGGGGTCAGGTATGATGAAGGGAGAGGACGAGGCTCTGGTATAGGTTGCTCGGTTGGTTCTCTAGTCGGGATTCGATTAGAGGGTTCTTTGGTTCGGGTACCAATTAGAATCTTCAAGGAATCCAGAACACTGTCAAGCTTTGACTGCATGGCTACTATGTCCTTGTCATGTGACTGTAGGATCTCAATGGTTCGCTGATGCTGATCCACAGGTTCCGCCATTGAGTCAGCGCTACTTTCTTATTGTACTATGTAAGAGCTACTCTCTGATTGGACTGTGGAAAGTACTAACTCTGTAATTGGTACCTCCGTTAAGACTGTGTTTGCGGTTGCTGCTTCTGCAAGAATCGCAGTCAGAGCATGAGTCATAGGTCGGCTCATGCAACTGAAAAGAATGCAGTGGCTAATCATGATTATGCATGATTACAAGAAGTAGATGCTAGAAAAGAGTTTTTCATTGATGCATGAAGAGCGCAGTGAGTATAGGGATAGTGAGACTCAAAAGAAAAAAGACTCGATCCTAGGCAGGCCCTTCACGGATCGCAAAGTCAAGTGGCCGGGGCACACCCTTAAGATTCATGATCTGTTACTGGAGGGATGTGACTTCAACCTTCATGTGCGTAAGGGTTTCAGTAGCGTTGAACATGCAGTATCCAAATTATTGGATACGGGAGGTCATCTCTGCCTTTGCACTATCAAGCTCCTCTTCGTGGAAGTGAAGTTGGGCCCGAAAGACGGCTGCTTCCCTGGCGTTGCCTCTGCGTCTCCTGTGAAGAGACTGGATAGTCTGCTCTAGTTGCTCAACCTGTTCTTGTACAGCTTGGAGTTCACGACCTTGTTCTACTTCCTGCTGTCTAAATGCACGCTGGGCTTTCTGTAGCCTTTTCCATTTATGCTGGATTTGGAGCTGTCTCTCTAAGAAGAAGTCTGTCCAAGGAACCACCATTTCTGCTAGGGGTATGGTTCCTTGTGATGGAGCTGCGACTGGTGTGGGCAGTTCTCTGGGTGCAGGCATGCTGGCTAGAATGTCAGGATTATCCACCCACTGTCGGTATGCTGAGTTGGTCAGTGGTCCTGATGTAACCATGAAGTCCGACCACTGGTCTCGTCTAGATCTGCGCCAAGCTAACTGGAAGCGTCGGATGAGGCTGTCAGAGTGCGCTGTGAAAGTGATCCAATCATTTTTCTGCTGGTCTATCACTGGGATATGCTGAGGGAACCCAAACTGCTGGAGGACTCGGAGTGGTATATAGACGACGGAGCCTGTTAGGCCAGCAAGAATCATGCATCGTCTGCCGGTGATGACAACACGAGGTAGCCTATTCAGTACAAGCCAATCGCATTGCCAAGTGATTTCTTCCTCTGACAGGTCTTGGAGAAGCTGGTAGAGCTCTCCAACGTCTGTAGTTGCTATTGGGCCTTGATTCTGAGAAATCTTCCGAGGTAGACTATAGGCATCACAGATGCCATCCGATACCGATATGATTGTAGGCAAGTGACTTACCAACCAGAAGTGCAGGAGAGGTGTACTGGCATGGAAGATGCCCTTTCTATGATCTACCGACTGGTTGAGAGCCCTGAGAAGCTCGGCTAGGATGACTGGTACAACTGAGCAGAAGTTGTGCATGTCCTCGACGACCCCAACCAGAACTGCTTCGACAAGTGAGCAGCACCTTGGGAAGACCAGTTGAGACAAGGCTATTAGTGCAAGGGCATTGAGACCGGGAAGTTCCGCAAAAATAAAGTCAGGGTTCCACTTGCGTTTGTACTTCTTTTCGAGAAAAGACAGGGGTGTCTGATCAAAAGAGTGGATTAATGATAAAAACAGATAATTCTAAGGATTCTAATCACTGTTCTATTGCCCATTCATCACTCACTAACTCTCAGGAATCAATACTCTGTTTTTCTATTGAATAATTAGAATCCCAATCCCTTTCTCTTTTAGCATTCAATTCCAATCAATTTTGAGAGATTGTAAGCTTTGCATTCAATTCTTATCTAGCTCAATTTAGGAGCTTTCAATTCGGATTTAATATCCACCAACTTCTGTATTTATTTGAAGGTCAAGAATCAAGGATTCTTGCACCCTGTTAAGAAGAGATTCTTCTTTGTATCCAAGAGAGAGTCTCTTGAGGAGGTTATTCCTTAGCCTCTAAGAGGATTGTAAAAGGTTCTTCCTAAGCCTAGAAAAGGATTGTAAGGCTTGCTCTCTGCCGGAAAAGAAGAGTACGATTAGTAAATCATGTGAAATTCCTTGAAGCAGGAAAGCTTAAAGGCGAGGACGTAGGCAAGTTACTGAACCCCGATATCATATTTGGTATCTGGTATCTTTATCCCTCTCTCTCTTTTATTATCTCTGATTCTATTTGGTAGTTATTGTGATAATTTTTAATTTCCGCAAATATCACTTAGAGTTAATTTTTATTTTGCCATAAACCCTATTCACCCCCCTCTAGGGTCCATTATCTGGGCATCAGGGATTTTAAGAGGGTTTGAATTTGGAAGAAGGGGAGCTCAAGATCAAAGCTTGGATCACCATTTTCAAGGAAGGATCTTCTTCCTCAAGTGTTGCTTCTCCCTCAAGCTTGGGATTTCTCCCTCATTGGAAGGTCGGTACCCTATGCTACCCTTCTAGTTCATCTTCTTCCCCATTTCTTCATTTTTATGATTTTTCCCCAAATTCTAAGTATGATAATGTGATGAGATGAATGGATGGAGGATGTGATGATATGAATGAAATGGGAAGGGTATTTCACCAATAATGAACACACATGAATGCTGGATGAATTGGATGAATCATTAATCAAGAAAAGCATATGAAATTTCTAGGGCTTATGATAGTGTGATTATTCATTTTTTTGTATCGGCATGAATATTCTTATGTGTTGAATTAATGTTATTCCATGTATTATTGTCTCAAATGTCACGTTTAATTCCTAGCTAAAGCATGTACACGATTTCACGAGCACGGCATACATGACATGGTTTACCGAGTTTTCAAGAATAAGAGTTTTAGTCTCGATTCACAAACACCATGACAAAGCCAAACGTAAGGGTTGGTATAAGAGGTAGGGCATATCTTAAGATATGTTTTGCCTCGCTTTTGACAAGAACAAGTGTAAGAAAGCAAGATTTAGTGCACCTCCAAGCATTCATGTTTACTTTATTGCATTTTCGTAAAAAGAGGGAGTTTACACTTCCCTCCCTTCAAGTTGATAAGAAGGGGTTCCAGACCACCCTCCCTCGTAAGCCACATCTGATTTTCAAAAGAGGGGGTTTACACCACCCTCCCTTCAAGTTGTTCAAGGGCACTAACATCCCAAGCACATGAACATGTCTAAATTCCAAGCAAGCAAGCAAGAGTATTTTAATTCCATGACACGACAAGACAAGAACAAGAACACGCCAAGCAAGATTGCATCTCACAAAAGAGGAGGTTTACACTTCCCTCCCTTCAAGTTGAATATTCCATATCTCAAAAAGAGGAGGTTTACACCACCCTCCCTTCAAGTTGCTTAATGACATGCATGACACGACAAGACGAGTAAGACAGAACATGACAAGACAAGTTTTCAATCACGAAAAAATATTTCAAGTCAAGTCAAGCACACGATGATTTCAATGATCTTCCCAACTTTGATGTGATGCAAGCATGAAATATAAACTGTTTACTTTCCTGTTATTATATGAACTGCTTCCTGCTTTAGTTCGTTATTATTATGCTATGATTGTTGGATAGTATTTGGTACCCGCTAAGTATTCCATCCTAAGCCGTACATCTCATGTTTGTAGGTACTAAGGGAGTTGTGGCTCCGTTTGATATTTGTGCTCCTAGTTCTTGGGTGGAAGAGGAGTACTTCGAGGAGGTCCCTACGGAGGAGCCTCATGTGGATGGGTACTAATAGATTGTAGAAACCCAAATTTATTATTCTTAATGTCTGTGATCTTTATTAAATGCTATGGAATCATGTGTTTAATTCTTTTAATGCATTTAAGCCTATAAATTAATGCGAAAAGTAGTGTTTTTAAAACCCGAATAAAACACTCAATTTAATTCGTTTTTAAGGTTTAATTGCATGAAAAGGGAGAAAATCAAAAAGTAGCAAAAGAGTTTAAAAAAAAAAAAAATCGGCGCCATGGCAGCTCGACGCTCACCGGCGGCGACAGATCACCAAAAATGCCGTTTGGGCTTATTTTTGCACGTTTTTCTGACTTGTGGAGTCCCTAGGGCTCCCAACACTATAAATACCCCTTATACTCATGGGTTAAGGGTTTCTAAAACTTTTTAGACCTAAAAGAGAGTGAGAGAAGGGATTTTTGAGAGATCCAAGAAGAGGGATCAAAGGTTTTGAAAGGAAGAAGGGTGAAAAAGTGTAGATCAACCCCATTCGCAAGTGCATGATCGTAGGGAAACGATCGGAAGAGGTAAATATGACTACCTTCCTATCAATATAGGGATTTTTTATATAAATATGATGAACGTGATAGATCTACAGTAAGAACAATAAGAGTAAACATGTTTGTGATGTTACAATCTATTATGGAAAATAAATATGATGATCTTATGATGTTTATACCAAGATTTTCTTATGGAAAATATATGTGATGACTTTGCGATGTTTAAATCATGATTCTCCCTTAAAAAAATCTATATATGATGTTAGAGAGTTTTAGGTTTTGATTTTCTTATGGATAGTACATGTGATAAATAGAAAGTGTTCTAAATGGTGATTTCCTTGTGAAAATTATTATGTGAGAGATGTTCTTCATGATTTTATTTTTATATCAACAAGAGGAAAAAGATTGATTTTGTGGTGTATGGATGATGGAGAATGGAGGAAGGGGATGATGTTTGCAATTGATGAAACTCTTATAAGTTTGCTTTGAGATCATGATGTGTCATAAAAACTAGGGTCCTGTGAGATTTATTTGATTATAATTGTGTATTAAAAATTTAGACATGATAAATAAAATGGTCCCTTATTTTATTTGACAAATCTATGTTTTATATTGATCATTTATGAGAACCCCTACATGTTTAAATGTATGCATGATTTAGAAGCATTTTTATTTCACACACACGGATTCACGAAATCTAAACATGAACATGCATGAGAATAAACAGGATAACAAGTATTATGTAACTACACAAGGACACAAGCATTATGCATGATTGAGTTTTGCACTGACCGAGTACCCACAGGCCTATGATCAAGGCAAGACCAGCCGTATATACCTACGAATGTCTAGACAAGCCGTATACACCGGATAATGTGTAGACAAACCGTTTACATCGGATAATGTATAGACAACCCCTATACACTGGATAATGTGTAGACAAGCCGTATACATCGGATAATGTGTATATTGTGTGGTACTTCGGAAAGTAAGGTATATGTTAGTCTCTACCCAATATATGGGGTAGAGGTATATTAAGTTATTGCATTTGCATGTTGTTAGAGAAATTCACGAACAAGAAAATAAGTAAGATAAACAAGAGAAATAAGCACAAGTGATCATGTGTAAGAATCGAAATTGAATTATGCTTCCGCACTCTGAATTGTTACATGTTTACATGATATGTGAATCTTAAACCATGTTTATATTAAATATCGTTATATTGTTAGATAGGATTTTATATATACGCTGGGTAACTTGTTACCCAGCCGATGACTGTTGTTGCCGGCAGGTTATAGATTTGATACCGGTGCTCCAGGACATTGGGAGGAGGAAGAGTACGAGGAGGAGCAGGAAGAGCCAGCAGGTGATTACCCTGATGGGGAATGGAATTTGGATTGTTGGCCATACACTGGACATTAGATTACTAGTATTTTGGATTTTGAAGTTAAACATTGTAATAGACTTAATTATAGATTTATGGTTAGTTTGAATTTATGATTGGGGATTCATAGAGGATAATTTTAATTAATTACGATGTCTTAGCATTCATTTCAAATATTAGACTTGATTAGTATTTATTTGAAGAGAAAATTTTTAAGTTGATGTTTTAGACACAGGCCATGCCATATTCCCTGGTCTTCGGCAGTGAAGCAGTTCTTCCCATTGAAATTCAAATTCTATCCCTACGGGTGGCAATTCAGCAGTCTATCACAAAAGAAGAATCAGCTAAAGTTTATCTTGTAGAGCTTGAAACTCTTGATGAACGTCGTCTCCAAGCCCAACAAAGGTTAGAGATGTACCAATAAAGGCTAACAGTGCATTTAACAAAAGAGTATGACTAAGGTCTTTTAAAACAGGGGATTTGGTCTTAATGGTTAGGACTCCAATCATCGTCACTCGATGAACCAAGAGGAAGCTCAAACCAAAGTTGGAAGGGCCTTACATCATTGAGAAGGTGTATTACAACGGAACATACCTGCTGACTTCAATGGATGGAGAGCGAATCATCCCTCCAACCAATGCAAGATTCTTCAAGCGATACTATTCCTAGGAATCGAAATGTTTGCTAGACCAAAACCTTAAAAGAGGGTCTAGGCAAAATTTAGAGCACAAAATGACTTGCTAAGTCGAAAACCCTAAGGGCGGCTTAGGCAAAAATTAGAGTCAAAATCATGCTCGCTAAGTCGAAAACCCTATGGGGCACCTTAGGCAAAAATTAGAGCGACCATGACTTACTAAGTTGAAAACCCTAAGGGGTGGCTTAGAAAAAGATTGAGTCAAAATAAAATACCCGCTAAACCAAAACTTCAAGAAAAAGGTCTAGGAAAAAATTAGAGCAACAAATAGCTCTCTAAACTAACACTCCAAGAGTCAGTCTAGGTAAAAATTAGATCGATTTGATAGGCTCTTGAATACGAGCTAAAAAGGTTCATGGCACTTCAAAAGTCTCCAGAATACCAGACCGAAGTCAAAACCCTCCAAGGTATGAACGAAAACTGCCTATTCACTGTCAAATTGTGAATCAAAGCTTTAGAAGCCCCTCTAATATAAGGCTGAAGTCAAAACCTTCCTAGGTATGAATGGAAACTACCTATTCGCTCTCAAAATATGAATCTAAATGCCCCGTCTGAACTACGTTTGGCTTGATCTTATCATGGGTACGTAGGCAGCCTGAGAAAATTAACTTGGGTTCAGTCAGTTCTTCTAAAAGAACACTATCCCCCTAGGATACAAAATCATTGTTATTACTTCTCAATATAGGTGAAACAAAGAAAACTGCTATCTGGTGTACGAAGAAGAATCCACAATTCTAAGGAAGAACTTCTCACCGTTAGAAATATATCTGCTAATTACTATGGACAGACAACGGAGTATCTCCCCTGACCCATGTAAGATTCTCAAAGCCTGCTAGACCAAAATCTCAAAAGAAGATGGTTTAGGCAAAAATTATGGAATCAAAATACCCACTAAGTTGAAAATCCGAAAGGACGGATTAGGTTAGCGTAACATGACTCGCTAAGTTGAAAATCCGAAAGGACAGCTTAGATAAAAAAAATTAAGTCAAAACAAAATGCTTGCTAGACTAAAACTTCAATAAGAAAGTCTAGGCAAAAATTAGTGCAACCAAAAGCTCGCTAAACTAACACTTCAAAAGTTGGTTTAGGCAAAAATTAAAGCAATCTGACAAACTCCTGAATATGAGCTAAAAAGATTCATCATTTTTTGAAAGGCTTGTTCCCAAATTACAAGTCCAAACCTTCCAAGATACGAACGGAAACTATCTAATCGTAAACTACAAGTCTAAAATCTCCCCCTTTGAACTACGTTTGGCTTGATCTTATCATAGGTACGTAAGCAGCCTGAGAAAATTAACTTGGGTTCAGCCAGTTCTTCTAAAAGAACATCATTCCCCCATTACAAAAAGAAGAGAAATTTATGTTGTGAAAATAAAAATGGCATAGTTTGAATCACAAAATGAAAAATTTTCATTCATTAAGAGGATTTACATTCGGAGGATTTACATCAGGAAGATCTTCATTGACAGGATGTATATCAAGAGGGTTTGTATCAATTAAAGGAGTGATATCTGAAAAAGATGATTTTTCCATTCTAACATGTTGCTGTTTATGGAGACAGGCAGCTTCCTGACAAGCGTCTGCTCAACCCTCTTTCAATCTGATGATCTTCCCCAGAATCCTCTGACCTTAAAGCTTCATAGATCGCCCTTTTGATAAGTCAGAACTGAAGGTCACAAGCTCTGTTTCCATCGATTCATGAGCACTTTTTAATTTAGAAGCTCTAACTAAGGGTTCTTGTAGCTGTTGATGAAGGCTATCTACCTCAGCGTCTGCAACCCGCTGATTTTCTGCCATTCGATAGATTCTATTGCGTAGATCATTGGCAGCTTCGGTCAACTCTTTTATTCTAAAAGATGTGTTGCTAACACACCCTCTTGCCTCTACTTCAAGACCGCTAATCGGATCTATGTTATTTAATCAGTAAACTTTCTCAAATAAACTTATCCAAGCTATGACTTCCTGCTATATGATAGGATCCCTGATACCCAGACTATCAAGAATGTTGAAAGCTGAGGTACAGTCGTCCTTTATTTGTTCAAAATCCTTGAAATTTTTGCTAAGTAGCAAGATCTTCAAGCCTTTGAGTACATTTTAGCACTTTCTACGTAAGCATCGACCAATAGCTTGGAAGGAGGAGGAATTGGAGCATGCCTGGGTAGTCCAAAAGTAAACTTTAGAGCATTAATGATTCCTCTGATAGTACCTACAAAACGTTTGGGAATTAGCAGACATGGAAATCAGTAATTCAAAAAAAAAAGATGTCAAAGCTACATAATGGGAAGTCCAGAGATTCTCCCAAGAAGAGAATCAAAATTATTCTTGTCCATCAGCCATCTATCAGATGGAATGCCCCTGGATCCCTGAGGCCCTTCGTCGAATTGTTCTGGCGGAAGAGTAGAGGGTGTATATTCGGGTGAAGGGGGTATGACAAGAGATGCTGGAGATTGATCAGTTAGAGGAGTAGATGGCCTGTACTTAGGTGATAGGGTCATGGTAAGAATAGGCAAGTCTTCGGAAGTAGACCTTTCACCAGTGAACGCCGCAGAATAGGGAACTATTTCCATTCCGATCACGTCGGTATCCCGGTCTTCTTCTTGGACATAGAATTCATAAATATTTAACTCAGGCTCTAGAGCAGCCTCACTATTGACTCCAGCTTCAGGCATGGTCCCCGCATCGGGCTCAACATCATGTTCAATGTTGGCCTCAACTTTAGGTCTTATATCGACCTCGATATCCATCCCATCCTCTGACCTTGCCTCGGCAGTTATTTCAGCCTCCAGCTGGATTTCAACTTGCAGTTCTGAACTTATCTCTGCCACAATCCTTTCTTCAGACCTTATGTCAGCCTTTGTCTCAACTTCAAAGGTAATGTTCGCTTGCTCTTGTGTCACTTTAGCTATCACTGACCTTGCAGGTTCAACTGATGTGGCCTGTTCTGTATTGGGAACTTCATCGACAGGGTTGATACTTGCTATATCCACTGTTACCACTGTCTCAATACTTGTAAAGTCAGGACCAATCTCAACTGGTGCAGCCCTGGAAATGACTGCTACAGTTTGAATGATTTCTTCATCGGTCTTCGAACCGCAGGATTAGCCAGTCTTAAGGGCACGCTTCTTAGCTTTCCTGATAGTCCGCTGGGCTTGGAGGGAGAGTAGAGCAGCTTCAGCTGTTTGAGCTTCAAACAGAAGCCGCGATTTTAGCTCATTGGCTCTACGAGCTTCTTCTAGTGCAGCCGCCAAACAATCTAATAAGGACTCGGGCTCACAGAAGTGTCTTGATCATTATCAACAAATTCATATGAAAGTCGATCAGGAGTGGATTGGTAATCGTTGTAGGTTGGTGAATCAGCTCCATCATCAACATGATAGGTTGGATCAACCACAATGGTTTCACCTAATCCCTCTAAAATGCGAGGTCATACGGCTACTCGAACAGTGGTCATAGTCGAAGGGTCTTCAGGACGAACAATCAATTCTGCGACACCACGAGGTTCATTAAGTGCTTCCTCGAAATTGCCAGTGTCAGCATAGATTGGTATATTATGTTCGAATGCAAGTGAAGCTATCTTGGCCATCTGAACCTCCTCCTTAGTTAATTCTATAATGAGAGATGGGCTTCTTTGTGTTAGCCTCAGGGTTACAACCATGTGTACCCCAAATAATTTTGATAATAACATAATAATGAAATGATATATTTGGTACTAATAATTCTGTCTTAAGTGCTTGAACATTTCAGAATATACAATTGATAGCACTCCAATCATGAACAAGGATGAAAGATCTCCTAAGAGGAAGCTCAACTCATTACATACCAGTTGAAGATCCAAGATAAGACCATAGTCCAAGTCGGGTCCATTGAAGACAGGGGCAAATCACAAGACTAGAGACAAGCCAACATAAATTCTCAAGTAGTTTCAAATGTAAACTTTTTATTAAGAGTACATAGGACTTGTGTAAGAAGTCCTCAATAGAATGGTAAGTTGAAAAGCTCAAGAATCATAGATTGACCATAGGAGCCTAGGACACTTTTTGGAAATCATTCTAAGGCCCTAAAGGATCATAAAATAATGTTAAAACATAGTCAATTGACCTAGGAAATCAATCTCATCTCATTGGCCTGATCCAAAACAGAATTCAGAATTTTTGCTCTGAATTCGTCGACGAATTCTCAGGATAGACTGAATTCGGCGACGAAGTCATGACAGTGTTTTTGAAATTTCATTCTGTCTTCTGAATTCGGCGAAAAATTCTCAGGATAGTTTAAATTCGATGACGAAGTCATAACAGTGGTTTTTGAGATTTAATTCTGTCTTCTGTATTCGGCGACGAATTCTAATGGGAACCCCATTTCGTCGATGAAATTATGTCTGAAACTGAAAAATCGTTATAACGACTAGTTTTCAATGGATCAAAAAGCATTTTAATGAGCCTTTAACGGCTTTATTGGAACAAATGCTATAAAAAGAGTTCATTTATGAACTAACAACAACTTTTGATCATAGCAATAACTTCTATTGATCACTCAGTCATTGCTTTTGATGCTCACTCACTCACATACTTAGAAAATCTCCAAAATCTCTTTTGAGCTCATTTAACTCCAATTTCTTTTGAGAGACTTTATTAGAGTTTGTATTTCACTCTTATCCAGCTCATTCAATGAGCTTTTACTTTGGATTTTCAATTCAAACTCATTTATTGAGGTCAGTCTTATCTAGGATTCTTGCATTGAAGCTATTGCTTCAGTTTTATCAAGAGAGGGTTGTGCTCTTGAAAGGTTTCAGCTCGGCCTAAAAGAGAGCCTATAAAGGCAATATCTCGACCTTTAAGAGAGATTGTAAAGGTTTGGACTCCACCTGTGAAGGAGCCTGTGCGATTAAGAAATCGTGGTGAATTCTCTAGCTGGAAGCTGAGGTGGGGAGTAGGCTGGTTTGCTGAACCTCATAAACAAACTCTGAGTTTGCACTCTCTTTATCTCTTCTCTCTTTCTCTTACAATATTCCTATTGTTTTTGTTTGCTGCATATTTTATTAATTCCGCATCTACAACTTATTGTTCATAAAATTTTAAATCTGCCATAAATCCTATTCAACCCCCCTTTAGGGTCATTACCTGGCCAAGAATTGGTATCAAAGCTTAATACTCTAAATAGATCTAAAAAATTTGAGTAATCGATTTGAATATGGTAAACAACATTTTGTAACAAGCCTAGGAGAAGGACAGTCCACCACTAGACCTTCATTGTTTAATGGAGAAAATTATAACTATTGGAAAACCAGAATGATGTATTACATCCAAGCTCTAGATTATGAGTGTTGGAGAGTAATAGTCAATGGTCCCCATCTTCCCACAATACTTGTAGATGATGTTAGAATCCCTAAGGTAGAGGAAGAGTGGAATGATGCTGACATTAAGCTCATTCAAATCAATGCTAAAGCACTTAGCAACCTCTACTGTGCTTTAAGCCCTCGGAAATTTAACAGAGTTTCCGGATGCGACTCTGCTAAAGAAATATGAGATAAACTGAAAGTCACCTATGAAGGGACTAATCAGGTTAAAGAAGAAAAGATTAGCATGTTTGTTCACAAATATGAATTATTTAAAATGGAAAAAGGAGAATCTATTGGTGAAATGTTCACGAGATTTACTAACATTTTAAATGGTCTAAAATCTCTAGGTAAAGTTGTCGCGCCCCAAAATACCCCCTAGGAGTTTAGGGATACTTTAGGCGTGACTATACGTACCTGCCAAACCATCCTGTAATGAGTAAGATAATGACAGTACTAGACAATGATAATCAGAGCGCGGAAGCTAAACATAAATGCGGAAGCGTAAACTAACTTTTTCTTTTCTTCTAAGATCTCCAAAATAGTATTCCAAGTTAACATATATACAAAACATGTCTAAGTGTAAGGTGGACAGACCCACCTATCAAAATGTCAAAATACATAAAAGTCTCTCTCGTACTCTCCCCTCAACAGTAGTCGAGGTATGGTCACACGTCAAGGTCTCGGTCCGCCTGAGACTGCAGTGGGATAGACGGCCCTCTCTCCTCGATATACTCTTCTTCGACCCAAGGCTCTGGGTCGAGGGCTCCCTCAGTACCTGCCGACATGAAAGTACGGCTGAGCATGGAATACTCAGTGAGTATAAGCTACTAGCTATCCATAACAATGATAAACATGCAAGTAGCAGTACAATACCAATCATCAATTCCAGGCAATAGTAAAATCATAGAATTAAACAATATTAAACATGGAGCAATATTATCATCTTGATGTGCATGAATGCAAAAACGCCGATAAAACTCATGCTTGAAAACCCGTTTCCATGTCTCGGTATGCCTTGTAGAAATCATGTATGTGTGCATGCATGAATGTCTTGTCATCAGCTTGTAAACTTGCATCCTATAACTTGTGAGCCAGAGGCTAGCACTCGAATCTCCCTGGGCTGCCAACCTCCTTGATATATACAGTTTTCTTGTGAGCCAGAGGCTAGTACCCGAATGTCCCTGGGCTACCAACCTCCTTGACAATATGTGATTTTTATTACTTGTTTAGTTTTCTTGTGAGCCAGAGGCTAGTACCTGAATGTCCCTGGGTTACCAACCTCCTTGACAATATGTGTTTTAGGGGTTTTCTTGTGAGCCAGAGGCTAGTACCCGAATGTCCCTGGGCTACCAACCTCCTTGACATGCAATATTTTCTTGTTGGTTATTATATGCACATGCTCTTGAAATCTCGGTTCATGCTATCATGCATGCTCGTGTACGTGTCGATCGTGACAATTATGGAATAAGGATAATAAGAGAGATATGACATCACCATTCAATTCGCAATATATGCATATGAGAATTTGAGTAATCAACATGGTATTTAAATTCATTCATCATTCATGAGAAATACATGCATAAGGCCCCTTTCCATTTCTTCATTTAAATCATTCTTTCATAGTTTAGGCATTTCGTCAAACACATCACATACATTGTTCCTTAGTAGTTCATCTCTTTATTTTAATTGCATATGTTCCATCCAATCACACAAGGGTAAGTTTGTTATTTGTACAATGCCCATCCTCCATTTCCAACTCACAACCCAGACATATCATACATCACACATTCGGCATCCAAACGCCACATCCAATCTCCCATCCACACATCTATTCCATTTCCCTTATCTTATTTATATTTGTTGAGTTAATACAATGCATAAGGAAGGAAAGCATAATATAAATAATCACCATTTACAATGGAAAACCTAGATTATTGCTAGGGAAAGTTAGTAGGGTGAACTAACCTTAGATCAAGGCTTGATCTTGGTAGGAACCTTGATTTGAGCTCTAACTTGAAAGGAGGAAACCTTTTCTTGAGGGAGACTTGGTTTGGGGAAGAAAACCCTCTTGAAATACCTTGGAGAATGCTGCCCTAGCTTGAGAATGAGATCCCCCACGAGCTTGAGCCTTGAACTTGAAGCAATCCAAGTTTGAGAATGATCTAGGGTTGTCAAACCCTTTGATTTCCCTCTCCAATGGAAACCCTAGGTGAAAACCCTCTTTTTTTCTCCTCCCTTTCTCTCTAAATGTTCTAAGTGTAGTGAAGGAGGATTCAAAAGGTCGAGCAAGCCTTTATGGGTAAGGGTTTAACGCCCAAAAGACGAAAAAGCCCTTACGAAAATTTCTGCAAATCACGGGGACCGAGCGATCGGTAGTTATGACCGATCGATTGGTTGCCTACCGAGCGATCGGTACTCTGATCGATTGATCGGTCAAAAAACTACTCTCTGGAAAATTTCTCCATACAAAATCTTTGACCGTGCGATAGCTACCGATCGATCGGTTTTGGACCGATCGATTGTTGACTGGACCGAGCGATCGGTGCTCTGTAGGTCTAGACTGTTTTGACCATATCTTTTGACTCGCTCGTCGGATTTCGACGATTCAACTTGCGTTGGGTTCGTCTTTCGAAAATGAACATTTCTGACATTTCGGAATTTCCGATTTTTCTTTTATTTATTAATTTGACAATGAGGAAGGCCAATTAGCTACGAAAACGGTATTCATTAAGTATAGAAAAGTCTGGGGTGCTACAAAAGTGTATTCAAATACAGAAGATGTGCGAAAGATATTAAGATCACTGGCTAAAGAACGGAATCCAAAAGTAATAGTAATCTAAGATGCTAAGGATCTCAGCAAGCTGCCTATAGATAAGTTGTTGGGTTCTCTCATGACTCGTGAAGTCATAATGAAGGATCAACTGCTTGATGAATCAAGAGTCAAGAAAAGGCTGACCCTCATGTAACGACCCCAAAATCCTACAAGGCTAAAATAGGACTTTGGAATCGTCACATTACTTAAACCTGCATAAAATCCATACATACAAGGCATACTACACGAGTCTCCAAAAATGAGGATAATAAAATTCCGATATATATAAAACCAAGTCATCCTGCTCAAGTTTATACTTAACATAACCACCCACAATAAACAATAGTCTAATATCCAACTGTAAAGTAATCTAATGAGCAACATCATCTAAAAGTCTATTACAAATCTCTTAAACAAAACAAAACATGAACTAGTAGGTGTAACCATCCAAGCCCCTGGCTCCTTCCTTGGAAGGCTCACCTTCTCCTCCTTCCTCGACGTAAGTCTCTTCAATCCACGGCTCCGCCGTGTGCCCCTGCACTAAACCTGCCAACCCAAAGTCCGACTGAGTACAAAAGTACTCAGTGTATATAAAATCCAACCAACGATAATAATATACCTGTACTTAGTAAGAATCATATCCAATAGCATAATAACATAATCAGAGTGCGGAAGAACATGTGCTCATATACATCATATCATCACCTTGACTCGTGTACTTATGAGAACCTTAGACTTAGAAGATAATATACTTATCAGATGCTTATGCTTATGAGACCACGTGCTTGCGAGATGTTTATGCTTATGCACTTATTCAGATCATACAGTCATGTGACATGCCGTTCTTGGTGGATACGGACCATGCCTAAGAAATTATATAATTGACATGTCGTTCTTGACGGATATGGACCATGCCATGCTTATGCTCATTCAGAATGTCATACCTATGCCATGCTTATGCTTATGAGTCTTGAGCAACTTATTCAGAACATGCACTTATTCAGATCCCTCATTGGGCTTATTCAGAATGACAGGCGTGTGCAATGCTTATGCTTGTGGTCGACATGTGTGACTTCTGAGACTCTTATCTTAACATGCATGTGCATCTATGCTTAAGCGTCGAAATTAACATTCGAGTTAGTAATTGCTTAGATTCCGATCTCCCACCATGGAAACTCCACTATACCGTCCCATACCAAATAGTTAGAGAATTCCCGGTTTGAGAGATTTTCCTCTAAGTTCTTACCTTTCCGACTATCAATTTCCATGCAAGTAATTAGGCATACTTAACAAACAATCACATATACATATTTTATCATGATTCTTAGCACAATTTACCACCAATTTCATACAATTCCATAATAGTATAATAATATCTATCCTCTCAAACATTTTCACAAACACCTTGAGTACGTAGATTATGAATCCATTGCCCTTTCACATTTCCAACATTTCATCAAACCATAATCCATCCATACAATCCAAATACCATCCACAACCACACATTCATCCCATCCTCCATAATATTTCCCATCCTCCATACATTCCATTTACATTTTTAATCCATATTTTCATCCATAATAGCTTACTTCATACAGAAATAGGGAAAAACACATCTAATTTCTATTTCTATCATTTCCATCATATTAACATTCACAAAACATTATAATAGGGTTGGTTTAGATAGTATATCGACCTTAGGGATCCTTCCCTTGGATCCAAATCGCTCCCAAGATGATTTGGGGAAGCTTTGGGGACGATCTCCAAGCTTTCCTTGCGATATCCAAGCAATCTCCTTCTTTTCCAAGCAGTCTATCTCTCCAAACCCTAGGTTTTCTCTTCCTTTTTGCCAAATTAAGTTAGAAACGGCTTAGAAAACCCACGAAATAGAACCCCTACTTATAGCCCCAATGGTTAAAAACCCTAAAATACATTTTTTTAAAGCAATTTCTGGGTCCGCGTGTGATCGATCGCACCTTTGGTGCAATCTATCGCACCTAGACCTGAAAGCCAATAAAAAAACTCACCTGAATGCGATTGATCATAGAAATTTGTGATAGATCGCACTATTTTGCGATCGATCATAGCTTATTTGCGATAGATCGCACCCCTGTTTTTCGGACTCTAACAGATTTTACCTTGCTTCAGTATTTTCACTATAACTTTTGACTCGCTCATCGGATTTTGACGATTTAACTTGTGTTGGATTCTCCTTTTGAAGTGAAACAACTTTTACGTTTTACAAAAATTTTAATTTTGAATTTTAAAGGGTCTAAATGGGCCCACAAGTGGACTGATATGCAATTTATCAGACAAAACATTAGAAAATCCACTTTTGACTTGGCTTAGACTAAAAATAAGGAAAAATGTTAAACACGAACCTCGAAGATAATACCTTTCTAATGGTTCAAGATTCACTCAATTTTGATAAACAGTGACAAAACTAGAGCTTCCTAAAATTCAGGGTGTGTTCTGACATCCCTCCGTTTACAGGTTTGATTAAGCTTAGATCAGACCACACTAATTAGATATAAATATACATACATTAAAACATGACAAGGACTATACTACCCCTAATACTTGCAATAAAAATTTGAAAAAGATTCAGGTCTCTACATCCTCCCCCCTTAAAAGAAATTTCGTCCTCAAAATTAGGACGATACAAGAATAAGCCGGGATACCTTTCTCACACTTTACCTAACTCAATTGAGCATATGGCTTGACCACCTTAGACATGACACAAGGGTGTGTCAATCTAATCTAGACTAACACATGGACTAGACACTCACTTACTAGCAAGGTGTCTTTGATTACAACTAACTAAGGTTATAATTTGCATCCAACATGATAAGTTCGTTCATCACAATATATTCACATATAGTTATATTATAGCATGTTCGTACATGTATAACAACACACATTGCTTACTATCAATGATTTATAGCTCAACCACTTTGACTTGAGTACAAGTTATTCATTGCCAACTGGGGTATCACCTTCACTCACTCTAGTCTATTAACCTCTACCTCACTTGTCATGCCCCATGGTCAAGTCCTGAGGCAATAGCTAAATGCGAATCTGACTTGGAAACTAAACTCTTCAAATCCTCGTATTTCGAGTAACAATTAGCTATTAAGAAAGTAAGTAATAACACATAACAATATACGACTATACCGTATAAACATACAATGAATTTACTAGCTAACTTAGCTTCTAAAGCATATTGTAAACCTTAAGGTATATATATCATAACATACACACCCAAATCGCATACATTATAATATAATCATACAACTAGTTTCCCTAGCGGAGCTACGTTCTCGCACTTGGTTAAGGTATTAATCGATGACATACTTAACGTTAGGTGACTATTCTATCATCGGGTACGATTCCCTATATCAAACTAATACGTCTGTTTAATTCCCATTATGCCGTGGTACCAAACCTGAATCCAAAGTGCATCTGAGTCCAAATTTCAACTTATAAAATTTCATAATCCTAGGAAACCTAATGCCTTGTTTCAATCACGGTATCAAATACTAACTGACCCTAAGAAAATTTAATGTCTAGGTTCTATGATCATACACCTTACTCTTGATTTATTATATCATATATAATATAGAGAACTTGATATATAAGTAGTCATCATTTATCATGAAGAATATTAATTAAGTAAATTCATAATTAAATTAAATACATTAAGAAGATTCTAGCATCTGCGGTCTAAGGGGATATCGTTCTTCAAGGGTAGGATCCACTAAGTAATTTTAGAATCTCAATGTACTTAAGTGATATTTCTCCCATGATTTTATTATGGTTATTGAATTCTATCAATACTCTTACAATTTTATAAATTATAATTTAATTTAGTGGTCGTTCAAATGAATTACATTAAGGAATCTTTATTTTAGAAGGTTTCTAGGAGAATTTATAATAAGTCAGTTGATCGGTGGGTCTCCCGTATTGATGCTTTTAAGGTTTGTATGATGCATATGAGATGTATGATGCTTATGATATGTATGATGATTATGATATGTACATGATGCTTATGTTATGCATGAAATGTATGCTATGTATGATGCTTATGAGATGTATGATGCTTATGATATGTACATGATGCTTATGTTATGCATGAAGTGTATGCTATGTATGATGCTCATGAGACGTATATAATATTTTTATTTTATTTTATTTATTATTATTATTATTATTTTGATACCTAAACTATTCTTGAAGCTTATAATATATTCATCACTTTGGACTGAACACTGGGTCTAGAACGTGCTGCAGAATTAACGCGCATCTGTATCTAGAACTTTTGGACTGAGCACTGAGTCTAGATCGTGCTGCAGATAACGATCATCTGTATCTAGAAACATGCATCAACATCCATGAGCTTGTCCAAAATTACGTATATATTTATTTACTTATCATTATTATTATCTATTTTTAAAAAAAAAATTTATAGTCATGAGTGATTCATTTGTCTTAATCGTTTTCTGATCCTCATTATTTGATTCTCAATCAACAAAACATAAGAATAAATTTGGATTATAAATTTATTAGATTTAAGTTTTTTCTTTTTAAAAAAAAATTGAATCTAAATTAACTTGAAAGTTAAATTAAATAGGGAAATTAAATGTCAAACTTTTCATTCTTTATCTATCAAACTCTAGCTTTTTAGTGTTTAGGAGATAAACTTATGAATTTGGAATTTTAACTGAATATTTATAGGTTGCCCGAGCCGTCATGTTTTCACACAAGGAATCACGTGTCTGCCCTTGTTTTGTAAAAGTTGATCGGATTTGCCTGTTTTTTTTTTTGTCATTCTTATCTGATTTTATTGTTCTTATTTTTCACATACCAGTGACATATTAATTAACCTAGATTTTTTTTTATAACAAAGGAATGTGTCAAAATTTTTTGCGGGTTAGACATGCTTTAGGTACTCATTGATCAATAAGGTGAATAAGATATATACATAACTACATGTTTTAATCAGTTGCACAATCGCATATCATATAACATATCATGTTTCACATATGATAATATAGTAGCATATTAGCAAGCATCATAGATTTAATATTCAAAATAATAATATTACATAATAGCAACCTTCGTTGTTGTGCCTAATAACGAAAGTCTTGAAAACAATTAACAAATCATAAGTCTAACTGAGAAATTATTTTAACTTAGGCTTAAAATGAGTTTAAAATCTAAGTCGTAAAGAATTTAAATCTTATTCGCTCAAGATTTTCCTTCTAATATACTTAACCTTAAGGAACCCAATGCATTAACTTATCGTAATCCTACCCGGATTTAAGAATAATTTATGTCTCTCTTGGATACTAGTCATCTGAACAGATACTGTATCATTCAAAACTCATAATCGCATATAATTAATAACACATAATAACATACAACAACTTTTAGTAACATACAATAACTTTTATTAGCATATAATTTCTTAACAGATCTAAGTCCTAGCGAACCTAATGACATCACATCCGTCATGGTATCAATTCGGATCTAAGACAAATTCGTTTGTCTATTTTGATAAATCTCCTTAATCCTCATGCTCCTAATTCTATCCCATACGGGCCTAAAGCCTCTGCTCCATAGGAAATTCTCTTGCAAAACTAGGAGTAACGAAGGAGTGAGTAGACCCAGTATCAACCAACACATGAGCTAAGAAATCATTTACCAACAAAGTGTTTGAATTGAATACATAACTAAGTGTGTCAAATCAATTGCCAAACAGATGATATATTTTTAGCATGTTGATACAGTGATTGCCAAATCAAGCAATCTATCTCTCAAAACCCTAGGTTTTCTCTCTCTTTTTGCCAAATTAGGTTAGAAATGGCTTAGAACCCTAAAACCCATGAAATAGAACCCCTATTTATAGCCCTAATGGTTAAAAACCTTAAAATACATTTTTTTTTAGCAATTTCTGGGTCCGCGTGCGATCGATCGCACCTTTGGTGCGATCTATCGCACCTAGACCCGAAAGCCAATCAAAAAAATTCACCTAAATGAGATTAATCGTAGAAATTTGCGATAGATCGCACTATTTTGTGATCGATCGCAGCTTATTTGCGATAGATCGCACCCCTGTTTTTCAGATTCTGATAGATTTTACCTTGCTTCGGTATTTTGACTATAACTTTTGACTCACACATTGGATTTTGATGATTCAACTTGCGTTGGATTCTTCTTTTGAAGAGGAACAACTTTTACGTTTTAAAAAAATCCTAATTTTGAGTTTTAAAAGGTCTAAATGGGCTCAAAAATGGACTGATCTGTAATTTATCAGACAAAACATTAGAAAATCCACTTTTGACTTAGCTTAGACTAAAAATATGGAAAAATATTAAACACAAACCTCGAAGCGGGTCCTAATATCTTTATAATGGTTCAAGATTCACTCAATTTTGATAAACGTGACAAAACTAGAGCTTCCTAAAATTCAGGGTGTGTTCTGACATCCCTCCGTTTATAGGTTTTATTAAGCTTAGATCACACCACACTAATTAGATATAAATACACATACATTAAAACATGACAAGGACTATACTGCCCCTAATACTTGCAAAAAAATATTAAAAAGATTCAGGTCTCTACATCTCAAGACTACTCAAGTTGAAGATAGTGATGAAGAATCCAGCAGTGATGATGTCACATAGCCTTGATGGCAAGAAGGTTCAAGAGGTTTCTGAAGCATAAGAAGAACTTCAAAAAGAGACCATACTAGAAGGAGTTCTCAAAAGAGGTAAACAAGGCTGAATCAAGCAAGCAGGAACCCCTCACTTGCTATGAATGCAAGAAGCCAGGCCACGTAAGGATTGAATGCCCTCAACTCAAGAAGATTCAAAGATTCAAGAAAAAGGCTATTGATAAGTGCTTAATTTTGCTTAATTATCCTCATTTAAATAATCATTATCATACTTCTTTGGTTTATATCTTCATTTTTACACGTAAAGTGGTGTATTTTCTCCTCACCATTGCGTTGTCCTCTTTCTCTTAATTTTCATGATACATTTGCATGTATTTATACATGTCTTGGAAGGCCGCATGCAAAATATTTTTAAGAGAGACTTATTACGTGTATTTATTTTTTGTAGGAATCCTAACCCCAGATTACTCTCGGGATTCAAGAAGTCCAAAGTTTCAAATAGCCCATGTTCAACTCAAAGATCTAAAGGAGTTAGAGCCCAAAGTGCAAAGCCCAAGCCAAAAGTCCAAGAAGCCAAGTCTCAAGTCAAAGAGTCAAAGCCCAAGAGCAAAGCCCAAGACCAAGTATAGAAAGATTCTACAACATGGCTGGAGAATCTTAGGAAGATATGGATTAATATGATTTTGGCATAAAAATGGTGGAATTCTCTTGAATTAGAAAGAAGAAGTGTGCTATATTGATGTTTCTATTTCAGAAAAAAGGAGAAAGCCTATTTTGGTCACAAGAACTCTTTATTTTGGGTGGATTTTAGAATTCAAGTAAGGAGCTTAATGGAGGTCAACTAAATCTACAAGAAAGGCAAGAAATTTCGTGGATGGCTAGAGGAGTGCTATTATTTAGCAACCAATCTCAAACAAAGAAGGAGGATTTCCCGGATTCCCGCCTAATCTGGACAGTACTTACTAATTTGGACATAACTTTTGACTCAAAATTCGGATTAAGGCAAGGTTTGATGTTTTGGAAAGAACCCTTAAAGGGAAACAAAAATGTATTTCACAAAGATCCCCTAATTCGGACGTTTAAGGGGTCAAAACATGTCATCAAGAGGAAGGAAGTGCAATTTTGGTTGGAATTTTGGAATTAGAAGTTTCTCTTTTATTTTTCTTTCCCTTCTCTTCTTCCCTTTAGTCTATATAAACCTAAAGTGAGAGACTTTTGGGGCTCTCTCTGATCTTTTCTCATTCTCTTTTCTCTCTTCTTCTTTTAGTTTTTTTTGGAGTTATTTAATTGTAGTGTTTGGAAAACCATTAAGGAGGATGACAACTCCAAACATGGTTGGCTAAACACCCTTCTAAGGTTAGGGATTTGAAACCTTTTTCCAATTTATGTGGATGATGTGGATGGTTTGATTATTTATTTTAATTGAATAATTTTCTTAGTTTGGTTAATTGTTCCTCTCTATATGTTCTTTGATTTCATATGATCGAATGATATATGGAATGCTTGGATCCCCTGTGAGTTGGATACAAAGTGATTTTTTATTTCTCTAATTATTCAATTGAATTTAATGGTTAGTGGTTTTATCGTATAATTTTCCATCTAGATTAAATTATTATTTAATTCTAGATGTGTTTTCATCCAAATCTAAGCATAAGGAGGGATAGGTGGATTTTCCTGAAACCTTAGACCTCTTTTTCATTGCTTTACAGTAACAGTGATTTTTGCTCCATTCTCATTGAGTGAAAAACTGATTTTAAATCTCTTTTTTCTCTAGATTTCGTTTCCTTAATTCTTGTTGCACAATAGTCAATCCCTGTGGATTCAACCCTGTGCTCACCAGATACATCAACTGTGTCACTTGTGCACTTGCAAGTATATTATTTTTACTCTTGATTTTATGTCCATTAATTTGGATTAAATTAAGTTGTAACAAGTTTTTGGCGCCGTTGCCGGGGATTGCAACGTGTGACGAGAACACGGGTTACGAAATTCTCCCATTCCCCATTCCCTCTAATTCTAACTCCTAACTTTTACTTTCTGCACCTGACATCTAACTTTTACTTTCTTGCTCCTAACTTCTAACTGCTAACTGCTAACTTTTACTTTCTTGCTTCTAACTTTTAACTTCTAACTTCTATTTTTTTTGCTTTTTAACTTGATTGAAAAAAAAAAAGGAGTCTGATTTTTTTTTGGCGCCGTTGCCGGGGGTGACCCGGGTTCGATCCCCGGCAACGGCGCCATTTTTTTTTATTTTTTATTTTTTATTTTTTATTTTTTATTTTTTATTTTTTTTAGTGGAAGGTCGGAATTCCGTGCACCCTCCCACGGTAGGTAATTAAGCGGATTGATATTGCTTGTTTTAAACAGGTACATCTATTGCTTGCCTACTTGGAAACAGGCATTGCTTTGCCTAAGTTCAGGAATTTCTTCACTTCTGGTAAACTCACTCCTTCACTCTCGTTATTCTCCTACTTATCTTGCATCTACTGTCAACTTACAACCTAGTGGGGAAGCTCGGCGTATACTCTGTATACGTGTCTCGTCTGTCGCCCCCTTTAGCTAGCTTGTTCGTATAGAAGACTTATAGGAGGTGCATGCATTCTTATTTGAATCCCCGACTTTCCCTTTAAGTTCTCTCATTTGTATGATTACGTGGCAACGAGATCACACAAGCCGCTTGAGGAGAACAGACTTTGAGATTGAAGACTTGTCTAATAACTTGTTTGAAGATTCTGATCATTCTTATTCATCAGACACTATGACTGACAATGAAAGTGATCAGGGGGATAATGGAGTTCATAATAATCCACCAATGCTGACCTTGCGTGAATATTTGCAACCAACAAGGACGAGTTCTCCGTCTTGTATGGTTTTTCCCACTAATGCAAATACTTTTGACTTAAAACCAGGAGTGATTCAATTACTTCCTAAGTTCCATGGCTTAGACTCAGAAAGTCCTTACCTACACTTGAAAGAATTTGATGAGGTTTGTGCAACCTTGCACAATCAAAATGTTAGTGATGATGTGGTTAGGTTAAAATTGTTCCCTTTCTCTTTAAAAGAGAAGGCCAAAAATTGGCTAAATTCTCTAAAGCCAAGGTCCATTGGCACATGGCAAGAACTGACCAGGGAGTTTCTAAAAAAATTCTTCCCTACCCATAAGACTAATACTCTCAGGAGGAACATCATGAATTTCTCCCAAAAGGAGAATGAAACTTTTTTCCAATGTTGGGAACGTTTCAAGGAATTATTGTTGACTTGCCCCCATCATGGCTACGAGACATGGCGCACTGTTAGTTTTTTCTATGAAGGTTTAACTTCTCAAATGTGTCAGTTCGTAGAGATGATGTGCAATGGTGAGTTTTTAAATAAAGATCCCGAAGAGGCTTGGGATTATTTTGACCAATTAGTTGAAAATGCCCAATCTTGGGATAACACTGATAGATCTGATAGGTCTGATAAAATCAAGCCTAATGCCATGACTAAGGGAGGTATGTACCTCCTGAAAGAAGAGAATAATGATGTGAATGCCAAAATAGCCAGTTTGACCAGAAAAGTAGAAGCCATGGAACTTATGAAAGTAAACTCAATTAAGGCCACTGAAAAAGTGGAAGATGTTTGTGGCATATGCGAGACTAATGTACACCGAACTCAGGATTGTCCAACAATCCCAGCTTTTCAAGAGGTGTTACATGATCAAGCAAATGTCATGAACACCTATAAAAGGCCTTTTTCTTCTCCCTACTCGGAAACTTACAATCCTGGTTGGAGGAACCATCCCAACTTTAGTTGGAAAAATGGTCCTACTGCAAACAACTCTCCTCAGGGGCCTTCCACTCATACTCCTTATATGCCTCCACATAAGAAGACCCTTGAAGAGACGTTGCAACAATTCATGCAAGGTCAAACAAACATTAATAATCAGACAATGCAAGCTATCAATGATCTGAAGAATTCTGTCAAAGAGTTGACCTCTTCGTTGAGCTTTCAAGAAAAGGGAAAATTTCCTGCTCAACCTCAACCAAATCCTAGAGGTCAATTTGAGGTAAGTACTTTAAATTCTTCAGATTCCCAAGAGGAACATATCAAGTCCATCACCACTCTACAAAATGGAAAAATAATTGATAAAGATATTCCAAAGAAGGTTCACAAACCTGAGGAATCTTTAAAATCAAAGAGTGATGATGAACTTGTTAAGTCCAAATCTGATATGGTTTTGCAATGTCCGATACCTGCTCCTTTTCCCCAAAGGTTACAACCTCCTCAAAAGTTAGTCCATAATGCTGATATATTAGAAATCTTCAAACAGGTAAAGATCAACATCCCCTTGTTAGACGCTATCAAACAAATTCCATCATATGCCAAATTCTTAAAAGATTTATGTACAGTCAAGCGTAGGCTTAATATACAAAAGAAAGCTTTCTTAACTGAACAAGTGAGTGCAATCATTCAACATAATTCCCCACCCAAATACAAAGATCCAGGATGCCCAACAATTTCTTGTATTATTGGGAACTTCAGGATAGAGCAAGCTTTGCTTGACCTTGGGGCTAGTGTTAACCTCTTACCCTACTCGGTGTATGAGCAGTTGGGTCTTGGTGAGCTAAAGTCCACTAAGGTAACACTCCAACTTGCTGACCGTTCAGTGAAAATACCGAGAGGGGTAGTTGAGGATGTGTTGGTCCAAGTAGACAAATTTTACTTTCCTGTTGATTTTATTGTCTTGGACACACAACCTGTGTTGAATGCATGCACTCAAATTCCTGTTATTTTAGGCCGCCCATTTCTTGCAACCTCCAATGCTTTGATCAATTGCAGGAATGGTGTCATGAAACTCTCGTTTGGCAACATGACTTTGGAATTAAATATTTTTAATATCTGCAAACAACCGGGGGATGATGATGATGATGTGCATGGAGTAAACTTGATTGAAACTCTTGTGCAAGACCAATTTCTTCAATCTTCTTTTTCTGATCCTCTAGAAGCTTGTTTGACACATTTTAATGATTTTGATGAGGACATTTTAATTAATTCTGTAAACTCTTTGTTGGAATCTGTTCCGGTGTTGGATACTAACAAGTGGAGATCACGTTTTGAGGAATTGCCACCTCGCGATACCCTGCCCCTCCCTTCAAGTATCCAAACACCAAAGCTTGAGTTGAAACCTTTGCCAGCTGATCTCAAATATGCATTTTTGGGACAAGCAGAGACATTCCCAGTGGTCATCTCCTCACAATTGAATGAGACTCAGGAAGAAAAATTAATTGATGTTCTTAGAGAACACAAAGGTGCAATAGGGTGGACCATAGCTGATATTAAGGGAATCAGTCCCTTAATTTGTACCCATAGGATATATTTGGAGGATAATGCTAAACCCTCTAGAGAGATGCAGCGCAGGCTGAATCCCAATATGAAAGATGTGGTTAGAGCAGAGGTTCTAAAACTTTTGGATGTAGGGATCATATACCCTATTTCTGATAGTCAATGGGTAAGTCCTACCCAAGTGGTACCTAAGAAATCCGGTATAACTGTAGTCAAGAATGCTAATGATGAATTAATCCCAACTAGAGTCACAACTGGTTGGCGAGTGTGCATTGACTATAGGAAATTGAACTCTGTGACTAGGAAAGACCATTTCCCGTTGCCCTTCATGGACCAAATTTTAGAAAGAGTAGCTGGTCATAAATTTTATTGTTTCCTAGATGGGTACTCCGGTTATAATCAGATAGAAATTGCACCTGAGGATCAAGAAAAGACCACTTTTACATGTCCATTTGGCACTTTTGCTTATCGAAGGATGCCATTTGGGTTGTGTAATGCTCCTGCCACATTCCAAAGATGCATGTTGAGTATATTTAGCGATATGGTAGAGCGTTTTCTTGAAGTGTTTATGGATGATTTTTCTGTGTTTGGTGATTCTTTTGATGATTGTCTTTTTCATTTAAAGAATGTTTTGGTTAGATGTGAGGAGAAAAACCTCATTCTGAATTGGGAGAAGTGTCATTTTATGGTCTCTAAAGGGATCGTGCTTGGCCACATTGTCTCCTCCCGAGGAATCGAAGTGGATAGAGGTAAAATTGATCTGATAGCCAATTTGCCTACCCCAAAGACCATTAAGGACATTAGATCTTTTCTAGGTCATGCAGGATTTTACAGAAGGTTTATTAAAGACTTTAGTGCAATATCTAGACCATTGTGTAACCTTCTATCAAAGGAAAACTCCTTCGAGTGGACTAAGGCATGCCAGGAAGCTTTTGCAAAGCTGAAAGGCATGTTGACTTCTGCTCCTATAATGCAACCACCTGATTGGAGTTTACCGTTTGAAATCATGTGTGATGCTAGTGATTATGCGGTTGGGGCCGTGCTAGGGCAACGCAAGGATAAGAAGCCTTGTGTCATTTACTATGCAAGTAGGACCTTGAACAGTGCTCAGATGAACTATTCTACTACCGAAAAAGAACTCCTAGCCGTAGTCTTTGCACTTGACAAGTTCCGATCTTACTTGATTGGATCTCGAATTGTTATATTCACTGACCATGCAGCTTTAAAGTACTTTCTTTCTAAGAAGGATGCTAAACCAAGACTCCTTAGGTGGATCCTCCTACTCCAGGAATTTGACTTAGAAATTAAAGATAAAAAAGGAGTAGAAAATGTAGTGGCTGATCATTTATCCCGTCTTGTGCTCTCTGATTCCTTGGAGACAATGCCGATTAAAGACACGTTTCCCGATGAGCAACTTTTTGTTGTCTCCCAATTACCTTGGTTTGCAGATATTGCGAACTATCTTGTTACAGGTAACCTTCCTATTCATTGGAAACAACAAGATAAAAAGAAATTTTTGACCGAGGTACGTAGATTTTTCTGGGATGATCCTTATCTGTTTAAATATTGTTCTGATCAAATTATTCGGAGATGTGTGCCTGATTCTGAACACATGAATGTCATCTCCTTTTGTCATTCTGAAGCATGTGGTGGTCATTTTTCAGCCAAAAAGACTACCGCAAAAATTCTGCAATGTGGTTTTTATTGGCCCACTCTTTTTAAGGACACTCATGAGTTTTGCAAAGCATGTGAGCGCTGCCAAAAATTAGGAGGAATCTCCCATCGGAATATGATGCCTCTCAACCCAATTTTGATTATTGAAGTCTTTGACTGTTGGGGCATCGATTTCATGGGACCATTCCCTCCTTCTTTTGGGTATCTTTATATCTTAGTAGCCGTTGATTATGTGTCAAAATGGATCGAGGCTGTTCCAAGCAAAACCAATGACCACAAAACGGTTTTGCGATTTTTAAAAGAAAATGTTTTATCAAGGTTTGGAACACCTCGAGCCATTATCAGTGATGGGGGTACACACTTTTGTAATCGGCCTTTTGAAGCCTTGATGAAAAAATATGGGATAACCCATAAAGTTTCTACCCCTTATCATCCACAAACAAGTGGACAAGTGGAGATATCCAATCGAGAGATTAAAAATATTTTACAAAAAACGGTAAATCCAGATCGTAAGGATTGGTCATTACGACTAACCAATGCACTATGGGCTTACCGAACAGCTTTCAAAACCCCGATTGGAATGTCTCCATATCGAATTGTCTTTGGAAGAGCTTGTCACTTGCCTGTTGAATTGGAACACAAGGCTTACTGGGCGATAAAGACACTCAATTTTGATTTGGAGAAAGCAGGCTCGCTTCGCAAACTCCAACTAGATGAGTTGGACGAAATCCGAAATGATGCTTACGAGAGTGCCAAAATTTACAAAGAGAGAATGAAGGTTTTTCATGATAAACATATTCTTCGAAAATCATTTGAGCCTTCTCAAAAAGTTCTTTTGTATAATTCTCGTTTGCATCTATTTCCTGGTAAGCTTCGATCTCGTTGGACCGGCCCTTTCATTGTGAAAACTGTTTACCCTTATGGAACTGTCGAGATTGAGAATCCTCAAAACGGTAATATTTTAAAGTCAATGGTCAACGATTGAAACCGTTTTTGGAGAATTTCATACCGGATGATGAGTCCACAACTCTAGAAGATCCTGTTTATCCTGATTGATCTTTTCTCTCACTTGAGATGAACTTCTGTGTATACTATGCATTTTTTTTTTTTACTTGCTTTATTTTCTCTTTTAGTTTGATTGATTAGTTCATATCCCTATGATGTTTCATACCCTCTATCTCTTTTTGATCTCTCAATATTATATTTCATATCAATCTCTATTTGAAACATTGAGGACAATGTTCGATTTAAGTTGGGGGGTGTAGATTTGTGCTTTATTGTTGGGATAATCTCTACTAATAGTAGACCAGTGCATTCCTCCTTTACAAAAAAAAAATAAAAAATAAAAAATTTTGGATTATAAAGGCACACGGTAAAAATTTTTAAGAAGCTCAATTCCAGCTGTTTACAATGAAAAGTCTTTATTACTAATTCTCAGTTAGTGAATATTATAAATTGCTGAATTTTTAAACTTTCACTACACATCTGACTCAATATCTGGAGCTAGGTTGAATTTGGTAGTTATTGACTGGATAATTGTCTGGAATGTAGGGAGAAACCAAGTCTGATGAACTATGACTATCTTGTTCACTTGGTTTGCTGGTAAGAAGAAAAACAGAACTGGGTTATGATGAAGTCATGGAAAGAAACCAGTGAATTAGACCAGGTACTTTGAAAAGGGCTACCTCTTGTCAGGTCTTTGAAAAAAAAAAAAAAAAAAAAAAAGGATATGGACATTTGAAAATGTGCTCTCAATGTTGAAATATCAGTTTGATTTGCTATGACCTTGTTTAAACAAGTTGGGTGAAAGCCGTCATTGTAAAAAAGCGAATAAACTGGAATATCACAGATAAAGCCCATGAGGTATTAAGGTGAAGATCCACAACTTTCGTGATCCTGGACAGATTAGCTTAGTTTTGAATCAGATCCTTAGGCTAACCCGACCATTCTGTGGTGATTAAAAAGTTGACTCTGCTTAAGGAAATCGATACTTTGGATATTTGTCAGATTGCACATGCACTCAAAATTTTCTAAATGGTAACTTAGTGATTTGGACTTTATTTAGAATGCTGGAATATATGGCTGAAATATAATGAAAACCAGTGCCCTAATAATTCGAAATTTGATGTCTTGATTAGAATGTGCCACATGAAGAAGTTTATTATGAGTAACTTTTGTTCTTCTTCAATTGTTTTGAAAAGATAAATTTGTTTTGAAAAGGAGGATTGTCAGTCATGCTTTATAGTTATTATCCTGATTAATTGATTGATTATATTCTACCTCTTCAATCTAAGTTGAAATCATTGTCACCACAGGGTGATGCTACTGAGAGATGAACTGAGATTCTTTCAAAATTTCTTGGTTATTCTGCATGATGAAAGTTTGTTGTTTGTCTCATGGAATTGAAATGATGATACTTTGATATTGCTTCACATTCTTTTTGCTTGAGGACTAGCAAAATGCTGGTTGGGGGGTGTTGATAAGTGCTTAATTTTGCTTAATTATCCTCATTTAAATAATCATTATCATACTTCTTTGGTTTATATCTTCATTTTTACACGTAAAGTGGTGTATTTTCTCCTCACCATTGCACTGTCCTCTTTCTCTTAATTTTCATGATACATTTGCATGTATTTATACATGTCTTGGAAGGCCGCATGCAAAATATTTTTAAGAGAGACTTATTACGTGTATTTATTTTTTGTAGGAATCCTAACCCCAGATTACTCTCGGGATTCAAGAAGTCCAAAGTTTCAAATAGCCCATGTTCAACTCAAAGATCTAAAGGAGTTAGAGCCCAAAGTGCAAAGCCCAAGCCAAAAGTCCAAGAAGCCAAGTCTCAAGTCAAAGAGTCAAAGCCCAAGAGCAAAGCCCAAGACCAAGTATAGAAAGATTCTACAACATAGCTGGCGAATCTTAGGAAGATATGGATTAATATGATTTTGGCATAAAAATGGTGGAATTCTCTTGAATTAGAAAGAAGAAGTGTGCTATATTGATGTTTCTATTTCAGAAAAAAGGAGAAAGCCTATTTTGGTCACAAGAACTCTTTATTTTGGGTGGATTTTAGAATTCAAGTAAGGAGCTTAATGGAGGTCAACTAAATCTACAAGAAAGGCAAGAAATTTCGTGGATGGCTAGAGGAGTGCTATTATTTAGCAACCAATCTCAAACAAAGGAGGATTTCCCGGATTCCCGCCTAATCTGGACAGTACTTACTAATTTGGACATAACGTTTGACTCAAAATTCGGATTAAGGCAAGGTTTGATGTTTTAGAAAGAAGACTTAAAGGGAAACAAAAATGTATTTCACAAAGATCCCCTAATTCGGACGTTTAAGGGGTCAAAACATGTCATCAAGAGGAAGGAAGTGCAATTTTGGTTGGAATTTTGGAATTAGAAGTTTCTCTTTTGTTTTTCTTTCCCTTCTCTTCTTCCCTTTAGTCTATATAAACCTAAAGTGAGAGACTTTTGGGGCTCTCTCTGATCTTTTCTCATTCTCTTTTCTCTCTTCTTCTTTTAGTTTTTTTTGGAGTTATTTAATTGTAGTGTTTGGAAAACCATTAAGGAGGATGACAACTCCAAACATGGTTGGCTAAACACCCTTCTAAGGTTAGGGATTTGAAACCTTTTTCCAATTTATGTGGATGATGTGGATGGTTTGATTATTTATTTTAATTGAATAATTTTCTTAGTTTGGTTAATTGTTCCTCTCTATATGTTCTTTGATTTCATATGATCGAATGATATATGGAATGCTTGGATCCCCTGTGAGTTGGATACAAAGTGATTTTTTATTTCTCTAATTATTCAATTGAATTTAATGGTTAGTGGTTTTATCGTATAATTTTCCATCTAGATTAAATTATTATTTAATTCTAGATGTGTTTTCATCCAAATCTAAGCATAAGGAGGGATAGGTGGATTTTCCTGAAACCTTAGACCTCTTTTTCATTGCTTTACAGTAACAGTGATTTTTGCTCCATTCTCATTGAGTGGAAAACTGATTTTAAATCTCTTTTTTCTCTAGATTTCGTTTCCTTAATTCTTGTTGCACAATAGTCAATCCCTGTGGATTCGACCCTATGCTCACCAGATACATCAACTGTGTCACTTGTGCACTTGCAAGTATATTATTTTTACTCTTGATTTTATGTCCATTAATTTGGATTAAATTAAGTTGTAACAGCTATGATGGCTACTTGGGATGACTCAGAGGGAAGCAAGTCAGAAGATTCAAGGGATGAAGAGGTGGCAAACTTGTGCTTCATGGTAAATGAGGATGAGGTAACTTCTTCCTCAAATGATTCTCTTTTATATGATGAAATAAGAGAGGTATTTGATGAACTTTATACTGAATTTGGTAGAATAACTAAATTAAATATGTCTTTTAAAAAAGAAATTCACACTCTCACACATTCATGTGAAATTCTACAAAAAGAAAAGAGTGTGTTGGTGATTGAGAATGAAGAATTGAGTAAGAAACTAAATGAAATTGAAGATTCTCCTCATGACTCATCTTGTGAATGTGATGAGTAAAAAGAAAAAGTCAAAGACTTGACTAAGACCATCCTCACATGCACAAATGGTCAAAACAACCTATAAAGACTCTTAGGACAACAAAAATGTGTTTTTAATAAGGCTGGACTTGATTATAATACCTTTTTAAAACAAAAAGATTATCAAAATTTCTTTACAAAATTAAGTAGTAACCAAACTCCTCCTTCTACTTCATTCTATAATGGTAAAATAATTTGAAAAGTTTAGGTTCCAAAAGGAACATCTTCTATTTCAAAAACTGACCATAAAGGACCAAGAATGATATGGATTCCCAAGGGAACTAATCCTCCAAAATCAAAACCCAAATTAATTTGGGTTCCATCCAAAACAGTTTGGGTATCGGGGGAAAAATATCTTGGAGTTACTTGAATTGGTTGTGTAGGTATGCTTCAAGTCAAGAACTTGCAAGACAATATGTTTCTTGGACAGTGGATGCTCAAGACATATGACCGGGAACAAGAAGCTGTTTGCATCACTCACTCCAAAGGATGGTGGACATGTGACATTTGGAGACAATGCAAAAGGAAAGATCATTGGCATAGGTAATATTGGTAAGAATAAATTTGTTTTTCTTGAAAATGTATTGCTTGTTGATGGTCTTAAACATAATCTCATTAGTATTAGTCAACTTTGTGATAAGGGATTGAATGTTTCATTTAAATCAAATATTTGTATGATTAAGGATAAAGACAATTTAAACACTTTGTTTATAGCACATAGAAATGAGAATGTTTACACCTTAGATTTTCAAGAAATGGCTAGAACTATGCTTAATGAAAATAAACTACCTAATTATTTTTGGGCTAAAGCCATTAATAATTCATGTTATGTAATTAACAAAGTTGTCATAAGAAAGAAGTTAAATAAAACTCCCTATGATTTTTGGAATGGAAGAATTCCTAATAGAAGTTATTTTAAGGTGTTTGGATGTAAGTGCTTTATACTTAATGATAAACAACATCTTAAGAAATTTGATGCAAAATATGTGGAAGGAATCTTCTTAGGATATTCTACTAATAGCAAAGTTTATAAAGTATTTAATAAGAAATCTTTGGTTGTTGAAGAATCAATTCATGTGGTATTTGATGAATCAAATCCATTTAACAAAACTTCTAATAATGATGATATTGATGAAATTGAAAATCTTCCAAAAAAAATATCCAACTTAGAAATTAATAAAGAAAATAAAGATGATCAAAAAAAGAAAAATTCAAATGATAAATCCATTGAAATAGAAAATAAGAAATAAAATGTAGATGAAGAATCCTATGAACTTCCTAAAGCTTGAAAATTAATAAAAGATTATCCTAAGGACCTAATACTTGGTAATGTGGAACAAGAGGTTAGAACAAGAAGAAATCTAATGAACCTCGCATTCCTAAGTCAAATTGAACCTAAAAATGCCTTACAAGTTATTGAAGATGAATCTTGGGGTATTGCTATGCAAGAAGAATTAAATCAATTTGATATAAATCAAGTGTGGTATCTAGTATCTAGACCAAATGATAAATCTATAATTGGTACAAAATGAGCCTTTAGAAATAAAAATGGTGAAAATGGAAATGTAATTAAAAACAAAGCTAGACTAGTAGCTCAAGGTTACAACCAAAAAGATGACATAGACTATGATGAAACATTTGCCCCGGTTGCTAGACTAGAAGCTATAAGAATGCTACTTACATTTACTAGTCATAAAGAATTTAAATTATTCCAAATGAATGTAAAAAGTGTATTTCTTAATGGATATATTAATGAAGAAGTATATGTGAATCAACCACCTTGTTTTGAAAATTATAAATTCTCAAATCATGTATATAAGTTAACTTAAGTCTTATATGGATTAAAGTAAGCTCCAAGAGCTTGGTATGATAAGCTAAGTAGTTTCTTAATTGATAATGGATTCAGAAAAGGTAAAATCGATTCAACTTTATTCATAATGATCAAAAATGATGATATGCTAATAATTCAAATCTATGTAGATGACATCATATTTGGATCAACAAATGAATCTTTTTGTAAAATATTTGCTAAAACAATGCTAAAAGAATTTGAAATGAGCATGATGAGTGATCTATCATTCTTTTTAGGACTTCAAATTAAGAAAACCAAACAAGGAACATTTGTTAATCAAGCTAAATATACTAAAAAATTACTTAAAAAGTTTGGAATGGAAAATACTAAAGTAATGGATATACCTATGAGTCCATCAACCAAACTTGACTAGGATGAAAAAGGGAAAAATATTGATGAAAACTTTATAGAGGCATGATTGGAAGTCTTTTGTATCTTACTGCAAGTAGACCTGACATTATGTTCAATGTTCACATTTGTGCAAGATTCCAATCCTGTCCAAAAGAATCTCACTTAATTGCGGTAAAAAAAAATTTCAGATACTTGCTTGGAACAATTGATTTAGGCTTATGGTATCCCAAAGACACAAACCTAGACCTAATAAGCTATTCAAATGTGGACTTTGCTGGATGCAAAGTGGATAGAAAAAGCACTAGTGAAACTTGTCACTTTCTAGGACATTCTCTTATTTCATGGTATAGTAAGAAATAAAATTCAGTGACCTTATCCACAGCTGAAGCTGAGTATATGACAACTAGACTTTGTTGTGCTCAAACTTTGTACATGAAACAACAGCTAGAAGACTTTAAACTTATCTATACTAAAATTCCTATTAAGTGTGATAATACAAGTTTAATTTGTATGACTAAAAATCTCATTCAACACTCAAGAACTAAACACATAGAAATAAGATATCATTTTATAAGAGATCATGTGCGAAATGAAAATGTTATCTTGGAGTTTGTGGATACAATTAATCAGTTTGCTGATATTTTTACCAAACCCCTTCAATTTGATAGGTTTAGTGCTTTGAGAAGAGAATTGGGTATGGCTAGTCTTAGTGAGCTAATCTAATAATGAACAAAAATGATCTAAATTGAAAATTTATGAATTCATGTATTATAATGTAACGCCCCGGATTTTCTACAAGCCCTGTCCATGTGCAAGCACTGTTCATGTGAGTGAATAATGCCGAGGGCACTAGTATTGGAAGGGCCAAAGGCCATTATTATAAGTTAGGTTGTAATTGGAAAGTGAGGTGAATAGTGCTAGTGCACGAGGCATAAAGAGGCTAGGGCCTCTCATGCTTATCGGTGTGAATTCAATGATCACCTAGGTGGGATGAAAACCTATTGAGAATGATTTATGAGGTGTGATTAGGGTGTTGGACACAAAGGAAAAGAGTGTGAAAACCCTCGAGGTATTCTAGGTGTCGAAAAGGTATGTTTCGGCAATTTCCCCAACTTTAAAGGGCTCTACTTTAGTCGTCATTATTCAGAATTGAGTGATAACTGAATTTTTGGAAATGTATTAGAATCCTCTTCAAGGTTCATGTTGATCACTTTCCCTGATTTTGAGTCGGGGTCGAGTCAAAAGTGGGATTTCCAAAATCGGGTCAGCTGCAAATCTGGGCTGTCGCAACCCATTACAGACCAATCAGCTTTAGGGGCATTTTTGTCTATGAATAAAGAAGAATTAGAATTTTTTCAAAACATGAAAGTTGTTCCCCTTCGAGAGACGAATCCAACGCAAGTTGAATCGTCAAAATCGGAGCACCAAGTCAAAAGTTATGGCTAAAATACTGAAGTGCGTTTTGCAGCACCAGTCAATACCGAGAGATCGGTCAAAACCACCGATCGATCGGTCCTACGCGATTTTCAGAATTTTTTTAAGGGGTTTTTTTGGTCTTTTGGCCACTCCACCCTTATTTTTAAGGGTTGGCTCGAGCCAAGGGGGTTCATAAACACCCTTAGACATATTTTGAGAGGGAGTGAGAGAGGAGAGAAGGGGTTTTCACCCTAGGGCATCAACTTGAGAAAATCAAGGGGTTTTGGAACCCACGACCATCTATAAAGCTTGGATCTCTCAAATCCAACCTCAAGCACGTGTGGAGTCCCATTCCAAGCTAGGGCAGCATTCTTCACGGTATTTTTCAAGGGTTTTCTTCTCTTCTTCAAGGTTAGTACACCCTACTAACTACTTTAGTAATAACCTAAGTTGTTTTAAAAGCATGGTTGTGGATTTCTTTAGTCTATTCTTTTCTTGTTTTACTTTATTAAATCCCTAAAACAAACAAGATAGAGAGGAAATTGTGGAGGGGAGATGTTAGATGTGGATGAGGCGATTGGATGCCATGTGTTGTGATGGATGTATGTTGGAAAATGGTGGAAGGGCATTGTACTCATAACGAACACACCATATGTTTGATGAAATGTTAGAACAAGAAAAAGTATGCATAAATGATTATAATAATGTTGAACACCACATGTTTTTTAAAATGCTTGTATGAGAAGTAGTATGCTTAATTAAGTCTATAACATGCATGATTTTGGTGTTGTTCCCTAAGAGGTGAAATTGATCAAATGCTCTTTATATTGCTTACATACACACATGACTATCAATAGAAAGTGGAAATGCTATATGGAGTCCCCAAATGGTGAAACGCTTGAATAGGAAAAACATGAATAAAAAGATCTACAATGATGTCAAATGCTAGGTGTTCGTTGAAATGCATGAATTGGAATTAGAACCAAGAATATGAAGCATGAATTAGGAAGATTTTTCTCAATGGTGTACTTTTGCTAGAACACTCAATATGTTGACTTTAAAACTCACATGCCTAGAGGAAATTATAAATCCCGTATGATGTCCCTTTAATTAGTTCATGTTATTATGCTCACAAATTGTCAAGCACACGCACGCGCGCATGCACAAACCAGTTTTCTAAAATATAAGTATATGAAACAACAAGAACAAGAACAGGAACAGTCAAGCGTGAGGGGTGCTAGTTTGCGACGGACTATGAACGGCAGCTAGACATACCCAATTTCAAGAGAATATGAACTGGTCAAGAACTTGTAAGATAGTGGGACGGCCTGGGGAGCGCCACTAACCATCTGATATTCCCAAGCTACTTTGGGTGGGTGTTTAGTGGGATGGTACAAAGGGCACCACTAATAAAGAACTCGTAAGAACTTGTAAATTAGTGGGACGGCCTGGGGAGTGCCACTAACCATCTGATATTCCCAAGCTACTTTGGGTGGGTGTTTAGTGGGATGGTACAAAAGGCGCCACTAAGGATGAACTTGTAAGAACTCGTAAGATAGTGGGATGGCCCGGGGAGCGCCACTAACCATCTGATATTCCCAAGCTACTTTGGGTGGGTGTTTAGTGGGATGGTACGAAGGGCGCCACTAGTGAAGAACTCACAAGGACTTGTATGCTCACAAGAAAGTTATAAGAACTCGTAAGCTCATAAGAAAGGCTATAAGAACTCGCATAAGGAACCTACAAGACTTATAAGATATTGAAATATGTATGGTAAAGCATGAAGTTAGAGTATGATTTAATTGATTTTGTTCAGGATTATGTAACTGTTACCTTGTTTCCTTCCGCACTCTGATCATGTAACTTTATGATGAACTATGTCCTGTATGGCATGTTAATGTTATTACTATTGTTAGCTAGTAGCTTGTACTCGCTGAGTATTCCATGCTCAGCCGTACTTTTATGTCGGCAGGTACACTATATGAGATAGGGACTCTGGTCCCTTGGATCGAGGTAGCTCAGGGAGAGCGGTGATTCGGATGGTTACCCAAATATTAGGAGTCTCGGCATGTGGCCTACGGTTGGGTTGAGTGAGAGAGAGACATGTATTTTGGGTTTTTATTTCTGGGGATATTGCCTCACTTGAGTGGGTAACTCAGGTTAAGGATTTCTTGTATATGTTTTGGCTTATGTTCAGTTATTGTATACAGTTGTACTTGGGATACTGTTAAGTTATTAAAGAAAATTTCAATTCACTATTTTGGCATGCCTTGTATACTCTTGCAGGATGGTTTTAAGTGTAAGTGACGTCGCCAAAGCCTCATCTCTCCTAGGTGGGATTTTGGGGCGTTACATATAAACTGTTCAATCTTGATTTGATATTGATTTGAATGACGTATGATGTTTTTGGATGCTTTAATGAACCAATGGTTTCAAGAGAAATAGTTGAAAAATCTAAGAGAAATCATTTCTTCAAATTCAGAACTGAATTTGGCAACGAATTCAATCTGAACTTTGATTTGGGCGACGAATCTTTGGGTAAGTTTGTAAACAGAATGTTTTCAGTACCAATTTCGACGAAGAATCTGGATGATCCATCCATTTCGTCGACGAAGTCCATCCAAAAATGAAAATAGTAGGTTTCCTGACTTGATTTTGGTGACGAAATATGTGCTAAAACCCATTTCGGGGACGAAATGAGTCATGGGTATAAATAGAAACCCCCAAATCCAAAAATTTTCAAACCTAATTCATTCCCTCCAAGCTCCTATTCCATTGCTCCTTCACCAAACTTCATTCCAAATCACTCCAAACCAATTCCAAATCGTGTGAGAATGCCTCAAAGGATGAAGAATGCCTCAGTAGAGCCGCCAAAGAAGAAATCTAGAACTGACAAGGGCAAAGAACCTGCTACGAGCTCAGCGCCAGTACCAGTGAAGTTCAAGGAAGCAAAATACGAGAAGATGTTCGAGGATAAGTTCTTTCCTTGTTTCCCTTTGTATGGTAAGGTTGTCAATTTCGTAAACCTTGATGCCTACAGTTTAGAACCAATCAAAACTCTTTTCTTTGCCCTAAAATGGGATTCATTCCTATCCGCCGATGAAATTATGTTTCCAGAATTAGTTAGACTTTTTTATACTCAATTTCACTTTGATCAATCTAAATCACTCATAACCTCTTTTGTTTTAGGCAAAAACATCTCATTCCATCTCAACAACCTGCACACGATCCTTAAAATTCCTCAGTATGCACTTCAAACCTTTGTGAATGGTCAGTGGACCAGACATGAAGGATTTGATGTGCCAGAAGTACTGAAAATGATGTGCATTAGTCAAGACTTCACCACTCCTTTTCAACCTAAGGTTAAAGACCTAACTTTGACTTCTAGACTCATCCACCACATTATCACCTACAACTTAGTGCCTAGGGCTGGTGGTAGGGAGTACCTTACCTATTTTGATGTATTCCTCATGTGGTGCATCCTAACCACCACACCTATTGATCTCTTTTACATCATTGTCCATTGTATGGATGATGTATTTAAGAGAAAATCAGGGTATCTTCCTTCTGGTCAGGCCCTGACAAAAATCTTTAAACATTTCAATGTTCCTCTATCTTCTCAAACCGATTTTGTAACCCCAGATGACTCCTCCATATATAGCAAGGCAACCATTCAAAGAATGGGCTATATTTGGGATGAAACCCAGAAGGTTTGGACTCCTAAACCCCCTGCCTCTCAGTCCTCCACCATTCCCTCCAGTTCTTCAGCTCCTATATCTACTCCATCCATCCCTACTCCTGCTCTTACTCCTTCTATCCCTTCCCTTTCACCAGTACCAGCAGAGGAGTACCAGGCTGAGCAGCAGCCAGACTCGGCACTAGAAGAGGAGCCCCACACTAAGCAGCAGCCAGATTCAGTCCCAGCAGAGGACCCTTAGGGTGAGCAGCACCCTAGGGATAAGATGCCTGTCTGGTCAGATTTTGTGGATGCTGGAGAGATTCCAAAAAGCTCTCATAGATAGGTGTCTCCTCACTTTGAGGACCCTATTTAGTTTTATGAGGTGCCCAGCAGGCCAGCTACATCAAAGGAGCATTTGAGCATAATGGCAGTGCAAATTACCTCCATGTCCTCCAGTTTGGAGCACTTTCAGCTGGAGATGAGGATGAGCCAATAAGCTTTTCAGGAGGAGATGAAAGCCTCCATGCTCTCCTTCATAGCTGAGACCAAGGCAAGCATTGCTGCCATTCAGTCAGAATCTAGGGAATGCTTCCAGAGCCTTCAATCAGCCACTTCCACTAGACTTTCAGCTCTTGAGACTGGGGTGATCAGCATCCCCAAGGAAGTGTAGACCTTGACAGAATCTGTTAAAGCCTCTCTAGCTGCTGTCCATGTTGATCTAAAAGAGAGAGCTGATGCAACTTATTCAGTTTTGGGGACTGTTAACATGGATTCTTCAGTCACCAAAAATAGAGTTGACACTGTCACATCCCTTCTTTAGAGATTGGAGGGAGACCAAATGGAAGAATTTATGAAGATGGGCAAAGTAACAAGTTTGATCCAAGGCCAAGTGGATTCCTCTGCTCTTCAGTTGAAGACTCAAGGCAAGCTCCTACTGGATATGGCTGAGCATGACTTAGTGTCACCCTCCATCATTTTTAGAGCCACTGATGAGCTAAAGAAAATCAACCACTTTTAGGTTAGCTTGGCTAATAGAGCCACTTCTTCTCAGCCCCCTTCTCCAGCTCCACCTTCTTCTTCTAAAGGCAAGAGGCCAATGAAGACCAAGGAAACCCTTTCCATGAAAGGAAAGTCCAAGGCTGCTCCCATCATCTCTCTTCCATCATCATCAGATGAAGATTCCTCTGCTTCTAACTCTCCTGATGATTCTCCTATCCACTCTAACAGTGAAGAAGTGAACAAGGTTCCAGACAATGAAGATGAAGACATTTTTGCAAAGGTTGCAGACTTAATCAAGAAACAAAAGCAAGATGGGCTGTAATTTTTGATGATTTGTAATCTTTTATTTTTCTATGATGTTGCCAGAGGGGGAGAAAATAGAATGTACAGAAAAAGTGTATACATCTATGATTTTTTGAATGAAATCTTGTTTATCCCTATTTTTTTGCATCTTTGGCAGTATATACAAAAATGTTGTGTTTATCTAATTTTGTAGAATTTCTCTTGGTTGTTCACAATTAATAACTTATTTAAATACATGGAACTTCTCTTGATTCACAATTCAATTTGATCAACCCTTTATCCTTGATTAATTTGTCTTGATCCAATTTGTTGTGAATAGAAATCAAGTTTGATTCTTATCTTTGTGGAACTTCTCTTGGTATTAAAATAGGGTGATATGTCTTTTAATCCATCTAACATATGAATCCAAATAACAATTGTGGTTATTACTTTAAAACGCATATGTTTAGGGGGAGCTTAACTCAAAGTTTTTATGAAAAACCTGTTGTGAGGGGAGTTTAACCCCATTTCATTACATTGTTATGTCATTATAAAAAAGGGGGAGATTGTTAGCCTCAAGGTTACAACCATGTCTACCTCTAATAATTTTGATAAAAACATAATAATGAAATGAAATATTTGGTACTAATAATTATGTCTTAAGTGTTTGAACATTTCAGAATATACAATTGATAGCACTCCAATCATGAACAAGGATGAAAGATCACCCAAGAGGAAGCTCAACTCATTTCATACAAGTTGAAGATCCAAGATAAGATCATAGTCCAAGTCGGGTCCATTGAAGACAAAGGCAAATCACAAAACCCAAGACAAGCCAAGATCAACTTTCAAATAGTTTCAAATGTAAATTTTTTATTGAGAGTACATAGGACTTGTGTAAGAATTCTTCAATAGAATGGTGAGTTGAAAAGCTCAAGAATCATAGATTGACCATAGGAGCCTAGGACACTTTTTGGAAATCATCCTAAGGCCCTAAAGGATCATAAAATAATGTTAAAACATAGCCAATTGACCTAGGAAATCAATCCCATCTCATTGGTCTGATCCAAAATAAAATTAAGAATTTTTTCTTTGAATTCGTCGATGAATTCTCAAGATAGACTGAATTTGGCAACGAAGTTATGACAGTGTTTTTAAAATTTAATTCTGTCTTCTGAATTCGGTGACGAATTCTCAGGATAGTTTGAATTCGGCGATGAATTCATGACAATGGTTTTTGAGATTTAATTATGTCTTCTGTATTCGGCAACAAATTCTAATGGGAACCCCACTTCGTCGACGAAATTATGTCTGAAACTGAAAAATCATTCTAACAGCTAGTTTTCAACAGATCAAAAAGCATTTAATGAGCCTTGAACGACTTTATTAGATCAAATGCTATAAAAGGAGTTCATTTATGAACTAACAACAACTTTTGATCACAACAATAACTTCTATTGATCACTCATTCATTGCTATTGATTCTCACTCATTCACATACTTAGAATGTAGAGCCCTAGACTTTTTCATGCTTAATACATGGCACTTTCGTTGCCATTTTGCCTTTAAAGAGGTATAATTAATAAATAAGGAAGAAATTGGAAATTCTAAAATGTCAGAAATTTTCCTTTTCGAAGTACGAACCCAACGCAAGTTGAATCGTCAAAATCGGACGAACGAGTCAAAAGATATGGCCAAAACAGTCTGGGCCTGCAGGCAATCGTAGCTCGGTTATGCGCTAAGGACGTAGCTCGGTTATGCGCTAAGAACGTAGCTCGGTTATGCGCTAAGGACGTAGTTCGGTTATGCGCTAAGGACGTAGCTCGGAAGGCGCTAAGGTCATACTTTGATAAGGCACAGACAACGCATAGACAACGTACTCTGAGAACGTAGCTCGAGCTTTGATAACGTATACGTTGTGCATCCGTTGTGCAACAACAACAACGGGTACGTTGTACAGCAACAACGGGTACGTTGTACAGCAACAACGGGTACGTTGTACAGCTCCAACGGGTACGTTATGCAGCACGTCGGGCACATTGTACTTAAGACAACGGACCACGTGTTTGGCACTGTTCACAGTACAACGTGTTAAGCACTATTCACAGCACAACGTGTTCGCCACTGTTCACAGCACAACGTGTTCAGCACTGTTCACAGCATAACGTGTTCAGTACTGTTCACAGCACAACACTGTTCACAGCACAACGTGTTCGGCACTGTTCACAGCACAACGTGTTAGGCACTGTTCACAGCACAACGTGTTCAGCACTGTTCACAGCACAACGTGTTCGGCACTGTTCACAGCACAACGTGTTGGGTGTTCGTGTGTTTGCAGAAACTTCAGTAAGGGTATTATGGTCTTTTGGTCGGTTCACTCTTACCTTAAGAGTTTAATCCGAGCCTTTAGGGCTTCATTTCGACACTTAGAGAGATTGGGAGATAAGAAGAGAAGAAAGGGCGATTCCTAAACCTAGGGTTTCTATTTTGGAGAGAAATCAAAGGGTTTTGAGACCCTAGATCACTTCCGGTCCGGGTTTTCTCCAAGATCTCGGCTCAAGCACTCGTGGAGAGCGTTCTCCAAGCTAGGGCAGAAGCTACACAGTCGTTTTGGAAAGGGGATTTCTTCCTCACTTGATCAAGTCGGTACTTCTTACTACCCTCCTAGTTATAGTTCCTCTTTCCCCTTTATTTCTCTTTATTTTCCTTTATTGCACGTGTTATGAGATGGATGGTTGTGAATGGCGAATGGAGATGGAATGGGCGACTGGATGCCAATGGTTGTGTTGTGTTGATTATAATGGGGAGGGCATTGTTCCAATAATGAACATACATGTATGATTTGAGAAAACCCATCTAGAAAAGCATGTTGTAGGGTAAATTGATAATGAACATACCATGTTTGATGAAATGCCAAGGTGAATAAAGTGAGTTGTAATTTAGGAAATGCATGCCTAATAAATTCTAAATATTGCTAGGGCCTATGATAGTGTGTTTTCTTGCTTTCCCTAAATGATATGAATATTACATTGCTCAATCATTGATGTTATATGTATTGTGAAATTACCCAAATGTCATATTTAAATTTAAATGCAAGTATGTACACGGTTCCCATGAGCACGGCATGCATGATATGATTTATCGAGGTTTTCAAGAACATGGTTAGAGGTGGGACATATCCTATGATATGTTTTACCTCGCTTTTCACAAGAAGACAAGAACCAACATTACACGAGGGGTCTCCCCTCACTCACAAGTGCATATCATGAAGAAGGGCCTCCCTTCCCTCGCAAGTACATACATATCATGAAGAAGGGTCTCCCTTCCCTCGCAAGTGCATTGCATAAAGAAGGGTCTCCCTTCCCTCTCAAGGCATCTCTCAAGTGCATCTCACAAGGATAGCTCACAAGTGTATCTCACAAGTCACATGATCACAAACAAGCACGCATGACATGCATGACATGACACGTACGACACAAGCAAGATAGACAAGACAAGCTTTCAAGTACGAAAAGATAATTCAAGCCAAGTCAAGTGCACGATGTTTTCAAGAGGTTTTATCGGTTTTCTACGAAATACAAGCATGATTATAAATTGCTTTACTTCCTTGTATGATATGAATTGCTTCTGTCTGACATATATGAATTGCTCCTGATTATGTATTGCCATTGTTATGCTATAATTGTTGGTTAGTATTTAGTACCCGCTGAGTATTCCATGCTCAGCCGTACTTCTTATGTCGGCAGGTTATGAGGGAGTTGCTGCTCTATTTGATGTTTGTGCTCCTGGTCCATGGGTGGAGGAGGAGTACGTCGAGGAGCCTTTGGAGGAACCTCCAGTAGAGGGTTACCATTAGGTGGTTGTAGATTCTGAGTGAATAGCTGTGGGTGAGATGAGAGATATACCTTCATGTATTTTGGCGGGTCTGTCCGCACTTTCTTTTGGATTCCTTTTGTGTAAACTTGGATTCGTATATACATAGAGGTTTGTTTAGACTTCCGCTGTGCTATGTTGGAGTATGTTTCCGCTGTTTATATCCTCTATTGTATATGCTCTGTGGGTTTTTTGCAGGTTGTTTGTCAAGTAAGTCATGTAAGCCATGATTAGTCGTCCAAAGTTCACTCTAACTCCTAGGGTGGGTTTTGGGTCGCGACAGAAGTGGTATCAGAGCTTAGGCTTTAGGTCTCTAGGGTCACTTAGAATCTTATACCACGGCTTGACAAGAGCATATGTTAGGAAACAAGTTAGGAAGGAAGCAAGTCGGAAGAGAGTCTTGATCCAAGTTTAAGACTAAACTTTAGTCTTAGTCTAAAATGGTTACTTTAACCAAGTACGGTCCTAGATACGCCAGAACACTAAAGTATAAGTATAATGTAATGAATACTCTGATGACTGGATGTGATGTATATTAGTATTATACAACTAATACAAATTGAATTATTGTGAAATGGCGTTGAAATAAGTTGTGGTTTCAAGTGAGACTCATGTAGTGCTATTGTTCTCAGGACCTTAGTCATGAGGCGGGGCACACGGGGTCGTGGACCACACACCAGAGCTTCATCTTCTTCCAGAGATGAGGATGAGCAGCCGGACCTCTCCCAGGTCTTAGGCTCTATTGCTGAGACACTCGCCATACTGGCAGCTCGGCAGGCTATACCATCATCGGCGGCACCTACTCCACCGCCCGTAGCTCCAGTACATCGTACAGCTGGAGTTGAGGCATTCAGGAGATTGAGGCCTCCATCCTTCCATGGGAGTGTGGACCCTCTTACTGCGGAGGCATGGATCCTCTAGATGGAGAAGATCTTTGCGGTCCTCTCACTTACAGAGGAGGAGAGAGTAGCATGGGCAGTCTTCATGCTAGAAGGTGAAGCCCACCATTGGTGGTTGTCCGCATTGAGGATGCGAGATTTGACCATGCAGGGTCAACCTTGGACTTGGGAGGAGTTCAAGGACATTTTTTATAAGAAGTACTTTCCGATCGGAGCGCGGGAAAGGAAAGAGAGAGAATTCATCGACCTTGAGCAAGGTTCGATGTCAGTAGCGCAATATGAAGCTAAGTTCTCGGAGCTCTCTAGATTTGCGCCTCACATGGTGGCTACTGAGGCAAGGAAGGCGAGGAGATTTGAGCAAGGGCTCAAGGATGTTATTATGGAGAAAGTATCGGCTTTTAGGCACGCTACTTATCCGGAAGTGGTAGACAAAGCCTTATTGATCGAGGCAAATTCTGAGGCGGTGTCTAAGAAGAGGGTGTTGGCAAGAGGCCAATCCAGTAGTTCAGCACCTCTAGAGAGGCGGACTCGTACCGACCCTTATCAGTATACATGGCCAACACCACCGATGAGGCCAACTTATGCGCCTCCAGCTCCCCGGCAGTATGTGCCTCAGGCACCGCGACCTCAGGCTCTTCCGGCCCCACGGCCTGTTGCACCTCAGACGATGAGGTATACTCCACCTCCGGCCCCTCCGACTTATACACACGAGGTCTGCACTTCGTGCGGCCGAAGGCACCCGACAGGAGATTGGCGAAGGGCATCGGGTGGATGCTTTCATTGTGGTCGCCAGGGCCATATGATCAGGGATTGCCCCAATCGGCATTTACCAGGTCAGTCTCAGGGGATTAGGCCCCCAGCACACCCAGCAGGATCATATCAGGCGTCATCCCAGACTACCCGGTCTACACCTCAGTCTCGCCAGGCGAACCAGGGGCGAGTTTTTGCCTTGACAGAGGGTGATGCACTTGCATCTGACGATGTAGTGCAAGGTACGCAGTTGTAGCTTATTTAAATTTTCGTAGATTAAACTGTTAAGTATTAATTGATTGTGTACATACTTGGCATGTTATATATATATATCAATACCTATCTGTACACATTGTTGATGCATGGATTGACTTAGCTAGCTAAAATTTCAGGAACCCTACTAGTCAATGAGTGTTTGGCTCGAGTGTTGATTGATACCGGGTCTACTCATTCGTTTGTCTCGCCAGGGTTTTCAGAAGGCTTTTCTGTGGAGCCTACTCAGCTAGAACCGGAGTTAGCCATTTCGACTCCTCTCGGCAAAACAGTGTTGGCAGATAAAGTATATAGAAATAGTGGGGTCCAAGTTGGAAGCCATGAGTTGGCGGTTGATCTCATCGTCCTTGGATTCCAAGACTTTGATGTTATATTGGGAATGGATTGGTTAGCAGCACATCATGGGCATGTAGCTTGCTTTGAGAAAATGGTACTCTTCAAGCCGGTAGAAGGAAAACCATTTCACTTTCGTGGGTTGAAAAGTAGAGATATTGCTCGTTTTGCGGCGTTGAGCTTAGCTAACCCCGAGGCAAAGGACTCATCGACTATTCCGGTTGTGAGTGGATTCCTGGATGTATTTCCAGAGGAGTTGCCGGGATTGCCTCCAGATAGGGAGATTGAGTTTGTGATCGAGCTTGCACCAGGCACAGCTCCTGTTTTCAGGGCTCCATATAGAATGGCCCCTATTGAACTCAAGGAGTTGAAGACTCAGTTGGAGGAATTGCAAGGCCTTGGCTTCATTCGACCAAGTGTCTCACTGTGGGGTGCCTCGGTGTTGTTTGTTAAGAAGAAAGATGGCTCGATGCCGATGTGTGTCGATTACTGGCAATTGAACAAAGTCACTATAAAGAATAGGTATCCCTTGCCTAGGATTGATGACTTGTTCGATCAGTTGAAGGGAGCGAGATTTTTCTCAAAGATAGATCTTCGATCGGGCTATTACCAGTTGAAGATTAAGGCAGAAGATATTCCCAAAACGGCTTTCCGGACTCGATACGGACACTACGAGTTCTTGGTAATGCCTTTTGGTCTCACAAACGCGCCGGCAGCCTTTATGGATTTGATGAACCGGGTATTCCGGCCGTATCTTGATAGGTGCGTGATTGTATTTGTTGATGACATTTTGGTCTATTCCCAGACACGGGAAGATCACACACGTGACCTATGCCTTGCTTTGGAAATGCTAAGGGAACACAAGCTATACGCCAAACTTAGCAAGTGTGAGTTTTGGTTGGAAGAGGTGGCATTCCTAGGCCACGTTGTTTCTGTAGAAGGCATCTCGGTTGATCCAAAGAAGATAGATGCAGTCATGAGTTGGGCGAGGCCCAGGAGTGTCACAGAGATACGTAGTTTCCTTGGATTGGCAGGCTACTACAGGAGATTTGTAGAAGGTATCTCTAGCCTTGCGGCACCGCTCACTTACCTGACAAGGAAGAACGCCAAGTTTGTATGGAGTGATAAGTGCGAGACCAGTTTCACGGAACTGAAGAAGAGGCTTACTACAGCCCCTGTCCTTACTGTGCCATCCGGACCTTATGGGTATGAGGTGTATAGTGATGCCTCACAAGTTGGACTTGGGTGCGTACTCATGCAGCACAAGAAGGTCATTGCCTATGCATCAAGGCAGTTGAAGGAGCATGAGAAGAATTATCCCACGCACGACTTGGAGCTTGCGGCGGTCGTGTTTGCACTTAAGATTTGGCGTCATTACCTTTATGGGGTGGAGTTCTATGTGTTCACTGATCACAACAGTCTCAAGTATCTCTTTTCCCAAAAGGAGCTGAATCTAAGGCAACGGCGTTGGATGGAATTTTTGAAAGACTATGATTGTACCATTCAATACCACCCGGGTAAAGCAAATGTAGTGGCCGATGCTTTGAGTAGAAGACCTCAGGGGTTGTTAGCACACATGTTGGTCCAAGAATGGAAGCTACTAGAAGATTTGGCAAATCTGGACATCAGTGTGAATAACTCTGTCCGTAGTCCTATCTTGGCAAATGTCACGGTTCGACCATACATTATAGATTTGATCCAAGAATACCAAGCCACGGATGCTGAATTGTTCGATTATCGGGACAAGGAAGTTGCTAAGGGTAGTGAGGACTTCTCTCTCACTAGCCGAGGTGCTATCACATTCAAGGGAAGGCTGTGTGTTCCAGCCAATGCAAATCTTCGGAGAGAGATTTTGGATGAAGCACACCGTTCGAAGTACACAGTACATCCAGGGGGTACAAAGATGTACCGGAACCTCAAGAGTCACTTTTGGTGGCGGAATATGAAGAGGGATGTTGCTGAATATGTGGCACGGTGCTTAGTGTGCCAACAGCTGAAAGCAGAACACATGCGACCCGCCGGTCTATTACAGTCCCTTCCGATTCCCGAGTGGAAATGGGAGAACATATCCATGGATTTCATAGTTGGCTTGCCAAAGACGGCAAGGGGCTCAGATGCGATATGGGTAGTAGTGGATCGTTTGACGAAGTCCGCTCACTTCTTACCCTACCGTACTACTTTCAACTCTAGTCAGTTAGCCGCTTTGTACATCAAGGAAGTGGTGAGGTTGCACGGAGTGCCCGTTAGTATTGTGTCAGATCGGGATCCAAGATTCACATCACGATTCTGGAAAAGCTTCCAGGAGGCTATGGGTTCCCGACTTGATTTCAGCACCGCTTTTCATCCACAGACGGATGGACAAACTGAGAGAGTGAACCAAGTCATTGAAGACATGCTTCGGGCTTGTATGTTGGATTTCAGAGGCAGTTGGGAAGAGCACTTGCCTTTGGTTGAATTCGCCTACAATAACAGCTATCAGGCAAGTATCCAAATGGCACCATTTGAGGCCTTGTATGGGCGAAGTTGTAGGTCTCCTCTCTATTGGGATGAGGTAGGAGAAAGGAAATTACTTGGTCCAGAATTGATTGAGCAAACTGCAAACACAGTTAAGATCATTCGGGATCGATTAAAAGCCGCTCAAGATCGCCAGAAAAGTTATGCGGACACGCGCCGTAGGGACTTGGAATTTCAAGTAGGGGATCAAGTTTTTGTGAAAGTATCTCCTAGCAAAGGGATCATGAGATTTGGAAGGCGAGGCAAGCTCAGTCCTCGGTATGTTGGGCCTTTTGAGATTATCACACGAGTTGGTGAGGTTGCTTACAGGGTAGCTCTCCCACCTCACATGGCCGCAGTTCACAACGTCTTCCATGTGTCTATGCTTCAGAAATACATTGCGGATCCTTCGCATGTCATAGACTTGGAACCGTTGGAGATTCGAGAGGACCTCACCTTGATTGAAAAGCCGGTTCAGATTTTGGATCGGAGAGATCAGGTGCTTCGCAACAAAACAATCCCTTTGGTTCTGGTACAATGGCAACACCATGCTCGGGAAGAAGCTACATGGGAGCGTGAAGCTGAAGTCAAAGAAAATTACCCAGAATTAATTGTATGAGTTTTGTATAGGTTTTGTATATGTGGCTTGTATTTTGTTTTGATTCTGTAATGCATGCCCCGTCCAAATTTCGAGGACGAAAATTTTGTAAGGGGGAGAGGATGTAGAGCCCCAGACTTTTTCATGCTTAATACATGGCACTTTCGTTGCCATTTTGCCTTTAAAGAGGTATAATTAATAAATAAGGAAGAAATTGGAAATTCTGAAATGTCAGAAATTTTCCTTTCCGAAGTACGAACCCAACGCAAGTTGAATCGTCAAAATCGGACGAACGAGTCAAAAGATATGGCCAAAACAGTCTGGGCCTGCAGGCAATCGTAGCTCGGTTATACGCTAAGGACGTAGCTCGGTTATGCGCTAAGGACGTAGCTCGGTTATGCGCTAAGGACGTAGCTCGGAAGGCGCTAAGGTCGTGCTCTGATAAGGCACAGACAACGCATAGACAACATACTCTGAGAACGTAGCTCGAGCTTTGATAAGGTATACGTTGTGCATCCGTTGTGCAACAACAACAACGGGTATGTTGTACAACAACAATGGGTACGTTGTACAGCAACAACGGGTACGTTGTACAGCAACAACGGGTACGTTGTACAGCAACAACGGGTACGTTGTACAGCAACAACGGGTACGTTGTACAGCTCCAACGGGTACGTTATGCAGCACGTCGGGCACGTTGTACTTAAGACAACGGACAACGTGTTTGGCACTGTTCACAGCACAACGTGTTAAGCACTATTCACAGCACAACGTGTTCGGCACTGTTCACAGCACAACGTGTTCAACACTGTTCACAGCACAACGTGTTCAGCACTGTTCACAGCACAACACTGTTCACAGCACAACGTGTTCGGCACTGTTCACAGCACAACGTGTTAGGCACTGTTCACAGCACAACGTGTTCAGCACTGTTCACAGCACAACGTGTTCGGCACTGTTCACAGCACAACGTGTTGGGTGTTCGTGTGTTTGCAGAAACTTCAGTAAGGGTATTATGGTCTTTTGGTCGGTTCACTCTTACCTTAAGAGTTTAACCCGAGCCTTTAGGGCTTCATTTCGACACTTAGAGAGATTGGGAGATAAGAAGAGGAGAAAGGGCGATTCCTAAACCTAGGGTTTCCATTTTGGAGAGTAATCAAAGGGTTTTGAGACCCTAGATCACTTCCAGTCTGGGTTTTCTCCAAGATCTCGACTCAAGCACTCGTGGAGAGCGTTCTCCAAGCTAGGGCAGAAGCTACACAGTCGTTTTGGAAAGGGGATTTCTTCCTCACTTGATCAAGTCGGTACTTCTTACTACCCTCCTAGTTATAGTTCCTCTTTCCCCTTTATTTCTCTTTATTTTCCTTTATTACACGTGTTATGAGATGGATGGTTGTGAATGGCGAATGGAGATGGAATGGGCGACTGGATGCCAATGGTTGTGTTGTGTTGATTATAATGGGGAGGGCATTGTTCCAATAATGAACATACATGTATGATTTGAGAAAACCCATCTAGAAAAGCATGTTGTAGGGTAAATCGATAATGAACATACCATGTTTGATGAAATGCCAAGGTGAATAAAGTGAGTTGTAATTTAGGAAATGCATGCCTAATAAATTCTGAATATTGCTAGGGCCTATGATAGTGTGTTTTCTTGCTTTCCCTAAATGATATGAATATTACATTGCTCAATCATTGATGTTATATGTATTGTGAAATTACCCAAATGTCATATTTAAATTTAAATGCAAGTATGTACACGGTTCCCACGAGCACGGCATGCATGACATGATTTATCGAGGTTTTCAAGAACATGGTTAGAGGTGGGACATATCATATGATATGTTTTATCTCGCTTTTCACAAAAAGACAAGAACCAACATTACACGAGGGGTCTCCCCTCACTCACAAGTGCATATCATGAAGAAGGGCCTCCCTTCCCTCGCAAGTACATACATATCATGAAGAAGGGTCTCCCTTCCCTCGCAAGTGTATTGCATAAAGAAGGGTCTCCCTTCCCTCTCAAGGCATCTCTCAAGCGCATCTCACAAGGATAGCTCACAAGTGTATCTCACAAGTCACATGATCACAAACAAGCACATATGACATGCATGACATGACACGTACGACACAAGCAAGATAGACAAGACAAGCTTTCAAGTACGAAAAGATAATTCAAGCCAAGTCAAGTGCACGATGTTTTCAAGAGGTTTTATCGGTTTTCTACGAAATACAAGCATGATTATAAATTGCTTTACTTCCTTGTATGATATGAATTGCTTCTGTCTGACATATATGAATTGCTCCTGATTATGTATTGCCATTGTTATGCTATAATTGTTTGTTAGTATTTAGTACCCGCTGAGTATTCCATGCTCAGCCGTACTTCTTATGTCGGCAGGTTATGAGGGAGCTGCTGCTCCATTTGATGTTTGTGCTCCTGGTCCATGGGTGGAGGAGGAGTACGTCGAGGAGCCTTTGGAGGAACCTCCAGTAGAGGGTTACCATTAGGTGGTTGTAGATTCTGAGTGAATAGCTGTGGGTGAGATGAGAGATATACCTTCATGTATTTTGGCGGGTCTGTCCGCACTTTCTTTTGGATTCCTTTTGTGTAAACTTGGATTCGTATATACATAGAGGTTTGTTTAGACCTCCGCTGTGCTATGTTGGAGTATGTTTCCGCTGTTTATATCCTCTATTGTATATGCTCTGTGGGTTTTTGCAGGTTGTTTGTCAAGTAAGTCATGTAAGCCATGATTAGTCGTCCAAAGTTCACTCTAACTCCTAGGGTGGGTTTTGGGTCGTGACATAGAAAATCTCCAAAATCTCTCTTGAGCTCATTTAACTCCATTTTCATTTGAGAGACTTTATTAGACTTTGTATTTCACTCTTATCCATCTCATTCAAAGAGCTTTTACTTCGGATTTTCAATCCAAACTCATTTATTGAGGTCAGTCAAGAATCTAGGATTCTTGCACTGAAACTCTTACTTCAGTTTTATCAAGAGAGGGTTGTGCTCTTGAAAGGTTTCAGCTCAGCCTAAAGGCGAGCCTATAAAGGAAATATCTCAACTTTTAAGAGAGATTGTAAAGGTTTGAACTCCACCTATGAAGGAGCCTGTGCGATTAAGGAATCGTGGTGAATCCTCTAGTTGGAAGCTGAGGCGGGGAGTAGGCTGGTTTGCTGAACCTCATTAACAAACTCTGAGTTTGCACTCTCTTTATCTATTTTCAATTTCTCTTACAATATTCTTATTTTTTTTGCTTACTGCATATTTAATTAATTCCGCATCTAGAACTTATTATTCATAAAATTTTAAATCTATCATAGACCCTATTCACCCCCCCCCCTTTAGGGTCATTACCTGGCCAACACTCTGAACACGCTTGCCTTTCCCTGTAGGAGCTGGTCTAGTCCTTAGACGCTTATGAGTAGCAACAACTGTCTTTTGTCTTTTGGCAGGTGCCTTGGCCCTTGATAGTTCTTTCCTTTTTCTAGCACCAGGTGCTTGAATAGGAGCGGGTCCACCTGCCTCAGCAGTAGCAATGGCAATCCTCACCAAATATTCTTTCACGACCACGACTGAAATCTCACGGCCACCATACTTCAAATAGGCAGAAGTGTAATTTAACCATCACGTGGAGAATCTTAAGGAGGGTGGACCTTCCTGTGCTTGAGATGGAATGAAAAATCTTGATCGAGTACCAATGCGTATCAAATGATTCCACTCTTGTTTAACCCGATGAAAATTGGTCAAAGTGCGATCAACGGTCTCTAAAGCTGGTCGTTTCGCTTGGTCATACCCAAATTTTTGGCCAAATCTGCTCAGGTAATAAGGTTCCACGAAGCATTCCTTACCTAGATACCACAGCAGCTTGGCTGGAAGAAGACTCATCATCATCAAAAAATCTCTGCCAGAATGGCTTGAACTCATGTCATCTACCAAGTAGTCATTCCTAGCCAGCTCAGAAGCTCCCTTGACAGGACGAGCCTTCTAAAGACCAGGAGCGGCGAACATATGTTTAATTGTTTCCCAAAAGCGATACTTGGTTGGTGTTTGACCCACTATGTAAACCAAGTATGGCAGATCCATCTCGGCTTCAGTAGTTATCCTTCTCTGATAAGAAGAAGGGAAATACTGATTGATCCAACTAAATAGGTACTGGAAGGGACCTTGGGCTAATTGGTGACCTGGGTACTTGCTCTGGGCGATGACTCCCATCTCTCTGTATAATGATGCCATCATTGGGATAAGCAGAGAATGCCTCACACCAATCGCCATCTGTCTAGCTACTACAAATGTTTCAAGGCAGATTACTTCTCCTCTACACGAAGGTATGACAAAACTGAATAGCCAATAGGATAAGAAAATAGCCAGATAGTGTTCTCAGCTGACTCCATCACTAGTCTTGATCTCTGAATTCCTGATTTTTTCATTTCATGGAGTAATGTAAGTGGGCTTGGAATATTCATATGGTTTTCCCTTGAAAAAAATGTTCTAGCCATTGCCTTAGGGTGACTCTGCTCACTTTGCGTGCCTTCAGACCCTTGCTTGGTGCTGGTTCCTCAGTTTCTTCTTCAACAGCGGGAACGTTCTTTGAATACAAAACGTTGTTGAATGGGTTAAATTCATCATAGAAGGATCCACTGACCGGCAGCCCTGAAATGTTGTTCATCGTATGAATGGAAAGTCCGATCTCCCCCAGGCCATATGAAAAGTGTTGGTCATGGCGCACCACCGGTTGAGAAGGCTGCGAACTAGAAAAGCGTCCCACTTATATTCATATCTGGCAAGCCCAACTGCTCCCCGGATGCTAAGAGCTGTCAGTTAATCACGGAAGCGTACATATACATTGTGAACCCACGATGACCATAAAGTTCTGTTTTCATTGTGGAGCAACTCCTGATGACCATACTGGTATCCCAGCAAACGTCATCAGTCCGGGTCATCAGGATAGGAAAAACTTCTTTCAGTACCCTCTCTGGGTCTTCGCCTGGTAGGTTTATTGCAGTGCGAGAAGGTGTCAGAAAGGTTCCATCAAAGACCGATCTATTGCCTATCAGACCTTTCTTGGCATCATAAATGCATATGGATATTCTTCCATGAAATACCCATTCTCTTGGATCTGTAATTAGAAGCGGCTCGACATCCTCTACCCCGAATGCTCCCATGATCTCCAGTTGGCGATTCAGACTCATCCCATTTTTGTCATCTTCGTCAGTGTCAACTTGATGAAGGTTTTCAGTTCCATGAAAGTATCTCGGTGCTCCAGCCATTTTGCAAAAGGAAACAATAGGACATGCAAAATGATTCAATTCAAGGAAATTAAATCAAATTATGAATTTCAAATTAAATGATCAAAACTGAGCCTTTAGATGGGGGTATACACTTGTTTTGATAATTTGAAACAATTACTATGTGATTAAAAGAATAATAAATTCCAGACTTAGGTTTAAAACCCGAGTCTTTGAAATTTGGATGCCTCACTTTGCCTCACTCAAAAGTAATCACCCTAAAGATTTTTGCTAAGGCAAATGTCCATGGGTAATTATCATGGCAAAATGTCTAAAGACATATGCTAAGGGTGAGATCTGTGGACATGATCCATGGATGGTTTTTGATCCAAGGCTTAAGGTCCTATGGATAACCCATCCGTGAGGAATATCCACGGATATTCAAAATTTCTGAGGACAAACGTCCTTGTTGCTAGGTCCCATTTCCGTTTGTGGGACCAAATGCTTCACCTTTAGGTTGAAGCCTTGTTGCTAGGAAACACTTTCTTATAATACCATTAGGATCATAGAATATTATCTATGTCCTTGGACTTCCATTAATCACAATAATATCCATTAACACAATGTGACTAACCTCATAAATTAGAGAATTACTTGTAGGTATTATCTATTATAAGATTTGTTTACAGACACGTCCTTCCACTATCCAATATTGTTATCAGTTTACGGGACAATATCTTATACTGTCTGTAATCCCTAGCTTATAATGAGAACCCTTTCTCTTTGATACTTTAAGTCAAACTTGGACTTTCAAAACTATTTGAAATTTTTTAAAAGAAATAATAATAATTATTACTTTCCTTTTACATAGAAAATAATCTTTTCGATAAAACCATTTCATCGATAAATACCAGCGCTAGTTTTCCAAGTCTGGTTTGACAAGTATCGACTCAATATAATTTACTCTAAATGAAGAGTGGTGGAGTCCTTGTTGAGCATACACATACTTCTTCTAGTATAGCATACATAACCCAATGAGCCCGTATTTAGTTTGGTGTGTTGGATATTGACGATTGGTTACATCAAAGCTATATAGGCAAATACCAGAGAAGATGTCGACCTCTCAGGTTAAGGACATTCTATCAAATGGACTACCCTATATATGTAGACAGTATATTTCTAAGCGTATCCACTAAGCAATCTTATTTCAATATAAGTACTTCTTACTTATATCCACATCTTAGTCAAGAGACCCTTCTCTCAGTGATTGAGATTCATCACTCTATCATATGAAACTAACAATGTGTAAATTAGTAGGAATACATTGTCCAGATGTATCCTAAATAACTTAGAACAATTCTAGGTCTTGAAGGAACCAGAAAACCATATCTCCTTAGCAATTGGTTCAAAACTTATTGGATGGTTTTTCCTACAATGTTACCTAAGGGACAAAGTTGTCTCATCTTATGAGATACTTTTAATATGTTACCCAATGTAGAAGACAATGTGTGAATGTAAATATGTTTTTATTAATAAAGTAGATTAATACGATTCTAGAATGGCTTTTATGGGTATATATGTCTAACAATCTCTCACTTGCACTTAAAGCCAATCTCCTATGTATCTAATACCCATTGTCTCTAGATGTTTCTCAAACAACTTTTGAGGAAGAGCTTTAGTAAACGGGTTTTCCACGTTATCCTCTGACGCAATCTTGGATAACTCAATGTCTCATCTCTTGACAATGTCTCGAATCAGATGAAATCTCCTTTTAATGTGCTTAGTCCTTTGATGTGCTCTAGGCTCTATGGGTTGAGCAACTGCACTATTATTATCACCATAAAGTATAATAGGAGATTTTATCGAGGAAACAACACCAAGTGCTTTGATAAACTCTTCATCCATACTGTAAGCTAGACAATTTAATCACCCTCAAATTCAAGAAAAATGTGTTTAACTGTTGTCCAATGCTCAGTTACCTTTGTTATGATTTTTGATAAAAAGTAATATGAAAAGCATGTGTTATTGATGAAAAATAATGGACTTGTGATGTATTGAACCATGTATATGCAAGCTATTGCTATAGATGAAATTCTACGGTTATGTAATGTTGTTTAAGAGCTTTTAAGTCTACCATAATGTTCACAAGTATAATATGCACATATATGCATTGCATGAATCGGGTTTTCTTTAAGAACGGGTATTCTAAAGTTTACAAGATCACAACTGTAAGGTCATAATTTGTATTGGCTTAATTTTGATATCAAAATGGTGTCAATGTAAGTCTAGTATCGTTGTTCCTTTGGTTGATGAAGTATGGTGAAGATGAAGGTCCAAAGACTCAATTGAAATACATTCCGATTTCAAGCTTCGCTCACACTCTTAGGATGGTAAGTGACCTAGATACTTAGTGGTTACTGTTAGCCTAAAGGTTACAGCCATGTGTACCCCTAATAATTTTGATGATAATATAATAATGAAATGATCATTTTGGTACTACTGTTTCAATGAAGTTTATGTAAAATTCAGATTATAAGAACATTAGCTAATACTCAAAACATGGTATACTCCACATGTTCAAGATGAACCATCAAGGTGAAGCATCCATATTCAGAATTAAAGCTAAGATTAATCCCAAAGTCCAAGTCGGATCATCAACAACAATAAAGACCATGAAGACCTATTAAAGTTGGAAGATCCAAGATCAAAGTTCAAGACTACCTTCGAAGAAGATTCAATGTATTTTTTTTTATATATTTGAAAAAGTATAGGACTTATGTAAAAAGTCCTCAATAGTGTAGAAAGTTGAAATGCTTAAAGCCTAGATTGACCTTAGGAAACTATGACTTAATTGCAAATCATTCCAAGGCCCTAGAACTTCTTAAAATATTGTTAAAATCATGATAAAGGATTACTGATAACTCTTTCAATAATGACATGTGGCAAGTATGTGGAGAGTCTTCTATATGTTCTACACACCGGACAAGAACCATCTAAGATAATTCAACAAGCTGAAAAGCTTGCGGCTGAAATCAGGTAGTAGCTGAAACCCGCCTCCGTGGGGATGGGTGAAAGTTAATTGAAATGGAGCAGCTCGTTTGTCTAGAGAAGAAGCTGCCACAGGGGCCATCATGAGGGACTCAAGAGGGATTATAGTGCAAGGCTTTATCAAAGCCTTATAGGGTGGAGCCTCTATTGTAGCTGGAGCTGTCATGATCTCTGCCCATAAGCTAGCTAGATTAAGTTTTGGTTTTTGTCATGTTCTTGACTTCCTCCAAAAAGAGCTGTCACCATGGTGGTGCAGGAAAATTCTGGTGTCAAGAGACCTTGATTAATCCTTCTTAATTTTAATATAATCCCCTTTGCTAGTTGCAACCAAAAAAAAATGTATATTTATAGATCCAGGCATAATAGGAGCATAATTATTTGTTTATCCAAGTTGTACTAACAAGTAGAAGAGCAGGTAAACAGTAGATTTGCCTTTATGAGTCTACAAGAAGAAAGACATAGAAGAAAAACATACAGGGCAAGCTTTATCCCTAGAATAGGATATATACTTATGCATAGCTAAAGCTTTTTTTCGTGATTTAAGCATTGTGAGGATATAGGCGAACTGGGAGTCCTTTTGCCGGCATCGGCATTGGATCGACTATTATCTTCTCATTTTTAAGCAGTTTCTCCCATTTGAACCTTTTTACCACATTGTGCATAAAAACTAGAATCTCTAGCCGAGCATACTCTTTCCCAGGGCACATTCGAGGTCCTCCTCCAAACGGAACATAAGTGTAAGGAGCTGGTCCATTTCCTTCAAACCTTGAAGGGTCGAATTTTTCGGGTTCTGGGAAGCATTGAGGATTTCTATGGGTCGAATTCGTGCTCCAATATAACTGCAAGACATAAGGAGAATTGGTATTAAAAATCTACCTCTTTCGAAGAAGTCACAATTAATGATTTGTAGATGTATGATTATATCTCACCTTCCATCCCTTTGGAATCGAGAAACCTGAATAAACGAAGTCAGTAATGGCCTCTCTGAAAGATCCTTGACTGGGTGGTGCGAGTCTCATCACTTCACATGCTACATTCCATGAATACCTCATCTTTTGTATGTCTTCCCAATTCAGCAACTCTCCTGGTGTCTTCGATTTCGCAATCTCCATTTGCTCTGTTGGCCAAAGCAGTGTAATAAATTATCATCTTTCGAAAGACATTCTCAATCAGTTTCTCTGTTAATCTTTCTAATAATTTTCTACTCAATCACTACTACCTCTAACGTTGGGTCTAGTGACTGAAAATTCAAATAGTAAGCCATTAAATAGTCGTGACATATATATGCTAATTAAAGATAGTATCTTCTATAGGGATGCCATAAAAGAAAGGCAAAAGATAGAATTCAAACAGTAATGGGGTGGATAAGCATGCTTCCCCATTGCCCAATGGTGTGTGCATAACCCCCACTTGTTAGGTCCGGCATCTAGTCCTCTTACCTAACCCTTTGTAAAAATAATATTCTGAGCCCAACCCGGACCTGAACTCGAAATGGTTAAGATTCACCCCTTTTTTTAAAATTTAAAAATCCTTTTTATTATTAAAATATTTTTAAAAAGAATTAATATTTTAAAAAAGAATCAAGGATTGGCGGGTGAAACCTTGAGGTGGCCACGTGTCCTTTTTGACACCCCTTAAATGGGGTTAGATTCAACCACCTCTAGGGTTCACCCACCCATCCTTGGTTTTTTTTCTTCTAAATATTAATTATTTTTAAAAATATTTTAATAATAAAAAAGTCTTAAAAACAATTATTAAATTAAAAAAAATTAATATTTAGAAAAAAAGAACCAAGGATGAGTGGGTGAACCATAGGGGTGGGGTGAATCTAACCTCATTTAAGAGGTGTCAAAAAGGACACGTGGCTACCTCAAGGGGTGTCAAGAAGGACACGTGGCCACCACAAGGAGTGTCAAAAAGGACACATGGTCACCCAAGATAATTTGATTTCATTTAAAAATGAAAGGGCAATTTCATATATGAGAAAAATAAAAAATGACAACTTTAGAGTGGGTATTTGTGATATTTCATATCATTTTATCCCATTACATCATTATTCCATCAGTTGACTAATGGTCAACTGATGGAAGGGATGTAAGTGTCAATATTTTGAAATATAGGGATACCTATTGTATTTTCTGAAACCTGAGGAGGTCTATATGTATTTTCGTAAAACCTCATGGGGTGAAAATGTATTTTCTCCTAATACTTTTAAGCATTCTCCAAGGATTTTCCTAATGGAATGAAATTCATACGAATTCTCTACGGTTATAACTGGTTTCCGGGAGTCCTGTTACGCCTAGTTGCCACGTATCCTTTTTGAAACCCTTAGCTAGATTCACCCACCCTCAGGTTCACCCATATATCCTTGGTTATTACAAAATATTAAATTAGTTTTAATATTTTTTCCAAAACCAAAGATAAATGGGTGAACCTTAAGAATGGGTGAATTTTAACCATAATTGAAAGATGTCAAAAGGGCCACACGGCGACCTCAGAGACGTAAGCTGACTCCCCGAATCCGGTTACAATAGTCGAAGATTTCATTACTCCCTAAGGGGAGTGCTAGCTTTCGTTGCGGCAGGTATTAAGGCCAGCAAAATCCTTTTTTTTTCCATATACGGTATATTTCAACTGTTAATAGGGAAAAATCATTACAAGTCATCGGATCTTGTTTGTTTCGAATCCAAGAGATCTCCTATAGGTGAAAAGAAATCAAAATTAGGTAGAGAAAAGAAGATTGTATAGGTGATTTACCCTTATAGACCTCATTGTAAACTTCAGGAAGCTCTGCAAGATACTTCACCACGAAAGTAATGGCAGCGCTGGCCGTGTCATGGCCGCCGATGAGCAAACCAAGAATCTTATCGGCGATGTTCAGCTCGTTCATGTACTGTCCGTTCCCGTCGCTGGTGAGGAGCATGTGCGACAATATATCTTGCGTTGGGGACGCTCTATTCTCGGCCAAGTCCATCTTCCTTTGCTTGATAATAGCTAGAAGCTCCTTTCGGATAAATTTTGAAGCTTTGATGGCCCGGTTAAATGGCGTCCCGGGCAAATCTATGGGTATAGAAATGATCCCAGAGGCGATGACGTTAAAGGGGTCTGCGAACTTGGCGACATGGTCAGGATCCTCGATGCTCATGAACAAGCGACATGCCAACCAGAAGGTGAACCTCTTGGCTAGAGGAAACACAATCACCTCCTGTTTATTATCCCAATTTGACTCGAAATGTCGCTGCGCGATGCCGTCCATGATACCAATGTACCTTTGCAGCGCCTCCGGCTTTAGGAAGGGAGGGAGCATCGAGCGCATCTTCTTGGCTTCCTCTTTGGATGAGGTTTGGAGAGAAGAGGGAAAGATCTTGTTGACGGCGTTGGGCCACCAAGAGATAACGAGCTTGTTCTCGTTGGAGAACAAGAACTTGTTGCAGGCGGCGCCGCAGAAAACAGCAGCAGATTCTCCGAGTATGGATGTCTTGAAGACTTGGGAAGAGTATTTGGCCATTCTATCGTAAATGAATTTCTCCGGGTAGCCCTTTCGGCCTGTGGAGAGGAATTCAAGACTTTCGCCAATAAATGGCAATCCCATCTTCCCCGGGGGGAGATTTCCGGGGAGTTGGGATTTGGGTCTGAAGAGGAGGAAACCAAGAGAAAGAGAAAGAGAAAAAGAGAGGAGGAGAAGGAGAAGCGTGGAGAGAAAGAAGAGGTCCATGTCGTTGTAAAGAGAGCAACGATGGAGTGATGTTTGGAGGAGCTGTGTCCGATGGGGGATGCTTATAAATAGGCAAACCTATGGAATTAGAGATAGGATCAGAGTCAATTGGAATTGCATTCAAGCCCTTGCAATTGTATACGTGACTGATCTTGATTGGATGAGAGAAATGTGTAGGATCACAGTCAATTGGAATTGCATTCAAGCCCATGCAATTGTATATGTGCCACATATACAATTGCATGGGCTTGAATGCAATTCCAATTGACTGTGTTCCTTTCTCATGTTTTTCTCTCACCCAATCAAGATCAGCAACATATGCAATTGCATTGGCTCGAATGCAATTCGAATTGACTGTGGTCCTATCTCATGAAGTTATCAAAGAAGGGATAATTTTAGAGATATTAATCACCTCTTCGCTGGTTGGGCGAAGGGAGCGTCCCCGGTTATAACCGTAGAGGATTTGGGAGTTAGGATGGGCAACAGCGCACACTAACATCGTGAGGTACACGCGTTGCCCTGCTGCCTCTTTGTGTCTTACAAAAAAATGAGGCCCATTTTGTTTGATTCCCAATTTACTCATGTTGAACATGGGACCCTCCTTTATAATACACAAAGGGGCAACAGTGCAACTGGTCACGCTGTTGCTGTTGCCCATCCGAACTCAGGATTTGGTTCCTATTACTTATAATTAGATAATTGAAATTAGTGAGTTGCAGCCTTGTACCTCACGATGTTTAATCAAAGAAATGAGGAATGAGGAGTGTAAGCATGAGAGAAGAATGCCAAGGACTGGTTGGGACTCCCTTGACCAGAAATCAAAAGAAAAATTATACAAAAGAAATAATTCCATAGAGAATCAATTGTGATGAGAAATAATTGTTCAAAAATCAATCAATTGTCTCACAATTTTTTTGTAAATAATTCTATTTGGTTTAATCTTCATACATAAAATCATATTAGGTGTAAATAATCATATTTGGTTCATTCATAAACACAAATTATTTATACAAAGCCCTACAAAATTGTCTTTAGTTTTAGCTATAGATAATTGTAAAAAATCCATACGACATGCACACATGCTTAGAATAATCTCTTGTAATGATGAAGATGATCATGATGAGAGAACTAAGATATTACCGCGTTTAGTTGTCATTCAAATAATATGAATGACATGTTGTGTTTTTGGTGTGATTCAAAACTAAGGAAAACTTTGTTTTTGTGTTTTGGGTGTTTCTTTTAGTCCCACATGGAAAAACTATGAAATGTTATACCTCTTTATATAATAGAGTGTTGGTAAAAGGCTTAGGCCTTCAAGGGCATTAGAATTTGTTGTCTACCCACCCATTGCATATTGTGACTATGCTATGCTACAACTCACACACGCGCGCGTGCGCCGAGCCGAGTCTAGTCTAGTCGGGCGGGCCGGGTTGGGTTGGGTCTTTGATTAAAAAAAAATCTATTTTTTTATATTAGGCTCAATAGTGTTTTAACCTTTAAAGCTATATTACCGTTTTATTCCCGTTAGTGGTCATTAACCACTAATTATATTGGGATTAAATATATCAGTTTTAGAATCTAAAGAGATTTTTTTTATTCTCTATATATGTGCATCTTCTATATTAGTTTACATATAGAAAAGAATCTCTTCTTCTACGGTTTTATTCAGTTCTTTCTTTCGGGTTTTCATATACATATTTTCGAGTTCTAGTGCTGGGTTAGATTTACAGAGTGGTGTGCGACTGTAAGCTGTGCACGATTATAGTTAGGGATAGATTGTGAGAGGCTGTTGTATCCTGGAGGCAATGCGACCAATAACCCAGTGCAATTTTCGGGGGCGCGAATTGTCTTAAAGAAAGCGAAGTATCCGTGCCTCACCTCACACGATCTGTCATTGTTCAAATCAAATTTTAAGTGCAGGATTTATTCTGAGTTCGTGGTTGCAGTATTGTTCGTGATTTTCCGGGTCTGCTTCTTAGGAATTAGCATTTACAGGTATTTTTGGAACAACAATTTTAAGACAATTCGCCATGACTTCTGTGAATGTTAGAACGAATGATTCTGTGATTAGGACTGAAATTTTTGATGGGTCTAATTTTAAGCGTTGGCAACAGAAAATGCTTTTTCTGCTCACATCGCTTAAATTAGCATATGTTTTAACTGATGTTCCTAATGAAGAAGAAGAAGAACCGGGTAGATCTCATTATAAGGAAAGATGGGAATCTGCAGATTTTTTGTGCAAATGGCACATTTTAAATGGTATGACTAATGCAATGTATGATTTATATTGCACTGAAAAATTTGCAAAAAGCTTATGGGTAGCCTTAGAGAAAAAATATCAAACTGAGGAGGCTGGTTCTAAAAAATATGGGGTGAGCAGATTTTTAAAGTTTGTAATGGTTGATGATAAATCCGAAGTAAAACAAACTCAGGATTTTCAAATAATAATTCATGAGATTATTATTGAGGGAATGAAAATTCCAGAACAATTTCAAGTGGCTGCTATTATAGAGAAATTACCTCCTTCATGGAAGGACTTCAGAAATTCTCTTCGCCACAAATCAAATGAATTCTCAATTAAAAATTTAGTAATGAGAATTCGGATTGAAGAAGAATCTAGAGCCCAAGATAAACAAGAAGAGAATTCTGAGATGACTTCAAAGGTTAATTTTGTTGATTCTTCGGGGAAGAAAAAATAGAAATTCTTGAAAACCAACAAGAAGCTTATGAAGAATAAGAAGCCTTATCAACTTTTTCAGAAGACAGGAGAAAGCTCAAAATCGAGTGGATGTTTCGTCTGTGGAAAATCTGGACATTTTGCTAAGAATTGTTAATTCCGAAAAATGAATTATTCTCAAACAAATATGGTGGAAGAACCCTTAGTTGCTATAATCACTGAAATCAACATGATGGGCTTTAGTGAGGGTTGGTGGGCAGACACAGGTGCGACGAGGCACGTCTACTATGACAGAAATTTATTTAAAAAATATGAAGCTGTCAAAAGCAACCATGATGTCTAGATGGGGAACTCCTTAACCTCTAAAGTTGTTGGAGTTGGAGATATCACTCTCGATTTCACTTTAGGAAAATCTGTGACTCTGAAGGACGTTCTTCACATTCCAGATGTGCGGAAAAATTTGGTGTCGGGCTATCTTCTGAAAAAAGGCTGGATTTATACAAGTAACAGAGTCTGATAACTATGTAATTTCCAAATATGGAAAATTTGTAGGGAAAGGCTATGCAGCCAATGGCATGTTTAAACTTAATGTTGATTTGAGCAATAAAACTTCTTTTGCATATATTGTGTGTTCAGTTAATTTTTTGCATAATCGATTAGGACATACAAATGAAAATTATGTAAAAATTATGAATAATTTAAGAATTATTCCTAAATTAAATGATAATGTTTTTGATAAATGTGTATATTGCAGTCAATCAAAAATAGCTAAATGTTTTTTTCATAAAGTGGACAAATCATCTGATATTTTAGGAATAATACATTCTGATATTTGTGATTTAAAAGAAATAGTTACTAGAGGTGGTAAAAAATATTTTATTACATTTATAGATGACAAATCTAAATATACATATGTGTATTTAATTAGATATAAGGATGAAGCTTTAAATATGTTTAAAATTTATAAAGCAGAAGTAGAAAATCAATTAAATTTAAAAATTAAAATATTAAGGAGTGATAGAGGAGGTGAATATACCTCTAATAAATTTGATTTATTTTGTGAATCAAGTGGAATAATACACCAAGTAACAGCTCCTTATACCCCTCTAGTAAAATGGAGTTGCTGAAAGAAAAAATAGAACATTGATAGAAATGGTTAATGCAATGCTTAACAATTCAGGCATACCATTAAATTTATGGGGAGAAGCTCTCCTCACTGCTAGTTATATTCAAAATAGAATACCAAGTAAAAAAACAAAAATGACTCCATATGAAATTTGGAAAGGGAGAAAATCAAATTTAAGTTATTTTAAAACATGGGGATGTTTAGCAATGGTTAGATTTAATGATCCTAAAATAAATAAATTAGGACCTAAATCTAGGAGATGTGCTTTTATTGGTTATGCAATAAACAGTAAAGCATATAAATTTTTAGACATTGAAAATAATGTTATTATTGAATCAAGGGAAGCTGATTTTTTTGAAAATCTTTTTCCTTTTAAACCTTCAAATAGTGGGAGTTTAATAAACTAAAATCCTAATGTGTCTAGTGATCCCAGCTCTAAAAATCTTGAAATAATCAATTCAGATGAGGTTGAAGTTGAGCCTAGAAAGAGTAAAAGAGCTAAAAAGAGTAAAGATTATGGATCTGATTTTTATACCTATATGGTAGAGAACGATCCTATTTCTTTAAAGGAGGCATTTGAGTCACATGATTCTTCCTTTGGGAGAGAAGCTGTGGAAAATGAAATGGATTCAATAATGTCCAATCACACTTGGATATTAGTTGATCCTCCTCCTGGAACTAGAACTATAGGCTGTAAGTGGATATTTAAAAAGAAACTTAAAGCTAATGGATCAACAGAAAAATATAAGGCTAGATTGGTAGCCAAGGGTTATAAGCAAAAAGAAGGAATAAATTATTTTGATACATATTTACCTGTATCAAGAATTACCTCTATTCGAGTATTATTTGCTATAACATCCATACATAATTTAATCATTCACCAAATGGATGTAAAAACTGCATTCTTAAATGGTGATTTAGATGAAGAAATTTATCTGGACCAACCAGAGGGATTTATTATCCCTGGACAATCTAATAAAGTGTGTAAACTTGTAAAATCATTATATGGTTTAAAACAAGCTCCTAAACAGTGGCATGAGAAATTTGATAATATATTAATGACTCATGGATATAGTACAAATGAAAGTGATAAATGTATATATTATAAATTTAATGGTGATTGTGGAATAATCATTTGTCTATATGTAGATGATTTATTGATTTTTGGAACAAATCAAAAAATCATAAATGAGACAAAAGAATTTTTATCATCCCAATTTGATATGAAGGATCTTGGAGAAGCAAATTTAATTCTTGGAATTAAAATTATTAGAAAGGATGATGGGATGATTTTATCTCAATCTCATTATATTAAAAAATCATTATTAAAATACAAGCATTATGATTGTAATAATGTTTATACTCCATATGATCCTAGTGTTCATTTATCACCTAATGAAGGAGATAGTATAAACCAAAATGAATATGCTAGTGTCATTAGAAGGTTGATGTATGCTATGAATTGCACTCGCCCGGACATTGCATATGCAGTCGGGAAATTAAGTAGATACACTAGTAATCCCAGTAAGGAGCATTGGGATGCAATTAGTAGAATCCTTAGATACTTAAAAGGATCTATGGATCATGGGTTACACTATGGTAGATATCCTGCTGTGCTAGAAGGATATAGTGATGCTAATTGGAATTCTGTCTCTGATGAATATAAAGCTACAAGTGGTTATATTTTCACCATTGGTGGTGGTGCAGTCTCTTGGAAATCCAAGAAACAAACAATTCTGTCAAATTCCACTATGGAATCAGAATTAATAGCTATATTTTTAGCGGGAGAAGAAGCAAAGTGGCTTCGGAACTTTTTGTTCGATATTTCTTTATTGAATAAACCAGTCCCGACTATTAAAATTCATTGTGATTACAATGTTGCAATAAGTAGAGCTAATAACACACAGTATAATAGGAAATCTCGACAAATACGTCGAAAACATGCATGTTTGAGAGAACTTCTATGAGATGGAGTTATATCTGTTAATGAAATCAGATCACTAGAAAATCTGGCAGATCCCTTGACTAAAGGCCTAGCAAGGGAAAAAGTGTGGAATACATCGAAGAGGATGAGACTTAAGCTAATTGAAAATAAACCAACTGTAATGGTAACTCAACCTGAAGACTGGAGATCCCAAGAACAGGTTTAATGGGAAGAACAAGTTACAGAGTGGTTTGAGGTGAAGCACTATAATAGGAGAATAATAGTAATAATATTATTAATCTCCTAGTCCCTTCCTATGGTGTGAATAGTGCATAAAGTATGTGACGATTAGAGGTTGAGGGTTTCCTCTTAATGAGATCTATAGCTCTATTGAGTGGGATGTGAAGTCACATAGGCATCCTTGATAGACTCACCTATATAAGTGTGGAAGTGGGGCTGCTTCTTATGAGAAATTGGCTATTTTTCTAGAGCACTTATTAAACCGGGATAAAAGCACATGGCCGAAAAGTACTGGCTTAGACACCTATAGACTCTGTAAGAGTTAGTGTGTTTAAAGTATAAAGACTCATAACTAAAGAACTCAATTTTGAATACCAAGATCCATGATCTATGGTAACTAAGTATCTGGTGAGAATTTTACTTTAAACTATGCAAAGGTTCAAATCTATGTGACACCTTTGTTTATGCATTGAATCTAATCTTACCCAGCTATGTTATTTTTTATTGTTTTTGAATCAAGTGGGGGATTGTTGTGTTTTTGGTGTGATTCAAAACTAAGGAAAACTTTGTTTTTGTGTTTTGGGTGTTTATTTTAGTCCCACATGGAAAAACTATGAAATGTTATACCTCTTTATATAATAGAGTGTTGGTAAAAGGCTTGGGCCTTCAAGGGCATTAGAATTTTTTGTCTACCCACCCATTGCATATTGTGACTATGCTATGCTACAACTCACACAAACACGCGCGCACGCCGAGCCGAGCCGAGTCGGTCGGTCGGGCGGGCCGGGCCGGGTTGGGTTGGGTTGGGTTGGGTCTTTGATTAAAATAAAATCTATTTTTTTATATTAGGCCCAATAGTGTTTTAACCTTTAAAGCTATATTACCGTTTGAGATTTCTCTAATATTACCATTTTATTCCCGTTAGTGGTCATTAACCACTAATTATATTGGGATTAAATATATCAGTTTTAGAATCTAAAGAGATTTTTTTTATTCTCTATATATGTGCATCTTCTATATTAGTTTACATATAGAAAAAGAATCTCTTCTTCTACGGTTTTAGTCAGTTCTTTCTTTCGGATTTTCATATACATATTTTTGAGTTCTAGTGCTGGGTTAGATTTACAGAGTGGTATGCGACTATAAGCTGTGCACGCTTATAGTCAGGGATAGATTGTGAGAGGCTGTTGTATCCTGGAGGCAACGCGACCAATAAACTAGTGCAATTTTTGGGGGCGCGAATTGTCTTAAAGAAAGCGAAGTATCTGTGCCTCACCTCACACGATCTGCCATTGTTCTGATCAAATTTAAGTGCAGGATTTATTCTGAGTTCGTGGTTGCAGTATTGTTCATGATTTTCCGGGTCTGCTTCTCAGGAATTAGCATTTACAGGTATTTTTGGAACAACATGACATTCCTATAAATTTATATGATCATAAAGTTCCATTCAACTGTTCTTCAGAACTTTGATAGTTGTCTCTTTTGGATATTTTTTTTAAAAAAAAAGAAAGAAAAGAAAACAAAGATTGATTTTTCCTTCTCAAAATCACTCTCTCTTAATTTTGAAATAATGTGATTTTTGAGAAGTTGATCCTCATAAAATTGATTTTTTTTATAGAACCAAACATGATTCCCAATAAACAAAATTCTTGAATCAATTTTGGCAAATTAAATCAACTAAAATTTTTAAACCAAACAACCCCTAAGCACACTCCTACAATCTTTATTCTTACTATTTTTATATAATAAAACAAGTGACTTTTTGTGGAGCCTAAAGTGGGCTAATACAGTTGTCTTATTATCCACTAGTGGGCAGGCAGCACGTGCGATGCATGTGAGAAAGAGGAAGGGGAGAGAGATTGAGAAGAGGAACCCTAGTGAAGGCATTTTGATTAAAAAAAAAAAATTAAGAAATATTTTAAGTATAGAAATTTGAGGGACATTTTGGATAAAAAAAATTGTGAGAGATAAGTTGCTTTATGTTGGGTATAGCGAAGAGGAGAATTTCAACATCCGACAGAGTTCAAATTTGTGGATAAGATGAATCCATAATTGTCCATGAGTAACTTCTTAGTAAGTAGAACACAACAAAAGTTCAAAAAGATTAAGAAATGGACGTCAATAACATTAACAGCTTGACCATCTTTCAGAACAGTTCTCTGTAATTCACAAGTACTTGTAACACCAGAGGAACTGACCCTTGAGACTTAAAGGCCTTTTTCCAAGGATGCTATTTCCGGTTGCACTTTTTCCATTTCCCGTACGTCCAAGTAAAACCAGGGTCCGAGCGTCGTCGGACGAGGCAGTCCAATCCCAATCATCATAAATCGAACTTCCGCCCATTGTCAACAATATCAGATGATCTGCAACAAGGATATACTTTTATATTTTTTTGACCAATGAGACCATTTTTAATAATAAATAAATAAAACTCATATCATAACACTAGAATGATACACTCGGCGTCCATCTCTGTCTTTACCAAGCTATAGAATAGGAGATTGATAAACTTCTAGTAAAAATTAATGGATTCGACCATTAGAGTAGAATATGGGGGTTCAAGCAAACACATTTAGCATAGGTAAATATCATCCCATTGACAGCCCAAAATTGGAGATAACCGAGCCCAAAAGTGAGTTAGATTAGTGGATTGAAACCTGTAACTCAACTTAAAAATAAAATCAAAAACTATAATGTCATAATGGTATACAAATGTTCACTTATTATCTGGTCATAGGGCTAACAAATCCAGAAATCATATATGTTGGGCCCCTTGATTGTGTATTTGGGTGATCCAAAGTCTCCTGATCACCATCATGTGTGCAACATTTATAGTAGAGGCCATATAATATTACAGCTTTACAAGTTCAATGACCCCATGTCTTACAAGTGATCCATCAACTCATCAATCCAAACCTCCCGTTACCTGAACTAGAAAAACAACTAAAGAAAATAAGTTTAAAGTCGTGGAAACATTTAATGAAGTTAGAACTTAAAATCACACCAATGACCTAAATTTAAGCTGATTTTTGGTTAGGCGAAATGATTGAACATACCAAAATTTGATCAGTATTTTCAAAAATGCTATTGGGACAGGAGTGGATATGGTGAGAGTTCCTCGATGTCTTTTATGAACAATATTTTCTGACATATGTGAGGGAATAGAAGGAGACCGAGTTCTCTACTCTTCAACAAGGGAATATGTCTGTGGCTGAGTATGAGGCCAAGTTTGTATAGTTTTCCAGGTTTGCGCCTCATCTGATCACTATGGAGGGCATGAGGGCAAGGAGATTTGAGAGATTACATCTGAGAAAAGGTCAAGATCCTACGTCTTGGAACATGCTGGGAGGTAAGTGAGTGAGCTTTGATTGCTGAGAGTAGATTGGTTGAGTTTTTGAGGAAATTGGGGATGCAGGAAGGCAAGTATGGCCTGCAAGACAGAAGGTCAAGGATGTCAGGGCCAGTATCAGCTACTAGGCCTACCCTTTATCAGAGGCCTACACCAATGACTTCACAGGTGCCTCGAGTTTCCTCACCTGCAGTTTGGGCACAGACTTTTGAGACTTGCGCCAGTGTGGCAAGAGGCATAAAGAAGGAGAATGTCGAGTAGTTACGGGAGGATGATTCCGTTGTGGGGATGTCACACATCGAATTAGGAAGTGTCAACTCCGTAATCAGCATGCCTCTGCAGACTCAGCCCTAGGGAGTGAAGCCCCCATTTAGGCAGCCTATGCAATAGAGGCCACCTCAATTCCCAAAACCCAGTAGCCCCGCCAGCCAGTTCAGGGTCGGATGTTTGCTACCTCGGAGCAGAATGCACATGCGTTCGATGACGTGGTATAGGGTATATTTAATTTTAAATTCAATTATGTATAATATTATTATGTTTATGTGACTATGATGTTTGCCACTATGTATAAACATGTTAAATATATGATAATTGGTTGTGCACATGATTTGACACACTTAGTTATGTATCCAATTCAGGTACTCTATTGATAAATGACTATTTAGCTCGTGTGTCGATTGACACCGAATCGACTCATTCTTTTGTAACTCCTAACTTAGCACAAGCTTTCTCGTCAGAGCCAAATCTGTTAGACCACGAACTATCTATTGTCACTCCTTTTGGTAGTTCAGTCATCATTGACAAGGTCTATCACTCTTGCAATATTCGGATTAGACAACGAGAGATGCCAGCCGATCTTATTATCCTTGAATTCCAAGATTTTGACATTATCCTAGGCATAGATTGACTTCTTCTTACCATGGCCATGTGGACTGTTTCAGGAAGATGGTTAACTTCAAGCTGGTTAACGGACTTCCCTTTCACTTCAGAGGGTCGAGGAAGAGAGATCTAGCTCGATTTGCAGTTTTGAGTATTTCCATTTCAGAAGTACCAGACTCATCTAATATCCCAGTGGTGAAGGAGTTCTTATATGTCTTTCCTAAAGACTCACCTGGTTCACCACTAGATAGGGAGATTGAGCTTGTAATTGATTTGACTCTAGGCACGGCACCCATCTCCAAGGTGCTGTTTAGAATGGCTCCAGCAGAGTTCAAAGAGCTAAAGGAGCAAATTGAAGAGTTGCTCAATATTGGATTTATTCGTCCAAGTGTATCACCTTGGGGAGCTCCAGTGTTATTTGTGAAAAAGAAGGATGGTGCGATAAGAATGTGCATCGACTATCGGTAATTCAACAAGGTCAGCATCAAGAATAAGTATCCACTACCAAGGATCGATGATTTGTTTGATCAGTTGTGAGGAGCTGAGTATTTCTCCAAGATTGGTCTAAGGTTAGGTTACCATTAGCTAAAGAGAAAGGTTGAGGATATTCCTAAGTCGGCATTTCGAACCAGATATGGGCATTATGAGTTTTTATTCATGTCATTTGGTTTGACAAAAGCACCAGCAGCTTTTCTGGATCTCATGCACAAAATATTCAGGTCAACTCTCAATTCTTATATAATAGTGTTTGTGAATGACATCCTGATATATTCTCAGACACAAAAGTAGCATGAAAGACATCTCTGGACTACTTTGAAGACACTAAGGGAGCATCGGTTGTATGCCAAACTAAGTAAGTGTAAGTTTTGGGTTGAGAAAGTTGCATTCATAGGCCACGTGGTATCAGAAGAGGGTATTTCTGTAGATCCTTCCAAGACAGAAGCAGTGGAAGGTTGGGGAAGACCAAAGAGCGTCACGGAAATCCGAAGATTCTTAGGCCTCGCCAGTTATTACTAGAGATATGTGGAAGGTTTCTCCAGTTTGGCAGCACCGCTTACTCATCTAACTTGAAAGAACGGTAAGTTTGAGTGAAATGAGAAATGTGAGAAGAGTTGAATAAGTGTCTCACTACCGCTCCCATCTTGATTGTATCATCCGGTAGCGGAGGTTTCGTAGTGTACAGTAACGCCTCACTTATTGGGTTAGGTTGTGTTCTTATGCAACATGGGAAAGTGATTGCCTATGCTTCCTAGCAGTTGAAAGACCATGAGAAGAAATATCCTACCCATGACTTAGAGTTGGCAGCAGTTGTCTTCGCTCTGAAAATCTGGAGACTTTACTTGTAGGATGAGTAGTTTGAAGTATTCATCGATCACAAGAGTCTGAAGTATCTATTCTCGCAGAAGGAGCTGAATTTGAGGCAACACAGCTGGATGGATTTCGTTAAGGATTATGATTGCTCTATCCAGTACCACTCGGGGAAAGAAAATGTGGTGACGGATGCGCTAAGCAGAAGACCTACAGGATTCTTGGCTTATTTGATTGTCTAAGAATGGAAGCTACTTGAAGAGGTGTCTAGCTTTGATGCAGGTTTCAGTGTTGGAACATTTGGAGCCTTAGTGGCCAATATCATGGTCAGGCTAACCATCTTGGACAAGATTAAAGACATTTAATAGGGCTATGAAGAATTGCATGCTGCTATGAACAAGTCGATTAGCAACGGGTTTGAGGACTTCTCCTGGAGAAATGGTGAGATCTCTTTCAATGATAGACTTTGTGTTCCGGCTAATGAAGAATTTGAAAAGGAAAATTCTAGATGAAGCACACAAGTCTAAGTACACTGTCCATCCGGGAGGTACTAGGATGTACCAGAACCTCAAGAAATATTTTTGGTGGAAAGGTATGAAAAATGACGTGGATACCTATGTGTCCAAGTGTTTGGTTTGTCAACAAGTCAAAGTCGAGCACTGAAGATTTGCAGGACTTCTTCAGTCTCTTCCTATTCCTGAGTAGAAGTAAGAAAATATCTCCATGGACTTTATTGTTGGTTTACCAAGGACAACAAAGAATTTTGAAGCTATTTGAGTCATAGTTGATAGGTTGACCAAGTCAGCTCATTTCCTTCCATATCAGACCACGTACAATTGCAACCGGCTTATGAATATGTATATGAAGGAGATTATCTATTTGCATGGAGTGCCACTCAGCATTGTATCTGATCGAGACCCGAGATTTACTTCCAAGTTCTGGAAGAGTTTTTTGTAGGCCATGGGTTCCCATTTAGATTTCAGTACGGTGTTTCATCTGCAGACAGATTGACAAACTGAGAGGGTGAACCAGATCATAGAGGACATGCTACGAGCTTACATGTTAGACATCCAGGGCAGTTGGGATGACCACTTACCATTGGTTGAATTTGCCTATAACACTAGCTATCAAGCCAGTATTCAGATGACACCATTTGAGGTACTCTATGGGAGGAGTTATCGTTCACCATTATGTTGGGACAAAGTTGGCAAGAGGAAGCTTCTGGATCTCGAGCTTTTTGGTCAGACTGTGGATAGAGTTCAATTAATTAGAGAAAGGTTGAAAACAACTCAAAGTAGGCAGAAGAGTTATGTCGATGCTCGTAGGAGGGATCTTGAATTCCAAGTTGGAGATTTTGTGTTTGTCAAGATCTTGCCTGTGAAGGATGTGATGAGATTCGGCAAGCGAGGAAAGCTCATTCCAAGGTATGTAGGTCTTTCTGAGATCATCACCCGAGTTGGGGAAGTTCCTTACTGGTTTACCTTGCCACCCCATATGGCGAGTGTGCATAATGTCTGCCACACATCCATGTTGAAGAAGTACATCTTGGATCCTTCACACGTCATTGATTTGGATCCATTGAAAGTCTGAGAAGATTTGACTCTTGTTGAGCAACCGGCTCAAATCTTAGATCGAAAAGAGCAAGTCTTGCGCACTAAGGTTATTCCTATTGTACTCTTGCAATAGGAGCATCACTCCAAGGAGGAAGTTACATGGGAGCAAGAAGCCGAAGTCTGTGAAAAGTATCCTCACCTATTCGACTAAGGTACGTAAATTTTGGGGATGAAATTCTTTAAAGGTGGGAGATGTAGAGTCTAGGATTTAATTTCTTGTTATTATCTTCCTTAGTAAGGGTATTATTGTTATTATGGTGTCTTATGCATGTGTGTGTGAAGTTAAGCAATATGGGAGGTTTAGAATGTTGAAAAAGTCAAAATTCAGGACCTCCGATCGATCGGAACATGACCCCCGATCGATCGGATGAAAGCAAAAAAAGGCCCTAGGTACTCTGTCTCGATCCGATCGATTGGACCACGATCCCCGATCGATCAGGGCATCTCTGATCGATCGGACGACATTGCCCAATCGATTGGGCGCCACCAGATTTTTTGGCCAGTTCTTCTGTATTGTTCCGATCGATCGGAACTAACCCCTAATCAATTGGAGCGCATGTTCTGCGTTAAAAAAATCCCCCAAATTACGGATTTTAGGGTTTTAAACCCCTACGACTATAAATAAAGGTTCTATTTCAATTGATTAGACTGTTCTAAATATTTCTAATCTAATTTGGCAAAGGAATAGAGAAAAACCAGGGTTTTAAGAGAGATTTGCTTGGGGGAGAAGGAGATTGCTTAGGAAGGGAAGATTTAGCTTGAAGAGGGAAATTGAAGCTTAGAGATCACCCCAAAGCCTCTTGCAAGCAATTTTGATCGAAGGGAAAGATCCCAAAGGTTGATATGCCTTCTAACTTAACTTCATTAAGTAATCTCTAAACTTAAGTATGTTTGGTTAAGATTTTTCTTGCATGATTTTTATCGAAATTGATATATAATGGTGAATGGGGGATTTTACTCATGAAATGTGGATTTTGGCATGTGTTTTTGGAAAATGAGGGCTTAAGCTTTTTGGTTTAATAATTGATGAATTTTTGGAAATGGTGGAAGGGAAATGATGATGGATTAGGTTTGAATGAAAGGTTATGAGATTGGGATGTGTGCCATCATGTATGTTAGGAATAGAGGATGAAGTTTATGAATTGGAGGAAGGGTGTTTGTTTTTATGTATGAATGGAAATGAAATGATTTTAATGTTAAGGAATGTGTTATGGAAATGAATGTATTATACTAAGAATGTTGGTTATGACTCTTATGCTAAACTATACTAAAATGTTAATTATGTTTCTCATGTTAAACTATGCCCTATTTATATTGAATGGTGGTTACTATTTGGGTAAGCCAAAACTTAGAGGGAAATCTTTCAGACTAGGAATTCTCTAACCATTTGGTATGGAAAGTTATGGTGGAGTTTCCTATTGCCTAGTTATTGGACCCTAGAGGGGGGGGGGGGGGGGGTGATTAGGGTCAATGGTTGATTTCAATTAATATTTAGCTTCTTTTTGAGGAATTTAAGATTGAGATAAATTAACAATGATAGAAACAATTAATGCAAAGTTAAGGGAAATGATAAGAGATAAAGAGTGCAAACACAGTAGAATTGTTATTGAGGTTCGACACTCCCACCTACGTCCCCGCCTCAAGCTCTTCGGCTCAAATGATTCAACACGATTTCACTATCACATGAGATTCTTCCCGAGTGAAGCCCAAACCTTAACAATCATTTTCCCAGACGAGGATTACCACCTTCAATGCAAGATAACAGCCTCTCTTGACTTAACAAAGTTCTCTGGCTTCTCGAACAAGAATCCTCGATTCTTGATTTCTTTTAATACAAATGATAGGTTGGATTTGAATCAAAATAAAATGCTCCTTAATTAGCTGAATAAGATTGAAATGAACACTCTAGAAATCTCTCAAAATATTGGGAGTTGAAAGCTCATATAATGAGAGTTTGAGATTCTAGGTTTTCAACGTATAATCTTGATAAGAATTGAATATAGCTAGAGATTTGATTTATATTTTTTCAAGAGCAATTTGATACTCATAAATGAACTCAATTTATAGTTGAGCATTCAATCTAGCCATTGGGAAATCATTAAATGAGAAAATGGCCACTAAAAAACTAATAGTTAGAGTGTTCCCATAAGCAGTTGTCGACGAGTGCACCACAGTGCAGCTCAGTCATCGACGAGTGAAACTGCTGAATTGAAATTCAACTACTATTCTTCCACTCGTTGACGAGTGATGGGACTGCTGTCCTACTCGTCGAAGAGTCCTCTGTTTTTCAATAGAAAACTCATCTTTGAAATGTGAAGCTCTTTCCATGCTTCAAGCTTTGAATGTTGGGATAATGTTCTTGTAATTTGAATTTTATATAAAATTCATAGAGACATTAGTACCAAAATGATCATTTCATTATTATGTTATGATCAAAATTATTAGAGGTACATAGGGTTGTAACCTTTAGGCAAACAATCTCTCCCTTTTTGATGATCACATACTAATGTAATTAAATGAGAATAAGCTCCCCCTCAATATATGTTTTCAATAAAAATTTTGAGGTAGCTCCCCTTAAACATATGCATTCATATAAATTTTACATTCATATAAATAAGAGTACAAAAAACACATTTTTCTTTTTATTTTTCCTTATTTTCTTACTTTCTTAATTTTCTTACCTTTTCTCCCTTTCTTACTTTTCTTCGTTTCTTACATTTCTTCTTTTCTTATTTCCTTCTTTTCTTAATTTTCTTACTTTTATTCTTTTCTTACTTTTCTTTGAGATCTTTCTTGAAGCTAGATAATTAGTACCTTTGAAAACTTATCTTAAAGTCAGGCACTAGCATCTTTTGAGATCTTTCTTTTCTTACTTTTCCTACTTTTTCTTCATTTCTTACTTTTCTTCTTTTCTTAATTTTCTTCTTTTCAAACATTTCTTGCTTTTCTTTGAGATCTTTCTTGAAGCCAGATAACTAGTACCTTTGAAAACTAATCTTGAAGCCAGGCACTAGCATCTTTTGAGATATTTCTTGTCACGACCCAAAATACCCCCAAGGAGTTAGGGATAGTTTAGCTCATGACCACCGTGTCATACCATCCTATATAACACATAAGGCTTACACACCATCCTGCGAGAGAGCATACAAGGCATACTAAATAGTGAGCTTGAAAATTTCTTCTACAGAATAAGGTTCCATGTACAAGAGTCAATTAAGACTAAATGATAAACTAAATCTTTTATACAAAATCCATCCCTTGAGTTACCAACTCAAGTCCGATGCAAAACCCCCAAAATGAAACCCCAAATACATATTGCTCTCCCTCAACCATAAGGCCACACGTCTAGGCCCCTATCATTAACATGATGATCCCATGCAAACTCCTGCTTGACCCTCGATTTCGGAGCACGATCTTCTAACCTGGAACCTACCGAAATAATAGTTCGGTTGAGTATTGAATACTCAACGTATACAAACTACTAACAGACAATGTTATAAAACATTAACATGCCATACAGAGTACAGTTCATTGGAACATATGCAAAATCAGAGTGCGGAAGTTTAAACAATCTAACAATTGCATATTCTCAAAAAGCATACTGTAAATCATACTTTAAGTTCGTACTTTCACAAACCATATTTCAATAACTTATGAGTCTTTCACTTATGAGTTCTTTAGTCTTGTGAGTTCCTTATGAATTTCCTTATTAGATCCTTTTGAGTTATTAAGAGTTCCTTATGAGTCTTAAGAGTTTCTTATGTGTTGCTTATGAACTTATTAGCATCTTGTGAGTTCTTATGAGATCATACTTGTCGCGACCCAAAACCCACCCTAGGAGTTAGAGTGAATCTTGGACGACTTATTATAACCTACATGACATGCTTGACAAAACAATTGGAGCATATATAGTAGATGGAAAAATAGTGGATGCACAAACTAACATGACATAGTAGAAGTCTAACCAAAACCTCTATGTATATACATGATCCAAGTTTTGTACAAAAGTATAAACAAAAGAAAGGTGCAGACATGCCCGCCAAAATACATCAGTACATAATCTCTCGTTCTCACCCACACTCACTTAGAATCTACCACCTAATAATGACCCTCTACATGAGGCTCCTCAGCAGGGACCTCCTCAAAGTACTCTTCCACCCAAGGACTAGTAGCACAAATATGAAACGGAGCCGCAGCTCCCTCAATACCTACAGACATGAGACATACGGCTGAGCATGCAATACTCAGTGGGTACCTAATTCTATCCAACATTCATAGCATAATAATAACAAATTAAACCAGGAAGCAGTTTATATAATTGACAGAAAAGTAAGCAGTTGTATGTCATGCTTGCATCACATCAAAATCGGGAAAACTCTTGAAATCATTGTGTGCTTGATTTGACTTGAAATAATCTTTTCATGCTTGAAAACTTGTCTTGACATGTTTGGTCTTGCTTGTCTTGTTGTGTCATGCATGTCATTAAGCAACTTGAAGGGATGGTGGTGTAAACCCCCTCTTTTGAGATATGGAATAAGCAACTTGAAGGGAGGGAAGTGTAAACCCCCTCTTTTGCGAAAATGCAATCTTGCTTGACGTGTTCTTGTTCTTGTTCTTGTCTTGTCGTGTCATACTTGTAATGTCATGTTCGTGTCCTACGTGTCATGTCATGAACTGCATATGCACATGCTTGCTTGGAATTTAAACATGCTCATGTGCTTGGGATGTTAGTGCCATTGAATAACTTGAAGGGTGGTGGTGTAAACCCCCTCTTTTGAAAATGAGATGCAGCTTGCGAGGGAGGGTGGTATAGAACCTCCTCTTATCAACTTGAAGGGAAGGAAGTGTAAACTCCCTCTTTTGCGAAAATGCAATACAGTAAACATGCATGCTTGGAGGCGCACTAATATCTTGCTTGCTTGTTCTTATTCTTGTCAAAAGCATAGACCCTACCTCTTATACCAACACTTACATTTGGCCTTGTCATGGTGTTCGTGAATGTCGCGACCCAAAACCCACTCGAGGAGTTAGAGTGAATCTTGGATGACTAATTATGACTTGCATGACTTACTTGACAAACCAACCTGCAAAACCCACAGAGCATTATAATAGAGGATAAAAACAGCGGAAACATACTCTAACATGGTATAGCGGAAGTCTATCAAACCTCTATGTATATACATACGTAAATCCAAGTTACACAAAAGAAGTCCAAAAGAAAGTGTGGACAAGCTCGCCAAAATACATGGATATACATCTCTCAACTCACCCACAGCTCTATCACTCAGAATCTACCACCTCTAATAATAACCCTCCCCCTGAGGTTCCTCCACCGGCTCCTCAACGTACTTCTCTTCCACCCATGGGCCAGGAGCACATATATCAAAAGGAGCAGCCGCTCCGCTATCACCTGCCGACATAAGAAGTACGGCTGACATTGGAATACTCAGCGGGTACCAAGCACTAACCAACAGTCATAGCGTACGGATAGCATACATAAAGCAGGAAACAATTCACACATATAAAGCAGGAATGATTCATATCATGAAAATAAAGTAAAGCAATATAATTCATCATGTTTGCATTCATAAAAGCCGGTAAAACCCTTGAAATCTTGTGCACTTGACTTGACTGAAATTTACCCTTTTTAGGCTTGAAAACTTGTCTACCGTGTCATGCGTGTCATGCTTGTATCATGCGTGTCATGTCATGCCATGCGTGTATCATGCTTGCTTGTTCTGAAAAGTAATCTAATTGTGAGGGAAGGTAGACCCTTCTTCCTAGAATGCTCATGCTTGTCATGCTATGTCATGTTATGCTTGCTCGGAAAAGTAAATTACTTGTGAGGGAAGGGAGACCCTTCTTCCTAGAATGATCATGCTTGTCCTTCCACTCTTGAGATTCACTTGTGAGATGTCCTTATGAGATACACTTGCGAGGGAAGGGAGACCCTTCTTATGAAAATGCATGATTGTCTTGTCCTTGCCAAAAGCGAGGTAAAACATATCGTAGGATATGCCCCACCTCTAAATCCCATTCTTGAAAACCTCGGTAAATCATGTCATGTATGCGTGCTCGTGAGGTCGTGTGCATACTTGCATTTGGAATTAAATATGGCATTTGAGTAATTCATAATACATAACATCAATGATTTGAGCAATTTAATATTCATATCATTTAGGGAAAGCGAACAATCACACTATCATGACCCTAGCAATTTCCATAAACCTTAAACATGCATTTTCTTAATTTATTTTTCATTTTATTCACCTTAGCATTTCATCAAACATGGTGCATTCATTATTTATTAACCCTACAACATGCTTTTCTAGGTGGGTTTTACTCACATCACACATGTATGTTCATTATAGGTATAATGCCCTCCCCGTTCATCCATCACATCAATACACAAGGCATCCAATCGCCCACATTCATCTCCATTCACCATTCACCATTCACATTTCACAACCCATCTCATAATACATGGATGTATAAAGGAACACAAAGAAAATAAAGGAAAAGAAGAACTATAACTAGGAGGGTAGCAAGAAGTACCGACCTTGAAGAAATGAGGAAGAAACCCCTTCCAAAAACGACTGTGTAGCTGCTGCCCTAGCTTGGATCACGAGCTCCTCGAATGCTTGAGCCTTGATCTTGAGGAAAACGGGCTTGGGGTTGATCTAGGGTCTTAACCCCTTTGATTTCTCCCCAAATGAAAACCTAGGTTTTGGAAAACCCCTTTCCTCTTCTCTCCTATCTCTTAAATCTCTTAAGTGTTGTAAATGAACCCTCAAATGTTCGGGCAAAGCCTTTAAGACATGAGTGAAACGCCCAAAAGACGAAAACACCCTTAATGAAATTTCTGCAAAAACACGAAGATTGAGCGATCGGTGTTTATGACCGATCGATCGGTTGCCTACCGAGCGATCGGTGAATTGACCGAGCTCTCGACCAAAAATCATCTCTCTGGAATTTTTCCCCATACATTTTCTTCGACCAGTCGATAGCCTCCGATCGATCGGTTTTGGACCGATCAATCACTCTATGGACCGAGCGATCGGTTGCCTGCAGGTCCAAACTATTTTGGCCATATCTTTTGACTCGCTCGTCGGATTTCGACGATTCAACTTGCGTTGGGTTCGTACTTCGAAAAGAAACATTTCTAATGTTTCGGAATTTTCAATTTCCTCCTTATTTATTAATTGTACTACTTTAAAGGCGAACTGGCTATGAAAGTGCCATACATTAAGCATGAAAAAGTCTGGGGCTCTACAAGACTAAAACCCTTATTCTTGAAAAGCTCGATAAACCATGTCATGCATGCCGTGCTCGTGAAGTCGTATACATGCTTTAGCTTGGAATTAAACGTGACATTTGAGATAATAATACATTGAATAGCATTAATTCAACACATAAGAATATTCATGCCGATATAGAAAAACGAATAATCACATTATCATAAACCCTAAAAATTTCATATGCTTTAAATCATGCTTTTCTTGATTAATGATTCATCCAATCTATCCATCATTCATGTGTGTTCATTACTGGTGAAATACCCTTCCCATTTCATTCATCACAACATCCATATGACATCCATCGCCCATCACATTCTCCATCCTTTCATCCTATCACATTATCATGCTTAGAATTTGGGGAAAAACCATAAAAATGAAGAAAAGGGGAAGAAGATGAACTAGAAGGGTAGCATAGGGTACCGACCTTAATTCCAATGAGGGAGAAATCCCAAGTTTGAGGGAGAAGCAACACTTGAGGAAGAAGATCCTTCCTTGAAAACGGTGATCCAAGCTTTGATCATGAGCTCCCCTTCTTCCAAATCCAAACCATCTTGAAATCCCTAAATCTCTCTTTTCTTCTTTCTCTCATTTTTCTCTCTTCCTTCCTCTCCTTTTCTCTCCTCTAGGTTTAGGGTTCCCAAAAAACCCCAAATGGCTTCTATTTAATAGCCCAAGGGTTGAAACCCTCGATTTTGAGTGTTTTTAAAAATGAAATTCCGCGATGACGATCGATCGTCAATATGGCGACGATCGATCGTCCACACCTCCAGTAGACTACCCAATTTTCGTGACCCTCAGCGATCAATTGTCAGGCTTGGGACGATCGATCGTATGAGAACCCGAAGGTTGCCCAGTTTTTTATCTCCAGATGATCGATCGTTGGTTTTGGACGATCAATCGTCCATTCTGGGCTCGTGACGATCGATCGTTGGCATGTGGTGATCGATCGTCAATCCCAGTTTTTTCACCCTTTTTCCTCTACAGACTCCTTGGGGTATTTCAGCCATAACTTTTGACTCGTTCGTCGGATTTAACGATTCAATTTGTGTTGGATTCATCATTCAAAGGGAAACATTTCTGGCATTTCAGAATCTTCAAATTCTACTTTATTCATTGATGGAATTGCCCCCAAAGTTGGCTGATCTGCAAATAGAGTTCAACAATCAGGATTTTCAATAGATTCGACTTCAGAAATCCAACTTTTAATTCAAGAAAATGACCTTAAGGCTTTACTACATGTCAAAAATATTTGGGGTGCTACAATACTTTTCACTTATCTTGTACTTACTTTGAGACAGATGATAGTACCCAAACCTGATCATAGTATACTAACATCCTCTCTTGTATTCATGGAACAGATGATAGTGCCCATACCTAGTCATTGTACACTAAAACATCCTTCCTTAATTCTTGAAAACAGATACTAGTGCCCGTACCTGGTCATAGTACACTAGATCCTTTCATATTCTTTATTTTACTTAGAGACAGATACTAGTATCCGTACCTGGTCATAGTATACCAGTATCCTCTCATGCTAACTTGGAAATAGATGTTAGTGCCCGTACCTAGTCATAGTACACTAATATCCTTTCATATTCTAATGAACTTGTGAGCTTTTACTTGTGAATCTTATGAGATTTTCTTTTCGTTTTCATATGAACCTTTCTTGTGAGTCTTATGAGCTTTTACTTTCTTATTCTTATGAGAAACCTCGATCATACACGTCATACATGTGCATAGAGTGATCATGAGCATCATCGAATACATGTGAGCATCATAGAGATCATGGAAAACTTTTAAACATTGAGTCACATGCATAGAATTATTGCGATCATAGTAGAGAGTATTGAAAATGCAGAAATAGATCATGGAATTTCACTCATGGAGTTATCATAGCATCTACATATGTTTCATTTTATTCTTTCAATAGTATACGCATATAAGGCTATATGCCTTAGTTTCTCAAAAACATACATCAATACCTACTATTTCATTTCATTCATGTCAATAGTATATAAATACAACTCAAAAACCATGCATCTAAGCCTACAAAGTAGCAATGACTCATAACAAAGATAGTTAGTAGAGTGTACGTACACTCTTTCCATCAAAACCCAACCCTTTAATCCTACTAAGTATAAGGGAATCTTAAAAAACCATTTAGGAGAGTGTATTCACGGTCTTTGATCAAAACCCATCTCTTATATCTTTCTTTTTATATACATACAAGGCTACAAGCCTTAATTTCCTCAAAGATCATGCAACAAAGCTTACTAACAAGGCTATACGCCATAATTTCTACCAAAAACCATGCTTTACTAATTACTAAACATGAATGAATAATAACAAGATAGTTAGTAGATTGTTCTACCTTTTTAAAACCAAATCCCTTTGGTTGAACGCTTGAGGAAAGTTGAGGAAGCGAGATTCCGAGCTTTAAAGAGGTTGTGGAAGCAAAACCGACCTCCCCTTTCAATCTTGGAACAAGCCCAAGCCAAACCCTAGCTCTCCTCTCTTTTGTCTCTTAGAAACCCCAAAACCCCAAAATCTCTTCTAAGGGTTTTGAAAAACCTTACCCACAAGTGTGGGGCCTTATATAGGCAAAGGGGTTGTCAAAAACCACTTATACCCTCACAAAGGATCTCCCAAGGTCGGTTTAGGCATCAAAAGCAAGGAGGGTCGACCAGAGTTGTCCGCTGGTTGACCGGTTGGTTTAGGAGCTTCTGGAATAAACCCCCATACAAAAAAGTGCGAGAGCAGTTGTAGTACCCCAGAAGTTTTCGGACCTAATGAATAGTGTTCTTATAGCCACTTGGCCTTTCACGTAGTCCAATTAATAAATAAAGAAGAATTTGAATATTCTAAAATGCTGGAAATGTTCCATTTCGAAAGACGAATCCAACGTAAGTTGAATCGTCAAAATCTAACGAACGAGTCAAAAGATATGGCCAAAATACCAAACTGGGAAAAAATAAGAAAAATTAGGAAAATGGGCAAAACACAGACCAACCGGTCGATCGCTCTCACCACCGGTTGAGCCGTCACCTACCGGTCAACCTGTCGCCTACCGGTCAACCGCTCTACCCACTGGTCGACCGCTCTAAAATTAAAACTTGTATAGGAGATTTTTCCAGAGAGGGGATTTTGACCCGTCGACCGCTCGTCACCACCGGTCGACTGCTAGCCTACCAATCGACCGGTCGACCGCTCCTTCACGAATTTGCCCAGTTCGGTCTTTTAAGCTGAATCATTAAGGGTAAAATGGTCTTTGACCACCCCATTCCCTATAAAAGCCCCAATTCGTGAGTTTGGCGTCTCATAAACCCTCAAAGTTCATATTGGGGATTTTGGGAGAAAGAAGAAGAGAAGAAACTAGGGTTTTGATGCAAGGAAGATTGGAGGAGTGATTGGAGCTTGGATTTCATTCCATTCCTCAAGTATCCTCAAGATCTTCTCCAAATTTCAAAGTTAGTACACCCTACTAACTCACTTAGCAATAACTTAGTTTTCTTTCTTGAAAATAATGATGTTAATCTTGTGTTCTTCCCTTTTCTTTGAAATATGTTATTTACCCTAAATGTAAACAAGATAAATAAGAGGTGTGGGATGTATGGATGGATGTGGATGAGGCGATTGGATGCTATGATGTGTGATGTATTGTGTGAAATGGAAAATGGTGGAAGGGTATGGTTTACATAATAAACACACATTTGATGATTGGTGAAATGTTAATGATGAAAACGAAAGAAAAAGATAAAATAAAAGAGTTGTATACCAAGTGTTTGAGTAAATGCATAAATCAGAAATTCCCAAATTAATAAAGAATAGGCAAATATGAATATGTGTAGTTTCTTCTAATTCTATAACCTTGATCAAATGCCATATAGATTATCTAAATTCTCATATGTTGATACTATGAATTGAAATGCTATGCACTATCCTTCATGTCATATATCTCATCACGATTACTACGGTGTCGTTTGGATAGACTTCCTCAACAATTTCTAGCTTTTAGGAAGTCAAAAGTTGATAATATAGTGTTTGGTTTGCCACTTTTATTTGCCTTTGTGCAAAAGTTGTAGAAAGGCATTTTCACTACTTTCCCAAGAAGCTAGGCGGGTCTACTTTTGCGGGAAGCTGATTTGTCGACTTCGGCGGGAAGTTGACGGAACTCCCCCGAACAAACGATCAACTCCAATTTTAACTTTGAACCAAAGTACTTGTTTTTTTCTTGGGGGTACTGATACTTTTGACAGATTACTTTTTTATGGTACACTTTTAAGTATGAAATAAGAAGATTTAATGCATGGGTCCCATCCCTATTGAGCCTATGCTGCCTCTCTCATAATAATTATTTAGGATGGAAAATGCTAAGCTTACCTGGGTGGCATTTATGTAACAAAATGGCTTTTTTAACTCTAGCTTTTGTGGTTTAGATTTACTCACCATTAGGGTTAAGCAATCCAACCTTAAATTTAAAATATACATATATATATATATATATATATATATATATATATCTTAACTTTAATTTAATCAAGTTTAACCAAGGTTAAATGAGGGTTAAAAGGGACACAAGGACATGGCGGTAACTTATGTAAAGGACCCACGGGTTCCCTAATAGGATTGTTGTATTATAAATAGGAAAATAGTTACTTACCATGGATTCCATTATTCAGCGAAATGGCCGGTCTTCATTTGCCATGCCCCACTTTTAAATACTCACCAACTGTGATTAAGATTCACTCACCCCTATGGTTAAGCAATCCAGCCTTTTTTTTCAAAAAAAAAAATAATCTTAAACTTTGATTTCGTGAAGCTTAACAAGGGTTAAATGAGTGTTAAAAGGGACACAAGGACATGGGGGTAAGTTAAGAGCGGACCATGGGTCCGCTTATCAATGCTCTTATAAGTAAGACTTGTAATCCTCTACCATTATAACCAGACTCGAGGGAGTCTAGTTATGATTCTAAGGTCACCATGTGTCCCTTTTGACACTCATTAACTGTGGTTAAGATTCACCCACCTATCCTTATAAAAAAAATTAACCTTAAGAGTTAGTGAATTTTAACTAGGGTTAAAAATAATATTTTTTCCTAAAAACCAAGGATAGGTGGGTGAACCCCTAGGGGTGGGAAAATTAATATTTTTTCTAAAAACCAAGGATAGGTGGGTGAACCTCAGGGGTGGGTGAATCTTAACCACAATGGCGACCTCAGTGACGTAATTGGACTCCCCAAATCCGATAATAACTGTAAAGGATTACAAAAGGTTATAAATAATTTGATTTTGGGAGTATCTAGGGTTTGCACTTTCAATTCATGGTTAGATGGAGAGGTGCACTTGTTTTAGGTGTTAAGGAATCCGGGTTAGGAACTATTGAATGAAACTCGACAACAAAGATCGATCTTTTCATCCCTCGGGACCGATCCTTGAACCTCACTTCTAGTGAGGGAATAAACTATCACTGGGCTAGGGCCATGGTGTGTAGTAATTTCTATATTACTTGCTAATACATGCACATATGTAAAATATGTTTTTTTTTCCTCTTTTATCCATAGGCATCACAAATTCTATAAGAGGTTATATATGAAAATAATCATGTATCAATTATATATATATATATAGCAATATATATATATATATTAAATTTTCAGAAGTTATTTTTTGTAACTGCAAACCAAACACAATTTTAACTTTTTGGTTTTTAAAAGTCATTTTAAAGATGTGCAAGCCAGACATTAATTTATCCCTGATTAACTTTGTTAGACTTCCTCAAGAATTACTTCCTATGAAGTAACTCCTGAGAAAGTATTTTTCTTCTTTGAAAAGTCTATCCAAACGCCACCTACAAATGCTATACACACGCACGCACGCATGCATGTACCGGTTTTCTAAAAGGATATGTATATGACAAACCCAACAAGAACAAGAATTGTGATTCACAATATGAATGATAAAGCCAGACATCGGGCTGATCAAGGGTAGGGCATATCCCTAGGATATGTCATACCTGGTCACAAGGAAAACAAGAAAGTTGATAAAGCCGAACAGCGGGCCGGTCAAGGGTAGGGCATATCACAAGATATGTCATACCTGGCTCAAAAGAAAATAAGACAAGGAGGTTGGTGTACCCTTTTCTATATATATATTTCACTGAAAAGAATTTACATTCCCAGCTCACAAGTCGCTTCAAGGGCACTAACATCTAGCTCACAAGTATACAAGCAAGAACATGACAAGAATAAGCAAGACAAGTGATTTCAAGCAAGACAAGACAAACATGTGTGATTCTCACGAACAAGACCAAGACAAGAAGCAAGTTTTCAAACATGACAAGCAAGTTTTGTAAGAAACACAAAAGACTATTTTCAAGAATAAGACATGATTTTTAAAGTACGAGTTTTATCGGAGTTTTCCGCATTCATTCAAGCATGTCAAGATTATCACATTGCTTTACGTTCAATGCTATTTGTCTTATGCTGCTAGTATTGCTTTAATTTGATATTTTGTATTGTGTTCACTATTGTTGTGTTATGTTATTGCTATCATTAGCTAGTAGCTTGTACTCGCTGAGTATTCCATACTTAGCCGTACTTATATGTCGGCAGGTACTGTGGGTGCCCTCAACCCTGAGCCTTGGGTCAAGGAAGAGTATGTAGAGGAGAGGGAACCCCCTATCTCGATGCAGTCGCATGAAGATAGAGATCTCGACGTGTGGCCGTATTTAGATTATTGTTGAGTATAGTAGGCTCGATATTCTTTTGTATTTTGATAGGTGGGCATGTCCACCTTTGACTTGATATGTTATGTATATATATTCACTTGGAATACAGACCACCTTATATGGAAAAAAGAAAAAGTTAGTTCACGCTTCCATATTCATATTATAGCTTCTGCACTCTGATTCATATTATATTGTGCTATGTTCAACTTGTTCATTACAGGATGGTTTGGCAGGTATGAATAGTCACGACTAAAGTATCTCTTAACTCATAGGGGGTATTTTGGGGCACGACAGCGGTCGACCCCTGGTCATGACCGGTAGTGGAGGGGTCGACTGCTTGCCTCCCGTTGGTTGTTTGTCTCGGCGTTTCGGCCATAACGTTTGACTCGGTGATTGGATTTTTAAGATTCAACCTGAGTTGGATTCTTCATTCAAAGGGGAACAACTTTCATGCTTTGTATAAATCCCAATTATGAGGTTTTAAAGGTCGAAATGAGCCCACAAGTGAACTAGTCCAAACTGACTGTTGAACTAACAGCAGACCCATCTTCAGAAATTCCACATTTCACTTAACTTCTACTCTAAATCTGGAAAACTACTAAACATGAACCTCGAAGAAGGTTTCAATATCTTTCTAATGGATCAAGAATCACTCGATTCCAATTAGCTATGACCAAACTAGCGCTCCCTCAATTTGAGGTTATGGTAAGATGTCCACCATCCTTTAACACTTAGAACTCTTCCCCTTTTTATTTTAACACCCATAAACATCAAAGAGGGTACTTTGGTACCCTCACACACATAAAACCTATAATAAACTCCTCACATCATCCACGGGCACCTAGGGAACCTTGGACCTCACATGCACTGTTTACTGTACTATTCACACCCTTTAAGCACTTAGCATATTTTATATACCCTTGCTCTTACCCACTTAGAGTATATTTACTCTTCTTTCAAGACTCAACACATGGACCTAAAACCCTCACTTGACCCACCATAATACCAAGAACGCAATGGAAGGCCTTAGGCCTTTACACACACCATATAAGAGCACTATTCACTAACATTGTTCACAGCATAGTGAACTTGGATTCTGGGGTTCTACATCCTCTCCCCCTTATAGAAACTTCATGCTCGAAATTAGGACACGCTACGCAACCAAGCAGAAATAGTTTTGCCACACTTCGGCGAGTTTCAACTCAAGCTTGGCAGGAAAACCCTTAATGAAGCTAGGCTCGACAAAATAAGATATTGATCTTGCATCGATAAACACATGGGCTAGGCATGTGCTTTGGCAAAGGGCTTTAGGCATAACTACACTCCAATCAATTCCATGACAAAATCCATATCATACACAGCATATAAATATCATGTTGTCATACACTTTTCGTATTTAGTACACACATATCATATTATGCAACTATCATAATTTCAAGTACCTTGAACCACATCCGTAGATGCCTAGGCATCCCTTTGTGATATGGCAAAGGCTCTACCCTGGTTTGCTTGGCGAGGCGACTATGTAGGCTGATGGGGCCTTGAAGCCTGGTAAGACTCCTACTGCGTGGGCAGTGCAACTGGGAGTTTGCTCTCTTGGGTTTGGGATTGTGGCTGACGCCGTCGACAATCTCTAACCCGGTGTCCTGGGTCACCGCAATGGTAACATGCACCTGTGAGCACTCAACAATCCCTAGCCAAGTGTTTTCTCCTACAATAGCCACATAATGCGATTGTAGATGGAAACGATACGGGCCACTCATGTTGGGTGACCTGCGTAGTAGATGGGCGAGGAGCCTGAGGTGCAATAGGAGGCCTCTGTCCTTGTATTGGTCTTGAGGATTGGCATGGATTAATCCTGTCCATCTTCTCAGGTGGTGTGGAGTCACTATACTGGCTTCTCATCATTTCTCTCCTTCTGACAAATTCCTCAGCATTTGTCTCTGCTAGCTGAGCTTTATCATTGACCTCCACATAGGTCTTATGCCTAAACATGGAGACTCGGTCTCTAATATAGGTTGTCAGCCCCCTCTCGAACTTCTTGGCCCTCTTAGCCTCGGTGACTATCACATGTGGAGCGAACCTCGAGAACTCAGAGAACTTGGCCTCGTACTCGGCCACTGTCATATCCCCTATTCCAAAGTAAGGAACTCCACTTCCTTCTTCTCTCTAACTCCTATGGGGAAATATTTCTTGTAGAAGATGTCAAGAAACTCCCCCCAAGACCATGGTTCATCTGCCTGCATGGCATCTCTCTGCCTCAGTATAGACCTCCACCAATGTTCGGCTTCACCTTCCACCACAAAGGAAGTCCATTCAACTCTCTGCTCATTAGAGCAGCGAAGCACCCTAAAGGTCTTCTCTAGCTGCATGATATAGGCCTCAGCGACCGCAGGATCAGGAGTCCCGTTGAAAATCGGAGGCTGCAATTTCCTAAAGGCCACAAGACCTGTGATTGGAGGTGCAGATGGAGTTATGGTTGTAGTAGCAGAATGAGCAGCAGGTTGCCTGGCTAGCATAAGTTTCATGGTCTTAGCAATCTGTCCTAAAATCTTCATAAGGTCGGGCTGCTCACCACCTAATGGAGTGTCCCCTCTATTAATCCTAGTCTGATAACCACGAATCTGATTGCCACGTCTTATGATCAATCCTGAGAACAACGGCAAAACATGAGTCTAACTTGGAAACTAGTCCACTAAACATGGCATATGGTACGATCACAACATATAGCGTATATCAACACATAATATGTAGAGCCCCGGAACTTTTTGCTGTGTATTGGGACCCGTACCAAGGCATGAAGCCTTTGTAATCTTCCATTTCTATGAAATGAGAAATTTTAAACAACTCTAAGTGTTAAGAAGTAGTATTCCTAAGTCGAATATATTGAAAACCCAAGTTACTGTATCTCAATTATGGATCAGTCAACTTCAGGGGTGATTTAGTTAATAAATAAAGTAGAAATTGGAAATTCTAAAACATCAGGAATGTTCCTTTTCGAAAGACGAATCCAACGCAAGTTGAATCGTCAAAATCGGACAAACGAGTTGAAAGTTATGGCCGAATTACCAAAGTGTGGAAAAATAGGAGAAAAACAACAAAATCTAAAGGGTGCGATCGATCGCAACTCAGGTGTGATCGATCGCATGCAGGCGAAATAGGTCCCAAACTCTCGGGGTCATATGCGATAGATGGATCCCCAGGTGCGATAGATCGTAGGGATCTGCGATTGATCGCAAGAATGTGCGATCGATCGCATGTAGGGGGAGATCAGACTAGAAATGTTCGGGTTCCTGTGCGATAGATTGCATCCAGGTGCGATCGATCGCAAGGACCTGCGATTGATTGTAGATAAGTGTGCGATCGATCGCATGCGGTAGCAGATTTCAAAATTGAGGGTTTTAACCCTTGATCTATTTGAGGGTTTTCATTTGGGGCTTTTGCTAACCTAGAGGAGAGGAAGAGAAGGGAGAGGAAAAAGGGGGTTTCCAAGAGGGTTTTGGATTGGAGTGAAGGATTAACTCCACTTTTCTTCCCCAAAATCTCAAGGTCTTCCTAATCCAAGCTCAAGCACCACGTGGAGTTCTCCTCCAAGCTAGGCAATGCCCTCCTAGTTCATGGTCCTTTCATTTTATGTCTTTCCTTAAATTTATAAAAAGATAATGTAGGATGAATGGGTGGTGGTGTGGACGTTTATGGGCGATTGATGCCGTGTATGTGTTGTGATGAACAAATGGGGAGGGCATTGTACCGATAATGAATACACATGTGTGTTGTGATCGTTAACCCACCTAGAAATTCAAGATTTAGGATTAACCATAATGCGCATACCAAATGTTTGATGAAATGCCAAAGTGAATGAAACGAATTGTAAACTAAGAAATGACATACTTAATTGCTTATGGAGATTACTAGGGCTTATGATAGTGTGATTCCTCGCTTTCTTTTAAATGGCATACAATATCACTTGCTAAATTGTGATGCTCTATGTTTTGTGAAATCCCCAAATTGTCATATTTAATTTCAAATGAAAGTATGCACACGATCCCACGAGCACGGCATGCATGACATGTTTTATCGGTATTCTTCAGAACAAGACTTAGAGGTGGGACATATCCTACAATATGTTTCACTTCACTTTTGACAAGAGGACAAGAACAAGCATTTCTTAGGAGCGAGTTTACACTTCCCTCCCTTCCATGAGGGGTCTCCCCTCACTCACAAGTGCAATGCATTAAAGAAGGGTCTCTCTTCCCTCTCAAGGCATATCATGAAAGAAGGGCCTCCCTTCCCTCTCAAGGTATCTCACAAACGCATCTCACAAGTACATGAGCATGTTGAACTCTCAAGCAAGCACGGATGACAAGCATGGCACATGCATGACATGCATAATACAAGCATGACACACATGACATGACATGACATGACAAACAAGACACATGACAAGGAAATTTTTTGAGCACGAAAAGGATGTTTTAAGTCAAGTCAAGTACACGATGTTTTTCAAGGATTTTATCGGCTTTTTACGAAATGCAAGCATGATTATCAACTGTTTTACTATCACGTGATGATATGAATTGTTCCTACCTTATATCTGTGAACTGCTTCCTGCTTTCCATATGGTTATTGTTTGCTATGACTGTTGGTTAGTATTTGGTACACACTGAGTATTCCATGCTCAGCCGTACGTTTATGTCGGCAGGTTCTGAGGGAGCTGCTGCTCCATTCGACGTCTGTGCTCCTGGCCTATGGGTGGAGGAGGAGTACGTTGAGGAGCCTGTGGAGGAACCTCAGGGTGAGGGTTACTATTAGGTTGTGGTAGATTCTGAGTGGACAGCTGTGGGTGAGTTGAGAGAGATGAATTCATGTATTTTGGTAGGCCTGTCCGCACTTTCTTTGTCTTGATTTCTTTTGTATCAACCTTGGATCACGTATGTATATACATAGAGGTTTGTTAGACTTCCGCTGTGCTTTGTGATATGTTTCCGCTATTATTATCCTCTATTTTATATGCTCCAGGCCTTTTGCAGGTTATTTTGGTCAAGCAAGTCATGCAAGTCATGATGAGTCATCCAAGATTCACTCTAACTCCTAGGGTGGATTTTGGGTCGCGACATAATAGTATAAACATACAATTGTTTTCGGTTCCTAACGAAACTAAACACTACATCCAGTTGATATATCAACCGTTTTAAGACTAAGACTAAGTGATTAGTCTATAATTAGAATACGACGCCCTAGATGGACCTAATGCCTTGGCTCTGATACCAAGTCTGTCATGACCCAAAATACCCCCTACGAGTTAGGGATACTTTAGCTCATGACCGCCGTGTTATACCATCCTGTATAGCACATAAGGCTTACACACCATCCTGCGAGAGAGCATACAAGGCATACTAAATAGTGAACCTGAAAATTTCTTCTACATAAAAAGGTTCCATCCACAAGAGTCAACTAAGACTGAATGATAAACTAAACCTTTTATACAAAATCCATCCCTTGAGTTACCAACTCAAGTTCGACGTAAAACCCCCAAAATGAAACCCCAAATACATGTTGCTCTCCCTCAACCATAAGGCCACACGTCTAGGCCCCTATCATTAACATGATGATCCTATACAAACTCCTGCTCGACCCTCGGTTCCAGAGCACGATCTTCTAACCTGGAACCTACCAAAATAACAGTTCGGCAGATTATTGAATACTCAACATATACAAACTACTAACAAACAATATTATAAAACCTTAACATGCCACACAGAGTACAGTTCATCAGAACATATGCATAATCAGACTGCGAAAGTTTAAACAATCTAACAATTACATATTCTCAAAAAGCATATTGTAAATCATACTTTAAGTTTGTACTTTCACAAACCATATTTCAATAACTTATGAGTCTTTAACTTATGAATTCTTTAGTATTGTGAGTTCCTTATGAATTTCCTTATTAGATCCTTATGAGTTATTGAGAGTTCCTTATGAGTCTTAAGAGTTTCTTATGCGTTGCTTATGAACTTATTAGCATCTTGTGAGTTCTTATGAGATCATACTTTTCACTTATCTTGTACTTACTCTGAGACAGATGCTAGTACCCGTACCTGGTCATAGTATACTAACATCCTCTCTTGCATTCATGGAACAGATGATAGTACTCATACCTAATCATAGTACACTAAAACATCCTTCCTTGATTCTTGGAAACAGATACTAGTGCCCGTATCTGGTCATAGTTTACTAGATCCTTTCAGATTCTTTATTTTACTTGGAAAAAGATAATAGTGCCCATACCTGGTCATAGTACACTAAAACATCCTTCCTTAATTCTTGAAAACGGATACTAGTGCCCATACCTGGTCATAGTACACTAGATCCTTTCATATTCTTTATTTTACTTAGAGAAAGATACTAGTACCCATACCTGGTCATAGTATACCAGTATCCTCTCATACTTACTTGGAAATAGATGTTAGTGCCCGTACCTAGTCATAGTACACTAACATCCTTTCATATTCTTATAAACTTGTGAGCTTTTACTTGTGAATCTTATGAGATTTTCTTTTCGTTTTCATATGAACCTTTCTTGTGAGTCTTATGAGCTTTTACTTTCTTATTCTTATGAGAAACCTCAGTCATACACGTCATACATGTGCATAGAGTGATTGTGAGCATCATCGAATACATGTGAGCATCATAGAGATTATGGAAAGCATTTAAACATTCAGTCACATGCATAGAATTATTGTGAGCATCTTAGTAGAGAGCACTGAAAACACTGAAATAGATCATGGAATTTCACTCATGGAGTTATCATAGCATATGCAAGTGTTTCATTTTATTCTTTCAATAGCATACGCATATAAGGCTATATGTCTTAGTTTTCTCAAAAACATACATCAATACCTAATATTTCATTTCATTCATCTCAATAGTATATAAATACAACCCAAAAACCATGCATCCAAGCCTACAAAGTGGCAATGAAACATAACAAAGATAGTTAGTAGAGTGTACGTACACTCTTTCCATCAAAACCCAACCCTTTAATCCTACTAAGTATAAGGGACTCTTAACAATCCATTTAGGAGAGTGAATTCACGCTCTCTTATCAAAACCCAAATCTTTTATCTTTCTTTTTAGATACATACAAGGCTACAAGCCTTAATTTCCTCGAAGATCATGCAACAAAGCTTACTAACAAGGCTATATGCCATAATTTCTACCAAAAACCATGCTTTACTAATTACTAAACATGAATGAATAATAACAAGGTAGTTAGTAGATTGTTCTACCTTTTTAAAATCAAATCTCTTTGGTTGAACGCTTGAGGAAAGTTGAGGAAGTGAGATTCCGAGCTTTAAAGAGGTTGTGGAAGCAAAACTGACCTCCCCTTTCAATCTTGGCACAAGCCTAAGAAAAACCTAGCTCTCCTCTATTTTCTCTCTTAGAAACCCTAAAATCTCTTCTAAGGGTTGTGAAAAACCTTACCCACGAGTGTGGGGCCTTATATAGGCAAAGGGGTTGTCAAAAACCCCTGATACCCTCCCAAAAGATTTGCCAAGGTCGGTTTAGGCACCAAAAGCAAGGAGGGGTCGACTAAAGGTGTCCACCGGTCGACCGATTGACTTAGGGGCTTCTAGAATAAGTCCCCATACAAATATTTTTGAGAGCGGTCGACCCCTGGTCATGACCGGTCGACTGGTAGTGGAGGGGTTGACTGCTTACCTCCCGCTGGTTGTCTGCCTTGGTGTTTCGGCCATACCTTTTGACTCAGTGATCAGATTTTGAAGATTCCACTTGGATTAGATTCTTCATTCAAAGGGGAAAAACTTTAATGATTTACACAAAGCCCAATTCGAGGTTTTAAGGGTTGAAATGAGCCCACAAGTGGACTAGTTCAAACTGACTATTGAATTGACAGCAGACATAGCTTCAGAAATTCCACATTTCACTTAACTTCTACTCTAAATCTAGAAAAGTGTTAAACATGAACCTCAAAGAAGTTTTAATATCATTCTAAGGGTTTAAGAATCACTCGATTCTGATTAGCTATGACTAAACTAGAGCTCCCTCCATTTGAGGTTATGGTAAGACGTCCACCATCCTTTAACACTTAGAACTCTTCCCCTTTTTATTTTAACACCCATAAACATCAAAGAGGGTTCTTTAGTACTCTCACACACATAAAACCTATAATACAGTCCTCACATCATCCATAGGCACCTAGGGAACCTTAGACCTCACATGCACTGTTTACAGCACTATTCACAGCACTATTCACACACTATTCACTTACAACCCTTTAAGCACTTAGGGTATTTTATATACCCTTGCTCTTACCCACTTAGAGTATATTTATACTCTCTTTTTGAGACTCAACACATGGACCTAAAACCCTCCCTTGACTCACCATAATACCGAGAATGCAATGGAAGGCCTTAGGCCTTTACTCACACCATAAAAGAGCACTATTCACTAACACTGTTCACAACACAGTGGACTCGGATTCTGGGGTTCTACATTTCTTTTCTTACATTTTTTTTATTTTCTTATTTTTCCTACTTTTTCTTCATTTCTTACTTTTTTTCTTTTCTTACTTTCCTTTGAGATTTCTAATAACTAGTGCCTTTGGAAACTTATCTTAAAAACAGACACTATCATCTTCTGAGATCTTTCTTGAAGCAAGATAACTAGTACCCTTGAAAACTTAACTTGAAGCCAGGCTTTGTTTGTAGCACCCCGGACTTTTCTATACTTAATGAATACCGTTTTCGTAGCTAATTGGCCTTCCTCATAGTCTAATTAATAAATAATAGAGAAATCAGAAATTTCGAAATGTCAGAAATGTTCATTTTCGAAAGACGAACCCAATGCAAGTTGAATCGTAGAAATCCGACGAGCGAGTCAAAAGATATGGTCAAAACAGTCCAGACCTACAGAGCACTGATCGCTCGGTCCAGTCAGCGATCGATCGGTCCAAAACCGATCGATTGGTAGCTATCGCACGGTCAAAGATTTTGTATGGGGAAATTTTTCAGAGAGTAGTTTTTTGACCGGTAGCTCGGTCAGAGTACCGATCGCTCGGTAGGCAACCGATCGATCGGTCATAACTACCGATCACTCGGTCCCCGTGTTTTGCAGAAATTTTTGTAAGGGCATTTTTGTCTTTTGGGCATTAAACCCTTTCTTCTTAAGGCTTGCCCGAGCCTTTAGGGCCTCATTCACATACTTAGAGGATTTTGAGAGTTAGGGAGAGAGGAGAAGGAGACTCTAACCTAGGGTTTCATTTTTGAGGAGGAATCAAAGGGGGTTTAAGAACCCTAGATCCCCCAACTCGTTTGGCTTCGATTTCAAGGCTCAAGCTCTTGTGGGACTCCTCCTCCAAGCTAGGGCAGCACTCACGCACGTTTTTTTTGAAAGGGGTTTCTTCCCCAACTCAAGTCTTCCTTAAGCAAGGGTTGTTCCCTACCTTTTTTTTTGGAGCTTCAATCAAGGTTCCTACCAAGATCAAGCCTTGATCTAAGGTTAGTACACCCTACTAACTTACCCTAGCAATAAATTTAGATGAAATGTGATTTATGCTATTATGTTTGCTTTCTTGTGAAATGTATCATCCCTAATAAATATAAACAAGATAAAGAAATGGTATGGATGCTTGGATGGATGTTGGATGTGGCGATTGGATGCCGAATGGGTGATGTATGGTATGTGTGGGTTGTGGATTGGAAAATGGAGGATGGGCATTACACAAATAATAAACTTACCTTTGTGTGATTGAATGTAAACTATGCACTAAAAAGGAGAAAATGAACTATGAGGAAACTTACATGCTAAGTGTTTGACAAAATACCTAAACTACAAAATAATGACTTGAATGAAGAAAATGGAAATAGGCCTTATGCATGTACTCTTATGAATGATGAATTGATCAAGTAATGTGCAAATTTCTTAAGTGCTCCTATGCTTATATTATGAATCGAATTATGATGTCATATCTCTCTTGCTATCCTCATTCCACGATGGTCACTATTGACACATACACGAGCACGCATGTTAGCATGAACCGCGATTTCAATTGCATATGTATATAATAACAACAAGAAAACATGCATATCAAGGAGGTTGGCAGCCCAGGGGGATTCGGGTGCTAGCCTCTGGCTCACAAGAAAACATTTCATATCAAGGAGGTTGGTAGCCCAGGGACATTCGGGTACTAACCTCTGGCTCACAAGTGCATTGCATATCAAGGAGGTTGGCAGCCCAGGGGGATTCGGGTGCTAGCCTCTGGCTCACAAGAAAACATTGCATATCAAGGAGGTTGGTAGCCCAGGGACATTCGGGTACTTACCTCTGGCTCACAAGTGCATTGCATATCAAGGAGGTTGGCAGCCCAGGGAGATTCGGGTGCTAGCCTCTGGCTCACAAGTTACAAGATGCAAGTTCACAAGATGATAGCAAGACATTCATGCATGCCCGCATACATGATTTCTACAAGGCATACCGAGACATGGAAACGGGTTTCAAGCTTGAGTTTTATCGGCGTTTTTGCATTCATACATGTACATCAAGATGATAATATTGCTCCATGTTTAATATTGTTTAAATTCTATGATCTTACTATTGCCTTGAATTGGTGATTGGTATTGTATTACTTTGTGTGTTTATTACTGTTATGGTTTGCTAGTAGCTTGTACTCGCTGAGTATTCCATGCTCAGCCGTACTTTCATGTCGATAAGTAACGAGGGGGCCCTCGACCCGGAGCCTTGGGTCGAGGAAGAATATATAGAGGAGAGAGAGCCGTCTATCCCGCTACAGTCTCAGGCGGATCGAGACCTCGACGTGTGGCCGTACCTCAACTATTGTTGAGGGGAGTATACGAGAGGGTGCTTATGTATTTTGACATTTTGATGGGTGGGCCTGTCCACCTTAGACTTAGACATGTTTTGTATATATGTTAACTTGGAATACTATTTTGAAAATCTTAGAAGAAAAGAAAAAGTTAGTTTACACTTCCGCATTTATGTTTAGCTTCCGCGCTCTGATTATCGTTGGTTAGTACTGTATTTATATTGTTCATGGCAGGATGGTTTGGCAGGTACGTATTGTCACGCCTAAAGTATCCCTAAACTCCTAGGGGGTATTTTGGGGCGCGACAGAAGTGGTATCAGAGCCCTAGGCATTAGAGTCCCTAGGGTCGCGTAGTACTAGAGACCATAATTGAACAAGGCATTAGTTGTATTCCAAGTATGGACTAACAAGTTAGTCCTAGTCAAAATAGGTTGAATCTCAACCAAACTTAGAGTCCTACGCTAGGAACACGAATTGTATGGATGATGTTGTGTTGTATACCATGTGTGCATTAATTGTGTTGTGCTTATTAAATATGCTTGATGAATATGTATTGAGTGAATTACGAAATTTGTACTAAATGCGTATCCAAGTTAGACTCATGTTGTATTGTCGTTCTCAGGAGAAATCATGAGCCGTAATACCCGGGGTCGCGGGTACAACACAAGGGGCAATGGAGGTGATGCTCCATCGGGTGATGATCAACTCGATTTTGTCCAAGCTTTTGCCTCAATAGCCGAGACCTTGGCTATGCTAGCGGCGAGGCAACCGGCCACTCCGCCTAATGCAGCACTTATACCGGCTCCTCCTAACCGAGCCCAAGCCAGGATAGAAGCTTTTCGAAGGATGAGGCCTCCAACATTTCGTGGAAGTATCGACCCGCTTGTTACCGAAGGATGGGTTCTGCAATTAGAAAAGATATTCTCTATATTGGTGCCTACGGAGGCGGAAAGGGTTACTTGGGCCGCATTTATGCTTGAAAATGAGGCCGATCATTGGTGGAAGTCTGCACTTCAGACCCAAGAGTTGACCCGACAAAGTCAAGACTGAATTTGGGAAGAATTCTTGGATGTTTTCAACAAGAAGTACTTCCCGGTCGGGATGAAAGAGAAGATAGAAGTTGAGTTTATTACCTTGGAGCAAGGTAATAGGTCAGTAGCCGCTTATGAGGCTAAGTTTTCGGAGCTATCTCGGTTTGCTCCACATATGATAGCGACCGAGGCTATGAAAGCCCAAAAATTTGAAAGGGGGTTGAAGGCCTACCTCAAGTGTAGAGCCTCTGACCTTTTCACAGTTAAGGCATGACACTTTCGTTGTCATTTTGGACTTTAAAGAGGTGTAATTAATAAATAAGGAAGAAATTAGAAAATTCTGAAATGTCAGAAATGTTCCTCTTCGAAGTACGAACACAACGCAAGTTGAATCGTCAAAATCGGACGAACGAGTCAAAAGATATGGCCAAAACAGTCGGGACCTGTAGGCAAACGTAGCTCGGAAGGCGCTAAGGACGTAGCTCGGTTATGCACTAAGGACGTAGCTCGGTCATGCACTAAGGACGTAGCGCAGAAGGCACTAAGGTCGTACTCTGATGTCGTACTCTGATAACGTAGCACAGACAACGTACTCTGAGAACGTAGCTCGAGCTCTGATAACGTATGCGTCGTGCATCCGTTGTGCAACAACAACGGGTACGTTGTGCAACAACAACGGGTGCGTTGTACTACAAAAACGGGCACGTGGTACATGAGACAACGGACAATGAGCTCAGCACTATTCACAGCACAACGAGTGGCACTGTTCACAGCACCACGGGTTTGGCACTGTTCACAGAACCACGGGTTCGGCACTGTTCACGGCACAACGTGCTCAGCACTATGCACAACACAACGACAACGGGTTCGGCACCCTTCACAGCACCACGAGTTGGCACTGTTCACAGCACAACGAGTTGGCACTGTTCACAGCACAACGAGTTGGCACTGTTCACAGCACCACGAGTTGGCACTGTTCGCAGCACCACGAGTTGGCACTGTTCACAGCACCACGAGTTGGCACTGTTCACAGCACAACGAGTTCCATACTCGTGTTTTTACGGAAAATTAGTAAGGGTGTTATGGTCTTTTGTCAGTTCACTCTTACCTTAAGAGTTTAACCCGAGCCTTTAGGGCTCATTCTCAACACTTAGAGAGTCTGAGAGATTAGGAAACAGGGAGAAGGCGATTCCAAACCTAGGGTTTGTCTTTGGAAGAGAAATCAAAGGGGTTTTGAGACCCTAGATCACTCCTAGTCCGGTTTTCTTCAAGATCTCGGCCCAAGCTCGTGCGAAGCTCGTGTTCCAAGCTAGGATAGCAACTTACAGTCGTTTGGAGGAGGGATTTCTTCCTCATCTCTTCAAGGTCGGTACTTCTTACTACCCTCCTAGTTATAGTTCCTCTTTCCCTTTCTTTTCTTTTGATTTTCCTTTCATTTACACATGTGCTATGAGATGGATGAATGGTGAATGGTGAATGGTGAATGGTAAATGGTGAATGGTGAATGGAGATGGAATGGGCGATTGGATGCCAATGGTTGTGTGTGATGAACAAATGGGGAAGGGCATTGTTCCAATAATGAATATACATGTATGATTTGAGTAAAACTCATCTAGAAAAGCATGTTGTAGGGTAAATCCATAATGAACACACCATGTTTGATGAAATGCCAAGGTGAATAAAGTGAGCTGTGAATTAGGAAATGCATACCTAAGAAATTCTGAATATTGCTAGGGCCTATGATAGTGTGTTTCCTGCTTTCCCTAAATGCTATGAATATTGAATTGCTCAATCTTTGATACTATATGTGTTGTGAAATTACCCAAATGTCATCTTTAAATTGGAATGCAAGTATTTACACGGTTCCCCCGAGCACGGCATGATTTATCGAGGTTTTCAAGAACATGGTTAGAGGTGGGACATATCCTAAGATATGTTTTACCTCGCTTTTCACAAGAAGACAAGAACCAACATTTCACGAGGGGTCTCCCCTCACTCACAAGTGCATATCATGAAGAAGGGTCTCCCTTCCCTCGCAAGTACATACATATCATGAAGAAGGGTCTCCCTTCCCTCGCAAGTGCATTGCATAAAGAAGGGTCTCCCTTCCCTCTCAAGGCATCTCACAAGTGCATCTCACAAGTGCATCTCACAAGTTACATGAACACAAGCAAGCACGCACGACATGCATGACATGACACAATATACAAGAATCAAGCAAGACAAACACGACAAACTTTCAAGTACGAAAAGATATTTCAAGTCAAGTCAAGTGCACGATGTTTTCAAGAGGTTTCATCGGCTTTCTACGAAATACAAGCATGATTATAAATTGCTTTGCTTCCTTGTATGATATGAATTGTTTCCTTCTAACATATATGAATTGTTCCTGCTTTATGTATGCTATCTGTATGCTATGACTGTTGGTTAGTGCTTAGTACCCGTTGAGTATTCCATGCTCAGCCGTACTTCTTATGTCGGCAGGTGATGGCGGAGCAGCTACTCCATTTGATATCTGTGCTCCGAGCCCTTGGGTGGAGGAGGAGTACGTCGAGGAGCCTTTGGAGGATCCTCCGATAGAGGGTTACCATTACGTGGTTGTAGATTCTGAGTGAATTAGCTGTGGGTGAGATGAGAGTTAGATTGGTGTATTTTGGCGGGCATGTCCGCACTTTCTTTTGATTACTTTTTGTATAAACTTGGATTTACGTATGTATATACATAGAGGTTTGGTAGACTTCCGCTGTGCTTTATGGTCATGTTTCCGCTATAATGTCCTCTATTGTATATGCTCTGTGGGTTTTTGCAGGTTGGTTTGTCAAGCAAGTCATGTAAGCCATGATTAGTCGTCCAAAGTTCACTCTAACTCCTAGGGTGGGAAATGGGGCGTGACATCAAGGACCGAGTCTCAATGTTCAGACATGAGACATATTCAGAAGTAGTGGACAAGGCACTGTTGGCCGAGTCAAACTCCGAGGAGTTCTTCAAGAGAAGAGGAATGGAGAAGGGACAGTCGAGTAGTTCGGGGGAGAAAAAAGTAAGGACTACCTTGTATCAGTCCGCAGGGCCGGCTCAGTCACAGAGGATATATTCGGCACCACAGGCTCCCCGGCCTTTTGCTCCACCGGCTTTTCGCCTGGCTTTTGCCCAGACTTCTCGCCTCGCAGTGACACAGGCTATGGGATATGCTCCTCCCACCTATTTGCACGATATATGCACCCTTTGTGGAAGGAGGCATCCAGCGGGAGAATGCCGAAGGGTTACTGGAAGTTGCTTCCATTGTGGTGACCAGGGCCACATGGTTAGAGATTGTCCCCGACGTCAAGTGCCAGCTCAGACTTCAGGGAGCAGACCCCCGATGAGGCAGACATCTCAGCCTAGCTCTTCTCAGGCTTCGAGGGTCTCACAGTCTACACGGCCTCCTCGCCCAGCCACCCAGGGTCAAGTTTTTGCTCTATCGGAGAGAGACGCACGTGCATCCGATGATGTCGTGCAAGGTACACGAGAATTTTTAGTCTAAGTTGTATAAACTTTCTATGGTTTGTTATGTGGTTATTTATACTAAGGGTTACCTATGTATGATGCTTGTTATTGTTTGAAATCTACTGATATTAGTTACTTAATCGCACAGGCGCTTTATTAGTGAACGAGTATCTCACTCGAGTGTTGATAGACACAGGATCTACTCACTCTTTTGTCTCACCAAGTTTTGCAAAGGGCTTTTTGACTGAGGCTACTCCGTTGGAGCGGGAGTTGACCATTGCAACTCCACTCGGCAAGTCAGTTGATACGGACAAGATATTCAGGGATAGTGTGGTTCAAGTGGGGGAGAATGAACTGTTAGCCGATCTTATCGTCCTGGATTTCCAAGACTTGGATTTTGACGTCATCCTAGGGATGGATTGGTTGTTAAACCATCACGGGCATGTTGTGTGTTTTGAAAAGAGGGTGAACTTCAAGCCAGAAGGGGTTAAGCCTTTTCATTTCCGAGGATTAAGAGAGAGGGACATTGCTCGCCTCGCAGCTTTGAGCATTGCAAACCCAGAGGCACCGAACTCTTTGGCCATTCCGGTTGTGATTGAGTTCTTAGATGTGTTCCCGGAAGAACTTCCCGGATTACCTCCTGATAGAGAGATCGAGTTCGCTATAGAGCTTGCTCCGGGTACCGCTCTAATTTCAAGGGCACCATATAGAATGGCCCCTATAGAGCTTGAAGAATTGAAGAAACAGATTGAGGAGTTACAACAACTTGGTTTCATCCAACCAAGCGTCTCGCCGTGGGGAGCTCCGGTTCTCTTTGTGAAGAAGAAAGACAGGTCAATGAGAATGTGTATAGACTACCGTCAGTTGAACAAGGTAACTATCAAGAATCATTATCCTTTGCCAAGGATAGACGACTTGTTCGACCAACTGAAGGGAGCGAGATTTTGCTCCAAGGTTGATCTTAGGTCGGGGTATCATCAGCTAAAGATCAAGTCGGGGGATGTTCCGAAGACGGCTTTCAGGACTCGGTATAGGCATTACGAGTTCCTTGTCATGCCTTTTGGGCTGACGAATGCACCGGCGGCGTTCATAGATTTGATGAATCGGGTGTTCCGATCATACTTGGATCGATGCGTGATTGTGTTCATCGACGACATTTTGGTGTATTCCCAGACACGGGAAGATCACGCACGAGACCTCCGCCTTGCTCTAGAGATGTTGAGAGAGCATAGGCTATACACCAAATTGAGCAAGTGTGATTTTTGGTTAGAGAAAGTGGTGTTCCTAGGCCACATAGTGTCGGGCGAGGGTATTTCTGTAGACCTGGCAAAGATAGAGGCAGTTATGAGCTGGGAGAGACCCAAGAGCATCACTGAGATACGTAGTTTCCTCGGGTTGGCAGGCTACTACCGGAGATTTGTGGAGGGATTCTCCAGTTTAGCTGCACCTCTCACTTACTTGACGAGGAAAAATGCCAAGTTTAGTTGGATTGACAAATGTGAAGTGAGCTTCCAAGAGTTGAAGAAAAGCCTCACCACGGCCCTCGTCCTTACTGTACCATCTGGACATGGTGGTTATGAGGTGTATAGCGATGCTTTGCACATCGGACTTGGGTGTGTCCTTATGCAGCACAAGAAAGTCATTGCCTATGCATCAAGGCAATTGAAGGAACATGAAAAGAATTACCCCACCCATGACTTAGAGCTCGCTGCGGTTGTGTTTGCATTGAAGATTTGGCGACATTATCTTTATGGGGAACAATTTGAGGTATTCATAGATCATAAAAACCTTAAGTATTTGTTTTCCTAAAAAGAGCTAAACCTGAGGCAAAGAAGATGGGTAGAATTTTTGAAAGACTACGAGTACTCCATTCAATACCACCCGGGCAAAGCGAATGTTGTAGCCGATGCTCTTAGCCGGAAGGCCACTGGACTTTTGGCGCATATGATGCTGAAGGAGTGGAGGTTGCTAGAGGATGCGTCCAACCTCGACATCAGTTTTAGTCTCCCTACCTTTGGGCCGATAATGGCTAACATCACAGTTAGGCCTTTTATGCTGAGCATGATCCAGGAGTTGCAGGAATTGGATGCCGAGCTACTTTCTTGTCGAGACAAGTCAGTTAAGAGTGGCAGCAAGGATTTTACGGTGAGGGATGATGGGATTATCACTTTCAAGGGAAGAGTATGTGTCCCAGCTGATGAGAAGCTTAAACGAGAAATCTTATACGAGGCTCACCGGTCCAAGTACACCGTTCACCCCGGAGGTACCAAAATGTATAGGCACTTGAAAAAGTATTTTTGGTGGCGGAACATGAAGAGGGAGGTTACGGAGTACGTGGCACAGAGTTTGGTGTGCCAGCAGGTGAAAGCAGAACACTTGAGACCGGCAGGACTTTTACAATCCCTCCCCATTCCCGAGTGGAAATGGGAACATATCTCTATGGACTTCATTGTGGGGTTGCCGAAGACGAATAGAAACTGTGATGCTATATGGGTCGTGGTCGACAGGCTCACGAAGTCCGTCCATTTCTTACTATACCGGACTACATTCAACTCAAATCAGTTGGCTGCATTGTATATCAAAGAAATAGTTCGGTTGCACAGGGTGCCCGTGAGCATTGTCTCGGATCGGGACCCTAGATTTACCTCCAAGTTTTGGAAAAGCTTTCAGAGTGCCATGGGTTCCCGGTTAGACTTTAGCACGGCCTTCCATCCACAGACGGATGGGCAAACCAAGAGGGTGAATCAGGTGATAGAAGACATGCTCCGAGCTTGTATGCTGGACTTTAAAGGAAGTTGGGAAGATCACCTACCTTTGATAGAATTCGCCTACAATAATAGCTATCAGGCAAGCATACAGATGGCGCCTTTTAAGGCTTTATATGGGAGGAGTTGTAGATCCCCGTTGTATTGGGATGAAGTTGGGGAAAGGAAGGTGTTGGGTCCCGAATTAATTGAACAAACCGTGGATAGAGTCAAGCTTATCCGGGAGAGGTTGAAGACCGCACAAGATAGACAGAAGAGCTACGTCGACGACCGAAGGAGAGACCTTGAGTTTCGAGTTGGTGATTTTGTATTTGTTCGGGTTTCACCAACCAAGGGTGTTATGAGATTTGGAAAGAGAGGCAAACTCAGTCTGAGATATGTGGGCCCGTTTGAGATCATTACTAGAGTCGGTGAGGTGGCTTACCGTGTTGCTTTGCCCGCTCATATGGCGGCGGTCCATAATGTATTCCATGTCTCTATGCTTCGAAAGTACATCCTAGACCCTTTCCATGTCATAGAGCTTGACCCAGTGGAAATCCGAGAGGATCTTACACTAATTGAGCAACCGATGCAGATCTTGGGAAGGCGAGATCAAGTCTTGCGCAACAAGACCATTCCCTTGGTCTTGGTAAGATGGCAACACCATTCAAGGGAGGAAGCTACATGGGAACAAGAAGCCGAAGTGCGGGAAAAGTATCCTCAGTTATTTTTTTAGGGCCTTGGCATTCCCTTGTAATTGTTATGGTCTTGTGCATGTATGTATCGTCCAAATTTCGGGGATCAAATTTTTGTAAGGGGGGGAGAATGTAGCACCCCGGACTTTTCTATACTTAATGAATACCGTTTTCGTAGCTAATTGGACTTCCTCATAGTCTAATTAATAAATAATAGAGAAATCGGAAATTTCAAAACGTCAGAAATGTTCATTTTTGAAAGACGAACCCAACGCAAGTTGAATCGTCGAAATCCGACGAGCGAGTCAAAAGATATGGTCAAAACAGTCCAGACCTACAGAGCACTGATCGCACGGTCCAGTCAGCGATCGATCGGTAGCTATCTCACGGTCAAAGATTTTGTACGGGGAAATTTTCCAGAGAGTAGTTTTTTGATCGGCCGCTCGGTCAGAGTACCGATCGCTCGGTAGGCAACCGATCGATCGGTCATAACTATCGATCGCTCGGTCCCCGTGTTTTGTAGAAATTTTTGTAAGGGCATTTTCATCTTTTGGGCGTTAAACCCTTTCTTCTTAAGGCATGCCAGAGCCTTTAGGGCTTCATTCACATGCTTAGAGGATTTTGAGAGTTAGGGAGAGAGGAGAAGGAGACTCTAACCTAGGGTTTCGTTTTTGAGGAGGAATTAAAGGGGGTTTAAGAACCCTAGGTTCCCCAACTCGTTTGGCTTCGATTTCAAGGCTCGAGCTCTTATGGGACTCCTCCTCCAAGCTAGGGCAGCACTCACGCACGTTTTTTTTTTAAAGGGCTTTCTTCCCCAACTCAAGTCTTCCTCAAGCAAGGGTTGTTCACTACTTTTTTTTTTGGAGCTTCAATCAAGGTTCCTACCAAGATCAAGCCTTGATCTAAGGTTAGTACACCCTACTAACTTACCCTAGCAATAAATCTAGATTTTCTTTATGAAATGTGATTTATGCTATTATGTTTGCTTTCTTGTGAAATGTATCATCCCTAATAAATATAAACAAGATAAAGAAATGGTATGGATGCTTGGATGGATGTTGGATGTGGCGATTGGATGCCGAATGGGTGATGTATGGTATGTGTGGGTTGTGGATTGGAAAATGGAGGATGGGCATTACACAAATAATAAACTTACCTTTGTGTGATTGAATGTAAACTATGCACTAAAAAGGAGAAAATGAACTATGAGGAAACTTGCATGCTAAGTGTTTGACAAAATACCTAAACTACAAAATAATGACTTGAATGAAGAAAATGGAAATAGGCCTTATGCATGTACTCTTATGAATGATGAATTGATCAAGTAATGTGCAAATTTCTTAAGTGCTCCTATGCTTATATTATGAATCGAATTATGATGCCATATCTCAATTGCTATCCTCATTCCACGATGGTCACTATTGGCACATACACGAGCACGCATGTTAGCATGAACCGCGATTTCAATTGCATATGCATATAATAACAACAAGAAAACATGCATATCAAGGAGGTTGGCAGCCCAGGGGGATTCGGGTGCTAGCCTCTGGCTCACAAGAAAATATTTCATATCAAGGAGGTTGGTAGCCCAGGGACATTCGGGTACTAACCTCTGGCTCACAAGTGCATTGCATATCAAGGAGGTTGGCAGCCCAGGGGGATTCGGGTGCTAACCTCTAGCTCACAAGAAAACATTGCATATCAAGGAGGTTGGTAGCCCAGGGACATTCGGGTACTAACCTCTGGCTCACAAGTGCATTGCATATCAAGGAGGTTGGCAGCCCAGGGAGATTCGGGTGCTAGCCTCTGGCTCACAAGTTACAAGATGCAAGTTCACAAGATGATGGCAAAACATTCATGCATGCCCGCATACATGATTTCTACAAGGCATACCGAGACATGGAAACGGGTTTCAAGCATGAGTTTTATCGGCGTTTTTGCATTCATACATGTACATCAAGATGATAATATTGCTCCATGTTTAATATTGTTTAAATTCTATGATCTTACTATTGCCTTGAATTGATGATTGGTATGGTATTACTTTGTTTGTTTATTACTGTTATGGTTAGCTAGTAGCTTGTACTCGCTGAGTATTCCATGGTCAGCCGTACTTTCATGTCGGCAGGTACCGAGGGGGCCCTCGACCCGGAGCCTTGGGTCGAGGAAGAATATATAAAGGAGAGAGAGCCGTCTATCCCATTACAGTCTCAGGTGGATCGAGACCTCGACGTGTGGCCGTACCTCGACTATTGCTGAGGGGAGGATATGAGAGGGTGCTTATGTATTTTGACATTTTGATAGGTGGGCCTGTCCACCTTAGACTTAGACATGTTTTGTATATATGTTAACTTGGAATACTATTTTGGAAATCTTAGAAGAAAAGAAAAAATTAGTTTATGCTTCCACATTTATGTTTAGCTTCCGTGCTCTGATTATCGTTGGTTAGTACTGTATTTATATTGTTCATGGCAGGATGGTTTGGCAGGTACGTATTGTCACGCCTAAAGTATCCCTAAACTCCTAGGGGGTATTTTGGGGCGCGACATTGTTACTTAGACTTGAAGCCAGATATAACATACCCTTGCATAACTTATACTTGAAGCCGGACATGATATACCATCGAGGAGCTTAGACTTGAAGCCGGGTATGATGTACCCTTGGTTCATTTATACTTGAAGCAGGATACGATGTACCCTTGGTTACTTACTTTGTTGGTATCTATTATTATTGAGAAAACTCGTTCATGCAATCTTATTTATGTGACTCTTATTTCTTATATTTATTATCACATCGTATGTATGTATATAATATTATGATGGTTGAAAGCAATAATAAACCCTCGATTAAATTTCACTCTCGATCATAGGTCGAGGGCATCAGGAATCCATCATAGCAATTCACATCACCATGATAAAATCCTATAACCACCAAGACCCTAACCAAAGCTTATTTACCCAAATACATATGACTCATGCAGCAAGTCATACCTTACCTCAATTATCAATTTTCATGCATATAAATTTCATATATTGTAATTTAAACATCAATAAATTTGAGTTCTTACAATAACAATAATAGCATAAGTTCATGAATCCTACTTCCATTGATCATACATCATCATGGTGTTGGACATTATGCCATAAAAATACATTTAGATTGTAAGATTCTAATTGATTATATTAATAAATACATCTTCTTTATCTATTGCGAATTCATTATGGGTAATTGACCAAGATCATGAGATGATCTATACAATATGATGTATCGAACAAGGTCCCTAGCATATATTGTAGGAAAGCTATGTGATAGGTATTGGGCTGTCATAGGCAGATATAGCTTTCCAGTTCCTTATACCTTATAGAGTCACAACTATGGGTGAAGTTGGGCACTTCACTTATATGGCTGCCACAATGCTAAGATGTTTTCAATGGTTGAGATGTAGTTTTATCTAAAACTATTATAGTGAAGACTACACATCAGTATATGGGTGCTTAAATGTACATTGACTGATTGCATGCAATGAGAGACTTCTTGCGTAAACATACTATCAGATAGTTGATCTCTCATTCACATTGAATAGTTTTGATGATCCTAAGATCTGATGAGTTTATTTATAATTGAGCAGTGATCTGACTGTTTTGATTGCACCTAAGTACTCTCCACCTAAGAGACTATGATAAGGTGATAGTTGGATAATCAGAAAGTTGTTCAAGTCATGATGAATTTCAAACAAGAAATCCTTACTCATTAAATTGAGAGATTATCCAAGTTCCGGATAAAACAGTCCATTAAGCTTAAAGCCTACACAACTTTTTTGAAATCAAAGAAGTTTGAAATATATTTTTAATAAAATATATTATACTTAATAAAAGATTTTCTCAAAATGTTTTAACATGAGAAATAGTTTCTGATGGCTTAATCAAATGTTTTGGAAACCCGGATGATGTATAATAGACAATGAGTTAGATAGTATATTAATCTCGAAGGCCTATTAGTGATAAGGTTATTAGAATGATCAATCGAATGCATTAGTTCATGTGGCGGGATCCTTTATTGGTTTATGTTCTTTCACTAGGATTCAATTGCAACATGGATATCTCACGTCACTTGCAATTCCGGTGTCATTCCTATTAAAGGGTCAATTGGACAACATCGGGTAAGCCAGGTTAGAATGTCCCAGAGCAATCTATGGAGATGCTCATAAAGAAATACAAGGTCAAAATAATAGATTAAATGTTAATATATATTTAATGGATTAAATATTAATCTACATTAAATGAATTAAATGTTAATCTATAATTTTAGATTAAATGTTAATATAAATTAAAGGGTAATAATAATAATTGTTTAATCAACCAAAAATAAGGGAATATGGGTTGGACCCATAATCATAAAAACCCAATCAAAATGGACCTTATTTGTGGGCCCAAGCCCATGGATTGACATCCCTAGGTGGGCGCCCACTTTGTGTTCCCTAATATTATGGGATTTTGGTTAGTAGATAATTGTTAATTAATTATACCTTATCTAATGAGATTAAATACCTAACTTGGAAGTGAAGAAACAAAGAGATAAGGATTAACCTTATCCCTACAAAGTAGCTCAAGACTCCCTCATACTCATGCCCACCTCATGTGGGGTTTCTAATTTGATTAGAATCCCTATTAATTAGGGAGTTGGTTAGAATCCCTATTTTCTAGGGAGTTAGTTATATCCCTAAATTTAAGGAATCCTTTTTGGAAAAGAAAAATTAATATAGAAGGTTGTTATAACTAACTAATTGTGGATAAACTAGGAGTCTATTAATGATAAGGGTTATCATTATGAGTAACTCTAATGAATAACTATCATTATGAGATAATGATAAGGATAATGATCAAGATGTGGATAAGATCCACATCTATAAATAACCAAGCCAAAACCATGTGTGGGGGGAGGGGTTCATAATTATTATTCAACAAAAAGGGATTTCGTGAACTAGAGGAGAAGACCCTCAAGGGATTTTCTTGAGCTACAAGGGAGAGCCCAAGGGATTTTTGTGAGTTAGGGTTTAGAACCCTAATGATTTTTGAGAGCTAGAGAGTCTACTCCATAATCTCCTTCATCTACTTTGGATCCAACGATTAATTTCCAAGAAATATTTTGTTCTTCATAAAGCCAAAAAAAGATTCGAAAGTTTCATAGAGATAGTGAAGAGCGAAAATCGAGCTTGAGATATTTCTTCGAGAAATCTCTACAAAGAGTTCTGAAGCTTCATCATTTTTGTGCTTCATTGGCGAACATCATTCACCGAGGTAATATTCTTCTTCAATATAGTTAATATTAAATGTTTTCTATGGTATAAAGAACTTCGGGATCCAGTATTCTGTATTTTTTTTATCTGGATTCCCTTCACATGGTTCTTCGCACTTCAAAAATCATAGTGGGTCATTCATCATTCTTTGGTTTCAAGAAATTCTTACATACGATAGTAATCATAAAATCCTCATTTATATAAAAATATAGAAATCACACATTCAGTATATCATCATTCAAAACAAACTCCGTTATACATCTCTTCCACTATATACATTCACATATCTCCATAATAATTTCATTTCCCTTTATTCTTACATAAAATATAATGTTCATAGAGTTATTCATATCCTACTTAGGTTATTCACATCCTACTTTAACAATTCTTGAGAATTAATACGTAAGAGATGATAAAAATTCATAGATCTCCTTTGTATTCAAGTTCTTACTTAGATCTATCATTTTAAATCTTACTTTAGATTAATATTCATGAAATTAAGAATTAGAGATTATTGTTTTACCTCTCTTGATTGCTTCCCTATGGTCGAAACGCTTTAGAATAGTTGGATCTTGATCTCCAACAATGCTTCTTGATTTCTAACCCTTTTCCTTCTTCTATAAGAAAATCTCTAGGTCTTCTCCCTTTGAAACCTTTAGAATACTTGAGGAAAACTTTCTCAACTCTCTCAATAAAAACCTATTAAGTTTTGCTCAATAATAGGTTAAATAAGGAAGCCAAAAATTGAGTTTAGGGTTTCTCGGATTATTATTCACGCACTATTCATAATCTCTACATATTTACAATTTTGCCACTGAACTTTGAAAAATTTTAGAGAGGTCAATTCTTATCGGATTAAGTTCAAATTTGAACCTTAGTTACTTTGGAACATCTAGAATCTACCCTAAAAATTTACAAAATTGTAGATAACTTTAAATAACCAAAATACCCCTATGTTAATAGATAGGCGATTTTGTCTACTTTTTACTTGATTAATTTATAAACCTGCTGTATGCTACTTTAATTGTTCCAATTTTAAACTTATGTAATAATTTAATCATGACAACCGAGAAGATTAAATTAAGTGACATGAATATCAAGAAATTAAATTTTGGGTTTCTACAGAATTTACCTCATCATTCTCAAGATATCTCTCCAGGGTACCACCATTTCAGCTATGGGTATGGTTTCTCTTGATGAGGCTGAAACTAGTGTCGGCAATTCCCTTGGTACTGGCATACTAGATGGAATATTAGGGTCTTCCACCTATAGTCGGTATGCTGAATCAATTGGTGGTCCTGTTGTAACCAGAAAGTCTGGCCATTGTTCTCTTCTGGAGATTCACCAATCTACTTGGAAGCGGCGAGTGAGGCGTTCAGAATGTACTGTAAAGTCGATGAAATCATCTTCCAGTCTATCTATTATCGGGATGCGCTGAGGGAGTACAAACTGGCGAAGGACTTGGAGTGGTACATAGGCTACTGACCCGGTTAAACCTACTAGGATCATGCACCGTATTCTTGCTATGACAATGTGAGGTAGCTGTTTCTGGACTAGTCACTCGCACTCCCATGTGATCTGTTCCTCCGTCAGGTTCTTGAGAAGCTGGTGGAGAGTTCTGACTTTTGTAGTTATTATCTAGCCCTAATTCTGAGAAATCTTCCTCAGCAAGATTGTATGTATCTCGGAGATCAGCGGGCACCAATATGATCGTAGGCAGGTGTGCCACTAACCATAGGTACAAGAGTGGTACACTGGCATGGAAGATACCCTTTCTATGGTCTACAACTTGGTTAAGAGCCCTGAGAAGCTCTACTAGAATGACTGGGACAACCGTTCCAGAGTTGTGCATGTCTTCAATAATCCCCACCAGTACTGATTCGGTGAGGGTACGACACTTTGGTAGTAACAACTGAGACATAACTGTCAGTGCAAAAGCATTGAGCCTGGAATGTTCGGCTGTCAAGGTGTCAGGGTTCCACTTGCAGCTGTACTGTGTCTCAAGAAATTTTATAGGTACCCGATCGTAAGAGTCGTTAAGATCATGCTGCAAGCAGGCAGACTTCATATGCAAGAACCTTAAGAGGTCTGCCTAGTATGTTGTCTTGTAGCGCGGTACTGTGACCTCGCCTTCCATATTTAAGCCTAGAATGCACTGTATTTCTTTCAGTGTTGGACATAGTTCATTCTTACAAAAATGGAACACCATGTATGATGGGTTCCAACACTGGATTGCAGCATTTAGGAGGCGCCGGTCTAGCTTAACCATGGATAGGTCTAGGATGGTTCCCATTTTGTAGAACTGAGCCCAAGCAAGATGCTAACTCAAAGTGAGGGCCTCAATTTTTTTCTAGAGGTTGTTATCATATGCCCCCTGGGAAGCTAGATGCTTGGGCAGTGACGGTTGACCAATTGAAGGAACAATCCCTGATAGACTCTGTGTAAGTGTACTGTGTATGCAAATGCAAGATGCAAAGATGATGATTGATGATTTTTTTAAAATTTTGATTGGGTATGATTCCGTGGACCTCCAAGAATTTTAAGCTCTTGTCACTGAGAATAATCATCCAACAGTCGTAAGCGTACTAAGCCTGTCCAATGCGATTTATGGGTTGTTATACTACTATGCTATGTATGCGATGCATAGTACAAAATACACCCAAAAGATAGAAAGAATTAGTGTTGGACTAAAATCTCAGGCATTTGAATGATTTTGATGTTAATTTGGCTTAAACTTAGGTTCCGGGTTGAACCTTAGGACTCGTAGTGTGACGCCCCGAATCCGCACATAGCGAATCAAGTTCCGAGACGTATGCCCGTTTGTCAAATCAAGCAAGTGAAAGACTTTACCTGTGAAAATATGAAAAATTTAAACATTTATCAGATGCTTCCAAAAAGCAAATAACACATGTCATCACAATAACCATCATACAAACCATATACTTGTATTATTTACATCAAGCCTACATCAAGCCTATTTACATCTTCCAAATTATCCAATTGGACTTTTCACTTACTGGTCAGTAGCTCATAGATTTGCTGACATAAAGAGTCAGTGCGCCATGAAGCCTAATAAAACCAAAGTCCTTCTAAACTATTTTCCACATTATACATGCATCAATAATGATATAATAAATAGTTCAATTTGCATGTTACAGTGAAATAGAACAATATATAATAAATTGTGACCTAAGGTCACTTAGAGTTACGTCACCCTAACTGAGGTTCCCGACCTCATATTACTATCCAATTATGAGGTTCAGTTATGAATGTATTCATATTACCATGTTATCATTTCAATCATAAATCATGTTTTATTTCGAGTCATGAGACTTTATTAACTAGCCACAGCCCACAAATGTTCAGCTTAAAGTCTCTAAATTATAATCATACATAGAGCCATTTAGACTCATACACCCTGTTCAGGCTTTCACCCAAATACAACCAAATCTTGGACATACCAACTTAACTCACCTGGAATCTGACGATTCTATACCAAACCCTGAGTACACCAACCCTGAGTATACCGATTCAGACAACTTCGTATCCGAAGCTTACACACGCAACATGGGCATACACTCAATAAGGACATACTTTTTCATTCAATTGATTGGCAACATCAATCATGTATTCACCACCGTCGCCCTGGGTATCAGTTAAGATGGAACCCCGACCAACCTGCCTACCATCATCTTCTGGCTAGTCTATGGAGGAACCCCAACATCTTTACCAGTGTCGACATCTCCTAACGTTCCAACATGAAGGGACCCCGATAGACATGTTGCCAGCATCTTCTGACCCAACCAGAGAGGAACCCCAGACTATACACTATCTGATGTTCAGCCACTTTAAACTCCCTATGACTCCGACATCTCCCGACTATCAATCACGGAGGAACCACAGGGCATGCAGTACACTGCCACTTCTGACCTAGTCCAAGAGGCACCACAGACGACCTAGACAAACAGACCGACATCTCTTGACTATCAATCACAGAGGATCCCCGAGCCTTATTGGACACCATCTCTCCTAACCTAGTCAAAGAGGAACCACGGACTATACTTAACCCTAGTTAGATTTTCTAACCACAAGTTAACCCCAATTAACCCAAACCTCGCTTGATTAACTGAAATATTTGGGTCTCGTGCCCGTGAACGAACTCCGGTTCCAGGCTAATGGATGTATCCATAGCCTTATTTGACCGACAAAATAACTTTTTGTCACCCTAGAGTAGTGATATAATTTACCCGGGACCCGATCTGGGCTCCCTGGAGGTCCATAAAAAATCACAACATCACATAGGGGTCTCTGACCCTTTTTCCATCCACACCATTCACACAGTGAGCCTAAATCCGGGGTTTTAACACCCGAGACCGAGGGCTATACCCCTCTACTCATTTTTTTAGAACATCTAACCCTTCTACACATCACATAGGGGTCTCTAACCCTTTTTCATTCACGCTAAAAGACATGTATATGTTCCACATAAAAGAATATAGGAAAATAAGGGGAAAAAGAGAAGAAAAGAAATAGGTTTTACTTGGTTCATGCTTTTCGAGGTTGCTAGTGCATAAAGGGCACCGCCAACACAGCCGGGAGGATGATCAACCCCAAGGTAAAGCTCCTCCCTCTCTAACTTTCACTTTCTCTCTTTACCTTTTTTTCTTTCTCTCTCTACAAGCCAAACGAGACATCAGGGAGAAAATCAGACACTGCCAATGCATTGAGAGCGTCGAAATATGTCAAGATGGACTGTCTCTTTTTCTTCTCTCTTCTTTCTCTCTCCTCTTTCTCTCTCTACCACTTTCTCTCTCTAGCTTTTCTCTATAGAAAATCTAGAAACTCCCCACTGCTGTGACCGAAAGAACGAGGGAGGGTTTGGTCCCTTATATATAGCCCAAGGGCTAGGATCTTGTACAAGACATGACCACTTTGATGTGGAAATTGGTTAGTTGACCAAGTCAATTACTTTGACCATTTGATCAGTTTGACCGGATTTTATCACTTTTCCACGCATATGCCCTCTGAAACCTTACTATTTGACACCCGATAGTAATGAAACTTCAAGGGACCAAACTTGGGACAATTTGACACCTGTTGTAAAAATTTCGGAGAAAAATACTGAGTTTTGATAGTAAAACATAAGTTGGAAAAAAAACTGCAAAACCCACTAGTTTTCTAATTTCGGACACAAAACACGCTGTCGTTTCTTCATATGGGATGATTAGCTACTGAAACGACAAACGGTCATCTTCACCATCGACCGACACTCTGTGGTACCAGCCGCATGGATTTCTATTAGAATCCCCAACAATTATGGGGTCCCACTAAATTCTGGAAAAATCTAGAATTTCCTGGTGTTCTCAATTTTTTTACATTTAAGACTCCCTTGGTTTCGCGAATCGATACGCAACAGAACTGAAACGATAGGTGGTCGTCCAGATAGTCGACCTACATATTGTGCACGATTTTTGAGAAAAAAGACTAAAGTTTTACCAGTACAATCCAATCCCAAACAAAACCTACTTTCTACCAATTTAACAAATAATTAATTAATTAACCTCCATTAAGGACTCATAAACGCATAATTATATTAAAATTCCGAGTCGTTACAGTCTCCCATCCTTACAAAAATTTCATCCTCGAAATTTACATATACACTAGTCCTCAAATAACTAAGGATGATTGCTCCTAATGACATCTTGAAGTTCCCATGTGGCTTCCTCTATGCCATGGTGTTCCCATAAAACTTTAACTAGCTTAATCGTTTTGTTTCGTAACACCTATTCCTTGCGGTACAAAATTATCACTGGCTTTTCTTCAAAAGTTAAGTCCTCTCTGACTTGAATTGGTTCATATTGTATCACGTGCGAGGGATCAGTTACATATTTTCTCAACATGGATATGTGGAATACATTGTGAACCCTTTCCAGCTTTGGAGGTAACGCCAAAAGGTAGAGTACGCCTCCTATTTTAGCCAAAATCTCAAGAGGTTAAATGAATCACGGACTTAACTTTCTCCGCTTTCCCAATCGTATAATACCTTTTGATGGAGAGATTTTCAAGAAGACATGATCGTCGACTTGAAACTCTAAGTCTCGGTGCTTTCCATCAGCATAGCTTTTCTATCGAATTTGTACAGATAATAACCTCGATCGAATCAACTCGATCTTCTTTGTTATTTCTTGCAACAACTCAGGTCCTAGTAGTTTACATTCCCCTACTTCAGTCCAACATACTGGCGACCGACAACTCCTGCCGTACAAGGCCTCGTAAGGAGTAATTTGAATACTTGCCTAATAACTGTTATTATATGCAAACTCAATCAATGGCAAGTGATCTCCAATTTCCCGGAAAGTCCAGACTACAAGTGCCCATCATATCTTCTAGAGTATGTATTGTGTGCTCAAACTGTCCATCGGTTTGCGGATGATAAGATGTACTCATGTTTAGCTGCGTACCCAAAGCTTCCTACAAGCTCCTCCAAAATCGGGAAGTAAATCGCAGATCGCGATCTGACACAATACATACCGGCACACTATGCAGCTTCACAATCTCCTTGATGTAAAACTTTGATAAATTTTCCAGGGTTATGGTATCCTTGATAACGAGAAAGTGAGCTGACTTCGTTAATCGATCAACTATCACCCAAATAGCGTCATATCCACTCCTTGTTTTTGGTAACCCCATCACAAAATCCATCGTAATGTGCTCCCATTTCTACCTGGAAATAGGCAATGAATTTAACAATCTAGGTGGTTTATGATGTTCTGCCTTGACTTGCTGACAAACAAGGCATCAAGATACATACTCTGTAATTTCTCTCTTCATGCCATTCCACCAGTAGTTATTCTTCGCATCTTGATGCATCTTCGTACTTCCAGGATGCACCGCAAAACGAGATCGATGTGCTTCATTGAGCAGTTCATTCATCAACTCAGGGTTTCCAGGCACACAGATTCGATCTTTGAATCAAAGTATTCCATCTTCAGATTCAAAATCTCCCATTTTTCCTTGAAGAATCTTATCTCCGATAACTTTGATCTCCTGATCTTCCAACTGTGCTTCTTGAATCTTCTGTAATAACACTGGCTTGGCCTAAATACTAGCCAACTTGGCACTACTACCCTAGATTCCCAAACTCAGATTCCAACTCTTGAATTCTTCGATCATCTTCCATTGCTCTGCCCTCATATATGCTGCAGACCCAATTGTCTTTCTACTCAGGACATCAACAACCACGTTACCTTTACGAGGATGATACTGGATTACATACTTATAATTCTTCAAGAATTTCATCCATCTTCGCTATCGTATATTGAGTTCCTTTTGGGAGAATAGATATTTTAAACTCTCGTGAACTCTAAAGATCACCAACTTCTCTCCATAAAGATAAAGCCTCCAAATTTTTAGTGTGAACACTATTGCAGCTAACTCCAGGTCATGCGTGGGATAATTCCGTTCATGAATCTTGAGTTGTCTTGAACCGTAAGTAATGACCTTTTTTTTTTGCATTAAGACACAACCGAGTCCTTTACCGGAAGCATCACAATACATCTCAAATCCTCCTGATCCTGAGGGAGTTTCTAATATTGGAGCGGTTGTTAATCTCTTCTTTAATTCTTGAAAGCTTCGCTCCCGAGATGCCATCCATTCGAACTTCACATCTTTCTTAGTCAATTCCATTAATGGAGCTGCTATCTTCGAGAAATCTTCTACAAATCTGCGGTAGTACCCAGCCAATCTCAGAAAACTTCAAACTTTAGTAATAGTGGATGGCCTTGTCCAATCGGTTACCGCCTGAATCTTGGAGGGATCAACAGATATTCCATTACTTGACACAATATGAACAAGAAAAGCTACCTCTTCCATCCAAAACTCGCACTTGGAGCGTAATCCTCAAGTGCTCAGTGTGCTTCTCACGATTAGGTGAGTACACCAAGATATCATCAATAAATAGCACAATAAACTTATCCAAGTACGACCTGAAAAGATGATTCATCAACTCCATGAAGGCCATAGGTGCATTTGTCAGTCCAAAAGGCATCATCAGGAACTCGTAGTGACCATAACGAGTTCGGAATGCTGTCTTTTGAATATATTCTTCTTTGACCCTCAATTGATGATAGTCAGACCGTAAATCAATCTTTGAAAACACTTGGGCACCTTGTAACTGATCAAATAGATCATCGATCCTAGGGAGAGGATACTTGTTCTTGATCGTCGCTTGATTCTACAGACGATAGTCTATATGTAGATGCAGACTCCTGTCTTTCTTTCGGATAAATAACACCGGTGCTCCCCATGGTGAAACACTAAGGCAGATCAAACCCTTATCTAATAGGTCTTGCAACTGAATCTTCAGTTCTTGCAACTCAGCTGTAGCCATCCGATACGGTGTTTTAGATATTGAGTCTACACCCGGAGTAACATTGATTGTAAAATTGATTTCTCTAGTAGGAGGGAGTCTTGGTAATTAATTAGGAAACACATCTCAAAACTCTCTGACCACCGGGGTATTCCCTAAAGTGTCATCTTCATCTTGACCACCACTGCTGCTAAATACCCAGTACACCCCTTATCTAGAAGGTGACATGCTTTAATTACTGATATTAGCTTGGGTGCTTGACTTCAAACAATCTCCTGCATTTCGAACTCTGAAATGTCTAGAATTCGAAATATCACCTTCTTGACATTACAATCTACCATTGCATGGTAACTGGCCCACCAATCCATCCCAAGGATAATATCATAATCCTTTATGTCTAACACGATCAGATTTACTAACATCCGTACACTATTGATAAGTATGGGACAACTATTATAGACTGTTTTTGTGCACAGAACTTTCCCTGATGGCGTAGATATAGACATTATGCTTTTGAGTGTACCAGGCTTGTAACTTATGTGTTTTGTAAAACGAGTAGAGACAAACGAATGTGTAGCACCAGTGTCAATCAAAGCATAAACAGGTACTTGAAATACTAACAGTTTACCTTCGATAACACCTTCGGCCCGCTGTGCCTCTTCCTGGGTAATTGCAAACACTCTTCCTTTTCCGCCTTCCAACGCTAGTGGTTGAGCCTTAGGGCAATCCTTCTTGAAGTGTCTAGGCTTTCCGCATTGGAAGCAAACCTTTGCTCTACAATCCTTGGTCAAATGGCCTTGACCACATTTCTCACACTTAAGTCCCAATTTTTCCTGTAGACCTTTGGCTCTTCATGTCCTCGAACTTTCTTTTTCCAGCAAACTACTGGTTATTCTCCTTTATCCAGGGCTTCCCAACTGTCCGTTTGCCTTTGCTAGGACTAGACTATGCCAGTTCTTCATGCACTCGCTCTACTCTGAGCGCTCTGTCTAATATCTCTGAGAAGGAGGTAAACCGTTGAGCTGCCAACTTCCCTCTGATAGCCGGCTTCAATCCTTCTTCAAATTTCTCAACCCTCCACTGCTCATCCTCGACAAATCTCACAGCGAACCTCGAGAGCTAATTAAACTTCTATTCATACTCGCTGACTAACATATTTTCTTGGGTCAGCTGAAGAAACTCCATCTCCTTCCTCTTTTTCATCGATGCTGAAAAATAGCTATCATAAAACAATTCTGTAAATTTTACCCAAATCACGGGACTCTGATGTGGTGGAACTGTCCTTTCCACTGTGGTCCACCAATGTTCCGCCTATCCTTCAAGTAGAAAGGTATCAAACTTGGGCTTGTCATTTTCTAGCAAGGACACAGCCATAAAAACTTTTTCTAGACTTCTGATCCAATTTTCTACCTTCAACGGATCATTCATGCCCCGAAAAGGCTGACGGTCCATGTAGAGCCCCGGACCTTTTCACATTTATGCATGACCCTTCGTAGCCATTTTTACTTTAAAGTAATGTAATTAATAAATAAGGAAGAAATTGGAAATTCTGAAACGTCAGAAATGTTCGTTTTCGAAGTACGAACCCAACGCAAGTTGAATCGTCAAAATCGGACGAACGAGTCAAAAGTTATGGCCAAAACAGTTTGGACCTGCAGACCACCGATCGCTCGGTCCATGGAGCGATCGATCGGTCCAAAACCGATCGCTCGGAGGCTATCGACTGGTCGAGATTTTACTATGGGGAAATTTTCCAGAGAGTGAAATTTCAACCGATCGCTCGGTTATGAAACCGATCGATCGGTAGGCAACCGATCGATCGGTCATTAACACCGATCGCTCGGCCCTCGCGTTTTACAGAATTTTCACTAAGGGCATTTTCGGCATTCGGGTGTTATACCCTTTCTTATATAGGATTGCCCGAGCCGTTAGGGCTCATTCTCAACCCTTAGAAGATTTGGGAGATTAGAAGAGAGGAGAAAGGGTTCCTAAATCTAGGGTTTCCATTTTGAAGAGGAATCAAAGGGTTTGAGACCCTAGATCATCCTCAAGCACGTTTTCCTTCAAGATCTCGGCTCAAGCTCGGGTGGAGCTCGTGTTCCAAGCTAGGGCAGCAACTCACGGTCGTTTGGAAGAGGGGTTTCTTCCTCATCTCTTCAAGGTCGGTGCTTTTTACTACCCTCTTAGTTATAGCCTCTCATTTCCTTATTCCTTCTTGTTTTCCTTTATATATATATATCTATATTATGAGATGGGTGGTATGTATGGTAAATGGAGATGGATGTTGGCGAATGGATGCCGTGTGGATGATGAAATGAATGAATGGGGAAGGGCATTGTACTAATAATAAACATACAAGTGTGATGTGAGTATAACCCACCTAGAAAAGCATGTTGTAGGGTTAATAAATAATGAATGTACCATGTTTGATGAAATGCCAAGGTGAATAAAATGAATGATAAATTAAGAAAATGCATGTTTAAGGTTTATGGAAATTGCTAGGGTTATGATAGTGTGATTGTTCGCTTTCCCTAAATGATATCAATATTAAATTGCCCAAATCATTGATGTTATGTGTTATGAATTACTCAAATGCCATATTTAATTCCAAATGCAAGTATGCACACGACCTCACGAGCACGCATACATGACATGAATTACCGAGGTTTTCAAGAATGGGATTTAGAGGTGGGGCATATCGTACGATATGTTTTACCTCGCTTTTGGCAAGGACAAGAAAATCATGCATTTCATAAGAAGGGTCTCCCTTCCCTCGCAAGTGCATACATAACATAAGAAGGGCCTCCCTTCCCTCGCAAGTACATCTCACAAGGACATCTCACAAGTGAAAGGACATGACAAGCATAAGCATTCTAGGAAGAAGGGTCTCCCTTCCCTCACAAGTAGTTTACTTTTCCAAGCAAGCATGACAAGACATGGCATGACAAGCATAAGCATTCTAGGAAGAAGGGTCTCCCTTCCCTCACAAGTAGTTTACTTTTCCAAGCAAGCATGACAAGACATGGCATGACATGCATGATACGATAAGATAAGACAAACATGACAAGTTTTCAAGCAAGGAAATGGTGTTTTCAGTCAAGTCAAGTGCACGGTGTTTTCAAGGGTTTTATCGGCTTTTATGAATTCAAGCATGATTATATACTCCTTTACTTTATTGTCATGATATGAATTATTCCTGCTTTATATGCTATGAATTGTTTCCTTCTAACTTATAAGAATTATTCCTGCTTTATGTATGCTATCTGTACGCTATGACTGGTGGTTAGTGCTTAGTACCCGCTGAGTATTCCATGCTCAGTCGTACTTCTTATGTCGGCAGGTGATGGCGGAGCAGCTGCTCCATTTGATATCTGTGCTCCGAGCCCTTGGGTGGAGGAGGAGTACGTCGAGGAGCCTTTGGAGGAACCTCCCGTAGAGGGTTACCATTAGGTGGTTGTAGATTCTGAGTGAATAGCTGTGGGTGAGATGAGAGATATACTTTCATGTATTTTGGCGGGTCTGTCCGCACTTTCTTTTGGTTACTTTTGTATAACTTGGATTTGCGCATGTATATTCATAGAGGTTTGGTTAGACTTCCGCTGTGTTTTATAGTTATGTTTCCGCTATATTGTCCTCTATGGTATATGCTCTGTGGGTTTTGCAGGTTGGTTGTCAAGCAAGTCATGATTAGTCGTCCAAAGTTCACTCTAACTCCTAGGGTGGGTTTTGGGTCGCGACAGAAGTGGTATCAGAGCTTAGGCTTTAGGTCTTTAGGGTCACTTAGAATCTTATACCACGGCTTGACAAGAGCATATGTTAGGAAACAAGTTAGGAAGGAAGTGAGTCGGGAGCGAGTCTGGTTCCAAGTGTAAGACTAAACTTTAGTCTTAGTCTAAAATGGTTGCTTTAACCAAGTACGGGTCCTAGGTACGCTAGAACACTAAAGTATAAGTATAATGTGATGAATACTCTGATGACTTGATGTGATGTATATTAGTATTATACAACTAATACAATTGAATTATTGCGAAAGTGACATTGAAATAAACTGTGGTTTCAAGTTAGACTCATGTGGTGTTATTATTCTCAGGACTTTAGTCATGAGACGGAACACACGGGGTCGTGGACCACATACCAGAGCTTCCTCTTCTTCACGGGATGAGGATGAGCAGCCGGACCTCTCTCAGGTCTTAGGCTCTATTGCTGAGACACTCGCCATCCTGGCGGCTCGGCAAACTATACCGGCATCAGCGGCACCTACTCCACCGCCCGCAGCTCCAGTACATCGTACAGCTGGAGTTGAGGCATTCAGGAGATTGAGGCCTCCATCCTTCCACGGGAGTGTGGACCCTCTTACTGCGGAGGCTTGGATCCTCCAGGTTGAGAAGATATTTGCGGTGCTCTCTCCTACAGAGGAAGAGAAAGTGGCATGGGCAGTTTTTATGCTAGAGGGCGAAGCCCACCATTGGTGGTTGTCCGCATTGAGGACACGGGACTTGACCATGCAAGGTCAACCGTGGACTTGGGAAGAGTTCAAAGATACTTTTTACAAGAAGTATTTTCCGATCGGTGCACGGGAAAAGAAAGAGAGAGAATTCATCAACCTTGAGCAAGGTTCGATGTCTGTGGCCGCTTATGAGGCCAAGTTCTCAGAATTGTCGAGATTCGCGCCTCATATGGTTGCTACTGAGGCAATGAAGGCGAGAAGATTTGAGCAAGGGCTCAAGGATGTTATTATGGAGAAGGTTTCCGTTTTCAGGCATGCTACCTACCCTGAAGTGGTAGACAAGGCCTTATTGGTCGAGGCCAATTCCGAAGCGGTGTCTAAGAAGAGAGAGTTGGCGAGAGGCCAAGCCAATAGTTCAGCACCTCCAGAGAGGCGGGCCCGGACTGGTCCTTATCAGTATACATGGCCAGCACCACAGATGAGGCCGACTTATGCGCCTCCAGCACCCCGGCAGTACGTGCCACAGGCACCTCGACCTCAGGCTCTTCCGGCCCCACGGCCAGTTACCCCTCAGGCAGCGAGGTATACACCACCTCCGGTCCCTCCAGCCTACACATATGAGGTCTGCACTTCATGCGGCAAAAGGCATCCGGCAGGAGATTGCCGAAGAGCATCTGGTGGATGTTATCATTGCGGTCGCCAGGGCCACATGATCAGGGATTGCCCTAGCCGGCATTTACCAGGCCAGTCTCAGGATAGTAGGCCCCCGACACGCCCAGCAGGATCATACCAGGCGTCATCTCAGACTACCCGGTCTACACCTCAGTCTCGCCAGGCGAACCAGGGGCGTGTATTTGCTTTGACAGAGGGTGATGCACTTGCATCTGATGATGTGGTGCAAGGTACGCGTTGGAGTTATTTTCTTTATTCGTGATTGTTATGTTATGCTATATTTTTGTGTACGTACTCGGCATGTTCTATATGTATATAAACCTACACGTATACGTTGTTGATGCATGGATTAACTCCGCTAGTTAAAATTTCAGGAACCCTACTAGTCAATGAGTATTTGGCTCGAGTGTTGATTGATACCGGGTCTACTCATTCGTTTGTCTCGCCGAGTTTTTCAGAAGGCTTTTCTGTGGAGCCTAGTCAGCTAAAACCGGAGTTAGCCATTTCGACTCCGCTCGGCAAAACAGTATTGGCAGATAAAGTGTATAGAAATAGTGCGGTCCAAGTTGGAAGCCACGAGTTGGCGGTTGACCTCATCGTCCTTGGATTCCAAGACTTTGATATTATATTGGGAATGGATTGGTTAGCAGCACATCATGGGCATGTAGCTTGCTTTGAGAAGATGGTACTCTTCAAGCCGGTAAAAGGAAAACCATTTCACTTTCGGGGGTTAAAAAGTAGAGACATTGCCCGTTTTGCGGCGTTGAGCTTAGCTAACCCCGAGGCAAAGGACTCATCGACTATTCCGGTTGTGAGTGAGTTCCTGGATGTATTTCCAGAGGAGTTGCCAGGATTGCCTCCAGACAGGGAGATTGAGTTTATGATCGAGCTTGCACCAGGCACAGCTCCTGTATTCAGAGCTCCATATAGAATGGCCCCTATTGAACTCAAGGAGTTGAAGACTCAGTTGGAGGAATTGCAAGGCCTTGGCTTCATTCGACCAAGTGTCTCACCATGGGGTGCCCCGGTGTTGTTTGTTAAGAAGAAAGATGGCTCGATGCGGATGTGTGTCGATTACAGGCAATTGAACAAAGTCACTATAAAGAATAGGTATCCCTTGCCTAGGATTGATGACTTGTTCGATCAGTTGAAGGGAGCGAGATTTTTCTCAAAGATAGATCTTCGATCAGGCTATCACCAGTTGAAGATTAAGGCGGAAGATGTTCCCAAAACTGCTTTCAGGACTCGATATGGACACTACGAGTTCTTGGTGATGCCTTTTGGACTCACGAACGCGCCGGCAGCCTTTATGGATTTGATGAACCGGGTGTTCCGGCCATATCTTGATAGGTGCGTGATTGTATTTGTTGATGACATTCTGGTCTATTCCCAGACACGGGAAGATCACACACGCGACCTATGCCTTGCTTTAGAAACTGCTAAGAGAGCACAAGCTATACGCCAAACTTAGCAAGTGTGAATTTTGGTTGGAAGAGGTGGCATTCCTAGGCCACGTTGTATCGGCGGAAGGCATTTCGGTGGATCCAAAGAAGATAGAGGCAGTCATGAATTGGGCGAGGCCCAAGAGTGTCACGGAGATACGCAGTTTTCTTGGGTTGGCAGGCTACTACAGGAGATTCGTAGAGGGTTTCTCCAGCCTTGCAGCACCGCTCACTTACCTGACAAGGAAGAACGCTAAGTTTGTATGGAGCGACAAGTGTGAGATCAGTTTCACGGAACTGAAGAAGAGGCTTACCACAGCTCCTGTCCTTACGGTGCCATCCGGACCTTATGGGTACGAGGTGTATAGTGATGCCTCACACGTTGGACTTGGGTGTGTACTCATGCAGCACAAGAAAGTCATTGCCTATGCATCAAGGCAGTTGAAGGAGCATGAGAAGAACTATCCTACGCACGACTTGGAGCTTGCGGCGGTCGTGTTTGCACTTAAGATTTGGCGTCATTACCTTTATGGGGTGGAGTTCTATGTGTTCACTGATCACAAGAGTCTCAAGTATCTCTTTTCCCAAAAGGAGCTGAATCTAAGGCAAAGGCGTTGGATGGAATTTCTGAAGGACTATGATTGTACCATTCAATACCACCCGGGTAAAGCAAATGTAGTGGCTGATGCTTTGAGTAGAAGACCTCCGGGGTTATTAGCATGCATGTTAGTGCAGGAATGGAAGCTACTTGAAGACTTGGCAAATCTGGACATTAGTGTGAATGACTCTGTCCGTAGTCCTATCTTGGCAAATGTCACGGTTCGGCCATACATTATAGATTTGATCCAAGAATACCAAGCCACGGATGCTGAATTGTTGGCTTATCGGGACAAGGAAGTTGCTAAGGGTAGTGAGGACTTCTCTCTCACTAGCCGAGGTGCTATCACATTCAAGGGAAGGCTGTGTGTTCCAGCCAATGCAAATCTTCGGAGGGAGATTATGGATGAAGCCCACCGGGCAAAGTACACTGTGCATCCAGGGGGTACGAAGATGTACCGGAACCTCAAGAGTCACTTTTGGTGGCGGAATATGAAGAGGGAGGTTGCGGAATATGTAGCACGGTGCTTGGTGTGCCAACAGGTGAAAGCAGAACACATGCGGCCCGCAGGTCTATTACAGTCCCTTCCGATTCCCGAGTGGAAATGGGAGAACATATCCATGGATTTCATAGTTGGCTTGCCAAAGACGGCAAGGGGTTCAGATGCGATATGGGTAGTAGTGGATCGTTTGACGAAGTCCGCTCACTTCTTGCCTTACCGAACTACTTTCAACTCTAGTCAGTTAGCTGCTTTGTACATCAAGGAAGTGGTGAGGTTGCACGGAGTGCCTGTCAGTATTGTGTCGGATCGGGATCCAAGATTCACATCACGATTCTGGAAAAGCTTTCAGGAAGCTATGGGTTCCCGACTTGATTTCAGCACTGCTTTTCATCCACAAACGGATGGACAAACCGAGAGGGTGAACCAAGTAATAGAAGATATGCTTCGGGCTTGTATGCTGGATTTCAAAGGCAGTTGGGAAGAGCACTTGCCTTTGGTGGAGTTCGCCTACAACAATAGCTATCAGGCGAGTATCCAAATGGCTCCGTTCGAGGCTTTGTATGGGCGAAGCTGCAGGTCTCCTCTCTACTGGGATGAGGTAGGAGAAAGAAAAGTACTTGGTCCGGAGTTGATTGAGCAAACTGCTAGTATAGTCAAGATCATCCGGGATCGGTTGAAAGCCGCTCAAGATCGCCAAAAGAGCTATGCAGACACGCGCCGCAGGGACTTGGAATTTCAAGTAGGGGATCGAGTCTTTGTGAAAGTATCTCCTAGCAAAGGGATTATGAGATTCGGCAAAAGAGGCAAGCTTAGTCCTCGCTATGTTGGACCGTTTGAGATTATCACGCGGGTTGGTGAAGTTGCTTATCGAGTAGCTCTTCCACCTCACATGGCCGCGGTTCACAACGTTTTCCACGTGTCTATGCTTCGGAAGTACATTGCGGACCCTTCGCATATACTAGAATTGGAACCGTTGGAAATTCGAGAAGATCTCACGTTGGTTGAGAAGCCGATTCACATATTGGATCGGAGAGATCAAGTGCTTCGCAACAAGACAATCCCTTTGGTTCTTGTGCAATGGAAACACCATGCTCGGGAAGAAGCTACATGGGAGCGTGAAGCCGAAGTCAAAGCGAAGTACCCGGAATTGTTTGAATGAATTTTGTATAGGTTTTGTATATGTAGCTTGTAATATTGTTTGATTCTGTAATGCATGTCTCATCCAAATTTCGAGGACGAAATTTTTGTAAGGGGGGAAGGATGTAGAGCCCCGGACCTTTTCACATTTATGCATGACCCTTCGTAGCCATTTTTCCTTTAAAGTAATGCAATTAATAAATAAGGAAGAAATTGGAAATTCTGAAACGTCAGAAATGTTCGTTTTCGAAGTACGAACCCAACGCAAGTTGAATCGTCAAAATCGGACGAACGAGTCAAAAGTTATGGCCAAAACAGTTTGGACCTGCAGACCACCGATCGCTCGGTCCATGGAGCGATCGATCGGTCCAAAACTGATCGCTCGGAGGCTATCGACTGGTCGAGATTTTACTATGGGGAAATTTTCCAGAGAGTGAAATTTCAACCGATCGCTCGGTTATGAAACCGATCGATCGGTAGGCAACCGATCGATCGGTCATTAACACCGATCGCTCGGCCCTCGCGTTTTACAGAATTTTCACTAAGGGCATTTTCGGCATTCGGGTGTTATACCCTTTCTTATATAGGATTGCCCGAGCCTTTAGGGCTCATTCTCAACCCTTAGAAGATTTGGGAGATTAGAAGAGAGGAGAAAGGGTTCCTAAATCTAGGGTTTCCATTTTGAAGAGGAATCAAAGGGGTTTGAGACCCTAGATCATCCTCAAGCACGTTTTCCTTCAAGATCTCGGCTCAAGCTCGGGTGGAGCTCGTGTTCCAAGCTAGGGCAGCAACTCACGGTCGTTTGGAAGAGGGGTTTCTTCCTCATCTCTTCAAGGTCGGTGCTTTTTACTACCCTCCTAGTTATTGCCTCTCATTTCCTTATTCCTTCTTGTTTTCCTTCATATATATATATATATATTATGAGATGGGTGGTATGTCTGGTAAATGGAGATGGATGTTGGCGAATGGATGCCGTGTGGATGATGTAATGAATGAATGGGGAAGGGCATTGTACTAATAATAAACATACAAGTGTGATGTGAGTATAACCCACCTAGAAAAGCATGTTGTAGGGTTAATAAATAATGAATGTACCATGTTTGATGAAATGCCAAGGTGAATAAAATGAATGATAAATTAAGAAAATGCATGTTTAAGGTTTATGGAAATTGCTAGGGTTATGATAGTGTGATTGTTCGCTTTCCCTAAATGATATCAATATTAAATTGCCCAAATCATTGATGTTATGTGTTATGAATTACTCAAATGCCATATTTAATTCCAAATGCAAGTATGCACACGACCTCACGAGCACGCATACATGACATGAATTACCGAGGTTTTCAAGAATGGGATTTAGAGGTGGGGCATATCGTACGATATGTTTTACCTCGCTTTTGGCAAGGACAAGAAAATCATGCATTTCATAAGAAGGGTCTCCCTTCCCTCGCAAGTGCATACATAACATAAGAAGGGCCTCCCTTCCCTCGCAAGTACATCTCACAAGGACATCTCACAAGTGAAAGGACATGACAAGCATAAGCATTCTAGGAAGAAGGGTCTCCCTTCCCTCACAAGTAGTTTACTTTTCCAAGCAAGCATGACAAGACATGGCATGACAAGTATAAGCATTCTAGGAAGAAGGGTCTCCCTTCCCTCACAAGTAGTTTACTTTTCCAAGCAAGCATGACAAGACATGGCATGACATGCATGATACGATAAGATAAGACAAACATGACAAGTTTTCAAGCAAGGAAATGGTGTTTTCAGTCAAGTCAAGTGCACGGTGTTTTCAAGGGTTTTATCGGCTTTTATGAATTCAAGCATGATTATATACTCCTTTACTTTATTGTCATGATATGAATTATTCCTGCTTTATATGCTATGAATTGTTTCCTTCTAACTTATAAGAATTATTCCTGCTTTATGTATGCTATCTGTACGCTATGACTGGTGGTTAGTGCTTAGTACCCGCTGAGTATTCCATGCTCAGTCGTACTTCTTATGTCGGCAGGTGATGGCGGAGCAGCTGCTCCATTTGATATCTGTGCTCCGAGCCCTTGGGTGGAGGAGGAGTACGTCGAGGAGCCTTTGGAGGAACCTCCCGTAGAGGGTTACCATTAGGTGGTTGTAGATTCTGAGTGAATAGCTGTGGGTGAGATGAGAGATATACTTTCATGTATTTTGGCGGGTCTGTCCGCACGTTCTTTGGTTTACTTTTGTATAACTTGGATTTGCGCATGTATATTCATAGAGGTTTGGTTAGACTTCCGCTGTGTTTTATAGTTATGTTTCCGCTATATTGTCCTCTATGGTATATGCTCTGTGGGTTTTGCAGGTTGGTTGTCAAGCAAGTCATGATTAGTCGTCCAAAGTTCACTCTAACTCCTAGGGTGGGTTTTGGGTCGCGACAGTCCAAGCCTTTTAAATTTCTCCAATCGGGTCATATTCCTATGCTCTGGGATGGTAGCGATGGGGATACGCCTATCATTCTTATTTCCATTCATATTATGGGTCTGTTGCTACTGAATTAGGTTGGCTAGGGCTGTAATAGCCTCGAATGCTCCAGCCAAGGTATTCTCAGGTGCTCGTCAAGGTAGCATGATTCACTTATAATTATAAAATAACAAACTTTTAATAATACAATTAAACTGAAATGCACTAAGAATTCGATATCCAAAAAGTGACATTTCATTCATTTCATCTTTAATATATACAGACCACACCATGTACATGAACATACTACATCATAGTATACAAAACATCATATCCGCTGTACAAGTATATACACCAAAAATCTATGAGTCGAATGATAAGAAGACTGCCTAGGGCATCTACTATACTCCAAAACCATATAGATGTGCTACAGTCTCCCCTCCTGACTCCCTACTCCTGCATCTAAACCTCATTTGAGGTAGACGGACTACTCACCTCCATTGACTTTTTCTTACTCTGCTTACGGTTGTTCAAAATTGCACAGTACTCTCGTGCTGTAAGCCTCTTAGAAGATGGGGGTGGAGTTATCCAACCAGTCCCATCCAGCCTAGGTCTGATGCCTGCCAGTATCCTCTTGTCCTACCTCAAAATCTCATGACGTACCCAAGCCGGTACCGCAAGCTTCATCGGAGTCGGGGGTGGCATCCAGGCAGTTCCGTTCGGATTAATCCGGACAACCTTTGATTTAATGGTCTCTAAGATTTGTTGAGTCATCCCAAGCCGCTCTAGATAACGGTGTCCCAATATGGCTGCCATCTGCTCATAATGCTTCCAATCCTCCTTGGTGGGGACTCTATGCATTAACGGCATCCCTGCACATACACACAATTTCTAAATCACTATCTGATTTCGAATTAGGTGATGTACAATAATACATCTAGCTACACAACTAAAAATCATATACTACGGTATTTCATGAACAAGTATGGTTTGTTATGTTGCTTATTGCTCTTAGGCTCTGATACCAATTGTGATGCTCCGAACCTGCGCCTAGGGAATCAAGTTCTGAGACGCACGCCCGTTCGTTAAATCATGCAAGCGGAAGACTTTACCGGCAAAAATACGGGAAATTTAAACATTTATCAGATGCTTCCAAAAAGTAAATAACACCTGTCATCATAATAGCTATCATATAAACCATATACCTGTATTATTTACATCAAGTCTGTTTTACAAAAGTACGCGCTTCTATCACTTCAGATACAGTTTGTACAATCTTCCAAAATGTCTAGTTGGACTTTTCACTTATTGGTTAGCAGCTCCGAGATCTGCTGACATAAAAAGACAGTGAGCCATGAAACCCAATAAAACCACAATCCTTCTAAACTATTTTCCATATAATAACATGCATTAATAATAATATAATAAACAATTCAATTTGCATGTTATAGTAAAATAGAACAGTATACAATAAATTGTGACCCACGGTTAGTTAGGGTTACGTCACCCTAACTGAGGTTCCCAACCTCACATTACTTTCCAATTATGAGGTTCAGTTATGAATGTATTCATATTACCAAGTTATCATTTCAATCTTCAATCATGTTTTATTTCGAGTCCTAAGATTCTATTAACTGGCCACAACCCACAAAAGTTCAACTTAAAGTCTCCAAATCTTAATCATACATAGAGTCATTTAGACTCACACACCATGTTTCTCCTCTCACCCGAATACGACCAATCTTGGGCATACCAACCCAACTCACCTGGAATCCGACGATTCCATACCGAACCTTGAGTACACCAACTCAGACAATTACACCAACCCTGAGTATACCATATTCAGACAACTTCGTATTCGAAGCTTACAAACACAACATGGGTATTCACCCAAAAAGGAAATACATTTTCATTCAATTAACTGGCAACATCTACCGTGTATTCATCGCCATCGTCATGGGTATCAGTCAAGAAGGTACCCCGACCAACCTGCCTACCGTCATCTTCTAGCTAGTATATGGAAGAACACCGACATCTTTACCAATGCTGACATCTCCTGACGTTCCACTAAGAAGGGACCCCGATAGACATGGTGCCAACATCTTCTGACCCAACTAGAGAGTAAGCCCGAACTATACACTATCTGATGTTCAGTCGCTTTAAACTCCCTATGACTCCGACATCTCCCAACTATCAGTGACGGAAGAACAACGGGCCTTGCAGTACAGCGCCACTCCTGACCTAGTCCAAGAGGCACCATAGACGACCTAGAAAAATAGACTGACATCTCTCAACTATCAGTCACGGGGGAACCCTGGGCCTTATTGGACACCATCTCTCCTAACCTAGTCAAAGAGGAACCACGGACTATACTTAAACCTGGTTAGATTTTTTAACAACAGGTTAACCATAGTTAAACCAAGCCTCGCTTGATTAACTGAAATACTTAGGCCTTGCACTTGTGAACCAACTCTGGTAACACACCATCCTGTTAAGGAACGATTCCAAGCTAATGGGTGTGTCCATAGCCTTATACGACTTGCAAAATAACTTTTTGTCACCTTAGAGTGGCAATATAATTTTCCCGGGACCCGATCTGGGCTCCCCGGAGGTTCACATAAAATCACAACATCACATAGGGGCCTCCGACCCTTTTTCCGTCCACACCATTCACACAGTGAGCTTAAATCCGGGGTTTTGACACCCGAGACCGAGGGTTACACTTCTCTTCTTATTTTTCCCGCACATCCAACCCTTTCATAGATCACATAGAGGTCTCGGACACTTCTTCATTCACGCCAAAAGACATGCATATGCTCCACATAAAAGAATATAGGAAAAAAGTGAAAAAAGAGAAGAAAAGAAATGAGTTTTACTTAGTTCACGGTTTTTGAGGCAATTAGTGCAAAAATGAGCACCGCAAACATGTTCGGGAGCACAATCAACACCAAGGTAAAGCTCCTACCTCTCTAACTTTCACTTTCTCTCTCTACCTTTTTCTCTCTCTTTCTCTACACGTCAAACAAGATGCTGGGGAGAAAATGAAATGCCGCCAATGCGTTGGGAGTGTCAAAATATGTCAAGATAGACTCTCACTTTTTCTTCTCTCTTCTTTCTATTTGCTCTTTCTCTCTCTAGATTTTCTCTCTCTAGAAAATCTTGAAACTCCCCACTGCGTTGACCGAATGAATGAGGGAGGGTTTGGTCCCTTCTATATAGCCCAAGGGCTAGGATTATGTGCAACATATGACCACTTTGGTGTGGAAGTGGTTAGTTGACCAAGTCAACTACTTTGACCATTTAACCGGTTTAACCAGATTTTTCCACTTTTTCATGCATATGCCCTTCGAAACCCTACTATATGACACTCGATAGTAACGAAATTTCAAGTGATCGAACTTGGGACAGTTCGACACCTGCTGTATAAATTTTGGAAAAAAATATTGAGTTTTCACAGTAAAAAGTAAGTCAGGAAGAAAACTGTAAAACCCACTAATTTTCTGATTCTGGACACAAAACACTCTCTCGTTTCTTCATATGAGATAATTAACTGTTGAAATGACAGACGATCATCCTCACCATTGACCAACATGTTGTGGTACCAGCCGCACAGATTTCAATTAGAATCCCCAACAATTATGGAGTCCCACTAAATTCCAAAAAAATCTGGAATTTCTTGGTTTTCTAGATTTTCTTACATTTAAGACTCTCGTGGTCTCGCGAATCGATACGTGACAGAACTGGAACGATAAGTGATCGTCTAGTAGTCGACCCGCACATTGTGTACAATTTTCAAGGAAAAACACTGAAGTTTTACCAGTACAATCCAATCCCGAACAAAACCCACTTTTTACCAATTCAACAAATAATTAATTAATTAACCTCCATTAAGGACCTATAAATTTTTTACACTTAAGAGTCACTAGTTATTAATTTGGAAGGGATAAGTCACCAAGTAATGGATAAGGTCTTGGTCTGCTTCAGATTTTTTGGTAAGAGGTTCGGTTAATTCCGGGGAAGGATTTAGGCACCCCGAGACTTCCATTTCATAATGGTTCCCTACTCCCTAGGTATAAGCCAAATTAATATCAATTACTATTCAAATACCTTAGTTTTAATTTATACTAATTAAAGAAGGGAAAATCTAACTAGGGTTGAACCCGGACTGGGTTGCCTACGTACACATATGGGGTGAGATCAGACCGAGTGTAGTTCTGGCACATTAGCTTATGCCAAGGCTAAGGAAGTGTGTGTGTGCACAAAGGGTGGCTTAAGGGTCTAGCCCAGAGGCTAGGGTATGATTGACTGGGTTGGTCAAGTGCTTGGTTTAGTAGAGTTGGGCCCAATAGGCCAAGGATGAAGCCCAGAAGCTTGGGATTGGGGCCGAAGGTTAAGGGTAAGCCCAGTAGACTAAGGTTGGGCGCCAACGTTTGGGCCCGAAGGCCAAAAGAGTTTAACCGGAGTTAAGGGATGATCTAACCATGGTTAGGATTGTTAACCATGGTTGGCAAGGTCCAAGTTCTGTTTTACGGTCCTTCAGCACTATTTGGTAATTTCAAGGATTTTTCCCAATTTTCCAAGGATAAAATGGGCTTAACCATGGTGAAAGAAAAATTAACCATGGTTAAGTTCATTTTACCACGGTTAAGAATGTCACAGAATGTGGTTTCGTCTATTTTTGCATTTTCTAATTTTTTACGATTTTTAGGGAATTTACAAGATGTTTCTCTCATGATTTGATTAGCTAACCATGGTTAAAATCTAGTCGGGATTAGGTTAATCCATGGTTAAGGTCTGGGTAAGTCTGGATTAGGCCTAGGGAGCTTAGTAGGGCCTAGAATGGTCTCCTACCTAGTTTGGGCCCTGTATAAAAGCCCAATAGCAGAAAATTAATAATAGTGGTAATAGGATTACTGTCATTACATAAGCAATACCAGGGGCCTTTGCAGACTAGGGGTTGGAGTTTGGGGTGAACCCAAGGGGTGCTGGACCTACAGGGCTGAAGAGAGAAGTCCAAAGAAGGCCTTAGACTTGATGTGGGCCTTGTGAGTAGTCTAGAGTGGGCCCCATAGTGGGCTGAAGTTGCTGTATTTGGTAATAGATAATGGTGGTAATATGATCACCGCTATTATGGACATTCCCTGTTTCAGTTGATTTTAACCATAGTTAAGTCAAAGGGGTGAACCTGAAAGGACCAGGTTAAGTTAAGGGGAGTCTGGAGGACCTATTTCAGGCCCTGGAATAGACCAGGACTTGATCAGGTGGGGGCCATAGAGGCTAAGAAGGGGAATACTAGGAATGGCGGTACTGTGTTTACCGTCATTCCTGAATTTTTTCATAAATGGCCTTTGCCCCCTATGAGTTGATGCTACAATGGTTCCAGAGGTTCTCTAATGAACTGAGGGACCCCCAGATGTTCTGAGGCTGGCCTAGTTGCAAGGGTGAGGTCTGTACCCGTGAAGGGTTCCCTACGCCTATGACGAAGGTGGGAGAAACCCCCTACTCTGGAGTTACTGCAAAACTGTGATAAAAAAGTCCCCTCGAAGGATCAGAGGCTCACATTAGATGCTCAACAGAAATAAAAATGGCAGGGGGAGGCCCTACCCTCCTACTGCTATGCTGTTAGCTTACAATGGAGGTGGTGCATGATGGTAGTGCTGCTGAGTGGCTAGGGTTCTTCCTGAGGGTTCCTAGTGCTACTGGGAGCGGTTTAGGATGTTTGGAAATGAGCTTAGGCCTTGGGATTTGTATAGGGGTTCGAATGGGTGATTTCAGCTTGAGGAAGATGGTTGTGGGGGTGTTGAATTTATAAGAGGGTGCTTGGGGACACTCATAGTAATAGGACTGGGGTAGGCGGAGGTCTGAGGGTGGAAAGGGGCTGCCTAAACGTTGCCTGCACACTGGGGGAGCAGGTTGTTGCTGAAAACAAGAAACTTAGGTAATAGAGGTAGAATAACTACTGCCATTACTATACTAAGGTAAAAATTAATTGCGGTAGATGATCTACCGTCAATATCAAATTTTACCCAGAAGGGGCCTGGCCCAAGCACGCAAGTGATATGGGGGTTTGAATTCAAATATTTGGGCTCATGTTGGGCCCAGGCCGATGGTTTAAGGGTTTCTAAGCCGTAGGGGCTTAGCTAAGGGTTTAAGCCCTAAGGGTTCTAGGGTTAGGTCCTAGTTTGACTAGGGGTTTACTTAGGGTTAAGCTTTGAATAGGGTTAGGTCCTAGAGTTTGACTTGGGTTTGTCCTAGGGTTTAACTAGGGTTAGACCTAGGGTTTGCTAGGGGTTGGTCCTAAGGTTAACTAGGGCTGGACCTATGGTTAAGGGGACTCGGTTGGGGATAACCATGGTTAAAAGACCTTAACCATGATTAAAGAGGGGTGTAAAAATTGGGTACTTACAACATCCTTGTATTCTTTTAGCAGATAAAGAGATATTCCTCTTTTTCTATTTAAGAGAGTAAAGCACTGATGAATGTTGGCCTTGGGTCCTATTCTAAGCTAAGGTTAACTTCAAGGAGATCATCAACTATTGCTTGACCTCCTGCCTCAAATTCTAGAGTAGCCAGACGGACTTTCGTTTCTTCCGGTGGTTCTTCTATAATTATTTCTTCTCCTGAAAAGGAGTCTTCATCTACCATAATAGTATTTACGATCCAGACTTGATCTTCATTTGAGAGAGGATCAGAATTTCCTGACTCAGATCTTCCCAAGTTAAAACCAACCATTTTACCGGTAGCCAAAGTCCTGATAACTAGTATAATTTTATGCTCAACCTACACTTTTTCTTAAGTATAGAATCTATGTTTTTCATGCATTTTCATGATTTCCAGATTATACATAGACTCCTTTTGTGAAGGGTTTATTTTTATGTCCTTTCTGTTGTTCTGGGAAGTGGCTTTGCTTGTTTGTCTTACAGAAAAAAAATAGGGTTTTTTCCACTCTCCCCTAGATGGGACAGTGACATTGGAATGACCTCCATTGTTGGTCATTTTTTCTATACATCGAGATTGACTTTAGCCAGGTTATCAATCATATCTTGATGCGCTGCCTCAACCCATGGGGATACTTGTAGGGACTCTATTTCTTCTGAAAGCCATTCCATGGAGTCTTCTTCCGACACATAGTATTCTCTAATTGTGACTGTATTGGTAGTCCAGACCTTATATTCACTTAAAGAGGAGTTAGAATCGGGTGACGAATCAGAATCAAGGAACCCAAGTCTGTGGTTATTATACTAGATTTGTTTATCGGTTGTCAAAGCCTTCCTCGGGTTGGGAGTTGATGCTGACTCATAGGTGGGCATTAGTTCACTTTCAACTTGCTCTTTTTCTTCAGGATTGAACCCTAGTTCTTAAGCAGTCTTTTGGTTGTTGGTTTATATACAACCTTTTTCTGATATAGGTCTATTTTGGTCAGAGTTGTGGGAAGTAGTGGTCTCGCTCAGTTACTTTGTTGGGCCAAAGATGATGGACGTTTCCCCTATCTTTCCCAGTGGAAGTATAAAGCTAGGGCTATTTCTTGCTACTGACCATCCTCACCACATGTTGAGACTGACTCTTGCCAAATTATCAATCATTTCTTGACGAACTGCTTCATTTGATAGAGGCTCTTGTGGAGGCTCTATTTCTTCTTCTGAGGACCACTCTATGGAATCTTCTTCATCCGATGAGTAGTTTACTTTAATCGTGACTATATGTACAGTCTGATGGTGTCCTCTAAATACGAAGATCAGGGGCTCATATCTCAGCCCGGGCATATTTGCGTCAACATAGTCAGCAGTATTTAAGGCCTTATGTTGGTCCATTTTGAGTCTAGCTTCATAGGCAGGTAAGAGAGTTCCTTTGGCCTGTTCTTCTTCCTCAGGATTCAGTTGGACTGTGAGGGTCTGTTTCCCATAACTTGACTTCTTCCTATAAGGATTGATCACCCTGTGGAAATGGGAGCACATATCCACGGACATCATTGTTGGGTTGCCAAAAAGGCAAGGAACTTAGATACGATATGGGTTGTGGTGGACCGTTTGACAAAGTCCGCATATTTCTTACCTTACCGGACCACGTTCAATTCTAGCCAGTTGGCCGCTCTGTATATCAAGGAAGTGGTTAGGCTACACGGGGTGCCAGTTAGTATTGTGTCAGATCGGGATCCAAGATTCACATGAAGATTCTGGAAGAGTTTTCAAGAAGCTATGGGTTCCCGACTTGATTTCAGCACCGCTTTTCATCCACAGACGGATGGACAAACCGAGAGAGTGAACCAAATCATCGAAGACATGCTTCGAGCTTGTATGCTAGATTTCAAGGGCAGTTGGGAAGAACACTTGCCTTTAGTTGAATTCGCCTACAATAACAGCTACTAGACGAGCATCCAAATGGCTCCGTTTGAGGCCTTGTATGGGCGAAGCTGTAGGTCTCCTCTCTATTGGAATGAGGTAGGACAAAGAAAGGTCTTAGGTCCGGAGTTGATCGAGCAAACTGCGAGTGTAGTCAAGATCATCTGGGATTCGTTGAAAGCCGCTCAAGATCGTCAAAAGAGCTATGCAGACACACCCCACAGGGACTTGGAATTCTAGGCTGGGGAACAAGTCTTTGTGAAGGTATCTCCTAGCAAAGGAGTTATGAGATTTGGCAGGCGAGGCAAGCTTAGTCCTCGATATGTTGGCCCATTCGAGATCATCATGTGAGTTGGTGAAGTTGCTTACAGGGTAGCTCTTCCACCTCATATGGCCGCGGTTCACAACGTTTTCCATGTGTCTATGCTTTGGAAATACATTGATGACCCTTTGCATGTACTAGAGTTGTAACCGTTGGAAATCCGAGAAGATCTCACTTTGGTTGAGAAGCCGGTTCGTATCTTGGATCGGAGAGATCAAGTTCTTTATAACAAGTCTATCCCATTGGTTCTCGTGCAATGAAAACATCATGCTCGAGAAGAGGTGATATGGGATCGTGAAGTCGAAGTCAAAGCGAAGTACCCGGAATTGTTTGAATGAGTTTTGTAATGTAACATGTACTTTTGTTTGATTTTGTAATGAATGTATCGTCTAAATTTTGAGGATGAAATTTTTGTAAGGGGGGGAGGATGTAGAACCCCGGACTATTTCGTGTTTAATGCTTAGCACTTTCGTAGCTAATTTGCCTTTAGTGTAGTACAATTAATAAATAAGGGAGAAATTGAAAATTTTGAAATGTCAGAAATGTTCATTTTCGAAGTATGAATACAACGCAAGTTGAATCGTCCAAATCCAATGAATGAGTCAAAAGATATGGCCAAAACAGTTTGGACTTGCAGAGCACCGATCGCTTGGTCCACAACTGCGATCGATTGATCCACAACCAATCGATCGGTAGCTATCGACTGGTTAACTTTTTTGTATGGGGAAATTTTCAGAGAGTATGTTTTGGACCAATCACTCGGTCAATAACACCGATCGCTCGGTAGGCAGCCGATCGATCGGTCATAACCACCGATCGCTCGGTCCCCTGTGTTTTGCAGAAATTTCAGTAAGGGTGTTTTCATCTTTTGGGCGTTTCACCCGAGCATTTGAGGGTTCATAAACCCAAAATAGAGACCTTGAGAGAGAGAGAAAGGAGAAGGAGATTCTAACCTAGGGTTTGCTTTTGGGGAGAAATCAAAGGGTTTTAAGAACCCTAGATCATCACAAGCTCGTTCTTCTTCAAGTTCTCGGCTCAAGCTCGTGAGGAGCACTTTCCCCAAGCTAGGGCAGCGAATCACGCACGTTTTTGTAAGGGGTTTCTTCCCTCATTTGTCAAGGTCGGTAACTTTTACTACCCTCCTAGTTCACACCTCTTTTCTTTTCTTCTTCTTTATAGTTTCCCTAATGTATGAACCAAATGGGATGAATGGATGGTTGTTGGATGTGAATGGGCGATTGGATGCCGTGTGTATGGTTGTGATGAATGAAATGGGGAGGACATTGTATCCATAATGAACATACATGTGTGATGTGAGCATCAACCCACCTAGAAAAGCATGATGTAGGTTTAATAAATAATGAACACACCCCATGTTTGATGAAATGCCAAGGTGAATAAAATGAGTTATAAATTAAGAAATGCATGCTTAATTAATTATGGAACTTGCTAGGGTCTATGATAGTGTGCTTTCTTGTTTTCCCTAAATTGCATGAATATTGACTTACTCAAATTATTGATGTTATATGTATTGTGAATTACCCAATTGTCATATTTAAATTCAAATGCAAGTATGCACATGATTCCACGAGCATGGCATGCATGACATGATTTACTGTGGTTTTTCAAGAACGAGAATTAGAGGTGGGACATATCCTACGATATGTTTTGCCTCGCTTTTGACAAGAACAAGACAAGCAAATCATAAAGAAGGGTCTCCCTTCCCTCTCAAGTGCATATCATAAAGAAGGGTCTCCCTTCCCTCTCAAGGCATATCATGAAAGAAGGGTCTCGCTTCCTTCTCAAGAGCATCTCACAAGTACATCTCACAAGCGCATCTCACAAGCAAGCACGCATGACACGCATGACATGGCATGCTCGACAAGACCAAGCGAGACAAACATGAGAAGTTTTCAAGCACGCAACAAGTATTTTAAGTCAAGTCAAGTGCACGACTATTTCAAGAGGTTTTATCGGCTTTTATGTGATGCAAGCATGAATATAAATTGCTTCACTTCCTTGTTATTATATGAATTGTTTCTTGCGTTATAATATGAATTGTTCTCTGTTTTATATATTGCTATGGTTATGCTATGACTGTTGGTTAGTATTTGGTACACGTTGAGTATTCCATGCTCAGCCGTATTTCTTATGTCGGTAGGTGATAACGGAGTGGCTGCTCCTTTTGATATCTGTGCTCCGAGCACTTGGGTGGAGGAGGAGTATGTCGAGGAACCCGTGGAGGAACCTCCGGTAGAGGGTTACTATTAGGTGGTGATAGATTCTGAGTGAGTGGCTGTGGGTGAGCTTAAGAGTTATATTCATCTATTTTGGCAGGTCTGTCCGCAATTTCTTTGTTTAAATTTCCTTTTTGTATCAAACTTGGATCACTGTATATACATAGAGGTTTTGTTAAGTCTTCCGCTGTGCCATGTTAGAGTATGTTTCCGCTATCCTCTATTGTATGTGCTCTGTGGGTTCTTGGCAGGTTTTTTTGTCAAGCAAGTCATGTAAGTCATGATTAGTCGTCCAAAGTTCACTCTAACTCGTAGGGTGGGTTTTGGGTCGCGACAGAAGTGGTATCAAAGCTTAGGCTTTAGGTCTCTAGGGTCACTTAGAATCTAATACCACGGCTTGACAAGAGCATATGCCCAGAAACAAGTTAGGATGGAAGTAAGTCGGAAGCGAGTCGTGTTCCAAGTGTAAGACTAAACTTTAGTCTAGTCAAAATGGTTGCTTCAACCAAGTACGAGTCTTAGGAACGCTAAAACACCAAAGTATAATATCATAAATACTCTGATGACTTGATGCGATCTATATTAGTATTATATTATACAAATATTGCCACTTGAATTATTGTGAAATGGAAATGCGATAAATTGTGGTTTCAAGTTAGACTCATGTGGTGCTATTGTTCTCAGGACTTTAGTCATGAGGCGGGGCACATGGGGTCGTGGGCCACACACTAGAGCTTCCTCTTCTTCATGAGATGAGGATGAGCAGTCGGACCTCTCACAGGTCTTAGGCTCTATTGGTGAGACACTCGCCATACTGGCGGCTCGGTAGGCTATACCATCGTTTGTGGCACCTACTCCACCGCCCACGGGTCCAGTACATCGTACAGCTGGAGTTGAGGCATTCAGGAGATTGAGGCCTCCATCATTCTATGGGAGTATGGACCCTCTTGCCACGGATGCTTAGATCCTCCAGTTGGAGAAGATCTTTACGGTCCTCTCGCCTTCAGAGGAGGATAGAGTAGCATGGGCAGTTTTCATGCTTGAGAGTGAGGCACACCATTGGTGGTTGTCTGTCTTGAGGACTCGAGATTTGACCATGCAGGGTCAACCTTGGACTTGAGAGGAGTTCAAGGATACTTTTTATAAGAAGTACTTTCCTGTTGGAGCACGGAAAAAGAAAGAAAGAGAGTTCATCAACCTAGAGCAAGGTTCGATGATTGTGGCTGCTTATAAGGCTATGTTCTCAGAGCTCTCTAGAATTGCGACTCACATGGTTGCTACTGAGGCAAGGAAGGCGATGAGGTTTGAGCAAGGGTTCAAGGATGTCATTATGGAGAAATTATCGGCTTTCAGGCATGCTACTTATCCGGAAGTGGTAGACAAGGCCTTATTGATCGAGGCAAATTCATAGGCGGTGTCCAAGAAGAGGGAGTTGGCGAGAGGCCAACCTAGTAGTTCAGCACCTCCAGAGAGGCGGCCTCGTACCAGCCCTTATCAGTATGCGTGGCCAGCACCACCTATGAGGCCATCTTATGCACCTCCAGTTCCACGGTTGTACGTGCCTCAAGCACTGCGACCTCAGGCTCTTCCAGCTCCATGGCCAGTTGCACCTCAGATGGTGAGGTATGCTCCACCTCCAGCCCCTCTGATCTATACACACGAGGTTTGCACTTCCTGCGGCCGAAGGCACCCGGCATGAGATTGCCAAAGGGTATTGGGTGGATGTTTTCATTGTGGTCGCCAGGGCCATGTGATCAGGGATTGCCCGAGTTGGCATTTGCCTAGCCAGTCTCAGGGGATTAGGCCCCCAACACGCCCAGCAGGATCATACCAGGTGTCATCCCAGCTTACACCTCCGCCTCGCCAGGTGAACCAGGGGCGAGTCTTTGCCTTGACAGAGGGCGATGCACTTGCATCGGATGATGTGGTACAAGGTACGCGTTTAGAGTTATTCCTTGTCCACGATTTCATGTTATGCCTTATTCTTTGTCTATATATATGGCATGTTACATATCTATGTATCTATTTGTATACGCTGTTGATGCATGGATTGACTTAGCTAGCTAAAATTTTAGGAACCTTACTAGTCAATGAATGTTTGGCTTGAGTAATAATCGACACCGGGTCTACTCATTCATTCATATCGCCGAGTTTCTCTCAATGCTTTTCCTTCGAGCCTAGCCAGTTGGAACAGGAGTTGGCCATTTTGATTCCTCTAGGCAAGACAGTAGTGGCAGATAAAGTGTGTAGAAATAGTGTGGTTCAAGTAGGGAGCCACGAGTTAGCGGTTGATTTAATCATCCTCAGATTTCAAGACTTCGATGTCATCTTGGGAATGGATTGGTTAGCAACACATCATGGGCATGTGGCTTGTTTTGAAAAGATGGTACTCTCTTGGCCAGTGGAAGGTAAGCCATTTCATTTTCGCTGGTTGAGAAGTAGAGATATTGGCTGTTTTACGGCATTGAGCCTAGCGAACCCCGAGGCGAAGGACTCTTCGACTATCCCGGTCGTGAGTGAATTCCTGGATGTATTTCCAAAGGAGTTGCCAGGGTTGCCTCCAGACAGGGAGATTGAGTTTGTGATCGAGCTTGCACCAGGCACAGCTCCCATTTTTCAGGCTCCGTATAGAATGGCCCCGATTGAACTCAAGGAGTTGAAGACTCAGTTGGAGGAATTGTAAGGCCTTGGTTTCATTCGATCAAGTGTCTCACCGTGGGGTGCCCCGGTGTTATTTATTAAGAAGAAGGATGGCTCGATGCGGATGTGCGTCGATTATCGGTAATTGAACAAAGTCACTACAAAGAATAGGTACCCATTGCCTAGGATTGATGACTTGTTCGATCAGTTGAAGGGAGCAAAATATTTCTCTAAGATCGATCTTCGGTCCGGTTACCACCAATTGAAGATCAAGGTCAAGGATGTGCCCAGAACTGCTTTTCGGACTCGATACGGACACTACGAGTTCTTGGTGATGCCTTTTGGTCTCACAAATACGCCGGTAGCCTTTATGGATTTGATGAACCGGGTGTTCCGGCCATACCTAGATCGATGCGTGATCGTGTTTGTTGAAGATATCTTGGTGTATTCCCAGACATGGGAAGATCATATGCGAGACCTTCGTCTTGCTTTGGACATGCTGAGAGAGCACAAGTTGTACCCCAAACTTAGCAAGTGTGAGTTTTGGTTGGAAGAGGTGGCATTCCTAGGCCACGTTGTATCCGCGGAAGGTATTTCGGTAGATCCGAAGAAGATAGAGGCAGTCATGAGTTGGACGAGGCCAAAGAGTGTCACAGAGATACGCAGTTTCCTTGGGTTGGCAGGCTATTACCGGAGTTTCGTAGAGGGTTTCTCTAGCCTTGCTATACCTCTCACTTACCTAACAAGGAAGAACGCCAAGTTTGTATGGAGTGATAAGTGCGAGATCAGTTCCACGGAATTGAAGAAGAGGCTTACCACGGCCCCCGTCCTTACTGTGCCATCTGGACATGGGGGTATGAGGTGTACAGTGATGCCTCGCACATTGGACTTGGGTGTGTTCTCATGCAGCACAAGAAGGTCATTGCCTATGCATCAAGGCAATTGAAAGAGCATGAAAAGAATTACCCCACGCACGACTTAGAACTTGCCGCAATCGTGTTTGCACTCAAGATTTGGCGAAATTACCTTTATGGGGTGGAATTCTATGTGTTCACAGATCAAAAGAGCCTTAAGTATCTCTTTTCCCAAAAGGAGCTGAATCTAAGGCAACGGCGTTGGATGAAATTTTTGAAAGACTATGACTGTACCATCCAATTTTACCCGGGCAAAGCGAACGTAGTGGCTGACGCATTGAGTAGAAGACCTCCAGGGTTGTTGGCCCATATGTTAGTGCGAGAATGGAGACTATTGGAAGATTTGGCAAATCTAGACACCAGTGTGAATGATTCTGTCCGCAGTCCTATTTTGGTAAATGTCACGGTCCGGCTGTACATTATAGATTTGATCCAAGAGTATCAAGCCACGGATGATGACTTGTTGGCTTTCCGGGACAAGGAAGTTGCCAAGGGTAGTGAATACTTTTCTCTCATTAGACTTGGTGCTATTACATTCAAGGGAAGACTTTGTGTACCAGCCAATGTGGATCTTCGAAGGGAGATTATGGATGAAGCACACCGTTCGAAGTACACAGTGCATCCTGGGGGTACAAAGATGTACCGGAACCTCAAGAATCACTTTTGGTGGCAGAATATGAAGAGGGATGTTGCGGAGTATGTGGCACGATGCTTGGTGTGCCAATAGGTGAAGGCAGAGCATTTGAGACCTACCGGTCTATTGTAGTCTCTCCCGATTCCCGAGTAGAAATGGGAGCACATATCCATGGACTTCATTGTTGGGTTGCCAAAAATGGCAAAGAACTCAGATGCGATATGGGTTGTGGTGGACCATTTGACAAAGTCCGTGCATTTCTTACCTTACCGGACCACGTTCAATTCTAGCCAGTTGGCCGCTCTGTACATCAAGGAAGTGGTTAGGCTACACGGGGTGCCAGTCAGTATTGTGTCAGATCGGGATCCAAGATTCACATCAAGATTCTGGAAGAGTTTTCAGGAAGCTATGGGTTCCCGACTTGATTGCAGCACCGCTTTTCATCCACAGACGGAAGGACAAACCGAGAGAGTGAACCAAATCATCGAAGACAAGCTTCGAGCTTACATGCTAGATTTCAAGGGTAGTTAGGTAGAACACTTGCCTTTAGTTGAATTTGCCTACAATAACAGCTACCAGGCGAGCATCTAAATGGTTCCGTTTGAGGCCTTGTATGGGCGAAGCTACAGGTCTCCTCTCTATTGGGATGAGGTAGGAGAAAGAAAGGTGTTAGGTCTGGAGTTGATTGAGCAAACTGCGAGTATAGTCAAGATCATCCGGGATCGGTTGAAAGCCACTCAAGATCGTCAAAAGAGCTATGCGGATACACGCCGCAGGGACTTGAAATTCCAGGTTAGGGATCAAGTCTTTGTGAAGGTATCTCCTAGCAAAGGAGTTATGAGATTTGGCAGGCGAGGCAAGCTTAGTCCTTGATATGTTGGCCCATTCGAGATCATCACAGTTGGTGAAGTTGCTTACAGGGTAGCTCTTCCACCTCACATGGCCGCGGATCACAATGTTTTCCATGTGTCTATGCTTTGGAAATACATTGCCGACCCTTCGCATGTACTAGAGTGGGAACCGTTGGAAATCCTAGAAGATCTCACTTTGGTTGAGAAGTTGGTTCGTATCTTGGATCAGAGAGATCAAGTTCTTCGCAACAAGTCTATCCCATTGGTTCTCGTGCAATGGCAACATCATGCTTGAGAAGAGGTTACATGGGAGCTTGAAGCCGAAGTCAAAGCGAAGTACCCGGAATTGTTTGAATGAGTTTTGTAATGTAACATGTACTTTTGTTTGATTTTGTAATGCATGTATCATCTAAATTTCAAGGATGAAATTTTTGTAAGGGGGGAGGATGTAGAGCCCCAGACTTTTTCATGCTTAATGCTTAGCACTTTCGTAGCTAATTTGCCTTTAACGTAGTACAATTAATAAATAAGGAAGAAATTGAAAATTTTGAAGTGTCAAAAATGTTCATTTTTAAAGTACGAATCCAATGCAAGTTGAATCGTCAAAATCCGACGAACGAGTCAAAAGATATGGCCAAAACAGTTTGGACCTGCAGAGCACCGATCTCTCGGTCCACAACAGCAATCGATCGGTCCACAACCGATCGATCAGTAGCTATCGACTGGTTAACTTTTTTGTGTTGGGAAATTTTTCAGAGAGTATGTTTTTAATCGATCACTCGGTCAAGAATACCGATCACTCGGTAGGCAACTGATCGATCGGTCCGCCGCGTTTGTAGAAATTTCAGTAAGGGTGTTTTCATCTTTTGAGCGTTTCACTCATGCCTTAAAGGCTTTGCCCAAGCATTTGAGGGTTCATAAACCCAAAGTAGAGACCTTAAGAGATAGAGAGAAAGGAGTAGGAGATTCTAACCTAGGGTTTGCTTTTGGGGAGAAATCAAAGGGTTTTAAGAACCCTAGATCATCACAAGCTCGTTCTTCTTCAAGTTCTCGGCTCAAGCTCGTGAAGAGCACTTTCCCCAAGCTAGGGCAGCAACTCACGCACGTTTTTGCAAGGGGTTTCCTCCCTCATTTGTCAAGGTTGGTACCTTTTACCACCCTCCTAGTTAATACCTCTTTTCTTTTCTTCTTCTTTATAGTTTCCCTAATGTATGAACCAAATGGGATGAATGGATGTGAATGGGCAATTGGATGCCGTGTGTATGGTTGTAATGAATGAAATGGGGAGGGCATTGTATCCGTAATGAACATACATGTGTGATGTGAGCATCAACCCACCTAGAAAAGCATGATGTAGGTTTAATAAATAATGAACACACCCCATATTTGATGAAATGCCAAGGTGAATAAAATGAGTTATGAATTAAGAAATACATGGTTAATTAATTATGGAATTTGCTAGGGCCTATAATAGTGTGCTTTCTTGTTTTCCCTAAATTGCATGAATATTGACTTACTCAAATTATTGATGTTATATGTATTGCGAATTACCCAATTGTCATATTTAAATTCAAATGCAAGTATGCACACGATTCCACGAGCACGGCATGCATGACATGATTTACCGTGGTTTTTCAAGAACGAGAATTAGAGGTGGGACATATCCTACGATATGTTTTGCCTCGCTTTTGACAAGAACAAGACAAGCATATCATAAAGAAGGGTCTCCCTTCCCTCCCAAGGCATATCATGAAAGAAGGGTCTCCCTTCCTTCTCAAGTGCATCTCACAAGTACATCTCACAAGCGCATCTCACAAGCAAGCACGCATGACATGGCACGCTCGACAAGACTAAGCAAGACAAACGTGACAAGTTTTCAAGCATGCAACAAGTATTTTAAGTCAAGTCTGTGATGCAAGCATGAATATAAATTGTTTCACTTCCTTGTTATTATATGAATTGTTTCCTGCGTTATAATATGAATTATTCTCTATTTTATATATTGCTATGGTTATGCTATGATTGTTGGTCAGTATTTGGTACATGCTGAGTATTTCATGCCCAGCCGTACTTCTCGCGACCCAAAACCCACCCAAGGAGTTAGAGTGAACTTTGGACGACTAATCATGACTTACATGACTTGCTTGACAAATCATCCTGCAAAAACCCACAGAACATATACAAAGAGGATTTAAACAGCGGAAACATATTATAACATAGCACAGCAGAAGACTTAACCAAACATCTATGTATATACATAAGTGATCCAAGTTACACAAAGGAGTCCAAAAGAAAGTCCGGATAGGCCCGCCAAAATACATGGATATACATCTCTCAACTCACCCACAGCTCTCACTCAGAATCTACAACCACAACCTAATAGTAGCCTTCTACCGGAGGTTCCTCCAAAGGTTCCTCGACGTATTCCTCCTCCACCCAAGGGCCAGGAGCACAGACATCGAATGGAGGAGCAGCTCCCTCAGAACCTGCTGACATAAACGTACGGCTGAGCATGGAATACTCAGCGTGTACCAAATACTAACCAACAGTCATAGCATACAGATAGCGATACATAGAGTAGGAAACAATTCACACATATAAAGCATGAATAATTCATATCATAACAATAAAGTAAAGCATTATATAATCATGCTTGCATTCATAAAAGCCGATAAAACCCTTGAAAACACCGTGCACTTGACTTGACTTAAGGTACCATTTTCGTGCTTGAAAACTCGTCTTGTCTATCTTGCTTGATTCTTGTATATCGTGTCATGTCATGCATATCATGCGTGCTTGCTTGTGATCATGTAACTTGTGAGATACACTTGTAAGATGTACTTGTGAGATGCCTTGAGAGGGAAGGGAGACCCTTCTTTATGCAATACACTTGAGAGGGAAGGGAGACCCTTCTTCATGATATGTATGTACTTGCGAGGGAAGGGAGGCCCTTCTTTATGCTATGCACTTGTGAGTGAGGGGAGACCCCTCGTGGAATGTTTGTTCATGTTTTCTTGTGAAAAGCGAGGTAAAATATATCGTAGGATATGTCCCACCTCTAAACTTCGTTCTTGAAATTACGATAAATAATGTCATGCATGCCGTGCTCAAGGAGGTCGTGTGCATACTTGCAATTGAATTTAAATATGACATGTTTGGGGATTTCACAATACATTGCACATCATCATTTAAACAAGTAACAAATTAAACAATTTAGGGAAAGCGCGAAAACACACTATCATAACCCAAACAGTTTCCATAAACTTTAAGCATGCATTTTCTTAATTTATTATTCATTTTATTCACCTTGGCATTCCATCAAACATGGTATGTTCATTATTTGTTAACCCTACAACATGCTTTTCTAAGTGGGTTATAATTCCATCATACATTTTTGTTCATTATGGATACAATGCCCTCCCCATTTCAATTATCACAACACAACCATTGGCATCTAATCCCCCATTCTACTCCATTCACAACATCCACACATCCTAACTCATAGCACAAGTATAGTGAAGAAAAACAAAGAAACATGGAGGAAAAGAGGAACTGTAACTAGGAGGGTAGCAAGAAGTACCGACCTTGATCAATGAGGAAGAAAACTCCTCCAAAAAGTTCGTGAGGCACTGCCCTAGCTTGGAACATGAGCTCCACGAGTTCTTGAGCATGAATCTTGAAGAAAATGGGCTTGAGGTTGATTTAAGTCTTCACTCCTTTTGATTTCTTCCCCAAATGGAAACCCTAGGTTAGAAATCCCCCTCTCCTCTTTCTTTAACTCTCAAATGTCTCTAAGTGTTGTAAATGAGCCCTAAAGGCTCAGGCAACCCTTAAGAGTAAAAAGTGAAACACCAAAAGACCGAAACACCCTTACTGAAATTTCTGCAAAACACGATACACCGATCGATCGGTGGTCGATACTGAGCAATCGGTTGCCTACTGATCGATCAGTTTCATAACCGAGCGATCGGTTAAAAATCTACTCTCTGGAAAATTTCCTCATACCAAAATCATGACCAGTCAATAGCTACCGATCGATCGCTCCATGGACCGAGCGATCGGTGGTCTGCAGGTCTAAACTGTTTTGGCCATATCTTTTGACTCGTTCGTCGGATTTTGATGATTCAACTTGCGTTGAGTTCGTACTTCAAAAAGGAAAAATTCTAACGTTAGAATTTTCAATTTCTTCCCTATTTATTAATTGTACTATATTAAAGGCAAATTGGATACGAAAGTGCCCTGCATTAAGCATGAAAAAGTCCGGGGCTCTACATCTTCCCCCCCTTACAAAATTTCATCCTCGAAATTTAGACGATACTTGCCTTACAAACCAAAACAAAATTACAAGTCATATACAAAACCTATACAAAACTCATTTAAACAATTCTGGGTACTTCGCTTTGACTTCGGCCTCTCGCTCCCACGTAGCTTCTTCTCGAGCATGATGCTGCCACTGTACGAGAACCAACAGAATCGTTTTGTTGCAAAGGACTTGATCTCTCCAATCCAATATATGAACCGGCCTCTCAACTAAAGTGAGATCCTCTCGAATTTCCAACAGCTCCAAGTCTAAGACATGCGAAGGATCCGCAATGTACTTCTGAAGCATAGACACATGGAAGACGTTGTGAACCGTGGCCATGTGAGGTGGAAGAGCTACTCGATAAGCAACTTCACCAACCCGCGTGATAATCTCAAACGGTCCAACATAACCACGACTAAGCTTGCCTCTTTTGCCGAATCTCATAATCCCTTTGCTAGGAGATACTTTCACAAAGACTCGATCCCCAACCTGGAATTCCAAGTCCATATGGCGCGTGTTTGCATAGCTCTTTTGGCGATCTTGAGCGGCTTTCAAACTATCCCGGATGATCTTAACTATACTTGTAGTTTGCTCGATCAACTCCGGACCAAGTACTTTTCTTTCTCCTACCTCATCCCAGTAGAGAGGAGACTTGTAACTTTACCCATACAAAGCCTCGAATGGAGCCATTTGGATACTCGCCTGATAGCTATTGTTGTAGGCGAAATCTACCAAAGGCAAGTGCTCTTCCTAACTGCCTTTGAAATTCAGCATACAAGCCCGAAGCATGTCTTCTATAACTTGGTTCACCCTCTCGGTTTGTCCATCCGTTTGTGGATGAAATGTAGTGCTGAAATCAAGTCGAGAACCCATGGCTTCCTGAAAATTCATCCAGAATCTTCATGTGAATCTCGGATCACGATCTGAGACAATACTGACTGGCACCCCGTGTAGTCTAACCACTTCCTTGATGTACAGAGCAGCCAATTGACTAGAGTTGAAGGTGGTTCGATAAGGCAAGAAATGTACGGACTTTGTTAAACGATCCACCACAACCCATATCGCATCTGAGCCCCTTGCCGTCTTTGGTAAGCCAACTATGAAGTCCATGAAGATGTTCTCCCATTTCCACTCGGGAATAGGAAGAGACTGTAATAGACCTGCGGGTCACATGTGTTCTGCTTTTACCTGTTGGCACACCAAGCACCATGCCACATATTCCGTAACATCCCTCTTCATATTTCACCACCAAAAGTGACTCTTGAGGTTCTGGTACATCTTCGTACCCCCAGGATGCATAGTAAACTTTGATCGGTGTGCTTCATCCATAATCTCCCTTCGAAGATCTACATTGGCTGGAACACACAGGCTTCCTTTGAACGTAATGGCACCCCGGCTAGTGAGAGAGAAGTCTTCACTACCCTTTGCAACTTCCTTGTCCTGATAAGCCAACAATTCAGCATCCGTGGCTTGGTATTCTTGGATCAAATCTATAATGTATGGCCGAACCGTGACATTTGCCAAGATAGGACTACGGACAGAGGCATTCACACTGATGTCCAGATTTTCCAAATCTTCAAGTAGCTTCCATTCCTGCACCAACATGTGTGTTAAAAACCCCGGAGGTCTTCTACTCAAAGCATCAGCCACTACATTTGCTTTTCTCGGGTGGTATTGAATGGTACAATCATAGTCTTTCAAAAATTTCATCCAACGCTGTTGTCTTAGATTTAGCTCTTTTTGGGAAAAGAGATACTTGAGGCTCTTGTGATCCGTATACACATAGAATTCTACCACGTAAAGGTAGTGTCGCTAAATCTTGAGTGCAAACACGACTGCGGCAAGCTCCAAGTCGTGTGTGGGGTAATTCTTCTCATGCTCCTTCAATTGTCTTGATGCATAGACAATGACTTTCTTGTGCTGCATGAGTACATACCCAAGTCTAATGTGCGAGGCATCACTATACACCTCATACCCATAAGGTCCGGATGGCACAGTATGGACAGGGGCTGTAGTAAGCCTCTTCTTTAGTTTCGTGAAACTGATCTCACACTTATCACTCCATACAAACTTCGTATTCTTCCTCGTCAGGTAAATGAGTGGTGCCGCAAGGCTGGAGAAACCCTCTACAAATCTCCTGTAGTAGCCTGCCAACCCAAGGAAACTGCGTATCTCTGTGACACTCTTGGGCCTCGCCGAACTCATGACTGCATCTATCTTCTTCGGATCTATCGAAATGCCTTTTGTGGATACAACGTGGCATAGGAATGCCACATCTTCCAACCAAAACTCACACTTGCTAAGTTTGGCGTACAGCTTGTGCTCTCTCAGCATTTCCAAAGCAAGACGAAGGTCTCGCATGTGATCTTCTCGTGTCTGGGAATACACCAAGATATCGTCGATAAACACAATCACACATCGATCTAGATATGGTCGGAACACCCGGTTCATTAAGTCCATAAAAGCTGCCAGCGTATTTGTGAGACCAAAGGGCATCACCAAGAACTCGTAGTGTCCGTATCGAGTTCGGAAAGCAGTTTTGGGAACATCTTCCGCCTTAATCTTCAACTGGTGATAACCCGACCGAAGATCTATCTTTGAGAAAAATCTCACTCTTTTCAACTGATCGAACAAGTCATCAATTCTAGGCAATGGATACCTATTCTTTATAGTGACTTTGTTCAATTGCCGATAATCGACGCACATCCGCATCGAGCCATCTTTCTTCTTAACAAATAACACCGGGGCACCCCACGGTGAGACAATTGGTCGAATGAAACCAAGGCCTTGGAGTTCCTCCAACTGAGTCTTCAACTCCTTGAGTTCAATAGGGTCCATTCTATACGGAGCCCTGAAAATAGGAGTTGTGCCTGGTGCAAGCTCAATCACAAACTCAATCTCCCTGTCTGGAGGCAATTCTGGCCACTCCTCTGGAAATACATCTAGGAATTCACTCACAACAGGAATAGTCAATGAGTCCTTTGCCTCGGGGTTAGCTAAGCTCAACGCCGCAAAACGAGCAATATCTCTACTTTTCAACCCGCGAAAGTGGAATGGTTTTCCTTCTACTGGCTTGAAGAGTACCATTTTCTCAAAGCAAGCTACATGCCCGTGATGTGCCGCTAACCAATCTATTCCCAATATCACGTCAAAGTCTTGGAATCCAAGAACTATTAGATCAACCGCCAACTCGTGGCTTCCCACTTGAACCACACTATTTCGACACACTTTATCTATCAATACTGTTTTGCCGAGACGAGTCGAAATGGCTAACTCTGGTTCTAGCTGACTAGGCTCCACAGAAAAGCCTTCTGAAAAACTCGGTGAGACAAATGAATGAGTAGACCCGGTATCAATCAACACTCGAGCCAAACACTCATTGACTAGTAAGGTTCCTGAAATTTTAGCTAGCTAAGTCAATCCATGCATCAACAGTGTATACATATAGGTATTTATATATAACATGCCATATACGTACACAAAGAATAATACATAACAATTTAATTTACGGGTAATTTAATAAATTACAACTGCGTACCTTACATCGTTAGATGCAAGTGTATCACCCTCTGTCAAGGCAAAAACTCGCCCTTGGTTCACCTGGCGAGGCGGAGGTGTAGACTGGGTAGTCTGGGATGACGCCTAGTATGATCCTGCTAGGCGTGCTTGGGGCCTAATCCCCTGAGACTGGCCTGGTAAATGCCGATTGGGGAAATCCCTGATCACATGGCCCTGGCGACCACAATGAAAACATTCACCCGATGCCCTTCGGTAATCTCCTGTCGGGTGCCTTTGGCCGCACGAAGTGCAGACCTCGTGTGTATAGGTCGGAGGGGCTGGAGGTGGAGCATACCTCACCGTTTGAGGTGCAACTGGCCGTGGAGCTGGAAGAGAATGAGGTCACGGTGCCTGAGGCACATACTGCTATGGAGCTGGAGGTGCATAAGATGGCCTCATCGGTGGTGTTGGCCACGTGTACTGATAAGGGCCGGTACGAGCCAGCCTCTCTAGAGGTGCCGAACTACTAGGTTGGCTTCTTGCCAACTCCCTCTTCTTGGACACCGCCTCCGAATTTGCCTCGATCATTAAGGCCTTATCTACTACTTCCGGATAAGTAGCATGCCTGAAAGCCGATACTTTCTCCATAATGACATCCTTGAGCCCTTGCTCAAATCTCCTCGCCTTCCTTGCCTCAATAGCAACCATGTGAGGCGCAAATCTAGAGAGTTCCAAGAACTTAGCCTCAAAAGAGGCCACGGTCATCGAACCTTGCTCTAGGTTAATGAACTCTCGTTCTTTCTTTTCCCATGCTCCAACAGGAAAGTACTTCTTATAAAAAGTATCCTTGAACTCCTCCTAAGTCCAAGGTTGACCCTGCATGGTCAAATCTTGTGTCCTCAAGGCAGACAACCACCAGTGATGTGCCTCCCCCTCTAGCATGAAAACTGCCCATGCTACTCTATCCTCCTCTGTGGGCGAGAGGACCGCAAAGATCTTCTCCATCTGGAGGATCCATGCCTCCGCAGCAAGAGGGTCCATACTCCCATAGAATGATGGAGGCCTCAATCTCCTGAATGCCTCAACCCCAGCTATACGATGTACTAGAGTCGTAGGCGGTGGAGTAGGTGCTGCTGATGATGGTATAGTTTGCCGAGCCGCCAATATGGCGAGTGTCTCAGCAATAGAGCCTAAGACCTGAGAGAGGTCCGATTGTTCGTCCTCATCTCTAGAACAAGATGAAACTCTGGTGTGTGGTCCACGACCCCGTGTGCCCTGCCTCATGACTAAAGCCCTGAGAACAATAGCACCACATGAGTCTCACTTCAAACCACCATGTATCACAGTTCCAGTTCACAATAATTCAATTTGAATTAATTGTATAATACTAATATACATCGCATCACAACCATCGGTGTATTTATAATATTATACCTTGGTGTTCTAGCGTTCCTAAGACTCGTACTTGGTTGAAGCAACCATTTTGACGAAAACTAAAGTTTAGTCTTACACTTGGAACACGACTCGCTTCCGACTTACTTCCATCCTAACTTGTTTCCTAACATATGATCTTGTCAAGCCGTGGTATAGATTCTAAGTGATCCTAAAGACCTAAAGCCTAAGCTCTGATACCACTTTTTTCGCGACCCAAAACCCACTCTAGGAGTTAGAGTGAACTATGGATGACTAATCATGACTTACATGACTTGCTTGACAAATCATCCTGTAAAAACCCACAGAGCATATACAAAGAGGATATAAACAGCGGAAACATATTCTAACATAGCACAGCAAAAGACTTAAACCAAACCTCTATGTATATACATAAGTGATCCAAGTTACACAAAGGAGTCCAAAAGAAAGTGCAAATAGGCCCGCCAAAATACATGGATATACATCTCTCAACTCACCCACAGCTCTATCACTCAGAATCTACAACCACTACCTAATAGTAGCCCTCTACCAGAGGTTCCTCCAAAGGTTCCTCGACATACTCCTCCTCCACCCAAGGGCCAGGAGCACAGACATCGAATGGAGGAGCAGCTCCCTCAGAACCTGCCGACATAAATATACGGCTGAGCATGGAATACTCAGCGTGTACCAAATACTAACCAACAGTCATAGCATACAGATAGCGATACATAGAGCAGGAAACAATTCACACATATAAAACAGGAATAATTCATATCATAACAATAAAGTAAAGCAGTATATAATCATGCTTGCATTCATAAAAGCCGATAAAACCCTTGAAAACACCGTGCACTTGACTTGACTTAAGGTACCATTTTCGTGCTTGAAAACTCGTCTTGTCTATCTTGCTTGATTCTTGTATATTGTGTCATGTCATGCATGTCATGCGTGCTTGCTTGTGATCATGTAACTTGTGAGATACACTTGTAAGATGTACTTGTGAGATGCGCTTGTGAGATGACTTGAGAGGGAAGGGAGACCCTTCTTTATGCAATGCACTTGAGAGGGAAGGGAGACCCTTCTTCATGATATGGATGTACTTGCGAGGGAAGGGAGGCCCTTCTTTATGCTATGCACTTGTGAGTGAGGGGAGACCCCTCGTGGAATGTTTGTTCATGTTTTCTTGTGAAAAGCGAGGTAAAATATATCGTAGGATATGTCCCACCTCTAAACTTCGTTCTTGAAATTACGATAAATCATGTCATGCATGCCGTGCTCAAGGAGGTCATGTGCATACTTGCAATTGAATTTAAATATGACATGTTTGGCGATTTCACAATACATAATTTCATCATACATTTTTTAAGCATGCATTTTCTTAATTTATTATTCATTTTATTCACCTTGGCATTCCATCAAACATGGTATGTTCATTATTTGTTAACCCTACAACATGCTTTTCTAGGTGGGTTATAATTTCATCATACATTTTTGTTCATTATGGATACAATGCCCTCCCCATTTCAATTATCACAACACAACCATTGGCATCCAATCGCCCATTCCATCTCCATTCACAACATCCACACATCCCAACTCATAGCACAAGTATAGTGAAGGAAAACAAAGAAACATGGAGGAAAAGAGGAACTATAACTAGGAGGGTAGCAAGAAGTACCGACCTTGATCAATGAGGAAGAAAACTCCTCCAAAAAGTTCATGAGGCACTGCCTTAGCTTGGAACACGAGCTCCACGAGTTCTTGAGCATGAATCTTGAGGAAAATGGGCTTGAGGTTGATCTAAGTCTTCACCCCTTTTGATTCCTTCCTCAAATGGAAACCCTAGGTTAGAAATCCCCCTCTCCTCTTTCTTTAACTCTCAAATGTCTCTAAGTGTTGTAAATGAGCCCTAAAGGCTCGGGCAACCCTTAAGAGTAAAGAGTGAAACGCCAAAAGAACGAAACACCCTTATTGAAATTTTTGCAAAACATGATACACCGATTGATCGGTGGTCGATACGGAGCGATCGGTTGCCTACCGATCGATCGGTTTCATAACCGAGCGATCGGTTAAAAATCTACTCTCTGGAAAATTTCCCCATACAAAAATCTTGACCAGTCGATAGCTATCGATCGATCGGTTTTGGACCGATCGATCGCTCCATGGACCGAGCGATCGGTGGTCTGCAAGTCCAAACTGTTTTGGCCATATCTTTTGACTCGTTCGTTGGATTTTGATGATTCAACTTGCGTTGAGTTCATACTTCAACAAGGAACATTTTTAATATTTCAGAATTTTCACTTTCTTCCTTATTTATTAATTGTACTACATTAAAGGCAAATTGGCTACGAAAGTGCCTTGCATTAAGCATAAAAAAGTCCGGGGCTCTACAATACTTCTTATGTCGGCAGGTGATAGCGGATCGGCTGCTCCTTTTGATACCTGTGCTCCGAGCCCTTGGGCGGAGGAGGAGTATGTTGAGGAACCTCCGGTAGAGGGTTACTATTAGGTGGTGATAGATTCTGAGTGAGTGGCTGTGGGTGAGCTTAAGAGTTATATTCATATATTTTGGTGGGCCTGTCCGTACTTTCTTTGTTTAAATTTCCTTTTTGTATCAAACTTGGATCACTGTATATACATAGAGGTTTGGTTAAGTCTTCCGCTGTGCCATGTTAGAGTATGTTTCCGCTATCCTCTATTGTATGTGCTCTATGGGTTTTTGGCAGGTTTATTTGTCAAGCAAGTCATGTAAGTCATGAGTGGTCCTCCAAAGTTCACTCTAACTCCTAGGGTGGGTTTTGGGTCACGACACATTGACACCTCAACAAGGTGTTACACGATGTATCAACATCAATCACTAGAAACATAGTAGTTTCAGCAATATTTCCAAACCTGGTTTTGAGGTTAACAATGCCGATGGGCTTTTGCTCATTTTTTTTTAAACCTTGGATGATCAGGTTAATTCATAAAGCCGGTTTATTTGTACGCCAAGCTTGGACAACATCCTTTTTGGGAAGATGTTAATGGCCGAACCCCCATCAATCATTATTCTGGAGATACTAGTTTCATTAATTAGACATGTGATAAACAGTGACCGATTATGTTGGAGAGTCTCAGGATGCTTGTCTTCGTCATCAAAAGTGATTGTAAAGAGGAATAAGGTGGCTAACTTGTAATTTCTTCAGAGAAGTCTTCCAGATTGGAGAAGACATATATGAGAGACATTCTCAATTCAGGAGACATCTTTTGAGCATCATAGACGCTTAACAAAGATGGGATTTTCTTCAGATTACCCAGGATATCATATTTGACCTTCTCATTATTGGGAGCTGCTTGTGCTTCAGTTGGTTGAGCTCTAGTCTAATTTTCATGTTGGACTGGTACAAATCTCAGTTGTAGCTTTCTACCTAATCAAAGATTGATTTGATAGACTTTGGCAATTGTATGATCTATTTTTCAGACGACTCTCCTTTCAAGAGTTGGACCATGTTCACAGAACTGAAGTCTAGCTTCCTCTTCTTGCATTATAAAGGGAACTAACCTCATTTCTCACATTGCCCTATTGGACTTCCAGGCGGGACTGACATTTGTTCAGATGTTGACAAACTATCAGTTGACCCTGAGTGTAACGACCCCAAATCCTACCTTGACCAAAATAGGACCTTGTGTCGCGCCCCAAAATACCCCCTAAGAGTTTAGGGATACTTTAGGTGTGACTATACTTAAACTGACAAACCATCCTGTAATGGACAAGGCATAACATATTCTAATCAAATATAATACAAAGTGCGGAAGCTAAAGTATTGTGGAAGTACAAACCAACTTTTTCTTTTCTATAAACCTCACAAGTATTCCAAGTGTATATACAAAACATATCAGTAAAGGTAGACATGCCCACCTATCAAAATACAAAAGAATGTAACTCTCTCTCTCTCTCTCAGTAGTCATCCCCATGGAGCCAATGCTCTAAGTCTCTTGCCTCAACATGAGGCTCAACTACCGGGTCCTCATATAGTTCTTCCTCGCTGTAGCACCCCGGACTTTTTCATCCTTAATGAATAGCACCTTCGTAGCTAATTGGCCATTTTTATAGTCTAATTAATAAATAAAGGAGAAATCGAAAATTCCGAAACGTCAGAAATGTGCGTTTTCGAAAGACGAACCCAACGCAAGTTGAATCGTCGAAATCCGACGAGCGAGTCAAAAGATATGGTCAAAACAGTCCAGACATACAGAGAGCCGATCGCTCGGTCCAGTCAGCGATCGATCGGTCCATAACCGATCGATCGGTAGCTATCGCACGGTCAGAAAGTTTGTATGGAGAAATTTTCCAGAGAGTGAAATTTCAACCGATCGCTCGGTTATGAAACCGATCGATCGGTAGGCAACCGATCGATCGGTCATTAACACCGATCGCTCGGTCCTCGCGTTTTACAGAATTTTCACTAAGGGCATTTTCGGCATTCGGGTGTTATACCCTTTCTTATATAGGATTACCCGAGCCTTTAGGGCTCATTCTCAACCCTTAGAAGATTTGGGAGATTAGAGAGAAAGGAGAAGGTTTTCCAAAACCTAGGTTTCCATTTTGGAGAGAAATCAAAGGGTTTTGAAACCCTAGATCAACCTCAAGCCCGATTTCTTCAAGATTTCGGTTCAAGCATTCGTGGAGCTCGTGTGGGGCACTCTCCTCAAGCTAGGGCAGCAACTCACGTGCGTTTGGTGGAGGATTTCTTCCCCCATTTGTCAAGGTCGGTACTTCTTACTACCCTCCTAGTTATAGCTTCCCTTTTCCTTTATTTCTTCTTGTTTTCTTTCACCTATATATGTGTTATGAGATTGGTGGTATGAGTGGTGAATGAAGATGGATGTTGGCGAATGGATGCCGTGTGGATGATGTGATGAACGAATGGGAAAGGGCATTGTACTAATAATGAACATACAAGTGTGATGTGAGCATAACCCACATAGAAAAGCATGATTTAGGTTTAAGTGAATAATGAACACACCACATGTTTGATGAAATGCCAAGGTGAATGAAATAAATGATAAATTAAGGGAACCCATGTTTAATTGCTCTTGAAATTTGTTAGGGTTCATGATAGTGTGTTTCTTGCATTTCTTAAAATGTGTAGATTATTAATTGCTTAAATTGTTATATGCTATGCCTTGTGAATCACTCCAAATTGTCATATTTAATTCCAAATGCAAGTATGCACACGATCTCACGAGCACGCATGAAATGACGTGATTTACCGATGTTTTGAGTATGGGACATAGAGGTGGGGCATATCCTAAGATATGTTTCACTCCGCTTCTGACAAGGGCAAGACAATCATGCATTGCATAGGGAAAGGTCTCCCATCCCCTCGCATGACATGCATAGCATGGCATGACACGCATAGCATAGCATGGCATGACACGCATAACATAGCATCACACATTCTGCATGGATGCTAGTTGCGACGGGCTATGAACGGCAACTAGGCATTCACATTCCGCATGGATGCTAGTTGCGACGGGCTATGAACGGCAACTCGGCATTCACATTCTCCATGGATGCTAGTTGCGACGGGCTATGAACGGCAACTAGGCATACCCATCTGCATATAGGGTACTAGTTGTGACGGACTATGAACGGCAACTAGGCATGTGAACATGTTTAAATTATGAACAAGCAAGCATGATAACCGCATGACACGCATGACATGACATGACACGCATGATATGACAAGATAAGACAACATAATAAGTTTCAAGCACGGAAATGGTATTTTCAAGTCAAGTCAAGTGCACGATGTTTTCAAGAGGTTTCATCGGCTTTCTACGAAATACAAGCATGATTATAAATTGTTTTGCTTCCTTGTATGATATAAATTGTTCATGTTCTATATATGCAACTTGCTTCCTCCTTTATGTATGCTATCCGTATGCTATGACTATTGGTTAGTGCTTAGTACCCGCTGAGTATTCCATGCTCAGCCGTACTTCTTATGTCGGCAGGTGACGGCGGAGCAGCTGCTCCATTTGATATCTGTGCTCCGAGTCCATGGGTGGAGGAGGAGTACGTCGAGGAGCCTTTTGAGGAACCTCTAGTAGAGGGTTACCATTAGGTGGTTGTAGATTCTGAGTAGATTAGCTGTGGGTGAGATGAGAGATTTTATCCATGTATTTTGGCGGGTCTGTCCGCACTTTCTTTTGGTTACCTTTTTTGTATAAACTTGGACCATATGTATATACTTAGAGGTTTGTTAGACTTCCGCTGTGTTTTATAGTTATGTTTCCGCGATAATGTCCTCTATTGTATATGCTCTATGGGGTTTTGCAGGTTGGTTTGTCAAGCAAGTTATGTAAGTCATGATTGAGTCGTCCAAGATTCACTCTAACTCCTAGGGTGGGTTTTGGGTCGCGACAGAAGTGGTATCAGAGCTTAGGCTTTAGGTCTCTAGGGTCACTTAGAATCTTATACCACGGCTTGACAAGAGCATATGTTAGGAAACAAGTTAGGAAGGAAGTAAGTCGGGAGCGAGTCTGGTTCCAAGTGTAAGACTAAACTTTAGTCTTAGTCTAAAATGGTTGCTTTAACCAAGTACGGGTCCTAGGTACGCTAGAACACTAAAGTATAAGTATAATGTGATGAATACTCTGATTACTTGATGTGATGAATATTAGTGTTATACAACTAATACAGATTGAATTATTGTGAAACGACATTGAAATAAACTGTGTTTTCAAGTGAGACTCATGTGGTGCTATTGTTCTCAGGACTTTAGTCATGAGGCGGGGCACACGGGGTCGTGGACCACACACCAGAGCTTCATCTTCTTCTAGAGATGAGGATGAGCAGCCGGACCTCTCTCAGGTCTTAGGCTCTATTGCTGAGACACTCGCCATCCTGGCGGCTCGGCAAACTATACCGGCATCAGCGGCACCTACTCCACCGCCCGCAGCTCCAGTACATCGTACAGCTGGAGTTGAGGCATTCAGGAGATTGAGGCCTCCATCCTTCCATGGGAGTGTGGACCCTCTCGCAGCAGAGGCGTGGATCCTCCAGATGGAGAAGATTTTTGCGGTCCTCTCGCCTACAGAGGAGGATAGGGTAGCATGGGCAGTTTTCATGCTAGAGGGTGAAGCCCACCATTGGTGGTTGTCCGCATTGAGGACACGAGACTTGACCATGCAGGGTCAACCTTGGACTTGGGAGGAGTTTAAGGACACGTTCTATAAGAAGTATTTCCCGGTTGGAGCTCGGGAAAAGAAGGAGAGAGAATTCATCAACCTTGAGCAAGGTTCGATGTCTGTGGCCGCTTATGAGGCCAAGTTCTCGGAGCTATCACGCTTCGCGACACATATGATTGCCACCGAGGCAATGAAGGCGAGGAGGTTTGAGCAAGGGCTCAAGGATGTCATCATGGAGAAAGTGTCAGTTTTCAGGCACGCCACTTACGCCGAAGTAGTGGATAAGGCCTTATTGGTTGAGGCCAATTCTGAAGCAGTGTCTAAGAAGAGAGAGTTGGCGAGAGGCCAAGCCAGTAGTTCAGCACCTCCAGAGAGGCGGAATCGTACCGGACCTTATCAGTATACATGGCCAGCACCACCGATGAGGCCGACTTATGCGGCCCCAACACCACGGCAGTACGTGCCACAGGCACCTCGCCCTCAGGCTCTCCCGGCCCCATGGCCAGTTGCACCTCAGGTGGCGAGATATGCTCCACCTCAGGCCCCTCCTACCCGCACACACGAGGCCTGCCCTTCATGCGGCCGACGGCACCCAGCTGGGGATTGCCTAAGAGCATCGGGTGGATGTTTTCACTGTGGTCGCCAGGGCCACATGATCAGGGATTGCCCTACCCGGCATTTACCAGGCCAGTCTCAGGGGATTAGGCCACCAGCACGCCCAGCAGGATCATATCAGGCGTCATCTCAGACTACCCGGTCTACACCTCAGTCTCGCCAGGCGAACCAGGGGCGAGTTTTTGCCTTGACAGAGGGTGATGCACTTGCATCTGACGATGTGGTGCAAGGTACGCGTTAGGAGTTATTTTCCTTATTCGTGATTGTATGTTATGTTTTATTCCTTGTGTACGTAGTTGGTATGCTATATATATATATATACCTACGTGTATACACTGTTGAGGCTTGAATTGACGTAACTAGCTAAAATTTCAGGAACCCTACTAGTCAATGAGTATTTGGCTCGAGTGTTGATTGATACCGGGTCTACTCATTCGTTTGTCTCGCCGAGTTTTTCAGAAGGCTTTTCTGGGGAGCCAAGTCAGCTAGAACCGGAGTTAGCCATTTCGACTCCTCTTGGCAAAACAGTATTGGCAGATAAAGTGTATAGAAATGGTGTGGTCCAAGTTGGAAGCCACGAGTTGGCGGTTGATCTCATCGTCCTTGGATTCCAAGACTTTGATGTTATATTGGGAATGGATTGGTTAGCAGCACATCATGGGCATGTAGCTTGCTTTGAGAAAATGGTACTCTTCAAGCCAGTAGAAGGAAAACCATTTCACTTTCGCGGGTTGAAAAGCAGATCGATTGCTCGTTTTGCGGCGTTGGGCGTAGCTAACCCCGAGGCAAAGGACTCATCAACTATGCCGGTTGTGAGTGAGTTCCTGGATGTATTTCCAGAGGAGTTGCCAGGATTGCCTCCAGACAGGGAGATTGAGTTTATGATCGAGCTTGCACCAGGCACAGCTCCTGTTTGCAGGGCTCCGTATAGAATGGCCCCTATTGAACTCAAAGAGTTAAAGGCTCAGTTGGAAGAATTACAAAGCCTTGGCTTCATTCGACCAAGTGTCTCACCGTGGGGTGCCCCAGTGTTGTTTGTCAAGAAGAAAGATGGTTCGATGCGGATGTGTGTCGATTACCGGCAATTGAACAAAGTCACTATAAAGAATAGGTATCCATTGCCTAGGATTGACGACTTGTTCGATCAGTTGAAGGGAGCAAGATTTTTCTCAAAGATAGATCTTCGATCGGGTTATCACCAGTTGAAGATTAAGGTGGAAGATGTTCCCAAAACTGCTTTCAGGACCCGATATGGGCACTATGAGTTCTTGGTGATGCCTTTTGGTCTCACGAACGCGCCGGCAGCCTTTATGGATTTGATGAACCGGGTGTTCCGACCATACCTAGATCGGTGCGTGATTGTATTTGTTGATGACATTTTGGTCTATTCCCAGACACGGGAAGATCACATACGCGACCTTCGCCTCGCATTGGAAATGTTAAGAGAGCACAAGCTATACGCCAAAATTAGCAAGTGTGAGTTTTGGTTGGAAGAGGTGGCATTCCTAGGCCACGTTGTTTCCGCGGAAGGCATCTCCGTTGATCCGAAGAAGATAGAAGCTGTTATGAGTTGGGCGAGGCCCAAGAGTGTTACTGAGATACGCAGCTTTCTTGGGCTGGCAGGCTACTACAGGAGATTCGTAGAGGGTTTCTCTAGCCTTGCAGCACCGCTTACTCACCTGACAAGGAAGAATGCGCAGTTTGTTTGGAGCGACAAGTGTGAGATCAGTTTCACGGAACTGAAGAAGAGGCTTACTACAGCTCCTGTCCTTACAGTGCCATCCGGACCTCTTGGGTATGAGGTGTACAGTGATGCCTCACACGTTGGACTTGGATGTGTGCTTATGCAACACAAAAAGGTCATTGCCTATGCATCGAGGCAATTGAAGGAGCATGAGAAGAATTACCCCACGCATGACTTAGAGCTTGCCGCTGTCGTGTTTGCGCTCAAGATCTGGCGACATTACTTATACGGGGTGGAATTCTATGTGTATACGGATCACAAGAGTCTCAAATACCTCTTTTCCCAAAAGGAATTGAATCTAAGGCAACGGCGTTGGATGGAATTCCTGAAGGACTATGATTGTACCATTCAATACCACCCGGGTAAAGCAAATGTAGTGGCTGATGCTTTGAGTAGAAGACCTCAGGGGTTGTTAGCACACATGTTGGTTCAAGAATGGAAGCTGCTAAGAGATTTGGCAAATCTGGACATCAGTGTGAATAACTCTGTCCGTGGTCCTACCTTGGCAAATGTTACGGTTCGGCCGTACATTATAGATTTGATCCAAGAGTATCAAGCCATGGATGCGGAATTGTTGGCTTTCCGGGACAAGGAAGTTGCCAAGGGCAGTGAAGACTTTTCTCTCACTAGTCGGGGTGCTATCACATTCAAGGGAAGGCTGTGCGTCCCAGCCAATGCAGACCTTCGAAGAGAGATTTTGGATGAAGCACACCGTTCGAAGTACACAGTGCATCCAGGGGGTACGAAGATGTACCGGAACATCAAGAGTCACTTTTGGTGGCGAAATATGAAGAGGGAGGTTGCGGAATATGTAGCACGGTGCTTGGTGTGCCAACAGGTGAAAGCAGAACACATGCGGCCCGCGGGTCTATTACAGTCCCTTCCGATTCCCGAGTGGAAATGGGAGAATATATCCATGGATTTCATAGTTGGCTTGCCAAAGACGGCAAGGGGCTCAGATGCGATATGGGTAGTAGTGGATCGTTTGTCGAAATCCGCTCATTTCCTACCGTACGAACTACTTTCAACTCTAGCCAGTTAGCCGCTTTGTACATCAAGGAAGTGGTGAGGTTGCACGGAGTGCCCGTTAGTATTGTGTCAGATCGGGATCCAAGGTTCACATCGCGATTCTGGAAAAGCTTCCAGGAGGCTATGGGTTCCCGACTCGATTTCAGCACCGCTTTTCATCCACAGACGGATGGACAAACCGAGAGAGTGAACCAAGTCATTGAAGACATGCTTCGGGCTTGTATGATGGATTTCAGAGGCAGTTGGGAAGAGCATTTGCCTTTGGTTGAATTCGCCTACAATAACAGCTATCAGGCAAGTATCCAAATGGCACCATTTGAGGCCTTGTATGGGCGAAGTTGTAGGTCTCCTCTCTATTGGGATGAGGTAGGAGAAAGGAAATTACTTGGTCCAGAATTGATTGAACAAACTGCAAACACAGTTAAGATCATTCGGGATCGATTGAAAGCCGCTCAAGATCGCCAGAAAAGTTATGCGGACACGCGCCGCAGGGACTTGGAATTTCAAGTAGGGGATCAAGTTTTTGTGAAAGTATCTCCTAGTAAAGGGATTATGAGATTCGGCAAAAGAGGCAAGCTTAGTCCTCGCTATGTTGGACCGTTTGAGATTATCACGCGGGTTGGCGAAGTTGCTTATCGAGTAGCTCTTCCACCTTACATGGCCGCGGTTCACAACGTTTTCCACGTGTCTATGCTTCGGAAGTACATTGCGGACCCTTCACATGTACTAGAATTGGAACCGTTGGAAATTCGAGAAGATCTCACGTTGGTTGAGAAGCCGATTCACATATTGGATCGGAGAGATCAAGTGCTTCGCAACAAGACAATCCCTTTGGTTCTCGTGCAATGGCAACATCATGCCCGAGAAGAAGCCACGTGGGAGCGTGAAGCCGAAGTCAAAGCAAAGTATCCCGAGTTGTTTGAATAGACTTGTTCATATGGCTTATAATTTTGTTTTGATTTGATGCATGTATGTATCGTCCAAATTTCGGGGATGAAATTTTTGTAAGGGGGGGAGAATGTAGCACCCCGGACTTTTTCATCCTTAATGAATAGCACCTTCGTAGCTAATTGGCCATTTTTGTAGTCTAATTAATAAATAAAGGAGAAATCGAAAATTCCGAAACGTCAGAAATGTGCGTTTTCGAAAGACGAACCCAACGCAAGTTGAATCGTCGAAATCCGACGAGCGAGTCAAAAGATATGGTCAAAACAGTCCAGACATACAGAGAGCCGATCGCTCGGTCCAGTCAGCGATCGATCGGTCCATAACCGATCGATCGGTAGCTATCGCGCGGTCAGAAAGTTTGTATGGAGAAATTTTCCAGAGAGTGAAATTTCAACCGATCGCTCGGTTATGAAACCGATCGATCGGTAGGCAACCGATCGATCGGTCATTAACACCGATCGCTCGGTCCTCGCGTTTTACAGAATTTTCACTAAGGGCATTTTCGGCATTCGGGTGTTATACCCTTTCTTATATAGGATTACCCGAGCCTTTAGGGCTCATTCTCAACCCTTAGAAGATTTGGGAGATTAGAGAGAAAGGAGAAGGTTTTCCAAAACCTAGGTTTCCATTTTGGAGAGAAATCAAAGGGTTTTGAAACCCTAGATCAACCTCAAGCCCGATTTCTTCAAGATTTCGGTTCAAGCATTCGTGGAGCTCGTGTGGGGCACTCTCCTCAAGCTAGGGCAGCAACTCACGTGCGTTTGGTGGAGGATTTCTTCCCCCATTTGTCAAGGTCGGTACTTCTTACTACCCTCCTAGTTATAGCTTCCCTTTTCCTTTATTTCTTCTTGTTTTCTTTCACCTATATATGTGTTATGAGATTGGTGGTATGAGTGGTGAATGAAGATGGATGTTGGCGAATGGATGCCGTGTGGATGATGTGATGAACGAATGGGAAAGGGCATTGTACTAATAATGAACATACAAGTGTGATGTGAGCATAACCCACATAGAAAAGCATGATTTAGGTTTAAGTGAATAATGAACACACCACATGTTTGATGAAATGCCAAGGTGAATGAAATAAATGATAAATTAAGGGAACCCATGTTTAATTGCTCTTGAAATTTGTTAGGGTTCATGATAGTGTGTTTCTTGCATTTCTTAAAATGTGTAGATTATTAATTGCTTAAATTGTTATATGCTATGCCTTGTGAATCACTCCAAATTGTCATATTTAATTCCAAATGCAAGTATGCACACGATCTCACGAGCACGCATGAAATGACGTGATTTACCGATGTTTTGAGTATGGGACATAGAGGTGGGGCATATCCTAAGATATGTTTCACTCCGCTTCTGACAAGGGCAAGACAATCATGCATTGCATAGGGAAAGGTCTCCCATCCCCTCGCATGACATGCATAGCATGGCATGACACGCATAGCATAGCATGGCATGACACGCATAACATAGCATCACACATTCTGCATGGATGCTAGTTGCGACGGGCTATGAACGGCAACTAGGCATTCACATTCCGCATGGATGCTAGTTGCGACGGGCTATGAACGGCAACTCGGCATTCACATTCTCCATGGATGCTAGTTGCGACGGGCTATGAACGGCAACTAGGCATACCCATCTGCATATAGGGTACTAGTTGTGACGGACTATGAACGGCAACTAGGCATGTGAACATGTTTAAATTATGAACAAGCAAGCATGATAACCGCATGACACGCATGACATGACATGACACGCATGATATGACAAGATAAGACAACATAATAAGTTTCAAGCACGGAAATGGTATTTTCAAGTCAAGTCAAGTGCACGATGTTTTCAAGAGGTTTCATCGGCTTTCTACGAAATACAAGCATGATTATAAATTGTTTTGCTTCCTTGTATGATATAAATTGTTCATGTTCTATATATGCAACTTGCTTCCTCCTTTATGTATGCTATCCGTATGCTATGACTATTGGTTAGTGCTTAGTACCCGCTGAGTATTCCATGCTCAGCCGTACTTCTTATGTCGGCAGGTGACGGCGGAGCAGCTGCTCCATTTGATATCTGTGCTCCGAGTCCATGGGTGGAGGAGGAGTACGTCGAGGAGCCTTTTGAGGAACCTCTAGTAGAGGGTTACCATTAGGTGGTTGTAGATTCTGAGTAGATTAGCTGTGGGTGAGATGAGAGATTTTATCCATGTATTTTGGCGGGTCTGTCCGCACTTTCTTTTGGTTACCTTTTTTGTATAAACTTGGACCATATGTATATACTTAGAGGTTTGTTAGACTTCCGCTGTGTTTTATAGTTATGTTTCCGCGATAATGTCCTCTATTGTATATGCTCTATGGGGTTTTGCAGGTTGGTTTGTCAAGCAAGTTATGTAAGTCATGATTGAGTCGTCCAAGATTCACTCTAACTCCTAGGGTGGGTTTTGGGTCGCGACACTCGCCGTAGTCTTCCTCTACCCAAGGATTCGGATCGCAGATATCTAAGCGTGTACCTATCAACATAAAAGTATGGCTGAGTATGAAATACTCAATGAGTACAAGCTCCTAGCTAACAATAGTAATAACAAGCATAGCATCATAAGCAGTTGTTTAAGAGAATACAGTTCATAAATCATTTTTAAAGCAATGTACGATATCATTCGTCACAACATAATTCTCAAGAAAGTACAACATCATTTATGGTTTTTGTGAGTTCTAATGAGTCCTAGTGAGACTTCTTACGAGTTCTTCTGGGCTTATGAGCCTTATGAGATTTCTTATGAGTTCATGTGAGTTCTTGTGAGTTCTTATAAGTTCAAGTGAGTTCTTGTGAGTTCTTATAAACCTTGTGAGATTCTTATGAGTTCATGTTAGTTCTTGTGAGTTCTTATGAACCTTGCGAGTCCTTATGAGTTCATGTGAGTTCATGTGAGCTTATGAGATTCTTGTGAATTCTTATGAGTTCTTAAAAGTCCTTCTTTCATTATTCTTGTGAGCAAGAGATTAGTACCCGTACAACTGGGCTACCAATCTCCTTGACCATATATCAACTTATGAGCCTTCTCTTGTGAGCCAGAGGTTAGTACCCGCACGTCCCTGGGCTACCAACCTCCTTGACAATGTACTTGTGAGCCTTTCTTATGAGCAACTTGTGAGACCTTTTCTTGTGAGCCAGAGGTTAGCACCCACATATCCCTTGGCTACAAACCTCCTTGTCCATGTACTTGTGAGTCTTTCTTGAGAGCCAGAGGTTAGCACCCGCATATTCCTGGGCTACCAACCTCCTTGACATTCCATTCTTGTAAGCCATTCTTGTGAGCAAGAGGTTAGCACCCTTAACCAGGGCTACCAACCTCCTTGTCAGTATTCATTTCTTGTGAGAAGTTCTTACGATTTCTTGTGTATTATTCTTGATGAGTTTCACTTGTTATTCGATTCTTAGCACTTGTGTATAATCAATAGGTGACATAAAATTAAGCATCATATAGCATTTCAAGATTTCTATAACATGTGAGAATTGAGGAACATGTAAAGCATATTAGCATGATTACCAATTAGTTGGGGGAAAAGTCCCTAATTCATATGGCATAGTCTTAGTTCTAATTTCATACAAGCATTTCATCAAACACTTGGCTTACATACCATCATAGCTTTTCATTCAAGGTTATTATATTCAACATTTCATCAATCACATAGTGTGTGTTCATTGTGTACTTTGCCCTTCCACCATTTTCCATCACACAACACATCCACATTCACATGACATCCCATTGCCTCAATCACATCCATCCACACATCCAGAATCATTACTATATCTTTTTTATTTTGATGAAAGTGAAATAATTAAAGAATAGGGATGCACAAACTCAATAACATCATTTTAAGGAGAGAAATCTAGGTTATTACTATGTTAGTTAAGAGGCTGCACTAACCTTGAAAAGAAGGGGAAGAAATCCCTTGAGAATGCCGAGGAGAACGCTACCCAAGCTTGGAGATGGTCTCCACACGTGCTGGAGATTGGGCTTGAGGAATCCAAGCTTTTGGGATGATCTAGGGTTTTTAAACCCTTGATCTTTCTCTCAAATGGGAAGAGGCCTTTAGGAACCCTAGGTTCTCTCTTCCTCTCTCTCAAAATATCACTAAAGATGGTGTGTGGAAGACTTATAAGGCCAAGGGGTGTTAGCTAAAAGACTTAAAAACCCTTAATGAAATTTCTACACAACGCAAAAGACCGAGCGATTGGTTGAAAACACCCTCTTTGGAATTTTTTCCCTTACAAAATTTGGGACCAGTCGACAGATACCGATCGATCGGTTTTGGACCGATCAATCGCTAATTTGGACCGAGCGATCGGTTGTGGATCGAGCGATCGCTAGCAATCGGTGTTTTGCAAATTTTCCCATTTTACAGTTTCGGCCATAACTTCTGATTCGTTCGTCGGATTTTGACAATTCAACTTGCGTTGGATTCGTCATTTGAAGGGGAACTTTTCCGGTATTTTAGAATTTTCAAATTCTTCTTTTTTATTAATTGGACTACGTGAAAGACCAATTGGCTACAAGAACACTATTCATTAGAGACGAACACATCTTGGGTCGCCCCATTTCTTAAACCTGCTTAAATCTCATGACATCCAAGGCATACTACATGAGTCTCCAAAAATGAGGGTAGTAAAAGTTCAATTTAAACCAAACCATCCTGTACAAGTTTAGGGTCAACATAAACTTAACCCACTAAGATCAAAGTACTCCAACAACTTATAAAACTCTGATTCAACATCAAAACTATAACTAAAACCAAAGTATCATAAGTTTATTACATCCCTAAAAAAAAACTGAAACAAACACCTACTAGTAAGGAAAGCTATCAAGATCTCTAGCTTCTTTGGGGAAAAGGTCGCCTTCCTCCTCAGCGCCATAGGTCTCCTCAACGCAAAGCTCAACCACCGACTCTGGCTCCATACCTGCCAAGACAACAGTCTGGCTAAGTCCAAAAGCACTCGGTATATATAAAATCCAACCAACAACATAGTATACCTGCACTTAGTTAGAACCATAACCAATAGTATAATAACATAATTAGTGTGCGGAAGAACATGTGCTCATATACATCATATCATCACCTTGACTCGTGTACTTGTGAGAACCTTAAACTTAGAAGACAACATACTTATGAGATGCTTATGCTTATGAGACCACATGCTTGTGAGATGCTTATGCTTATGCACTTATTCAGATCATACACTTATTTAGATCCCTCATTGGGCTTATTTAGTATGACAGGTATATACAGTGTTTATGCTTATGAGTCTTAAGCAGCTTAATCAGAACATGCACTAATTCAGATCCCTCATTCGGCTTATTAAGAATATCAGGCGTATATAATGCTTATGCTTGTGGTCCACATGTGTGACTTGTGAAACTCTTATCTTAACATACACATGCGTTTGTGCATAAGTGTCGCAATTAACATTTTAGTTGGTAATCGTTTAGATTCTCATCTCCCACCATGGAAACTCCACTATGCTGTCTCATACCATATAGTTAGAGAATTCTCATTTCAAAGATTTTCCTCTAAATTCTTACCTTCCTGAACAATAATTACTATGCAAATAATTAAGCATAACTTAAGAAACATTCACATATAAATACCTTATCATGATTTTTAGCATAATTCATAATCAATTTCCAACAATTCCATAGAGTCCTATTAATACTTATCAACTCAAGCATTTCAAAAAATACCTTGGCTACATAATTTATGAATACATTGCCTTTCCCATTTCTAACATTTCACCGTACCATAATCCATCCATACAACCCAAACACAATCCACATCCATACATTCATCCCATCCTTCATAGTATGTCCCATCTTCCATGTATTTCATCCATATTACTAAACCGCATTTCCATCTATAATAGCTTAATTCGTATAATATTGGGGAAAAACATATCTAATCTCTATTTCTATCATACTAACATTCATAAAACATGATAATAGGGTTGATTTGGATAATATATCGACCTTAGGGATCCTTCCCTCTGATCCAAATCGCTCCTAGGAAGCTTTGAGGAAGATTTCCAAGTTTTCCTTCCAATCCCCAAGCAATCTCCTTCCTCTCTAAGAAATTTCTCCCTCAAAACCCTGGGTTTTCTCTTCTCCTTTGCCAAATTAGGTTATAAATGGTTTAGAACCCTAAAACCCTCAAAATAGAACCCCTATTTATAGCTCCAATGGTTTAAAAACCCAAAAAAAATAGTTTTTTTTAACAAAATCTGGGCACGAGTGTGATCTATTGCACTTAGACCCGAGAGAAAACCCATAGAACATGACTGAATGCGATCGATCGCACTTGCTTACGATAGATCGCAACCCTTTTTCCTCCTCTTTAGTATTTTGATCATAACTTTTGACTCGCTTATTAGATTTTGACGATTCAACTTGCCTTAGACTTGTTATTAAAAGGGGAACAATTTTGTGTCTAATGGATAAATCATAATTCTGAGCTTTTAATTGCCTAAATGGTCTCTAAGTCTGACTGATCTGGAATTTCAGTAGACAAAACATCAGAAAACTTACTTTTGACTGAGCTTAGACTCAAAATCTAAAAGCACATTAAACATGAACCTCGAAGAGGGTTCTAATACCTTTCTAATGATTTAAGAATCACTCTATTCTGATAAGTGTTGACAAAACTAGAGCTTCCTAAAGTTGAGGATATGTTAAGGCATTCCTCTCTTTACAACTTTGATTAAGCCTTGATCACAACACAAATTATATATTAATACAAACGCATTAAAACATCACAAAGACTATTATACCCTAATACTTGCATTAAAGGCATGAAAAAGATTCAAGTCTCTATATTGAGCATAGGACTGCTTCTTGTGTTGGAGGGTCTTTGTTCGAATCGGCTACAACAAGTGAATCTTGATTTTCAAGCTGGCTTAAGATTTCCACCGATCTTTATATCTGATTATGATTTTGATTTGGAGTCTCAAGTGTACATAGTGTCTCTTGAGAGAAACCAGATTGTACTTGTTCATCACCTGCCTTTCGCTCTCCTCCAGATGAAATTCTTCAGAAAGATTTGAAAGTCCTATAGGTGTGTGATCTAGAGAATCCTAAAATGCCTTGTGTCTTTCTAGACTGTAGGCTACCACTTTTCTTGGACATTCAACCATAAAGGGTCTTTATTTGGGACTACATTGATGACATGCCAACAGAAGATGTTGGAGTCATTTACCAAATCTGTTGACCAGAGACTATCATAGTCATAGTCGGAGTAGAAACCTGGAGGGATGAAATCCATCAAGGTGATTGCCATCAATGACTTTTATTCTACAAGAGTGTCTTGGGCAGGGCCATTATATTTGGCTTTCCTTACTCTCTCTCTTCTTCTTTTTCTTAGCCTTTGCTATGCGCTTCCCTTCTTTTCTTTGGGCTTGGGTCTAACATCTAGTCTGAGCTTGCTTTTTAGTATCAACATTTTGAACCAATTGCTTTTTCTTTATGGCTCCTTTACTTTCAAAAAGATTCCAATCTTCATCCGACAGTTTATCGTCCGAAGGATTATCACTTGAAGATGCTTTATCTTTATCAAGTGGTTCTGAAGCCACCACTATATTGGATGTAGCTGCTTGTTGGATATCTTAAACAAGGACAATCTCTTTATTGTCCAAGAGTCGTTGAATGATGTCTTTCACTACAAAGTAGTCATTTATCTTATGACTGATTATACGATAATATTTGGGATCATCTTTCATCCCGATCTCTTGGCTCTCCTACTTTCCGGGAGAACAATCAGTTCATTTGCGAGAAGGTTTTTAAATAAATTTTTGACAATGTCCTCAGAGAACGAATATATTTTATTCATTATTTCTTCAACGGTGACCATTTTATGTGGGTCACGCTTATATTGCCATTGTGGTCTTCTAGCTCTACCTTGAGCTAGTTTAGTACCAATTTTCATTGGTCCCTTGTCATTGTTGAATCAACTAGTTGGCCTAATTGCACTTGGTGATGGTTGCGCAGTCTTTTTTGTTTCAACTACCGCAGCTATTGAAGATTCAAGGTGATTAGTGCCTCTACCTCACCTTCTCTTTCTTATGTGACTTTCCATGTTGTATGCTTTTGTGCACAGATCTTCAAATCCTTTAAAGGTTTGGGCTATGAGGATAGTTGACAAATCATACCTGAAATTATTGAGGCACATCCCGATGAGTTCTAATTGAGTAAACTTTTGAGGACAAGAAAATTTTAAGGCTCTTCATTGGGTAATGAACTCTGTTACAGACTCATTCCCTCTCTATCTAATCTCAATCAATTCTGGAACACCCACTCTTCTTTGAGTGTTGTAGAATTGTTTGCTGAATTCAGACACCATTGTATTCCAATCTGGGGTTGAAACCTCAAAATGATTGGCATACCCCGTGAAAGCAGCACCTTTTAGGGATTGCACGAAGATTTAGAGACAGAGAGCTCCCGTCTTGGCTACTAATCAGCACCTCGAAAGGAAATGAGATAGATGCTACCTCAGATCTCTAGTACCATCAAACATTTTGAATATTGGTTAAACAAAGCCTGATGGGAATAGAACCACATCGATGTTAATCAGATAGGGTTTCACAATCGTTCGAACATCCTCTTCTTTTTCTTTGGCCTTTCGTATTTGATTGTGAATGATCTCTTCGATTATAGCAAGAAGAGACGGTGACACCTCTCCTATGAGTGATGCCTGGTCTAAGGATGGCCTTGTTCTTGGTACAACTAGATGATTTGAAGGCATAGGGACTGTTCCTTGATTGCTATGTCCTTGGTATAAGAAACGCGATCCTGGTGCCGATGCAGATTTGAGAGTTGATAATTGAGTATCCAATTCTTGCATCTGAGACATGATAACAGTAATTTCATCATATTTTTGTACTAGAGTTGGGTCTGTAAAGAGGCTTTTTGATCACTTGATGTTGGACGTGCCGATGCTGAAGGACGATTTTCTTGACCTCCGCTCCCATCTAAATTTACTATTATCACCACTACCAGTTGCTCAGTACTTGGTTCCCGTGATAGGAACAGGTAGGAACAAGTTTAGAAACTGTTCTTCTATGAAAAAATCACTGGGCATTCCATACAGATGTTTGGGTGCATTAAAACCTATCGAGGTAATTTTGGCACTGCTTCTGGTATGGCTGATTGAACAACTGGTTCGTCAGAGCCATAATCCTCGATTAGAGGGATTCTTCCCAATTCTCTTGGAGATGTTATTAGGGTCACTTCTTGCTCTGATCTCTCATGGGATTCACTGATGTCAGGTTTTGGAACTGACTGAGTTAGGTCTTCGGATTTTTCTTTGTGTTTGGCCTGATTTCTGCGACTCCTCTTTCTTCTTGGAATTATTTGACCAGGAGCAATTGTTTCAACAATTCTAGAAGATTCTGCTTCATCCAAAGCAGCTAAAATGGTGGTGTACTAGTTCTTTAGAACAATGGAGTTTCAAACTATTCTGGATTGGGGTTGCTCCTTATACCAACAACATTAAAGGACACCCTTTCATAATGGGGGTATGGTGTTCTGGTTCTTCATTCCCTCCAAATATAAGGAACAGGAGCTGACCTTTATTTTTTAGATCTTCTTGGCTTTAACTGGTAATTATGTGCCCTCCTTGGTGAAGCCGAGGGGTTTTCCGATTTCTGAGCTGGAGGATCTCTTTAGGAGTTTTCTTTCTTCGCATTTCGAAAGGGGACGAACTTATATTCAGCACTTTAACCCAATGATCATACGTGCTCTACTTCTTCTTTCTGGTTTTGTGTTTGTTCGGCCCCAGAATGGGATGATATCTCTAGACGGAGGCCGTTCATGTTGATGGCAAACAATTGTCGTCGTTACTATGAAGGTCGCCAGATTAATGCCACTTAATGCATTTGGACCTAGCCTGAACAACAAGTTCATGCCTGCTTGTGCTGAGTCCGCGTCAGTTTTTGCATTAACAGTCGGGGGACATTGATCAAGGCTATTAATGCCCCTTACATAGTTCGAAGGAACTTTCAAGTTTGCCTTTTCATTTCTTTATCTGATAATATCATTGATGATGTCATCGGGTGTTGAGTTTTGTCCCTCCATTTCTATTGGCCTTTTGCTGCCAACTTATCTCTTTCCTAGAAAGGTAACTATTTGTGAATGAACATATGTCCATCTTCTGCTCTTTCTCCCTTATGAGATGGTCGTGTCAGTGGACTCTTGTGTCCATGGACTCAAATATGTTTCTAGACCAATCCGCGGAGTTGGATGACACTCTGCTTGTGAAGAAATCTTCGATTGGACCCTTAGGTTTGGCTAAGCTTTGGGTCCGTGGACCCTGATTGGTGTCTATGGATGGGCATTGCCCCTTGCCCACGGAGTGGCCTTAGCCACTTCTCCTTCTGTCGGCAGGATTGTCCTGTAGACTAGCCTTTTGATTTTTAGCATAGGTCCATGGATTTCTCCTGCAAATTGATTCCTTGTACTTGGTTATTGTTTTTGTTTTTAACCAATTTTTTGGGGAAGTTATTGTTAAGTCCCTTAGGCCAGTGACTTTATTCTTTTGCCCTAAGAGAATTTGAGCCGCATCTGCCCTCTGTTGATAAACTCTTGAGGGGTGAGTTCCAACAACCAACTTTGGCTGAGGGCTCTCAGCAGTTTGTCTTAGGATCGACCCGTAGGGATTTTCCTATTTAGATCTTAACTGGATAATGGTTTGGGCCCAAAACAAGCTTCCTCTATTAGTTGACCTCAAACGGTTAACGATTTTGGAATTCCTTTTTAGGGTTTTCGGTGACATAGGTCTGCATTTTGGGCTGACCTATCGCGAAGTGGTTAAGCCACTTTATCTTGTGTGCACCTGGTTAGGTACACTCTCCTTGGTGTCCATGGACAGGGATGTACAAGGATGGATACTTTTTTTATGAGGTGCCCATAGACTGGAGACCTGTTGTTGGCAGGGAGCTTGCCTTTGATTTTGGCGGGCAGCTTGCCTTTCCACCCTTGAATTGATGTGGTGGATTCTGCTTCTGCTGCGCGTCGGGGTCTCCTCAACAGAGACCTGGTCTAGTGACTGCGGTCTCTTGACAAGGGTCTGACCAGTTAGCTAAACCCTCCTAGCTGGGGCTGCTGCCACCGCAGCGCATGTGATTGGCTGAGTTACAGGACGTAGGCCCGTCACACACATATAGACTCGATTATCCTGCAGAAAACCGATAAGAAAATAGAGGAAATGATTACTCACTTTCCTTTTTTTGTTCTTCTTTTATTTTTTTATTCTTCATCAAAGATGAGAGGAGAAGGAAGTCCCACCGGGCATGCTAGAAATTTGTAACGCGTAAATTTCGTTGCATGCTAAATTGCCTCAATTGTTATATGGAGTTTATTATTTTATGTGGGGGACTATTCTTCCGATCCGTGTAAACCTGAACTGTTAATTAACATCCTGATTTGGGGAAGAACCTCTAATTAAAAAGAATAATTAAAGAAGAACAAATATTTGAATAAAGTATTTATTTATTCAAAGTGGTTGCGCAGATCACATGTAGGCATTACAGGATACCTCATAGAGGTCTTTGTATCCAAAAAAGAAACAAAGAAAGAGAGGTGGCCATATTGGGGGTTCACTTGATATTCTCCATTGATGGGAGATCCTACTTCTTCCTCTTTGGTAGCTGTTTTCCTCCAAAAGAAAAGAAAGCTCTTTTTCTCTCTCTCCTCTTCTTCGTATTCGTCATTCGTACTTTTTGTCTTTTGCTTCGTGGGAGTTTCTTGTGAGAAACTCCCTTTTTATATCTTTTGGAGAGTCCTTTTTACACTCTCCTTTGACATTCTCTTTTTGTGGAGGTTAAAAAGGTTCTCTCCTTTTAGATAGAGCCATCTGTCCTTTGACACTTGGTTTCCCTTATCGTGGGGAAACTTGATATGCATTGGAGTCCTCTTTTTTTGAAGGACTCCAAATTTATTTCCCTTTTTGGAGAATCCTGAGAGCATAAGGTTTCCCTTCAAAAGAGGGAAGGTTCTTATCTTCTAAGAAGAAGGGAGAGATTACTCCCTCTTTCAAATGAGGTGTCTATGGTACACTATTATTAGAGGAAAAGAGGGAATCTATATCTTGGGATCCCCCAAAGCTAGAAGAGTCCTTTTTGTTAGACATATATGCCCATGAAAGCCATTTCGGAATTGTATCAGTCTACTTAATCAATAAAAACATATTTTACAATCACACATTGTCTTCTACATTGGGTAGCATATTAAAAGTTTCTCATTAGATGAGACTACTTTGTCCCTTAGGTAACATTGTAGGAAAACCATCCAATTAGTTATTAACTAATTGCTAAGAAGATATGGTTTTCCGGTTCCTTGTAGACCTAGTACTGTTCTAAGTTATTCAAGATACATCTAGACAATGTATTTCTACTAACTTACCCATTGTTAGTTCCATATGATAGAAGGATGAATCTCAATCACTGAGAGAAGGGTCTCTTGACTAAGATGTGGATATAAGTAAGACGTACTTATATTGCAACTAGATCGCTTAATGGATACCCTTAGAAATATAATGCCTATATATTTAGGGTAGTCCATCTGATAGATTGTCCTTAACCTAAGAGGTCGACATCTTCTCTAGTATTTGCTTATATAGCTTTGATGTAGCCAATCGTCAATGACCAACACACCGGATTGAATATGGGCTCGTTAGGTTATGTACGCTATATTAAAAGAAGTGTGTGTATGCTGAACAAGGATTCCACTATTTTTGTAGAGTAATTCATATTGAGTTGATACTTGTCAAAACCAGACTTGAAAAACCCAGCACTGGTATTTATCGATGAAATGGTTTTATAAAGAAGTTTATTTTCTATATAAAAGGAATATAATAATTATTATTATTTCTTTTAAAGAATTTCTAAAATGTTTTTGAAAGTCCAAGTTTGACTAAAAGTATCAAAGAGAATGAGTTCTCAATATAAGCTAGGGATTAAAGACAGTAAAAGAAATTGTCCTATAAGCTTATAACAATATTAGAAGTGGAGGGACGCATTTGTGAATAAATCTTGTGATAGAAATACCTAAAAGTAATTCTCTAATTTTTGGGGGTTTGTCACATTGTGTTAATGGACATTATTATGATTAGTTGAAGTCCAGGGACAGATAAAATTCTATAATCCTATTGGAGTTGTAGGAAAGTGTTTCTGAGTAACAATGCTTTAACCAAGAAGGTTAAGCACTTGATCCCACAATTGGAAATAAGAGATCCCTTTAGATCCCACACACTAGGACCTTCTTAAAGCTCTTAACTTAATTATTAATTAAATTAATTAATTTCTTTGAGTAATCACTATATGATATAGTGAAGCTCTAATAGGTGTAATCACATTGGATGTGATAAACCAAATGGGTAGGACCCATTAGGAATTTTTGATAAAGATCAAAAGGATGACCTTTATGGTTTAGAACCCTAAGGGGCATGTGGAAGTGGGGCCCACCTAGGGTGGCACACCCACTTCAAGATTGGAACCTTGATTAATTAGTTTTTAATTAAGATTCCTTATTAGGAAAGGATAAGATTAGTTAGTTACTAATGGATAAGGTTAGTTTCTTTTAAAGATTAATCCTAATTAATTAGCAGTTGAAATTCCTTAGTTCAATGAATCATTTGACTTAGACGGGGGGTGAATAGGTCTACCTAACAATTTCTACCAATTTTAATTTTATCCAATCACACATGAACTCGCAAAACTTTTTACGTGGAAAACACTTCCAGGAAAAACCACAGGACCTAGTCCAGCCCAAATTTCACTATGAGAAGATTTAAACAATACCAGACTTGAATCTTACCCAACTGGACACGACACACCGTTCCTCAGTATCGATTCTTTACCTTCCAAACCACGAACTCAACTCGTTCGAAATCTACAATAGCAGCTCCGGTTCCTCATGGCCAATTCTTATCAAAGTGATCAACCATGATCTCCAAAGATCGATTCCCGTCCTTGAAGGCTTTGGCTCAAGCCAACCAACACTTACAATGGAACAAAATAAGGGTTTTAGGGTTTTGAGAAACTCTAGATTGATCTCATCAAGGATTGAGGATCAATTAATGCAAGTTCATAGAGATATGAGTGAAAAACTTGCAACTCTAGAGTAATGGTTTATGGAGAATGAGTGGAATGTTTTCCAGAGATTAGGGGAGCTCTAGAATGAGCCTAAAGCTCTCTCAATGCTCTCCACAAAGTCACCTTCACGGATTAGAGGAGTTGCATTAAATAGAGAAGCAACCCCAAAGAATTAGAACATGCTAAATTCGGAATTAGAAAGAAATCCCATATCAGGGTCGACCCAAGTGCACACTTCAGTCGACCCAAGTGACACTTTAGGTCAACCCTCACTTTTCTTAGGTTCTAAAATTTTTTGCCATACAAACTCTTTGAGGGTCAGGGTCGACCTTGAAGTGGATTTTTAGCATTTCTCTTCCTTTGAATCCCTAATGCTTTGCTTTACCTTGGTCTAGTCTTTTTGAAATCATTTTATGTGATTTTGGGCATTTCTATATGAATGATTTTTGGTTTTCTAGGTGTCACTTACCATCCTAAAACTTGAGCCATTCTTGGGTGATGATTCTTCATGCTTTTTCATAATATCTTCTTTGTTTTTCATCGAACCGGATGATGTGACCTAACGAGTACTATACCCACTTTTGGACTCGGAATTTAGCCAACAAAAACCATGACTTTACAATCTCCCCCTTTGGCAATTCTGAGACAAAACATACAAATTGATTGAAGATCATGACATTATAGACTCTTTTAAACCCATGATAAACAAAGAGGCTAAAAATTATATGACTTTAGACTGTTGAACACCTTCCATGATTCAATATTCTTTTTAAGATCGATGTGGGATGAAGTAACCCTATAAAAGCTAAAAACACACAATACCTTGTGAAGCATGGGGGATTTTTTTAAAATATAAAACAATAAATACGAAGATCATCCATAAGAAAAAAAATATACATGTGATACATCATGCTCTATCATTTGAGATCTCCCCCTAAATATAAGATCCCCTATGATAAGAAAAATGGTCGTGAAAAATAAGAATGTGAATCTGCCCATGTGATAATAAAATGCATTTGTGAAGCAGTGCAACATGTGATAATAAATAAAATGCATGTGTGAAGCACTACAACATGTGATGATGAATAAAATGTCAACAGCACAATGATGATCACATCTTCTTCCCCTTTTTTGGCTTGAATTTCCAAGGGAAAGCAACCGTACAGGAGTAGCATCCCTTCCTGTATCCATAGACAACAAATAGAGTAGTGAAGTATCAAAAACACAGTCATCAACAAACCATCATAAACAAAGTATCAGCATCCCATGAACATCAACACAATAAGATCAACACAGGAAACAAAAGAACTCCAAGTCAGGGACATATAACAGTACGTAATAAGAGCTAACAACCAGCATGAACAAGATCAAAACTATGCGGGAAACAGAGTCACTACTGAAGCACTAATCACCCTGTAGCGGGGGAAAGTGGTGAGCTACATCATCCTCGTAGCGAGTGCAAAAGTCACGAAACTCCTAGCGAGAGGCCTGCACAATGTCTGAAAGAGGCTCAATTCGGTGATTGGTCGTCGAAAAACTATCTTGAGTGGCTACAGCATGGGTATTAAGGTGTGCATAAAGGTTGGTGGCAAAAGCAGACTGAGCGGCCGACATATCAGCTAACATGGCAGACATGGACTTTTGTACCTGTAGAACCCCGGTTCCGTCAGGTATCATTTCGTGTGTAGAACCCCATAACTTTTGTATGTCTCTCGGGATGTGTGTCAAGGCATGAAGCCTTTGTAATGTTAAAAATTCAATAAAAGAAAATATTGAAATCAAGTATATGTTATTTCATAATATATAAGTATTAAGAAGATAATAGGTGTTCATTTTATGATGGAAAAGGCGTAAGGTTTTTCCTTAAGTCTATGAGGTTGAAAAAAAGAAGGAAAAAAGGGGTTGGAATTTGCAGAGCACCGATCGCTCGGTCGAAAGTAGTGATCGCTCGGTCCAAAACCGAGGATCGGTATCTATCGATTGGTCTAAAAATTTGTATGGGGAAAAATTTCAGGGAGGGTGTTTTCAACCGATTGCTCGGTCAAAAACATTGATCGCTCAGTAGGCTACCGATCGCTCGGTCTTTCATGTTTTTGCAGATTTTCAGTAAGGGCATTTGGGGTCTTTTGGCTTCCACCCTTGGTCTTTAAAGACCACACTCGAGCTAAGGTTCTTCACAAACACCCTTAGCATTATATTTGAGAGAGAGGGAGAGAGGAGAAAGAGGATTTCACTTAGGGCATCCACTTGAGAGAAATTAAGGGTTTGAGAACCCAAGATCCCTCCAAATCAAGCAAGGCTCATTAATGTTCAAGATTGGGTTCTCCTCTTCCAAGTTGGAGCTTCAATCAAGGGTTTTCTTCAAAGATCAAGCTTTGATCTCAAGGTTAGTACACTCTACTAACTCTCTTAGTAATAACCTAGGTTTTCTTCTTTCATGTTCCTCCCTTTTTGTGTAATGCTTCAATTTCTTAAATAAACAAGATAAAGGGATAGTAGTGGATGGATGAATGGATGAGGAATTAGGCAATTGGATGCCATGTGGTGTGATGAATGTGTGTGATGGAAAAATGTTGGAAGGGCATTGTACTCATAATAAACATACCCTTTGTGTTTGTTGAAAGATATGCACTAAGAACTGTGAATGTGATGCTTGCTAAGTGTTTGGAAAAATACCTAAATAGGAATAAAATGGTTTTAATGGAAATCGTGAAAATACGGAACGTGTAATTCCTCTTAAAACCCCACTTTCGATATAATGTCTCACTATTGCTCACACATCAGAAGATTTCAAGTAGGATTACGATTTTGTATGTATTTCCTCTAATCATTGATGCTAGCATGATTGCCACAAATTGTTGCACACAAACACGCATGCATGCATGAATCGATGTTTTCAAAGCACATGTATTTGAATGACAACAACAAAAGTGATTCATGAATCGAATGATAAAGCTAGACATCGGGCTGATCAAGGGTAGGGCATATCATTGGATATGTCATGCCTGGCTCACAAGTAAACAAGTAGGTGGATAAAGCCAGACATTGGGCCGGTCAAGGATAGGGCATATCGCAAGATTTGTCATACCTGGCTCACAAGGAAACAAGTTGATCAAGCCGGACATAGGGCCGGTCAAGGATGTTAGTGTACCCTCTTCTATTCCTATATATATGTATTCTTACTCCAAGGGCACTAACATCTGACTCACAAGAAAACAAGGCAAGTCAAGTGAAGTCATGGCAAGTCAAGTAAGACACAAGACACGTGATTCCAAGCAAGACACGATACATGCGTGATTCTTACAAATGAGACCCAAGACAATACATTGTTTTTAAAGTATAACAAGCAAGTTTTGAAACACATGAACACACCCAAACAACTATTTTCAAAGACAAGACAAGACATGATCTTTAAAGTATGAGTTTTATCAGAGTTTTCGCATTCATGCATGCTTATGATGACCCTTATATTGCTTTACTGGTTGTGCTATAAATGTTCTATTGTACACGTTATTACTATTGTTTAGCTAGTAGCTTGTACTCACTAAGTATTTCATACTCAGTCTTACTTTTATGTCGGAAGGTACCGAGGATGCCCTCAACCCTGAGCCTTTGGTTGAGGAAGAGCATATAGAGGAGAGAGAGCCACCTATCCTGATGCAGTTGCAAGCGGATAGAGACCTCGACGTGTGGCCATACTTAGCCTACTGCTGAGAGGAGTGAGAGTGAGAGTCCTCTTTTGTATTTTGATGGGTGGGCATGTCAACCCTTACCTTTATGTTATGCTTGTATATGTAAACTTGGAATACAGACCACCTTATAAAGGAAAGAAAATTTTGGTTTACGCTTCCGCACCTTTTATGAGCTTCTACACTCTGATTATTGTTTTTATTGTATTACTGTCGCACCCCAAAATACCCCCTATGAGTTTAGAGATACTTTAGGCGTGACTAAATGTACCTGCCAAACCATCCTGTCAAGAACACGATAGTTACAGTACTAAAACAATGATAATCAGAGTGCTGAAGCTAAACATAAATGCGGAAGCGTAAACTAACTTTTTCATTTCTTCTATAGTTCTCAAATGGTATTCCAAGTTAACATATATACAAAAACATGTCTAAGTCTAAGGTGGACAAGCCCACCTATCAAAATGTCACAACTACTCAAAAATCCCCTCGCACTCTCCCCTCAACAGTAGTCAAGGTATGGCCACACGTCGAGGTCTCGATCCGCCTGAGACTGTAGTGGAATAGACGGCTCTCTCTCCTCTATGTACTCTTCCTCGACCCAAGGCTCCGGGTCGAGGGCTCCCTCAGTACCTGCCGACATGAAAGTACGACTGAGCATGAAATACTCAGCGAGTACAAGCTACTAGCTAACCATAACAATAATAAACACACAAAGAGTAATACAATACCAATCATCAATTCAAGGCAATAGTAAAATTATAGAATTAAACAATATTAAATATGGAGCAATATTATCATCTTGATGTACGTGTATGGATGCAAAAACGCCGATAAAACTCATGCTTGAAAACCCGTTTCCATATCTCGATATGCCTTGTGGATATCATGTATGCGTGCATGCATGAATGCCTTGTCATCATCTTGTAAACCTGCATCTTGTAACTTGTGAGCCAGAGGCTAGCATCCGAATCTCCCTGGGTTGCCAACCTCCTTGATATATGGTTTTCTTGTGAGCCAGAGGCTAGTAGCCGAATGTCCCTGGGCTACCAACCTCCTTGACAATATGTGATTTTTATTACTTGTTTAGTTTTCTTGTGAGCCAGAGGCTAGCACCCGAATCTCCCTGGGCTACCAACCTCCTTGACAATATGTGTTTTGGGGTTTTCTTGTGAGCCAGAGGCTAGTACCCGAATGTCCCTGGGCTACCAACCTCCTTGACATGCAATATTTTCTTGTTGGTTATTATATGCATATGCTCTTGAAATCTCAGTTCATGCAACATGCGTGCTCATGTACGTGTCAATAGTAGAATTCATGAAAATGAGGATAACAAGAGAGATATGACATCACAATTCATTCTATTCATAGTACATGCATATGGCCATTTAAGAAATTAATATGGTATTTAAATCAATTCACCATTCATAAGAATACATGCATAAGGCCTATTTTCCTTTTCTTCCTTCAAATCATTATTTCATAGTTTAGGCATTTTGTCAAACACATCACATGCAATGTTCCTCCATAGTTCATCTTCTTATTTTTAGTGCATATTTTCCATCCAATAATCAAAATGAGTTCATTATTGGTAAAATGCACATCCTCCATTTTTCCATTACACAAACCACACATACCACACATCATACATTCGGCATCCCATCGCCTCAATCAATCTCCCATCCACACATCCATATCCTTTTATTTTTCTTGTTTGTAATTATTAGAAATGATACCTTTTACAAGGAAGGAAATATACTAACATGAATCACATTTCACATAAAAACCTAGATTATTGCTAAGGAAAGTTAGTAGGGTGTACTAACCTTAGATCAAGGCTTGATCTTGGTAGGAACCTTGATTTGAGCTCCAACTTGAAAGGAGGAACCTTTTCTTGAGGGAGACTTGGTTTGGGGAAGAAAACCCTCTTGAAATACCTTAGAGAATGCTGCCCTAGCTTGAGAACGAGATCCCCCACGAGCTTGAGCCTTGAACTTGAAGCAATCCAAGTTTGAGGATGATCTAGGGTTGTCAAACCCTTTGATTCCTTCTCTAATTGGAACCCTAGGTGAAAACCCTCTTCTTCTCCTCCATTTTCTCTCTAAATGTTCTAAGTGTAGTGAATGAGGGTTCAAATGGTCGAGCAAGCCTTTATGGGTAATGGTTTAACGCCCAAAAGACGAAAAAGCCCTTACTGAAATTTCTGCAAAAACGCGAGGACCGAGCGATCGGTGGTTATGACCGATCGATCGGTGTTCTGACCGATCGACCTGTCAAAAACATGCTGTCTGGAAAATTTCCCCATACAAAATTTTTTACCAGTCGATAGATACCGATCGATCGGTTTTGGACCGATCGATCGCTACTACTGACCGAGCGATCGGTGCTCTACATGTCCCGACTGTTTTGACCATATCTTTTGACTGGCTCGTCGGATTTCGACGATTCAACTTGCGTTGGATTCGTCTTTCGAAAACGAACATTTCTGACATTTCAAAATTTCCAATTTCTTCCTGATTTATTAATTAGACTATGAGAAAGTCAATTAGCTACGAAAACGGTATTCATTAAGTATAGAAAAGTCAGGGTGCTACATTCTCCCCCCTTAAAAAAATTTCGTTCTCGAAATTTGGACGATACATACATGCACAAGACCAAAATATAAGGGAATGTCAAGGCCCTAAACAAGTAACTGAGGATACTCTTCTCGTACTTCGGCTTCTCGTTCCCATGTAGTTTCCTCCCTTGAATGGTGTTGCCATCTTACTAAGACCAAGGGAATGGTCTTGTTGCGCAAGACTTGATCTCGCCTATCCAAGATCTGCACCGGTTGTTCAGCTAGGGTGAGGTCCTCTCGAATCTCTATCGGATCCAACTCGATGACATGAGAAGGATCTGAGATATACTTCCGGAGCATAGAGACATGGAATACATTGTGGACCGCCGTCATATGAGCGGGTAAAGCAACATGGTAAGCTACCTCACCGACTCTAGTAATGATCTCAAATGGACCCACATATCTCGGGCTAAGCTTGCCCCTCTTCCTAAATCGCATAACAACCTTGGTTGGTGAAATCTTGACAAAAACAAAGTCCCCAACTCGAAACTCAAGGTCCCGCCTGCGGGTGTCGGCATAGCTCTTCTGTCGGTCTTGTGCGGTCTTCAACCTCTCCCGGATGAGCTTGATTCTATCCACCGTTTATTCAATCAACTCGGGGCCCAAAATTTTTCTTTCTCCCACTTCATCCCAATACAACAGGGATCTACAACTTCTTCCGTACAAAGCCTCAAAAGGCGCCATCTATATGCTTGCCTGATAGCTATTATTGTAGGCGAATTCCACCAAAGGTAGGTGATCTTTCCAACTTCCTTTAAAATCCAGCATACAAGCTCGGAGCATATCTTCAATAACCTGATTCACTTGCTCGGTTTGCCCATCCGTCTGTGGATAGAAAGCCATGCTAAAGTCCAACCAGGAACCCATGGCACTTTGAAAGCTTTTCCAAAACCTAGAGGTAAATCTAGGGCCCGATCCGAGACAATGCTCACTGGCACCCAGTGCAACCGAACTATTTCTTTGAACACAATGCAACCAACTGATTGAAATTGAAGGTAGTCCGGTATGGCAAGAAATGGGTGGACTTCGTCAGTCTATCGACCACAACCCATATAGCATCGAAGTTTCTAACCGTCTTCGGCAACCTCACAATGAAGTCCATAGATATGTGCTCCCATTTCCACTCGGGAATAGGGAGAGACTGTAAAAGTCCGGCCGGTCTCCTGTGTTCGGCTTTGACTTGTTGGCACACCAAGCATTTAGACACATACTCCGCTATTTCTCGCTTCATGTTCCGCCACCAAAAGTATTTTTTTAAGTCCCTATACATTTTGGTACCTCCGGGAAGAACGGTGTACTTGAACCGGTGAGCCTCGTATAAGATTTCTCATTTAAGCTTCTCTTCAACTGGGACACATACTCTTCCCTTGAAAATGATAATCCCATCATCCCTCACTGCAAAATCCTTGCTGCCACTCTTAATTGAATTGTCTCAGAAAGAAAGTAGCTCGGCATGCATTCCCTGCAACTCCTTGATCATGCTCAACATAAATGGCCTAACTGTGATGTTAGTCATTACCGGCCCAAAGGTAGGGAGACTAAAACTGATGTCGAGGTTGGATGCATCCTCTAGCAACCTCCACTCCTTCAGCATCATATGCGCTAAAAGTCCAGTGGCCTTCCAGCTAAGACATCGGCTACAACATTCGCTTTGCCCGGGTGGTATTGAATGAAGCACTCGTAGCCTTTTAAAAACTCTACCCATCTTCTTTGCCTCAGGTTAAGCTCCTTCTGGGAAAACAAATGCTTAAGGCTTTTATGATCTGTGAATACCTCAAATTGTTCCCCATAAAGATAATGTCATCAAATCTTGAGTGCAAACACGACCGTAGCAAGCTCCAAGTCGTGAGTGGGGTAATTCTTTTCACGCTCTTTCAATTGCCTTGATGCATAGGCAATGATTTTCTTGGGCTGCATAAGGACACACCCAAGTCCGATGTGCGAAGTGTCACGTCCCAAAATACCCCCTAGGAGTTAAGGGATACTTTAGAGGTGACTACGTGTACCTGTCAAACCATCCTGTAATGCAAGAGGCTAAACATAATATAATACAATGATAATCAGAGCGCGGAAACTAAACATAAGTGCGGAAGCATAAGCCAACTTTTTCTTTTCTTCTATTACTCCATATAGTATTCCAAGTTAACATATACTAAATACAATCAAAGTAAAGGTGGACATGCCCACCTATCAAAATACAAAAAGGAACTCTCTAACACTCTCCTCTCAACAGTAGTCGAGGTATGGCCACACATCCAAGTCCCCATCCTCTTGAGACTGCCATGGGATAGGTGGCTCCCTCTTTTCTACATACTCCTCCTCGACCCAAGGCTCGGGGTCGAGGACATCCACGGTACCTGCCGACATAAAAGTACGGCTGAGCATGGAATACTCAGCGAGTACAAACTACTAGCTAACCATAACAATAATGAACGCATAACAACAGTGAGCAATACAAGATATTAATTTAAAGCAATAGTGAAAGCATAAGATACATAGCCATATCTTGACATGCGTATATGAATGCAAAAACCTCGGTAAAACTCATGTCTCGGAAACCTTTTTCGTGTCTCGGTCAAATCATGTATGTGTATCGTGTCTTGTCTTGTATTTCATGTCTTGATTTGTTCTTGACTTGTATACTTGTGAGCCAGAGGCTAGCACCCTTCCTTGGGCTACCAACCTCCTTGTCATGTTTTTGTTCCATTTTCTTGTGAGCCAGAGGCTAGCACCCTTCCTTGGGCTACCAACCTCCTTGTCATGTTCTTGTTCCGCTTCTCTTGTGAGCCAGAGGCTAGCACCCTTCCTTGGGCTACCAACCTCCTTGTCATGTTCTTGTTCTGTTTCTCTTGTGAGCCAGAGGCTAGCACCCTTCCTTGGGCTACCAACCTCCTTGTCATGTTCTTGTTCCGTTTCTCTTGTGAGCCAGAGGCTAGCACCCTTCCTTGGGCTACCAACCTCCTTGTCATGTTCTTGTTCCGTTTCTTATACAAATACAATCTTGGAAAACCCGGTTTCATGCATGCATGTGTGTAGCACTTGTAATATCATGATGAAAATGTGACATGAAGAGTAGTGTATAGCAATTCAATCCACAGTATAACCATATAGGAATTTGAGTAATCTACGTGACATTTGAATAGTTCATCATTCATAAGAACACATGCATAAGGTCTACTTTCATTTTCTTCATTTATGTCATTTATTCCTAGTTTAGGCATTTTGTCAAACACATAGCATGCAAGGTTCCTTAATGGTTCATCTTCTTCTTTTTAGTGCCTACTTTCCATCCAAAAATCAAGGTATGTTCATTATTGGTAAAGTACCCATCCACCATTTCCATCACACACATCACCCAACATACACCTCGGCATCCAATCGCCACATCAACACCCACACACATCCATACCTTTTTCTTATCTTATATAGGTTCATTGGAGATGATACGTTTCATATGGGAGGCAAACATAATAGCATAAATCACATTTCATAAGGAAAACCTAGATTTATTGCTAGGGTAAGTTAGTAGGGTGTACTAACCTTAGATCAAGGTTTGATCTTGAAGAAACCTTGAAATAGAAGCTCTATTTGGAAGGAGGAAGCCTTTGCTTGAAGGGGACTTGAGTTGGGGGAAGAAACCTCTTTCAAAACGTGAGTGAGTGCTGCCCTAGCTTGGAGAATGCACCTCCACACGAGCTTGAGTTGAAATCTTGAAGAAAACGTGCTTGGGGACGATCTAGGGTCTTCACCCCTTTGATTTCTTCTCCAAAAGCAACCTAGGTTTAGGAAACCCTTTTCTCTTCTCTCTTATCTCCCAAATCTCTCTAAGTATAGTGAATGATGCCCTAAGGCTCGGGCAAGCCTTAAGGAGAAAGGGTTTAACCCCCAAAAGACGATAAAGCCCTTACTGAAATTTCTGTAAAAACGCGAAGACCGAGCGATCGGTGTTCATGACCGATCGATCGGTTGCCTACCGAACGATCGGTGTTTATGACCGATCGATCGGTTAAAAACTCACTCTCTGGAAAATTTCCCCATACAAAATTTCTGACTGTGCGATAGCTACCGATCGATCGGTTATGGACCGATCGATCGCTGACTGGACCGAGCGATCGGTGCTATGTATGTCTGGACTGTTTTGACCATATCTTTTGACTCGCTCGTCGGATTTCGACGATTCAACTTGCGTTGGGTTCGTCTTTCGAAAACGAACATTTCTAACGTTTTGGAATTTCCGATTTCTCCCTTATTTATTAATTAGACTACAAAAACGGCCAATTAGCTATGAAGGTGGTATTCATTAAGGATGAAAAAGTCTGGGGTGCTACACGAAGCATCGCTATACACCTCATAACCACCATGTCTGGATGACACAGTAAGGACGGGGGCCGTGGTGAGGCATTTCTTCAACTCTTGGAAACTCACTTCGCATTTGTCGCTCCAACTAAACTTAGCATTCTTCCTCGTCAAGTAAGTGAGAGGTGCAACCAAACTGGAGAATACCTCCACAAATCTCCGGTAATAGCCTGCCAACCCGAGGAAACTACGTATCTCAGTGATGCTCTTGGGTCTCTCCCAGCTCATAACTGCCTCTATCTTTGCCGGGTCTACAGAAATACCCTCGGCCGACACTACGTGGCCTAGGAACACCATTTTCTCTAACCAGAATTCACACTTGCTCAATTTGGCATATAGCCTATGCTCTCTCAACATCTCCAGAGCAAGGCGGAGGTCTCGTGCGTGATCTTCCCGTGTCTGGGAATAGACTAAAATGTCATCAATGAATACAATCACGCATCGATCCAAATACGATCGGAACACCCGGTTCATCAAATCCATGAATGCCGCCGGTGCATTCGTCAGCCCAAAAGGCATGACAACGAACTCGTAGTGCCCATACCGAGTCCTGAAAGCCGTCTTCGGAACATCTTCCGATTTGATCTTTAACTGATGATACCCCGATCAAAGATCAATCTTGGAAAAAATCTCGCTCCCCTCAGTTGGTCGAACAAGTCGTCTATCCCTGGCAAGGGATAACGATTCTTGATAGTTACCTTGTTCAACTGACGATAGTCTATACACATTCTCATTGACCCGTCTTTCTTCTTCACAAAGAGAACCGGAGCTCCCCACGGCGAGACACTTGGTTGGATGAAACCCAGTTGTTGTAACTCCTCAATCTGTTTCTTCAATTCTTCAAGCTCTATAGGGGCCATTTTATATGGTGCCCTTGAAATCAGAGCGGTACCCGGAGCAAGCTCTATAGCGAACTCGATCTCTCTATCAGGAGGTAATCCGGGAAGTTCTTCCGGGAACACATCTAAGAACTCACTCACAAGCGGAATGACCAAAGAGTTCGGTGTCTCTGGGTTTGCTATGCTCAAAGCTGCGAGGTAAGCAATGTCCCTCTCTCTTAACCCTCGGAAATGAAAAGGCTTAATCCCTTCTGGCTTGAAGTTCACCATCTTTTCAAAAAACACAACATGCCCGTGATGGTTTGCCAACCAATCCATCCCTATGATGACATCGAAATCCAAGTCTCGGAAGTCTAGGATGATGAGATCAGCTAACAGTTCCTTCTCCCCCACTTGAACCACACTATCCCTGAATATCTTGTCCGTATCAATTGACTTGCCGAGTGGAGTTGTAATGGTCAAATCCCGCTCCAACGGAGTAGCCTCAGTCAAAAAGCCCTTTGCAAAACTTGGTGAGATAAAAGAGTGAGTAGATCCTGTGTCTATCAACACTCGAGCGAGACACTCGTTCACTAATAAAGCGCCTGTGCGATTAAGTAACTAATATCAGTAGATTTCAAATAGTAACAAGCATCATACATAGGTAACCCCTAATAATAGTCACAAAATCAACCATAAAATCTTACACAACTTAAACTCTATGATTTTGTGTACCTTGCACAACATCGTCGGATGCACGTGCGTCTCTCTCTGACAAGGCGAAGACTCAGCCCTGTGTGGCCGAGTGAGGAGGCCGTGTAGACTGTGAGGCCCTTGAAGCCTGAGAAGAGCTAGGCTGAGATGTCTGCTTAATCAGGGGCTGCTCCCTTGAGACTGCACTAGCATATGACGTCGGGGACAATCTCTAACCATGTGGCCTTGGTCACCACAATGGAAGCAACTTCCTGTAACCCTCTGGCATTCTCCTACTAGATGCCTCCTTCCACAAAGGGTACAGATATCATACGCATAGGTGGGAGGAGCATATCCCGTAGCCTGAGTCACTGCGGGGCGAGGAGCCTGAGCAAAAGTCGGGCAAAAAGCCGGTGGAGCAAAAGGGCGGGGAGCCTGTGGTGCCAAATATATCCTCTGTGACTGAGACAGCCCTATGGATTGATACAAGCTAGTCCTTGCTCTTTTCTCCCCTGAACTACTCGACTGTCCTTTCTCCATTCCTCTTCTCTTGAAGAACTCCTTGGAGTTCGACTCGACCAAAAGTGCCTTGTCCACTGCTTCTGAATATGTCTCATGTCTGGACATTGAGACTCAGTCCTTGAGGTAGGCCTTCAACCCCCTCTCAAATTTCTGGCCTTTCATAGCCTCGGTCGCTATCATATGTGGAGCAAATCTGGATAGCTCCGAAAACTTGGCTTCATAAGTGGCTACGGACATATTACCTTGCTCCAAGGTAATGAACTCCACTTCCATCTTCTCTTTCATCCCGACCGGAAAGTACTTCTTGTTGAAAACGTCTAAGAATTCCTCCCAAGTCCAGTCTTGACCTTGTCGGGTTAACTCTCGGGTCCGAAATGCGGATTTCCAACAATGGTCGGCCTCGCCTTCAAGCATAAAGGCGGCCCAAGTAACCCTCTCTGCCTCAGTAGGCACCAACACGGAGAAGATCTTTTCTAATTACCGAATCCATCCTTCGGCTACAAGCGGGTCAATACTCCCACAAAAGGTTGGAGGCCTCATCCTCCGAAATGCCTCTATTCCGGCTTGTGCTCGATTAGGAGGAGCCGGTATAAGCGCGGCATTAGGCGGAGTGGCCGGCCCCAAAATACCCCCTAGGAGTTTAGGGATACTTTAGGCGTGACTAAATGTACCTGCCAAACCATCCTGTCAAGAACACAATAGTTACAGTACTAAAACAATGATAACCAGAGTGCGGAAGCTAAACATAAATGCGGAAGCGTAAACTAACTTTTTCATTTCTTCTATAGTTCTCAAATTGTATTCCAAGTTAACATATATACAAAAACATGTCTAAGTCTAAGGTGGACAGGCCCACCTATCAAAATGTCACAACTACTCAAAAATCCCCTCGCACTCTCCCCTCAACAGTAGTCAAGGTATGGCCACACGTTGAGGTCTCGATCCACCTGAGACTGTAGTGGAATAGACGGCTCTCTCTCCTCTATGTACTCTTCCTCGACCCAAGGCTCTGGGTCGAGGGCTCCCTCAGTACCTGCCGACATGAAAGTATGGCTGAGCATGGAATACTCAGCGAGTACAAGCTACTAGCAAACCATAACAATAATAAAAACGCAAAGAGTAATAAAATACCAATCATCAATTCAAGGCAATAGTAAAATCATAGAATTAAACAATATTAACCAGGGAGCAATATTATCATCTTGATGTACGTGCATGGATGCAAAAATGCCGATAAAACTCATGCTTGAAAACCAGTTTCCTTATCTCGGTATGCCTTGTGGATATCATGTATGCGTGCATACATGAATGCCTTATCATCATCTTGTAAACTTCCATCCTGTAACTTGTGAGCCAGAGGCTAGCACCCGAATCTCCCTGGGCTGCCAACCTCCTTTTTATATGGTTTTCTTGTGAGCCAGAGGCTAGTAGCCGAATGTCCCTGGGCTACCAACCTCCTTGACAATATGTGATTTTTATTACTTGTTTAGTTTTCTTGTGAGCCAGAGGCTAGCACCCGAATCTCCCTAGGCTACCAACCTCCTTGACAATATGTGTTTTGGGGTTTTCTTGTGAGCTAGAGGCTAGTACCCGAATGTCCCTGGGCTACCAACCTCCTTGACATGCAATATTTTCTTGTTGGCTATTATATGCATATGCTCTTGAAATCTCGGTTCATGCAACATGCGTGCTCATGTACGTGTCAATAGTAGAATTCATGAAAATGAGGATAACAAGAGAGATATGACATCACAATTCATTCTATTCATAGTACATGCATATGGCCTTTTAAGAAATTAACATGGTATTTAAATCAATTCACCATTCATAAGAATACATGCATAAGGCCTATTTCCCTTTTCTTCCTTCAAATCATTATTTCATAGTTTAGGCATTTTGTCAAACACATCACATGCAATGTTCCTCCAGAGTTCATCTTTTTATTTTTAGTGCATATTTTCCATCCAATAATCAAAGTAAGTTCATTATTGGTAAAATGCCCGTCCTCTATTTTTCCATTACACAAACCACACATACCACACATCATACATTCGGCATCCCATCGTCCCAATCAATCTCCCATCCACAAATCCATATCCTTTTATTTTTCTTGTTTATAATTATTAGAAATGATACCTTTTACAAGGAAGGAAACATACTAACATGAATCACATTTCACATAAAAACCTAGATTATTACTAAGGAAAGTTAGTAGGGTGTACTAGCCTTAGATCAAGGCTTGATCTTGGTAGGAACCTTGATTTGAGCTCCAACTTGAAAGGAGGAACCTTTTCTTGAGGGAGACTTGGTTTGGGGAAGAAAACCCTCTTGAAATACCTTGGAGAATGCTGCCCTAGCTTGAGAATGAGACCCCCCACGAGCTTGAGCCTTGAACTTGAAGCAATCCAAGTTTGAGGATGATCTAGGGTTGTCAAACCCTTTGATTCCTTCTCCAATGGGAACCCTAGGTGAAAACCCTCTTCTTCTCCTCCATTTTCTCTCTAAATGTTCTAAGTGTAGTGAATGAGGGTTCAAATGGTCGAGCAAGCCTTTATGGGTAAGGGTTTAATGCCCAAAAGACGAAAAAGCCCTTACTGAAATTTCTGCAAAAACGCGAGGACCGAGCGATCGGTGGTTATGACCGATCTATCGGTTGCCTACCGAGCGATTGGTGTTCTAACCGATCGACCGGTCAAAAACATGCTCTCTAGAAAATTTCCCCATACAAAATTTTTTACCAGTGGATAGATACCGATCAATCGGTTTTGGACCGATCGATCGCTACTACTGACCGAGCGATTGGTGCTCTGCAGGTCCCGACTGTTTTGACCATATCTTTTGACTCGCTCGTCGGATTTCGACGATTCAACTTGCGTTGGATTCGTCTTTCGAAAATGAACAATTCAAACATTTTAGAATTTCCAATTTCTCCTTTATTTATTAATTAGACTACGAGAAAGGCCAATTAGCTACGAAAACGGTATTCATTAAGTATAGAAAAGTCGGGGTGCTACAATTACATTTATCTTGTTCATTACAGGATGGTTTGAAAGGTATGAATAGTCATGACTAAAGTATCCCTTAACTCTTAGGGGGTATTTTGGGGCGCGACATCGTGGGACCGCGGGGCCAATATGTGTGATAAAATTGAGAAAAACGAGAAATGTTTAGATTTCCAGAAATTAAGTGGGACCTAATATTTGTTGGAGATCCTAACAGAAATACGAATGAAGAATGTCACCGCGTGCTGATTGGTCGTAAGAATCATTATCTGTTATTGCGGCCGTTGGTTTGTTCGTATATGAAAATACTGCATGTTTTGTATCCAAAATCGGGAAATTAGTGGGTTTTGTAATTTTCTTCCGGATTTATTTTTTACTATCAAAACTCATCATTTTTCCCTGAAATTCGTATAATTGGTGTTAGACTGTCCCTAGTTTGGTCACCTGTCTTTTCGGTTCCGTCGCGTATCGATTCACGAGACCGCGGTGGTCTTAAATGTAAGAAAATCAAGAAATTCCAGATTTTCTGGAATTCAATTGGGACTCCATAATTGTTGGGGATTCTAATAGAAATCCGTACGGTTGGTACCACAGCGTGCCGATCAGCCGTGAGGATGACCGTCTGTCGTTTCGGTAGTTAATCATCTCAAACGAAGAAATGGCAGTATGTTTTGTGTCCACAATTAGAAAATTAGTGGATTTTATAGTTTTTTTCCAGACTAAAGTGCAGCTGTCAAAACTCAGTATTTTTTCCCGAAATTTTTACAGTAGTTGTCGGACTACTCCAAGTTCAGTCACCTAAAGTTTCCTCATGATCAGATAACATTTGGTATGGTTTTGGAGGCTTGTATGTGCGAAGAATCGGAAATCCGGTCAAACTTGGTCAAAACTAGTCAAATCGATCAAAGTTCACACCATTATCACTCATGTACTGTTGCATCGGATCCAAACCCTTTTCCTATATAAAGGCAAGCTTATTCACTTTCTCCTCATTTGCATAGTGAGTTAGAGCCGAAGCTCTATCTCACGATTTCTAGAGAGAGAAACTAGAGAGAGAGAGAGAAGAGGAGAGAGAGAGGAAAGATAAAGTGCATGCACACTACCCCAGGGTTTATCAATGTGCTGAACACTATGATGATGTCAGATCATGCATGTGGGACCTCAAAAAGTTTGAAAAAGGTAAAAACCCTCTCTTTCCTTCCTATTTCCTTCTATTTTTACTCTTTTTGTCGTGGTTTGGGATGTGTGAATGATGTGGATGAATAAAAAGGGTCCAAGACCCTGAAATGATGTGTGGATGAATATGGGAAGGGATTAAAGTGGAGTAGAGGGATTTAGCCTCGGTTTTGGGCAGTTCACAGCTCAAAATTTAGACACCAATTGATGTGCTATCGATCGCAAGTGTACGGTGATCGATCGTAGCCATATAGAAGGCGTGCGATGGATCATGTGATTGATCCGACGATTGATCATAGAACAGGTTGATCACTCAGGATCCAATTTGGCTTCGAGCGATCGATCGTAGCTGGTGTGCGATCGATCGCAAGGAGGCGATTGATCGTAACGATCGATCGTAAGCTGGACAGTGTGCTTTGGAAGCCTATGTTGGCTCCCTTATGTTTATGGGGTCCTCCTGGGAAGCCCCAAAAGTCACGGTTGGCATTTTTAAGGCAATAGAGGGTGTCCATTGGCCTGGTGTGCTCCCTATCGGAGTGGTATACTTGTGGACTTGGTATACGGGCGTGATGCCCAAGTGTGTCAGTTATCCAAGCAGGGCTTGGGATAATCGGGGTTGTTCGTGGTTAGAAAACCTAACCCGTGGTTATGTGGGGCCCTGGTTCCTCCTTGTCTAGGTCCAGGATGGCAGCGTTAGATGTTGTGGATTCACTGGGACTGATAGACAGGAGATGTCTATCTGTTTGTCTAGGTCGTCTGTGGTTCCTCTTGGACTAGGTCAGGAGTGGTGGCATTGGATGTCTTGGTTCCTCCGGGACTGGTAGTCAAGAGATGTTGGAATCCTAGGGAGTCAGTGGTTGAGCATTCGATGGTGTATAGTCTGGGGTTTCCTCTCTGGATGGGTCAGAAGAGGGTGGCAACCGGGTCTATCGAGGTTACCTTCGTGGTGGGACGTCTAGGAGTGGTGGCATTGGATGTCATGGTTCCTCCGTAAGACTAGCCAGAAGAGGCCGGTAGACCGATTGGCCGTGGTTTCCTTCTAGACTGATATCTAGTTGAAATGGCAGAGAATACACGAGATGTGCTTGGCCAGTGGATTTGAGGAGTTTGTTCTTGTAGGGCAGGTGCCTGTGTGGTATGAAATCTTTGGATTTTCAGTTTGTTGAGCTGGAGTGCTCAGGTTGGTATTGAATCTTTGAATTAGGGTTGTACGAGCAGGTGTGCTCAAAGTTGTAGTGAATCTTCGGATTCTAAGTTAGTATTTGGGTCGGAGTACCCAAAGTTCATTCTTAATCGGGTATATAACCCAAGATTGTATGAGTCTAAAAGACTCAAGTGATGATTGATGATTGGACAAGAGTCCAAGTATGTATAGTGCAAATAAAATTGTGCATGGGCCTATAGCCAGTTAATAGAGTCGAAGGACTCAAAGAATAACATGATTGTTATGTGGAAATGTTAAAATGAATTCATACCTGGATATCTTCGAGATTGGGAATCTTATGTTGGGTGAAATAGCCCTGTGTGACCGTGTGTCACATTATAACTTGGATATATTATTATGTGGTATCATAATATTAGATCTGTACTATTATGTTGTTATTGATGCATATTAATTCATGGAAAATAGTATAGATGGACAGTGACTTTTATTGGGCTTCATAGCTCACTGACGTTTTATCTCAACAGATACAGGAGCTACTGAGCAGTAGGTGTGGATCCTACACCTTGGACCTTTTTGGATTCTAGGATAAAGACTACCCGGCACGGCACGTTTGTGACACTCTCCGGCCTTGTGTCTCCGGTCAAAATAACTCAGCTGACGGTGAGGACGTAGGTGGCACAAATCGGGTGGCCTGCGAAAAAGCAGGGCGAGGTACTGGTGTAGAAGTCGGGGAAGATGCCCGTGGTACTAAGGGAGGCCTCTGTGACTGCCTCGGCCTAGCCGCCTGATATGGGGCAATCCTAGCCCTCTTCTTTGCTGACCCCAAACTACTAGGCTGGCCTCGAGTCATCTCTCTCCTTTTGAAGAATTCTTCTAAATTCCTCTCAGCAAGCTTCACTTTGCTCACAACCTCTCCCCAACTGCCCACCTGGAACATCGAGACCCTGTCTCTAATGGAGGGCTTCATTCCTTGCTCAAACTTCCTGACTCGTATAAGTTCCAATGCAATAATAAAAAAATAAATTCAGTGAATCCCAAATCAAGGTTTGAGTTGAGAATCTCACAAGTTCGAGGGGATGGTTAGGTTTCCCTAATAGTCTGTCTACCCTTTATGATGTTTTTAAATTAAGTTATTTAACTCAAGGGAAGATGATAATCAAGTGCAGAATAAGGAAAACCAAGCAAACCATAACACAAGGATTTTTACGTGGAAACTCTTCCGGGAAAAATCACGGGACCTAGTCCAGCCATGAGGATCCACTAAGACAAAGTAAACAACAACTTACAAGACTCGAACTTGACTCCTTCGGACTCGACACCTCGATCCTTCAGTTCTTAGTCCTCCACGCCTAGAAAAGTCACCACGTACACTCAAGTCTCGTGATCAACCGTAGCCGCTTGTACTTCTCTTTGTGTCTCGAAAACAGTCCACGATCTTCCAATCGATCTCGGTCAATGAGGGCTTCGGAATCCACTGACCAAATCACTCTACCACGATCCTTCTCGGATCGATCTCCTTCGAAAAGGGTCCGGAATACTCCAGCCAAGGTGTTCTATCCAGAACGGGTTGATATAAATCAATACCTAGATGGACTCCATCAAAGGACAAGTCCAAAAAAGCAAAACTGGAACTTTTGGCTTGTAAACTCTAGGTTTAATGCATAAACAAAGGGGAGGAGAACACTAAGATTCCAGAGCTTTTATGAACTCTAGAAGGAGTTAAAAACTCTCTCTATACTCTCCCAAAGTTGTGCTCCACGAAGTGGAAGGGTTCCCCACTTATAGGGAATCAAAAACCATAGTTAGAAGTTGCTTAAAAGTGATTAAAAGAACCAAAATAGGAAAAAAACGGATTTAGGAAGAAATTCCATATCAGGGTTGACCTATGGGGACCATTCGGCCGACCGGATGGTGCCTTTCGTTCAACCGGATGGTCCTCAGGGTCGACCCTCACAAAACTCACTCTCTGCCAATTTGCACCATACATATTTTTCTATACCCAGGGTCGACCCAAAATGGTCAGGGTCGACCCTGAGGTGCCAACCGGAATTTCAAACTTCGTTTTTGGATCTTGCACTCTTCACAAAAGTTGTAGCTCTTTTCGACGCGGTCGGTTTGACATATTATGGAGTAACATCTGAGTTACGGATTGTGAGATACACCTAAAACAAGCAACCTTGGTTTTTTGAAAATTTTCAGATTTTAAAACAAGTTTTGCACTGTTTAGTCTAGGTCACTTACCACCTAAGGCATCATGTTAGGATAATTATAAGTCAAATACCACCTATGGTAGTTTGGTATCTAGGTCACTTACCATCCTATGAAGGAAATGATCAACCCGAGTCTTCACCGGTATTCAACTTCACTTGTCGTGGATGCTTGAAGGCAATAACACAAGATACTCACCTAGACACCTAGACTCACTAGTTTTGACACCGGAATATGCCAATACAAAAACATGGACTTTACAATCTCCCCCTTTGTCCATTGCATGGCAAAACTCAAAACCAAACTGAAGTACATGACTTGAACAAACTCACCCAAACACATCAAAACGGTGAATTAGGGCATTACATGGCTCCAACACTTTTACATGACATCAGGTGACAAATCATCTTAAATACACTGAAGCTCATGTCAAGTAAAATCAGTTTGTTGCAACCTGGCACCTGCACATGCTCAAAAACAAAATACCCAGTGAAGCATGTGTGGAATATGAAAATAAGTAATCACAGGTGAAGCAAGGAATGTACTGAACGAGGGAAATACTACCCTAACATTGTCCTCCGCCTTCAAGCATCCACGACAAGTGAAGTTGAAGACCATTGAAGATACTCACCTAGACACCTAGACTCACTAGTTTTGACACCGGAATATGCCAATACAAAAACATGGACGTTACAATCTCCCCCTTTGGCCATTCCGTGGCAAAACCCAAAACCAAACTAAAGTACATGACTTGACACAAACTCACCCAAACACATCAAAACGGTGAATTAGGGCATTACATGAATCCAACACTTTTACATGATATCATGTGACAAATCATCTTAAATACACTGAAGCTCTTATCAAGTAAAATCAGTCTGTTGCAACCTTGTACCTGCACTTGCTCAAAAACAAAAAATGCAGTGAAGCATGTGTGGAATATGAAAATAAGTAATCAAAGGTGAAGCAAGGAATGTACTGAACGAGGGAAATACTACCTTAACATTCTCCCCTGCCTTCAAGCATCCACGACAAGTGAAGTTGAAGACCGTTGAAGATACTCACCTAGACACCAAGACTCACTAGTTTTGACACCGGAATATGCCAATACAAAAACATGGACTTTACAATCTCCCCCTTTGGCCATTCCGTAGCAAAACCCAAAACCAAACTGAAGTACATGACTTGACACAAACTCACCCAAACACATCAAAACGAGGGCATTACATGACTCTAACACTTTTACATGACATCATGTGACAAATCATCTTAAATACACTGAAGCTCTTGTGAAGTAAAATCAGTCTGTTGCAACCTTGTACTTGCACATGCTCAAAAACAAAATACGCAGTGAAGCATGTGTGGAATATGAAAATAAGTAATCAAAGGTGAAGCAAGGAATGTACTGAACGAGGGAAATACTACCCTAACATTCTCCACCGCCTTCAAGCATCCACGACATGTGAAGTTGAAGACCGTTGAAGATACTCACCTAGACACCTAGACTCACTAGTTTTGACACCGGAATATGCCAATACAAAAACATGGACTTTACAATCTCCCCCTTTGGCCATTCCGTGGCAAAACCCAAAACCAAACTGAAGTACATGACTTGACAAAACTCACCCTAACACATCAAAACGGTGAATTAGGGCATTACATGACTCCAACACTTTTACATGACATCATGTGACAAATCATCTTAAATACACTGAAGCTCTTGTCAAGTAAAATCAGTCTGTTGCAACCTTGCACCTGCACATGCTCAAAAACAAAATACGCAGTGAAGCATGTGTGGAATATGAAAATAAGTAATCAAAGGTGAAGCAAGGAATGTACTGAACGAGGTAAATACTACCGTAACATTCTCCCCCTTTTTGGTACAATTTCCAAAGGGAGGCAGGAAGCCAATATTCAAAAAGCAATATATCAATTTAACAAAAGTGAAATATCAAGGCAACCACAGTACAACCAATCAAAATAGACAATGAGGGACTAAAAACCGGGGAACGAGATAGAAATGTAACGCACAAACGCCCCCTCAACAACTCAAGCACAGAACTCCCCCTCAGCAACTCACCCTGATCTTCTCCCCCTAAGATCAAGGATACCACCAAAAATGTGGCACCTATGCTAGAAAGGCCCATGCCAAAAGAAAGAAACACACACAAAAAAATATTACAAAAAAATATCATGTGCCACACAACCATGCATCAAAAGTATTCCAAGCAGTAGTAATTTAAAATTACAAATCCAATAAAGAACATGATTAGTTAGTCCGACTGAGGATACCCATCTAACTAAATCTCATGGAATGCTAAAGCATAGCCAATTCACTTAGATACATTTAGTGAACAGTTCAAAAGTGAAGCAATATGTGTGTAGTGGTTGTCTGACAAGATACTAGATCAAGGTTTCTTTCCCTTTCCAAGGGTATGACATTAACCACTAAGGGGACTCCCGAAGATATACATCATAGAATTCAAACCTAGTTAGATCCAGATATGCTGATTTTATTTTTTTTGCATTTTAGTGTTCCTTTTTCCATTTTATTTGACTCAATATTTTTCTTTTATTTTTGGTCAAATACCTCCATAGATTATAAGATTTCTTTTGATGATCTTTATCTGATCATATCTTTTCATGCAATGATGGCTTTCACACTATCCGAGTAGGTAGTCCTGGCTATTAGCAGCAGGAGCTTTCACTCTAGTGACCCAGATAGGTACCTTCTGTCCGCCTAGGTAGCCATTTCATACTGTTTGCATCTAATAGTGACTTTCACACTATCCCAGTAGGTAGCCCTTTTCATTACAACAATTTTAGCTCATGGAGGATACACAAAATGGGGATGACTAACAAAATGGTCATTCTAGATTGGTCATCCAAGGTCACGCTATTGGGATAAGTCATACACCTATAAATTGGAAAATAGACCTCGAAATAGAATCAGTCAGAGTACATGTGAAATTTGTGAAGCATACACATGAATAAGTCTCTAACTGTTCAAGATAAAACCGGTCTAATTTTCAGCCTAACCAAGAGACTATGCAGGTGATATATCCTCAATCAGTAACAAACTCATGTTCAACTCTGGACAACTATAGAAATAAAGATCACAGAAGGAATGCAGATCATGCAAGTCAAATAGGGGCAACATGAAAAAAAAATCTTTTTGGATTTTATGGTTTTTCAATGTTTTTGGATTTTTCAAAATAAAAAAAACAGAAAAACATACCAAAACAAATAAACACTAGTAAAAAGAAAAACTACTAGTATACACATATAGCATAGCACTAGGATAAGATATATCACTAACAGCACACCCTAGGCTATGACAGGCACAGACTAAGTGAAACCCTTCAAGTCTTTCTTTCTCACCCAAACGGTTCTAGAAGTTTGATTGACTCTTTGGTCTCTAACCGATTTAGTTGAGATAGGTATGACCTTTTGCCTCTTCCTCCTGTTCCTCCTTTTCCAGGATTGAGTCCTAGAATTATGGCGGGCATTATGGTTCTCCCTGTTACCTCCTCTATATCTAGCATGAAGAGTGTTATGACCATGCCACTGTCTAGAGTTGTAAGCCATCTTCATCACATCTTCACACAAAATCCTAGACTTCTCTACTAGGACCTCAACTCTCCTTTGAAGATTCTCATTAAAGTTGTTGTGGTTCTCAAAACCATGATTGGGCATTCTTCGAAGTTTAGGACATTGAGGCTTAATATGACCATTCACTCCATATTTATGACATGTAGGAATGAATTTTTGAGTAGAAAAGTCTTTCCCTTTAGCAAGAGGATGCCTTTTAGCACCAGGCTCAGTGTTCGAGGTGGATGGAGTTTCCTTCACATCTCCACACCTCTGATTTTGCTCAAGTTCAACCAACTTGATTTCAAGACTTGTCTTTTCATCAAGACAAACATGTAAATTAGATTCAAGTAGCTGAGTCTTGGCAAGGAGGGAAGCCTTCTCTTCCTCAAGCTGTGACACAAGAGCTCTCAACCCCGAAGCCACTTGGTCTAAGGCATCTTTTTCCATTTCAATAGATTTGATCTTTTTAGACATGGAAAATTGAACCTTTTTCAGATTTAGGCATTCTTGAAATAATTCATCATAGACTGTCTCAAGCTCTCCCTCCGAATCTGAGTCATTCTGACTCTCTTCATCCTCCTCACCATCACTACATTGTTGGTTACTCACAGCATTTGAAGAAGATTTCTCAATTTCAAATAAGGATGCAGTGAAGGCCACATAACCCCTAGTCTCCTCACAAGAAGAACTATCTGATTCCTCAGATTCAGATTCACTTTCATCCCTTGCCTTGCCCTTAAATCTTTTCTTAATAGTGCACTCAATGGCAATATGGCCGTAGCATTGGTATTCATAGCATTGAACACCTTGAGATTTCTTGTCCACACTTTTAAAATGTTTCTTGTTTTCAAAGTGCTTGGACTTGGGCTTTTCAAAAGATTTTTGTCATTTCGGATTAAATCTCTTATTAAGTTTCAAAAATTTTCTGAATTTCATTGCAAACAAAGCCAACTCTTCTTCTTCATCCTTAGAGTCACTATCTGAGCCATCTATGGATTCCTTAACGGATTTCAAAGCAATGGATTTTGGTTTCTTAGATGGATTCAGATTTAACTCGTAGGTTTGGAGAGAACAAACCAACTCTTCAAGTTTGAGAGCATCAACATTTTTGCTCTCCTCGATGGCGGTAACCTTCGATCGAAATCTCTCAGGTAGAAATCTCAAAATTTTCTCACAATTTTGGACTATGGAATTCTTTCCCCTAGATTGAAACTAGAATTGACAATCTCACTCAGATTGGCATAAAAACTATCAAAAGTTTCATTATCATCCATCAACAACTTTTCAAACTTAGAGGTTAGTAATTGAAGTTTGGAGATCTTGACAGTTGTAGTCCCTTCATGGGTGATTTCAAGAATGTCCCATGCCTCCTTCAAAGTGTCACATGTAGAAATACGTTGAAATTCTTCGAGTGTGACAGCAGCGAAGATTGCATTTAGACCCTTACTGTTCCATCTACAACTTTCAAGTTCTCCATTGGTCTGTTCAGAAGAAGGTTTAGGGATGGTCTAGTCATTTATGGTCTTTGTTGGATGGTCCAACCTTGTTCAATGGAGAACCATACTCTCTCATCTAATGATTTTAGAAACGCTCTCATTCGAGCCTTCCAATAGGTATAATTATTCCCATCAAATAATGGTGGACAAGAGATGCATCCTCCCTCTCTTTGGAGATTCATATTCACCGAAAAATATGAGACAAGATCACACTAAAATGTTAGTGAACCCGCTTTGATACCAATTGAAAAATAAATTCGGTGAATCCCAAATCAAGGTTTGAGTTGAGAATCTCACAAGTTCGAGGGGATGGTTAGGTTTCCCTAATAGTCTGTCTACCCTTTTTGATGTTTTTAAATTAAGTTATTTAACTCAAGGGAAGATGATAATCAAGTGCAGAATAAGGAAAACCAAGCAAATCATAACACAAGGATTTTTACGTGGAAACTCTTTCGGGAAAAACCACGGGACCTAGTATAGCCATGAGAATCCACTAAGACAAAGTAAACAAGAACTTACAAGACTTGAACTTGACTCCTTCGGACTCGACACCTCGATCCTTCAGTTCTTAGTCCTCCACGCCTCGAAAAGTCACCACGTACTCTCAAGTCCCGTGATCAACCGCAGCCGCTTGTACTTCTCTTTGTGTCTAGAAAACAGTCCACGATCTTCCAATCGATCTCGGTCAATGACGGCTTCGGAATCCACCGACCAAATCACTCTACCACGATCCTTCTCGTATCGTTCTCCTTCGAAAAGGCTCTGGAATACTCCGGTCAAGGTGTTCTATCCAGAACGGGTTGATATAAATCAATACCTAGATGGACTCCATCAAAGGACAAGTCCAAACAAGCAAAACTGAAACTTTTGGCTTGTAAACTTTAGGTTTAATGCATAAACAAAGGGGAGGAGAAAACTAAGATTCCAAAGCTTTTATAAACTCTAGGAGTTAAAAACTCTCTCTATACTCTCCCAAAGTTGTGCTCCACGAAGTGGAAGGATTCCCCACTTATTGGGAATCAAAAACCATAGTTAGAAGTTGCTTAAAAGTGATTAAAAGAACCAAAATAGGAAAAAAACGGATTTAGGAAGAAATTCCATATCAGGGTCGACCCATGGGGACCATTCGGTCGACTGGATGGTGCCTTTCGGTCGACCGGATGGTCCTCAGGGTCGACCCTCACAAAACTCACTCTCTGCCAATTTGCACCATACATATTTTTCTATACCCAGGGTTGACCCAAAATGGTCAGGGTCGACCCTGAGGTGCCAAACCAAATTTCTAACTTTGTTTTTGGATATCACACTCTTCACAAAAGTTGTAGCTCATTTTGACGCGGTCGTTTTGACATATTATGGAGCAAAATCCGAGTTACGGATTGTGAGATACACCTAAAACAAGCAACCTTGGTTTTTTGAAAATTTTCAGATTTTAAAACAAGTTTTGCACTGTTTATCTCATCACCTAGGGTCCGTATGGTTAGTCCAGGTCACTCACCACCTAAGGCATCATGTTAGGATAATTCTAAGTCAAATCCCACCTATGGTAATATGGTATCTAGGTCACTTACCATCCTATGAAGGAAATGATCAACCCGAGTCTTCAACGGTCTTCAACTTCACTTGTCGTGGATGCTTGAAGGCAACGACACAAGATACTCACCTAGACACCTAGACTCACTAGTTTTGACACCGGAATATGCCAATACAAAAACATGGACTTTACAATTAAGGTGAGGTGCGAATCTTGATAACTCTACAAAAGTAACCTCATAGTCGGCCATGCTCAACTCTCCCTGCTTGAGAGTCATAAACTCAATCGCCTTCTGTTCTCTGACAGTAGCCGGGAAATATTACTTGTAGAAGATATCCAAAAACTCTGGCTATTTCCATGGCTCCCTTGACCTAGTGGACTCCCTCTGTCTCTGTGCTGCTCTCCACCAGTGTTTGGCCGAACCTTCCATCATGAAGGTGGCCGAGTCTACTCACTGCTCATCGATACAATAGAGAGCTCTAAAAATCTTCTCCAGTTGCATTACCCAAGCCTTGGTAACCATGGGTTCGGTAGTACCATAGAAAATAGGAGGATGCAATCTCCTAAATGCCTCCAATCCTAAAGTGTGATGTGCCGGAGGAGGTGTAGGCCGGGCCGGAGCAACAAAGACAGGCCTTGCTGCCAGCATGGCTAAGGTCTCGGCTATAGATGCAAAAGCTTAGGCGAAATCGGGCTATTCATCACCCGAGGGGGCATCACTTCCACTACCCCTTGTATTGTATCCGCGACCCCGAGCACCACGTCTCATGATTTATTCCTGAGAACGATAGCACAACATGAGTCTAACTTCGATACATTTTCAAAGACCATTTCAGTAGTCACCAAATATTTAATGAGTATACACATTAACATATAGAAATATACAATCCACAGTGTAACATACAATTCGTGTTTTCTAGCGTAGTACACTAAGCTTGGTTAGGTACTAACCAGTTATGACTAAGACTAACTCATTAGTCTATACTTGGAATACAACTCTTTGAAATGAACCTAGAGCCTTGTTCAATCTTGATATCAGTTCTAAGTGACCCTAGGGACTCTAATGCCTAGGCTCTAATACCACCTCTGTCTGTAGAACCCCGGAACTTTTCTCATGTATTAAAAATCGTGCCAAGGCATTTTGCCTTTGTAATCCTCCTATTTCTATGAAATGAGAAAATTTAAAGAAACTCTAAGTGTTAGGAAGTAGTATTCCTAAGTCGGACATATCGAAAACTCGAGTTACTGAAACCCATTTGCGGATCAGTCGACTTTAGGGCTAATTTGGTTAATAAATAAGGAAGAAATTGGAAATTCTAAAATGTCAAGAATGTTTCCCTTCGAAAGACGAATCCAACGCAAGTTGAATCGTCCAAATCGGACAACCGAGTCAAAAGTTATAGCCGAATTACCAAGTAGGGGAAAATGGAAGAAAACAACAAAATCTGGAGGGTGCGATCGATCGCATGCAGGAGAAATAGATCCCAAGGTCTCGGGACCATATGCGATGATGGGGATCCCTGTGTGATAGATCGCAGTGATCTGCGATCGATCGCAAGAGTGTGCGAACGATCGCATACAGAGGGAAATCAGACCAATGTATTCGGGTTCATGTGCGATAGATCGCATTAATGTGCGATCGATCGCAAGGACCTGCGATCGATCGCAGATAAGTGCGCGATCGATTGCATGCGGTAGCAGGTTCCGAATTTGGGGGTTTTAAACCCTTGTCTTTTTTAGGAATCCCATTTGGGGATTTTCTAAACCTAAGGAGAGAAAGAAGGGGAAAAAGGAGGAGGAGAGATTGAAGGCAAAATCCAAAGAGGGCTTTGGGATTGAGATCAAGGGAGCAAGCTTGAAGGATTCCAAGCTAGAACCATCCTCAATCAAAGGATTCCTCAAAGATCAAGCTTGATCTTCAAGGTTAGTACACTCTACTAACTTCTCTAGCAATACTCTAGGCTTTCTTCTTTTAAAATCACGATGTTGATCTTGTATTCGATTTTCCTTGGAAACATACTAAATATCCAAAACCTAACCAAGATAATGTGAATGAATGTGGGATGTATGAATGGATGAAATGGGTTGAGGCGATTGGATGCCGTGTTGGTTGATGAATGGGTATTGGAAAATGGTGGATAGGCACTTCAAACATAATAAATACATTTTTTGTGGTGTGATGAAATATATGCATTAAGAAATCGAAACAAAATGACTAGGAATAGGATTGCATACCAAGTGTTTGATAAAATGCTTAAATGACGTATTGAATAAATGAACTGGAATTATGAAAGCATGTATTAAGCTAATTATGTCTAAATGCCTACCTTGATCGAATGCCCTACATGTTATCCATATTCCTTTATGCTTATATTCAAAATGGGAATGCTATACTTATGTGATCCCCTCATCCAAGCATGTCATCAGGATTGTCACTATTGGCATGCACACGAGCACGCATGTTGCATGAACCAAGCTTTTCAAGAGCATATGCATATAATAAATCAACAAGAAAACATTGCATGTCAAAGAGGTTGGTAGCCCAGGGAGATTCGGGTACTAGCCTATGGCTCACAAGAAAACCCAAAACACATATTGTCAAGGAGGTTGGTAGCCTAGGGACATTCGGGTACTAGCCTCTGGCTCACAAGAAAACTAAACAAGTAATAAAAATCACATATTGTCAAGGAGGTTGGTAGCCTAGGGACATTCGGGTCCTAGCTTCTGGCTCACAAGAAAATCATATATCAAGGAGGTTGGCAGCCCAGGGAGATTCGGGTCTTAGCCTCTGGCTCACAAGTTACAAGATGTAAGTTTACAAGATGACAAGGCATTCATGCATACACGCATACATGATTTCTACAAGGCATACCGAGACATGGAAATGGGTTTTCAAGCATGAGTTTTATCGACGTTTTTGCATTCATGCACATACATCAAGATGAATATATTGCTCCATGTTCAATATTGTTAAATTATATGATTTTACTATTGCCTTGAATTGATGATTGGTACTGCATTTTTCTTTGCGTGTTTATTATTGTTATGGTTAGCTAGTAGCTTGTACTCTCTGAGTATTCCATGCTCAGCCGTACTTCATGTCGGCAGGTACTGAGGGAGCCCTCGACCCGGAGCCTTGGGTCGAGGAAGAGTATATAGAGGAGAGAGAGCCGTCTATCCCACTGCAATCTCAGGTGGACCGAGACCTTGACGTGTGGCCGTATCTCGACTACTGTTGAGGGGAGAGTACGAGAGGGTACTTATGTAATTTGACATTTTGATAGGTGGGCCTATCCACCTTAGACTTAGATATGTTTTGTATGTATGTTAACTTGGAATACTATTTTGAAAATCTTAGAAGAAAAGAAAAAGTTAGTTTACGCTTCCGCATTTATATTTAGCTTCCGCGCTCTGATTATCATTGTTTTAGTACTATAATTATCTTGTTCATGACAGGATGGTTTGGTAGGTACGTATAGTCACGCCTAAAGTATCCCTAAACTCCTAGGGGGTATTTTGGGGCGCGACACTGTCGCAACCTAAAATACCCACTAGGAGTTAAGGGATACTTTAGGTGTGACTATACTTAACCTTGCAAAGCATCCTATAATGAACAAATCAAGACATAATATAACGAAATATGCTATGGTGTGCGGAAGCTTAACTAAAATTTTCTTTTATGCATATGACTATATTCCAAGTTTATACATTAATGAAACCAAAACAAGAGTGAACATGACCACTCATCAAAATACAAAATACAGAAGTTCTCTCTCTCTCAATGATCACCCTGAAAGGGGCAATAGTCTAAGTCCCTTGCCTTCACCTGAGGCTCTACAACCAGCTCCTCATAGGGCTCATCCTCGCCATAGTCCTCCTCTATCCAAGACCCGGAGCACAGAATCGAAGGGGACACATGCACCTGAAGACATAAAATGTACGGCTGAGCATGGAATACTCAACATATACACACTACTAGCTAACAATGTTATAACAGTAATAATATCTCATGCGAGTAATTAAAAGAAATACAGTTCACTGTCATGCTTAAAACCAACATAGAAATTCACTCATCAAATCTTATCTTTCTTGGAAAACAAAACACTTTTTATAGTTCTTATGAGTTCTTACGAGCGTATGAATCCTTATGAGTTCTTAAGAGCTTATGAGACTTTCTTTTGATATTCCCATCCAATATTCTTATGAGCAAGAGGTTAGTACTCGAATGTCCCTGGGTTACCAACCTCTTTGACAGTACACTTGCTTGTGACGATTTCTTATGAGCCAGAGGTTAGCACCCACAAAACCCTGGGCTACCAACCTCTTTGACAATACACTTGCTTGTGAGAGTTTCTTATGAGCTAGAGGTTAGCACCCGTAAAACCCTGGGCTACCAACCTCCTTCACAGTACACTTGCTTGTGAGAGTTTCTTATGAGCCAGAGGTTAGCATCCGCAAAAGCCTGGGCTACCAAACTCCTTGACAGTGCACTTGCTTGTGAGAGTTTCTTATGAGCCAGAGGTTAGCACCCGTAGAACCCTAGGCTACCAACCTCCTTGACAGTACACTTGTGTTCATGCATGTGAGATTGTAATTGTGTTTTCTTAGGAGTTCCATTTGTTTATTTCAATTCTTGGTGTTTATGAGAAAATCTTGGTTATGTAAAACACAAGTGCTTAGAGTGCTTGTGAGCATCATCATGTATATAGATATATTGAAAGCCTTTAAACAACTCAAGTGGTTCATACAAGATAAGTAGCATCATAGCATATTTGGAATTTTCTAGACATATGGCACATTTTCACTCATTGCATTACATCTCTAAGTTCATGGCTTTTAAGCCTATTTTATCACAGCAGGCTTAATTTCATGGTTTATTGGAAAATAATAATAATCACCTACAAGTATAACTATATTCCTCATCTCAATGAAAAACCCCCAAATTTTACCCCTTACTCATTTGATCACAATCTAATTTGCCTAAAATCTTACATTTGCCGTTTGCATTAGAACCTAGTTAGATAATAGAGTGTTCTTACTAAATTCATTCAACCTTAATTCAATCTCGATGTCATAGATAAGTTAGATAATAGTAGGTACTTACTTCTTGATCAAATCCTAGGTTGAAGGAGAACCCTTGAGTAGAAATCCAAGCGTGTGGGAGCTTGATTGGAGCTCTTCTTCCTCAATCCAAAACCCTCTTTGAAAATCTCCCAAATCTTCTCCTCTTCCTCTTCTAAGAACTCTCTTTAGGTTTAGGGTAAACCAAAACCCTCTAAATGATCTCCTCTTTATAGGTAAAGGGGTGAAAACCCAAAAAAAAATTGCACCAAATGAGATAAAATTGCGCATCTATGATCGTTTGTAGACATTTATGATCATTCGTAGCTTTCTACGATTGTTTGTAGGTTCCTACGATCGATCGTAGCTTCACCAGTGAGTTTCCAGCATTTTCTGGGCTTTACGATCGATCGTAGCAACTCTACCATCATTCGTAGGGTCCCTATGAACGATCGCAACTTTTGCAGAAAAATTTCAGATTTTTGCGTTTTTCGTATTTCAGGCCATAACTTTTGACCAGCTCATCGGATGTTGAAGATTCAACTTGTGTTGGATTCTTCTTTAAAAGGAGAAAAATTTTGTCTTTAATAGCCGAATCCTAATTTTGAAATTTTATTTAGCAAAAATGTCTTTAAAGCCGACTGACATGCAAATGGGTTTCATCAACCCATTTTTGTAGCAGATCCGATTCCGGAAATTGGACGTTTGACTCAAAATCTGGAAAAGTGATCAACATGGACTTCGAAGAGGGTTCCAATACCTTTCCAAAAATTCAAGAATCGCTCGATTCTGATTAGCAGTGAGAGAACTAGAGCTACTCAAAAAGTTGAGGCTGATGCAAAAGCATAACCCTTATCGATGCTGAAGAGTATTCTATACCCTTACTCTTTTCATCCTAAACACCCATTCACTTATGAAGGTATTTCTTAAGGCTTTGAAAAACATCATCAAACATCATCCACCTAAAATATCTCAAAACCAAGGTTCTCATTAGCTTGATAACTATTCAAGATGGTACAATGACTTTAAGCCTTAGACCCTATTTACATACCAAGCCATCGAGATCCGGGGTTCTACATTAATAGTATTTCTTTTAGCTCGGAAGCTTTGATAATTGTGATTATCTCTTTTATGATAATTTAGGATAATTGGATTATACTCTGATCAATGAATTATGTTTAATTGTAAATTATTTATATTTAGGCACAACACATTACTAGTATTCTTTTGGACGTTGAGTTTGTGACCCAAGCAGAGATTTTTACGTAAAACCTTTGCTTACAAGATTATTGGATAATCGAGTCTGAAAAGACATTAATCGTTATGAAAGGTTGATGGATCACTAAACTGACATCTATATACCCTAAGGTTATTGGGATGAGTAAGTTTTTATCATAAGGTGAAAACCCTAAAGATCAAAACCCCTTGTGAGGGCTAGTGGGAGTTTATTACTCCTTGATAATCATGTCATCGAAAATTTTCATAATTCATATGATGAATATTTGTAAGATATGATCATGTCTGTTTTATTTTGTTCCCTTCAAGAAAAATATTAAGTGATAATTAATGGGATTATTAATCCTATGGCCTTCCATTATCGATAAGACTAGGAATTAATTAGCCTGAGTCCTGTCTCTCGGATAAGAGTTCGACATAATTCAGTCTAAATTAAACTCCTAGTACATTATTTCTTTTGTAGATAGGTCTGTATATAGCCTGATAGGGAGTGTCAACTAGAATGGGGGCACATCTCTACTTGATCATATGACAACCGAGAATAATGGGTTTCACTTAAACAAGGAAACATGACGGTTGATAGGTGACAATCATGTTGTCCTAGGAGGTCGCAAGAAAATTGGGAATCACTGATTACATAAGGTGTTATGCATAAGATGCTCAGTGACGGATGGTTACTATCCACCTTGTAGTGCATGTGTAGTACTATCCTAGCACAGAAGATTAGATGTGTATTATAAGGATCCCAATACTCATCTGAAATAAAATGTTTATTTCCTAATTTCATATAATGAAGGGAATTATAAAATTTGAAGAATGATGAGAGGATCATCACAGATTTAAAAATCTCAAAAATCCGATGAATATATGTGTGAAAAATAATGTAATAATTTATGTTTATTTTATTGTGTAGATAGCCATGAATTCCCTTTCCAAGATTCTAGAAGAGAATCGTTTGACTGGTCTTGATTTTGTGGACTGGAAAAGAAACTTTGACATTGTGCTAATCTCTCAGAAGATAGCTTATGTTCTCACTTTCGATTATCTAGAATTTGATGAGGCAATTCAGACCCCGGAGCAGGTTGAGAAAGCCTCAAAGTGGCATGAGTTAAATAGTTTGGCCAAATGTTACATTATTGCATCCATGTCGAATGTCCTATAGCAATAGCACAAGGGTTTTGCTACTGCTATGGACATATTGACTAAACTCAAGGAGATGTTTGGGGAACAGATCTGATAGGAATGAAGATATCTGATGGCACCCCAATCCAGGAGCATGTCATCAAGATGAGGGGGTTCATTAATGAACTCTTGACTCTTGGTGTAGATCTTGAGCAACAAAGTCAAACGGATTCGATCCTGAACTCCCTCTCAGAATTCATTTCTGCGTTTGTGTTGAATTGCAATATGAACAAATTGGAGACTGCTTTACCAGAGCTCCTAAACATGTTGCAAGGAGCTGAGGATCTTATGAAGCGTTCTAAGCTCTATACAAATGTGGCAGAGTGAGTTGGACCTTCGAGACCTAGGCCTAATGGCAAAGGCAAGAAAAGAAGAAGTCCAATTTCTCCAAGTTCCTCAAAGGCAAGAAAGGGAAGAACAAGAAAGCATCTTTTGAGAAGAAGGACAAGGATAAGAGTCAGAATGTCTACTTCTATTACAAGAAATCAAGTCATTAGAAGAGGAATTGCAAAGTTTACTTAACATCCCTCAAGGACAAACCTTTGGAAGGTATGTTCAAATCTTTCATCATTGAATCCAACTTCATTTTTATTTCTTTAACTCTTGGTGTGTAGATAGTGGATCTACCTCACATATCTGGAATATGTTATAGGGGTTTCAGGAGAGCAGAAAGCTCAGTGATGGGGAAGTCAAAATAAAGATGGGAATGGAAGCAAATGTTGCTGCGATTGCCATTGGAACTTATGTTTTAGAATTTGCTTTAGATAGGATTTTAGTTTTAAAAGACTGTTTATATGTGCTAGACATATGAAGAAATTTTATTTCTGTTTCTAGTTTAATCTTTAATGGTTATTCAGTGCATTTTGATACTAATGTAGTTATCAAATACAATAATAGTTTTATTTGTTAGACATATATGCCCACAAAGCCATTCAAGAATTGTATTTATCTATTTTTTTTATCAATAAATGCATATTTTTCTTTCACACATTGTCTTCTACATTGGGTAATATATCTAAAGTATCTCATTGGATGAGACTACTTTGTCCCTTAGGTAACATTGTAGGAAAACCATCCAATTAGTTGATAACTGACTGCTAAGGAGATATGGTTTTTCCAGTTCCTTGTAGACCTAAAATTTTTCTAAGTTAATTAGGATACATCTGGACAATGTATTCCTAATAACTTACACATTGTTAGTTCCATATGATAGAGTGATGAATCTCAATCACTGAGAGAAGGGTCTCTTGACTAAGATGTGGATATAAGTAAGAAGTACTTATATTGCAACTGGATCACTCAGTGGATACCCTTAGAAAAATATTGTCTTTATATTTAGGGTAGTCCATTTGACAGATTGTCCTTAACCTGAGAGGTCGACATCTTCTCTAGTATTTGCCTATGTAGCTTTGATGTAACCGGACTAAATATGGGCTCGTTGGGTTATGTATGCTGTATTGGAAGAAGTGTGTGTACGCTGAACAAAGATTCCACTACTCTTACAGAGTAAATAATATTGAGTTTATATTTGTCAATACTGGACTTGAAAAACTCAGCGCTGGTATTTATTGATGAAATGGTTTTATCGAGGAATTTATTTTCTGTATAAAAGAAATGTAATTATTATTATTATTTCTTTTAAAGAATTTCTAAAATGTTTTGAAAGTACAAGTTTAACTAAAAGTATCAAAGAGAATGGGTTCTCAATATAAGCCAGGGATTAAAGACAGTATTGGATATTGTCCCGTAAGCTTATAACAATATTGGAAGTGGAGGGATGCATCTGTAAACAAATCTTGAGATAGAAATACCAACAAGTAATTCTCTATTTTCTGGAGGTTAATCACATTGTGTTAATGGACATTAATTGTGATTGGTGGAAGTCTAGAGATATAAATAAAATTCTATAATCCTAATAGAGTATAGGAAAGGTGTTTCCTAGTAACAATGCTTTAACCAAAAGGTTGAGTACTTGGTCCCACAACCGAAAATAGGAGATCCCTTTAGATCCCACACACAAGGACTTTCTTAAAGTATTTAATTTAATGATTTATTAAATTAATTAATTTCTCTAAGAAATCACTATATGGTATAGTGAAGCTCTAAAAGGTGGAATCACATTAGATGTGAAAAACCAAATGGGTAGGACCCATTGGGGAATATTTTAAAAGAATATTTAAATTGGCCATAAAGGGTTAGGAACCCTTGAGGATGTGTGGGAGTGGGGCCCACCTAGGGTGGGATGCCTACTTCATGGATAATTCTATTTTGTTAGTCATTAATTAGTTTCTAATGAATTAAACACCTTATTGGATAAGGTTTGTTAGTTAGTTAGTTAGTTACTAATTAGCGATTCCTTGTTGGACAAGGAGTCTATTAGTTTCTTGCTAATCAAGGAATCCAAATTGGATTAGGATAAAGATAAGATTAGTTGGACACTAATGGATAAGATTAGTTTCTATTTTGATTAATCCTAATTAATTAAAGGAGAAACCAAATAGGAAACTAATTGAGGACTTCTAATTGGATTAGAAAGTGGAGTCTTGGGTTGCAAGCAACCCAAGCATATCTTATTTAAAGGGTTGGACGTCCAAGCATGTGAGACATTCAATAATTTCCAGAATTTCCAGATTTGGAAATATCTCCTCTCCCCTCAATCTCACGCCCTCCCCTCTCCAATTAGAGGTGTACGGTCAGCCCCCTAATCCTCCTTTCTTGTTATCTTGTGTTCTTAGTTTTGAATATCAAGAAGAGATTCAAGAGCCCATTCTTGAATATAAAGATTGGATCTTTTAATCAAGAAACAAGAGCTGGAATTTTTGGAAGGGGCATTAGCTTCCATTAAAGAAAGCTTTAAAGAAAAAGAAGGTCCGTGTGGATTGCGAAGGAGACTTGGCACTTGTGAAGTTTTGCCGGTATCACTTTTATCGTGGATTTAACTTAACAATTTCAAACTCGCAAAGGTATTGTGATTTTTACTCTCATTGAATAAAATCAATTAGAATCTTAGTCAGATCTTGGGATTCAATGTATGCCCCCCCAAGAACTGTTTTTCTAAAATTAAAAAGAGGCATACTGTCATTATTGTCTCCGGCACATTGTCTAATTATCAAGATCCTATAAGCAATTTTGTTAATAACATTGAAGATAAGGAGTCTACAAGTGTGAAGCCTCATAAAAGAGGTAGAGATTCTGTGAATCCAACATATTTATGGCATCTCAGACTAGGCCATATCAATTTGGATAGCATGAACATATTTATAGCATCTCAGACTAGGCCATTTACAGGCAAACCTAAGAGAGCCTTGGAATTGATTCACACTGATGAATGTGGTCCCATGAATCATTCAGCCAGAGGTGGCTTTATCTACTTCATTACATTCATAAATGATTTTTCTAGATTTGGTTTCGTATATCTAATGAAACTTAAGTCGGTATCTTTTGAGAAGTTCAAAGAATTTCAAAATGAAGTAGAAAAGCAATCAGGTAAATGTATTAAAACTCTCAGATCCAACCGAGGAGGAGAGTACCTCTCGAATGAGTTCATGGATTATCATAGAGATAATAGAATGTTATCCCAATGGACTCCCCCAAGAACACCTCAGTTTAATGGGGTTTCAGAAAGAAGAAATCAAACCCTAATTGATAATGGTTCGTTCAATGATAAATAATAATGATTTGCCAATATCTTTTTGGGGATATGCACTAGAGACTGCAATCTATCTATTGAATAGGGTACCTTTTAAGTATGTTTCCAAAACTCCATTTGAGCTATGAAATGGGTGAAAGATTAGTCTGAAGCATGTCAGGATATGGGGTTGTCCAATTCATCTGTGAAAGCAGAACTTTGACAAGTTAGAAAGTAGGACTGAAAAGTGCCTATTTACAGGATACCCAAAAGAAACTCTTGGATTCTATAATCCTAGCAAACAAAAGGCATTTGTAAGTAGGAATGCCATTTTTCTAGAAGAGGATATGATCCTCAATAGAGAAGATGGATTTAGAATAGATCTTGAGGAGCAAAATTAGAATAACATGATCATGGTTAAACCCATCTCAACTGAACCTTTAAATACACAACAGCCTAGGAGAAGTACAGGGATTAGTCGACCTCCAGATAGATTGTCTTACTAGCATGAGGTATATTCTATGGAATTAGATTCCTTAGATGATGATCCTTACATTAATCAAGAAGCAATATGTGATATTGATTCTGATAATTGGAATAAGGCCATGGAATCTGAAATAGACTCCATGAACTTGAATGGTGTCTGAACCCTGGTTGAAAAGCCTAAGGGAATAAGACCCATTGTGTCATGACCCAAAATACCCCCTAGGAGTTAGGGATACTTTGACTTGTGACCACCGTATCATACCTCCAATATGATACATAAGGCATGCATAGAAACTTGTCAGCGAAAACAAGATATAACTAACATAGCGGAAGAAAATACCTAACTAAATACTCCTATGACTTCGTCCAAGTATGAACCAACAAAATACACATGTATGTATCCAAAATGTGGAGTGGACAAGTCTCACTTAACAAAATACTGTATCTTTCTAACTCTATCAACAAAATTCAAAATCATGACGCCTATCTAATGATCCGTCATCCTGATAGTGATCTATAGAAGGCTCTGAATCGAAGTACTCTTCCTCGACCCAAGGCTTCATACCACATAAGTCGAACAGAACCCGAGCACTTGCCGATGATAACAAATATCGGCTGAGCGTGGAATACTCAATGTATACAAGCAACTAACAATAAAGTAATAACAATAAAGCAATAATAACATAGAGTATGCGAGTCATGGAGAATGAAATCCTTAAAGCATATCAAAGCATGGAAACGATGAATAGTACATGTGATAAAATCCAAAACCAAAACCGTATGAGTCATGCTATAATCATAGCCTTGTGAGTTCTTATAGTTCATGGAGTTCCTTAGAGTCGTTTATGATCCATAGAGACATAGAGCAATACCATAGAGCAAATACCATAGAGCCAATACCATAGAGATCTTAGAGCAATTTCATTTATGATCCTTTTGAGATTGTGAAACGATCTTAGACATTATCATAGAGTGCTTGTGAGTGTATCATGATGCTTTTGAGCTTGTAAACCGATCTTAGAGATATCATAGATTTGCTTAGCATCATTCATTTAAGTCACTTGTTCAAAACCCTTTCATAGTTTGAGAAATCCATGGAAAACATCGGTTCATGCGAGACATACGAACTTATGAGCGAATAGCTTTTTTTAAACACCCAAAAACCCTTAGAGGCATTTACACAAACACATAGAGTGCATAATAGTGATAGCTTATATCCAAGTATAGAAATAACACTCCGCACCATAGCAAAGCAGGGCTTATAGTATAGGATGAGAAGAACATCTTTTAGTAACTAGTGTTTATCACAAGATTGGTAGTAGAGTGTATCTACCTTGGTGAATTCAGTGATTTTGATTCCAAAAGCTTGGAACAAGTGAGAACCTTGAGTTCTTGGTTGAAAACCACCAAAAGGAAGGAAGGATCTTGATCTCCCTTCAAGCTTGAGCAACACCTAGCTTCTCTCCTTCTTCTCCTCTCAAATCTCTCTCAAAATAATGCACAAAGGGTTTATGAAACCCTAAGGTACGAACCTAGCCTTTATATCGGCAAAGGGTAGTGGCTAAAGACTTAAAAACCCTTAATGAAGAAAATCTGCGTATGACCGATCGATCGGTGGTACAGACTGAGCGATCGGTGGCTGAGTGAGCGATCAGTGGTTTCAACCGAGTGATCAGTTGAAAACACCCTCTCTGAAATTTTTCCCCATACAAATTAGTTAAACAGTCGATAGCTACCGATCGATCGGTGTGGGACCGGTCGATCGGTGGTTATCACTAAGCAATCGGTGATTTTTGCTGCAAAACCCTATTTTCACTACTTTAGACCTTTTCAATCCCATTTCTAACACCTTTAGTGCTTTAAACTCACTCCCTAAGGATATGTAGACATATTGAAACATGCATGCCATAAGTCCAAACACATATATTAACACAAGGGCCATTAGTGTACAAAACCACACTTGAGCACTATTCACTACTTAGTGAAATGAAGATTTGGGGTTCTACATCCCTCCCTCCATACAAGAATTTTATCCTCCAAATTAGATTGACAGCAAAGGATAACAAGAACAAAATACATACAATCTAACGAAGGAAACTACTCAAACAAGTGAGGGTACTTTTCCTTCACTTCGGCTTCTCGCTCCCATGTAGCCTCTTCCTTGGAATGATGCAGCCATTTCACATGGACTAACAGGATAGTCTTGGTGCACAAGACTTGATCTCGACGATCCAAGATCTGAATTGGTTGCTCAACCAAAATGAGATCCTCTCGAATCTCCACGGGATCAAGAGCAATGACGTGAGACGGAGCTGGAATGTATTTCCTAAGTATGGAAACGTGAAATACATTATGGACCGTTGCTATGTGAGGCGGTAGGGCTACCCTGTAAGCAACCTCACCAACCCTACTGATGATCTCGAATGGTCCCACGTACCTAGGACTGAGTTTCCCTTTCTTTCCGAACCGCATGATCTCCCGGCTCGGCGAAATCTTCACAAAAACCCGATCCCCAACTTGGAATTCCAAATCTCTGTGGCGAGTGTCCGCATAGCTCTTCTACCTATCTTGAGCAATTTTCAATTGCTCCTTGACTACCTTGACCCTTTATGCGGTTCGCTCAATCAACTCAGGACCAAGTACCTTTCTCTCACCAACTTCATCCCAATATAGCGGTGATCTACAACTTCGACCATACAGAGCTTCAAAAGGCGCCATTTTGATGCTTGCCTGGTAACTATTGTTATAGGCAATCAACCAATGGTAAGTGTTCCTCCCAACTGCCCTGAAAGTCCAGCATACAAGCTCAGAGCATATTCTCTACAACCTGATTCACCCGTTCAGTCTGCCCATCGGTTTGAGGATGGAAAGTAGTGCTGAAATCAAAACGAGAACTGATAGCGTCTTGAAAAGTTTTCCAGAACCTAGAAGTGAACCTAGGGTCTCGATCAGACCCAATGGAAACTAGCACACCATGCAGATGAACCACCTCCTTAACATACAAGGCTACCAACTGATTCGAGTTAAAAGTAGTCCGATACAGAAGAAAGTGTGCAGACTTTTTCAAGCTGTCAATTATCACCCAAATAGCATTAGACCTCTTCATCGTCCGTGGCAAACCCAGGATGAGGTCCATCAATATATTCTCCCACTTCCATTCCAGAATAGGGAGGGACTGTAAAAGACCTATAGGTCTCTAATGTTCAGCCTTCACCTGCTTGCACACCAAACATCTAGAAACAGACTCGGTGACTTCTCTCTTTATGTTTCGCCACCAGTAGTGCCTCTTGAGATTCTGGTACATCTTAGTACCTCCCGGATGTACCATGTACATGGATCGGTGAGCCTCGCCCAAGATCTCACCCCTCAACACTATGTCGGCAGGAACACATAACCTGCCTTTAAATGTGATAAGACCATCACCATTCAAAGCAAACTCCTAACTACCACTACTAACCAATTTATCTTGGTAAGCAAGCAACTCAACATCCAAGTTTTGCAACTCCTTGATCCGATGCAAGATATACGGCCTAACTGCGATGTTTGACATCACCGGCCCATAGGTAGCATGCTTGAGAGTAGTGTCTAGGTTACACATATCATTCAATAACTTCCACTCTTGTACTCTCAAGTGAGCCATGACCCCGTAAGGTTTCCTGCTAAGTGCATCCGCTACTACGTTCGCCTTACCCGGATGGTACTGGATAGAACAATCATAGTCCTTCATGAACTCCATCCATCGACGCTGCCTCATATTCAACTCCTTCTGGAAGAAGAGATACTTCAAGCTCTTGTGACCTGTGAACACCACGAACTCTTCCCCATAGAGGTAGTGACATCAAATTTTCAGTGCAAAGACGACTGCTGCAAGCTCTAAGTCGTGTGTGGGGTAGTTCTGCTCATGGTCCTTTAACTAACGTGAAGCATAAGCAACCACTTGCTTATGCTGCATAAGAACACACCCAAGTCCAACAAGTGAAGAATCACTATAGACTTCAAAACCACCGCTCCCAGACGGAACTGTGAGAACAGGGGTTGTGGTAAGCCTCTTCTTCAACTCCAAGAAACATGCCTCGCACTTGTCACTCCAAGTGAACTTAGCGTTCTTTTGCGTGAGGTAGGTAAGTGGAGCTACTAAGCTGGAAAATCCCTTCCCTCCATGAACCTCCTGTAGTATCTTGCCAGGCCGAGAAAACTACGAATCTCGGTAATACTCTTCAACCTCTGCCAATTCATTAGTGCTTCAATCTTCGCAGGATCGATTGAGATACCCTCAACTGACACCACATGACTAAAGAATGACACCTTGTCTAGCCAGAACTCGCACTTGCTCAACTTAACATATAGGCGATGCTCTCGAAGAGTCTGCAATACAATGCAGAGATCTCTCCTGTGATCATCCTGTGTCTGTGAATACACAAGGATATCATCTACAAATACGATCACACACCGATCGAGAGACGATCTGAACACCCGGTTCATCAGATCCATAAATGTTGCTGGCGTGTTAGTCAGATTAAAGGACATTACTAGAAACTTATAGTGATCGTATCGAGTTCTGAATGCCGTCTTCGGAATGTTCTCCTTCTTGATCTTCAACTGATAATAACCAGATCGGAGGTCAATCTTTGAGAAAAACCTTGCACCCTTCAACTGATCAAACAAGTCATCTATCTGAGGCAATGAATAATGATTCTTGATAGTGACCTTGTTCAGTTGCCTATAGTCAATACACATTTGCATTGACCCATCTTTCTTCTTCACGAAGAGCACAGGAGCTCCCTAAGGTGAGACACTTGGCCGAATAAAGTCAAGGCCTTGCAATTCCGCCAACTGGTCCTTTAACTCTTTAAGCTCAATAGGGGCCATTCTATACGGAGCCCTCAAAATCGGTGCCGTGCCTGGAGCTAGCTCAATCACAAACTCAATTGCCCGATCAGGAGGAAATCCCGGTAAGGTCTCTGGAAAAACATCCGTATACTCACACACTACTGGAATGGATGTGGAGTCTCGTACTTCTACATTCTCGAGACTAAGAGCTGCAAAGCGAGCAATGTCTCTCCTCTGAAGTCCCCTGAAATGAAACGGCTTTAAACCAGCGGGTTCAAAGTTCACCACCTTCTTGAAACACGCCATGTGCCCGTGGTGAGCTAAGAGCCAATCCATACCTAGGATAACATCGAAATCCCAATCCTGAAACCCCAGAATGATTAGGTCGACCGACAACTCGTGCTGCATGACTTGCACAACACTGCCCAGATACGCTTTATCTGTCTCAACAGACTTGCCCAATAAAGTCAAAATAGATAACTCCCAAGGTAGCTTACTCGACTCAGACATAAAGCCTTCGGCAAAACTAGGTGAGACGAACGAATCAATGGATCCCGTATCAATCAACACCCGTGCTAAACATTCATTTACTAACAACAAACCTGAGAATTTTAACTACCCAAGTTATAGCATAAACTACACGCTAATACCTATAGATACACGGATAGCAAAACACCACGTAGAATATATATACACATAATTCATCATGACAACAATAGAACTTTAACCATCTCAATTTACGCATACCTTGCACAACATCATCAGATGCTTGTGCGTCTCTGTTAGTCATGGCGAATACCCTTGTTAGCCTGACGAGGCTGTTGGGTAGGTGGCAAGGATCTAGAGGCTTGAGATAAAGACCCCTGAAGTGAAGTCTACTTGCCTGGAGGTCGGACTCCCTGTGGCCCAGCCTGTGACTACCTACGGGGGCAATCCCATATCACGTGGCCAACCTCACGACAGTGGAAGCATCCACCTAACCTACGGTAATCCCCAGCCTTGTGCCGATGACCACATATAGCATACTTCTCAAAAGCCTGCAATGTGGAGGAAGCCGGAGGCGTAATCCTCAAAGCCTGTGACGTCGTAGGACGTTGTGCCTGAGGCGCAAACGAAGACCTCTGAGCCGACATCGGCTAAGAGAACTGGTATGGTGCAGTCCTGGTCCTCTTCTCGAACTGTGAAGAACCACTAGATTGACCCCGAGACATGCTTCTCCTGAAGCCACTATCTCGTCCTGATGAACTCTTCTGTATTCTTCTTGACGATCTTCGCCTTTCCTACTATCTCTCTCCAGGATTCCACTTGGAAAATGGACACCCTATCTCGGAGGAAAGCCTTCAACCCCATTTTAAACTTCCGGACCCTCAGGTCTTCAGTCACAACCAAATGTGGAGCAAACCTTGACAACTTGGTGAACATAGCCTCATACTCGGCCACATTCATTGTTCCTTGTTCTAAAAGCATAAACTCCCTCGCCTTCTGTTCCCAAATGAATCTAGGAAAATACTACTCACAGAAAGTTTCTAGGAACTCCGCCCCTATCTAAGGTTCCCTTGCCTTTGCAACATCTCTCTGCCTTTGAGCATCTCTCCACCAATGTTCGGCTTCACCTTCCATCACGAAGGAAGCCCATTCAACTTGTTGTTCCTCAGTGTATCAGAGAGCCCAAAAGGTCTTCTCCAACTGCATAATCCATGCCTCTGCTACCATTGGGTTTAGAGTACCTTAGAAAGTAGGAGGTCGTAGTCTCCGGAATGCTTCAAGTCCCACAGTGTGATGCACCGGTGGAGGCACAGGAGTAGTCAGTGGGGTAGGAGTAGGCCTGGCTGCCAACAAAGCCAAGGTCTCTGCTATAGAATCCATAGCATTCGTGAAGTAAAGCGGCTCCTCTTCTCTCAGAACCTCACCCTCAGATCTCAGAGCATGGTAACCACGACCCCGATTACCGTGTCTCATGATATAAAATCCTGAGATCAATTGGTAAAACATGAGTCTAACTTGTATACCGATCCTCACACAACATATATCAATTCAATAATCATGAAATGCTATTACCGCATATAGTATACATCGAAGTATACACATAATCATATAATTATAACTTAGAGTTTCCTAGCGTAGTTAAGATCCTTGGGTTGGGTATCTACCCTCTTGGAATAAGACTAAGGATGTAATCTAACTGACATCTATCTAGGATCCTAGACCAACCTAAGGACTCGCTTAATACTAGTTATGTTGTGGTAACAAGCCTAACACAAACAAGTCCATCTAAGTTATAAGTTCAACTCAGAGAACTGACTTCTGCTTAGCCCAAGGGACACTAATCCCTAGAGTAGAATAACTCTAGTTCTAACTTAGAAGACACTATCCTATGTGACCTAATGCCTTGGCTTTGATACCAAGTCTATCGTGACCCAAAATACCCCCTAGGAGTTAGGGATACTTTGACTCGTGACCGCCATATCATACCTCCAATATGACACATACGGCACGCATAGAAACTTGTCAGAGTAAACAACACACATAGTAGAAATGATTTGCAATGCACAGCGGAAACAAAATATAACTAACATAGCGGAAGCAAATACCTAACTAAATACTCCTATGACTTGGTCCAAGATGAACCAACAAAATACATATGTATGTATCCAAAATGTAGAGTGGACAAGTCCCACTCACACATAACAAAATACTGTATCATTCTAAGTCTATCAACAAAAGTCGAAATCATGACGCCTATCTAATGATCCATCATCCTGATAGTGATCCATAGAAGGCTCTGGATCGAAGTACTCTTCCTTGGCCCAAGGATCCATACCACATAAGTCGAATGGAACTCGAGCACCTGCCGATGTTAACAAATATCAGCTAAGCGTAGATTAATCAGCGTATACAAGCTACTAACAATAAAGTAATAACAATAAAGCAATAATAACATAGACATTCGAGTCATGGAGAATGAAATCCTTAAAGCATATCAAAGAGAGGAAACCGTGAATAGTACATGTGATGAAATCCAAAACCAAAACCGTGTGAGTCATGCGATAATCATAGCCTTGTGAGTTCTTAGAGTTCATGGAGTTCCTTAGAATCGTTTATGATCCGTAGAGACATAGAGCAATACCATAGAGCAAATACCATAGAGCCAATACCATAGAGATCTTAGAGCAATTTCATTTATGATTCTTTTGAGCTTGTGAGACGATCTTAGACATTATCATAGAGTGCTTGTGAGTGTATCATGATCCTTTTGAGCTTGTGAACCGATCTTAGAGATATCATAGAGTTGCTTAGAATCATTCATTTAAGTCACTTATTCAAAACCCTTTAGTACTTTGAGAAATCCATGGAAAACATCAATTCATGCGAGACATACGAAATTATGAGAGAATAACACATTTAAACACCCAAAAACCCTTAGAGGCATTTACACAAACACATAGAGTGCAGAATAGTGATAGCTTACATCCAAGTATTGAAATAACATTCCGCACTATAGCAAAGCAGGGCTTATAGTATAGAATGAGAAGAACATCTTTTAGTAATTAGTGTTTATCACAAGATTGGTAGTAGAGTGTATCTACCTTGGTGAAATCAGTGATTTTGATTCCAAAAGCTTGGAACAAGTGAGAACCTTGAGTTCTTGGTTGAAAACCACCAAAAGGAAGGAAGGATCTTGATCTCCCTTCAAGCTTGAGCAACACCTAGCTTCTCTCCTTCTTCTCCTCTCAAATCTCTCTCAAAATAATGCACAAAGGGTTTATGAAACCCTAAGGTACGAACCTAGCCTTTATATAGGCAAAGGGTAGTGGCTAAAGACTTAAAAACCCTTAATGAAGAAAATCTGCCTATGACCAATCGATTGGTGGTACAGATTAAGCGATCGGTGGCTGATCGAGCGATCAGTGGTTTTAACTGAGTGATCGGTTGAAAACACCCTCTCTGGAATTTTTTCACAAACAAATTAGTTAACTAGTCAATAGCTACCTATCGATTGGTGTGGGACCGGTCGATCGGTGGTTATCACCGAGCGATCGGTGATCCCCTGTTTTGCTACATAACCCTATTTTCACTACTTTAGACCTTTCCAACCCCATTTCTAACACCTTTAGTGCTTTAAACAAACTCCCTAAAGATATGTAGACCTATGGAAACATGCACGCCATAAGTCCAAACACGTATACTAACACAAGGCCAATTAGTGTACAAAACCACACTTGAGCACGATTCACTACTTAGTGAAATGAAGATTCGGGGTTGTATACGTTGGGTGCAAATGGATCTGCAAGAGGAAATGTGGATCCAATGGAAAGGTAGAGACCTTTAAAGTAAGGCTTGTGGCGAAAAGAGTATAATCAAATAACTGGTATCGACTATGAGGAAACCTTTTCACTAGTAGCAATGCTAAAGTCGATCAGAAATCTATTATCAATTGTAGCTTACTATAATTATGGCCTTAAGCAAGCTTCTCGGATGTCAAAACCACTTTCTTGAATGGAAACAGTCAAGAGAATATTTATATGGACCAGCCCGAAGGTTTTGACCTCCATGGCCAAAATAATAAAGTATGCAAATTGATAAAATCCATTTATGGCCTTAAGCAACCTTCTTGGAGTTGGAACATCCGTTTTGATGAATCAATCAAATCGTTTGGTTTTCAGCAAAATATGGATGAGGCATGTGTGAACAAGAAGGTCAGTGGGAGTGCAATAACTTTCCTAGTTCTTTAAGTAGATGATATTCTACTCATTGGGAATGATGTAGGAATGTTATCTACTATTAAAATGTGGTTGTCATGTAACTTTGCTATGAAGGACCATGGTGATGCCTACTATATCATTGGTCTTAAATTGTTAGAGATCGAAAGAAAAGGATATTAGGATTGTCCCAAGTCAATTAGATTGACAAGATCTTACGCAAATATAACATGGAAAATTCCAAGAAAGGGATGTTACCCTTTAGGCATGAAATTAGACTCTCCAAATCAAAGTCTCCAAAGACTGATGATGAAAGAGAGGAGATGAGCCATTACCCATATGCATCTGTAGTGAGAAGTCTCATCTATGCTATGTTGTGCACAAGACCTGAAATTTGTCACGCAATGAGTATCGTGAGTAGAGATCAATCAAACCTGGGTCTTGGGCATTAGACAATAGTTAAGCATATTTTCTTGAATTAAAGGTGGATTAAATTGTCTTGTTTACAATATGGATAAAAGATTTTATCCAAACACAGTATGGATAAATAGTTTATCCAAGCACTTGGTGTTGTATCCTTGTTAAATCTCCTATCATACTTTATGGTGATAATAGCAGTGCTATTGCTCAATCCTAGAGTAAATCAAAGGACTAAGCATAATGAAAGGATTTTTTCATTTGATTCGAGACAATGAGATTGTTAGAGAGGAAACATCGAGTTATCCAAGAGTGCGTAGCGGACAACAAGGCAGACCCGTTTACTAAAGCACTTCCTCATAAGGTGTTTGAGAAACATCTAAAGACGATGGATATTAGATACATAGGAGATTGGCTTTGAGTGCAAGTGGGAGATTGTTAGACATATATGCCCACAAAAGCCATTCCGAAATTGTATCAGTGTACTTAATCAATAGAAGCATATTTTACATTCATACATTGTCTTCTACATTGGGTAACATATTAAAAGTATCTAATTAAATGAGACTACTTTGTCCCTTAGGTAACATTGTAGGAAAACCATCCAATTAGTTACTAACTAATTGCTGAGGAGATATGGTTTTCCTGTTCCTTGTAGACCTAGTATTGTTTCTAAGTTATTCAGGATACATCTGGACAATGTATTCATACCAACATACACATTGTTAGTTCATATGATGGAGTGATGAATCTCAATCACTAAGAGAAGGGTCTTTGGGTTTTGTACGTTATATTAGAAGAAGTGTATGTACGCTCAACAAGGATTCCACTACTTTTCTAGAGTAATTAATATTGAGTTGATACTTGTCAAAACCGGACTTGAAAAACCCAGCGTTGGTATTTATCGATGAAATGGTATTATCAAGAAGTTTATTTTCTATATAAAAGGAATATAATAATTATTATTATTTCTTTTAAAGAATTTCTAAATGTTTTTGAAAGCCCAAGTTTGACTAAAAGTATCAAAGAGAATAGGTTTTGAATATAAGCTAGGGATTAAAGACAATATAAGATATTGTCCCGTAAGCTTATAACAATATTGGAAGTGGAGGGACACATCTGTAAACAAATTTTGTGATGGAAAAACCTGCAAGTAATTCTCTAATTTCTGGGGGTTAGTCACATTGTATTAATGGACATTATTGTGATTAGTGGAAGTCCAGACATAGATGAAATTCTATAATCCTAATGGAGTTATACGAAACTATTTCCTATTAGCAATGCTTTAGCCAAGAAGGTTAAGCACTTGGTCCCACAATTGGAAATAAAAAATCCCTTTAGATCCCACACACTAGGACCTTCTTAAAACTTTTAACTTAATTATTAATTAAATTAATTTCTCTAAGTAATCACTGTATGGTATAGTGAAGCTCTAATAGGTGTAATCATATTGGATGTGATAAACCGAATGGGTAGGACCCATTGGGAATTTTGATAAAGATTAAAAGGATGACCTTTAGGGTTTAGAACCCCAAGGGGTGTGTGGAAGTGGGGCCCACCTAGGGTGGGACGCCCACTTCATGATTGGAACCTTGTTTAATTAGTTTCTAATTAATAAACTCCTTATTAGATAAGGATAAGGTTAGTTAGTTACTAATTAAAGATTCCCTAATTAAATGGGATTCCATTAGTTTGTTACTAATTAAGATTCCCTAATTAAATGGGATTCCATTAGTTTGTTACTAATTAAGATTCCTTATTAGATAAGGATAAGATTAGTTAGTTACTAGTGGATAAGGTTAGTTTCTTTTAAAGATTAATCCTAATTAATTAGGAGTAATCAAGAAAGGAATCTTTTGAGGAATTCTAATTGGATTAAGATGAGGAATCTTAGATTGCAAGCAAAGCAATCCAAGAGGGAACTTTGTTTATAGGGTGAACGCCCACCCCTTGGAGATGACTCTCTACACCTCACGATTTTCTCTCCCCTTTGGTCAAACTCACGCCCCTCTCTCTCCCTCTTGGAAAGTGTATGGTCACCCCTTTTTCCTCTTGGTTCGAGTTTTTCTCTTGAGCAAAAGCAAAACCAATCTTGTTAAATCAAGAAAGTATCTTGAGATTCAAGAGAAGAACAAAGATCATAGAGCAAGAATTTGGAAGGGCAATTAGCTTCCATTAGAGAAAGCTTTAAAGGAAAAAGAAGGTTCTTGTGCATCGCGAAGGAAACTTTACACTTGTGAAGTTTTGCAAGCAATGTTTTGACGTGGATTTGACTTAACACTATCAAAGACACAAAGGTGATTGTTATTTTATCCTTCATTGAATAAAATCAATTAGAATCTTAGTCAGATCTTGGGATTCGATGTATGCCTTCCCATAAATTATTTTTCTAAAATTAAAAAGAGGCATACTTTCACTTTTTTATCAGACATTCTTTGCCACTTGACAGTCAGTGTCTGACTGCCAGTTGATAAAGGACTGGCCTTGGTCAGTTCGCAAGTTAAAGGGGTGAGACCATGGGTCTCACCAATGGTCTGGGTTAGGTCCAAAGCCTATTTGGGTTATAGGCTAGGGTTTGACCTAAGTTAGTCAACGAACCAAGACAAGGTGGGACCATGGGTCCAGCCCTTGGTCTGAGTTGAGTCCTTGGCCATTTAAGCTCATGGACTAGTCTAATTATTGAGTAGCCCACGGATAGACTTGTAGAGTCTGTCCACAGAGCTTAAGTGGGGGTCTATTCGCGAGGGAAAATCCTAATCACATGTCAGTCCCCTAAGGACAGACACAAAGGTATTTCTGTGAGGCATAATTGCCTTGCTGCCAGCTTTTAATGCTTAACGGGCTAGGGGTGAGCCAGCCCTTGGCCAACTGGTGCGCGTGCCTTTGGCATACGTGAAGCCCAACTACCCACTCCTGTGGGTGGTGATCAGGTGGGCCAGGTACACCATACACCCGCCTTGCGAGAGATGTGATTTAACTTTCCACAATCTAGGACTTTAGATAGGACGAAATGTACGCTAGACGGATCGAGGGTTGAGACACCCTTTATGCTCTTGCATATTTTTTTGAGCTCCTCTTGAATTTGTCCTACGATTTTTTATCGGGACTTTGCTTTTTTTTTTTGCCTTGCTTTTGATCAGGCTTTGCCTTTTATTGGGCCTTTTTTTTTATTTTGACCTTCTATTTTTTATGAGGCTAATTGTTTCCTCATTTGATTAACAGTTTTGACCGCAACTGATTTTAGGTTGCCTACGTACCCTTTGGTAGGATCAGTTTGTTAGACATGATGCACAAAAAAGTCATTTGAATTGTAAGATTCTTATTAATTTGATTAATAGAGATTTCTTCTTTATCTATTGTGAATTCATTATGGGTAATTGACCATGATCATTAGATGATCTATACGATATGAAATATCGACTAAGGTCCATAGGATATATTGTAGGAAAGCTATGTGATGGGATTATAACAGGCAGATATAGCTTTCCAGTTCCTTATACTTTATATAGTCACAACTATGGGTGAAGCTGGGCACTTCACTTCTATGGCTGCTACAATGCTAAGATGTTCTCAATGGTTGAGATGTAGTTTTATCAAAAAAAAGAAAAAAAAAGAGATGTAGTTTTATCTCAAACTATTGTAGTGGAGACTACACATCAGCATATGGGTGCTTAAATGTACACTAACTGATTGCATGAAATAAGAGACCTCTTGCATAAATATACTATCAGATAGTTGGTCTCTCATTCACATTGAATAGTTTCAATGATCCTTAGATATGATGAGTTCATTTATAACTGAGCAGTAATCTGACTGTTTCGATTCCACCAAAGTATTCTCTACCTTAGGGAATACGATACAATGACAGTTGGATAGTCAGAAAGTTGTTCGAGTCATGATGAATTTGAAACAAAAAATCCATGCTCATTAAATTAAGAGATTATCCAAGTTTCGGGTAACAAAATAAGTATGAAATATATTTTTATTAAAATATATTATAATTATAAAAGTTTTTATCAAAATATTTTAAATGAGAAAAAGTTTCTCATGGCTTAATCAGATGTCTTGGAAACCCGGATGATCTGCAATGGGCTATGAGTTAGATAGTATAAATAATCTTGAAGGCCCATTAGGGATAATGTAATTGGAAGGATCAATTGAATTAAAAATTTCTTGTGGCGGGATCCTTATTGGTTAGTGTTATTACACTGGGTTTCAATTGCAACATGGATATCTCACGTCACTTGCAAATCCGATATAATTCCTATTTAGGGTCAATGGGATAACATTGGCAAGCCAGGGTTAGAATGTCCCAAAGCAATTTGTGGATATGGTCATATAAGATATACAAGCTCAATAAAAGATTAAATGTTAATCTATAAATCTAGTGATTAAATGTTAATCATTAATTAAATAGATTTAATGTTAATCTATGGTTTAAATGAATTGTTAATTTAAATTAAAGGAAAATATTAATCATTATTTAATTAGCCTGATATAAGGGGAAATGGGTTTGACCCATATCCATAAACCCATAAAGTATGGACCTTAAAATTGGGTCCAAGCCCATGGGGTTTAATCCCTAGGGTAGGGCACCCATTTGATGTTTCCTAATTTGATGAGGATTAGGTTCATTAATGTCGCAACCCAAAACCCACCCTAGGAGTTAGAGTGAATCTTGGACGACTAATCATAACTTGCATGACTTGCTTGACCAAAATTGAAAGTATGACTCTTTTTATTTTTAGAAACACAGTTCTTGGGGGGCATACATCGAATCCCAAGATCTGACTAAGATTCTAATTGATTTTATTCAATGAAGGTTAGAATAACATTCACCTTTGCGACTTTGAAATTGTTAAGTCAAATTCACATAAGAATAGTACTCGCAAAACTTCACAAGTGTCATGTCTCCTGTCGATTCACACGAACCTTCTTTTTCCTTTAAAGCTTTCTCTAATGGAAGCTAATGGCCCTTCCAAATTTCATGCTCTTTTATCTTTTCTTCTTTTTTTTGATCCAAGAATCTTTCTTGATCAAACAAGATCCAATCTGGATCTTCAAAGAACTTGTTCTTGATCATCAAGATCAAAAATCAAACAAAAAGGAAGAAGGGGAAGGGTGACCGTACACCTTCAAAGGGGGAGAGGGCTGGGTGTGAACTTGAGGAGAGGGAGAGAAGAAAAAATTCTGGAGAATTATATATCTTAAAGGGCTGGGCATCCAATCCTTTATATAAGTTCCCTCATGGTTGCTTGAATTGTAATCCAATTATAATTCATTAACCTTATCCTAATCCAATTAGGATTCCTCAATAGTTTCCTTTATTGATTATTCTCCTAATCCAATTAGGATTAATCTTAAAAGAAACCAACCTTATCCATTAGTAACTAATCTTATCCTTATCCAATAAGGAATCTTGAATTAGTAACTAACTAATGGAATCCCTAACAATTAGGGAATCTTTCATTAGTAACTAACTAACTAACCTTATCTAATAAGGATATTAGTTATTAGAAACTAATTAAAATAATAACAATTATTATTCCTCCTTGAAGTGGGCGTCCCACCCTAGGTGGGACCTACTCCACACGCCCAAAGGGTTTCCAAAACCCTCTTGGTCACTTGAATTATTATTTTATAATAATTCCCAATGGGTCCTACCTATTTGGTTTTTCACATCCAATGTGATTCCACCTTTTAGAGCTTCACTATACCATATAGTGATTACTTAGAGAAATTAATTAATTTAATTATAAATTAAATTAAATATTTTAAGAAGGTCCTTGTGTGTGGGATCTAAAGGGATCTCCTATTTCCGGTTGTGGGACCAAGTACTTCACCTTTTTGGTTGAAGCATTGTTACTAGGAAACACTTTTCCTATACTCCATTAGGATTATAGAATTTTATCTATATCCCTGGACTTCTACTAATCACAATTAATGTCCATTAACACAATGTGATTAACCTCTAGAAATTAGAGAATTGCTTGTAAATACCATCTCACAATATATTTACAAATAAATCCTTCCACATTCCGATATCACTTGTAAGCTTCCGGGATTGGAACAATTCCACTGTCTTAGTCCCTAGCTTATGAATACAACTTCGATAAAAACCATTTTACCGAAAAGCACCAATACTGGATTTAACAGGTCAGTTCAACAAGTATCACCTTGATATCACTATCTCCAATTAAGGAGTTGTGGATTCCTTATTGAGTGTTTACACACTTCTCCAAACATAGTGTACATGACCCAACGTACCCGGAGTTAGTCCTGTGTATTGGACATTGCCGATTGGCACATCAAAGCCATATAGACAAATGTCTGAGAAGATGTTAACCTCTCAGGTCTAAGGACAATTTTTCAAATGGATAACCCTAATACAATCTGACAGTGTATTCCATAGGGTATCCACTAGTGACCCCGTTCAGTATTATGTACTTGCTACATATACTCACATGTTAGTCAAGAGTCACCACTCTCTGTGAATGAGATTTATCACACTATCTTATAGAACTACACATGTGCAAGCCATGATGAAGTACGGCGCCCAACCAGTACTCTAGAGGCTTCGATCAATATTAGGTTTACAAGGAACCAGAAAATCATATCTCCTTGCAACCTTTGCATGATTTTCCTACAATGTTACCTATGGAACTTTATGTCTTCATCATATGAGACAGTAATTAATATAAATACCCTTTATAGTTGGTTGTGTGAATATGATGCTTATCTAATCAACATAGAAAAGTCTCTGATTGGCTTTCGAGGGCATATATGTCCAACAATCTCCCACTTGCACTCTAAACCAATTAGATGTAATACCCATCTTCTCAGTGATGTTTCTCAAACACCAATTGAGACATAACTTAATATGTATGGGTCTGTCATGTCTGTTTTACCACAACTATTGTAGTGATGCAATAACACTTGCAATTCTTGCGAATTTATTATCAATAACCATAGTCTTAAAAGACTAAACAAAAATGATACTGTCGAACAGTCATTTTCAGAAGTTAACATGCTTGTGCTTTACCATTGTATAATGCTCCGGACTAATCTAACCAATATCTTATCACATCAACATGTGATAAATATCCGGTCTAGTACAAGTATATTTTCTCATGATATCATATATCTAAGAGAAACAGATTCCATCCCATAAAGGTAGAAACTCTTTTCTTGGAATCTTACTTGCACAAAAACATGATTGTTATTAGGAGAATAACAATATCATTTTCATTTTGTCTCTAAACTATTTAGGACTAAGAAAACATGATGTCAAAGTTTTTGTCCTTCATTGTAAAATTGCTTGATCAAATCTAAGAGAAGAATAATATTCATACTTCATTCATAATGAAAAGAATATTATCTTTGCATAGAGCCAGGAAAGTAATTATGCTCCCACTAACCAATTTGCACACAAATGATACTTTTATTCTTAGATGAAAATCAAACAGTTTAATTACTTCATTAAAATAAAAGTTAGTCCATCTACAGATTCTGGGACCTGTGGGTTCTAGTGTACTATAGTGAAAGTAGAGAGTTGATCTCTATCAATTCTCATAGTTATTGGTCTATTGGGCTTCCGCTTCTAGAACAATTCTAGATTCAGTGTCTCTACTAGGAAACTTGTATTCCTGTTTACAAATATCTTTTGTTATCCAGGAATAGAGATTAAGTATCTCTAATGCGAATCTCAAGCTCATCTTCTATCAAATCATATCCAATATAATTCGATTTAACAATACCATCATGCTATGGTTTGTTATGAGAATTATCTGAGACAGATGTAATGAGAGTAAATTATGAAATTTCTATTAAGAGGTACTCTTCTCAATCATGGAAGACTTACCTAGCTGTTTCTTTATTTCAATGCAGAATTCCTTGAACTTTTCAAAGAATGTGAAATAAAGTTAGCTACCTCTTAATGGAAGATGCATATGGTTACGATCATCCAACCTTTGTCCCATTCCCAAGTAGAAGTTTCATCTACTTAAATTTCTCATTCTCCTTAACAAACATGCAACTATTGCACTTATGCAAGATCATACCAAGCATTACGAGCTAGAGGTTCCAACAATTAAGTTGAACTTGATGAGTATACAATCTGGACAATCCTTCCAAAGGTTTGTCCTGTATCCAATGACCAATTGCTTCACTATGAAGTACAATCCTTATACTTTCCTTTCTTCTCAGAAGAGCCTTTGTCCATACTACTAGAATACCTTTCTAATGAAAAATCTTGGATTTCTTTCCTTTGCATAAATGCTCGGGATTTTGAAAATCCAATTCTTTTGAACATCTTTGCAAGTAGCATTGAACTCTTCAAAGGTTCTTAGTCATATGCAATATGTGGGATTTCAGACAATCTGATTTCCTACCTGTTCAACATAACCATATTAAAGGACTGCGGGAGTTTGTCGAGGATCATATCCTCTAATCCCATAAATTTATCTCAATTTATCTCAGCACCAAGAATTGGGATTTATGAATCCAATGATCTCTATCATAAATTTTGTGACTGGGTTTCCCTAGTCAACTTGGTGTCCACTTGTCCTTTTATATAGTAAGCTACCTAGCAGCCCTATTGTATTCTGTAAACATCTCATATGAGATTTAACATCAGTAGTGAGAACTTTGGCAATTCTTTAGATAGTAAGCACAAACTTGAGATTCCTTTTCCATTCCAAACACTTTGAATTGGTCAAGAGATTCTCATTAAAGTCTTGGTAAGGTGGTTATAGAATGACATGAAAATAAAACATACATCATAATATTTCACACATTAGAATATCATTAGATCAGGGCTTTCGATCTTTGATGATATTGCTCATCATTCAGTCAAATTTCATAGACCCCTCAATCTATAAAATTAGGAAATATGCTACTTTATATTTCTGATGAGCATTGGGTGCCTTATAATTGTAGCGACCCAAAACCCACCCTAGGAGTTAGAGTGAACTTTGGACTACTAATCATGACTTGCTTGACAACCAACCTGCAAAACCCACAGAGCATATACCATAGAGGACAATATAGCGGAAACATAACTATAAAACACAGCGGAAGTCTAACCAAACCTCTATGAATATACATACGTAAATCCAAGTTTATACAAAAAGTAACCAAAAGAAAGTGCGGACAGACCCGCCAAAATACATGAATGTATATCTCTCATCTCACCCACAGCTATTCACTCAGAATCTACAACCACCTAATGGTAACCCTCTACTGGAGGTTCCTCCAAAGGCTCCTCGACGTACTCCTCTTCCACCCATGGACCAGGAGCACAAACATCAAATGGAGCAGCAGCTCCCTCAGAACCTGCCGACACAAGAAGTACGGCTGAGCATGGAATACTCAGCGGGTACCAAATACTAACCAACAGTCATAGCATAAAAATGGCAATACATAAATCAGGAGCAATTCATATATGTTAGACGGAAACAATTCATATCATACAAGGAAGTAAAAGCAATTTATAATTATAGAACCCCAAAAATTTGGTTCACTGTTCAAGTGAATAGTGTCGAGGACACTAGTATTGTAAGGGCCAAAGGCCCTTATTATAAGTGGGTTTGGTTAATGAGAGTGAGGGTGTCCCTCATAGCCTAAGTGCGATGTGAGTTCATGTTAGAATCAAGAAGTGTAAGGTGTTTTGAGAAAACATGCAAAGAGTATAAAACCATACTCAAAGCATTAAATGTATAGTGGTATGAATAATGTTGATTCAAGGGATTTGTGGCGGCCGGGGCCTCCCATGCATATGGGTTGTGCCCAATAGGTTACCTCGGTTTGGTTTTAGAACCTATGGTCGTGAGTTATGAGAATGAAAGTAGGGTATGTAAAATACCCTAAGGGCTTAAAGGGTTGAAGGTGAATAGGGTTAGTGTACAATGCATTAAAAGGCTTAAGACCTACCATGTGTTCTTGATATTGGGGAATGTGAAGTGAAGACTTTATATGTGTATGTTGAGCCTCAAAACAAGAGTATAATAGTACTCAAGTATTTAGAGTATAAAATACCATAAGTGTGAACGTAGAACCACCGGAAAACCATTTCACAATGTTGTGAATAGCACCATGGGCACAAGTCTTGTAAAGGCCAAGGGCCATTTATGTGACTTGGTTAAGGGGCATGATAAGAGTAGTCAAATTAGTTTAAGTGTTTATTGTTGGGTGTTTGGATGAATAAATAAGAGTATGACATACTCTAAGTGGGTAAAAACATGGGTATAAGGTACCCTAAGTGTTAATGAGTTGTGAGTGAATAGTGTTGTTACGCGAGGCATAAAGAGACCGGGGCCTCTCATGCATGTTGGGGTGTGCCCCATGATCACCTAGGTGTGTTAAAAACCTATGGAGTAATGAGTCATGAGGTGTTAGTATGGTTTTGGAACCAAAGGAAAGGAGTGTGAAACACTCGAAATGTTCTAAGTGTCAAGAATGGGAATGCCTTGGCATACCCTCGACTCTAAATAGCCCTAGCGTTCACACCACTCGTCGGAATCAAGCGATTCTTGGATTTTTGGAAAGTTAATTGAACCCTCTTCGGGGTTCATGTTGATCACTTGTCTTGGTTTTGAGTTGGTGTTAGGTCAAAAGACCGAATTCTGAAGTCGGGTCGGTTTAAAATCCGGATTGACGAAACCCAATTTTGGATCAGTCAGGTTTAGGGGCAAAATGGTCCAAGAAAAAGAAGAATTGGAAGTTGTGAAAAACATGAAAGTTGTTCTCCTTCCAAAGACAAATCCAACGCAAGTTGAATCGTCAAAATCGGACGAGCGAGTCAAAGGTTATGGCCGAAATACCAAAGCGGGAAAAATCTAGAAAATCATCCTGTCAGAGCTACGATCGATCGTAGAAGACCTACGAACGATCGTAGTTACGAACGATCGTAAAGTTACAGAAATGCTGAAAACTTACTGTAAGAGCTACGATCAATCGTAGGAAGCCTACGAACGATCGTAGAACTCCAGAAACTGAGCAAAACTTACTGTAAGACCTACGATCGATCGTAGGAAGCCTACGAACGATCGTAGGTGCGCGAATCAAACTCTTTAGTGCGTGTTTTTTTAGGGTTTTCACCCCTTGGCCTATAAATAAGGGACATTTTTGGGGGTTTTGGGTTACCCTAAACCTAGAGAGAGATCTTAGAAGAGAAGGGAAGAGAGTGGAGGATTGCAAGAGGGGTTTTTAGATTTGGAGAAGAAGAGCACTAATCAAGCCTTGATCTCGCTCCTACGCGCCATTGGAGCTTGGCTCTCCAACATCAAGCTTGGGTTTCGCTTATACAAGCTTCTTCAAGCCTTTTCAAGCATTGGATCAAAGGGATTTCATCCCATAAGGTAGATACACTCTACTAGGTTCTAATTTCATAAACCCTTAATGAAAAGCATGATTTTCTTGACAAGTATAGTTATATATAGCCTCTTATCTGTAAAAATACACTCTTCTAGCAATTGATTTCATGAAACCCTTTCTACATCAAGATAAAATCCCATGAATGATGGTGTGAATTAAATGTGATGATGTTATGCTTTCAACCAACAAATAAAAGATGGTAATTTTTGAGTTGTTCTATATGTTAGTATCCAAGATGAAAAGCATGTTAAAAGCAACAAGTTTTGGGAAGAACAAGTAGAAAAACCTTATTTTTAAATGTGATTGGAATGGTGTGATGTTATTGTATATGGATTATGGTGATGGATGAATTATGTTGAGTATGAGACATATGACCATATGTAAAGGGTTTTCCCTAATGTCTACCATGTTATATCACAACTGTTATATGGACACATATGCATATGCATGATCGAGTTTTTCTAAATTATGGGTATCCCAAAAGAAGAAATACATGTATATAAGATGCAATACAAGAATAAGAAGAAGAAGAGTATAAGATGCAAATAAACCACACGAAAAGTATAAGATGTAAATGAACCAAATGAATAGTATAAGAAGCATAAGAAGTATAAGAAAAGTACAAGAAGTAAAAAGAGGTCTACGGAACAGTATAAGAAGCACAAGATACATACGGAAAATACAAGAAGCACAAGATGTTACAAGAAATACAAGAAGATGGAAAGTATACGGAAAAAGCCGACAGGGATGCGACGATAGCAGGTCGCTTGAAAGGGAAAGGGATACTGGCATCGGACTCCGATGATAGCAGGCCGCCCGGAAGGGAGATGGATACTGGTCGTCTACCCTTAAGGTAGCCGAAGGTGAGGAGAGCATTAGGCCACCCAGCTTACGTGGGTACAGGTACTAGTTGTCCTACTCCGGAGGTAGCAAATGATGAATACCAAGGTATTTTAAATACCCGTACAGGATAATAAAAGATAAAAACCAAGGTATTTTAAATACCTGTACAGGATAATAAAAGATAAAAGCCAAGGTATTTTAAATACCCGTATATGCAAAGGTACAAGATGATAAGAAGATGTTTTCGACAAAAGATGATAAGAAGATGTAAAAGACAAAAGATGATAAAAAGATGTTTTCCGATAGTATTTTCTGAGATATATGCACATGATATGATTTTGTTTTCCGCGCTCTGATTTCAGGAATGCATATGAGATGATTAAATTGTGATATGTACACATTGTATTCTTGTTTACGATATTACTATCTAGTGGTTTGTATACGCTAAGTATTCCATGCTCAGCCGTACATATTATGTCGGCAGGTCCCTTCGACATTTGTGGCGAGCGTCCTCAAGAACCATGGGTCGAGGAAGAGTATGTTGAGGAGGAGGAGGAGACTTGGGGTAGTCTTCAGCAGCAGAGGGCTCAGGAGGAGCAGAGGGCTTTTGTTAGGTGGCCCCATCATGAGTGACGAGAGGGAGAGACATGTACATATATTTTGTTGAGCGAGTATGTTCGCTCTTTATTTTGGGTCATGTATAAACTGAGACATATAGTATTGATAGAAATTTTGTAGTCCACTTCCACTACCATATATAGATTAGTATTACGCTTCCGCTATCACAGGTTTTATATGTTGTACAGGATTCATATGTTATATAGGATGGTTTGGTAATGAGTTCACGTCGCCAAAGTATCCTAACTACTAGGGGGTATTTTGGGTCGTGACAATAATCATGCTTGTATTTCGTAGAAAGCCGATAAAACCCTTGAAAACCTTGTGCACTTGACTTGATTGGAAATACCATTTCCGTGCTTGAAACTTGTCATGTTTGTCTTATCTTGTCATATCATGCGTGTCATGCCATGTCATGCTTGCTTGGAAAGTAAACTACTTGTGAGGGAAGGGAGACCCTTCTTCCTAAATGCCCATGCTTGTCATGTCATGCATCATGCTTGCTTGTTCGGAAAAGTAATCTACTTGTGAGGGAAGGGAGACCCTTCTTCCTAAAATGCTCATGCTTGTCATGACGTGTCATGTCATGCTTGTATCATGCTTGGAAGAGTAAACTACTTGTGAGGGAAGGGAGACCCTTCTTTCTAAATGCTCATGTCATGTCCTTTCACTTGTGAGATGTCCTTCTGAGATGTACTTGCGAGGGAAGGGAAACCCTTCTTATGATACGTATGTACTTGCGAGGGAAGGGAAACCCTTCTTATGATAATGCATGATTGACTTGTCCTTGTCAAGAGCGAGGTAAAACATATCGTAGGATATGCCCCACCTCTAAATCCCATTCTTGAAAAACGTCGGTAATCCATGTCATGCATGCGTGCTCGTGAGATCGTGTGCATACTTGCATTTGGAATTAAATATGACAATTTGGGTAATTTACAAAGCATAGCATATCACGATTTGAACAAGTAATAATTCACACATTTTGAGAAATGTAAGAAACACACTATCATATGCCCTAACAATTTCATGAATAATTAAGCATGTATTCCCTTAATTTATCACTCATTTTATTCACCTTGGCATCTCATCAAACATAGTGTATTCATTATTTATTAACCCTACAACATGCTTTTCTAGGTGGGTTTTACTCACATCACATATGTATGTTTATTATGGGTACAATGGCCTCCCCGTTCATCCATCACATCAATACACACGGCATCCAATCGCCCACATTCATCTCCATTCATCATTCACCATTCACCATTCACCATTCACCATTCACAACCCATCTCATAATATATGGATGTATAAAGGAACACAAAGAAAATAAAGGGGAAGAAGAACTATAACTAGGAGGGTAGCAAGAAGTACCGACCTTGATCAAGTGAGGAAGAAATCCCCTTTCCAAAATGACCGTGAGTTGCTGCCCTAGCTTGAGGAGAGTGCCCCACACGAGCTTGAGCCGAGATCTTGAAGAAAATAGACTTGAGGTGAGTGTGGGTTCACAACCCCTTTGATTTCTCCTCCAAAATCAAACCCTAGGTTAGGGATCGCCTTCTTCTCCTCTCCTTAGCTCTCAATCCTCTAAGTATTGTAAATAAGCCCTAAAGGCTCGGGCAAGACTCTTAAGGTAAGAGTAAACCGCCCAAAAGACTAAAACACCCTTACTAAATTTTCTGCAAAAAACGCGAGTACCGAGCGATCGGTGTTAATGACCGATCGATCGGTTGCCTACCGAGCGATCGGTGTGTTGACCGAGCTCTCGACTAAAAATCAACTCTCTGGAAAATTTCCCCATACAAAAATCTTGACTGGTCGATAGCTACCGATCGATCGGTTTTGGACCGATCGATCGCTCCATGGACCGAGCGATCGGTTGCCTGCAGTTCCAAACTGTTTTGGCCATATCTTTTGACTCGCTCGTCGGATTTCGACGATTCAACTTGCGTTGGGTTCGTACTTCGAAAAGGAACATTTTTGATGTTTCAAAATTTCCAATTTCTTCTTTATTTATTAATTGCACTACTTTAAAGGAAAAATGGCTACGAAAGTGTCATGCATAAATGTCAAAAGTTTGGGGCTCTACATCCTCCCCCCCTTACAAAAATTTCGTCCTCGAAATTTTGACGAGACATGCATTACAGAATCAAACAATATTACAAGCTACATATACAAAACCCATACAAAATTCATTCAAACAATTCCGGGTTCTTCACTTTGACTTCGGCTTCACGCTCCCATGTAGCTTCTTCCCGAGCATGGTGTTGCCATTGCACAAGAACCAAAGGGATTGTCTTGTTGCGAAGCACTTGATCTCTCCGATCCAATATGTGAATCGGCTTCTCAACCAACGTGAGATCTTCTCAAATTTCCAACGGTTCCAATTCTAGTACATGCGAAGGGTCCGCAATGTACTTCCGAAGCATAGACACGTGGAAAACGTTGTGAACCGCGGCCATGTGAGGTGGAAGAGCTACTCGATAAGCAACTTCACCAACCCGCGTGATAATCTCAAACGGCCCAACATACCGAGGACTGAGCTTGCCTCGCTTACCAAATCTTATGATCCCTTTGCTAGGAGATACTTTCACAAAAACTTGATCCCCTACTTGAAATTCCATGTCCCTACGGCGCATGTCCGCATAGCTCTTCTGACGATCTTGAGCGGCTTTCAACCGATCCCGGATGATCTTGACTATACTAGCAGTTTGCTCAATCAACTCCGGACCAAGTACTTTTCTTTCTCCTACTTCATCCCAGTAGAGAGGAGACCTGCAACTTCGCCCGTACAAAGCTTTGAATGGAGCCATTTGGATACTCGCCTGATAGCTATTGTTGTAGGCGAATTCTACCAAAGGCAAGTGCTCTTCCCAACTGCCTTTAAAATCCAGCATACAAGCCCGAAGCATGTCTTCTATAACTTGGTTCACTCTCTCGGTTTGTCCATCCGTCTGTGGATGAAAAGCGGTGTTGAAATGAAGTCGGGAACCAATGGCTTCCTGAAAGCTTTTCCAGAATCGTGATGTGAATCTAGGATCCCGATCTGACACAATACTAACTGGCACTCCGTGCAACCTCACCACTTCCTTGACGTATAGAGCGGCCAACTGGCTAGAGTTGAAAGTAGTTTGGTACGGTAGGAAGTGTGCAGACTTCGTCAGACGGTCTACTACAACCCAAATTGCATCTGAGCCCCTTGCCGTTTTTGGCAAGCCAACTATGAAATCCATGGATATGTTCTCCCATTTCCACTCGGGAATAGGAAGAGACTGCAATAGATCGGCGGGTCGCATGTGTTCTGCTTTCACCTGTTGGCACACTAAGCACCGTGCCACATATTCTGCAACATCCCTCTTCATATTCCGCCACCAAAAGTGACTCTTGAGGTTCCGGTACATCTTTGTACCCCCAGGATGCACTGTGTACTTCGAACGATGTGCTTCATCCATGATCTCTCGTCGAAGATCTGCATTAGCCGGAACGCACAGCCTTCCTTTGAATGTGATAGCACCTCGGCTAGTGAGAGAGAAGTCTTCACTACCCTTGGCAACTTCCTTGTCCCGAAAAGCCAACAATTCCGCATCCATGGCTTGATATTCTTGGATCAAATCTATAATGTACGGCCGAATCGTAACATTTGCCAAGGTAGGACCGCGGACAGAGTCATTCACACTGATGTCCAGATTTTCCAAATCTTCTAGTAGCTTCCATTCTTGAACCAACATGTGTGCTAACAACCCCTAAGGTCTTCTACTCAGAGCATCAGCAACTACATTTGCTTTACCCGGGTGGTATTGAATGGTACAATAATAGTCCTTCAGAAATTTCATCCAACGCCGTTGCCTTAGATTCAATTCCTTTTGGGAAAAGAGGTATTTGAGGCTCTTGTGATCGGTGAGCACATAGAACTCTACCCCATAAAGGTAATGACGCCAAATCTTAAGTGCAAACACGACCGCCGCAAGCTCCAAGTCGTGCGTGGGATAATTCTTCTCATGCTCCTTCAATTGCCTTGATGCATAGGCAATGACTTTCTTGTGCTGCATGAGTACACACCCAAGTCCCACGTGTGAGGCATCACTATACACCTCATACCCATAAGGTCCAGATGGAAAAGTAAGGACAGGGGCTGTAGTAAGCCTCTTCTTCAGTTCCGTGAAACTGATCTCGCACTTATCACTCCATACAAACTTGGCGTTCTTCCTTGTCAGGTAAGTGAGTGGTGCTGCAAGGCTAGAGAAACCCTCTACGAATCTCCTGTAGTAGCCTGCCAACCCAAGAAAGCTGCGTATCTCAGTAACACTCTTGGGCCTCGCCCAACTCATAACTGCTTCGATCTTCTTCAGATCTACCGAGATACCTTCTGCCGAAACAACGTGGCCTAGGAATGCCACCTCTTCCAACCAAAACTCACACTTGCTAAGTTTGGCGTATAGCTTGTGCTCTCTTAGCATTTCCAAAGCAAGGCATAGGTCGCATGTGTGATCTTCCCGTGTCTGGGAATAGACCAAAATATCATCAACAAATACAATCACGCACCTATCAAGATATGGCCGGAACACCCGGTTCATCAAATCCATAAAGGCTGCCGGCGCGTTCGTGAGTCCAAAAGGCATCACCAAGAATTCGTAGTGTCCATACCGAGTTCTGAAAGCAGTTTTGGGAACATCTTCCACCTTAATCTTCAACTGGTGATAACCCGATCGAAGGTCTATCTTCGAGAAAAATCTCGCTCCCTTCAACTGATCGAACAAGTCATCAATCCTAGGCAAGGGATACCTATTCTTTATAGTGACTTTGTTCAATTGCCTGTAATCGACGCACATCCGCATCGAGCCATCTTTCTTCTTAACAAACAACACCGGGGCACCTACGGTGAGACACTTGGTAGAATGAAACCAAGACCTTGTAATTCTTCCAATTGGGTCTTTAACTCCTTGAGTTCAATAGGGGCCATTCTATACGGAGCCCTGAAAACAGGAGCTGTGCCTGGTGCAAGCTCGATCACAAACTCAATTTCCCTGTTTGGAGGCAATCCTGGCAACTCCTCTGGAAATACATCCAGGAACTCACTCACAACCGGAATAGTCGATGAGTCCTTTGCCTCGGGGTTAGCTAAGCTCAACGCCGCAAAACGAGCAATATATCTACTTTTCAACCCGCGAAAGTGGAATGGTTTTCCTTCTACTGGCTTGAAGAGTACCATTTTCTCAAAGCAAGCTACATGCCCATGATGTGCTGCTAACCAATCCATTCCCAATATAACATCAAAGTCTTGGAATCCAAGGACGATGAGATCAACCGCCAACTCGTGGCTTCCCACTTGGACCACACTATTTCTATACACCTTATCTACCAATACTGTTTTGCCGAGAGGAGTCGAAATGGCTAACTCCGGTTCTAGCTGACTTGGCTCTATAGAAAAGCCTTCTGAAAAACTCGGCGAGACAAATGAATGAGTAGACCCGGTATCAATCAACACTCGAGCCAAATACTCATTGACTAGTAGGGTTCCTGAAATTTTAGCTAGCTAAGTCAATTCAAGCATCAACAGTGTATACACATAGGTATATATATATATAGCATACCAAGTATGTACACAGGGAATAGAGCATAACATAATAATCACGAATAAAGAAATTCACTCTAACTGCGTACCTTGCACCACATCATCAGATGCAAGTGCATCACCCTCTGTCAAGGCAAAAACTCGCCCCTGGTTTGCCTGGCGAGACTGAGGTGTAGACCGGGTAGTCTGAGATGACGCCTGGTATGATCCTGCTGGGCACGCTGGTGGCCTAATCCCCTGAGACTGGCCTAGTAAATGCCGGGTAGGGCAATCCCTGATCATGTGGCCCTGACGACCGCAATGATAACATCCACCAGATGCTCTTCGGCAATCTCCTGCCGGATGCCTTTTTCCGCATGAAGTGCAGACCTCATATGAGTAGGCCAGAGTGGCCGAAGGTGGTGCCTGCCTCGCTACCTGAGGTGCAACTGGTCGTGGGGCTGGAAGAGCCTGAGGTCGAGGTGCCTGCGGCATGTACTGCCGTGGGGCTGGAGGCGCATAAGTCTGCCTCATCTGTGGTGCAGGCCATGTATACTGATAAGGACCAGTCCGGGCCCGCCTCTCTAAAGGTATCGAACCACTAGATTGGCCTCTCGCCAATTCTCTCTTCTTGGACACGGTCTCTGAATTGCTCTCAACCAACAAGGCCTTGTCTACCACTTCAGGGTAGGTAGCATGCCTGAAAACGGAAACCTTCTCCATAATAACATCCTTGAGCCCTTGCTCAAATCTTCTCGCCTTCATTGCCTCAGTAGCAACCATATGAGGCGCGAATCTCGACATCTCCGAGAACTTGGCCTCATAAGCGGCCACAGACATCGAACCTTGCTCAAGGTTGATGAATTCTCTCTCTTTCTTTTCCCGAGCTCCAACTGGGAAATACTTCTTATAGAACGTGTCCCTTAACTCCTCCCAAGTCCACGGTTGACCTTGCATGGTCAAGTCCCGTGTCCTCAATGCGGACAACCACCAATGGTGGGCTTCACCCTCTAGCATAAAAACTGCCCATGCCACTTTCTCTTCCTCTGTAGGAGAGAGCACTGCAAATATCTTCTCAACCTGGAGGATCCAAGCCTCTGCAGTAAGAGGGTCCACACTCCCATGGAAGGATGGAGGCCTCAATCTCCTGAATGCCTCAACTCCTGCGGTACGGTGTACTGGAGCTGCGGGTGGTGGAGTAGGTGCCGCCGACGATGGTATAGCTTGTCAAGCCGCCAGTATGGCGAGTGTCTCAGCAATAGTGCCTAAGACCTGAGAGAGGTCCGGCTGCTCATCCTCATCCCGTGAAGAAGAGGAAGCTCTGGTATGTGGCCCACGACCCCGTGTGTTCCGTCTCATGACTAAAGTCTTGAGAATAATAACACCACATGAGTCTTCTTGAAACCACAATTTATCTCGGTGCCATTTCACAATAATTCAACTTGTATAAATTTTATAGTACTAGTATACATCACATCAATTCATCAGAGTATATCAAACTATTATACTTATACTTTGGTATTCTAGCGTCCCTAGGACCTGTACTTGGTTGAAACAACCATTTGGACCAAGACTAAAGTTTAGTCTTACACTTGGAATCATGACTCGCTTCCGACTTACTTCCTTCCTAATTGTTTCCCAACATATGCTCTTGTCAAGCCGTGGTATTAGATTCTAAGTGACCCTAAAGACCTAAAGCCTAAGCTTTGATACCACTTCTGTAGCGACCCAAAACCCACCCTAGGAGTTAGAGTGAACTTTGGACTACTAATCATGACTTGCTTGACAACCAACCTGCAAAACCCACAGAGCATATACCATAGAGGACAATATAGCGGAAACATAACTATAAAACACAGCGGAAGTCTAACCAAACCTCTATGAATATACATACGCAAATCCAAGTTTATACAAAAAGTAACCAAAAGAAAGTGCGGACAGACCCGCCAAAATACATGAATGTATATCTCTCATCTCACCCACAGCTATTCACTCAGAATCTACAACCACCTAATGGTAACCCTCTACTGGAGGTTCCTCCAAAGGCTCCTCGACGTACTCCTCTTCCACCCATTGACCAGGAGCACAAACATCAAATGGAGCAGCAGCTCCCTCAGAACCTGCCGACACAAGAAGTACGGCTGAGCATGGAATACTCAGCGGGTACCAAATACTAACCAACAGTCATAGCATAAAAATGGCAATACATAAATCAGGAGCAATTCATATATGTTAGACGGAAACAATTCATATCATACAAGGAAGTAAAAGCAATTTATAATCATGCTTGTATTTCGTAGAAAGCCGATAAAACCCTTGAAAACCTTGTGCACTTGACTTGATTGGAAATACCATTTCCGTGCTTGAAACTTGTCATGTTTGTCTTATCTTGTCATATCATGCGTGTCATGCCATGTCATGCTTGCTTGGAAAGTAAACTACTTGTGAGGGAAGGGAGACCCTTCTTCCTAAATGCCCATGCTTGTCATGTCATGCATCATGCTTGCTTGTTCGGAAAAGTAATCTACTTGTGAGGGAAGGGAGACCCTTCTTCCTAAAATGCTCATGCTTGTCATGCCGTGTCATGTCATGCTTGTATCATGCTTGGAAGAGTAAACTACTTGTGAGGGAAGGGAGACCCTTCTTTCTAAATGCTCATGTCATGTCCTTTCACTTGTGAGATGTCCTTCTGAGATGTACTTGCGAGGGAAGGGAAACCCTTCTTATGATACGTATGTACTTGCGAGGGAAGGGAAACCCTTCTTATGATAATGCATGATTGACTTGTCCTTGTCAAGAGCGAGGTAAAACATATCGTAGGATATGCCCCACCTCTAAATCCCATTCTTGAAAAACGTCGGTAATCCATGTCATGCATGCGTGCTCGTGAGATCGTGTGCATACTTGCATTTGGAATTAAATATGACAATTTGGGTAATTTACAAAGCATAGCATATCACGATTTGAACAAGTAATAATTCGCACATTTTGAGAAATGTAAGAAACACACTATCATATGTCCTAACAATTTCATGAATAATTAAGCATGTATTCCCTTAATTTATCACTCATTTTATTCACCTTGGCATCTCATCAAACATAGTGTATTCATTATTTATTAACCCTACAACATGCTTTTCTAGGTGGGTTTTACTCACATCACATATGTATGTTTATTATGGGTACAATGGCCTCCCCGTTCATCCATCACATCAATACACACGGCATCCAATCGCCCACATTCATCTCCATTCATCATTCACCATTCACAACCCATCTCATAATACATGGATGTATAAAGGAACACAAAGAAAATAAAGGGGAAGAAGAACTATAACTAGGAGGGTAGCAAGAAGTACCGACCTTGATCAAGTGAGGAAGAAATCCCCTTTCCAAACCGACCGTGAGTTGCTGCCCTAGCTTGAGGAGAGTGCCCCACACGAGCTTGAGCCGAGATCTTGAAGAAAATAGACTTGAGGTGAGTGTGGGTTCACAACCCCTTTGATTTCTCCTCCAAAATCAAACCCTAGGTTAAGGATTGCCTTCTTCTCCTCTCCTTAGCTCTCAATCCTCTAAGTATTGTAAATAAGCCCTAAAGGCTCGGGCAAGACTCTTAAGGTAAGAGTAAACCGCCCAAAAGACTAAAACACCCTTACTAAATTTTCTGCAAAAAACGCGAGTACCGAGCGATCGGTGTTAATGACCGATCGATCGGTTGCCTACCGAGCGATCGGTGTGTTGACCGAGCTCTCGACCAAAAATCAACTCTCTGGAAAATTTCCCCATACAAAAATCTTGACCGGTCGATAGCTACCGATCGATCGCTTCATGGACCGAGCGATCGGTTGCCTGCAGTTCCAAACTGTTTTGGCCATATCTTTTGACTCGCTCGTCGGATTTCGACGATTCAACTTGCGTTGGGTTCGTACTTCGAAAAGGAACATTTCTGATGTTTCGAAATTTCCAATTTCTTCCTTATTTATTAATTGAACTACTTTAAAGGAAAAATGGCTACGAAAGTGTCATGCATAAATGTCAAAAGTTCGGGGCTCTACAATAATACACATGCAATCTTTCATGCTAGGATAGTACCACACATGCACTATAAGGTGGATAGTAACTATCCATCACTGAACATCTCATGCATAACTCCTTATGTTAATCAGTGATTCCCAATTTTCTTATGACCTCCAAGGATAACATGACTGTCACTGTGTCAGCCATCATGTTCCTTGGTTAAGTGAAACCCATTATTCTCGGTTGTCATATGATCAAGTAGGAATATGCCCCCATGCTAGTTGACACTCCCTATCAGGCCATACACATTCCTATCTACTATAGAAATAAAACACTAGGAGTTTAATTTAGACTGAATTATGTCCGATTCCTGTCAGAGAGACAAGACTCAGGCTAATTAATTCCTAGTCTTATTGATAATGGAAGGTCATAGGGCAACATTATCCCGTAGGATAGATTAGCCCATTTAATTCACTTAATATTTTTCTTGAGGGAAAATAGAATATTATGAACAAATTATACATCTAATGCATATATCAAAAGTATTCACAATATTTATCATTGCATCACATGCATAGAATAATATACAAATATCATCATATGATAATAAATCAAATTTCGTTTTAATTAGATCAAACTAATTCCAATGAACTCCCACTAGCCCTAGAAATCTTAATGGATCTAATCCAAGGGTACAAATGTCATTTTTAACATCAGTGGGTTTTAGATGGTTCATTCATCCATATGATGGACCATTGGTCATACCAAGCACCATGGGCCCAGAACAACAATTATAAAGTGTCCATGGGCATCACTAAAGCCCATAAGTCAAAATGGACTATATTACCCTTTAATTCTCTACGAATTAATTTCAGCACATTAGGGTTCACCAACCCTAAGTCTAAAAGAAATTATGGGATTCTTTAAACAACTCTCTAAGACCTCTACTAGGGTCTATAAGTATCACTCAAGCACTTCCCATAATCGTGAATATTGTTAGATTACATCTATGCCAATTAAGACACAATTATCTCATAATCATGCAAGTAACATATTCCACGTAAAAATTTCAACATGGACTACATGCATCATGTCCAAAAGGGCTATAATAATGTGTTTTATTTAAACACAAACTTTTTATGTTTCAACAAGACACATATTGTGGGGTTTGATCCAATTATCGAAAATTTACACAAAAAAGGATAATCACATTATCATAAGGATTATGGACTTTTCTAAGCAACTAAAAGCTATAACAAATCATCACATGAAATACATAATATAGCCGCACAATGGGTCGACATGATCATGCTATCTTAGAAATCCTACAACTACTCTTGTAGAACGCCTTCTAAGATTTATTCTCCATGCAATTACCATCATCTTCGATCTTCAATTTGATTTCTCCATAGAAAAATCAGCAACTCCTAATACTAAGATTACATCATATTCAAAATAAGAAACCTTGAGAAACCATCCAAAATAGGGTGCTCAAGGGGAGTACAACTCATAAGAAGAGAGAGAAGAGAATAGAGAGAGAAGAAGAAGACATGATCATGGAACTCATCCACCATTCAACAAGAATATATATTAACAATTCATCAATTATGAATAATAACACGGTATAACAAATTACTTAGAAAGTCCATAACCTCAACAAGGGTTTTGTTAACCTTAGGGAAACTCTTTCCCATATGGTTAAGGTCTCTATTAACATTTAATAGATAAACTCTAGCGCAAAGAAAGCAAGCATGATTAGAATGAATTCTTAGGGTTTTTAGATCATTATTAAAAGAAAACAATTTTCCTTTAATGCTTAGAAATCATTAAGAGAAACAATTTCTCTAAAATTTAATCTAACCCTAAAATTCATCCTCACATTCCTCAATTGATAAACAAATAAAAAACACCATATTAAATTCGGCTAGGCTAGGGATCTAATCCCTTCCATATTATTTCGATCTAATAACAATTAATAGACCAAAATAAAAATCAGAAAATTGCTAATTTTTAATATCACTTTATATTGATTCCAAAAATAAATTCAAAATCAATAATAGGTGAATTCAAAATTTTCCATAATGGCCAACTGCTTTAGGGATTATTTGATTTAACAATTAAATAAAATAATACCCTAAACACTAGTATTAAATGTCCATAAAATAATTGATCTCTATCAATTAAAATTCACTTGAGATAAAACCCTGTATCTCAACCAATGGCATTTATGTAATTACTTGATTAACTATTAATCAAATAAAAACTTATAAATACTATGTAGGTAGTCATTCTGAGCACATGTAATTGATCCAAATCAACTACAATAATTATGGTATTATTCCCATAAACTTTTTAGGAAACCATAAAAGATATCATAATTAACATTTAATTAAATGATAGCCCGTCGACTCGAAGCAGATAATTAAACAATTTAATTAAATCTCAGCCCGTGCTCTCGAATCAAATAATTAAACTATTTAATTAATTGATAGCCCATTAAACGATTTAATAGCATCCCATGCTCTCAAATCAAATAATGGAATTTAGGAAAAATTTGAAAGCCTCTTGGAAAATTAATTTAGAAAACTCTTTTTCCCGCTTCAGATTTTCGACTCAAGTTTTGACCCTCAAAACGATTGATTCTGGAACAAATTTCTTCACAAAAGTTGTAGATCTTTTCGACGGCTTCGAAACGATGTACTGACGGACCTAAATTGAACTTATGGTCACAAAGTTATGGCCGAAATACCAAAACTGTATTGATTCTTTTAATCAAATACAAATCCGAAAATCCATGAATCAATTTTAATCGAAATAAGCTTTAATTTCGAAGAACACTTAAGCAAGGGTGTCTAACACCATGAGATTTATTAATTAACATTTAATAAATAAAATCTCATCTATATATGCTAGCCAAAATATCAATTGGTATCTAAGTGGTATATATCAAAGGGAAAACTTGCCCGGGGCTCACAAGAATAAATTAAACAATTTAATTTAATATAAAAAGGATCTCTAAATCCTTAAAGGGCTTTAACCAAATTTATATCTCTATATACCTATCCCTAATAGAATTAAGAGAGGTTTTGAAATCATCCAAAACTGAAATTAGTATCACACTAATTTCTAAGGGCTTGATTACTCCCTCAATAACTAGAGGGGGATCCCTTAAGCCTAATAATGATTATCCAATAATCAAGAATCTAGAAGATTGATTCATTAGGGCTACCAAAATTCATAGGGGAGGCAATCTTGATATAAATCTTGATTAAACTCAAAAATCAAAGAGAAGCATAGCCCTGGCTATGATACCAATGAAAGTATGCCTCTTTTTATTTTTAGAAACACAGTTCTTGGGGGGCATACATCGAATCCAAAGATCTGACTAAGATTCTAATTGATTTTATTCAATGAAGCTTAGAATAACATTCACCTTTGCAACTTTGAAATTGTTAAGTCAAATCCACATAAGAATAGTACTCGCAAAACTTCACAAGTGTCAAGTCTCCTGTCGATTCACACGAACCTTCTTTTTCCTTTAAAGCTTTCTCTAATGGAAGCTAATGGCCCTTCCAAATTTCATGCTCTTTTATCTTTTCTTCTTTTCTTTGATCCAAGAACATTTCTTGATCAAACAAGATCCAATCTTGATCTTCAAAGAACTTGTTCTTGATCATCAAGATCAAAAACCAAACAAAAAGGAAGAAGGGGAAAGGTGACCGTACACCCTCAAAGGGGGAGAGGGCTGGGCGTGAACTTGAGGAGAGGGAGAGAAGAAAAAATTCTGAAGAATTATATATCTTAAAGGGCTGGGCATCCAATCCTTTATATAAGTTCCCTCATGGTTGCTTGAATTGTAATCCAATTATAATTCATTAACCTTATCCTAATCCAATTAGGATTCCTCAATAGTTTCCTTTATTGATTATTCTCCTAATCCAATTAGGATTAATCTTAAAAGAAACCAACCTTATCCATTAGTAACTAATCTTATCCTTATCCAATAAGGAATCTTGAATTAGTAACTAACTAATGGAATCCCTAACAATTAGGGAATCTTTAATTAGTAACTAACTAACTAACTAACTAACCTTATCCAATAAGGATATTAGTTATTAGAAACTAATTAAAATAATAACAATTATTATTCCTCCTTGACGTGGGCGTCCAACCCTAGGTGGGTCCCACTCCACACGCCCAAAGGGTTTCCAAAACCCTCTTGGTCACTTGAATTATTATTTTATAATAATTCCCAATGGGTCCTACCTATTTGGTTTTTCACATCCAATGTGATTCCACCTTTTAGAGCTTCACTATACCATATAGTGATTACTTAGAGAAATTAATTAATTTAATTATAAATTAAATTAAATACTTTAAGAAGGTCCTTGTGTGTGGGATCTAAAGGGATCTCCTATTTCCGGTTGTGGGACCAAGTACTTCACCTTTTTGGTTGAAGCATTGTTACTAGGAAACACCTTTCCTATACTCCATTAGGATTATAGAATTTTATCTATTTCTCTGGACTTCCACCAATCACAATTAATGTCCATTAACACAATGTGATTAACCTCCAGAAATTAGAGAATTGCTTGTAAGTACCATCTCACAATATATTTACAAATAAATCCTTCCACATTCCGATATCACTTGTAAGCTTCCGGGATTGGAATAATTCCACTGTCTTAGTCCCTAGCTTATGAATAGAACTCTTTCTCATGATTACTTTTCATTGAACTGAACCTCCAAAACACTTTTGAAGAAACATTAGAAAAGAACTGACATATATATATTTATATATACATTTCCATATTGAAAATATCAACTTCGATAAAAACCATTTTACCGAAAAGCACCAATACTGGATTTAACAGTTCAGTTAAACAAGTATCACCTTGATATCATTATCTCCAATTAAGGAGTTGTGGATTCTTTATTGAGTGTTTACACACTTCTCCAAACATAGTGTACATGACCCAACGTATCCGGAGTTAGTCCTGTGTATTGGACATTGCCGATTGGCACATCAAAGCCATATAGACAAATGTCTGAGAAGATGTTAACCTCTCAGGTCTAAGGACAATTTGTCAAATGGATAACCCTAATACAATCTGACAGTGTATTCCATAGGGTATCCACTAGTGACCCCGTTCAGTATTTTGTACTTGCTACATATACTCACATGTTAGTCAAGAGTCACCACTCTCTGTGAAAGAGATTTATCACACTATCTCATAGAACTACACATGTGCAAGCCATGATGAAGTACGGCGCCCAACCAGTACTCTAGAGGCTTCGAACAATATTAGGTTTACAAGGAACCGAAAAATCATATCTCCTCGCAACCTTTGCATGATTTTCCTACAATGTTACCTATGGAACTTTATGTCTTCATCATATGAGACAGTAATTAATATAAATACCCTTTATAGTTGGTTGTGTGAATATGATGCTTATCTAATCAACATAGAAAAGTCTCTTATTGGCTTTCGAGGGCATATATGTCCAACAAAAATAACCTGCAAAAGACCTGGGGCATATACAATAGAGGACAATAATAGCGGAAACATACTCTAACATAGCACAGTAGAAGACTAATGAACCTCTATGTATATATACACAGATGATCCATGTTTATACAAAATGATACACAGAAGAAACTGTGGACAGGCCTGCCAAAATACATGAATATCACTCTCTCAATTCACCCACAGCTATCCACTCAGAATCTAACACCACCTAATAATAAACCTCACCCTGAGGTTCCTCCATAGGCTCCACAACGTACTCCTCCTCCACCCATGGGCCAGGAGCACAGACATCGAATGGAGCAGCAGCTCCCTCAGAACCTGTTGACATACGAAGTACGGTTGAGCATGGAATACTCAGCGTGTACCAAATGCTAACCAACAGTCATACTACAGCAACAATGATATATATAAGAAGGAAGCAGTTAATCTCATAACAAGAAAGTAAAGCAGTTTATAATCATGCTTGCATTTTCGTAAAAGCCGATAAAACCCTTGAAAACATCGTGCACTTGACTTGACTCAAATTACCCTTTTCGTGCTCGAAAACTTGTCTTCTCTATCTTATCTTGTCGTATCATGTCGTGTCATGCGTGTCATGCCATGTCATGCTTGCTTAGAAAATAAACTACTTGTGAGGGAAGGGAGACCCTTCTTCCTAAATGCTCATGCTTGCCATGTCATGTTCCATGCTTGCTTGGAAAATAAACTACTTGTGAGGGAAGGGAGACCCTTCTTCCTAAATGTTTATGCTTGCCATGCCATGTATCTTGCTCTCTTGAAAAATAAACTACTTGTGAGGGAAGGGAGACCCTTCTTCCTAAATGCTCATGCTTGCCATGCCATGTCTCTTGCTTGCTTGGAAATATAAACTACTTGTGAGGGAAGGGAGACCCTTCTTTATGATAATGTATGATTGTCTTGTCCTTGTCAAAAGCGAGGTAAAACATATCGTAGGATATGTCCCACCTCTAAATCTCGTTCTTGAAAAACCTCGGTAAGTCATATCATACATGCCGTGCTCGTGGAATTGTGTACATACTTGCATTTGAATTTAAATATGACAATTGGGTAATTCACAATACACATAACATCAATAATTTGAACAGGTCAATATTCATGCAATTTAGGGAAAATAACAAAGCACACTATCATAGGCCCTAGCAATATCCATAATTAATTAAGCATGCATTTTTAATTTATAACTCATTTTATTCACCTTGGCATTTCATCAAACATGGGGTGTGTTCATTATTTATTAAACATACATCATGCTTTTCTAGGTGGGTTGATGCTCACATCACACATGTATGTTCAGTATAGATACAATGCCCTCCCCATTTCATTCATCACAACCATACACACGGCATCCAATCTGTAGCACCCCGGACTTTTTCATCCTTAATGAATAGCACCTTCGTAGCTAATTGGCCGTTTTTGTAGTCTAATTTATAAATAAGGGAGAAATTGAAAATTCCAAAACGTTAGAAATGTTCGTTTTCGAAAGACGGATCCAACACAAGTTGAATCGTCGAAATCGGACGAACGAGTCAAAAGATATGGTCAAAACAGTCGGGACCAGCAGAGCACCGATCGCTCGGTCCATGGAGCGATCGATCGGTCCAAAACCGATCGATCGGTATCTATCGATTGGTGGAAAATTTTGTATGGGGAAATTTTCCAGAGAGCATGTTTTTGACCTGTCGCTCGGTCAAGAACCCCAATCGCTCGGTAGGCAACCGATAGATCAATCATTAACACCGATCGCTCGGTCCTCGCGTTTTTGCAAAAATTTCAGTAAGGGCGTTTTCATCTTTTGGGTGTTAAACCCTTACCCATAAGGGTTTGCTCGACCCTTTGAGGCCTCACTTACAACAATTGAGGGATTTTGAGAGATAGAGAGAGAAGAGGAGAAAGCTCTAACCTAGGGTTTGGTTTTGAGAAGGAAATCAAAGGGGGTTTAAGAACCATAGCTCACCCCAACTCGAGTTGCTTCAAAATCGAGGCTCAAGCTCGTGTGTGAACCATTCTCTAAGCTAGGGCAGCAACCCAAGCACGTTTTTGAAAGGGGTTTCTTCCCCAACTCAAGTCTCCTTCAAGCAAAGGTGTTCTTCTTTCAAGTTGGAGCTTCAATCAAGGTTTCTACCAAGGATCAAGCCTTGATCTAAGGTTAGTACACCCTACTAACTTACCCTAGCAAAAATCTAGGTTTTCTATATAAAAAAATGTGATTCTTTATATTATGTTTTCCTCCTTATGAAATGTGTTATTCCCCATTAAATATAAACAAGATAATGGAAAAGGTGTGGATGTGTGGATGGAATGTTGGATGTGGCGATTGGATGCCGAGATGTATGTTGTGTGATGTGTGTGATGGAAATGGTGGATGGGTATTTTACCAATAATGAACTTACCTTGATGTTTGGATGGAAAATATGCGCTAAAAAGAACAAGATGAATTATTAAGAAACATTGCATGTGTTGTGTTTGACAAAATGCCTAAACTATGAATAAACGACTTAGATGAAGAAAATTGAAATAGGTTTTATGCATGTGTTCTTATAGACGATGAATTGATCCAATGTCATGTGAATTACTTAAGTTACCTATGCTAATATTATGAATTGAATTGTAATGCCATATCTCTTTTGTTAAGCGCATTCCCACGATTGTTATTATTGGCACGCACATGAGCACGCATGATAGCATGAATCGAGATTTCAAGAGCATGTGCATATAATAAACAACAAGAAAATATTGCATGTCAAGGAGGTTGGTAGCCCAGGGAAATTCGGGTACTAGCCTCTGGCTCACAAGATAACCCCTAAATCACCTATTGTCAAGGAGGTTGGTAGCCCAGGGAGATTCGGGTGCTAACCTCTGGCTCACAAGAAAACTAAACAAGTAATAAAAATCTCCTATTGTCAAGGAGGTTGGTAGCCCAGGGAGATTCGGGTACTCGCCTCTGGCTCACAAGAAAACCAAACATTGCATATCAAGGAGGTTGGTAGCCCAGGGACATTCGGGTACTAACCTCTGGCTCACAAGTGCATTGCATATCAAGGAGGTTGGCAGCCCAGGGAGATTCGGGTGCTAGCCTCTGGCTCACAAGTGCATTGCATATCAAGGAGGTTGGCAGCCCAGGGAGATTCGGGTGCTAGCCTCTGGCTCACAAGTTACAAGATGAAAGTTTACAAGATGATGATCATGCATTCATGCCTGCATGCATACATGATTTCTACGAGGCATATCGAGACAGGACATGGGTTTCAAGCTTGGGTTTTATCGGTGTTTTTGCATTCATGCACCCACGTTATGATGATTGTATTGTACCATGTCAAATACTGTTTAGTTCGTGATGCTTCTATTACTGCTTTGCATGGTATGACTATTACGTGTGTTATTATTGTTATGGCTAGCTAGTAGCTTGTACTCGCTGAGTATTTCATGCTCAGCCGTACTTTCATGTCGACAGGTGTGCGAGCCCCTCTTGACATATGTGATCAGGGTCCTTGGATAGAGGAGGACTACGGGGAGGAAGAACCGTATGAGGATCTAGTAGTCGAGCCTCAGACGGAGGCGAGAGACTTAGACCATTGGCCCCACGGGGGTGACTATTGATCGAGAAAGTGTTGGGTCTTATGTATTTTGATAGGTGGGCCTGTCCACCTTAGACTTAGGCGTGTTTTGTAATTATGTTAACTTGGAATACTACATTTTGGATCATTATAAAGAAAAGAAAAATTTAGTTTCCGCTTCCGTAAATTATGTTTAGCTTCCGCGCTCTGATTATCATTGTTTAGTACTGTGTTTATCTTGTGTAATACAGGATGGTTTGGCAGGTACGAAATGTCACATCTAAAATATCCCTAAACTCCTAGGGGGTATTTCGGGGCGTGACACAATCGCCAATATCCATCTCCATTCACACCGTTCACACATTACAAATCGTAGCACATTTATAGATGATGAAGAACAAGGAAATAGGGAAAGAAAAGGGAAAACTGTAACTAGGAGGGTAGTATAGGGTATCGACCTTGGCAAATGAGGGAAGAAACCCCTTGCAAAACGTGCGTGAGTTGCTACGCTAGCTTGGGGAAGTGCTCCTCATGAGCTTGAACCGAGAACTTGAAGGAAAATGAGCTCGAAGTGATCTAGGGTTCTTGAAACCCCTTTGATTTCTCCCCAAAAGCAAAACCTAGGTTTAGAAACCCTTCTCCTCTTTCTCTAACTCTCAAAATACTCTAGTGTGTTGAGAATGAGCCCTAAAGACTCGGGCAAGCCTTTAAGGCATGAGTGAAACGCCCAAAAGATGAAAACACCCTTAATGAGAATTCTGTAAAAATTCGAAGACCTAGCGATCGGTGGTTATGACCGATTGATCGGTTGCCTACCGAGCGATCGGTGATATGACCGAGCTCTCGGTCAAAAACAAGCTCTTTGGAAAATTTTCCCATACGAAATTTTCAACCAATCGATAGCCTCCGATCGATCGGTTGTGGACCGATCGATAGGTAAATGAACCGAGCGATCGATGATCTGCAGGTTTTGAGACTGAGATCATTTTTCACCCATTCCTACTATTTGGACTTGTCCTACTTCTATTCTAACCTCTTCTAAACTTGCTTAGGACCTCTTGAAGGCTATAGATATTAATATATATTAATTAATTAGACCGTCCTTGAGACAATTCTCTAAGTTTCGAATTATCATTTCATGAAATTGGGCATTACAAGGTATCATGCCTTGGCACACATTCCAAGACATGAGCAAAAAGTTCCGGGACTCTACATCCTCCCCCCCTTATAAAAATTTCATCCTCGAAATTTGGACGATACTTGCATTACAAAATCAAACAAAAATACATGTTACATTACAAAACTCATTCAAACAATTCCGGGTACTTCGCTTTGACTTCGGCTTCACGCACCCATGTAGCCTCTTCTCGAGCATGATGTTGCCACTGCACGAGAACCAACAGAATTTTTTTGTTGCGAAGGACTTGATCTCTCCTATCCAATATATGAACCAGCTTCTTAACTAAAGTGAGATCCTCCCGTATTTCCAACGGCTCCAAGTCTATGATATGCGAAGGGTCCGTAATGTACTTCCGAAGCATAGACACATGGAAAACGTTGTGAACCGCGACCATGTGAGGTGGAAGAGCTACCTTGTAAGCAACTTCACCAACTCGCGTGATGATCTCGAACGGGCCAACATATCGAGGACTAAGCTTGCCTCGCCTGCCAAATCTCATAACTCCTTTGCTAGGAGATACCTTAACAAAGACTTGATCTCCAACCTGGAATTCCAAGTCCTTGCGGCGCGTGTCCGCATAGCTCTTTTAACGATCTTGATCGGCCTTCAACCGATCCTGGATGATCTTGACTATACTCGCAGTTTGCTCGATCAACTCCAGACCTAGCACCTTTCTCTCTCCTACCTCATCCCAGTAGAGAGGAGACCTATAGCTTCTCCCATACAAGGCCTCAAACAGAGCCATTTGGATGCTCATCTGATAGCTATTGTTATAGGTGAATTCAACCAAAGGCAAGTGTTCTTCCTAACTGCCCTTGAAATCCAACATACAAGCTCAAAGCATGTCTTCGATAACTTGGTTCATCTCTCGGTTTATCCATCCGTTTGTGGATGAAAGGCGGTGCTGAAATCTAGTCGGGAACCCATAGCATCCTGAAAATTTTTCCAGAATCTTGATGTGAATCTTGGATCCCGATCTGACACAATACTGACTGGCACCCTGTGTAGCCTTACAACTTCCTTGATATAAAGTGCGGCCAACTGACTAGAGTTAAAGGTAGTACAGTAAGGCAAGAAGTGCGCGGACTTTGTTAAACGGTCCACCACAACCCATATTGCATCTGAGTTATTTGCCGTCCTTGGCAACCCAACAATGAAGTCCATAGATATGTGCTCCCATTTTCACTCGAGAATTGGGAGAGACTGTAATAGACCTGCGGGACGCATGTGCTCTACTTTCACCTACAGGCACACCAAACACCGTGCCACATGTTCCGCAACATCTCTCTTGATATTCCGCCAGCAAAAATGACTCTTGAGGTTCCGGTACATCTTTGTACCCCCTGGATGCACCGTGTACTTTGCCCGGTGGGCTTCATCCAATATCTCTCGTCGAAGATCTGCATTGGCCGGAACACAAAGCCTTCCCTTGAATGTAGTAGCACATCGACTAGTGAGAGAGAAGTGCTCACTTCCCTTGGCAACTTCCTTGTCCCGGAAAGCCAACAATTCAGTATCCGTGGCTTGATATTCTTGGATCAAATCTGTAATGTACGACCGAACCGTGACATTTGCCAAAATAGGACTGCGGACAGAATCGTTCACACTGATGTCCAGATTTGCCAAATCTTGCAATAACTTCAATTCTTGCACCAATATGTGTGCCAACAACCACGTAGGTCTTCTACTCAAAGCATCTGCTACATTGTGTGCTTTGCCCGGGTGGCATTGGATGGTGCAGTCATAGTCTTTCAAAAATTTCATCCAACGCCATTGCCTTAGATTCAGCTCCTTTTGGGAAAAGAGATACTTGAGGCTTTTGTGATCCATATACACATAGAATTCTTTCCCATAAAGGTAATGGCGCCAAATCTTGAGTACAAACACGACTGCCGCAAGTTCCAAGTCGTGCGTGGGGTAATTCTTTTCATGCTCTTTCAATTGCCTTGATGCATAGACAATGACCTTCTTGTGCTGCATGAGAACGCACCCAAGTCCAACGTGCGAGGCATTACTGTACAGCTCATACCCACCACGTCCGAATAGCACAGTAAGGACGGGGGCTGTGGTAAGCCTCTTCTTCAGTTCCGTGAAACTGATCTCGCACTTATCGTCCACACGAACTTGGCATTCTTCCTTGTCAAATAAGTGAGCGGTGCTGCAAGGCTGGAGAAACCCTCTACGAATCTCTGGTAATAGCCTGCCAACCCAAGGAAACTGCGTATCTCTGTGACACTCTTGGGCCTTGCCCAACTCATGACTGCCTCTATCTTCTTCGGTTCTACTGAAATACCTTCCGCAGATACAACATGGCCTAAGAATGCCACCTCCTCCAACCAAAACTCACACTTGCTTAATTTAGCATACAACTTGTGCTCACTCAGCATTTCCAAAGCAAGGCGAAGGTCTCGCATGTGATCTTCCTGTGTCTGGGAATACACCAAGTTATCGTCGAAAAACACGATCACACATCGATCCAGGTATGGCCGGAACACCCGATTCATTAAATTTATAAAGGGTGCCGGCGCATTTGTGAGACCAAAAGGCATCACCAAGAACTCATAGTGTCCGTATCGAGTCCGAAAAGCAGTTTTGGGCACATCCTCAGCCTTGATCTTCAACTGGTGGTAACCGGACCGAAGATCGATCATAGAGAAAAATCTCGCCCCCTTTAACTGATCGAACAAGTCATCAATCCTAGGCAATGGATACCTATTGTTTATAGTGACCTTGTTCAATTATCGGTAATCGACGCACATCCGCATCAAGCCATCGTTCTTCTTAACCAATAACACCGGGGCACCCCACGGTGAGACACTTGGTCGAATGAAACCAAGACCTTGTAATTCCTCCAACTGTGCCTGGTGCATGCTCGATCACAAACTCAATCTCCCTGTCTGGAGGCAATCCAGTAACTCCTCTGGAAATACATCCAGGAATTCACTCACAACCGGAATAGTCAAAGAGTCCTTTGCGTTGGGGTTCGCTAGGCTCAACGTCGCAAAACGGGCAATATCTCTACTTCTCAACCCCCGAAAATGAAATGGCTTGCTTTCCATTGGCCGGAAGAGTACCATCTTTTCAAAACAAGCCACATGCCCATGATGTGTTGCTAACCAATCCATTCCCAAGATGACATCGAGTCCTGGAATCTGAGGACGATTAGATCAACCGCCAACTCGTGGCTCCCCACTTGAACCACACTATTTCTCCACACTTTATCTGCCACCACTGTCTTGCCGAGAGGAGTCAAAATGGCCAACTCCTGTTCTAACTGGCTAGGCTCAGAGGAAAAGCCTTGAGAGAAACTCGGCGATACAAATGAATGAGTAGACCCGGTGTCGATCAATACTCGAGCCAAACATTCATTGACTAGAAGGTTCCTGAAATTTTAACTAGCTAAGTCAATCCATGCATCAAGAGCGTATACATATTGGTATATATACATATAATCATGCCATATACGTACACAAGGAATAAGGCATAACATGACAATCGTGGACAATGAATAACTCTAAACGCGTACCTTACACCACATCATCCGATGCAAGTGCATCGCCCTCTGTCAAGGCAAAGACTCGCCCCTGGTTTGCCTGGCGAGGTGGAGGTGCAGAACGTGTAGGCTGAGAGGACGCCTGGTATGATCCTGCTAGGAGTGCTGGGGGCCTAATCCCCTGAGACTGGCCTGGTAAATGCCGAGTAGGGCAATCCATGATCATGTGGCCCTGGCGACCGCAATGATAACATCCACCGATGCTCTTCGGAAATCTCCTGTCGGATGCCTTCGGCTGCATGAAGTGCAGACCTCATATGTGTAAGTCGGAGGGGCCAAAGGTGAAGCGTACCTCGCCACCTGAGGTGCAACTGGCCGTGGAGCTGGAAGAGCCTGAGGACGTGGAGCCTGTGGCACGTACGACCGTGGAACTGGAGGCGCATAAGATGGCCTCATAGGTGGTGCTGGCCACGCATACTGATAAGTGCCAGTACGAGCCCGCCACTCTGGAGGTGCTGAACTACTAGGTTTGCCTCTCGCCAACTCCCTCTTCTTGGACACGGTCTCTGAATTGGCCTCGACCAATAAGGCCTTGTCTACTACCTCAGGGTAGGTAGCATGTCTGAAAACCGAGACCTTCTCTATGATAACATCCTTGAGCCCTTGCTCAAACCTTCTCGCCTTCATTGCCTCAGTGGCAACCATGTGAGTCACGAAGCATGATAGCTCCGAGAACTTAGCCTCATAAGTGGCCACAGTCATCGAACCTTGCTCTAGGTTGATGAACTCTCTTTCTTTTTTTTCTAGTGCTTTAACAGGAAAGTACTTTTTATAAAAAGTATCCTTGAACTCCTCCCAAGTCCAAGGTTGACCCTGCATGGTCAAATCTCGCGTCCTCAATGCGGACAACCACCAATGGTGGGCTTCGCCCTCTAGCATGAAAACAACCCATGCTACTTTCTCTTTCTCTGTCGGAGAGAGAACTGTAAATATCTTCTCCACTTGGAGGATCCAAGCCTCCGTAGCAAGAGGGTCCACACTCCCATGGAATGATGGAGACCTCAATCTCTTTAATGCCTCAACCCCAGCTGTACGATGTATTGGAGCTGCAGGCGGTGGAGTAGGTGCCGCTGATGATGGTATAGTTTGCCGAGCTACCAGGATGGTGAGAGTCTCAGCAATAGAGCCTAAGACCTGTGAGAGGTCCGGCTGCTCAACCTCATCTCGAGAAGAAGATGAAGCTCAGGTATGTGGTCCATGACCCCGTATGCCCCCTCTCATGACTAAAGTCCTGAGAACAATAGCACCACATGAGTCTCACTTGAAACCATAATTTATCACAGTTCCATTTCATAATAATTCAATTTGTATTAGTTGTATAATACTAATATACATCGCATCACAACTATCGGTGTATTTATAATATTATACCTTGGTGTTCTAGCATTCCTAAGACTCGTACTTGGTTGAAGCAACCATTTTGACTAAGACTAAAGTATAGTCTTACACTTGGATCATGACTCGCTTCCGACTTTCTTCCTTCCTAACTTGTTTCCTAACATATGCTCTTGTCAAGCCGTGGTATTAGATTCTTAGTGACCCTAGAGACCTAAAGCCTAAGGCTTTGATACCAATTTTGTCGCGACCCAAAACCCACCCTAGGAGTTAGAGTGAATCTTGGATGACTAATCATAACTTGCTTGACGAAAATAACCAGTAAAAGACCTGTGGCATATACAACAGAGGACAATAATAGCGAAAACATACTCTAACATAGAACAGCGGAAGACTAATGAACCTCTATGTATATATACACACATGATCCAGGTTTATACAAAATGATACACAAAAGAAAGTGCGGACAAGCCCGCCAAAATACATGAATATCTCTCTCTCAATTCACCCACAGCTATCCACTCAGAATCTACCACCACCTAATAATAACCCTCACCCTGAGGTTCCTCCATAGGCTCCTCGACGTACTCCTCCTCCACCCATGGGCCAGGAGCACATACATTATATGGAGCAGTAGCTCCCTCAGAACCTGCCGACATAAGAAGTACGGCTGAGCATGGAATACTCAGCGTGTACCAAATGCTAACCAACAGTCATAGTACAGCAACAATGATATATATATAAGCAGGAAGCAGTTAATCTCATAACAGGAAAGTAAAGCAGTTTATAATCATGCTTCATTTTCGTAAAAGCCGATAAAACCCTTGAAAACATCGTGCACTTGACTTGACTCAAATTACCCTTTTCGTGCTTGAAAACTTGTCTTGGCTGTCTTATCTTGTCGTATCATGTCATGTCATTCCATGTCATGCTTGCTTGGAAAATAAACTACTTGTGAGGGAAGGGAGACCCTTCTTCCTAAATGCTCATGCTTGCCATGCCATGTCTCTTGCTCGCTTGGAAAATAAACTACTTGTGAGGGAAGGGAGACCCTTCTTCCTAAATGCTCATGCTTGCCATGTCATGTTCCATGCTTGCTTGGAAAATAAACTACTTGTGAGGGAAGGGAGACCCTTCTTCCTAAATGTTTATGCTTGTCATGCCATGTATCTTGCTCGCTTGAAAAATAAACTACTTGTGAGGGAAGGGAGACCCTTCTTCCTAAATGCTCATGCTTGCCATGCCATGTCTCTTGCTTGCTTGGAAATATAAACTACTTGTGAGGGAAGGGAGACCCTTCTTTATGATAATGTATGATTGTCTTGTCCTTGTCAAAAGCGAGGTAAAACATATCGTAGGATATGTCCCACCTCTAAATCTCGTTCTTGAAAAACCTCGGTAAGTCATATCATACATGCCGTGCTCGTGGAATTGTGTACATACTTGCATTTGAATTTAAATATGACAATTGGGTAATTAACAATACACATAACATCAATAATTTGAGCAAGTCAATATTCATGCAATTTAGGGAAAATAAGAAAGCACACTATCATAGGCCCTAGCAATTTCCATAATTAATTAAGCATGCATTTCTTAATTTATAACTCATTTTATTCACCTTGGAATTTCATCAAACATGGGGTGTGTTCATTATTTATTAAACCTACATCATGCTTTTCTAGGTGGGTTGATGCTCACATCACACATGTATGTTCAGTATGGATACAATGCCCTCCCCATTTCATTCATCACAACCATACACATGGCATCCAATTGCCAATATCCATCTCCATTCACACCGTTCACACATTACAAATCGTAGCACATTTATAGATGATGAAGAACAAGGAAATAGGAAAAGAAAAGGGAAAACTATAACGAGGAGGGTAGCACAGGGTACCGACCTTGACAAATGAGGGAAGAAACCCCTTGCAAAACGTGCGTGAGTTGCTACTCTAGCTTGTGGAAAGTGCTCCTCACGAGCATGAACCGAGAACTTGAAGGAAAATGAGCTTGAAGTGATCTAGGGTTCTTGAAACCCATTTGATTTCTCTCCAAAAGCAAACCCTAAGTTTAGAAACCCTTCTCCTCTTTCTCTAACTCTCAAAATACTCTAGTGTGTTGAGAATAAGCCCTAAAGACTAGGGCAAGCCTTTAAGGCATGAGTGAAATGCCCAAAAGATGAAAACACCCTTAATGAGAATTCTGCAAAAATGCGAAGACCAAGCGATCGGTGGTTATGACCTATCGATCGGTTGCCTACCGAGCGACCGGTGATATGACCGAGCTATCGGTCAAAAACAAGCTCTCTGGAAAATTTTCCCATACAAAATTTTCAACCAGTCGATAGCCTCCAATCGATCGGTTGTGGACCGATCGATCGGTAAATGAACCGAGCGATCGTTAGTCTGCAGGTTTTAACACTGAGACCATTTTTCACCCATTCGTACTATTTGGACTTGTCCTACTTCTATTCTAACCTCTTCTAAACTTGCTTAGGACCTCTTTAAGGCTATAGACATTAATACATAATTTATTTAATTAATTAGAGCGTCCTTGAGACAATTCTCTAAGTTTCGAATTATCATTTCATGAAATTGGGCATTACAAGCTATCATGCCTTGGCACACATTCCAATACATGAGCAAAAAGTTCCGGGGCTCTACAATTAAATAATTATTGAATTATTAATCATTAAAATGTGGAATTAAATTCCAATACTTGGAAAGCAAAGAACAAAGAGATAAGATTGGAATTCGATTACAACTAGGAGTCCAAGACTCCCATAATGCTCACGCCCCTCCCCCTTTTTTGGATGGTTTCCTAATTGGATTAGGACTCCTTAATTATTGGAGTTGATTTATCCCATTAATTAGGGAATCCGTTTAGAAAAGGACTCCTAAATTTGTAGGTTTTATTACAACTAAAGTAGTTATAGATAAATTAGGAGTTTATTCAATTAATATTAAGAGTTATTATTAATTAATAATTCCTAAGGGATAAATTCTAATTGGAGAAGGATTACGATAAGATCTTAATCTATTTATACCTCATCACCCCAAACCATGGGGATAACTCTCTCTCTCTCTCAATTTTCTCCTCTCCAAATCGTGAGCCCCAAGGGAACACTCCCTTGGATTTTTGTGAGCTACATAGGGTATTCCTAGTTGGATTTTTGAAGCTTAGGGCTTTGAACTCTAGGGTTTTGGTGATAGAATGTCTACACCAACTTCCATCTTCTTCTCTTTGATTCTTCAATACCAAGTAGAGATTCCAAAGCTTTGTAGGGATAGTAAAGAACAAGGATCGAGCTTCGAGTATTTCTTCGAGAAATCTCTACAAAGAGTTCTGATGATTCGAGTTGGTTTTTGCTTCATCGGTGAACATCATTCACCGAGGTAATTTTATTAAAACTTGTAGATAGTATTAGTTGCTTTCTATGGTGTAAAGATCCTCAGGATCCAATTTTCCACATAATTTTTTATTTGGATTCGCTTCACAGTTCATGTCATAGTTCAGACCGAATCCTGAGATTAGTTCGGGGTTGTCCCATTGAATGATTTGTAAAAAAAGAAGGTTACTAGGCTCAAAGGGCTAACTAGTGAATTTCACATTGAATGTGAGGGATGCTACGATAGTTACGGAAAAACAAGATACTATGTATGGCCTCCTTTCACTGGCCAAAGTGGTTGAGAGTTCAAGCATTATTAGATAGGACCCTAAGTGCAATACTTTGACTCTCTCCATTTTGATTGGCTCGGGAGTCCTTTTCTCGCGCCCCAAAACCCACCCTATGAGTTATAGTGAATCTTGGATGACTTGTCATGACTTACATGCCTTGCTTGACGAAATAACCTGCAAAATACATGCAGCATATACAATTGAATCTCCTTCAAATGCCTCGATGCATAGGCAATTACCGTTTTGTGCTGCATGAAAACGCACCCAAGTCCGACATGCGAGGCATCACTGTACACCTCATACTCACCATGTCTGGATGGCACAGTAAGGACGGGGGCCGTAGTAAGCCTCTTCTTCAGTTCTGTGAGACTGATCTCACACTTGTCGCTCCATACAAACTTGGCATTCTTCCTGGTTAGGTAAATAAGCTGTGTGGCAAGGCTGGAGAAACCCTCTACAAATCTCCTGTAATAGCTTTATAACCCAAGGAAGCTGCATATCTCTGTGACACTCTTGGGCCTTGTCCAACTCATGACTACCTCTACCTTCTTCGGATCTACCGATATGCCTTTTGTAGATATAACTTGGCCTAAGAATGCCACCTCTTCCAACCAAAATTCACACTTGCTAAGTTTGGCATACAGCTTGTGCTCTCTCAGCATTTCTAAAGCAAGGAGAAGGTCTCGCATGTGATTTTCCCGTGTCTGGGAATATATCCGTATGTCATTGACAAACACGATCACGCATCGATCAAGGTATGGTCGGAACACCTGGTTCATCAAATCCATAAAGGCTACCAGCGCATTCGTGAGACCAAAAGGCATCACCAAGAACTCGTAGTGTCCGTACCGAGTCTGAAAAGCAGTTTTGGGCACATCCTCAGCCTTGACCTTCAACTGGTGGTAACCCGACCAAAGATCGATCTTAAAGAAAAATCTCACCCCCTTTAACTGATCGAACAAGTCATCAATCCAGGGCAATGGATACCAATTCTTTATAGTGACTTTGTTCAACTGCTTGTAATCGACATACATCCGCATCGAGCCATCCTTCTTCTTGACAAATAAAACTAGGGCACCCCACGGTGAAACACTTGGTCTAATGAAACCAAGGCGTTGCAATTTCTCCAATTGAGTCTTCAACTCCTTGAGTTCGATCGGGGCCATTCTATACGGAGCCCGATAGATGGGAGCTGTGCCTGGTGCAAGCTCGATCACAAACTCAATCTCCCTGTCTGGGGGCAACCCTTTCAACTCCTTTGGAAATACATCCAGGAATTCACTCACGATCGGGATAGTCGAAGAGTCCTTTGCCTCAGGGTTCGCTAAGCTTAGTGCCGCAAAGCGAAGAATATCCTTACTTCTCATCCCCCAAAAATGAAATAGCTTCCCTTCCATTGGCTTAAAGAGTACCATCTTCTTTAAGCAAGCCACATGCCCATGATGCACTGCTAACCAATCCATCCCCAATGTCGCGACCCAAAACCCACCCTAGGAGTTAGAGTGAATCTTGGACGACTTAACCATTACTTACATGACTTGCTTGACGAACCAACCTGCAAAACTCACAGGACATATACAATAGAGGATAACAGCGGAAGCATAACTACAAAACACAACGGAAGTCTAACAAACCTCTAAGTATATATATACACATGGTCCAAGTTTAATACAAAAGAAAACAAAACAAAGAAAGTGCGGACACGCCCGCCAAAATACATGGATATAATCACTCATGCTCACCCACAGCTAAACTACTTAGAATCTACAACCACCTAATGGTAACCCTCTACGGGAGGTTCCTCCAAAGGCTCCTCGACGTACTCCTCCTCCACCCAAGGGCTCGGAGCACAGATATCAAATGGAGCAGCTGCTCCGCCATCACCTGCCGACATAAGAAGTACGGCTGAGCATGGAATACTCAGCGGGTACTAAATACTAACCAATAGTCATAGCATACAGATAGCATATATAAAGCAGGAGACAATTCATGCATATACAATAGGAAAAATTCATATCAGGACAATAAAGTAAAGGAGTATATAATCATGCTTGAATTCATAAAAGCCGGTAAAACCCTTGAAAATACCGTGCACTTGACTTGACTGAAAATACCATTTCCTTGCTTGGAAGCTTGTCACGTTTGTCTTATCCTATCGTATCATGCGTGTCATGCCATGTCATGCTTGCTTGGAAAGTAAACTACTTGTGAGGGAAGGGAGACCCTTCTTCCTAGAATGATTATGCTTGTCATGCCATGTCTTGTCATGCTTGCTTAAAAAAGTAAACTACTTGTGAGGGAAGGGAGACCCTTCTTCCTAAATGCCCATGCTTGTCATGTCCTTTCACTTGTGAGATGTTCTTGTGAGATGTACTTGCGAGGGAAGGGAGGCCCTTCTTATGTTATGTATGCACTTGTGAGGGAAGGGAGACCCTTCTTATGAAAATGCATGATTGTCTTGTCCTTGCCAAAAGCGAGGTAAAACATATCGTACGATATGCCCCACCTCTAAATCCCATTCTTGAAAACCTCGGTAAATCATGTCATGTATGCGTGCTCGTGAGGTCGTGTGCATACTTGCATTTGGAATTAAATATGGCATTTGGGTAATTCATAACACATAACATCAATGATTTGGGAAATTTAATATTGATATCATTTAAGGAAAGCGAACAATCACACTATCATAACCCTAGCAATTTCCATAAACCTTAAACATGCATTTTCTTAAATTATCATTCATTTTATTCACCTTGGCATTTCATCAAACATGGTACATTCATTATTTATCAACCCTACAACATGCTTTTCTAGGTGGGTTATACTCACATCACACTTGTATGTTTATTATTAGTACAATGCCCTTCCCCATTCATTCATTACATCATCCACACGGCATCCATTCGCCAACCTCCATCTCCATTTACCATACATACCACCAATCTCATAACACATATATGAATGAAGGAAAATAAGGAGAAACAAAGGAAAAAGGGAAGCTATAACTAGGAGGGTAGTAAGAAGTACCGACTTTGAAGAGATGAGGAAGAAACCCCTCTTCCAAACGACCGTGAGTTGCTGCCCTAGCTTGGAACACGAGCTCCACCCGAGCTTGAGCCGAGATCTTGAAGGAAAACGTGCTTGAGGATAATCTAGGGTCTCAAACCCTTTGATTTCCCTTCCAAAAATCAAACCCTAAGTTAGGGATCGCCTTCTTCTCCCTTCCTTAGCTCTCAATCTTCTAAGTATTGCAAATAAGCCCTAAAGGCTCGGGCAAGACTCTTAAGGTAAGAGTAAACCACTCAAAAGACTAAAACACCCTTCTAAATTTTCTGCAAAAACGCGAGTACCGAGCGATCGGTGTTAATGACCGATCGATCGGTTTCATAACCGAGCGATCGGTTTCATAACCGAGCGATCGGTTGAAATTTCACTCTCTGGAAAATTTCCCCATAGAAAAATCTCGACCAGTCGATAGCCTCCGAGCGATCGGTTTTGGACCGATCGATCGCTCCATGGACCGAGCGATCGGTGGTCTGCAGGTCCAAACTGTTTTGGCCATAACTTTTGACTCGTTCGTCCGATTTTGACGATTCAACTTGCGTTGGGTTCGTACTTCGAAAACGAACATTTCTGACGTTTCAGAATTTCTAATTTCTTCCTTATTTATTAATTGCATTACTTTAAAGGAAAAATGGCTACGAAGGGTCATGCATAAATGTGAAAAGGTCCGGGGCTCTACATCCTTCCCCCCTTACAAAAATTTCGTCCTCGAAATTTAGACGCTACTTGCATTACAAATCAACAAGAAAATTACAAGTCATATACACACTTATACAAAACTCATTCAAATATTTCTGGGTACTTCGCTTTGACTTCGGCTTCACGCTCCCATGTAGCTTCTTCCCGAGCATGGTGTTGCCATTGCACTAGGACCAAATGGATAGTCTTGTTGCGAAGCACTTGATCTCTTCGATCCAATATGTGAATCGGCTTCTCAACCAACGTGAGATCTTCTCGAATTTCCAACGGTTCCAATTCTAGTACATGCGAAGGGTCCGCAATGTACTTCCGAAGCATAGACACGTGGAAAACGTTGTGAACCGCGGCCATGTGAGGTGGGAGAGCTACTCGATAACCAACTTCACCAACCCGCGTGATAATCTCAAACGGTCCAACATAGCGAGGACTGAGCTTGCCTCGCTTGCCAAATCTCATGATCCCTTTGCTAGGAGATACTTTCACAAAAACTTGATCCCCTACTTGAAATTCCAAGTCCCTACGGCGCGTGTCCGCATAACTTTTCTGGCGATCTTGAGCGGCTTTCAATCGATCCCGAATGATCTTAACTGTGTTTGCAGTTTGTTCAATCAATTCTGGACCAAGTAATTTCCTTTCTCCTACCTCATCCCAATAGAGAGGAGACCTACAACTTCGCCCATACAAGGCCTCAAATGGTGCCATTTGGATACTTGCCTGATAGCTGTTATTGTAGGCGAATTCAACCAAAGGCAAATGCTCTTCCCAACTGCCTCTGAAATCCATCATACAAGCCCGAAGCATGTCTTCAATGACTTGGTTCACTCTCTCGGTTTGTCCATCCGTCTGTGGATGAAAAGCGGTGCTGAAATCGAGTCGGGAACCCATAGCCTCCTGGAAGCTTTTCCAGAATCGCGATGTGAATCTTGGATCCCGATCTGACACAATACTAACGGGCACTCCGTGCAACCTCACCACTTCCTTGATGTACAAAGCGGCTAACTGGCTAGAGTTGAAAGTAGTTCGGTACGGTAGGAAATGAGCGGATTTCGACAAACGATCCACTACTACCCATATCGCATCTGAGCCCCTTGCCGTCTTTGGCAAGCCAACTATGAAATCCATGGATATATTCTCCCATTTCCACTCGGGAATCGGAAGGGACTGTAATAGACCGGCGGGCCGCATGTGTTCTGCTTTCACCTGTTGACACACCAAGCACCGTGCTACATATTCCGCAACCTCCCTCTTCATATTTCGCCACCAAAAGTGACTCTTGAGGTTCCGGTACATCTTCGTACCCCCTGGATGCACTGTGTACTTCGAACGGTGTGCTTCATCCAAAATCTCTCTTCGAAGGTCTGCATTGGCTGGGACGCACAGCCTTCCCTTGAATGTGATAGCACCCCGACTAGTGAGAGAAAAGTCTTCACTGCCCTTGGCAACTTCCTTGTCCCGGAAAGCCAACAATTCCGCATCCATGGCTTGATATTCTTGGATCAAATCTATAATGTACGGCCGAACCGTAACATTTGCCAAGGTAGGACCACGGACAGAGTTATTCACACTGATGTCCAGATTTGCCAAATCTTCTAGCAGCTTCCATTCTTGAACCAACATGTGTGCTAACAACCCCTGAGGTCTTCTACTCAAAGCATCAGCCACTACATTTGCTTTACCCGGGTGGTATTGAATGGTACAATCATAGTCCTTCAGGAATTCCATCCAACGCCGTTGCCTTAGATTCAATTCCTTTTGGGAAAAGAGGTATTTGAGACTCTTGTGATCCGTATACACATAGAATTCCACCCCGTATAAGTAATGTCGCCAGATCTTGAGCGCAAACACGACAGCGGCAAGCTCTAAGTCGTGCGTGGGGTAATTCTTCTCATGCTCCTTCAATTGCCTCGATGCATAGGCAATGACCTTCTTGTGTTGCATAAGCACACATCCAAGTCCAACGTGTGAGGCATCACTGTACACCTCATACCCAAGAGGTCCAGATGGTACTGTAAGGACAGGAGCTGTAGTAAGCCTCTTCTTCAGTTCCGTGAAACTGATCTCACACTTGTCGCTCCAAACAAACTTCGCGTTCTTCCTTGTCAGGTAAGTGAGCGGTGCTGCAAGGCTGGAGAAACCCTCTACGAATCTCCTGTAGTAGCCTGCCAACCCAAGAAAACTGCGTATCTCCGTGACACTCTTGGGCCTCGCCCAATTCATGACTGCCTCTATCTTCTTTGGATCCACCGAAATGCCTTCCGCCGATACAACGTGGCCTAGGAATGACACCTCTTCCAACCAAAACTCACACTTGCTAAGTTTGGCGTATAGCTTGTGCTCTCTTAGCATTTCCAAAGCAAGGCGTAGGTCGCGTGTGTGATCTTCCCGTGTCTGGGAATAAACCAAAATGTCATCAACAAATACAATCACGCACCTATCAAGATATGGCCGGAACACCCGGTTCATCAAATCCATAAAGGCTGCCGGTGCGTTCGTGAGTCCAAAAGGCATCACCAAGAACTCGTAATGTCCATATCGAGTCCTGAAAGCAGTTTTGGGAACATCTTCCGCCTTAATCTTCAACTGGTGATAACCCGATCGAAGATCTATCTTTGAGAAAAATCTCGCTCCCTTCAACTGATCGAACAAGTCGTCAATCCTAGGCAAGGGATACCTATTCTTTATAGTGACTTTGTTCAATTGCCGGTAATCGACACACATCCGCATCGAACCATCTTTCTTCTTGACAAACAACACTGGGGCACCCCACGGTGAGACACTTGGTCGAATGAAGCCAAGGCTTTGTAATTCTTCCAACTGAGTCTTTAACTCTTTGAGTTCAATAGGGGCCATTCTATACGGAGCCCTGCAAACAGGAGCTGTGCCTGGTGCAAGCTCGATCATAAACTCAATCTCCCTGTCTGGAGGCAATCCTGGCAACTCCTCTGGAAATACATCCAGGAACTCACTCACAACCGGAGTAGTTGATGAGTCCTTTGCCTCGGGGTTAGCTACGCCCAACGCCGCAAAACGAGCAATAGATCTGCTTTTCAACCCGCGAAAGTGGAATGGTTTTCCTTCTACTGGCTTGAAGAGTACCATTTTCTCAAAGCAAGCTACATGCCCATGATGTGCTGCTAACCAATCCATTCCCAATATGACATCAAAGTCTTGGAATCCAAGGACGATGAGATCAACCGCCAACTCGTGGCTTCCAACTTGGACCACACCATTTCTACACACTTTATCTGCCAATACTGTTTTGCCAAGAGGAGTCGAAATGGCTAACTCCGGTTCTAGCTGACTTGGCTCCCCAGAAAAGCCTTCTGAAAAACTCGGCGAGACAAACGAATGAGTAGACCCGGTATCAATCAACACTCGAGCCAAATACTCATTGACTAGTAGGGTTCCTGAAATTTTAGCTAGTTACGTCAATTCAAGCCTCAACAGTGTATACACGTAGGTAAATATATATATAGCATACCAACTACGTACACAAGGAATAAAACATAACACAACAATCACGAATAAGGAAAATAACTCCTAACGCGTACCTTGCACCACATCGTCAGATGCAAGTGCATCACCCTCTGTCAAGGCAAAAACTCGCCCCTGGTTCGCCTGGCGAGACTGAGGTGTAGACCGGGTAGTCTGAGATGACGCCTGGTATGATCCTGCTGGGCGTGTCGGGGGCCTACTATCCTGAGACTGGCCTGGTAAATGCCGGCTAGGGCAATCCCTGATCATGTGGCCCTGGCGACCGCAATGATAACATCCACCAGATGCTCTTCGGCAATCTCCTGCCGGATGCCTTTTGCCGCATGAAGTGCAGACCTCATATGTGTAGGCTGGAGGGACCAGAGGTGGTGTATACCTTGCTGCCTGAGGGGTAACTGGCCGTGGGGCCGGAAGAGCCTGAGGTCGAGGTGCCTGTGGCACGTACTGCCGGGGTGCTGGAGGAGCATAAGTCGGCCTCATCTGTGGTGCTGGCCATGTATACTGATAAGGACCAGTCCGGGCCCGCCTCTCTGGAGGTGCTGAACTATTGGCTTGGCCTCTCGCCAACTCTCTCTTCTTAGACACCGCTTCGGAATTGGCCTCGACCAATAAGGCCTTGTCTACCACTTCAGGGTAGGTAGCATGCCTGAAAACGGAAACCTTCTCCATAATAACATCCTTGAGCCCTTGCTCAAATCTTCTCGCCTTCATTGCCTCAGTAGCAACCATATGAGGCGCGAATCTCGATAATTCTGAGAACTTGGCCTCATAAGCGGCCACAGACATCGAACCTTGCTCAAGGTTGATGAATTCTCTCTCTTTCTTTTCCCGTGCACCGATCGGAAAATACTTCTTGTAAAAAGTATCTTTGAACTCCTCCCAAGTCCAAGGTTGACCTTGCATGGTCAAGTCCCGTGTCCTCAATGCGGACAACCACCAATGGTGGGCTTCGCCCTCTAGCATAAAAACTGCCCATGCCACTTTCTCTTCCTCTGTAGGAGAGAGCACCGCAAATATCTTCTCAACCTGGAGGATCCAAGCCTCCGCAGTAAGAGGGTCCACACTCCCGTGGAAAGATGGAGGCCTCAATCTCCTGAATGCCTCAACTCCAGCTGTACGATGTACTGGAGCTGCGGGCGGTGGAGTAGGTGCCGCTGATGCCGGTATAGTTTGCCGAGCCGCCAGGATGGCGAGTGTCTCAGCAATAGAGCCTAAGACCTGAGAGAGGTCCGGCTGCTCATCCTCATCCCGTGAAGAAGAGGAAGCTCTTGTATGTGGTCCACGACCCCGTGTGTTCCGTCTCATGACTAAAGTCCTGAGAATAATAACACCACATGAGTCTAACTTGAAACCACAGTTTATTTCAATGTCACTTCACAATAATTCAATTTGTATTAGTTGTATAATACTAATATACATCACATCGAGTCATCAGAGTATTCATCACATTATACTTACACTTCAGTGTTCTAGCGTACCTAGGACCCGTACTTGGTTGAAACAACCATTTTGACTAAGACTAAAGTTTAGTCTTACACTTGGAACCAGACTCGCTCCCGACTCACTTCCTTCTTAACTTGTTTCCTAACATATGCTCTTGTCAAGCCGTGGTATTAGATTCTAAGTGACCCTAGAGACCTAAAGCCTAGGCTTTGATACCACTTCTGTCGCGACCCAAAACCCACCCTAGGAGTTAGAGTGAATCTTGGACGACTTAACCATTACTTACATGACTTGCTTGACGAACCAACCTGCAAAACTCACAGGACATATACAATAGAGGATAACAGCGGAAGCATAACTACAAAACACAACGGAAGTCTAACAAACCTCTAAGTATATATATACACATGGTCCAAGTTTAATACAAAAGAAAACAAAACAAAGAAAGTGCGGACACGCCCGCCAAAATACATGGATATAATCACTCATGCTCACCCACAGCTAAACCACTTAGAATCTACAACCACCTAATGGTAACCCTCTACGGGAGGTTCCTCCAAAGGCTCCTCGACGTACTCCTCCTCCACCCAAGGGCTCGGAGCACAGATATCAAATGGAGCAGCTGCTCCGCCATCACCTGCCGACATAAGAAGTACGGCTGAGCATGGAATACTCAGCGGGTACTAAATACTAACCAATAGTCATAGCATACAGATAGCATATATAAAGCAGGAGACAATTCATGCATATACAATAGGAAAAATTCATATCAGGACAATAAAGTAAAGGAGTATATAATCATGCTTGAATTCATAAAAGCCGGTAAAACCCTTGAAAATACCGTGCACTTGACTTGACTGAAAATACCATTTCCTTGCTTGGAAGCTTGTCACGTTTGTCTTATCCTATCGTATCATGCGTGTCATGCCATGTCATGCTTGCTTGGAAAGTAAACTACTTGTGAGGGAAGGGAGACCCTTCTTCCTAGAATGATTATGCTTGTCATGCCATGTCTTGTCATGCTTGCTTAAAAAAGTAAACTACTTGTGAGGGAAGGGAGACCCTTCTTCCTAAATGCCCATGCTTGTCATGTCCTTTCACTTGTGAGATGTTCTTGTGAGATGTACTTGCGAGGGAAGGGAGGCCCTTCTTATGTTATGTATGCACTTGTGAGGGAAGGGAGACCCTTCTTATGAAAATGCATGATTGTCTTGTCCTTGCCAAAAGCGAGGTAAAACATATCGTACGATATGCCCCACCTCTAAATCCCATTCTTGAAAACCTCGGTAAATCATGTCATGTATGCGTGCTCGTGAGGTCGTGTGCATACTTGCATTTGGAATTAAATATGGCATTTGGGTAATTCATAACACATAACATCAATGATTTGGGAAATTTAATATTGATATCATTTAAGGAAAGCGAACAATCACACTATCATAACCCTAGCAATTTCCATAAACCTTAAACATGCATTTTCTTAAATTATCATTCATTTTATTCACCTTGGCATTTCATCAAACATGGTACATTCATTATTTATCAACCCTACAACATGCTTTTCTAGGTGGGTTATACTCACATCACACTTGTATGTTTATTATTAGTACAATGCCCTTCCCCATTCATTCATTACATCATCCACACGGCATCCATTCGCCAACCTCCATCTCCATTTACCATACATACCACCAATCTCATAACACATATATGAATGAAGGAAAATAAGGAGAAACAAAGGAAAAAGGGAAGCTATAACTAGGAGGGTAGTAAGAAGTACCGACTTTGAAGAGATGAGGAAGAAACCCCTCTTCCAAACGACCGTGAGTTGCTGCCCTAGCTTGGAACACGAGCTCCACCCGAGCTTGAGCCGAGATCTTGAAGGAAAACGTGCTTGAGGATAATCTAGGGTCTCAAACCCTTTGATTTCCCTTCCAAAAATCAAACCCTAAGTTAGGGATCGCCTTCTTCTCCCTTCCTTAGCTCTCAATCTTCTAAGTATTGCAAATAAGCCCTAAAGGCTCGGGCAAGACTCTTAAGGTAAGAGTAAACCACTCAAAAGACTAAAACACCCTTCTAAATTTTCTGCAAAAACGCGAGTACCGAGCGATCGGTGTTAATGACCGATCGATCGGTTGCCTACCGATCGATCGGTTTCATAACCGAGCGATCGGTTGAAATTTCACTCTCTGGAAAATTTCCCCATAGAAAAATCTCGACCAGTCGATAGCCTCCGAGCGATCGGTTTTGGACCGATCGATCGCTCCATGGACCGAGCGATCGGTGGTCTGCAGGTCCAAACTGTTTTGGCCATAACTTTTGACTCGTTCGTCCGATTTTGACGATTCAACTTGCGTTGGGTTCGTACTTTGAAAACGAACATTTCTGACGTTTCAGAATTTCTAATTTCTTCCTTATTTATTAATTGCATTACTTTAAAGGAAAAATGGCTACGAAGGGTCATGCATAAATGTGAAAAGGTCCGGGGCTCTACACCCAAGATGACATTGAAGTCTTGAAATCCGAGGATGATTAGATCAACCGCCAACTTGTGGCTCCCCACTTGAACCACACTATTTCTATACACTTCATCTGCCACTACTGTCTTGCTGAGATGAGTCGAAATGGCTAACTCCGGTTCCAACTAGCTACGCTAGGAGGAAAAGCCTTGAGAGAAACTCGGTGATACGAATGAATGAGTAGACTCGGTGTCGATCAACACTCGAGCCAAACATTCATTGACTAGTAAGGTTCCTGAAATTTTAGCTAGCTAAGTCAATCCATGCATCAACAGCATATACATATAGTTATATATCTATATAACATGCCATATATGTACACAGTTGAATAATACATAACAAAATAATTCATGGATAGTTAAATAAACTACAATTGCGTACCTTATACTACATCGTCAGATGTAAGTGCATCACCCTCTGTCAAGGCAAAAACTCGCCCTTGATTCGCCTGGCGAGGAGAGGTGTAGAACTTGCAGGCTGGGAGGATGCCTGGTATGATCCTACTGGATGAGCTGGGGGCATAATCCCCTATGACTGGCCTGGTAAATGCCTCGTCGGGCAATCCCTGATCATGTGGCCCTGGCGACCACAATGAAAACATTCGTCGATGCCTTCCGACAATCTTTTGTTGGGTGCCTTCTGCAACAAGACGTGCAGACCTCATACGTGTAGGTCAGAGGGGCCGGAGGTGGAGCATACCTCGCTACCTGAGGTGCAATGGGTCGTGGGGCCGGAAGAGTCTGAGGTCGTGGTGCCTGAGGCGCATACTGCCGTGGAGTTGGAGGCATATAAGACAGCCTCTGTGGTGGTGCTGGCCACGCATACTGTGGTGGTGCTGGTCATGTGTACTGAAAAGGGCCAGTCCTGGTCAACCTCTCCGAAGGTACTAAACTGCTAGATTGGCCTCTCGCCAACTCTCTCTTCTTAGACACCGCCTCAGAATTGGTCTCAACCAACAAGACCTTATCCACCACTTCGGCATAAGTGGCGTGCCTGAAGACCGAGACTCGGTCCATGATGAAATCTCTAAGCCCTTGCTCAAACCTCCTTGCCTTCATCACCTCCGTAGGGATCATGTGAGGTGCGAATCTCGACAATTCCGAGAACTTGGCCTCATACTGAGCCACCGACATAGAGCCCTGCTCAAGGTTGATGAACTCCTCTTTCTTTTCCTGAGCTCCTACCGGGAAGTACTTCTTGTAGAAAGTGTCCTTGAACTCATCCCAAATCCAGGGTTGACCTTGCATAGTCAACTCCCTAGTCCTCAAGGCTGACAACCACCAATAGTGTGCCTCACCCTCTAGCATAAAGACTGCCCATGCCACTTTATCTTCCTCTATAGGTGAGAGGACCGCAAAGATCTTCTCCAACTGGAGGATCCAAGTCTCCACGGCAAGAAGGTCCACACTCCCATGGAATGATGGAGGCCTCAGTCTCCGAAATACCTCAACCCCAGCTGTGCGATGTGCTGGTGCTGTAGGCGGTGGAGTAGGTGCCGCCGATGATTGTATAGTTTGCTGAGTTGCCAGTATGGCAAGAGTCTCAACAATAGATCCTAAGACTTGAGAGAGGTCCGGCTACTCAACCTCATCCCGAGAAGAAGATGAAGCTCTAGTGTCTGGTACGCGACCCCGTGTGCCTCACCTCATGACTAAAGTCCTGAGAACAATAGCACCACATGAGTCTAATTTGGAACCACAATTTCATCTCACAAAATTTTAAGTAGTACTATTGACATAATATTAGTATACAGTGCATCATACCCATCGGTGTATACGTAATAGACTTAGTGTTAAAGCATTTCTAGACATGCACTTGGTTGGAACAACCATTTTGGACTAAGACTAAGGTTTAGTCTTATACTTGGAATCATGACTCGCTTCTGACTTACTTCCTTCTTAACTTGCTCCTAACATATGCTCTTGTCAAGCCGTGGTATCAGATTCTAAGTTACCCTAAAGACCTAAAGCCCAAGCTTTGATACCACCTTTGTCGCGCCCCAAAACCCACCCTAGGAGTTAAAGTGAATCTTGGATGACTTTTCATGACATACATGTCTTGCTTGATGAAATAACCTGCAAAATACATGGAGCATATATAATAGAGAACAAAAATAGTGGAAGCATACTCCAACATGGCACAGCTGAAGTCTAACAAACCCCTATGTATATACATGATCCAAGTTTGTACAAAATGACCCACAAAAGAAAGTGCGGACAAGCCCGCCAAAATACATGAATATAATCTCTTAAGCTCATCCACAATCTCTCACTTAGAATCTACCACCTAATAGTGACCGCCTATGTGAGGCTCCTCAACAGGGACCTCCTCGATGCACTCCTCCTCCACCCATGGGCAAGGAGCACATAAGTCGAAAGGAGCAGCCGCTCCACTATCACCTACCGATATAAGACGTAAAGCTGAGCATGGAATACTCAGCGGGTACCAAACACTAACCAACAGCCACAGCATAGCAATAAAAATATGAGGTAGGAAGCAAATTATATCATAACAGGAAAGAAAACAGTTTATAATTCATGCTTGCATAACATCAAAGTCGGAAATCTCTTGAAAATGTCATGTGCTTAGCTTGACTTGAAATATTCTTTTCGTGTTCAAAACTTGTATTGTCATGTGTCTTTTCTTGTCGTATCGTATCGTGTCATGCGTGTTATGGGTGTCATGCTTGTCATGTCATGTATCATGTTTGTCATGCCATGGAATGAGATGCACTTGTGAGGGAGGGGAGAGCCCTCTTATGCAACTTGTGAGGGATGGTGGTGTGAAACCCCTTCTTATGCAATGCACGTGTCATGCTTGTCATGCGTGTCATGTCATGTATCATGCTTACTTGCTTGGAAAATAAACATGTTCTTGATACTTGTGATGGAGGGGAGGCCCCTCTTCCTAAATGAGAAACAACTTGTGAGGGAGGGGAGACCCCTCTTTAATGAAATGCATTGAATGTAACATGCATGCTTGGGGCGTTCTGGTTCGTGTCAAAAAGCGAGGCAAAACATATCGTAAGATATGCCCTACCTCTATTTACCAACCCTTCTGTTTGGCCTTGTCATAGTGTTCGTGAATTGTGAATAAAACCTTGATTTTTCTTAAAACAAAAACACGGTGTTTAATGCTTGAAACCCTACTCGTGGACTACATGCCGTGCTCATGATTTCGTGTACAATTAAGGATGACAATGGCATATAAAGAATATTTGCATTTGATCAACAACTAAATCAAATAATTAAGAAATTAATCTAACAACATGTCATTCTATGAAGTAAAGAAATTCACACATGCATTTTCTAAGAATCATTATCATTTTCTTCATTTTGGCATTTCATCAAACACTTGGTATGTTCATTATGATTAACACCTAAATCTTGCATTACTAGGTGGGTTAATGCTCACAACACACATGTATGTTTGTTATTGGTATAATACCCTTCCCATTTCATTCATCACAACCAACACACGGCATGTAGAGCCCCGAACCTTTTTGTATATGCCTTGGGATGTGTGTCAAGGCATGGTGTTTTGAAATCTCAATAATCTCAATTTCATGAAATGAGAATTTGAAACTTGGAATTGTGTCAAGAATGCTATAATTAATTATATAAATTATTTAATAAAGCCTATAAGCTTTAAAGAGGTCCTAGTCAAGTTTAGAAGATGTTAGAATAGAAGTAGAATGGGTCCAAATAGTAGGAATGGGTGAAAAATGGACTTAGAGTCAAAAACTTGCAGACCACCGATCGCTCGGTCTATTGTAGCGATCGATCGGTCCAAAACCGATCGATCGGAGGCTATCGACTGGTGCACCTTTTTGTATGGGGAAAAATTTCAGAGAGCATGTTTTTGACCGACCTCTCGGTTAAAAACACCGATCGCTCAGTCTTCGCGTTTTTGTAGAATTTTCATTAAGGGTGTTTTCATCTTTTGGGCGTTTCACTCATGCCTTAAAGGCTTTGCCTAAGCATTTGAGGGTTCATAAACCCTAAGTAGAGATTTGAGAGATAAGGAGAGAAGAGAAAGGGGTTTCCTAACCTAGGGTTTGCATTTGGGGAGAAATCAAAGGGGTTGTGAACCCACAATCATCCTCAAGCTCGTTTTCCTTCAAGTTCAAGGTTCAAGCTCGTGAGGACTACACTCTCCAAGCTAGGGCAGCAACTCACGCACGTTTTGCAAGGGGTTTTGTCCCTCATTTGTCAAGGTTGGTACCTTTTGCTACCCTCCTAGTTCATACCTCTTTTCTTTCCTTCTTCTTTATAGTTTTCCCTAATGTGTGAACCAAATGTGATGAATGAATGGTTGTTGGATGTGAATGGGCGATTGGATGCCGTGTGAATGATGTGATGAATGAAATGGGGAGGGCATTGTATCCATAATAAACATACATGTGTGATGTGAACATCAATCCACCTAGAAAAGCATGATGTAGGTTAAATACATAATGAACACACCCCATGTTTGATGAAATGCCAAGGTGAATAAAATGAGTTGGAAATTAAGAAATGCATGCTTAATTAATTATGGAAATTCCTAGGGCCTATGATAGTGTGTTTCCTTGCTTTCCCTAAATTGCATGAATATTGACTTGCTCAAAATTATCGATGTTATATGTATTGTGAATTACCCAATTGTCATATTTAAATTCAAATGTAAGTATGCACACGATTCCACGAGCACGGCACACATGACATGATTTACCGAGGTTTTTCAAGAACGAGAATTAGAGGTGGGACATATCCTAGGATATGTTTTACCTTGCTTTTGGTAAGAACAAGACTAGCATGCATAAGAAGGGTTTCCCTTCCCTCACAAGTAGTTTATTTTCCAAGCAAGCAAGAGACATGGCATGGCAAGCATGAGCATTTAGGAAGAAGGGTCTCCCTTCCCTCACAAGTATTTTATTTTCCAAGCAAGCAAGATACATGGCATGGCAAGCATGAGAATTTAGGAAGAAGGGTCTCCCTTCCCTTACAAGTAGCTTATTTTCCAAGCAAGCAAGATACATGGCATGGCAAGCATGAGCAGTTAGGAAGAAGGGTCTCCCTTCCCTCACAAGTAGCATGAACACGTTTATTTTCCAAGCAAGAATGACATGGCATGACACGCATGACACACATGACACGACATGATTAGACAAGACAAGTTTTCAAGCACAAAAAGGGCAATTTGAGTCAAGTCAAGTGCACGATGTTTTCAAGGGTCTTATCGGATTTTACAAAAATGAAAGCATGATTATAAACTGCTTTACTTTCCTGTTATGAGATTAACTGCTTCCTGTTTATATATATATCATTGTTGCTGTATTATGACTGTTGGTTAGCATTTGGTACACCTGAGTATTCCATGCTCAGCCGTACTTCTTATTTCGGTAGGTGATAGCGGAGCGGCTGCTCCTTTTAACATCTGTGCTCTGAGTCCTTGGGTGGAGGAGGAGTATGTCGAGGAACCTGTGGAGGAACCTCAGGTCGAGGGCTATCATTAGGTGGTGGTAGATTCTGAGTGAGTGAGCTGTAGGTGATTTGAGAGAGATGTATTCATGTATTTTGGCGGGCCTGTCCGCACTTTCTTTTGTGTATTTTTTTGTAGGAACTTGGATCACATATATATACATAGAGGTTTGGTTAAGTCTTCCGCTATGCTATGTAGAGTATGTTTCCGCTATTATGTCCTCTATTGTATATGCTCCAGGTCTTTTGCAAGTTATTTTGGTCAAGCAAGTCATACAGGTTATGATGAGTCGTCCAAGATTCACTTTAATTCCTAGGGTGGGTTTTGGGTTGCGACACGGCATCCAATCGCCCATTCACATTCACACAACCATCCACCTTCATCCATTCATCCCCTCTCATTATCTTACTTAGAAATTAGGGAAAAACACAAAATGAAGGAAAACAAAGAAAAAAGAACTAGAAGGGTAGTATAGGGTACCGACCTTGAATAGGTTCAAGAAAACCCTTGATGTAGCTCGTGGAAGGCGTTGCCGAGCTTGGAGGTGAACTCCACGTTTTGCTTGAGCTTGGATTAGGAAGATCTTGAGATTTGGGGAAGAATTTGGAGCTAATCCTTTTCTCTAATCCAAAAACCTATTGGAAAACCCCCTTTCCTCTTCCTTTCCCTTGGTTTAGAGAAGCCCTCAAATGACAAACCTTAATAGATCAAGGGTTTGAAACCCTCAAATTCGGAATCTGCTACCGCATGCAATCAATCGCACTCTTATCTGCGATCGATCACAGGTCCTTGCGATTGATTGCACATGGATGTGATCTATCGCACATGAACCCGAACGTTTTTGGTATGATTTTTCATTGCATGTGATCTATCTCACTTGGGGAATCCATCTATCACATATGGCCCAGAGAGTTTGAGACCCATTTTGCCTACGTGCGATCAATCGCACATTCCAGAATTTGTTATCTTCTCCTATTTTTCCCTACTTTGGTAATTCAGCCATAACTTTTGACTCGATTGCCCGATTTTGATGATTCAACTTGCGTTGGATTTATCTTTCGAAGAGGAACATTTCTAGCATTTTAGAATTTCTAATTTATTTTTATTTATTGACCAAATTACCCTTAAAGTTGACTGATCCGTAAATGAGATTCAGTAACTCGGGGTTTCGACATATCTGACTTAGGAGTACTACTTCTTAATACTTAGAGTTCTTTAAATTTTCTCATTTCATAGAAATAGGAGGATTACAAAGGCATAATGCCTTGGCATGGGTCACAATACATGATAAAAAGTTCCGAGGTGCTACACCTTTGTAGACAGACTAGAAATGCTCTTAGCAATTTAGTGGCTTGATGATGCTTTCAGTAAAGGCAAGACATTTTCCCCGAATTGTAGATCTATGCAGCTCACCTGCTTCTAGTCTGAGTTGAGCACTTAATAGAATTGCTAGTCCAATAGTTGAATGAGAATGGTCTTGCCCTGACATCGATGACTCTTGATTCAGGTAATAGTCCTGCTTTTCTGGCTTGTCTGTATGGTGATTTCATTATTGCATTTAGAATTTCTCCAATCTGGATCTTGAGCAAACACACTATCCCTATGCTATGTATTGATGAGGGCGATGTTGTGATGACGGTGCCCCAAATTGCATTGTGATCTGGGGTATTTTTGAATCTCATCATTTTGGAGAGAACTTTGCCCCATGTGTCTGTATTTTATGTCTTGACTGAGTTTTGAGATTATGATGAATGACCGAAGATGGCTTGACTCTTGCTTTCGAATGTCCTCTGCCCCTGGCATAGTGAGGTTCTGACATTTGCAAACTTAGGGTTATTACCCAGTTTTATTCTGCTTTGTAACATGCGTATGAGAATGAGGTTTCCTGTTAGGAATTCTTTTCTCTGCTCTTCGTCATTTTCTGTCCGTGAGGACTGCGGGATTGTTTGTTTGGGTGATCCCTTATTAAAAAAATAAGCTTTGCCAACATTCTTTTATTTGAAAAGAGATATTCTTGGATATTGGACGACTTCAGATCACTAGCCCCTTGTTTGAGAGATGCTTGGTCACGCCTTCATTAGCCAATTTTTGCACAAAAGAAAAATGAGATTCCCGAGAAAAAATAGTGATGTCATTGAATGGAAGAATAAAACAGGACTCAATTGGTATGAAATAAAAATGTTATAGACTAGATATGCACATAAGCCACTGTGGTTGACCTTTACGAAAAGGAAAGCCTAACTAAGACTGACTCAAATTTGGCTTGGTTATGATCAACCTTGCTTAGCGTCTTGCTCTTGGATCTCCTCCTTCTATTGGGCCTCAAAGATGGTCCTCTTAGCTTTCTAGGATGGCACAAGGATGACTTGTAATAGGGTGATGTGTGGACAATAATGTTTCAGGGGTATTGGTTACTGTTGTTAGCCTCAAGGTTACAACTCTAAGTACCCTTAATAGTTTCAATGATAACAAAATAATGGAATGATCATTATGATACTAATGTTTCCATTTAGTCTGTGTACTTTCAGAAAAAGAGTATTAAGATCATCATTCAAGCTATGCGGTATTGAAAAGATCAACCATTCAAGAGAATCAAACTCAAAGTCCAAGTATCAATCATTTCAAGGAAAAAGCTTCAAGGACTCAAGCCAAATCATGAAGACTCATCAAGACTGAAGCTCCATGAGTTCCATAAGAAGACCAACTCTCAAAGTAGTCTAGTGTTATCTTGAAGATTATCTAGGACCATGTAAAGTCCTCAAGATCTTGGAAATTGATTGCTCAAAGTATACCTAGATAGACCCTAGGATACTTCAAATAGTTTGGACATCATTCTAAGGGCCTAAAATGATGAAAATAATGATTTTATGAATGGCTATGGACCATGTCATCATTCCCATCATTTTGGTCTCATAAAGATGAGTTCTCTGTGAAATTTCATAGAACTCATCAACGGTCTAAGTGACTCGTCGACGAGGGGCAAAATAGTTGCTCATGTTTGAGCTCTATCACACCACACGTCGACGAATCCTTCTCACTCGTCAACAAGTAATTGTGGGAACTGAACATAACGGCTATTTTTCAACAGCTGGTTCGCATTAAATGTTCCCTCAATGGCCAAATTTGATTGCTCACCTATAAATACAGCATATTTATGAACAAACAGAAGGATCTTACACTATTCATTCATTCATTGATTATCCAATCTGTTCAAGCATTCAATACTCTGTTTTTCATTGAACACCTAGAATCCCAATCCCTCTGTGTAAAAGTATTAAATTCCAATCATCTGTGAGTGATTATTAGATTTGTTTTTCATTCTTATCTAGCTCATCAAGGCGCTTTCAAATTTCGGATTTAATATCCAACCACTCTCTGTAAAAGCTTAGTCAAGAATCTTGGATTCTTGCACCAATGAAGAAGTATGCTTCTAGTATCCAAGAGAGACACTCTCTTGAAGAGATTTTATCTTGAGCCTGAGAAAAGGATTGTAAGGTTAAATCCCCACCTGGGAAGAAGGATTGTAAAGGCTTGCTCTCTGCCCATAAAGAAGAGTACGATTAGTGGAATCATGGGAAAATCCTTAAAACGGGAAGCTTAAAGGCGGGGACGTACGCAAGTTGCTGAACCCCGATATCAAATCTCGTGTGTGGTATCTTTTATCTCTCCCTCTCTCTATTTATCTAGTTCTTGCTTGTAGCATTTTTGTTAACCTGTTTAAATTCCACATAAATCACTTAGATAATTTTATAAATTGCCATTGACCCTAATCACCCCCCCCTCTAAGGTCCATTAGCTGAGCAACAATTGGAATAGTACTCTAGCTATTCAGATTTAATCATCTTAGAGTTAAAGATTGTTAATGACAAATATCTTTGCTACTACATTAGGAGAGGGCCAATCGACCACCCATCCTCTATTCTTTAATGGAGAAAACTATAACTATTGGAAAACTCAGATGATGTTCTACATCCAAGCTCTTGACTATGAATGTTAGAGAGTCATAGTCAAAGGTCCACATCTTCCCACAAAAGTGGTTAATGATATTATAATTCCTAAAGTTGAGGAAGAGTGGAATGAGGCTGATATTAAACTCATCCAAATAAATGCTAAGACAATTAGCAATTTATACTGTGCTCTGGATGTGATTCAATATGGGATAAACTTCAAGTTACATATGAAGGAACCAACCAAGTGAAAGAAGAAAAATCAATATGTTGGTTCACAAATATGAACTTTTCAAAATTAAAAAAAGATGAATCTATTAGTGAAATGTTCACTAGGTTTACTAACATTTTAAACGGACTAAAGGCACTTGGTAAAGTTTATTCTAGTGCAGAAAATGTTAGAGAAAAGTGTTGTGTTCATTGCCAAAGGAATGGTCTCCCAAAGTGACAGTCATTCAAAAAGCAAAGGACTTGACCAAAGTCCAAATGGATGAGCTTCTTAAGTCATTGATGACTCATAAAGTAATCATGAAGGGACATCAAGAGAAAGAGCCCAAGCACTAGAAAGGACTTGCTCTCAAGTCATCTCATCAAGAAGAAAGTGAAGAAGAAGAAAGTGAGGAGGATGAAGACATAGCCTTCATGGCTCGAAAATTCAAGAGGTTCTTAAAAAACAAAAGGAACTTCAAGAAGAAGTCTTACAAGAAAGAAGTCACCAAAGAAGTATTCAAAGGTGAATCAAACAAGAAAGAACCGATCATTTGCTACGAGTGTAAAAAGCTAATACACATCAAGATGGAGTGTCCTCAACTTAAGAAAAGCAAGAGGTTCCAAAAAAAGGTTATGAAAGCTACATGGGATGATTCTGAGGAAAACAGATCGGAAGCTTCTAGAGATGAAGATGGCGAACTTATGCCTCATGGTCAATGAGGATGAGGGAACTCCTTGACTCAATGAATCCCTTATTTATGATGAGATTAGGAATGTTTTTGATAAACTTCATATCGAATTCAAAAGAATTGCTTCAATGAACAAATCTTTCAAAAAGGCCATTCATACTCTTACTAATTCTTGTGAAGTTTTTTTACAAAATGAAAAGGCCTCCCTTGCAAATGAAAATGAAATTTTGAATAAAAAATTAAAAGAATTTTAAAATCTATCCCATGGATCATCTTGTGAGTGTGAAGAACTTAAAGCTAAAATTAAAGATTTCACTAAAATAGCTCACACTTTGTCTACAGGTGAAAATAACCTAGAGAGACTTTTGGGCCAACAAAGATGTGTCTTTGGTAAGACCGGACTTGGGTATAATCCCTTTACAAAACAAAAAGAATACCAAAACTTTTTCTCTAAATCAACTAGTATTTTAAACCCACCATCTAATGTATTTCTTACTTTTACTGGAAAGAAAATAGTGAAGAAAGTTTGGGTCCTAAAGGGATCATTCACTCTCAAGACCATTTATAAAGGACCAAACAGGGTTCGGGTTCCAAAAGGAACTTATCCTCTCAAGACCAATATAAATCTGTTTGGGTACCAACCAAAACTGTGTGGGTACTGGGAGGAACATTTATTTGAGTTACTTAGAACTTATCTTGTAGGTATGTTGAAGTCTAGCTCCTCCAAGTCAAGTCCTGAAACCGCCTTGAAGCAACGCAAGGTACATCTAAGGAGTCTGAGCAGCAAATGATTGGCTTCACATAGGAAAAGAATGTCATTAGCAAATTGAAGGTTAGAGATAGGAGGTGCCCCTTCGCTTACCAAAAACTTGCCAATAGCCCACTCCTCTCCAACTTCTTAGTAAGTCTGCTTAACGCCTCAGTTACATTAATGAATAGAAAAGAGGATGGTGGGTCCCCTTGTCAAAGACCCCTGGAGTTATGGAAGAAGCCTGTGGGGGAGCCATTCACGAGTATCAAGAATGATGCCGTCGTTATACACACCTTTATCCATTTTACCCCGAATCCCATTCTTCTAAGAAAATATTTTAAAAACCTTCAGTTGACATGGTCGTAAGCCTTTTCCATGTCAATTTTGCATCAAACTCCTGGTTGCCCACTTTTAATTCTTGACCCAAATTACCCCCCCCCCTCTAGGGTCCATTGGTTGAGCAACAATTGGTATAGTACTCTAGCTATTTAGATTTAATCATCTTAGAGTTAAAGATTGTTAATCACAAATATCTTTGCTACTACATTAGGAGAGGGCCAATTGACCTCCCGTCCTCCATTGTTTAATGGAGAAAACTATAACTATTGGAAAACTCAGATGATTTTCTACATCCAAGCTCTTGACTATGAATGCTGAAGAGTCATTGTCAAAGGTCCACATCTTCCCACAAAAGTAGTTAATGATGTCATAATTCCTAAAGTTAAGGAAGAATGGAATGAAGCTGATATTAAACTCATCCAGATAAATGCTAAGGCAATTAGCAATTCATACTGTGCTCTAAGTCCTCAAGAGTTTAATAGAGTCTCTGGATGTGATTCAGCAAAAGAAATAAAGGATAAACTTCAAGTTACATATGAATGAACCAACCAAGTGAAAGAATACAAAATCAGTAGGTTGGTTCACAAATATGAACTTTTCTAAATGAAAAAAGATGAATCTATTAGTGAAATGTTGACTAGGTTTACTAACATTTTAAATGGACTAAAGGCACTTGGTAAAGTTTATTCTAGTGCAGAAAATGTTAGAGAAAAGTGTTTTGTTCATTGTCAATGGAATATCTCCCAAAGTAACAGTTATTCAAAAAGCGAAGGACTTGACCAAAGTCCAAATGGATGAGCTTCTTAGGTCATTGATGACTCATGAAGTAATCATCAAGGGGCATCAAGAGAAAGAGCCCAAGCACAAGAAAGGACTTGCTCTCAAGTCATCTCATCATGAAGAAAGTGAAGAAGAAGAAAGTGAAGAGGATGAAGACATAGCCTTCATGGCTAGAAATTCAAGAGGTTCTTAAAAAACAAAAGGAACTTCAAGAAGAAGCCTTTCAACAAAGAAGTCACCAAAGAAGTATTTAAAGGTGAATCAAACAAGAAACAACCGATCATTTGCTATGAGTGTAAAAAGCCAGTACACATCAAGATGGAGTGTCCTCAACTCAAGAAAAGCAAGAGGTTCCGGAAAAAGGTTATGAAAGCTACAGGGGATGATTCTAAGGAAAACAAATCGGAAGCTTCTAGAGATGAAGATGGCAAACTTATGCCTCATGGCCAATGAGGATGAGGTAACTCCTTTACTCAATGAATCCCTTACTTATGATGAGATTAGGAATGCTTTTGATAAATTTCGTATAGAATTCAAAAGAATTGCTTCAATGAACAAATCTTTCAAAAAGGCCATTTATACTCTCACTAATTCTTGTGAAGTTTTTTTACAAAATGAAAAGGCCTCCCTTGCAAATGAAAATGAAATTTTGATTAAAAAATTAAGAGAATTTTAAAATCTATCTCATGGATCATCTTATGAGTGTGAAGAACTTAAATCTAAAGTCAAAGATTTCACTAAAATAGCTCACACTTTGTCTACAGGTGAAAAGAACCTAGAGAGACTATTGGGCCAACAAAGATGTGTCTTTGGTAAGACCGGACTTGGGTATAATCCCTTTGCAAAACAAAAAGAATACCAAAATTTTTTCTCTAAATCAACTAGTATTTTAAACCCACCATCTAATGTATTTTTTACTTTTAATGGAAAGAAAATAGTGAAGAAAGTTTGGGTCCCAAAGGGATCATTCACTCCCAAGACCATTAATAAAGGACCAAACATGGTTTGGGTTCCAAAAGGAACTTATCCTCTAAAGACCAATATAAATAAGTTTGGGTACCAACCAAAACTGTGTGGGTACCATGAGGAACATATATTGGAGTTACTTAAAACTTATCTTGTAGGTATGTTTGAAGTCTATCTCTTCCAAGTCAAGTTGGTTCTTAGATAGTGGATGCTCAAGACACATGTCGGGGAATAAAAAGTTATTCATCTCAATTACTCCTAAGGATGGAGGGCATGTGACCTTCGGGGACAACGTGAAGGGGAAGATAACCAGAATAGGTAATGTTGGTAAGGGCAATACTACTTTCATTGAAAAATTTTTATTAGTAGATGGTCTTAAACATAATCTAATAAGCATTAATCAATTATGTGATAAAGGTGTAAATGTGTCTTTTAAATCAAATGTTTGTATGATTAAAGACAAAGAGAACATTAATACTATGTATATTCCTCATAGAAATGAAAATGTGTATACGATAGATTTTGATGAGCTAACTTCTCAAAACTTAATGTGCTTTTCAACTATAAATGAAATTAGTTGGTTATGGCATAGAAGACTAGGCCATGCAAGTATGAATTTACTCTCTAAATTGTCTAAAAATGAACTTGTAAAAGGTTTGCCAAAAATCAAGTTTTCAAAAGACAAAATTTGTGATGCTTACTAACTAGGAAAACAAATCAAGTCATCTTTAAAAAAGAAACTAGAAATATCAACTTCTAGGCGCTTGAAATTATTGTATATGGACTTGTTTGGACCAAATGATTTAGCTAGCTTAGGTGGTAAGCTTTATGCATTTGTTATTGTTGATGATAACTCTAGATTTACTTGGGTGCTATTCTTATCTCATAAAAGTGAAGTGTATGCTTTGTTTGAAAAATTTTGTAAAAGAGTTCAAAATGAGAAAGGCTACTCCATTAATAATATTAGAAGTGATAGAGGTGGATAATGCAAGAATAAAGAACTTGAATGTTGTTGTGAAGAAAATGGTTTCAACCATAATTTTTCCGCTCCTAAGACTCCTCAACAAAATGGGGTGGTTGAAAGAAAGAATAGATCTTTACAAGAAATGGGTAGAATCATATTAAATGAATATAAATTACCTAGTTATTTTTGGGTTGAGGCCATTAACACTTCTTGCTATGTAATCAATAGGGTTGCTATTAGAAATAATGAGCTTTAGAAAGGAAGATCACTAAATATTGTTTATTTTAAAGTGTTTGTGTGACGCCCCGAACCCGCGCCTAAGGAATCAAGTTCCAAGACGCGTGCCTGTTCATCACAACCACGCATGCGGAAGACTTTACCCGCGAAAATGCAGGAATTTTGAACTTTTCTTATGCGCTTATATAAGCAATAACAACTGGTCATCACAATAACCCATCATAAGCAAATGTGATACCTCACTGGCTACAGTAGTCCTTACTTTAGCGCCGCAACTGCGCCGGAACACTTTCCAGACTCTATCAAGCACAGCTTCTTGCCAATCTACAATCGCTACAGAATCTGAGGACATAAGATGAAGGAGTGAGCCATAGAGCCCAGCAAAATCCACAGCTTATCTAAACTATTTTCTTCATAATAACATTCATCAATAATGATATAGTAGTACAATACAATTCTCATATTATAATAATATGTAGAATAATAATATCGTAATTCGTGACCCGAGGTCACTCAGGGCTATCTCACCCTATTTGAGGTTCCCAACCTCCAAGTTGTCAAATTCATCCAGTCATTGTCCACGACACTAGGTTACCATTTCAGATAACCGCTCACGTTTTATCCTTGAGTCCATAGACTCGATCAACTGGGCCTTCGCCCGTGTACAACCTTTTCCATGAGTCCACAGACTCAATTATCAACCAATCGAGACTTTTCCTAATTATAACCAATCAATGGGTATGTCGACCAAATTAATCCTTAAATCATCATATTCTACACATAACTCGGGTCTTCACCCGATAACTGGCAGGAACAATACTTCTAACACATCATACTCTGTCAGGAGCAACACCTTTGACATATCACACTCTGTCAGGAACCATACCTCTGACACTTTATATTTTCCCTCTATGGGAACACCGACACACACACAATCACATTTGTCAGGAAACACATCTGATCGCCAGGATACACATCTAATCGTCAGGATACACATCTGATTAGCCAGGATACACATCTGATAGCCAGGAAACCCATCCAACCTATCAGGAAAATGAAACTCATCTGACAAGCCAGGGACGCACCTCTGACTAACAGGAAACACCTGACCATCCGGAAACACCTGTTTATCAGGTACACATCTGACATATCACTCTGTCAGGCATAACACCTCTGACATAACACCCTTGTCAGGAAACACCTCTGATTACCAGGAACATATCTGACCTACCAGGAATAACACATCTGATATGCCAGGAACACCCATCTAATAACCAGGAAACACCTCTGACATCAAATCCTATCAGACACAACACCTCTGACATCAAATCATGTCAGGCAAAACACATCTGACACAATTCCTCTGACATCAAATCCTATCAGGCAAAACACATCTGACATTAACCTCTGTCTGGCACAACACTTCTGACATTAAATCCTGTCAGGCACAGCACCTCTGACAGCTACCATCATATATCATCACAACCTCTGTTGGGTGTATACCTGTCGACACAAGCCAATGCCCCCTCAAGGTAACATCATTGAGTTCGTAAACTCAATACATTCATGGGTCCATAGACCCCAATCCAACCTTGAGCTCATAGCCCAATGCCGTCCTAACTCTCCAGACTATCAGTCACGGAGGAACCCGGACCCGGGCTCATAATAGATACCGCCTCTCCGGACCTAGCCAAAGAGGGACCACAGACAGCATTTTACGTAGGTTAGGTTTTCTAACCAAAGGAAATCTCCCTGCTTGAATAATTGAACCAGTTGGGTCTCACGCCCGTGGACCGAGTCCAATGGTATACCGTTCCGGTGTGTAACATTACCCGGCCGATGGACCATTCCATCGCCTTACCATGTCCCAACAACATCACATCATACACAAAGGTTATCCCGAGGTGGGACTTTTACCAGGCCAATGGACCTACCATTGTCTTAAAACAAACATCACATCACATCACACATATAGAAGCCCAGTTAGGCTCTCATAACTTCCTACGATCGATCGCACCTGCGATCGATCGCACTTCCCCTGCGATCTATCGCAAATCACACTAAGCCTAAATTCCGAGCTAGAAACAGCTCGAAACCGAGGGCTCCGTCCCTCTGCTCCATTTTCACTCTCATCCATCCCATCCATACATCATTCATAAGGTCTCTAACCTTTTTTTCATCCACACATAATATCACCTAATCATTTCACATAATTAGAGTAGCTTAAATAAGAGAAAAGAGAAGAGATGGAGAGGGATTTTACTTCTTTCGAGCTTTTCGAGACATCTAGGGGCAAAACGGACACTGCCAACACGTTCGAGAAAAAGATCAACGCCCAAGGTGAAACCCCTCGCCTTCAAACCTGATTTTCCACAAATTTAACAAATACTTAACTAAGCAACCTCAGTTAAGGACCCATAAACGTATAATTTTATTCTATTAAAATTTCGGGTCGTTACAGTTTGGATGCAAATATTTTATTCAAAATAACAAACATAATTTAAAGAAAGTTGAACCAAAATCTAGTGAAGGAATATTTCTTGGTTATTCTTCTAATAGCAAAGCCTATAAGGTGTTTAACAAAACTTTCCTAATTGTAGAAGAATCTATGTATGTAATATTTGATGAATCTAGTCCTTTTGAATCTAAGAAAATTGATGAAGATGATCCAAATGACAAAATAGAAAACATATCTAAAGATATAGCAAATTTGGAAATCAATAATGATGATAATGAAAATCAAGACAACAATAATGATGATAAAACCTTAGAAGTTGAAAACTTAGATGAAAATGAAGAAGAAAATTAACATCAACTTCCTAAGGCTTTGAGATTAATAAAAATCATCCCAAATATCTCATACTTGGAAATATGAAACAATGTATAAGAACAAAAAGAAATATATGTAATAATCTTGCATTCCTCTCACAAATTAAACTTAAGAATGCACTTGAAGCAATTAATGATGAATCTTAGATAATTGCTATGCAAGAGGAACTAAATCACTTTGAAAGAAACCAAGTATGAGACTTAGACCTAGTCGTAAAAGCAAATCTATAATTGGTACTAAGTGGATATTTAAAAATAAAAAGGATGAAAGTGGAAACATTATTAAAAATAAAGTTAGACTAGTGGCTCAAGGATACACCCAAGAAGAGGGAATTGATTATGATGAAACTTTTGCCCCGGTTACCAGACTTGAAGCTATTAGAATGCTTCTTACATATGCTAGTTTTAAAGATTTTAAACTATATCAAATGGATGTCAAAAGTATTTTTTTGAATGAATTTATTTCGGAGGAAGTATATGTTGAATAACCTCCTTGTTTTAAAAATCATAAAATGTATAATCATGTATTCAAACTCACTAAAGCCCTATATGGTTTAAAGCAAGCTCGTAGAGCTTGGTATGATAGATTAAGTGGTTTCTTACTTGAAAATGAGTTCATTAGAGGAAAAAAAGATACTACATTGTTTATAAAATCCAAAAATGATGATATGCTTATGATACAAATCTATGTAGATGATATTATTTTTTGTTCTACTAATGAAACTCTTTGTCAAGAATTTACTAAAACCACGCAAGATGAATTCGAAATGAGCATGATGGGAGAATTGAACTTCTTTCTCAGACTTCAAATCAAGCAAATAAAGGAAGACACCTTAATCAATAAAGCCAAGTACACAAGAGAGCTTCTCAAGAAATTTGGGTTGGACAACTCAAAGGAAGCTGACACTCCCATGAGTCCATCACTACAAAAATATAGACATTTTGCGGCAATGTTTTAATGGCGTTTAATTAAAAATGCCTCAAAAGACATTAGAACACGGCGTTTCCATAGAATGCCGTAGTTAGGGTATCTATCATGGCGTTTTTCCAAAAAGTGCCGTAGTTGGAAGACTCAATAATGGCGTTTTTTCAAAAAATGCCGTGAAAGACACGAGCCTTTCATGGCGTTTTTAAAAAAATGCCGGGAAAGATCCCGTATTTGGGGATTTAGGGCCCGAGCCTTTCCCTCTTCTTTTTCCCTCCACTCTTTCCCTTCCTCTTCCTCTCCTCCTCTCTACTTCGGCGCCCCTGGTTCGTGCTTCCAGCTCCGTCCACCTTCTCCTGCTCCCCTGCTCCGTGGTCCCAGCTCCGGCCACCTGCTCCAGCTGCGCTGCTCCGGCTCGTGCTCCCCTGCTCCTCCTGCTCCAGCCACCTTCTCCTCCTGGTAATTTTCTCTCTCTCTCTAGTGAATCTAGGTTTGAGTTTTACCACCTTCTACATGGTTATTGGAGTAGTTGTTGATGGCGATTGTGATTCTTCAACGGTTTTCAGATCTTGTTAAAGAATATGATTGATGTTTTAGTTTTACTCGTTTGCTATTCTGGAATCTGGAGATTGACTACACGGTGAAATGATTTTTTTTTTGTATCTATTTTTGATTCTTAAATATGGAGATCTCTAGTCTTACATGCATGTTCATTTGAAATTTCTACCTGCTTCTTGTTGAAGAACGAGTGCTGGATCTCATTCTGCGTAGGTGTTCTTGTTTTAGATCTGATCTCCAAGTTGTACCTGAAAATCTGGGAGAAAAACTAGTTTTCTTCTTTCTCAAAAGCTAGCTAGGTTTTCTTGATTTCTTCAAGTAACAGCATTTTAAGCTTAAGATTCAATCTATTTCTATTGATTTCCGGTGAAATTTTAGCTTTATAATCACTAGAAGCATAGAAATCTCTGAGAGGATTTTAAAACTTGATTACTGGAATATTTTAATAAAATCTTTCAGAGAGAGAGAGAATGTCTGATTGTCTGTATTAGCTAGCTCTCAACGTCTGCCACTAGATCGGCGATACTCTGGTTTTCGTAAAGTACCAAAATGCCACTCTGCCATTAAAGTTTCAAACCGATCTTTATCTCTCCTTTATCAAGGCAGTAAAACTCAAACCTTGATTGGATGCTCAAATGTGTTTGTTTTCAGATTTATTGGATGATGAAAGTATCAATTAGGTTTTGTGATAAGAGGAAAAATGTGAAAATGTTGATGGTGATAACACCCCCCCTGTAGCCGGTTATTGATGGTGATAACACCCCCCCCCCCTATAGCCAATGAACTACTATATACTTATAGAAAGAGGGATTCGATGCTCTCCAACCTCTGCATCTTCTCTTTCACTCTCTGCTTTACGCCTCTTGCTTTCGCCGGTGATCCTTTTGCCTTGTTTGATTGGACTCTATCATACATCAAAGCTTCTCCCCTCGGACTTAAGCAACAGGTTCCCTCTTTTCTTTTCTGTTTTCAGCTCCTCTTTGAGATCCTCACTTGAAATTTCTGTATATATATATGTTTTTTTTGTTTTAGAACATAAATGGAAACAATACATACTACTTAGAGATACACATTAATGGAAACAAAAAACAACCACAATGGAAACATTACTACTTTTGGACATTTAGTTGTTTTTTTTTAATGACGTAGTGAACACAAGTGCTAACAGCAAGTTTATGTAACTGAGAGTGTCATGTTAGATAAGAGTAGCTCATGAATGCAGATTTGTGGGGTGATTTTGTCCCTGCAATTTTGATTCTATTTGATTTAGAGATTCAAAGAATTTTTTTTCCTTGTCTGGTCTGTTTAGATAATGCTAGTGGAAAGAGAGACTCGTCGAAGACTCCAAAAGAGGGATCAAAAGGATGATGACCTTACTGATCTGAGGACCATGAAAGTTAAATGGTGTAGACCACCCACAACCCCAGTGGCGGGTTGGTTCACGAGTCACTGAAACATTGCAGTGGTCTCGTGTTCGAGCCTGCCCCATCAGACTTTCCTGGTGTTGGAATTAGTCCTGATCAGAAGTGTTGGGGACACCCTCAGTCATGCAAAAAAAAAAAGTGGTGTAGGTCAAAACACAGACTCACGGTTTTATAGAGAAACTAGTCCAAGGTTTTAGGTTAGGAAATGTGGTACTTAAGTTGGCTCCCACGGATCTCCTTTCATATCTGATTGTTCTAGATTTCTGTAACTCGAACAAAATTAGTTCAAATAGTCTTATGGGGCATTGTGTACTAGAAACATGGAGTATTATATTAATCCATTGAGCCTCTCTGGAGTCCTAATGTCTGATGCTTCATTTAAGCATTTGACACTACGAAACACCTCCATACATAGGTTGGGAAAAGCTAAGTTGGTGAGGAATTATTTTAGCAACACTCTCGAGTTTCTTGATGGGACGGCAGAACAGCTGGTGCTATTATCGAGTCTTTTATGATTGTATTCTGGGACATCATGTGTTTGGATTGTGCATGCTTTTCACATTGTTGATATGTGTGCCATATAGGGGAGTGCCGGGGAGGGGGGGGGGTGTTATCACCATCAACATTTTCACATTTGTTTCATTGATAGTATATAGCTGTTGCAATTTCCGAACCCACGGATAAGGGGTTTCAAAGGAAAAATGGTTTCCAGTTGGTTTGTGAAAAAGAATGTGATTTATCAGATGGCTATAATCATATTGAGGGTCTGACTTTTGACCCAGTAGTTCTCATCTGAGAAATCTGCTTTGGATAGTTGAACTACAATACTCAGTATTCAGTCTATTGATGGTGGTCACCAACTACAATACTCTTAAGCTATAGATTAACCTGTATAATACTTGGGGTAGGGTCCCTAGAAATCTCAAGCATGGGCTGTGACCAAAAAATTGCAAAAAGATATCAAGCTAATGGAAAGTAGAATGAGCACTCTCAACAGCTTCAGAGATTTGAAAATTATAAGAAAAAAATATAAATTAAGAGTTAGCATACGACATGCTTACAAGCCAAAGATCCGTAGCATTAAATTTTCTTTTGTCAAGTAGATTCATTGGACCGTAGCACTAGATGATTACATTTCCATTTAATAACAGGACTTAGAATGTATAGCATAGAAGAACATATCACCAATATTAGTTACATTATGCTAATCTGTCCATTCCAGATAATCTATCCACCTTGTACACAAGATAGAGGGAACATAACAAGCAAAGCATAAGAAGCATAAAGCATAGAATGAAATACTGTCTACTACCATCTTCTTTCAGAAGCAGGCACAGTAGATTACACAGAATGTTCAATCAATGGGACACCTCATGGGTATAGCCAAAAAACCAGACATTGAGGATATTAACCTTTGATCTGAAAATAAGAATTTGATGGCTTAAGAAGGTAAGCACAAATAGGCATGGAAAAGACATTTTGTGTTATGTTCCATTCTGTAGGTAAACCACTCATTGAGTGGTATGGACTATGGACAGATGAGTAGGTGGGTTACAAGTATCTAGGAGTGGTAAATGAACTTAGGTGCTTGCAAACAGCTCGATCTCGGCTCGTTAAAACTTGTTTATTTAATAAATGATCTGAGCTCCGCTATTACTCGGAAAAATGGTTTCCAAGGTTAATTGATATCAGTGGGTAGTGGTGGTGTTAGTGGTGGGTAGTGGTGGTGTTAGTGGTGCTAGTGGGTGATGGTGGTGGTGTTAGTGGGTGGTGTTAGTGGTGGATGATGTTGATGGTAATGTTAATACACACTATGTGTAGAGTCATCCCCTCATAAGTTGTCACAAAGATCCCTTCATAAGTTGTCACTCCTCAACCTCTGTTGCTTCGCTGCTTCTTCTTCTTCTTCTTTGCCCTTCCCTCCTTATCATTTTCTGCACCTCCAACTACTGCTAACTTTCCATTATCTTTATCCATTGCCCACGTTAGCCTCTGTATCTCTTCTTGCATTCCGGTTAACAATTTTGAAATTTCTACCAGATGTTCCTCCAACTCTACTTTCCTCTTCACCAAGTCCTTGTACATTTCCTAATCATTTAGACTTTAGATCGCTTTGAAATTAAGGAAACTTAATATATATATATATATATATATATTTTTTTTTTGATTTACCTGTAAAAGAACTGAGACTCTAACTTGAAATTATCGCAAGAAGATTTCGGAGTCAGACTAGCTTCATCATCCTCTTGCTTCTTAGACATCAGCTCCTGCACATCTTTGTTTATACATACAAATTAGATAATTACTATTAACCACGCTTGATTTTGAAAAGCTAGTTCCTTCACATTCTAATCAGTCCAACATTTTAGGCTTTGTCAGCAGATCTAATCGACCCCATCCTTAATGGTTCTTGAACTTCATTCAATAGGACCCCCCATCCTTAATCGTTGAGAGTAAGTGATGCTGATGCCCATCTTTAATCGTTGCAATTGCTATCAGTGGAAGTAGAAAAAACAAATATATGGTTAGGTGGGCTTTGGATAACTTTGTTCCTAAGGGAAGGACTATATCCAAGCTATTACATGTCTGTTCAAGGACTATATCCAAGATTCATTTTTTTGATGAATTTCCATTCATGTTTAGTTATTAAATCCTGAAATATTTGTTTTCTTTCTTAATGGGGTACCTCATTGAAATTAAGCCCCCGGAATTAGGTCTGTAAAGTAAAGATATTGTATTAGAATTTAACAACCATGATTGCAGAGTGATGTGGAAGAACTTGTCCTGTTTTGTGTTTTTGGAAAATCTTTGATGGGTGGAAGAAATGTCTCTTCAAAAGATTGCTTTTTTTTTTTTAATGTGAATTGATAATTTTCCTGGTTAAGTCATTAGTTTTTCCTTGTATCTGTTCTTTGTTTTTGGATGAATTTATGTTGATGTGTAGCTGATATACATCCTCAAATATATAGTATTATTTTCTTTTTGCCCCCCTTAATGGGGTTTTTGGAGAATCCAGAATTAGCTTTATAAAGATTTTTCATTGGTTTGTCCGTCGTTTGTCATCATTGGTTCAATTTCTTGGTAAATCTGTACAAGAAATCTCTGTTCAAAGAATTTTTTTCCCCTGTTAATTGATCTCCCATTTCATCATTTTTTTTTTTTTGCTCAATTCCATTATACATTGATAATTTAAAAAAGGATTATTTGATGAATGTCCATCTTATATTACTTTTTTTTGGTTTTTTTTTTTTTTCCACCTTTTTCGTTTTTTTGTTGTTTTGTTTTGTTTTTTTGTTTGGTTTGGTTGGTTTTTTTTGGTTTTTTGTTTTTTTGCTTTTGTTTTTTTTTTTTTTTTTTGCTTTTTTTTTTTGTTTTGTTTTTGGAGCTTTTTGTTTTTTGTTTTTTTTTTTTTTTTGGTTTTTTGTTCTTCTTGCTTGGTTACATTGATATTTTTTCGTTATTTACTTTTAAGCTTTTTTGTTGTATTTTTTCGTTGTTAAGGATTGTTTGTTGTTTTTTTTGGTTCTTTATTCTGTTTGTCTTTTGTTTGATATTTTTTTTTTTTTTTTATGTTTTTTTGTTGTGTACTCCTCTCTGTTTTTTTGGTACTTTTGGTTTGTCTTTTTGGCATCTGTTGTGTTTAGTGTTTTGTGTTTTGTTTTGTTGTTTTTTTTTCTTGTTGTTTTTTTTTTTTTGGTTTTGGGTGTGTTTATTGGGATTTTTTTTGGTTAACGTTTTTTTTGGAGATGTAAGTTGTAAAGGGATTTGATGATGATTGGTATTGATTAGGTTTTGGAGTTGGGGATTGTGGTTCATTCTGTGATCATTGGGATTTCCTTGGGTGCTTCTGAAAGCCCCAATACAATCAAGCCTCTAGTTGCAGTCCTGACTTTCCACCAGTTTTTTGAGGGCATGGGACTTGGTGGATGCATCTCTCAGGTATTAATTAGTTCTAACCATAAAAATATATGGTTAGTTGCAGCCCTGCCTCTTTTATCTTTGGATAACAAATTTTCTTCTTGATTGGCTGTGAATTGCTACCTATTGATATACCTCAGCTTTTCATTTTGATAATTCAATTTTACTTGTTAAAAAAGATAAGACCGGCTTCCTTTTGTTATAATTTTTTTCCCAGCTTAGTCCCTCATTGAATGTCAACCCATTGCTCCTTTCTATGCAAAGGAGCTCAGTCTTTTTTTTTTGTTAGCTCAAAATCTCAAATTAAATCAAGATGAAGTGTCTTGTTATCCTAGGAGCTCTAATACTAATATTTTATTTTGATCGGGGGCAATAGGGTATAAGTTGAAAGTTGAAACAGAATAGAAGTCAAAGCTGAAGCCAGAACTTCAAATAGACATCAGGCTTGGTTGGTTGAATTGGGAAGTAAGAGTCATTCGAGGAGTGGGCCGGCCCATATATACCGGTTTGGATTTATGGTGACTGGACAGTGGTAGGGCTTTGGTGTTTGAATGTTATTATACTATAGTGTTCTAAGTTTTGAAAATTATTAAAATTAGAAAATGGATGGATAGGAAACGCTGCCGCCCCACTTTCCACACATTCCCTTGCTGCCAGTCACTTCTTGCAGACCCCCCAGATGCTGCCAGCCACCTGAAGTCCTCCTCTTTGATTGCAGGCAGCGTTTCCTTTCCTTTTCCCTGTAACCACAGCCCCAATTGCTTCCTCAACAGCCACAGTCCTCCACTAGTCCCCTTGAACCTGCAGCCCTACTGTAACCCCTATACAGTCTGTCCCCTTATCCTACAGCTACTGCAGCCCCAATACACTCTATTCCCTTACCCTTCAGCCATCCCAGCCCCTATCCCTTGCTCTCCCAGCACACTGATCCTCTTTTCATAGCCTGTACCAGCCCTATTCTCCTTGTACTAATCTGTCCTAGCCTTCTACTATAAATAAGACAGCACTTGAAAAGATCAAGTGGAGAGATGCCATGGAGAATGAAATTGCTTTGATTTAAATCATGAATTCCGATGTCTGTATGTATCTTTTATGACGAATCCATTGAAGAATACTAATGTGTTTGGTGTTTGTGGATGTGGATGATTGGGTTTACTTTTATGGTATTTCTTTGGATTGAAGCATAGGGCTGTAATACTCTATTACCCTACAGTATGACTTCTTTCACCAGCTTCTGGAAAATTTATTTGCATATATTATATATATATATGGAGTTTGGCCTTAGGATATTTGCCGCAGACCAACATCAACCCCGGTCCTGTTTGCTGACTGATTGGGTTGGCCATTAGCAGGCTCAAACCTTTGTAACTTGGAAAATTTATGTACATAGAACCATCAACATTTAAACATTTGATCATATAACCTTACTTTAGGATATAATGCGTACAAATTAGTATATGCATATATTATATAACATATTGTAAGGGACCATTGGGGCAGCCAAGTTAAGCCATGCCAATGCACAATAAGCAATCAGGCATGAAACTGAGGCCAAATCCTGATTCACATGTTCCAAAAGACATGCCTAAATCTGAAAGACCAACTTTGCGAAAAACTCAATCACAGATACTTACTAAAGGCAAGGAAATGGAGCTGAGTTTTAGTGCTAATAACTCTATATGGATCCAGAACAGCGGCATGATAAGCTCAGGAGAATTCTCTTGCTGATGGCAATGGTGATAACATATGTGTTTACAAGAAATTTAATGTCAACTCTGTTGTGGTAATCTGCCTTATGCGGGTTTCATGTTCATCTTTTTAAAACATATACAAAATGTGTCATTGACACAAATATTTATATATGTATTGTATGTGTGTCTGGTAAAATATCGAATAAAGCACGTGTATAACTTCTATGTGCTTTCTTTGTTTGGGAAAATAATTCTGTCACTTCCCTCTCAGAAGCATAAATCACTATTTCCCTATAGTATGACTTCTTTCACCAGCTTCTGGAATTTTGAAATGCCGTATTCTAAGGTTGTTTTGATATTGAATGTTTGCATATTTGTGGATCATAAATAAATTTATCTGTTTATAATATGTGAACTTGTTATCATAAATGTCATTGATGTGATAGAAAAAAGTTTTCAGTAATGCTATGTTTGGTTGCCGAGAAAATTGATGAAAACATGGAAAAGAAAAGAAAATTTTAGATTTTTAATACAATTTTTATTTGTGTTTTGTCTAATTTTCTTTTCTTTTCCATGTTTTTACTTATTTTCTCGACAACCAAACATAGGGTAAAAGTCCTCATTTTTATCTTTGCATTGATATTACTCACTTTTGGAAGATTGCTTTAATTTGTACCGGACTTCTGCAATCATCACAGGGATTATATTTTGTCTTGTATAGTTTCGTTTAAAACCTTAAGATTCCCAATTTGAAGTGTTAATTATATGCCCATTTAATCTTACTTTGAAGTGTTCAATCTCCCTCCCAGCACACAAAAAACAGAGAGAGAGAGAGAGAGAGAGAGAGAGCAATAAATAATCTCACTTTGTCCGAGGGACAGAGGGAAGCAATAATTAATCTTACTTTGTGTCCGACAAATAAGACAAATCTGAACTTTTCATTGATTTTCTTTTGTGTGCAATTTATTTTATTTAAGAAAGCATTCATGTGTATATGTCTTACAAATTACAATAACTATCAGAAAAATAATTCGTTACTCATGTTATTAGTCATTGTTATTTTATGATTGCTTCTCTTTCTACTTCAATATGTTAATTTTTTCTGATCCTATCTTCAGGTGGCTCTTGTACTTTTTTTTCCCTAATTGAAACTTCTACTTTATTCATTGTAATACACTGCTTTCAATAATGCTTCTATTTTTTTATTATGGAATATTTTCCTCTAGGAGCATTATTTTTTTACTGGTTAAGAAATTGTATTGAGAGAGAGAAAAAAGGGTGAGCCTTGCATACAAAATAGAAAACTGGCCAAGGGATGGTGTCATGGTGCAGCCAAAGCTGCCCGAAAAGATCACGACTGAAACCAAGATACCCAGTTACAACAAAATTTGACAATTATTGGATCATTGAAGTCTTTGATCATGAAGGCAAAATATAGAGTGACAGATTCAGATATCTCTTGAAAAAATTCTGATTCCTTTCCTTCCAATTGCACCTACAAATAGAAATTGACAACATCCTCCACAATGTGTTGGTAGGGTAACTGAACTCTCTATGTGGCCTTTTGAAGAAACGACATCCTCCACCTCAATTGAAACCAATTTCCACACTTAGGTTATATTAAAATACATGCGTTAGAAGAAACGACATCGAAAACCAAGATCCGGTTAGGATTTGGAGTGCTGTGCAGTTAGTGATAAGTTTGCATGCATTTAGTGATTGAACTTTCTTTGCATATTAATTATGAAATCTGTAAATTTTATCATTTCAATATTCTAATAAATAATTTTATTTAATTGTGGTGTAGGAGGGAGCAGGGAGCACACACTTGTCGAGTTTTAGAGGTGCGGGAGGGAACCAACGAGATAAAGATAGTTAGATTTACGATTTATTGACACTTTTTTATGGACATGTGTATTGTATTATTACATTATGATGGACACCTGTGATTGGATGTATTTATTTTATACTGATTTTCATGTAGAAAATTTCTTTTTATATATAATGTTATTATGGACAAGATTTTGTTTATTTTATATTGTTGACAGTTACAACACAGGTAAAAGAAATATTTATATTGTTGACAGGTACAAAACAGGTAAAAAAATATTTATATTATTGACAGGTACAAAACAGGTTAAAAAAAATTGAAAAAAATATTTTCATTTTTTTTTTTATGTCATGACTATTCGCGGCATTTCCCATAATTGATATTGGTGACTATAACGGCGTTTATGAAACGCCGTTAAATGTTTCGTCTATGACGGCGTTTCTACAAATGCCGCCAAAGGTGAGTCTATGACGGCATTTATATAAATGCCGTGAAAGGTGAGTCTATTACGGCATTTCTCAAAACGCCGTCATAGAGTGACATATAACGGCGTTTTTAAAGTGCCGTCAAGATAAATGCCGCCTTTGCCTTCCCTGACGCGAGCAATAACGGCGTTTGGTTTGAAACGCCGTTATTGACTATAACGGCGTTTTTGGGGTTTTTCACGGCGATTTAAAAACGCCGTTAAAAGTCTGAAATTTTGTAGTGCATCAACAGAACTGGATAAAGATGAAAAGGGCATAAGTGTGGAAGAAACTAAGTAATGAGGTATGATTGGTAGTTTATTATACTTGACTACTAGTAGACCTGATATTATGTTTAGTGTTTGCATATGTGCTAGATTTCAAGCTAATCCTAAAGAATCACATATAACCGCTATAAAAAGATTTTTCAAATATCTAATTGGAACAATTGAATTAGGACTTTAGTACCCTAAGAACACATCACTAGAATTAGTTAGTTATTCCAATGTTGACTTTACTGGATGCAAAGTTGATCGGAAGAGCACTAGTAGCACATGTCACTTCTTAAGACACTCACTAGTTTCATGGTCTTGTAAGAAACAAAACTCTGTAGCTCTATCTACAACTAAGGCTGAATATGTAGTAGCTGATTGTTGTTGTGCTCAAACACTCTACATGAAACAACAATTAGAGGACTTCAAATTATTCTTTGATTAAATCTTTATTAAATGTGATAATATAAGTGTCATATGTATGACCAAAAATCCTATTCAACCTTCAAGAACTAAACACATTGAAATAAGATATCATTTTATAAGGGATCATGTTCAAAATGGAGAAGTAATGTTAGAATTTGTTGAAATGAATAACCAACTTGCTGACATATTTACTAAACCACTCCCTTATAATAGATTCAGTACATTAAGAAGAGAATTAGGAATAGTTAGATTATGTGACATTAATGTTAGACATATATGCTGACGAAAGTCATTCCAGAATTGTATTAGTCTACTTAATCAATAAAATCATATTTTACATATTGTCTTCTACATTGGGTAACATATTAAAATTATCTCATTAGATGAGACTACTTTGTCTCTTAGGTAACATTGTAGGAAAACCATCCAATTAGTTATTAACTAATTGCTAAGGAGATATGGTTTTCCGGTTCCTTGTAGACCTAGTATTATTCTAAGTTATTCAGCATACATCTGGACAATGTATTCCTACTAACTTACACATTGTTAGTTTCATATGATGAAGTGATTAATCTCAATCACTGAGAGAAGGGTCTCTTGACTAAGATGTGGATATAAATAAGAAGTACTTATATTGCAACTGGATCGCTCGGTGGATAACCCTTAGAAATATATTGTCTATATATTTAGGGTAGTTCATTTGACAGATTGTCCTTAATCTGAGAGGTCGATATCTTCTCTAGTATTTGCTTATATAGCTTTGATGTTGTAGCACCCCGGACTTTTTCATCATTAATGAATAGCACCTTCGTAGCTAATTGGCCGTTTTCGTAGTCTAATTAATAAATAAGGGAGAAATCGGAAATTCCGAAACGTCAGAAATGTTCGTTTTCGAAAGACGGATCCAACGCAAGTTGAATCGTCGAAATCCGACAAGCGAGTAAAAAGATATGGTCAAAACAGTCCGGACATCACAGAGCACCGATCGCTCGGTCATTACCTGCGATCGATCGGTCCACTACCGATCGCTCGATGGCTATCGCACGGTTAACTTTTTTGTATGGGGAAAAATTCCAGAGAGTGTGTTTTTGACCGATCTCTCGGTCATAACACCGATCGATCGGTAAGCCACCGATCGCTCGGTCCATACCACCGATCGATCGGTCATACGCAATTTTTCTTCATTAAGGGTGTTTAAGACTTTAAACACAACCCCTTGCCTATAAATAGGCTGAGTTCGTGCCTTAGGGTTTCAGAAACCCTCTGTGCCCTATCTTAGGAGATTTTGAGAGAGAGAAGAAGGAGAGGAACTACTTGTTGATCAAGCTTGTGGAAGATCAAGGTTCTTCCACTTCCCTTGGTGATTCTCAACCAAGAACACAAGGTTATTGCTTGTTCAAGCCTTTGGGAATCAAAATCTTTGATTTCACCAAGGTAGATACACTCTACTACAATCTTGCAATCCTACTAGTTACTAGATATGATTCTTCTTATATATGCCCTATCTAGATGTATTGATTCTATGTATGAAAAGGTGTGATTATATACTTGGATGAAGGATTACTATTATGATGCACTCTAAGTGTTTGATAAAATACCTCTAAGGGATTCTATGCTTAAATACGATGATTTCTCTTATTAAGTGCATATGCTCGCATGTCTCGCATGAACCGATGGTTTCCATGGATTTCTCAAAGTACAAATAAAGGTTTTTCACGAAAAGACAAATAATGAATGATTCTAAGTAACTCTATGATTTCTCTAAGATCGTTTCACAAGCTCTAAGGATCCTACCATGCTCACAAGAAAACCCTATGATAATGCTCTAAGATCGTCTCACAAGCTCCACGGATCACAATGAAATGCTCTAAGATCTCTAAGGTTATGCTCTATGGAAATGCTCTACGGTATTGCTCTATGCTCTATGTCTCTACGGATCATAATGACTCTAAGTAACTCCATGAACTCACAAGAACTCATAAGGCTATGATTATCGATTGACTCACACGGTTACAGTTTTGGTTTCGAATATTATCTCATATATGTTTTCACGGTTTCCATGCTTTAAGGATTGTTCGGATTTCATTCTCCATGTCTTGTATGCTCCATGCCTAACCGCTTTATTGTTCTTAGTTTGTATACACTGAGTATTCCATGCTCAGTCGATATTGTTATGATCGGCAGGTGCTCGGGTTCCATTCGATTTGTGTGGCGACGAACCTTGGGTCGAGGAAGAGTACCGTGACCCGGAGCCTTCCATGGATCACTATCATGACGATGGTGCTCTAGATAGGAGTCGTGACTTCGATTTCTGTTGATCGACCGACTTAGAACTTGTGTCATTTTGTTATGTGAGTGTGGGGTTTGTCCACTCCGCTTTTGAGTTTCTCACACATGTATACTTGTTGGTTCTTACTTGAGCCAAGCTATAGGAGTATTCATTTTGCTTCCGCTATGTTTAGTATTTTATTTTCCGCTGTGCATTGTATTTCGTTTCCGCTATGTATATGCAGGCACTCTGACAGGTTTCCACGTGTGCCTTATGTATCATACTGGAGGTATGATACGGCGGTCACGAGTCAAAGTATCCTTAACTCCTAGGGGGTATTTTGGGTCGCGACAGACTTGGTATCAGAGCTAGTTATGTCTAATGACAGACTTAGTTAGGTCACTCAGGCTTGGTCTAAGCGGAAGTAATTCCTATGAGTTGAACTTAGAACTCAGAAGGACTCAGTTGTCTTAGGCTTGTTACCACGACATAACCGGTATCAAGTGAATCCTTAGGTCAGTATAGGATCCGAGATTGATGTGGTCCTATGCGAGGTTCTAGTATAGGCTCTAAAGTATAATTATATGATGATGTATATATACCTCGATGTGTACTATGTGCGGTATAGCATTTCATGATTATTGAATTGCTATATGATATGTGAGGTTTGGTATCCAGTTAGACTCATGTTTTGCCAAATTGATCTCAGGATTCGATATCATCAGACGTGGCAATCGGGGTCGAGGTTACCATACTCGGAGGGCCGAGAGTGAAGTTCCGAGAGAAGAGGAACCGTTGTACTTCACGAATGCGATGGACTCCATAGCCGAGACTTTAGCATTGTTGGCAGCAAGGCCTATGCCTACCCCACCGTCCACGCCTGTGCCTACACCGGTGCATCACACCGCGGGGCTCGAAGCTTTTAGGAGACTGCGGCCTCCTACATTCTATGGCACTCTGGACCCCATGGTGGCCGAGTCTTGGATTATGCAACTGGAGAAGACCTTCCGGGCTCTCCGTTGTACCGATGAGCAAAGGGTAGAATGGGCTTCCTTCGTGATGGAAGGTGAAGCTGAACACTGGTGGAGAGCTGCCCAAAGGCAGAGAGATGTTGCTAAGGCAGGTGTGCCCTGGACTTGGGCGGAGTTCTTAGAGACTTTCAGGGAACAGTACTTTCCCAGGTTTATTCGGGAACAAAAGGCGAGAGAGTTTATGCTTTTGGAGCAAGGGTCGATGAGCGTAGCCGAGTATGAGGCTAAGTTCACCGAGTTGTCTAGGTTTGCTCCGCACTTGGTGGCTACTGAAGACCTACAGGTCAGGAAGTTTGAGATGGGCTTGAAGGCTTTCATCCGAGATCGGGTGTCCATTCTCCAGGTAGAGTCTTGGAGAGAGATAGTAGGGAAGGCAAAGATCGCCGAAAAGAATGCGGAAGACTTCGTGAGAAGAAGAGACAGTGGCTTCGGGAAGAACATGTCTCGGGGTCAGACGAGTAGTTCTTCAGAGAAGAGGACTAGGACTGCACCGTACCAGTTCTCCCAGCCGATTTCGGCTCAGAGACCTTCTTTTGCGCCTCAGGCACCGCGTCCTACGGCATCGCAAACTACGAGGGTTATGCCTCCGGCTTCCTCCGCATCGCAGACATTTGAGGAGTGCGCCGTATGTGGTCGTCGGCATAAGACTGGGGATTGCCGAAGAATGTCAGGTGGATGCTTCCATTGTGGCAAGGTGGGCCATATGATTCGAGATTGCCCGCGCAAGCAGTCACAATCTGGATCACAGGGAGTTCGGCCTCCAGGCAGGCAGAATTCACTTCAGGGGTCTTCATCTCAGGCCTCTAGATCCTTGCAGCCTACCCAGCAGCCTCGTCAGGCAAACCAGGGCAGAGTCTTTGCCATGACTGATAGAGACGCACAGGCATCTGATGATGTTGTGCAAGGTACGCGCGAACTAGTCTTTGTCAAAGTTCTAATATTGCCATGATATATTCGTATCTATATATATGTCCTATGTGGTGTTTTGCGATGTTTGTATCTATATGTACAGTTGTGTTATAACTGGGATGATTCAAATTCTCAGGTTCGTTGCTCGTAAATGAATGTTTGGCAAGAGTGTTGATAGACACAGGATCCACTCACTCGTTCGTTTCGCCAAGCTTTGCCAAAGGCTTTACGTCCGAGCCAAGCAAGCTACTTAGGGAGTTGTCCATTTCGACTCCATTGGGAAAATCTATTGAGACAGATAAAGTGTATCCGGATAGTGTTGTACAAGTCATGCAGCACGAGTTGCCAGTCGACTTGATCCTTCTGGGAATTCAGGATTGGGATTTCGATATCATCCTAGGTATGGATTGGCTCTCAACTCACCATGGACACGTGGCGTGTTTCGAGAAGGTGGTGCATTTTAAACCCGTGGGGTTAAAGCCGTTTCATTTCAGGGGACTTCAGAGAAGAGACATTGCCCGCTTTGCAACTCTTAGTCTCGAGGGTGTAGAAGTACGAGACTCCACACCCATTCCAGTGGTATGTGAGTATATGGATGTTTTTCCGGAAACCTTGCCGGGATTGCCTCCCGATCGTGCAATCGAGTTTGCGATTGAGCTAGCTCCAGGCACAGTTCCGATTTCGAGAGCTCCGTATAGGATGGCCCCTATTGAGCTTAAGGAGTTAAAAGAGCAGTTAGAAGAATTGCAAGGCCTTGGTTTTATCCGGCCAAGTGTTTCACCTTGGGGAGCTCCGGTTCTCTTCGTGAAGAAGAAAGATGGATCAATGCGTCTGTGCATTGATTACAGGCAATTGAACAAGGTCACGATCAAGAATCGTTATCCATTGCCTCGGATAGACGACTTGTTTGACCAATTGAAGGGTGCGCAGTTTTTCTCCAAGATTGACTTTCGATCTGGTTATCATCAGTTGAAGATCAAGAAAGAGGACATTCCGAAGACAGCATTCCGAACTCGATACGGTCATTACGAGTTTTTGGTCATGTCTTTTGGACTGACTAACGCACCGGCAGCATTCATGGGTTTGATGAATCGGGTGTTCAGATCGTCTCTCGATCAATGTGTGATCGTGTTCGTAGATGATATCCTTGTGTATTCACAGTCACAGGAGGATCACACGAGAGATCTCCGGCTGGTCTTGCAGACACTTCGAGAGCATAGTCTGTATGCTAAGTTGAGCAAGTGCGAGTTCTGGCTGAACAAGGTGTCTTTTCTTGGACACGTGGTATCTGCTGAAGGTATTTCAGTTGATCCTGCAAAGATTGAAGCGGTGATGAATTGGGAAAGGCCGAAGAGTGTCACCGAGATTCGTAGTTTCCTCGGGTTGGCAGGGTATTACAGAAGGTTTGTGGAAGGATTTTCAAGTTTAGCAGCTCCGCTTACCTATCTCACACGGAAGAACACGAGGTTCACTTGGAGTGATAAGTGCGAGGCTAGTTTCTTGGAGTTGAAAAAGAAGCTTACTTCGGCTCCTGTTCTTACAGTTCCATCTGGGAGCGGTGGTTTCGAAGTCTATAGTGATGCTTCACTAGTGGGACTTGGATGTGTTTTGATGCAGCATAAAAGGGTGGTCGCCTATGCTTCCCGTCAGCTGAAGGAGCATGAGCAGAATTACCCCACACATGACTTAGAGCTCGCTGCAGTCATCTTTGCACTGAAACTTTGGCGTCACTACCTCTACGGAGAAGAGTTAGTGGTGTTCACAGACCACAAGAGCTTGAAGTATCTTTTCCTCCAGAAGGAGTTGAATATGAGGCAGCGTCGTTGGATGGAGTTCATGAAGGACTACGACTGTTCCATCCAGTACCACCCGGGTAAGGCCAACGTGGTGGCCGATGCTCTTAGCAGAAAACCTTACGGAGTTATGGCTCAATTGAGAGTGCAAGAGTGGAAGTTATTACATGATATGTGTCATTTGGACACTACTCTCAGGCATGTCACGTATGGGCCGATAATGTCCAACGTGGTGGTTAGGCCACAGATCCTGAGCCAGATCAAGGAGTTACAGAGTTCCGATGTTGAGTTGCTTGCTTACCGAGACAAGTCGGTGAGTAACGGCAATCAGGAGTTCGCTTTAAATGATGATGGTGCTATCACATTTAAAGGCAGGTTGTGTGTCCCCGCCGACACAGTTTTGAGGGATGAAATTTTGAATGAAGCTCACCGATCAAAGTACACGGTACATCCGGGAGGTACCAAGATGTACCAGAATCTCAAGAAGCACTACTGGTGGCGAAACATGAAGAGGGAAGTCGCTGAGTACGTCGCCAGATGTTTGATTTGCCAGCAGGTAAAAGCCGAACATCAAAGGCCGGCAGGTCTTTTGCAGTCCCTTCCTATTCCGGAGTGGAAATGGGAGAACATCTCGATGGATTTCATTGTGGGTTTGCCGCGAACGGTGAAGGGCTCCGATGCTATTTGGGTGATTGTGGACAGGTTGACTAAGTCTGCACATTTCGTTCCATACCGAACTACTTTCAATGCAAATCAGTTGGTAGCCCTATATGTTAAGGAGGTGGTTCGACTGCACGGTGTGCCAGTTTCTATCGTGTCTGATCGAGATCCTCGGTTTACTTCCAGGTTTTGGAAAACCTTCCAGGATGCTATGGGTTCTCGTTTAGAATTCAGTACCGCCTTCCATCCTCAGACCGATGGACAAACGGAGAGGGTGAATCAGGTAGTGGAGGATATGCTCCGAGCTTGTATGCTGGATTTTCAGGGTAGTTGGGAGGAACAGTTACCGTTGGTTGAGTTTGCCTACAACAATAGCTATCAGGCAAGCATTCAGATGGCACCTTTTGAAGCTCTGTATGGTCGGAGTTGTCGATCACCGCTATACTGGGATGAAGTTGGTGAGAGGAAGATTCTTGGTCCTGAGTTGATAGAGCGGACCGCAGAAAGGGTCAAAATTATCCGGGAGCGATTGAAAAGTGCTCAGGATAGGCAGAAGAGCTATGCGGATGTACGCCGTAGAGATTTAGAGTTCCGAGTTGGGGATCGGGTCTTTGTGAAGATTTCGCCGAGTCGGGGAATCATGCGATTCGGGAAGAAGGGAAAGCTCAGTCCTAGGTACGTGGGACCATTTGAGATCGTCACAAGGGTTGGTGAGGTTGCTTACAGGGTAGCACTACCGCCTCACATGGCAGCGGTCCATAATGTATTTCACGTCTCTATGCTTAGAAAATACATTTCGGATCCGTCTCACGTCATCGCTCTTGATCCTGTTGAGATTCGAGAGGATCTTACGTTGGTTGAGCAACCAGTTCAGATTCTGGATCGTCGAGATCAAGTGTTGCGAACCAAGACTATCCCTTTAGTCCTAGTGAAGTGGCAGCATCATTCCAAGGAAGAGGCTACATGGGAGCGAGAAGCCGAAGTACGAGAAAAGTACCCCCATTTATTTGTTTAAGGCCATGGCATTCCCTTGTATTTTGCTATAGTTTTACGCATGTATGTATCGTCCAAATTTCGGGGACGAAATTTTTGTAAGGGGGGGAGAATGTAGCACCCCGGACTTTTTCATCATTAATGAATAGCACCTTCGTAGCTAATTGGCCGTTTTCGTAGTCTAATTAATAAATAAGGGAGAAATCGGAAATTCCGAAATGTCAGAAATGTTCGTTTTCGAAAGACGGATCCAACGCAAGTTGAATCGTCGAAATCCGACAAGCGTGTAAAAAGATATGGTCAAAACAGTCCGGACATCACAGAGCACCGATCGCTCGGTCATTACCTGCGATCGATCGGTCCACTACCGATCGCTCGATGGCTATCGCACGGTTAACTTTTTTGTATGGGGAAAAATTCCAGAGAGTGTGTTTTTGACCGATCTCTCGGTCATAACACCGATCGATCGGTAAGCCACCGATCGCTCGGTCCATACCACCGATCGATCGGTCATACGCAATTTTTCTTCATTAAGGGTGTTTAAGACTTTAAACACAACCCCTTGCCTATAAATAGGCTGAGTTCGTGCCTTAGGGTTTCAGAAACCCTCTGTGCCCTATCTTAGGAGATTTTGAGAGAGAGAAGAAGGAGAGGAACTACTTGTTGATCAAGCTTGTGGAAGATCAAGGTTCTTCCACTTCCCTTGGTGATTCTCAACCAAGAACACAAGGTTATTGCTTGTTCAAGCCTTTGGGAATCAAAATCTTTGATTTCACCAAGGTAGATACACTCTACTACAATCTTGCAATCCTACTAGTTACTAGATATGATTCTTCTTATATATGCCCTATCTAGATGTATTGATTCTATGTATGAAAAGGTGTGATTATATACTTGGATGAAGGATTACTATTATGATGCACTCTAAGTGTTTGATAAAATACCTCTAAGGGATTCTATGCTTAAATACGATGATTTCTCTTATTAAGTGCATATGCTCGCATGTCTCGCATGAACCGATGGTTTCCATGGATTTCTCAAAGTACAAATAAAGGTTTTTCACGAAAAGACGAATAATGAATGATTCTAAGTAACTCTATGATTTCTCTAAGATCGTTTCACAAGCTCTAAGGATCCTACCATGCTCACAAGAAAACCCTATGATAATGCTCTAAGATCGTCTCACAAGCTCCACGGATCACAATGAAATGCTCTAAGATCTCTAAGGTTATGCTCTATGGAAATGCTCTACGGTATTGCTCTATGCTCTATGTCTCTACGGATCATAATGACTCTAAGTAACTCCATGAACTCACAAGAACTCATAAGGCTATGATTATCGATTGACTCACACGGTTACAGTTTTGGTTTCGAATATTATCTCATATATGTTTTCACGGTTTCCATGCTTTAAGGATTGTTCGGATTTCATTCTCCATGTCTTGTATGCTCCATGCCTAACCGCTTTATTGTTCTTAGTTTGTATACACTGAGTATTCCATGCTCAGTCGATATTGTTATGATCGGCAGGTGCTCGGGTTCCATTCGATTTGTGTGGCGACGAACCTTGGGTCGAGGAAGAGTACCGTGACCCGGAGCCTTCCATGGATCACTATCATGACGATGGTGCTCTAGATAGGAGTCGTGACTTCGATTTCTGTTGATCGACCGACTTAGAACTTGTGTCATTTTGTTATGTGAGTGTGGGGTTTGTCCACTCCGCTTTTGAGTTTCTCACACATGTATACTTGTTGGTTCTTACTTGAGCCAAGCTATAGGAGTATTCATTTTGCTTCCGCTATGTTTAGTATTTTATTTTCCGCTGTGCATTGTATTTCGTTTCCGCTATGTATATGCAGGCACTCTGACAGGTTTCCACGTGTGCCTTATGTATCATACTGGAGGTATGATACGGCGGTCACGAGTCAAAGTATCCTTAACTCCTAGGGGGTATTTTGGGTCGCGACAGATGTAGCCAATCGTCAATGTCCAACACGACGGACTAAATACGGGTTCGTTGGGTTATGTACGCTACATTAGAAGAAGTGTGTGTACGCTCAACAAGGATTCCACTACTCTTTTAGAGTAATTATATTGAGTTGATACTTGTCAAAACCGGATTTGAAAAGCCTAGCGCTGGTATTTATCAATAAAATGGTTTTATTGAGAAGTTTATTTTCTACGTAAAAGAAATGTAATTATTATTATTATTTCTTTTAAAGAATTTTAAAAATATTTTTGAAAGTTCAAGTTTGATTAAAAGTATCAAAGAAAATGGGTGCTCAATATGAGCTAGGGATTAAAGATAATATAAAATATTGTCTTGTAAGCTTATAACAATATTGGAAGTGGAGGGACACATCTGTAAAACAAATCTTGTAATAGAAATACCTGCAAGTAATTCTCTATGTTCTGGAGGTTAGTCACATTGTGTTAATGGAGATTATTGTGATTAGTGGAAATCTAATGACATAGATAAAATTCTATAATCCTGATGAAGTTGTAGGAAAGTGTTTCCTAATAACAATGCTTTAACCAAGAAGGTTATGCACTTGGTCCCACAACCGAAAATAGTAGTTCCCTTTAGATCCCACACACTAGGACCTTCTTAAAGCTTTTAATTTAATTATTAATTAACTTCTCTAAGTAATCACTATATGGTATAGTGAAGTTCTTATATATTAAATCACATTGGATGTGATTAACCAAATGGGTAGGACCCATTGAGAATTTTGATAAAAGATCAAATGATGACCTTTAGGGTTTAGAACCCTTAAGGGGTGTGTGGAAGTGGGGCCCACCTAGGGTGGGATGCCCACTTCAAAGAGGAACTTTGTTTTTGATTAGTTAGTTACTAATTAATGAATCATTATTGGATAAGGATAAGATTAGTTAGTTAATAATTAAAGATTCCCTAATTAAATGGGATTCCATTAGTTTGTTACTAATCAATAATTAGTTAGTTACTAATTAAAGATTCCTTATTAGATAAGGATAAGATTAGTTTGTTACTAATGGATATGGTTAGTTTCTTTCAAAGATTAATCCAAATTAATTAGGAGTAATCAAGAAAGGAATCTTTTGAGGAATTGTAATTGGATTAGGATAAGGATGAGAGAGTCTATATTTATAGGCGAAGCAATCCAAGCAAGCTTCTATAAATAGTGGTGGACGCCCAACCTTGGGATTCATTCCACAACCCCACGGTTTGGAATCTCACTCCTCTCCTCTATCCTATGCCCCACTCTCTCTCCTCTTTGGATAGTGTAGAGTCACCATTTCCTTATTCTCTTTGTTCTAGTTTTTCTTCTCTTGAGCAATAGTAGAACCAATCTTGTTAAATCAAGAAATGATCTTGAGATTCAAGAAAAGAACAAAAATCATAGAGCCTGAATTGGAAGGGCCATTACCTTCCATTAAAGAAAACTTTAAAGGAAAAAGAAGGTCCGTGTGGATCGCGAAGGAGACTTTACACTTGTGAAGTTTTGCAAGCATTGTTCTAACGTGGATTTCAATTATCAATATCAAACTAGCAAAGGTGAATGTTGTTTTTACCATTCATTGAATAAAATCAATTAGAATCTTAGTTAGATCTTGAGATTCTATGTATGCTCCCCAAGAACTATTTTTCTAAAATTAAAACGAGGCATACTTTTAGTGGTATCAGAGGCTTGGCTATGCTTCTCTTTGATTTTATTGTGTTTAATCAAGATTTATATCAAGATTACCTTCTCTATGAAATTCGGCCACCCTAATGAATCAATCTTCTAAATTCTTGATTATTGGATAATCATTATTAGGATTAAGGGATCCCCCTCTAGTTATTGAGAGAGTAATCAAGCCCTTATAAATTAGTGTGATACTAATTTCAGTTTTGGATGATTTCAAAACCTCTCTAAATTCAAAGAGTAATAGGTATATAGAGATATAAATTTGGTTAAAGCCTTTAAGGATTTAAAGATCCTTTTTAGCATGTTAAATTAAATTGCTTAATTTATTTTTGAGAGCCTCGGGCTGGCATAAAATAATATATAATATTTATCATGATAAATAATTATTATTGTATGTGTTGGATGGGTTCCACAAATCATACCTCATTCTTTTTCCCTCCCCTCCCCCTTTTTCTATTTTTAGAATAAGGTTGCTGAATTATGGTGGACTAAATCAACCAAAGGAGATGCTCGGAGAACCATTGCAGATAGAAGATCTTCAATAGTTGTAGGGCTTTATTGAATTCTCTTGTTGTAATTAAATAAGGTCTAATCATTTTTGTGAACCCATTTGAGATTATAATATTGTTGTAATTATAATATTATTATTTATGTGATGATTAATAGTATTTCTTTTAGCCCGAAAGCTTTGATAATTGTGATTATCACTTTTTATGATAATTTAGGACAATTGGATTATACCTTGATTAATGAGTTGTGTTCAGTTGTAAATTGTTTATATTTAGACACGACACATTACTAATACTCTTTTGGACATGGAGTTTGTGACCCATGCGAAGATTTTTACATGAAAACTATGCTTACGAGATTATTGGATAATCGTGTCTGAAAAGACATTAATCGTTATGAAAGGTTGATGGATCACTAAATTGACATCCATAGACCCTAAGGTTATAGGGATGAGTAGGTTTTTATCATAAGGTGAAAACCCTAATAATCGAAACCCCCTGTGAGGGCTAGTGGGAGTTTATCACACCCTGATAATCCTGTTATCGAAAATTTTCATAATTCAAATGATGAATATTTATATGATATGATCATGCCTATTTATTTTGTTCATTTCAAGAAAAATATTAAGTGATAATAAATGGGATTATTAATTATAAGGCCATCCATTATCAATAAGATTAGGAATTAATTAGCCCGAGTCTTGTCTCTCTGATAGGAGTTCGACATAATTCATTCTAAATTAAACTCCTAGTGCATTATTTCTATTAGCATGGGGCACATCCCTACTTGATCATATGACAACCAAAAATAATGGGTTTCACTTATACAAGGAAACATGACGGCTAACAGGTGACAGCTATGTTGTCCTTGGAGGTCGCAAGAAAATTGAGAATCATTGATTTACATAAGGAGTTATGCATGAGATGCTTAATTTGATGGATAGCTGCTATCCACCTTATGGTGAATGTGTAATACTATCATATCATGGAATATTACATGTGTATTATAAGGATCCCAATACGCATCTGAAATAAAAAGTTTATTTCCTAATTTCGTATAATGAAGGAAATTATGAAATTTGAAGAAAGATGGGAAGATCATCGTAGATTTGAAAATCCCAAAAATCTGATGAATATATGTTTGAAAATTAATGTGATAATTTATGCTTTATTTTATTGTGTAGATAGTCACGAATCCCCTTTCTAAGATTCTAGAAGTGAATCGTTTTACTGGTCCTAATTTTGTAGACTGGAAAAGAAACCTTGACATTGTGTTAATCTCGCAGAAGATAGCTTATATTCTCACTTCCGATTATCTGGAATTTGATTAGGCAATTCAGACCCCGGAGCAAGTTGGGAAAGCCTTAAAGTGCCATGAGTGAAATAGTATGGCCAAATGCTACATTCTTGCATCCATGTCGAATGTTCTTCAACAGCAGCACAAGGGTTTTGCCACTGCTAAGGACATATTGACATCTCAGGGAGATGTTTGGGGAACAGAACAGAACTATTAGGTAGTTGGAAATGAAAGGCCTGAAGGGAACCAAGATGTATGTTGGTAGCCCAGTCCGGGAGCATGTCATCAAGATGATGGGGTTCATTAATGAACTCATGACTCTTGGTGCAAATCTTGATTAACAGAGTCAAATAGATGGGATCTTGAACTCTCTCCCAGAATCCTTTTCTGCATTTGTGTTGAATTACAACATAAACAAGTTGGAGACTGCTCTACCAGAGCTCTTAAACATGTTGCAAGGAGCTGAGGACCTTATGAAGCATACTAAGCTCTATACAAATTTGGCAAAGGGAGTTGGACCTTCAAGGCCTAGACCTAAGGACAAATGTAAGAAAAAGAAGAAGTCCAATTTCTCCAAGTTCCTCAAAGGCGAGAAAGGAAAGGACAAGAAAGCATCTTCAGAGAAGAAGGACAAGAAAAAGAATCGGAATGTCTGCTACTATTGCAAGAAACCAGGTCACTGGAAGAGGAATTGCAAAGTTTACTTAGCATCCCTCAAAGACAAGCCTTTGGAAGGTATGTTCAAATCTTTCATCATTGAATCCAACTTCATTGTTAGTTCCTCTAACTCTTGGTGTGTAGATAGTGGATCTACCTCATATATTTGTAATATGTTATAGGGGTTTCAGGAGAGCAGAAAGCTCAGTGATGGGGAAGTCAAAATAAGGATGGGAACGGAAGTAAGTGTTATTGCGATCGCCATCGAGACTTATATTTTAGAATTGCTTCAGATAGGTTTTTAGTTTTAAAAGACTATTTATATGTGCCAGACATGCGTTGAAATTTGATTTTTGTTTCTAGTTTAATCTTTATTGGTTATTTAGTTCAATTTGATAGTAGTGTAGTTATCAAGTACCATAATAGATTTATTGTTTATGGCACACGGTCTAATGGTCTTTATTTTCTTAATCCTGTAAGCAATCCTTTTAATAACATTGAGGATAAAGAGTCTACAAGTGTGAAGCCTCGGAAAAGAGGTAGGGATTCTATGAATCCAACATACTTATGGCATCTCAGATTAGGCCATATTAATTTGGATAAGATCAACAGATTGGTAAAGGATAGTCCTATAAACCATTTACATGTTGAACCTTATCCAACTTATGAACCATGTTTGAAAGGTAAAATGACTAAAAGAACATTTACCGGCAAACCAATGAGAGCCACAAATATATTGGAATTGATTCACACTGATGAATGTGGACCCATGAATCATTCAGCTAGAGGTGGCTTTATCTACTTCATAACATTCATAGATGATTTTTTCTAGATTTTGTTTCATATATGTAATAAAACATAAGTCAGAATCTTTTGAAAGTTCAAAAAATTTCAAAATGAAGTAGAAAAGCAATTAGGTAAACGTATTAAAACTCTCAGATCCGATCGAGGAGAGTACCTTTGGAACGAGTTCATGAATTATCTTAGAGATAATGGAATTTTATTCCAATGGACTACCCCAGGAACACCTCAGCTTAATGGTGTTTCAGAAAGAAGAAATCGAACCCTAATGGATATGGTTCATTCAATGATGAATAACACTGATTTGCCAATTCCGTTTTGGGGATATGCATTAAAGACTACAATCTATTTATTGAATATGGTACCTTCTAAGTCTGTTTCCAAAAATCCATTTGAGCTATGGAATGGGCAAATGCCTAGTCTGAAGCATCTCAGGAAATGGGATTGTCCAGTTTATGTGCGAAAGCAAAACTTTGACAAGTTGGAAAGTAGGACTAAGAAGTGCCTATTTATAGGATACCCAAAAGAAATTGAATTCTATTTCTATAATCCTTGCGAACAAACGGGGTTTGTAAGCAGGAATGCTATTTTTCTAGAAGAGGATATTATCCTCAATAGAGAAGATGGATTTAGAATAGATCTTTAGGAGCAAAATCAGAATAAAATGATCATGGTTAAACCCATCTTAACTGAACCATTAAATACACAACAGGCTAGGAGAAGTACAAGGATTAGTCGACTTCTAGATAGATTGTCTTATCAGCATGAGGTATATTCTATGGAATCAGATTCCTTAGATGATGATCCATACATTTATCAAAAACAATATGTGATATTGATTCTGACAATTGGAATAAGGCCTTGGAATCTGAAACGGACTTCATGTACTCAAATAGTGTCTAGACCTTAGTTGAAAAGCCTAAGGGAATAAGACTCATTGGGTGCAAATGGATCTATAAGAGGAAATGTGGATCCGATGGAAAGGTAGAGACCTTTAAAGCAAGGCTTGTGGCAAAAGGGTATTGTCAAAGAGTTAGTATTGAATATGAGGAAACCTTTTCACCAGTAGCAATGCTAAAGTCCATCCGAATTCTGTTATCAATTGCAGCTCATTATGAGTTTGTGGGTAGGGAAATGACGATGACCCGGTTAAGCAGACAAAGAGTTTCTGGTCCACGGACTGACTAGGGTCAGACCTTGGTCCGTGGTCCAAATATACTTGGACCCGACCTAGACCGCATGTAACACCATTGGTCTCATCTCTTTAATTGCGGATTGACCAAGGTCCATCCTTTCCCAGATGGCAGCTAGTATCTGCCCTTCATGTGGTAGGGAATCCTTAATAAAAAAGATTCTCTGCCAACTTTGGGGGATCCCAAGATAGAGATCCCCTCTCTTTCTCTAATGAGAGAGTGACATATGACACTCTATTTGAAAGGGGAAGCTATCTTTTCCATTTTCTGGAAAGATAAGAATTTTTCCCCTTTTTGGGGGAAAAGTTTAATCCTTCTAGGTTTTCCAAAATAAGGAAACCAGTTTGGAGTCCTTCAAAAAGGACTCCCATCCGTGTGGTTTCTCTAAGATAAGAGAAACCAACTATCTTGGATAGATGGCCATCTCACTAAGGAGAATTGGCCTCTTTTGATTTCCTAAAAAAGAGGAAGTCAAAGGGGAGTCCAAGGAGGACTCTCCAAAAGAGATAAAAAAGGAGTTTCTCACAAAAAACATTCACAAAGACGAACCCCAATACAAAAAATACCCACATAGGTACAAGGAAGAAAAAAATTTCATTTTGCAGGAACAACAGCAACCAAGGAGGAAGGAGGATGTCCCCCATATGGGGAATACCAAGTGATCCCTTAATATGGCCACCTCTCTCTCTTTTCTTTCTTTTTGATGCTAAAACCTCTATGAGGTGTCTTGTAACGCCTACATGGGATCTGGGCAACCCCATTGAATAAAAAAATATATTTTATTCAACATCTGTTCTTCTTTAATCTTTCGTCTTAATCAGAGGTTCTTCCCTAAATAAGGAAGGTAATTAGCAGTCTGAGGTTATTCAGATTTGAAGGATAGTCCCTCTCAAGAAAAACAAGAAACTCCATACAACAACGAAGGAAATTTTGTAAGCAAAGAAAACAAATTTTGCGCTTACAAATTAATGGCACGCCTGGTGGGACTTTCTTCTCCTCTTATCTTTGAAGAAAGATAAAAAATTAGAACAAAAAAAGAGAGGATAAGAAATTCTCTCCTCTTTTTTCTTATTGTTGTTGACCAGGATCATCGAACCGTCTGTATTCGTCATGCCTACATTGTAGCACCCCGGACTTTTTCATCCTTAATGAATAGCACCTTCGTAGCTAATTGGCCATTTTTGTAGTCTAATTAATAAATAAGGGAGAAATTGAAAATTCTGAAACGTCAGAAATGTGCGTTTTCGAAAGACGAACCCAACGCAAGTTGAATCGTCGAAATCCGACGAGCGAGTCAAAAGATATGGTCAAAACAGTCCAGACATACAGAGAACCGATCGCTCGGTCCAGTCAGCGATCGATCGGTCCATAACCGATCGATCGGTAGCTATCGCGCGGTCAGAAATTTTGTATGGGGAAATTTTCCAGAGAGTGAGTTTTTGACCGGTCGATCGGTCATAAACACCGATCGCTCGGTAGGCAACCGATCGATCGGTCATAACCACCGATCGCTCGGTCCGCGCGTTTTACAGAATTTTCACTAAGGGCATTTTCGGCATTCGGGTGTTATACCCTTTCTTATATAGGATTGCCCGAGCCTTTAGGGCTCATTCTCAACCCTTAGAGTCTTTTGAGAGATAGAGAGAAAGGAGAAGGTTTTCCTAAACCTAGGGTTTCCATTTTGAAGAGAAATCAAAGGGGTTTGAGACCCTAGATCATCCTCAAGTCTATTTTCTCCAAGTCTCGGCTCAAGCTCGTGTGGGGCACTCTCCTCAAGCTAGGGCAGCAACTCACGGTCGTTTTGGAAAGGGGGATTTCTTCCTCACTTGATCAAGGTCGGTACTTCTTACTACCCTCCTAGTTATAGCTTCTCTTTTCCTTTATTTCTTCTTGTTTTCCTTCACACATATATGTGTTATGAGATTGGTGGTATGAATGGTGAATGGAGTTGGATGTTGGCGAATGGATGCCGTGTGGATGATGTGATGAACGAATGGGAAAGGGCATTGTACCAATAATGAACATACAAGTGTGATGTGAGCATAACCCACCTAGAAAAGCATGATCTAGGTTTAAGTGAATAATGAACATACCCCATGTTTGATGAAATGCCAAGGTGAACAAAATAAATGATAAATTAAGGGAACCTATGCTTAATTGCTCTTGAAATTTGTTAGGGTTCATGATAGTGTGTTTCTTACATTTCTTAAAATGCGTAGATTATTACTCGCTTAAATTGTTATATGATATGCTTTGTGAATTACCCCAAATTGCCATATTTAATTCCAAATGCAAGTATGCACACGATCTCACGAGCACGCATGAAATGACGTGATTTACCGATGTTTTAAGTATGAGACGTAGAGGTGGGGCATCTCCTAAGATATGTTTCACTTCGCTTTTGACAAGGGCAAGACAATCATGCATTGCATAGGGAAAGGTCTCCCATCCCCTCGCATGACATGCATAGCATCGCATGACACGCATAGCATAGCATGGCATGACACGCATAGCATAGCATCACACATTCCGCATGGATGCTAGTTGCGACGGGCTATGAACGGCAACTAGGCATTCACATTCCGCATGGATGCTAGTTGCGACGGGCTATGAACGGCAACTAGGCATACCCATCTGCATATAGGGTACTAGTTGTGACGGACTATGAACGGCAACTAGGCATGTGAACATGTTTAAATTATGAAAATGCAAGCATGACAAGCATGACACGGTTAACAAGTTCCTAATCACGAGAAAGGGTATTTCAAGTCGAGTCAAGTGCACGATGTTTTCAAGGGTTTTATCAGTCTTTTGGAATGCAAGCATGAATATAAATTGCTTTACTTCCTTGTATGATATAAATTGTTCATGTTCTATATATGCAACTTGCTTCCTACTTTATGTATGCTATCTGTATGCTATGACTGTTGGTTAGTGCTTAGTACCCGCTGAGTATTCCATGCTCAGCCGTACTTCTTATGTCGGCAGGTGATGGCGGAGCAGCTGCTCCATTTGATATCTGTGCTCCGAGCCCTTGGGTGGAGGAGGAGTACGTCGAGGAGCCTTTGGAGGAACCTCCCGTAGAGGGTTACCATTAGGTGGTTGTAGATTCTGAGTGGATTAGCTGTGGGTGAGATGAGAGATTATATCCATGTATTTGGCGGGTCTGTCCGCACTTGCTTCTGGTTACTTTTTGTATAAACTTGGACCATATGTATATACTTAGAGGTTTGTTAGACTTCCGCTGTGTTTTATAGTTATGTTTCCGCTATAATATCCTCTATTGTATATGCTCTGTGGGTTTTTGCAGGTTGGTTTGTCAAGCAAGTCATGTAAGTCATGATTGAGTCGTCCAAGATTCACTCTAACTCCTAGGGTGGGTTTTGGGTCGTGACATACATCCTGACCATCAACCAGCGGGTGTATGTATCCCCAATCCAGATTTTGATGACTCATCCACTCACCTAGGTCGAGGTGGCAGAAGCTCCAGCTAGGCAGGTCTAACCAACTGGCTACACCTCTGTAAAAAGGTCGCGTTAACCAAACCAGGCCTCTTTTGAAGATGCTCTAGTCTGCAGTAGAAGAAGAACCGACCCCATCAACTCAGGGGTGGAAAAGCAGTCTGCCTACCTATATCAGAGGTAGGTAGCCCACCCACATCAGGCTGCCTGCCAACAGTAGGTCGCCAGTCTGCGGGCATCCCAAAGGACGCCAGCCAACCTGCGGGCACCTCAGAAAAGAAGTGCCGAACCGTAGATAACTCTATCTACGGATACCAAGGAGGGAGCACCCAATCAGGTGCACACAAGGCAAAGTGGCTCAGCCACTTCGCAATAGGTCAGTCCAAGAGGTAGACCTATGTCATCGGAAACCCTGAAAAGGGATTCCAAATTTGTTAACCCTTCGGGGTCAACTAATGGAGCGAGCTTGTTTCGAGCCTAAACCATAAGCCAGTCAAGGTCTAAATAGGAGAAGCCCTATGGGTCGATCTTATCCCAAGTCGGTTGTTAGGACTCACCCCTCATAATGTTATCAACAGAGGGGAGATACTACCCAAATCATCTCAGGGAAAAAGAACAAGACTACTGGCTTAAAAGATTTTATAGAAACTTCCCTAGCAAAATTACAGGGAACCAATCTACGAACTAGGTCCCTGGATTAGAAGACTGGTTTGTAGACCAATCCTGCGGACAGAAGGAGAAGTGCCCAAAGCCACTCCGTGAGCAAGGGGCAATGCCCATCCGCGGACACCAATTAGGGTCCATGGATCCAAAGCCCATCCATACCCAAGGGTCCAGCCCAAGCTTATCCCATGGGCAGAATTGTAAGCAACTCCACGGACAAGTCTAGAAGCAGACCTGAGTCCACGGACAGAAGAGTCCACGGACAAGCTCCTCTTAAGAGTAAGAGGGACCTTTGGATAGAGTCAACCCCATCTAATGATAGTTCCTCTTCCAAGAAAGAGAAGAGTTGGCAGTTGAAGGCCAACAAGAATAGGGTCCTCCTGGGACTATAACTCAACTCCTGATGACATTATCAACGATGTTATCAGATTAACAAGTGAAGGTGTGAACTTGCAAGTTTCTTCAAACTACGCAAGAGGCATTCACATCAGTGATCAAAGTCACCTGGCTGTTAATGCAAACATAAACCTAGACTCAGCACTAGCAGACAGAAACTTGTTATTTAGGCTAGGTACAAATGCATTCAAAAGCGTTAGTCCGGTGGCCTTCACAGCAATGATGGCAACCGTTCGTCATCAACATCAATAGCCTCCATCTAGAGATATCAGCCCATTCCATAGCCAAATAAATACGGAGCCAGAAAGAAGAACTAGAGCACCATATGACCCTCGGGTCAAAGTGCTGAATATAAGTTCTTCTCCATTTGAAATGCCAAGAAAGAAGAATCCTGAGGAAATCCTCCAGCTCAGAAATTGGAAGTACCCCTTGGCTCCACCAAGGAAGGTATACAAGTACCGATCAAGGCCAAGAAGGTCTAAAAAGCAAAGGCCATCTCATACTGTAGTGCCTCGAAACTTTTCGTACCTAATGAATAGTGTTTTCATAGCCTATTGGCCTTTCACGTAGTATAATTAATAAATGAAGAAGAATTTAGAAATTCTAAAATACCAGGATGTTCCTTTTCCAATAACAAATCCAACGCAAGTTGAATCGTCAAAATCCGATGAACGAGTCAAAAGTTATGACCGAAACAAGAAAGAAGGAAAATCTGGAAATTTTTTGCAAGTTATAAACGATCGTACAAACCCTACAAATGATCGTAGGTGAGCTAAGATCGATCGTAGAAATTTACGATCGATTGTAGAATCTCAGAAATGGACAAAAATCTCGGTAATGTTTACGATCGATTGTGAAAACTTACAACCGATCGTAGAAGAATTTACGATCGATCATAGATAACCTACGACCGATCGTAGGTCGTGAACCCAGAATTTTATTTCGGGATTTTTAGGGTTTCTACCCTTGGCCTATAAATAGGGGGCCTCTTCGGGGGTTATGGTTTACCCAAAAACCTAAAGGAGACTAATAGAGATTGAGAGAGAAGGGAGAGAGGAGATCCTAGAGAAATCCAAGAGGGGTTTTGGAGCAAGATCAAGGTTGGATCAGCCCTTCTAAGCTTGAAGTATCTTTTTCAAGTGGGATCCTTCTACATCAAGAGGGGTTTTCAAACAAGGGTTTTCTTGCAAGATCAAGTGTGATCATTAAGGTTAGTACACCCTACTAACTCCCTTAGCAATAACCTAGGTTTTCTATTTTAAATGATGATTCTTGATCTCATGTCTTCTTCCTTTTAAAATGTACTATTTCCATAAAATGTAAACAAGATAATAATGAATGTTGTGACGTGTGGATGGATGAGGGATTAAGGCGATTGGATGCCGGGTTGTATGGAGTGTGAGGTGTGTGATGAAAAAGGGTGGAAAGGCATTCTATAAATAATGAAATTACCTTGATGATGTGATGGAAAATATGCACTAAAAAGAGTAAATGAAACTACCAATGAATGTTGCACGCCGGGTGTTTGATAAAACGCCTAAACTGGGAGTAAATGAATTAAATAAAGAAAACAGAAGTGGGCCTTATGCAATGGTTCTTATAAATGATGAATTGATCAAATGCTATGCGGGTTACCCCAAATTCTCACATGTTTATACTATGAATTGAATTGCGATGCACTATCCTTCATGTCATACATGTCATCATGGTTGCCACTATTGAAAAGCACACAAGGACGCATGCATGCATGAACCGGGTTTTCCAAGAGTATTTGTACATGATAAATCAAACAAGGAAACAAACATATGTCAAGGAGGTTGGTAGCCCAAGTGAAGGGTGCTAGCCTCTGGCTCACAAGTGAAGGAAATCTCAAGGAGGTTGGTAGCCCAGGGATGTGCGGGTGCTAGCCTCTGGCTCACAAGTATACAAGTCAAGAAAAGTTATGACATAAAATACAACACAAGACAGAACCATATGCATGATTTTCACAAGTAAGACCGAGGCATGAAAAAGGTATCCGAACACGAGTTTTACTCGAGTTTTCGCATTCACGCACGCATGAGAAGATAATTATATTGCTTCATGTTCAATGCTAATTATCTTATCCTGATAGTATTGCTTTAAATCAATATTTGTATTATGTTCACTGTTGTTATGCTTTCGTTATTGCTATGGTTAGCTAGTAGCTTGTACTCGTTGAGTATTCTATGCTCAGCCGTACTTTTATGTCAACAGGTTCCGTGGATGTCCTCGACCCTAAGCCTTGGGTCGAGGAAGAGTACGTAGAGGAGAGGGAGCCACCTATCCCGTTGCAGTCTTAGGAGGATAGGGATTTGGACGTGTGGCCATACCTCAACTACTATTGAGAGGAGAGTACGAGAAAGTAATTTTTGTATATTTTGATGGGTGGGCATGTCCACCTTTGACTTGATACGTTATGTGTATTTTTACATGGAATACAGACAACCTTATCTAGAAAAAGAAAAAGTTAGTTCCCATTTTTGTATTCATGATATAGCTTCCGCACTTTGATTATTATTGTATTATATCATGTTTAGCCTTGTTCATTACAAGATGGTTTGGTAGGTATGTATAGTCACACCTAAAGTATCCCTTAACTCCTAGGGGGTATTTTGGGGCGCGACACATACTCATTGTGTGCGGGAAGAATCAAGGACCAGAACGTCTTACCCTCATTATGAAAGGGTGTCCATAAATGTGGTTGGTGCAAAGAATAACCCTCATCTAGAGCAGCTTACAACTCCATTGTTCCAAGGAACCGGTACATCGCCTAGGTAAAATCTCTTAGAAATGCAACATTCTCAGAACTCAGCTGCTACCGTTTCAGCTGCTTTGGACGAGGTAGAATCTTCTAGAGATGTTGAAACAATAGATCCCGGTCAAATAATTCCGAGAAGGAGGAGAAGCCGCATAAATAGGACCAAGGGCAAAGAAATAGCCCAAGACCCAGCTCAGTCAATTCTAGAACCTAACATCAGTGAATCCCAATAGGGATTAGAGCAAGAAGCAACCCCGATAAGCTCTCCAAGAGAATTAGAAACAATCCTTCAAATCGAGGGTTATGACTCTGACGAACCAGTGGTCCAGTCAGCAATGCCGGAGGTAGTATCAGAAATACCTCAAATGGTTTTTGTAAGCACCCAATTTTTACACCCCATCTAACCATGATTAAAGTCCTATTTACCTTGGTCACCCCTATCAAGTCCCATACACCTTAGGTAAGCCTCTAGTTGGTCTTAGGACTCACCCTAACTCAAAACCCTAGAACCAAAACCCTAGTACAAAAACCCATGTCAAAATCTAGCCCTAGTTGATGCCCTAGCCTAACCCTACAGCCCTTAGGGCTTAAACTCGAAACCCAAGGCCCCTAATACATAAACCAATGGCATGGGCCCATAAAGCCCAAAAAAAGAAAAAAGCACCAAAGCCTATCTCCCTTAACCTGAGTGTGTTGGGCCAGGCCCATGTTTTTTTAAAATCTCTTATTGTCAGTAGAGGGTCTACCGACAATTACAAAAATGCCTGTTTTGCTAATGTCGGTAGAACCTCTACCGACACTAGTTGATTTCGAGTTGTAGACCTGCGTAGACCCCTGCACACTCCATCATCACCTCCTCCATCATAACTCAACCCTTACTCGACCTCTGAGAGGTCCAACAACCTTCTCTCACTTCTATTTTAATCCCTCTTAGCTCCTTAGGTTCTTCCCTATAAAACCCAACGTCCTCACCAGTGCAACTGATCCCTGAAGCTCAGATTCGAATCCCTGAGCATTTTTCAAGGCCTAAACCTTGCTCTAAGCTCCTTCGAAGCTTCATTGCAACTCCAAGATCACCCTCAGCTTCCCCTTAGCACCTGGGTCACACCACCATTGGTACATCACTGTTGCAGACCTCCACTCCTCTCCGGCAGAAGCAGAGTGTCAGGGTAGGGATACTCCCTACCCTATTTCTTTTTGTTCATCATTCCTGTGAGTCCTTGGTCATCTCTAGGGGACCTTTGTCCTTTTCATTATCATTTCTTGTGGTAGTTTAAACCCAAACAGGGTGTTCACCCACCTCTTTCATAGGTATGGTGACTCCTACGGGTATAGCACTGTCCACAAGGCTTGACAAATCACCACAAAGTCCCTGGAGGTCCCTTAACTCATAAGGGAACCCCTAGAGATCCCTATGCATAACCCCCTGAGCAGCAAACCTATTTCTGGTGGTTTTCAGTTTGGGCGGTAGATGATCTACCGCTAATCTTGTTTTGCGTACTGTGCATATTGGCGGTAGAAGATCTACCGCTAAGCTGTTTTTCGCATAGTTTAAGGATGATCTACCGCCATTTTTGTTTTGCAGGTACAGTATGCTTTTAGCTCTGTAGGGCCCTCTCCAGGCATCCCCTGGGGCTCACACCAGACTCAAAAGATTCCAGGGAGTCCACTCTAACTCCTATGACCTTGGTTCACCTTGGGTTATACCTTAAACTTAGTTAGCCGAAGCAAAAGTACAATTCTAAAACACTGTCCATAATGTCGGTAATTCAATTACCAACATTAACTTTGTTTTTATTTTGGGATTTTGCAGGGGCCTGGTAGGAGGCCACTTTAGGCCCTGCCTAGCCCCCTGGACCCACCTTGGACCTCACTAGACCGTTAACCACAGTTAAATACACCTCCGATTAACATTTAACCGTGTTTAAGCACCCTTTAACCCTACAAACTTTTGGGAAATCAAATGGAAATTCTTAAAAATGTAATTGTACATTAAAACGGACTTTGGCCCTCTCTCTAACCCTGGTTAGCAACCCTAACCAGAGTTAGACCCCCTTAACTACGGTTAGCAACCCTAATCACAGTTAACTCCGGTTTACGGCCTACCGGGCCTAAAAACCAAGTCTGCAAGACTACCTTTGGCCTACCGGGCCTCCCCTTAGCCTACCGGGCTACATTTCACTTCCCCTTTAACTATGGTTAACAACCCTAACAATAGTTAGTTCGGCCTAACCCTAGTTAGCAACCCTAACCCGGGCCGGACTCCACCCTAGTCTACCGGACTACCCCTAAGCCTACCGGGCTTGAATGCCATATACTTGACGCCTTTGGTCAACCAAACCCTAGTCTACCGGACTAGTCCATGTTAGCCACCCTTTGTGTACACACACATGCCCCTAGCCTTGGCACAGGCTCATGTGCCAGAACTACACTCAGTCTGATCTCACCCTGTGAGTATGTAGGCAACCCAACCTGGGTTCGGCCCCAAATAGCTTTTCCTTTCTTGGGTAAGTGTTAACTTAAACACTCCGGTATTCAAATCAAGATTAACTTTATTTGGCATAAACCTGGGGAGTACGGAAATGTTGAAAAACGGAAGCCTCTGGTGCCTAACACCTTCCCCAGACTTAACCGAACCCCTTATCCTGATCTCACTCGTAGACCAAGACCTTATCCAAACCCAGGGGACTTATCCCTTCTGAATGAATAGGTGACAACTCTTAAATGATAAAACCCTTTCACACCCATGAGGGTATACAGGTAATAATCTCATCACCTCATCACCTTTTTGTGAGTGAAGAAATTCAGCGCTCACAGCTCTGGAGACTCTACTAGGGAGTGACATTTCAAGGTTCAAACAGGAACCCAGGTTTAAGCCAACTAAACCTTAATCTTGATTAAAATACCTAAACACTTAACTTAACACTAATCATTTTACATCTCTTGGTTAATTGTGTACTGTGCATCCATACAAGTCAGAGTAGTGTAATTATCCTATTCAACCCAGTAGACAGGCTTATTACGTTAACGGCTGCTGGATGATCATCCTCAGTGTCAGTGACTTAAACGTCTTGGAGGTCCGTAAAGTTACTCCTGTTGGGTGATTACCCAGGGAAGGATTCTGAATACTCCCGCTTACACCAATCGTCCATTTTCAGGTATGTTCTATACCGGGGAGTCGTATATATGGTGTTAAGTGATCCCTCAATCCTGCTAGGAACACACCTGCATTAAACAAGAAATCATGCATGTAGTCTAAGTCAGGGTATAGTCTACAAGCAACCCATCCTGGGAGGGTTACTATAAACCCTAACCTGCTTGCACCTTATACCTGTCCCCAGCTATGGTTGACTACCCGGGCACATTCTACCCGGATAAGCACCTACCCAGGGGCATGTAATGAGCCAGACCTGTGCTTGTAATAAACTACATCCAACCCTGCTTCCCGACATAGCATATGGTGTCCAAATCCCAACCAGACAGGCCTTCACTAGGCCTGTCCCAACTTGATCTGATAAGTCCCTTGGGTTCCAACAACTTAGGCTAAAGCATATCGGACCTTTGTCCGTCTGCCTTATCGGATCACATGTGCCTTATCACACCCAATCAAAATCAAAAATCAAAAATTTTGCATCATCATTTTGCATCCCATCTGTATACACAGTGCAATCATAGAGTCTGTATATTCTTATCCAGGTAGATGGCAGGTCGTTCAGGGATTGTTCAATCAATGGGTCGACCGTTAAGATCCGTGCATCTAACTATTTAGGGGGCATGTAATGACAACCTCCAGGAAGCAATTTGGGTTTTCACCTCAAGCCAACGTCTCGTTTGGGCTCAGTACTACAAAATCGGGACTATCCTAGACCTATCTGTGGTTAACCTAGACTCGCACCTCATGAATACTATTATCCAGTGTTGGAGCCCATCTCACATGGTATTCTGTTTTGGTAAGAACGAGCTCTACCCAACACTAGAAGAGATTCAGTGTATTTTAGGGTTAAACATAGACACGGAAGCCATAGTACTGCACTACAAGACAACATACCAGGCAAACCTATCGAGGTTCTTGCATATCAAGCCTGCCTACTTACAGCCTGGTCCTAACGGCTCTTTTGATCAGATACCTGTTTCTTTTCTCGAAAAGAAGTACAAACGCAAGTAGAACCCTGACTTTATTGCAGCGGAACTTTCTGGTCTTAATGTCCTCGCACTAATAACCATGTCTCAACCAGTCTTCCCAAGGTGCCGCTCACTTGTCGAAGCAGTACTGGTCGGGATCGTCGAGGATATGTACAACGCCTGCTCAGTTGTACCAATCATCCTAGCCGAGCTTCTTAGGGCTCTCAACCAGTTGACAGACTGCAAAAAGGGCATCCTCCATACTAGTACACCTCTCCTACACCTCTGGTTGGTAAGTCATTTACTTACAATCATATTGGTACCGGAAGGCATCCGCGATGCCTTCAGTCTACCTCAGAAGATTTCTCAGAATCAAGGCCCGATAGAACCTACAGACGTTGGGGAGCTCTACCAGCTTCTCCAAGACCTGTCAGAGGAAGAAATCACTTGGCAATGCGATTGGCTTGTGCTGAATAGGCTACCTCGTGTTGTCATCACTAGCAGACGATGCATGATTCTTATTGGTCTAACAGGCTCCGCAGTCTCTACACCACTCCGAGTCATTCGACAGTTTGGATTCCCTCAACGTATCCCAGTGATAAACCAGCAAGAAAATGATTGGATCACTTTCACAATGCACTCCGACAACCTCACCCAACGCTTCCAGTCAGCTTGGCGCAGCTCTAGATGAAACCAATAGCCGTATTTCATGGTTACAGCAGGACGACCGACCAACTCAGCATACCAACAGTGGGTGGATAATCATACCCCTAGCCGAAATGGTGGTTCCCTGGATAGACTTCTTCCTAGAGAGACAGCTCCAGATCCAGCAGAAATGGAAAAGGCTACGGAAAGCCCAGCATGCATTCAGGCAGCAGAAAACAGAACAAGGTCGTGAACTCCAAGCCGTACAAGAGCAGGTTGAACAATTGGAGCAGACGATCCAGTCCCTTCACAGGAGACGCAGAGGCGACGTCAGGGAAGCAGCCGTTATCCAGGCCCAACTTCACTTCCACCAAGAGCAGCTTGATAGTGCAAAGGCAGAGATGACCTCTGTATCCAACAATTTGGATACCACATGTTCAACGCTACTGAAACCCTTACGTACATGGAAGTTGAAGTCACATCCCTCCAGCAACAGATCATGGATCTTAAGGGTGTGCCCTGACCCCTTGACTTTGTAATACCCAAAGGGTCTGCATAGGATCGAGTCTTTTTTCTTTTGAGTCTCACTATCCATATAATCACTGCACTCTTTGTACATCAATGAAAATCCTACTTTTTCTAGCGTCTGCTTCTTGTCATCATGCATAATCATGATTAGTCATTGTATTCTTTTCAGTTGCATGACCCGACCTGTGACTCATTCTCTGATTGTGATTCTCTCAGAAGCAGTAGCTACAGACGCAGTTTTGACAGAAGTACCAATTATAGAGTTAGTACCTTATATAGCCCAATGAGAGTGCAGCTCTTACACAGCACAATCAGAAAGCAGCACAGACTCAATAGCGGAACCTACAGATCAGCACCAACGAAACACTGAAATCCTACAGTCACATGACAGGGATATAGCAGCTATGCAGTCAAAGCTTGACAGTGTTCTGGAATCCCTGAAGATTCAAATTGATACCTAAATCGAAGAACCCTCCACCTGAGTCTGACCGGAGAACCAACCGAGCAACATATACCAGAGCTTCGTCCTTCCCCCTTCATCATACCAGACCCCTATACCCACAACAGGCGGAGGAGAAGAGTATGACCAGTACAAAGAGCAACCCAAGGCCTCACACGTCCACCAGGACTGGCCATCATCCTCAGATCCTACTCCATCCTTATAGGACGAGATCAAGCAGATGAAAGAGGAGATGAGAAGAATGAAGAGTGCATCCACAGTACCAGTTTATCATTGGAGGACTTAACTTTCTCATCAGGGGATGCTGTTCCCGTAGGATTCAAGGTCCCAGACTTTGACAAATACGACGGCTCGGGCTGTCCAAAACAACATCTACAGTTATACTTGGGAGACATGCTCCAACATAATAGGAACTAGCCTCTACTCATCCAGTACTTCTAGAAGAGTCTAAAAGGGGCAACCCTTACGTGGTGGATGTCTGTTGACAAGCAGAAGGTCAAGACTTGGCAAGATGTCATGGATAGCTTCTTGGAGTAATACTCCTTTAACCAGGAGCTCCACCCTCAAAGGAGCCAGCTTGAGAAATTAAGCCAGCGTAACAACGAATTATTCTTGGAATACGCCACCCGCTGGAGGGAAATGACAGCAAAGATCCTGACTCCTATCCCGAAGGAGGAGCTAACAGGTATGTTCATGGGCACTTAAAATAGCTCTACTCTACACTCATGGTGACGTTACCAGTGGTGGACTTCGGCATCATCGTCAGGACAGGTGCCCATATCGAGACGGCCATCAAGAGTGGGGCCATTCATTCTAGTCTAGGACTTAATCCCCCCAAAGCAACAGCCTCATCCAGCAAAAACATCGGTCCTCGGGACTATAGAAAGAAGGAAGATATACACATGGTTACTTCTACAGCACCCATCCGACTACCAGCTCTAGCAGCTCAGTAGTAATCAGTTGTCAGAGATACTCGGCCAGCCTGACCAGCCCAGGGGCCAAACCATCCCCCAGAAACTTTACCCCTCTTCCATACACACTCAGCCGGTTGTTAGAATTCCTCACCAAGCAGGGTCTTCTCGAATTAAGAGGCCCCACACCTCTTCTACCCCTAGAAAAATAGAACAAGAACTATAATGTCGATCATCACTGCGCATTTCACAGAGGCCGCCATGCTACAGATTATTGCATAGGTCTGAAGTGTGCTATCCAAGATCTCTTGGATGATGGAAGTGTTGAGCTGGCCTCCAGTAACACCAGTATCAATCAGGTGCCCCTACCCCCACACAACAATCAAATCAACTTTATTCAGTGGGAAGTGCTCGGGGCAGGGCAGCCAGGACCCAGCACACCCGTATTGAATGGCGGCATCATCAGGCCCTCTTACCGATCACCTATCATAATCCCCTTCCCCTAGTCAAATGTTCAGACTATTCAGTCTCCAACCCAGATACCTATCCCCGAACAGATCATCTACACAATTTCTTACCCTGCAAATTGGCCCACAGCTCTAGCTCAAGCCTCAACCTCTTCAGGCCTTGTCCGAATCCTCTACATCCCAGAGCCCCACTTCAACCTCAACTGAGTACCCGTTCCTCGCTCTCTCATTTTTCAGAACGAGAGCATAGCCAACCTAACTAGATCTGGCCGGGTATATCAACCTCCTGCAACTGAGCTGACAAAGGTGAAGAGTGCAGAGAAAGAGAAAGCAGGGGTGTCAGACCCGTAAAAGGAAACAATGGACATAGCAGTTTTATTGAAAATCTTAGAAAAAGTAGAAGAATTCAATATCACTCAGCAATTGAGCAAGGTCCCAGCATAGATATCCATCATGGGTCTTCTTCTCAGTTAAGAGCATCACAGGAAGCAACTGCTCCAAGTATTCAATAATGCCTATGTAACACCAGACATAACACCCGGGAAACTAGGGCAAATGGTAGGGCAAATCCTCGAACCAAAGGTCATCTCCTTCACAGAAGAGGAGATACCAGACAGCGATAGGGACCACACTCGGGCTTTGTACATTACAGTACAGTGCATGGACCGAACATTATCATCAAAGCTCATCGACAATGGCTCCTACCTGAATGTCTGCACACTCCCCACGCTGCAAAACCTGGGCCTGAGCCTCAGTCAAGAGAGGAAAAGACCCATGACCATCAGGGCTTTTGATAACACCACCAGGCAAAACCTGGGTGACATTGATCTAACCATCGGGATCGGACCTGCTCAATTCTTGACGAACTTTCCAGTTGTGAATGTGCCAGCCTCTTTCACTCTGCTCCTAGGGAGGCCATGGATCCACGCGGCTGGAGCCATTCCCTCCTCTTTGCACCAAAGAATCAATTTCATCCATGATGATCGTCTGGTTGTTATTCTTTCTGAAGAGTTGGCAAGTTCCTTTGGGGATGTCCAAGAGCTGGGGCAAGGCACTGCCTTCATGACATTCCAATTCGAGTAGGTTAATTTTATCGCCTAGGTAGAATAGCAAAGCAAGCAAGCAGTGCCACCATTTGTCAGAATGATGGCCAGAATGAACTACCAGCCCGAAAATGGTCTTGGTGCTAGGAATCAGGGCATGAAGAAGAGATATATGCCTCCTTGTTATACATCTCCCTTTGGCTTGGGATACAAGCCCAGATACAAGGATTACCTCTTCAAGCTGGCTAAGAAGAGTAGACAGTCGGCGAAACCTAAGCCCTGACCACACATCTCTGTAACCTAGCCCATAGGAATCTTTGAAACCTACCCAGAAACCTCTACCGTACCCGTTACCTTAACCCCCTAGCCCAATGCCGAGTCTTCAGAGATTCCAGATCCAGAAATATTCAGCATGGCCCAGATGTTTGACGAGCTGACTGTCGAAGATGCTACTGAAGTAGAATATCCAGCGGGAGAGCAGGTTTGTACCCTCTCCAACACTGCTGATGCATCCTCCAGTCACCAGCCATTGATCCGTTGGTGGACTAGGGCTCTCACCATCGAGGCCAGCCAAGGTCGGGGCAAGCACAGTGCAGGACAGGTTGGTCTAAGACAGCAATGACCAATGATCACCCTTCTCCTTCATCTACCTTTCTTTTACTCCCATTTGTAAAATTCAAAAGTCAGGCCACTGTCGACCTCTTTTTGTTTGTCTTTTTGTAACAATTCTTCATTTTATCAATGAAAATCAGATTGTCTTGTCTCAAAAATCATGTTTTCAAAAAAAAACATTTCATATTGGTTGATAACGAAATCACACAGACTCTTCCCCTGGAAGGCCTAGTGTCCTGAAGCCAACAAAAAAATCATCATCATCAAGCATGCTAAACTGAAGCTAATTGATTTGCCAAGAAATTACATCTGACAAGGCTACCCCTCAAACCCTCCTTGAACTTTCCGAAGTAGAGTATGACTCAGAACAGGAAGAGGAACCACCTCAGAAAATTCTGGACCTCCTTGAGCACAGCGAAGGACTCCTGCAGTCAAATAGGGAAGACACTGAAACAGTCAATCTAAGATCCACAGACAACCCTCGGCTAGTCAAGATTGGCACAAGCATGAGCCCACAATAGAGAGTAGATATGATCAGTTTCCTAAGAAGCTACAGTGATGTATTCGCCTAGTCATATGCAGATATGCCAGGCTTAGACCTAGGATTGGTGGTACACCGACTGCCCCTAAACCCTGACGTCAGACCAGTAAAGCAGAAACTGAGACGGATGAGACCCGAATGGTTGCAGAAGGTCAAAGAAGAAGTTAAAAAGTAGATCAGCACAGGCTTCCTGGCAGTTGCAACCTACCTTGAATCGTTAGCCAATATCGTAACGGTACCCAAGAAGGATGGGAAGGTCCGAATGTGTATTGACTACCGAAATCTGAATAGGGCAAGCCTCAAGGACAACTTTCCTCTCCCACACATCGACATTCTAGTCGACAATACTACAGGGCATGAGACACTTTCGTTCATGGATGGTTTCTTCGGATACAACCGGATCAGAATGACAAAAAAAGACATGGAGAAAACCTCCTTTATCACACCTTGGGGTATATTCTGCTACAAGGTCATGCTCTTCAGACTCAAGAACGCTGGGGCCACATACCAGAGGGCCATGACAGCCTTGTTCCACGACATGATCCATAAGTCCACTAAAATCTATGTGGATGACATGATCGTCAAGTCTCCTACTGCTGAGCAGCACCCAGAAGACCTGAAGAGACTCTACGACAGACTCCGAGAGTACAGCCTGAGACTAAATCCAACTAAATGTGTCTTTAGAGCCTCATCAAGAAAGCTTCTTGGCTTCATAGTTAGCAAGAGAGGCATTGAGATCGATCCAGCTAAAGCCAGAGCTATCATTGAAATGCCAGCACTCTAAATTGAAAATGAGATCCATGGTTTCCTGGGTAGAATTCAGTACATCAGTAGATTCATTTCTCAGCTCACTTCGATATGTAAGCCAATCTTCAAGCTTTTCTGAAAGAACACACCGATAGTCTGGACAGCAAAATGCCAAGGAGCCTTTGACAGGATAAAGTAGTATCCCCTGAATTCTCCAGTACTTGTGCCTCCTACACTGGGACGACCACTGCTACTCTACATCTCTGTATAAGAGACCTCTATGAGGTGCGTCCTGGCACAACATGACAAGACCGGCAGAACAAAACAAGCCTTCTACTACATCAGTAAGCGCCTGCTAGAGTATGAAGAGCAGTACAGCCCTCTTGAGAGGACATGTCTTGCACTGGTCTGGGCTACTCAGCATCTTCGACACTATCTGATTTCCTACCCAACAATCTTGATCTCCCGGATGGACCCACTCAAGTACTTGCTAGAAAAACCAGCCACCACCGGAAGGATTACCCAATGGCTCATGATGTTGTTTGAATTTGACATCATGAATATAACACAAAAGTCAATCAAAGGGCAGGCGATAGCAGATCACCTTGCCCACAGTCCAGCACTGGACTACGTGTCTATACATGATCGATTTCCAGACGAAGCCATCTTGTATGTAGAAGCCGACGAACAAGAGTACTCTGGTTGGGAGTTATACTTTGACGGAGTTACCAACAGTCACGACCATGGGGCAGGAGCAGTCCTGATCTCACCTAAGGGAGCACACCTCTCTATCTCAGTCAAGTTAAAGTTTAGATGCTCCAACAATGAGGTAGAGTACGAGGCGTGCATAGCCGGACTGAAAAAAGGCTTGGCCATCGGGATTGAAGAGGTAGACGTCTATGATGACTCATCTCTGGTAATCTGTCAAGCGAATGAATCTTGGGCCATCGGAGAAGCAAGGCTAGTCCCGTACTTGGCCTACCTCAAAATGCTAATAAGTCAATTCAGAAGAATCAGCTCCAGCCACCGATCTAGGAACCAGAAAAGATTCACCGACACACTGGCCACTCTTGCTTCCATGGTGCAGAACCCTACTGACATCATGCTTTGGCCAATTGAAATTCAGCAACTGGAACAGCCTGCCTACTGCCTTCAGATCGAGGAGGTATCAGAAAATAAGCCTTGATATGCAGACATCAAGCAGTATCTCGAGGACAGGACCTTCCCTCTCGATGCTACCAAGACTGACCATCGAGCAATCAAAAGACTGGCCATTCAATTCATCCTATCAAGGGGCATCTTGTACAAGAGGTCGCCGAACCTACTCTGGCTCAGATGCCTAGATACCAGTGAAGCAGCCCAGGTAGTCGAAGAAGTTCACGGAGGAACTTGTGGCCCACACATGAACGGGTAGATGTTATGTAAGAAGATATTGAGGCTAGGCTACTACTGGTCCACCATGGAATCAGATTGTTGCAAGCATGTACAGAAGTGCCACCAGTGCCAAATCTACGCCGACAGGGTAAATGCACCGCCAAACAGGTCGCATAACCTCACCACTCCTTGGCCATTCTCAACTTGGAACATCGACGTGATTAGACCCATAGCTCCGAAAACATCCAATGGACATCGATTTATCTTGGTAGCAATCGATTATTTCACATAATGAGTTGAGGCAGCCTCTTATTCCAGCGTCACAGCCTTAGTGGTTCAGTATTTTCTTAAAAGAGATATCATCTGCCGATATGGGGTCCTGTATGAGATTATAACAGACAATGCCTTCAACTTCTGTAACAAGGAGATGACTGACCTCTGCCAAAAGTTTAAGATCCAACATCACAACTCTACGCCATACAGCCCATAGACCAATGGTGCAGTTGAAGCCGCCAACAAAAATCTAAAGAAAATCATAGAGAAGATGGCCACCAAGTACTCTACCTGGCATGAGATGCTCCCTTACGCACTCATGGCCTACAAAATGTCCATCCGAATCTCTACTGGGGCAACACCATTCTCTCTGGCCTATGGCATGGAAGCACTCCTCCCCATCGAAGTACAGATTCCATCACTCTGAGTGTTAATGGAAGCGGAGCTCTCATAAGTAAAATGGGCACAGACCCGGTATGAGCAACTGAATCTGATTGAAGAGCGGAGACTGAAAGCCATCAACCACTCTTAGGGCTATCAGAGGCTCATGGCTAGGGCATTCAACATGAAAGTCAAGCCAAGAAGCATCAAAATTGGTGACCTGGTCCTCCGGAAGATGTTGCCAAACCACCCTGACCCGAGGGGCAAGTTCACTCCCAATTATGAAGGCCCATACGTCATCTGAAACAAATTCTCAGGCGGTGCCCTTCGACTTGGACGTATAGATGACGAAGACCTCCCAGAGTCCGTCAACATGGATAAAGTCAAAAGATATTATGCTTAGGGTCTAGATCTGATAGGCGCTTTGCACTTATAGTTTCTTTGGGAAATGAAAAGAGGCCATCCTTGGCACATTCTTCATCTCTCTTTTTTGTAACCTATTTACAAATCAAATGAAATTCGCTAATTAGCCCCTCGAGCCTGACAGCCCTTCTTTCATTACACCTTTTCAGGGACACCCTCCCTCACCCTCCGTGGCATTGGCCTGAACTACGTCATGACCTGATCTTGTAAAAAGTACGTAGGCAACCTATTAAATCAGGTGCGGTCACAAAAGGGGTATCCACTCCCCAAACAGAGTCCCTCTCTCCCTAAGAAGATTCATCAACTATCCCCCACAAAGTCACTCCCCAAGCAATGATAAACTCTCTCAGCTTCCTAGGCAAATCGATTCTCAAGGGTACAAAATTTCTATCAAAAGAAAACTCAAAATAGAAGTCGAAACATTTCAACAAATTAGAGACTACCTACAGAGACAACCTCTCCAGACTCTTTAACCTTTCAGAGATAATCTCTCCTGAAAAACAATCCTTGGGCTGAGATAACCTCTTTATCCTCAGCAGAGACAACCTCTCTCAATATTCCCTGGTAAAAAAAAAGCGCCGGGAAACCTAAGGCACAAGCCTTAAGCGGATAAATTCTCCTAGAAACTGAAGGGTTCCCTCTCAAAAGGTGAAAATCAATTGTATAAAAATCAAAACCTCCAAGGGAATGCAAATCAACAACAGATATGAGAAATCCCAGGGTGTCCCAAACATCGGTCCCTCAACCTACATTTCGTCCTACTACAAAGTCCTCCTAGATCCCCTAGAAGCTACGAGTGTAAGCGCAGTATCACATCTGTATCCCTAATAGAAATATCATCCTCAAATCCCCAGAGGAGCGCTATTAAGGGCAATGATGGAAGAAGACTTATTTTTTCCAGTATAACAAAGCTTCCCCAGTAAGTCGTGGGCATGAGTGAAAATCGGCAAGGGCCTCATTGCATAAAAAATCGTCAGACCTAGTCTTGTGACTAGGGGTAAAAAAGGGACAAAAATCAATCAGCTTCGCAGGCATAAGGAAAATCAGCAACAGCCTCATCGCGCAAAAGTTATGTAAACCCCATGACTTGGTCATTCCAAAGGTAAAAAAGAGAGAAAAGTTGAAGAGCAGTTTGGCAATAGAATCTGGAAGCAGCTAGACTAGACAGATAAATCCCCTACAGCAATCCCCGATAGATGGCATGGAAGAGTAGCTTCCTCGACACTAGTCCCCATGCAGAGTTCAGATCCCTACTAGTGATCTACGACAGTGTCATATCTCCTAGCAGATCCCCAGTAACGGTCTACAATGGTATTACATTCCCCAGCGGATACCCAAGCAGAGGCATCCAATTTGCTCCCCAGCCAACGTCTAATCTCTAGCAATGACAAGTCAAATAGGTCTACCCATGAGCATCCCTAGTGGTAACAGAACCTCTTCTGGGTCATACTCTGCTCTCCAAGAGCGAAAGACAGAATACAAGATCCCCAAGCCCTAACTAAGGCATCTTCTGGCAAAACCGATAGCTAGTTGAACATTCTTTTCTGTTGAAATCAAAAACTTTTTACAAAGGACCAAGACCTTTTACAAAATCTTTTCAAAACAATTCCTTTTTGGTAACCTGACCAGATCATACCAACCTGCACCGAGCAGCCCCAACAAGACAAAGCAGAAGAAGCTGACACCATGCATCCCCACAGGTCGTAATCAGTAGAGTCATGGGAAAGCATCCTCGCCTTTATCCTCTGCATGACATCCCTACATAGCATCACACTCTGTGTAACCAAACTCCTCAGCATCATCTTTGATCAAATCCAGTGCCTTTCAACCATTTCAATCATCCGACTAGTGCCTCTTAGACATGCCGTACCCTTTCGACACTCTTGTGTGTCCTCGACATCCCGTGTATACGTTTACAGTTTATACCACCTGTATGTCCTCTCTTTCGACACCCCTGTGTGTTCTCGATATCCTCAACATCCCGTGTATACCTTTATAGTGTGTACCACCTGCATGTCCTCTCTTCCGACACCCCTACGTGTCCTCGACATCCCATGTGTACCATTACAGTGTACACCACCCGCATGTCACCCCTTCAACACCCTATATGTCTTTTCGATCAAACTCAATCGAATCTCTCCGGCTGACGCCTCCGAGCTATGCCATCCCTACATCCATCACTCCCCAGTAAGTAGTCTGAACTTCTCACTCTTCTTAGCAATAGCCATGCCACTATATTGCACTCACCATTTTTCACTACATGCATGCATGTCGTCATTCGGCGTCCCTGTTATCCGAGCTTGGTATAAAAATAGGCTGATTCTAGTCTTTGTCGTTAAAATCGCCAACCTTGGCATTCTCCAGCAAAGAGGGGCAGCTGTAAGCAGCCAATTTTTACGCCCCATCTAACCATGATTAATGTCTTTTTTACCTCAGTTACCCCTTGCCAAATCCCATACACGCTAGGTATGCCCCTAGTTGGTCTTAGGACTCACCCTAAGTCAAAACCCTAGAACCAAAACCCTAGTACAAAAATCCAAGTCAAAATCTAGCCCTAGCTGATGCCCTAGCCTAACCCTAGAGCCCAAAGGGCTTAAACCCGAAACCCAAGGCCCTTAATACATAAACCAGTGGCATGGGTCTATAAAGCCCAAAAAAAGAAAAAAACACCAAAGCCTATCTCTTATTGAGTGTGCTGGGCCAGGCCCATGTTTTTAAAAATCTCTTATTGTCGGTAGAGGGTCTACTGACAATTACAAAAATGCCTGTTTTGCTAATGTCGGTAGAACCTCTACCTATAATAGTTGATTTCGAGTTGCAGACCTGCATAGACCTCTGCACACTCCATCATCCCCTCCTCCATCATGACTCAGCCCTTACTTGACCTCTGAGACGTCCAACCACTTTCTCCCACTTTTATTTTAATTCCCCTTAGGTCCTTATGTTCTTCCCAATAAAACCAAACGTCCTCACCAGTGCAACTGATCCCTGAAGCTCAGATTCGAATGCCTAAGCATTTTACTAGGCCTGAACCCGGCTCTAAGCTCCCTCAAAGCTTCATTGTAACTCCAAGATCGACCTCAGCTTCCCCTTAGCACTTGGGTCACACCACCATTGGTGCACCACCGTTGTAGACCTCCACTCCTCTCCGTCAAAAGTAGAGTGTTAGGGTAGGGATACTCCCTACCCCATTTCTTTTTGTTCATCATTCCTGTGAGCCCCTGGTCATCTCCAGGGGACCTTTGTCCTTTTCATTATCATTGCTTGTAATAGTTTGAACCCAAACAGGGTGTTCACCCACCTCTTTCATAGGTATGGTGACTCCTGCGGGTATAGCACTGTCCACAATGCATGTCAAATCACCACGAAGTCCCTGGAGATCCCTTAACTCATAAGGGAATCCCTAGAGATCCCTGTGCATAGTCCCCTGAGTAGCAAACCTGTTTCTGGTGGTTTTCAGTATGGGCAGTAGAAGATCTACCGCCAATCTTGTTTTGCCTACTATGTATATTGGTGCTAGAAGATCTACTGCCAAGCTGTTTTTTGCTTAGTGTAAGGGTGGCGGTAGATCATCTACTACCATTTTTTGTTTTGCAAGTACATTATGCTTTGAACTCTGTAGGGCCCACTCCTGGCATCCCCTGGGGCCCACACCAGACTCAAAAGATTCTAGGGAATCCACTCTATACTCCTATGGCCTTGGTTGACCTTGGGTTATATCTTAACCTTAGTTAGCAAAGGGAAAAGTACAGTTCTAAAACACTATCCATAATGTCGGTAATTCAATTACCGACATTAATTTTGTTTTTATTCTAGGCTTTCACAGGGGCCCAGGTCTAGTAGGAGGCCACTTTAGGCCCTGCCTAGTCCCTGAGCCCACCTTGGACCTCACTAGACCCTTAACCACGATTGAATACACCTCCGATTAATATTTAATTAAGCACCCCTTAACCCTACAAACTTTTCGAAAATTAAACGAAAATTCCTAAAAATGTAATTGGACCTTAAAACTGACTTTGACGCTCTTCCTAACCCTGGTTAGCAACTGTCGCGACCCAAAACCCACCCTAGGAGTTAGAGTGAACTTTGGACGACTAATCATGGCTTACATGACTTGCTTGACAAACAACCTGCAAAAACCCACAGAGCATATACAATAGAGGATATAAACAGCGGAAACATACTCCAACATAACACAGCGGAAGTCTAAACAACCTCTATGTATATACGAATCCAAGTTTACACAAAAGGAATCCAAAAGAAAGTGCGGACAGACCCGCCAAAATACATGAAGGTATATCTCTCATCTCACCCACAGCTATTCACTCAGAATCTACAACCACCTAATGGTAACCCTCTACTGGAGGTTCCTCCAAAGGCTCCTCGACGTACTCCTCCTCCACCCATGGACCAGGAGCACAAACATCAAATGGAGCGGCAGCTCCCTCATAACCTGCCGACATAAGAAGTACGGCTGAGCATGGAATACTCAGCGGGTACTAAATACTAACCAACAATTATAGCATAACAATGGAAATACATAATCAGGAGCAATTCATATATGTCAGACAGAAGCAATTCATATCATACAAGGAAGTAAAGCAATTTATAATCATGCTTGTATTTCGTAGAAAACCGATAAAACCTCTTGAAAACATCGTGCACTTGACTTGGCTTGAAATATCTTTTCGTACTTGAAAGCTTGTCTTGTCTATCTTGCTTGTGTCGTACGTGTCATGTCATGCATGTCATGCGTGCTTGATTATGATCATGTGACTTGTGAGATACACTTGTGAGCTATCCTTGTGAGATGCGCTTGAGAGATGCCTTGAGAGGGAAGGGAGACCCTTCTTTATGCAATGCACTTGCGAGGGAAGGGAGACCCTTCTTCATGATATGTATGTACTTGCGAGGGAAGGGAGGCCCTTCTTCATGATATGCACTTGTGAGTGAGGGGAGACCCCTCCTGTAATGTTGGTTCTTGTCTTCTTGTGAAAAGAGAGGTAAAACATATCATAGGATATGTCCCACCTCTAACCATGTTCTTGAAAACCTCGATAAATCATGTCATGCATGCCGTGCTCGTGGGAACCGTGTACATACTTGCATTTAAATTTAAATATGACATTTGGGTAATTTCACAATACATATAACATCAATGATTGAGCAATGTAATATTCATATCATTTAGGGAAAGCAAGAAAACACACTATCATAGGCCCTAGCAATATTCAGAATTTATTAGGCATGCATTTCCTAAATTACAACTCACTTTATTCACCTTGACATTTCATCAAACATGGTATGTTCATTACCGATTTACCCTACAACATGCTTTTCTAGATGGGTTTTCTCAAATCATACATGTATGTTCATTATTGGAACAATGCCCTTCCCATTATAATCAACACAACACAACCATTGCCATCCAGTCGCCCATTCCATCTCCATTCGCCATTCACAACCATCCATCTCATAACACGTGTAATAAAGGAAAATAAAGAGAAATAAAGGGGAAAGAGGAACTATAACTAGGAGGGTAGTAAGAAGTACCGACCTTGAAGAAATGAGGAAGAAATCCCCTTTCCAAAACGACTGTGTAGCCGCTGCCCTAGCTTGGAGAACGCTCTCCACGAGTGCTTGAGCCGAGATCTTGGAGAAAACCCGGACTGGAAGTGATCTAGGGTCTCAAAACCCCTTTGATTTCTCTCCAAAATGAAAACCCTAGGTTTAGGAATCGCCCTTTTTCTCTTCTTATCTCCCAATCTCTCTAAGTGTCGAAATGAAGCCCTAAAGGCTCGGGTTAAACTCTTAAGGTAAGAGTAAACCGACCAAAGACCATAATACCCTTACTGAAGTTTCTGCAAACACACGAATGCCGAATTCGTTGAGCTGTGAACAGTGCTGAACACGTTGTGCTGTGAATAGTGCCGAACACGTTGTGCTGTGAACAGTTCCAAACACGTTGTGCTGTGAACAGTGCCGAACACGTTGTGCTGTGAACAGTGCCGAACACGTTGTGCTGTGAACAGTGCCGAACAGGTTGTGCTCTGAACAGTGCTGAACACATTGTACTGTGAACAGTGCTAAACACGTTGTCCGTTGTGTTATGTACAACGTGCCCGACGTGCTGCACAACGTACCCGTTGTAACTGTACAACGCACCCGTTGTAGCTGTACAACGTACCCGTTGTTGTTGCACAACGTACCCGTTGTTGCTGTACAACGGATGCACAACGTATACGTTATCAGAGCTCGAGCTACATTCTCAGAGTACGTTGTCTATGCCTTATCAGAGCACGACCTAGCGCCTTCCGAGCTACGTCCTTAGCGCATAACCGATCTACGTCCTTAGTGCATAACCGAGCTACGATTGCCTGCAGACCCAGACTGTTTTGGCCATATCTTTTGACTCGTTCGTCCGATTTTGGTGATTCAACTTGCGTTGAGTTCGTACTTCGAAAAGGAACATTTCTGGTGTTTCAGAATTTCTAATTTCCTCCTTATTTATTAATTATACCTCTTTAAAGGCAAAATGACAACGAAAGTGCCATGTATTAAGCATGAAAAAGTCTAGGGCTCTACATCCTCCCCCCTTACAAAAATTTCATCCTCGAAATTTGGACGGGACATGCATTACAGAATCAAAACAAAAATACAAGCCACATATACAAAACCTATACAAAACTCATACAATTAATTCTGGGTAATTTGCTTTGACTTCAGCTTCACGCTCCCATATAGCTTCTTCCCGAGCATGGTGTTGCCATTGCACCAGAACCAAAGGGATTGTTTTGTTGCGAAGCACCTGATCTCTCCGATCCAAAATCTGAACCGGCTTTTCAATCAAGGTGAGGTCCTCTCGAATCTCCAACGGTTCCAAGTCTATGACATGCGAAGGATCCGCAATGTACTTCCGAAGCATAGACACATGGAAGACGTTGTGAACTGCGGCCATGTGAGGTGGGAGAGCTACCCTGTAAGGAACCTCACCAACTCGTGTGATAATCTCAAAAGGCCCAACATACCGAGGACTCAGCTTGCCTCACCTTCCAAATCTCATGATCCCTTTGCTAGGAGATACTTTCACAAAAACTTGATCCCCTACTTGAAATTCCAAGTCCCTACAGCGCGTGTCCGCATAACTTTTCTGGCGATCTTGAGCGGCTTTTAATCGATCCCGAATGATCTTAACTGTGTTTGCAGTTTGCTCAATCAATTCTGGACCAAGTAATTTCCTTTCTCCTACCTCATCCCAATAGAGAGGAGACCTACAACTTCGCCCATACAAGGCCTCAAATGGTGCCATTTGGATACTTGCCTGATAGCTATTATTGTAGGCGAATTCAACCAAAGGCAAGTGCTCTTCCCAACTGCCTCTGAAATCCAACATACAAGCCTGAAGCATGTCCTCAATGACTTGGTTCACTCTCTCAGTTTGTCCATCCGTCTGTGGATGAAAAGCGGTGCTGAAATCAAGTCGGGAACCCATAGCTTCCTGGAAGCTTTTCTAGAATCGTGATGTGAATCTTGGATCCCGATCTGACACAATACTAACGGGCACACCGTGCAACCTCACCACTTCCTTGATGTACAAAGCGGCTAACTGACTAGAGTTGAAAGTAGTATGGTAGGGTAAGAAGTGAGCGGACTTCGTCAAACGATCCACTACTACCCATATCGCATCTGAGCCCCTTGCCGTCTTTGGCAAGCCAACTATGAAATCCATGGATATGTTCTCCCATTTCCACTCGGGAATCGGAAGGGACTGTAATAGACCGACGGGTCGCATGTGTTCTGCTTTCACCTGTTGGCACACTAAGCACCGTGCCACATATTCAGCAACATCCCTCTTCATATTCCGCCACCAAAAGTGACTCTTGAGGTTGCGGTACATCTTTGTACCCCCTGGATGTACTGTGTACTTCGAACGGTGTGCTTCATCCAAAATCTCTCTCCGAAGATTTGCATTGGCTGGAACACACAGCCTTCCCTTGAATGCGATAGCACCTCGGCTAGTGAGAGAGAAGTCCTCACTACCCTTAGCAACTTCCTTGTCCCGATAATCCAACAATTCAGCATCCGTGGCTTGGTATTCTTGGATCAAATCTATAATGTATGGCCGAACCGTGACATTTGCCAAGATAGGACTACGGACAGAGTTATTGACACTGATGTCCAGATTTGCCAAATCTTCTAGTAGCTTCCATTCTTGGACCAACATGTGTGCTAACAACCCCTGAGGTCTTCTACTCAAAGCATCGGCCACTACATTTGCTTTACCCGGGTGGTATTGAATGGTACAATCATAGTCTTTCAAAAATTCCATCCAACGCCGTTGCCTTAGATTCAGCTCCTTTTGGGAAAAGAGATACTTGAGACTCTTGTGATCAGTGAACACATAGAACTCCACCCCATAAAGGTAATGACGCCAAATCTTAAGTGCAAACACGACCGCCGCAAGCTCCAAGTCATGCGTGGGATAATTCTTCTCATGCTCCTTCAACTGCCTTGATGCATAGGCAATGACCTTCTTGTGCTGGATGAGTACGCACCCAAGTCCAACGTGTGAGGCATCACTATACACCTCATACCCATAAGGTCCGAATGGCACAATAAGGACAAGGGCTGTAGTAAGCCTCTTCTTCAGTTCCGTGAAACTGGTCTCGCACTTATCACTCCATACAAACTTGGCGTTCTTCCTTGTCAGGTAAGTGAGCGGTGCCGCAAGGCTAGAGAAACCCTCTACAAATCTCCTGTAGTAGCCTGCCAATCCAAGGAAACTACGTATCTCTGTGACACTCTTGGGCCTCACCCAACTCATGACTGCATCTATCTTCTTTGGATCAACCGAGATGCCTTCTACAGAAACAACGTGGCCTAGGAATGCCACCTCTTCCAACCAAAACTCACACTTGCTAAGTTTGGCTTATAGCTTGTGTTCCCTTAGCATTTCCAAAGCAAGGCATAGGTCGCGTGTGTGATCTTCCCGTGTCTGGGAATAGACCAAAATGTCATCAACAAATACAATCACGCACCTATCAAGATACGGCCGGAACACCCGGTTCATCAAATCCATAAAGGCTGCCGGCGCGTTTGTGAGACCAAAAGGCATTACCAAGAACTCGTAGTGTCCGTATCGAGTCCGGAAAGCCGTTTTGGGAATATCTTCCGCCTTAATCTTCAACTGGTGATAGCCCGATCGAAGATCTATCTTCGAGAAAAATCTCGCTCCCTTCAACTGATCGAACAAGTCATCAATCCTAGGCAAGGGATACCTATTCTTTATAGTGACTTTGTTCAATTGCCGGTAATCGACACACATCCGCATCGAGCCATCTTTCTTCTTAACAAACAACACCGGGGCACCCGACGGTGAGACACTTGGTCGAATGAAGCCAAGGCCTTGCAATTCCTCCAACTGAGTCTTCAACTCCTTGAGTTCAATAGGGGCCATTCTATATGGAGCCCTGAAAACAGGAGCTGTGCCTGGTGCAAGCTCGATCACAAAGTCAATCTCCCTATATGAAGGCAATCCCGGCAACTCCTCTGGAAATACATCCAGGAATCCACTCACAACGGAATAGTCGATGAGTCCTTTGCTTCGGGGTTAGCTAAGCTCAACCCCGCAAAATGAGCAATATCTCTACTTTTCAACCCACGAAAGTGAAATGGTTTTCCTTCTACCGGCTTGAAGAGTACCATTTTCTCAAAGCAAGCTACATGCCCATGATGTGCTGCTAACCAATCCATTCCCAATATAACATCAAAGTCTTGGAATCCAAGGACGATGAGATCAACCGCCAACTCGTGGCTTCCAACTTGGACCCCACTATTTCTATACACATTATCTGCCAACACTGTTTTGCCGAGAGGAGTCGAAATGGCTAACTCCGGTTCTAGCTGAGTAGGCTCCACAGAAAAACCTTCTGAAAAACCCGGCGAGACAAACGAATGAGTAGACCCGGTATCAATCAACACTCGAGCCAAACACTCATTGACTAGTAGGGTTCCTGAAATTTTAGCTAGTTACGTCAATTCAAGCATCAACAGTGTATACACATAGGTATATATATATATAGCATACCAAGTACGTACACAAAGAATAAAACATAACATAACAATCACGAATAAAGAAATAACTCCAAACGCGTACCTTGCACCACATCGTCAGATGCAAGTGCATCACCCTCTGTTAAGGCAAAAACACGCCCCTGGTTCGCCTAGCGAGACTGAGGTGTAGACCGGGTAGTCTGGGATGACGCCTGATATGATCTTGCTGGGTGTGCTGGGGGCCTAATCCCCTGAGACTGGCCTGGTAAATGCCGACTGGGGCAATCCCTGATCATATGGCCCTGGCGACCACAATGAAAGCATCCACCCGATGCCCTTCGGCAATCTCCTGCCGGGTGCCTTTGGCCGCACGAAGTGCAGACCTCGTGTGTATAAGTCGGAGGGGCCGGAGGTGGAGCATACCTCACCGTCTGAGGTGCAACTGGCGGTGGAGATGGAAGAGCCTGAGGTCGCGGTGCCTGAGGCACATACTGCCGGGGAGCTGGAGGCACATAAGTTGGCCTCATCGGTGGTGTTGGCCATGTATACTGATAAGGGCCGGTACGAGTCCGCCTCTCTAGAGGTGCTGAACTACTGGATTGGCCTCTTGCCAACTCCCTCTTCTTGGACACTGTCTCTGAATTGGCCTCGACCAATAAGGCCTTGTCTACTACCTCAGGGTAGGTAGCATGTCTGAAGACCGAAACCTTCTCCATGATAACATCTTTGAGCCCTTGCTCAAACCTTCTTGCCTTCATTGCCTCGGTGGCAACCATGTGAGTTGCGAAGCGTGATAGCTCCGAGAACTTGGCCTCGTATTGTGCCACCGACATCAAACCTTGCTCAAGGTCGATGAATTCTCTCTCTTTCTTTTCCCGTGCACCGATGGGAAAATACTTCTTGTAAAAAGTATCTTTGAACTCTTCCCAAGTCCAAGGTTGACCCTGCATGGTCAAATCTCGCATCCTCAATGCGGACAACCACCAATGGTGGGCTTCACCTTCTAGCATGAAGACTGCCCATGCTACTTTCTCTTCCTCTGTAGGAGAGAGCACCGCAAATATCTTCTCCATCTGGAGGATCCATGCCTCCACAGCAAGAGGGTCCACACTCCCATGGAAGGGTGGAGGCCTCAATCTCCTGAATGCCTCAACTCCAGCTGTACGATGTACTGGAGCTGCGGGCGGTGGAGTAGGTGCTGCCGACGATGGTATAGCTTGCCGAGCCGCCAGTATGGCGAGTGTCTCAGCAATAGAGCCTAAGACCTGTGAGAGGTCCGGCTGCTCATCCTCATCTCTGGAAGAAGATGAAGCTCTGGTGTGTGGTCCACGACCCCGTGTGCCCCGCCTCATGACTAAAGTCTTGAGAACAATAGCACCACATGAGTCTCACTTGAAACCACAGTTTATTTCAATGCCATTTCACAATGATTCAATTTGTATTAGCTGTGTAATACTAATATACATCACATCCAGTCATCAGAGTATTCATCACATTATACTTATACTTTAGTGTTCTGGCGTATCTAGGACCGTACTTGGTTAAAGCAACCATTTTAGACTAAGACTAAAGTTTAGTCTTAAACTTGGATCAAGACTCTCTTCCGACTTGCTTCCTTCCTAACTTGTTTCCTAACATATGCTCTTGTCAAGCCGTGGTATAAGATTCTAAGTGACCCTAGAGACCTAAAGCCTAAGCTCTGATACCACTTCTGTCGCGACCCAAAACCCACCCTAGGAGTTAGAGTGAACTTTGGACGACTAATCATGGCTTACATGACTTGCTTGACAAACAACCTGCAAAAACCCACAGAGCATATACAATAGAGGATATAAACAGCGGAGACATACTCCAACATAGCACAGCGGAAGTCTAAACAACCTCTATGTATATACGAATCCAAGTTTACACAAAAGGAATCCAAAAGAAAGTGCGGACAGACCTGCCAAAATACATGAAGGTATATCTCTCATCTCACCCACAGCTATTCACTCAGAATCTACAACCACCTAATGGTAACCCTCTATTGGAGGTTCCTCCAAAGGCTCCTCGACGTACTCCTCCTCCACCCATGGACCAGGAGCACAAACATCAAATGGAGCGGCAGCTCCCTCATAACCTGCCGACATAAGAAGTACGGCTGAGCATGGAATACTCAGCGGGTACTAAATACTAACCAACAATTATAGCATAACAATGGTAATACATAATCAGGAGCAATTCATATATGTTAGACAGAAGCAATTCATATCATACAAGGAAGTAAAGCAATTTATAATCATGCTTGTATTTCGTAGAAAACCGATAAAACCTCTTGAAAACATCGTGCACTTGACTTGGCTTGAAATATCTTTTCGTACTTGAAAGCTTGTCTTGTCTATCTTGCTTGTGTCGTACGTGTCATGTCATGCATGTCATGCGTGCTTGATTGTGATCATGTGACTTGTGAGATACACTTGTGAGCTATCCTTGTGAGATGCGCTTGAGAGATGCCTTGAGAGGGAAGGGAGACCCTTCTTTATGCAATGCACTTGCGAGGGAAGGGAGACCCTTCTTCATGATATGTATGTACTTGCGAGGGAAGGGAGGCCCTTCTTCATGATATGCACTTGTGAGTGAGGGGAGACCCCTCGTGTAATGTTGGTTCTTGTCTTCTTGTGAAAAGCGAGGTAAAACATATCATAAGATATGTCCCACCTCTAACCATGTTCTTGAAAACCTCGATAAATCATGTCATGCATGCTGTGCTCGTGGGAACCGTGTACATACTTGCATTTAAATTTAAATATGACATTTGGGTAATTTCACAATACATATAACATCAATGATTGAGCAATGTAATATTCATATCATTTAGGGAAAGCAAGAAAACACACTATCATAGGCCCTAGCAATATTCAGAATTTATTAGGCATGCATTTCCTAAATTACAACTCACTTTATTCACCTTGACATTTCATCAAACATGGTATGTTCGTTATCGATTTACCCTACAACATGCTTTTCTAGATGGGTTTTCTCAAATCATACATGTATGTTCATTATTGGAACAATGCCCTCCCCATTATAATCAACACAACACAACCATTGCCATCCAGTCGCCCATTCCATCTCCATTCGCCATTCACAACCATCCATCTCATAACACGTGTAATAAAGGAAAATAAAGAGAAATAAAGGGGAAAGAGGAACTATAACTAGGAGGGTAGTAAGAAGTACCGACCTTGAAGAAATGAGGAAGAAATCCCCTTTCCAAAACGACTGTGTAGCCGCTGCCCTAGCTTGGAGAACGCTCTCCACGAGTGCTTGAGCCGAGATCTTGTAGAAAACCCGGACTGGAAGTGATCTAGGGTCTCAAAACCCCTTTGATTTCTCTCCAAAATGAAAATCCTAGGTTTAGGAATCGCCCTTTTTCTCTTCTTATCTCCCAATCTCTCTAAGTGTCGAAATGAAGCCCTAAAGGCTCGGGTTAAACTCTTAAGGTAAGAGTGAACCGACCAAAGACCATAATACCCTTACTGAAGTTTCTGCAAACACACGAATGCCGAATTCGTTGAGCTGTGAACAGTGCTGAACACGTTGTGCTGTGAACAGTGCCGAACACGTTGTGCTGTGAACTGTGCCGAACACGTTGTGCTGTGAACAGTGCTGAACACGTTGTGCTGTGAACAGTGCTGAACACGTTGTCCGTTGTGTTATGTACAACGTGCCCGACGTGCTACACAACGTACCCATAGTAACTATACAACGCACCCGTTGTAGCTGTACAACGTACCCGTTTTTGTTGCACAACGTACCCGTTGTTGCTGTACAACGTACCCGTTGTTGCTGTACAACGGATGCACAACGTATACGTTATCAGAGCTCGAGCTACGTTCTCAGAGTACGTTGTCTATGCCTTATCAGAGCATGACCTAGCGCCTTCCGAGCTACGTCCTTAGCGCATAACCGAGCTACGTCCTTAGCGCATAACCGATCTACGTCCTTAGTGCATAACCGAGCTACGATTGCCTGCAGACCCAGACTGTTTTGGCCATATCTTTTGACTCGTTCGTCCGATTTTGACGATTCAACTTGCGTTGGGTTCGTACTTCGAAAAGGAACATTTCTGACGTTTCAGAATTTCCAATTTCCTCCTTATTTATTAATTATACCTCTTTAAAGGCAAAATGACAATGAAAGTGCCATGTATTAAGCATGAAAAAGTCTGGGGCTCTACAGCAACCCTAACCATAGTTAGACCCCCTTAACTGTGGTTAGTAACCCTAATCACAGTTAACTCTGGTTTACGGCCTACCGGGCCTAAAAACCAAGTCTGCAGGACTACCTCTGGCCTACCGGGCCTCTCCTTAGCCTACCGGGTTACATTTCACTTCCCTTTTAACTATGGTTAACAACCCTAATAGTAGTTAGTTCGGCCTAACCCCAGTTAGCAACCCTAACCTGAGCCGGACTCCACCCTATTCTACCGGACTACCCCCTAAATCTACCGGGCTTAAATACCATACACTTGACCCTTCTCGGTCAACCAAACCCTAGTCTACCGGACTAGTCCATGTTTGCCACCCTTGGTGCACACACACACGCCCCTAGCCTCGGCACAGGCTCACGTGCCAGAACTACGCTCGGTCTGATCTCACCCTATGAGTACGTAAGCAACCCAACCCGGGTTCGACCCCAGTTAGCTTTTCCTTTCTTGGATTAGTGTTAACTTAAACAGTCCAGCATTCTAATCAAGATTAACTTTATTTGGCTTAAACCTAGGGAGTACGGAACCGTTGAAAAACGGAAGCCTCGGGGTGCGTAACACCTTCCCCAGACTTAACCGAACCCCTTACCCTGATCTCACTCGCAGATGAAGACCTTATCTAAACCCGGGGCACTTATCCCTTCTGAATGAATAGGTGGTGACTCTTAAATGATAAAACCGTTTCACACCCATGAAGGTATACAGGTAATAATCTCATCACCTCATCATCCTTTTGTGAGTGAAGAAATTTAGCGCTCACAGTTTTCAATGCACCTAATCCTCTATACCGGATGCCTGACACTTACTTTATGGAAGAAGAATTTTCGAATCGATTCCAGCTATGGGGATCAGCGTCTGAATGACTGGTAGCGGTCATGATGGAAAATTTGGATGGGAACGCGGGTCAAAGGAATAACCCTTCAACTTTGGCACCTCTACCATCAAATGATCAGACAACTGCCTTACAGGCTCAACTCCAATACAAGAATGATGAGATCACAGCTATGATGTCTCAAATGCAAGAGTTGACTACTCAATTGTCAGCTCTCAAATCTGCATCGGTACCTAGACCCCGTTTCCTATACCAAAGACATAGCAGCAATCTAGGCACAGTCCTTGCACTTCCGAATCATCCAAGGGTACCCGAAACAAGTCCCATTCTAAATCAGGCCTCTCTAATAGGAGAAATTTTGCTGTCTCTTCTTACTGTAATTGAGGAGACTATTCGCAATCAAATGCGGCAAGCTATAGAAAAAGAAGAGGATGTCTGAATGATCGTGAAGCCTTATCCAGCTATCATGGATGTCGTTCCATTCCCGCCAGGCTTTGTCCAACCAATATTTAAAATATTTGATGGTATCAGAGATCTGAGGCAACATTTGTCTCATTTCTTTTCGAGTTGTGGATTAGCGTCCAAGACAGGAGCTCTCTGTCTCCAACTCTTCGTGCAATCTCTAGAAGGTGCTGCTTTCATATGGTATGCCAATCTCCCTGAGGCTTCGATCCCTGATTGGAGCACAATGGTGAATGAATTCAGCAAGTAATTCTATAACACTCAAAGAAAGGTAGGTGTTTCAGAATTGATTGAGACCAGATAGAGAGACAATGAGTCTATAACAGAGTTCATTGCCTGATGGAAAGCTTTGACCTTCTCTTGTCCTCAAAAGTTCACTCAAGTGGAACTAATCCAAATGTGGCTCAACAACTTCAGGCATTATCTATCAGCTACCCTCAAGGCTCAAACCTTTACTGATTTCAAGGATCTGTACATAAAAGCACACGACAAGAAGAGCCACATAGGAAACAGAAGGTGAGGTAGAGGCACTGATTGCCTTGAGTCCTCAATAGCCGCAATAGTTAAAATGAAAAAGACTGTGTAACCACTACTAAGTACGGGCAGACCGATCGGTAAATCAAACAATGATAAAGTACCAGTCAAGATTGGTACTATACCAACCCAAGGTGGAGCCAGAAGGCCACAACGGCAAGATAAACACGACCCACCAAAGAGAACCACCATTGAGGAAAGAATGAATAAAACATATTCATTCTTTGAAGACATAGTCGAAGATCTGTTTGAAGACCTTATCGTCAATGAATTCATCACTCTCCCAGAAAGTAGGAGACCTCAAGAGATCGGGATGACTGCTTTGTACTGAAGGAGATCATTCAAAGACTTCTACACAATAAACAGATTGTCATTGGTCAAGATTTCAAACAGTCAGCTACGTCCAATACAGAAGTAGCTTTAGAACCATTTGAAAAAGATGAAGCATCTTCAAGTGGTAACTTTCCTGGGGACGAACCGTTAGATGAAGAAGATTGGACACTTTTTGAAAGCAAGGGAGCCAGAAGAAAAAGCAATTGACCCAAAATACCGATGCTAAAAAACAAGCTCAGGCTACAAGGCAGGCTCAAGCCTGAAGAAAAGAAGGGAAGCATATAACCAATGTCACGCCCCAAATTACCCCCTAGGAGTTATGCATACTTTAGTTCGGACCGCCGTATCATACTTCCCATATGACACATAAGGCATACATATCAACCTGTCAAAGCACGTAATTATATATCAAATTAAAATACAGTGGAAGCAGTTCAAAATAAATAACTCCTATCATTAAGTTCAAGTTTGAACCAAAAGAACAAAATAAACGTTAAGCATGAAGTGGACAAGTCCCACTATCAATACTATCAAAAGTAAGTATCCTCCCTCTCGCTCTCTCAACAAAAATCTAATTTGGGCCACTTATCCTGTAGTCCATCATCCTGATAGTGGTCCATAGAGGGCTCCAGTTTATAATACTCTTCCTCTATCCAGGGCTCCGAACCACAGATATCAAAAGGGACTCGTGCACCTGCCGACAGCCAAAATGTACAGTTGAGTATTGAAACACTCAGTGGGTACCAACCACTAGCCAACAATGTTACAACAAGATCATGCATACATTTTATAGAAATCGTAGAGCGTAAAGCATAAAACAAATGTAAATATTTTCCAAAATCATTGCCTTGTGAGCTTTCGTGTAAAAACATCATCTTATGAGGTCTTGCGAGAATCAATAGCTTATGAGTTCTTATGAGTTCATACGAGTTCTTATGAGCATGGAGCACTTATGAGTTCTTATGAGATCCATAGAACATGTGAGATCCTTAGAGCATATGAGATCTTAGACATTCAGATCCTTATGAGCATGAGTAACCGATCTTAGAAACCAACCCAACGTTTGGCATAATCACTTATGAGTTCTTGTGTGTTTCCTTAAAACAATTCTTATGAGTTTTGAAAGATCCAACTTATGAGAAATCCAATTCATGCAAGCTTGTGTACATGTGAGACTTATGAGCATCATCATAAACTCAAAACATAACTCTTGTGAGCATCATGATAAGCATAGAAGACTTATAACATTCAGGTATATTCATAGAAGATCATATATCATAGAATATTCATTAAAATGATAGTTTACAAATACTTAGAATTTCATCATCCAATAAACCAAGAACATACTTAGAATATGGTTTTCTGAAAATGATAAAACAAGGTTAGATAGTAGAAGGTATCTACCTGAAATGGAAGTCTTTACACTTGTGTAGGATGAAAATGAAGTTTGAGGAACAAGATCCAAGCTTTGAGAAAGTTGGAAATCTGAAATTCTGTTTCCAAAGATACTAACAAAATTTTCCTTGGAAACTTCTAAGCTTAAGAGTCACTTTGGGGATGAAATCCAAACTTTAAAACACCAAGGAAGCAAGAAGGACTCTTCCATTGGTGGAAAACACGAACTCAAGAACACCCAAGAACTACCTTAGCTTCCTTCTTCTTCTTCTCTTTCAATCTCTCAAACAAATCCAAGCTTAGGGTTTGTAAGCCCTAAGACACGAATCTAGGGTCCTATTTATAGCCTAAAGGTTGGTAAAATATCCCAAAAGATCTCAGAAAATATCCCACAATATCTCCTAAGGTTCGTGAAAAGTTTTGGACGTTTTTACCATTGTCTGGGTTGAATTCGTTGATGAAATTCAGCCCCCAGCACACTTCGTCGACGAATTTGGGTCCCCTTCAGCAATTCGTCGCCGAAATTGCATGACAGGGCCTCCGGTTTTCCCACTTTGGTATTTCAAGCATAACGTTTGACTCGTTTATTTAATTTTTATGATTCAACTTGCATTGGATTCTTCTTTGAAAGGGCTACAACATTGATGTTTTACGAATTTTCAAATTCTTCTGTCTTCATAGACCAAATTGCCCTTAAAGCTGATTGGTCTGAAAATGGAATTCAGCAGTCCAGATTTTCAGCAGACTCCTTTCCGGGAAGCTGACATTTGACCCATCCTCGACTCAAAATCTGAAAAAGTGGTAAACATGAACCTCGAAGAGGGTTTCAATATCTTTGTAAAAATTCAAGAATCACTTGATTCTGATCAGCAGTGAGAATTTTAGAGCTCGTCAAAGTTGAGGATATGTTCATGCATTCCTTTCTTTGACACTTAGAGTATACCATACTCACTTTTCGTTGATCCCAAACCCCCAAAACACTTTCCATACATATTTTGATTCATTCGATACCTTCTTTCATTAGAAAACATAAACCCACAATTTCATTAAGGCTTTAGGCCTTGAAGGCCCTATTCATAGCACTATTCACATGAATAGTGAACCTAAATTCCGGGGCTCTACATCCTCCCCTCCTATAGAAATTTGGTCCTCGAAATTAGGATGATACAAAAATATACCAAGGAACAAAATACATGGAATCTAACAAAAGAACTATACAAACAAGTGAGGGTACTTTTCTTTCACTTCGGCCTCACACTCCCATATAGCCTCTTCCTTAGAATGATGTTGCCACTTCACAAGGACAAGTAGAATAGTCTTGATGCGCAAGACTTGATCTCGACGATCCAAGATCTGAGCCGGTTGGTCCACTAATGTGAGATCCTCTCGAATCTCCATAGGATCAGGATTACTGACATGTGAAGGATCCGACACATATTTCTGAAGCATAGAAACATGAAAGACATTGTGGACTGCCACCATGTGAGGAGGTAAAGCCACTCTGTAAGCGACTTCTCTGACGCATGTGATCACCTAAAAAGGTCCCACATACCTCGGGCTAAGCTTCCCCACCTTGCCGAACCTCATGATTCCCCGAGGTTCACCTATCACTAATGCCTTAAATACACTCAAGGGAATAGGCAAGTAAGGGTTGATGATGATGATGATCCATTCAATGATGTAGAGGCATTTTACCCAGATGTGCGTTTCTATGTCAAAAGTGCCCAAAGAAGCATTCAACAAAAGTCTAAAGGGGAAAGGGTTGGGAGTGGCCCGAAAAGCAATCATGGACCTACCCAAATTGTAGTTCCAAAAAGGGTATTCAAATATACCCCAAAGTCTCATAGAAAAGAAGGACAACCAACCCTAGCTTTAGTAGAATCTTTTCAAAAGCTTGAGAATCACAAACTGGCCGACCCCTTCCAGATTCGTGAGGTTGAACAAGTTGACCCTCTTCTAGCTCTGAAAGGTGATCATCTAATCCCTTTGAGGAGGATGAACTGTACAATGGTGGAAACTACCTCTAGTCTCATTGTCCGAGTCAAAAAAAGAGGACAGAGACCGATGCTCTTCAATTCCCTAGGTGCATACGACAGGATAAACTCCTTAGGGACCGATGAAAAGAGCAAGATCACTAATCCTTACAGGAAGAAAATTATCTTCTGTAAAATAACTACCAAGTTCCTCAAAGGTCAAGGGTTTGATCCGGAAGAAGGAGAGCAAGTCAAAGGAACTCTCCTACCAGCTTACGAAGCCTTGCTCAAAATGGAGCAACATAAAGCCCTAGATATTGCTAACTATGTTGATACAGATACGTCAAGAATTGGGTATAATCCTCAGTCTTTGTATTTGGGAGAAATCACAACAAGACCGTAAATATGGTCATGGTCAAGGAAGAGCCCACATCAGAAGAAGTTTCTATGGAATGGCTTCCAGAAGAATCAGAGTCCCAACAAACATCCCTATGGGTTAAGGCAGCCCATTAAGATATGATTGATGGTCTGGCTAAGGTCTGTCTCAGTGCATGACAAAAATGGCCGACAACGGAAGTCATTCCCAGTGTCATTGTTCCATCAAGAGGAAGATGGAAAAAGCCCATTATTTTTCATTCCGCGGGGCAAGCAGGCAAAGCCACCCCCAGAACAACAGAAGGGATAGAAGAATAAACCCTTATCAAAGGAGAGTCCAAGGAAGACTCTCCAAAAGAGATAAAAAGGGAGTTTCTCACAAGAAGCACCTACGAAGGCGAACCCCAATACAAAAAATATCCATGTAGGTAGAAGGAAGAAAAAACTTTCTTTTTGCAGGAACAATAGCACCCAAGGAGTAAGAAGGAGGATGTCCCACATATGGGGAATACTAGGTGAACCCTCAATATGACCACCTCTCTCTCTTTTCTTTCTTTTTGATGCTAAAACCTCTATGAGTTATCTTGTAATGCCTACATGAGATCTGGGCAACCCCATTAAATAAAAATATATATTTTATTCAACATCTGTTCTTCTTTAATCTTTCTTCTTAATCAAAGGTTCTTCCCCAAATAGGGAAGGTAATTAACGGTTTGAGTTTACTCAGATTGGAAGGATAGTCCCACACAACAAACAATAAACTCCATGCAACAATGGAGGAAATTTGATAAGAAAGGAAAAAAAAAATTATGCTTACAGCCTTAGGCAAGCTTCTCAGAGTTGGAACATCCATTTTGATGAATCAATCAAATCGTTTGGTTTTCACTAGAACATGGATGAGGCATGTGTGTACAAAAAGGTCAGTGGGAGTGTAATAACTTTCCTAGTTCTTTGTGTAGAAGATATTCTATTAATTGAAAATGATGTTGTTATCTACTATTAAAATTGGGTTGCCATATAACTTCGCTATGAAAGACCTTGGTGAAGCCTCCTGTATTCTTGGTCTTAAACTGTTTAGAGATCGAAAGAAATAGGATGTTGGGATTGTCCCAAGTCAATTAGATTGAAAAGATCTTACGCAAATATAGCATGGAAAAATTCCAAGAAATGGAAGTTACCCTTTAGGCATGGAATTAGTCTCTCCAAATCAAAATCTTCAAAGACTGATCATGAAAGAAGCAGATGAGCCATTGCCTATATGCATCTGCAGTGGGAAGTCTCATGTATGCTATGTTGTGCACAAGACCTGATATTTGTCAAGCAGTGAGTATCGTGAGTAGATAACAATCAAACCCTGGTCTTGATCATTGGACAACAGTTAAGCATATTTTCTTGATTTAAAGGTGGATTAAATTGTCTAGCTTACAGTATGGATAAAAGACTTTTTCCAAGCACTTAGTGTTATTTCCTTGATAAAATCTCCTATCATACTTTATAGTGATAATAGTAGTGCTATTGCTCAAGCCTAGAGCAAATCAGAGGACTAAGCACAATGAAAGGAATTTCTCATCTGATTCGAGACAATTAGATTGTCAAAAGAGGAAACATCGATTTATCCAAGAGTGCGCAGCAGATAACATGGCAGACTCATTTACTCAAGCACTTCCTTAGAAGTTGTTTGAAAAATATCTAGAGACGATGAGTATTAGATACATAGGAGATTGGCTTTGAGTGCAAGTGGGAAATTGTTAGACATATATGCCCACGAAAGCCATTCCGGAATTGTATTAGTCTACTTAATCAATAAAAGCATATTTGATATTCACGCATTGTCTTCTACATTAGGTAACATATTAAAAGTATCTCATTAGATGAGACTACTTTGTCCCTTAGGTAACATTGTAGGAAAAACATCTAATTAGTTATTAACTAATTGCTAAGGAGATATGGTTTTCCGGTTCCTTGTGGACCTAGTATTGTTCTAAGTTATTCAGGATACATCTGGACAAGTATTCCTACTAACTTACAAATTGTTAGTTCCATATGATGGAGAGATGAATCTCAATCACTGAGAGAAGGGTCTCTTGACTAAGATGTGGATATAAGTAAGAAGTATTTATATTGCAATTAGATCGATCAGTGGATACCCTTAGAAATATACTGTCTATATATTAAGGGTAGTCCATTTGACTGATTTTCCTTAACCTAAGAGGTCGACATCTTCTCTAGTATTTGCCTATATGGCTTTAATGTAGCCAATTGTCAATGTCCAACACTCCGGACTAAATACGGGCTCGTTGGGTTATGTACGCTATATTAGAAGATATGTGTGTACGCTCAACAAGAATTCCACTACTCTTTTAAAGTAATTATATTGAGTTGATACTTGTCAAAACCGGACTTGAAAAACCCAGCGCTAGTATTTATCGATGAAATGGTTTTATCGAGAAGTTTATTTTCTGTATAAAAGAAATGTAATTATTATTATTTTTCTTTTAAAGAATTTCTAAAATTTTTTTAGAAGTCCAAGTTTGACTAAAGGTATCAAAGAGAATGGGTTCTCAATATAAGTTAGGGATTAAAGACAGTATAAGATATTATCCCATAAGCTTATAAAAATATTGGAAGTGGAGGGACACATCTGTAAAACAAATCTTGTAATAGAAATACCTCAAAGTAATTCTCCATTTTTTACAAGTTAGTCACATTGTGTTAATGGACATTATTGTGATTAGTGGAAGTCCAGGGACATAGATAAAATTCCATAATCCTAATGGAATTCTAGGAAAATGTTTCCCAGTAACAATGATTTAACCAAGAATGTTAAGCACTTGGTCCCACAACAGGAAATAGGAGATCCCTTTAGATCCCACACACTATGACCTTCTTAAAGCTTTTAATTTAATTATTAATTAGATTAATTAATTTCTCTAAGTAATCACTATATGGCATAGTGAAGCTCTTATAGGTTAAATCACATTGGATGTGATTAACCAAATGGGTAGGACCCATTGGGAATTTTGATAAAAGATCAAATGATGACCTTTAGGGTTTAGAACCCTTAAGGGGCATGTGGAAGTGGGGCCCACCTAGGGTGGGACCCCCACTTCAAATAGAAACCTTGTTTTTAATTAGTTAGTTACTAATTAATGAATCCTTATTGGATAAGGATAAGATTAGTCAGTTACTAATTAAAGATTCCCTAATTAAATAGGATTCCATTAGTTTGTTAGCAATCAATAATTAGTTAGTTACTAATTAAAGATTCCTTATCAGATAAGGATAAGATTAGTTTGTTAGTAATGGATAAGGTTAGTTTCTTTTAAAGATTAATCCTAATTAATTAGGAGTAATCAAGAAATGAATCTTTGGAGGAATTCTAATTGGATTAGGATAAGGATGAGTAAGTCTTGGATTGCAAGCAAAGAAATCCAAGCAAACTTCTATAAATAGTGGTGGATGCCCACCCTTGGGATTCATTCCACAGCCCCACGATTTTCACTCTCTCTACTCTCCACTATTTCACGCCTCACTCTCTCTCCTTTTTGGATAGTGTACGATCACCACTCCCTTCTTCTCTTGGTTCTATTTTTTCTCTTGATCAAAAGCATAACCAATCTTGTTAAATCCAGAAAGGATCTTGAGATTCAAGAAAGAACAAAGATCATAGAGCTTGAATTGGAAGAGCCATTACCTTCCATTAGAGAATGCTGTAAAGGAAAAAGAAGGTTTGTGTGAATCGCGAAAGAGATTTTACACTTGTGAAGCTTTGCAAGTATTGTTCTAACGTGGATTTGACTTATCAATATCAAAGTCGCAAAGGTGAATGTTGTTTTTATCATTCATTGAATAAAATCAATTAGAATCTTAATCAGATCTTGGGATTTGATGTATGCCACCTAAGAACTGTTTCTCTAAAATTAAAAAGAGGCATACTTTCATTTAAATGAAAATATGCCTAAAATGTAAAATGAGAAATCTTGGTTGAATGTGCTACATGATGATATGTGTTGAATAATGGAATGTGTTTAATATGTATATCTATTTGACTTGAGGTTTGAATGTTCAAAATAATCTTTTAATTAATAAAAAGAACTTTTAAAGGTTTGGAAATTCGGTTTGAACTTGAAAAATCAAAATTTTTGAAATTTCTGTATAGACTTAGCGACGAGTCACTGTACAAAGTTGTACTCGTCGATGAGTGCTTGATACTGTAGCTTATGTTTGTCCACTCAGCGACAAGTCCTCACTACTCATCGACAAGTGATATAAAAATCAAAATTTTCTTAGCCACTTGGTGACGAGTCCAACCTACTCATCAACGAGTGACTGTGGGATTATAAATTAAAACCTAATTTCAGAATATTTTCCCCAAATCTACTATTCATCTCTTTCAAATCCAAGTTTCCCTAGCTTTCCAAAACCTTCAAATCTTCTTCCATTCTTGTCCAATCTCATCAAAATCCTTCCATTTCTTTCCAAAACCCGTCTATCTCTCACAAATCTGTCAAAAGCAATGGCTCCTACAATGAAGAACCCCTCTGTTCCACAAACAAAGAAGAAACCAACAAGAGCAAAAAAGGGAAAGGACAAATGGCAGCTGGGTCGTCTCAGAAGGAAGCTCTAAGTTTGTTCCAGTCCAAAGTAGATGAAGAGAATTACCTGAGGATATTTATCGAAAGAGATCCAATATTGGGTAAGGTTCTAGATTTTACTCTTTTTAAAGAAATAGGGCTAGATGTTCTTGCTTCAAAATTCAAAGCCCTCAAGTGGCATAGGTTTCTTGAATTCCATGAACCCATGTACCCTGTGTAGCACCCTGGATTTTTTTGTCATGTATTAAAGCTTTAAGGCCATTTTCTTGAATTAAAAATTGGAATTTCGAAGTCGGAATTATTTAAAATCTGAGTTGCCGAATTCCATTTGCAGATCAATCAACTTTGGGGATAATTTGGTCCATTAATAAAATAGAATTTGAAAATTCTAAAATGCCAGAAACATTCCCCTTCGAATGACGAATCCAACGCAAGTTGAATCGTCAAAATCCGACGAACGAGTCAAAAGTTATGGCTGAAACAGTAAAATAGACTCAGTGTCAAAATTTACAGATTACTGATCGCTCGGTCCAAATTAGTGATCGATCGGTTCAAAACCAAGCGATCAGTATTTTTCGACTGGTCCAAAAATTTGTATGGGGAAAAATTTCAGAGAGGTGATTTTTGACCGAGAGCTCGATCAAAAACACTGATCGCTCGGTAGGAGACTGATCGCTCGGTCATAACTATCGATTTGTCGCGCCCCAAAAATACCCTGTAGGAGTTAAGGGATACTTTAGAGGTGACGATGTGTACCTACCAAACCATCCTGTAATGAACCAGATAAACATGATGCAATAGCAATAAAAATCAGAGCGTGGAAGCTATAACATGAGTGCAGAAATGTGAACTAACTTTTTATTTTCTTCTATAACTCCAAAATAGTATTCCAAGTTATTATATACAAAACATAATCAGAGTAAAGGTGGACATGTCCACCTATCAAAATACAAAAAGGAAGTCGCTAACACTCTACTCTCAACAGTAGTCGAAGTACGGCCACACGTCGAGGTCCCTATCTGCTTGAGACTGTAACGGGATACATAGCTCTCTCTCCTCTACGTACCCTTCCTCGACCCAAGGCTCCGAGTCGAGGGCTTCCTCGATACCTGCCGACATAAAAGTATGGCTGAGCATGGAATACTCAGCGATACAAGCTACTAGCTAACCATAGCAATAGCGAAGGCACAACAACAGTGAACACGATACAAAATATTGATTTAAAGTAATACTAGAAGCATAAGATAAATAGTATGGAACATGAAGCAGTATAATTATCTCGACATGCATGCATGAATGCAAAAACCTCAATAAACTCATGTTCGGAAACCTCTTTCATGTCTCAGTCTTGCTTGTGAAAATCATGCATTCGTGTCTTGTTCTTGTATCATTTTTGACTTGTATACTTGTGTAACGCCACAAAATCCCCCTTAGGAGTTACGGGGCTTTGGCGACGTCACTTACACTCAAAACCATCCTGCAAAGAGTATACAAGGCCATCTAAATAGTGATCTGAAAAATATCTTTAACATAAATGTAATTCCAATGGTTAACATAAACAATGACTGAATCAAATGAAATATTCACAAGGGTGCAAATGCTTGAGTTACCCACTCAAGCTCACATGAAAAAACCGCAAAAGGAAATCCCAAAATACATGTCTCTCTCTCATCCCAACCTATGGCCACAGGCCAACCCTAACATCTGGCTAACCATCTGAATAACCTCCAGCTCTCCCGGAGCTGCCTCAATCCAAGGGACCAGAGTCCATATGTCGTATAGTATACCTGCTGACATAAAAGTACGGCTGAGCATGAAATACTCAGTGTCTACAAACCACTAAATAATATGTCGTAGTATCATATGATTTCATATAGGCAGTACATAGAATACACATGGACTGAAACACATAAGGAAAACCTCTTTTTAAATGCACATGTGTGATACTTTGCAAAACACATACTCTTTTCACATATCATTTTCACATGACCTTTTACACGTATCTTTTGCATATATCTTTTGGTGGGAGAGTACACTTGCACATGACTAATGCCTCCCCTACAAGGAATAGAGTCCATTAGCGTACACTAGCACTTGACTAATGCCTACCCTACAAGGCGTAGAGTCCATTAGCACTAATGCCAAACCTACAAGGAGTAGAGTCCATTAGCTTCCTCTCACATACACATGAGTCCATGGGTTTTACACATATCTTTTACACATATCTTCTTATGGGAGAGTACACTTGTACATGACTAATGCCTATCCTACAAGGAGTAGAGTCCATTAGCGTATACTTGCACTTGACTAATGCCTATTCTACAAGGAGTAGAGTCCATTAGCACTAATGCCTACCCTACAAGGAGTAGAGTCCATTAGCTTTATCCCACATACACGTGCATATGAATCATTAGCCTCTTCTATTTGTACCTTTGCACATTTCATTTCTCTATGGGATCGAATGACTAATTCCCACCCTACAAGGAGTGGAGTCCACTAGCATCCTCCTATGTTTTCACATGTCATTTCTCTTTGGGACTGGATGACTAATGCCCACCCTACAAGGAGTGGAGTCCATTAGCACTTCCATTAGCTATATCCCACATACACATGCCCATAATTCATTAATCTCTTTATTGATATCCTTACACATATCATTTGTCTTTGGGACAGGATGACTAATGCCTACCCTACAAGGAGTGGAGACCACCACTATCCTCCCTTCTTTGCACATATTATTTCTCTTTGGGACCGAATGACTAATGCTGACCCTACAAGGAGTGGAGTCCACTAGTATCCTCCTACACACACACTTAAAATTTTCACTTGCTTTAGACATACACATATGACAAAATTTTGATCATACAATACACGTGCATATAATAACTTGTGAGTAGCATGATAGACCAATAAGAAACACTTTACATATATCCCGTAATTCACATTTTGATCCATTGCAATAGCCTATATACACTTAGTGCATATAATTCCATTTTATTGAAACATATAGTTTTACTCTTGGAGTTTCCTCAAAACTTATGTATTTTAACATGCTTTTCATCTTTAAATACTAATACACACTTTTCATTCCTTAATCTAAGGCATAGAAGCCTCCCAATGTTGTTCACATCAATATTCCCACTTTTATCTTCATTACAATATGGTTTATAACAACTAGCTTGTGAAGTGTTCATCTTTGAATCATAATAAATCATTTTCATTATTTATTCTAGTGCATAGAAACATCACAATATAGTTCACATCACAAATCACATGTTTTTATCTTGATTTACCATATGGTGTAGGACAAATTGTGTAGTGAAGTGTAGTTACCTTCGGGGATAAAAATCCCTTTGATCCAAGGCTTGAAAAAGCTTGAGGAAGCTTGTAGAAGAGAAACCCAAGCTTGAGGATGGAGATCCAAGCTCCAATGGCGTGTTGTAGTGAGATCCAAGCTTGTGAAGGCTTGGGAAGTGAGGATTTGAGCTCCTCTTGGTCTTCTCACGAAATCCCCTTCGTGATTGTTTCCTCATGGCTTAGTTCATGAGAAAAGTCTTGGCTTGCCCGATCTTTGCTTCCCCATTTGGTCTTGAGAAGCTTGAATTTGGGGATTTCCTTGATCTTGAGAGAAACCCCCCCTTTTGGAAACCTAGGTTTCTTCTCTTTTCTCTCAAAAGGTATTTCTCTAGGTGTTAGAAACCTTGAACCCCCAAAAAATTGGGTATATATAGTGTTAAGTTAGTGAAAAACCTAAAAAAAAATAGTTCTGGGCAGTCTCGCTCGAGCGGGCTTTCATCTCGCTCGAGCGGGTTGCTCACGGGACTCAAAAATTCGGTTTTGGTCAATCTCGCTCGAGCGGGTTTGGATCTCGCTTGAGCGAGTTTTTCTGCAAAAATGTGCTTTGGTAAATCGGCCATAACTTTTGACTCAGTGGTCCGATTTTGACAATTTAACTTGCGTTGGATTTTTCTTTCGAATGGGAACAACTTTTATGTTTTGTAAAACTCCTAATTTTGAGTTTTACTTTACCATAAATGGCTCCAAACATGACAGGTCTGTAAATGGGTTTCGACAGCCCAAATCGCAGCAGATCCGATTTTGGAAATCGGACATTTAACTTAACTCCGACTTAAAATCTGGAAAAATGGGAAACATGAACCTTGAAGAGGGTTCTTATACCTTTCAAAAAATTCAAAACTCACTCAATTCTGAGCTACGATGACTAAACTAGAACCCTTTAAAGTTGTGGTAAATGCCGAAACATACCTTTTCAACACCTAGAACACTTTGAGTGTTTTCACACTCTTTTCCCTTGGGTCCAACACCCTACTCACATCTCATAAATCATTCTCCATAGGTTTTTAACCCACCTCGGTGATCGTTGAAATCACACCAATATGCATGAGAGGCCTCGGCCTCTTTATGCCTCGCACAGTAGCACTATTCACCAGTCACTGTTCACTTACAACCCATCAAAGACTTAGGGAATTTTATACCCTTGATTTTACCCACTTAGAGTATTTTTATACCCTCTCTTTAAGACTCAAAATATGATCTAAACCCTCACTTAACTCAACATCATACCAAGAACACGAAGGAAGGCCTTAGGCCTTTACACATACCATACAAGGGCACTTTTCACTTGTACTATTCATAGTATAGTGAACTCCAATTTCCGGGGTTCTACATCTTCCCCCCCTTATAGGAATTTTGTCCCCGAAATTAGGACGCAACAAGAACAATCGAGGAGACTTTTCCACACTTCATTTAGTCTTTACAAGACTTCTTACCTAGTAACGCTAAACATGTCCACCGAACACTTGAATCTCATGTTTTGGCTAAGCACATGTTACTCACAACTAAATCAACAAGCATAACAGTACATATAGAATACACGTAGCATGCTCGTACACATATATAAATATATCTCACATATTTTATTTTATTTTTGCAATTTATAGATCGACACTTTGAATTTGGGCATACCTTGCACAACTGAGCCCACGAACTTAAAAACCTAAGACATGACAAGGGATTTATTAATCCGGTGCCGACCAACACCTAACTAGGCACTCACTTATTAGCAAGGCGCCCTTGAATAATCACCATCAAGCAAGTACATAAATCATATGTATTATATATGTAGCATGTTATATACAAGCAACAAATCACACTTCATGGAATTAGGGTATAGTATACACATGGATTAGCCTTAACATATGATTAAGGTTTTTCTCGAGTGAGACCCTAAGTTCGGTCGAGATTCCACTCGGCTTTTGACTAACAATAATTTGTTAGTCTACACTTGAGAGCAATAACATAACCTATATAAGCATATTGTACATATGCAAGCATACACATAATAGTATAATCATACAACTGGTTTTACTAGCGAAGCTACGTTCTAAAATGCGGTTAAAACACTAACCTATGACCTACTTAAGACATGGACCGGCGTAATGCTAGGACAAATGATTAGTTTACAACCCTGGAGTTATTTAACCGATTTCCTTTAAATTCTTTTGACATGTATGATGCATATGAGATATGCATTGCATATGATATGTATGCGGTGAATGCTATGCATGATGCCCATGCCATGTATGATGCTATGTGAGATGCTATGTAGGATGCCCATGTCATGTATGATTTTCATGAAATGGATGATCCTAATGATGTGGATGATGCTTGTGTATGGATGATGCTCATGATGCTGATGTACGCTAAAAATTATCCTTGGAGTTTATAATATATTTATCATTTTGGACAAAGCACTGGGTCTAGAACGTGCTGCATAAAATGCGCATTTGTATCTAGAAGTATGCATCAACATCCTTAAGTAGGTTGAAATTTATTGATATCTATATATGTTCCTACTAATCATGGGGTTACAAGAACTTACATGGATTTATCGTTATACCGTGATGTGCAACTTATGTTAATTTGTGATGTAAGATACATTAAGTATAGTTGAACAATTCATTAACATCGGACACATATAATAGTATATATATCAAAACCTATGTCCCTATTTTCGAAACGACTCTAAATATACTAGACTTTCAAGACCTAAGAGCATCCTATAGCCTCTCTTGGGAAAAAAATCCTACTTGGATCTAATAACACTATGCATGACAAGGACCTACCATCCCCTTGTTAACTAACACCTAGGCTAGATTCTAGCCTGAATACCATTCAACTTATGATTCTAACTGGGAATTCGTTCATAAAGCATAGATCTTCACTTACCTATAGCAAATAGTATGCGTCCAACACATAACATATAATACCATATAACAATTCAACATATAATAGTATAAGTATATAAAATATTTGGTTTTCCTAGCGTAGATAGACACTAATTCTGGTTGAAATCAACCTATTATAGACAAGGACTAAGTGATTAGTCCATACTTGGAATACGACACTTTCTTAGACCTAATGCCTTGTATTTACTCATTGTATCGAACTCTAACCGACCCTAGAGACCTAATGCCTAAGCTCAGATACCACCTCTATAACGCCCCAAAATCCCCCTTAGGAGTTACGGGGCTTTGGCGACGTTACTTACACTTAAAACCATCCTGTAAATAGTATACAAGACCATCTAAATAATGATCTGAAAAATTTCTTTAACATAAATGTAATTCAAAGTGTCAACATAAACAATGACTGGATCAAATACAACAATCACAATGGTGCAAATGCTTGAGTTACCCACTCAAGCTCACATGAAAAATCCACAAAAGGAAATCCCAAAATACATGTCTCTCTCTCATCCCAACCTATGGCCACAAGCCAACCCTAACATCTGGCTAACCATCTGAATAACCTCCTGCTCTCCCAGAGCTGCCTCAATCCAAGGGACCAAAGTCCATATGTCGTATAGTATACCTGCCAACATAAAAGTATGGCTGAGCATGGAAGACTCAATGTCTACAAACCAATCAATAATATGTCGTAGTATCATATGATTTCATATAAGCAGTTCATAGAATACACATGCACTGAAACACATACGGAAAACCTCTTTTTAAATACACGTGTGTGATACTTTGCAAAACACATAATTTTTTCACATATCGTTTTCACACTACCTATTACACGTATCTTTTGTATATATCTTTTGGTGGGAGAGTACACTTGCACAAGACTAATGCCTACCCTACAAGGAGTATAGTCCATTAGCACTAATGCCTACCCTACAAGGAGTAGAGTCCATTAGCTTCCTCTCACATACACATGAGTCCATGGGTTTTACACATATCATTTACACGTATCTTCTTATGGGAGAGTACACTTGTACATGACTAATGCCTACCCTACAAGGACTAGAGTCCATTAGCATACACTTGCACTCGACTAATGCCCACCCTACAAGGAGTAGAGTCCATTAGCACTAATGCCTACCCTACAAGGAGTAGAGTCCATTAGTTTTGTCCCACATACACGTGCACATGAATCATTAACCTCTTTTATTTGTACCTTTGAACATTTCATTTCTCTTTGGGGCCGAATAACTAATGCCCACCCTACAAGGAATGGAGTCCACTAGCATCCTCCTATGTTTGCACATGTCATTTCTCTTTGGGACTGGATGACTAATGCCCACCTTACAAGGAGTGGAGTCCATTAGTGCTAATGCCTACCCTACAAGGAGTAGAGTCCATTAGCTATATCCCACATACACATGCCCATAATTCATTAATCTCTTCATTGATATCCTTACACATATCATTTGTCTTTGGGACAGGATGACTAATGTCCACCCTACAAGGAGTGGAGTCCACCAGTATCCTCCCTTCTTTACACATATTATTTCTCTTTGAGACCGGATGACTAATGCCCACCCTACAGGGAGTGGAGTCCACTAGTATCCTCCCACACACACACTTAAAATTTTCACTTGCTTTACACATAAACATATGACAAAATTTTGATCATACAATACACGTGCATATAATCACTTGTGAGTGGCATGATAGACCAAAACGAAACACTTTACATATATCCCATAATTCACATTTTTATCCATAGCAATAGCCTATATACACTTAGTTCATATAATTCCATTTTATTGAAACATATAGTATTACTCTTGGAGTTTCCTCAAAACTTATGTATTTTAACATGCTTTTCATCTTTGAATACTAATACACACTTTTCATTCCTTAATCTAAGGCATAGTAGCATCCCGATGTAGTTCACATCAATATACCCACTTTTATATTGATTACAATATGGTTTATAACAACTAGCTTGTGAAGTGTTCATCTTTGAATCATAATAAATCTTTTTCATTATTTATTCTAGTGCGTAGAAACATCACAATATAGTTCACATCACAAATCACATGTTTTTATCTTGATTTACCATATGGTGTAGGACAAATTGTGTAGTGAAGTGTAGTTACCTTAGGGGATAAAATCCCTTTGATCCAAGGCTTGAAAAAGCTTGAGGAAGCTTGTAGAAGAGAAACCCAAGCTTGAGGATAGAGATCCAAGCTCCAATGGCATGTTGTAGTGAGATCCAAGCTTGTGAAAGCTTGGGAAGTGAGGATTTGAGCTCCTCTTGATCTTCTCACGAAATCCCCTTCGTGATCGTTTCCTCGTGGCTTAGTTCGTGAGAAAAGCCTTGGCTTGCACGATCTTTGCTCCCCCAATTGGTCTTGAGAAGCTTGAAGATTGAATTTGGGGATTTTCTTGATCTTGAGAGAAACCCCCCTTTTGGAAACCTAGGTTTCTTCTCTTTTCTCTCAAAAAGTCTTTCTCTAGGTGTTAGAAACCTTGAACCCCAAAAAATTGGGTATATATATTGTTAGGTTAGTGCAAAACCTAAAAAAAAACATTTCTGGGCAATCTCGCTCGAGCGGGTTGCTCCCGGGACTCAAAAATTCGGTTTTGGTCAATCTCACTCGAGTGTGTTTGGATCTCGCTCGAGCGAGTTTTTCTGCAAAATCGTGATTTGGTAAATCGGCCATGACCTTTAACTTGGTGGTCCAATTTTGACGAGTCAACTTGCGTTGGATTCATCTTTCGAAGGAGAACAACTTTTAGTTTTGATAAAACTCCTAAGTTTGGGTTTTACTTTACCAAAAATGGCTCCAAAGATGACTGGTCTGTAAATGGGTTTTGACAGCCCAAATCACAGCAGATCCGATTTTGGAAATCGGACGTTTGACTTAATCCCGACTCAAAATCTGGAAAAATGGGAAACATGAACCTCGAAAAGGGTTCTAATACCTTTCGAAAAACTCAATACTCACTCAATTCTGAGCAACGATGACTAAACTAGAGCCCTTTAAAGTTAAGGTAAATGCCGAAACATACCTTTTCAACACCTAGAACACTTTGAGTGTTTTCACACTCTTTTTCCTTGGGTCCAACACCCTACTCACATCTTATAAATCATTGTCCATAGGTTTTTAACCCACCTCGGTGATCGTTAAAATCACACCAATATGCATGAGAGGCCTCGGCCTCTTTATGCCTCACGCACTAGTACTACTCACCTTTCACTGTTCACTTACAACCCATCAAACACTTAGGGTATTTTATACCCTTGCTTTTACCCACTTAGAGTATTTTTATACCCTCTCTTTAAGACTCAAAACACATACCTAAACCCTCACTTAACTCAACATCATACCAAGAACAAGAAGGAAGGCCTTAGGCCTTTACACATACCATACAAGGGCACTTTTCACTTGTACTATTCATAGTATAGTGAAATTGAATTTGTGGGGTTCTACAACTTGTGAGCCAGAGGCTAGCACCCGCATATCTCTGGGCTACCAACCTCCTTGATATTTCCTTCACTTGTGAGCCATAGGCTAGCACCCAAACCTCCTTGGGCTGCCAACCTCCTTGACATATTGTTTTATTGTGAGTCAGAAGCTAGTACACGCACATCCCTGGGCTACCAACCTCCTTGACATGTAGTGTTTTCATTTACTTGTTTAGTTTTCTTGTGAGCCAGAGGCTAGTACCCGCACATCCCTGGGCTACCAACCTCCTTAACGTATGCTTGTTTTCTTGTTTGATTTATCGTGTGCAATTACGCTTGAAAAACCCAGTTCATGCATGTGTGCGTGCTTGTGTGCTTGTCAATAGTGGCAACTATGATGACATGAAGGATAGTGCATTGCAATTTAATTGATAGTATGAGCATGTTAGAATTTGGGAAATATACATGGCATTTGGTCACAAGGCCTACTTCCATTTTCTTCATTTAATTCATTTACTCCTAGTTTAGGCATTTTGTCAAACACATAACATGCAACATTTCCTTAGTAGTTCATCTTACTCTTTTTAATGCATATTTTCCATTCAAGCATCAAGGTAAGTTCATTATTTGTAAAATACCCTTCCACCATTTTCCATTTCATACATCACACAACATCCTTACGGCATCCCATCGCCTCAACCACCATCCACCCACACATCACAACATCCATTATTTTCTTGTTCACATTTTAAGGGAAATAGCATACTTCAAAAGGAGGAAAATAATGAAATCAAGAATCATCATTTAAAATGGGAAACCTAGGTTATGGCTAAGGGAGTTAGTAGGGTGTACTAACCTTGAATCAAGGCTTGATCTTGGGTGGAAACCCTTGATTGAAGCTCCAACTTGGAAGAAAAGAAAACCCTTGCTTGAAGGATGCTTGTTAGAGAAGAAACCCTTTGAGGAAGACCTTGGAGAATGCTGCCCTAGCATGAGAAAGACTCCCCCACGAGCTTGAAGCAAATTCCAAGTTGTTGGAATGGTTCTAGGGTCTTCAAGCTCTTGATTCTCTCAAGTAGAACCCTAGGAGGAAAACGCCTCTTTCTCTTCTCTCCCTTTCTCTCAAATGTTCTAAGGATGCTGTATGGGGACCCAAATGCTCGAGAAAACCCTTAGGAAAGGGTTTAACACCCAAAAGACAAAAAAGCTCTTAATGAAATTTCTGCAAAACGCGATAGACCGAGCGATCGGTGGTTAATACTGAGTGATCGGTTGCCTACCGAGCGATCGGTGTTCTTGGTTGAGCGATCGGTCAAAAAAATGCTCTCTGAAAAATTTCCCCACACAAAAAAGTTAACTAGTCGATAGCTACCGATCGATCGGTTTTGGACCTATCGATTGCTAAAAATGACTGAGCAATCGGTTGTGAACCGATCGATCCCTGGCGATTGGTGCTCTGCAGGTCCCAATCGTTTTGGCCATATCTTTTGACTCATTTGACGGATTTTGACGATTCAACTTGTGTTGGATTCGTCTTTCAAAAAGGAACGTTTCTTATGTTTTAGAATTTTCAATTTCTCCTTTATTCATTAATTAGACTACGTGGAAGGCCAACTGGCTATGAAAGTGTTATACATTAAGTATGGAAAAGTCCGAGGTGCTACACGATTGCTCGGTCCTTTGCGTTTTGCAGAAATTTCATTAAGGGCTTTTTCATCTTTTGAGCATTCCACCATTGCCTATAAGGGCTTGCTCGGTCCAAGGGTGTTCAAAAACACCCTTAGCAATATTTTGAGAGAGAGTGAGAGAAGAGAAAGGGGGTTTCTAACCTAGGGCATCATTTTGGAGGAAATCAAGGGTTTGGGAACCTAAGATCACCTCAAAGGCTTGGATTCTTCAAATCGAAGGCAAAGCACGTGAGGAGCACCTTCTCCAAGCCCGAAAGCGACTCCACCCACGTTTTGGAGGGTTTTCCCTCATCTTTTCAAGGTCGGTACCCTATGCTACCCTTCTAGTTCATCTTCTTCCCCTTTTTCTTCATTTTTGTGGTTTTTCTCCAAATTCTAAACATCATAATGTGATGGGGTGAATGGATGGAGATGGATGGTTGTGTATGGGCGATGGATGCCATGTGTATGGTTTGTGATGGATGAAATGGCAAGGGCATTGTATCAATAATGAACACACATGTAAGTCATGAGCATTAATCCATCTAGAAAAGTAAGATACTGGCTTTAACCATAATGTGCACACCAAGTGTTTGATGAAATGTCAAGGTGAAGAATTGTTTCTAGAGATGCATGCATAAATTTATTCGCTTTTCTATAACGGCATTGATATACTTATGAGTTGAAACGGATGCTATTCCATGTATTATTGAACTCCATATGTCATATCTATTTCCAAGCTATATCATTTACACGACCTCACAAGCACGCCGTGCATTACATGGTTTACCGAGTTTTTCAAGACAAAGGTTTTATTCTCGATTCACGAACACCATGATAAGGCCAAAGGTAAGGGTTGGTGAAAAGAGATAGGGTATATCCTAAGATATGTTTTGCCTTGCTTTTGACAAGATCAAGAACACGTCAAGCAAGATTGCATTTCATTGAAATGAGGGGGTCTATACCACCCTCCCTCGCAAGTGCACCTCAAGGAAATGAGGGAGTTCTATACCTCCCTCCCTCACAAGTGCATCTCATTAAAAGAGGGGTTTTCCCTCCCTCGCAAGTGCTTCTCATTGAAAAGAGGGGGTTTACACTGCCCTCCCTCGTAAGTGCATCTGACGTGTTTAATTTCCAAGCAATCAAGCATGAGCATTTGCATAACATGACAAGACAAGCAAGAACATGACATGACATGCAGGATACAACATGACACGCATGACAAGACATGACAAGCATGACAAGCATGACAAGACAAGCAAGATATAACATGACAAGACAAGTTTTCAAACATGAAAAGGGTATTTTCAAGTCAAGTCAAGCACACGATCATTTCAAGAGTTTTCCCGACTTCGATGTGATGCAAGCATGAAATATAAACTGTTTACTTTCCTGTTATGATATGATATGATATGACTGTTGGTTAGTATTTGGTACTCACTGAGTATTCCATGCTTAGTCGTACTTTGGATGTCGGTAGGTACTAGCAGAGCAGCGGCTCCTTTTGATGTTTGTGCTCCTAGCCCATGGGTGGAGGAGGAGTACATCAAGGAGGTCCTTGCTGAGGAGCCTCATGTAGAGGGCAATTACTAGGTGGTAGATTCTAAGTGAGTGTGGGTGAGCATTAGAGATTTATAACCATGCATTTTGGAGGGAATGTCCACACCTTCTTTTGTTGATTTTCACATTTGTACACAAAAGTTGGATCATGTATATACATAGAGGATTTTGGTTAGACTTCCGCTATGCTATGTTAGTTTATGCTTCTGCTATTTTTTCCTCTTCTCTATATGCTCCATGTGTTTTGCAAGATGATTTGTCAAGCAAGTCATGTAGATCATGATAAGTCATCCAAGATTCACTCTAACTCCTAGGGTGGGTTTTGGGTCACGACAGAAGTGGTATCAGAGCTTAGGCTTTAGGTTTCGTATGGTCACTTAGAATCTAGTACCATTACTTGAGAAGAGCATATGTCAGGAAGCAAGTTATAAAGGAAGTAAGTCGGAAGTGAGTCATGTTCCACGTGTAAGACTAAACTTTAGTCTTAGTCTAAAATGGTTGCTTCGACCAAGTACGGGTCTTAGAGACGCTAGAACACCAAAATGTAATATTATAATTACTCTGATGACATGATGTGATGAATATGATAGGACTATACTATTATTGATTGCTCTATTGTGGAAATTGAATCAATGTGATAAATTGTGGTTCCAAGTTAGACTCATGTGGTGCTATTGTTCTCGGGACTTTAGTCATGAGGCAGGGCACACGGGGTCGCGGACCACACACTAGAGCTTCCTCTTCTTCTCGGGATGAGGATGAGCAGCCGAACCTCTCTCAGGTTTTAGGCTCTATTGCTAAGACACTAGCCATACTCACGACTAGGCAGACTATTTCATCATCAACAGCACCTACTCCACCGCTTGCAGCACTAGTACATCGCACAACTGGGGTTGAAGCATTTCAATGAATGAGGCCTCCAGCATTCCATGGGAGTGTGGACCCTCTTGCTGTAGAGGCTTGGATCCTCTAATTGGAGAAGATCTTCATGGTCCTCTTGCCCACTGAGGAGGAAAGAGTGGCATGGACTATTTTCATGCTAGAAGGTGAGGCCCACCATTGGTGGTTGTTCGTCTTGAGGACTCGGGATTTGACCAGGCAAGGTCAACCATGGACTTGGGACGAGTTCATGGATACCTTCTATAAGAAGTACTTCCCGGTTGGAGATCGGGAAAAGAAGGAGAAGGAGTTCATCAACCTCGAAGCAGGGTTCTATGACTGTGGCCGCGTATGAGGCCAAGTTCTCAGAGCTCTCGAGATTTGTGCCTCACATGATCGCCACGGAGGCACTGAAGGCAAGGAGGTTTGAGCCAGGGCTCAAGGACTTCGTCACGGATAGGGTCTCGATATTCAAGCACACCACTTATCCAGAAGTGGTGGACAAGGCCTTGTTGGTTGAGACCAACTCGGAAGCATTTGTGAGAAAGAGGGATTTGGCGAGAGGCCAATCTAGCAATTCGGCACCGCGGAGAAGAGGGCTCGGCCTGCCTTGTACCAGTATATGTGGCTAGCACCACCATAGAGGCCATCTTATGCTCCTCCAGCTCCAGAGCCGTACATGCCTCAGGCACCACCACCACAAGCTCTTTCGACCCCACTGCCCGTTGCACCTCAAGTAGCGAAGTATATTTCACCTCTGGCCCCTCCGACCTACATATATAAGGTCTGCACGTCTTGCGGCCAAAGGCACCCAGCAAGAGATTGCCTGAAGGCATCGGATGGATGTTTCTGCTATGGTCATCAGGACCAGTTGATCAAGGATTTCTTTAGTCGGCATTTGCCAGGCCAGTCTCAAGGGATTAGGCCCCCAGTTCACCCAGCAGGATCATATCAGGTGTCCTCCCGGCCTACACGGTCTGTATCTCCACAATACCAGGTGAACCAGGGACGAGTATTTGCCTTGACAGAGGGAGATGCACTTGCATCGGATGATGTAGTGCAAGGTACGCGTTTAGAATTATTCATTTATCCATGATGGTCTTATTATGCCTTATTCTTTGTGTACGTAGATGACATGTTATATACCTATATCTCTATACATATGGTGTTGATGCATGAATTGACTTAGCTAGTTATAATTTCAGGAACCTTGTTAGTTAATGAATGTTTTGTTAGAGTGTTGATTGACACCGGGTCTACACAATCATTTTTCTCGCTGAGTTTTTTCCAAGGCTTTTCTATAGAGCCTAGTCAACTAGAACCGGAGTTATTCATTTTGAATCCTCTTGGTAAGATAGTGGTAGTAGATAGCATTTTCAGAGGTAGTACAGTTCAAGTTAGAAGCCATGAATTGACAGCTAATCTCATCGTCCTTGGATTCTAGGACTTCAACATCATCTTGGGGATGGATTGGTTAGCAGCTCACCATGGTCAGGTGGCATGCTTTAAGAAGATGGTACTCTTCAAGTTGGTGGAAGGGAAGCCAATTCATTTTCAGGGGTTGAGAAGTAAAGATATCGCCCGCTTTACAACATTAAGTTTAGCGAACCCCAAGGCAAAGGACTCTTCGACTATTCCGGTTGTGAGTGAATTCCTGGTTGTATTTTTAGAGGAGTTGCCAAGGTTTCCCCCAGACAGAGAGATTGAATTTGTGATTGAGCTTGCACCAGGCACAACTCCCATCTCTCGGGCTCCGTACAGGATGGCCCCGATTGAACTCAAGGAGTTGAAGACTCAATTGGAGGAGTTGCAAGGCCTTGGTTTTATTCGACCAAGTGTCTCACCGTGGGGTTTCTCGGTGCTATTTTTCAGGAAGAAGGATGGTTCGATGCAGGTGTGCATCAATTACAAGCAGTTGAACAAGGTCACAATAAACAGTAGGTATCTATTGCCTAGGATTGATTAATTGTTCGATCAGTTAAAGGGAGCGAAATTTTTCTCTAAGATTGATCTTCGGTCCGGTTACCACCAGTTGAAGATCAAGGCAGAAGATGTTCCCAAAATTGTATTCAGGACTCGATATGGGCACTATAAGTTCTTAGTGATGCCTTTTGGTCTCATGAACGTGCCGACAGCCTTTATGGATTTTATGAACCGGATGTTCTGACCATACCTGGATCGATGCGTAATAGTGTTTGTCGATGACATCCTAGGCTATTCCCAGACACGGGAAGATCACACATGAGACCTTTGCCTTGTTTTGGAAATGTTAAGAAGGCACAAGCTCTATGCCAAGCTAAGCAAGTGTGAGTTTTGGTTGGAGGAAGTGGCATTCCTAGGCCACGTTGTTTCTACAGAAGGCATCTCAGTGGATTTGAAGAAGACAGAGGCAGTTATGAGTTGGGCATGGCCCAAGAGTGTCACTGAGATACGTAGCTTCCTGGGTTTGGCCGGCTACTACAGGAGATTCGTAGAAGGGTTCTCCAGCCTTGCAGCGCAGCTCACTTATCTAACCAGGAAGAATGCCAAGTTTATATGGAGCAATAAGTGTGAGATCAACTTCATGGCGTTGAAGAAGAGGCTTATCACTGCCCCTGTCCTTACAGTGCCATTAGAGCATGGTGGTTATGAGGTGTATAGTGATGCCTCGCACGTCGGGCTTGGGTGTGTTCTTATGCAACACAAGAAGGTCATTGTCTATGCGTCAAGGCAATTAGAGGAGCATGAAAAGAATTACCCCATGCACGACTTGGAGCTTGTTATAGTAGTATTTGCACTCAAGATTTGGCGCAATTACCTTTACGGGGAGGAGTTCTATGTGTTCACGGACCATAAGAGCCTCAAGTACCTCTTTGTCCAAGATGAGCTGAATCTGAGGCAGCAGCGTTGGATGGAGTTTCTGAAAGACTATGACTGCTCTATTCAGTATTACCCGGGAAAAGCGAATGTAGTGGCTGACGCTTTGAGTAGAAGACCTCCGGGGCTAGTGCCTCACATGATGGTTCAGGAATGGAAATGTCAATGATTCTATTTGCAGTCCTGTCTTGGCAAATATCACGGTTCGACCGTACATCTTAGATCGGATCTGAAAATTACAGGCCTTAGATGCTGACTTGTTGGCTTTCTGGGATAAGGACGTTACCAAGGGCAGTGAAGACTTTTCTCTGACTAGCCGAGGTGCAGGGGAAGACTGTGTGTCCCTACCAATGAAGAGTTGAAACTGGAGATTATGGATGAAGCCCACCCTTCCAAGTATACAGTGCATCTTGGGGGTACGGAGATGTACCGGAACCTCAAGGGGCACTTTTGGTGGCGAAATATGAAGAGAGATGTTGCAGAGTATATGGCACGATGCTTGGTATGTCAGCAAGTGAAGGCAGAGCACATGAGACCAATGGGTCTATTACAGTCTCTCCCTATTCCCGAGTGGAAATAAGAGCACATTTCCATGGACTTCATTGTTGGATTGCCACGTATGATAAGGAATTCAAATGCAATATGGGTTATAGTACACCGTTTGACGAAGTCTACTCATTTCTTGCCCTATAGGACTACGTTCAACTCGAACCAATTAGCGACATTGTATATCAAGGAAGTGGTTTGGTTACATAGGGTGCCAATCAGCATTGTATCAGATCGGGATCCAAGATTCGCATCCAGGTTTTGGAAGAGCTTTCAGAGCACCATGGATTCCTGACTCGACTTTAGCACCACCTTTCATCCACAGACGGATGGACAAACTGAGAGGGTGAACCAAATCATCGAGGACATGCTTCGGGCATGTATGTTAGACTTTAATGGCAGATGGGAAGAGAACTTGCCTTTGGTTGAATTCGTTTACAATAATAGCTACCAGGCGAGCATCCAAATGGCACCATTTGAGGCCTTGTATGGGTGAAGTTGCTAGTCTCCTCTCTACTGGGATGAAGTGGGAGAGAGAAAAGTGTTGGGTCCTGAATTGATCGAGCAAACTGCGAACTAGGTCAAGATCATCCGGGATCGGTTAAAAGCTACCTAGGATCGTCAGAAGAGCTATGTGGACACTTGCCGTAGGGACTTGGAACTCCAGGTTGGGGATCAAGTCTTGGTGAAGATATCTCCTAGCAAGGGGATTATGAGATTTGGCAGGTGAGGCAAGCTTAGTCCTCGATACGTTGAGCCGTTAGAAATTATCACTAGAGATCGTAAAGTTGCGTACCAGGTAGCTCTTCCAACTCATATGGCCACAGTTCACAACGTTTTCCATGTGTCTATGCTTTGGAAGTACATTTCAGACCATTCGCATGTCATAGACTTGGAACAGTTGAAAATCCGAGATGATCTCACTTTGGTTGAAAAGCCGGTTCAGATATTGGATTGGAGAAATCAAGTGCTTCATAGCAAGACTATCCCGTTGGTTCTCGTGCAATGGCAACATCTTTCTCGAGAAGAGGCCACATGGGAGCGTGAGGCTGAAGTCAATGCGAAGTACCCCGAGTTGTTTGAATAGGTTTTTGTTTGTGCCATGTAATTTTGTTTTGGTTTTGTAATGCAAGTATCATCCAAATTTTGAGGATGAAATTTTTATAAGGGGGGCGGATGTAGCACCCCAGATTTTTTTGTCATGTATCAAAGCCTTAGGCCATTTTCTTGAGTTAAAAGTTGGAATTCCGAAGTCAAAATTATTGAAAATCCGAGTTGCCAAACTTCATTTACAGATCAATCACCTTTGGGGATAATTTGGTTTATAAATAATGTAGCATTTGGAAATTATAAAATATTGAAAACGTTCCCCTTTGAATGATGAATCTAACGTAAGTTAAATCGTCAAAATCGGAAAAACGAGTCAAAAGTTATGGCCGAAATAGTAAAATGGACTCGGTGCCAAAATTTGCAGAACACCGATCGATCAGTCCACAACCGATCGATTGGTATCTGTCGGCTAGTCCAAAATTTTGTATAGGGAAAAATTCCAGAGAGGTGATTTTTGACCGAGAGCTCGGTAAAAAACACAGATTGCTTGGTAGGAGACCGATCGCTCGGTCATAACCACCGATCGCTCGCTCCTTCGCGTTTTGCAGAAATTTCATTAAGGGCTTTTTCATCATTTGGGCATTCCACCCTTACCTACAAGGGCTTGCTCAAGCCAAGGGTGTTCAAAAACACTCTTAGCAATATTTTGAGAGAGAGGAGAAAGGGGTTTTCTAACCTAGGGCATCATTTTGGAGGAAATCAAGGGTTTAGGAACCCTAGATCACCTCAAAGGCTTGGATTCTTCAAATCCAAGGCAAAGCACGTGAGGAGCACCTTCTCTAAGCTAGAATGTGACTCCACGCACGTTTTGGATTCTCTCATCTTTTCAAGGTCGGTACCTTATGAGTTGAAATGGATGTTATTCCATGTATTATTGAACTCCATATGACATATTTATTTCCAAGCTATATCATGTATAGAACATCACAACCACGGTGTGCATTACACGGTTTACCGAGTTTTTCAAGACAAAGGTTTTATTCTCGATTCACGAACACCATGACAAGACCAAACGTAAGGGTTGGTGAAAAGAGGTAGGGCATATCCTAAGATATGTTTTGCCTCGCTTTTGACTAGATCAAGAACACATCAAGCAAGATTGCATTTCATTGAAATGAGGGGGTCTATACCACCCTCCCTCGCAAGTGCATCTCATGGAAATGACGGGGTTCTATACCTCCCTCCCTCACAAGTGCATCTCATTAAAAGAGGGGTTTCCCCTCCCTCGCAAGTGCATCTCACATGTTTAATTTCCAAGCAAGCAGGCATGAGCATTTGCATAACATGACAAGACAAGCAAGAACATGACATGACATGCAGGATACGACATGACACGTATGACAAGACATGACAAGCACGACAAGATAAGCAAGACAGAACATGACAAGACAAGTTTTGAAACACAAAAAGAGTATTTTCAAGTCAAGTCAAGCACACGATGATTTCAAGAGTTTTCCCGGCTTTGATGTGATGCAAGCATGAAATATAAACTGTTTACTTTCCTGTTATGATATGAATTGTTTCCTACTTTACTTCCATTATTATATTACTATGACTGTTGGTTAGTATTTGGTATCCATTGAGTATTCCACGCTCAGCCGTACTTTGGATGTCGGCAAGTACTAGCAGAGCAGCGGCTCCTTTTGACGTTTGTACTTCTATCCTATGGGTGGAGGAGTACATCGAGGAGGTCCCTACTGAGGAGCCTCATGTAGAGGGCTATTACTAGGTGGTAGATTCTAAGTGAGTGTGGATGAGCATGAGAGATTTATAACCATGTATTTTGGCGGGCATGTCCGCACCTTCTTATGTTGATTTTCACTTTTGTACACAAAACTTGGATCATGTATATACATAGAGGGTTCTGGTTAGACTTCCACTGTGCTATGTCAGTTTATGCGTCCACTATTTTGTCCTCTTTTGTATATGCTCCATGTGTTTTGTAGGATGGTTTGTCAAGCAAGTCATGTAGGTCATGATAAGTCGTCCAAGATTCACTCTAACTACTAGGGTGGGTTTTTGGTCCCGACACCCTGACCTAATCAAACAATTTTATTCTCATCTCACCTATGATAAAACCACAAACTTGTACTTCCTATGCTCATGCAAAACTTATTTCCTTCAATCATGATGAACTCCAATCTATACTCAAATTACCAAGTGGGGAATCCCAAAACTACACCACAAATCAGATTAGAGGCTTTATCACTTTCTTTGATGTATTCTTGATTTGGTGCATCCTAACCACCAAACACATTGACCTCATATTCATCATCATGCATGTTATGTGTGAGGCTTCCAAAATATCTTCTGGCAAATTGCCTTTTGGTCTTGCACTCACTAGAATTTTTAACCACTTTAAAATTCATCTATCTATCTACCAAGATAAGAGAAATCTGACTGATTCAGATGTGTACTCAAAGGCAACCATTATCTGTATGGGTTACACCTGGATTGAGTCCAGTAATGTTTGGGTTCCAAAACCCAAACCATCCCTTCTTCTCGTCCAGCTCCTCCTACCATCATTCCTGATACTTCTAATCCACTCCCTTATTCTTATGATCCCATTTCATCTCCTACCCATTCTTTTACTCATTCTCCTGCCCATTCCCCAGCCATTCTTCCATCTTCAGCAGTAGAGCCAGTACTTCCAGTAGAGCCAAAGGCTGATGATGAACCAGTAGCAGATACTGAGGCTGGGCCTGAGTGGCCAGAAGTTATGGTGGATGTTGATTTTCTTGAGTCTTCTCACAGATATGACTCACATCAATTTGAGGACCTAGGGCAGTATTTTGAGCCTTCCAGCAGGTCAACAACATCAGAGGAGTAGATGAGCCTCATGGTTAGTCAAATTACTTTCATGGCTTCTAGCATGGAGCAATTTCAATTAGAGATGAGGCAGAGCCAGCTCCAGTTCCAAGCTTCACTTAGGGAGAGTTTTGAGAGCCTCCATTCTAGGACTAGAGAACTAGAGTCCCGGATGGATGGTATCCAGGCTGAGTTGAAGAAGAGGGATGAAAAGATTGAGCCCAGGCTAGAGGAGATTGAGATAGCTGGAGAGGTCATCAAGAACAGAGTTGACTCCATCTTATCACTTATAGAGAGAAAGGTTGTGGATGCCTCAGTGGTTACTGAGAGGCTGAGTGATGATGTCACCAGCATAGGGAAGGTTGTGAATGTGCAAGTCATCTTCATTCATCATATGCCCGGATTATTAGATGCTCAGGCTCCAGTTATCAGTGAGATGACTTCTAGAGTTACTCAAATTGTCATTGAGATGCTGAGCATAAGAAACAAGCTGTCTCACATTCCTATTCCTGTTGATGTGGATGTCCCATCTCACCCTCAAGCATAGCCAGCAGAGCAGCCTAAAGGAAAGACTGAAGAGCAACCCAAAGACAAGCCAGCTGAGCAAGTAATTTCGAGTGACTCCTCTGACTCTCAAGACCTTTCCAAGTCTTCATCTCTTAAGAGAAAGATCCCAAGCCTAATATGTCGCACCCCAAAATACCCCCTAGGAATTAGGATACTTTGGTGACATGACTTGTACTAAAACCAATCTGCAAAGAGTATATAAGGCTTGCAAAAATAGTGAACAAAAATTTCTTTAATGAATACATGTGATTCCAAGTGTTACATAAACAAACGACTTACTAAAAATACAATAAGTACCAAAGAGTCCAATGCCTGAATTACCAACTCAAGCCTAAATGAAAATACCCAAGGAAAAAGAACCCAAAATACATGTCTCTCTCTCTCTCACTCATCCCGACTAATGTCCATATGCCAAGCTTCCTAATATCTAGGTGAGAAGCCTCCGAATAACCTCCTGCTCACCCTAAGCTACCTCGCTCCAAGGGACAAGAGTCCATCTACCACATAATGTACCTGCCGACATAAAAGTACGGCTGAGCATGGAATACTCAGAGAGTACAAGCTACTAACTAACAATAGTAATAATGATAAAATAACATACATCATACAGTTCATCATCATATTTCACAAATCAGAGTGTGGAAGCAATAACAAGTAACAAACATAATCTTGAGCATCATATTTAAACTCATACGTAAGGTTCATGCTTTGACTAAAACCTCTTTCACTTTCCTTGTGATTCTTGTAATTTACACTTTACATTTTATGCTTCTTGTGGGTGCCTTACATGTCCTATGAGGTTCTTCTCATTGGCTAGTACCCGAACTATGGAATGGAAGGACATACTAGGTTCTTATCCGGTTCTTGTCTCGTGACTATCATGCGTGTTTTCTTGTCGACTAGCTTGTGAATTTCCTTGTTTGCCTGGGAACAAATGTTAATGCCCGTACCTGGTCTTAGTACATTAACACCCTTTCATACTTGCCTTGGAAACATATGCTAGTGCCCGTACCTGGTCTTAGTACACTAGCATATGTTAGTGCAGATACCTGGTCTTAGTACACTAACATCCTTCCATGCTTCGTGATTCTTGCTTCTCATGTTTTCTTGTGAGCCAGGTATGACACATCCTAGGGATATGCCCTACCCTTGACATTCATGTTGGTTTAACTTGTGAGCCAGAGGCTAGCACCCGCACATCCCTGGGCTACCAACCTCCTTGACATATGCATATTTCTTGTTTTATTTTTCAATTACCAATACTCGTGAAAAAACCCAGTTCATGCAAACATGCGTGTGTGTGTGTAGCAATTGTGGTAGGCATGATGACATACATGAGTAGGAGGATCACATGAGCGTAGCATGTCAATTCTTAATATGAGTATATGGAAATGTAATGACATGTAGTGCATTTGATCAAGGTAGGCAATTTAGAAAGAATAATTCAATGCATGCTTACATAATTCAAGTTTACTCATTCAAATTTCCATTTAAGCATTTTCTCAAACACTATGCAAGCATCACCATTATAGCCTTTTGATTTAATTTGCTTAGTGCATGTTTGTTTTTCTTTATCAACTACAAAGGTATATTCATTATATTTGAAAGTGTCATTCCACCATTATCCATCACACTACATACATCACTCCATACGGCATCCATTCGCCACAATCCACCATCCATCCACACATTCCCACACGTTTACCCATTTATCTTGTTTATTAGAGGGATCACATCATAACTCAATAAAAGGGACAAACAATGTACAACTGAACATATTTGAGGAAGAAATCAAGGTTATTACTAAGCAAGTTAGTAGGGTGTACTAACCTTGAATAAGAGGAGAAAACCCTTGAAAAATGTCATGGAGAATGCTGCCCTCGCTTGGGGTGGGACTCCACACGTGCTTGAGGGTGGATTTGAGAACTCCAAGCTTTGGGGATGATCTTGGGTTCTAAAACCTTTGATTTCTCTCAAGATGCAACCCTAGGAGAAAACCCCTCTTCCTCTCCTCTACTCTCTCTCAAAATGTTGCCTTAAGGGTTTATGAAACCCTTAGGCTCGAGCAAGCCTTTATAGGCAAGGTGAAAATGCCCAAAAGATGAAAAAGCCCTTAATGAAATTTCTGCAAAAAAGCGTAGACCGAGCGATCAGTGGTTATAACCGATCGATCAGTTGCCTACCGAGCGATCTGTATTCTTGACTGAGCGATCGGTCAAAAATAAGCTCTCTAGAAAAATTTTCCATACAAAAAAGTTAATCATTTAGCTACCGATCGATCGGTTTTGGACCGATCGATCGCTACATTGGACCGAGCGATCGGTGCTCTGCAGGTCCAAACTGTTTTGGACATATCTTTTGACTCATTTGTCGGATTTTGACGATTCAACTTGCATTAGATTTGTCTTTCGAAAACGGACATTCCTGACATTTCAGAATTTTCAATTTCTCCCTTATTTATTAATTAGACTACTTGAAAGGCCAATTTGCTACGAAAATACTATTCATTAAGTATAGAAAAGTCTGGGGTGTTACATAATAGCTCAAGGAAGAGATAGAAGCTATGATGAAGATCATTTTTTTTGTATTGACTGTTTTGTTTAAAAAACATTGATCATACTTGTACTTACATTTTCTAATATATATAAGAGATCCTCTTCCATCCATATGATGAGTTGTCTCTTAATTTTCTCCATTCTATTTTTGATGATGCCAAGGGGGAGAAAATGTGAATGTTGTGAATAAGCAAAATATGAAAATGGATGAATGATTGAAAAATGTGAATATGGATGATTAGTCACCTTGTTATGAATTATGAAATAAAATGCAAATTGTTTTAGTAAACTTTTCTAATATTCATCTTTATGGAACTTCTCTTGGTTCAAAATTAACATTGATTAAATTATTATCATAGAACCAGTTCAACTTGAAATGAAATGAAACAAATGCTATATGTCTTTGGATATTTGAACTCTTGGTTGAGTACTATGTTTTATTCTTGAATGATCCAAAACATGCATAAGAAATGAAATCTGAACCTTTTTATAGAAATGCAAAGGTTAAGGGGCAGCTAACCTCAAAAATTTATTAGAATATATATATTGAGGGGGCGCTTAGCCCAAGTCATTCACATTATTATGTCATCATCAAAAAGGGGGAGATTGTTAGCCTCAAGTTTACAACTCTAAGTACCCTTAATAGTTTCGATGATAGCATAATAATGGAATAATCATTATGATACACTAATGTTTCCATTTAGTCTGTGTACTTTCAAAAAAGTGCATTAAGATCACCATTCAAGCTATGGAGTATTGAAAAGATTAATCATTCAAGAGAATCAAACTCAAAGTCCAAGTATCAGTCATTTCAAGAAAAAAGCTTCAAGGACTCATGCCAAATCATGAAGACTTATCAAAACTGAAGCTCCATGAGTTTCATAAGAAGACCAACTCTCAAAGTAGTCTAGTGTTATCTTTAAGAGTATCTAGGACCATGTAAAGTCCTCAAGATCTTGGAACTTGATTGCTCAAAGTATACCTAGATAGACCCTAGGATACTTAGAATAGTTTGAACATCATTCTAAGGACCTAAAAATGATTAAAATAATGATTTTATGAATGCCTATTATAGCACCCCGGCACTTTTTTCCATGTATTGGGACCCGTGCCAAGGCATTATGCCTTTATAATCCTCTTATTTCTATGAAATGAGAAAAACTCTAAGTGTTAAGAAGTAATATTCCTAAGTCGGATATATCGAAAACCCAAGTTACTGAATCTCATTTATGGATCAGTCAACTTTAGGGGCAATTTGGTCAATAAATAAAGAAGAAATTGGAAATTCTAAAATGCCAAAAATATTTTCCTTCGAAAGACGAATCCAACGCAAGTTGAATTGTCAAAATCGAACAACCGAGTCAAAAGTTATGGCCGAATTACCAAAGTATGGAAAAGTAGGACAAAATAACAAAATCTGGAGTGTGCGATCGATCGCAAGTCAGGTGCGATCAATCGCATGCAGGCGAAATGGGTTCCAAACTCTCTGGGCCATATGCAATAGATGGATTCCCAGGTGTGATAGATCACAGGGTTCTGCGATCAATCGCAAATATGTGCGATCGATCACATGCAGGGAAAATCAGACCGAAAACATTCGGGTTCATGTGTGATAGATCGCACCCATGTGCGATCGATCGCAAGGACCTGCGATCGATCAAAGATAAGAGTGTGATCGATCGCATGCGGTAGCAGATTCCGAATTTGAGGGTTTTAAACCCTTGATCTATTAAGGGTTCTCATTTGAGGGCTTTTCTAAACAAAGGGAAAGGAAGAGAAGGGAGAGGAAAGGGGATTTTCCAAGAGGGTTTTGGATTGGAGAGAAGGATTAGCTCCAAATTCTTCCCCAAATCTCAAGATCTTCCTAATCCAAGTTCAAGCAAAACGTGGAGTTCTCCTCCAAGCTCGGCAACGCCTTCCACAAGCTACATCAAGGGTTTTCTTCAACCTATTCAAGGTCGGTACCCTATACTACCCTTCTAGTTCATCTCTTTTCTTTTTTTTCCTTCATTTTGTGTTTTTTTCCTAATTTCTAAGTAAGATAATGAGATGCGATGAATGGATGAAGGTGGATGGTTGTGTGAATGTGAATGGGCGATTGGATGCCGTGTGTTTGTTGTAATGAATGAAATGGGAAGGGTATTGTACCAATAACAAACATACATGTGTGTTGTGAGCATTAACCCACCTAGTAATGCAAGATTTAAGTGTTAATCATAATGAACATACCAAGTGTTTGATGAAATGCCAAAATAAAGAAAATGACAATAATTCTCTGAAAATGCATGTGTGAATTTCTTTACTTCATAGAATGGCATGTTGTTAGATTAATTGCTTAATTATTTGATTTAGTTGTTGATCAAATGCAAATGTTCTTTATATGCCATTGTCATCCTTAATTGTACACGAAATCACGAGCACGGCATGTAGTCCACGAGTAGGGTTTCAAGCATTAAACACCGTGTTTTTGTTTTAAGAAAAATCAAGGTTTTATTCTCGATTCACGAACACTATGACAAGGCCAAACGGAAGGGTTGGTAAATAGAGGTAGGGCATATCTTACGATATGTTTTGCCTCGCTTTTTGACACGAATAAGAACGCCCCAAGCATGCATGTTACATTCAATACATTTCGTTAAAGAGGGGTCTCCCCTCCCTTACAAGTTGTTTCTCATTTAAGAAGAGGGGTCTCCCCGCCCTCATAAGTAGCAAGAACATGTTTATTTTCCAAGCAAACAAACATGATACATGACATGACACGCATGACAAGCATGACACGTGCATTGCATAAGAAGGGGTTTCACACCACCTTCCCTCACAAGTTGCATAAGAGGGGTCTCCCCTCCCTCACAAGTGCATCTCATTCCATGGTATGACAAGCATGATACATGACATGACAAGCATGACACCCATGATACGCATGACAAGCATGACACGATACGATACGACAAGACAAGACACATGACAAGATAAGTTTTGAACACAAAAAGAGTATTTCAAGTCAAGCCAAGCCAAGCACATGACGTTTTCAAGAGATTTCCGACTTTGATATTATGCAAGCATGAATTATAAACTGTTTTCTTTCCTGTTATGATATAAATTGCTTCCTGCCTTATATTGTTATTGCATGATATGGCTGTTGGTTAGTGTTTGGTACCGGCTGAGTATTCCATGCTCAGCCGTACGTCTTATGTCAGCAGGTGATAGTGGAGTGGCTACTCCTTTCGACATATGTGCTCCTGGCCCATGGGTGGAGGAGGATTACATCGAGGAGGTCCCTGCTGAGGAGCCTCACGTAGACGGTCACTATTAGGTAGTAGATTCTAAGTGAGAGATTGTGGGTGAGCTTGAGAGATTATATTCTTGTATTTTGGCGGGCATGTCCACACTTTCTTTTGTGGGTCATTTTGTACAAACTTGGATCATGTATATACATAGGGGTTTGTTAGACTTCCGTTGTGCCATGTTTGAGTATGCTTCCACTATTTTTGTCCTCTATTGTATATGCTCCATGTATTTTGCAGATTATTCGTCAAGCAAGGCATTAAGTCATGACAAGTCGTCCAAGATTCACTCTAACTCTTAGGGTGGGTTTTGGGGCACGACAGCAATGGACCATGTCATCATTCCTATCATTTTGGTCTCACAATCTGTGAAATTTCAGAGAACTCGTCGACGAGTCTAAGTGACTCGTCGATGAGTGGCAAAACAGTAGCTCATGTTTGAGCTTGGTCACACCACTTGTCGACGAGTGCTTGTGGGAACTGAACATAACGGCTAGTTCGCATTAAATGTTCCCTCAAAGGCCAAATCTGATTGCTCAATTATAAATAGAGCATATTATAAACAAACAGAAGGATCTTACACTATTCATTCATTCATTGATTATCCAATCTGTTCAAGCATTTAATACTCTGTTTTTCATTGAAAACTTAGAATCCTAATCCCTCTGTGTAAGAGCATTAAATTGCAATCATCTGTGAGTGATTATTAGATTTGTTTTTCATTCTTATCTAGCCCATCAAGGAACTTTCGAATTTCAGATTTAATATCCAACCACTCTTTGTAAAAGCTTAGTCAAGAATCTTGGATTCTTGCACCAGTGAAGAAGTGTTCTTCTAGTATCCAAGAGAGGCACTCTCTTGAAGAGGTTTTATTCTGAGTATGAGAAAAGGATTGTAAGGTTAAATCCTCACCCATGAAGAATGATTGTAAAGGCTTGTTCTATGCCCGTAAAAAAAAGTACGATTAGTGGAATCATGGGAAAATCCTTAAAGCGGGAAGCTTAAAGGCGGGGATGTAGGGAAGTTGCTAAACCCTGATATCAAATCTCATGTGTGGTATCTTTTATCTCCCCTCTCTCTATTTATCTAGTTATTGCTTGTAGCATTTTTGTTAACTTGTTTAGATTCCACAAATCACTTAGATAATTTCATAAGTTGCTATTGACCCTAATCACCCCCCCTCTAGGGTCCATTAGTTGGGCAACAACTGTGTCCAAAGTTAAGTATGCCCTCAACGATCAAGTCCTGGATTGTAAGTTATAGGAGGTGGCATTGGTCGGTAGTGTGCCTAAGTCCTCAATGAAATGTGCAATAATCATTTTCCTGGTAAGTGGACCCTCTTCTATTTTGGGACAGGAGAGGTGTAGGACCCTGTAGTGTGACCAACTGCTTCTCGACGACGAACGATAGGAGTTGGCCTACAGGTAGGGTTTTGGGGTGAAAGGCCTAGTTGGTGCCCCCTTTTTCTTTGGTGCGGGAAGTGCATGATGAATTATATTTTTGGTAGAAGGCCTCTATGGTTTTGCCCATGGGATGGATGTGCGGGTATGTAGAGCCCCAGACTTTTCATGCTTAATACATGGCATTTTCGTTGCCAGTTTGCCCTTAAAGAGGTATAATTAATAAATAAGGAAGAAATTGGAAATTCTGAAACGTCAGAAATGTTCCTTTTCGAAGTACGAACCCAACGCAAGTTGAATCGTCAAAATCGGACGAACGAGTCAAAAGATATGGCCAAAACAGTCTAGACCTGTAAGTAATCGTAGCTCGGAAGGCACTAAGGACGTAGCTCCGATGGGCGCTAAGGACATAGCTCCGACAACGTACTCTGACAACGTATACGTTGTGCATCCGTTGTGCAACACACAATGGGTACGTTGTACAGCAACAACGTGTACGTTGTACAGCTCACGACGGGCACGTTGTACATAAGACAACGGACAACGTGTTACAGCTCACAACGGGTACGTTGTACATAAGACAACGGACAACGTGTTACAGCTCACAATGGGTGCGTTGTACATAAGACAACGGACAACGTGTTACAGCTCACAACGGGTGCGTTGTACATAAGACAATGGACAACGTGTTACAGCTCACAACGGGTGCATTGTACATAAGACAACGGACAACGTGTTCAGCACAGTTCACAGCACAACGTGTTTGGCACTGTTCACCGCACAACGTGTTCAGCACTGTTCACAGCACAACGTGTTCAGCACTGCTCACAGCACAACGTGCTCGGCACTATTCACAGCACAACGTGTTCAGCACTATTCACACTCGTGTTTTCGCAGAGATTTCAGTAAGGGTATTATGGTCTTTTGGTCGGTTTACTCTTACCTTAAGAGTTTAACCCGAGCCTTTAGGGCATCATTCGACACTTAGAGAGTTTGAGAGAATAGGAGAAAGGGGAGAAGGCGATTCCAACCTAGGGTTTGTCTTTGGAAGAGAAATCAAAGGGTTTTGAGACCCTAGATCACTTCAAGTCTGGTTTTTCTCCAAGATCACGGCTCAAACACTCGTGGAGAGCGTTCTCCAAGCTAGGGCAGCAGCTACACAGTCGTTTTGGAAAGGGGATTTCTTCCTCACTTGATCAAGGTCGGTACTTCTTGCTACCCTCCTAGTTATAGTTCCTCTTTTCCCTTTATTTCTTTTGATTTTATTTCATTTACACATGTGCTACGAGATGGATGGTTGTGAATGGTGAATGGAGGTGGATATTGGCGAATGGATGCCGTGTGGATGATGTGATGAATGAATGGGAAAGGGCATTGTACTAATAATGAACATACAAGTGTGATGTGAGCATAACCCACCTAGAAAAGCATGATTTAGGTTTAAATGAATAATGAATAATGAACACACTATGTTTGATGAAATGCCAAGGTGAATAAAGTGAGTTGTAAATTAGGAAATGCATGCCTAATAAATTATGGATATTGCTAGGACCTATGATAGTGTGTTTTCTTGCTTTCCCTAAATGATATGAATGTTACATTGCTCAATCATTGATGTTATATGTGTTGTGAAATTACCCAAATGTCATATTTAAATTTTAATGCAAGTATGTACACGGTTCCCACGAGCACGGCATGCATGACATGATTTATCGAGGTTTTCAAGAACATGGTTAGAGGTGGGACATATCCTACGATATGTTTTACCTCGCTCTTGGCAAGGACAAGTCAATCATGCATTATCATAAGAAGGGTCTCCCTTCCCTCGCAAGTGCATACATATCATAAGAAGGGTTTCCCTTCCCTCGCAAGTACATCTCACAAGGACATCTCACAAGTGAAAGGACATGACATGAGCATTTTAGGAAGAAGGGTCTCCCTTCCCTCACAAGTAGATTATTTTTTCGAGCAAGCAAGCATGATACATGACATGACAAGCATGGGCATTCTAGGAAGAAGGGTCTCCCTTCCCTCACAAGTAGTTTACTTTCCAAGCAAGCATGACATGGCATGACACGCATGATATGACAAGATAAGACAACATGACAAGTTTCAAGCACAGAAATGGTATTTCCAATCAAGTCAAGTGCACAAGGTTTTCAAGGGTTTTATCGGCTTTCTACAAAATACAAGTATGATTATAAATTGCTTTACTCCCTTGTATGATATGAATTGTTTCTGTCTAATATATATGAATTGCTTCTGATTTATGTATTGCCATTTTTATGCTATGACTATTGGTTAGTATTTAGTACCCGCTGAGTATTCCATGCTCAGCCGTATTCTGAGGGAGCTGCTGCTCCATTTGATGTTTGTGCTCCGAGCCCTTGGGTGGAGGAGGAGTACATCGAGGAACCTTTGGAGGAACCTCCAGTAGAGGATTACCATTAGGTGGTTGTAGATTCTGAGTGAATAGCTGTGGGTGAGATGAGAGACATACATTCATGTATTTTGGCCGGTCTGTCCGCACTTTCTTTTGGTTACTTTTGTATAAACTTGGATTCGTATATACATAGAGGTTTGTTTAGACTTCCGCTGTGCTATGTTAGAGTATGTTTCCGGTGCTTATATCCTCTATTGTATATGCTCTGTGTTTTTTTTTTTTGCAGGTTGATTTTTCAAGCAAGTCATGTAAGCCATGATTAGTCGTCCAAAGTTCACTCTAACTCCTAGGGTGGGTTTTGGGTCGCGACAGAAGTGGTATCAGAGCTTAGGCTTTAGGTCTCTAGGGTCACTTAGAATCTTATACCACGGCTTGACAAGAGCATATGTTAGGAAACAAGTTAGGAAGGAAGTAAGTCGGGAGAGAGTCTCGATCCAAGTGTAAGACTAAACTTTAGTCTTAGTCTAAAATGGTTGCTTTAACCAAGTACGGTCCTAGGTACGCTAGAACACTAAAGTACAAGTATAATGTGAGGAATACTCTGATGACTTGATGTGATGTGTATTAGTATCATACAACTAATACGAATTAAATTATTGTGAAATGACATTGAATTAAGCTGTGGTTTCAAGTGAGACTCATGTGGTGCTATTGTTCTCAGGACTTTAGTCATGAGGCGGGGCACACGGGGTCGTGGACCACACACCAGAGCTTCCTCTTCTTCACGGGATGAGGATGAGCAGCCGGACCTCTCTCAGATCTTAGGCTCTATTGCTGAGACACTCGCCATACTGGCGGCTCGGCAGGCTATACCATCATCGGCGGCACCTACTCCACCGCCCACAGCTCCAGTACATCGTACCGCTGGAGTTGAGGCATTCAGGAGATTGAGGCCTCCACCTTTCCATGGGAGTGTGGACCCTCTTGCTGAGGAGGCATGGATCCTCCAGATGGAGAAGATTTTTGCGGTCCTCTCGCCTACAGAGGAGGATAGAGTAGCATGGGCAGTTTTCATGCTAGAGGGTGAAGCCCACCATTGGTGGTTGTCCGCATTGAGGACGCGAGATTTGACCACGCAGGGTCAACCTTGGACTTGGGAAGAGTTCAAAGATACTTTTTACAAGAAGTATTTTCCTATCGGTGCACGGGAAAAGAAAGAGAGAGAATTCATCAACCTTGAGCAAGGTTCGATTTCTGTGGCCGCTTATGAGGCCAAGTTCTCGGAGCTATCACGTTTCGCGACACATATGATTGCCACCGTGGCAATGAAGGCGAGGAGATTTGAGCAAGGGCTCAAGGATGTTATTATGGAGAAGGTTTCCGTTTTCAGGCATGCTACCTACCCTGAAGTGGTAGACAAGGCCTTATTGGTCGAGGCCAATTCTGAAGCGGTGTCTAAGAAGAGAGAGTTGGCAAGAGGCCAAGCCAGTAGTTCAGCACCTCCAGAGAGGCGGGCTCGTACCGGCCCTTATCAGTATGCATGGCCAGCACCACAGATGAGGCCGACTTATGCACCTCCAGCACCCCGGCAGTACGTGCCATAGGCACCTCGACCTCAGGCTCTTCCTGCCCCACGGCCAGTTACACCTCAAGCAGCGAGGTATACACCACCTTCGGCCCCTCCGGCCTACACATATGAGGTCTGCACTTCATGTGGCAAAAGGCATCCATTAGGAGATTGCCGAAGAGCATCTGGTGGATGTTATCATTGCGGTCGTCAGGGCCACATGATCAGGGATTGCCCTAGCCGGCATTTACCAGGCCAGTCTCAGGGTAGTAGGCCCCCAGCACGCCCAGCAGGATCACACCAGGCGTCATCTCAGACTACCCGGTCCACACCTCAGTCTCTCCAGGCAAACCAGGGGCGAGTTTTGCCTTGACAGAGGGCGATGCACTTGCATCCGATGATGTTGTGCAAGGTACGCAGTTAGAGTTAATTTCTTTATTCGTGATTGTTATGTTATGCTCTGTTCTCTGTGTACGTACTTGGCATGTTCTATATGTATATATACCTACATGTATACACTGTTGATGCATGGATTAACTCCGCTAGTTAAAATTTCAGGAACCCTACTAGTCAATGAGTATTTGGCTCGAGTGTTGATTGATACCAGGTCTACTCATTCGTTTGTCTCGCCGAGTTTTTCAGAAGGCTTTTCTGTGGAGCCTAGTCAGCAAAAACCGGAGTTAGCCATTTCGACTCCTCTCGGTAAAACAGTATTGGCAGATAAAGTGTATAGAAATAGTGTGATCCAAGTTGGAAGCCACGAGTTGGCGGTTGATCTCATCGTCCTTGGATTCCAGGACTTTGACGTTATCTTGGGGATGGATTGGTTAGCAGCACATCATGGGCATGTAGCTTGCTTTGAGAAGATGGTACTCTTCAAGCCGGTAGAAGGAAAACCATTTCACTTTCGAGGGTTGAGAAGTAGAGACATTGCCCGCTTTGCGGCATTGAGCTTAGTGAACCCCGAGGCAAAGGACTCTTCGACTATTCCGGTCGTGAGTGAATTCCTGGATGTATTTCCAGAGGAGTTGCCAGGATTACCTCCAAACAGGGAGATTGAGTTTGTGATTGAGCTTGCACCAGGCACAACTCCTATATTCAAGGCTCCGTATAGAATGGCCCTTATTTAACTCAAAGAGTTAAAGACCCAGTTGGAAGAATTACAAGGTCTTGGTTTCATTCGACCAAGTGTCTCACCGTGGGGTACCTCGGTGTTGTTTGTTAAGAAGAAGGATGGCTCGATGCGGACATGCGTCGATTACAGGCAATTGAACAAAGTCACTATAAAGAATAGGTATCCCTTGCCTAGGATTGATGACTTGTTCGATCAGTTGAAGGGAGCGAGATTTTTCTCGAAGATAGACCTTCGATCGGGTTATCACCAGCTGAAGATTAAGGTGGAAGATGTTCCCAAAACTGCTTTCAGGACTCGGTATGGACACTACGAGTTCTTGGTGATGCCTTTTGGACTCACGAACGCGCTGGCAGCCTTTATGGATTTGATGAATCGGGTGTTCCGGCCATATCTTGATAGGTGCGTGATTGTATTTGTTGATGACATTTTGGTCTATTCCCAGACACGGGAAGATCACGCACGCAACCTATGCCTTGCTTTGGAAATGCTAAGAGAGCACAAGCTATACGCCAAACTTAGCAAGTGTGAGTTTTGGTTGGAAGAGGTGGCATTCCTAGGCCACGTTGTTTCTGCAGAAGGTATCTCGGTAGATCCAAAGAAGATCGAGGCAATTATGAGTTGGGCGAAGCCCAAGAGTGTCACGGAGATACGCAGCTTTCTTGGGTTGGCAGGCTACTACAGGAGATTCGTAGAGGGTTTCTCTAGCCTTGTAGCACCACTCACTTACCTGACGAGGAAGAATGCAAAGTTTGTATGGAGCGATAAGTGTGAGATCAGTTTCACGGAACTGAAGAAGAGGCTTACTACAGCCCCTGTCCTTACTGTGCCATCCGGACCTTATGGGTATGAGGTGTATAGTGATGCCTCACACGTTGGACTTGGGTGCGTACTCATGCAGCACAAGAAAGTCATTGCCTATGCATCAAGGCAATTGAAGGAGCATGAAAAGAATTATCCCACGCACGACTTGGAGCTTGCGGCGGTCGTGTTTGCACTCAAGATTTGGCGTCATTACCTTTATGGGGTCGAGTTCTATGTGTTCACGGATCACAAGAGTCTCAAGTATCTCTTTTCCCAAAAGGAGCTGAATCTAAGGCAACGGCGTTGGATGGAATTTTTGAAAGACTATGATTGTACCATTCAATACCACCCGGGTAAAGCAAATGTAGTGGCTGATGCTTTGAGTAGAAGACCTCAGGGGTTGTTAGCACACATGTTGGTTCAAGAATGGAAGCTACTAGAAGATTTGGCAAATCTGGACATTAGTGTGAATGACTCTGTTCGTAGTCCTATCTTGGCAAATGTCACGGTTCGGCCATACATAATAGATTTGATCCAAGAATACCAAGCCACGGATGCTGAATTGTTGGCTTATCGGGACAAGGAAGTTGCTAAGGATAGTGAGGACTTCTCTCTCACTAGTCGGGGTGCTATCACATTCAAAGGAAGGCTGTGCGTCCCAGCTAATGCAGATCTTCGAAGAGAGATTTTGGATGAAGCACACCATTCGAAGTACACAGTGCATCCAGGGGGTACAAAGATGTACCGGAACCTCAAGAGTCACTTTTGGTGGCGGAATATGAAGAGGGAGGTTGCGGAATATGTAGCACGGTGCTTGGTGTGTCAACAGGTAAAAGCAGAACACATGCGGCCCGCAGGTCTATTACAGTCCATTCCGATTCCCGAGTGGAAATGGGAGAACATATCCATGGATTTCATAGTTGGCTTGCCAAAGACGGCAAGGGGCTCAGATGCGATATGGGTAGTAGTGGATCGTTTGACGAAGTCCGCTCACTTCTTACCTTACCGAACTACTTTCAACTCTAGTCAGTTAGCCTCTTTGTACATCAAGGAAGTGGTGAGGTTGCACGGAGTGCCCGTTAGTATTGTGTCAGATCGGGATCCAAGATTCACATCACGATTCTGGAAAAGCTTCCAGGAGGCTATGGGTTCCCGACTTGATTTCAATACCGCTTTTCATCCACAGACGGATGGACAAACCGAGAGTGTGAACCAAGTCATTGAAGACATGCTTCGGGCTTGTATGTTGGATTTCAGAGGCAATTGGGAAGAGCACTTGCCTTTGGTTGAATTCGCCTATAATAACAGCTATCAGGCGAGTATCCAAATGGCACCATTTGAGGCCTTGTATGGGCGAAGTTGTAGGTCTCCTCTCTATTGGGATGAGGTAGGAGAAAGGAAAGTACTGGGTCTGGAGTTGATTGAGCAAACTGCAAACACAGTTAAGATCATTCGGGATCGATTGAAAGTCGCTCAAGATCGCCAGAAAAGTTATGCGGACACGCGCCGTAGGGACTTGGAATTTCAAGTAGGGGATCAAGTTTTTGTGAAAGTATCTCCTAGCAAAGGGATCATGAGATTTGGAAAGCGAGGCAAGCTCAGTCCTCGGTATGCCGGGCCTTTTGAGATTATCACACGAGTTAGTGAGGTTGCTTACAGGGTAGCTCTCCCACCTCACATGGCCACAGTTCACAACGTCTTCCATGTGTCTATGCTTCGGAAGTACATTACGGATCCTTCGCATGTCATAGACTTGGAACCATTGGAGATTCGAGAGGACCTCACCTTGATTGAAAAGCCGGTTCAGATTTTGGATCGAAGAGATCAGGTGCTTCGCAACAAGACAATCCCTTTGGTTCTTGTGCAATGGCAACACCATGCTCGGGAAGAAGCTACATGGGAGAGTGAAGCCGAAGTCAACGCAAAGTACCCAGAATTAATTGAATGAGTTTTGTATAGGTTTTGTATATGTGGCTTGTATTTTTGTTTTGATTCTGCAATGCATGTCCCGTCCAAATTTCGATGACGAAATTTTTGTAAGGGGGGGAGGATGTAGAGCCCTAGACTTTTCATGCCTAATACATGGCATTTTCGTTGCCAGTTTGCCCTTAAAGAGGTATAATTAATAAATAAGGAAGAAATTAAAAATTTCGAAATGTCAGAAATGTTCCTTTTCGAAGTACGAACCCAACGCAAGTTGAATCGTCAAAATCGGACGAACGAGTCAAAAGATATGGCCAAAACAGTCTGGACCTGTAAGTAATCGTAGCTCGGAAGGCACTAATGACGTAGCTCCGATGGGCGCTAAGGACGTAGCTCCGACAACGTACTCTGACAACGTATACGTTGTGCATCCGTTGTGCAACACACAATGGGTACGTTGTACAGCAACAACGTGTACGTTGTACAGCTCACGACGGGCACGTTATACATAAGACAACGGACAACGTGTTACAGCTCACAACGGGTACGTTGTACATAAGACAACGGACAATGTGTTACAGCTCACAACGGGTGCGTTGTACATAAGACAATGGACAACATGTTACAGCTCACAATGGGTGCGTTGTACATAAGACAACGGACAACGTGTTACAGCTCACAACGGGTGCGTTGTACATAACACAACGGACAACGTGTTCAGCACAGTTCACAGCACGTGTTTGGCACTGTTCACCGCACAACGTGTTCAGCACTGTTCACAGCACAACGTGTTCAGCACTGTTCACAGCACAACGTGCTCGGCACTATTCACAGCACAACGTGTTCGGCACTATTCACACTCGTGTTTTCGCAGAGATTTCAGTAAGGGTATTATGGTCTTCTCGTCGGTTTACTCTTACCTTAAGAGTTTAACCCGAGCCTTTAGGGCATCATTCGACACTTAGAGAGTTTGAGAGAATAGGAGAAAGGGGAGAAGGCGATTCCAACCTAGGGTTTGTCTTTGGAAGAGAAATCAAAGGGTTTTGAGACCCTAGATCACTTCACACTACAAAATTTAAGATTTTTAACGGCGTTTTTAAATCGCCGTGAAAAACCCCAAAAACGCCGTTATAGTCAATCACGGCGTTTCAATCCAAACGCCGTTATTGCTCGCGTCGAGGAAGGTAAAGGCGGCATTTATCTTGACGGCATTTTTAAAACGCGGTCATAGACTAACCTTTAACGACGTTTTAAAAAATGCCGTTATAGACTCACCTTTGACGGCGTTTCTAAAAACGCCGTCATAGACCAAACCTTTCGCGGCATTTGTAGAAACGCCGTCGTAGACTTAACATTTCACGGCGTTTGATAAATGCCGTCATAGTGACCAATACCAATTACAGCGTTTCCCAAACGCCGCGAATAGTCATGACATTAAAAAAAAATTATTTTTTTACCTGTTTTGTACTTGTCAACAATATAAATATTTTTTAAAAACTATTTTATACCTGTCAACAATATAAATATTTTTTTCACCTGGGCTGTACCTGTCAACAATATAAAATAAACAAAACCGTGCCCACAATAACATTATATATATATATATATAAAATTCTACATGGAAATCAGTATAAAATAAATACATCTAATCACAGGTGTCCATCATAATGTAATAATACAATACACATGTCCATAAAAAAGTGTCAATAAATCGTAAGTCTAACTATCTTCATCTCGCTGGTTTCCTCCCGCACCTCTAAAACTCGACAGGTGTGTGCTGCCTGCTCCCTCCTACAAAGATAATTAAATAAAATTATTTATTAGAATATTGAAATAATAAAATTTACAGATTTAATAATTAATATGCAAAGAATGTTCAATCACTAGCATGCATACAAACTTATCACTAACCGCACACCACACCAAATCCTAACCGGGTCTCGGTTTTCGATGTCGTTTCTTCTAACGACCATGGTCCATATTTTGGAGATCACAAGCACCTCAATCAATCAGTATAATTGGAAGGCAAGTATGACTATAATAATGTCTCAAAAATCACAAACAGGAAAGGATTTTGAGGCTGCAACTCAATTGGATATGCTGTATGACTATCCTGAGATAATAGTTGTAGATTCAATTTATTCAAACCCAGTTTACCCACCAAATAGAAGTAATATTCACATAATCCACATCCTGTATAATCAAGTTAAATTATAGCTCATGCTTGACAAAATTAACTCAAGGTGTTTAATTTCAAGAGCTTACCCACCAAAAAATAACAAATTAAAAAAAAAAAATGATGCTGTTTGGAAGAGAAATCATAATAACACAAGGCAAGTATGCAGACTATATCCATACCAAAAGGCAAAGAGGGTTTCAGAATTGTTACATGAAAACCTCATTCCAACAAAGAGTGTCCAATTCAAATCAATATAAATGGGTCTGTTCCTCATCATAAGCAAATCAAAGAAAAGTAAACAAGGAGCAAGCCAAATCACCCACCAGACATTTACCCTGAATTGCCATAAGTTTAGAGTGACTTAAAATTGCTTGAATTTTTATTTTTTTAATCTCACCACCTTATATATTATTGACAAAAGAGAAAATTGAAATCATGGGTTGGTAACATACCTCGAACAGATTAAGAATCTGCAGAAATGGGGACACGGATCACATAAATATTCCAATTTGCTCCCAGGCATCCTTAGTGGATCAAATACAGTCAGAAAAAAATACTTTGAATCATACCCTTCATTCTTTCAAGCCTAGAAGAATCTAACAGAGCAAAATTGATCAGAAAAAAAGGGAAAGAAAAGATCCTGTACCCTTAGATGACAGAGAGGTATGCAGAGGGTTGGTTGGTGTTCTTTATAGGTGGAAGCGATTCTGCTCTACTTTCTTGGAGCTTGAACGAGAGAGAGAGAGAGAGAGAGAGAGCTGGTTTTGAACGTGACATGGAGGGAACCGCCTTGCTTTATGCTGACTGGGTCCATACTCCATACGACCACTCTCCCTTTGCTATGGTTTGTGTATTTTCATGCACCTACGAATAACCAAAGGGATCTCACGAGTGTGGATTAGCAACAGCCCATCTTGTAGCCCAAAGGATTAGGAAAAAGATTACCTCTTGGCTGCATCCACAAACCAGTGGGCGGGAAAGATATCAAATGAGAAATCAAAATCATGGGGAGAGAGTGAAATGACTTCTCCCCTAAATTATCATGAGGTGCCCAAAGTTTTGTGGATGCCCAAGCTCCTAGCTCGGGCAGCCACTAGAGGTAATCTTTTTCCAAAGGATTAAAGCAAGCATGGTATTGGTACACCACAACAAAATAATATTCCAAGGAGAAGACGTGTTGCATTGGAAAAGCCCTTTTTTTTTATATAGCAATAGTCCCTACTCCTACTCCTACTCCGACTATTCCTCCTAACTCTCACAAAGCCCCATTGAACTATGGTTAACATGTATTAACCCATGTGTCCTAACAGTTAGTGGATCTTAACCATAATTAAAGGGAATAAAAAGGGGGATACATGGCATGCAAAAAAGTGAGGAAGGACAAGAGGCAAAAATTATGCAAGACATCCATATGACTTACCATGCTTTATGGGGCAAAATGTTAGGCAATCAAGAGAACATGTGCATTGATGGAGCATAGTTGAGATGAGGATGTTAGAAAACATGGGTTTGAGTACTGCCATTTATGCTCGTTACTAGTAAGGAACAAATTCAGTCATTCTCTAAAGATTTATCTCCTTAAAAAATAAATGAAACAAAAGGAAATCAATAATTCAACTGACCTGATGGGAGATAGTTCTTCAAAGTGATGGGATTTGATGCCTTTGGATGACTACGCGGAAAGTTCCATCAAGAGAGCAGCAAAGAGGAGTAAAACTGTGAGGAACTAGTGAATAAAAATCAAATGATGGTTTAAAACATCAGAAGTAGTAAACAATATTGCAAACAAAAGGCACCTTCATTCTAGTAATGCAGTTGACAACCAAAAATAAAACAATATTGCAAAACCATAAAGTCATTTTTTATGGGAAAAAAAAGATTACATGCAAAGTCCCAACCAAGCCATCCCTGCAGCAAATAAGGAGCCAAAAAACTGGCCGAGTGTAGCACTAGCACCAATGAACCCAAACAATCTTGAACCTGACTGAATACAAAATAAGGTTAGACTTGCACAAGAATCTAGTGCTTATCACCTTAATGCTACATGGAAGCATACAGAAATTAAGCAGTGCAACCTTCAAAATAGAAACATATTTCCAATCATCAGATCAACTTAATATAAGAAAACTACTCAATAGTATTTGCTGGTCAAAATTAATCATAAATTAATAAGCACCCAAGAACGGATATAGTCGTACCCAAAGAAACAAGCCAATTCTAACTGAGATGTAAAACCATCCATGGTTACCCCAACCTGCAGAATATGCAGAACTGGCTTGATTAACAGCGACCTTCAGATCCTCTTTAAAAGTAGAGGATTGAGAAAATGGAACCTCGAAATGGAATGTAGTACAGATAATAATTAAATTTCTAATAAGCATACTAACTCATACCGTATTTATGTAGCATTGAGCTTTGCTCTTACCCTGGAACTAGAAGGTGAATATCCAGTTGAGGAAAAGTGCCATAGAATGAAGAATATAACAAGGGAGACACTAAAAAACCTGTGTATTAAAACCAATGCCTGAAATTTCAAGAGTCACCTATCATGTGATGAAATGAGTAGCAAACCCAAATCTAGAGAGCTAAGAGTTAGAAATCTTCTTGAAAATAATCAGTTTACAAAGATACAACAACCCAATGTTGAGATGTTACTATTCTCAATAACAGTAAGGTCTTAAACTTACTCTTAATCTATTCAATCCTATAGGATCAGCTAGATTGCCCAATGGTCAATATAAATACATGCTCAACTGCTCAAGTACCAGTTTCCTGACCTCATGTGAGTAAGGAAACCATTACATTATATTAATTTATGTGTGCATCCTGAGAGACATCAACCTATGACTGTTTCAAGAAACTATCGTGGGGCTAGATTATAGCTTAATCTAAACATTTGAAAGGCTGAGTATGGGACTCAGTTAACGGTTGATAACAAGATATTTAGCACAAACAGCTTCACAACCAAGGTAAAATAAAATGAAATTGTCTACAATAAGTAAAACAAAATGAAAAATTTAGAATGCGGAATTAACTGCATGAATTTCAAAATCATGTTACATCTTTATTATAGGTGCTCCTGAACAGGGGCAGAGCCAAGGGCATCTGCCCTCCACCCCACCCCTCAAACTACTGAAAATCATGGAATTTTTTTTATTAGGCATAAGCATGACGAGAATCTCTCATACAACACTAAGCAATTGCCACCTCCTAACTATCTTCATTCTTTTAAAAGTATCGATGATTGTAGGGAGGCAAGACGTCCATAATGTAAAAAAGCCACGGCAAAAACAGAAGCCAAAAAAAAAAAAACAAAGTTATACAACCCTACTAGATCAATACAGACACCTGGTGATCTTCTAATTACTACAAGCACCTAGTCAAAATGAGCTCAATAGACCATTTCCATCTCAAGGAAACACGCTTTCAATGGTCCGTTTTTATGCCACCAAATATAATGAATCTAACTACAATCATGGATTAAAATTGCCATACAATATATTCATCAACCTACTCCAAAAAGAGAATCACAAAATCTTTCCATGGTTGCTCCAGTGGTCGGATTGTATCCTCAAATGTCAAGAGACCCGATTCAAACACAATTCCCTCAGAGAATCTCTCTCAAGTTCAACAATACTCTTAAATATCCATGGAAAGCATATTCAACCCTAACTTTACTTGACACAATTATTAGGTTCAATAGAATTGCATCTAGAAACACCCAAAATATGACCATAATCTCAATATATAAGTTCAAATTGAAGTTGCCATCCTAATCATAAGAAATTCCAAAGCCTTTAAATGCATCCCAAACCCCCCATTGCAACCATTAGACTGTATGCAGTGGTACCAAATAATTTCAACAACCCCATAAACCAAATCTAACAAAGCAACAAACATTCTAAAAAATTGCATCAAAAAATTCAAAATCCAAACTCACTTGACACTGCTACTCCGTTCCCCAGAATGCCCCATTGCCACCTCAACAGAATCCGAACCCTCAGATTCTTCGCTCTTCCCTTTAAAATTGGACCAAAATTTCCGGCCAGCCGAGCTTGAGCTAAGGCTTAGCTCAAGCTCGGCTTGAACACAAGTCTAATTAAACTGGGTAATGTTTTATCTCACTCTGATTTTGATTTGTTTTCTCCTTTGATCAGTTTCTCTGTGGATGGCACTCCCATCAGAGAGTTCAAGAACTCAGAATCCATTGGTGTTCCATTCCCCAAGAACCAGCCTATGAGGATCTATTCGAGTCTCTGGAATGCTGACGATTGGGTTACGAGGGGTGGGCTGGTCAAGACAGACTGGACCCATGCTCCCTTCACTGCTTCCTACAAGAACTTCAATGCTAATGCTTGTGTCTGGTCTTCCGGCGCCTCTTCTTGCACTTCACAATCTCCTTCCTCTACGGCTGACAATAATGCCTGGCTTTCGCAAGAGATGGATTCAACAAGCCAAGAGAGGATGAAATGGGTGCAGAAGAATTACATGATCTACAACTACTGCACCGATACAAAGCGCTTCCCTTAGGGCCTCCCTCCGGAATGTGCCAATGCCAATCAGTCCTAGAGATTGACACGAGATTCAACATTCCAGAGAGATAGCAATTAATTTGCCGTAGTCATTCAATTATTCTTTCATTCATGAGTGATCTTCACACTTGTATTCGATTGTTCTTTATCCTTTTAGCTGTCACTGAAACAACACAGATGGATAATTCTCTTAGCATGCAATATATAAAATTTACATTCTACTTGCTTGCTTTCCAAATACCTTACCGATCAATGGACGGAAAAAGAAAATAAGAAAATGCCTACATGGAAACCATTCAAATGCCCAAATGACTTCCAAGTATAACAGCCCGGCTTTTTAAAAAATATTAATTCATTTTTGAAATTTTTTTAAAAAAAAACAGAGTCTTGAATGAAATTCCGAATAAACACCAAATTCCACAGGTCCACCACAAATCAGGCCTCGTTTGGAATCTTCTTTTTTCAGCTCCCTGGAATGCCGTGCTAGGGTTAGGGTTTTGGATCCGAAGTCTCGAATCGACTTGGCTCTTGCGTTTTCCATTTCGTGATATTCTAAATTGAGATGGGTTAGGATTGTTAGGGACTTACTATTATCGTCATGGTTGGTGTTTTAAAGCTCTGATGCCTGAAGAACAATTACTGAAGAGGAGAGATCTCTCTAGGGTTTCGATCAATGGCTTCATCTGGTTTCTTCGTGATCTGTCTTCTCCATTCTGTGGTTGCTCTGACTTGTGGAGCTCTGATGATGTTCTATCAGAATGAGATCTCTGCGTTTGGGCATCGAACCAGATCCCTCATGCACTCCTCCTCCACCGCTTCCTTGCAAACGTTAAGAACGAACGCAGCGACAAAGATCATAGAGAGATCAACCGCCGCAGCATAAACTTCTGCATCGCCGGATCGAATTTCTGCAGACACAACTGAAGCATATAAAAGAGAGATTCAGAGATAAATAAAGTCGTTTCTTCATGGCGGAGGAAGCTATCAATCGAGATCTGACGAAACCCTAGGTTGTTCAAGTAGAAAACAGGAGATTAAATGGAGATAAATCGCTGTTGAAGATCTGAATAGAAACAACATAGAGGAGAAAATAGGAGCTTTCTTGGCATAAATCTATTAATCAATACTCTGCCATTATCATTAAAACCAACAGATCTAAGAAGAATAAAAGAAATAATCACCTTTGGTTCCTTCTTGAAGGGTGTTCTTGAGACCCTGTAAATTAGGGTTATGAGAACCCTGCAACAGAACCTTCAATTCATCCCCAAGACAACCCAACGTGGCCGTGTGTTGGGGAAGGAGGAGAGATACAAGCGAGAGCGAGAGAGAGACAAGCGAGAGAGAAATAATCACCTTAATGTGCCGGTGCCGAGGCAGGGGCAGCGCAGGGGAGTCGGAGTCGGAGCCGGAACAGGGGAGCCGGGGGAGGAGTAGGGAAGCCGGAGAAGGTGGCCGGAGCTGGAGCAGAGAGCAGTGGAGGGAAAGGGAGAGAAAATGTGGAGGGAAAGGGAAGTGGGAAAAGGAGGGAAAGGGAAGTGGGAAAAGGGTCGGGCGTCGGGCCCTAAATTGGCAAATACAGGTCCTTTCACGGCGTTTTAAAAAAGTGCCGTGAATGGCCATGTCTTCCGCGGCCCTTTTTAAAAAAACGCCGTAATAGAATCCCCCAACTGCGGCGTTTTCCACTAAAGCGATGTGATAGAATCCCCCAACTACGGCGTTTTCTTATAAAACGCCGTGATAGAGTCCTTCCGTCATCTCTTCGAGGGCGTTTCTATAAAAACGCCATGGTTGACCCTCTTTCGAGACGTTTTTTGTTAAACGCCGTTAAAAAATTGCCGCTAAAGGCTTATATTTTTGTAGTGTCAAGTCTGGTTTTTCTCCAAGATCACGGCTCAAACACTCGTGGAGAGCGTTCTCCAAGCTAGGGCAGCAGCTACACAGTCGTTTTGGAAAGGGGATTTCTTCCTCACTTGATCAAGGTCGGTACTTCTTGCTACCCTCCTAGTTATAGTTCCTCTTTTCCTTTTATTTCTTTTGATTTTATTTCCTTTACACATGTGCTACGAGATGGATGGTTGTGAATGGTGAATGGAGGTGGATATTGGCGAATGGATGCCGTGTGGATGATGTGATGAATGAATGGGAAAGGGTATTGTACTAATAATGAACATACAAGTGTGATGTGAGCATAACCCACCTAGAAAAGCATGATTTAGGTTTAAATGAATAATGAATAATGAACACACTATGTTTGATGAAATGCCAAGGTGAATAAAGTGAGTTGTAAATTAGGAAATGCATGCCTAATAAATTATGGATATTGCTAGGACCTATGATAGTGTGTTTTCTTGCTTTCCCTAAATGATATGAATGTTACATTGCTCAATCATTGATGTTATATGTGTTGTGAAATTACCCAAATGTCATATTTAAATTTTAATGCAAGTATGTACACGGTTCCCACGAGCACGGCATGCATGACATGATTTATCGAGGTTTTCAAGAACATGGTTAGAGGTGGGACATATCCTACGATATGTTTTACCTCGCTCTTGGCAAGGACAAGTCAATCATGCATTATCATAAGAAGGGTCTCCCTTCTCTCGCAAGTGCATACATATCATAAGAAGGGTTTCCCTTCCCTCGCAAGTACATCTCACAAGGACATCTCACAAGTGAAAGGACATGACATGAGCATTTTAGGAAGAAGGGTCTCCCTTCCCTCACAAGTAGATTACATTTCCGAGCAAGCAAGCATGATACATGACATGACAAGCATGGGCATTCTAGGAAGAAGGGTCTCCCTTCCCTCACAAGTAGTTTACTTTCCAAGCAAGCATGACATGGCATGACACGCATGATATGACAAGATAAGACAACATGACAAGTTTCAAGCACGGAAATGGTATTTCCAATCAAGTCAAGTGCACAAGGTTTTCAAGGGTTTTATCGGCTTTCTACGAAATACAAGCATGATTATAAATTGCTTTACTCCCTTGTATGATATGAATTGTTTCCGTCTAATATATATGAATTGCTTCTGATTTATGTATTGCCATTTTTATGCTATGACTATTGGTTAGTATTTAGTACCCGCTGAGTATTCCATGCTCAGCCATACTTCTTATGTCGGCAGGTTCTGAGGGAGCTGCTGCTCCATTTGATGTTTATGCTCCGAGCCCTTGGGTGGAGGAGAAGTACATCGAGGAACCTTTGGAGGAACCTCCAGTAGAGGGTTACCATTAGGTGGTTGTAGATTCTGAGTGAATAGCTGTGGGTGAGATGAGAGATATACATTCATGTATTTTGGCGGGTCTGTCCGCACTTTCTTTTGGTTACTTTTTGTATAAACTTGGATTCGTATATACATAGAGGTTTGTTTAGACTTCCACTGTGCTATGTTAGAGTATGTTTCCGTTGCTTATATCCTCTATTGTATATGCTCTGTGTTTTTTTTTTTGCAGGTTGATTTGTCAAGCAAGTCATGTAAGTCATGATTAGTCGTCCAAAGTTCACTCTAACTCCTAGGGTGGGTTTTGGGTCGCGATAGGGTAGCTCTTTGAATGATTTGGGGGTGGATCTGAGTTTTCCCTTCTTCCATTGTTAAGTGAGAGAGTGACATCTTTGAAGAGAGATTTGATTTCTTTGATGTCTTGCTATGATTGAGAGAGTTGTCATGATGATTTATTGGTCATTCAATGTTTCTCCATGCTCCATTTTCTTGGCTCTTGATCCGCGTTTTGGACAAAGCGAAAGCTGGAAATAAAGAACGACTCATTACCAGATTGAGATGGACTGAATGATGATGATGCCTGAGCATAAGTGCAAGCTATGTGAGACTCCAAAAAAGAGGGAAAAAACTCAATCCTACGCAGCTATCCCCCTTTTTATCGCCACATGTCAGATGATGCGTGGTGCTCGAGATCAATTTTCTGCCATCTACTAGAGACAATCCCATGCCAGTGTCATGAGTGTGATGTACCTGCTAATAAACTTCTTTCATGAGATGGAAACTAGTTTCTTCTTCACACGCTAGGGCTGTCAATGAGCCGCGTTAGGTTGGGGTCTATTTAAGCGTAGCCTTCACTTGTAAGGGATTGACTCAAGGCTGGCCTAAGCCCTTAATGGACCTAAACTAACTAGGCCCAAGCCGTATCGTCATGGCCTAAGGTCGAGCTTGGACTTGAAATGAGGAAAAGAAAAACTATTTTGGTCATAATATTTGGTGAATAATAATCTGAGGATGGATAACGCCCAACAAGGCCGCAAAAATTAAAATACCATATGAGTTGGAAGGAAGTGAGGGAGTGGGCTGATTATTGAGAACCCTTATATATGGCGGTCATGCCGTAAGAGTGTAATTCCCTTATTTTTCTTAGTGTCTGGTTGGGGTTTGCCTTACCCCCAAGCTTTCTAGAACCAAAAAAAAATGTTCTTGAAATGCATTTTGGGAAGGGAAAAAAGTTGTGTGGGCTTTTAGAGTGTTTGGGGGGTTTGGGTTCACGTGATGAGATGTTGACATTAGTCTAAATTTAGTTTGTCAAGCAGATCTTAAGATACATTAATGGATACTAATAGACATATCAGGTTAATGTACCAGCCTTAATATTTCTATAGGGTTGAAGTATGTGGGTAACTTCAATAGTAACGTTGAATATAACATGCATATATATGAAAAGGAGTGGAAGACATCAAAGAAATGTTGTCCTTCCACACATAAAAAGGTGATGTGATGTTGGCCATTAATCTTCCAATCATATGGTTGTGTGCGTGTATAAACATACGTGTTGTTTTTTATGTATCTCCCAATCTCTTTCTATATATATATATATTTACTAATATTATATACCGATTGGTTCCACGTGGATATCTCAAATCATTTTATTCTCTTTAAGTTAATGCCACGTGTCAATTGACATGGCATGTATTAACTTTCTCTCTCTCTATCTTCATCTCCTCCAAGTAAAAATCAATTGATTAGTCTCTTGTTTGTATATATATATACATGCATATTGTATGAGAGCCGGGTCGGGCTAGATTGTGGAGGGCGTTTTTCAATCCCACCCCTCATGTCAACACCTAACCTGGCTTATAGGCTTTAGGGGCGAAAAAAACAACCATCAATTTTACGGACTTAGAGGACCTGTAGGTACCCTCATCCTAGGGCCGGACAATAATTGGGGTCATTTTTTATTTTAAGAAGACACCCCTGTGTTACTAGTAACTATACTGGGTTGCGGATAAACTTAGAAAACAATATTAATTCCGATTTCATCCATCCGATCCGCCTAATTTTTGTTTACATATTTCTAGTCATCATAATAGTCTTCGCTTCTTTTGGTCAGTATTTTCTGGAAGGCATTGGATTTACTCTAACAGACGCCGAGGTGGGATTTCGGGAGTCCACAAATCAAAGGACATGTGGTGATAAAAAGGGGAGAATTGATTTAATTTTCTTCTCAAGATTTTGACTTCTCCCCACTTGATATCTCCCCCTTTTTATTGCCACGCGTCCTTTGATTTGTGGATGCCTGAAATCCCACCTTGGGCATCCGTCAGAGTAAATCGGATGCCTTTTTGTAACTTTACATTGAAAAAACAGAACTCTAACAACTCGTACAAACTTTAAATTCATGAACAAATCCCTATTTTTCTGCTCATTCAGTTTCTTAGAGCCACCTTTTACTTTTGACGATCTGGTTATTAAGAAAGGAGAAAGCGCTTTTCTTTTCAGATACCTCGAATCACCCATTGGTCATCTTGGCAACATCAAGTTGAATTTCTCTCACCTTTATTCTTGCATCCATTACAGCTAGAATGGTCTCATGCTTTTATGTTTTATTTCATCTTGAAAATATGTTTTTTTTAATTTTGATGCATGCATGAATCTCAATCAAATTAGATAAATTTTGGACTGATATGCAGTCCTAATTTGACTTTATTCATTTCAGCCGCAGTTTTAGAGTCTATTTTTGGTTTGATGGTTTAATCACCGAAGGCAGCCGGATCTTAAGAAACATATACATTTGGATCCAGGACTCTTGGGAAAGCACTCCGTCAGAGGGGATGTGTCTTGAAAAGCTGTTGGAAAACAAAGAAGAATGGGTCTTCACGGAGGAAAAGAAAAGAGATGATTGGTTAATTTGGGGTTTTATTTGATGTAACACATGTACAAATTGTATAGCAGCAGGCTATTATGCATGTTTCATTTCCATAACAAATATTTTCTTTTAGGAATGATAAGCATACTCTCACAATCCCTGCTCTCAAAAAAGCAAATAAATAAATCACTTCGTAACAATCATTCTTATTAATTATTATATTAACCTTCACTAGTCTTTTTTATCCCTGTATATTAAATATTATTTTATTCGTTATATGAGTATTTTAGTATTTTCATATGAGACAATTCATTAAATAAAAGAAAAAAAAAAGATTGGATCAGCCAATCGCGATTGGACTCTGGAAGAGTTCAATCACTAACCCTTAGGGCTCAACAATCTAAACTTCGTTTTTAGAATTTAATATATATATATATATAATATACATTAACCTTAGGGTTAAAATTTCTTAACCCTTGGGTAATTTTTTTAATTTTTTTCTAAAAACCAAGATTAGATTGTTGAACCCTAAAGGTTAGTGATCTTAACCATGGTTAATAGGGGTTAAAAGGGACACATGTTGGCTTGTGGGTGCGATTGAACTCTCCCCAATTTCAATCTTGACTGGTTGTGGTCCAAACATGACAAAATATATGAAAAGTCAAACTATGCTTTCTTTCTTGTGCGTAGTAACTGGTTTTCTGTAAAAAAAAAAAAAAAAGTAAACTACCCTTTAACTTGAGTAAGTGGTAAATAATACAGTGACAAAAATATCTTTAAAGGTTTATAGTTGCACACTAAGGGAACATTAGCAACATCATAGATATATGGAAATATATTGAAGGAGGGCCAAGATGGGATATAGAAATAGGAAGTAAGAATAGGGAGTAACCCTAGACTGATATATATGTATATATATTATTGGCTAGAAATCTGGTTTGTGTCGGATGTGCCAGCACCATGTGGTGCAATCAGACAAAAACCTTTATAACCCAGGCACCGAGTTGGACAGAGTGACCGAGAGCACGTTCATTTCGGCCGTCAAGTCAGCCACCGCCGAAATATGTCGATCGGGCGATTTAGAGAGGGGGGTTTGTCCTTCTATAAAGAGTTCTATTGCTTTCGGTGACCGAAGGGCTTTCCAAATTAACAGAGTAGAAAAGAATATGATAATATAGTGTGCATGTGTGGAAGATGAAGAAGATGATTGGATAGAAATAATCTAAATTTAATAGAAAGTAATCGTAGAAGATAACTTACAAACTATCATGTGATCGAAGCAAGTCGCAGAGGCAAATACAAAGTCCCACCGTGGTGGATAATGCTAGAAGCAAAATGGCTAAACAGACTCTCCCGGAGAAGTAAACTAAGTCGAGGTAAGTTCCTATAGGAATCAGTTACCAAAGACTATAAAACTAACTCTCCCAGAAGAAGAGTAGGGTTGCCATGGGGCAAGTTGTTGTGGAGCAAAGTGTTGGGTGTGTAGGTTGATTGTGTGAGAGCTTCTCCCTTTGGGGTCTTGGCTTCTTTATACATCTCAAAGACGGTTATGGTAACCATTATGTCCAACTTGATGCAAAATCTTGATTTCAACCATGTGGCCTTGAGATGGTTACTCTCCTTTGGAGCAAAATTTGTTATAGGAATCACCCTGGTAGACAACTGTTCCATTTCAAACATATTTGGGCGCGAACTGCCACGTGCCTGATACTTCTTGTGTTGAACTCCAACACGTGTTTGGATTGGACCATTTATCATCTTCGGAAGGAACCCTACTATAGGCCTTTGGTATTTAGGTTCAACAATGTTTTAAAAAGGCCTAGCCTTGATTGGTATAATGGGCTTGATCTATGGCACGTTGGATTGCTTGCTTATTTAACTTGGGCCGCAAGTTTCTGGTGTAAACAATGCCCCCTGTTTCTTTGGTTTTTTTATTAGAGAAATCCGAAGATACAGAACTCTTTCTTGCAATGTTTTTTTCTCGATGGTTATGGTATACGTATCAATACCCTACCAACGCAGCCGTTTTCTTGAACTTATCTTTCCAAAATCTTACCTGTTTTTTTTTTCACGCAACATCATCATGATAGCTGTCAAAATTCGAATTTTGATAGTCCCTACGTCACCCTTTTTTAAAAGAAACCCCCTAGAGTACCTAACTCTCCATTTGGGCTGACTGACCCGGTTTTTCCAGTAGTGAAACCGAAGCCCAATACTTTTGGGGTAGCTGTTGATTTTCTTGATCCATCGGATTAGACTCCGACTTATGAAACTCCCCCTTGGTCGGTGTATTCCATGTCTTCTTCCTCTCGCTTGGATGAAAACGTTGAGAAATTTGGTAAGCTTTTACTTTCCATGTAATGCTTGATGTTTAGAGTTTCATCTAACATTTTTTTTTCCTTTATTGTAAGAGGCAATGTTGTACCTACTTTGCTTAGGTTGTTAATAGAGTTGGACCTCACCGAAGGTCCCTATACTCGAGTAGTTCTTCTATCAAAAGTTTGGCCAAGCCTTCCAAATCCACTAAAGTTGTAGCAAGCAAACGTTCCGCTTAGGGAACGAAACGAGCCAGACAGACTTCTTATTAGACCGTTATGTTTGCCTAAAGATTACAATCATAGGTACCCTTAATAATTTTGATGATAACACAAATAATGAAATGACATTTGTGTTACTAATGTCCCCTTTAAGTGTTTATAAAAAATAGTGTACAAGAGAATTAGCCAACCATTCAAATAATAAAGCATGAAATTGTCATCCAAGTTGGAAAAAGAGTCATTCAAGTCAAAATGAAGAAGCACAAAATGATCAAATTCAAAAAGAAAATACAATCATTTAGAAGATCAAGTTAAAGTTCATGCCAAATTTCATAAGAAGATGAAGTTTATCTAAGAATAAATCTTGGAAGATCCAAGATCATGTTTGAAGACTCTCAGGAAGGTTTATAGTTTATTTTTTATCCTTCGATAGTGCTTAAGACTTATGTAAAAAGTCCTCAAAAGTTGGATGTTGGAAAAGCTCACAAACATAGATTGATCAAAGGTGTCTTAAGACCAAATTGAAAATCATTCTAAGGACTAAAAATATTGTAATTATCTTGATAAAAATAAGGTAGAAGACCTATGAAATCATTCTTATCTTTCAGGTCAAGTAAAAAGGATTTTCTGGTGAAAAAAAGGCATCCAGATAACTGGATAAAGGCACGGGATTTTATCTGGCCATTATGTTCATCCAGTTGACCAGATCTCCAATCCAGTCTATCGGATCCTTTGGGACGAGCATTAAATGTACAGTAATGGCTATTTTGCATTAAATACTACTCCAATGACCATAAATCCTCTTGGGTTATAAATTGGAATCATTTATGAATGAAAAACAACTCTTGATCAATCTATTAACTCAAATAATTCACTAGAAGTTCAAATTCTCAAACCCTTTGTGAAAAACCTAGAATCCCAAATATGTGTTCTTAAGTTATTCAACTCCAACCTTTGAGAGATTTTCATAGAGCTTCAAAGAGATATTTTTCAGCTCATCTAAGGAACAAATTTCTAGTTTGTAATCTCTGCATATACTTTGTAATGAAAATTCAAGAATTTTGGATTCTTGTGATTGAAGCGGTAAGCTTCGGGAAAAGTCAAGAGAGGATTGCTCTCTTGAAAGGATAGGTCTGATCTTCACCCATAAGAAAATTGTAAAGATTTGATCTTCAACTGAAAGAAAAGCATTTGATAGTGTATCATGTTGAATCCTTGAGTGGGAAAGCTTAAGACGAGGATGTAGGCGGGAGTGCCGAATCTCGAGAACAACTCTTTGTGTTTGCTCTCTCTATCTCTCACCCTTTCTTTATTATTCCATTAATGTAGAATTGTTAGTTTTCATTCCCTTGTTAATCTGTTTAATTTAAATTCCGAATTTGCTAAGACCCTATTCACCCCTCTCTAGGGTCCAAAACTTGGGCAACATGTTGATGCAGGAGCAACCTTTGTAATTGATGATGATGATGAAGAAACTTCAGCAGCACCTCCCCAAAAAATGGTGGAAATTCCTACTTCAATGAGCTGTAAATTCAGCGTGGCATCAGCTTCCAGCTCTCCCAAATCAGTCAACAACATAGTATCTCTAGTCTCGTCGACAGACAGTGCAGCCAAGTCTTCTCCTTCTTAGGACTTAATGCCCATAGCGACTTTGGTTAGTCAGTCAGCCAAATTGTCCTCCAAGAAACCAAAACAGGTTTTAGAAGAAAGAAAAATAACGAAGGGTATATCTGTTAGGGATGAAAGCAGTCTCCAAACATTGGCCGATGATGATGAGTTTTGGGAGAATCTAGAAGATGACCTGAGTACTCTTTGGCCGATAGTTAATTTTCTAGTGGCTCATTATCTGTCTATCACCGAAGTCCTTGCTCTGGATTTCTAGCAAGTTATCCATCCTGACCGTCAAACCAAGTTTCAAGAAATCAAGGCCATTTTACTCTCGCCTTCAAGTATTTCCAAGTCTCATCAGTCTTTTCTTGATCAAACCTCCACAATCTTTGAAATGAGTAAGTCCTTTGAAGAATATGGCAAAAAAATGGCTTCGTTTAGCCGAGTTGTTTCTCATTATGAGTCATTAAGGGTATAGGCCCTTTCTCTCAAGAATTCTCGGTCCCAGTTGATCATCAAAGTGAAGCTAGCAAATTATGAAACTACGCAAGTTAAGGACGAGATTGACAACCCAATCATCAACTTACTCTTCTTCAAGGAAGGTTGGCATATTTGGAAATGGCTGCCAGAGAAAGAGAAAGGAAGAAAACAAAACTTCTTCTCGCAGCGAAGACAATCGTTGAAGAGAAGAAAGGGATGGTTGAAGAAGTATATGCGGTAGAGGAGCAAAGAACCATTTTTCATTTCAAGTAGGAAGAAACTATAAAGCTATGGAAGGATTTCCAAGGTTTGGATTCCGATGGTATCTGATCAAAAATTTCTTTTTCCCTGACTAGTGACCACAACCCTTTTATTTGTCAAAGGTCTTTGGTTGAGAAACCATTTTACCGCCGATTTTCTTAAACATGTTCTCTTTTTGTTTTGGCTATAGGCCATGTTTGTAGCACCCTAGAACTTCTTATGGCTAAGGAATAGTGTATTCAAAGCAAAATGGCATACCCCATGTTGAAATTGGTATTTTATGATGAATTAGAGGTTAGCGACCCAAGTGCAACGTGAAAAAGGGGGTCTAGAGCCTTAAGAATGATGAAAATGGAGTTGGAAACACCCTTATGGGTCTGTAGGGGAAAGAAACCAAAACCTGGGGAGTGTGATTGATCACAAGTAAGGTGCAATCGATCGCATATAGGTGAAATGGGTCCCAAACATTCTGGACCAAGTTCAATAGATGGGTCTCCAAGTGCGACAGATTGCAGCGACCTGCGATCGATCACATGCAGGGAAAAATTAGACCAAAATCTTCGGGTTCAGGTGTGACAAATCACTCTCAGGTGCAATCGATCACGCTAGATCTGTGATGGATCGTAGTTAGTGTGCGATCGATCGCACGCGTGTGCTGATGCCAAATTTGAGGGTTTTAAACCCTTGGCTTATAAGGGGATCTCATTTTTTGGGATTTCTTAGACCTAGAGCAAAGAAAGGGGAGAGAAAGGAGAAGAGGAGATTGGGGGAAAATCCAAGAGGGGATTTTGGATTAGGGATCAAGGAGCTCAAGCTTGATGATTTCCAAGCTAGGATCATCCTCCATCAAGCTTGAAGGTTTCAAGTAGAAGGAGCATTCCGGTTATGAGTAAGTTCCTGGATGTCTTTCCAGAGGAATTGCCCAAATTGTCTCCAGATAGAGAGATTGAGTTCGAGATTGAGCTTGCGCCCGACACTGCTCTGATCTCTAGGGCTCCTTATAGGATGGCCCTAATTGAACTGAAGGAGTTGAAGCTGCAGTTGGATGAACTGTAAAGCCTGGGTTTTATTAGACCGAGTGTCTCACCATGGGGTGCCCCGATGCTATTTGTGAAGAATAAGGACAGCTCAATGCGTATATGCATTAACTATAGACAGTTAAATAAGGTTATGATCAAGAACCGTTATCCTTCACCACGGATAGACGACTTGTTTGACCAATTGAAGGGAGCGAGATTCTTCTCTAAGATTGATCTTAGATCGGGGTATCATCAATTACAGATCAAGGTAGAAGATATTCTAAATACGGCTTTAAGGACTCAGTATGGGCACTACGAGTTTCTTGTCGTGGCTTTCGATCTCATGAATTTGCTGAGAGCCTTTATGGATCTGATGAACTGGGTGTTCGAATCATACTTAGATCGATACGTGATTGTGTTCATTGACGACATTTTAGTGTATTCTCAAACACGAGAAGATCATGCGCGAGACCTTCGCCTTGCCTTGGAGATGTTGAGAGAGGATAGGATATATGTCAAGTTAAGTAAGTGTGAATTCTGGCTAGAAAAAGTAGCATTCCTAGGCCACGTGGTGTCAGCGAAAGGGATCTCGATTAACCCAATGAAGATAGAGGCAGTTATGAACTGGAAAAGACCCAAGAGTGTCACCGAGATTCGGAGTTTCCTTGAATTGGCAGGTTACTACTGGAGATTTGTAGAGGGGTTCTCCAATTTAGCAGTGCCTCTCACATATTTGACTCAGAAGAATGCCAAGTTTTTATGGAGTGACAGATGCGAGATCAGCTTTCAGGAGCTAAAAAATGGCTCACTACGGCTCCCGTACTCACAGTGCCATCCAGGAGTGGCGTTTTCATAGTGTACAGTGATGCCTTCCATGTGGGATCATGCAGCACGGTAAATTCATTGCCTATAACTCAAGGCAATTAAAGGAGCATAAGAAGAATTACTCCACTCATGATTTGGAACTCGCCATGGTGGTTTTTGCCTTGAAGATTTGGCAGCACTATCTCTACGGGGAGCAGTTTGAAGTGTTCACAGATCATAAGAACCTTAAGTATCTAATTTCCCAGAAAGAGTTGAATCTGAGGCAAAGAAGATTGGTAGAATTTTTGAAAGATTATGAGTGCTCCATCCAATACCACCTGGGTAAAGCAAACATGGTGGCAGATACATTGAGTAGGAAGTCAAAGATGCTTGTTGCATATATGATGATTCGGGAGTGGAAGTTGTTGGAGGACTCATCCAACCTTGACATTAGTTTTATTCCTCCTACTCATAGGCCATTGATGGCAAATATCACGATGAAGCCATGCAACTTAGATCGGATCCGGGAGTTGCAAGTAGCGGATGCCAAGTTGTGTGCTTTCCGTGACAAGGCGGTTAGCAAAGGGGGTGATGAGTTCACCACAAACGGTGATGGAGCAATTACGCTTAAGGGTAGGCTTTGTTTCCCATCTGATATAGACCTCTAGAGAGAGATTCTAGATAAAGCCCACCATTCTAAGTATATCGTACACCTTGGTGGTACGAAGATGTACAGGAACCTCAAAGGGTACTTTTGGTGGCAGAACATGAAGACGGAAGTAGCAAAGTATGTATCCCGTTATTTGGTATGTCAGCAAGTGAAAGCAGAACATATGAGACCCACAGATCTATTACAGTCCCTCCCTATTCTCGAGTGGAAATATGAGCACATCTCCGTGGACTATTTTGTTGGCTTGCCACGGACGACAAAGAACTCAGATGCAATATGGGTTATGGTAGACCGTTTGACGAAGTCTGCACATTTCTTGCCAAATCAGACCACTTTCAACTAAAACCAACTAGCGGCATTGTACATCAAGGAAATATTTCGATTGTATGGAGTGCCAGTGAACATTGTTTTGGATAGGGATCCAAGATTCACATCTAGGTTCTGGAAAAGCTTTCAGAGCGCAATGGGTTCCCCTTTGGAATTTAGCACGGCCTTTCATCCTCAGACTGACGGGCAAACCGAGAGGGTGAATCAAATAATAGAAGACATGCTCTGAGCTTGTATGCTAGACTTCAAGGGAAGTTGGGAAGACCACTTGCCTTTAGTGGAGTTCGCTTATAATAACAGTTATCAGGCGAGCATCCAAATGGCACCTTTTGAGGATTTATATGGGAGAAATTATAGATCTCCTTTGTATTGGGATGAAGTCAGGGAAAGGAAGGTGTTGGGCCCCGAGTTGATTGAACAGACCGCAGACAGGGTCAAGATAATCATAGAAAGGTTGAAGGCTGCATAGGATTTCCAAAAGAGCTATTCAAACAACCGAAGACAAGATTTGGAGTTCAGACTAGGTGATATGGTCATTGTTAAAGTCTCACCTACAAAGGGCGTTATGAGGTTTGGAAGGAGAGGCAAGCTCAACCCGAGATATGTGGGTCCATTTAAAATCATCACCAGTGTGCATACCGGATTGCTCTACCTGCTCATATAGCGGCGGTCCACAATGTATTCCACGTCTCTATGCTCCGGAAGTATATCCCGGACCCTTGACATGTAATCGAGCTAGATCCGGTAGACATTCGGGAGGATCTCACGCTAAAAGAACAGCCCATCCAGATCTTGGATAGGCGAGATCAAGTCCTACGCAATAAGATCATTCCTTTAGTCCTTGTAAGATGGCAACATCATTCGATGGAAAGAGGCTACATGGGAGCAAGAGGCCGAAGTGAGAGAAAAATATTCTCAATTGTTCGTTTAGAACTTTGGCATTCTCTTTTGTATTTGTTAATATTTTGTATATGTATGTATCGTCCAAATTTCGAGGATGAAATTTTTGTATGGGGGGAGGATGTAGCACCCTGAAACTTTTTATGGCTAAGGAATAGTTTATTCAATGCCAAATGGCATTTCCCATGTTGAAATTGGTGTTCTATGCTGAATTGGAGGTTAGCGACCCAAGTGCGGCGTGAAAAAGGGGGTTTAGAGCCTTAAGAATGATGAAAATGGAGTTGGAAACACCCCTAAGGGGAAGAAACCAAAACTTGGGAAGTGCCATCGATAGCAGGTAAGGTGCAATCGATCGCATGCAGTTGAAATGAGTCACAAACATTCTGGACCAAGAGCGATAGATGGGCCTCCAGGTGCGCCAGATCGCAGGGAACTGTGATTGATTGCAAGGGTGTGCGATCGATCATATGTAGGGATAAATCAGACCAAAAGCTTCAAGTTCAGGTGCGACGAATCACTCTCAGGTGCAATCGATCGCGCTGGATTTGCGATCGATCGCAGGCGTGTGCTGATGCCGAATTTGAGGGTTTTAAACCCTTGGCTTATAAAGGGATCTCATTTTTGGCGATTTCTTAGACCTAGAGGGAGGGAAAGTGGAGAGAAAGGAGAAGAGGAGATTGGGGGAAAATCCAAGAGGGGTTTTTGGGTTAGGGATCAAGGAGCTCAAGCTTGAAGATTTCCAAGCTAGGATCATCCTCCATCAAGCTTGAAGGTTTCAAATCAAGGGTTTTCTACAACACTTGGAGAAATCCTCAAAGGTTGGGGGGATGGTTAGGTTTCCCTACAATTCTATCTACTCTTTTAACAATTAAGTTATCGATTAAAGGATTGATGAATTTAAAGTGCGGAAATAGAGAGAAACATGCAAACCATAACACAAGAATTTTTACGTGAAAACCCTTCCAGGAAAAACCACGGGACCTAGTTCAGCCAAGAGAAATCACTAATACAAAGTAAAGAAGAACTTATAAGACTCGAACTTGACTCCTTCGGACTCAACACTACGATCCTTCAGTTCTTAGTCCTCCATGCCTCAAAAAGTCATCACGTACTCACAAGTCCAGTGATCAACCGTAGTCGTTCGTATATCTCTTTTTGTCTCGAAAACAGTCCACAACCTTCCAATCGATCTCCGTCAATGACCGCTTCGGATTCCACAGACCAAATCACACATCCATAATCCATCTCAGATCGATCTCATTTGCAAAGGCTCCAGAACACTCCGGCCAAGTTGTTCTATCCAAAACGAGTTGATGGTTTGATAGAAATCAACACCTAGATGGACTCCTTCAATGGACAAGTCCAAACAAGCAAGATTGGAGCTTTTGGCTTACAAACTCTAGATTGAAAGCACCTAACAAAGAGGGTAGAGAATAACAATTTCCATATGTTCTATAACCTCTGGAGAAACTTAAAAATACTTTACACGTATTCCCAAGGTTGTACTCCACGAGCTAGAAGGGTTCTAATTATATAGAGGATCAAAAACCATGGTTAGAAGTTGCTAAAGTTGATTAAAATAACCAAAATAGGTAAAAATCGAATTTAGCAAAAATCCCATATCAGCATTGACCTTCAAGGATACTTGGTTCGACCCAACTACCCCACTTGGATCGACCCAAGTATCCTCCAAGGTCGACCTTGGGATTTTCACTTCTCTGCCCAATTTTGCCATACATAATTTTTGCTCTTCAGGGTCGACCCTGAGGTGAAAAACATTTTTTAACCTTCATTTTTAGCTCTTGCTCCCTTCACAAAAGTTGTATCTCCTTTCGACGCGGTCGATTTGACATATTATAGAGTAAAATATGAGCTACGGTTTGGGAGATATACTTCCTGCAAGCAACCTTGGTTTTTTGAGAAATTTCAGAATTTTGAACTTGTTTTGCACTCCTTATCTCATCACCTAGGGTCCGTACGGTTAGTCTAGGACACTTACCACCTAAGGCATCATGTTAGGATTATTCTAAGTCAATTTCCACCTATGATCACATGGTATCTAGGTCACTTACCATCCTATGAAGGAAATGATCAACCGAGTCTTCAACGGTTCTTCAATGGTCTTCAACTTCACTTGTCGTGGGCTTGACGCCAATAACACAAGACACACACCTAGACACCTAGACTCACTTATTTTTACACCGGAATAAGCCAACACAAAAAACATGGACTTTACAACTAGGTTTCCCTTGAAAATATTGTGGATTGATCTCATATATGTGTTCTCTTCTATAAATGCATTATTCTCCTTAAAATAAACAAGATGAACTAAAGGGTATAGATGTGTGGAATGCGGATGGTGAGGTGATTGGATGTCATGTGATGGTGGAATGTTGGAAGGGCATTGTACACATAATGAACACATGTGTAATGTTTGATGAAATGCATGAACTAAGAACTTAAATAAATGGTTATGAATAAGTTGCACCCCAAGTGTTTGATGAAATGCACAAATAAGAAATTAACCAATTTAAAGAATAATACTGCAAGAATGAATTGAGAAATCATTCCTAAAGTGTTAACCTTGATCCAATGCTTATTATGCTTGTTTCATTTCTCATGTTTTAATTAGAATTGAAATGTCATATGCCATTCCTTTAGTTGTATATGTCATCATGATCACCCCAAGTGCTACACACTCACGCACGCATGCATGTATTAACTGAGGTTTTTCTAAAGTATAAGTATATATAAAAACAAAAAAAACAAGACATGTGATTTACAATACGAATGATAAGCCGGACATCGGACCGGTCATGGGTAGGGCATATCCTCCGGATATGTTATACCTGGCTCAGAAGTAAACAAGCATGATAAAGTCGGACATCGGACCGATCAAGGGTAGGGCATATCGCAAGATATGTCATACTTGGCTCACAAGAAAACAAGTTGATCAAGCCAGACAGAGGGCCGGTTAAGGATGTTGGTGTACCCCTTTTTCTATTTTCGCTGAAGGATACTTAAGTATCCGGCTCACAAGTTGCTTTCTATTCATGTTTCGCTAAAGGATACTTACGTATCTGGCTCACAAGTCACTACGAGGGGCACTAACATCTGGCTCACAAGAAAAACATGGCAAGGCAAGTCAAGACATGACAAGATTAGTAAGACAAGTGATTTCAAGTAAGACAAGACACATGTGATTCCCACGAGACAAGAACAAGTTTTAACACGACAAACAAGTTATAAAAAACACGAAAGGCTATTTTCAAGAACAAGACATGACTCTTAAAGTATGAGTTTTATTGGAGGTTTAACATCATTCCATCCATGTCATGATCATAGTACTGCTTTAATGATTGCTCTTATATTGTCTTAATTGTTGATATTGAATTGCTCCAAGTATTGCTGTCATGAATTGTAGTTCGTTATTGCTATTGTTAGTTAGTAGATTATACTAGCTGAGTATTCCATACTCAGCCATACATTTCATGTCGGCAGGTCTAGTGGATACCTTCGATCCTGACCCCTGGGTTGAGGAAGAGTACGTAGAGGAAAGGGAGCCACCTATCCCAATGCAATCACAGGAGGATAGAGATCTAGATGTGTGGCCATATCTAGATTACTGTTAAGTTGAGTGACTGTGAGAGTTCATTTTTTATTTTAATGGTGGGCATGTCCACCTTTATTTATGATGTTTTGTATATTTAACTTCGAATACAGATTATGTATAGAAAAGAAAAAATTGGTTTACGCTTCTTGTAGAGCCCCAGACTTATTCATGCTCAATACATGGCACTTTCGTTGTCATTTTGCCTTTAAAGAGGTATAATTAATAAATAAGGAGGAAATTGGAAATTTTGAAACATCAGAAATGTTCCTTTTCGAAGTATGAACCCAACCTAAGTTGAATCGTCAAAATCGGACGAACGAGTCAGAAGATATGGCCAAAACAGTCTGGACCTGTAGGCAAACGTAGCTCGGAAGGCGCTAAGGACGTAGCTCGGAAGGCGCTAAAGACGTAGCTCGGTTATGCGCTAAGGACGTAGCTCGGTTATGCGCTAAGGACGTAGCTTGGAAGGCGCTAAGGACGTAGCTCGGAAGGCGCTAAGGACGTAGCTCGGTTATGCGCTAAGGACGTAGCTCGGTTATGCGCTGGGGACGTAGCTCGGTTATGCGCTAAGGACGTAGTTCTAGCTCTGATAACGTATACGTTGTGCATCCGTTGTGCAACAACAATGGGTACGTTGTACAGCAACAACGTGTACGTTGTACAGCAACAACGTGTACGTTGTACAGCTCACGACGGGCACGTTGTACATAAGACAACGGACAACGTGTTACAGCTCACAACGGGTACGTTGTACATAAGACAACGGGCAACGAGCTCAGCACAACGTGTTATTCACAACGGACAACGTGTTTAGCACTAGTCACAGCACAATGTGTTATTCACAACGGACAACGTGTTCAGCACTATTCACAGCACAACGTGTTTGGCACTGTTCACAGCACAACGTGTTCAGCACTATTCACAACACAACGTGTTTGACACTGTTCACAGCACAACGTGTTCAGCACTATTCATAGCACAACGTGTTTGGCACTGTTCACAGCACAACGTGTTCGGCATTACTCACACTCGTGTTTTCGCAGAGATTTCAGTAAGGGTATTAGGGTCTTTTGGTTGATTCACTCTTACCTTAAGAGTTTAACCCGAGCCTTTAGAGCATCATTCGACACTTAGAGAGTTGAGAGAATAGGAGAAAGGGGAGAGGGCGATTCCTAAACCTAGGGTTTCCATTTTGGAGAGAAATCAAAGGGTTTTGAGACCCTAGATCACTTCAAGCTCGGTTCTTCTCCAAGATCTCGGCTCAAGCACTCGTGGAGAGCGTTCTCCAAGTTAGGGCAGCAGCTACACGTTCGTTTTGGAAAGGGGATTTCTTCCTCACTTGATCAGGTCGGTACTTCTTGCTACCCTCCTAGTTATAGTTCCTCTTTCCCCTTTATTTCTCTTTATTTTCCTTCATTTACACATGTGCTATGAGATGGATGGTTGTGAATGGTGAATGGAGATGGAATGGGCGACTGGATGCCAATGGTTGTGTTGTGATGATTATAATAGAGAGGGCATTGTTCCAATAATGAACATACATGTATGATTTGAGCAAAACCCATCTAGAAAAGCATGTTATAGGGTAAATCGATAATGAACACACCATGTTTGATGAAATGCCAAGGTGAATAAAGTGAGTTGTAATTTAGGAAATGCATGCCTAATAAATTATGGATATTGCTAGGGACTATGATAGTGTGTTTTCTTGCTTTCCCTAAATGACATGAATATTACATTGCTCAATCATTGATATTATATGTGTTGTGAAATCACCCAAATGTCATATTTAAATTTAAATGCAAGTATGTACACGGTTCCCACGAGCACGGCATGCATGACATGATTTATCGAGGTTTCAAGAACATGTTTAGAGGTGGGACATATCCTACGATATGGTTTACCTCATTTTTCACAAGAAGACAAGAACCAACATTACACGAGGGGTCTCCCCTCACTCACAAGTGTATATCATGAAGAAGGGCCTCCCTTCCCTCGCAAGTACATACATATCATGAAGAAGGGTCTCCCTTCCCTCGCAAGTGCATTGCATAAAGAAGGGTCTCCCTTCCCTCTCAAGGCATCTCTCAAGGATTTCTCACAAGTGTATCTCACAAGTTACATGATCACAAGCAAGCACGCATGACATGCATGACATGACACGTACGACACGACATACAAGAATCAAGCAAGATAGACAAGACAAGCTTTCAAGTACGAAAATGATATTTCAAGTCAAGTCAAGCGCACAATGAATTCAAGAGGTTTTATCGGCTTTCTACAAAATACAAGCATGATTATAAATTGCTTTGCTTCCTTGGATGATATGAATTGTTTCCGTCTAACATATATGAATTGCTCCTGATTATGTATTGCCATTTTTATGCTATAACTATTGGTTAGTATTTAGTACCCGCTGAGTATTCCATGCTCAGCCGTACTTCTTATGTCGGCAGGTTCTGAGGGAGCTGCTGCTCCATTTGATGTTTGTGCTCCTGGTCCATGGGTGGAAGAGGAGTACGTCGAGGAGCCTTTTGAGGAACCTCCTGTAGAGGGTTATCAGTAGGTGGTGTTAGGTTCTGAGTGGATTAGCTGTGGGTGAGCATGAGTGATTTTATCCATGTATTTTGGCAGGTCTGTCCGCACTTTCTTTGTTTTGATTTCTTTGTATTAAACTTGGATTCGTATATACATAGAGGTTTGTTTAGACTTCCGCTGTGCTATATTAGAGTATGTTTCTGCTGTTTATATCCTCTATTGTATATGCTCTGTGGGTTCTTGCAGGTTGGTTTGTCAAGCAAGTCATGTAAGCCATGATTAGTCGTCCAAAGTTTACTCTAACTCCTAGGGTGGGTTTTGGGTCGCGACAGAAGTGGTATCAGAGCTTAGGCTTTAGGTCTCTAGGGTCACTTAGAATCTTATACCACGGCTTGACAAGAGCATATGTCAGGAAACAAGTTAGGAAGAAAGTAAGTCGGAAGAGAGTCTTGATCCAAGTGTAAGACTAAAACCTTAGTCTTAGTCTAAAATGGTTGCTTTAACCAAGTACGGGTCCTAGGTACGCTAGAACACTAAAGTATAAGTATAATGTGATGAATATTCTGATGACTTGATGTGATGTATATGAGTATTATACAACTAATACAAATTGAATTATTGTGAAATGGCATTGAAATAAGTTGTGGTTTCAAGTGAGACTCATGTGGTGCTATTGTTCTCAGGACTTTAGTCATGAGGCGGGGCACATGGTGTACAGCCCCAGACTTTTCCATGCTTAATACATGACACTTTAATTGTCATCTTGCCTTTTTAGAGGTATGATTAATAAATGAGGAAGAATTTGGAAATTTTGAAATGTCAGAATTGTTCCTCTTCGAAGTATGAACACAACGCAAGTTGAATCGTCAAAATCGGACGAACGAGTCAAAAGATATGGCCAAAACAGTCTGTACCTGTAGGAAAACGTATACTGTGTGCATCCGTTGTACAACTCACCACGGGCACGTTGTACAACTCACCACGGGCACGTTGTACAACTCACCACGGGCACGTTTGTACAGCACAACGAGTTGGCACTATTCACAGCACAACGAGTTGGCACTATTCACAGCACAACGAGTTGGCACTATTCACAGTACAACGAGTTGGCACTATTCACAGCACAACGAGTTGGCACTATTCACAGCACAACGAGTTGGCACTATTCACAGCACAACGAGTTGGCACTATTCACAGTACAACGAGTTGGCACTATTCACAGCACAACGAGTTGGCACTATTCACAGCACTATTCATAGAAATCCCAATAAGGGTATTTCGGTCTTTTGGTCAGTTCACTCTTACCTTAAGAGTTTAATCTGAGCCTTTAGGGCATCATTCGACACTTAGAGAGTTTGAGAGAATAGAAGAAAGAGGAGAAGGCGATTCCAACCTAGGGTTTCCATTTGGGAGAGAAATCAAAGGGTTTGAAACCCTAGATCAACCTCCAGCCCGTTTTTCTTCAAGATCAAGGCACAAACTCGTGAGGAGCATCTCCTCAAACTAGGGCAGCAGCTACACAGTCGTTTTGGAAAGGGGTTTCTTCCTCATTTCTTCAAGGTCGGTGCTTCTTACTACCCTCCTAGTTATAGTTCCTCTTTCCCCTTCTTTTCTCTTCATTTTCTTTCATTTACACATGTGCTATGAGATGGATAAATGGTAAATGGTGAATGGTGAATGGTGAATGGTGAATGGTGAATGGTGAATGGTGAATGGAGATGGAATGGGCGATTGGATGCCAATGGTTGTGTGTGATGAACAAATGGGGAAGGGCATTGTTCCAATAATGAATGTACATGTATGATTTGAGTAAAACCCATCTAGAAAAGCATGTTGTAGGGTAAATCCATAATGAACACACCATGTTTGATGAAATGCCAAGGTGAACACAGTGAGCTGAAAATCTGGAAATGCATGCTTAATAAATTATGAATATTGCTAGGGACTATGATAGTGTGTTTCCTGTTTTCCCATAATGCTATGAATACTACATTACTCAATCTTTGATGCTATATGTGTTGTGAAATTACCCAAATGTCATCTTTAAATTTGAATGCAAGTATGTACACGGTTTCCACGAGCACGGCATGCATGGCATGATTTATCGAGGTTTTCAAGAACATGGTTAGAGGTGGGACATATCCTACGATATGTTTTACCTCGCTTTTCACAAGAAGACAAGAACCAACATTCCACGAGGGGTCTCCCCTCACTCACAAGTGCATATCATGAAGAAGGGTCTCCCTTCCCTCGCAAGTACATACATATCATAAAGAAGGGTCTCCCTTCCCTCGCAAGTGCATTGCATAAAGAAGGGTCTCCCTTCCCTCTCAAGGCATCTCACAAGGACACCTCACAAGGATATCTCACAAGTTACATGATCACAAGCAAGCACGCATGACATGCATGACATGACACGACATACAAGAATCAAGCAAGATAGACATGACAAGCTTTCAAGTACAAAAAGATATTTCAAGTCAAGTCAAGCACACGATGTTTCAAGAGGATTTATCGGTTTTCTACGAATTACAAGCATGATTATAAACTGCTTTACTTCCTTGTATGATGTGAATTGTTTCCGTTTGACATATATGAATTGCTCCTGATTATGTATTGCTATTTCTACGCTATAATTGTTGGTTAGTATTTAGTACCCGCTGAGTATTCCATGCTCAGCCGTACTTCTTTTGTCGGCAGGTTCTGAGGGAGCTGCTGCCCCATTTGATGTTTGTGCTCCTGGTCCATGGGTGGAAGAGGAGTACGCCGAGGAGCCTTTGGAGGAACCTCCCGTAGAGGGTTATCAGTAGGTGGTGATTAGATTCTGAGTGGATTAGCTGTGGGTGAGATGAGAGTTAGATTTATGTATTTTGGCGGGCATGTCCACTCTTTCGTATGGATTACTTTTTGTATAAACTTGGATTTGTGTATGTATAAATATAGAGGTTTGGTAGTCTTCCGCTGTGCTATGTTAGAGTATGTTTCCACTGTTTATATCCTCTATTGTATATGCTCTGTGGGTTTTGCAGGTTAGTTGTCAAGCAAGTCATGATTAGTCGTCCAAAGTTCACTCTAACTCCTAGGGTGGGTTTTGGGTCGCGACAGAAGTGGTATCAGAGCTTAGGCTTTAGGTCTCTAGGGTCACTTAGAATCTTATACCACGGCTTGACAAGAGCATATGTCAGGAAACAAGTTAGGAAGAAAGTAAGTCGGAAGAGAGTCTTGATCCAAGTGTAAGACTAAACTTTAGTCTTAGTCAAAATGGTTATTTCAACCAAGTACGAGCCTTAGGAACGCTAGAACACCAAAGTATAACATTATAAATACTCTGATGACTGAATGCGATGTATATTAGTATTATACAACTAATACAAATTGGATTATTGTGAAATGGCATTGAAGTAAACTGTGGTTTCAAGTTAGACTCATGTGGTGTTATTATTCTCAGGACTTGAGTCATGAGACGGAACACACGGGGTCGTGGACCACATACCAGAGCTTCCTCTTCTTCACGGGATGAGGATGAGCAGCCAGACCTCTCTCGAGTCTTAGGCTCTATTGCTGAGACACTCGCCATACTGGCGGCTCGGCAGGCTATACCATCATCGGCGGCACCTACTCCACCGCCCGTAGCTCCAGTACATCGTACCGCTGGAGTTGAGGCATTCCGGAGATTGAGGCCTCCATCCTTCCATGGGAGTGTGGACCCTCTTACCGCGGAGGCATGGATCCTCCAGATGGAGAAGATCTTTACGGTCCTCTCACCTTCAGAGGAGGAGAGAGTAGCATGGGCAGCTTTCATGCTAGAAGGCGAAGCCCATCATTGGTGGTTGTCCGCACTGAGGACGAGAGATTTGACCATGCAGGGTCTACCTTGGACTTGGGAGGAGTTCAAGGATACTTTTTACAAAAAGTATTTTCCGATTGGAGAACGGGAAAAGAAAGAGAGAGAATTCATCAACCTTGAGCAAGGTTTGATGTCGGTGGCACAATACGAGGCCAAGTTCTCGGAGTTGTCGAGATTTGCGCCTCATATGGTTGCTACTGAGGCAATGAAGGCGAGGAGATTTGAGCAAGGGCTCAAGGATGTGATTATGGAGAAGGTGTCCGTTTTCAGGCATACTACCTACCCTGAGGTAGTAGACAAGGCCTTATTGGTCGAGGCCAATTCGGAGACAGTGTCCAAGAAGAGGGAGTTAGCGAGAGGCCAAGCTAGTAGTTCAGCACCTCCAGAGAGGCGGACTCGTTATCAGTATGCGTGGCCAGCACCATCGATGAGGCCTTCTTATGCGCCTCCAGCTCCACGGCAGTATGTGCCTCAGGCACCGAGACCGCAGGCTCTTCCAGCCCCACGGCCTGTTGCACCTCAGACGATGAGGTATGCTCCACTTCCGGCCCCTCCGACTTATGCACACGAGGTCTGCACTTCATACGGCCGAAGGCACCCGGCAGGGGATTGCCGAAGGGCATCGGGTGGATGTTTTCATTGTGGTCGCCAGGGCCATATGATCAGGGATTGCCCCAGTCGGCATTTACCAGGCCAGTCTCGGGGGATTAATCCACCAGCACGCCCAGCAGGATCATATCAGGCGTCATCTCAAACTACCCGGTCTACACCTCAGTCTCGCCAGGCAAACCAGGGGCGTGTATTTGCTTTGACAGAGGGTGATGCACTTGCATCTGATGATGTGGTGCAAGGTACGCGTTTGGAATTATTTTCGTTATTCGTGATTGATATGTTGTGTTTTATTCCTTGTGTACATACTTGGTATGATATATATATATACCTATGAGTATACTCTGTTGATGTATGGATTGACTTAGTTAGTTAAAATTTCAGGAACCCTACTAGTCAATGAGTATTTGGCTCGAGTATTGATTGATACCGGGTCTACTCATTCGTTTGTCTCGCCGAGTTTTTCAGAAGGTTTTTCTGCAGGGCCAAGTCAGCTAGAACCGGAGTTAGCCATTTCGACTCCTCTCGGCAAAACAGTATTGGCAGATAAAGTGTATAGAAATAGTGTGGTCCAAGTTGGAATCCACGAATTGGCGGTTGATCTCATCGTCCTTGGATTCCAAGACTTTGATGTTATATTGGGAATGGATTGGTTAGCAGCACATCATGGGCATGTAGCTTGCTTTGAGAAAATGGTACTCTTCAAGCCAGTAGAAGGAAAACCATTCCACTTTCGCGGGTTGAGAAGTAGATCTATTGCTAGTTTTGCGGCGTTGGGCTTAGCTAATCTCGAGGCAAAGGACTCATCGACTATTCCGGTTGTGAGTGAGTTCCTGGATGTATTTCCAGAGGAGTTGCCAGGATTGCCTCCAAATAGGGAGATTGAGTTTATGATCGAGCTTGCACCAGGCACAGCTCCTGTTTTCAGAGCTCCATATAGGATGGCCCCTATTGAACTCAAGGAGTTGAAGACTCAGTTGGAAGAATTGCAAGGCCTTGGCTTCATTCGACCAAGTGTCTCACCGTGGGGTGCCCCGGTGTTGTTTGTTAAGAAAAAAGATGGCTCGATGCGGATGTGTGTCGATTACCGGCAATTGAACAAAGTCACCATAAAGAATAGGTATCCCTTGCCTAGGATTGATGACTTGTTCGATCAGTTGAAGGGAGCGAGATTTTTCTCGAAGATAGATCTTCGATCGGGTTATCACCAGTTGAAGATTAAGGCGGAAGATGTTCCCAAAACTGCTTTCAGGACTCGATATGGGCACTACGAGTTCTTGGTAATGCCTTTTGGACTCACGAACGCGCCGGCAGCCTTTATGGATTTGATGAACCGGGTGTTCCGGCCACACCTTGATAGGTGCGTGATTGTATTTGTGGATGACATCTTGGTCTATTCCCAGACACGGGAAGATCACACACGCGACCTATGCCTTGCCTTGGAAATGCTAAGAGAGCACAAGCTATACGCCAAACTTAGCAAGTGTGAGTTTTGGTTAGAAGAGGTGGCATTCCTAGGCCACGTTGTTTCTGCAGAAGGTATATCGGTAGATCCAAAGAAGATCGAAGCAGTTATGAGTTGGGCGAGGCCCAAGAGTGTTACCGAGATACGCAGCTTTCTTGGATTGGCAGGCTACTATAGGAGATTCGTAGAGGGTTTCTCTAGCCTTGCAGCACCACTCACTTACCTGACAAGGAAGAGCGCCAAGTTTGTATGGAGTGATAAGTGCGAGATCAGTTTCTTGGAGCTGAAGAAGAGGCTTACTACAGCCCCTGTCCTTACTGTGCCATCTGGACCTTATGGGTATGAGGTGTATAGTGATGCCTCACACGTTGGACTTGGGTGTGTACTCATGCAGCATAAGAAAGTCATTGCCTATGCATCAAGGCAATTGAAGGAGCATGAGAACAATTATCCCACGCACGACTTGGAGCTTGCGGCGGTCGTGTTTGCACTTAAGATTTGGCGTCATTACCTTTATGGGGTGGAGTTCTATGTGTTCACTGATCACAAGAGTCTCAAGTATCTCTTTTCCCAAAAGGAGCTGAATCTAAGGCAACGGCGTTGGATGGAATTTTTGAAAGACTATGATTGTACCATTCAATACCACCCGGGTAAAGCAAATGTAGTGGCAGATGCTTTGAGTAGAAGACCTCCAGGGTTGTTAGCACATATGTTGGTTCAAGAATGGAAGCTACTAGAAGATTTGGCAAATCTGGACATCAGTGTGAATGACTCTGTCCGTGGTCCTACCTTGGCAAATGTTACGGTTCGGCCGTACATTATAGATTTGATCCAAGAATATCAAGCCATGGATGCTGAATTGTTGGCTTATCGGGACAAGGAAGTTGCTAAGGGTAGTGAGGACTTCTCTCTCACTAGTCGGGGTGCTATCACCTTCAAGGGAAGACTGTGCGTCCCAGCCAATGCAGATCTTCGAAGAGAAATTTTGGATGAAGCACACCGTTCGAAATACACAGTGCACCCAGGGGGTACAAAGATGTACCGGAACCTCAAGAGTCACTTTTGGTGGCGGAATATGAAGAGGGAGGTTGCGGAATATGTGGCACGGTGCTTAGTGTGCCAACAGGTGAAAGCAGAACACATGCGACCCGCCGATCTATTGCATTCCCTTCCGATTCCCGAGTGGAAATGGGAGAACATATCCATGGATTTCATAGTTGGCTTGCCAAAGACGGCAAGGGGCTCAGATGCGATATGGGTAGTAGTGGATCGTTGACAAAGTCCGCTCATTTCTTACCCTACCGAACTACTTTCAACTCAAGTCAGTTGGCTGCACTATACATCAAGGAAGTAGTTAGATTGCACGGAGTGCCTGTTAGTATTGTGTCGGATCGGGATCCAAGATTCACGTCAAGATTTTGGAAAAGTTTCCAGGAGGCTATGGGTTCCCGACTTGATTTCAGCACCGCTTTTCATCCACAGACGGATGGACAAACCGAAAGAGTGAACCAAGTCATTGAAGACATGCTTCGGGCTTGTATGTTGGATTTCAGAGGTAGTTGGGAAGAGCACTTGCCATTGGTTGAATTTGCCTATAATAACAGCTATCAAGCAAGTATTCAAATGGCACCATTGAGGCCTTGTATGGGCGAAGTTGTAGGTCTCCTCTCTATTGGGATGAGGTAGGCGAAAGGAAAGTGCTTGGTCCGGAGTTGATTGAGCAAACTGCAAACACAGTTAAGATCATCCGGGATCGATTGAAAGCCGCTCAAGATCGCCAGAAAAGTTATGCGGACACACGCCGTAGGGACTTGGAATTTCAAGTAGGGGATCAAGTTTTGTGAAAGTATCTCCTAGCAAAGGGATCATGAGATTTGGGAAGCGAGGCAAGCTCAGTCCTCGGTATGTTGGGCCTTTTGAGATTATCACACGAGTTGGTGAAGTTGCTTATCGAGTAGCTCTTCCACCTCACATGGCTACAGTTCATAACGTCTTCCATGTGTCCATGCTTCGGAAGTATCTTGCGGATCCTTCGCATGTCATAGACTTGGAACAGTTGGAGATTCGAGAGGACCTCACCTTGATTGAAAAGCCAGTCCAGATTTTAGATCGAAGGAATCAGGTGCTTCGCAACAAGACAATCCCTTTGGTTCTTGTGCAATGGCAACACCATGCTCGGGAAGAAGCTACATGGGAGCGTGAAGCCGAAGTCAAAGCAAAGTACCCAGAATTACTTGAATGAGTTTCTGTGTGAAGTCTGTATATGACTTGTAATGTCCTTTTTGATTTGTAATGCAAGTAGTGTCTGAATTTCGAGGACGAAATTTTTGTAAGGGGGGGAGGATGTAGAGCCCCAGACTTTTCCATGCTTAATACATGACACTTTCGTTGTCATCTTGCCTTTTTAGAGGTATGATTAATAAATGAGGAAGAATTTGGAAATTTTGAAATGTCAGAATTGTTCCTCTTCGAAGTATGAACACAACGCAAGTTGAATCGTCAAAATCGGACGAACGAGTCAAAAGATATGGCCAAAACAGTCTGTACCTGTAGGAAAACGTATACTATGTGCATCTGTTGTACAACTCACCACGGGCACGTTGTACAACTCACCACGGGCACGTTTGTACAGCACAACGAGTTGGCACTATTCACAGCACAACGAGTTGGCACTATTCAAAGTACAACGAGTTGGCACTATTCACAGTACAACGAGTTGGCACTATTCACAGCACAACGAGTTGGCACTATTCACAGCACAACGAGTTGGCACTATTCACAGCACAACGAGTTGGCACTATTCATAGTACAACGAGTTGGCACTATTCACAGCACAACGAGTTGGCACTATTCACAGTACAACGAGTTGGCACTATTCACAGCACAACGAGTTGGCACTATTCACAGCACTATTCACAGAAATCCCAATAAGGGTATTTCGGTCTTTTGGTCAGTTCACTCTTACCTTAAGAGTTTAATCTGAGCCTTTAGGGCATCATTCGACACTTAGAGAGTTTGAGAGAATAGAAGAAAGAGGAGAAGGCGATTCCAACCTAGGGTTTCCATTTGGGAGAGAAATCAAAGGGTTTGAAACCCTAGATCAACCTCCAGCCCGTTTTTCTTCAAGATCAAGGCACAAACTCGTGAGGAGCATCTCCTCAAACTAGGGCAGCAGCTACACAGTCGTTTGGAAAGGGGTTTCTTCCTCATTTCTTCAAGGTCGGTGCTTCTTACTACCCTCCTAGTTATAGTTCCTCTTTCCCCTTCTTTTCTCTTCATTTTCTTTCATTTACACATGTGCTATGAGATGGATAAATGGTAAATGGTGAATGGTGAATGGTGAATGGTGAATGGTGAATGGTGAATGGAGATGGAATGGGCGATTGGATGCCAATGGTTGTGTGTGATGAACAAATGGGGAAGGGCATTGTTCCAATAATGAATGTACATGTATGATTTGAGTAAAACCCATCTAGAAAAGCATGTTGTAGGGTAAATCCATAATGAACACACCATGTTTGATGAAATGCCAAGGTGAACACAGTGAGCTGAAAATCTGGAAATGCATGCCTAATAAATTATGAATATTGCTAGGGACTATGATAGTGTGTTTCCTGTTTTCCCATAATGCTATGAATACTACATTACTCAATCTTTGATGCTATATGTGTTGTGAAATTACCCAAATGTCATCTTTAAATTTGAATGCAAGTATGTACACGGTTTCCACGAGCACGGCATGCATGGCATGATTTATCGAGGTTTTCAAGAACATGGTTAGAGGTGGGACATATCCTACGATATGTTTTACCTCGCTTTTCACAAGAAGACAAGAACCAACATTCCACGAGGGGTCTCCCCTCACTCACAAGTGCATATCATGAAGAGGGTCTCCCTTCCCTCGCAAGTACATACATATCATAAAGAAGGGTCTCCCTTCCATCGCAAGTGCATTGCATAAAGAAGGGTCTCCCTTCCCTCTCAAGGCATCTCACAAGGACACCTCACAAGGATATCTCACAAGTTACATGATCACAAGCAAGCACGCATGACATGCATGACATGACACGACATACAAGAATCAAGCAAGATAGACATGACAAGCTTTCAAGTACAAAAAGATATTTCAAGTCAAGTCAAGCACACGATGTTTCAAGAGGATTTATCGGTTTTCTACGAATTACAAGCATGATTATAAACTGCTTTACTTCCTTGTATGATGTGAATTGTTTCCGTTTGACATATATGAATTGCTCCTGATTATGTATTGCTATTTCTACGCTATAATTGTTGGTTAGTATTTAGTACCCGCTGAGTATTCCATGCTCAGCCGTACTTCTTTTGTCGGCAGGTTCTGAGGGAGCTGCTGCCCCATTTGATGTTTGTGCTCCTGGTCCATGGGTGGAAGAGGAGTACGCCGAGGAGCCTTTGGAGGAACCTCCCGTAGAGGGTTATCAGTAGGTGGTGATTAGATTCTGAGTGGATTAGCTGTGGGTGAGATGAGAGTTAGATTTATGTATTTTGGCGGGCATGTCCACTCTTTCGTATGGATTACTTTTTGTATAAACTTGGATTTGTGTATGTATATTTATAGAGGTTTGGTAGTCTTCCGCTGTGCTATGTTAGAGTATGTTTCCACAGTTTATATCCTCTATTGTATATGCTCTGTGGGTTTTGCAGGTTAGTTGTCAAGCAAGTCATGATTAGTCGTCCAAAGTTCACTCTAACTCCTAGGGTGGGTTTTGGGTCGCGACACATGGGGTCGTGGACCACACACCAGAGCTTCATCTTCTTCCAGAGATGAGGATGAGCAGCCGGACCTCTCCCAGGTCTTAGGCTCTATTGCTGAGACACTCGCCATACTGGCGGTTCGGTAAGCTATACCATCGTCGGCGGCACCTACTCCACCACCCGCAGCTCCAGTACATTGTACCGCTGGAGTTGAGGCATTCAGGAGATTGAGGCCTCCACCATTCCATGGGAGTGTGGACCCTCTTGCTGCGGAGGCATGGATCCTCCAGATGGAGAAGATCTTTGCGGTCCTGTCGCCTACAGAGGAGGATAGAGTAGCATGGGCAGTTTTCATGCTAGAGAGCGAAGCCCACCATTGGTGGTTGTCCGCATTGAGGATGTGAGATTTGACCTTGCAGGGTCAACCTTGGACTTGGGAGGAGTTCAAGGACACTTTTTATAAGAAGTACTTTCCGATCGGAGCACGGGAAAGGAAAGAGAGAGAATTCATCAACCTTGAGCAAGGTTCGATGTCAGTAGCACAATATGAAGCTAAGTTCTCGGAGCTCTCTAGATATGCGCCTCACATGGTGGCTACTGAGGCAAGGAAGGCGAGGAGATTTGAGCAAGGGCTGAAGGATGTTATTATGGAGAAAGTATCGGCTTTCAGGCACGCTACTTATCTGGAAGTGGTAGACAAAGCCTTATTGATCGAGGTAAATTCTGAGGCGGTGTCCAAGAAGAGGGAGTTGGCAAGAGGCCAAGCCAATAGTTCAGCACCTCCAGAGAGGCGGGCTCGTACCGGCCCTTATCAGTATGCGTGGCCGGCACCACCGATGAGGCCATCTTATGCGCCTCCAGCTCCACGGCAGTATGTGCCTCAGGCACCACGACCTCAGGCTCTTCCAGCTCCACGGCCAGTTGCACCTCAGACGGTGAGGTATGCTCCACCTCCGGCCCCTCCGACCTATACACACGAGGTATGCACTTCGTGCGGCCAAAGGCACCCGGTAGGAGATTGCCAAAGGGCATCGGGTGGATGCTTTCATTGTGGTCGCCAGGGCCATATGATCAGGGATTGCCCCAGTCGGCATTTACTAGGTCAGTCTCAGGGGATTAGGCCCCCAGCGCACCCAGCAGGATCATATCAGGCGTCATCCCAGACTACCCGGTCTACACCTCAGTCTCGCCAGGCGAACCAGGGGTGATTTTTGCCTTGACGAGGTGATGCACTTGCATGGACGTGCTGCAATGTACGCAGTGTAGCTTATTTATTTTCCGTAGAAGTAAAGTAAGTATACATTGTTGTGTAGGTACTGGTGTTAAATATATAAAATTACCTATGATACATGTATGAATGATGACTAGCTAGCTAAATTTCAGGAACCTACTAGGCAATGAGTATTTGCTCGAGTGTGATAGAACCGGGTCGAACTCATTTCATTGTTTCGCCGAGTTTCAGAAGGGGTTTCTGTGGAGGGCTAATCAGTAGAACGGTACAAGTCGCCATTTCGATCATCTCGGGAAACCCAGTATTGGTCAATAAAAGTGTTATAGAATAGTTGGTCCAAGTGGGAGAAGCCACGAGTTGGCGGTGATTACGTCCTTGAATCCAGACTTGAAGATCTTGCGGAATGGATGGTTAGCAGCACACATGGGCATGTAGCTTGCTTGAGAAAATGGTACTTCTTCAAGCCAGTAGAAGGAAACCCATTCCACGTCCGCGGGTTGAAGGGGGGGGGGGGGGGGGTTGTGGGGGGGGGGTTCTTTTTCTTTTTGGGGGGGGGGGGGGGGTGTTGGTGGGGGGGGGGGGGTGGGGGGGGGGGGGGGGGGGGGGGAAAAGTAGATGTCTTGCCTCATTTGCGGCGTGAGCTTAGCTACCCCCGAGGCAAAGGACTATCAACATCCGGTGTGAGTGAGTTCCGGATGTATTTTCCAGGAGGAGATGTGCCAAATTATTGCCTCAACAGGGGAGATGAGTTATATCGAGCGTGCCCAGGCACAGCTCCGTTTTTTTTTTCAGGGCTCCGTATAGAAGGGCCCCTATTGAACTCAAGAGTATAAGACCCAGTTGGACGAATACAAGGTCTTGGTTTCATTCGACAAGGGTTCTCACCGTGGGGTGCCCCGGTGTTGTTTGTTTAAGAAAGGAAAGAGCGCTCGAGGCGGAGTGTGCGTTCGATGACAGGCAAGAACAAAGTCATCTAAAGCATCCGGTATCCCTTTGCTAGGATTGAGACTTGTTCGAAGTGAAGGTCGAAGCGAGCTTTCTCGAAGATTAGACCTTCGATGGGTTAACACCAGGAAAGATTAAGGTGGAAGAAGGTTCCCAAAACTGCTTTCAGGACTCGTATGGGCCACTACGAGTTCTTGGTGAGCTTGGGACTCACGAAGCTTGCTCAGCAGCCTTATATGGATTGCTGAACCGGGTGTTCCGGGCCGTTGATCGGTGCGTGATTATTTGTGAGGACTTTGCTATTGCCATGCCACGGGAAGATCAACACGCGACTCGCCTGCTTTCGCCCTGCCTAAGAGCGCAAGTATAAGGACTACACTAACTTTTGTGGCACTATGTGAGACATGACGTGCTAGACGTTATCTGGTCGTACGGCACGAAGATCTGAGTTCTGCCATATCCTATCGTATGCTTGCTTTTTGGATTTTGGTCGTTCCTTGCCAATTATTTTTATGCATCCAAACCTTGGTGGAGCTTTCTCCCTACAGTGCTGCCAGACATA